>JAYKYS010000001.1:15357500-17857500 GCA_036924285.1 Asterella californica | reverse complement strand
CTTTATGCGCGGGTCCTCTATCAGGTTGGCTGCTCCTCCCCACGTCTCCTTCATCTTTGATATCGTGGCTTCCTCTTTCAGACGTTCTGGATTTATTTTGAGATACGTTTTGAAACTTGTCACTTCCTCCGGCTGTGCAGGTTGCAGGCAGAGCACTATCGGGATGTGGTCGGACAGCGTCTGTCTGCCGTCATGTTTCATCTGTATCTGCGAGTTTGTCCATTCCGCGTGTTGCGAGATGTAAAACCTGTCGAGCCTCGCTTGGTCGAGACGTTCTGCAACTCTACACTGTCTCGTGTAGTGAGGGCCAGTTCTACTAGCTGCCCCAAGCCAGCAGTCTACTAGGTCTTGGCTTTGCGAGAAAGCCTGCCACTTTCTTCGTTCCGTGCCATGTTGGACTGCTGTCCTCCCGACATTGTCCTCTGGCGTCTCCACACTGTTCCAATCCCCTCCAAAGATCCACTTCCCTGTTGTCCAGTTGCTCTCCATCCATGACCACATGTTCGTCTTCTCCCTTCTGTCATTCGGTCAGTGAATGGAGGCGAAGTTGATCACCCCTTGCGGCGTCTCCACCATAAGCCATGCCATCGTACTGTCTCCTTTGGTGCCTTGGTCTATGATTTTCCAGTCGTTGAGGAGGATCACCGCCGCTCCCGCTCGCCCTTCAGACGTGTAATCTACTACATATCTATCTGGGTTAGTTAGTTGGTTGAGGTGAAAGACTGTCCGGTCTTCTTTGATCTTAAGTTCCTATAGAAGAACTATGTCTACTTTGTTATCTTGTTTCCTTATCCACCTTTTTACAATGCGCAGTCGGTTGGGGTCGCCCAGACCCCTCACATTCCAGCTGATTATTTTAATCACCATCATTAACAATAATTGATTGTACCGCACTTAGAGTCTTCTGATGGTGCTCGACTCTCTGCTCGTTCGTCCTGTCCTCCTCGCAGGTGGCTTGCTGGGTGGATTGTTTACGTCGGCTTCCCTGTTCTCCTTCGATTCTGCGGACCAGAAGTTCTCCTCGTGTGTCGTTGCGTCCCTGCTGACTGTCGTATCCTCCTTATTGGTCTTTCGGTTGTCCACATTCCTTGGCTCCCCTTCGTCGTTTTCTTCCCTTCCGTTTTCTTCATGGTCGCGCCTTTCCCGTACACTTTCTTCCTCCCTCTGATCCTTTTCAGGATGTAATGCAGTCGAATCCTCATCCCTCTTTCGCTTCTCTTTACTTATTTCCATCGCCATCTCCTCTGTCTGCTTATCCCTGCTGTCTTGACGATCTTCAGGTGTCTGGCTGTCAGCGATCCTTGGATTGTCAATGTCAAATTTCCTTTCTTCACTGTGTTGAACCATCTCTTGATCACTCTGGGCAAGGCTTGTGTTTACTTGCTCTACTTCATCCTGGTGTTCTTCTTCCGGTGCAGGGTCCAGGATCTGATATCGGTTTGCCACTCTCGTTTCGGTATTCTCTGTCGGTTTCGCCTTCTGGTTGTGTCTCTTTGCTCCTTCTACCGGTGTGAAGCCGTCCGCATTGGTAACTACCCCATTCTCCTTCGGTTGTTGGTGAGTTTGCTCCGCATTCTTCTGATCTGTTCGGGCTGGCAGTTGGTGCTTCGATGCTGTTCTTCCTAGTTTCTCCGGACAGTTGCGTGCTAGATGGTCTCTCTTGTGGCATGCGAAACACGCATCGGGCATACTTCTGTAGGTAATCTTTTGAAGGTATGCCCCTTCTCCCTCTTCATCGTTTATGTTTAGTACATCTGGGAGAGTCTCGTTTAGGTTCAAGAGTACACAGCCCCTGATGCACAAGTATTTGCACTCACTTGTTTCGTTGGTGATGTATAGGACTTCCCCTATTGTGGAGAGCATCTCTCTTCCAAAACTCTCATAGTGTGGGTGGATATCCGGGAGTTCCACCCACACCGGGGTTTTCTTCGTTTGGATTGCTGAAGGGTCGAACATGGGTTCTCATGAGAAAGCGAAAACCATGTTTCGTCCCATATATAGTGGGGTGGCCGTGAGTATCTTGTCTCGTTGCTCTTCTGACAGTACTGTGATCAAGAAGCATCGCCGGTTAGGCATTCGAATCCACTCCACCCCTATTCCCAGTTCCTGAGTTAAGATAAACTCTGCCCAATCCTTCACAGTATCTCGAGTTGGTGTGATATCGACTGTGTACAAGATGAATGCTCTTTTCTTCAGCATCTGCATTCGATTGAGAACCATTTGGGTGCTTATGGTTACTGACACCACCTTTTGGTCTTCTGCTGGTGGAGTTTTCCTCCGGAGCATTTCGATGGTGGCTTTATGCTCATTTTGTTCTGCACTTCCGAACTGTCTTCCCTCGTGAACTTCCGGATACGGGTCATTCTTCCGGTTTGCTTCTTTTTTGAATCGACTTACATTCCTTTTGACACACTCTACCGAGGTAATAGCTGATTTCCAAGCTCCTTCTGCTTGCAGTCGTTTCTTGTCTCTTTCCGTCTTGGAGTTTGCCTTTTCCCCGAGTGTCTTCTGTTGTTGTTTAGGATTCGCCTTCGAATCTTTCCCGTCGTCTTTCCCCGATGTGATTGCCTCTACCACTAGCTTCTGCTGGCCTTCGTCATTCCCTCTGACCCCTTGTGTAAGCGTTTCGTCTACTCTGTGCAGGGTTGGTGGCGGTTTGGGGACCTGGTGTGCTATGTTGCTATGCTCGACAGGAATGGTGGTCCCTGCTTGTGTTGCTTCACTGCGCTTCGTCTCTCCGGTTTTCTCCTTATTGCACAAGGATTTTGCCGCTATCTGCTGTCCTATCATGTCTAGTTCTGACATGTTGCCTGCCTTCGGTCGCTTTCGAGCCGTGTTAGCACCTCGCGGCTCGCTAATCCTATTCAATGAGTTTGTAATCGCACTTAGCACATTCCGCGTTGTACCTAGTTTACTCTCATTCATCCGATTGTAGCTTGTTTTGCCCCGATACTGTACCTCTTCTGCATTCGCAGTGAAAGTAAACACTCGTTCTGAACTGGTTTCCGCGCCTCTTTTCTGAATGTCGTTTTCTGCCCACTGCATGACTCTGGTTTTTGTGACGGTATTCTGTTTCTCCACTTCTCCAGGGATAGTTCTCCTCGAATTCGCAGTGCGAATTCAAGGAGACCCTACAATGTGTGCCCTCACTCGCTTCACTTCGGGGTCGTCGCCATAGCCAAGGTCGAATTTTTTCTAAGGGAAAGTCGGTCGCCACTCAGACACCGCACATTACGGACGCTAAACGACAAACTCTCACAAAAACCCCGCCTAAGTTGGTTGATCGGGGTTGGATACGTACTACAGTGCTCTGTCTATGCCCAACACATACCACAGTATAATTGAGAAGTAAATTAATATTCACTAAAATCTCACGCAAAGATGATGATGTGCGACAATAATGTTTTACTCTTCTTTATTCATACTTCAGATCTCCTTTCTTGTCATTTCAACGTGATACTCACTAATGTCTTTTTATATTGACAAAATTTTTATCCTTCACAAGAAAGTTTGAAAAGTGATATAAACAATGTTTGAAATCCATTAATGATCACTTCAAAGTCCCTTTTGACACTGAACCATAAATCTGTAAAGTAACTGTGATTCCATTATGAGTTTTACGTTTTAATTATAGAATTTTATAGATACTTAATTGATCGCTGAGGAGGGTGCAATCTGTTAAGCCGTTAGCATCATTCAGTGCAAACATTCAAGAATCATGTTCGTATCTTTTGCACATGAGCATTTTTTACAAATTTTTAGTATAGATGAATATGTATTTTCTGGAAAATGGATGAAACTTTATGGTTGTGATGGAAGGTTCATCCATGTGAGATTGATATAGCTAGTGCTATATCAATCTAGACGTATTGTAGTCTTTTCATATATAATACAAATCAACTTCAATCAATCATAGCTAGTCTAGCTATGTATAAGTTTAACCGAACATGATGTTGCGAAAAATGAATATTCAAAATTTAATCATTCGTAACTCTTTTATTTGGATCTCATATCGATCAATTTTTTATTCAATATCCAAGGTTCTTTAAGGAGATTCTCAATGATTTCTTGAACTTCCACGAATACATTTAGTCAAATGTTATATCTCCTCAAAGATATATACTTATTTTTTCAGTAATGAAAATACAAGTCTATTGCTAGCGTAGCTCAGCAAAACTACTTCAGTAGATAAAATCTCAACACTATATATTTGCAAAGTAGGCTAAAGAAAAGAAAACTCCTTTCTTGATTATGTTTTTCCTTTTCTTTAAATTATGTCTAGATAAACAAGTTTCAAATCTACATCCTCTATCTAGAATAACCTTCTTCTAGTTGTGATCGTCTTTTAATCGTGAGATCTCTCACACTTGACCAAGACTTACGTATAGGATAATGCACTATCTGCAGTGGGCTTATGCATGTAAGCCATTGCTCGAGTACATGGCTTGCGTGACCTCGTGACCTGTAAGCACACGTCGTGCTCGTGATTTCATGTTGCTTGCTAGTGACACTGTGCTGTCTGGTGAAAATCTCACCAGTGTTTTACGCTAAGAGGTTGTATCTCAGAAATTAACTAATAACGTGTTTAGAGGTTTTTGTATATCGTTAATGAACTCTAGATCTTTCCTTCCGTACGATTTCATCTCGGGTGGAACTCAAAACACAAATTATGAAGAAAAAGAATACTTAGCTTCTATACCAACTTATGCTCTCATATCCCCTCTTTCTGTTGTATTTCCCAAGTTTTATTATTACAAATTTATAATCACTTTATTGAAGAGATATTTACAAATGTGACTGTAGCAATAAGTTTAAGATGAATCTAGAGAACGTCAACCTTGTCTATTGTTTCATGAACAATGAAAGCATAAAAAAATAATGTTATAGGGGGGAATTTTTTGGTTATCATCACGTAAAGAGCTATCTTGTTATAATCACAAATCTTTGTATTCTTTTATGTGAAAAATGCACTTAAATATTCAAACTGATGAAGTACATTAAAAGTGAAATCTGTATGATAATGAGGATCGGGATATATTTACAAAGAAATGGTCCGTCACCATGAAAAATGTGATTATAATGCGATTGTGACTATTTCAAGATTTGACGATAGTGAAGAAAAGAGAAGGTAGACTTTAAGCCTCAAACCCCGTTACCATAATACATTGCAAGATTGAATAGCCATACATTTCTATTTGTCTTTGAGCAGTCTACTCAAATTTACAACCATGTTATTAATCTAAAACTCCTACCTTTCAATAGTCGACAGTTTCAAGGCAAAAGAATTCACAAAACAATAGGAAAAGAGAATTAGACCGAAGAAAGACAAACACATGCTCAAGCTTGTAGACCATGAACGAAAAGCAGAAATGTGACAAATTATAAACAGAAAGTAGACAACAAAAAGTAGAAGAAAACAGGAGTACTATTGGAAGGGTTCATATTCTCATCCCACTCTTCTATTTGATCTCGATAAGAGCAACAATCCATACTTTTTCCATCGTTTCCTGCCAATTATAGCACTTGGACTGCATCTAGCCTGAGAGAGAGATATGATAATCTATGTAGAATGTCTCTTTCACCATTAAGAAAATCAGAAAGTGCAAAGAGTGCATATCCTAAACTTCGAGATTGAATGAGATACTAGCATAATAGTATCAGCTCTTGAAGAGTCGCAAAGGCAAAAGACCAACCGGTCATGGTGAACTTTAGGTCAAAACTATCTCTTATGCTCATCACTCGCTTAGTCTTCCATGAACCTTCTAGATACGCACTTGCTTCACTAGAAAAGTTATCGATCAATCGTTTTAAGACTTTAACTGTATAAAACCAAAAAACTTTGACTTTTTTCATCGATCTCCACTCTGTCAATGTCGGTTTCAGTTTTTCTTGATTTCGCTTGTGGCCATCCATCACTTGGTCAGTCGTCCTCGCTTCAACTCCACCCAAAATGTAAACTAAGATTTGCTTGTAAACTAAACTTTGAATGTCAGCACTGAACGAGCTTTTGAGTGGAATTTCTAAACTATGGTTCCTGATTTACAGGACAAATGAAGAGTTTGCATCGTGCAGAATTTCAAACTGAAGGGGAAGTGAACTTCATCGGCTTCTCTGTCTATTATGTAAGACATACATGCTCCACCTGAAAGTATGTGGATATATTAGTGCGTGTCAAAGCTAACACATAAAATTCTCTAAAGTCCATAAGAAGAATGTCTATAGTTTATAAGAGGACAGCGTTGTATACAGCCCTGGATCGCTTACGGTTGTATTAGTGAATTTTTATAATTATTTTCACTTTTTACTTATTTCTCTGAAAGTTAAAGTTAACTTTCTGAGTTTAAAGTTTCTCACGACTGAAATAGATAAAAAGTAAATAAGAAACTTCCACAGTAATTTTTGAGAGCAAAGAATATTTGCCAAAAATTCTAGCTTTTACACACCCTATTGTCATGCAAAAAACTTGAAGGGTATCCTTTTTCCAAAATAGCGAAGATCAATTTATTCTCTGAAGATGCTAAATTTTTACTCAACAATCGGAATAAGACTTAATTAGTAGATTACATTGTCTAACATAACATGAGAGGCACGCTGGAACCTAATAGTCAAAACAATTAAAGAGAAACCCTAGAAGTGGGAAGAGGTCCTAAACACCTTGATGACACTCAAAGAATTAATCAAGAGAGGCACGAGAAATAGAATGTGAGAGAAGAGTAGTAGATACTGAGAGGAATGTGAGATCTCACCTCAAACAAAATGAAAAAATGAAAAAAAAAAGAGAAAATGAAAAAGAGAGATGATGATTCCCAAGTTCATACTGAAGAATATTACGAAGCGGGAACAATGGGATTTCTCTGCTTGATAGAAGTTGATAGAGTCTGACAACGTGAATGTAGTCGGCAAAACCGTATTCGACTTTGGCTACAAGAGTCCAAACAAAACAGAAATATTTTATTATTGATCCCGATTTCCAAAAGACTATATTATTATTATTATTATTTGAAGATGTTTTTCGGGGGAGCTAATAGAAACGTAGGGGTAGAGTGTCTCGGTACCTGCAGTTTCAAAACTGGAAAAAGGATCTCGATGCGTGAGAGTTAAGGTTGGTAATAAGCGGGATGCTCAGACTATATACAATTTCAGTTCC
Source organism: Asterella californica (assembly GCA_036924285.1). Lineage (NCBI taxonomy): Eukaryota > Viridiplantae > Streptophyta > Marchantiopsida > Marchantiales > Aytoniaceae > Asterella > Asterella californica. The sequence goes on along the minus strand of JAYKYS010000001.1, from coordinate 17,850,353 downwards.
GAGAACAGGGTTGGAGCGGGAAATTACAATCTTTTGTAGTTTAGAAGATGAGTTTGAGGCAAACCTAAGAGATTTGAGGTTGACGATTTTGAACTCCACACGAGCAAAAAATGCCAAGGTGGACTGCTCTCCGTGTCCAACTATATGCTACGAGTAGCATCGATGCTTAAAATAGAGGTGAATAAGCATCCCCAAACGGCTTTCGGGTTCGGATGGCGTTAGGGAAGATTTTCTTGGACGGCCGTTGGCTTAGAGGGGCTGGAATTTTATTTCGCGCTAACGTACCGGCGCGAGTTTCGGCGCGTTGCGAAAGACTTTTTTCTCGAGGTGAAGGGAAACAAATGAGGACGTGCTGCCGCGCCCTGACGTTGTGCTCTGCTGTGGTTAATTGAAAAATTGAGGCCGCCGTCGGTAGCACGTTTCGCCGTCACTGCATGCAGGCTTTGGTTCATTTTCGAAAGCAGACGCCGCTGCTGCTGACGATCGCGTTCTTCTCGTCGACCATGTCTCGGCTTGTAGTGTGCTGCCGGATTTGATCGTTATTCGCGCTGGAGGATTCGTGCCTGCTGCTCATCGTTTACGTTGTTTGCATTCCGGATTCGGTCATTGTGCTGGCATTGCATCGCCGATCCTCTTCTTCGTCGTCGAGGATTGGTGTCTGGGGCTGCTGCTTTGCTGTGATGGTGTTGGATTGTCGCGATGCCACTGGCTTCTGCTTTGCGTTGCGTTCGTCACTTTTGCGTTCGGAGGATTCTAATGTCTCGTTTGCACAGTTCTCCTTTCCAGGAAAACCGGGCAAACGAGCTTTCTTTTCTACCGTTTGTGGATGGCTGGGCGGGGGCTGTGTTGTTCGCAGGCGGAGAACGACGCTGTTTCGGTTTCTTTCGGGTTCCTCCACATTTCTTCGAGGTCGAGGCCTGGTGCTCTTCTTGTCCATTTCTTGCTGGTGCTGTGCAGAATCGATAACGAGGTTTTTCGTTCATGTTCTTGCGGTTTGAGGAAAGTGTTGTTTTGGTGAATTGTCGTCGTTTTGCAGGCTCGGGTTGGATTCAAGTTCGGATCGATGTGCGCTGTAGTCAACAGATGCGTGGTGCTTCTTATTGACTTTTATGTCGTTTTCTTGCGAGGTGGTTGGTCGTCTTCTTGCGAGCTCCTTCGGCGTGGTGATGGCGGCCGGACGTGCGGAAGCTACTATGATGACCTACCCGTTTCCTTCGATTGCTTACATTGTTTTCTCTGCTCGTTTGCACGTACTTGTCTTTCTCTTGATGGCTACTAAGTCGGAAGGCAACGGTGCGACCAATGATGACGAATTTGCCTCTTCGCCTCTCTCGCTCGACAGTGCTGCATGCATTCTGCCAGGGAGTCCTTTGCTTGTACCGTCGACTCCTTCTCCTCCATGTTCGTCTCAAATCTCCCCTCCTTCCTCTCCTAAACAGTCTCTGTCTGTTTTACACACTGTTCAAGTGTATTGCGACCATGGAACCGATGAGTACAAGTGCCAGATCGATAAGTTTGCTATCCCGTCGATTCCTGCTCCTTACCCGCTGATCTCTTCTCGTTATCTGTCATTTTGTGAATCTAAACTTTATTTGAGCAGGAGCTACATATACATCGATTTTCGGTTCTGTCTGAAGCCGTCCGAATTCCTCTTGCCGCGGTCAGATTATGTGAAAGTCTCGTACGCTTTTGTTGGGGCCCTCCAATGTTTTCAGTGTATTGTGGGTCCGTTTTTGTATTTAGAGTTGACTGACTTGTGGTTAGTTCTAGAGGATAGTCGGTCCACTGTTTTCTGTTATCCCAAGTACATTCGGGAGGAAGGGAGCGAGAATCTAAAGCCCGTTGTTTCTTCTGTCTATAGAAGAAATTGTGAACCCTGCGTGTGCCAGACGGTGAATACTCGTATATACAGGATAGGTTGTAAGCATAAGCCGTACCCCTCTGATGCAGATGCGGCAGGCTGCCCACGCAAAGCGAGCAGCCAGCAATGTTCCTCGTACCAGGCAACTGCAAAGCAAGACTCTTGAGGTGTCAGTGACGGTAGCCCAGACTGGAGGCGATCTCGATTTGGCTTGTTGGGGTCCCTTGTGCGATTTCCTCCAGCGCGAATGTGACACAGGTTTGATATCTGTAGAGAGGGAGGGTGCTCTGTTACACATTCATATTCAGGGGGTGTTATGTTTACGCGCAAGCAGTCCTTTGGATGTGAAGAACAAGCTTGTCGCTGTGCTGGGTTGGAAAGGAAGCGGTAGGCCTTTGGGCGGTGAGATCTGTGTGAAGAGGCTCAATAATCGTGGTCTCCATATCTTTGTTGGTATGGTAGGCTATTGTATGAAGGACAAGTCTGAGGTCCACCACCGCTCGTGCATGAAAAATATAACTGACTCTATGCTTGCAGATGGGGAGGAGCTGTTCACTCTCCTTGGAGCAGCTGACACGAAAAATCGACTTGAACTGAATTCTAACAATGTCTTACGGAGGGCTTTACAGTATAACAAGTATAAATGCAGGCATCCACTCGGGAGCACGTTGCGTTCTTCCCTACGTTCCATGGTTCGGTCTGGGAAGTATTCACCATCCTGCAGATGGCTTAGGGGTACTGGAATACAACGCGGTAGGAGCGACGCATTATGGAAGTCTATCGTCCATCCCGAGGCGATAACGATGCGAGATATAGACAGCATTTTCTTCGCAAATCACCAGTCTCGAAGAAGGTATTTCGATGCAATTACACCAGAGGAAGAGGAACTCCTGCAGAGCTTACCGTCTCCAAGGACGGACACTGCAGGTCCGTGTTTTGAGTCCGTGGACGCTTTCCCGGAGTACATGCCTGTGTGCAGTGCATACCTACGGGACATGACTTCGAGGCGAGCAGACTGTAAGTATATATTCCCCCTCGTGCTTACTTTGTACCGTTTATATCTGTGTGCCTTATTTCTGCCTCACAAAGCTGCTTTGTTCCTGCAGGCGATGGAGGCACGAGGAGTGACGCCTGAAGTGTTCTCTGTCTCGAACTGGCAGACAAGCTATGTAGATAGTAAATAGTGTTAGCAGATTGTTGTGTGCACAGAGGACCTCTCGTCGAGGTAGAGATACAAGTTGATATGTAACTGCATAGAGCTACATAGAGGTAGCGTGGTAGTCCAGATGATACAGAGCTGGAGGTGCTTTCCAGATGTTAAAAAAAAGGATTTCGCTGAAATAAAGTTTAAGTGGTCCATCGTGGCCTTTTTTCTTTACCGGCAATGTCGAACTTGTCCTGGGGGGTTTCGAAATGGACCGGAAAAAAATGGGATGAATTAAAATCGGACTGCTCCATCGTGGCCTTATGTTTGTATCGGCAGTATGTGATTTGTCGTCGGGAGTAGAAGCGGACCGAAATAAAAGGCGCCCGAAACGGGCGGACCCCATGAACATCATTTTTTTGCGGATGCGAGAGGATGGAGAAACAAATAAACTGGAGGGAAGCAATAGGGGAAAACGGGAAGGAAGGAAGAAATAGGAGTTGTGGCAAGAACCACGGCAACTAGTACCGGAGTGAAAAATTATTGCCAAAAATGAGAGGCCCAAGGTGAATAAGCAAGCCAGGTGAATATGCATGCTCGATGAAGCTAAGAATCGTGCTACGACTGAGAAACATAAATCCGATGATGTTCCAACACAAATGTTTTTCGCCCTATTTCTATTCATATATAACGCTGAGATTAGACGTGCTTCCAAATCTTGATGACCCGCATGGAAACTAACCTGATTATACACCCTTGTTAACGTTATGATCTGTTCTAAGGACTTGTATGGTGGCCAATGATGACGAAGGAGATGGAAAACACACATGGCCGCTCCCTCTGCTCTGTCCTTCACTAGCGTGCAACAACTAGCTGTCTTAGACAGGAAAACAAACCACCTAAGTCTGGACAGTCCACCAGACCTCATCATCGATCCAGTCTTCCCATACCCTGTTTTTCTCTTGGGTCCTGGAAACTTTCATATTTTCGATGTGCTTATAATTAGGCACTCATATAGAGTCATAGTACTGTTATATGAACCTCGTCGTGCCCCTTGAGGGATTGGAACTCAGCTGCTGCTCCAATCGTGCATACAAGAGACCATACAAGTTACTTATGCTCGTCTAAAGTCTGAGTGTTTGACAATATTTAGGCCTCGAAAGTCACGTGGCTTCAACCCATACGGGTCTTAAATGGTGATATCTGCTTAACAATTTAGACCGGTACAGCTATGTGCCCTCACCACTTCACGTGGTCCCCGCCTGCCTCACAGAGGCGGCGTCCATCTTCTAACTATTGAGAATTTGAGATGAGCCGGCCAAGTTCTCCTCCCGTCGTCGACGACTGCGATCCCACCCAACTCAATGCAGTCAGTGAGTGAGTGTGTGAGTCAGTGACATGAGTTGAAACGCGCCACGACTGGAGTCTGACTGAGTATAACGTCAAGTATACCCTTCTCTTCTCTTCTGTTCCGTGTCTTTTGGGCTGGTGGGCAGCGACGCAACGTGGTTTGACTGTACCTGTACGACCTGCTGCGAAGGGCAGCTCGATGATGGTATTGGCCTCCTCAGTAGTAGTGAGTCATTATTGTTTTTACTGAAGCCTGGGAATTCGTTATGTGTCATCAATAGGAAAATACGGCAGCACTGCTCACAACATTCGCCCGGTGAGCCGTGGATTCAGATCTGGCGATTAGGCCCATGCTGAACCTAGTCACTTATCCCCTACTTGCCGCAGCGTGGGACGGACGAGCACGGGCAGGAGCGGACAAGATTCGGCTCTTTACCACCGTCGCGCACATCAAGGCGGGCGGGCTCATCAGAGTGGGACTCTTTCCTTCTGCTTTCCTGTCAAGGTTCCGTCCGTCCAGGTTTTCCGTTCCACCATCAGTAGATCTTATCGCGACAACGTTTCGTACCCTTGCAGACGTGTCGCCGAGAGCTTTTGCTTCAGAGCTCGGACTTGACCACGATATCTTTCGCTGTACGAGAAAGGGGGATCAGGCGCCCGTCGCTCCACCAGTTTGCCATGATGTATATGATTGCTTGGCGGAGGGTTTCCAAGTGTCGGAACTTCCGTCGCTTACGGAAAGTCGAAGCCGAAAGCAGAATGTTACCCGTCAGCCTTAAGTGTGAGGTGACTTTCGTGCTTTTAAGATACTTTAGTGCTTCAAATTGAATAGAAACAAAAGCTCCCGTCTGTGCAGGTATAGACTTGATCGGTCCTTGCGCCATTGTTCTTTTCCCTTACCTAGCCAGACTCCTGGTGATTGGCGGTTCCTGGATCGGGCTCTAGATCGGTTACCGCAGTCACTTGTTGACATGGAGCAGGTAGTGAAACAGTTGTGTTATGTATTAGTGCGTGTCAAATCGTAATATTTATCGCCTGCGGATGACAGTTATAGTTGCGGGCGGGCAGGCATCTATGGGTGTTTTCTGTAGATATTCTTAATTTATTTTATGTTTAATTTGGATGTTAATTTCAATTACAAATAAACTCAATAGATAGAAAATTTATTATAATTCTCAAAAAGTTTAAAAATCAAGAAATCAAAATTTACAACGATATAAAACCAACTTTTTTAAGCGATACATGACTCTAGACAAAGCTGTCGTTGGACAAATTACAGCTTTTTTCTGTGTGGATCGTTAGAAAATATTTTTCTTTAACTTTGACACGCAATAATAATACTTGGACAAATGAACTTGTCAATGAAATTGTGTGAAGAATAGAAACGTCCGCTGTTGGGACAAGAAAGCTGCAGTTCTAGTTTGAGAGGGAAAGAAACCTACTGTTTAAATGGAAAACGGTAACAACTTGATCAAGGAAACCCGGGTCTGGTTAAGGAGAAAGAACAATCGTGCATTCTCTCGCACAGAAGACATTTCAAATCTGCATAAAAGTCATCGAATCAATTGATGATTTCAAATAGAGAATTCAGAGTTACTCTCACTCTCAGTTTCAAAACTGCAGAAGAGGAGTTAACACATGTGTAATAGGGGCCATAATAAAAGAGAAATCTAGACTATATACAGTTTCAGTTCTGCGAATAAGGTTAGACCATGAAATTACAGTTCTCTTCAGTTTAGGGGGGAGAGTTTTGGCCGGGTTATTTTCAATTCTATATTTTGCAATTTTGGATGCGATCTATACAGAACATCCTTATTGGACATTTGTTTGTTTGGAGTCATAAAATTATAAACGCAGTACGAAGAAAACTCTGAAAATTATCCAATATTACAAAAACTACACCAAGCTCTACAATCCACAAACTGAAACTAAAATGACGAAATTTGCACAGAAAACAATTTTAGAACTCTAGGTGCAAATTAACTCTGACTCAAAGAAACAAAAGTAACCCGTCACTAAACTGGCCCTTTGCTCCCCTCCCCTTGCTATCACACCACTCCGATCCTACGTGTCCCGCGGTGTGTGTAACGACTGACCCAGAGAACTGGGTGGTGCGAGCGAGGCCTGAGCTGTAGTAATTTCCCTCAGCCCGATGTATTTTACTAACGTTAAGTCCTTGTGGACACGTCTGGGGCATGGCAGGTATCCTGCCATGTTATGTTACGTTCCAAGTATGGTTTTCGATCCTGGTATACTGGCGGGAAGTCTGTCGTGAAAATAACACTGTATGTAACTGTTTCACCGTACGTAAGTTCGTGTTGCCCAAGCTGACATTCTACAGTAGTAGGAAGTTCTCAACCGGCGTTACCGGTGAAGAACGTCTTCAGCGGTTCGCCCGTCTCGTCCGTCGCCGGGATCGGTGGTCGTTTGCTGTTTACCTTCTCCGAGAGGCGTTCGAGTCTCTCTTGTATAAGCACGAAACTCGCTCTTCAGAGCGGCAAGTAGCAGTAGTACATGATGTCCAAAGAACCGTTATCAGATTTCTCTCAGTCGGAGGTTATGTCTTAGAGTTTCTTTTTCTGCCCTATATGAAAGGCATGGCATTCATGCATCAGCATGCAGTGAGAGTCACGACAAAAGTACGAAGGAAGGAAAGCGGAAGATAACGGTTATGACAAGAATAATTAGATGAGGTGGTGCTAGTGTACAGCCGGAGTTACAAGAAACGACAAAGACGGGGGTGAAGTTTGCAGGCCAGGAGTCAAAGGGATTAGACAGTTTAACGGTACTGTACTGAGGAAGAGTCTGGAGATTTAGGGCAAGGGATGGACTCTGGACTCTGGAGACTGGAGACTGGAGTGGAGGTAGTACAGTCCCAGTCAGTCAGAGGTACAGTCTCTCTCTGAGTCAGTACAGTACCGTAGTAACTATGTTGGTACTTGCAGGCCTGAGGCAGAGGATGAGATCTGACTTGCAAGAGCCGGTAACAAAAAGTCTCCGACGAGGGCCTTGTCGTACTTTGCTGCCTGCGGGATATATAATTCCTCCAAAAGGTTTGCTTTCGACGGCTGAACAATTCTATCTTGTTTTAAATGGTGGAGAGAGGAAGTATTCGAATAGTGTTGGTTGGATTTGGCCTGTTTGATGATATCTTATGGAAGAGGAGTAGATATGCAGTTTTGTCGTGATGGTGGGCAGACGTTTCCCGTTGCTGCATCATACTGTAAGGACAGCTGTAAGTAGCTGGCAAATGGGCCGGCCTGTCCATCCACCCAAGCACCAATAAGATACAGAGAACGACGTACGGGAAAGATAGAAGAAGAGAGAGAGAAAGAGAGAGAGGAGTACAGGACGAACAGACAAGAGGAATGAAAAGAAATGTTGGCAACTTGGCATAGATGAGGCATGGATGGATAGAAAGTGAAGGCACAGCACTGAGCAACGTTGGTGATGGTTACAGGTACACAGTAGTGATGGAGTGGTACCAGTGAAGGTTAGGGAACAAACAAGCCGTTATTCGCAAACAAAGGGCAAATCAGACTGACTCGGGCAGCAGCGGAAGAGAACTGCTGAGTGAGAGGCAAACTTCCAACACTCGGCGAGATTTCCTTCTTCACTTTTACGTGCACTGTCCGTTGTTTTTCCTGGATCTCCGTTTCTTCGATCACAGTGTCGGCGTTTTTTACCCATTTTCTCAAAATGTTTCGATATTGATCGTCCGTTGAAATCCGCCGATATCCCCAAAAACTTCGTCATCCAGAAATCCCGTCGACTCATTCTCCGAAGGAGCGCGGTTCCCGCCGAGAGCTGAGACAAACAACAAGGAAGCTTTCTTCTAGAAAGTCCTTGCTGCCAGGCAGCGAATGGGAGGAGAGTGGTGAGCAGATGCTTTGACTCAACTAACTACTCTTTTCTCTGAACAGTAAAAAGAGTGCTTCAGAGAGTGCTTTCTCTGAATAGTAAAAAGAGTGATTTTCAGAACTTCGGTTGAAAAATTACAAACAGAATGTTCTTGCTTGCTGTAGTAAAATATGCATCCCAAACAATCTAGCTAAAAATAGTGGGTAAAAAGACAAACGGAGTAAGACGGAGAAAATAAGATTTCTGAGGCTGAGATGGACTGAATGATTATTTTGGTATCCTCCGATTTTCACTTTTGCCGTGTGTTAGTAGTTTTTACTTAAATTATATATAATAAAATTAAATAAAATTAAATGTTACTATAATCACAAGCTGAGATGAGTATGGAGACAACCCATAAGTGTAGAATCCTGTTGGATCTGCTCCCGGAGACCAGAGCTAAAATGGTAAGCGGATGAGAATCTCTCTCCACTGAACTGGGAAAACTGTTTATGATTCTTATGACCTTTTCCTTCAGTGCAAAGCTTTCACATTCCCAGGGAGTTGTAGCACAGATGAGACGGGTGGTATGAATATACTGAGCTAAGTTCTTGCTTGTGGGGGAATCTTTGTTCTCCAGCTCTCCAGACAAATAGGTTCCCCCGTAGTGAAATCCCGCAAAAGGAGAGACGTTCTCCGTGTCTCGCTCGCACTGAGGGCAAAAAGCAAGGCACAGATTTGTATCTCAAGCTTCGACCGTCTCGCCCGTTCGCAGAGGGAAGAAGATGGTTTCGCTTGCACCCAGCCGGACCGGGAGGCAAGGCGTGACGAAGGATAGAAATATTCGACAGAAACGCAGTCCGAGAAATGTCTCAAGGGTCGAAAGTTCCTGTCAGCATCTCAACTGCAGAAACCAACTGGGAGCACTTTGCAGAACACCCTCCCTGTCCATGTCATATCTCAGCTCCAAAACCTTCGGCTCAACAAGTGCTATCGTTGTGATTTGACACCGTTAGAGCAATAACTTTGAACAGAGTGCTCGAATATCCTCCTGTGCCACTCATTCACTAGTCAATGACTCGTGTTTAAGAAAGTAGCATACCGACTTATCAACAATAATGCAACCCATTCCTCGTGGGAAGAACCGGGCCAATCGAATCCACGACCTCGGCCCAGTGAATCTGGTCCTTTGGTAAGATCGTGTGAACGACGGCGATCGACCCTACGTCCAAAGCACCAGCCAGCTCGTCTGAATTGGGTAGGGGTAGGTAGAGACGGTATACGGTTCAATCCATCCCCATTTTTGAATGTGTTACGCCCCAAGTGCCCGTAATTATCTCGAACACGCTTTATTCAGGTGACTGGAGGCTTCCAGCGGAGCTTCCAGCGAATCTTACTTGCCCACGTCGGATTGTCCTCAGACTGTCATGTACCGGTCACAGAAGAACAGGACTGGTCCGCGAGCTTAGATCTCGCCGTCCCGCCTATCCGCGTCCGTGACTCTACTCTGTTTCGGGAGGCCCAGTTGTAGATGCAATCACAGTGCTTGATGAATGTCGTCTTTCCCTTTTGGTTGTTCCTTCTTTTTCTCTCTCCTAAAAGGAGAATAAAAAGGTATGTTGGTCTTTCACCAGTGCAAGAACACTGGAACTCAGCGGTCTATAGACATGATCAACGGATCGGAGCGGAGCAGTCTGTAACATGGACCTCGTGCTGATGACACACCGCGACGATGGGAATGATGAAGGCGTATGAAAAAAAATATATATATATATATATAGAATGATGAAGGAGTTGGATACAAGAACAAAAAAGACGCGAAACTGCTAAGCAGAGACATCGTTTGATATTTTAAGAGCGATAGGCGATTTTTGGCCAAGAGAATGTGATTCAGTAAACGTCTCAGGGCTGTTGGCTCGCAAAGGACTGGCCGAAGTCGTAACTCTATTTTTAAGTCAAAAATCTTGGAAAAACATTATAACATTTATACATCTTAACAGATATCAAACGAATGGAGAGAAAGAGGGACCCGAAAGGCTATACCACTAGGCCTCGCCCCAGTTCCGTTCATCTAAGCGAACTCAATCATTTAAACCAGAAACCGTATAAAATGAACTATTAAAACCACAAAACCATTAAAACCAAACTACTCCAACCATGAAACCAATAAGCAAAACCATTTACAAATTCTGAACTTGAATTAATTTAAACCAAACGATATAAACCATAGTCCGAACTATTTAAATTGGTTCATAACATGTAATACACAGATCTCGACTTAAAAGTTACACATAATGTAAAAAAAATTTAAATTATTTAGACTGCGTTTTGAGTCCGAACCATCTGAAATTTACTGAACTGAATCATTTATATTTACATATAAACTAAAATTATATAATTATGTTGAATTTGAACCAAATTAAACCGTGGTTGATCGAACCTAAACTGCTTTAGATAACAGTTTCGTGATTCGGTCCCAGGGCCTGGACATCTCCGTAGTTTCTCTCCGGAAAATCTCATTCAGTTTTCGGTTGTTTCTCTCGTTTGTTTCTGCAGTAGCGAAATCTACTACTCAGTGTTTTCTCCAGGTGTCAGAGGATAAAAATATAAATGAAGAAAGAATAAAATGATCCACGGTTCTACACAAAGTTAGAAGTTGAGATATTCCGACGTTTTCTGTTTCAGCGGTTGAAGAATAATTCTGCTTAACTTTGAAATCTCCTATTGCACACGCGGTTTTTTTCTCAACGGAGATTATAGGTCACAACACTGCATGGCTGCGCTTCAAGTAATTATATTAATGTAGTATCATAAATTCGCAGTGTTTTGCACAAAATATGCTAAGGGTTCAATTGACTATATATAGAATCAAACTTCATTATAATAACGCATTTGATGACTCTATATCTTGTAGTTATAACCCTTCTTCATTATAAATACATAATCACATTATTGAACAAAACATATAGAATGTGAATATATGTATATAATACTTCAAACGCCCGGTATGGTATAAGAGCATGAAAGAAAATATTCCTTTTGAGAATGTACTTTGAGCTTGAAGAAATCCTGGAATTTTTTATTAACCTTTCTCAGTGAATACTAAATAGTTATTCTTGTTCTCTGAAAGAGAACTCGCAAATGAGATTTTCTGGACTACTAGGAGTAGTTGTAGTCATACAGGAAGTTCAATGAAGAAGTATCTACAAATGTAACTATTTAAAAAATATTTAGAGTAAAAAATTTATTTTTTACTCTAAATATAGCCTTGTCTACTGATTTATGAACACTAATTTCAGAAATTCTCTAGATTTTCTATTTTTTAAAATCGCTCACACAGTCCACTTAAGTTATTTGTGATCTTCAAATAAAGTTGATTTGTTTCACGAACAAAACTTAAAAAGGGAAATGCTCAAGTGTACCAAGCAAGAAAAGTTTGTTGTTATGATAAAATGAAAATTTATCTCATTATAATCACACATCTTTGGAACTTTATTTGTGGAAATATGCTTTTATATCATATGATAATGACTATAATAAAAACAATTCACAAAAAACTATCCATCCCCACGAGAAACTTGACTAGAACGCGATTGTGGCTATAATCAGATTATGGGAGATGTAAATTACTTTTAATTAAGTATAGAACATTTGATCACATACACCTAATAGAGTTCCCATTTGAGTTCTTTATATATTATAACACAGCGATTTCTGACCCCCTCTTGCCGCGTAGATGGCAAAAATATTCTCCTTGGTATATTCATACACTTGGAAAGTGTAGCTAGAACGTCAGGCAATGGATACCAAAATGGATGAGAAGACTTATGATACAAAACAAAGTGGAAGATCTTATCAAGCCGAACAAGGAGAATATGCATCCAAAGCGAACTGCTGTGGGGGAAGAAAAAGACAAGCGGAGAAGGCGTTGGTGGGAATTATTAGGGTAGGCGATAGGCGTTAAGGTGGTTTCGCGGAGAGCGTGCGGAGGTGGTGCTGGCTTGGAGTTCAAAATGTTTACATTTCTTCGTATTTCTCCTTGTGTCAACTGCACGGACGGGGTGATGGCTTGGGCTCGCTATCGTTCGTCGCTTCACTTTGCACTTGTTCAGAAAGGGGGTGGTGGCTTTTCTTCGATTGGGTGCTGCTTACACGATGACGCGAGACGGTTCGACGAGTTTCTTTTGACGGAGGGCAGCTTCATCGGTCGGTGCTGTCGTGCGGGTTTCGATTCATTGGCCGCAGCGTAATTTCTCTTCGGGTCTTTGTTTGTTTTCTTCGTTTTGTTGCTTGGTCGCAGCGGGTAACGTTTGGTGAAGTTGTGTGCGAAGAGCTTTCATTTTTAGGGCAGGTGTTTGTTTCATTGCCCGCAACGCAATTTGTCTTCGGGTCTTTTTTTGCTTTCTTCGTTTGTATTCGTTGGTGGCAGGGGGCAAAGTTTGGTGACAGCAATTTCGCCGCGTGAGGCATTTCGAGAAGTTGTGCGCAAAGGGTGTTTTTAGGACATGCGTTTGCTTCTTTGGTTTTAGCGTCGTGGTGGTCGCTGCATCCGGACTGATTCGCAATAGAGGTTGACGATTGTAGGCAGTTTCAGCAGCATGCGGAGGCGTGGAAGGTCAACTAGATCGATGAAAACATGAGAGATATGCCTTTGCTTAACTACACACGAAAAGGAAACTCTCCAGGTATGTTTCTTTCTCGTGCTATCTCGTTTGTTTTGCCATGTCCGACACCAGCGAGCGGTCCGGAAGTGTCATCGACGATGACTCTTCTAGAGAAAGACGACGACACAGATGTGTGTACAGAACAAGTAACTCCCATGGAGGTTAAACCGCTTCCGGACTACAAGTTTTTAGTACTGACGGTGTCTCGCGTTTCTCTGCTCTATCTCCTCAGACACCAATGCTCTCTTTTGACGAGCGGTTCCTACTGCTAACAAGGACTTATATCTACTTACAACTTGGTCTCTCTCAGCATCCATCAGAGTTTCTAATCAAATTCGATTATCTTAAGATAAGAAAAACTTGTCATCCGTGCCAAGTGCACAGTGTTCCCTTACAGTTGTTAGCTGGTCCGTTTCGCATTTATTCATACTCTGTCGATAACTTCTACTTGTATTTGCAGGACAGCCGCTTTCAAATGTTTTCTTATCTTGCACACTTCATCTGAGCTGACGGTTTCTTCAGATCCACTGTCCATGCGGTTTATCATTTCCGTTCTCACCCTTGTGTGTGCAGCCAAGTGGGCTGGAAGAAGACATTGTTCTTTGTCCACATTTCTCCTCGATCAAACCATGTCCCTCTGTCACGAAGTCAGAGCTAGGCGGCCCAGTCTAGAGCTGTTAGTAACAATCTGTACCATAGGACGTGACCTTGACACTGCTTAGTTTTCTGTTCATTTCTGAATTTTTGAAGAAGCAATGCGTGTCTGGTATTTTTTCTATTGAGCGAGGAGGTTCTCTTCTTCACTTGCACTTTCAGGGGGTGATATGCGAGTACGCGAAGTCACCCATGGAAGTAAAAAAACATATATGACAAGCGTTGGATTGGGACAGAGACAGACCTCTCGGAGCAGAAGTGTGTGTCAAGCAGCTGTCAAACAAGGACATCTATACGTTTGTTGGGATGCTAGGTTATTGTCTTAAGGACGAAAACCAAGAGCACCATCACGCTGTGACGAAAAACATTACAGAGGGCATGATCGACGGCAAGGAACTGTTCATGCTGATGGGAGCGACTGATACGAATTGTGTGGAGATGACATACTGCAATATTCTCCCTCGGGCTCTACAGTTTAACAGATATAAAAGTGCGAGTCTTATGTCCACTACGTTTCTCTGATGCTTGCGTGCCATGCTGGCATTCGGGAAGTATACAACGTCTCTCAGATGGCTAACACAAGTAGGGATAAAAAAAACGACCAGAGTCTCTATGGAATTGTTTCATCACGTCTTAAGACTTCACTGCAGATGACGTGGATAATATCTTCTCCTACAAAGAGAGTAGTCGTTATCCTCATTGCTGTCGCAGGTATTACAGATCAATTGGCCAGGAGCAGTTGCAGACACCACTTCCACAGCATGTGGGCGAAGCAGGAGTTGTAGAGCAGCACCACAAACAAGAAGATGAAGACGAAGACGAACAGCACACCGTGGAGAACTTATTCACAATAGCGGACCTGTTGTCAGAGTATATACCACTCACCGAGGTCATGACCAGAGGAATGGGACACAAGAAGGGAATAGCTGCAGCCTATAGTTCTGCAGCGTAGAGCATGTAGAGAGTGATATCTAGACAGACTATGTAGAAAGTGATATGTAGAAAGTGATATGTCTTATGTTTTTCACATAAATAAAGCCTCCGGAGTCACCGTACCTCTTTTCTCTTCAAGCCGAAATACCTAAAGCTACACTTTTGCAATGCAACTAAAAATCAGTCCTCAGCTGCCCCTCACTGGCCCGGGAGAAAAAATAATGTGCACGGAGAACTTCGCACTTGTTAATACTTTGCAACCAAAGACGAAGAAGTGATAATACAAGGAGAAAGAGGGAACTAAATGGCATGCCACCAAAACCTCGGAGAAGAAGAGAAAATAGAGGTTAAACCACGTAATCTTTCGCTCTATAATCATTTCTATAATATGAAAACTGAATATATCAAAAGTCTTGCAAACAATTGATGCACAAATCTTTTGCCATCGTCTACTACAATGACTCTCTTGTCTGTCACGTCAACTAAAGGTCTCTGTAAAGCAATAAACCATGCTATCTAAAAGGAGAAATCCAATATGAAAGAGAAAGTGACATCTCGCATGCTTATCATTTAAAATATAATATAATATAAAATAAAATCATAAAATTCCGAATCTTACTATCCATAAATTTCTAAATCTAAAGGATGTCACTCCTGCATACACCAGGAGGGAGCTAGCTATAGCCCCTACGTTGGTGAACTCAGATTACCGAGACCGTAGAAACTAATTACGACGTTCTCGTCCGTCAATCAAGTTTTCCCAGTGGGAGGTTTGTGCTGCCCGGAGCAGGGGCTCTTACACTAACTGACGACAATCTCGACTGTTGTATGCGCCGGAATGGGAAATAGCTTGCGGTGCGTTGGGCAGTAGGTGATGAGTGGATGGTATGCGGAATGCCGGAACAGTTCCCAGCTTTGGTGCAAATAACAGGATAACGAGGACACTCATGACTCCGAGGTACTTTATTTGGTTACAACTCAGCGTCTAACTGAGTTGTAAGCTCACCTGGCTTGGCATTCGACAACCGTGAGTTGAAAAGGTTGGATATTGCCGTACACCAGCGGGTAAGAAGTATATGGTGTTTTGACGAAGTAACCAGCGGACAGGAGGATGAAAACCATAGATGCGGTAGATCGAATCCCGACAGTTGTTCTCGAGGAGAGGTTGGATCTGGTACCTTCTTTGTGTGCCACTCACAGCTGCTTCTTCGGGTCCAACAGGGAGCAGCCCGGTAGTCTTGACCCTCAAGAAGGATGGGACGGACGGACGAGAGGTGACGGGTTTAGTAACGAACGGCAACAAAGTTGTGCGCGAGGACGGGAGAGGATGGCACGCTAGCCATGACTGTACCGCAAGTCGTGGGGAATTATTTAGCGGTTGCGGTGGGAGTGAAGATGGTACGTATTCTTACCTAATTTAAGTAAGTAGGGGCAGTAGGCAGATGAGGCGGGATTTCCTTGGTGAGGGAAAGACGAAGAAAAGCTGCCAGTCGCAATAATCCCATGCCCGCTTGCCAAAATCGACCACGTGGTCTTTCGATACGCCACCTTTTCTGTTTGACACTTGTCGCTGTGGATCAGGTGTCTAGAACTCGATTTCAAAGTCGGGCCGGGTCGGGTTGCACCTTGACTGACTTCACCCCCTGGCGGGCCCCGATCCGCCGCCCCGTTCGTCTCCGCTCGTTCCTCTTCCATTTCACTTCCATGTTCCGCGCTCGGTCCCGTCCCCGTCCCATCCCATGCCCGGCTTTTCTCGTCCTTGTGCCCCACCCGTCCACGTCGGGCGCTCGACGGTAGTGTTCATAGTCGCCGCTTCCCCAGTCCCGACTCTGATCATAGCACTTCATCATAGAACATGCATGCATGTCACATCACTTCTATCATGGAAGACAACCACCCGGAAACAAACATGCCTTGCCTTCCAAAAGGTCCTCTCCTATTGGACGAATTTACAAGTCCTCGGCGTACCTACACCATTAGATCAGGGAATCAAAGTTCTCAGCTTGCTTGCCTGATTCATTCATTGTTGTCGGGCAGGGGGCAGGCTTTTTGGACCATTCGAAGTTTTTCTCGTTTTCATCTTTTAACCGAGTCGCGGATTGGCGGAGATCTCTATTTTACTCTTGAGGAAGAAGAACAAGGAGTTCCGTGTCTATGCGTTAGAGACTTTCCGGATTTATTCTCTTTTCTTTGTTGGTTTTCACAACGACTCGATCCGTTCGTTCCCGCTACTTCTTTCTACTCTTCGGTTCCAAGTTATTTTCCGGTTGTTACAATCTACTTATAGCTATGTTACCGCATGGCAATAACATAACCTCTTGTTCTAGTCGTCCGGGGCTGGTATTGTTTGAATATGGGGTCTGGTGATTCTGGTCTGCCCCGGCGCCAAAAGGGAAAAATGCCCGACAGTGCCCATGCTGTTACTGTGCAGTACAAGGAAGAAAAGAAACGAAGTGGAGAGGAGAGGCGCGTGACGGAAGATTTCTCCAGGTGCTGGTGAACGACAGCGGTCGGGAACAGGAAACGCGTGAGTGAAGCGAAGTCGTGATGGCTTTGGGCATGCAAGCAGGGCAGTGTAGGGGCAGCCCAACAGCCGTAGTGTAACTGCTTTACTCCACCGGCCGCGTTACCGGGAAGGATGAAAGAGACGACGACAGGCCAGGCTAGCTGATTGTGAGTAGTGACTCGTAAGGCGATGGGAAAAGATAACAGAAAGATATACTTTGCGTAACTGACAGGGATTAGCCAACTTCTGACCACGACCGTCACCTGACCAGACCTGGGCCTGGCTCGGGTCCGGGTGAGTTAGAAAGGCGCAGGGGCTTCGGATAGGGTGTTACCGTGTAAACCATCCATGAGATGATGATGAGAGCGAGGCGGAAAGCGGGGCCGTGCCAGGCCAAGCGCTGCCCGCAACTCTCTCATCCTTTGTGCACCGCAATCCCCAACCGTTGGACTGTAGGGCGCGCCCCGCCAAGTGCCGTAACCGCTGCAGCGAGCCGCCGTCCGGTGAGTTGCACCCGTCGCCCATTCCTTTCCTTTGCTGGCCCCCCCTGTCTGTGATCGTCTATATATATTCGCTCTTTTCCCTTCAGCACCAACTACTTGACTTCTGTCTCTTGCGTACCTTCTCTAGTTCTCTCTATCCTTTCCGAACTTTCAAATCTCCACTACTCGCACACGGAGCCACTTCTCTCACAATCATCACCTCACTCATTCACATCAAGGAAAGGAAACACACAGCATCCAGTACGCACTAAATCCGCCTCGCACCTCCATTGAGAAGTGCGCACTTGGATTGGTACTACTTAGAGTGCATGCTTCCCCAACCTGCTTGCGCAGAAAATTCCGTCAGTTCTTTATACAGAGTCGCTTGAATGCGATAGATCTAGTTTTCGAAATTTGAATTGTTCGAACTTCGTGGTGACAAGCGGATCACGGATTTTTCCTTCGGGTTCAGGAACATAGTGCTTACGCAAATAGTTCAGTAAGCAGAGGTGAAGACCTTACGGCAATGGAGACTCTTGTTGGCCAGAAGCGCACCAGAGATGAGGCATTGGAAGCGCTGGTAGGAGATTATGTTCCTCAGGGGAAGAAACCTTGTGAGAAATTGGAGTTGATGGACGAGAGCAGCACTCTCGCACCGTCGTCGGACTCCAAGGAAATACCATGCCTGTCTTCCACTGGCGAACTCTCCTCGAGGGGCGTGATACCAGGGGATGAGGATGTTACAGACAGCAAAGCTAGCATGGCAGAAACTCTACGAAGTTTGGAGGAAGAGCTAGGAGTATCTGATGACCAGACCGATTTTCTCATGCCGGCGTCCTCCATCGAGGAGCTTTCAGGCTCTGGTTTGGTATCTAGCTGGGGCGACGTCATGTGGAGTGCAGATGTAGGTCTGACCAGTGTCCACGATGTAATCCTCTCGGGTGAAGTCGGATGTTCGAGCGAGAGTAATCCAGGATTATCGGGCTGTATATCAAGTGAAAATTCATCAGTCTTGGTTGAAGGCGACAATTGCGATACAAATGTTAAAACCTCCGCTTCACAGAAGAACGAGAAATTCAATCCAGTTGACATTGGATTTCTCATTGAGGCATCCGATGACGAGCTCGGCATTCCCCCCAGTCCAACCTCCGAGAAGGATCATTCCTCGGAGCAAGAGCAAGAAACCCTCCTGTCTGAGAACTCTGTCGAAAATTCTATGAACTCCGCCGAACTTGATACCACAGGAAATCTCCAGGATGCCGTGAGCTGGGCTCTGGAGGGCGGTGGTGACAACATGGGATTTTCTGACTCTGGCATTGACGACTGGATGATGGGAAACTTGGACTTCATGATGGATGGACAGTCTGTGTACTCAACAGTTCCTCCTCTCGTGGAGGCCGGCATAGTTCTGTAGTGAAATGGAATTCACGGCATAGGCCCCAAGAGACATGTAAATTTCAGTATAGGGTGGATCCAAATTTTGACGAGTTAGATAGCTGTGAATTCTGTAAAGATCCTCAAAGTTACAGGGGTCACATTGAACCCCCTTTTGAATACCAAACACAGTGTACACGACATTGGTCATAGAATTTCAATGAGGAATAGCAATCGCTGCTTTCGATCTCCGTATATCCGTTCTGTATGCAGTGAGCAATTTCCCTTACTGGGAATTCTTGTTTATCATATGCTACACGTGTTATCAGTCTTACGAATCATGAGTCAAAGTCATACGATATAGCAGTCAACTTGTGTCCACGATAAATGGGTAGTCGGTGACAGTCAGGCTTCTGCTGGTATCGTCTTAGATTATTGTTGTAGCCTGTAGGGTAAAGCTTGTTACTGGCTTGCACACCAAAGAATCTGTCAAACAGCAGTGAGGACACCGAAGAGGTAGTAGAACCACAGAAGAAAAGATGGGAAGAAATAGGAACAAGTTATGATAATCCACTTGAACAGAAAGTGAAGGAAATGATAGTCCACTTGGGACAGATATAGTGCTTTCATGGCCGGGGAGTCGGTATATACTGGGTAATGTATAGCGACCCAGTGCAGCAAGGATCGAGGAAATTCGGTCGAGAATTTACTTGCTTGACACATAATATTAGTGATCTCTCCAGTGATCTCTTTGGCCGAATCTTGCGTAGAGTTCTTTTGTTACGGAGAAGACTGAACCGGGATATGTGTTCTCGTCACACAGACTCGCTGCAATCCAGACGTAGCAATAGGGAGAGGAAACAGTACGGCAACACCTGTGAGATGGACTGTAGAGTTAACCGACCTTTGTCCCCGCTGTTTGTGCACGTTCAGACGAGCGAAAGCAACAAAGCCTTTCTCTCAGTGAATTTGAGTAGACTGCTGAAGAGATCTGCATCTTTCCCCCGAGAAGCGGGAAACTTCCGCAGATTTGTCAGATTCACGCCAAACCTTAATAGTTAAGAAATGAAGTCTTTTGTCATGTCTTGACTTGAGGGGAATCATTATTATTCTCCAGTTCAGAGAAAAGGTTAAGGAGTTCTGAAGTTAACGCCAAACCTCGTAGTTACAATATCCGCAGCATGAACTCTGCGGAGCGCTGAGCATCTGGGTTCTTTTGCGAGTCACATGCAAAAGAGTTGGTACTATACCTTGTAGGTGTTGTTTTCTCCCAGTCGTCGGTAAGATCTGTGCATTTTCCTGTGCTTCATAGGAATAATGCTGTACCTATTGCAGTAGGATATGGGGACTGATTGGGGTGTTGGGATCCGTGTGGACTTTGTGTGAATAATTCTTGAAGCAGATCCTCATCTGTCAGTACGGTGGTGGTGGGGTTGACTGTGGCTGGTTGGTATGTCCGAGAGAGAGTGCTGATACTGTTTTGCTTGGGATCCCAGTCCTGGATCCATGGTACTGTAATGCGACCGGTGTGGTGTAATGTACCTTACGTACTTAAGTAAAAGCCTAGACGGCAAATTACAGTACTTGGTTGAATCAAGTTATATTTTGGCTTGAACCACGGCAACAGGATATGATCTGATCCCTTCCCCGTGCAAGGGCGACTAGGTGGGTTATTTTCACGCCTACCATTGTTGGTGTCTTCGTCTTATTACAATTCTTGAGAAGTGTACGTCAGTCACGGTCGAGAGAAAGTGGTCACTTAGTGGTGTCACCTGAGTCACGCCGATGCGATCAAGTTCTCTTAGTAACACACATCTGGAGAGGAATGCACCGTAGAGGTAGGTCTAAGTGGTGATAAGTCTGATCATCTGCTGCGCTGCTACGACGCTGAATACGAACGAATCCTGCGCTGCAGCATCGGACCGGACCCAAGGTGATATGAATGCGGTTGATGACGGCAGGCGAAGGAAGGCAGGCGGGCGGGCAGTCAGGCTTTGACTAGAAAGGCAGGAAAAGTAAATGCTCAAAAGGCATGCAGGGATCCACTGCCTGACAATGTCATAGACTAATTTAGATCACTAGTATGTTCCCCTCCTCGCTACAATACAACACGATTCACAATGTTTCTGTAGCGTGCCATCCGATTTTCCTCCTTGTCTGGTAGCGCAGAGGATACGATTAGTTTGTTCAGGCATCCTTCTGCACTGGAGCATTTACAACGTGAATGCCACTGAAGCGTATTGTTTACTCTTTCTTCCCCCCCACTCAGATGACTAGGCCAGACTAGTCCAGGCGTAGGTAAGATAATACTAAGATTACGGTAGCTGAATGGAAGGGAGGCCAGCCCACGAAATGCACAGCGGATGCGAATGCGGGCCTTGTTGTCATCATAAGCATAAAGTTTGGAAAGTTTTCTATCCTGTATGTTTTGTGTTTCGCCTTTTGGACTGGAGGGTCTCTCACGCGCGTAATATTCCATTCATTCAAATAATTTGTCTTGCATTTCAGCAAGGAAAGGTTGAATCGTCTTCACTCTTTGGGTGTTCTTCGTGTTAATTCATTCACTTTGTAACGGTTCGAGCGTTTCAGATCAGTAGTCTAGTCACACCATACGGTACTCTGTCTTATCTGTCGTGTTTGTCAGAATACCTCAACGTCGACAGTCTTTTGTACAAGTTATAGGTACCGAAGATTCCACATATCCATCCGTCCGTCCATAACGTCCCATCTGATAACGTGCTGACCCCCTTTTTATCTACTCTTTTCTGATTCTACGCCAAGCCTCGTCCTCGCGTCGCCTGGCCTCAGCGGATCTGACATCTCCTCAGCAACCAAACAAACGGGACCGTAGCATATGCAAAGTTCTAGTAACACCATAGTTAGTACTATGTACAGTTCACTCCGGGTGGCCAGGGAAGAGATCTGGGGCTGACCCTGTCCCGGCACTGCCCAGACCTTCGGGCGGAATGCGTATTCCAGCATCGCTGGCTCCAGACCGAGCGAGCCAGCGGGCCAACTCCATCTACCTTTACTACCACATAAGAGCCTGAACTGAACTCAACCTGACCGAACCCAAACCACCCCACCTCCTGTCTCTGCTCCTCTCCACTCCCATCCAAATCGCATCGCATCGCATCCCCAGAAAAGACTCTAACAATCCATCCATCCATTCATGCGAGAAAGAAAGCAGGACTTGAAATAAAACCACAACGTCGCCCACTTTTGTGACAGTTTCACAAGCAATCACGTAATCTTTCTCGATGTGTGAAAACTCGAAGGTCTCCTTCCCTTCCTCAACAAGATCGCACCTGCCCTGCCGTCCGATTCGCACGCTCCTACTACTGCCACTCATGTACGTTCTGAACCTGCTGCTGTGGATACCTGTCACACCGTGCCAACCATGCGCACTTTTGCGCATGCCATCAATTGATCAAGAACGGCTTGGACCGGATCAGTGCACTGACTGGTATTCAATGTACCGGTACTGTACGCAGTCGGACTGGAAAATGTGGTCGTTCAGGTACTATAACAGAACTATATCTGTCCGTCCGAACAAACAATCCAAAGGTCTGCATCTCTTCCAGTCTGATCCAATACCGTATACGGCATGGTAATGCTCGTTGGTATACTTCATTATGTTCGGTCCAACAGCTGTTCTTTTGCTTCCCTTTTTCCCGGGGAATTAATTAAAGAATGTCTTCATTTATAGATATTATCAACGCTCGAGATCTGTTCCATCCGGCACTTCCCCACATACAATATCCGCTGTTCTTTGGTTCCCCCTCTCTTCTCCGCATCGAGGGCCGTATCAACGCCAGACTCGGCAACTCCGATTCTGTTGCCAGCACTGACTATTCTGGTCATTGAGACCAAAGCGATCGTGGTCACTTCTTTACAGGGATTTTATGGACATCAACGGTCTACAAGCGATAATGGATTTCACATCGACCGCTACAGTGAACCTATCTCTTTACTCCTCGCGGTATCGCTCCCTTTGAGATCGGCTAGCGCCCCTCAACTCTTGACCGTTCAGATGGTGTAAAGTTCATTGCCTGCCTGTCTTCGTCCACACACCTCAAGCATCGTGAAGGTGAAAGACTCGTTCTGGACCGTGTTTAGTCTCCCTATTACCGTCCGATGCGACTCTGATGACGTTTAGTTGCTCTGTGGCACCAAAGGAGCCCAGGTCAATAGGCGCATTGATTAGTAAGTATGCAAGATGCTGATCGGACGTACGCTGGTGAGGCGGTGTGGGAGGCCTTTTCCGCGACACCAGTTCCCAATATGGATACTACCCTCACCGCCATCCGCGACGTCATGATCGTAACTGCGATCATGACGTCAAACATTATCAAATAAACTGCGCCGCTGATAGTCGCATTCAATACCCACTACACGGCACAGGTAAGATGGCACATGCACTTCACAGGCTTGCATCTCGTGCCTGTGAGGGTTTACAATAATGGAGGGGTTAATAATGTATAAATAGACAGTTAAAAAATCGTCAATAATATGATTAAAATATTAGGCGGGATAGTGTGTACACAGACTTGTTCCTACGTACCTATACGTTTTCGCCGGTCCTTCGAGCATGCTCCTCCGACTACGTTTGTAGTTACCGTTCCCATCGTCGCGTACGAGTCAGTACGACCTAAGCGTAAGCACTAGTACTACTCACTGTGTATTGATGAACAAGTAGCGGGTGTGGAATATTTCCTAGGCTTTAACTACCAGCACTGGTCCTTGAGTTCTGACAGCGGAGTCCAGCCTGGAATATATCGATACGGGCTTATTGGTGGCTTTTGAACTTGTGAGAAGATTCTCGAAAGAAGCAATCCCACGGATGAGACGCTCGCATCAGGACGCGCTTTGAGAAGATACGGATCGATTAGCAGTGCAGTGAATGCAGACGACGACTCACTCATTCCTTCCTTCAGGTTCCCAGCCCTCCCGTCGGAAAGGGCTTCGTGATGCCTGTGGGATTTGACTGGTGGTCGTCGAGGTCAATCGGAGGTGACCACAGCACGAGGCAGAGAGAAGATACTTTCGCGGTGATTTCTTGTGAAAGAGTATTCGAGAGTATGGCAGTGTTTGTCAGCTGTTCTTAGTGCCTGAGGTGGGTTCTCTTTACATTTCTTTATTCCTCTGGTGTGTGGGGTCACATATGCAAGTTTCATATCCACTACCACTTGCTTGGTTATACTTCCACCAGGATGATTGCAGTGATGTTCTGCAGCTTTAGTAGGATCATTGCTCAGGCACATTATTTCTTCCCTCGAATGTTAGTCTAGCCCAGCACATGGAGGTTATCGGTGTAACTTTATCCTCACAATGACATGATACACTGTCACTCAAGAACTCGTAACCTAATTCCTCCCCGATTACCAAGTCCTTGTAAGAGCTACCAGTCCCCCGGCGTTTCCATGCCCACCTATACCACTTTGCAAGCAAAGAGGCGCACCTATTTGGCTTTGATTGTAAATTACCTCTCTGGCGGATCAGCATTCTACCTTGGCAATAAATTACTCCACAAGTTCCCCTTATATTACTGCTTCTGATACCTTTCTCTTTTGTTCCTAAAATGAAGGCGTAGTTAGAAGTGTTTGCAAGTTATAGCTCATTTATCATCACAAGCAAGACTACCGTAGCTGTCTCAACTGATGATGTACTAGTAATGTGATGTTTGGAATTCTGCGGACCGTTTCTAGTTATTCTATTCTAGTCGGAACGGCCCTTCGAAAACTCGGACTTTCAAGCCAAGGACAGTGTAGAAGATTTGTTGTCTAGTGAAGTATCTATACACGAATAATTCCGCACCTATATTTAGAACAAAGTTGTTTTGTCATCGGGGGGTATGACTTGGTGTGGAGGCAATTACTGCTAGTAGCATACCAACTAATCAGCCACATGTATTAGAGTTCAGGGTTTGCCCTGAACCCTACTACCCTTACTCCCGAGTACTTATAAGTGGAATGTTGTTAGCATTTGTCCAGCAGATGACAGTTTCTGTAATATCCTCGAAAGGTGCTCCCACGAGTCTCAGCTGATAAGAAACAAAGTTGACCTTGTGTCGTACCTAATTAATCCAGTGGCACATTGGTTTTTACTGTTCTCATGGAAAACGATGAGAGAACGCACAGTCGTTAAGTGGTGCCAACAGGAAGAAGGTAGTTTGCATAATTTACTTTGTCGGTTAAACAGACGATCTTTCACGCCGAAAGAAATGGCTACCTGGAGTGTGAAGCAACCTACTGTTTCGTTTTCTCTTACATTTCAATTGGGTCAAGCTTGTCGTTCACATACACGCTAACAACTTCTAGTCCACATACTATTGCATGGAATAAATAGGAAGAAAGAACACTCTTTCTTGTCCTGTTTCGTTTCACTCCTCCCGCTTCAAATACAGGTGAGTGGATAAAATCGTGTCTGAACTGTCGACTGTAAGATGAGAACGGTGATTTGGTAGCTACTGCAAAGGAAATGCACATAGATATATCAGCCAAACGGTGTATGATGATTGAGTCGCTTTATCTATTCGGTACACTATTCTTGTTCATTCCGCGTAACGACAAGTTCACTGGTTATTCTCGGCCCGCTTCAGTTTAATTTACTTCCATTATTATAAAGTGGTGTTGTCTTCTTAATTCAGTGGAAACAATCTCATGGGCTCTTAACTATACAAGATACCCCTTTCCATTCAGTGCCAGAGAATAATATCGCTCGATGGTGACTCACCCACAGTTTTGGTTAACCCTGGTTCGTCCTTCTTCGCCATGATATTGATTCTGCTCGCGATTCTGATATCCCCCTCAACGCCCTTCGTGTCCGGTATCAGTCTCAGTAACTTGGTGTACGCGGGCCATATCTTACCTACAGAGTTAACGTGCTTTTTGGATGTTTGCTGTCTCATGACAGTTGTTTTCCTTGTGGACATTCTACAAATGAGATTTGCGGGTATACAATTTCTCTTCTTATACGGTATATGATGATCTCTGACATCGAAACTCAGTAAATTCACGTAATTACTTAGAAAGTAAGATGAGCAAGTGAGATGATATGAGCATCACAATACGCATGTGTGTGATTCCACGAAGAAAGATTCTTAAGCTTTCGAAATATCTTCTAGTTATACCCTTAAGATGAATTAGAGAATGCCGACTTTACTCCATAAAAGCCAAACATTTGCCCTATTTAGAGTAAAAGTGGAGAAGGTAACGTTGTGAAAATCATTAGCCGAGACTGTGCAGAGAGGAGTGCGGTAAGTAGTGGTGATTAGTTCGATATGCTGGAGACGAGGCCCCAGTACGCAGGAGCTCCTTGAAGCGTACGCCATATTAGTGGAGTTCCTTGCTCAGTTACCGGACGTAGTTACTTTGAGGGTTAGTTCCTCCTCCTTGGTCCTTGACTTCGTAATCGCCGGCGGAGTTCTTCCCCACCTGTTCGTGTTCTTTATTCTCTTTCCTTTTGGCGTCGAGTCACATTTGTGCACTAGATAGAGCTGCTTGTTGACGTTTCTATTCATGCAACAGGCTTGTAGGGTACTCTTTATCTCAACTAACTCGGAGGAAAAGTTCAGGAATTAAGTATGAAACCACTCTGCAGCGTTGCAAGCTGATGACTCGAAACATTTCATTCACTCAAGTGCCCATTGACAAAGATACTGTTGTGTCATGGGCTTTAATTTCATATGGATGACTCGAATTCGACTCTTACCCAGAAGAATGCCTCACGATCGCTTACGTTATTTTGAAGACAGCTTCTACCAACTAACCTAAGGACTGAATATCTGACACGTAGAAACGATTTCTGGTTAAAGCAGCTTTTGACAAAAATGTCATGACAGGTTACAGATAAAATCTGGGCAGATTCTCCACTTACGCTCCAAGCAGTACACAGGTTGGTCATGAAATTGGATACACTCGGTTTGCGTTTTATCTTCTGAGAATTCATCATCTCACTTGAAGGGTATCTAAGTCCTGGTATCAGGGAGCAAGTCTCTCAAATCTGAGGGGGGTGCGCACCCAAGTATTGTTTATTACTTAAAAGGACGAGAAAAGTGCTTCTACTATACTGCTAAAAGTGGACTTTCATGTGACATTGGAAGGAAATCGTTATAAGGTTTCTTTTCCACACGATTTCTTAAGAGAGGAAACCATTTATAGAGACGAGAATTCCTTCCCTGCCTCTCCTTGTGTTTCTTCTGGTCTTGATTCTGTAAAGTCGAGTGCGCGTGTTATGTGAATCTCAGCAAGCTAGAACCATGAGCAGAATTGATCGAGCTTGCGGTCACGTTCGGGTTCATAGTACTAATGTGCAGATAATGCCATGTCGGGAGTTCTTTCATCGTGCTGTTGATTATCTGTAACTTCATTTCCACTCGATACTGTGGCCTGCCACGGATGGGGTCTTCCCATCCGTTTGCTACCATTACGTCGCGTTTTCCCTGCCACGTTGAGGACCTACTACTGTCCATTTCTCCCTTTCTGCGTTTCGGTCCTTTCAGCAGGACAAAGTGTTCCCATTCGATTCTGAGGCAGAGGTCTTTACTGACATGTTAGGGTCAATCTCGCTCGATCTTATGACTACCGTAGTAGTCGGTAAGAATGGATGAAAATTACTATCTGTGAAGGTCTTTTAGAATGACCACATGTAAACTTTTGCTAGTCAAATACATTGGTTTCTTGAGCATATCGTTGTATCAGATTTACAATTCGTCTAAATTTCATTTATCATGCAGTCACATGGGCCTCTAAGGACTCCTTCTGAATGCAGCTTTTGTCAGATGTGCCTTCCATCCTCAAGGAAACAAGAGCTGGCGTCCCATCTCTTCATCAGAAAAAGAAGAACTACAAGAGCCAGTGGACCGGTTGGTGATGCTACGGTAAGTGAAGGTAATACTGAAGACCAGCCCTAACTTAAGCTAGGATAATGGAATGAGGTGTTTTTCTTTTTGCAATCGCAAGAAGTAGGTTAAGTCCGCGACACTAGTGCTTCTTTTTTACTAATGGAATGAGGTTGGCACAATCTACGGAAACTGGTCTTAATTATTTCTGTTGTCTAGCCGTGATAACAAATTCGGATGGGCATTCTGGTCCAAATAATACAATAGTGCTCTCAAAAGTCAGAGAGCTTTCAAGTTCGTTATATAGTATGCAGCCATGTTTGCCTAACAAAGAGAAGGTTTGAGAGGAGAGCAATATTCCCCTATCAGCACGCGTTTAGGTCGTCCTACACCATCCAAGGCAGGTGGTCGGTGGCGTCGAACCCTCCTGCCCGGAAGGCTGAGTCACAAAATAGGATTTTAAAACTATCAGCTCTCGTTGTTCGACATTCAACCATTTCAGATATAAGAAAGCAACCGGAGATCTAAGATGATGTTCGATTGGCTCAATTACCGGTAGCCACTCGGTCAACTCTTTTTTATTTTACTTTCCTGGATAGCCACTCGAAAGCAAAATCATCTTTGAGTCTCGACTGTAGAGTTTCTCCACGCCATTTCGGAGCAGAGATTTACTTGACCGTACATAGGTACCCTAGTACGTTTGTCGGACTTGACTTTTCACTACTTGATCACACCCTTGACTGGAAACAGCAGGTTTACCACCATGTAACGAGACTACACTGAAAATAATAAGAGATAATCTGGGTTGAGAATTAGCTGTGGATCATCAAGTGAAACTGAAACATCTCGAAGAAACGAACCTCAAGGACAACACCGAAAACCACTAGTTAGAAGAAAGTACCAAGCGCTCGAAGGAGTTTACATCGTGGATACAAAAGTCGCTTGAAAAGGTCAATGACACATTCTCGTGGATCGATGGAAGAGAGAGAATATCTGTCACCCAGAAGATCATGCCTGGAGGTTTTCACTTGTAAATCTCTCATTTTCCAGAGTTGAACTAGAACTTACTCAGAGTGAAGTAATTTACTTGTGCGACTTCTCGTGAGTCTAGAGACGGTGAAATGTTGAGCTGTAGTTTAACGGATCCGTTTCAACCGGTTTAAGACTTACAAGCAAGAAGCTATACTGCACGGTGGACTACCTAGAAACCTCTTGCTTACTCTACTCTAGTTAGATCACTGTAGGTACGTTCTAGTTCAACTCTGAAACTAGGGATGTACAAGTAAAAACCTCTCAGGCTTAGGCACAGATGCACGAGAGAAAAACGCGAGACAGGCTAATTGGAACGGCAGAGTGTTGGTTGTTTGGAATTGTAAGAGTAGGGAGAAAACAAAAAAGTTCACAAATATCTATCGAATTGACATCGCTTTTACATGTTCAAATATTCATTTGCATCTGTTTTATGAGAGCATCGTTGGGGTAGAACATTACTTGTTGTGAAACTCATGGGGAAGAATTACTTACCATGCTTCCGAGACATGTAACAGAGGAATTGGTTCTATTTCACATCATATCGGTTTCAACTCGCGTGTGCCTTCCCCATCCTGAGGATACGAGAGGGGTAAGTTGATTGTAAGGCTCTGAGATTTCACCACCATGAAAGGGTTTGACTTACCAGTAAGATGATGTAAACTGCTATGGGCTTGCCAGCGTCGCAATCTGACTGTCTTAGAGGGCTAAAGCGAGTCAGGGGTGTGATCGTGTAAAGCCGAAACTCAAGATATGTTCGAGTCCATGATATTCATTTGACGGTGTGTTCAAATATCTCTCCGTATCTTAGACAAAGCTATCAAGGAAACTATAAATCCTTCCCAGGCAGTTCCAACACGTTTCATGTTGGACTTTTCTGTCTTATAGTGAACACTAACCTGATTACAGTAGTAGTGGTGCTGCAGGAGAACAGCCTCATCATCCCCAAGATCATCTAAGTCAGCATGAGCCGATCCACCAGCAGAAGACTTACACGTTTTGGAGTAAAACAAGGGAAGCATCTCTCTGTCACTAATTTCTGTCTTTCCTGAAAGTTGCAAGCCAAATAAACTTCTCGTCCTCAGCATATTCTTTCATGATAAGACCTTTCTCCTCTTTTTGCTGCTATGCAGCCGACGAGAAACAATCACATCTGGGTTGTGATTGTAGTGTAGTGCGTGGAACTAAGTTGCTTGTTACTTTCTAAAAGTAGGTATCGTGACAAAAAGAGGATTTCCCCGAGGAAAATCCGAACATTCATGACATGATTCTACCTCCAAATCCCTGGGGAGGAGGTGTAGTAGTCACATCCTGTCTACACAACGTCCCCGTTGGATTCGGTTCCAGCTATGCTTCTAACCCAGGATTGACTCCATCGTAGCCTTCCGATATGTTTATCTCTGGTCCCCATGTGTAGGATAAGAACGATAACACTTTCACTCTTCCTTTGGATTTTCTCTGCTTTTCACTCTATCCCTAGCACACCTAATGGTACATTTGTTCTGGACAAGAGAGTGAGAGATAAGAGTGCAAGGATCCAGTTCTGTCGTGATTATACTTTTCCTTTCTTTCTCCCCCCTTTTCCTTCTCCAAAATATCTAAAGTAACCTTTTCAAGCGAAATTTGCACAGTCCATGTCGAGGATACTTCTTTAAGAGTCAAAGGACGGTCATCATTCTTGAACACTTTCGAGGATCACAAACCGAAGGAGACTGAATCAATCACTTCTCACCTTCCACTCCTGGATAATGGAGCTCTATTCACCTCTACTTTTCCTGCCATCGGGCTGTAGGATACCACCTTATGGGAGCAGAAGGGATGATAAAAGCCTCAAGTCTTTGCCATGTGGGTCATAACAGAGAAAAGCTGATATTGTACAATTTACAGAAGTCGTTATTCTTCAGTACTGTGAAGATATGGTAATTTACACTCTCCACACAGCGGTGGTGGGAGGATGAGTAACTGTAACTTCGCCACCTTTGTGATCCCTTGATTTGTCTCCCCGCCCAGAAGTTCAACTCTACTTTGAGTACGGGAATAAACATGAAATCTATCCCTCACTTTCCTGTTTGAGTTTCGGATTTTCTGGCACCTACTATTATTTTTAACGTGGATACGACTCCAGCCTTTGGCCTGCGTGAAACTCACGCAGAAACCCGTCCACTGGCTGACTCTGCTAGGCGTTTACTTTATTCAATCATAAGTGGCCCCTGATTTTTCTATCCTGAAAGACCTTTAGTTCTTTATACAAGAGCTATGATTGCTCTAAGAGTCTATAGAAGTTAAGGTAGGTCTCTAGGCATTGGCTGATATCAAGCTCGGTTCTTGTTTTTTAATCGATCTTCCATCCTGTAATTGATTACAAAAATGGAACATGGGAAGAGAGGAAAGTAGACATGTTTGGAACTAAAGACTGTCTACCTTTTTGTCTGCTTCCTTGGGCTTCTTCCTCTTGCATGTTGTGCTAGAGGAAGAGCAAGAGCATCTTGGGAAAAGTTCAAGGCAGCTAAAGTACTAGTGGAGTGAACTTTTCTGGTGCTCACGGAGTGGTACTGGGAATAACAGCAGCGACATGCCTGTCAGTGAGAAGACTAGCCACATATACAGTAAAATGATGGAGGAGTAACCTCCGTCGGTTTGGGGTTCCACAGTCATTTTCCCATCAGCTAGTTTTCCCATCGTCCAGTACTGCAATTACGTAGAAGCTATACTCTAGCGTCGAATGATTATATATATGATCTTGTGTGCGGGGGAGGGAGAGTAAAGAGGGTGTAGGTTGAGAGGGTGGAGTGTGTCAGGTGAGTTAGTGCAGATTTGTTTATATATTTTTTCATTTTTTGTTTTTGCTTCTTTTGGTTCTAGAATTGAGTACTTTTTCTCGTAAGAGATCGAGAGTGATTCAAGACACATCATGTCCGATGTGCAGTTATTTATCTCGCAAAGGACAAAGTCTCATGTGGAAATGATGCACAAGAGCTATGATTGGATCACACAGGATGTCCACGTTAGCCGAGACCGGAGGTCTACACGTGCAGTCATTATGACACCGTTAGTCTTTCTTCCTGAAGTTCTTCTTGAGTCGTAAGAGGAGTTGAGAGTCCACATTGACACTATTTTGTGATTGTTCGAGACGAGTTTTCCTTGTCTGCGTTTGTTTTATCGACTACGCGTGCTCTCCATGACGAGGTGAGACAAGCATTTTGTCTACCTCTAGACGTGTTGGCACGGAACACCAGAAACGAAACGGCATGGTTATTGTTCCTATTACTACAGCGTTGGTGCTTCTGTTATACTCGAGATGGCAGAGTGAGAAAATGATAAGTGATGTTCTGTCTTGGAGATTCCGTGTTGGTGACTGGGTGTCCTTACAAGAGAAATCAGTAGGTGCTGCACGAGATATATATAACATCCACTGGAGGATATTATATATTTTGAGTCCTAGTAGGTTGTTTACCGTGTTGATAGAGTTTAAGCTCATGCGTTGCACTTACATGTCGTCCATGCATGCTTCCTAGCGTGGTTAAGTTATCTTTCGAGATTACGTGTCATTTTACATGTCTTCGCATGTAGTTTAAAGTTTACGCTGGCACTTTAGGAGCTTGACGCGGTAGCCTATGTGTGAAATGAAGTCACCACGTGGTTTGAGACACAAAAGGACAGAGAAGTGAAGCTATGAACTCTCATTGATCTATTTTTGTCTTTAGTGAAATACTAAACTTAGAAGTAAGGATCTAAAGAGAAGTTCGAGCAATTGGTAAGGACATTCTGAAATCTGAAGATAGAGGAAGATACGGCTCGTCGTGCCAATCTCTGTTGGTGAAATTCTTAATCGATAAAGGAGTTATGACATATTGAAGTTCGGATTGTGTTAGAATTGCATCATTTTTGTTGATTTTGGATTTTCGGTGTCAATCGCAGCAGAATTGAGAAAATCACTTCAAACTTTCGTGGTCACGTTCATGTCAGCAGGGCTACAACTGTCCAAAAATTTTCATGTCAATTGAGTGAGTGAGTAATTCAAGACGACCGCTGAAGCAGAAGGGGTCTGAAAAGCTCTCAATCTAGAGCAACAACTTCTGAGATCGAGATCTGGAGAACTGTGTACAATCAGGAGGTCAAATTTCATTGGGATATTCATCATGCTGTAGACTCCAAATCTTGTAAGAATCATCGAAAGTTATCGAGCCAATTCTCTGTTTTAGGTCAAAATAGCTGTCTGGGTATCAAAAATTGCTATAATTTTTTGCTCAAAATGTTTTTGTCTATATCTCGGTGCTAGAATTTGATCTCAGGTTGAAACTTCGTATGTGTATTCAATAGGGTCTCATTTACATGTAGTAGAAGTTTTGAGGACTAAGCCATTATATTTTTGATTCTTGACTGTTAAAGTTCACCGTCTGACCATATTACTGCTAGTTCGAGCTGATTTTCATTTTCTGAACATACTAGAGGATCAAATCGACCTGTGTGAGTGTTTATAGTGCCCCTTATGACCTGAAGCTTACCTCTGTAGTAAGCAACCACAGCCAGAAACCCAATGCTTCCCTGAGTAGTTGTATCACAGCCTTCACGATCATATCACAGCTAGAAGGTTCCGTCCTCCCTAGGAAAACTCTCACCATGACAACGGAATGACTTATGGGAGAGTGGTCCCTGCCGTCAGAGTAGTCGGAGCGATGACAGAAGAAGAAAGAAGACTTTTTTCCACAGCAGGAGACGACATCCTCGATTGAAAGACTGTGTAACTGTAAGTCAATTTGTGATCTTCTTCCTCAAATTACTACAAGCAGGGATGACTTGCTAGTCAGGATCTTTCCTCTTGTTTGGATTTTCCCTTCTTCTCTATCTTTTCCTATCTTCCCATCTCCCCCCCCCCTTCTTCTATTTGATTTATGAGACTTCTATTGAGCTTCCCTGAAGATGAATGTCATTGTAGTGCTGCAGGAAGATCGCTTTCGTGGACAGAAGTCTGGGTAGGTTACAAGAGGCATACACCATTAATCTAACCCCGTTGGAAATTAGAAGCGCATTGTGTGATAGACAATGATAATTTGACATCTACGGAGTAGTGTAAGTCTTCTGGAGGTGTTAGAAGCCGTGTTCCCGGGAAGCCAAGAATTACTTCGGGAAGACCGTCGTGGGAAGGCTAGAAGCTATGACCTGGAAGCAAGAAGCGTCTTCCTGAGCTTCTCAATGGACAATGTGTGGTATTTTAGGTAATAGTTGTATGTTTAGGTCCAGAGTACCTTCTGAAGGATTTGAAAGCCGTGTGGTTTTGTGAGAAGACGAGATTTCTAGATAAAACCCGTGTATTTGTGAGTTTAGACAGATCTTAGAACTTAGAGCAGCGATACTAGTGTAAATCTTCTTCAGGAACGAAATCTTTTATGCTATAATGGGCTAAAAGAGAAATCTTGAGACACTATAGTGTCTAGATTTGCTCCCTTAGGTCAGCGTTCGTCTAGGGTCCTCTTGGGATAAGCATCTACATCCTAACCCAACGTTCCAACCTTGGTTCAGAGAACCACTTAGGGTTCCTCTGTTTTTTACTTCTCGGCCAAGTCGTTAAGTCCTACTCGCAACATTCTCTACCTAGTACAAGTCCACTAGAGTTCTATTCTTCACGTCTGCGTCTGATCTTGAGATTGAGCGTTGCGACACTTGGCTACAACTAGTTCTGATCATATGCCTAGGATGTTGTAAAGAGGAGGAACGAAGCACACTCAAAGGAAGCGAGCTGGTTCGGATAAGCATCTAAATCAGGACTTAGGTTTGTCGTAGCGTTGACAAAGTAAGTGTGAATGGTTTACACTTGTCTTGGGGCTTGGGGTGATCTTGCGTTGCGGTTTTCCAACTGCAAGGTAAACTTAGTCATGCGTCTAAGTCAAAATCAGATTGCAATCAGAAAGTGAGCTTCGGGAGACCTAGTAAGTATGTGTGAATACTTATAAGTTAGCAAGTTAGAGTCTTAAGTAGGATATTTAGAAAATATCAACTAGTTTTTTTTAGGGGTGGCCAAAAATGTTAGGCTTTCTAGAGACTAGTTGGAATTTTCCAAGTGTCTTAACGACGACTTAAGACTCAAGTCAAGAAGAGAATTGCGAGAAACTACCAGAATGTAATTCTAGCACCAAGGCTTGGCTACCCATTTTGAACTTGGTGTTAACTTAAGTATCATTTTTTATGAGGGCATCAATCTTCAAAGTGGAGGGTGAATGTAGTGACCTTCAGTCTCAAGATCAGACGCAGACGCGAACAATAGAACTCTAGTGGACTTGTGCTAGGTTGTGAACGTTGCAAGTAGGGATAAACGACTTGATCAAGAAGTCGAGAATAGAAGAACCCTAAGTGGTTCTCTGAACCAAGATTAGAACGTGGGTTAGGACGCAGAGGTCTATCCCAAAGAGACCCTAGACGAATGTTGACCAAAGAGGACAAGTCTGAAAACAGACTGAAATGTAAGTTTGAGACGTAGGTCTAATACGTGGGACTGAAACGTGGATCAGATATGTGGATCTAGATGTTGGCCCGAACCACAAGATCCCAGTCCGTCGTTGGACCACAATTTCTCAGGAAAATGCTAAATGTTGGAACTCTAGCGATGTTTTGGATCATGGACGGCGTCTCACGTAAGATCTTGAGACAAGTCAGATATCATTGGAAAAGACTTGGCGGGAGCTTTTGAGTAATATCAAGAACTCCTCGAACTGACATCAGAGCTGAGAATTATGATTGATCTCGTGATCTAGATTATGATATGATTTTCAGAGACCAAAGAGGAGGGCGAGGCCGCTGATCCTTAGAAGTATATATAAGGAGGGTTCGATGCATGGGTGGATCAGGACGTGTCATCCGACCCTTGAGTCTGACGGGCGGACTCTGAGGACGTGAGATGATGACTGGGTCAATACCAAGGTGCGTTCCGGTCCATACTTGGACGTCAGGACTCAAGAATGATCCAAAGACTAGGGCAAGACTAGGAACGAGACGGTGGCTTAGATCATCGTTGAGGAGCTTGGATCCAGACGGATATCACAGACGGTTGGACCATTAGATGTGTGGAGGTACTATTTAGGACCTTGGACTTTATGAGAAGTCCGCTCCAAGTCATGTTGTGACTATGCTTATGTTTTGAGATCGACCTAGCCGGGTCTAGGTCGAGACTTAGAGAATGTTGAGCTTGAGAGTTAAAGAGACAGTCCGGCTCCGGTCCATATCAAATGAGATAAAGATAAGTAATGAATGAATGCTAATGAGTGATTGTGATTTGTAACTTAGTATTGTTAGTTTCGTGATCTACTGAGCAAGTTGTGCAACAAGGCGATGGGTGCACAATACTAGGTGGGCCAAGACGAGTCACTCGACTCCAAAGTTCGACGGATAAACTCTGAGAGCATGAGGTGATGGTTGGATCAATACCAAGACGCGTTTCGGTCCAGATGCGAATGTTTGGACTTGAGAACAACCCAAGGACTGTGACAATACTAGGAAACAAGACAGCGGATTTGACCACCGTTCGAAAGCTTGGACCCAAATGAATATGACATGCGGTTGGACCACTATGTGTGCTAAAGGTACTGTTTAAGACATTGGACTTTATGGAAAGTCCGCCTCAAGTCATATTGTCATTTGCTCATGTTTGAGACCGACCTAACCGGGGCTAGGTTAAGACTTAAGGAATGTTGAGCTTGAGAGTTAGGGAGACGGTCTGGCTCCGATCAAGACCAAAATAGATAAAGAGTAAGTAGTGCAAGAACGCTAACGTGTGATTGTGTTTTGTATGTTAGCGCTGTGAGTTTCGTGACTTATTGAATAAGAGCTTTGCTTGCACAACAAGACGACATGTGCGTGAAATATTATGTGATGAGGTGAGTTTATTATCTATGGAAAGGACTGCTCCATCTGTGACAGATGTGAAGGATGGTTCTTACCCACTACAAATGTGTCTCTATGAGACAAGAGATAGTTTGACTGTTGAGGCACTTGAAGCACATTCTTGGTTCGATACCTTAGCTGCCGATGGATCTTGTGGACTGCAGTTTTCTCAGACGGGACATCACTTCCAACGCTCTTAGCTGATCTTTTCATCTCAGGGATACTAGAGCTCGACCTCGCTCTTGTTCGAGCAAGGGCATAGCTCTTGACTCATAGCTCGACCTTGCATTAGAGCGGTCTGACTCGCACCGACTATCTTCTCTATAGTGATGAGGTTCCACCTAGGTTTGATCAAGTCTATTGCTTCGGTACTATCCACCTGCGAGTGCAGTGTCTCGCTCGATATCTCATATCGACATCTTGCTCGTACGGTGGAGAGAGAATAGCTACTCATGATGTCATCATAGACGTTGTGTTTGCTATAGCACGAGAGAGCGATTCATGACGTGGAGACAACATTGGTATGTCCTTCAGACGAGAGAGTCAGTGAGAGCTGACCTGTACATGATGAAAGAGGATCAGATTTCAGTGACAGATTTGATTGTCACGGATCAGGCACGAGACTCGGTGATGACACAAGTGATCACTCATCTCTCAAGATGGGTTGCATGCATGACGGCAGCAACAAAAGTGACCATATACAAGAGTATGCAGGAGGGACATTGCTTCATTCCCTAGCCTTGGAGATATATGGATCGACAGCCTCGGAGTTCAACATTTTTATTCAAGATTGTGCCAAAGCTTATCATTAGAGACTCAAGGGGTATCACTTTTCTCTTTTTTTAACACTATGTTTTTTAGACAGTGAGATTTTATTGCTCTATAGAGAGCTTTAACAGACGCAGTCAAGAGAGCAATTGTAGGAGGTGATGCTACTTCATGTGCACCTGTTGTATGCAAGAGTTTTGATTTATTGATGTGTAATATTTTAAGAAAAATAGGTTATCTTAGAGCTATTGATAGCATAGCTTAGCCCCAATGTTCTTCTTCCTTTCTGGACTTTGGTTACTTGGCCCTTGGGGTCCTTCTTTCCCTTGTAAGGATTGATGGGGTCTTTTCATCCGTTAGCTATTCATTGCGTGGCGTATCTCTCTTCATCGTCCCACTTCTCTCATATCAGATTACCTCTGGAAACTCTTCTTTGTTTTCGTTTGTGTATTAGTCAGGGATATGCGCTCCAGCTTTAGAGATGACCCTGATTCAATGGTCGTTCAACATCCAAACGCCGATATTCCAGTAGATGATCGTGACAAACATCGATGTTAGCCTTCACAAGGGCACGCTTAGAAGATCCACACCAAGTGCCGACTCGTGGTGAAATAGTGTTTTCACGAGTCTTAAATCCGACCCAAAAACAAAGGGACACACTGTCTTCTCGTTGACTTGGAAGACTGGGAAAAGAGATCTTCGAGAGGGACATGTCTAACGGGACAGCTCGATATCCAGCATATTCTGTACCGAGGAACAGAGAAGGTATAAGCCACAGTGAGCATTTGGTTCTATTGTTTGAAGCTATGTATTGTCAACAGAGCATCCAAATAAAACAATGTAAAATATATAGTGTATGGGGACTGCCATAGACTTTCTATGTTGAATAGCTATTTCTACCTTTTCTTTTCTTCTCTTCACTTCTAAATCTTTTCTTTGACACGTCTTTTACACTAACATCGTCATGTCGAAGACCTTTTTCTTTATACTTTGTAGTGTACACTTGGCTATATATTGGTGATCCTTTCCGCTGTCTAGTTTCGTATGCATGTTGCATTTATCCACTTCATTTCTCCGTGGCTAAAAGTTAGTGAGAAGCAGAGTTTTCATATGTCAATGTATCTGAACCAGTCAAATTACTTGTCCCTTACATGGATTTCATGTGGACTTGTTGGCCAGTAACCAGGTGAGAGTAGTTTCATTGACAAGCAAACTTGAGTTTACTCTTGAGGATCTAAGACAGAAAAGTCAAATTGGTTACATCAACAGTTAGCAGCACGAAGAAGATCATGAACTTTATATTTGTTGTTGTTTTGGATCTTGCAGCTTCTGATTGACAGGCTTTGAAATAGTATGTAGTGAAATAAAGAACGAGCTCACAAGATTCTCGTGAGCATTCTTTCCTGGACCACTAAAAGCAGATGTAATCAGCAAGATGGTAAGTTACTTCACTGGATTCTTCTGGACCTCTGGGGCCACTAGTCTCCAGTCATTCCACTCTCGAGTTATCTTGTGAGTTTGGAATATCAATACTTTGGAACTGACACGAGTTACTTTTCTCATCTGCCACTTTGGTGCTTTTTTCCTGTATCGTCCTATCTACTAGTGCCTATCAAAGTTGTAACCTTTGGGAAATATTCTTCTCATGCAGACAAATGTTACGACTGCGATCAAGAGATCCTGAATGTTTTTTATAACATCAGGAGACAGCTGTAGGAAACTGTCACGGCTGGTTCTAATTCATTTTTTCCCAAATCGTAATTCTAAATAATTTAATTCTAAATAATTTAGAATTTAAGTTTTTATTAATACATATTAATAAACGAGAAAATTGATATCAAACTTAAACGATTCAAAAATACCCCCGAGCGATACACGACTCTAGACAAAACTTACCTTGAATAAACTACGCCCATTTTCCTTCTGATCGTTAAAAGATCTTTCGTTTTAACTTTTACATTCCATTCTATATCCGTAGCGTCCCCTTGTTTCCACTTCCACATTTTCTTTGGATTTTCTGTTTCCTAGACCTACCACCGTAGCAAAACTTTTGTTTTTTGTTCCGTTTCCAAACTAGTGCGGGCTTTTTCAGGTTTCTGGCTTCCGGTTTCGCCTGCTGCTTACACAACACGTCTCTGCTTTCTGTGTGTCTTCTGCGGCACCGCTTCTTTTCTTCCTTTTCGTCTATCTTTGTACTTGTCTTTCTTTCTCCGCTCTGGACTTGAGAGTGTGCGTATCTGTTCTTGGCAGACTTCTAATAATCGGTTTACAACCTGTCACTGGCCGGTGGATGCCAGCGTGACATATTCTTGCTCGCAAATTAAGAGAAAGAGAGAGCCTTTCTTTCCTCCCCTTTTCTTCCCACTGGAGGTTCAAAGTTCAATGGTTGATGCGTATGGTATGGTATGGTATGGTGTGGTATGCACGCATGTATGAGCAAATAGTCCGCACTGGTGAGCGAGATGACTTGGCGCTCGTTGTCGATGTGTCTCGACTCTCGGCTGTGTTATCACGGCCAGCTTGTAGTCGGTGAAAAGGCCAGAAAATGGAAAGTTCGTTTGGTCTACTTGTGTGTGTTTCAGGATCTTCTCAAGTCGCTCGCCATCCTTTTGCAATCAGTGCGACAAAACGCAGAATTAACGGGTAGGTCCGCTCCTCGCAACAACCTCAAACACGAGGCGCGTGTCAGCGTGAGGCAGGGCAGTACTCTGTCAAGCTCGCGTCAGTACCGTATCAGAAAATCTTGTTCCATTTCCGAATTTTCTAGTACAGGTCTGTTTGTTTGTTTTTGCTTTCGCTTTTTCTTTCTGCGGTAACTTCTAGTGGTTTGGCAGGTGGTCAGAGGCGAATCGAGATCCGCATCTCCCACTCCTGACTCTGTAGCAGGCTTTC
Organism: Asterella californica; assembly: GCA_036924285.1. NCBI lineage: Eukaryota > Viridiplantae > Streptophyta > Marchantiopsida > Marchantiales > Aytoniaceae > Asterella > Asterella californica. The sequence continues at coordinate 17,810,139 of JAYKYS010000001.1, read as the reverse complement.
TTCACATGGCTGCGGTAGTTCTTGTTCACGTTGAAGAAGCGAGGCAGGCAATCGCAGGATATCAAGGAACTTCGCGTTGCTATACCCATTAACAACGATTACCATCTCACGTGCTGCTCGATAGTTCGGGAATCGAGATGCAGAATATGCTTCCTTCCTAACCAGTTTCAGTGTTTGTGTCTGCATCACGCAACGTAGCTGTTGGTAAGTGAACAGAAGAGGTCAAAGTTCGAGGAATTGAACTTTGACCTCTTCTATGACCCCTAGGATCAACTTTATATTTTCTTTTTTTCTATGCAACTTAGAACAATACTGATTGTTTAGGAGAGCTTACTATGAGAGTAGTAAGAAGTATCACTTTTTTCTTTTTTTGTATTACATTTTTAGATAGAGAGTTTCTATTGTTCTACAGAGAGCTTTAGCAAACTTTTTCTATAAGAAAGTAATTTCAGTAGACGATGATACTTTATGTGCACCTGTTGCATGCAAGAGTTTTGATTTGATGTTACTTCATGTGTACTTGTTTGATCTGTTTGATTTATTGATGTGTGATATTTTATCGAAACGATATACAATCTTAGAGCTACTGATAGTAGGTTTAGCCTCGATATTCTTCCTCCCTTCGAGACGTTGGTTGCTTGGTCCTTCGGGTCCCTCTTTCCTTTATAATGCTTGATGGGGTCTTTTAATCTGTTAGCTTTTCATTGTGTCGTGTGTTTGGAAAGTTTTTCTTTTTATTCTAGATCTCTTTCGCTGTGAGGACTTTTGTAGTAAAAAGTTGTTGCCTTTTTCACACCATCACCCTGCTAGAGGTGATGGAAGAAGGTTGGCATTCCTGTTTGATCTGTTTGATTTACTGATGTGTGATATTTTATCGAAACGATATACAATCTTAGAGCTACTGATAGTAGGTTTAGCCTCGATATTCATCCTCCCTTCGAGACGTTGGTTGCTTGGTCCTTCGGGTCCCTCTTTCCCTTATAATGCTTGATGGGGTCTTTTCATCTGTTAGCTTTTCATTGTGTCGTGTGTTTGGAAAGTTTTTCTTTTTATTCTAGATCTCTTTCGCTGTGAGGACTTTTGTAGTCAGAAGTTGTTGTCTTTTTCACACCATCACCCTGCTAGAGGTGATGGAAGAAGGTTGGCATTCCGTTCCTGTTTCTCTGGAGATAGGATGACCCTAGACAGTTCAGAATACGTCGATTTCTTTGATTAGTTGCGTGGTTTGGTTAGGAGCGAAACGAATCTTGAACCTCTTCTTCTCTTGTTGTGTGTGTAACTGATGATGATGTTGACAAACATGCACTTCATGCATGAATGACCTTCAACAGAGGAGTACACTTCATCAGTATGCAAGAGCCCTTGAGACAGACAAGTAGATAGACCTCGATTATCTTCTACGTACCTCAAGCAGTAACCTGTTAGAGAACATGTTACTGCTTACTCCTCGCATATTCTACTCGCTTAGCCTTATGGATTACTCAGACTGAATTCTGGTTGATGTGGTGTTCAGTGACTAGTAAAATTATTAAGCTCGACATGGACTCGAGTCTTGATTTGATTATTCTGAATCCAGATGTGAGTAAGAAATCTCTCCAAGACTTCCAGTAGTTCACTCTAGACGACTAACTCATGAAGTTTGAAGAGAAACTTCTCTACTCGGACAAATGGTACTGAAAATTTGTACAGCAAGCAACATTTACTTATTTCTCAACTCATTCACTTATTGGTTAATATTGGAGGTTTTCTCTAACAAGTCGGCGTTCTTATCTAGCGAAAGAAGAGTGAGCTTTTGTGATTGGTTGAGCAAGACACCTATGGGAACTAGCACTCGAGATTATATTTGGTCACATATAATGTTAACACTCTCGTGGTTTTTAGTCTATGAGACTATTACAGAGTGTCAAAAGATCAATAAGACAATACTGACACATGTCGAGATATACACAACTATGTTTGAAGTACAAGAAATAAATGCATATATATATATATATATATATAATCAATGAAACAAATAGTAAGTTTGGAAGCGTGTATAAGGATGAAACAAACGAATGACAAGACTACCATAAAGTGAACACGAAAATGATACAATCTCAAGTTATAGCATAGGTAACAGTCGGAAGGATGATAGAGTTTGAAGAATTCATGACTTATGCCATAATATCTGAAGTGAATAAATAAGCATGCTCGATCAACTTCGGTACTTTTGCTCTCTTTAAGATATCTGAAATGGTGTAAGTGTTATATAAATATTTTATATTAAGTAAAAAAATCAAAATAATATTTAAATATTAGTTGTTAGTTGTTCCAAGAACGTTGGAAACCTGGTTAGAAAACCCATAAGTTGCGTGTGGGACTTTGTGCTTCAAAAGATACAAGTGCGGGAGGGTGCTGCACAGAATCAATCCATTCATAAATACAATAATTTATCAGAAGGGATAGGTAATAAATTAAGGTTGCATCCCTCATAATCTTCAGATGGAAGAGGTGAATAAGCAACCTGAAAATCCAGTACTGCGTGAACGACTGTCTATTTACACACAAGTTACTGATGGAAAACTGATTAAGAAAAGAAAACTTGTTGATTTTGTCATCCACTTTTTTACTAGCACTTCTAGATACAAAGAATGAGCATATCAGGATACGAATTAATTTACAAAACCATGAAACTTTTAAGTAGCACGAGAATGAAATTCAGTCACAAGATGGTAACTCCTTGAGTCGAAAAAGTCTCTATGCTTTGGCTATAACCGCACCAGGTTGATTGAGGCTGTTCTTTTGTAGGTAATAAAGTATTCACCGTACTGTTTTCTGTTATAATCTTTTAGTTTTAGGTCTTTTTACAGTTTAGGAAATAATATATGTGCTTAGGATTTAGGGTTGTGTTTTAATTAGGAGTTTCTTGGGTTCATAATAATAATAGCTTCTCTTAGGAATAGGACTCTAGGACCTAAAACTGTAAAAACTACACGCGCGGAACTACTCAGGGAACACTAACCTTTTAGAGAAAAATCTCAGAGTACAAAACTTAATAAGCCAGGTACGGTTATGGTCTTTATTGATCAAAAGTGATTGAATATGCATGCTCTATAAACTTCTGGGAACTTTTACTCGCTTGCTGTTATCAAGGGGATATATAAATATTGAACACAAATATATTTCAAGTGAAAATAAATAATCAAAATATTTATAAATATTAATTGTTAACATATGTCTGGAAACATGAAAAGACCAGGATATAAACCATAAGGTCTGAGTAGACTTATCTGTTTCTAAACATACAAGTTAGAGAACCTGGAGTTATTAATATATTAATTTAATATACGTAAATGTATTATCTAATTTTTCTTGTTGAAAAGATTAGATAATAAATTAAATATTTGTATATTCATCTCTTGTATCAAAAGATGGAGGAGGTGAATATGCTTGTTTGTTTTGGTGAATATATATGCACGCAATATGCACTTCTGGCCGAGGAAAAGAAAAATATGAATTTTCGAAAAATTATCATATATTAATTGTTAATAAAAGTTAAAAATATTTTATGAAAAATACATTAGAGACACACAATTTTAGAACAAACATGTCAACTGAATATACGCACAGTTCATTAAAATTTTCAAATTAAAATTACTTAATTTAATTATTTAAATAAAAACAACAATGCTATAGTTATTACAGGAAAGGAAAAATCCATACGTGAAGTATACTCATGAACTCTCTTGTTACCATAAAAATATTTCCTCAAAGAATAATAGATCAATTTAAAATTAATTTATAACTTAACTCTTCCAAAAAGATTTAAAAATATAAATTAAAGATATGCATATTCTCTTCTTCAGTACATGGAAGAGGGTGAATAAATATGCATGCCTTGTGAAATATGACTAGAAGAAGAGTCAAGAGAAGACCTCACGTAATTATAATACTTAGTCTAATTCTAGAAGATTAATTCCCTAAATTGGAGACCTTAGATTAGCATGGACAAGTGAAGGGATGGATGTAATGGTTATGGTCTTCTTTTAAATTGCCAGGTGCTGAATTCACATTCTCTGCTTATTTGCGCATTCTAGCCATTTTCCTGTGAAGATCTGGCGCTTTGGAAAGTTCCTTCTTATTCTTTTTCCTATTTCTAACGTGTTCGACATTGCAAGAAGTAGTTTAATTGCGGTTTGAATTGTTATTACATATTTGGATGTCAAAATATAAAACATTTTGGACATGGTCCATATTATAATTCTTTTACTTCTGTTTACAAATATTTTGAACAAAATCTCCTAGTTGAATTTCGAGAAGTGGAATTGACAAAGATGATTTGAAAGATTTGTCTTGTCTAAGAAAAAATTTCTGGAAACGTACATAGCACTCAAGAGTCTGATTATGCAAAGACAGTCCAATATTTATTACAGATTGTATTACATTCATATTTAGTGCAGAATTCCAAGTTGAATAAAATTCATGCTAACACTTTCATTGACTTTGATTTACTTTGGTTGGTAGGGACTCTGCACACCCATCATTTGTCTAGGAACTGTCTCCAGTATGGCATAGCAAGAAAAGCCAATATCAACATCTATTCACAGGACTAAACTGTAGGGTCATTTTTGGTTTTAATTAAATAATTTTCTATTCACCTCCTCCAAGATGGAGATTGTGAATAAAAAGAACACTTTAATTTTAGGACCAAACCTTTCTTCCTAGAAAGATTTGATGAATATTTGAAGTCAACCGTTTATAGATATATTATGGCCTTTGTTCACAAGTCAGTAATATAAGTTATTAGTCTCACTGCATTCGCTTCATAGATTTATTCCGCATTCATTCCGCATTGAGATCCAGATGTTAACGGAGTGTATACATTTAGAAATGGTCAATTTTTGGAAAGTTTTAGACAATATTTAACCAACATCCTTATGTTCAAATAATTTTGATGATATTGAAATGATAAATGAAAATAAACTCCATGAAAGATTGTATTTTAACATAATATTTTCATGAGTCTCAAAAACTTAACAAAGAACAAAGCTTGCAATGGAAAAGCGAGGATATTCTTTCGCGCTTTATCCTGGTGTTTTCTCGTAGTGACAACCCTTTACGTGCAATAAATAAGTCTTTTTTGTCACTGTGCGAACCAAAACAAGGTCTCTTTAAGGGGATTGGTGAAACCTTGATAAGAGTCAGAGTGGTATTGAGTGAATACCCAAACCAATTTAACTTCTCTACACTAACTGGTGAAACAAAGCACTTCCAGTGAAAACCTTAACTTACAGTGCGCAAATCATCGAAGGGGACCAAAGTGTGAGAAAAAAAGGAGGTCTGGATGGCATGACTATCAGTAGAAGTTTAACCCCACGAATGCTCTACATAACTCTAGTGAGCCCGTGTGAAATCTCAGAGAGCTATAGTCAATATCCTTCCCCACGGCCTTGTACAGTGAATTTCGTTTTCTCTTATCGGAAAATGTATAAATATTAAAAATTTATTTTACTAAGTTATTATAGAAAATTAAATTATTCATAAAGATTATATGTTAATCAGTCTCGGAGTAACCAACTCATCTGGCGAGAACCCATAAGTGAAGAGAGAACTGCTGCGCTCCTGAAGAGATAAGTCCGTAGCAGTAATTGTAAAACAGCCACGTTTACAGAAGACATTAAATAATGTTCTAACTCCTCTCGCAGTTTTGGTTAGAAAGTTATTTAATGCACACTGAAGTGTACATCGGGTGAATAAGCATCCACGATCAACTTCCGTACTTTTGCTCCCTTTAAGATATCTGAAATGATATAAATGTTATATAAATATTCTAGATTAAGTAAAATTAAAAATTAAAATAATATTTAAGTTTTAACTGTTATTGCTCCAAGAACGTTAGAAACCATTTTAGAAAACCCATAAGTGGAGTGTGGTTCTTTGCGCTTCACGGGGTACAAGTGCGGGAGGGTGCTGTCCAGAATCCATGAGTATATTAATACATTAATTTATTACCTAACCCTTCCCGTCGGAAGGGTTAGGTAATAAATTAAGGTTCATTGAGGTTGCAGCCCTCTTCCATCTTCGGATGGAAGAGGTGAATAAGCAACCTCAATGAATATCCTTCCCTTGGTGGAGTGAAAACCTGAAATGACGAAAAGAGCATTGAGCGAAAACCTGAAATGACAAGTTTGTGCATTTACGCAACCTCTTTGCGCATAGAGTGCTATCAACGGTACTACGTGCCTTCTGACTTCCAACTCGCCTCGTTCTGTGGTCATCTGGATCGACCTATCCAGATCTAAACTTCCTTTTCCATCCTTTTCTGCGTTTCACGACAACTCTCTCGGTATGACTGTTACTCCATGAGTCTGTCTCTCTTCGTAAAACATTCTTCTTTTATCATTTTACCTTTGGTAGAGCATAGATGCGTTCTTTAATTTTCGTAATTATGAAAATGGTTTTTCAAAAGTTCTCTATGCTCGTTCTTGGAGCATGTTCTTACATAAAAATATGTCTATCACTCTTGGAACGAGTTTTTATGTAAGAATACACTTATCCATCTTGGGACACATGAACTTTATACAGAAATTATTTTACGTTGCAAAAGAGCCCACGGAATACCTTCCTTGGATGATTGACGCTCTCCTCTGCTTACGTCTCGCGGAGAGCATCTTCCATCCCTTAAGGAACTCACGGTGGAGCCTTCCTCTGCACTTCTCACCCATTTCATAATATGACAATATACACTACATGACAAAAAACTCTCCTCTTACATTACATGACAAAAAATTTTCTTCTTTCAATTCAGTTTTCACAATCGAAGTATAACTATGTTAACCCATAGCAACAAAATAAAACTATTACTAGTAATATCGAAAATTTATCTTCGAAGTGGTTTAGCCTATAGTGCTCTAAGAGAAAAATTACTGATTCAATCTTTTCGAGATATGGTTAGAGATGCATGCGTTATAAACTATTAATGAAATTTCTAGTCCAAGTCTTGTTGTTGTGATAAACTCACATAGACAGTGTTATGGTCCGCGAAGACCTCAAGAGAAAAATAATAATATTTATCATTTATTAGTATTTATGATAGTTTTGCTCTTCTTGCCATCTTCTAGAAATCGGAGGTTCATTTATCCATAAATTCACTTGACCAAACTGTTTTCTCTAACTCACATGTAACTCCCCACATTATCACTGAGTAAGCATTCCATCTTGGACGCATCATAATCTAGAGTCCACAACTGTGGAGTGTATACGACCATCACTCACGGTAACCTGTCCCTACTTGTCTATCACTACGACAGATTTGCCACAGCTGTGGGTGGCCATAATCTCATCCTTCTGCTCAGCGGTGTGCGCTTCAGCCAGGACTCCTGCACGGTCCGGTTGGAGCCATATTCTTGATCTCCAAGCCGCCGGCGATGATGGTTCACGTTTCAACCCAGAGTGGGAAACGAAGCTTCTTGTTGATGTCATACTGGCTCTTGCCTCGTGAGCGGACCGGATGACGGACAAGATGCAAGTCAGCGTCTTTCACGGGATTCAATCTTGCTGTGACTGAATGCCAGCCAGCATGGCATACTGTACCAGGTTTAGATGATTGTACGTGGAGATGACGTGGAACGGAGTAGGAGGCTCATTGATTCGGAGCGCCATGCTGGCGATTGACTGCAGTCTGCAGGTAGCGAATAATAATAGATATAAGTCGTGCAACTTCCTACTGTAGGTATGTGCGGAGAAGGAAGAAAAACTGCTCCTCCCGGTTCATATAATTAGCACGGATGAATCAGTCGCCACATGGTCACGGCCGTCCGTCGTTTCTTTTCTGCTCTGAGTCACGAGGTCCCCGCGTGCGTGCGTGCTTGCAGTTCTTCATGCAAACTTCTCAAAGATCCAACCGTCCATAAGATCGAGCGGTGATGTGAATCCCGCCGCGGTACGTAACTTTTCCGCGGGACGTGTCTTCGGAGCCAGAGAATGGACCAGACACCCAACAAAGAAATAGCATAAAAGGGGTCTTTTACTTGAGACTTGAGGTCCGCTAAAGACGGAGGTAGAGAGAGTCGCCGCGCATGGTAGGCTTAGGTAAAGAGACGAGAGCACTGAAACAAAGAAGCTCAAAATGTAGCCAATTTATCGATAGAGCATTACAGATCCGCCAGAATGGAGGCTCAGGCAGAATAGTATTGTCTGAGCTTACAAACCAGATGTTAGGAAAGCAAATTCTAAAGGGCCAAGAGGTCGCCAGGGGTTCTGAGACTATGGCTGGCACCCTAGATCTAAGAAATGGATCACAGATGTACAGCAGGGAGATCAACCTCAATGAAGAGAACGTGTGGGGCGACGAGGAGGTAGCAGAACACGACTATAATGAAGCTGATATGGAGGAGGCCAGGGCAGAAGGTGCCATCTACGCAGACCCCGAACAGGCTGCCTCAGAACCGCCTCCAGTCGATGTGGAACACTATCCTCCACTTGTTGACCGCCAAATCACGAAACCCAAGAGCGATGCGCATCTACCAAGCAACACAGTAGCAAAACCCCAGTCCGCTTGGGGGAACACTGTGGGGCTAAACCCGCTGAAGATCAACAGAAGAATAGATGTCAACGACCAAACGCTGCCGGCCGAAGATCGCAGCTTCATCCCAGGTACCTCAGTAAGCGTTGATTGGACCGGAGGTGCGGCGTTGGACGACGGGGAGCTTGAAGAACTACTACTAGAGTTACCTGCAGCCGACCAACAGAAGAGTGTCAGGACAGCAGAGATCACTATCGACCGACACGAGGTAGCAGGAAGGCTAGTATACCTCCGCAAGAAAGCTTTTGTTCTTCACACCGTAGACTTCAACCCCACCAGGGATGAGGTCATAGTCTGGGCAGAAAGGACACTTACCCAGAGCCTAGGAGTCTTCATTGAGCAGGTCAGGGTAATCGGCAAACACAGCTTCCTCATAGTGACAGGCTCAGAAGTGCAAAGGATTAGGGTGATGGCAGAAAGCCCACATTACATGCATAACCGAATGGTTTTTGCACTACCGTGGCAACCTGGGATGAATGACAAGACGGTCAGAGGGAAGAAGACACCGGTATGGGCAGAAATAGAACAAGTGGACGAGATCTTCACACATAAAGCACACGCAATGCTAGCGTCTATAGGCATCCCCCTACACATCCCTAATGTAGAAGGGAGGAGTCGGTTCATAAACATAAAGGGTTGTATTTTGGTGAACTTGGAAGAGGAACTGAGTCAACACCTCCAGATCAACGTTCCCGGATGCGGAAGCTACAAGTTCAACATTACATATCGAGGGCTGCCAGACGCGTGTTTTAGCTGTAAGGAAAGGGGGCATATAGCCAGATACTGCCCGAAGAACAGAAGGAGATCGACCCCCAACCTCGTCCAGGTCCAAGCACAAGCCAACAACCAAGCAACACCCAACACTGGTAAACAAAACTCTGGAGGAACAGGGACAATCAACCTGGGACAGGAAGGAGCCAGGTCAGCACAAACGGAGACCAAAGGTAAGAAGGGTGCAGAAGAAGACTTCAAGGAAGTACAGATAAAAAGATCGAGGAAGAATGGAAGGCTACCCGTGCAGCCAAAGAAGGTAGGTCCAACGCGTGAGGAAAATAAATACAAGATATTAGCACAGACCATCACTGAAGACGAAGAGAAGGGAATCTTAGGAGAAGACAACAACGATGAAGGCCTAAAAGTCATCCACGAAGGGAATAGATCTACTAGGAGCAGCATAAACGAGGGAGGAAGCAAAGCACAGAATGCTACAGACCATCCACAACCCGGTCTTCGCGAGACTGTCGAAAAGAGGTGAGAGATGGAGGATGGCGGGAAGAAGAGAGACCAACCAGACACTAGCGAGAGACGTACTAGTCTATCCGAAGAACGGAATCTGAAACACCTGAGACCACAAACGGTGAATCCAACGCAAGGAGGTAGCGAAGGAGGCACAACATGGCTACTTCCTCAGCCAGCTCAGAGGTCATCGTCACAACCTGACAAAGACAATCAACACACTCCTCAAACAGGAAAGAGAGGTGAATCATCTTACCATCGACTTGAATCCAACCTTGTATATGTGCACACAGCAGGTAGAGGTTCCAATCCACAATGGAAAGCAGCTAGCCGAGGAGGAGCAGGGAGGGGATCTTCAAACCGATAGATGATGAATACACTACAAATCTTAGCTGGAATGTGAATGGATTCTCAGACGAGTCTAGGTGCAGAAGGGCGAGGATGATTGTAGAAAGAGACTACAAAGGAGTAGATCTAGTATGCCTCCAAGAAGTCAACTGCGAAGGATGGAAACTCAAGCAAAGGCTAGGTTCACTATCTCCCAACGGAGGATATGTAGTAGACACAAATCCAAACGGCAAAAGCAGCGCGGCTATAGTCTACAGAAACAATACCACTGTTCTCGAAGTAGGAGGTAGAGGCAATGGAAAACTCTGCTGGCTAAAGATTAAAACTGAGGTAGGGGTAGTGGGAGTCATATCACTACATGCCCCGAATGAGAGACAGGAGAGAGTAGCCCTTTGGAAATGGATGGAAGACAACCTAGAAGCAGGTAGGTGGTTAATATATGGAGACTTCAACATGGTAGAGTCACAGACAGACGCAAAGGGTCCTTCGGCAGTAATTCATGGTGCGGAACACCGAGCTTGGACGAGAGCAGTGCGTAGTCTAGAATTAATAGACTCCAGACACATAGCTATACAGATAGAGGGCCCACTGTTCACTCGACAATCGATCTATGGAAACCGAGTAGATCAGTCAAGATTAGATAGATGCTATGTTAGCCAGTTTGCTGATTGGATTGATAACATTGCTAAACACAAACATGACTGTGGTCAAGTGTTATCTGATCATGCACCAGTAGTTACCGATATCACTCTGCAAGGACAGGCAAGGAGGAGTAGAGCTATCCACAACTACTTCAAGGTGGAAGTAGACACTTTAAGAGACGAGCAAGTCAAGGAAGCAGTGACACACAGTTGGAAGGAGGATCAGAAGATAACCAGCGATGGTAGGGTAAAGTGGGTACTTAAGTGGCGTAAGATCCGCAGAATCCTCCGTTCTAAGCAAAAGGATCTGAGGAAAAGGGACGGCAGCGTGGAGATACTTCAGCAAAACCTCAAGTCCTTGAGAGGACACCTAGCAGTCCACCCAGAGGAAGCTGTGAGAAAGCAACTAGTTGAGGAAGAAGACAAACTAAGAAGGATGGAGCACAAGGACGCCATGCGGTGGAAACGTAGGAGCAGAGCTAAGTGGTTAGCAGTGGGAGATGCACCGACCTCTTACTTCTTCGCTCAGGCCAAGGCAAAGGAGAAAAGAGAATCAATCAAGGCTATCAGGAAATCTGATGGCAATATAGTCACTGAAGAAAAGGAAGTGCTGGCGGAGGTCCACAAGTTCTACAAACAACTGTACTCAGAGGAAGTCGCAGACTCTGATATTAGGGAAGTTCAGCTACACCGGATACTCAGGCAGTTAACGAAGAAAACCCTCACCGATCAAGAAGCTGCGGAACTTGAGGCTATACCTACTACGGAAGAAATTAAGGAAGTAGTAAAGAGTCTACCGAAAGGTAAAGCTCCAAGGATAGATGGGATCACCAGTGAGACACTGCAAGAATACTGAGAGTTGATAGAAGCTGATTGTGTCCAATACATACAGACTTGCTGGACAGAACGCGCCATTCCATGGCAGATCAAAACTGGAGTCATCAAACTGCTGCCAAAGGAAGGCACCAAGGAGCACCTAAACAACTGGAGACCGCTGACGATGCTCACAGCTAGCTATAAGATACTAAGTAGAATCACGGCAGACAGGTTGCAGAAAGTCGTTGGAAAGCTAGTTGACTCACAGCAGAAGGGCTTTATCAGAGGAAGAAGAATCTCAGATAACATCCTCTCAGTCAAAACAGCAACGGAATGGGCTCTCAAGTCTAAACAAGACGCGATGTTTGTACGTCTCGACTTCGCCAAAGCTTACGACCGCGTACGACACAACTTCCTCTGGGCAGTTCTGGAGCATATGAGGTTTGGTCCAACATTCGTAGGGGTCCTGAGAAGCATGGTTGAAGGAGCCAGCTCAAAAGTGTATGTAAACGGTGAATTCACGGAGGAGATATCAATCAACCGGGGGATTAGACAAGGTTGCTCCGTAGCACCTCTCCTCTTCGCTCTAACCACTCAACCTCTGATGAGTATCTTAAGCCAACACCAAGAGGAAGGAAAACTAGAAGGTATAGACATAGGTGGAGGCCACAGACTTCTCCATCAACTGTTTGCTGATGACACTGGAGTCGGTCTGAAAGCTGCGGGAGCGAACTTTGAAGCACTGAAGGCGGCTGTGAGGATCTACGAGAGGATGTCGGGTACCAAACTCAACGTGGAGAAATCCACGATAATACCATTTGTTCAAGGTGCTATCCCCCAGTGGATGATAGATAGTGGATGCAAGGTAGCGAAGGTTGGCGAACCTATTAAGTATTTAGGTTTTCCACTAGGATGTAAGGTATCTCCCGAAGCAAGAGATAGATTTGTCTTAGACAAGATCACCAAGAAACTGCATGGATGGTCAAACCGGTTTCTTTCTTTCCAAGGGCGGGTGGTGATGACCAAGCATATACTGAAAGCCATACCAGTATACGCTCTCCTCACACAATCACTCACACAAAGAGGATATAGTGAGCTGGAAGGACTGTGTCGGGAGTTTGTGTGGGGAAAAAATGATGAAGGAAGGCCGAAACAACCACTAGTAGCTTGGAGAACTATTCTACAGAGGAAGGAGCAGGGCGGATTAGACTTACACTCATCACAAGTCCAAGCGAAGACGTTCCAGCTCAAACTAGCTACCAGCCTGCTCAACGACCCTGTGGAGGAATGGCAACATCTAGCTCACCACTTGATGCAGATGACTAACAGAGAAAGAAAAGGGAAGCGTGAACGACTAGGATGGTCAACCCAGGAATGGATGCTGGTAGGAGAAAGCGTGCGGATCAGCAATGCAGAAACAATCAACAACATACTTCAAACTTGGTTTAGAGTAAGGCACAAGGTGATATTCATAGATAACATCAGTAGAATCAGCGGCAATACATCTGTCACGGCAGTTGCTAGATTAGTAAAAGGGAAATTTGAGAAGGAGAAAGTGATCAGGTGGGCTAGAAGGAATCGGATCACCAAGCTAGCCGAGCTATGGGATGAGGCAAGGTGGGAAGGAGAGAACAAGTGCAACATCCTCACACAGCCGTGGACTGCAGACACGTTCGAAATGGACAGATTACGTAGCTGGTCTATCATGCTACGAGGCTCCTTGCTCGATACACTACAACAAGGGGACAATTGGCAATGGTTCGTGGAGGGGAGCAACAAGCAATTAGAAGGATGGTGTTTTCTCAATAAACAGTGGTCAGAAATCATACAGGCTCAGAGTATTCAGTTTGAAGTGCTAAACAGATGGCGCACCTCCCTATCCGAAGAACAGTGGGGTAAATACTTCAAAGGAGTATGGTTAGGTAGATACCCGACTAGGATTAAGATAATCATTTGGAAGGTTACTCACAGTGGATACTACACTGGAGCTAGAGCACTGAAATGGGGCAAAGACTCGGGGCTATGTAGGCTGTGCACTGGCAACGTGGAGGACATAGACCATATGTTCTGGAGTTGTAAGGCTATAAAGCGCTGGTGGGACGAGCTCAAATTTATAGGGAGAGGCACCAGCAGTGACATAGTGGAAGTAGATAGCTTAGTCGGAGTCATCCGAAGCTGCAAGAAGAAGCGAAAATCAGGTTCTACCCTCCCCTACACCTTTGCACAGATCATCATCGCCGGATGGAAGAGTCGGAATGAGTGGGTATTCAAACAGAAACGATGGCTTCCTGATTGGGGATGGATCTTGCGCGAATGTAAGATAGCCATTCAAAGCACCGAGGGCGACGGCGACCACAACTCGCAAGTCAGAAAGAGTAGAATGCTTCAGGAATGTCACATAATGGAAGCCAGAGTCACAAGCCCAGCTTTCCGACGTTTCCAACAAAGATGGAATATCAACACAGAGGTTAGAAGTGAACATACGATCAACCACCAATAAGCGACTTAGTTGGATATGCAGTCACCAAAAGCGACGAATCAGAAGGTGCTCCTTTGATGACAACCGTCATGGACGTAGAAGAACGCATCCACCTCAGCAACTCCGCGGACCTGTTCATGGCTCGATATCCAAGAAATGTTTAATCCCATCACAGCCGGTTGTACACTTGAGATCTACAACAAGACAAACTCGCTCGAAAGACGATGCAACTCTCATCAATGCAAGCTACTCGATCTCCGACACTGTGGGGCCTGTGATGCCGGAGGACGACAGTATTAAATTACTAAACAATCAGCGCTGGTCAAGATCAGGGTCCACCAATTTTCTGGCCTCATCCCATGAAGGCTCCGCGATTGACGTGGCCGAGCACCTTAGAATGCCCTCGATCTCGATCTGGTCGTCACACAGCCCACCACTGCTGTCTCTTCCTCGTCGTCCGCACCAAAGCCTGTCAACTAGGAGCACGCGCGGTGTACGTCAGAAAGACGATCATGAAGACAGAATCAGACACGGTTTCTGGCTCGGCTGCGACACTAGTCCCCTATCCTTCATCCGCGCACGCTCTTCTCCTCCTAGCTCTCAAGAGATTCCCAATTTAGGTCAGGCCACTGTCACTAGAGTCTCCAACTTGTTTAGGAAGCATGATACATTAGTCTCTTTTCCTCTCGACTATGCCTCCGCCACTATCTTGTCCAAGGCGGCCACTGACAGCATCGTCCTCTTGTCGAACATTAAAGTGACGCCAAGTTTAGGTCTTCCTAGTTGCCTTCGGGCCATTCTCATGATTAGGAGGTGTAATACCTCCCCTCCCCTGCATTTAGTGAAAAGCGTTACCATTACTGTTAATCAGTGGCCACGGGCCGGTTTGTACAGTTCATTGTACTTTCACCCCGGGCAATAAACTTCCTCGAGGGTGCTGCCCCTCTTCCTTTAAAAAAAAATAAAAAAAAAGAGAAATAGCATAAAAGATAGCATAAAAGTGAGAACGATTCTCACCGTGAGATACGAAGCGAAGGTAAATAAACACAAGGAGGAGACATACAGAACCAAGAACTCTAGCTATGTCTAGTTAATTGTACAATCTCTTCAAGTAAGGAGGCTCCAGCTTTCATGAGCTGAGTCACTGATGTGATATCTTTCTTAACAGACTCTGAAAGCATTTTGACTCTCTTCTGTAAAATTTTTGTTAATGTCTTTTGCCATGCTATACTGATTTGTTGTTGCACATAAACGACATATCATCTTAAAGATATGGTCGTCCTCCTAGATTTCTTCATCTGCATACGTGATAATGATATTTGTAAGAAGAAGGACCAGATGAGATCGATCTCAATTCCAGTGGAAGCATATTATAATCTTGAAGATTTTTATTTCATAACATGCTTTTGTAGTGGAGTATTTGTCCAGTCAAGAATAAAGGCTCATTGAGCTTCCCAGTGGAGATCTTGATCCCACTAGGTTCTGGAGAACTTTGGCTCATTTTCCTTCTTTCTTGGCTTTGTATTTCACGGTGAGTTCTTGCTGTTTGTGATTCATTTTTGGAACAATATGTGATTTTAGAGCTATAGATAGCAGGACTTAGTCTCGTTGTTGTTCTTTCTTTCGATATGTTCGTTGTTTGGTTTTTTGTGTCTTTTTTTCTTGTTCGATTTGATGAGATCTTTTCATCTTTTTACTATTCATTGCATTCGTGTCTCTTTTCCATCTATTCATCCATCCATAGATGATAAATGACTATCACTACCATAGGAAGTTACATGGTGGATCTAACCATTAACCTAATTCAACCACAGTTGTATCTGGGTAATTGCATTCTAGAATAGTGCACATTCTCTTTGTCAACACTTTTAATTGATGTCTCATCTCAAAAATACACTATAATACTTGTATTTATTTAAACCCTTATTTTGTTAATTGCAGTCTAGAATAGTGTACACTCTTTTTATCTACACGACCTCAAAACTATACATTCAAAATGCAATATTGTACTTATAACAACCTCTTTCTTTTCTTTTTATTACATTGAGGAGGTGGATACAAGACCTAACCATAAGATTGAAAGATAGATCATAGATATAATATAAATTTGCATTCTGAGAGCACACAGAAGTCCTTTGACATGGACAAGTCTAGGAATCCAATCTTTTTTGTAAGACAACATGGATTTCACTATCTTGAGATCAGAAAAGCAGACATATTTAATGAGAGGACAAACAATACAGCAATATCCAAGGTGTGCATACCATCGAGTATATTTTCTGACAAAAAACTATTATTGGAAATTCTCATTGACTTGATCGAACAAAAATAGAACGGTGTATCCAACCTCCAACAAGAGACTCGAAGATCAAAATCCTCTAGAAAGACCAGAGTCGAACTTTGTTCATGAGATTGAGAACCACTATTGGTACCCCTCTAGCTATTGCTTATAACAACCTCCTTCCAACTCAAATGAGAGAATTTTTTGACGAGAACAAGACAATTATTTATAACAAACTTCTTTGCTTAACCACACGATTGTACTAAATTGTACTTCTTGCACATATGGATAACTGAAAGAATGCAACTTATCGATTAATGCGGTTTATCCTCATGTATACGTTGATGAGAGAAGCAGAAAGTTACTTGAGCACATGTCTAATATAATTTTAGAATTTCGTCTACCTTTCTAAACATTGTATTATTTAATCGCATCACAACAACAGGTTCAGCAGGTTAAAATGTCGCATCATTTGAATGTGAGACGTGCATGTCAGCCACCAGCAATCTAAAATTCAATTTAAAATGTATTTACAGCAGATTATCAGTCCTTGCGATTTCTTACACGTCATGTGCAATGTCTTCACAAAGCAGTTTACCTGCTGAATCTGCTGTTGTCCGTCAGGAGTGTGGGCAAGTATGGAATGTTAAGAAGGTTAGGTGAAGGCAAACAAACGGTGCGGTCAAGTAAATTTCTTCCTTGAAAGTGTAATAACCAAGTGAGGATGTATCGAACTTGTTTATTCGGGAGTTCCATCGTACTTGTCCGTAGGCTTGTCTTCACTAGAATTGGGAAGACATCTTCTTCTTGTTTTCTTAGAGACATCTCTATAAGAGACAAGGAATTCCAGATGCTTATACTTTTGTCTCCCCGACGACATCACCGCACTGCCATGTTACAAGTCAACTGCGGGGCATGGACGTTTGCAAATGACGCCCGATCAGTCTCAAGTTCCAGCTGTTTGCTGCAATGGGGAAGAAGGGAAGGCAGGACTGTAAGGCCTACAACTTTCTAGGACTCGGAACGAACCTCAGAACTAGTCGAGAGGCCTCATCGTCCAGTGGTAGCGAATCTCGAGGTTTCATGCACAATGAGGAGCGAGGCATTCCGTACTGAGAGCCGGAGAGCGTACATGAAGCCTCGGCTGTCTTTCCTCATGCATAAGAGCTTTGATGAGACAGTACAAACGAAGAGCAGGGAGGTCCACATTCCGGTACACTCACGAAGACCACTGAAGGGATTTCGGATTTAGGGTTGTTGTTTTGTTGTTGTTTGCGGGAAGCTTGATACAGTTATTGGAGATCGTTGCAAGCTCAGTCAAAGTTTGTCAATGAGCTTGTGTGTGTCAGGGCTTGTGTGTGACGTACTAAGCGGGAAGGTCAGTGCAGGCGGAAGTAGGGTTGCTGCTGACGCCACCATTATCGGTGACCATGGAGCCACGTGTCGAAGACTAAGGCACAGCAACAATCTCGCAACAACAAGCCCCAGCATGAGCTTCTTGCCGTGGTGCGACTCTTTCTGACTTGCCAACGCTGCCCTCTATTGCGACCTGCTGCTGTAAGGATGTCGTCCTCGCCTATTCGTTCCGTTCTCCCATTATTTCCAGTGTTGAAAACGTCAATCTTTGTTTTATTCGGATTCGAACTTGTTTAATCTAACAGCAGCAACGCCAACGCCAACAACAGTGGACTGTAGGGATATTTTCCATATCCGATATTACTAGTCGCCAAAACAGTTCCAATCAGTGCAGTGCGGTGCAATACCTTTTCTCCTGTATCCTCGTTCAGTCCTATTCACCTTCTGGTTAAAGTTGTTACGGAAGGAAAGAGAAAGTGGAGAGAATACAGTGTAGACGAGAACGTTCTTGCTGGTAGGAAGTGCGGAAGTGTGTTGTCGTTTGCGTTACAGTCTAACGATCATGTCATAAGATCCAATTGAAACTGCAAACGCGGCGACTTCCCTGCAAAAAGCTGTTGTTGATAACTCGTAGCAGATCATTAACTTTTGATTCTTTTCATCTTGTCCTAGCTTCAACTGGAAGCAGTTTTTGTTCCTTCCGGCAGTGTACGTCTCCGTTGAGGATAATGTATGAAACCTATAGCTGCTCGCTCAGTGCCAGTTTTGTCAGTAGGATAGAAGATGAGTCAGGACAGTGGGAAGCATAAAAATCCCATCGTTGAACCTACTTTTTATCCAAGAAGTTTGGTATCCGTGCCATGCACGGCATACTTTTTTGTCTTGACTGAAAAGTCTGCCTGCATGATGAAGCTCTTCATATCACATCACTGGATTCAAGTTGCTTTCTTTTGTTCGATATTCGATTACGGCCATGGCGTTAGGCAGAAACTCGCGTCAGTCCGAGTTTGTATGATGAACTTTTAAGATATTTACTGAACATTGACTTCTGACGCTTTCATGAGGAAACAGTATTTGATCTCCAGCTTTCCCCTTAGCTGTGTGTTTGAACTTTTCCTCATGAACATTGCTGGTGGTCTTTTGTTTCATTTTGCTTTCATTTCTTTTGTTTCTTTTTCTTTCACCTTCTTCATTTCTTCATTTTGGTAGTATGAGGGTCTCCAACATTCTGCTCTAAGAGATAAAAGTTTGCAACACTGAGCTATCTTTATACGGCAGAAGATCAAGCTCCTAGACAAATATACAACTGTTTCTCGTGTCGTCTATCTGAGTTTCGACATGCGATGGAAACCAATGGTGGTAAAGTACAATATAACTGGAGAGAATGCGACCGACAAAACACTTTTATAGAGAATACAACAATGTAATGACCTGGGTCAGTTACCTTGTTATGTTCACATTTTCTGAATCAACATCGCAGCATTGCCAACAAAGTGAAGATGGGAAGAAGAAAAGACAGAAAGGACGTTACTGAGGGTCTCCTCTGTAACTCGGCGAGGAAGAAGAGGAGAACGAGCAGAGATTTGCTTGAACAAAGGAGGACCACCGACGACCTGAGCAAGAAGGTTCTGGAGACCGCAGAAATAGCGTACTGGTGGAGGACAATGGACAAAAGTACTACTCAACGGAGGAAAGACGAACAATACCATCTTACTAGGAAGATGAGAAGTTTTCTCACAAGAGAAACAACAACTGTAAAAGGTACAAGTAGTTAGTAATCTTGACCACTGTAGGAGAAGCATGATGGAACACATAGAAAAATGTGTCCAAGTAGTTAGAATAAAGAGGTCTTTTCTGAGAAGTTAGATCTTAGGAGACCTTCAAAAAGTCATTTCTTTTGGATTTTAACTTTAGACAGATGGGACTTTGGTCTATTTGGTTTTATCAAATTTTGTGAGGCCAAAGTAGAACTATCGAGTCTAATTATCCATGGCTTCTAATCTAACTTGTCTGTTTAGCATGGATGGCCCAAAGATCCACTTCACATCTTTTGGACCTAGTCCGTGAAATGATTCATCGATGTTCATTACATCAAATAGTGATGTGAAATCAGAAGCAAATTATAAAATGTTTGTTCAAATGCTCAAACATACACAAGGCATTTGAGCGTGATCTAGTGATCATGGAGAAAGATAAGAATTTCCAAATTCAATTTGTGTTCTCATAATTTTCACAGAAGTTATGTGTAAAACCGCTTCCATGTTTTGAGACAGAGAAAAATTTAGTTTTAGAATTTTTCACAATTTAAATAGAAATCCAAATTAAATATCATATCATCGTATCAAAGTATATATATAAGATGTATCTTGTATATAAGTGACTAGGTTTTATTTATGAATTAAAAATTTTCTTGAGATAATTTAAGATTTAACAGAAGATGTTGTACTTTCATATGATGTCAAAGTAATACGTTAACTAGTGAAACCCTGGAGTTGGCGTTGGATGGTCCGACTTTGGCTTTACAAAAACGATGTCCACACCCTGTTATTGGATTTGGAAGATCATTCTCTACATTCAACAACATACTTGTGGCCCAAAGTTTGATCCATTGTAGCTTTAGATGAATGATATGCATCTTCATCCAAATACCTTTTGTATGTTTATGTTATCA
Organism: Asterella californica; assembly: GCA_036924285.1. Taxonomy (NCBI): domain Eukaryota; kingdom Viridiplantae; phylum Streptophyta; class Marchantiopsida; order Marchantiales; family Aytoniaceae; genus Asterella; species Asterella californica. Next base: position 17,789,748 of record JAYKYS010000001.1, on the reverse strand, counting down.
GAATCAGGAGTCACATAGGATCAAAAAGAGCCAATCCTACTAGCTCCTGAATGTCAAGCTTCTGATAAGATAAAACGGTGGTGCAGATGCGGTCTAAACCCCAAATGTATAGCGTATTGTAGCGCTTGCAAACGCAACACCTCCTTGTTGTTGTTCTGACATGTACTGGATGTTCTTAGCACGAGCATGGTCATAGCCGACCCTACAAATTTCCAAACTCGAGGTTTTCTCGACAAATATGATTCTCACTTGATTCGCAAGGGGAACCAGCCTCAACTCAGACAGAAAGTGTGCTATAGTGTACCTCTTTTGATATGTTCCAGCTTTGAACATGTCCAAAGGTAAAGGACCTCATGCAATCATCAACTACAAGAAAGTCTAAGACTTATCGTATTAGCGCTGTTGCTACTTATAACAGCTTGCTGTTGACCTTCTTGAATAGCAAATGGACTAGAGAATATGGATCATAACTCTCTCCTGTCGTTAGAAAAACAGTAGACGTAATATGAAATCATTACTAAAATTTGAACGCAATTGAACGCAATGTTGGTCTGCACAGATCCAGATGGGATCAGATTAAAACTAATTTAGAGTATATAATATATAATTACAATCAAGAAAATACATGATAAACAATAGAGCAATACCATCTACCAAGAGGTCTACTGGAATAAGCTAGACTCTCTACAGGACTTCATGTAGAACCCGTGTAGAGTGTCCACGTGGAGGAAAATACAGTAAAAATATCGTAAAGATCGTAATGTACTAACCTGATATGCGAAGGAAAGAATAAATTGATTGGTGGTAGATAGAATTCCACACTCTGCTGGACAGAGTAAAAATCTCAAGTGTTTCCTGTAGTATGCTTGAAAACCAAATCAATCAATCTTCTTAAATTATAACCGAGTTCGATATGCAAGAGTGCTTTCAGAAATTTGCTTGATAACACCTCCAGTAGATTTGTTGGGCTTGATCACACCCTTCTTAATTATATATTATTTAGTCATCCTTTTAATTAACTATTGAATGTAAAACCAATCACTTTTCCATTTCAGCTACTTGTCTGATTGCACACATTAACTTTTCGAGCATATTGGTCTGATGTGTACTTTAGTGTTGAAATGATTTGAATAGAAGAAATATTTAGTCACAATTGAAAGTAGTAAAATGATGAACAACATGACCAACTAACTCGTTTGACTAGTGGTAGCAAGTCAAGAGTGTGATCAAAGTATGCTGAAACTTTTATCATACTGATCAAAGTACACCTATGGATTATATTACAATCATAGAATTCAACATGAAAATATCACCGAAGTCTAACTAGTCTGGTGGTCATACCCCAAGTCTTATGAAAAAACATAATACCTTGGGGTCGATTCTTGCAGCCGGTTCGACGCATGCATATAGTTAATCGATGTACCATGTAGTCAAATGTCATACTATATTGCTCATCGAGAGTGATTCGTGCTATCAATCAAATACTGAAAATGTTAATCTGACTCTAGACTAACTATGATGACCTCCTAAGTTACCTCATTTCCATATACAATAAGAGCATGTCTCCCTACAGTCCATCTTCCAGTATGAATCAGAAGTTGGTCTCTATTGCGAAAGTGTGTCCGTTACTTAAAAAAATAGATAACTCTGTACAGGCAATATCCAGTCGTTCTGATGAGAAGTTCAGATTGCACATTCACTTCTTATTACTCATCGGTATTTATCAGTCATTATCACATAATAAATTTTAGTTTTCAATAATAATCTCGTGAGTCAAGAAAGAAAACTGCATCGTGTATAGAGAACTGAACGATCCCAACCCAAGCATGGTAACAGCAAAAGATTTTATATATGACATCTTGCTAATGAACAAGGGTACCGGTGATCGCGTAAGGAATACACTTAGGGACATAATGGAGACAAGCCCTAAGTCTGTACTGATGAAGCTGAGAGTAGCATTTGCCCTGTACTGAAAGCCCTCACAACGACTTACCAACCAACTCACCGTCTAGCGGACGGACGGAAAGAAAACAAGAGAGAAAGCAGTAAAGGGACGCTTGGCTCCTAACCAAACGAATCTTGACGCGACCTGACAGCACAAAATTTCCACGCAAACGGTATAGCCAGAAATGGGAAATCACCGTGCTTGAAAAATAAACAACAAAAAGGGCTTTGATAATGGACAAAGAACTGAGAGGAGCTTGCGATAAATAAAAGAATAAAAGCACATCCTTATGGAGAGAAGGAGATAAGAAAAGAAAAGCTTTTGTGGTATCAGCTTTTTCCCTTTACCTTCTGAGGCTAAGGGAATAATATGTAAGAAGAGCATGCATAGATTATGTCGATATATGCTCACCCTGCTTCGGCATGATGGGGTCTTTCCATCCGTCTGCTATTCATTGCGTCGAGTTCTATCTTCATCCTGAAAAGCCGAAAAGTTCTTTTCTTCTTTCTTTTGGCTAGGGCCATGAGAAAAAATGCACTTGGGAGATCAGATGATTGTACTGTATACATCATGATGACCGTCCACTTAAAAAACCCACAGTCGGCATGTCAGAACCTGCCCTTCCTGGTTTGGCAAGGCCGAACCAATACGCTGCTGCTGAGTCCTGTCTTGTACTGCAGAGTCCAGACCAAAGATTTTCCACTAGAGAGGCTCCGTCAGTCACGATTCACGACAAGCGAAAGGGACGGAAGTGGAAGTCCAACGGTCCTCCTCTTCCTCAGTAGCAAAACTGTCGTCACGACATCCTCGGTTAGCTTACTGATATTCGAGAAATATAGAGAGTGATGGATGGGAACAGAAGCCCAAGACTGTCCACTTGCCAAGGTATGTTTGATCTGAGGGAAAGCAGGTGGCTTGGTGGTGCTGTTTGCGAGAGTGCCCATTCAAAGGAACATGCTTTTGGTGAAGGTGATGATTCTGTACTGTACTGTACAGCAAAGATGATTCCAAGAGCAGGTGTGCTCTTCCTTACCACACAGGAACAGGTCAGGATCAGTATCTTGGAAAAGTTCTGGGTGGTGTGCAGATGAGAGATTTGAGCTGAAAACAGACTGGTCTTTATGGAGGGGACAGCAAGGCACTACATTACCACCACAGACCAACAGGTGAAAGGCAGAGAAACACACAAAAAGAAAGCCAGTGTTCTTTCCACTTTGACGGAGAAAAGCCGACTCTCAGAATTTCTTATCCTTTTAGGCGTTCTGAATATCATATTGCGACAACAGTAAGCAAAGAAGCAAAGACACGGAGCCACTGATATGATAGAAAAGATAGAGATCCAAAAGACTCTCTCTACCAGTAGTGATGTAGTAGTGCTACCCAGCACCGAATAATAGGAGTTGGCAAGACTGGGCTTTTCAGAGGGAGGTGAGGTTGCTGCTGGCATGCTGTCCTACGTGCTTACTCTTTGTGGTGTGGGCACACATCAAGAAGTGAAGTGATTTACCAGTGAAGACCTAGAATCTGATGTTCCATCAATGGTAGGATACACTTGTCAGAAGTTGGTCAGAACATGACAATCTTTAGATTCTGAACAGTGAAACAGATGAACAAGGTTTTCTTCGGATAAGTATGTGGAGTCACGGGAATCTGCAAAAACCGAAAGAAGGAGAAAAGAAACGAGCAAAAGGGAGAAAAGGCGAAAAAACCAACGAAAGGCTCAATATCGCAATGGACGAAGAAAAGTTGGGAATAGAAAGGAAACAGTTCCCGCATGCGTCTTTTACGTAGATACGGAATCTCGAATACAGGAGGAACCGGAGAGACTGCTTGCCCTTTAACAACCGAAGGACAGTTGTTTGACGCACGGTCCGAGATGACTAAGTTGGGAAAGCAACTTTATCCTGAAAATGTTAGTTTCTGTCGTGTGGGTTGTCTGTGGTAATGTTCACATGTCAAGATTCAAGAAGGCTGCCATGGTCATGATCTAGACTGGAATCATATGGCTCCGGGAAATTGTTAAAGACGGAAATATTTGTTCCCAGTCTGTTCATGCACAGTGGATGTTCCTTGTCTTACAGACATGACTTACTGCTGACCTGCCTTGAACCCGGTTGTCCCTTGGGACACGCCACACTTCCAATGTTCACTTTGGTGGTAGTTTCTACCGTCTTCCAAGTAGAGGGTGGGAAAAGTACGCCTGGTACAGATTTTCAAACTCAAATCACCAACCTATGCCTTCCATCTAAAGCTAGGATTGACTGTCTGGCTGAAGTGTTCAATTCGAGTTGGCTGCTCATAGAAAAATCTTGTGGGCTACTATTGAGAAAGAAAAGGAAAAGCCAGCTAACAGCCTAACACAAGTCAGAGCATGAGGCTTATTAACTAGCTCACTTTTGGGATGATCTTGGCACCAGAGATTCAGCCTGACAAGAGTCGTTCATACACACCAAACCCCGAGAACAATTTTATGATCTTGGCACCAGAGGATGTGCGGCTGAGCGTAACAGGTGGTTCATGTGCACAAATCCAGCTACAAGGAAAAGAGGTTAAAAGGAAAAGATAAAGCAGGTACTAAGCAGTAGGATAACAGGCCTACGAGCTTGGGCACTGGGTCCAAGGAATGTGAAGACTTCGAGAGGAAATCAGTGCCAAGTTTCCTTGCTGAGTCCTATCTATTCTAGATCCTTATGACTAGCGTGCTACTGTGGAAGGTCACAGTATAACCCATGCACCAAAGCTTGCCACCAGTGCATGCTGAGCATTGCTGGCAGTAAGTGCCGGGTATGTACGTCTCGAGTGGGAAAAGCGAAGCCATCACAATCCAGAGATTTATCTTTCAAGTGATCTCCAAAAGTACTTCAAATGGGGTGACAAGATGTGAACCGTGGAAAAGGTGTTGACGGTGAACCATCTGTTAATTCCATCCGGCGGGTGAATAGACCCGCCTGTCTTTCCTGAACCTGCACTAAGACGTCGCAATGATGAAAATCTCAAACAAAACTCTAGGAGACTCCGAGCTGACCTCTAAAGTGATCACATATAGTTTGTTTATACGTGAAGGTTGAGCCTACACTGCAGGATGAGATAGCTTTGAAACTATGAGCACTTAAATAGTCCAGATTAACTCCTTGACGACAATGAAGATGCCGACAAAGCTGAAAGAAGGACAAAGCAGATGGCAGAAATACGCTTTCAAAGCACCACGGAAGTTTCTAACCTTGCCAAGTGCCGAAGCATATTTAGTGTCTGAGCGAATCTTATGCACTGACTATACCATGGGAGGAACAAGTCTACGCCTTCTCACCAAGACCTTGGCTCGGCGTCTATCGCTCCTAGATATTATCATTTGGATAAACCTTGCAACAAGAAGGAAAGCAAGATGACGAGCACAGGAGCTTACACGTTAATTGTCTAAGAAGATAACTTTGGGAAACGGGAAGTACTTTACTCAATATACCCTGGAACAAATTGAATTGCTTGCTCTTCTCGCCGAAGTAACAGTAACTTCGTCGTTTTGGACAACTTTATTCCATGTCGATTGTCTTGAACGACTTCATTCCAGGTCGTACTTGCAGGTGACAGTCCATATTTCAGTGATCCAATTACTGTTGGAACAACTCCTCCAGGCATATTATGAGTGTTCCGATGATATCGAAACACGTTGAAATAACAAAATAATACTTTTTCCTTTCAAGGACTTGAGTAAAGTGACTATTAGTACAGATGTGCTGGGTAGTCTACAATGATTTAAATGCGACGTAACGGGTCCAACACATACACGCGACGTGAGGACCACATCTGTCGAAGGCAATTTCTACTTCTTGAGTGACTCCTCTGGAGGTAAAGCATAAGGGGCGAGCTCACCGATTGCTGGTTTTTCACTCTGCAGATGAACCAGAAATCGTTAGCTAAGTACACCGGAAGAACATGTCCAGATTATAAGCACATGTCAGGATCGACCTTTCATAGACATGAGACATTTTTGGCATTATGAGACATTTTTGGCTCCACAGTCCCTTCGGATCCTATTCCGTGCAAGGTATGAATGTGCATATTCAACATCCTAACTGACATGCTGAAAAGATTCAGAAGGTATCCACGAAGGTGAGATTACCAGCAGTTGAGACACGTTCCACTCGTTCCTAAAAAGTAGTACAGGTCGGCCCCACTGCAACAAAGTCAGAATTCCGGTAAGAACCATCGCCAGCTAATGTTCCGCTCACATTATAAGTCAGACCCAACTTCCTGATACAGTTTTCTATGTTGTTCGTGACTCGAAACTTTTTTGACCTTACACAAGTACGTCGGAAAGAGTTCTCAAGATTTATCGCAGCTGTCCTTACAGGGAGACGACATGCTTTAGTAATCAGCTATTTAAGAGGCTTGAACCATCCACCATCACGCCTACGCAAGGTACCTTACGTGGGCCAGAAACAATTAAAGACGAATCAGAGACTCCAATATTGAGGAATAACAGAATAGAGAAAGTAAACTATTCAATCTTCATACCTGATCTTTAACCGTTGCACAGTTGTACAATTTTCCAACTCCTTCAAGAGCTGGCCATCCACCAGTGACCCATCTTGCAACGCTATATCCTATGGGTTCGAGGATCGTCTCCACGCCGTATTCATACTGCATTCTGTACTGAACCACCTGCAAAGTTGAAAACCCGACCTGCTTGAGCTTCCTTCAAGACCAGCGCCACTAGCACGTGCAACCCACTCCTACGTATAAGGCCCGAAATGGAACGGCATGGTCTGTTCAATGTTTTAGGTCTAAAGCTGAAGAGAAGGCACTGACATGGAAAACACGCTGTCAACAGCAAGGTTTTCAAATCACATGGGGCTCACAAAACCTCCCTCGTTAGTCAAGTAAACTTCCGAACTAAAAAGGGGCAAAAAACAACCTCGAACTGAAGTTGCCCGATTGCTGCAAGAATGGGATCTGTTCTCCCTGAGTCAACCGAATATAGAACCTGCACACGACAACCAGAAATCATGTTTCGATCAGCCTTCTTTCCCGCACAGCTCATCGCAAATCCTCTCGCTGAACTTGCAGCTTTTCCCAAGAGCTCAATCGAATCAATCTAGAATATACTCCATTATCTTCAGCAGTCAAATCATTCTTTCCCATTCAACTGTCGAAAAAGAAGCCGGCTACTTCAGAGTTCAGGATGTTCAAGTGCTGTTGAGTACCTGGACAGCCCCTTCACCAAGTAACTCCGTTATGCCCTTTAAAAATTGTTTGTACTTGGAAGGATTCGGATTCCGCATATAACTGAATAGTTCCGGTGAGAAGGAAGGTATTCCAGGATAGGATCTCCTCGGCCCACAGTAGAGAGTATCTCCGATGCAAAAGGCATTCGGATTGTTCAACCCTATAACTGCACAGATACGTGAAACCATAATACAGTTAGCAATATTCTGGAAGCTCCCACACCACACGAGAAGCAGCAAGACCAGAACTGACAAATGCAGATACTTGCTCTAAGGCCTTGACTTTGTTGATTTTACCTACAATAGCGCGTCCATGTATACTGGCAAGAAATAGGACAGTCACAACGCAAGACTGGTTAAGAGACTAGTATGGTCCAAAAGGAATCTTTCAAAACTCAAAGCACCGAACGTGATTGAAACTTACTTAAAGCTTAGGTTCAGAAGTTGACCTTATGCCTGATGCTCCAGACTGTAGCTTCCTCAGAGTGCTTTATAGAGTGCCTACTACTAAATTTTAACTCGACGAGGAGATCCTTGGAATATATTCTTCTAATCTTCACCTCTGGTTTATTTGCAACGACTTACGGCTAACCGGAGGAAGATACACATTTTTACAGAAAGATATCCCTGCTCAGCTGTCTGCAGCTGATAAAGTGCAACGCTTGTTCGGTAGTTATCTTCCAGCTCATACGTACCATCTCCGGCATACCCCGTCTCCATCGTGGTTCTATCCTGTGCAAACATCTTCTGTGGTCTAGTCAGAGCGATGGTTTTGCCATTTCTTGCAAGCTGAACCTTCATCCCCCTTGTAAACTGACCTGAAAAGACCAATGGACAGCCAGTATTGCACTTTATTCCAGAAGCAAATTCTTGGAGACCGGCAGGGTTCTCCTGTCCCGGTGTATCGGATGCATACAAAACTGTTGAACTTCATCAATAACTGCTTTAAAGAAAAGCTTGGGGAAAACTCGGGCTGAAATAGTTCACCATCCCCTAATGGCGTTTACTTGCAACTGATCAAACAACAGGGAGATGAAATCCTATGGAAATACCTGAACAAACGCGCACAAATGCAACTTTGTCTCTGTGCTTTGGGTCCATGTTTGCCTGCAGCTGCATAGATTCACGTGCACAGCATGAGCACGTTGCACTATGCAGCTTGGTTCCCAGTTGACACACATGTGAAAAGAAAAGAAGGTGCTCCAGCGGAGGTAAGATGCTTGCAGTGCCTCCGTTGCTCCGGAGATGACAGGAGGAATATCTAAACTTCGTATGAAACACGAACTCAAAGCTCTACCAAGAGAAGACAGCGTCTTGTGTCCTTCCCTGTTGCAGCTTCAATCTCAGACGATCAAGAGTAAATCAGACACTCATCACCAGCTTATGAATTCATACATCTGTTCTTGGACCACCGATGCTAACAGAAGCTTACCTTGAAAACAAAACCGGTGAAGTGAGGATACTCGGGATCAACTTCACCAATATCGCTTTCATGAGTTTTAGGCGTGATCGCATACTGAAGGAAAGTTTCAAGGAACAACTCCACCTACAGATCGCACGTACAGCCCCGACCCAGCCTCAGAAGACGACATAAATAAAACGTCAGTATGCTTTTACGTCAGTTGGTATTCAGATCTGCAAAAATGTAAAAGCACAGACAATATCGGACGAGGAACACAAACAACATGCAAGGATCTCTCGCAACTGTGCGCCTGGGCAGACCGCACCGCTGAGAGACGATACAATAACTCAACCTCACCGGCGGCAACTTCTATCACCAAATTCTTACCCCAAAATTATTCATGGCACTGCCAAAAAACACAGGGGACAACTCCCCACTGTGAATCCGTTCCATATCGAGAGGCGGCGACAGCTCATCCAGCAACTCTATCTCCTCCTGTAGTGCATTATAGATTCACAGAGAGCGACTGTGTGACATAGTTATCTCTGCATGGCAAAATCATCTCCATTCACACTTTGAAGCTAAATCTAGACAATGAAATTTGTACTGTCTGAGCAAAAATGTTCAGTTCGATACACCCTTGACGGTTAAACAAGAGACTCCTCTTACCTGCAGTTGAGCAAAAAGGTCTCCAGGGATCATTTCTCCGAGAGACGCATCACCCCAAGGGATAATCTGCGTGCTGGCAGCCTTGGTTCCGTGCTTCTCCTTAGTAAAGAGATGAACTTCATTTCGAGGTCGATGATAAACACCCAAGAACCTTTATTACAAACGAAAAAAACAAACTACTTGAGTGCAACTGATTACCGTACAACGAAGTTAACTGCTAACAGCATCGTTGTAATATGCCTGATTTAGCGAGGAAAGAGACAGAAGGCTATTCTACAGGATCAAGAAAACTTATTTGCTTTAGTGATTGAGAATCACCTATCTCCGGAGCCTATCGGCCAATTCACAGGATAAGTTGCCAGCTCGAACTCTTTCTCAATCTGGTCTACAAGCTCCAATGGTTCCAGTGCTGGCCGGTCCATTTTGTTTATGAACGTGAAACACGGCAGCTTACGCATACGGCATACCTAGATCACCAATCACTTTCAGTTCTCAGGCATGATAGTATGACTAGCTGAAGAACAAGATCTGATAGATGGAAATTTCTTCGTACTCCTCATCATGCTCAGCCATCAAACAGAGGCAGGTGCAGAAAGACTTGCTGTACCTTCTCACTACACTTCTTTTACAAAAGGAGGATAGAATCAATTGAACTGATTGCTCCGTTCCCGGAAACAGAAGTAACAACACAAGATACTGACAGCTTGAAGAATTACAGCGTTAAGCTGACCTCGAACAATTTCCTTGTTTGTGGTTCCAGACCTTTTCCGGCATCTACAAGCATCACCGCGTTGTCTGCAGCAGCTAGGGTCCTGATTCAAACACCCCTGACGTCAAAATGTCACTGTAAATTGAAATTCAAATCTCGTCTGAAGATCTGAAAGAGAGACTTTGCACTCATCAAGTGAAATAACTGCGTGGATCAAACTTGCAGAAGCTTGAGTGGGTACCTATAAGTATCTTCTCCAAAGTCCTGCCACGCAGAAGCACGTAAGTTAGATACTGTATAAAAGTGTGATGAAGGTGAAAGTAGACTACGGATGAACGTGTGTTGCATTATTTCACTGTCGTCTCTGTGCTCCTGTTACCAGACCAGTGAAACTCTGCGCTCCTCCTAATTTTAACCCATCTAGGTGGACAGAAAAGTAATGGTAGGTTCACAAGGTACTCCTAGTCTTTAAGTCTACCACTTCTACTGGTACACTACAACAAAGGAAACACGTTGAAAACACACAGAAGCACCTGATGTCCAGGAGTATCAAGCAAGGTAATCTGACGACCGTGAGTTTCAAAGACAAGCGCAGTCGACGTGATGGATATCCCTGCAGCCACAAACCAGAAGGACTCCACACTTCAGCTTCTGATGAATTTAATTCACGTTCGTTCACTTCATGTTGGACTGTAAACAACGAATGTAAGCAATAACTCGCATGATCTCCTTCTAGCGAGATAATACGAACAAAGTTGAACTTACCTCTTTGTTTTTCAAGGTCCATCCAGTCTGAAGTTGCATGACGTGCATTTTTTCGAGCTTTGACAGCACCTGCTTCATGAATAGCTCCTCCATAGAGCAGCAGCTTTTCTGTCTAGAACATACCACAAGTGTTACAGAAGGCTTGTGGTGGAAAAAGTTGAACACTTCATAAGTAGCCCATTTCCTTACCAAATTCCGCGGACTGATGTCCAGTTCAGCTTCTTGCAAGATTTTGCCCAAGAAATTGCACAAAATGAGATGCACTCAGTAGCCAGTAGGCATATACATGCAGCGGAAGAGCAAAGAGTGTATTTCGGTCAACTGATGACCGAAATTCTGTGAATATGTTTACCAGGGTCGTCTTTCCAGCGTCAGGATGTGATATGATTGCAAAGTTCCGTCGCTTTGCAACCTCTCCGGCGAGCAGTTCAGGAGGCACTGCACTTACGTCGTCGTCTCTTAAATTTTCAGCTGAATATGAATAAACCTTTTCACTCTCTAATTCTGAAGCTTCTAAAGCAGCATCACTATTATCGTCACGTTCTAAGCTGAATTCACTGACTAAAACATCAGCTCCCTCCTTGGGAGATGCTAAGCGGGGAGGCCTAATCAGCACAACTTCCTCTGCAACCAAATTCTCAACCGCAAGCTCAGCTAACGCTCTTCGTTCAACTGGTCCTGCCGCTCGAATTTCGCGCTTCCCGGTAGTATCTCGCCGCTGTATTCGTGACGCCCTCAATTTTCGTCCAGCCAGGTCCCATTGCCAAGCTTTCCTATTCCCAAACACGCTCCCACCGAGCGTACAAACTGACGCTATCTCCTGTCCAAGAAAGATCGAGGAGAAAGACGAGACCACAGAAACTGACGCCATAGCAGCTCTGGAAATTCTTGCTCCTTGGGCAGAAGAGGCACTCAGACTTACTCAAATTCCAGAATAAACTGGGGCTACAGCTTCTGAGTCCGGACCTGCTGAAACCGTCTGAAAGTGGGCCCCACAGAAGAATCCACCTACTATAGGCGGTTCGAGCGGCACATCTGGTGGTGCAAATATACGGTCTAGTCGTTTTAAACAGAACGCTCCGGTTCCGAAACCGGTTGCACCGTGCGCTGGAGCCAAGATTTGAAGGTCAGCTCCATATTGGAACTCACCATCGTTCTTGAGGAGGTCAGGGCTATGGGGGCGCATCATACTCACCCATGAAGAAGAGGAAAGGCGAAGACGAGCCGTGGGCGCACGAGCCAGAAGTAATGGCGGAAACAATCGATATGGAGGGCCGATGGCGCGAGCTAGATCGCCTTCTTCTGAGGCCGGGGAATCTCGTTGGTCCAGATTTTGAACCTGGAATTGAGGTGAGGTTTAGCGTCAATTGTGCCTAGTTCTGAGCCCGCTCTGTTGAATTTTGAGCGATTTGCTGTTTTCTTCTTCCATTGGTGTTTATCCGACCGGCTTGGAAACAGAGACGAGATTCAATAGTCAAGGGGAAGGGTAGCTGTGATGTTAAAGACTAATTTCGTATTTCTCTTAGGGATTCACCGGTGCTTACTCCCAAGTGAAGAATGGATTGAGAACGTGCCTCACAGGTTCTAATTGACAATCTAATAGTATTTCAGAAATGTAGTATCGAAGGGCACACGGCGTACTGTTAGAGTGAAGGTTTTTCTTGTCTGGTGGAGGGTTTAGCTGCCTCTGATGACTTAGGAAACTTAAAATCACGTACTCGTCCATCGTATTGGAGGATGTTTGCATGAATATAAACGGGTTTTATGCCCGCAGCGTCCTGACTGTAAGGGAGATGAGCGTTACAGGTATGGTTTTGGAAGGTTATGACTAGGGGTTTACGGCTCGTACTCGGGTCAACTCTTCCTAATATAGTGTTCATTCTGATCCACCTTGCAGTTGCGAGATATGATAAGAAATGACTGCCGAATCTTGGTGATTGGTGCCGGTGGTCTAGGCTGCGAGCTTCTTAAGGACCTGGCGTTAACGGGTTTTGGAAATTTAGAAGTTATAGACATGGACACTATCGATGTTTCTAATCTCAATCGTCAGTTCCTGTTCAGGTTTGGGAATGTTTTCTCTATCTCTGAAGTTATCCTTTTTGCTACAGCCTGCTGACAGTAAAGGATAGCACTTATAGCGCAACATGGTTGTGGGGCAGCTCATTTCAAGTTGCAGAGTGTAGAATATACTCTCTCTTTTTGACGTAATTCCGTACAAGTAAGTTCCAGATATAACAATATGTTAGCGAGTCCCATAGTGGCCATTTTACTTCCTTGCATTTTGAATGCCAAATAGCTAGCGTACTAGCAAATGCCCAGAAGTTTTCTTTTCACTTTCTTTTTCATCGATCAAATGAAAAAGAAAACGTTTTGTTTCTGCAAAACGCTTCACCTTTTGTTTTCGTAATGCTTGTTGGCAAAGTTGTTGGGGAGCTCAGGACCACTTCCGGGAGCCTGTGGTTACTAATGTTGTATCTTCGTAGTCGGTGATCTCAAAGTGAGATACCAAATGTGTGCAGAATGCGTGATGTTGGTCAGTCGAAAGCAAAGATTGCTGCTGAGAGAGTTATGGAGCGAGTTAAAGGAGTGAATGTAGTACCTCATCATTGTCGGATAGAGGAAAAGGACCCCTCCTTCTTTCAGGAGTTTCAGATAATCGTACTCGGCCTGGATTCCCTGGAAGCAAGAAGCTACATAAATGCTGTAGTTTGTGGTTTCTTAGGTAAGAAGATCTTGCTCTTAGTATTCCCCTTGGAGTCGGAGGCGTGGACCGATATGCAATCCTGGTTCTGTTATCGAAAGACATTCGCTGAGTATATGTGATGCATAGGATTTTTATTTTCCATCATTTTCAAACCGGAATGTCAGTTACAATTTATATCCTACTTACTCGACATCAGCACTGCTATTTTAAATCTGAACTATGCAGAATATGAACCGGACGGGAGTATTGATCTGACAACAATTAAGCCGATGGTGGACGGGGGGACTGAAGGATTTAAGGGTCACGCGCGAGTCATCATCCCTGGAATGACACCCTGCTTTCAGTGTTCCATGTGGCTTTTTCCTCCCCAAGTTACTTTCCCGCTGTGTACACTTGCAGAGACACCTCGTTCTCCAGCACATTGCATCGAATATGTTCATCTTATCCAGTGGGGTCAGGTGGTGATCTCACATACCAACCATTTTATAGATGAGAAAGAGCTCTTCGTGTGTCGAAGTTAAGTTTGTTAATTTGCTTACTTAGCGCCCTTGTCTAACCTTACCTAAACATCCAGCAATCCGGGCCTGTTTAGCATGCTGGCCCCCTCTGATGAGTATACATTTTGCAGGACCGCACCGGCGAAACGTTTGACCCAGACAACTCAGCACACATGAAGTGGATTTATGAGCAGGTATCTGGGTGGTAAATTACCTCTCGGGTTCCTTGTTTGAAAGTGTTCGTGTTTTCAACATAGCATGTCACAGAACACGTTTCTTCTGGGCCCTGCTGTGTTTCTTGGGGCTCATTTTGCTGAAACGTTGTCCCGAATGTTCTGGTAGGCAGCCAAAAGAGCTGAACAGTACAACATAAGCGGTGTTACTTACAGTCTTACTCAGGTACCACCTACCCTTCTGCTCACTAATTGGGTGCTTGTAAATTCAGTCTCCTGTACTCAGTATTGTGGTTGTTTAAGTATCTCAGTTAACCGAGCGGGTAGTGTGTTTTACTTGGCTTGGGAATGTCCTGAAAGTGTTATATCTATCCTCGGTGTTAAGATTTATTGAACTGTCTTACAGGGTGTGGTGAAGAACATCATACCTGCCATTGCGTCAACGAACGCCATTGTTGCGGCAACATGTGCTTTGGAGACGTTGAAAATTGCGACCATGTGCAGCAAAAGCATGGAGGTGTTCATGCAGTAAGTCTTCGCCGGCGTCCTTTGATTTGGGTCACTTCTCCTGAGACAAGCAGAAGGCATGCCGATGTACATGCACGCTTAGAGTTGATGAAGTTTTCCTCAATTACAGAATTCCAGTATGTGATCAAGCACACCAATGAACCAGAACTTATGTAGGAAGGCATCTACTGGCCGGCATCTCTTGATCAACGCATACTACCGTGTGCTGCGCATAATATCTCTTCTTTTTCGCTTAAGACTCCCTCGTCACAGGTCCCTTGAGATAGTTCCTTCTCTTCAACTGGTCAGTATAGATACCAGAAACAGTTTCTTACTGATATTCGCTGCTCATGAACCTTCTCGTTATGCCCTGAAGTTATCAACCTACCTTGTGGAAACTGCGTGAGTGAAGGAGTTTACTCTATTGCGGATTGTGCATTTCAGATATACAGGTACGGATGGTGTATACATGAGAACGTTTCCGAACGAAAAGGATCCAAATTGCATTATCTGCAGCGCTGGAGTACCAGTGGAAGTGGAGGCTGACATCACTTTACAACAGGTTTGCGTCCCAAACTCACGTATAGATGAGGAGAGCAAATTACTAATTGGGTGAGCCGTTGCTGATTTTCTGGTAGTGCAGTAGAAGACATCCTTACTCTATGAGCGGTGTAAGCCTGTTGATCCGATCGTTGTTTTACTTGCAGACTATGGACATTCTCTTGAAAGATTCAAGGTTCAGGAATAAGATCTCGAAACCAAGTGTCTCGCTTCAAGGTGAAAACCTTTATATGCAGGCTCCTCCTATTCTGGAAGAGGAGACGCGGCCCAATCTTTTAAGACCCCTCCGTACTCTTATGGGTGGTCAAGGTGGCATCTTAAACATAAATGACAAAAGGTTGAAAGGCGTCTTGAGAGTCCAAGTGATTTTCAAGGCATCGGACGTGGATATGGATAGTGCTGGTGGTGGTTAGGGTGATCTGCCTCTTCAGTTTGGTTCAATATCCGTGCTTTGTTTTGCATTGTCTTGGATGCATGAAGCCTGGCATTGTCAAGGATCTGATGTGCATTACGGGCAAATCAGCCTCAGGTTTCACGAATGTTTAAAGGGCGATGACATCAAGTCTCCTTTTAGGCCAAAAGTCGGTAACATTCGGGAAGTTTGATGAGGTGTAGTATGGTTGGTCCAATACGATCTCGCATGCCAGTGATCGAATTTGGAGCCCGCGAACAATCGTGAGGCGTTTCCTCCTGTTCCCAGTAGGCATTGAAGTCTGCCATCTTAGCTCTCGAGCACGAATTCCTAAACCTTAACTTGAGTTGGTAGCACATTTCTTCCATTGCCGTTTGACGTCAGTAAAAGAAGGTATAGTAATTACTGCAGAGTTAGTAATCAACCTTTGGTATCTCGATCTCGGGTTCCTACTCCTCTTAAATGTAATGCAGTGATGCGTTCTCCTTGAGGAACATCAGATCTCTCGACTCTCCTGTTATCTTGAACGGGCACCAGAGTAGTATACAGACGTGCTTAGTATTCCTTGACCCAGTGACTCAGAAGATGGGAAACTCATTGCTAAATGAGGTCAGAAGTTGTGGACGAGTAAGGAGGCGTTGAGGAGACTTTGTCCCAGGCAACATTTCCGAAGTGACGAGCCTTACAAACATTTATTGATACTGATTTAATAAAGTAAACGAGGCCCACTGAGTACAAACTCTAATGGCTTTAAAAAAGTGAAAGCTCTTTGTCATGTCCGCTTCGCTTTGAGACAAAGGAAGGACGAGGTCTTTTGACATAACGACCCTTCCTTTGTCTAACGAACTGCTAACAAACTTTGCATCTAAGTATTTATGTATGTCGCTACCTGTAGTTCGATGTTCTCGATCTTTCGGTTCAACCAAGATGCCAGTTTCTCATGGTATGCTTAAAAGACTAGATAAGTGGTTTATAATAGGGTGTCAAATCTGGAAGCTGCAACTGCTCGACACCAGTTACGGTTATAGCAGGAACTGGCTCCGGGCCATTTCCCTCTCGGCTGTAGTATGTTTTGGTCGTGAGTCTTTTTCATCAGGGGTTAACGTTAATTGGAGTGAGGTAATGGGCTTGTTTGTACCGCTCTTTGTTTTTATGAGGAGTAGGTTCTAATCCCAACTCTCCGTAACCGTAAAGCCTAAACAAACAAAAGCAACTTCAAATAGAACCCAAATTAATGGAAACATTCATGAGTGTTTTTAGACATCAACTCTTTTGGAAGAAAGAGAGTTCAGATATCACGCATATGCTGTGGTTTGAGGCCATGCAACGGTCTCTTGTTCTTCCTCTCTATTCTCTATCGCCACTTCTTGTTGCTAGTGTAGATCTAGTATCACCTTGACCCCTTCCATCGCATCTAGAATTACCAGTTCTTTTTATTTTCATCACAGCGACCACAAGTCGCACAGAATATAGTCCAAATCAAGACCTCAGCAAACCGTCACCTCACTGTCAGATCAAACACCCAAAATCTCCTCTCTCTCTCTCTCTCTCTCTCTCTCTCTCTCTCTCTCTCTCTCTTCTCCTTGCACTGATCGAGAACTCCTTTCCCTCTCTGACTTATCTTCTGTCCTAAAATAACTCAAATTTTAACTCCCTCCCTCTCCTACCTATCCTCTGTGCGAAGCTTAATGCCAACAACATTGATTTTCCTTTATTTCATTCTGCCTTTCGATCGAAATAAGGACAAACGATGGACGTAACGATGTTTATGTCCATAGTCCATAAGCATAGATTTATCTATCACCAGATATGTCATAAATCAAAGAAATATGTTACGAAAGAAAAATTATAAAGAGAAACACTCTATGCATATATGAACATGTCGATTACACAAAGACAGTTCTGATTGCTTCAGTTGATTTACCAGCTCTGGACATTTCTATGAAAAGAGTTGTCTTACACTTTTCCACTTCTTCTTCCTTAATGATTCTCTAGCTTTCTTCTAGTAGTTCAAAGAAGTCAACCTATTATCTAGAGATACTCTTTTATACTCAGATTTCTCTTTGAAACTTTCCTCATAATCTAATCTGAAAGAATCAAAGTTCTTCTACTTGATCCATGACCAGTTCGTAATGACTAATAAGTTGATTTCGTCTCTAGTTCTTACTCAGAGATGTCATATTCTGCATTTCTGTCCTCCGTTGTCATGAAGCAAGGTGCTCCATGCCATGAAAGTTCATTGTGAGTGCAAAGCATGTCTTTTGAAGAGACAAAAGGAAAAATGGAAAATTGTTACCGGTATCTCTCACACACAACCATAAGCAGCTTGAAATGTATCACACTGTTAAGTGTGGGAGTGAAGTGGATACCGTCTCCGACAGAAGATAGTATTGGTAGGTAGAGATAGTAAGAAGTGATCGAAAAATATATCAAGGAAAATACCAGAATTTTGTAATAGTGTCTAGAGGATAATGATTATTCATTTCATACACATCATCTTCCCAATGAAGGAATGATCAGCTCTACTTCCAGTTACAACATTCACACCATCATAATGAGAAAAAATGCAATTTTCATTTTCTTTTAAAGTAACACCACTTGCCATTGCAGTCTCAAGCACATCTCTGTCAGTGTTATCTCTCAACTTTCTCGTTCTTCTGTACATACTAATGTATCTGATCACTCATTTCCTCAACTCTTCTCCAGTGATTACAAGAAAGTCATCAAAGTAGTGGATTTCTCCAATCATTGCCTAGCTTCTCTCTTTCTCGTTCCTATCGGTGACATGTAGAGTCATGAAGTTATCTGCATCTTCCAAATAACTGACTATCTTAAACATATTTGGCTTTCTTTTGATATTTCAGGTTTTTTTAGAGCCATCTTCGATAGAACGATTTCTCATTATTATGTGTTATTCGTTTAGTTTATTATAATAACTTAAGTAAAGTTATATGTTACTTCTATTATATTATTTATTTAAGCAAGAGGTATATGCACTCCCATGACTGGATGGGGGATGCTAAATATTGAAGCATAATATCAACAAGTGTAGGAGTATTTTTGGACACATGTAAAGAGGATTAGAGGAGATTTTCAAAAATATTTGTTATTCTTGGATACCTCTCGACATCGGGAAGTGCACTGAACCCATAAGTGCAAGGAGGTGAGACAGTCTGAGAAATTAAAAATGTGATCGACAAATGCCATAATATAAAATATTCTAACCCAAGAACCACTTGCAATTTGAGAATATCGGTACAACAATCAAGTTGGGATTATACTATTACTCAGCTATGAGATGTATGTACTTTCCATAATGTATGTTTTGCTTTGTTTTGCTTGTTTTGTTGATAGGCTATGATGTGTCGAGCATCAGATATACTGACTCGGTTGGATAAAGCATTTGCATCATAAGTACATACATTGTTCTGCCATCACTTCCTTGTTAGTTGTGACATATTGAGCTTTGGTTATTCAGTTCTATTTTTCTATGCATAGCTTACCGACGGTTTGCACGACGAGCAGAAAGAGTGAAAGATTCTTTTTCATTTCACATTTTTTTGAGAATTCAAATTTCACTTTATATGATGTACTACACAACCTTCATCTTGCCTATTGTTGTGTTATGATTAATGGTATTCGTCGCCCCACACTTTTGCAAAGGCTATGGAAATTTCCTAGATCTTATACTCGAGAAAATATTTAATATATATTATCATATTATTTTAAATAAATGAAAGTTTATGTTTATGGTTATCATAATATGCAAATGTCATTGAATTCTGATTGATGAACTAATTTTTGTGAGAATAAATAAAAATGACCTTACAAAAGGATGAGATTATTAAGAGAATACTAATTTCATGTCGTTGAAAATAATGTGATTGCAACTCAATGCAGATTTTCCAAATAAAATGTAGTTGAGATAAAGGATACAATATTTTGAAAATTCAAAATCAAAATTCGGTTATAAATTATATATCTGTTTGGTATAAATATGAAATTATTTATCTTGTTATATTAAGAATTTCTCAAATGTTTGTTGAATGAGTATTTCAAATGAGTATTAAACCCTAGGTATCTTGTTGTTAAGCGTTTAGCATGTACATACACATATAAATATCTTTTTTACATAATTATGTAGTTTGCAAGAGAAGTAGAAGAAACATTTGCTAAAATGAGTTAGAAATCTCTAATTTTTTCTGGAGACAAAGTTTGATCTTTTAAACTTTCATTGTCAACCAAAAAGGAGAAATCATTTATCTTCTACCTAAGACAACACTTTAGGGAGAACTGGAAACAACCATTACGGACTGGAGAGATCTGAAGACATGGATGATGAGCTCTTGACGATGAGAAGCCATCTGAGTTTAAATTTTAATCGACTTGAGGTTTAGGACAAGAAGTATGGTCATGTAAGTTTGTTGAGTAAGAATCTTACATAGACATTTGAGCAAATGGAGAATTGTTTAGATTAGATGAGTTCATCGTCATATCATTTCCAAATTCTATGATATCATAGTCTATAAGTTGCTATAAATGTCATCCCAAATATCACCACCATATATGGTGTGGATTGAACAGTTATGATTGACTGAATACGGGGGTGCAAAAAACATACAATATGAGACTTTAGAGATTTATGGAGTTCATCTACACAGTCAAATCAGCTCAAATTTTGTGAGCAATGAGACTATTTTGTACTTTATGAGCACAAGAGATTTCAGTTGAAGTGAACAGTTCATTTAACTGAGATAGCTCATGTTTCAAATTGGAGAAGAAAATTACATGTAAACTTTTGTCGTTTTGCATTGATTGTGAGAGGATATCATACAGTCAAATCTCTCTGAATTTGACCAGCAAGTATAAATCTTAGTATTCTACATGTGTGGTATGCTTAAAGGGAGGCTGAGAGTTAGATCTAGATCTACGTAGTATCAAACTTCGTTAATTTTCTTTCGGGTTTAATCAAACAACAATATCTAGTATATGTCTCGAATCTTGCTGGTGAAACCGATAGAAAAGAAGTCAATGAGAATCATCGCTAAATTTTTCATTCTGAAATCTTTTTCTGATCAAATTGATATATCCCGACGTGTTTATTTCTAACACAAAGCCATGTACCGAAACCCTTAGTAGTAAAGAATCTTAGAGAAGAATACTACCAATTTACATTAAAATGTAAACCTATACTATAAGACATATATCCACTCGAATATAAAGCAATGTGATTTGATATACACATGTGCTTTAATGGTAAGACCTAGACATTCTGTGAAAACCTGTAAGAAATCAAAACGAACATGAATGCATAATTTAGTTCCCACCTTAATAACATTCGTTGACAAAGCATTCGCAAGTTTATTCTGGATTATTCTGGAGGAGGCTTCTATTAGGCTTCTATTCTTCTATCCATTACATGCTGTCAAAGTCAGGAATGCACGCCTACTTCGATCATAGTCAAAGTGTTTGAAGTGCAGGTTTAATTTAAGATCCATATTTGAACAATTTACATTTCCTCTTCTTTTCTTTGTGATGTTATCTTTTTGTTTTGCTTGTTTGTAGTATGTCAGATGATGATTCTTTCATTCATCTCGAGGACTGTCCCTTGCTTCATAATTTTGACACAATGTTAGATTTGCATGAACCATGTTTTATATAGTGGAGAGATAATCATAACCGTGAGTATGACCGATCTGATTGTATTTGCTCTACTTTTGATCTTTTCTATACACTTTCGCTTATACTCAGTATCTTTCATAGAGAGGTTTTCCTCAGAAAAAGATTATGTCTTGATGCACAAAAGATATGAATCTCTAGACTTGGATTTTGCTGATTAACCTCTAGATTTCTTGATTTAATCTTATAATTATGTAAAAGTAAAAATACCTTCTTCGAATCAAATCTTGATTGCGTGCTTGTCCGAGTCCTCGAAAGGTTCATTTTGATTTATTTATCCATATCACTTGCAAGTCAATATTTTAAAAAATAACTTCAAAATAAAATAAAATGTCATAACTTTTTAGAATTTTTTTACTATAAAAATTTAAAATTTTAAATAAATTATCATATTTTACTAAAATAAATTTCTAAAATATTTCTTTTTAAAATAAAAATTCTCTTATTTTACTTGCACCTATGTTTAAAAAAATTAACTAATGATACCTCCGAAGTCAAAGCTGTTTCATTACTTGGACACTATAGAGACATGCTTGTTATTTTTGCATGATCATTTATACTTATCCCAAGTTCTATAACATCTCCAGAACTCCACTCCAAACATGTCATTTATCATCTTAAAAGACTGCCTTGCATCTACAAGCAAATAGAAAGAGAAAAGAAAAACAAATTATGTTGCTGCCATATCCCCATGTTCCTCTATCGAGAAGCTCGCATCAGACGTACGTAGTGTCTCACTAACGTCTTGTAAAAATCGTCTGGATATTGTGCAGGAACAAGAGTAGACCTCGATATGGACTATGTTTCACTTATCATCGAATTTTTATTTCCAAAATGTTTGAATGGATTGACTTTTTTCAACGAGAAGACAATTTACTCCATAATCTCTCAAAGTGTGTTGTGTCTATATATCAATAGAATGATCGAGGTCAAGAAATTATTCTTACAATATGTAATTGACTTGAAAATGAGATAAGGACTTGTGTGGATATTGGACTTCATCCAATATCTTTTTAAGTGTGTAAGATATTGGATGAAGAATGCGGTTGAACCTCATCTGATTCACCATGAACAACATCAATGCTCATATGCGAAAGGACGCTACTTATCTATTTACATTATGGAGTACAACAGATATCAACAACGGAGTAAAATTGATCGACAACAACTTGCTTCCGTGCATTTCACTACAATAAATATAAAATTTCTACAACAGTCCGTGCTTATTTTTGTTTGATGATTTGCTCTAGATGATATGCATCCTCTGCACTGCTGGTTGATGCTAAGCGGAAATACAAACATATACGTTTCGATTCTCTTTGAAAATGTAACATCAGACCCAAGACAATCTCGTTGAAAGACATTGATGAAATCTTCCTTTGACACGATGACAATTACACCTTATACGTAATTCAATGTTCACATGCACTGTTTTCGCCTTGAAATCGACCATGAAGAAAAGGTACTTGTGTTAATACTATATCTCACAATCTCCTTGAACATATTGGTGATGCTTATCTACGTCCCATACGAGCAGAGCGACCTATCCATCCACCATCTGTAAAAAGCGATCAAAAATAGACCATGAGAACGACGTTAGATAAAAATAAAATCTTATGCCACTGGTTCAGATTCTAATACTACCAAAGGTACTCTCCTCCAAATTGACATCTCACGGATGCAGGCTCCAAATCTAAACTTTGAATCCTCGTCCAAAGAAAATAACATATTCGATAACAGCAGGTTCGCATATCAACGCTGAAACGACGTCCGAGAAGACGTTCGAAACAAAACACAACATATCTGATAGCACCAGACTTGCTTGTAAACGGTTGAAACAATGGCTGCCGTACTGTAGACTGCGAAACATACAAGACTAGCAGTATAACTGGGATGCGAGAGTTCTCGCCGAAAGGTGCAAATACCTCGATTTATATAATATATGATTACAATACCTCGATAATATAACACTGTTTATTTTCCAACCATAGCTAAATAAACACATAAGGACTGCCGTCACCTTCTTTCCCATAACCTGACCTTGAAAAGCTAAGCAGAATCAGAATGAGTCCGTCAAATCAGAAGAGTAACCTCCGAGCAGCTTATAATCATTGGAAACCACCGAACAAAACATAGACAAAACTTTGCAGTGAAGTAGCACTGCAACTTCTATTACCGGAAGTTCCTTTATTTCCAGGGTTTCATCCAAGTGTTCATATTCTCTATTATCAGAAGTTTTTGCATTTCCAGGGTATCATCCAGGGAACACTGTAACAGAAAGCTTTAAGTTCTTGATTTTCCAGGGTATCACCATCGGAAGTCTCTGTAAATTCACGATATCATCCAAAGTGATACATACCTTCTGATACAGTTTCATCCAAACTATTCATACCTTCTGTTATCAGAAGTTTCTGACTTCACAGGGCTTCATTCAGGTAACATTCTGTAACGAAATTCTGAGGTTTTACATGTATTTCCAGTCACAGGGCTTCATTCACGGAACATTCTGTTACAAAATTCTGAGGTTTTACATGTATTTCCAGGGTATTATGCAGGGAACACTCCCTGTTATCAAAAACGTCCGTATTGAATCATCAAGGTTGTGAAATAAGTAAATTGTCTGCTTTTAGTGCGAACATGACTTAAAAAATTGAATAAGTAAATTGGCTGCTTTTAGTAGCAACATGGTCTTAACAACATCTCAGCTACTGAAGATCGGTAGCTGAGATGATTGAATCTCAAGCCTCTAAGTGAAACGTTTGGAGTTCAAACCTTACTGCTCTCGAGTGAAAGTGCAAAAAGTCGCTGTATTATGAATTTTATCTCGATACGCTGTCGTTACTCACAAAAGAAAGTCAGATGCACTTTTTAAGGTGCATAAAATGAACATGATAAAAACTTTACCTTTACCTTAGAAAGATATGTCTAAGTTACAATCTCCAAGCAAGGGGTTAAGGAATGTGAAAGTGCTCATGAAAGTCCGCTCTCAGAAAGGTACAAATCATTTACAACCATCCGCATTTTCCAGAATTACGGATCAACCATGTTCACCCCAGATCCATACAACGGATTTCCATTGTTTCGCCTACTGAGAGTGAGGCAGAGAAGCCCAAGAACCCATCTCAGAAAGCTTTCGAATGCCGGACGATCAGCTTAGAGATCTTAGCTGGAAAGAGATTTACTTTGTCCTACCTGCGCTCAGTATCCGCACATTATATCCTACAGAAGTTCTTCGGACAAATAAAATTACGATTAAATTGGCACAGCTTCTTTCTGAAGCAGACGGACCTCAGTACTCATGGTTACTCCCGTATATTATTCATGATATATTCGATTCTCACTAAAGCATACGGAGGACTCCCCCATTCACTAAACCAGAAATCATTAACACCTATCAGCAAAGCAGTGAATCCTCGAACGAAACCACGTTCGAAACAAAGTTCCGTCCATGCTTAAACGCGGAAATCGTAACGGACCCAAGCAAAGAAACGCCTGTATTATATACAAAGTTTTGAATGTACAAAGCTGGTACATTCAAGGTACCAGGGATCCATCACTCCTCTAAAATCTCTTCCCCGGCGCTGTACAGTATTAAGAAGACAAGTACCCCATGCATTTCGCGTTCTTCTCGGAGGTCCAGTTGGAATCATTCCCCTCATCAGGCATCTCCTGTCAATTTCTTCATGCATTCCGCGTGCATGCGGTTGCAGTAGTGTCGATCTGCGCACATTTCTCACAACGAGTACGTATATGCACCAAAGCACGAAACGCAGTTTATCACAAACCTTAATCCCAGCAAATTTCAACTCCCGGCCGGGCTGATTCTTGTGGAATCCGAAAGTACTTGCTCAACCAGTGCCAGTGACAGCAAGATCCACTTTTTGGTCGCCCGAAGGAGGAGGATCGTCTCGGTTACCAAACACAGGGCCGCCTCCACCAGCAGCGTCCTTCAAACCCTCACCTTCAACCACGATGGGCACTCCACCAGCGTCCTTCGTGGTTTCCCGGCTCTCCCTCGTGCTCGCAGTATTCGCCCCCGGAGCCATGCTGTAGACTGTGGGCGTCAGTGCGCCCGGCGGATTCGCTCCCTGAGCTCCCGACATTTCTTGCACCGTGTCTGTCTCTGTTCTTCCCTAGCGTTCCTTCCCTTCGCTTCTCTAAGGACAAGATCTCCGAATATCAACCCTCGGGCTGGAGTGCGCTCGTTTATATGAATACACTCAGCGAGCTGCCAAGCAGTCCGCTTGTGCTTGGGATGAGACAGCTGTCCACGGTCGCGGTAAAGTGCGTGGGCTATTGCATGGCGCGTAAAAGGGACGTGGGAGTATTCTCACGTGCGTCACTCCACTTGTCGGAATACGAGGCCGTATATCCTGTACGAGTTGTCCGGTTACTCCGCGGAATGCTCTGGACGATGTGATCCTCATTGTCCTTGCTGAGCTCGGATTTGAAGCATTCCAAGCTGGCTGGTGGCCACGCTAGTTTTCTTCGTGATGACTGCAAATCCGCTACAGCCAGAGAGAGTGGTAGATAAGGAGGGAATAATTTGCATCCAAATTGCCGTGGTGAAAGTAGAAAATTGAGAAAGTGGATCGGCTCTAGTCACGGCGATAATGGGAAAGTACTCTATGGCGGTAACCATAAAACACTTTTTTGCTTAGTTATATATATATACGTATATATATATATATTATAGATATAGAAAACTGAAATTATGGTAATATCAACTGTTAAAGAAAGACAGAAATACAGATCTCTGGACAATACCTATAAGGCTAAGGTGCAAGAACTCTACAAGATCATAACCGTATCGCCAAATAGACATTAAACAACTCAAGCTATTAACTTATTATTTAATTTTTTTATCGTAAAGGTTAGATAAGTGATGCATGTTGTTCTCAGAGGTACATATATTCCTTCCCCACGGCCTTGCACAGTGAATTTTGTTTCTCTTATTAAAAAATATAAAAATATTATAAAAATATGTTATAGTAAATATTATAAAAATTCAATTAATTCATAAGTGGTATATGTTAACCAGTCTCGGAGTAGTCAACTCGTCCGGATATAAACCATAAGTGGAATATGGGCTGATGCGTTGCTGGGAGGATAAGTACGAAACACTAATTTCTCAAACGGCTTCATTTTATGAGGACATTAATTTATATTTTAACCTTTCTCGTCAAACGGGTCGACTGTGCCGTCTCGGAGAGAATGAGATGTTCTGTTTTTCTGTATGACGGTTGGCTAAGATGCGTCTAAGTTAAGAGTACTGTTTTTTATTATTAATGTCATCTTTCGCCTCCGCTTCGCTGCCGCTGTCATGTCGTGGACCGGCTCTTATCTGAAAATCTATTTTCGATACTTATCATTATCGTTCCAAAGACCCTCATAGGACTAAAAATGAGTTTTTTTGCACAACTTCGGATCTTCACTTTCATTACATCGATGGGTAGAGCTCGTTGTCAACTTTCCATGAGTACTTCATCTACTTCAATGGACGCCTAGTGGAGAAGTTACGAGACTCGAAAGATGAGAAAAGCAAGCTAAGCTCCAGCTTATGAGCTTTTTGCACAACTTCGGATCTTCATTTTCATTACATCGATGGGTAGAGCTCGTTGTCAACTTTCCATGGGTACTTCATCTACTTCATTTGGACACCTAGTGGAGAACTTATGAGACTCGAAAGATGGAAAAAGCAAGCTAGGTCTCAGTTTACGGACTTTTTTGCACAACTTCGGATCTTCACTTTCATTATATCGATGGGTAGCTCGTTGTCAACTTTCCATGGGTACTTCGTCTACTTCATTTGGACGTCTAGTGATGAAGTTACGAGACTCGAAAGATGAGAAAAGCAATCGAGGCTCTAGCTTACTGACTTTTTGCACAACTTCGGATCTTCACTTTCATTACATTAGGTCCTAGCTTATCATTGCTGACTTGGTATTTGCAGCTCCTGGCGCTATACTAAGAATGCAAGGTGCTTGGTTGCTCATTATCTGTGAAAACTTGTACGTACAGCAACTAACGTAAGGGGGCAGCTTAAGGAGTTAGCTTGTTTCTATGATCTGTCGATGGACGGTTTGGAGAATTGAGAAGTCCAATGCATGCACGCAAGGTGTCATTGGATTCATATCTATGCATGTTACGCGTTGGTTAAGATGGTCCGTGAAGAGACGGATCTGAGAGCGTGTTCTGAGAGAATTGAGACACATGGAGGAATTTTGGAGACTTCAATGATCTGTGAAGGAGAATTGGACCGTTCGGATCGTTCCGGAGTCCAAACTTGTTGTCTTTGGATCCATCATGATCAGACTGCCGAGTTCTTCAGGAAATTGAAGCACCTGAAGTTTCATCGGGTGATTTGAGAGTCTTGAGTAAAATTGACTCGCAGAAAAGTGCTTACGTCAATTTTTCATCGCTGCGATATGAGATTAGGTTGTTCTTCGCGATCGGTGAGCCAAGCTCTTCGTTCTTGGTGCTTGTGCGATCAAAGAGTCTTCACCTACGCATAGGAGAAGATCGTGTGTGGATTGGATTGTTGGTTTGGGTGTGGTAAGTAAGTTTGAACCGCAAGGAATCGATTTATATCAGATTTTTGTATCCTACGACCAAATTTCTTGCGTGATTTTACGAAAGGAATTCCACACGGCTTGTTTGGAGTCTCGTTGGATTCAGGATAGCTAGATCTATTTACCAAAGAAGACGGATATCAGATCAGACGATCCGTTTGAGCGGTGTGCGCGATTTGAAGTCGCAAGGAGGCGTTTTTAAAAGTTTGATCACCTGCGATAAAAAATCGGTGATATCTCGGCTGTTGAGAGTTGGATCTGAAGGTTTCTTGGATCAACAGAGTCAGGGAAGAAGACCCTATCCACATCTGAAGACCGTTTGACGAAAGGAAAAAGTTCTTAGATAGACTTTTTTTGGTTCCTTCGCTACGGTTTTTACTCTTTTTGAGTTCGTTAGAGATCTAGTTGGTTATGTACAGCTTGTGGTAGCTAGCTTTAGCTAAGAGCTTGTACATGGATGTTGTTTGGACTTGGGTTTGAATCGTGTGATACTGGTGCAGCTCTTTTTGTTAGCAAAGGGATATTTCTCTTGCTTTGAGCTACGCTTCGATAGTTTTAGATCTGAGTTGACATTGAGGGACTCATTTTAAGGGTTTTGAAGCAGATTATATACCGTTCTGATCTATTTCTCAGTTTTGTGTTCTTAGGGTGAAAGAACCGACAACGTATCTACATTTGGGAGTTGGTATATATTGCGACGCTCGTTTTCGTGCTTGTTTCTCTCTTTCTTGTCTTTGTTCAGCACACTACATCTCCACAGCCATGAACCTTGCATTTTCTTGGACATTCTTCATGCAAAATCTGACATGATACGGTGGTGAACTCGACGTGAAGGGTCTGGTATGGAGATTTCTTCTGTGTTTGAACTTTGAAGAGGAGATTGATAATCATGAGTGGGGAAGAGAAATGTGATGGAAATGGAGCTAGTGGTTCACGTGGATTGCCGAAGGTGTAGTTGGTTCCGACGACTACATCGATGTTTCAAGCTTTCACAATGTTCTTACGGCAGCAACAGTCTGATGAGCGGAAGGAAGCTTTGGCAACAAAGACGCTTCAAGCAGTGGCCAACAAGATCGATCAATTTGATGAGAGAAATATCTCAAGATATCAGAGGCATTATGTGAAGGAGATGGAGTTGAATAAGATATCAAAAGATGAGATGATTGAGACGTTTGAGTTGACAACAACTCTTGAGATTAAGATCATGTCAAAATGCTAACGAAGCATTTTAGACGTTTGCTTGTTGATGGATGAGTAGTTCTTGGATGACTCTGATCGGGTCACCAAGAAGTCATTCTTGAAGTGGGTTGAGCAACCGAGAAAAGATTTACATGCTACAGAGTTACTCGGGGAGTTTGAGAAGCAGTTTTCACGGTTGACTAGGATGGAAAAATTAATGTTGTAGTTCAACAAGATAGAGTTATTTCTTCGGGTTGCAAATGAGAGGCTGCAAGAGAAGATGGAGGTACTTCTGGAGGATTGGGAGGAAGACGATGGATTGATCAGTAGTTGGAAGAAAGTTGAGGAAGCAGTTGGTTTGCTTACCAAGAAGAAGCGAAGACGAGAGAAGGTTCCTATTAGGAGATCAACATCAGCACTGACTGCTGTAGCACCTTTTCCTGTGGTTTGATCAGTGGTTCTTGTTGCTAGACATATGGTACCAGTAGCTCCAGTTGTTCCGGTTGTCCAAGCATCTATTGTATCTCCGAAGAAGGATGATTCAAGCCTTGAGGAGATCATGTGTGGAATGCGAGACCTGCAGATCAAGCTCACAACATTAGAGGAGCAGGGGTCTACAAGCGGAGCAAAACTCATTGGGAAGCAAAGTTGGATCCAACGATGTATCTGGTGTGATGATACCGATCATCCACGCAGAGATCGCAAGGAGTTCATTGATATCTTACAACAAGGGGTGATCTTCTGGAAAGATGAGAAAATAGCGCTGAGTTCTTCAGATCAACTTTGATAGAGGAGAGATGAAGAAGTTGGTTGAGGATCACTTATCAGCGCAAGCAATTACAATCGTGGAGGTTGGAATCTATGGCACAAGGATTGAAGATCAAGCTGAGAGGAGTTTTAACGAGCATGTTGAGCCGACTGGATTGTGGTTATCTGCCATCTCCATGAAAATAGAAAGAAAAGATGGCACTGAGACATTGTTGAAGACAGCTGCTACGATTGGGAAGGATACTAGATGAGAGGATCAGATAGAAGCTCTATCGGTGCATGATTACATCACCAAGAATCAACACGAAGTGTTGTTGGAAGAAAAAAGAAGGTGAGATTCTGAGGATGCAAGAGAAGGAACTTCTTCCAAGAGACAGACTCGAGGAAAGAAAGTTCATCAAGAACTTCGGGATGCAAGAGCTCAAGATCTCCTGATGGATGATACTCCTTTTCCATCGAAAGAAAGAGCAAAAGAGTCTCAGAAGGAGAAGGATAAGCCGGCTGCATACAAACTACAGTCAGACAACAAGGCTTCAAGAGATTTGAAGGGAGTCCTGGAAGATCGCATTTTAAATACGAAGGTGAAGTTTACCTTGAGGAAAGTTTTGGACATTGCTAAGCGTGAGTTTCATTATTCATCATTGACATCATCAAACGAAAACGACAGATTACGGATGAGATTGTTTTATCGCGTGCTTTTGATACTATGATGTCTGTGGATGAGGAGAGAGAGCTTGCAAATGTAGTGTATATTCTTTAGAGGAAGAAAGAGATCGAAGGTGCATGGTATATTTTGAAGATGAAGAGGAGGATGGGAAGCAAAGCTCAAGTCATTACAGTCACAGTCACAGGCTCGAGTTACGACAGAGACATTGGTTGAGGATTGGAGATTTGGATGAGCCGGTGGTTGCTCTAATTTGATCATGGATCAGAAATCAACATCATGTCGAAGGAGTTGTACAAGAAGAAGAAGTGATCTATCGATACAAAGTATGGATGAGTCATAAGAGCAACCAACAACACAAGAGGAGATTTGTATGGAGCCTGTCCAGACATTAGAGTGCACATAGGTGATGTTGCTATCGAGCAAAACTTCTTTGTTCAAGAAGCAACATCATACCTGCTCATTCTTGGTCAACTTTTCATCACAACAACTCGGATGGAGACAAGGGTACTGGACGAGGATCTGCTTATGCTAGGATCTGAAGTCGAGATGAGAAGAGAGCGGTATAATTCTTGACTGTATCGTCCAATCACGAGCATAATCGAAATTGTCTAAGAGAGAAATGGCTTCCAAGGGTGAGTGAAGAGTTCAAAGATTTTCATTGAGTATCACTATAGAGCGGAATTGTGGTGGTGCGCAGGAGCAAATACTCTCGCTTGAAGAAGAAAGTGTCTTTTGTACATGATTTGTTGGGCTTTCAGAGTGTAGACTTGTTATTTAGAAGAAGGTAGAAGAACTGAGAAGAAAAGAACAAAAACATTTGCGTGAGGTTGAGTTGATGTTGAAAGAGCTGGGTGAGCTAAAAAGAGATTTCTGGTGTTTATGAAGAGAATGAGTTGGAAGATCTTTTGCGAGAGTTCATGTCTATTGGATGGGAGGATATGGATAAAGTTGTGCAGATTCATTCAAGGGAGGTCTATTCGGTGATCAAATCATTCCGTGCACTTGAGGTTCGAGTTGAGATGAAGTACAAGACAGTGGATAAGAAGATAAAGTCAGTTGCTGATCCCTTGTCTGATGACACTAACCAACAGATGGATCGAGCTTCAAGAGAGAAGAGTTTGAAGATCATACATTGATAAGGCATAAGTTCACGCATGAGACCCTTGAAGAACTGAGGATTGGAATGATTGGTCCCTTCTACCAGAAGAGAGGATGAGCTTCAAGGAGATGCTTTCACGACATGAGAAAGCATTTGCCTTTGAGCCACATGAGATTGGGTGTGTAGACCCATACGTTGTTACTCTAATGATTATCTTCACAGTATCGCATGTGTCATGGAATCTGAGACCAATTCCGATACTGCAGACTCACTTGCCTAAACTGGTAGAGGTCTTGAAGGAGAAGATGCGGATGAAGATCTTGGAGCTGTCGTTTGCGCCGTATTCGAGCAGATGGTTTACAGTGCCTAAGAAGAATGGGTCGCTGCGGTTCATCTAAGCCATGCAACTGGTGAACATAGTAACAATCAGAAATGCTGGGATGAGACCGTTTGCTGGAGCGTTTGCAGGAAGAGCAATTTACTCAATGAGAGATCTTTACTCATGATATGATCAGTTTCAACTAGCAGATGAGAGCAGAAGCTTACGACAATGAAGACACCTTTGGGGTTGGTTAAGATGTGTATCTTATCACAAGGAGCTACCAACTCGATAGCACACATGATGAACGAGATAAATAGAGTTCTAATGGACTTCATCCCTGAAAAGACGATGTCATTCTTGGATGACATCAAAGATGTGTGGAGGATGAGAAGGACGAAGCATTAGATCAGAGGGGGTGTCGGAGATACGTCATCGATCACATCGCAGATTGTGAAGATCTTGTCTCAACTTGAGGAAGTTCATCTCATGCTGTCAAGTATGAAATCTACATTTGGGGTTAGAGAAGTTTTGATAGTTGATCATTTGTGTGGATCGTTTGGTCGGAAGTCAGATCTAAACAACGTGGATGCGATTGAGAGGATGAAAGAGGTTTGCAACTCGTTGACAGGAATAAGAAGATTTTTGGGTGCTTGTGTATTTTGTCACATTTTAATTCCTCATTATGCGCATGTGACGGATCAATTATATGGGTTGTTACGCAAGGGTCATAAGTTCATATGAGAGGAAGAGCGCACCGATGCGATACGGAAGCTGAAATCTTTACTATCATGTCTTCCAGTTTTGGGAAGGATTGATTACAAAGGTGTCATGCCGATAGTTTCTACTGTAGATACAAGTCCGGTTGCAATCGGATGGGCAGTAGGACAAGATGATGAGGATGGAGATAGATTTGCGGTTAGGTTCAGAGCGAAAGTGTTAAGTGCTCGTCAACGTGTATACTCGCAAGTGCATAAAGAACTATGAGATATTGTTTCAGTCATGAAAACCGAGAAGAGTATTTGATTGAAGCAACAGTGGTGGTTGAAACTGATTGTTTGTCGTTGTTAGGGATGATCATGAATTATACAACTCTTGATATTGTGACGTTAGGATGGGTCGCATATATCAAGTCGTTGAATCCAGAATTTAGACATATCGCAAAGAAGGATAATCCGATGACATATATGTTATGCTCGATATGATGGAGAGGATGAGATGATTAAAGATATTGACGACATGGGTACAAAATTCTATTCGATTGCACACACAAGAAAGGAAGATGAGTTGTTTGTTGAAGGGTTGTATGATGGTGAATTGCTTGACATTGGAAGGTACCTTAGTACGATGGTCAAACACACAAGTTGGACAGATGAGAGGTTTCGAAGAGTTCGAAGGAAGACCTACAACTTCATGTTGCAGGATGGATTTTCAGAAAGCGGCCAAAGCAGAAAAGAGGGATACCGTTACAAGTGATTTGCATCAAAGAAGATCTACAGAGGTTGCTTAGAGCATTTCATGAGAGTCTTGGGCTGGACATCAAAGGATTTGGACCACTTTTACGAAGATGAAAGAGCTATATTGGTGGAAGAACATGTACAAGGATGTCGTATCTTTTGTGCAGTCTTGTTTGACATGTCAGATGTATTCGAATATCCGAGACGGATTACACCCGACTTATGCATTGACAATCCACTTCAAGTGGGTCGTAGACTTGGTGACTATGCTAATTGGACTGTGGCAGATGAGATATTTGGTACTTGCTCGAGAAGATCTTTCAAATCAAGTTGAGGGTAAGGTGCTTCGGACAAAGACAACTGAAGGGGTAGATTTCTCTTGGAAGAGGTTGTTTGTCGATATAGATGTGTGGGAAAGATCATTGCAGAAGAGAGTTAGATGCACATGAAGCTCGTGAATTCTTTGCAAGATGTGGAGTGAGGTTGTCACTGACAACTGCTTACAACCCCGAAGGGAATGCCAAGAGTGAACATGATCATCCACCCATTGTGAAAGCTTTGGTGAAGGCTTGTAACGAAAGGGTGCGCGAGTGACCTCGACTCTTATCATTTGCGTTATGGATAGATCGAACAACGCACAGCTCGTTAACAAGTTACATGCCAGTGGAGCTCATCACAAGTCAGAAACCTATCATGCCGATTGAAGAACATGTTTTGTATACCCTCCGTGGTCCTATCGATCAAGTATCCTCTAATCTCTCAACCTCCACGATAGTCATCGATGAATCTACAAGATGTTGGGTTTGTTTCTCACTCAGGCGTCACCTCTGATGGCTTTGATAGATGCACACCATGAATTTGAAGAAAAAATTCTAAGTTCATCATCACACATCCATAAACTCATCAACTAAAATCCTCGATTCTAACGACATCTCTCAAGTTCTCACATGTTAAAATATCACACTCTCTTTATATTGCTGAAGTTGTCATTACGAAGATGTGAAAACAAGGATGAGGAGCTCTTCTCTATTCCTCTATTTATACATCTAGTTTTTACTTTGGTATCCTCCGGTAACTCAGCCGTAATTATTTTTATCGGGTTTTACTAAGATATTACTTAAGGTAAAAGTATTAATCACATGGGCTTATTATCTTTTCACATGGACTTATTCCTTCAAAGTTAACAACTTCTAGAATGATTCTGAAATATTCTCAAGAAATCTCAAATTTCCATCCCCTCTTTACACTAAAAGTCCATAACTTTAGTCCCACCACTAATATCAAGTCAACAAGGAGATAATGGATACTTTTCATCTCCTTTCTACCTTTTACACAAGATGACTAGATAGTAGGGATCACTCTTTAAAAAATATCTGAATAAGGTGTAGCAGTAGATGTTGATGCTCCAGCCGTAGAGGCAGTAGCAGCACTTTTCTCTTGCGATCCATCTTTTTTTCTATAAGAATCTCAACCTCCGCGATCAATCACCCCAAGAGCTCTCAGTGGAAGCACCAGATGTCGTGATGAGAGTTTCCTGGGAAGGGTGGAACTTTCTAGCTGTGATACAATCGTGAAGACTATGATATGTCTATCTACGAAAGTGCTGGGTTTCGGGCTGTGGTTGCTTACTCAAGAGGTGGGCTTCAGGTTATAAGGTGGCACTATAAACACTCGCACAGGTCTGTCGGGTCTTCTGGTATGCTCAGAAAGTGAAAATCAGGACTAACTATCAATAATAAGGTTTGATGATGAACTTTAACACTCAAGAATGGAAAACATGTTATGGTTTAGACTTCAAAACTTCTCCTCCATGTAAACGATGCCCTACTGAACACACATACGAACTTTCAGCCTGAGGTCAAATCTGAGCACTGAGATATGGGCAAAAACGTTTGGAGTAAAGAAATTATGACAATTTCTGGTACCATTTAGCTATTTTGACCTAGAACAGACAATTGGTTGGATAACTTTCGATCATTCTTACAGGATTTGGAGTCTACAGCACGCTGAACATCCCTGTGAAATTTGCCCTGCTGGTTGTACACAGCTCTCCAGATCTCGAGCTCTGAAGTTGCTGCTCTAGATTGAGAGCTTTTCAAACCCCCTCTGCTTCAGCGGTCGTCTTGGATTACTCACTCACTCAAATAACTTGAAAATTTTTGGACAGTCGTAGCCTTGCTGACAATGAACGCAACCACAAAGGATTGAAGCGATTATCTCAATTTTGCTGCAATTGACATCAAAAACTCCAAAATCACCAAGTGTGATGCAATTCTGATCCAATCCGAACTTCAAATTGACATAACTCTCTCTTTATTGCTCCAAATGATCAAAACTTTCATCGACAGTGAGTGGCACGACAAAGCTCTATCTTCCTGTGTTCTCATATTTCTCAATGTCCCTACCAAAAGCTCAAACTCTCCTTAAGACCCTTGCTTCTAAGTTTAGAGTTACACAAAGAATAAAAATGGACCAATGAGAGTTCATAGCTCCACTTCCTTATCCTTTTGTGCTCCAATCCACATGGTAACTTAATTTCACATATAAGTTACCACGTCAAGCCTCTAAAGTGTCAGCGTAAATCTTAAACTACATGTGAAGACATGTAAAATGACACGTAATCTTGAACGATAACTTAAACAAGCTAGAAAGCATGCATGGGCGACATGTAAGTACAACCCATGAGCTTAAAATCTATCAACATGATAAACCTAAGTTATGTACTTTGAACATCATAGATAAGTATGAAGTCACTTGCACAAGCGTACGAATGCCTGAACAAGATAAATAAAATACTATCAACCTACTAGGACTCAAAATATATAACATAATACTGTTATCACCATATGCAAAGGTGTCAAACATATGCATAAAGGACTAGAAATAATATTGATCTAACTTCAAGAACTACCAGACTCAAGTGTCGGAGTTGAAGTGCAACACGTAACCGCCAAGTAATGTGACAACAGTGATCGACGGGATGAGACTAGATCATCTCGCTGATCACTGACAGATCATGGCAGAGAGGTGATTTATTTACTATGTGAAATGATTCACATCACGACACCGTGTCGTCATCCGAGTTGTCTTTCGAGTTGTCTTCCGGATCTTCCTCTGGATCCGTGTTAGTTGTATCATTAGTTATCCGGATTAAGTCTTCAGTTTGTCAGATGAATATTCTCAAGGTTTGTCTTCTCTTACGAAGAAGGGTCATAACTTATTTTCATTTACAAACTTCACATCCTTTCCATTAGGGGTGGCTATTATGGTTGTGTCGTTCTTGAGAATCTGATAGATAATAAGATATTTGTCATATGTATTTCATCTTTTCTTTCTTTAACTTATCCATTTGAGCACACCATAAAACTAAGTCACCTTCCTCTAATTTGTAAAGTTTTCTGTTGTCATTTATCTAATTTCTCTTAACTTCCTTCATGTGATATGGTAGTCCAAGTCCCCTTTCTCTTTCTTCTTCTAGCTTCAATAGTTGTTCCAGTCGTTATTGTAATACCTTCTTTGGATTTAGGTCATATTCGGTTGTTATCCAAAGACTCGAGACTATATTTTTCATTGATACTAATGCTTCAGCTCCATATATCATCCGGATTGATGTATGTCCTATGAAGTTTTATGTGATGTTATCATTGATAAAATAGATGATAAGTGTACATCCCAAGAGGATGGATTTCTTTCCACAAGTTTTCTTAGGACTGTTATGAGTATTTTGTTTGTACATTCTGCTTGTCTTTTACAATTGGGATAATACGGAGTGGAGAATCTATCTTTAAGCGGTAGTGGTTCGTCCTTTCTTCTGTAGTTTCATTTAAGCAGGTTTACCAAGGAGTATTAATTTTAATGATTTAAATTTAATATTTTGAATTTAATAACGAAATTTAGAGAACTTTATCACAAGTCACAATTTGCAAACCCAGTCGAGCAGCACCCTCCTTATAACTCTGCGCTTTAGTAAACTATATTTCTCACTAAACTTTTTTGAAGACAGTTTAGACAATTGCTCATGATTATTTTGTAACATGTTTAAAAGTTGATCTTTTTTCTCCGTTCTCCTAGAAGTGCACTTTGGATGCATATTCATCTGCCCAGCCAGCAAACAGAAACTAAAGAAAACGTAATAGTGAGCAAAGAAATACGGAGTAACAAGAATACAAGAAATTTATTAAAATGAATGTCAAAGGTGGATTAACAATTAACTATAGCCCATAATTTGTTAATGACAGTAACAGTTATGAGCGTACACAGTATACAGCAACAAAACATGGAGTTACTAGCATCATGTGTACTGAAAATGATATTACATATGATAGACCTTCTGGTCATTATGAGAATAATATTTATTGACGCACACACATCATAACTACAATAAAATCATATAAAAACGATGTATATATACTACAGATATCATTGAAGAGACACATACATTATAATTACAATCAACTCCTATAAAGTGGACGTGTATATACTGTAGATATCATTGAACAATATTCATTTGGTTGCTAGTATTTTGGGCTTCTAGTCCATCACGGAAGTACAAGTCGGGTCGAAATACTTGTGAAAAGGAATGCAATTTAACTGAAACAACTTAAGTTGGTAGTCACTTCGACACTAACGGACTAGCCAATTATCCATTATATGCATGTAACCTTACAAATGTATATTCCAAACATTGAAACTCCATCACTTTTTGACTTTGACAAGGTAACTGATGAAATTGAAAATATAATCAAATTACAAAATCCCGATATACTCATCTCTGCCTGAAAGTGTGTATGAAACGAGGACCCAATTGCAATAAGAGGGTCCTGGTGGTTATGAATGGCTGTTTTGTATACTTTGTTTTGCCGTTGTAACACTTTTCTTAATCGTTTGAGAGTAGATATTGAAGTGAATTCGTCCCTTCTCCACGGCATTGTACATAGAACTGCATTTTCTGTTATCTGAAAACATGTAAGCATTAGGTAGGACGGCTGTACCAAGCTGTTATAAAAAATTAAATTTATCTATAACTATTAACTAGCTCCAGAGTTGTTAGCAAATCCGAACATAATCCATAAGTCAAGAGCTGACTCATGTGCTGCAAGGGGTATAAATTAGTGACCCTGTTTACAAAATAGCGTAATTGCATTTGCACATAAATTAATCGGAAGCTCTCTTGCTTTCTAAATGTACATGAGGTGAATATCCTGAACTGATTACTAAAATATCATGTATTTTCATCGTTTTCATACTCAACTTCCTTGTTCATATAAAAATAACATTTGTTGTTGAAGTCTCAAGTGTTTTTCAACATCTACCAGAGTAGTCAAGTACGCTTTGTTATACTTAAACCCCGAGGATGAGTATAAAAGCATAAAAGAGAATATTGTTTTTCTAAGTGTTCTTTGGGTCTGAATAAGGATTCTCTTTTGTTCCAAGAGATCACAAAATTTTTATTTTAACATTTCTCTGTCAATACTAAATAGTCTGTTTCCAGATAAATCATAACTTGTGAAACTGATGAATAGTTTTAATTTGATTTTTTATTTCACTGATTTCAATATGAGATGAAAATATAATCATCGAAAGTATTTTCTACATAATAGTTAAATTTCTCAGTTCTCTGAAAGCAAACCTACAAAATAAGGTATTCTGGGTCACCCCGAGCACCTGTAATCATACTCGGGGTTTAACGGTTAGAGAGCAGATTCGAACTAGATTATCTCTCCAGACTCTCATGACACGTTTGGTTGTATCGAATTTGGTTTCAGCAGGTGTGCATTCTTGTCAAGTTTATTGGTTCGCATAATCTAAAGATTGCATCCCAGTTTGATGTGATTGTCAGTGATCGTGAGTTGATAATCAAATTAAATGCTAATACCTATATATATATATATATATATATATGAACTGTTCTTGTGATAAATTTTACTTTTTCCATTCTTAGTAAATGATAAGACATATAGAAGTCTTCAAATTATAAGTTTAAATCATGTCTACAGTCTATCATGTTAAACATTTTCCTAACTACTGTTTTTCGTGAACATAAATGTACAAACCAATAATCAGTAATTTTGTATTTATTGTTCAGAATATCAAAATAATAAATAGTTTTATTATAGAATATTTATAAATATAATGATTGAATATAAAGATATATGCAAGAGAATATTTGTACATATACAAAGGTAAGTTGATCTTACCGTCATAGATTCCACTATAATTCTAAGCTTCACTTACAAATATAAACCATAATTCGCATATTTTGCTCTTGTACCAACTTTACTCTGTCTACTTTTATGTAGGAATAGTTACTAACTACTGAATTACACTTGTTCATATATCTTGACATTGTTCTCTTACACTATATATGACATCTTGAAGATGGATGCTTATATAATCCTTAGTAGGTCTTGTTGTGTCACGAGGGTTACCTTTACTGTTATCTGTTTGACCTTCTTGGTGTTATCAAAAGTACTAGACATATATCAAGAGAAAAGCATAATCTAGGCAAACTTCTTTGAAACTCCTTTTGGAAATCTCTCACGAAGTTTGCCTTAAACTTGTGTTAGGCGAACTTCGTGAGATCTATTCAAACTACTATAACTTCAGCAAGATCTTAAATGTAACATTAGCTTTTTCGACAGCAACTAACTCTAACCTGCAGGTCAAAATAAAATATCATATATATAAAACTAGCTATTAAACATCGAGATAATGAGTGACTTTCATTTATACAATAGTGATAGTAAAATGATTCATATACCGTAGTTATTATCGTATTAATGTTCTTAATGCTTTTTCGGCTTAATTCTATAAATTTATTGACATCGATTGTAAACTCTACATTCTTACGTGGAACCAGATAAAATACAGATATGAGTAGATTCGAGTGGTCCGTAGCATCCAAGACTGTACTACATGAAAGTATTGGTGTATAGAATGATCTATGAAGCTGTGATCAGTATGGGGTAAGGAATTATCCGAGAGCAGTGAACGACAGCCAATTTAAATCGATCATCTATTGGTTTTTCTATTCTCGTCATGTATGATTCTTGCCTGTTAAAAATATGGTTGATCACAATTTTAACCCTCCTTTCAGAATCCAGTAGGTTGAGAATACAAAGTATGCCGGTTAACCTCGAGCACTTGCTGTGATTACTAGGACACTTTCGAGTTTTCGCTCAAAGTTCATTTTCTCTTTCGCACATTCGCTTTTGGACGATACGAATAATGTACCGAGAGAAAGGAGATGGCAGTAGCCGCAGTACGGTATCGAAGTTATGTGTCACCACGTCGTAGATCTTTCTTACAGATGGACCTGGATGAGCGGAGCACTACGGATTAGTTCAGTCCGAGGGCTCTGAGCAAAGATGGGCTGTTTTCCTCCGCCTGCCGGCTTTCTGTCGATAATTAATGTGTGTCAGAATGGCCTGAGAAGGAATAATTAGGAGACACCTAC
The DNA here is from genome assembly GCA_036924285.1 of Asterella californica. Classification (NCBI taxonomy): domain Eukaryota; kingdom Viridiplantae; phylum Streptophyta; class Marchantiopsida; order Marchantiales; family Aytoniaceae; genus Asterella; species Asterella californica. The sequence continues at coordinate 17,748,986 of JAYKYS010000001.1, read as the reverse complement.
GAGGTTTCTACGTTCGATTACCTGTAGAGCTTTGGGTCCATTGCTCTATCGGTACCGGCGGACTCCTGGGAGTTGAGGATGTTGATCTTCAAGTTCTCATATGTCAGTTTACTGGTGACACGCAAATGATATCAGATAACTTTCATAAGTTGACGGACGCTATACGGGCGACGAACGATGGACTCCGGACCTCCAGTCAGCTTGTGAAGGTCCCATGCGTCATGACGGAAGGTGCGGTCCACCGTTCACCTGACAGGGAGAATTAATTCTTCAGCGCTCGTACGTATAAAGTCGCGCGTTCTCGTGGGCTTTCGTATTGTGAGCCATTCACAGCTTCAGCAGAGCTCTCCTCCTGTTTCTCTGGACTTTCCGGCGAAGCGAACTGGCAGGTCCAGATATCCTCCACCGCCTGCTTGGTCCAAGTTGGTGGAGACGATGAGTGCGTAGTGAGAGAGGCAGAGAGAGATGTAATCAGTATGAGCAGCCCACGAGACAAAGAATTTGTGATCAATCTTCGCAAAAAACTGTTCTCAGACTTGAAAGGATGCCGTGGGCTTGAAAGAGAAGAAACAAATCTTTCCTTGCCTTTCAACACCGTTGTTCGCCCTCTCGTTAGTCTCTCGTAGTCTCTCGTTCTCTCCAGTGCCAGACTGACTGCTATATAGAGTTACGCACGATGTTTATTGGTTTTGCTATGCATTTGCATAGCTAACCGTCTATTTGAAATGAACCGGAGCACCACAAAATACGGGAATAGTTCGTCATTTCTACTTTTAACTTCACCTACGTTTCAGTATTCATTCTTGTGTCACTCACTGTATTCACTTTCTCATCGGTACCAAACGTATAGCCTCGCAACTCCATTGCGCAACACATTTGTTTCCTTAGCACGAGCGGAAACAGCAATAGACTCTTACTGTTTAGGGTGGTATGAGCGAAAGTAGTGAGGTTCAGATTTTGGGATCGGACGAAAACTGAACTGTCCGAAAGGCATCGTAAATGATGGTCCAGTCGTCGGCGACTGGAGTGGAAGTGACGCAACCGATTGCATGCGCAGTGGAGGCGAAAGTTAATGAATTCTGCAGCAAAGCAATTAAAACGGACCCTCGCGAAACCCGCTAAAGTTCAAATCATAAAGCTTACTATTTTATTTTCGCGATTTCGGGAAAACTCCCTGCGTTCGTTGAGGTCGTAAGACTCGTCACGTAGCTACGGAAGAGGAGTGACTACGAGAGAAACACGCGACGCAATGAATAGCCAACGGACGGAAAGACCCCATCAATCCTTACAAGCAACCAACGCCCGAAGGGAGGCATCGCGGCTAATGGGGTTTAGCCGCGATGCCGTTTAGCCGCTATCAGTAGCTCTAAGGTAGCCTATCGCTCCTATCAAAACTCGTGCATACAACAGGAGTTTTGAGTGACTACCAGTGTATCATCATCAAGTCACTGTCAGATACCGTCACTTTCAATCAAGTCTCACAGCTACAAGTATCGTACTGCTATTCAAATTCGCTATACTCGGGTAGCGAAAACCAATAATCTGATAGTTCTTGGTATTCGCGGATTGTTTCTGAGATGTATATATTAGTTTTAGTAATTCGCTGTTTTTGCATTCGTATATTCATACAGTTCGCTACTTTTACTCCCAGTTCGAAAGGAAAGATATCTTTTGTTCAGTGTTTCTATTATTGTTCGGAGACGAACATTTCTGCTCGCATTTCGCGATAACTCCACTATTAGTAAGTATTGGCTCGAATGTGAGTCCAAAGTTCGCGATTCTCAAAACATTAATTCTTTAAGTAGCGAATTTGAATAGCAGTATGGTACATGTATTTGAGCGGCGATGTTTGTTTAAATATTCTGTGTCCACACTCTATCCGACTGACCGCCTCTCTTCTCAACATATCAGGAGGTGCTCCCTTTCTGTGCTGCATACATCTTCATAACAAGTTTGTAAGGGACAGTCCGAGTCGGGCACTGGTGGCCGACGTCTTTAGCGAAATCGTTTCACATTCCAAGCATCCACAGCAGCTGTACTCTCTGCTACAAGGAGTCGACATGATGAATCAATGTCTTCGTCGATATTCTCTTCTGTTCATACTGCTCCTTCTGATCGTCCAAACATTCTTTAGGGAAGCATGGGGCCATGAGGGTTTCAAATCGCCAAGGTGTCCGACGACAGTCTTCAACTTTGGAGATTCCCTCTCGGACACGGGAAATGTGGTCTTAGCTTTCCCATTCCGTTCTGATTCTGAGAATTATCCATACGGGGAGACATTCTTCGGCAAACCTACAGGAAGATTCAGCAACGGACGCCTGGTCATCGACTTCATGGGTACCGCTCTTGTAGATGCGATGAAGACTGATTCAACTTCAGCAAATCCGGTGTCAAGTTCGGACTGGACTGTAAAGCAAGCAGTTTAGAATATATCACACTGACACTAATTCAGCGTCGCATGCAGCTACTAGTAGTTACCGGTTTCCTTAACGCGATCAGGATTGTGTCGTCTTGGAAGCAGTTTATGGCGCTTGATCGTCCTTCGTCACTTCCTTTCCTAACACTTGTATGGTGGTTGGTGTGATGATGGTGGGTGGCTATGGCATTCATTCATGGTCAGCATTGGCATTTGGTTTCCCTCTCATCGACCCTTACTTGCGAACGGTTGCACACAATTACGTGCACGGAGTCAACTTCGCATACGCTGGGGCTACATCATCTCGAGACGATTTTTATGTGCCTTTCTTCCTGGGATTCCAAGTGAACCAATTTCTGAAATTTAAGAGCCTCTCACTGGAAGCACAACAGCAAGGGGATGGTATGTGCAACTTCGGCGTACCGCAATATCAGTTTCAATCCTCGATATGGCCAGCTTTCTCTTTATGATTGAGGTAAAGCGTGTCAGTATACGATTTATTCAGGTCACGCGACGGAGTTTTCTCACACTTTACGTCCATGAGACTGTTTTCTATTTTACCTTTTCGTTCGAATCTGTTACTCACGAGGCAAGAGGAGAAGCACACGCAGTAAGCTGAAACGACAAGAAAACATATTTACCCAACAACAAGAGGCCTGACAGTAACCCCACTGATTACTGAATCAGACGGTTGTTTGTTGTTCACGTGCAGCGTTTGCGGACTTTAACAGGTATCTGCCTTCGCCGGGGAGTTTTAGCTCCGCTCTGTACATGATTTGTGTTGGAGGAAACGACATCTTGGCCTCTTTTCTTCGCCAGGAAACGGCCCAACAGACACTTGATCTAAAGGTGCCCTCGGCTGTGCAAGGAGTTGTGGAAGCTATTCAGGTAAAACAACCTATCTTTCTCTTGGTTCACATTTTTAGTTCCTGCTTGCCGACTATCACCCTTAAGAGACTTCCCGAGGGAGGAGCGAGCACCTGCTAATCATCAGGAAAAAACAATTGCAGATTCTATATAGGCAGGAGGCCAAAAACTTCCTGATCTACAACGTTCCTGCCGAAGGATGCGCTGTTGTGTTCTTGACGCTGTTTGGTGATCTGGGATTACCCAGAGATGAGTTGGGTTGTCTTGCTCCAGTCAATATGTTGAACCAAGCCCTCAACGCTGCACTGTATAAATCCATTCAAGACCTCCGGTCATCTCTTTCAGGTGTGACGATTAGCTTCTTCGACTTCTACTCCGCCAACCTCGAGATTCTAAAGAATCCAAGCGCTTACGGTAAGGCTGCCGATATGATTTCGTGAGACGACTTCCTCGTGCTAAGCAATGATCATGTTCGATCAGACCGAGTTGGGACTGACCGGTGTTGTCACATTGATGTCGACCAACATAAAAATCCAATTCTCGTGACCTTAGTTTCGGAGAAGCGGATTATTTTCTAATCCTTGTCCTGCGTGATGGTTTCGGAGTTCAGGATTCAACCCTGATTTGAAGTTCAGAGCTTGCTGCGGAGCTCCAGGGCAGGGTTCACTTAACTACAACCCGAACATGACTTGTGGGCACCCAGGCGCCAGTGCTTGTTGGAACCCGGATGATTACATCAACTGGGATGGTATTCACTTCACCGAAGCTTATTACAGAACTATTGCCAGGTTCATTCTCGACGGCCGGTACGTGGATCCGCCGTTCAGTCTGTCTTCTGCTTGCAATGTCAGCTTCGAATATTTCGGTCAGACTACGTACCCTGAGGTCTTCCCGGGCAGCCCACTTCTCTGACGGCATAATATTCCGATTTAGAGCACTAGTATACAGTTGACCATTCATTGTGCAACCAAGTTTATAAGTCCTGTGAGATATGAGAATATGCACCATCATCACAGGGATATTGACAGAAAGAAGTAGAATAGTGGTTATGCTCAGCTGAGTTCAGTTTTGGGGTGTTCTTACCAGTTAACATCCTGTTCCCTAGCTTCGCAGAGATTTAGAAACTTTGTATATTATCTGCGAAATTATGTACACCATCCAATTTTCAGTCATGAGATGAATAAAAATAAATCTCGATAAATCTCGTAAATCATAAAAGTTCATAAATCTCGATACTCTTTAACCCAAAATCTCATCTAGTCTAGTTAGTCTGGTCGAATCTGGGAATTTTCTTGGCTTTTTGCAGGATACAGTAGTTTCCAGTAGTCTAATCCAGTCTCTCACAGAAGCCTGGGTGGAGATTGGAGCTATGGTTCATGACAGAGTTTCGACCTGCATGCTATACCGGATAACTTACGTGAGTCGTGCTGTAGACAAGAGGCAGAGTATTTGCATCTGGTCCACTCCTTCGTATGACAGCACTGGCCTGATATAGGATAACAAAGACACGTATCAAGCATCTCAAATTCTTTCCGAGCTTATCGTCAACAGCATAAGTGAGTGCCAGTTTGTTCAACTTTACTCGACTTCCCAGGACCGGATAGTGCAAAATATTGGTAAGGAAGCATGGATGGCAGATGATTTATTTTCTTGCGCTGACCGCATTGAACTCACCCTTTTCACTGCCAATGTCATACTTTCTAGTGGAAGAATCTACTATAACTAGTCCCTAACGTCCCTAACAGCAAAAGCTGGCTATTTGAACCTATTTCCTTGCAGCTCAACAGACGAAAGTTTACGTCCTGTCCACTGGAAGACCTCTACGCATCTGGGTGCTTGAGACAAGTTGGAAGGCTTGCCCTCTCTGGTTTTCTCATTTTACTGGTATATTCTTTTGGGGCTTTTGTGTTAAACATTCTTGTCTTGCGGGGAAAAGGTCAAGGATTACTCAAACCTTTCTTCATAACGAAAAATTCAAGATACAGATGAGAAGACTAAGTCCAAATGTCAAGCTTTGTCACTGCCTGCAGAACGTCTGTAGTCAATCGGTTTCAATTATTTTCATGGGTGTTGATGAGATCTCATTTATCTGGCAAAAGCTCGTAAAAAGTCTAATAGGTATTACGGAATGTAATAATGAATTTAATAATAGGTGAATTGAATAATATTGCTTGCAAAGTGCACTATGGCCGGGGAAAGGAAGAAGACAAGCATGGTAATAGGGACTAAATAAAGAGTGTGCACTAGCTGTTCGTGTTCGGTTGTAGTGTTCGAGGAAAAACACTGATGTTCGATTGCCTTTGAAGAATACAGTTTAGAGAGAAGAAAGAGTGATAGTCTTTTTCCCTAAATTTATCTTATTAAATGTAAGTTGTTAAATTCAAATGACTCAATTACACGTCGGCCCTGCAGTCACTAAACCTATACGCGAAGTATGTAAACTGGTCTCTTCTTTTATATGAAGATCTTTGTTTTGAATGACTAGAATATATTTTTCAAGAACTTCAATTTATTGTTTGATCTTTCCTAGAGAAAAGTTTAAGACATAAATTAAAATATGTGCATATTCTCCCTCTACCGAACTCGGAAGAAGAGAAAACATATGCATGCAACATGGACTTTTGGGGAACTTTGGTCGTTTTTTGTTATCGAAAACGATATAACTGTTATGAGAACTTTTGTATTAAGCTGAGAGATTTCATATTTGGCTATAAATGCTAAATGCTAAGTGCACCAAGACTTGCGAGGTGATCTAGACTTAAACCTGTAACGGAATTGCGTAGAGATTTTCTTCAGGAAGTGCACTTAACCCATAACGGAAGGCGGACAGATCTACTTTAGAAAGGCGAGGAATAATAAATAATTTATCGATATATCAATTCATTACCCAACCCTTCCTAATCGAAAAAATAAATAATAAATTAAACCTTTGCATATTTTTGATGGAAGAGGTGAACAATAAGCATCCCCATCATGTAACACCGAATTTAAACTCGTTTCTTTAAACTTGATTGGCTGACGCGTTTCTAGTGCTAGCGAGACGGCGGGAGTTCCGCCTGCTAATAATGACCTTTTTTCTCGCTTACATTCAGCGTTCGCTTCATTGCTTCACCCGTTCTACTAATTTTTTTTTCGCTCCGGTTTAGCATTGCGAGTCCGGTTTACCTCGCTGTTCGCTCGTGCGCATCTGTGCTGCTTGCGGCTACGTTAGTACACCATTTGACGACCCGTATGAGGTGCGGGGTGTTCGCTCCTGCGCGTCTGTGCTGCTTGCGGTTACGTTAGTACGTCATTTGACGACCCGCAGGTGAGACCGGGGGTGATGTTTTTACCAGGATGCTTATCTGCTCGCCCTCGCTGTTCAGTTTTATTCACGATGACAACACAGAATTCTGCTGTTGTCGTTGAATGCTCCCGATTTCTTTTCGTGCTTCTCGTTGTTTTCTGCTGTTGTCGTCGGATGTTCTCGTTCTTTTCTTGCTTTTGTGATTTTCTTTTCTTGCAGCTGTCGTCTTGCTCCTGATTCTAATCGTCTACTGACTACTGTCGTCGGGATCGATGTTTCACTATCGTGGAGAGGGCTGCTATTGCTTCGCTCCTTCTTTTCTTGCTGTCTTGCTGTCGTGGCGCTCTCGATTTTAATCGTTATTGGTTATCTTCATGAGACGCACGGCTGAAGGTATTTTATGCTGCACATTCAGTTCTTTCTGTGCTAATATCTTCGCTGTATGAGAAACATCACTGCGTGAGCTCGACCGTACAGCCAGCGTTGACAGTCTTACGGACAACTGAGTTGTAAAACTTCACTGTTATGAAGTCAGTGAACTCTGTACAGTTTTCTTGCTGCCTCATGAGATATATCTGCCTCCTTGGAGATGTATAGTTTTAACTTCTGCTCAGGGCTTCAAGATACGGAGAGTAGTTTTACTTTGCCGTCGCTTTGTTTTCGCCTTCACAGAGTATCGCTCTTTTGTTTCTCGTTTCTTCACGTTCTGAGACTGGCCATGACTAGAGACGTGAAACTGCTTGAGACAGAGAGAGATCGAAACATAGAGACCGAAATAGTGAGAAGAAAATCGAGTAGGGGGACCGAAACAAGCAGGAAGACAAAGTGAACTTGAAAGAATGACGGCGTGAAAGACGGACACACAGAAATGCCTTTTTTCGCGGAACACTGATTTATTTCTCCAAATACAATTTTAGAACGAAGGACTCGGAGTGAACAGTAGTAAAAAGAGGATCCCTCTCGAGTTATAAGAAGCAAATAAGTTCACTCGAAATATATCTGCAACAAAACGTGGAAGAGGTGAATAAGCAACCTTGAATACAATATTCAGGTTTCCTCACTTTTGGTGAAGTTCTATGCAAGACTAGATCCCTCGGAATGACATGTAGCCAGAACAAAATAAATGATGATGGGGCACGCAACTTCTCTACAAAGGAGTATTAGAACCGTATGCTAAATTGAACGGTTCTTTAAGGGTCCAGTCATCCACTAGTCTAAGAGTGTTTCCGATTGCGGGTGTTTCTGCTTGCATCCACGTCATGTTTGGAAAAATATGACATTTAGCATTAGAATCTTTTCAAAAATTATTCTTTTGATGTCAGGGAAAAGTCTCCCACGCCTGAACTTTAAAGCCATTTCGTCTAGCAGAGAATTGCTTGACTGTATTCCATATCCAATCTACTTGCTTGACTATACCCTAAACTAATTACATTTGCTTGGCTGTACCCCTAACCTGCTAGCTCCTCGTTCTAACCTCCATGTTGTCATTCGTGTCGTGTTGTCCAGGTTAGGGCTGGACTGCACATAGTTTTTCTGGGGCAGTTTTTTGTTCTCACACTTGTAATTTTGAGGGTTGGTAATAAGGAGGTTTCCCTGCACCAGCGTCAATTTTGTTGTTGGAAGCAGGAGACCTCTTATCGTACAGTTTCCTAATTTCTGGGAGACGGGTTGGTGCAGGCATGTATTCCGTTTGGATTTCGAGTTTTTAGGTGCTAGCACGTGTGAACTGAAATTTCTGTGAAAATGTGGCGCCAAATCTTATGTCCACGTCAGATAAAACGGGAGAAAAGAAAAGAGTCTGGCTACTGAAAACTGATTGAGCGCGAGACGAGCAAGTGAACGTTTGAACTGAATGAGAAACACCGCGAGTGAAGTAGATGAATGTGTCTCTCCATTACAAAAAGTCTGCTGTCATAGCTTATGTTCAGTCATTTCATATGGTTGTCGACTGAGCGACGATTATATTGTGAAGGATGTGTGAATCTTGATGTATTTTCTTGTCGATTTTGTTCACTGATTGCATCACGAAGTTGATAAGCTGATATATACGAATTGAAGCTCTAGTCCGACTCTGCTGAAATCACCTTCTAAACAGGAGTTGGATGAGCAACAATTCAAGAACTGTGATTGCATTGTGAGGGATGTGCGAATCTTGGTGTCTTTTCTTGTCGATTTTGTTCATTGATTGCATCACGAAGTTGATAAGCTGGTATATACGAATTGAAGTTGAGACAATGTCACTGAGCAGAAGGGTGCTCGACATTTGGGAAGCTGCAGGTGAGGACGAGCAGCAGGAAGAGGATACCATGGAAGATACCCACGGTGAAATACTCAACCCAGATAGCCAGCGTAGACCGTTTCAAATCCGATCAAATTCCAGACAGATCTCTGCCAATAGAGTGTGGGCACCTCCACCTAATCTGCGAGAGATAATGGGCAGCAGTTTGGACAATGCGATCCCGGTTGATGAGCCTGTACAGCAAGAAACCACAGAAATTCGTCCGAATGTTGTTGGTGGCAGTTCTGTGGGTTCTCAGCAAAGTCCAATTCCAGGCATGGACAATTCATCTCAACCAGTGTCGCCCATGCCAGGTAATGGACAGCAAAGGACTAGATTCACATGGCAAGAATGGCAAGTCGTGCATTTGATTGAAGCTAAACGCGTTGAGTTTGAAGAGCAATGTCAAAATTCCAGCATAGCAAACATGCAATCGACTGAGACTAAGCTTAGGAAAATTCAGTCATACCTTCACTCCAAAGGAGTAGAAGTAGATACTCCTCAGATCAGAAACAAATGGGAGAATATTATTGGTGGTTACAGGAAAGTGCCTGATCATAATAAAACCTCCGGAAATGCTCCATATTCTGCTCTAACACGAGATGAACGTGAAGAGAAGAAGCTCCCAATGAGTTTCCCTGAATGCTATTATTCGCTAATCAACAGTTGGTATGGACAACGCCTTGGAACGACTCCTCCATGTATGGCTGAGACCCTAACTCCAAGTTCAAGGCCGGATCTTGAACCTGAACCTGAACCTGTTGTACAACACGAATGTGGAATTCGTACCTCGACTTCTCCGTCTGATGCTGAAGCTACAAGTCGACATAATTCTAGCAAGAGAAAAAGAGACATAGGTCGCCTTTCATCTGCTCTTAATTAGACACTGACCAATTTCGGTAATTCCATTGTTGAGATGGAGAACAAAAAGCTTGAATTGTACAAAGATCTGGAGTCTCAAAAGCTACATAGAGTTGACATCCGTTCGGATCAGCTGGTTACTGTGTTAGATAAGATGGCAAGTGCTTTAGCTGACATTGGATCAGCTTTTAGTTCTCAGAGGCATGCTATTTAATGAACCCATAATGGGTGTAGGCTAGGTAAGTAACCCATTACAGTTCAGATTTTTGTGTAAACTCGAAAATGCTCTTTCTTTGAGCATTTCTTTTGTAAACTCATAAATTTTGTGTCTTCCTCTGTTCCTTAAATGTCATCCATCGTCAACAGAGTCAGGTATCTAATCCCTTTGCTATGCATTAGACCAGATGGGGTTCTTCGCCTACTGAATTGTCATGAAAATATACTTACAAACATGCTGAAACTTTGTCTTCAAGGCTGGCTTGTCATTGCTGTTGGTGATGTTGAAGAAGAGGACAATATGTATTTTTTTAAAGACTGTATGTATGTAAGCTTTTGGTATAACTTGTAAGCCGATATAAATTGATCTGTTATGAATACTTTATGCAGACGTTCAGGGCATACTCACCATGGTGGTCTCAGCAGTGGTGACAGTAATTCAAATAGTTGTGGAGTTCGCTCGGTTGGAGGATGCTGACGAGTCCAACCAGCAGCATTTACATATCCGAGATGACGTGGATGAGTCTCTCACAACTGTCATTTTTACTGCTTGTCAGCTAGTCGTGGAGCATGAACAACAGGCACAATAACACACTTGGTGGATAAAGCCCAGATCACTTATATGATTTCGATACTATTTATGGGAGAGTTACGATGATGATTGTTGGATTAAGACTCTTCGTATGCCGAAAGCTTTGTTTCTTACTGTGGTGCAGATGCTTTCTAGCCAAGTACTGAAGAATGATACGAAATATCAGAAAGCGGTGCCAGTTGAGGTTAGAGTGGGGGCAGCCTTGCTTCGCTTGGCTACAAGCATGACTCATTTCCACGTGGGTGAGAAGTTTGGTATAGGCGAGACAACATCACAAGAAGCATTTGTAGATGTAATTCGTGCTATAAGAGCAGTCATGGGTCCTTTATTTGTTCGATGGCCAACAAGAGCTGTGTTGAGAAGGTAACTGTAGGTTTCCAGCGGAAATCAGGCCTTCCAAACTGCCATGGGGCTATTGACGGTTCACATATTCTGATAAAGACTCCTCCAACGCGTGAGTTTCCAACTGAGTATTACAACCGGAAGTCATATCATTCATTGGTGTTGCAGTGTGTTTGTGACACTGATGGTATGTTCCTTGATATTAGTTGCGGCAGAGCCGGATCCAACCATGATGCTTGCGTCTTGAGGACATCAGCTTTGTGGACGCACATACGAGATGGAAAAATACTTTCGGAGCCGGTGGTCACACTTCCGAGTAGTTTTTGTCTTCAACCATACTTGCTAGGCGATTCCGGATACACCATGGAGAGGTGGATGATGCCGTCATACAACTTGGGACCACGATCTACACGTCAGCAGCGTTTGTTCACTGAACGTCTGATTAGAGGAAGAGTTTGTATGGAACAAGCATTTGGAGTTTTAAAAGCACGGTTCAATATTCTAAATGTCGGTATCACTAGCAGTGTGGGTGGACAGCGGAAATAGTGAAGGCTTCATGCATACTCCATAACTTTCTGGTGCACCATAGAGTTGTAGCAGATAGAGGGTTCTCAGTCACTACTTGTACTGCAGACAGTTCTGGTGTGAACGCTCCTAGAGACCGAGATAGTGGAGATGAGACCAGAGAAGCGCTTGCAGCATTTTTAGCTTCTTCTTAAGTAGTGGGTTTAGGACCAATTTGAAGTATATGTATGAAGGTTGAAGATCGATGGTCTTGATTCTGCATGTCAAGTCTCTGTCCAGTATGACCATGTATATTATGAATAGAGACAATTACATATCGCATGTGTGAAGAGGTAAATGACGGGAGGTACCAGAATTCTAAAACCTGAGCTCTCATGACATCGCTGCACCGGCTCAAAATTTTGTTACACGTTTTAAGCTGCCATTGTTATCGAAACTCGTGTTGGCAGGACGGTTTAGGTTGTGTGGGAATGATGTCTATTCAGGGTTCAATGTTACCGAGACCAGAAAGAGGTTCAGGCAAGAACTTGTTCACGTAGCTTCTTCACATTCATGCCGTGGTGTTCGAGGCGGACGTGATAGTATGTGCTTATCCTTGCTTCATGTGTTTGAGCTTCATTTTGGCATGCAATTTTATACGTGGCCGCATTCAGGTTTCATCTTCCATACAGGAAAGTTCCGTTCTTACTGTAAAAGCGGGCACCGGTGGAATGGAATTCGGTTGAAGCGGTAAAGAAAACTCAAGTTTTTCCTAAAGTTTATCTCAGTGAATGTAATCTCCCCATCTCTTTGGTACTTACCGGATGAATTTCTTTCACATGCCTGTGAAATATCTGAGGAAAGAGTCTCAGCATTGGACGGTGTCTTTGGTGCAACTCCAGTATGTGCATTTATGCTTATCGATCTGCAGAAAGCACTAGATGGTTGCGTCAGCATCTCCTGTCCTTGAGAGAGCTTCAGAGAGCTTTTTCTTCAACTAGAAAGAAGTGAGTACCCAGCAGTCGCTGTGATGTGAAATGCGATGTACTCGATATCCATATGTGTACTCTTGACTTTTTTGTCACGTGTAACGATTTCCATGTGTCTTACGTGTTTCACTGTGAATGATTCGCACGAATGTTAGTCATTATGATTCTGACACCATCAAAACTTGAAGGATAACACAAACATGGTGCGGTCCCACTTCCGTTTGTAGCACAAAAAACTCAATAAACTACTCCCTTCATTCAGGTTTGGAATAGTACAGTTTTTATGAAAAAGCTATGAAAACTGTTTCAAAAAACTATGTGCGGTCCGACCCTTACACTCTAGCTGTGAGTGTGATAGTACGTTTCACAACACAGTAGATGTCATGTCGTCAAATTGAAAAATGTTCCAAGAAGAAAGGACGAGGATTTGAGTGAAAGACGTAGTGAGCGTACTATGTTATAGACAGCTGGACTGTAAACTGATTACAACATGGAGTAGAAGACTACATGGGGGTAAGTCCACCGGAGAGCAATAGACTACTTAGTTGCGGTAGGCGATGCTACTTCATGTGTACTTGTTGTATGCAGGAGTTCTCTGTCTGATATTATAGAAGAGATAGGCGACTTTAGAATTACGGATAGCAGGCTATAGCCCTGGTGTTTTTCCTTTCGGGGCGTTAGTTGCTTGGCCCTTCTGGTCCTTCTTTCTCTTGTAAAGATTGATGAGGTCTTTTCATCCGTTGGCTATTCATTGCTTCGCGTGTTCTTGCATGGCGGTAACGACGGGGAGCTAGCAGGTTAAGGGATACATTCGAGAAATGAAATCTGTTCAAGGTACAGTTAAACCAGTAGAATGCTTAACGGATACAGTCAAGCAAATCTCTGTTCCGTCTAGAGATTCTATCTAATGCTTTGGTATTTAGACGAGAAAGATCATATTACATTTTGGTATACGACAAGACCCACGTACCTAATTGAGGTAAGTAAAAAAGGGAATATATAAAGCAGAGATCATATAGCGAAACTAATGAATAACAATCCCAAGTAGCATGCATGTAGATAAACTTTGGAAAACTTTTGTTCGTTTTCTGTTATCAAAAGTGTTTATGTGAAAATTCTATACTAAGATCTCAAGACAAAATAAATTTATTTATAAGTGTAAATGATAATCACATCTAGGGTTGCGGTGCAGTCTAAACATAACCCATAAAGCGAGGATGGACATACACACTTCAGAAACTATAAATGCGGGATGCTACTAACAAAAACACATTACTTTAAACGAATTAATACCTGGTTTTATATAAAACCAGGTATTAATTCGTTATTTATCGAAAGTGCTAGGAAATAAATTTGCATATTAGCCTCCTCATCATAAGGTGGAGGAGGCTAAACGGAACTGATTTTCTTGCAATTGTGTACATCTAGCGGAACATGTTTTGGGAACTTTTGGAATCTAGGATGAACTTCTGGGAACTTTTGAGCACTTGCTGTAATCACATAAATATATAAGTGTTAAATGAGAATCATATATCAAATAGATGAAAATAATCAAAATATTCTATAAATATTAATTATTAGTCCATGCTTGGAAATACAAAAAGATCCGGATATAAACCATAAAGTATGAGTAGACTGTCCCACTTCTGAAAGTACAAGTTCGGGAACCTATAGCTATTTATACATTATTTTATTACCTTACCCTCCAACGAAGGGTTAAGTAACAGATTAAACCTCTAGATGGAAGAGGTGAATATACAGTTGCTTCGAAATTACAAAATGATAAGTTACAGAAGAAAAGGCGACTTAAGCCTGCAGACTTTATTATTCATGGTGGTGCTAAAATAACGTACTATTACACAAATCTAAACTTGCAGATTTTCATATTTACTCTACTGGAATGGAAAATGATACTGCAATCCAGCTTCTCTATTGCTTTCTTTACTGCAGAATCTCCTCTGTATACTACTTTATAGCTATGAATTATCTCTTGTATCAGAGCAGGTAGTAGTGGTATGAATACGGGTAGATCCACTATCTATATATGATACAAATTTCTTTTTATCACAGCCTCAGTAAGTTCATTATGCTTGATCACACCTGTCTAAGTTCATTGTGCTTGATCACACCTGTTTTAACGATCAAATCTTTGACTGGTTGTCCACAATAAAACTAATCATTTTATCATGCCGTTTATCATCTTTGATTCAGAGTTCTTCCATAGCTGTGTTGCTTCAAGTAATAAGTCATCCGAATCTAAACTTGGAACCTTCAGTGCAACTCTCATCTAGGACTTCCAAGTTTTCAGTTTGTAGAGAATTTATGTGCTTAGTCTTGACAATATTCTGGACAGAAAATGCTCTCTAACAAATGCAGTAGAAATACAAATGTTGCACCCTAGCAATATTCACTAAGACCAACAAGTTAACATACTTTTGAGCATAAACAGAATTTACACTCAACAACTTCAAGCCTTCATGAAATTCTCGATCTTGCCACTTTGCCATGCTTTGAATCTTGAATGCTCTAAACTCATCGGCTACCGCAGAAGCATCAATCAAGGGAGGAAGCTCCTCTCTATAGATGCTTATCATAAAATGTACATAGCTGGTCTATTTTTCTGAAACCTCAGTTTCTCATCAAATACATAGTTCGAGACACATGTTGAAGAATTAAGCACTTATCAAACTGTTATTTTCAAATCTCTCTAACAAACAAGAACATACCGCTTCAGCAAAGTCTCTTTCAAAACTTAAAGCTTCCTCCAAATCATTACATGTAATATCTTTGACTAAATCTACACTTTGAAATTGTTTACCTCTCAACTCAAAAGAAAAGCGCTTCCAAAATCGGCTGAACTACCAAATCAGACAAAAAATGATATCTTGTTCTTTCATCAAGTATAGCAGCATTGAGGTCGGTAGTCTCATCAAAAAGTTAACTTGAGTCTCAGAGACAGTAGTAGAGACCTCCGAACCAACAGTGAAACATCTAGCAAATCACCCTGAAATGTTCTATTCAACTTTGCAAAACAACCCAAAATATCATCAAGGAAGTACATGATGTAAAGCATGCGAAACTTCCCAGCTATAGCATCATCTGTCTTTCTAGCTTCCTCTAGATATACCAAAACACTCACATAACTATCACATAGAGCAGAACAGCTCTTTACATCCAAAAATTACAGCATCATCTGGTTTTATTATTTTAACATGGACCAATGTTCTGCTTGTGCTATAAACTCTACAATGCACTATCTTCTTGCTGTAGTTCTGATTGGGTTTGATTGGTACTCTAACCCTTCCACCAAGAAGGGTAAAGTGGTAAATTAAACCTCTAGAACAATATGTTATCTTACAGGTTAGGCCATCGGTCCTATCTCTCTTAGAGTGGGATTTCACACACATTAGTTATGGTTTTTTGATCACTTTCGGTAATATTTATACATGAATTTTATTCTGACCAAGAGATTAGGTTATAATTTGAACTCGATATTTATGTCAACTACTTACTTGTTTTCCAAGACAAACAACTACATATGTTCTCATATCTCAGATATTCATGCACCCTTTGTCAAAACTTCTATGTCTGACCATCCAAGTTCTCTATCGCAATGCCCGGAGACTTCTGGTTTTTAGAGCACTGACTTCTGGTACATTTGAGGATTTTTTATTTTAAACAAGGAAGCAGCAAAAATGGTTCTCTCATGAGACGGTAGATTTTTGAAACTTGGCCGACTTTCCATGAAAAGTGGTGGAAATTCAGCTATCAAAAAGTTATTTGTTTCCAGATGATTTCTTATGAAAATGTGAATGATGTAGAAGTCCAACCGGTGTTTGGTCATTATATTTAAATTAATCCCAGAAATTATTAATTATATATTCTTCACACGTAAACCAATTGAACGCTTGTACAATTTCAAAGATCCTTACAATTCATTTGAATAGAGCGGCGACCGCGATTGAGAAGTCGTTAGATAAGGGTCAAGCTTATCAAGGGGACGGAGCTATGTCTTCGAGTCTTTTTTGGAGCAGCTTGGATATGAGCTCGAGAATCGAGATAGTGGAGTGATACGGCAGTGTGGGATCCGTCGTGCATAGTGTTTTTTCCATTGGAAATTGTTTTAATTTTTCACTATAATCGGTATCTTGTCGGTGTCGTAAGACTGGTCGGCCACTGTGCGAATACATTTATTGCTTCTCATCAATTCTCTTCACATCATAATAGTACGAGTTGAAGACATTTGAGAGAGAATATCAAAAATGTCCTTTCTAAACTTTGATTTGCTTGGAAATGAAACTTTTCACTCATGTGACTTGTGAGTTTTGATCGTTTGTGGGAAGATAGTTTTACAGTTTAGCTTACTTAAGAGCTTGCTTTGGCTATAGATGTACACCATTATACTTTGGTGTTTTTTACTTTGCAAACTAATCTTGGTATAAAAACTTGACATCATCACTCGCTCTTTGCAATAGTTTGGTATCTTTTTATGTTACATGTGGAGAACATGTCTGTTTGAAGATCTTGATTATTTCGTCTGTGACTAATCTTCTCTTGAGCCTATCTTTCTTACTGGTTGTGGCTGGCTATAATAATCAGCTGATGTCGATTGAGGTGTCGCATTGTTGTAGAGTTCTTCCTTGTCATTAAAGTATGTGCAGTATTACTTGAAATGATAGATTTCTGTCATTCAAGTCAATTAACATATATGAACTCTTAGTTACAGTTCATGAACTGTATTTTACGTTAACATTTTTGTATTTCTCTCTTTAGTATTGCACAATTTCTTATCCTGTTACTTCTAACTGTGTTCAGTTTAGTGTTATTATGTAGTTTCCTTGTGAGCAGGTTAGATAGAAACCAATAAGTATATTCTGTCATCCTGGTTTCTAGTTTGCAAGCTCTTTTAAGTGGTTAGAATTACTCGAAAGAGAACAAAACCTCAAGAAAACAGTGAGAGGAATGTTCAAGTTAATTTCTGTCGGATAAGAGTTTTATCTTGGGTCCCAAGTTCTTCTAAGTCGAGTGATGCAGAAGTTTTGGTGGACAAACAGATTAAACATGTGGGGAAGAAGACATTGTGGAAGGATTCATGGAGTATTGACTTCTCGTGGGTTGAGTTCTATCTCTTGATGGGTAAGATCTTTTGCAAGATATGTAAGGATATCAGAGGAAGCACAACAGATGGATCTGTGAATGTCAAGACCAGTGGCTTACATGATCATGCAACTACTAGGGAACATATCAAATGGTGAAGTTGAGATGCAAAAGTGTATAGTTATTGCTAACAAGTCAAGCGATGCTACTGTCTTAATGTTATTTCAAACATCATACTTCATTTATAAAGAGTCCTTGGCGTATTCAAAATTTTCTAATATGTGTCGATTGTTGAAGTCTGCAACTAACAACATCCCAATAAGTCTTTACCAGGATGACAAGACTTGCAGTGATATGATTTGTCACATATATAATATTCTACAACATAACATCTTGGAGAAAGTTAGAAATTCTAGTTTCTTGGGGGTTATGGTAGACGAAAGTACTAGCATCTCTGTCATATCTCATTTGGTGATATTTTGCTCCTTCCTTGAAGAAGATAAGAGTAAGACAACATTCTTGAATCTTATTCAAGTCACAGAGAAAGATTTTGAAGCTATTTGAAGTTGTATATTGTTGTCTTTGAAAGAGTGGAGACTTGATTATAGTAGAATGGTTGCTTTTGATTATGATGGAGCAACAACTACGACAAGAGTTCGTAATGGAGTTGCAGCTTGTTTGAAGAGATTAGTAAATCCATATATTGTTTCTTGTCATTGTGTAGCCCAAAGGACTAACTTGGCTGCTCGAGCTGCAGCTAAACAACCTCAATGTAAGAAGGTGAGTGAAGAGGATGGATGAGTTACTGAATAGTGTAAGTTCAATATTTTCACTACTCTCGTAAGTGCAACACAGCTTTGTTTTCTCTACAAGAGAAATTATTTGATGCTATAAGATGCATGAAATGATACCACAAGATTAGATGGTTGAGTAGGTGGTACTTAGAAATAATGATAAATGATATGTATCTCAAGCATCTAGCTAAATATGGTTCGAGAAGAGAACAACTCGTTATGAGGAGAAAAATGAACAAAGTGGATTGGTTCAATGTGGGTTGAATTAAGAGAGTAGCAAATTGCAAGCGGTTGAAAAAATTATATTTCATCTGATTTACTGACTAAAAATACTAAGAAAAAGGAGACGAAGTAAGTAACCAATGAACTAACCTAAGAAATAACTATTCAAATTTACATTACTAAATATAAATAGATAAATTAAAATCCTATAAACAATAAATATTAATAAATATATTCTTTGATACACTTGATCACTGTAAAAAGCACAACATCTATAAATAAAATATGCAATATAATCCGTATTTGATAATAAGCACAATGGTTAGACGAATGGTAATATGACCTAACCCTTCCAAGAGGAAGGGTTTGATCGTAAAGTTAAGAGTGTGCATATATCTTCTCCATCTCAACATGTAAAAGATGATTATGCATTCCTCCGGAGGAAATTGATTATAATGCATGGAATATAGATTGACAGAACATGTAAATGAGTGGTGAATATCAAATTATATCAAGTTATCCCAAACCTCAAATCTAGGATATCCAGGAGTAGAAGAATAAGCATCCCAAACGGCGGAACGTCGGGGGATGTAATTTGTGCAAGAAGGAACTAAATTTTGCATTTATCATCTCCAGCCTAACGCCGAGAGTTGTTTGTTAGAGGTAATTCTCATTTTGTATTAAATTCTCTTCCCTGGCCGCATTTATCGCTTGCTCCGTGAAGCCTCTTTTTTGAGAGCGGGATTTGATTTACCGCCGTGGGTGACGGCACGACGGTAATCGTAGCCTGCTGCATGCTTCAGTATGTTTTGTTCTCTTTATGTTACAAGAAATAATATAACTGTTACATGAATATTTTAGATTAAGTTTAATAAAAGTATTAAATAACATTAAATATTAACTGTTAGTTGTTCCAGGAACTAAAAACGTAGTTGGAAAACCCATAAGTGGTGTGCAGGTCTACGCACTTCAGAGGGTAAATATAAGAGAGCCTACTACACAAAAATAATACATTAATAAATACATTCATTTATTATCTAACCCTTCCCATCAGAAGGGTTAGGTAATGAATGTATAATAAATAACTTGCAGCTCTCTTCCATCTTCAGATGGAAGAGGTGAATAAGCATCCTCACGATGAGCATTCAGTGCAAGATCAATCAAGCAAACAATCACCTCCTCCATCTTTCGATAAAGAAGGCAAATATGGAGGGGTTTAATTTATTACTAACCCTTCTTGCAAGAAGGGTTAGGTAATAAATTAAACTTACTCTGAATTAATGTATAACCAGCTTCATGTTCTTAGACTTGTACTTTTAGCAGTATGTCTGTGTACTCATGCCTTGTGGGTTATATGCTGGTCTGCTTGTGTTTCCAGACATGGGCTAACAGTTAATACTTATTAAAAATTATGATTATTTTCATCCACTTGATATATGAATTTTGTTTAACACTTATATATTTTTTGATATCATCTTTTAAAAATTTTCCAGAAGTTCATCGAGCATGCGTATTCAATGAAAGATAACTTTGCTATGATCATTATGGGAACTGAAGAACGTCATAAGATGTTTTTTGGGTGTTTTTTGTTCGACTGTTTCTAGATCTCTTTCGATGTAGGGCTTTCTGCAGCCTGGGACATTCAGAGTGAACTCTACTTATATTAATTTATCTCGTGCGAATTTACATGAATCGTTATCCTACGATGAACTAACAAATAAAGATATATTACTATTCAAACACGACAAGAGAGTTAACTCTACTCATACAGATTTATCTCGTGCGATTCGTACGAATCATGGTCGTCTTATAAACTAACAAATGATAATATATTATTATTTCCATCCATTCATATCACTTGATTTAGTGAATTCTGATGAACCGACAAATAACGATATATTATTATTTCCATGCACGAAAGAAAATTAATATAGATAGAACTAACGTGTTTCTCTGAGACCCCGGCAAGAGAACTGGACCCCACGGGAGGATAGGGTTTTCCTTTGGTTACTTCATTCTTTTTCTTCGCTTCTGACCTAGCTTTTACGGAATCCCCATAACTCCCGTAAAAGTTCTACAGGTTTCTGTTATAAATTTGGAGATGGTGTCTAAAATTTACAGTACCAGGACTTATGTAATATATCCTCGTAGACATCATCTCCTGAAATCCATTGAAAAAAATTGAATTAAATTAATAAAGACTTAGCCATCCTTGACAAAGTTTGACAGTTTAGACTTCCGTGTTCTCGCCTGAACCCAATAATTTCTATTATGAGAAAAGGTGTGAATTACCATAATATTGCCCGGATGGAAGATAAATTACGACTACAAGCTTCGAGGAAGCCCATTTGACCATAAAGTCGATGGTCGATAGCGAGTAGTAATTTGATTTTTATCGTGTAAAAGATTCATCAAACCCTTTTACACGGAATGGTTTCATCATAAACTGAACTTCTATGCATATAGTAGCTCCGAGGTTAGCTCTCCATCTTCAAAATATGCAAGATAGGTAAGAGATGAACATGAGAAGTAAATAGTAACAGTTAATATACGCATGCAACATGAACTTCTGGGGAACTTTTGCTCGCTTGCTGTTATATGTAAAGATATAAATGTTAAGCAGAAGATATACTAAATTGACAAGAAAAATAAAAATTATCTGTAAATTTTAAATGTTAACCAAAACTAGAGAGGCAGACGTAACCCATAAGAGAAGCATAGACTCGCACGCTTCAAAACTTACAAGTACGGTGGTATGCTGAACAACAAAATATATTTAATCAACAGATTAATTTATTACTTAATCTTTCTTTCCAAAAAGATTATAGTAAATTAAACCCTTGGATGGGTGTAAGAATAATACCATACACAATCAAGGAGGTACTCATACTATGATATTTCCAGCAGTATGTTATGCTTATACAACTGATAAAAAAGAGTTCAAATGGAATGCAGTTGAACGATTAATTTGATAAATGTTAACATTTCATGTGGACGTAAAGTTAGGAATGTGAATGATGTTTTATGCAACGAGCGTCCAGTTTTAGAAATGTATGGGGATTTACCATCTCGATATACCTATAAATTTGGTTAAAGGTTAAACCCTAAACGTTTAAACCTTTAACTTGACCTCCAGAATTTGACCTCCATAATGATAAATCAGTAAGATGTCGACCTGATATCAAGTTCACGTTTTAATGTGGGGAGAACTGATATTGACACGTTCTCACGCATAAGAAATTTATTTTCACGTAATAAAAATATTCCAAATGATAATAACTGAAATTCTTTTATCTTGATATTTTTTCAACTAACCAAAAGATGACTATGTTTAAACTACGTGGACATCTTCTACACTCACTGTATCTTGCAAATGTTTAACATTACATTTCAAAATGGAATGAGATAATATCAAGTGTAAGAACAAACTCCTTTGGACTTCTTTCATAAAGAGAGGTGAAAAGTATAAGTATTCTCAATCCTCTGGAATTTAAACTTCTTTTTTCTCTTCTGAAATCGTATGCAAAAGAGTCGTGAATTATCCAAATGCACGGCAACAAAAGAAGTGTATATGCATGCAACATGAATTTCTGGGATCTTTGCCTGCTTGCGAGTATCGGGAAAGACATAAATTTTAAGTAGAAATTCTATATTTAGTTGGGAAGAAAAAGCTAAGTTATTTTTAAATGTTAAATATTAGTTAGACTTTAAGACCTGTGAAAACCTCGACATAATCCATAATTAAAACATAGACTCATGCGCTTCAAAGAGTACAATTATTACCACCTTCTTCTCAAAAGAATATATTGAATTAATAAATAAATTTATTATTTAACCTTTTATGATAAAAAATTTCAAATAAATTAATCCTTTGCATATTCACTTCCTCCAGAAATATCTATCCATGTATAAACTCATGCGATATCATGCACTTGAGAATATCATCTATAATTTACAGGCTCTGAAGTAGAGCATTGAAGAGCTTGGTATAAATTAACCCGTTCATATTTGCTTTTGCTTGAGGATGGAAGTGCATCTAATATAAGAGGAAAATGTGACATGAACAAATTTCCATGAGATAATTTAATATAATTATTCTAAGAAAAATGAACAACAAATGTTTTCTCTCTTTCTCCTTTCAAAGTGACGATATGGAAGAAGATATAAAAAAAGGAAATAGATTTTATCCTTTGCTAAAAACAAATGTGGATTGAGTAGTGCGAGTTCTTCCAGACCCAACACGTACATTTTATTCATTCTCCGATTATGAGCGTCAGCAAGAATATTCAGAAAATTAATAAAACTTAAATTAATAAAACTTAAACTGATATTGATAAAATGAATATGGTCAAATAATCTGTCTGCGTTCACAGGACTTTGGATATGCACTCTAAGTCTCTTCTCTGTTCCCTATTCTGTGCAAATTAAATGTTGTCCGGGTTAACCAATCCGGGTCTCTTTTCTGTTTCTGTTGAAATAGAATATTATCGTACGCTAAGAGAAACAAATTCTTTTTCCCCTGCTAGTACCTCGGTGGTTATCAATACCATAGCCGACCGGGCACCAAACTATCCCGGTAACCGGTGGTCTTTTTGGCATGATTTATTGATCCTTTTTTCTCACAATATATTTTTCTAGTGTACTTTCCCTATATCTCTACACTAAATCTTTTAACGAGTGCAGAAAAGTACGTAAAATAAGTTGTTTTTGCTCTCCGTTAACTCTTTATCGAATAAAAACAAGGAGCTCTTTTTGCAGTGGAATTGCATGGCTATGTGTTAGTGATTTTCCGGATCTATCTTCTTCTTTTTTTGTGTGATTATAGCAGTGATTTCATTTACTGTTCTCGTTGCTTTTTTCTCTTTCTAATTTTCATCATGACTCCATCTGTCCGTTTCGTTACATGACAAAAAGTTCTCTTTTTTCTTTCTGGTTTTCACAATCGACGTATAGCTATGCTACCACATAGTAACAAAGAGCTCGGTTTATAATAAAATTGCGGGATTATGAGATAATGATTTTCTAGATCTATTTTTTTCAGTTTTTACAATGATTATATCCGTCCGTTCTCGCTTCTTTTTATCCTTTCCAGCTTTCATCACACTGAATTCGTCTGTGTTTTACACTACAAAAAATCATCCTCTTTTCTTTTTGATTTTCACAATCGATATAGCTATACTATTGCATAACAACAAGGAGCTCTACTTGCAATAGAATTGCGGGGTTATGCGATAATGATTTTTTGGATTTATTTCATTTTTTTCTCTCTTTTTTGGTCTTCACAATGACTCCATCTGTCTGTTCTCGCTGTTTTCTTTCTCTTTTCGGCTATCACGACAACTCCATCCGTCCGTTACGACAAATTATTTTTCTTTTTTCGATTTTCACAATCGAGATATAGTTATGCTTTCGTATAGCAACAAAGAGCTATGCTTGCAATGTAATTACAGGATTATGTTATCTCATTTTTTCTAGGTCTATCCACTTCTTTTCTTTTTCCGATTTTCACAAGGATTCCATCCACACGTTACCGATTACTTCCTTTCTCTTTCAAGCTTTCACAAAAACTCCATCCGTGCATTCCTGCTCTTTCCTTTCTCTTTCCGATTTCCATAACGCCTCCATATGTCCGTTTGTTACACCACAAAACATTCCACTTCCTTTCCTTTTTCCACAATCGACATATAGCTATGCTCACGCATAGCAAAAAACGAGCGGCATTGCCTTTTTCCCTCACGCTGTTTTGGTTTGGATCTTCCAGGTCCGTTTCGAGTGTCGGGTGGAGTTGCACTAACCACCCGCAGTTGACGATGTCCTTCTCGAAGGGGAGTTGGGATGCACTTCTCTCGTTTGCTTCTGTAACTTGTGACGCTGCGTTTCTTTACCTTTCCCTTTGGGATAGATCTATCGCCTTCATAGACAGTATTCCAGTTTCAGAGGAACACGACACTATGTAACACTCCGTGTATGCATGGGGTCAAAATGATGAGTCAAGGCCACTCATCTTGGTTATCAAAACAACTAGAACCGACCTCAGGAACATACAGTTTAGTGGGTCCTCTTATTTAGGTGGAGATATGACGACTATGTAGTCACTGTAGGAGTGGCTCGAGGAAGGAAGAAAGTGTCTTTTTCTCAGGCGAAATAGCTAAGTAGCACTGTGACGAATGAGCTCAAAAAGCGATAAAAGACCGGGGGCGTGTCCTGCGTACTTATGATTTTGCTCGACACCAACTGACGAAAGAACAAACGAAGCATGTGACATAACATACATGTCACATAAAAACGAATTATGTGACATACCATACTGTTCCTGTTTACAGTTCCCTGTATTCAGAGATCAACATACGACAGTTTAGCCTGTCTTGAATGATTTGTAAGAGAATCTCCATTCATATTTTTAAATACCATGTAAGGCCCTCAAGATCATAGGCGAGCTTCCTATAGTAATTGCGAGTTCCTACACCGGATATAACCGCTAGTTTAATAGATCTATCTTCATTGACAGTTATTCATTCAGCTTCCTCCATTAGAACAGTTCCATAGCCCTGCAACAGAAGGAGTTCCTTTTTAGTTTCAAGCAAACAACCTCCAACTTTGGGGACAACGATGCTAACGGATAGGAATACACGCATCAGTTCGTGGGGAACAAGAATGTACAAGAAAAACTGGTTCAGAGTCCAGCACAAATTCCCCCATCAGGTGCAACCCACAAACTTGCGAGCGCATTATCTCGCTGTGCGTTACCTGGTCCTAAACGGCGAGAAAAAGAACAAACGTGAAACCTAGGATCACCCAAAAGGACCTAACCTTCCGAAGCCTTAGACCAACCAGAATATCCTGTCAAGACAAGGCGTGTTACATCTTAGTATATGAATAAGCAGTATTACTGCATTCATGATTTCCTGATGTGGAACATTCTGACTGATGCACATGAGCAACTCACTTTGAGAGATAAGGATCCTTAGCCGGTATGACTGACCACAAGTACACAAGCCAGTAGATGCTACTCTGAACTGGACGCTCAAGGTGTGCACGATCCTAGCTCGACCCTTGCAAGACTAACCTGTTGAGTGTCTTAGTAGGCCAAAAACGTCTCCCATCCTTGGTTGGCAAGGTAGTCACGCCTTACAAGTTCTACTTCTTCGGGTGTAAAATTTTTTTTATGGTGGATTTCCTGTACAAACACTAAGTCCCTAGACCCGTTGCTGGATTCTGCTACTCATAATTCCCCGCAAAATGATGACAACAACTGTCGAAGCGGTTCGAACGGTAACGTCATCAAAACCCCCAAACAAGTCACGTCTTTACTACACGACACGAGATCATCTCCTGGTTTGAGCATACAGTACCATTATTCTGTTCAAGTTCAAATGAGAAGCGGATCCTCAGATAGAGAAAAGTGACCATCAAGAGACTCACATTACAGAGATCTGCGTCTGTGTAGACCACATTTTTCGGGTCCTTACCTGTATGCCAGCCACTCTCCTTCTAACATCATCGACACTTCAGTCCCAAGTCAACCATACGAGCAAGGGCCAACTCACGCAAGTTGCCCTTCTCTACTCCAGATGTAACCAGTGGCATGGTAACGTCTCTCTGATGCGGTGTATAAGAGTCCATGGTGGCACCAACGCCAACACTTTTGCCACTAGAGACCAACTGCTCTGGACAGTAGTTCTTGTACCTGGTGGACACAAATCAACCTTTTAATCCAAAGGCAGTATAACGAATGCAAACTAAATACCTCATACTTTTTGGCCAAGTCATTTTTAAGCTTAAACCCGAGGAGCCACTAGAAGTATGCCTCGTAACCAGGAGGACTTCATTCTGCGGGTGGCCTTTCTGCGAACAAAGAAATTAACCGTTATACCCAAAATACTTTTGCTGATAGAATTTTCTTGCGCGAATGGAATCTGTTAAGTAAGGACTTACATCAAAGCTCTCCCAGAGCTTCACACTATGTAATTATCTTCATAACTAATTATTCACTATCGATTGTAAAGAAGTTTTTGTGGTTTCTTGGAACAAAACAGTATCTTCTCTCTAACACGCGGAGGAATATTCCTTTCTTTGCTTAAACTCGCATCTGGGGTTGAAGTGCTAAGGACACAAAGATGCAAAGATCTTTTCATGGCGGAGTGAACCTACTTTCCAGTTTTCCACAATTCGGAGAGACCTGTGCCCCGAATCACAAGTGTTGGATATATTGTAAGCCCATCCGTGCGGGATGCAGGATTCTCAAAAACTCGCGAAAACTGTCCATATCCCTCTCCATGCGACCACCTGCGGAGAAGAAGACCACCTGTTTAGGTTCTTCTGGTAGTCTGCATAACGTTTTCTCGATGTAGTGAAAGGTGGTAAACCACGCTGGTGTACAAATCATGTAAAGATAGAACATGATATACAGACAAAGCGCTGAAAGTAAATTTCATTCCAAGCTCCAACCTGCAGTAAGCTACGGTTTGGAACCTAAACTGATGAAGAGTCATCCCCAGATACACTGACGTACGTACCACCAATATGATCAATCCCAAGCTGACGTGAACGTACCCAACAAACGAGGAGAAATCATATAAAGAAGGTGAGCTGAACAGGGGTGAACAACAACTCACGCAGTTCAAGCAAATACTGACTATCGAACCCACAAAAGACGGCGATACCTCACCTCGAATCTGGCATCCTCTGCGAGGCAGAAGCAATCAGCTACAGCAGCCACCGTGTGTTCACGATTTGTGTCCCGAGCTACATCTTCGTGGGCTCTGTACCCCAATTTCCAGTCGAGTACAACCGTAGGAAAGGATTTGCTGTAGATGTGGACCAAGGCAATAATCTGGACGTCTGCAACCATACTACTGAGCTAACAAAGTACGGTTCAAAGTTCAATTTTGGCAATGGCTCGAACAGGCGCTTCATCCTCACTGTGCCCAATCACTCCCCCACGCCCTGGCGCTGGCTTCTTCTTCTTCTTCTTCGCGCCTTCATCCTGCAAAAGCCCTGGATTCCCCTAAATCTCCACCATCTTTCAAGATTCCCCCTTCACTGGCCTTCAACAGTCGCAACCTCCTACTTCAAGCTCTCCAAGTCCTGAGTCCTAGGGCCATGCGCACACGAAACTAATCCTGAATTTAGTTGTTCCACTCTCCAGCTGTTTTCTCCTATCCGCCATACTACACGTTGCACAAAACCTTCAAGGTGACAAGTTGACCACAATTTCTCCTCGGTGCGAGATCGTATCGACACGTCACAAAGCCACTGCACTCGATTCACTGATCGTCTATGTTTCAAAGCTGCTCTGTTACAAGTAAACCGGTAAGCGGTTTAGCGGCCGTTTAGCGGTGAGTTCCGTGAAAGCGGACCCGCTAAAAGAGGTGCTCTCCGTAACCAGGAGTACTTGTACGCATACCGGGGTTTAAGAAACGAGCGAACGAGGCCTCTTCGCGCAGCGGAACTACCGTAGGGTTTGGTATATATACCCAGGAAGAACGGCGCAGAGGTCCCTTTGAGTGCGCGAGAGCCCCTTGCCCTCCTCTTTCGTAGCTCGTTGTCCTCTTTCACCTTTCACCACCTTTTGTTAATTGCAGTGTAGGAGGTGCCCACTTGCAAACGAAAATTGTTCACTATGGTATTTTCTTCTCTGCATTTCGTCGTAGGGTTTTTTGCGGATGTCTGAATGGATGAAGAGTTTCACTGAGACTGGAAAGGGTTTTGGCGGTCAATTTCCCGTATTCTGCCGATTAGGTCATAAGGCTCCTGGAAATAAGCGTGTGGTGTTCACGGTTCGATGTGTGTGATGATAGTTCGTTTATATCCTGCACTTGATTTCAATGGAAGTCCGCTTTGTTTGAGCCTTTAAGCCGGTTTCCTTAGGGTTTTCCGTGTCGACGAATGTTGTAGGTGCTCTCTACCGACATTGATCTCCTGCAACCTCCGGCTGAGCTGGAGAAGAGGAAGCACAAGTTGAAAAGACTCGTGCAGTCTCCAAATTCTTTCTTCATGGTACGTGAGGTTTGGTTATTGGAATTCGTTCCTTGGGGATGGCAATTCGAAGCGGAAATGCAGACTTCGCATAATGTGGAACTCCAGCTCCACACTATGCGAAGTGTCGTTAGTTGTGCTTGGGTACGATATAGTTTAGGAACAGGGTTGATGTGAGCCGCAGTTAAACTGGAACTGGTGCGATTTGGTGGTTCCAGTTTCCTGGTTACCATGGACGTTTACTGACTGTCGAGTTGTGGCCTGTGCAGGATGTGAAGTGCCAAGGATGCTTCAATATGTAAGTTTTTTTCGCTTGTCGTAATTAGTTCAGTGATGTACGCGTATGTCTTCTATTATATGTAGGTCAAGTGGCTAGTTGGCGAGGGTGTATATTCAGCTTGATCTAGTTCCAAGTCATCCTGTTGTGATTCCGTGTGAGCGGAAGAACTGATCACCTGAGACTACTTGCCGATGTTGTTGCAGTACCACCGTTTTCAGCCACTCTCAGACAGTGGTTACCTGCTTGAATTGCTCATCTGTCCTTTGTCAACCGACCGGAGGACGAGCGCGTTTGACCGAGGGATGCTCATTCAGGAAAAAGGTTGACTAAGTTATCAGTGATGGCGTTGTTTCGTACACAGTGGTGCAGTTATACAAGTTTGCATCTACGTATTCGTTAAGATATCTTGTACTTCAAGTTTTTGAATCTTGCAGTTTTGGCGGTGCTCAGTCCATAGTGGTGCGATTGGTGTTATTCGCACCTGCGCCCAACATCTAAGATCCACTTGTATCTGTACCTCAAGTTCTTAATACATTTGATAGTCGAGAATCCTTTATTCATGTTTCCATGTAATTGAAAGTGAATACGAATTCAGTTTGTGGACGGCCCGAACTTTGTTGTAATCGTCAGTTAGAGTTAGTCGTGATTACCTGGGTTCCTCTGCAAGAATTTTATGGACCGACATACGGCATAAGGAGCTCGCTGGGGCAGTCCGGATAGTCGCTTCTATGTCGGTCCCGGTATTACATATCGCGGGTATTTTTGTTCTTACTTACATGCTTGAGATCGATCTGCGCTACGTACTGACGTCTGGATTCTGCCTCACTGGAAGGCTTGAGCTGTGAATCATCTGTTTGCCATACGAATGTCTCGGTTTTCTGAGTATGTGTACATCAGATGGAGAAGAGTATTATCTGTCTGAACATGATTAAGAGTGCATGTGAAGGGAAGTTAGGAAGGAGATTGTTCATTGGGTAGTGTGGAAGTACGCGGTATGGATGACTGTGAACGAAGTCGCTCGCGATGGGATTTGTACTTCATTAGAAACTTCCTGATCTGCAACGTTCCTGCCGAAGGATGCGCTGTTGTGTTGACGCTGTTCGGTAATGTGGGATTACCCATGGCCAGAGACTAGTTAGGCTGTCTTGCTCCTGTCAATATGTTTAACCAAGCCCTCAACGCTGCACTGTATAAATCCATTCGAGACCTCCGGTCATCTCTTTCAGGTTTGACGAGTAGCTTCTGCGACTACTACTCCGCCACCTTCCAGATTCAAAGATCCCAAGCGCTTACGGTAAGCCTGCCGATATGAATTTTCGTGAGACAACTTGCTCGTGCAAAGCAATGATCATGTTCGATCAGACCGAGTTCGGACTGACCGGTGTTATCACATTCGTATCGACCAGCATAAAAATCCGATTCTCGTGACCGCCTAGTTTAGGGGAAGCGGACTATTTTCTAATTCTTGTCTTGCTTGATGATCTCGGGTTCAGGATTCAACCTTGATCTGAAGTTGAGATCTTGCTGCGAAGCTCCAGGGCAGGGTTCACTGAACTACAACCCGGACATCACTTGTGGAAACCCTGATGAGTACGTCAACTGGGATGGTATTCACTTCACCGAAGCTTGCTACAGAACAATTGGCAGGTTCATTCTCGATGGCCAGTACGTGGATCCGCCATTCAGTCTGTCTTCTGCTTGCAATGTCAGTTGCGAAGCTGATATCGGTCAGACCACGTACTCTTGAGGTCTTTCCGGGCAGCCACCCACTTATCTGGCAGCAGAGGATTCCGAGTTGAGTACTAGTATACAATTGATCATTCATTTGTGCAACAAGTTTTTTGGACGGTTTATACGTCCTGTTTATACGTCCTGTGCGTACTCTTGTACGCACCATCACACCCGGATATTGACAGAACTAAAATGGTCCTTTCCTCCCACCCCCAAACCGAGATTCGGTTGAGGTTGTTTTTACCAGTTACCATCCTGTTCCCTACCTTCGCAGAGATTTGGAAACTTTGTATACCATCCAGTTTTTCAGTCATGAGTTGAATAGGTTTCAAAATCTCCTACTCTTTAGCCCAAAATCTGATTCAGTCTAGTTAGTCTGGTCGAATGTCCGGGCCTCTTCAAATCCCATCTGGTCTGTCTCGGCTGTTTCTTGGCTTTTCCTTGCAGGGTACAGTAGTTCCCAGTAGCCTAATCTAGTCTCGCAGAAGCCTGGGTGGAGATTTGGAGCTACGGTTCATGAGAGAGTTTCGGCCACTGCATGCTTTACCGGATAACTTATCTGAGTACTGCGTGGACCAGAGGCAGAGTACTTGCATTTGGTCCTCACAAACCGGTACTTCTTACTCACTCTACAAGGGTCACAGTTTTACTTGGCTATTTCGCCTGGGAAAACTTGTGCAAACCACCACATCAGACCTTGAGACATATTTAGAACAGTTTATTGTAATGCTGAAATATATACCACACCTACGCTGGACACCTTCTCCCCCGCGCTGGACGAGCTGGGTTCCGGAGTTTTCATCCCCACATCCTATTCTACTCCAGACGTTTTCTGGTGCTACGGCGCCATTCTACTCTCGACGCGAGTATCTGCTGCTTGAAGTCGTATGGTGGCGGCCCCCGACTTTCTACATTGCTCGATTAGCCTCAAGAGATCGAGAAAGAAATCAAAGAGAATGAATCTTCACGATAGTGTTGTTTTAGTTCAAGCACAATCACAATATCATCTACAAATATGCTGCATGGCTGCAGTCTTTAATTGTATTATTGTATTATTGGAGATCAAAAATGAAATTTTAGACTCAAATATGTAATTTTTAAGCTCAAATATATCGACCAACCTTTATCGAGCTATCTTCACTAACTACAACTGTCTAAATGCTCTACGTCGACTAATGTTTTTCCAAATAGACTGTTACTCTAGATCACCCTAGAAGAAACACTCCGCAGAAGACAATCCCAAAAGGATTGGTCTTCAGATTTGAGGTTAAAAAACTGTCTTGATCCTCAAAACCGCAATTAAAGATAATTTTAAGGACACATTTTCTCTCTCTTTTACGTTGTTTGTTTCTTAACGCGGAGATGGAATTGAGATGGAAATGAGGTTGGAGTAGACTCTCTTCACTTGGCATGGCAACGTACAAATGAAACGTACGTTCACTTTTTATTCTTGATGGTCATCTATCTATGGTCTTCCATCTCGGTATGGTCACTTACAAGATCATCATTATTCTTGTGTTTCGCATAATCATTCTGTTCTAGTGCGCAAAGTTTTATACAAGATTCTCAAAATCAACCTGAAATTCCAAGTGGCTTCTCACTATGTCCATGTGAAAGTGAGGTTCTAATTGTGGATTTCCAAGAAGTAATATAGAAGGTGAAAGAGTTGTGGTTTATGTTGTTCATGATAAAACTAACATTGAATTTGGACAAGACACAAAAAGAAATTCATGTGAGATTTGATTAAAGTGCTAGGAGATTTAACGCCAACGTGATGATCAAGATAAGTTTAGAGTACCGTTGGGCCCAAACTTCTCATATTTTATAACCTTTATCTGCAAACATGTAAATTCTTTTTGAAATTTATAATCATGTTCAAAATTATCTTTAGTCTTTAAAATTTTAATTTTTAGTCATTATGCTTCAAACACCCCTCCGCTTATCCAAGATCCTTTAAATTTATATGTATTTTCATATATTATAAGGTGTTTAAAATTTTATTTTATTTCCAAGACGCTTATTGTCAAAGATTCATAGCATCCAACTAAAATATGTGATTTACTATGATTGTTTGGATACAGATGCAAAGATACCGCTTCTGAAATAAAAATTTCATCACATTTCATAAACTCAAAAAATATAATTTTTAAATTTTTAAATTAAAATATATTAAAATATATAAAAATTATCTTTCATAACGTTCCATTGATTTCACATTCTTCTCACTATAGTGCTTATACTCCGACCATCCATGGATTCCATAGATGACCATACACTTAAAGATTAATTAAGCTAGTAGCATCCAGGTAATGCATCGATTCCTTTGGACTACTACACTGTTTCTGTCTCCTCCAAATGCTCTTCCTCTTCTCATCTCTCCCTTTCTAAGCATCATTGTATTCCATGAATATTTACTTCATTTTACATCGATACAATCTTCTCATTGTTCTTCTTGTGTACATCCATGGATGCCCCTTTCTTAAACATAATTTGTTTTTCTACCACCAGTATTCCCTCTTGTCTTTGAACATCCATGCATTTCATAGATGTTCTTTTCACTTTCTCCAACCTGTTCTTCTTTATCTGTTGATATCTTTTCTAGCTCAGACTTCTTCTATCTGTCCATCCTATCCGCTTGTATCTTTGTGCTATTCTCTCTTAAGCCCTCTCTAGCTTCATAATAGTCTCATATACTTCTAGACGTTATATATTATTCATCCCGATGTACTGAAAAAGAAATGTACCTCTCAACTTTACTTTAAAAGGGTCAAAAATATCGTATTTTTATTTATTATTGTGAAATAATTTATCTTATGTGCATACGCGTGGAAATATATTCTGAATAATACTAAAATTTCACATTCTTAAATCTGTACCCACTGGTGGAAATCTAAATTTATGTAATCTCATGTGAATTTTATAAATTTAGGTTTTCACCTTCTAGATTCCCCGTGAACGAGAGTAATGCAAGAAGACGCACTGAACTCTTCTTGGTTGCATGAACGGCTGTTTAATGTGTTTGTATATGAAAGTGTTAAGTTCAAATCAACATGTCACTGAGAGTAGTTGAAGAATATTTTTTAATTGATTAAATTGATTAAATTGTTTAATATTGTTCAAACATAATATTTTGAAATTCTAGAATCTAATATAGAGTTTAAGATGTTCAGATTATACTCATAGGTTGTCCTAATATTTCTATTATTTAATTTAGAATATCTAACTTTTAAATTGAAAAATCCATAACTAACTCTCCAGTAGTCCATTTAACATTTCTGAATAGTCCCAAAAACTATTACATTCCAGTTCTAATGAATAGATAACTAAATTATTGATAAGTCCGTCCAAGTGGAATTTGTACGAATCGATTCAAGAGAATCACTTTTTGCACAAAAAATAGAGAAAAAGAACTTCGATGGTGTGAATAGATTCATTGTTAGCACGCAAAGTAATATAAAACTCTAGTCCTATTCTGGTTTACTCTTTAAAGGAAAAGGTTTAAGACAAATAAGGAATATAGTGAAGAGAGACGTAATAACGTATACCACTGTAAAGTTAAGAAGTAGATAACTGTTACCAAGATGAGTCAATTTGGTAGACTTCAGTTTGCTATAGTATGTCATTCATAACTCAGGTTGATTGACTGATTAACTAGTTAATAAATTGATTTACTTTTCATTTGTTTATAACTGTATATATATACTTTCTCTCTAGAAGCAAATAGGAAGATTCGAACTTCTTTGTAGTTTAACGCAGATGATCAACATAAACATACGAAGCGTAAACAATGGTGCTGCATTTAGTGTCAGGACAGGAAAACTCAGCGAAAATATCTAGTAGATGGTGAGAGTAAAGTCTTATGCCTCCTAGCACTTCAGATCATCTTTGCACATGGATAAGTAGATTTCCTCAACACGTACTGGAGATAAAGTGAGATTCAAAACCTGTGGTACTCGAGAGTCTCGTACAGCAGTGTCCTGTAAAAACTTTTGTGGAGCGTACAAAAACCCGAGATATCATTGTCAAGGAACGGAGACGGCTACCTTTGTTAGAACGGAGAAGTAGATTTGGCATGGGGTTTCACGTTCAATGATGTTCTTGATTTGTTTCATGTCGCTTTAGGTGTCAAGAAGCCTGATATATTCATCCATTATCGAGTACCATGCAGTGACTAACATTTGTGCACTTTCGGTGATCGAAAATGGATCACCGAATGCTCATCCCAGCTACTGAATTTATCGTTACTAAGGAAGAAAGCAAATCTAACCTTCACCGCGAGAAGGTTCTCGCAGGAGAAAAACCAGGAGAAATGGGATAATCTAATATTACTTAAAAGTGATTAGTAAGGAGTGAAGTATATTCCTACAGCTGACCGGGAAATCAATTTACTTGGAGCAAAACGAGCAAATCAGTCTCCGGGGTGAAATCTCTGTTAATCAAGAACAAATCTTTCTGTTACCACTCTCAAGGAAAGAAAAAAGTAAAGTACCTCCCGCTAAAAGAATGTGTACTACTATGCAGAAGTCAGCCAAGTTGCTACCAAATGGGATTCATTCTGCCCGGTCTACATAGGTCATGAAGGCTTGATAGCGTACAATGCTGCCTCCAACGACTGTGAGAGTGCTCACTCTGTCGTACCTTACCTACAATGGAGCACCACTTGTTCCCAGATCGAGAGGTAAAGTCAGCAGTTGTGGCCCCCTTCTCCGTTTCGTGGACCTCAACCAATTTCCCAGCATTTATGTCACCAATATCATTTGGAAAGCGCTGTCCAAACATGAATTACCCTGCTATCATTCACATTCTTGGTCGGACTCGATGCTTATAAGGTGCTCCTCCTCACTCCACTAGCTACAGCTTGTGTCCAAATTTATGATTCAGTAACAAATTTTGGAGTATCAGGTTCCCAGAGTCTGCACCTGAGGCTTCCACCCAGTTGCCACCAGCAAACAGCAGATGGGCTTCATCTAACAGAGCTTGGAATTCAGCCAGCAATGCTTGGACTGACAGCACTTACTTCCAAAGCACACTTTATGTCTTGTGGGGATACCAATACGATGGACTGCCGGCGTGATCTTCTTACGAAAGGGCAATGGGCCCTGCTTCCATGTTTATCTGTACCTTTGTCATGAAACTTCTGCAAGGGGAGACCCTCATGCACAAGCTTCATAAATTCCTGCCAAACTGGGGCAGCGTGTGAGGCTCCGGTACCTGGCTCCGGTACCTGGATGCATGCCTCCGACCGGTGGATTGTTGTCATATCCAAGCCATATAACAGAGGCCAGTTCCGGTGTGAAAGCCCGCGAACCAGACATCTTTATGGTCATCAGAAGGGCCAGTTTTGCCTGCACAGGAACGCCCAAAGCGAGCAGCTCGACCTGTTCCGCGCTCAACAACAGCTTGCAACAGAGCACGCAACTCAGCAACAGCAGCCTCGTTTACTGCGGTGGCTTGAGGTAAACCTGGTGGCTTTCTTTCTTCTAGAATTCGTCCATCGGAGCTTTCCACACGCGTGATTAGGTGAGGCTTATGGTACACTCCACCTGAGGCAATGGTTGAATAAACTGTAGCTAATTGCAGTGGTGTGACCTCACAGCCACCAGTGATAATGCAAGCTCATACGGTAGAAATGTTTCGATTCCCAAGGCCCTTCCCATCTCGCAGACTTTATCAACACCGCACAGAGCCTCACAGTGGGTACATTCAGATAGTATAGGAGTGATTCTTCAAGTGTGACCTTGCCTCGAAACTTCAAGTCGTAATTTTCAGGAGTAAAGCCCCCGATAGTAAAGGGCTCATCCATAAGTACATGATCTCGCTCCATACCTTCAGCCAGAGCCGTGAGATAGACAACAGGCTTGAATGTTGATCCAGGTGATCGAAATGGCAGTGTGCTCCTATTAAAATTACTCTCGTAGTAGTCTCTGCCCCCAACAAGAACTCGAACGGCACCGCTCAGGGGATCAATTGCGACCATGGCTGCTTCCATCCTTGACTTCTCCGTGGAGTTTATCTCTTTTTCGTATCTGGCAAGGGTGGTTTTCAAATACTTTTCTGCCGTGGAATATCTCTGGATAACTGACGCTCTGCCCACTTCGCTGCAAGGGCTGCAGGCGAAGCTTCAGAGCCTTCCATGGACACGTTACTTGCTGCAGGTGCTATCTCACTCACTTTCAAAGCTCTTCTAAGTAATCTGGCTCGCTCTTCAACCCTTTTGATGGCTAATTCAACCTCTCTACTTACTTTTTCAGCACGCTCAGTATGAAAACTTTCAAGCCTGTCTCTGGTCCTCTGCAATCCTTGGTCGGCTAGCACTATCCTCTCGTCATCGTACTCCACTGCAGCATTCTGCACCACCTTTTCCGCGATGAGTTGCATCTTAAGATCCAAGGTCGTATGAACCTGCAGTCCCCCGCAAGCAACCTCAGTCCATCCGTACTTCTGAGTGAGCTCGTATAACACCTCGCTGACAAAATGTGGAGCTTTCCAAGGTCCTGAAGTACCCTCCCGCTCTCAATAGCGAGAACTAGAGGCTCGTCTAAAGCGCTGGCAGCAGTTACAGGATCCAAAAACCCCGCCTCCACCATCCGTCATAAGGCCCTCGCTTGGGGCTTCCTTCCCCTGCTGGAGTCGCGATATGGTGACAAGTGCTCTGGAGCTGGGATGATGCCCGCAAGCATTGTGCACTCGCCAAGAGTCAACAGAGACGGATGTTTGCCAAAATACAAGGCTGAAGCTTCCTCAATTCATACACACCATGTCCCCAGTAAATCTTTTTCACATACTGATGCAAAATATCCCACTTTGACAACTGCTTCTCCAATATAAGCGCAAGAATCATT
This sequence comes from Asterella californica, assembly GCA_036924285.1. Lineage (NCBI taxonomy): Eukaryota > Viridiplantae > Streptophyta > Marchantiopsida > Marchantiales > Aytoniaceae > Asterella > Asterella californica. Next base: position 17,711,691 of record JAYKYS010000001.1, on the reverse strand, counting down.
TCTGACAACTTTCGAGTCCATTTGCGTTCACTACTCAAAAATATATTTTTCACCAATAGCTGCGTGATCGTACTTCCGCCTCCACGTGAAGCTAGAGACTAAACGGCTCGAGAATCCACGCCTTGATGCTCGAAAAACCGTCTATCTTCTGAAGCAACTACAGCCTGCCACATCCATTCTTGCACCCTACCATTTCCTCGTTTCATCCAGGGTTGACTCCCTTCATTGCTGTCTGACTTACTTGGTCAAAACGTGGTTGATAGTGTATGAGGCTCTGTATCACACTTAGAGCAAGCTGCGAGGAACGTCAGCTAGTTCCATGTACACTTTGGATTTGCCGCTTGGATTAGGAGGTCTGTCTAGAGGGAGAGAATTCCACCTAGAACTGCATTGTCCAGAGTCTAGACAATCTTCTGCGCGTAAGCCGTGTTGATGGTCGTGCAGCAGGTTGCAGTCGGTCAGTTGGGATGAAGGATCGATAGCGGAAGTTCGTTGACTCTCCGTTGTCTTTTCATCTCCAGATTTCTGACTTTACAGGTAGACAATACAGGATGTTATGAACTTGTAATAAATTCTTGGGAAGCTCAATTCGAGCGAGCCCGAAGTACGGCCATAAAATTCCCGTGTTTGAGCACATAAGGCTGGGGTCCAGGCATTTCTTTCTCCTCCAAAGATCATAGCGAGACTGCTGGCTCGCCTTTTCCCTTTTTGTGTGAGGAAACTGATGCACCCAACAAGTTGTAATTCCTTCAATCAAACATCCAATACCAGGGGCTTGACAAGACATTCTCCCCTCACTTCCATCCATCCATCTCATCCTCATCCATCCAACTCTTGCGCTCAACGTACTTCTCTTTCGCAACGCAGCTCAAGCAGGCTCAAATCACAGAAATCACTTGTTCATTGTCAAGCTAACACTAACCTTTACGAGCCAGTATCGACACCATTCGAGAGTAGGTACATTCGGCGCACAAGATCCAAGCCTGTCTCCTGTCTTCCTTCGGACCTATCTTGAACTCTAAGACGTAAACACAAAACTCCTCCTCACCGTTTCAACCACCCACGGTTCAAGCAGAAGAACCAGTGCAATATCTACGTCGTGTAGAAAACTGTGAACGTGTGAATGCTGACGAAGTTGTGTGTACAACCAGCTCTGTCAATTCAGCTCGAATTGAATCTGCAGATTCTTCTAAAATTTCATCGTCGTACCCTCCTACCAAGCCTCCTTGAGTATTCCTTACCATTAAAGTCTGCTCGATACCAACTTCTTTCACCTCGATAAGAAAGTTGTGAAGAAGACAAGCAGAGAAGACGATATGAGGCAAGAAGTCAATCGTATGGTTAGCCGGCTGCGCAAGAAGCTTGAAGGTAGCCTGAAACGTGTTGAAGGTTTTCACATTATAGTTCCCACAGCGCTCATGTATGCTGTTGAAACACTCCTTAGAGTAACTCAAGGTATCCTCATCGTAGGGAGTCAACAGCCATGGGAGGTGTGGATATCGCCGATCACCTACAACGTACTGTCTCAGCCAGAAGCCTGCATTGATCTGCACCTTGGGTCCAGACAGAACATCTTTCCGATTCCCTCTCTCTAGAAACGTAGAGTTCCTCAATACGCGAGTTGGACGAGTCCCTCCTAACCAGCCACAGCCTATATCCATGAACTTACGATTAGAATCACATACTGCTTGAAGAATGACGGAGTATGTGCCCTTCTTATTCCGATACCCGGGAAGTTCAGACTCAATTGGAATGTGGCATATGCCGACCGCTCCACAGCAATTAGGCAGACCCGTTTTGAGCTGAAAGTCCTGCGTTACCTTCTCCATATCCCTCCCACTCGGCCAGGCAATTAGGTGGTTCAGCCTCCAGTTTATAGCCCTGACACTCTCCGCTATTGCTCCTTGGAGAGTATACTTGTCCATGACAAACTTGTCTCCCAGCTCCCCTAGGTCTGTCGCATTGATCAGCCAGTAGATGGTGGCTCCGACTTTCTTTTCCATGGATATTTCTGTAAATAATGTTTCTCTCACAAACGCTGGTACGAGGTGTTCAACCAGCCACAAAAATGTTCTCCTACTCATTTTCATGAGCCGAATCCACCGATCTTCATCCCAAACATCCAAAAGGTATGTGTTGAACCAACTCCCACCAGGTTTTACCATCTCTACTTCACCACTTAATTCTACATCCTGCTCCTCCTCCAACTCCTCTGTGACAGGTTCCAGCACCTCATTCGTCCCTTCTCCTTCTTCAACAACTGCTGCTGTTGCCAAGGTCGCTGCCTCCACCACATGCGGGAAATTTGTGTCGAGCTCCAGTATGTTTTCGTTCTCATAAACTGACGTGGGGCAGTAGAAATCTTCATCGTCATCCCCGGGGAAAAACACACTTGGATTGACTGTAACGCTTTGATATACATACAGCCAGCACAGCTGCACCAGCTGCGGCAAAAAGCTGCTGCCTCCTTCGAGGACTGACTGAGTAGTCGTAGTCCGAAGAAGAAGAAGACATTACAGCTTGCGTTGAGACCGGTAAGCTGTGAGCATGAGATGAGCTTGGAGTTCCTATGATGCCATTCCACCAATACCTCTGAATGTAAGGAGAAACAGAGGACATGGATCATGCTATTAGAGTCAAAGTTTAAACACAAATGCAGATTAGAATGGAGAAAATTCTCTAAAGGACTCAAACTCTGCTTTCCTTTCCAACACATACCTTCAAAAGGAGAAAACATGTTAGAGAAACTTAGGGTTATTTAGTACAAGTCACCAGTAAGGGCGTAAGTGATAGAAACAGAGCAAGCGCATCAACTTGTTACCGGGTTCACTAGCATACAGTTCGGACGAGTGACATACAACGCAGACTCGCGATAAGATGGAATACCCTCCGTAGATGATTTGATAAGTGCCCCAGTTATCGAGTTGAAAGGTGATCTCCTCGTCTTCCGATGTCTCCACAGACAAAGGTGATAAACACAAGGAAGAGTGGGCTTGTTACAACTGAAACAGCAAGACGTTACATTCTGCTTCACTGCAAGCGTGCACTTTAATCGTTCTCAAAACGTCTTTGCCCATGGAATTTAGCAGCAAGGATTTTGAACTTTCACAAAGAAAGTGACTCACAGCAGATGCTGAACTGGACTGTCTTGTTCAATCTGGTCCATACCATTTGTGGAAATAGGTAGATCTGGATTATCCTCTGGGAATTTTTGTTCATCGATCGATCGAGTCACTGCAGATGCTGAACTTCGACTGTCTTGTTCGATTTCATTCATCCATCGATCGATCATTACTGTTCAATGCTTTCATACGTTAGAGAAAATTCGGGGAACTCTTGAAACTATAATTTGGAGATTCTCTTAAGAATTCTTTTTTACCCAACTCTCCATACATCATCATACATACAAATCAAATTTCCATTTTGAAGTAGCTCATACTTTCACGAAGTATGAGCTAAATTCTTTCGAGCGGTGAGGACAGACTGAAGCCACTGGACAATTCAGTGACTTTGTTCGAGGCACATACCAAACACGAATATGCGCGTTGGACCGAGAGATCGTCAAAGATCTAGAGCTTTTATGCGAAATCTCACTTTCGATCCCACGAGATGAACCTGAGATTGTATTATCACCTGAAATCAATTAGTTCTGTAACTCTATATTAGAGTGACATAGTATTTTTTGGAAGAATCACTTTAGCTTCCAAACCAATTATGTGCTGTTCTACTCAGTACAGTGACAACCGAAGTGTAAGCAGAGCCATCTAACCTTTTTATAATAAATTTCTTAACATCACAATAGAGTGACTCATCTAACTCCTTTGGAACTCTTGAAAGAATATTATCTACTGATATTATCAAGTCAACCCTAACCAGAAGTAGTTCTGTCTTCAGGGTCTAGGATTCGAACTGAGGTGAGAGAGTCTCCGTACGAAACTTCTTACCCTCTAGCATTCTGTTCTACAAACCTTTCACTTCCAGTTGATAATAGCTCTGATTTCAGCATGGACCTTCATTTCCTCATGAAGACTAGCTAAGGATTGAAAAAGAGAAATAAATTCTGGTAGATAATGTCAAACCCCTACTCTGCACATTAGCTCATGCGCTCCACGCTTGTCCTCTTCCGACCCGCTTGCATTTGTACACATTGGATGCTTATCGTATTCAAGACGAAAGAAGAAGCAGAACATTTCATGGAAGAGCTTCCACGTTGTTAGCTTACGTTCTTTCTAGAGCTTTCCACAAGAGGGTGACTTCTGAAATTCTGAATGACACAAGATAAGGACTGATATCCGAAGATCGGTGTCCCAAATGCTTTAGCTACAGTCCACTAAAAGAATGATATCCTAAGATAGGTGTCCCAAATGGTTTAGCTACAGTCTTCTAAAAGAATGGTCGTAGGTTAAATCCTTTGCTGATACGGTACAATCCTCTAAAAAAATGGTAATGGGTTCAATCCTTTGCTGATAAGACTTAAGGTGCATGCTTTGTAAACTTCTGAAGAACATTCTTTAAGAGAATGGTCGTGGGTTCAATCCTTAGCTGATACGATTTAAAGTGCATGCTTTGCAAACTGTTAACGGAACTTCTGGTCCTTAGAGTCCCACTGTAATGAACTCACATGGACATTTACCATATCCTCAACGAAGATTTTGTTAGACCCGACTTCTACTTCATTGAGAGCAACATCTTGCATTACTGCCTTGACGTGTACCTCCGAGTTGAAAACTATACTTGGTTGATGTATTTTCTTCTTTATCAAACAAATCTGAGATAAATTGTCTAGATCCCTTCATGGCTCTATAAGCCGAGCAAATAATGACGTGTCCTACATTCATGGGTGCTCCTTCCTAGTAGCAAGCAACCGTCGCACCAGGATTCGCGCTCTTTGTATGAAATAAAATTGGACGCCTACTGTGCAGGAATGTATAGATGTGCAAATAATAAACTCTTCTAAGACAAATGTGAGCCTTGCATCGTGCCGATACACAACATGTGGCATTGAGCTGATCAAGAATATAGTGAATGATTCTATTTCTTTTGAGAGCTTTCGTTTCTCCCAAACATCCCAAAAGGGCCAAAGGTGAAGAATATGCATGGAGATAATCTCTAAGGTTCATTCGCGAACCGGTATCGTACAACTGAGAAAACTACCATTCGACTCAGTTCACAAATCGGATCCAAAGCGAAATTGAGTAATTGCTTTACTCTACCTGGATCATAAAATACTGTAGCTCCACTCATGACGTTACAAACCCCTAATCATCACGTCGAAAATGCTGTCGAAAATGCTTTCTCTTCCGAAACTATGCTGCTCTGTATGGTTGGTGATTGAAACGATACGTTCAACACTGCCGGTTGCGGAAGTATCACTGATTGGCATCTCGCTGCACTAGCGGTAGCTGATCATGTGATCGATGTGAAGTTTGATCATTACCTTCGATCGAAGTATATGGAATCGCAAGCCCTCCAAGTTTCCCTTCCATGAATGAACATACTGTCCAGGCAACATGGAGAGCTCGCCCACTGCCCAGAGTTGCCATGTAAGTGTAATCAAATGTAAGAACTGATTAAGAACTGATTTTGAATTTGTACCTTTAATGTCAATTTAATCACATTCCGGTACACGGACTTAGATCGTCTTCGCTGCATTGCACTGTAACTGCGCCGTAACTGCGCCGACAGTGGCATAATCCAGTCCCAGAATTCTTTCGAACTGGAACCTATCAGCATGGCTCGTTGTGAGCATCCCCCGCTATCAACAACTGACGCAACATCAGTCCCTTTACTCCCTGTGTTCCCATACCATGTTCGTGATCGAGAAAGCCATTAAAACTATCAACGTATTTCCGGAACGGGGTGTTCTGGTAAAATCGCTTGCATTCTCGTATTGGACTCTTCTTTTCTACTTACCACCAAGGGTATAAATTTTCCCCTACCTGACATTCTATATCACAGGACTAACAGGGTGCTACTCTCAGTCGATAAAGTAGGCCCTAGAGCAATCTCTAACAACTGCGAGCCAGTTTAGGTACCTTCAGCCTAAGGTTGCGAGAGCGATCCTTAAAACGCACGCGATTGCACAAATAGTTCGTAAACTAACGAATTAACGTTGCACAGACGACTGCGCAGAGCGCTTCGAGAAAAGTGACTTTTCTCCCTAGAGGCTCCATTGCCCGCTCCCGTTGTTGTGCGTGATGGAGAGGATGGCCTCTGCGTTGCAACCGCAACGCTTGTGAATCATGCGCTGGAACTTGAACGTTTGCCCTGTCCTTTTCGATCATTGTTCAAGGATAGAAAGTTGTTCACCTCGTAAGCATGGCTGAAAATGCTGAACCCAGCGGTTTTGAAGGCACTCTCCTGGATTCTACGCCAGAGACTACCCAGTACTGGCCTTATTTAAACTTCGAGTATTTTCCCAAACGCCAGTACCACGTTCATCACCAGTTTCAGACCACCGCTGCGAAACAGAGCACAGTCGGTAACAACTTTTTCAAGGGATTAAAGTGGTGAGTTTCTCTGGTTGACCGCGTCTTCGTATTTGCTCCGATTGATTTCTTTGGGGTTGAGCGAAGTCTTATTTGCTTCGCTACAGTTGTTTAAATAACGATGAGTACTCAAGCATCTTATCAGGAATCACATGATTTAGACGTGAGCCTACAGTAGAGGTACACCTTCTAACTTGACCCGTTATGCTCCCGTTGATATTCAGGTCTCCAGATGGATCGCGCTTTTTGACGAGTAGCGACGACAATAGCCTTAACATATTTGACCTGTAAGTGTGATGGCTCTCGTTAGTTGCTTCTTTGCTTCTTTACCCATGGTTTCTGACCTATTTGGCTTCGTCGTACGAATAAGGGTTTTACAGATATAATCGACACGTCAGGTTTCGAAGAGGAAAGTTGTGAACCGACTCCAGCGTTGCGCAAACTGCAAGCTTCGTCCGCGTTTACAGTTTGGCAATTCGGTCTATTGCAAGCCGAAAGGGTTTCGGTATATTTGTAACATTTCGGTTGTCCGTTTTGATGAAATGTGTCCGACAGGCCCAGTGATGCAGTTGAAGATTGCCCCGCGGTTGATCTGACCTCCGTTGAAGGTACGAGTTGATATACGTTCTCTCCTGTCTATCAGTAGGAATGTATAACTTTTAACAGAAAAGTCCCAGACGGAAACCTGGTATATCGACATTTGAAGCTGATTCTGTGGTCCTCCTGGTTTACCAGATTCTTTCATGTCATCTTTGAGGATGCAGGAAGGGGAAGCAGTGTATGATTTTTGCTGGTATCCAGTTACGGTGGCGTCAGGTGAGATGTTCGTATTTTTAGCCCCTGAGCTGTTTAGCTGCAGTGTATCTAGTGAATTCACTTCCTTACCATCTCACTCCTGTCGTCGATATTCCGCGTGTTAGTTTTGGACACAAACTTCTCATCATTTGCATCTTCTGGTATCAATCTGCGGTTTTTGACTGAATTGCTGTCTTGTACCAGATACAAGTACATGTGTATTTGCTACCTCATGCCGCGACCATCCGGTTCATGTTTGGGATGCCACCACTGGAACGGTATGTCCCGAAAAAGCTCATGAAAAACTCACCTCAGAGCGCTAGCAGCTGGTGGTGCTGATGACCACACCAAAGTTGATACCCCTGCTACCTACGTCTGATGTGCCCTGTCTATATTTGTGCATTCCTGTTTGAAACAGCTCCGTTGCACGTACAGAGCTTATGATCAGATGGATGAAATAACCGCTGCGTATTCCCTTTCTTTCAGTCCTGATGGAAGCAAGTAAGTCTTACGTACTGGGAACACTTTTACTTTCTAGTCTGCATACAGCAATCAAAGTCCTGTTGAATGTAGGAGTGGTGGTGCCGAAGTTTGAAGCCGCTCCATTCAGGGGACATGGTATGGCCCAAAGCTAAAGGAAAATGTCATTTTCGCTAGCAACGGCTGAAGTTCTAAACAAGAAGCGTCCGTCATGGTATCAAGCGAACATCTTTGTCATCGTTTGATGCATTGTCGTGGTCGCTTTTGATCGGGGCAGGTTATTTTGTGGGTACAACAGGACCATAAGAGCATTTTACACAGACCGTCCTGGCCGGGAGTTTACACAACACTCTACTCTCACAGCTGCCAAAGATGGTCAAACAGGTACGCTAGGTCTGTTGGTTAACATATCTGGTTGTTGTTGTGCAGTTGTGGAGACCGAAATAATGCAGAAGAGAAAGACAGAGGTTTCGTAGCACCTCTTGTTGTTACGGATCCTCTCTAGATCAGAGGATGCAGAGATAGCAGTGTGCCGGAGGCTAATTTGCTTTCATTCATTTCCTTAAGTTGTTATGCAGCTCTACAGGCAGCACTCTAGTCCCTGCAACCTGTATGAATCATAATGCAGGAGCTGATCTACAGCAGTAATGGGCGACCAACTTCATGGGAGGGTACTTGTCAACAACCATGACACTTTGGCTGTCGTTTTTGTAGGTATCATATCTTGTCTCGCATTCAGTCCTGACAAGGAAGGGTTGCTAGCGGCGGGTTCATATAACCGTACGACTGCGCTCTACGATGCGAAGAGCTTAGAGCAGCTATTTGTACTCCACGGTCAGCAAGGTGGTGTGACACAGGTATCACGTCTATAAACGGCCCTGGACTGGTTAATACTGTATCATATTTCGCCTCATAGTGTCCAGCATCATTTTCATCCTTGATCGCTATATGTTTTCTAGCCACCATCCTCATTATCAGGTAGTGCTGGTTATGATGGCTGTTTGGCTGTACAGAATGGTAAACTGTCTCTTATCAGTTCAAACTGTTTACAAGATCCCGTCGCCGATTGGTTCTTTGTTCTAACTTGTGAGGTGCAACATGGACTTGTACAACCTTTGAGATATGTTGCTGAAACATTGATCATTGGAGTGTTTGTGTAAAAGGTTATGTTTTCGAAAGATGGCAACTTTGTCTACAGTGGAGCACGCAAGGTACAGCTGACTGCCTTCCCTTGTGGAATTTGAAGGTACTTGATTTCACTTGAAAGACAGCTTGAAAATTATCTGGCTCAGTGGTTAGATGATCAGTCGTGTTTTCGTCTGTCCGCCTTTTGCATTCCCTTTTAGAGTGCAGGAAATACATTCAGATGTTAGACTGATAATATCTGGTCGTAATTTCGTCTGCTATTATGTGGGCTGGCTGATAAGGATCCTGAAATTCTATGCTGGGATGTACGCAACACAGCAGGTGTAGTATACAGGTAACGGTTTTAACCTCTCTGGAGCAGTGTTGTTATGATGCTTGTTTGTTGAACACCACGGCCACTAGCTATTCCTTTTGTGTAAGGTACTAAAGTCTGCGAAGAAGACTAGATGCATGCACTATACCCAAGCCATGCGGTCTGCACCGTACGTCTAACATAAGAGTATGAACAAGTCCACAAGTTTCTCTAACACTGCCAGTAATTTTAAAGTCTTAACAGAAATTAATTCTCGTCGAGTATCAGCAACTGGTAGAGAAGGGTTTATCTTCTGGGATAAAATAGTATAAACGTCGTTCAATTTTGTGGAGGTACATTGATAGCAATGTGGCGATAGATTTATCAAGAAGACGTTTAGATGGCTTTCTATGGTTTTGGAGCAGATTACCGCGCGTTACAGCAGATACCAATCAGCGAGTGGCATTCGACATCGAACCGTTTGGTCATCATCTTGGAACTGGGGGACAGGTATGTCTCGTGGCGTTGTATACAACGCCTAACGTTGTTAGTGTGTACGGAGATATTCCTACCGCGCATTTCTGATGCAGTCGTACCTTGCAGCGTGAATTGTTTCCCGTATCAGTTTTATTCTTTGTTCCTCAAGCATCACTGATTGTGTAGCTTTTGGTTTTCCTCGAGTTATTTATTTTCCTCAGTGTAAGCTTGTTTCTGGATTTTCCTTGCGTGCACCCTTGGTTTTGCGGTTTGCAATACTAGTTGAGGTTTAAAAGATATTGTTGAGCAGGATGGGATTGTGCATATTTATGATCTGCAAACCGGACAGTGGGTGAACAGTTTCCAGGCTGCTTTAGGTAAGCGCGACCCTCGTTACAGCTTATCCGCTTTAATCCGTCAAGTTAGTACCTGGTAGGCTCGTATGCTCCTCTGAACATTCTGTTCAACGCTTTAGTAGTGATCTGGGATTTTTTATGACATGCTCATTGAGAGATGGTAAAAGTATTCTGCTGGGATTCCGTGCGGGGATGACTTTTCATGTGTAACCACCATAGTACGGGAATCTGTGAACTAAATCTTTTCTGGGGCGTTTGTGCAGACACCGTGAACAGCTTTTGTTTCCATCCATTTTTGCCACTGGCTGCTTCTGCATCGGGACATCGACGTTTCATAGTTGATACAGAACTTGACAGTGATAATCAGCTGTATGAAAAGTCTGTTGAAGGTTTGAAAAGTCTCTCTTATGAACTCGTTTATTCCGCCATCCTGTGTTTGTTTGTTTCCACGGAGAATGTTTGGAGATGTTAGCCTCGCCTGTATGGGCTGCTTATGGTTCAGTGCTGGTATGTGGGTTTCTGTTTACAGTGGAAGAGAACTGTGCATCCGTATGGCGCTTTGCATGCACATGGGTGAGCTCACAGGATCAGCATGCTATCGCCATTGATAAGGACGGAAGCGAACAGACGAAGGCTGCTGTGCAAGACCACAGCGTCATACATTCCTCTTGAAGACGGAGCAGCCCGTATGTTACTTATTATTTGGCCCTAGTTGGGTGGCATCTGTAAGTGAGGACTAGCAAGGCAGGAGGTCTGCACTGATCAAGTAGCTGCTCTAAATTACTTGACAGAGCTAGCAGATCAACTTTGAGATCACATCATGTACGGTCAAGCATGAGAAGGTCATTAACTGGGTTTTCTCAGCAATTCAACTCTGTTTGTTTTTGGTCTCCTGACGCAGTTGGGGTTTAGTTGGTGAAACCTTCCTTTCATTAGCATGAAGACCTGGAAAGGCTCTGCAGATCTTTCCAGATTCATTTGTATCTTGGGGTAATCGCAACTTGCGTGACGTCTAAGTACCGTTGGTGCTACTAGGGGAATGAGTTTCAGTTTGGGATTCGGGGGCCTTAGTTTCGGCCTTTTTTGAGCTAGGTGTCTGGAGCCCTATCGTACTGACTGTCAAGTAAGACACAACGCGTCTTCGTACGTCGTTGTTAACAGAAATGAACATCCGTAATCATCTATCTCCGTACATGGACCCTTACAACAGATCTCGCGAGTGCCACCATGCTCAAGTTGGTGGCTGACGCTTTCAGATTCTAGTCCTGCAAGCAGTTTGAGCAGTTTCGAGCTCATCTCCACAGTACACAATTTTGGGTGAAAACTTATATACACTTAAAAGTACATGCCCACAAAGGTGCAGGGTGTTTGTTAAGGTACCGAAGTCTATGGTTTGAGCCCAGGTAGGGGGGACAAAATTATGACTTTTGTGCTGAAGTGCAGCAAAAGCTACTGAAGCATGTCTGCAGACCTTTTACCTAATGATGAAAGAAAAGTGGCAAATCTCTACTTCTATGGATACGAAGCTATCAAGAGCTCCGGTAAGGTTTGAAACTCCTACTTGAAAAAATCGTTATTTACTCTGTTAGGATTTGACTCATGCGACTGTTGGCAGCAGACACTCGAGAACCCCACTCTAGGAGCTCCTTGCTGGTGTCATCCTTGTGAGCTATGACTTCGATGAAACACAAGTTCTTCGCGTTCTGCTCACTCTGAACTTCGGTAATTGCCCGCGCCAATTCATCCTCGGTTCTGACCTGCAAAGATACAACTCACGGCAAGGTTTGGTAACGATGGAAACATAGACCAGAATCGAAATTTGGACTCAAACAGTATCATTGTCCGACAGCCCTGACTGTCAAAGCTTCCGCCCACAGCGATCTCTCGGTTACTCCGCCACAGACAGACTGACGTATTACTCTGCTTGGGATATGTACCCCTATCAGTGTGTCAAGTTCGTTAATCTAACTCTGAGCAAGCCCAGCTAACGAGGCCACCGTTTGGTCATCAGCAACGATTTGCTTTCTGTTTAACCAAGCATTATCATATTATACTGGAACGGGTTTCTCTGATAAATGACCGTAATAATTGGTGATTAATCGAGAGCATTGACCTAATTAAATTAAGAACTTATGGGAGAGAAACTATGATTTCACTAGAACATCACTTTCCTTGCATGTCCAAACTTTCCCGTCTCCGTTGCGTATGGCTTCGATCAGCGCACAGTAGTCCCAGTTCTTGATAACGTTGTACGGTCCGTCGTGAATCTCAACTTCGATGGTATATCCTCCGTTGTTGATGAGGAATATGATGCTCCTGTGATTCTGTCGAATCATTGTCGAAATGTCTTGACATGTCACCTGCGGAGTCCCGTCCTCTTTCAGGGCTTGTAAATCAAGAAAAGACGATGCTGGGAACAAAACGGTCTGGACAGTTTTGCTCCACAAGTATCTAGAATCTGAACCAACAACTGAATGACGTATTTCAACAGCAAAGAAGAAAGTCATAACAGACTCGAGGATGCCAAACACTTTATGTACCTGAAAACTTCCATCACCGATACATGCTATAACGCGTTTATTTGCAGCCGCTTGGGCGTAGCCGAGAGTTGCTCCAACAGACCACCCGATTGATCCGTATTGCATTTGGAACTCGTAACTGGAAATACCGATCGGAGATCAGCCGAGCCTAACATCAGGTAGCTAAAGTAGCGTGAATTAAACTCACAGCTGCTACGGTTGTATGTGGGGGAATGCGTCTGATGATGATCGGTTAGACACGCTATGAAGTTGAGAACCCAACGTCAATCTTCAACGTGAATCTTCCTGGCATATTCCTGATCGTCTATAGATGGGTGCGAATGGTTTGAGAGTACCGAATGGATGAAGAATGTGGGAGCACTGACTTACCCACAGCCCTCCGGCAATTTAAGCTTCTGACAGTTGAACCAAGAGTCTCCAGTTTCAGCTATGACTGCCGTATCGGAACTGAGCATGTTCTGCAGAAGTAGTAGCAGCAGCACGTGGAAGAGGAATGAAAAACGCAAGAAGTCGACATCAGTTATTCCACTCGTCTTTCTGTCAGATTTGAAATCGGGTAACAGCTGCAAAGCGCATGAGCATGTGCAATGGGAGTACCTGAATGTATTGGAAGAGCACATTGATCCGGAGAGGTTCGGTGGAGTGGGACATTTGGAGAACGCCGGGAGGAACGAAAATTCGCTTGTAGTTCTCGTAAGCGACTTCGTTCTTCTTGACTTTTTGGGAAAGGAGACCAAGAAACTCCACCAGCATAACACATCCATACGACGCGCCTGCACCCACAGTCACTCGGTCGGGCTGGACTACAAGCATTTTCTCCTTTTTGATCAGTAATGAGTACCCAACGGAGCTGTAATCGTTAAAAACTGGTCCTATGAAGATATAAGCGTCGGCAGACTCAACAATTTCTAAAGCAAAGGGAGAGCTTACGGCACCCCAGTACGTCCCAATGAATTTAGGAAACGTTTCTGGGAACAGTCCTTTCGCAGAGGGCATGACAGCGACTGGATAGCCTGCTGCTTCCGCGAAATCGATGCAAGCCTTCTTTGCTTTACCCCGAATTCTCGGCCCACAAACCAAAACAGGTTTCACGGCTCGGTTGAGAAATTCGGCTGCTGCCTCCACTCCTGCTTGCAAGGTTGCTGGGTTGGAGACTCTGGTCGGCATGGTCAGTTGCCCCAACTTTAGATATGTAGAAATTATCATCGATGGATCATCAGCATATCTTTGCGTACAGCGTCGTTAAGTTTAAGCTTCTGGTCTTCCCAAGGCGCTAGTCATGTGCTTCAATGGTTGTTCTTGAGTTCCTAGGTCTGTACCCAGTTGTGTCTGTTCGAGTTCTCTGTTGCCTTCGTTCTTAATTAGGTGCAATGCGAGCTGATACTCTTAGCGCTCATTTCATCCGAAGTGTCCAAAACTTGTGCACCTTTAATAAAAGAATGCAACGGACACTGAGAGTCGTGATGACGGTACCTTGCCTGCGGGCCGAAGGGAAGGTCGGGAACAAAACTCGGATTCGATATGTGAGGCAAGTTGCAACTAACGCTTATGTACACAGGTTTCTTCTCCCTCATGGCTGTTGCAAAAGCGTAATCTACTAGTTCGTGTGCTGAATTGAGATCGTTCACCGTCACCTGAAAAACCAATGGACACCACAAACCAACAATTGCGTAGAATTCAGAACCCTATTACGAGATGCAGCACTTACAAAGAGCAAAATGTTTTGACGCTTCCTGTTCCTCGTCTCCGGTCTACTCTTGCTTTGCCAGATCAATTAATGGTGAAGTTATCACATTCTCGTTCCCACTATCCGTCCATGTTTGAACTAACACAAACAACTGGAAGGTCCGTGGACTAGTCCACCACAACGCTGAGTTATGAATCAGGGATATCTTTGGGTTCCGATGAGATACGAAAACATCTGACTAGGTTTCGAACAAATAAAGGATCTCGTGAAGCAAAATCCTGCCAGGGACAAGCTATCACTGAATAAAACCACGGGCCCTGTAACATAACGAGAGTTGTACGAAGGTAGAATTCCATGCAAATTGTCCTACAGCCGTCTACCTGGCAGCAGGTCACGGTTCGGAAGCACTGCAGTTCTTGACTGAAGTCAGGAAGTCCGATGGTATGATGCAAAATGCGGACGGTGCCATAGTCATTGGAGTTTGGACCTCCGACTATACAAATCACTGGCAGATTTTCGCTGTAGGCTCCAGCGATGGCGTTGATGACACTCAAACCTCCGACCGTGAAGGTCACGACCACACATCCCACTCCCTTGCACCGGGCGTACCCGTCAGCAGCGTAGCCGGCGTTGAGCTCGTTGCAGCAACCGATCAGATTGAGCTGTGGCTCTAACAGAAGCTCGTCTAGCAAGAGGAGATTGAAGTCCCCGGGAACATGGAAGACATCCTTTACTCCGATTTCTACCAGGCGACGGGCTATATGCCTTCCAAGCGTGGTCTCGGGACGAGCATTGTGCATAGTACGGGCGTAGTTGCCTGCGCTCAGTGCACAAGAATCATTTGCCATGGCGTTCGCTTGATCACTCGCTGTACCATGACCAGGATCAACTTCAGTTTCACTCGGACCAACGATCAAATTCGTTAAACGTTACACCGATATAGAGTTTAGAACAAAAAGAATTCACAAACTTCTTCCCCGGCGAGCAATTTTGCAGGGAGAGCTTGTGGATGCTTCGTATCTTTTACGTGCATTTGAAAGAAAAGCGTAGCACCTTCCTCTTTTCCTCCAGGACTCTATCTAGACGTTTAGAACGCTTGAATTTCAGAATATTCATTTTGACCTCTATCCTGGCCAAGTACGACTACTGAGGAAACGCCCATGGGAACAGCAAGTGATCTCATGCGGAGTGATCACCCGAGCTGGGAAGAAGTCTGTCCGGAAAGTCCTGCAACTCTTCTTTTCTGTTATCGTTTAATTGAGGTTGAGGTACCGGTGAATCGTAGAGGGAGGGCGAAGAGGTTTTCGTAGAATTCGAAGTCTTTCTGGCAGGATTGCTGGGTAAATTCGTGAACGCCTGCGCCTGCTCCGATAATTTTCGCTGGAGTCTCTCCGCGGCCTCGGTGCTTGTTAATTTAGAATGTCTCGGTTTCCAATTCCTGAAAACCATCACGAAGAGCCACTGCGCCTGTTGGCACTCCTTTACACGGCTCGCCGAATTAGAGGCACTCTTCCCAGAACGGCACAGCACGAAAACAATGCCTGTGGTGAGTTGAAGACCTGCCCTGGCATTCGTGCCTTGAACCTTTGTCTCATTATCGTGATCCTCTTCCACTTGCAAACCGTGGCTCGATCCCTGTTACTAATGCCTGATTCCTGACACAAGAAATGCTTCAGCGAACAGCGCACAAAGGATGCAGCAATTCGCTTTTTGAACCGACACCATTAAAGTTCCGAGGTTTGAGGAGCGGCATCTCCATAGACTGTCACTACGTTCGCTAACCATTACAGTTCCCAGATCTCAGAGCTCGTTATCATAAACCTCTGCTACGGAGAGCGCCATATTGACATCATACATATCCCAGAAGGAAGTATACAGATTACGGACTCATCCATGGAAGGAAATCTTCTGCTAATTCTTCTCGAGAGAGTTTCTAGATATCCTTACGCTTTGCACGCGAAGTTCAGACGCCAGCGTTGGCTTCCGCACGTTTGTTCTGTTTGAGAAGAATTAATGGTCCCGCTCAGTAACGAAGTGAGAACGTCAGGAGGAGGCTGGAAGCGAAGTCCAAATAAACGGGAAGCGAAACTGAGAAGGCTCAGAAAACAAGACTAAAGTCACACCAGACATTCAGCTGGTTCTTGAGTCGTTTTCCTCTGTACTTGGCGACCAAGAGACCAGTTGAACTTGAATGATCATGTAATCACCCATAGCTTTACTCACCAGTTTAGGAGATCTCTCCGGCGGCATGAAAGACATGAAAAAGCGGTGAATGTGTTGTGGCTTCAATTTGCACTTACACATGTATACGATGCCTGAGTCACTTATCTTGAGCTTTACTGCAGCCCGCGTTTGTTCTCAACATGCTCTCTAGCTCCAGCAAGCCCGTTTACCACAGTAAGTACTGTTTCCTCACCTGTAAGGATCAGTGCTGCTATTCGCAGGAGCTCGCGGCAAAACTCTTCGGGAGGTTGCTGATTCACTGATCTAATGCTAGCGGGAGGAGGGGTATGTGGTTACCTCTTTTCTCTACTACCTTATCTTGTTATTACTTGTTAATGTTTCTTTATGAACATGACTTCCATATGGTGAGTTGGTTAGATCAGAATCTATAATGCAAGAGGTTTGCTTGAATCAAAACCTGAATCTGCTATTTTGATACTACAATCCTTGGTCCGTGTTTCAAGACGGATCGGATGAAGAGCCCCATACTCAGTAGTAAGAAGAACTCTGACCCCCCGCCCACCCCACGAAGGGTGGGGAGGGTGGTGGAGGAGTCCGTCCGCGACAAACCCACGGGCACGCACTTCGGTTCCTCGGTCTCCCCGACGGCATCGGCCGGCCACTGAAGGCCGAATTTTGTCCCGTCAGAAAAGTCGTGGTCTAAACCACCTGCCTGATAGACTTTTGTCTAAACCATCTACCTAATAGAAAAAGTCGTATGCCAAAACTTGGTCGGAGGAAGCCATTGCCAGAAGGCATGAATCATCTGCCATCTGCTGCACGCGATCTTACTAGTGGCCACCGTGGTCCCATCAGCCAGAAAGTTGGAGTTTGCTTGAGAGCAAGCCTCCACATGCCACGTCCGCTCCATGCCTTTGTGCAAATTGTGCCGCTTGTTCTCTCGCCGATTTGATGTGTTTGTCTCCAAGATTCTTACTTCTCCACGAATCATCGTTACGGAGATGAATCCTCCTCTTCACATGTTCTTTCCGCTTGATGGACAACAGGGCGTCAGAGTCCATCGTAGGTGTATGCACGAGGCGATCCGCTGTCAATTGGATCACACGTAGGCTGAGTTGCAGCACTTAGTTTGTACTTCCTATTTCGAGAAATGTATGACACTGTCGAGGGTTCATACCAGTACCAACATTCCTGAATTTTGACGACGTAGTATGATCTTGTCATTCGTCGTGAAACAGTACTGGACTTCGCTCCGAGATCTAAAACAGTCAACTGCCAATGACTCTGGAACAGTCAACTAATCCTCCTGCCATAGCATCTGACCACCAACAGCCGGACTGAAGAGCCAGTGCACATAGGTGTCTTTCATCAGTAATTTACTTGGTCGGGCCCATGCGCAAAAGTCGTTACTTGATCGGGCCCATGCGCCAAACTCGTTACTTGATCGGGCCCTTTACTGGTAGTAGGAAGTGTTCGACCGACATCGTGGCAGTGTAGTTGACATCGACAGGTTGAATGTCGACGTGGATTGCAGTGTATGTACAACAGGGACAGTCATAAGACGTGGTAGAGTTGAAAATGCGAAGTAACAGAATGTCGCCTTTCTGATTTCCACGCATAAAGAATGCATTTCTGAGTGCCATAAACGCGTCCATCTTCGGCGTTCCAGTTAGAATGAAAATGCAGAAATCATGCCCTACGAAAGCTCACAGATCTTGCGAAATCGTGGAGGTTTTAAGGTTGTTAGCCCGTCGGAACTACGGCAGCGAGTTGAAGGAAAATTTGAGCGTCGAATGCATCCGGCTCATGAAGGGATTAAGTTCTTCATGCAAACTGAGCGACAACGGTAGGAAGATATCTAGCAGCGAGACTCCGGAATATAGACTTCTACGAGCCTTTTGCCTTCAAATCGAAGAGTCTCTTCCTTATTGCGGAGATCGGTGAGGAGCCGATCAACGGGTTTAGTAACATGATTGTGGAAAGCGTCGAGAGGGGCCGCTGCGGACCGTCTTGCTTGGTATACACACATATCAGTGGTCCTAACCAGCTGGAACTCCAGGCCTGTTCCTTCGAATTCACATTCGCGCTTTCCTGTCTCCTCTTCCATGAGCATTGCGTTTCTGGTGTAGTCTTCCAGCCAATCAAGTTTGGCTCACTTTTAATTAACTAAGATTTTGCTACGAGGTCCGATCCCCGCAGACCGAAGACGATCTGATGACTCTCATCTAAACTTCCGGAAAGAGATGAATCCAACCACATAATCGATAATGTTCTTCAGACGGCACAAATCCGGGCATAAATCATAGACTCAGGAATACAAGGTTAATCATTGGACCCGCAAAAACGTGGACTACAGATCTTCAAGGGATGTCACCCAGATGGTTTCTTACCGTGGAACAGATTTGGAAGTAACTCATTCCATTTCTGGGTGAGGCTAAGGAGCGCCTGAATCACGACTTGTGGGAAATGGGACCGTATTGTACTCTCGGTATGAAATCATGGCTTCTCTCCTACCTGGAAATCAACCTATCGTAGAGAATTCTTGAGACTTGAGTCACAGGAATCAGTAAGTGTTTCTCTTTTTGGTTGTCCGTTGAGTTTGATCGGCTCAGGAGAGTTTGTTTCGTCGACCGTGAAGATGAATTTTGGCAGAGACACGCGGGGCGCGTACTGCATTCCACGTCGACATTCAACCTGTCCATGTCAACTACACTGCCACGATGTCGGTCGAACACTTCCTACTACCAGTCAAGGGCCCGATCAAGTAACGAGTTTGGCGCATGGGTCCGATCAAGTAACGACTTTGGCGCATGGGCCCGACCAAGTAAATTACTGGTCTTTCATAGGTGTCTTTCATAGGTGTCTGACGCCTTCACTAACGGTCCACTGAAAGATTCGGGAGCTCAAGGTCTACTCTCATCGCACTATTATTTGCTTTATGTGTTTGGGTTCGGTATATTTTGGTATTCACTTGTTAAACCCCCTCCTGGTATAAAAGCTCTTCAATGGAAATATTCTCTTTATATTTTTATTTGAAATCAAAATTCCATTTCAAAGAGAGAACTTTCTTTTAAAGACAGAAAACGTCAAATCTTAGATGATTGATTCCTGAAATCTTTTAAAGCGAAAGCAATTTTTTTGGGGCAATATGGCAGCGCTTCTCAATCGCTTTCTAATGTTACCTTTCACATTAAATTTAGAAATCGAATAAAAATGATATGAGAAAGTGAAAATCGCTCTAGGTAACCCAAAGGAGCGCATTTCGCGACCACGGTCACCAAAAAGTAAAGGATCTGGGTTATCCAGACCTTAAGTATTAGGAGTGGTATTTAACACATTTTCGTTTTTTGTCAACCACGATTGTCGGTGATTATCTGTATAGAGCGTGTGTTGGAGAGGACATTAGCAAATAATCATCGATTAAGATAAAATCATGGAGTTTAAGAACACTTTGGTTATGACCTCCTAACATGGACGAACTCTGTGTTATATTGCTAAACTTGTAAAAGTGATTTCTTTTCCATATCGACCTCCAATTCATTAGTTCGAATGTACATTTTAACGTGAAAAACGTTCTGCTATCGAAAAAAGTTTCTTGGTTACATATAGAGCTTGTCTAGATCATAGATGTAACTGGTCAAAAAACGAGAAATGGTGCCCATAGGAGTAGCCCCTCAAGAGCATTGCTCACTTATAAACAGTTAGGGAGCAAGTTAAGGAAAAGTTTCACAATGCTAATCTTTATATTAGATTTTATTTTACAGAATTCTCTAAAAGCTACCACGCTTTCTTAACTTACGATAAAACTCTTTTTATTTTTACGTCAAACTATGTTTTATGTTACCGGAAAACACATAAACGTTATGTAAAATGTTATAGAAAGTAACTTTAAAAATCAAATTTTTCTATAACTAGTAAGTGTCAAGCAGCCCTGCAGTTGTCAACAGATCCAGACAGAACCCATAAGTGTAACATCGGGTTCAGAAAATATCTTCATTTTATTTATATATTAATTTATGGTTTATATAATCTTTCTCGTTGAAAGGATTAGAGCATAAATAATGAAAACCCTCGAGCTTATAAGTGTACAAGAGATGACTGCACATTCAACATGCACTTCTAGGTGGGGAAAGGGCAGAAAACAATCGTAGATGGAAGAGCTAAATTTAATAATCCAAATGAAGCAGGAAGTGCATTGGGGTCTTGTCAAACATCTGAACCTAGTAATCAATGTTAGATGATTGCTGTTTGAAAACGTTTAGTTATAATTCTATAAAATAGATAAAAAATATAAAGTAATTTTAAATAAATATATTCTAGAGATAAATGTTATATTCTATACATAGTATAAAAACCTACAAGGCATGTGTGTTGAACTGTATTCTAGGAACCATAAGATCGGCTTCATGTCTTGTCAATCAAGTTTTGTTTAAAGTTTAATTTATCACGTCCGGAAGGATTAGGAGATAAATTAAACAGCTTTGCATTATTCTCCTTTTCTGGACTTGGAAGAGGTGGACATATATCACCCTCAAATAAGAGAACATGAGGTGACTATCCTAGTTAGATAATATATACATAGTTAATATAAGTAAATTTCAAATCAAACCTTTTGATGAGACAGTTTTGAAAAAAAATTGAATTTCTGATACTCTCTAGAGACTCATCTAAGGAGTGCAGTGGGAAAATTTCTCCCACTTCACAGATACAGATAGAAATCCTTCGCTCTTAAGAGATAAAGACTTCCTTAGAGATAAAGTGGTCTTATCCTTAGAAAGGGTGGAGATGCTCTAATGAAGATCCACTCTAGTGGTTTCACGGAGCTCTTTCAGGCAGCGATAGCAGTAGCTCAAGGACATATTCTACATTCTATAGCTCAAGTAACGAGAGCAGCTAGACTTTTGATCATGATGAAAGATGACGGAAGGATTCGACCGATAGCCACCAGCGAGATTCTCTTACAAGTTATTAGTCATATATTGTTCTTCAACTCCGGGATATTTTTCAGGACCACCTTTGTCTATATCAGTTTGGATTTGCGACGCTTGGAGGTTGCGAGTCTGTGTCCTTTGGCATTAAGACTCTCTTGAATATACATCTCGATTGGATTGTCCTACAAGTGGATGTGAAAAATACTTTTAATATCATTTCTCGCGCTTTCATGTTTATGGAGCTCATGGACGGTGGTGGATCTTTAGCGAGTCTCGTTTTATTCGTGCGATCATTCTATAGTTCTTCCTGTTCTGTTTATTAGCAACACGATCTTTTGATAGAGGGAGTTACAATCATCAACTCCGCTGTAAGTACTCGTCTGAGAAATCTTTTGGATGGACTTCTTTTTGTCTTAGCTTATTATAGAGTTCTCTTGACAATCGCCTTGGTTGCTCCAAGTTGTGTCTTTCCATCTCTAGCTGATGATACGCATATCGTAGATCCGGCGAACCAAGTCTGTGATGTCTTTAATCACCTAGTCTCTCAATTGATCTTGGTAAGGTTGAGAGTGAAGGTGACAAAGTGCAAGGCTTGGTCTTCCATAGGTATTCCGTCAGACGTCCAACTCTTAGAGGGATTTGTTACACCTAGGGAAGGTTTACGTATCTTGGGAGTACCGGTGGGTTCAGAGGACTTCGTCTCTCAGTTCTTAGGTGTTGCTTTGGTTGAGGACGTTTTACATATTCATGATCTCTCTAGGTTAGAGGACCTCCAAGTTACATTTGATATCCTTTTCTTTTTCATTAGACATCATCCGGATTACTTACTCCGCACAGTACTTCATCTCTTATCTTCATCCCGCACCTCAGAGAGTTTCAAGAGGATCATGTGAGTCTTTGACGACATCTTGAGACCGAGGATCTTTGAGTGTGTGGCAGGACCTCTTGCACGTCGGCAGACATCATTGTCAATATCATGTGGTGAGATGGGTTTATTATCTTTGGAGGAGATTGCTCCGACATCTTTTTAGGATAGTTGGTCTTGCAGATTATAGTCCTCTTTGACGAGATATTACTTCTAGCAGGTTCTTCATGTTGAGATCAGAGAACTATAAGCACTCATACAACAAAGCAGCCATAGCCATAGCCTAAGGCTGAACTGAAGAGAGGTGGAGAGAGTATGAAAATCACACAAGAGAATGGGATCGAGGATCATCAATCCCTCTTTATTAATATGAAAGAGAAAGAGACAAGGAAGGGATGAACTGGGGTTGGGTCCTCATACCTTAAACTAACTAGGTTAGCAATTAGAGCAAACTACGAGACAGTGCATAGTTAGCTTGCACAGTCTTTAACACTCTCCCTCAAGCTAGAATCTATGTCCTTAACACCTAGACACAACCTGAAATACTCAAATTTGTCTCTAGGTAAGGCCTTGGTGAAAATATCAGCAACTTGCTCATCAGTAGGAAGATACCTAAGATCAATCTCTCCAGCTAACACTTTCTCTTTGATGAAGTGATAATGGACCTCTATGTTGATATAGTCCCAAGCTCTAGTAGATCGACGGCTAACATCAGCCGGAGTGGTTAGGGTAGTTACATTTAGTTAGAGGGTTAACCCACCATTAGGGCTTCCATTGTACTCACCTCCACTATATATACTGAGAGAGGCAAAGTCTCTCTCATCTCATTTCTATTTTACTTCCTTGTCTACTCACTCTCTCTTCTTGAAGTGTCCTCGAAGTATCGATCTTTCTACATGATATCAGAGCAGTAGAGAGCGTGTGTCCCTTGCTGATGAGCAAGATGGAGTTTGTGCATGGAGAAGTACAGGAGAGAGTAGATGGAGTTGTGCCTAATGTCGAGCACTATTCCGTTGATGCGTTTGGGTGAGACGAAATCATTTTTTTCACCACCAGAAACTTTGAACGCGATTTCGGAGACCTAGACGATTTTTTCTCGCTGAAATCTGTCGACAAATCATTGTAAGGCTGTCTGTTCAAAAGGTGCGAATTGTGTATTGGGCCCAATTTTAGTCGATTTGGAGGTTTCCAGCGGCAGATTTTCAATTGGATCTTTTTCGACCAAAACGAAAGTTTTAGGACTTGGGTCTAAAACAAATACTGTTTCAAAATTTCTGAAAATTTCAACGGATCGCACATCCATTTTGACCTCGTTTGGTTCAGTTTCGACCTTTCTTAGAGTGTTCTTTCGAAGTTTTCGTGGTGTTTTGTACACCTACAGTTCGCGGACAGGTTCTTTCTTCATTCTCGCTGCAAGAGGAGCTCGTAGAGTCACCTCGTTGTGACTTGTGACAACTCTTGATCGCACGGTGTGAGCGAACGAGTTTCATGAAGCTTATGTGAGGTTTTTCGCGTACAAAACAGAGCAATTTCGACATTGCAGCTATGGCGGAGTCCGTGTCTTTGATCATTGGAGAGAAGCTCGACAAGAACAACTACCAAGTGTGGAAGTTCCGGATGATGATTTTCCTACAGGGACAAGATCTATGGGATTTTATCACTGAGGAGGAGAAAACACCTGAAGTACCACTTTTTGACCCGAAATTTAAGGAGTGGAAGAAGCGCTCATATCAAACGATTCACTACGTCGCGCTGACAGTCTCAACATTGATGATCGGTCACATTCAGGATTGTGATACGCCCAAGAAAGCTTGAGATGCACTTGCACGTCTATTTCAATCCGGAACAGAGACGCGGAAGCTGCAATTGCTGCAACAGTTCAACACCGTGAAGAAGAGGTCGATGTGCATCAACGACTACGTGAACCATGTCAAGCAGCTCGAGGATCAGCTATCTTCTGTCAAAGTCGAGTTTGATCCCACTGTCTTGATCGAAGCCACATTATAAGGACAGCCTGTAAAATACAAACAGTTCATAACATCAATTTCAACCAAAGAACTCCTTCCGCGGGTTGATGAGCTTGTTCCTATGATGTTAGGAGAGGAGGTGCGCCTACTGGGGAGTTCTACTTCGACGGGTCAGCAAGAATCTGTCTATTTTGCAAGTTCTAGAGTATCTCGAGATAAGAATCGTGGCAAAGGTGCTGGACATGAACGAGATCACGGACAGCAACAGCAACAGCAATCGCAGCAGCAGCAATAGAACCAGCAACAGTCTGGTTCCTCCAACAACCAGAGACGAGCGCATGGTTCTTGCAACTACTGCAAGAAGCAAGGCCACAATGCGAATCTGTGCTACAAGAAGCAGAACGATCAAAGACAATAATACGATAACCCCCAATAAGATAATAACAACCAACAAGGCTATGCAATCACTGAGAAAGTCTATTCGAAGCAATTGTTGATTACTATGCATAAGAGTTATGCAGCTTTCGAGTCACAGACTGACTGAGTGATCGACTCGGACGTCACCAGTCACATGACTCTTCATCGGGAGTGGTTTAGTTCACTTGAGCTTGTGGAGACTCCACAGTTTATGGTGACAGGAGATGACACCAAGAACAAGATCTAGCACAAAGGTAACATTCTACTTGACATTTCTGCTTCAACGTTTACTGGTATACAAATGTCTTACATGTACCCACGTTGACTAGAAATCTGCTATATGTAGGTCAATTGACAGAGCAGGGTCTGCAAGTGCATTTCAATAAAGATGGATGCTTTATCGAAGATTCGAATAGCACTGTCATAGCTCGAGATATCAAGAGTGATAGACTGTTTAAACTAGATGCATCTGCGCCTAAGTTACAGGCTGTCATTTATGGACAGAGTGGTCTAGTAGTGTCCGACATTGACATCTGACACAAGCGAATTGAGCGCATGAACTTTCACAGATTGAAAACCCTTCCGAGTTTTGATCTGGTTACAAGTCTGCCCAAATTCGAATCCAGTGAGCCCACTGGAGTCTGTGCAGTATGTCAATTCGGCAAGCAAGCTAGACAGCCCTTTAAGGGATCAGGTAGTAGAGCGAATAAGCTTTTGGAGCTTGTTCACAGTGATGCATGGACTGCTTCTCAGCCAAGTATGATCGGTTTTCAGTACTTCGTGTCGTTCATTGATGATCATTCGCTTTATACTTAGATCTATTTATTGAGAAACAAGTCCTCTGCCGAAGTATTGTCAGCATTCCAGACTTTCTGCAAGTTGGTGAAGAAATAGTCTAGAGCATCTATCCTCTGTTTGAGATCTGATGGAGGAGGCAAGTTCCTTTCTGGAGAGTACGATGCATATCTGTGTGAGCATGGTATTCGACGCCAGAAGACCTGCAGTTACAGTCCGCAGCAGAACCGGGTTGCGGAGCGCAAGAATCGACACATAGCAAAAGCTGCTCGTGTGATGTTGAATGAGAAGATCATGCCTAGACCTTACTGGACAGAAGCTGTTTCATGTATGTTGTATCTGATGAACCAGACGTCTACAGCGACAGTCCACAGCAAGACATCGATGGAGGTCTTCACAGATAGTAAGTCTGATTACTCTTTTTTTAAACTTTTTGGATGTATATATTATGTGCACATACCTGATGAAAGACGTAAGAAACTAGATCCGAAAGCAAATAGATGTATTTTCCTTGGCTATGCTTTTGATACGAAAGAATACAGATGTTATAATCCTTCGTCCAAGCAGTTCTATATCAGTAGAGATGTTATTTTTGATGAGCTACCATCTTGGTTTGCACCTGCACCTGTCGTAGCCATCCTTGTACCTACTATAGAACCAAGAAGTCAATCCACTATAGTACCTCAGAGTAGTACGTTGAGTGGAGGATCTAGAGAAATCACAGATTCTAGATCAGAATCCGTTGCACATAGAGCTGTTGTTAACGCTGGAGTCCACGTAACACAGCCTAGTGAAACTAGTGTAGTTTCTACACAGGATGAGCTTGTGCTATTGCAGCGTTTGTTTGACTCATCCAGATATGTGGATCTTCCACATCCATTGGATACTTTGTCTCAGACCTTGGCGTCTACGTCAGATCAGATGCAATGAGAGGTGACTAGTGCACCAATTATCTTTCACAGATCTGAGGGGGCAAAACATCCAGTGAGTAGGTATATGCATGAAGGTTTTCTTGCTGCATACCATGCATATATGACCAATATTCTTCAAGAACAGGAACCGATCTGAGCAGGCAAAACATCTAGTGAGTAGGTATATGCATGAAGGTTTTCTTGTTGCGCACCATGCATATATGACCAATGTTCTTCAAGAACAGGAACCAATCGAGGAGGTGATGTACAAATCCCAATGGGTAAGTGCTATGGAAGCTGAACTTGCTGCGCTTTATCACCAACAGACTTGAGAGTTGGTGGACTTATCTAAGGATAAGAAAACGATTGATTGCAGGTGGATTTTCAAGGTCAAGCGTAACTCGGATAATACCGTGTGCCGGTACAAGATCAGATTGGTAGCCAAAGACTACGCACAGCAACATGGAGTGGATTTTGAGGAGACCTTTGTTCCAGTTACGAAGATGGTGACTATTCGAAGCGTAGTTGCAGTTGCAACTCAGAGAGGTTGGAAGATACACCAGATGGACTACAAGAACGCCTTCCTCAACGGTGATCTTGAGGAGGAGGTCTACATGCAGCAACCTCTTGGTTTTGAGGATCCTAAGTTCTCTTCTCGTGTATGTAAGTTACGAAAGGCTCTCTATGGTTTGAAACAAGCACCAAGAACATGATTTGCAAAGATCAATTCTTACTTGCAGTCTCTTGATTTCCATCTTTGTAGTTTAGACTCTATCTTGTATTCATTGAGAATACGAGACCGGATTGTTGTGATCACCATCTATGTTGATGACTTGATCATTACTTGTAACTTGAGGAGCTTATTTCCCAGATCAAGGATCACTTGAAATCTGAGTTCGAGATGATGGACTTAGGAGAACTCAAGTACTTCCTTGCTGTGGAGTTCATGGGATGCTCTCAATATGTTTGAGAAATTTGGTATGCCGAGTGCAAACCCATTGCTATGTCATTAGAGCAAGGGATAAAGTTAGGAGCAGAGGATGGTGAGTTACTGGATGATCCACGTATGTACAGACAGATGGTTGAGAGTCTTATCTACTTGACCATCACCAGACCAGACTTGAGCTATACCGTCGGTCTCATCAGTCAGTTCATGCAGTCACCACGGAGACCACATTTGGAGGAGGTCAAAGCGGATCCTCCGCTACGTGAAGTTCTCAGTATAGTACAGACTTCACTATTTATACGATGGACCATTGTTGTTATATGGCTACACAGATGCTGATTGGGCATGAAGTGCCGACAGGAGATCCACGTCAAGTTACGCTTTTGGACTTGGAAGCGCTGCTACAAGTTGGACTTCTAAGAAGCAACCCACAGTTGCTTTGTTGTCCACGGAAGCAGAGTACCGAGGAGCAACGAACGCAACATGCGAATCAATTTGGCTTCGATGTCTACTATCTGATATTGGTGTGGAGTGTACAGATCCTGTTGTTGTATATACAGATAACATTAGCAGCATGAAGTTAGCTAGTAATCCTGTTTTTCATGCTAGGATGAAGTATATTGAGGTGCACTATCATTTCACTAGAAAGAAGGTCCTTGCAGGAGAGATTGAGCTGAGTTATGTGAGCACAAGAGATCAAGTTGCCGATATCTTCACTAAGGCATTACCTAGAGATAAGTTTGATGTTTTCAGACATTGTCTAGGAGTACAAGATGTAAGGATGAACTTGAAGGGGAGTGTTGATATAGGCTCAAGCTCTAGTAGATCGATGGCTAACATCAGCCGCAGTGGTTAAGATAGTTATAGTTAGTTAGAGTGCTAACCCACCATTAGGGTTTCCCTTGTACTCACCTCCACTATACATATAGAGAGAGGCAAAACCTCTCTCATCTCAGTCCTATTTTATTTCCTTGTCTACTCGCTCTCTCTTCTTGGTGTGTCCTCGAAGTATTGATCTTTCTACACTCTATATGTTTGGTCCTAGCATGAGAAATAGGATTAGAAGCAAGTTTAATGCTGTTGATGTTGTCGGTGTGCAAAACAATTGGATCTGAAATTGTGACACCCATACATTTGTTTGGCTTCACACCCATCCAAAAGGGTGTGAAGCCAAACAAATTCACATGTAGCATTGATAGCACCTCTGTATTCTGCTTCTGTAGAAGACAAAGCAACTGTTTGTTACTTTTTCGATTGTCAACTAACCGCAGAATCTCCAAGGCAGAAAATGAAACTGGCGTAGATCTCATGTCATGAGTACTTCCAGTCCAATCTGCATCAGTAAAGCTTTGTAACACAAGAGGCTTACCAGAAGTAAAGTCCAAACTGAAGTGTAAACTTCACATACCGTAGAATCCGTCAAACTGCATCAAGGTGTGAATTCCTCGGAGCTTATACGAATTGGCTGACTAAGCCAACAACATAAGATAAATCTGGTCTAATTATAGTAAGGTAGATCAGGCTACCTACGATATGTCAATACATGAAAGGATCTGTTAGCAACTCGTCATCTTCTGCATTTAGCTTAACACTAGCAGCAAGAGGGATAGAGATTGGTTTAGAGACAGTCATACCAAACTTCTCCGACATGTTTAGACAATATTGTCTCTGTAGCAGCCATAACGCAACACCATTCTTGACAAACTCAGTGTCCAAGAAGTACTTGAGTTGTTGGAGATCCTTTATGTCAAACTCTCCCTTCAGCTGATCTTTCACCCGTTGGATGAGATGCTCACAACTCCAAGTGAAGATCAAGTCATCAACATAGATGATCAGTAGTACAAATTCTTGGTCTGAATACAAAGAATACTATGAAGAGTCCGAACTGCACACTATAAAGCCAAGAGATAACAAGAAAGAATTGATCTTGGCATTCCGAGCTCTAAGAGCTTGCTTAAGTCCATATAAGGACTTCTTGAGTCTACAGACTCTCTCTCGATACTTGGAATCCTCATATCCAGAGGGTTGCACCATGTAGACCTCCTCTTCCAAATCTCCATTAAGAAAAATGTTGTTGAAGTCCATCTGATGAAGGTGCCACTCTCTATTTGTAGCCAATATCACAAGTCTATGAATAGAAGCCATCTTGGCTACTAGACTGAATGTCTCATCAAAATCAATTCCGTAATGTTGTGCACAAACCCTTGACCACAAGTCTGGTCTTGCATTTAGACACAGAACCATCCGAATTCCTCTTGATCTTGTAAACTCACATGGAGCTAATGGCTTTCTTACTAAGGCGTAAGTCAACAAGGTCCCATGTTTGTTGATGTTGTAATGCTGCAAGTTTAGCCTCCATAGCCTACACTCATTCTGCTTGATGCATCGCCTCCTCAAGAGAATTCGGTTCTTGTACATCCTGTACGACATTCACCATGTATGCATGGTGTTCTGCAAAAAATCCTTCAAATGGAAAATGTTGTACAAGGTACTTGACCCTACTGGACCTTCACAGATCAGTCATATGAGCTGAAGGAGTAGTCTCAACACTAAAAGGTTGAGATGAAGTGGTAACGTGATTGTCTATTGGAGACGAAGATTGTGCATGACGTTGTTGATCTATCGTCTGTTGTAATACAGGATGAGAGTTAGTGGATTGAGTAGGTGGTGCAATAACCTGTCTAGACCAAGGAGTTCTCACAAGATGTGAAGCGGTAGAGCTAGTAGGTTGTGAAATAGATGCTACTGGTTGTATAACAGACACAATAGGTTCTACCTCGATGGATGTAGACTTGAACCAGGACTTGGTTTCATCAAAGACAACATCTCTACTTACATGTAAGATTTTTGAAATGGGATCATAACATCTATAGTCCTTTCGGTCAGAAGCATACTCTAAAAAACACGCACTTCTAAGCTTTCAGATCCAACTTACTACGTCTTTCACCTGGTATATGAACAAAGTAGATACTACCAGATACCCTTAGAGAAGCTATATCCGGCTGTTGATTGTACAATACCTCAAATGGTGTCTTCTTATGAACTGCAGCAGTTGGAGACCTATTCATAAGATAAACAACAGTGGATACAACTCTATCCAGTAATACTTAGGCATAGCTTTCTCATTGAGCAAAGCTCTAGCGCATTCAGCAATATGTCTGCTCTTACGCTCTGCAACTTCATTTTGCTGAGGGCTATAGCTGCATGTGACTTCTCTCTTTATGCCATGTTGTTGCAAAAAGGTATCAAATTGGTCAGAGATGAACTCGCCTCTTCCATTAGAACATAGACAAAGGATGCTATGCTTGAACTGCTTCTCTACTAGGCTCTTAAACGACTGAAACACAACAAAGACATTTTACTTGACCTTCAAGAAATAGACCCAAGTGAATCTCGAACAATCGTCAATGAATGAGACGAAGTACTCAGAACCTTGCATACTAGCTTGAGAAGTTGTCCAAACATCTGCATGAATAAGCTCTAACACAGTAGAAGCTCTAGTGCCCTTATGAGAGAAGGGTTGCCTAGCCTGCTTACCAAACTGATAAGCTTCACAGACCTCTACAGGAATAGCATCTGTGAATTTCAGAATACCTACAACTAGATTAAAAGTAGGTAAAGCCTTCAGGCGTGGGAAGTTCATATGTCCGAACCTCTTATGCCACAACTGTAAATTCAAAATCTGAGAACCGTCTATCAATGTGACAATCTCAGTTGCTGGTATAGTTGCATCTAACTTGAAGAGCCTACCAACCTTAGTTTCTTTGGCCACTACAATGTCGTTTTCAGTTTGAACAAAACAACCATGCTTGTTGAATCTAACCTCATAACCTTGTTCAACAATCTAACCTACTGAGACCAAATTCTTGGTTATGGTAGGAACATACAGAACATGCCATAAAGCTGAGATTTTCGAGGATGAAACAGAGATAGATATAGTACCGAGATAAGTAATCAGATATTGAGTACCATCACTAGTGTAGACATGTGCTGGAGTCTTCATAGGATCTCTACTAATGAACCACTCTCCTTGTGCAGTCATGTGATTTGAGCAACCAGTCTATGTACTAACTCTCAGCAGATTCTGTCATAACACTCATGACATGCTGCATGGTTAACATACTACCATTTGAATGAGACTCCTCCATGGAAGCAAAGTTCGAATTTTAAGGTTGCTTACCAACCTTGATGTCATTCTGCTTCTTGAAGCGGTTCTTCTCAAGGTGACCTGCCTTGTTGCAATAGTTGCAAGAACAAGTGTCTGCAAAACCTTTGTTTTGGGTATATTATTGTTGTTGACTTCAGCCAACAGAGTTACTTCTTCCTCTGTCTCTGTCCCTACCAGCAAACAAGGCTTGCTCAGGAGTCGAATTTAAATCAGCTGCACTCAGTAGTCTCATTTCTTCGAATACTAGCATAGGTACTAGTTCTTCCAATGTGGGATAAGTATCCCTGACAGCAATAGAGGTTTCGAAGGACTTGTATTCCTTACCAAGTCCTTGAATGGTGTGGAGAATGAGATCATCATCTTTGACCTTGACACCAATACTGCTTAGGTGTTCGACTAGACCTCTGATCAGATAAACATAATCAGTAATCGTGGAAGTATCTTTCTTGACTTCCAAAAATCGGTGCTTCAGCTGTAGCTTACGAGCTTTGGTTGATGTCTGGAACACCTTCGCCAAAGCATCCCAAACTTCTTTAGGAGTGTCAACTGTCTGTATGTAACCAAACATCTGTGACGAAACACACAACGACATTTAGTGCACAACTTGCTGGATCTATTTCATTCAGCAACAATCGGATCTCCAGCATCCTCATGTGGTTTGCTGTCAGTGCCTATGACAAGATCATGGAGTCCCTACCCCTTGAGAAAAGTAATAATTCGATACTTTCATATCGAGTAGTTGTTCTTGCCAAGAGGTTCACTTGTGATGCCTGAGAACGTGTCTATCCTGCCACTCATGACGCAATAGACGATAGACGTCAAATTTACGAACAAGCTCAGAATGAATCGAGAAAAGTGACAATAGAAAGATATCGAAGAAGTAATCGCAAATGAAATACAATTCTAGCTGCTAGGTCTGTCAAGCCGCAATCGCCAGAATGATCAAGTTTGATAGTTAAGGTCTTCAAAACAGCAAGTCAAAGTCGTGTTGACCTAAACAGCCAAAACATCAACTTCTGCATACGACCTCCGGAGCCTCCTTTTTAAATCACTTTCCACCTATTTCAGACGCTAAACCAAAGTGGAAGACCTGCAAAATCACCTTTTTGTGTTTAGGGTTTCACTTCAGTTTGATAGGTTCGACCTTGCTGAAAAATTGAAGAACGTCAGAAAAAATCTGTCACCTCGTCTTCACATTCTCGACCTCAAACACTCTCATCTTTCCTGTCCTGCTCTGATACCATGTTGAGATCAAGGAACTGTAAACACTCATAAGACAAGGCAGCCATAGCCTAAGCCTGAACTGAAGAGAGGTGGAGAGAGTCTGAAAATCATACAAGAGAATGGGTCGAGAGTCATCAGTCCCGATTTACTAATTTGAAGGAGAAAGAGACAAGGAAGGGGTGAACTGGGGTTGGGTCCTCATATCCTAAACTAACTAGGTTAGTAATTAGAGCAAACTATGAGTATAGTGCATAGTTAGCTTGCACAGTCTTTAACACTTCATGCACTCTTAATTGATCTTTCCATCTCATAAATATTAGAGATGGACTCCACTCTTGTTCGGACAAGGGTGCAGGCTTCTTGACAGATAGACATCGACCTTGCACCTACTCGCACCTAATATTTTCTCTACGACGATGAGATTCTATCCTAGTTTGTTGCTTCGGCACTGTCTATCTATAAATGATGTGTCTCTCTCGACACCTCGGATCGACACTTTGCTCGTTGTCCTCACGTTGGAGAGTAGATAGCTACTCATGATGCCATCAAGGACATTGTGTTTGGTATAGCATGAGATAGTTGTTACATGACGTGGAGAGAGCATTGGTAATGCTCTTCAGACGGGATGATCAATGAGAGCTGACATGTACATGATGAGGGAGGACCAGGTCTCAGTAGCATATGTGATTGTCATGGATCTGACATGAGACTCAGTGGCGGCACAGGTGATCACCTATCCTCTAGGATGAGCTGCAGGTGTGACCGCAGCAGCGAAGGTGACCAAAAATAAGATATGCAAGAAAGACATCGCTTCATCCCTCTAGTCTGGAGATATATGGATCAACAGCCCCGGAGTTCGATCTTTTATTTGAGATTGTTTCAGAGGCTACCATGAGAGACGTTAGGGGTACCACTATCCATTTTTTTACACTGTGTTTTTTAGACAGCAAGTTTCATTGCTCTATAGAGAGTTGTAGTAAGCAATACTATTTCATGTGCACTTGTTGTATGCAGGAGTTTTGATTTATCGATGTGTGGTATTTTAAGAATGATAGACGACTTTTGAGCTATTGATAGCGAGACTTAGCCCTGATGTTCTTCCTCCTTTCGGTGTCGAGATGAGAGTTTTTTGAGAAGAGCGGAAACTTTTAGCTATGATATGATCGTGAAGAGGAGAACGAAAATTGCATACAGAATACGGATCGCAAAAAAACAATGCACCTCATTCTTGATCCAGCCAAGATAAAACACAAGACATGCAAGTAGATCTTCAACTCCATATCATTCAACCTGTAAATCTCACGTTCAAAAACTCAGAATATCAAAAAACTGCTCTTGTGAAGCACCAGCGCGTTCACCTAGGAGCTTCCCGTTTTTTATTCAGAAAGATACACGTACAAGTTGCAGGTCTCCTCTCTACTCGTTTCTACACCCTACCCTCAGTCAAAAATTCTCTCCAGACGTAACTTCTGTAAAACTCTCTCCTAGCTCCTCAATTCTCTACTCGATGATCTGAGCTTGATAGTCGATACATGGTAATATGATTTATGTCGTAGTGATCAGAAAAAATCTCCCATGGAGTACAATTCTCCGGTAGAAATTCCCTCCAGTCGTAAGCTCTGTGTAAACTTCTCTCCTCAGCTCTACTATTTTCTCTCTACTTGATGATCTCCCTACTCGATACCTCGATATCTGATAATCGATAATCTCGTAATGTCGTAATGATCCGAAAAAAATCTCCCTTCTGGAGTACATCCCCTCTTGGTTTTTCTCCACCCTACGTAACATTCATTGTCACATGGCAAGGATAAAAAGACGCCCTAAACAGATGATAACAGAAAAATAAAATACTGATAAAAATTTAACACATAAGAAGACTAGCTCACAAGCATTCGCAGACTATTATGGACGGTCATCGAGTCGGTCGTACAATCAGCTTTTGACACCTCCATTCGAAGTAACTCCACCGCGACTATCTCTGACCGTCGGATTGTCTCATTTTGACACAAGGAGCTCGAGTTACAGCCGTTGTCGTTCTTTGACCCCCTAAAACTTGAAAATGTCAAAATGTCTCCTTAGGTATTAGATTGACTTGACGACCCAAGTAAATCCTATGATGAGATCTATATTTTTCTACAAAAGAATTTGTATTGACTTAGAGTATCTTTGATGCCTTCTCCTTACCTTATGACTTGGAGGACCTCACCATATTCGTACAAATTACCCTGACATCCCAAAGAAGAGTTAGTACTCTAGCATACAGACTCGGAGTATCTTTGATGTCATTTGGCTACCCCAAGATTTAGAGGACCTCACCAAATTTGTACTAATTACTCCAACACCTTGAGACTTAGAGGGTCTTACCAAATTCGTACTAATTATCCCGACATCCTGAGAGGAATTAGTCCTCTAGCATATGATCGATTTCGAAATCCGGTGGTAACTTGGCATCCCGCATTCATAGTACGTTTAAGGGACATTTAGTGTCTCGTCCTTAGGCAACTTGGTGCCCCCATATTCTTTCGAAGGTGCTAGTCTACTCCAAGCCGATTGTGAGTCTTATGAGATTTGATCCTTAGACCTCCTTTTCTACAAGTTTACTTAGCTACCCATAGGAGCAAATCTCACAACTGGTTCTACAGACCATTCTAAGATGATATGCTAGTAAAGTGGTCTATTTCATCATCTTTTTCACTAACATGAACTACCATAACTATCTCTAGACGTAATCTTTTTGTACATTTCAAGATGCAAATATATAATACACTCTACAATTTACATGAAAAAATCTAAAACATAATTTTCGAACTCACTCAAATTTATGGTACATTTCTCAGTATCAAAATCTTGTAGAACAACTCCAAATAACTTTTCGCCTGCAACTATGTTTGTAACTTTCTAACATACTACGGTGACCAGCGCGATGAGATCTACGTCGTGGTGTTTTCAGATGCTCGAATGCTCACTTCTTCCAGAATCGACTTCTTTGAGATCTTAACTTCACTAAAAGAGACTAACTTTTGACTGAAAGATGAATTATTTACCATGTGGAATAATTTACATCACGACATCAAGGCGTTGGTTGCTTGATCCTTCGCGTCACTCTTTCTCTTGTAAGGCTTGAGAGGTATTTCCATCCGTTGGCTATTCACTGCGTTAGGTGTTTTTCGAGATGCTCTAAACGAGAATTGCAAAATTCTTGCCGCACCTGAACCCTTTGAGACTTGGTGAGAGACATGGTTCCATGTGATAGACAGATTTGCAATACAGGATAATGATGAAAGAATGTCAGATCAAGTGTCTCTGAGATCAGAAAATATTACGGAGAATATGGGATGTCAAAGTTCAGAGGAAATATTCTTCAACGGCGGAGATATAACTGACAGTAAAATTATCACAGTAATTTGTATATAAGCGCGGCTCATTCTGGATCGTATTTGTGACTGAATGTCACAGTTTATTTATGTTATTTTCAGTTTGTACACTCAAGATAATTACTTAGAGCAGTGAAGAATCCATTGCAAAGTAAAGGAGCGAAACTAGTAAAGAATCATTAGAGAAAGGCGGCGGGAGTTTTCTTGCAGGTACTTTTGGAAATTCCCGCATGAAACACTGACCATGAAACACTGGCCAAGGTCTGGAGGAAGTCGTAACTCACTCCACGGGGTTTAGCATATTCCATTTCAGAGGGTTCTTAACTTTGACATTCCCTAATAGTCGGAAACGAACTGCGTGGGTATCCGTCAGTATCAGCAGACGGAGTTATTTTTGTTCGACAAACTGCAGTATCTACCAGCAGTCACTGCAGCGGTCAAACGGGGAAACTCCTAAACCCTAAACTCCCTAAACTCAGTCAAGGACTCAAGGCTTGAAGCTTAGGCTGGAAATTTTCTATCATTCGGAACGTTCGATCCTTCATGCTACTCTCGTGAGTGAAGTGGGGACATCTGTCAGTGAGGAAGCTCTTTCTTCCACGCAAGAGTTAAGCGCATGTACGGCATTATGAAATAGTTTGTCGATTTCCACTTTGACTCCACATGCGTATTCAGTGTTCACTCCCAAGCTCACTTGCTCTGGTACACCTCGTTTTTCAACTGTTATTATCATGGACTTTCTTACACTCTGGAAGTCCGCTTACACAGTAAGCCATTCGGAGTCAACAGGACCAGTTGAAATGCGACAAAGTAGACTATCATGAGCTTCTTTAGTAATTTCGTGGTTACACGGATCCAATTATTCCATTGATTCCAGTACATATGACCGAAAAGTTTCAATGGACAAAAGTAGTCAATGATTGACTACTTTTGTCCATTGAAAGAAAGAGGTGATTGACTGTCAATCACCTCTTTCTGGCTCCGGGTCGTGAAATAATCTAGCCTCCCTCTAGAAACCTTGCGATCGTACTTTGTGTCACTGTCGACGTACGTAACAAGATTAGTTTGGATTCCTTCCTTGATGTCAGTCCCATTCGGAGTCCCGGTCCGCTTCTTCGGGTCCGTGTGTACCACGAAATATAATACAATTATTAGATCTAGATGTAGCTTTATAGGTGGGAGGACGTGGGCTCTTCATAATCAGGAGCCAAATGGTTCCGGCTCCACACGAACTTGACGCTTTATATCGTATAACGAAACGAGCTAGCTGTAAACTTCATGATCCCGACCTACTGACGAGCACCGTGTCGAGCATCGCTGTGCCAGAGCGCTGGACGAGACGCTCTCAGACCGACAGCAACAACAAATAAATATATGACTCCAGGACGGAATGTCGATGCTGGTGTTAATTTGACGTCCATCCCTCTGCTCGTGGTGAATCTGTCGACATAAGTGTCGTCTTGTTGTGGTGAGGTATGGTATGGTATAGGGGTCGGAGTCGGAGTCTGAGAGTCAATCGACGCGAGCGGGAGGGTGATGCGTGATAGGGACACTTAGTACAGTTTTGCCTGCAGTTTAGAAAATGAACGGACAGGAGTTTCTCTTCTTCGTTGCTTTGCTGTGCGTAAGAATCAACGACAGTCAGGGTGCAACTTCGTCCTTCATCATCGAACAGGGTGGGTTCTTATGTGGGGGGAATCTACTTTGCTGGGCAAACGCTACAACAAACGAAGTAGGGCTTCTAAAGCTTACACCTGATCCCATCAACCGGACTCAAAACTACACATTACTTCGGTATACATTTGGGGTGGTTCTCTACAATCAATCAATTCAACTGCTGAACCGAGCTAGCAATCAAGTTGCGTCTTTCAGCATCAGTTTCAGCTTTCTAATGGAACCGGGTCAACCGGAGCGGGCGGGCGATGGCATGGCTTTTGTTCTGTCTGCTGAGAAAAGTTTGACTGGAGGTGCTGGACTTGGCCTCGGTGTCTATGGTAGAGATGGACTGGGTTTGGTTGACAACGTAGCCGTGGAGTTTGACACTTGGAAGAACGATAAGATCGACAAGGACAATAACCATGTCGGGATTGACACAACCAGCGTCAAATCCGTGAAGGCCAAGAGCGCACCTTTCAGTCTCACAGGTAAGCGAGTGTACGCATGGGTGGAATACAATTCTCTCACGTCTACTTTAGCTGCTAGAGTTGACACGACCGCTGAGAAACCAGAACAACCTTTCATTACCTACACCATGGACCTTCGAGATGCGTTCGAGGAGGTCGAGGAAGTTTGGGTCGGGTTTGGTGGCTCAAATGGAAACGAAGTCAGCTATTATACAGTGTACGATCTGAGTTTGAACAGTTCGTTTCCGGCTATCCCAACGAACTCGAGCAAGAAGTCGTCGAGTACCGGATCATCTGCCCTTATTGCGGGTGTTACCGTCGGGGCTGCAGGTGCAGTGCTTGGAGTATGCCTCGTCCTCTGTGCTCGACGGAAAGAAAGGATCAGACGTAGACTGACGGCGGCTGATGAGGAGGAGGAGTTTCAGATCCCTGGACTTCGGCATAACTTGAAAAAGTACAGTTACGACGAACTTCGTGCAGCCACACAGGATTTCGGTGAAGCTTTTAAGCTCGGGGAGGGAGGGTTCGGTTCGGTATACCGTGGTTCCATCCCTGGAACAAAACCGGAGCTCCTAGTGGCGGTGAAGAAACTGAACAACCAATCGAGCCAGGGCGAGAGAGAGTTCCTGGCAGAAGTGTCAACCATCGGCATGCTTCGACACAGAAACATCGTCCAGTTGCTAGGATGGTCTTG
This sequence comes from Asterella californica, assembly GCA_036924285.1. NCBI lineage: Eukaryota > Viridiplantae > Streptophyta > Marchantiopsida > Marchantiales > Aytoniaceae > Asterella > Asterella californica. The sequence goes on along the minus strand of JAYKYS010000001.1, from coordinate 17,672,831 downwards.
TCGGGGTCCAGGAAAATATTTGCTGGTCTACGAGTTCATGCCCAATGGGAGTTTGAACAGACATCTGTACCAATCTTCCATGGAGGGTACAGAGTCTTATAATGTGCTCTCGTGGGAGAAGAGATTCAAAATTCTACGTGGACTAGCAGCTGCACTCGACCACCTACACGAGGGATGGCGGCAGCAGGTGCTTCATCGGGACGTGAAATCGGCCAACGTCATGCTGGACGACGATTACAACGCGACGTTGGGTGACTTCGGGCTGGCTCGAATGGCAGATCACTACAAGAATCCTGAAACAACCGTAGTCGCCGGAACCTTTGGCTACCTTGCTCCTGAAGCATCCAGGACAGGAAAGTTCACCGTCAAAACGGATGTATATGCATTTGGAGCAGTATGTCTGGAAACTGTCTGTGGTAGAAAGGTTTTCAATATTGGGTCTGGGTCTAAAACCACGGGTGACATTTTGCTGGTGGACTACGTGTGGAGAGAGCTGTCTCGAGACAAGCTCTTCTCGGTGGTGGACATGAAATTGGAGGGTCATTATGACTTGCAAGAAGTGGAACTTGCTTTGCGTTTGGGTCTTTTCTGTTCTCATCCGTTGCCTGATGAGCGTCCGGACATGCGTACAGTTGTGAACATTCTGGCCGGGAGTGTGGAAATGCCACCCATTCCGATGACTAAACCCGAAATAGACTACCGTAAGTCTTCTACCCGTGAACGTCTCAGGGGATCCCTCCTTGAGATCCACCTTCCATTTCGGGGAGAAGTGTACTCACCTGCAGCTTACAATGATACGCACCCTGAAAGAGGATCGACCTTTGCCTAGATCTACCCCGTATGCTTTTTTCTCCAACGTAGTTGCAGTTGTACATTGACTTCATTGTATTATTATCCTTTCATTTCAGTCTGATGGATGGGCGTTGTCAAGATAAAACCCTTGCTTCAGGTAAGTGCCAGTGGCTTAAAATCTCGTAATGTCACGCTGTACACGTTTTTAGGAGCCCCGGAGAAGGTGATTAGGGGGTCTCAAACCATAGCCCGGCAGATCGAAAACGGAAATAGGGTTCGTAGATGTAACTTGCTTACGTGAAAGTTGTAAGAGGAAATGACGGCAGGTTTGAATGGAGTCTGTAACCGAGTTTATGTCTGTGAGAGTTTTCATGACCCTCCTAGGAACTTGAACTGAAATTGTTATAAACTGTTTAGTTATGGCACTTACGTCAAGTGACATAAGTTTGTTACAGGGTACCCTGTAACGTTTACATCGGATTGCCATGACGCAGATTACAGAAACTGACGTCTAGGGTTACGACTTCACTACCAATACTTCAACTCTTCCTCTCTGTTGCCCCATCCGCCCGTAGCGTGAGCGGCTGGGGTGGAGTGCACCTGCCGGGGGGTCTCATGCCGCGTAATCGCAGCAGCGCACGGTTGCAGAAAGCCCCAAAACGAAAGACGCCTAAAAGGAAATCATACAAAACAAAACTATTTCTCTTTGTTGTCCTCTGAAACCAGAATCTATCGATAGTAGCGAAGCCGTCAGAAATAAAGCAGGCGAGGTAAGGTCAAGGTAAAGCAAGCGATTCAGATGGACCAGTTAGTACGTTCTATATCTCAGTGCCACTGAAGATACGAGGATAAAAGAGTTGAGAAATCCTCTGGTATGCAAGTCTCACGCAGGGTATGGTGTACATGGAGATTGCAATACTGTAATCGTATGAAGCATCTGGGGCGATAAATTCGTCATCTCTCTTGGTTCTGGCACAAATTCGACTGTGCTTCACTGAATCCGGACTTGTCTGCGTTTCGAAGCGATGAAAGAAGAAAAATAAAAATCGGATGTGAATATACATGCAACATGTATTTCTGGTCGAGGAGAAGAAAACATTCACTTCTGGTCGAGGAGAAGAAGAAACATCATTTTCAGTAGCATAGTAGCATACTTTTAGAACAAACATGTTGAACTGAAAAAACATAACTCTACTAGTAATTATTTACTTATTTACTTATTTATTGACCACGCCCATGCGCTTAACTTTTAACTTGGCTGGATATCTGCGCCAAATACGTAACTTGGTCAGCTTCATGACTGGTTATAGTATGTACATGATTACATGATGGAAGGAATTGTCACGGAAGGACTTGTCACGAACGGATTTTTATTCAGTGTGAACGCGGGAAGCACGAACTGAGGTGTTTTCTCTGTGATATTACATACCGAGAGATATATCAACAAAGAGCAGCACAACCGACTTGTCAGCTATTTACCAGCCAGTCATGGGCCTGACAAACTTACATTTTTGGAGCACGTGTCACACCAAGTTATAAGTTAGGCTGGGTCTGACCAAGTAAATAAATATCCGCCAAACCTAGAACAAAAAAGTTAAACTACTAAACTAAAAAATAAAATTTTAAAATTCAATTTACTATTTACACTCTTTAATTTATAACCTGATCTTTCCCAGAGAAGAGGTGAGGAAATGAATCAAAAAGCATGCACATTTCCCACTCCTAACTTGGAAGAGATGAATACATTATGCACGCCTAATGATGAGGATGTGAAAGTAAGAAAGACACGATCATCGATCTTGTGGCGTAGGATTTGGCAGCGACTCATCAGAAAAGCATAAGTTGCTGCTAACAAGGCTACGAGATTTTCGGACGAACAGTTCAGAAGTACAACTTAAGCTTCGGAGCGGTGATTAAACTTCCCGAGCCCGTGGAGTCGTAGTCCGAATTAAAAGGCTACAGAGACACCAACTGTCCAGAGACCCCCCACAAGGGAATCTTCAGGTTGTCCAGGAGAGTACTGCAAATGCGAATGAAAAGTCGAACAACCATTCCTAAAATTTCACCGGAAAATGGTTCCATCTTTTACTCAAAACTATGTTTATGTTGCACAAGTACAACACTTCAAAAGGTGTTTGTACCGAGTGCGTCCAACATCACCTCACAAGATCTGTGGATGTTCCTCCCCATACGGGTATATTGACAACGTGTTTCGTTCGTCAGAGAACTACGCTACTGCATCGAGGCTGGTGAGAGGAGAATCCCCAGCAACTCACACTACCCTTTCCGATAGTCATTATAATTACAACTTTCAAAATGAAAAGGCCGACCGAATAGGGTAAAAAATCTCTGCCATCAGTTGGGCTCACGACCGTCGAGAATGGTTTGCTCTACTTTACATTCACTAACTCTACGTCGAATTCCAAAGTCGCATTTCCAGGGATACTGCCTCCAGCACCCTTCTCTCCATAGCCCATGGCGGGAGGTATGATCAACTTCCTCTTGTCGCCTACTCTCATGCCTGCATGAGCGAGAGCAGCAGTATTTGAACGTCAGCTCATATTAGACACAAGTCAGATAAAGTGAAAAGGACGCAAGCATCGCAAACTGCTCACTGGGAAGACAAGGTCAAAGCAGGACCCACGGCTACTTCTGCATGTGACGGTTCTAAGCATGCATCAATCCACAAGCACCAAGACAATTTAAGATTGCCACTTTCCTTCGCCATAAAGCAACAGAGAAACTTCTCATTTCTATGAACTATGCCAAAGTCGTCAACTGAAATGAGAGAATCTTACCGTTCACGCCAACATCCCAACCCTTAATAACTTCTCCGACTCCTGCAGAGAGAAATCCATAAGACGGGTAGAATGTCAGTCGACATCCGTCGGGGCAGTCAGACGAAACCCCTCTTTAACAATCATAGCATAGATCACTGGACGATGAATTCCAATGTACACAACATGAATGGACAGAGATCATAAAACCTTACCGAGCCTGAACTGAAATGGCTTCTTGCCCACGTTCGAGTCAAAAATCTTGCCATTGGACTTCAACCTTCCGGTGTAGATCATTCCAACCTGGACATGAAACAAATCACCTTCTCAACACCAAGTTCCAACGATTTTCCTAGTAAGAAAACTACGAAGTGGGTTCCTGATGCCTGCCAATGCATCTGATGGACATCAAATGAAAACAGCGGTCAGCAAAATTTTCAACACAGCTCCATCCTACCCTCTTCCCCGGTTGAGCCTGCTTGGCCTCTGGCTTGCCCATGGCCACTTCGTGAATTTCAAGACCATTGGGGAACTTCTTCACCGCTGAACTCCCTTTCTTCGGACTCTTGTTGTCAGCTGCGTGTGTGGTTCCATTAGTGGCAGGGGCCGCGACCTTCTTCCCCTCACCATTCTCTTTCGCCGCCTTCTCCTTCTTCACTTTCTTCTCAACGGCCTTAGCAGGCTCTGCAGCGGGAGCAGCTTCGGCAGGAGATGCTACTGATGCGGTGGTCACTACAGGAGAAGCCGAACCAGGAGTCTGTTGTTCCTTCTTGTTCTTTTTCTTATTCCTCTTCTTCTTCTTTCCGGAATCTGGCGTTGCTGCTGCAGCTGCTGGAGAGGCTGCTCCATCGGCTCTGAATTTGCACACCACGTCGAAAATAAGGTGCAGTTTCTACTCGTCCCCCATCTCGGGTCAATACCATTCAGTCAGTGATCTTTCGAGGCCCCAATCGTGAAAGTGTAGAAGCTTACCCTTCAACGGCTTGCTTCTTATTTGGGGTCTCCTTACTGAAGCCGTCCTCATCTTCACTGTCATCAGCGCTGGCTACGGCGGGCTTGCCAGGGCTTTCAACCTTCTTCGCTTGCTCCTGAACCTTGGCCTTCGCAGCTTGTGCCTCCGCCTTCTTCCTCTTCTTTTGTGCACTCTTACTCTCTGGCGTCGGGTTCCCTTCAGTACCCTTCAGTAGTTTCACCGCAGGAGCAGGAGATGGGGCCTCTTCGTCGTCTATCTCCTCAATTCTCACTGGTACAAAACGACCTATCTTAGTCGAAGATCTTAGATCAGGTGTTCAACAATGCAGGTGATTCAGTCCTCAAAAAATTTCTGCTGCGAGCTGTAATTTAATCCTCCTTGCAGTGCAGTTGCCTCTGGGAGAACTCTACCAGCATTAACTACCAAGGGCATGAACAAAATGGACTATAATTCATCCAAACCATACAAACTACGTACCACCAGTAGGCACTAGTTCGTCCTCGTCCATGAAAATGTCCTCGTCGAAATCGTCGTCCTCTTCGTCCGAGTCCTCTTCTGAAGACTCCTCACTATCATAGTCCTCATCTTCATTCTCATCGTCTTCCAAAGGCATGTAGTATCCGATAAGATGTACGCTAGTAGAACCCAGGACCGAAAATGTAACATCCTGGTCGAATAGAAGGTCCAGGGAGCAGGACTCAGACACGCCAGGGATTAAGGAGCATAAGAGAAGTTCAGGCCCATCGCCCACATGACATTTAACAACGATCCGTTCCTTTGACTTCCCCTCCAGTCCAAGAGTCGCCTGCAAAATTGGAAAGCGACATTCAGTCCAAAAATAGCTCCGTAGACTGACACCTGCCAACGGAGAGGATCTAAAACCATACGTGGAGGCAGTGAGGACTCAATTCGATCGTGAGGACTTACAATGGCGACACCAGAGATCACAAGTTGGACTTGCTGAGCAACAATATGACTACCGAGCAATGGAAGAGAGGAGGGGCAGACCTGAGAGAGATGGAGCGTGCTTCCTTCCACAAGTTCGTCCACGTTCGCACAGTGCGTGTAGGGTTTTCCGGGCTTAACCTCCACTCCTGCACAACAGTCACCACATCCTCTTGAGTCAGCCTTGCATCCTGTCGAGAAGGCCTTGTAAATGAAGGGTACACCAGGTTTCACCTCCACTCCTGCCAGGGAAACCACCTCTCAGTCCACACCCAGAATACAACCAACACTTCCCTGTGCCACTGATGAAATCCGAAGGCATCACCAAAACCCAGTAACTCAACACGGGGATACGCTCAGACACGAGTGTAATCAATGGTCCAAGTGACTTCTGACAACCAAGTCGAAATCTGAGTTCTTTCCGCTAGCTAGCACCTTCGCATCGATTCAGCTAAATCCAAGGGACGAGTATGTAGACTACCACGAATTGAAGGGTTTCTACTGTGCCGAGTTAGTAGTATCCAGTTTTTGACAAACAGCATACGGAAAGCCAGTCACGGGTCAGCAGATTCCTCGCACCAAACGGGGACAGAGAGTGCACTTATAATGGTCTCCAGGTGATAAAATTGTCCTCACAAACTGCAAGCCTGCATTAAGTTGGCTGGCTTCCTCACAGTGATTACCACCAGTTACCCCAGGAGCTCACTCACGATAGACTAGGAAGGGCACTTAATTCCCTCAAAACAGCGACAGAGTGACCTGCCGTCTAAGCTCAGGTCCCAGCTCAACCTAAGAGACAAATGACACTTATAACTACTGAGGAAATATGACAAGCACCGAGAAAGGAACCTTTAAAATCATACTGCAATAGCTCGCAACAGGATCAAACTCGCTAAAATGGTGTGAGACATCGTTACAGCGCGCGGCACAGATCACTACTTAAGGCTGCCAGATCAATTCTGATAATGTCACTCGGAGGAGACTTGGTATCAAACTCCTGAATCCGAGTTGAGCGATCACACGGGGTCCAGAACATGATCGGCCTGTGGCAAAGTCCATAATTGTGATGTAGCACAAGCTAAGCGACAGTCAAGAGTCAAGAGAATCACAAGTCATACCCCAGAAAACCATTTTCGTTGCTGTGATCGCTGCCTGATCACAAGCTTCTCTTCACGTTCGAAGGTGTAATCCGACAGCAAGTCACGAGGTCCTCCAGGCAGAATGAATTCAGATTCAGACGAAAAACAGAGAGTTCAGACACGAACTGTATACATCCCCGAACGCGCTTCAGAGAGCCCAACAAAGTGTCGTTGAGCTGGCGGCGCTTGAACTGTCAGTAGAGAGGGAGGGAGAGGAAGAGAAGAGGAGAAGAGAGCAGAGAAGAGTTCACAGTGACAGGGAGAGAGAGAAAGAGTATCTTCATGGGGGGTTAGGGTTTGGTGGAAGAAGGTTCGGGATTCCTCTACAATGAGGCTGATTGCGCTCTCCGTGTTAGGGTTTAAGCTCCACGTCCGCAACTTCAACTGAAGTTGGAGTTCATAACGGAACCCAATTTTGTCCTATTACGCCGCAAGTGCCGCTATCAAACGGTCGGACCGAATCTTACATGAATTTCGAACTGAATGGCGCTCTGCTTGTGGAGATAACAACAAAGTGGTGATGCCAAGCAAAAGTTAGGCCTAGCAAGTGGATTTTGCACAAATCCATATTATCAGAAAAGACATGATAAATTGTAAATACAGATTTGGCGTTTTCCAGGGCTACATATTACAGTGTCAAATGAGGAACTTGGTTATCATACCAACAATTGTGTAACGGCTTCTCGTCTTGTCCTATGTACAGTATAACGCAATCCCCCGACTGAGAGCGAACCGATTTGTTATTGTTCTTATTGTTATTATTATTATTTTAATGTCATATAATTTACAATTCTAAGGTAGATAAAAGACATTTTGAAATTATTTGGCAATTAATTAATACCAACCTCAACAAAATGTTCAAGTTTATAAGTGTTATTATGACTAGGAAGGGAAAATATTTTACGTACAATAAATGTGTGGTTAATGATGTATTGTTTTACCACACTCTTGATGAGTTATTGATAATAAAACCAGTCACTTCATCATGTAACTTTTCACTACTTTCGGTTGTGATTAATTTCGTCTATTCAAATCATTTCAACAGTAAAATACACGTCATACAGACGATACATGCTCGGAATGTCTACAGATTGACGTGTCATTGACATAGCAAATGTGATTGTTTCGCAATCCCTAGTTAATCATGAGTGTTATCAAGCTATATATATCGTGAAGAGAGATGAGATCAAGCAAATTCTGTGCATTCGAAAATATAAGAGATCGCGATTCATACGTTTCGTTATTCTACAAAATTCTGTGGTTTATTTGTAGAATAACGAAACGTATGAATAGCGATCTCTTCTATCTTCGTGAATGCACAGAATTTTGCTTGATCACACCAATAAATATATTGCGCATGATCACACATTTCTTAAGGATGTATTGTCTGATGACACCCTTGATGGCTATCTACCGTAAAAGCAATCATCTTATCATGTCCTTATCGAACTTTTCTTTCGACCGAGAAGGAATACCTCTGTAATTTAAATGATTTAAATAATAAAATACATGTCAGAGGAGAGATGCTCGAAAAGATGATGTGTGCAGTCGACATGAAAAAGTGACTAGTAGTGACCATCGATAGAAAGTCAGGGCTGTGATAAAACAAATTTCTGTGCAGCCGTGAACCGTGAAGATCTCGTCTCCAGTATGTTGTGAGATTATTTCCTCGATGCTGTAGTTTTATACACTATGAACCTTTTATCTGGTTCACGATTGCGTCCTTTCGAACTACGGTGATATCGTTTAGTAGGGTTTGGCCAGGGAAATTGTCGGTGGGACAAACACAGGCCAGCCCAGTTCTCCGAGACCAAATCAAATTTGGATGCCCTGGAGAGCACTCTCAAGAATTGCATGGAACTTCGATTTCTCCTTGTTCCTGAAAATTTCATCGACGTATTCAAAAGCTGCATAGTTCGACTCAGAATCCGATCCTTTGGTGGTGTTTTGACTGTCTGGGATGAATTCGTTCCACACTATCAGTCAGGCTACTTTATTCATATGAATCCTTCCCGGAGAATCGGTCCTAGGAGAATTAATGGAAATGCAAAACTGATCAAGCTATATATCTCGGAAGTGGAACAGACGAAAGCCGTCTAGATGATTGTCACAATCATCTAGACGGTAGACCTTGCTTGTGAGTACTTTGTTATGTTGTAGTAAATCAGTATCCAAATACGACGCCATCAAAACCGATCCTCAAGCTAGAGTTGCAACATCTCGAAAGCTGAGGCAGTGAATGGATAGAGATGGAATGCATGAAGCTGCAAGTCTCGATCGTAGTGGACGATCGAGAATGCCTTCTCCAATTGTGTTGCAGAGACCTGAAAGTGTCTGCTTAAGAAGTAACTACGTCGACCTAAACCTAAGAAACAACAGCTGCTGTGTTTTCTAGTCTAAGGCTCCATGCTAAGATTGCAACGCTCATTCTGTAAGTAATTACCTAAAGCTGCTATGTAGGTAAACTTTTGGCCATGGAAAGCAGCGAGCAACCATAACTAGGAGAGAAAACTCTTCGGATTCTTGGACAGGACTCAGCTGTACAGATTCTAGTTGCAGTTTTCCAGTTTGAATGAAAATGTTATGAAAGCCAATAACTAGCACTGAACGTAAACACATCATCTGTAACCTACAGGTCCAGTGGCGTACCAGTTCTTTACAGTTGAAGAGTGGACAGGACGCTTAAATTACTTACACATGACTGTAACTTACTTGAAACTACAGAAGACCAAGCAGTCCGAATACACACCGAAGTGAACGTGTAACCCATCCATGGATACGTTGTTTGAATGCATAGCTATAGATGGCTTCTGGCTTTCTTTGTACCTCAATGAATGGGGCCCATTTTCTGGAACATGGCACAGTTGGAAAAATGGCAAAAATGGAGCAAGTTGGGACTAGAACAGAAAACTTGGGACTAGAACAGAAAAGTTTTATGTTCTAGTCCCAACTGGCTCCATTTTTGTCACATGGCCTAGTCAAGCTTCTTCAACCTAATGTGACCTAATATGCATGATGTACTCATTAATGGAGCATCATATCTTTATAACGCTCGAGTCCAGTCCAATCCAATCAAGTGCTATAAAGAGGCTAAATTCTGAATGATATTCTGGAGCACTTGGAGTGAGTTGCCCCAGAATCTCAACTGAACATACTTTCTTCAAGGATCGAGCTCCATGACTACCGTAGTGATGATGTACAGTCCATAGTAGTTTCCTACTTTCCTATTTTGAAGGTGCACTGGAGGAGTTCACAAGTAACTTTTGCCAGCAGTCAGTCGAATCGGATGTCTATGTGTACACTGTACTGTAACTAAGAAGGCTCACTCTCAATCTCACTCACTAAGAAGGCTCCGAAGAACCCTACTTCCTCAGAATCTTGTAAATATTCGAACAGAATCGTTCGACGGTTTCAAACCCTACCGTAGCCTGCTGGTCACATGCGGAAGTCCGGAAGTGAAAAGTTGCGCGAATGTTTGATCCGGAAGGAAGTGAGGGATCTAATCTTCATGACGTGACTGTCTTGTAGAGGTTTGACTTGGGGAACACGCGACGCAATGAATAGGCAACGGATGGAAAGACCCATAATGGAAAGGTTGACTTGAAGGTTTGACCATTCGATCATGAACTGAGTCAGGAATAACTTCCTTGGCTTCTCCAGTTCGAACCACACGCTTCGCCACTTCCTGGCTGAATCGTTGCCCTGATACCATTCATCGCTCCGTGAATGCTCGCTCAGAGTTTGAAATATTGGACACCTTCATGTTCATGCTTGAGCCTTGAGCCTTGAGAATGTTCGAAGGATCCCACCTTTCCTTGTCTCGTATGCACGGGCAACGGTTGATTCTAATTCACTGCCGGTGTCTATCTCTAGCTAGTATTTCCTAGAATTCACGGCATGTAATTTGTTCTCTGTGGTGTCCTTCGGTGGCATTGTGTAAAATTCGATACAGGTCTGACTGTTACTTGTGATTATCTGGTACTATATATATATGCTTCTCGGTGTCACAGCTAGATCCAAGCACCCTGAATAGAGGATGAGTATCATCGAGCTCCTTTCGTCCAGATTTATCGGCTCAGCGACGAATAGAGGATCAAATATGGAGGACAGATACGATCGCGTGCAAGAGGTGTGATCGCCACACTCATCGTCATATTGAATGTCCATATATATATAGATCGAATCCATCCATCCATCCATCCATGGATGGATGCTTGGATGGTTGGTTCGAGTTTGTTTTCCTCCTTCGTTCCTCCCTCTCCTTGGCTTCCTTCTCGTTTGTGGTATCATGGCAACGATTTTAACTTGCATTCCTGATCATGCCCAGATTCTGAATGGCTACGATTTTGAGCCTGAGCCTCCCACCCCGGAGACCTGGTTGCTTCCTAATCTCGTCGTCCAAGTCGGGGAAGGCGGAGTCGGTGCTTTCTTAGGCATCATCCGCGAGATTATCGATGTAAGTACCAGTCCAATTCAAATTGATGCGGATCCAAATTCGAGAGTTTATTGAACTTGTCCAGAGCTATGCTGAAATTGAACTGCTAGGGTCATGGCGCAAACTCCACTTATCATGCAACTTGATCGATGCTCGTCAATTAGTTTTCTTCACCAAATTAAAGACTGGACTCTAATTCGTTGAGACCAGTTTTCCTCCTTGGGGGGGTGATTCTTCGAGTGATTGGCATTGTTGGTAGAGTAAGAGAAATGGGAATTAACTGACTAGAGTGGCAATTGGATGGTTCGTATGCAGGATGATATGTGCCTTGTTGCTGTGTTAGATTCCGATGATGGTGAGCACGTGGTTGCTTCTCCATCAGACCTGTACATGGTAGTTCCTGATATAATGGACGATGTGAAGATTGTGTATGGCATGTTTCGGCATAAGACGGGCCAGCTCGTTGATATCACAGACTGTGGACAATACGGGGTTGTGCTATTCGATGCTGAGGACCTCATGAGATTTGTCGAAATCGAGTGGATCGGCAAGTTGGCTTATATAAGAGAACCTGTCAGTGATCATGACGGGAGCGAAACTCGAAGTGATTCTCCGGATTAAGAGGAAGATGTAGTTCACAGTCCTGAGCATAAGGTACTCCACAGGGACAAAATTAAAGACGAGCGACCCTACGGTAGAGGAGCAGGCGATAATTCACAGGAGGATTAATTAAGATGAAATTGAATGTTCAGAACCTAGAGACGGTGACGATGATTTGCCACGGAATGCCATAGAAGCTATATATACGCACTTTGAAGATGTTACAGGTTAGCAAGTTAGAGTTGTACATATGTTTTTACTCGGTGAAACTGGAAGAAGTTACAGGTTAGACCCAAACTCTCTTGAGGTTTGTTCGGCAACGTACTTCAGAATTCGAATCGACCTTCAGGTGATTGACGGACCTGATTAATTCGCCAACGGACGTGACTGAATGAGTCATTTGAATTCCATTGTGTGAAATTCCCCCAGGTGCAACAAGTGCAGAAGATGAGGAAGATCCAGCAGCTGACAGAAGTCTTAATTCTGCGTAGTGTGAACTTCATGTCACGAATGTTAACTGATGACTGCGCACTTGTCCGTGAAGTCCAGCTGGAACAAGAGACGTTACTAAGGACAGACAAGGATCTCAGAGCCACATGTGAAAATGAAGTAGCATACTTCACTCCTCTCGTCTCTTGCAGTTCCAACAAGAATCGTGCTTCTGGATCCTGAGAATGCAATATTTTCTCAGACTCTGGTTCGCCGTTTTGAAATTTAGAGTTGTTTACAATTCATCAGATGCCCCTTGCCATGCCTAAGAGCTGTGAGTTACTGGTCACAAACCTCGTGACCAGTAACTCACAGAGGTCGATCGAGTTCCGGAAAAGGTTTACGATCTGAGTAAAGATGATAACTGTCCCAAGTTTCGCTGGTTTACATCAAGGGTTGATGCCACACATTTGACATGAACCAGTATATATCGGCAAGCTTAAGATACTGATTAGTGCATAGTATGAGATTACAAAAGAGCTTAACCTTGACACATGTAGATTACCAGTGACAATAGACAAACAAATAAGTACGAGAAACAAAAGAGCTTCAGATGCTCCTGGCGAGTCTATCAGAGGTAGCTAAATAGATGATGCTGCAGCAGGCAGGGATCAAAAGATCCCAACTCCATCATACGCAAACGAATCAGGCGCGACTTCAATCATGAGTGAGGACAGAGCTGGTAAATTGTCTATGAAGAACGACAATAACTGTCCGTGTCACCGAGATACGCAGACGGCCAGAACGAACAATTTAAACTACCAGCTGAATTCGGGCTCTTCCTAAAGTAGTGCAGCGGAGAGATGCAGAGGGTTCCCCGGTCGATGGACTCGGAGTAAAATCACAGGTAAAACTATAGATGCAATCATCGATGCGTACGCTGACGAGCCGGTAAATTAGACTCGGAAGTCCACAGATTACATGATCTGATACAGTTAAATGAACCACGCGTGCGATAGACGCATATAAAGGGAGACGAGGGAACGTGTGGCAAGCAAAATGAGGCTGATCGAACTCGTATGTCGCAAATGCGCACTCTGCAAGGAATTTTCAGCCATTGACAAGAGACGCTAGGATTGTCTCAGAACAGAACAGACCATCTTCTCCCTGAAGACACAACGAAGCAAACTTCAAATCAAAGAAGAAACCGTGCTGCTTACGATTGCGAGACCGCCCTTGAGTTGCAAACCGTCGTCCGCTTTCTAGCCAGCCACCAAAACTGCTGAGAACTTTCTTGCAATTGAGCTTAGTCTGCAACCGCGCGCGTATCCAAGAAAGTGCCCATCATCTTCGGCGACGCACGCAGCAATGGCTACAAGTCGAAAAGATCATTCCGAACAGTATGTTCACGGTCTCTTCACACCAGCTTTCTTTTTCCTTTATGGTTCCTTGTATAACATGACTTTCCACACCGTCACAATTATAGTGCCTTTTATAATTTCAAAAGATAGATATTTTAACTAGTCTGTGTTTAAACCACAAGGGCCCCTATAAAAGGGGCCGCCTTACGCGGCTACCTACATGGCAGTTACCACGGCCAAGGCTGGGCTGCGCGCAATAGTGCCTAACGACACTTCGGCGGCTAGCAGCTCCGGCTCCAGAGTGTTGAGCGAGTCCGGGGGAGAGAAGAGCGGGAGCCACTGAGCGAATCCGGGGGAGAGAGGAGCGGGAGCTGTGCCTGAGAAGCTAGGGTTTTGTTTTGCCTCTATCACGTTTTCATGCAACGATTACATTTCAACGATTTCGTTAGGCACTGCAGCAGTATTCTCAAGTGGTGGTCGGTCTTGCTTTACCTCGATCACATTTTCCACAGCGATTATATTTCAACGATTTTGCCCTGCAGCAGTACTCTCAATTTTTCTCCACTCGGCAGAGCTCGTTCGCTGACTCGTTGTTTCATATGTCGTGCCCGTTCTGCTGGAGGAGTCGAACAAAGCTATGATGACCTCTGAAGCAACCTTCTATCCTTTTGGAATCTAGTGAACCGATTCTTGAGAAGAGTTAGGACTTCTTGATCAGTTTACAGCTCTTTAGTGGAACGAACAATGCTGCACAAAGTGAAGACGAGACGAGTTCGCTCAGATAACGAGCTGCATCAACATTGGGTGGTCACGGGGGTTATCTCGGTGACACTCAGCTTACAGTCAGTGCATCTGAGTTATGGGTAGCTTTTCCTCACTACGCTGCAGCTGTGGCTCAAACTGTTGTGCTGGAAGAGATCTTTGCACATCAGCTTGACATAAGATGAGTCATTGTGTTGTGTATCTGCAGCATACATCGGGACATACATCAGGAACTTGCTTTCTTTTTGGGATATGCGGACCGAAAAGAACTGTCTCCTTTGCTGGAAGAGGCTGTAAAACAAGAGTTCCGGTCGTACGCATGGTCTTGACTTACAGACAGCTTTTTGGAGTCCTCTCGCTTCTGGTCGATTTGGAAAGGGTGTTCTAAACTTCTGCCGCTTTATTCTCTATTGCTCGGGACTATATGTGCGTGTGTTTCATGCGTTATTTCGATCTGAACTTTTGTGCGTGCTTCTGTGTCTCTAAGCAGACTACTGAGAAACGGCGTAGGTTGTGGACTCTCTCTCTCCTTCCCGTCTCTTTTTGTCATCTTCGTATATCTTCCGAACTGTAACTTGGTTGTACTTACAAACATTACTGTCCTGGTGAAGTTTTTGTTGGCTTCCAAGCATAATCTTAGCAGCATTGTGTGAGTTATTTCTGTTTTTTTTCCTGTCAATTTTTTTGTTTCTCTGTAGTTGCATGCATGATGCATCCCGGTTAGCGGATCTAGGAGCTGCTGTAACAGCTCCTATGAAGTGCTACGTCTAGTTGGAAGCTTCAAGAGTTCAACCTCTTGTAGCATTCTTGAAAATCTTGTATTTTATGTGCAGAGTTCAAACAGTTTGTTTTCCTGGAAAATGTGGCATACAGCATACTCATATCCAAACTTTTCCTCTCGCTTGATAAAAAAGACTACTATATCGAACCAAGCTCTTGCTCGAGTGCAGTTAGTGTCTGGGTGCCCTTGACGTTTGGCGTTGGGTTTATGTAGGGGATGTACATGACATGTCTTAGAGCATTCTTCTCTTTTCACTGGTATTAGGTAGTCACCATATTCTCAGAACCATGCTTGAAATTAGAGGTTTACTAGCACATTTGGAAATTTATGTAGTAAGTTCTTCATCGACACATTTGAGCTGTAGTTGACCAGGTATTTTATCTGTTCAGAATTGTTGGGTGCTTCTGGACCCGACAAAACTTGTCCAGATTCAAGGATTTCTTGCATGTTATATTAGACGAGTTTTTTTTTGCAGAATATTGAGCTAGCGGATGCTCTCGTTCTTCTGTGTTCTCGACAGGGACCAGGTTTCCGAGTTCCTTCAGCAGATTCCTGAAGAATCATGAGGTCCCCAGCAGGGGTTGAACGCAAGAGAAGCGTTGTTATGAAGAAGAAAATGAGAGTGGAGGCTCTCTGTCTTTAGAAATGGGAGTATCATCGCAGCTATTGCAGAAAAGGAGCCTTCTAACAATGGAGGCAAGGTCGGAAAATTGAGCAAGAGGAAGAGGAACTAGTAGCTATGGAAGAGTAAGAGGATCAAGACCAATCGGTGCTGGTTTTGAGACCTTAGAGTCTTAGTTTACCAGATCACAACAATCTCGAATGTGAATAAGAGAATGTGAATAAGAGCTCGAAAAAAAAGAATAGGAATTTCTATAAGTAACCCAAAAAAAAACACCAGTTTCTATTTTTCTTTTCTGTCCGATGCGTATAGTGGGTTGGCTTGGTTTACTTAGTGTTCGTTGAGTTGAATCAATCTAACCAGCTTACAGTCAATAGTCAGCTTCATAGCCAGCGAACTGAAACGCTCCTAATACTCAGCCGATGAACAAAAGAAATAATCAAAAAACTATTTGGGGAATTTATATTTAGCACAAATCAACTAAGACTCACAAATGTGGCAGATAATTTTTCAGCATGCAACTGGATCAAGACATTAAAGTGATATATAGTGCTGCAAACTGCAGAAAATGTATCTTGTGTGAATATGTGCCGATACTAAGTCTAAACATAAACTGTATCCTTATGTAAGTTTCCAAAACAACTCCTGCACCCAAACATAAAAAATAGACTTGATACGTTATGTAAGTTTCCGAAACAACTCTTGCATCCAACATGACACCTCGTCAATGAATGGAACATGTATATAACAAACATCAAAGCAATATAGCTTAGGTAGGACTAGAAAGAAAGTTATGATGCTATCACTTACCATCAAGAGGTAATATGCACGTCGAAAATGTTCTTCCTCAATTCAATCTTCCACGCAGTTGTCCTTTCAGATAGCACTCGTAGTGTTGAAGTCCTATGCCGCATTGTGGTGTGTTGAGGACGTCGTTGATATATCTTGATGGGTTCTCGTCTGATGTTCTCATTCCAATCCATACAACATGTTGACAATCGAGCCTCGTGAGTCTTAGTATAGTGAACCCTCTTCATGACAAACTTGTTGATGACAGAGTTGAAAGTCTTTGACATATAGTTCTCCCGAGCTCTAGTGTAGAATCGCATCTTTGCCGGTGTAATGATCTTCGTCAAAAACTCCACCATAGCGCGATAGGTATGGTGGAGAACATGCAGAAACAGTATACATATCAACAAGAAGACAAAGAACTCATAATGACTTCAAATTCAAAAGAGGACAAGGTAGTTGAATTTACTCACCACGCGGATAGTATGTGTCGGAGACGGGGGTATTCAAGTCCGGGATGGTGCAGCAAGGTCTGTCTCCGGGAGAGTAGCGCATGTTGTATGATCACCTGTCCAATTATCTGCAGCATTCCTAATGTCCAAGATCAACACATTGGTGTCGTCCTCATGGTTAGCATAACAACCATCAGCACCCACGGTTCTCCTCGCATTCAATTGACAACAAGTATAAATCCAACCCTTCAACTTATTGGCAAGATCATGTGCTTGCACCTCCGGATACATGAACCGTCGTGAGACAGCTGTGACACCTTCTATGATATCCACATTGTCGCCACTCGTTGAACAAGCTCCGGCTTGTTCCGGATAGCATAAGCCCCTTCGGATCGTAGTCACGCCACCAACTGTCTTTTGGTCAAGAGCTCAAGGTCATCCACTACCTCAGCCTCCAAAACACCACCAGGCAGTCGCTTCTTGGTCTGCACCTCCACCAAGAACCCTTGATCACATTCTTGCACTTATGCCACCAGTTCTTCAAGCTCACGACACTGCAAGATGACATCCACGGTGTCGTAGGTGAGAGTTTTCCTGGAAAAGGCAGAACCTTCTGGCTGTGATATGATCGTGAAGGCTGTGATACAACTACTCAGGGAAGCACTGGATTTCTCGCTGTGGTTGCTTACTACAAAGGTAAGCTTCAAGTCATAAGGGGCACTATAAACACTCACACAGGTCGATTTGATCCTCTAGTATGTTCAGAAAATAAAAATCAGATCGAACTAGCAGTAATATGATCAAACGGTGAACTTTAACAGTCAAGAATCAGAAACATATGATGGTTTAGATCTCAAAACTTCTCCTCCATGTAAATGAGGCACTACTGAACACACATACGAAATTTCAACCTGAGATCAAATTTGAGCACCGGGATATGGATAGAAACATTCTGAGCAAAGAAATTATGGCAATTTTCTGATACCCAGACAGCTATTTTGACCTAGAACAGAGAATTGGCTCTATAACTTTCGATGATTCTTACAGGATTTGGAGTCCATAGCATGCTGAACATCCCTGTGAAATTTGACCTCTTGATTGTACACAGTTCTCCAGATCTCGATCTTTGAAGTTGCTGCTCTAGATTGAGAGTTTTTCAGACCCCTTCTGCTTCAACGGTCGCCCTGAATTACTCACTCACTCAATTGACATGAAAATTTATGGACAGTTGTAGCCCTGTTGACAGTGAACGCGACCACGAAGATTTGAAGCGATTTTCTCAATTCTGCTACGATTGACA
Source organism: Asterella californica (assembly GCA_036924285.1). Taxonomy (NCBI): domain Eukaryota; kingdom Viridiplantae; phylum Streptophyta; class Marchantiopsida; order Marchantiales; family Aytoniaceae; genus Asterella; species Asterella californica. The sequence continues at coordinate 17,654,674 of JAYKYS010000001.1, read as the reverse complement.
CCAAAAACCTCAAAATCAACAAAAGTGATGCAATTCTGACACAATCCGAACTTCAATCTGCCATTACTCCTTCTTTATCGCTACAAATCGATCAAGAATTTCACTCACAGCGACTGACACGACGAGCCCTATCCTCCTGTGTTCTCAGATGTTTGAATGTCCTCATCAAATGCTCGCTTAAGTTTAGTATTTCATTAAAAATAAAAGTGGACCAATGGGAATTCATAGCTTCACTTCCTTGTCCTTTTGTGTCTCAAACCACGTGGTGACTTCATTTCACACATAGGTTACCACGTCAAGTCCCTAAAGTGCCACCGTAAATCTTAAACTACATGCGAAGACATGTAAACAACACGTAATCGTGAAAGATAACCTAACCATGCTAGGATGGGCGACATGTAAGTGCAACCCATGAGCTTAAACTCTATCAACACGGTAAACAACCTACTAGGACTCAAAATATATAACATCCTCCAGAATCAACTTCTCTGAGGTCTTAACTTCACTCAGAGAGACTAACTCCTGACAGAGAGGTGAATTATTTACTATGTGAAATGATTCACATCACGACAACGGAAGACTTGTCATCGTGCACGACTTCGGTTAGGACTATCTCACGTGCAATCAATCGCTGGATACCAAGCTCGAACGCAGCATCCTCGATGAGTCATGCATTGTTACCTACTTCACACACAGTCATCATGTGCATCAATAAATGCACAAGTACCATTGTAGTCATTTCGTGTAGAGTCGTATCGCAAGTCAGCATACACTACAAAGTTCTCTAAAATTAGCCACATAAATTGTAATTTTGTTAGATTATGACATATAGCATACATCTGCAATCTATAAGGTCTTCACGCTCACTTACCAGCTATGAGAGAGCCATCAATCGATGGAAAATATTTGTGTGTCACAACAGATTGCACCTCCTCTTTCTTCTCTTTCCACTGATCGAGAGTCGCTTGAATCCATCCAATTCTATGTCTCCTTCCACTTTGAAATCAAAAAAGTGCTTTCGTGATATATGTGCCAAGTCAACCTCTCTATACACTGAATCCTATGGTGTATATCCTAACCCGGCGCATAATGCGGCACATTACATACGACATGTTACATTGGGGATGTCATAATATAACTCCATCTCCGTAGATAACCAGCAAAATTTGTGTTGACTCGGACACTTAAACGTGAGGGACCAAGTTTGATGGATCGCTTTGATCCTAGGAGATAACAATACTTGATTGCACATCAGATGAGGACACTTGACTACGAAATCATGAAATAACTCCTTGAGTTTGGACAATGATACAAATCCAACTATGGATAGCTCCTCACTTTCGACCTCAAGCTCTCTCAGAGAACTATCATGCTCATGATGAGACATGACATGAGGGATTTGAGATTCAACAACATGGTCTACATCGATATGAGGTTCATCAGTTCTAGAAGTAGACCCCATAGTCATATCCTGCACCTACAGTATACATACAAAATAAATAAAAAAACAATACAAGAATGAGTTTACAAAAGTGACAAATCAAATAATAGCATAAGACAACAACAGTACCTCAACTGGTGATGCTTAGAGACCAAGCGCATGAAAGAACATCCGGATCAGCGATAAAAGCTTCACTAACATTAGACGTCGAACCTCTCCAGATCTAGATCACACTTCTCTGATATTACATCTGGAACCAGAACTTTAGCTTCTGTCTCCTTTGCCATCTGATCAATGCGATCTCGAGCAGTAGCAAAGAGAAACTGGAACACATCGGCATGGCATGCATCGGGTCCTAAAAGTCTCATCAGCTGAACATATCTCAACAACAACGACTCGAGAACCCTAACCTTTTCTCCTGGAACCTCCGGACATCCTCTAGGTAAATGTCTATCTCCATGTCGTCTGGGATGAACCCTGGGCGGCATCGTGAGATATATGTCATTCACTAACTAAGCTAAACCTATCCATCCGGAGGTCCAATCCAAGAAATAGAGAAAACAAGACAAAAACTAATCTAATCAATAATCCAAATAAAACAAAAGAAGATAAATGCTGAAAGAACAGAAAATCAAGGTCAAGGTCAAGATTTAAGAAAATTCAAAAGACTTTATCCCTAGTTCTAACTATAAATTTCTAAATTTCAGACTTTTGAAAAATTTGACAAAGTGTTGAGAGGTTGGAAAAGTAAAGCGGGTCGAGACATAGCGAGAGGAGGGCAGAGCAAGAAGATAGGAAAGGAAAAAAAAGTAAGGAAAAAAAAGTTCAGTGGGGTGCCAAGACCAGCCGGCCGTAATAAAGGTCTGGTCTCGAGGAGAAATGAGGAGAGAGGAAGGGCTTGCCCGTAGGCTGAGAAACCAGAAGACACAAAAACGGCCAAAATTCTTACCTTTGGAGTTTTCGGTTTTAAGAACAGCATGCTTACATGCTGCCGGTCTGAAAAAATGTGGTATCTTCGGTTGTACATTTGGTCGGTCGGTTTCTACGTGGCTTTTGTAGAGAGTAAGAGGGGTCCCTAAAACGTGTTGACTTTTGTTACTGACATAATTTTGAATTCAAATTTGCCTCCTTGTCAGTTTATGTGATCCACAATACTCCGATCATTACTTTCCCATTTCTCTTCCTGTGGTTAGAATAAGAGATTCATCTAAGGCTAGAATTGTAGATCCAATCTCCTCTTTTTTTTGCACCGTAGATGATTTTCTTACAACAACCAACCAAAACAATATAACGTTGCGTATTTCGGGTGAGGGATCCCTCCTCGAGTTGGTTATGACTAAACTGATTAGCGATGAGGGCACTCACCGCTAATATAAGGGCCCTTGTGGTTTAAACCACCCGTGATGGTACTTAGCTGACGGGGACCCCACCATCCCTTTTTCCAAAAAAGATTTCTTCACATTCTGGAAAGCTGAGGGCCCCGCGATAACTACGCCACGTTGGTTTATTTCCATTAGTTCATGGTATGGCAAGAAAGGTACCAAACGAAAGCTATTAGAAGCAGCTACCAAATGAACCTACACGTGTCTACATTGGACCATGCATGGCCCAGAAATGATGTCTTGAAACATGACTTGTTGTTTAAAAATATTTTGTTTTTGAAATTCCAGTTGTGTCTCTACATAGCGCGATATAGCGTGTAACAGATTTGGATACAAGAGCATATCGTCTGAAAATTCTTTCATGTACCTAGACTGAAAATGAATGTGAAGAACGGCCAGTACATAATTCCGGTGAAAGTACAATACTAAGTGGAACAGGAGGGCCCTTCGTCGTTTGGATGCATAGCAAACCTCTCATATTTTCTTTGTATTTCTCTGCTGTTCTAATTCTCTTCTCATTCCTCTCCCTTCTTCGATTGCCATCACTCATTCTTGTAATTTTTTCCGCTTTGTAATTTTTGTCCTTAGTGAACTAGTGAGTTCTTCTGAGGTCTTCTAAATTCTTTTGAGCTCATCAGCACTTTGAAGTTTTTCTTTTTTTCTTTTTTTTTCTTTTTTGTTTATTAGTTTCAAAGAGTGTGGTTTACACGCTTACATCTGACCTCTAGACATATAGGAGTTTTTTGTTAGGTTCAATACCACCGAGAGCTCTTCCTAGACGTCTCGATGATCGGCATGGTCCTAGAGGATGTCTGGAGGTCTCAAGAGAAAAAATACAGATTCCAATCGTACTAACTGTGCTCTCGAAGATGGATGTGACACTATCCGTACTCTCTCATCGTCTCACACTCGACGTACATGTCGTCGCTCTCGTCAAAATCTCTTCGCTTGTTGAAAGATGCGATCTCGCTCCTTGGCACTTACTATACCTACCACCACGTCTGTACGTAGATATTTCATTAGTGTCACATCGTTATGGATATCTCGCTGGTCTAGAATATCATCTTCACATCAGAACCTAATGATTGCTCAACATAGAGACATATTGCGATATGCGACTATTCGAGGAGGAGGTATATCTTGACGATTATATCTATCTGCAGCAGACAACACCAACGACGTTGGATGTGATCGCAAGATGCACTATTTTACGAGTGAGTGAGGTGTTATCTTTTGGAGTAATCATGTTAGAGGACTGTGATGGAGTTATGTGGAAGCATGTGCGTAATTGCGCGTATGTCATATTCCAAACAACGATAAAATGTTGTATGTGTGTGCTTGAGATGTATGTTGTGTGGATCTGTTGGTGGAGCAGCCAGTACGTTGATGTGTGATGGTTGTTCGAGAGGTTGGTACGTGTCGTGTTTGACTCCACCTCTCAATGTCATTCCTATTGGACGGTGGATTTGTCCTCGATGCATATAGCATGGATAGCCGATTAACAATGAGATGATGTAGCACCCGGCATCTTGATCCTTGCACCTACGAAAGTGTATATCACGTAGTTGGGATATGAGGCTATCTACAGTTAGAGAGATCTAACCTCTAGTTAAGAGTGCGATTGTGATACACGTGTATATGTGTATGAAATCGTCCATGTGTTTGTGTATGTGTGGTGTATCTCTGGCAGTGATGTTGTGTAGCGATGTGTATGCGCACGACGGCTGTCACGTCAATTTAGCACCTCGACTAGTTTCACTGAGTGCGTAGTGGTTAGTCCCGCTAGGGCCGTTAGTGTCATTAGAACGGTGTCGTGTCGTGGACCGACTCATACTTGAAAATCAAATTTTGATGTTTATCACTACAAAGATGTTCATAGGATTAAAAATGAGCTTTTCTATACAACTTCGGATCTTCACTTGCATAACATCGATGAGTAAAGCTCGTTGTCAGCTTTCCATGGACACTTCATCTATTTTATTTGGACGCCTAGTGGAGAAGTTACGAGACTCGAAAGATGGGAAAAGCAAGCTGGGCCATAGCTTACGGACTTTTTGCCCAGCTTCGGATCTTCACTTTCATTATATCAATGGGTAGAGCTCGTTATCAGTCTTCCATAGGCACTTCGCCTACTTCATTTGGACATCTAGTGGTGAAGTTACGAGACTCGGAAGGAGAGAAAATCAAGCTAAGCCCTAGCTTACTATTGCTGACTGGGTATTTGCGGCTCTTGGGACCATACTAAGGACGCAAGGGGCCTACTAGCTCATTATCTGAGAAAACTTGTACGTACAGCGACTGACGTAAAGGAGCACAGTCAATGATTCTTTGTCCTCCAACCTAGTAACCTTAGCTTGCAGATCTTGCATCTTTTGCCGTAGGTCTCGATGGTTTGAACCTCCTCTTCTACGATCACAAATGGAGGTTGAACCTCAGATACTACTAGAACTGGTGTGGTAGTCAGTGATACATGTGTCAACCTTGTAACCTTTTCCCTTGTATGTCTTCGTTCGACAAGAAGCTCAATCACTTCATGCACAACCTCTCAATTTCTTGTCAACCCTTGTTCTTCCTCTCCATCCTCCAAAAGTAATTCCAATCGCTCTTGCCATGGTTCATCAGCAGCTTGAAGAAACAACTCCATCTTGTAGATCTCCAAGGTTAACTTCTCCATCTGAAAGTTCGATCACCTGTGAACGAAAGTCGACGATATCTCGGTTGTCGCGAGTCGGATCTGATATTTCTTGAGACCTAAAGAGTCAGAAAGGAAGGCCTTATCGACACGTGAAGTCGTTTGGCGAAAAAAGAAAGTTCTCAGATAGATCTTTTTCGGTTCCTTAGTTACGATTTTTGTCTTTTGAGTTCGTTAGAGTTCTAGTTGGTTATGTACAGCTTGTGATAGCTAGCTTTAGCTAAGAGCTTGTGGACGTTGTTTGGACTTGGGTTTGAATCGTGTGATATTGGTGCAGCTCTTTTCGTTAGCAAATGGATGTTTCTCTTGCTTTGAGCTACGCTTCGATAGTTTTGGATCTGACTCGTTTTAGGAGGTTTTGAGCAGATTATAGAGCGTTTTGGTCTGTTTCTCAGTTTGTGTTCTTAGAGAGAAAGAACCGGCAGTGTATATACATTGGGAGTTTGTATTTATTGCGACGTTCGTTTTCGTGCTTGTTTCTCTCTTTCTTGTCTCTGTTCAGCACACTATATCTCCACAGTCAGGAACCTCACGTTTTCTTGGACATCTTTCATGCAAAAATCCAACACGATACGATGGTGAACTCGACATGAAAGTTTAGGGCGGAGAGTTTTGTGTGTTAGAACTTGAGAGAGGAGATCAACAATCATGAACGAGGATGAAGATGGATATGATTGGTCGGAAAAATGCTGCGGACATGAGATGATGAATATATAGAAAGTTTGGGATCATGGGAGGATGGAACGAGCCATGACTATGGATCGGATGAACGGATCAGAATGGATACCTAGGGTGCAGTTGGATGCATCAACTGCAAGTTTGTTTCAAGCCTTCATTTTGTTTTTGCTACAAGAGAAGGGGACCAACAAGAGACTATGAGGAAGAAAGCACTTCGAAGGGTGATCGACAAGCTCGATCTGTTTGACGAGATAGACATCTCAAAGTACTTAAGATGTTACAAGATGGAGATGGATTTGGATCAGGTATCAGAGAAAAAGATGATCGAAATATTTGAACTCGCTACGGTGCTTGAGATAAAAGGAGCATGTGAAAGATCTAACAAAGCATTTTGGGAGGAACTGGGATTCGTTTTCACAAACATTGATGGAGGAATATTTCTTGAGAAACTCGGATCGAGTAACCAAGAAATCATTTTTGGAATGGGTAATCGACCCAACAAAGGTTTATAGCCAACAGAGCTGTTAAAGAAGTCAGAGAGACAATTCTCTCAACTATCTCGACTCTCCTTACAAGTTAAAATTGTGCACACCGTCCAAATGGATCGCTTGATCTGATATTCGTCTTCTCAAGTAGGTAGATCTAGCTACCCTGGATCCAACGAGACTCCAAACAAGCCATTTGGAGTTCCCCTCCCAAAACCACGCAAGAAATTTGATCCCAAGATGTAAAAAACTGACATAAATCGACTCCCTGCTCCTCAAACTCACTCACCTCATCCGAACCAACAATCCAATCCACATACGGTCTTCTCCTATGCATACATGAAGACTCCTTATTCTCGTAGGCATCAAGAACGAAGAGCTTGACTCACCTATCGCGAAGAACTACCCAATCTCAGGTCATAGGTGATGAAAAACTGACGTAAGCGTTTCCCTGCGAGTCAATTTCACTCAGAACTCCCAAATCATCTAATGAAACTCCGTATAGTCTTCAATTTCCAGAAGAACTCGGCGTTCTGTTTCGGAGTCTTTCTCGTCAAAATCTCTTCGCTTGTGAAGGATGCGATCTCGCTCCTTGGCACTTACTATGTCTACCACCACGTCTGTACGTAGATATTCCATTAGTGTCGTTATGGATATCTCGCTGGTCTAAAACATCATCTTCACATCAGAACCTAGTGATTGCTCAACATAGAGACATATTGCGATATGTCACTATTCGAGGAGGAGGTTATCAATCATCGATTTGCAGGTTTCATCTTGGCGATTATATTTATCTGCAGCAGACAGGAGCAACGACGTTGGATGTGATCGCAAGATGCACTATTTTACGAGTGTGTGAGGTGTTATCTTTTGGAGTACTCATGTTAGAAGATTGTGATGGAGTTATGTGGAAGCATGTGCGTAATTGCGCGTATGTCATATTCCAAACAACAATAAAATGTTGTTTGTGCATGCTTGAGATGTACGTTGTGTGGATCTGTTGGTAGAGTAGTCAGTACGTTGATGTGTGATGGTTGTTCGAGAGGTTGACACGTGTCGTGTTTGACTCCATCTCTCAGTGTCATTCTTATTGGACGGTGGATTTGTCCTCGATGCATATAGCATGGATAGCCGATTAATGATGAGATGATGTATCACTCGGCATCTTGATCCTTGCACCTACGAAAGTGTATATCACGTAGTTGAGATATGAGGCTATCTACAGTTAGAGGGATCTAACCTCCAGTTAAGGGGGCGATTGTGATACACGTGTGTATGTGTATGACATCGTCCATGTGTCGTGTATCTCTGACAGTGATGTTGTGTAGCGATGTGTATGCGCACGACGACTGTCGCGAGATATTGAAACTCGCTACGGTGCTTGAGATAAAGGAGCATGTGAAAGATCTAACAAAGCATTTTGAGAGGAACTGGGATACGTTTTCACAAACATTGATGGAGGAATATTTCTTGGGAAACTCGGATCGAGTAACCAAAAAATCACTTTTGGAATGGACTAACCGACCCAACAAAAGTTTATAGCCTACAAAGCAGTTAAAGAAGTCCGAGAGACAATTCTCTCAACTATCTCGGATGGAGAAGTTAACCTTGGAGATCTACAAGATGGAGCTGTTTCTTCAAGCTGCTGATGAACCATGGCAAGAGCGATTGGAATTACTTTTAGAGGATGGAGAAGAAGAACAAGGGTTGACAAGAAATTGGGAGGTTGTGCATGAAGCGGTTGAGCTTCTTGTCAAACGAAGACATACAAGAGAAAGGGTTACAAGGTTGACACATGTATCACTGACTACCACACCAGTTCTAGTAGTATCTGAGGTTCAACCTCCAGTTGTGATCGTAGAAGAGGAGGTTCAAACCATCGAAGACCTACGGCAAAAGATGCAAGATCTGCAAGCTAAGGTTACTAGGTTGGAGGACAAAGAATCGTTGACTGTGCTCCTTTACGTCAGTCGCTGTACATACAAGTTTTCTCAAATAATGAGCTAGCAGGCCCCTTACGTCCTTAGTATAGTCCCAAAAGCCGCAAATACCCAGTCAGCAATAGTAAGCTAGGGCTTAGTTTGATTTTCTCTCCTTTCGAGTCTCGTAACTTCACCACTAGACGTCCAAATGAAGTAGGCGAAGTGCCTATGGAAGGCTGATAACGAGCTCTACCCATTGATATAATGGAAGTGAAGATCCGAAGCTGTGCAAAAAGTCCGTAAGCTATGGCCCAGCTTGCTTTTCCCATCTTTCGAGTCTCGTAACTTCTCCACTAGGCTTCCAAATGAAATAGACAAAGTGCTCATGAAAAGTTGACAACGAGCTCTACTCATCGATGTAATGAAAGTGAAGATCTGAAGTTGTATAGAAGAGCTCATTTTTAGTCCTATGAACATCTTTGTAGTATAAACATCAAAATTTGATTTTCAAGTATGAGTCGGTCCACGACACAACACAGTCCTAATGACACTAACGGCCCTAGCGGGACTAACTAATCTTTTTTTTCCGATACCTGATCCAAATCCATCTCCATCTTGTAACATCTTAAGTACTTTGAGATGTCTATCCCATCAAACAGATCGAGCTTGTCGATCATCCTTCGAAGTGCTTTCTTCCTCATAGTCTCTTTTTGTTGGTCCCCTTGCTCTTGTAGCAAAAACAAAATGAAGGCTTGAAACAAACGTGCAGTTGCTGCATCCAACTGCACCCTAGGTATCCATTCTGATCCGTTCATCCGGTCCATAGTCATGGCTCGTTCAATCCTCCCATGATCCCAAACTTTCTATATATCCATCATCCCATGTCCGCAACATCCTCCCGAACAATCATATCCATCTTCATCCTCGTTCATGATTGTTGATCTCCTCTCTCAAGTTCTAACACACAAAACTCTCCGCCTCAGACCTTCATGTTGAGTTCACCATCGTATCGTGTTGGATTTTTGCGTGAAGGATGTCCAGGAAAACGTGAGGTTCCTCACTGTGGAGATGTAGTGTGCTGAACAGAGACAAGAAAGAGAGAAACAAGCACGAAAACGAACGTCGTAATATATACAAACTCCAATGTATATACACTGCCGGTTCTTTCTCTCTAAGAACACAAATTGGGAAACAGACCAGAACGCTCTATAATCTACTTCAAAATCTCCTAAAATGAGTCAGACCCAAAACTATCGAAGCGTAGCTCAAAGCAAGAAAAACATCCATTTGCTAACAAAAAGAGCTGCACCAATATCACACGATTCAAACCCAAGTCCAAACAACGTCCACAAGCTCTTAGCTAAAGCTAACTATCACAAGCTGTACATAACCAACTAGAACTCTAACGAACTCAAAAAGACAAAAATCGTAACGAAGGAACTGAAAAATATCTATCTGAAAACTTTCTCCTTTTGCCAAACGATTTTCAGATGTCGATAAGGCCTTCCTTTCTGACTCTGTGGGCCTCAAGAAATATCAGATCCGACTGGTGACAGCCGAGATATCGTCGACTTTCGGTCACAAGTGGTTAAACTTTCAAAAACTTCTCCTTACGGCTTAAACGGATCGCTTGGTCTGATATCCGTCTTCTCAAGTAGGTAGATCTAGCTACCCTGAACCCAACGAGACTCCAAACAAACCATTTGGAGTTCCCATCGCAAAACCACGCAAGTAATTTGATCCTAAGATGTAAAAATCTGACATAAATCGACTCCTTACAGCTCAAACTCGCTCACCTCACTCGAACCAACAATCCAATCCACATACGGTCTTCTCCTATGCGTAGATGAAGACTCCCTGATCGCGTAAGCATCAAGAACGAAGAGCTTGGCTCACCGATCGCGAAGAACAACCCAATCTCAAGTCATAGGTGACGAAAAATTTGACGTAAGCGCTTCTCTGCGAGCCAATTTCACTCTGAACTCCCAAATCATCCGATGAAACTTCGTATAGTCTTCAATTTCCAGAAGAACTCGACCTTCCGATTCCAATGGATCCTAGGACAGCAAGTTTGGATTCCAGAACGGCCTGAACGGTCTAACTCTCCTTCACAGATCACTGAAACTCTCAAAAACCTCTCCTGTGTCTCAATTTCTTTCAAAACACACTCCTTGATCCGTCTCTTCACAAACCGTCTTAACCAACGCGTAGCCTGCACAGATCTAAACCCAATGACACCTTGCACGTATGCATTGGTCTTTTCAATTCTCCAAACCGTTCACCGACAGATCGTAGAAACAAGCTAACCCTTTAAGTTTAGGTAAAAGTCCCCCATGGAGCTTGTACCCAAACTAGCTTGGGTACATCAGTGCGTGTGGTGTGATGGTACTGACCATCAGCGAGAAGATTGCATCGACTTTACAGAGTCTTTGAAACGAGAGATAATTTTTTGAGTGGATGGAAAGGTTGCATTCTGAAGTACGGGTACTCTCCTTCAAGCCAACGTTGATAAAGGAGGGATGAAGAAGTTTTTGGATGATTACTTTGTAGCACATGTAGTTGCAGCTATCGAAGCTACAAGCTATGGTGCTAGGATGGAGGAGATTGAGCATGATCTCCATATGGATGATTTGGATGAGTCCGTGGATCCAAGCGAGCTCAAGTTGGATACTAGATCCACGATGCAAAGCAAGAAGAAGAGACAAGAATAGACTTCTTCGAGAAGCAAGCATGAGAGGATAAGATTCAACATGAATCTATTCTTCCTGAACTAGCAATAGAGGATGATTCTTCATAACAGGAGCAGATCGTTGGGGTGCAGACAATGGAGATGGATGATCTGGTTGCATGCAAACAACAACTAGATATTGGGATGATGACGATGGATGTGAATGAAGACTGGGAGGAGCGCATTTGAGATGCCAAGGTTGGATTCATTTCAGAGAAGATCTTGTGTGTGATTACAAGAGAAGTCCATGATGTCACCATTGACATCATCAAGGACGGACATGCTAAGAGTGAAAGAGAGTGGACAGATGCTATCAAGGCTATGGTTATAGGATGATGGGTAAGGATGGCTTACAGAGGAGAAGTCATTGCTGAAGCTGATTAGGATTAGGAGGATGATGCTTGAAAGATTGTAAGATTTTTCAGAAGAAGAGATCACAGAGGATGATGGTTGAAGAGGATATAATTGTATAGCGAGACAATGATGGTTGCGATTGAAGATTTTGGTTGCAGTAGTGTGGTTCTCCTTTTTTTCAAAAACAAAAAAGAAGAGATGGATACGTATGATTACATGTCCAGGTTTGAGGTTGAGGATTATAATCATGATACATGGTGATGATTGGGATGACTGATGATGTCTACTACGACACTGGGTCACAAACCTCAACGGTGAGATTCTGTTGGGTGGATGGTTTACTCTTTCTATGTCTTCGCGCGCATATTGAAAGATGCGTAGATCTAGAGGGGTGACCGGATGAGAGCTTGAAGATGCGATGAGCATGGATCTAGAGAAAAATCATGGAGTTGCAACTTCAAGATGACGATCATGTTGCAACCTTGAGGATGAGGTTGACTGAGATGAGAGAGAGGATGATAAGATGGTGTGAGTACCGGTCCACTCTTTGGTTGGTATCTTTGATGCATACCGGAGGATGCACATATTTAGAGGGGGTGGATGTCGTGTCGTGGACCGGCTCCTACTTGAAAATCAAATTTTGATGTTTATCGTTACAAAGACGGTTCATATGACTAAAAATGAGCTTTTCTATACAACTTCAGATCTTCACTTTCATTGCATCGATGGGTAGAGCTCATTGTCAGCTTTCCATGGACACTTCGTTTATTTCATTTGGACGCCTAGTGGAGAAGTTACGAGACTCGAAAGATGAGAAAAACAAGCTATGCCATAGCTTACGGACTTTTTGCACAACTTCGGATCTTCACTTTCATTATATCAAAGGGTAGAGCTCGTTATCAGCCTTCCATATGCACTTCGTCTACTTCATTTGGACGCATAGTGGTGAAGTTATGAGACTCGGAAGGAGAGAAAATCAAGCTAGGCCTTAGCTTATTATTGCTGATTGGGTATTTGCGGCTCTTGGCGCTATATTAAAGACGCAAGGGGCCTACTAGCTCATTATCTGAGAAAACTTGTACGTACAGCGACTGACGTAAGGGGGCAGCTTAAGGGACTAGCTTGTTTATGCGATCTGTCGGTGGACGGTTTGGAGAATTGAGAAGTCCAATGCATCGTGCAGGTGTCATTGGATTTAAATCTGTGCAGGCTATGCGTAAGTTAAGACGGTTCGTGAAGAGACGGATCGAGGAATGTGTTTTGGAAGAAATTGAGACGCAATAGAGGTTTTTGAGGACTTCAGTGATCTGTGAAGGAGAGACCGTTCGGGTCGTTCTGGAGTCTAAACTTGCTGTCCTTGGATCCAAGGATAGCAAGTTTTTCGTTGCAAGTCACAAAACGATACGAAGTTTCATCGGATGATTGGGAATTTTGAGTGAAATTGGCTCGCAAAGAAGCGCTTACGTCAGTTTTTCGTTGCCTGCGACTTGAGATTGGATTGTTCTTCACGATCGGTGAACCAAGCTCTTCGTTCTTGGTGCTTACGCGATCAGGGAGTCTTCATCTATGCATAGGAGAAGATCGTGTGTCGATTGGATTGTTGGTTTGGAGAGGTGAGCGAGTTTGAGTTGTAGGGAGTCGATTTATGTCAGTTTTTTGCATCCCGTAATCAAATTTCTTGCGTGGTTTTGCGAGGGGAACTCTAAACATATTGTTTGGAATCTCGTTGGGTTCATGGTAGCTAGATCTACCTATCTGAGAAGACGGATATCAGATCAAGCGATCCGTTTGGACGGTGTGTACGGTTTTAAGACGTAGAGAGAAGTTTTTCAAAGTTCGGTCACTTGTGACCGAAAGTCGACGATATCTCGACTGTCGAGAGTCGGATCTGATATTTCTTGAGGCCTACAGAGTCAGAAATGAAGACCTTATCGACATCTGAAGACCGTTTGACAAAAAGAGAAATTTCTCAAATATATCTTTTTCGATTTCTTCGCTACAATTTTCGTCTTTCTGAGTTCGTTAGAGTTCTAGTTGGTTATGTACAGCTTGTGGTAGCTAGCCTTAGCTAAGAGCTTGTACATGGAGATTGTTTGGATTGGGTTTGAATCGTGTGATACTGGTGCAGCTCTTTTTGTAACAAAGAGATGTTTTTCTTGCTTTGAGCTACGCTTCGATAGTTTTGGGTCTCGATTGAGATTCAAGACTCGTTTTAAGGAGTTTAGGAGAAAGAACCGGCAGTGTATATACATTGGGAATTTGTATATATTGCGACGCTCGTCTTCGTGCTTGTTTCTCTTTCTTGTCTCTATTCTGCACCTACATTTTCACAGTCATGAACCTCACGTTTTTCTAGACATCCTTCATGCAAAATCCAACACGATAGCGGGTTCTTGGGCTAGCCCCACTAGGGGTATACTTCACAAGTAGGGCTTTTAGGTTTTAGTTCTTCGAGTTGAGCCTTCAAGCTCTTGGCTATGGTGGATAGTCTTGTTGAGGCAATCACACAGAGTGGATTTGGCTCGACTTTAGTGTTTGTTTAGTGCCGGTTGGCATGATGGAATGAGTGCGGATCGTTTATCATTGTGTACACTTGTGTATGTATATCACATGGTCATGTGTTAGGTGTATGTGTCTCTGACAGCGATGCATTTGTGTAATGATGAGTATGCACACGGCAGATATCCTTAGCTAGAAAAAGGACGATATCTAATCAAATGATACTCGTAATAAAAACATCTGAAATTATACTCTCAAATATAGAACCTTAATCCTCTACGGATAAAGAACACACTATATGTAGCAAGAAGACGCTCAAACTCTAAGCATGGGATTCTATAACCCTAAAAAACCCAAAGTATTTAGTACTTCACTCATTTCTTTATGAAATATAATAATTCTAGAACTAAAATAAACAAAAACATAAAACAAAGAGAAGTATGTAAACAAATCTGCACTAACCCACCTCGACGCTGTCGTGATGTGAATCATTTTACAGTGTAAATAATTCACCTCTCTGTCAAGCGTTAGTCTCTGTGAGTGAAATTAGGACCTCAGAGAAGTCGACACTGAAGGATGTTATATATTTTTGAGTCTTAGTAGGTTGATTACCATGTAGATGGAGTTAGGCTCATGGGTTGTAATTACATGTCGCCCATGCATGCTTCCTTCCGAAAGATAACCTAGTTAGGTTATCTTTCGGGATTACGTGTCGTTTTACATGTCTTCGCATGTAGTTTAGGGTCTATGCTGGCACTTTAGGGGCTTGACGTGGTAGCCTATAAGCAAATTCAAGTCACCACGTGGTTTGGGACGCAAAAGGACAGGGGAGTGGAGCTATGAACTCCCATTGGTCCAATTTTGTCTTTGTGTACTGCTAAACTTAGTAGTAGGGGTCTTAAGAGGAGTTCGAGCATTTGGAGGGGGAACTTCGAAATCTGAGAGCACAGGGAGATAGGATTCGTCGTGCCAAGCACTATCAGCGAAATTTTTGATCGATTTGGAGCAATAAAGAAGGAGTTATGGTTGATTGAAGTTCGATTTGTGTCAGAATTGCAGCACTTCTGTTGATTTTGGGGTTTTCGGTGTCAATCGCAGTAGATTTGAGAAAATCTCTTCAAACCTTCGAGGTCTCGTTCATTGCAGCAGGGCTACGACTGTCCCCAAATTTTCATGCCAATTGAAATTGTGAGTAATTCAGGGCGACCGCTGAAGCAGAGGGGGTCCGAAAAGCTCTCAATCTAGAGCATCAACTTCAGAGAGCGAGATCTGGAGTTCTGTGTACAATCAGGAGGTCCAACTTCACAGGAGTGTTCAGCAAGCTGTTTACTGCAAATCCTGTAAGAATCTTTGAAAGTGATCGAGCCAATTCTCTGTTCTAGGTCGAAATAGCTGTCTGGGTACCAAAAATTGCCGTAATTTCTCTGCTCAGAACGTTTCTGCCCATATCTCGACACTCTGATTTGATCTCAAGCTGAAACTTCGTGTGTATGGTCAGTAGGGCCTCACTTACATGTAGGAGGAGTTCTGAAGTCTGAATCATCGTATGTTTCTGATTCTGGACCGTTAAAGTTCGCTGTCTGACCTTATTACTGCTAGTCTGACCTGATTTTCACTTCCTGAACATACTGAAGGGTCCATTCGACCTGAGTGAGTGTTTATACTGTTCCCTTATGATCTGAAGCCTACCTCTGTATAGTAAGAAACTATAGCCTGAAGTCCAACGCTTCTCTGAGTAGACTAAACACAACCTTCAAGATCTATCACAGCCAGAAGGTTCCGCCCTTCCCAAGAAAACTCTCAACTCGACATCTAGTGCTTCCATTGAGAGCTCTTGGGGTGATTGATTGAGAAGGTTGAGTTCACTACAAGGAGAAGAGATGGATCGCAAGAGTGCTGCTGCTGCTACTTCTACGCCTGCTGCATCTACGTCTACTGCAGCTCCTTCTGTAGCACCAGCGGCTACAGCGACATCTGCACCTGGTCTGGATACGGCTGAGATTCTGAAGACATTTGAGGCCCTGGTCCAACAACATCCGATCATTGGAGGGGGTGAGTTGAAGTCTACCAAGGCTTTGCAAGCAATTGTGAATAGATGCGGTAGATTTGAAGGTAGAGATATTTCTAGATATCTGCGTGAATACAGAGGAGAGATGGAACTAGTTAGAGTTACAGATGCTGAAATGATAGATAGTTTCGAGTTAGCTGTCATTCTTGAGTTGCGGGACCAAGTTAGGGATGTACAGAGAAGAAATCTAGGTGTCTGGATGAGTTTCGAACGATCTCTTCGAGAGGAGTTTCTCGAAGAAGATTCAGAGAGAGTCACTAGAAGAACGTTTCTGGACTGGGTTGAGCAGCAACCTGGTCGTATGATGAACCTGAATGAGATGCTGAGAGAGTTTGATCGGAGATACCGACAACTCTCAACTCTTGAGAGGATAACCTTAGATGTTAGGAAAATCGAGCTTTTCCTGCAAGCTACCGATGATGCTACGGCAGATCGGTTATGCTTTATGTTGGCTGACCGATCGGCTGAAGGAGGAGTTACTACTGATTGGGAGAGAGTTGAGGATGCTGTTGCTGTATTGACGAGACAAAGGCGTGGAAGAGCGGTTGTGGATGGACGTCCACTTGCAGAAGTGACCGCTCAACCTCGCACTGCTCCGCAAGTACAGCAACCTCCAGCTCCGGCTCCTAGACCTGTTGTACCGGCTGCAGTACCTTTGATACCAGTGGTGCCAGTTCCTGCACAAAGGGCACCGCTTGAGAGACCTGCAGAGAACCATGGACAGCAGAACCAGATCGAAGATCTGATTCGACAAATGAGAGAACTGAAGGTGGAGCTAGCTGGATTGCAGAGAGAGCAGCCGCCGGCGCCTGCTGCTGCACGTCCAGGAGGTGCTCCTGTTCGTAGATGTATCTGGTGTGACAGTCAAGATCATTTCCGAGGGGACTGTCAAGAGCTCACGGCTGCTCTACGAGATGGTGTGGTTCGCTATCAGAACAGTAGGCTGCACCTTTCTTCTACTGGAGAGCCGCTAAGCACGCAGTTTGGAAGAGGAGGCATGAGGAGTCTACCTCAGATTACAGCTGCTGCAACTGTACATGCATTGATGGCACCACCGGTAAATCCTGATGTATATGCTGCACATATTGAGGTTTCTTCTAGTCCTACGTTGCTAGATAGGACTGCTGAGAAGAGTATTGCCCCCGTTCCTTCTGAAGTACTGAAGAGGGGAGCCGAGTCTATTCGTAGGGTCACAGGATGAGGAGATCTTGTAGATGCTGCTTCTATCAGAGCATTCTTGGATGTAGATAGACACGTTCATTAGCAGGATGCTTCTGTGGAGGAGAAGAGGCGGCGAGAAGCCTCTGAACTTGATACTGGAGTTCTTGAGGAGATTGGGGATAGACGGAGAGTCACAAGGAGGCGAGCAGCTCTTCCTGAAGACATCCCTTCTACTTCTGCAGCTCCCCCACCTGCACCAGGTCCGATGGAGGACGTGCAGAGATTCCAGCAGGAGCCAACGACTGCTGGGAGACGGTTTACTGCCCAAGAGAAAGAGAAAGGACCGGCTTATAAGTTGGCAGCTGATATTGAGACTTCAACTGATCTCAAGAGCATCTTGGAGCAGAGAATACTTGACGCGTGAATCGAGTTTTCTCTTCGGGAGGTTCTTGGTATTGCGAAGAGGGAGTTTCACGAACTAATCATTGACATCATCAAACGGAAGAGACAGGTGATGTCCGAGCAAGTAGAAAGTCAGATGATTGATGTGATAAGAGCTTCTATGAATGATGTAGAGTTCGGCAAGGTGCATTTTCAGGAGGCTGATGATACAGAGTTCCAGCAAGAAGCGTTGGTTGCTGGTATCAATACTGCTGAATTCGATGATGATGAAGTTGGCGATGAGAGTCCAGCTACTGATAGTGACTTCAGGAAGAGACACTGGGCTCGTGCTACGACGGCTACACGAGTTCGTCTCGGAAGTCTTGAACCTGTTGCTGCGTTAGTTGATCACGGTTCAGAGATCAACATCATGTCACGGGAGATGTACGAGAGAGGTCAGTGGCCTATCGAACTGAACCATGGTTGGGTGCTACGAGCTGCAAACAACCAGAAGGGTGAGTTATACGGCGCTTGTCCTAACGTGAGGGTGAAGCTAGGTGATGTGGAGGTAGATCAGCACTTCTTCGTGCAGTCTTCTGCTTCGTATCCTGTGATTCTTGGTCAACCTTATATCACCGCAGTTAGAATGGAGACGAAGGTGATGGATGACGGATCTCACTATGCTAGGATCCGTAGTCCAGATGACAGACGTTCTGTTCAGTTTCTGACCGTTCGTTCAAACCACGAACGAAACAGACAAACTTTGAGAGATTCTCCTATCTGTAGGAGCAAGGGTTTTCTGAAACCACTCTTGTAGGTCGGGATACCAAGAGTGATGGATCTGTTGTTACTATGATCCCGCTTGAGCAGCCTGTGGGATCACAACAAGCTGATGAAGAGGCTGCTCAAGATTCAGAGTGTGACTACACTGTACATAGTTGGAAATCTGGTCTGATGACTTTCGGTTCTGATGATTGGAGTGAATTCACGCGAGTAGAGGATCTGACTGAGAAGAGTAGAAGACAAATGGAGAAGTATGCAGAAAATCTGCACTGTACAGGAGTTCTGAGTGAAGATGAGATGATTTCTGGTGTTTACGAGGAGTTTGTAGGTGTACAGTCTTTTGTTCGTTGGCTGGATGATGTAGATAGGTTGATGGAGCAGATGGGAGGAAGGGTGGTGATCCCTATCCACTCTCGTAAGGTCTATGAGGAGATTGTCTCGTGCTTGCAATCTCGTCCTCATCCGAGACTGGAGAGTGGATGGAAGGATGCAATCTGCTGGTGTAGCTCTCGTGAAGAAGCAGAGGTTCACACCAAATACAAAACTGTAGCGAAGAAGGTGAAACCAGTGGCGACCCAGTTACATGTTGATTCACAGCAGCAGATGGAGTTAGCGGCCACTGAGCCTGTACTGAGAGATCCTAAACAGATAGGACACAAGTTTACTCAAGAGACACTCGAGCAACTCCAGATAGGAGGGGGTGGCTTCTTGACTGAAGTGGAGAAAAGAGCTTTCGAGCAGATGATAGTTAGCCATGGTAAGGCATTTTCTTTCTCGGCTGAGGAGATTGGTTGTGTGGATCCTAGTGTGATAGTTCCGATGGTTATCTTCACTGTTCCTCACGTACCTTGGGACTTGAAGCCGATTCTAGTCCCTCGTGCCTTGCTACCGAAGGTAATTGACTTACTGAAGGAGAGGATGCGGATGGGTATTCTTGAACCATCTATGGCTCCGTACTCTAGCCAATGGTTCACAGTACCTAAGAAGACAGGAGCCTTACGCTTCATCCAAGACTTGCAGCCTGCCAACAACATCACGATTCGAAACGTGGGGACAGGACCTGTGGTTGATGAAGTAGCCGAGGCATTTGCTAGAAGATCTATCTATTCTATTGGAGATCTGTTTTCAGGTTATGATCAGTTTCAGCTTGCTTTGGAGAGTAGAGACTTGACTACCATGCGTACACCTTTGGGGTTGATGCGGATGTGTACTCTTCCTCAGGGTGCGACAAACTCAGTAGCTCATATGCAAAACGCGATGCATAAGGTGTTACGAGAGTTTGTACCTGAGGTTACTATCCCATTTCTTGATGATATCTCCATGAAAGGCTGTCCGGTGGAGGACAAGGACGAGACTATAACTGCTGATGGTTGCAGAAAGTTCGTTGCAGACCACATCCGAGATGTGGAGAAGATTCTGATGCGCTTGGAAGAGGTACACCTCACTCTGTCAGGTACCAAATCTCGTTTTGGAATGTCAGAGATTGTGGTGGTTGGTCACTTATGCGGTACTTTTGGAAGACAGCCGAACCCAGAAAAGGTAGATGCTATAGCAAGGATAGCAGACTGTACCAACATTACTGAGGTTCGACGATGCTTAGGAGCTTGTGTGTTCTTTCGTGTGAGTATTCCTCATTATGCACACATTGCCGAGCCTCTGTATGCACTTCTGAGAAAAGGGAAGAGGTTTACTTGGCGGCGAGAACATCACGAGACGATGGAGCAGCTGAAAGATATTCTGAAGTCTCCACCTGTACTAAGGAGACTTAGCTATGAGAGCGGAAGACCTATCATATTGACTGTTGACACGAGTCCAAAGGCGATTGGATGGGCAGTCGATCAAGAAGATGCAGAAGGCGTGCGGTTTGTTTCAAGGTTTGGAGCTGGAATCTTAACAGATAGGCAACGTAACTATCCTCAAGTGAAGCGTGAGTTGTGGAGAGCTGTTACTGCTATGAAGGTAGACCGAGAGTTCTTGATAGGTGCCCGTGTGATAGTAGAAACAGGTTGTTTGCCTTTGCTAGGTATGATAGCAAACTGTAATACTCCAGACATAGCAATGCTACGATGGATTGCTTATATCCGGAGTATGAACCCTGAGCTGAAGCATATAGCGAGAAAAGATAATCCTGTTGCAGACATGTTATCTAGGGCTCGTTATACAGATGAAGAAGAGATGATTACTGAAGTCGAAGATGAAGAGAAGAGAGACGTTTGGTGCCAAGTTGGTCAGCAGACTTCAGACTTGGAACCACTGCCGTTCTACGAGGAGTTCTACACGGAAAAGTTCCGCGATATCGGCTATTATCTGAGTTTATTATGCAGAAGAGAAGGATGGAGTGATGCAGAGTTTAAGGAGATCAGACGAAAGGCGTACGGTTACCTTCTACGTGAAGGTTATCTGTGGAAACGTCCGAAGAGAAGAGATGGGATGCTGGCTAGAGTGGTGGATGATCAACCAACGAAGCTGAATCTGCTTAAGGAGTTTCATGACACCTTGTGGGCTGGACACCGTGGAGTTTGGGCTACGTATACGAAGATGAAGGAGCGATACTGGTGGAAGGGTTTGTATCAAGACGTAGTAGATTTTGTTGGGTCGTGTCTGCACTGCCAGTTCTACTCTAAAGTCCGTTACAGAGATGGACTTGTACCTACCTATCCACCTAGTATTCATTTTTCGTGGGTCCTTGATCTTGTGATGATGCCGCCGGGACTATGGGGGATGCGTTACTTGGTGTTGGCTCGAGAAGATCTCTCCAACTACGTGGAGGGACGAGCACTACGGACGAAGACTACAGAGAACATATGTAGATTCGTGTTGAAAGATATAATCTGTCGTTATGGATCTGTTGGAAGACTACGAGCAGATAGAGGTGAGTTGAGAGGTGCCGAAGCGAAGGAGTTCTTTGCTCGTTATGGAGTAAAGCTTCGACTTACTACTGCCATGAATCCAGAAGGGATTGGTAAAAGTGAAAGAGGACACCCTTCTATCGTTCACGCTTTAGTGAAAGCATGTGATGGTAGACCTAGAGAATGACCGAGACTACTTCCATTTGCTTTATGGGCTGATAGGACTACACACTGTACCACGACTGGGTATATGCCAGTTGAGCTTATGTTGGGGCAGAAGCCAATCATGCCTGCTGAGGAGGACTTTCCTACGTGGGCTACGCTACCGTGGGAAGATGGTATAGATCATACTTCACTCCTTGCTTTACGAACTAGGCAATTGGAGCGAAGGGGGGAGGATCTTGCTGAGGCGCAAGAGAAGCTGAAGGTGGCTCGAGTCAGAAACAAAGAGCGTTTCGACAAGACTCACCGACTACGACCAAAGCCAATACGTGTTGGTGATTGGGTTCTTGTGTATGATAGCACGCTGGAGAACCAGCATTCTACACTTCGTAAGTTCTCGCGAAGATGGTTCGGGCCTTATGTTGTGTTAGATGTTTACGAGAATGCCACTTATAGTTTACGTGAGCTGGATGGTACTCCTTTGAAACTATCTGTGGCTGGCAAACGAGTGAAGTTGTTCAAACGACGTGGAGGATCAGTAGATTTGTTCAACTTTCTAGAGTCTGAGCAGAGGACGACAAGAGATGAAGACGTCTCGGCTACTGAAAAGGCTGAGGCGAAGGAGAGTGACGATAATGAAGAACAATCGGAAGACTGAAGAGGTTGGCACATGCCGGAGGATGTGCAGGTTTGGAGGAGGTGGATGTCGTGATGTGAATCATTTTACAGTGTAAATAATTCACCTCTCTATCAAGCGTTAGTCTCTGTGAGTGAAATTAGGACTTCAGAGAAGTCGACACTGAAGGATGTTATATATTTTTAAGTCTTAGTAGGTTGATTACCATGTAGATGGAGTTAGGCTCATGGGTTGTAATTACATGTCGCCCATGCATGCTTCCTAGCGAGGTTAGGTTATCTTTCGGGATTACGTGTCGTTTTACATGTCTTCGCATGTAGTTTAGGGTCTATGCTGGCACTTTAAGGGCTTGACGTGGTAGCCTATAAGCAAATTCAAGTCACCACGTGGTTTGGGACGCAAAAGGACAGGGGAGTGGAGCTATGAACTCCCATTGGTCCAATTTTGTCTTTGTGTACTGCTAAACTTAGTAGTAGGGGTCTTAAGAGGAGTTCGAGCATTTGGAGGGGGAACTTCGAAATCTGAGAGCACAGGGAGATAAGGTTCGTCGTGCCAAGCACTGTCAGTGAAATTTTTGATCAATTTGGAGCAATAAAGAAGGAGTTATGGCTGATTGAAGTTCGATTTGTGCCAGAATTGCAGCACTTCTGTTGATTTTGGGGTTTTCGGTGTCAATCGCAGTAGATTTGAGAAAATCTCTTCAAACCTTCGGGGTCTCGTTCATTGGCAGCAGGGCTACGACTGTCCCCAAATTTTCATGTCAATTGAAATTGTGAGTAATTCAGGGCGACCGCTGAAGCAGAGGGGGTCCGAAAAGCTCTCAATCTAGAGCATCAACTTCAGAGAGCGAGATCTGGAGTTCTGTGTACAATCAGGAGGTCCAACTTCACAGGAGTGTTCAGCAAGCTGTTTACTGCAAATCCTGTAAGAATCTTCGAAAGTGATCGAGCCAATTCTCTGTTCTAGGTCGAAATAGCTGTCTGGGTACCAGAAATTGCTATAATTTCTCTGCTCAGAACGTTTCTGCCCATATCTCGACACTCTGATTTGATCTCAAGCTGAAACTTCGTGTGTATGGTCAGTAGGGCCTCACTTACATGTAGGAGGAGTTCTGAAGTCTGAATCATCGTATGTTTCTGATTCTGGACCGTTAAAGTTCGCTGTCTGACCTTATTACTGCTAGTCTGACCTGATTTTCACTTCCTGAACATACTGAAGGGTCCATTCGACCTGAGTGAGTGTTTATACTGTTCCCTTATGATCTGAAGCCTACCTCTGTATAGTAAGAAACTATAGCCTGAAGTCCACGCTTCTCTGAGTAGACTAAACACAACCTTCAAGATCTATCACAGCCAGAAGGTTCCGCCCTTCCCAAGAAAACTCTCAACTCGACAACGCAATCCACCCTCTCAACCTACACTCCCTCCCATGCCCTCACCTCACACACTCAGGTTTTTGGGTGCGTGAGGGGAGGAGGAGGGTGGTTCAGGAGGTCTCTATTCAGTGACATGTTTTAGACAGCTATCCTTGTACTTTTTTATGTATTAATAAAGTTCATTGGACGTAAAAATAAAATAAACAAAATAAATAAACAAAAATGTGAATACCTTTGTTCTCTTGGGAAACATTTGTATTAGATACAAAAATAATTAAATCCCGGGTGTGGATAAAGGGCCCTTGCATAGCAAGAGTGTCTCAATTTTGGATTAAACTTCCGAAAATGTTAGTAAAGGGACCCACTTACAGTTTTACGCTTGATTAGAGTTTTCTCGTATGTGTTAGGTTTATGTCCTTCTTGGTTTTAAAATATAGGTGTGGAAATAACTTACCTCTCTAATTCCATCTTCTGATAGAGGAGACAATTATACAAAGATTTAATTTATAACATAACCAATAACCTTCCAGTTAAGAAAGGTTAGATAATAGATTAAATAATAACTATGATTGGTTTAGTACCTACCCTTTGGATATGTAACTTCGGGGAGCATGTTTGCTAGCATTCCTCTTATGGGTTATTTTTGGATATTTTTGTGTCTCCAGGTTAGTTAGCACTTAGTATTTAAAACAATTTTTTTTAAATTTAGTATATAAAATTTTCTTAATAAAATTTATATATATTTTCGATAACAACAAGCAGTCAACAGTTTCCCGGAGTTGCATGCATGTATTGAACATGTTAGGAAAAATTTAGCTAGACAATACTTAAGAAATTATTAAATTTCTATGATACAGAATATGGAAGCAAACGAGCATTAGGTTGTTGGAAACCCCATCCGTCCGCAGCAGGAGCGGCTTGGGGGTGAGTCTTCCTTCCCGGAGAGCTCAGTCCGTGCAAAAGCAGCTGCATTCGGTTGCAAAAAGTCTCACGACAAAAAGAAATCTAAATAATGAATTCGTGAGTCTAACAACGATTCACCACCAAAAGAATTTGATATAAAATGAAATTCTATGCTAGAAGGAAACCCCCAATGCTCGGCGAGTTGCTTGGTAAAATGCCACATCAGCTTTCTGTTTCAGTTGACAAGTTTTATATCAACACCAGGGTTTTAATTCTTTCTAATGCTTGTCTTGAAGCTCCTAAGAACTCCTTGACCTTCCACTCAACGAACTTACAGTATCTTATAGTCAGTTTAAGTACCATAAAAAGGATTACTGTAGACGTTATTATTAATCCTCTACTGTACTCGTGAAAAGATGGAAACCTTAGAGGACCATGGAGTTGTGTGATAAACATTATTGGAGCATGAGATGATTTATAAGTGCAAAATTCTCACACTCAGCTTTCATTAAAATCTACAATTACTTGTTTTCTGAATAAATGTTTTTCAAGCAATAGATAAATTAATCCCACGACGCCATTTTTATATTTCTGTCGCCTCTCGGCTTTGACTAAAAATTAAAATGACTTGTTTTCTAGAAAAGACCTTCTTTTCCCCTCTCAGCTTTCACTATAATTTATGATCACTTGTTTCCTAAATGCAACTTTTTCTCAAGGAAAAAACAAATTAAACCTGCGATACCACTATTTAGATTTCTTTTCGCAGTGAAGTTTCTGCGGCCTAACGCTGCTGCCCTCCTGCCAGGAGGCCTCGACCCCACGACGCCCCGTCTACGGCCGGGTGTGGCCGTTGGCATCTGAAATTACTTGTTGCGGAAACTGCAAGAGAATTATACTAGACCTACAGTATGTGAAAGTTCCATCATTCAGAGCATAGGCAGCTGTTTGATCACTGAAGACTGACTGTAGAAGATTTCAGGGAATCCTTGCCAAGTTGGGGTCAATCTAGACTGCAGTGGACAGCACAGGCCAGATTGGCTGATTCGGCCACCATTCTCGTTGACTGATGACTACCTGATGTAAAAAACAAGGTCAAAGACGCTATATTCCCGGAAGAGGGCACTGGTGAATCATCTAATCACCTATCAGCGTTGGGTCGAATCCTACTGTCGGGGTGTCTGATGCTGTGCAAGTGCAGCAGCGCTCTATGCAGCCGAAAGAGGCCTAAAACCAAATTCATATAAAAACAATAAAAACAAAAAATATATTAATCTATCGATTGTAGATGAATAATCTAATTGCACTCAAAAATATGCGGTGTGAGCAATCTTCTAACCATATCATTTTTCTTTCTTTGCTGTCGGAATTGGTGGGTGAAGCATACGACTTTCCACGTGAAGAGCAACAAACCAATAATAAATGTATATTAATTTTCTCATCATATTAAGCTTTTATTTTCTTCTTTCTCTACCGAAAAGAAAAGCGTCCGCACAATTAACCAGCAACCGCAATTAAATATAGTACTAATTAATAATCAATAATTATTCTCTTTTTGAAGTGCGACATGAGTGGATGACATGAGTGGATGGTGTTTGGCTACAGCATCAGATGTGTTGTGTTGCTAACCAGCCGCCCCCCGTACCTCCGTACCCCTCCAGCCCGCTGCGTGTTTGAGTGCCGTTGTAGATTTTAGTTGCATCCTAGCAACGAATTCGTGCAGCACCCTCCGGAACTGGAGTCGATATTAGCTTAGGGCCCAGCCGCACGTGGTTTTGTCGTTTAGTCCTTTTTCTTTTCTAATATTGGGTTCGGCAATAAGATTGATTATCGCGCAGGTCAGTTTATGATTCTCATTAAACTAAAGTATAGAAAATTTTAGAATTGAATGATTCTTAGAGGTCCTCTTGGTTACCATCTTAAAACTTTTGAACAGCGATTGTTTTACACGTCAATATTTGTTGAAGCAAACGTTAAAGACAAAAGGTTACCTTTCAATCACATGAAAGGTGAAACCGAGATCATAATTCCACCTACAACAATTACCCCTTGTTTTAACATTGAAAACCCTATGTGTTACCAAGCCACATAATCTACTTCGGATTTAAAGAAAAATGGATAAATTACTATATGCGGCTGGTGCCTTATCGATAATAACAAGGTCGTCAAAATATTCTTTCGTGGTGATCGTGAGGTTTGATGAGAATATTCGTTTTTTTGAAAATTTTCTCGTCTACATTTTTCGAGTTTTTTGCAGTCTATAATATCTCTGTAGTTACCACCAGTCGGGTATAAAAGACCTCTCTTCTCTTGGAGAGAAGAGATCTTTTTGTCATTATAGCACGCTGGAACTAGAAGTCACGTTCTGTGGAAAAGATAACTTCCCGGCCTCCTTAGGGTTTGAGCACTGTGTACACTCGGCAGTGTTCTTGGTGGGGCTGCATTCTCTTCTTGGTGTGGCTGCATTCTCTTCTGATCTGCTGCAGGATGAACAATTGTGTGCAGGATGACTTCGTTCTTATCTAATAAATTTTCATGTATTTTTTTTCCTCGCCTGATCTTCTCATCTCATTTGCTGCAAGTAGTGGATGTGGACACACAAAGTAGCATGATAACGACGATGACTAACGTCGATGATGTCATAGTACATTTCCATCTCAGTCGATCTCCATCCATACACGTGAGGACCAGTTGCTTTTTATTGCACTATATCCACTTATTATGTTTGCTAACGTTATGAATATGATAAGAGTAGATTCAATCACCTATTAGGTTTGTTTTTATTTGTTTGATCACACCCTAACTAACTATGGATAGTAAAATCAATTATTTTACTGTATCATGTATTGTTTACCACCTATGCAACAAGCAACAATTAGCCTTCAAGTTGTTGACAATCACATTCGTATGTAGTAGGTCACATTCGTATGTAGTAGCGGCGACATGAAGTAGAGTTATCTTGCCATGGGATCTTAAGCTGTGCAAGGGTAGCATGCAGCATAGGACTGCAAAAAGTCTCACAACGAAGAGACCTAAAAACAAATCTAGCGAAAATAGTTGTTGTACTATCTTTGACCATGCATACATACGGAACACTATGTGATAAAATGATATGGCATTCAATGTCTGACGTGTACATGTCAAACAATGCATGTTAGAAAAGTTGATATGTACACCATGGATTGATGTTGTGTTGCAAGTTGTTTTGTGTGTGAAAAATATGCATTGTCTACAGCTTGAATGCAACCAGAGTCTTTAGGCAGTTTTCCCATAGGTTAAGCTGGACTCTTGGTTAAGTTGCGATTTTGGGTTGCATTTTGAACTGGAGAATACAATCCACTAGGCCAGAGATGATAGTTTTTTTCTTGTTGTCTCTAGTTCTATGGGTTGCACTCACGGTCTTCGTTTAGACTAGGGTGATCTGACCACTCGAGCTAGTAGACTATTTATTTAGTCAATTCATATTTTATTTTGCATGGTCTAGTTTTCCTCTAGTCTAGTGGAATGCATTCTATTGCGAGTTGAGGTTGCATCGATCAATCGTTCTCAAGTGCGTAGCTTATCCTGCTGATCATTTCACAGCTAGAGGGCCCCTCTCCTCCCGACAAAACTCTCGCTCGAGATCTGACTTCTCATAATTTATATTTTTATCTGTTAACAAAATAAAATTTTAAATCTTTATACTCAATTTTAGAATTTTTTTACCTTTAACTTCTTCAAGCTTTAGTTATTACGTTTAAAACACTTTTTTTGTCTAATTAAATCATAAGATACTTTAAATTTATATGTACCTTCATATATTAGAAAGTGATTGAATCAAGATGATCTGTCCAAAATTTATAGCATCTATTCAAAATTTGTGATTTATTATGATTATTTGAATATTGATGCAAAGATCTGTAATTCTGAATAAATTTTTCATATTTAGGAAAATTGAATTATATACACTTTTTATGTTATTAAATTTGAGCTAAAATTTATGTTCAAATCCATTAAAAGTACCTTTACAGGTTCTCCTATAGTCCGTAGATTATACAGAATCGCTTCCAGGGTATGTACAATCCAACATGATAAACACATATAATTAGTTTCACAATCGACAGTTGATAATGGGTGTGCTCAAACAATACATCACTAAGAGGGGTCACCTTGTGTTAATGCACAACAAACATATTAAGGTGTGTGTAAAATAAAATTTGAAAAATAAATTGTTCCGATCAGAGGATGAGGAAGTACAACATCAGGATACGGAATATAAGAAGTGACAAAAAAGAAAATGTAAATATAATTTGTCTCTCCACCAAAAATACATAAGCAACTGCAGCTGCATGGGGTCTTTAAACTAGAGTTAGTCGTGTGTAGAGTTAGGACAACCCTTCGTTCCAGCAGTCAATCAGCAACTCTGACAGGCTGAGAACATATAGCAAGGCTATATTCGTCTTGTATGTAGAGTAAACTCCAACTTGATACTTCCAATTTTAGTAAGTCTACTTGCTACTGTAGCGACTACGAGCAACTAATCAAACCATATCAACGTGAGACCTACGTCCTATCAACAGGACGTTAAAATCCGCGACAACACAGGTTCCCCATCTCATGAGTCATGATCTATCTATCACCATGTCGAGCCGTTTTCTGTGAGGCGGAGGAGATTCGTCCAAATTTAGTTTACTCTTATGTTTTCCACAGTCAACTTCTAACCTAGATGTACATGCAAGTACACGTCTAGATACTCCAGTTGAGATCCATCATATCGGGTGGTTTCCATCGCATGAGCTGCAAACGAGTGAGAAATTTGCATTCGAGAATCGAAGCCTCCCGTTTCTGACAAGTCTATAGGAGTCTGAGGAACGTTACTGCTCTACTCTGCTCTCATGATCAGAGTGCACTTTTTATATTTATATTAGTAAGAAATTGACGTTGTTCATGAGAAATGTGATGATCCTACGCTTGTAGTAAAACTATGCTGCATGGCGTTAGTACATTTCAATCGTGCCTCAATCTTCGGATCCGGAAGCAGCTGGATCGACACTAGAAGCAAAAAGGGGATTTTATATCTTTAACTTGTCACAGTCAACTTCAGGAGCTACATGTAACAACCAACCCTGTACAGTCTACATGTCAGCCGGATCCATTAGTTCCGGATCCGGCTGCATTCTTCCCTCTCATTCTCGTTCCTCGCTTCAGGATCGGTTGTGCTTCCATCTTGAGACCGCGATCCGAGTTCCCTTTGGCCACGCTCGCGTTCCTCCAATTGCTCTTAAGCATCGTCGGGACTCCTCATTTCCGCTTTTCTTGTTTGACAGCCACAGCCTCGTTTCTTTCTGTGCTCCAGAAGCTACCTTCACTGTTCTGATCCGCGTCATACTCCGTTTCCACTTCCAGTCAGTTTTCCAACTCGAACTTCACTCCCCTCAGCACCCCGTCTCTACCGCTGACGTTCTGATGTTGATTCTCAGTCCTTGTAGTTGCCGTGTCAGTTTCTCGATTTCGTTGTCTGCTTGACGGTCAGTGAATCTCAGTTTCTCTTGCTTGAGCCAGAGTAGACATGACAGCTTCACTGTGTAATCTCCAAGTCACCTGATCGGATCGGATCCCGATGAAGGTTACAGGAGTGCAATGTTCAAAGATTCTTTGAGGTTTTCATCCGGTTTAGCTTCAGTCGAATGATTGATCGATTGCTGCCGCAGAGTGAATGTCAGGCTACAACAGTTCACGTGCTTAGTCCCCGGCATGGCCTCTTATACAAGAGCATCAAACTCGTGTATAAGGATTAATATATACATATTAATTTGATCATTCCAAGAATTACGGGTGTAAGTAGCTAAGGATTGGTGGTGCTTTCCTGGAGGAAGGGATCCGGAGGCGCTTCGAGCTACCTGCAAGGTTTTGGGGCTGAGAAAGGGGGAAAATACACTACTAGACTGCACCGGCCTGCTCATCCTGTCAAATACACTGCGGACCCTTCTCTGATCTGACGGTCCGGTCTGCTCGCCTGCATTCACTCTATGATCCTACTAATGCTTTCTAGTACGTAGTTTCGGAGTGAAGATACTCTCTCGCAGTTTCAATTGCTGTTGCTGCTTGAGCAGCACTCCTAAAGTTTGGAAACACGAGCTCTGCAGCTGAGCTGAACAATTACTTCTGCCGTTCACTCGTGAATCCGGATCCGGATTGATTTGGATCCGGATCCGAATTCGGTGAGCTCTCTTGGTAAACTCCAGCCATGGCGGGCCCGAATGTCGACAGTGGCAGCGCAACTGATGCACCTGAGCCTGTGTTTATCTTGAAGGACGTGGATATGTTGGGGAAACAGACTGCAGGAGCTCGAGGAAATCCTCTTGGAGATGCTCTAGCAACGTTAGCACAGTTGGACCTGAAGGCAGCACCGGTGGATGAGCCCGAAGGTCCTCTAGCGAATGCTGTGGAAGTATCGAAGCTACTTGACGAAGGTGTACTCAAGGAGATCCCTCCAGCGTTCATCTTCCCGGCACACATGCAATCCACGGTAGCCCATGATGAGTTCAACGGTGACGAGGACATTCCTACCATAGATCTGTCACCAGTTCTTATGAAGGATTTAACTGGAGTGGAGGAACTGATTTCTCAGATTGCCAGGGCTTGTGAAACCAAAGGATTCTTTCATGTAGTAGGACACGGGGTTCCTGAGCGAGTGATGAAAGACATGCAAGCTCACGCAAGAAAATTATTCAACCTGCCACTGGATCAGAAGCTCAAAGGGAGCTTCGCTGCTGGCGCAACGAAACAGCGTCGGGGCTATGGCTCTACACCCAAGACTCTTTCCCCATCCCCAGCCCTCATCTGGCAGGAAGGTTTCACTCTTATAGGTGGTAAGTCGGGCCAAGTTGACGTCGAGTCGTACGCCCAAAAAATCTGGCCTGACGATGTAGAACAAAGCAAATCCTTCAGGCAAGTCAGGATCTCAAGTCCACGCACGATTCACTTTCTCGTCCTCTCTGGCCCTACGTCATGCATGATTTTGAGTTCTTGCTGTCCATAGTTCAAGTTACCGATTCTTTGATGACAAATTCATGCTTCGTTCTCGCCCATGAGATCATAGAACCCTGAGAGAAGTTTCTGCCTTCAGTTCATCCCTGGCCTGTATTTCATGATCATTCATGACTTCAGATCTTGCATCTGAATTCGAAGCTTTTCGAGCTTGTATTTACTCATACTCATGCTTGCTTCAGGTCGATTGATTGTCTCGTAGAGCATCAGACACTCAAAGACATTCAGTCCCGTAAGTGCAAAGACCGTGTGATTTTCTCCTATATCGTCAGTTTGAGAGGACTCTTTCAGCAGTTCTTGCAAACTGTAACTTGAAGTTCAAGTTCCCGAGATCTCTGCTCATGATCATGCTTGATTAATCAATCTGCCGAGTAGATAAAAGTCAGTTCATTGTCTCACGAGCGTGACTCGAGATCAAACTATCGTTATGGTAAGAGTTTGAATGGAGTCTTGGAAGTTCTGCCTGAATCTAATAATAATTTACTTGGCTCGCGCTTTTGCAAACAGCCAAGTGTTTCAGGAGTTCGCGGGCTACTCCATGAATTTGGTGTGTCTGCTGAAGGACTTGCTAATCAAGGCCTTGAAAGCGGATCCCAAGCATTTTGAACCGTACTTCCAACAACCGACTCAAATTCTTCACCTGACCTGGTACCCACCAGCCCCATCTCCACTGGAAGTCTTGGGTCTCAACCCACACTACGACATCGGCTTCTTGACTCTCATCGCGCAGGACGATGTACCAGGTTTACAGCTCCGTGGGGAGGACGGCAAGTGGTTCTCAGTTCGACCTGTCCCCGGTGCTTTCTGCTTCAACGTCGCTGATACCCTCGAGGTACGTACATTCTCTCAGTTTGAAATCTTCATCCTTCGTCTTTTGAATCGCAGGCGGCAACATTGTATTGTTTAAACAATTCGTGAATTTCTGTCTTCCCATTGCCCATGGCTGGGGTCGACGCATTTCTCTAATCACGGAAGGTCGTAGTGATCATGATGGACCCACTGGACTAGGCAGGATATCGATCGCTTCCAAATATTTATCATTTTCAAACCGTGGTATAGGATTCATCGTATCTGATATGATCTTCCCATTGTTGAAGACCACTTATGTTGAGCAAGTCTGTTAATAATTATAAGACGCAAGGTTACGATTCAGAATCGTAACATTGCGTCTCACACTCACTAATTATTAGGATGACTTGCATTATGAGCTCGAGAGTGAGTGATCATCACGAGTGGAGAGAGGGAAAGTGGTTCTCTTGCTATGAACGAGTGAAGAGAAGGAAGTGGTTCTCTTGCTGAAGCAGTGTCGTGCGCATGCGTGGTGCTGCTGTGGGAACAAACATTACACGGGCAGGCTTTGTCGAACGGGAGATTCAGGAGCAACTTGCACAGGGTGATGGTAAACAAGGAAAAACCACGACTCTCAATCACGACGTTCTTAACGACGGATTTCAACAAGACCATCGAGCCGGCATCTGAGCTCGTGGACAAGGAGCACCCACGACTGTTCAGACCGTATACACTCAGCGAGTACATGAGCACCATACGGGCCAAAGGCATTGACTCCATCAGCAACTGTGGCCACCTGCTAGACTTCGTCAAATTTGACTCCTCATGATCATACTCATCGGCATAATCACCAGTAGTTACATCCAGATCAGTTCGTCAGGATTCCAGAGTAACGAAAGAGACTACCCATGCACGTATCAAATTCGGTGAAAATATTTTCGGACAGGGAAGAAATTCCGAGAAATGTCAGTGAACACAGCACATAGCAGTTAGGTAGTAATTACGTATTCTTTTCCCTGTTGATACCGTAGTAACCATTCAATACGCGCAGCCATATTTTGCTGGTTTCGCACTATTTGTAGGGAATTAAATAAAGAATGAGCGATATATCGTGTACGTGAGTAGATTCCAGTGACTGCACTGTATCACCACTATTTGTGTCAGCGTCATCAAGTTTTCTTAACGGAAATGTGCATCCAAAATGCATATTTTCTTTTAAAACGGAGGAAAAAGAAAAATGTATGAAAAAATTATCATGAGCGACTGGATTATAGCAGCCTTAAAAAAAGTTTGAGTGAAAAATGCAGTGTGCGAGGAAAGCTTAAAGTGCACAGGGGAGAAGGGCAAATTGTGACTTCTGTTAAAGTTCACTTTATTATAATTTGATGGAAAATAAAAAGCACATAAGGGGGAGAATAGTGGTCCAAAGGGTTTACTATCTGTTTCATACTTCTAATATAGCTTTATTTAATTTGCATGGCTAAATTTATATTTTTAATTTAGATCCCACCTTGGCACTTTCATTACACTTGGTAACTTCAGTTAAACTCATAAGTGAATTTTTTTTCTTTACTGTAATAATTAAAAGAATCATAAGAAAAAATAATATAGCTAATAAAGAAGTCATGAGAACAGAAGCCTTCTTTGATATAAAGAGATTTCACTCCCAAGAGTAGAGTATTTTCAAGCTTGTAAGTTTTAATTTATAACCTAACTCTTCCAAAAAGAAAAGTTACGACATAAATTAAAGCTCTTTGTCAAACTTGGAAGAGGTGGATATGCAAAAAAATACAATAAATATGTATCCAAAGTCACGTTTTGAATAAGAAAAGAAAAATGATAAGTATCCAAGACTTGTAATGGTTGCAGTAAGGTGAACATATGACAATATGATCACCTTGGCGCAAGATCACCATTTAGGCATGCATATTATTACTCACCCTCTTCTAAATTCAGAAGAGGAGAAATATACCTGCTCTTTAATTTATGTCTTAACCCTTCTTCTTGGAGAGGTTAGGTCATAAAATAAAGTTATGATACATATATTTTCACTCGAGACAAACCTGACATGTATACACAAAGATGACGATCGCGAAACGTAATTAGTTTATGGGCTTGATATTGAATCGGAGGCAATGTGTGTGATCAGGTCAGCTGGGTTTAGTTATATATTTTACTTTAGCATTCTATAGTTAGTAATTCAAATTGAACATATTAAATTTAGTAAAGTTCATCCCTTTAAAATATCTTCTCTAGAAATCCAATCAAACATTAGTATATCTGTACTTTCCTCTCATCACTATAAGCAGACACCAAGGGCCAATAAACATTACTAACTTAACGACTTGTCATTTTTTTATCTCTGCCAGAAGTTCATCGAGCATGCATATTTAGGTGTTAATCTTGAGGTTAATCCATTTGATAACAAAATGTTTCTGAACAATGATCCACAATTCAAAACATAATCTACAACGTACGAAAATGACTACTGCAACTTCTTTCTATTATTCACAGGAAACTCTTATCTCGTCCCGACCTTCGACCGTCAAAGACCATGTTACTATTTTAGTTTAACATGTTCATATTTAATTTATGATTTTACATTATCGTTCCAAACAGGTTCATGGACCAACAAGGGTCTTTTTATGCAACTTTGGAATCTCCATTCTCATATCACCAAGAGGTAGCGCTTGTTGTAAGGTTCTCATTAACATTTCATTTGTCTTATTTGGATCTTATGTGATTCGAAAGATGAGAAAAGTAAGCTAGTCCTTAGTTTGTGAATTGTTGATACTATCACCATTGCTGTACTAAAGAAGCAAAGGGTCTGCTTGCTAATATTGAATTTATAATGAACTGATGTAAAGGAGTGGCTTAAGAGATTAGCTTGTACTTAGAATCTATAGGTGGAAATTTGATTTTTAAATTTTTGAGGTCCAATGCATGCACAAAATGTGTCACTGGATTCACATCTCTGTGTCTCTGAAGATGATTTGTTGAGACGTGGATCAGATTCAGAGTTCTAGAGAGAATTAAAACATATGAAGTGAAAAAAAGAGCACTTCAGTTTCTTACGAGGGATAGTTGGACCGTCCGGGTCGTTCTGGAGTCCAAACTTGTTGTTACTTGATCCATAGGGATCAGAACACCGAATTGTTACAAAATAAAAAATGATATGAATTTTTATTGGCCGATTTGGAAAGCATGAGACAATCGTATTGGAGTACTCTATAACTAATATTTTAAGTTTATGGTTTCAAATATTTTTACATCTTTCACTTTAGGGATCAGTTTTGAGACATCCTTAAACCTCAGAAATGAATATAAGAGGATCATGAGGTATGTCTCTTTCCTCATAGTGTTCTTTGAGACCAAAGAAAGTTTTTCTTCTACTCCAAGAAACCCCGAAATCTTGATCTTAACATTTTTCTGTCGATACTCAGTAGTTTTTTTTTGAGATGAATCAGAACTTGTTTTGACTTAGTGAATAGTTTTAATTTGATAACTTATTTCAT
The DNA here is from genome assembly GCA_036924285.1 of Asterella californica. Lineage (NCBI taxonomy): Eukaryota > Viridiplantae > Streptophyta > Marchantiopsida > Marchantiales > Aytoniaceae > Asterella > Asterella californica. Next base: position 17,618,844 of record JAYKYS010000001.1, on the reverse strand, counting down.
CAATTCCGAGTTGGGATGAAGAATTATTCACTAGAAACATTTTTTTGGATAATGGTTAAATTTTACATTTCTCTGAAACAAACTCGTAAAAATAAGGTCTTTTGGATTACCAAGAGAAATTGTAGTCATACTCGGGGTTTAATACGAGGAGTCAAAGTTATAACTTTTCTCCTATAATCTTTCTCTGTGGTGTAGAGTTACAACTTCGGCTAGACATCCACAGACTATTCCGTGAGCGTTTCACTATTCATTTTATTCGCCTACGATGAAATGATAAAAAGAACGTACAAAAGAAGAAAAAACAAAGCACACCACCGAAAGATTCTAAATATGAAAAGTCTCCCATGAATTTGATAATAATAAAATGAAAAAATTAACAACAAGGCTCGCAAGGCCCGGGTTTTGCTCATTCCGTGAATTATGGAAGTGAGAAATTGAAGACTGAAACTATGAATTTTAACTATTCCAAGTAGAAAACAATTAATGAAGAAATGATTTTATCAGTTCAAAATTATATCTTCTTAGTGAACCGTGGTCCTATATAGAGTTTTCTTGACGTGTGTAAGCAACGTTTTATTACGAAGCGAACAACAAAAGAGGATGCAAAGACGACACACCTCACAAGACTGATCACATGCCATTAGATTCGACTAACCGTGTACAAGGACGGAGACTGGAAAATACCACCAAGACAATAGACTAAAATGATAGTTCAGAGCGAACTGAAACCCAAGTGGAAAGGACAACTTACTACCGTGTACACCGCTACATGACCAAAGCGAGACTAACGTGAAACAAGAGTGTATTGCTAGAATGAGACTTCTATTCAAAGTGAAGCAAAAGTGAAAGACTCTTCCACTTTGAAGGCCAAGAGATGCTACAAAAGTCCAGAATATTGCAATGCTAAGGGGCTTGGGACGGGAAGAGCAAATTTTTTCCTTGTATACTGATCCCCATACCCTCTAAACCCTAGTCTTTTTTGAAATTTTTGATTTTCTTCAGTTGTGCTTCCGGTTCTAGCAAGCTGATCCTCTTTCGTACCTCCTTCCATGCATTTTTTATGTACAGTTTGGACCTCGCTCAAATTTTGACAATGGCATCGTGTTTGGTGCAAACAACACCCCTGAAGAGTCTATCGTTTGAAGAGTCTATCGTATATCTATCCACAGAAATCACATAGTGACATCACTTTGTATGTTCCAACTATGAGCTTAATCGGCTAAGCTTCTTGGCAGAGCCTCACCCAAAAGAGCTTGAGCAATGTTGGGCCTCCAAGATCCCAAAGACTGACTTATCGTCCTAAATGTCTCTCGAGCCTATTCCCACACTGATGTTGACTGTGGACAACCCCAGAACAAGTGCATGCCGGTTTCATCTCTTTGGCTGGTGCACGTATTACACCATCGTAATGGATTGTTAGGTTGGAGATGTGGTAATCTCCATCTGTGGATAGCCAGCGTTTGGTAGATCAGCTGTCGTAGAATCATACTCTCTTGCGGTGCCCGACTGCTTGTCCACACTCTCTTCCACCTCGCCTTGTCCTCAAGATTCCATCTGATGTGTCGGGTCCACTTATGCATCCTGGATCACACCGTTCTATTGTGCTTTTGGAGGAGTCTACTAGGTGTCTTGTGGTTCCTTTGAAGAAGAACTTTTGATCTCTCCACTTGGTTTTAGCTAATCTAGCTGCCGTGGAATCCAAATATGTGATGAGGATGAGGTCATGTCCGGGTTGTTGGATCACCTTGCACAACTTCCATTTCTTTGTGTTTGGATCAAGAGCTAGAATTTGGACTATGTGTTTGCGATCATCAACATGCACCATCATCTCTGAAGTATGAATTCTCGATGGGGACAAACTGTATCTTGCTTTATTGCAACTTTGTCTTGATGATAGTGTATTCCAGTGGATCATTGCTCCTAACTCGATTGTGCTTGCAGAGGTGCATTGAGATGTACTTGTATTGTGTTGTGTAACCTTGTCGTGTGGAGTGTGTGGAGGCAGCGAATGTTGAATCTGACAATAAGCCCTCTCCATCCTAAGGTTGTAGTTGCTTTCCCAAGTAAAGTCAGTCCAGCTACGTGGTGTAAGATCTGGTTGATGACAATCTCGTATCGTTAGGATCCCTCCCTCCATGAGCCGGCGAGATGATTTTGTCTTGCAAGACGGTGGTCGTTGTTCCGTAGTACTTCTTGAGTCCCCCCACAATGAGAGTTGCAGCCAGTTGGTCGTTGTCATCACCCGCGGGAGAGTGATGTGTATAGCAACCTTAGCCCAAGCATGAAAGAATATTAAGAACATTATGCATCACAGGGGATAGGATATCCCTAGCTTGGCTACCGTCGTTGATGATCCATATCAGCTCGTCAAGGATTCTCCATTGCTTCTGGGCAAGTAGTTGCATGTGATGTTGGACGATGAGTTTCAAGGGGTGTTCACCTAGTAGCACACACTATTTGATTATCTTGGTAGCTAGAGCTGACACCTGATGCAGGACGTTGATGACTGCGAGTCCACCTTCCTGTTTGGATCGGGTGATGATGTCTAGAGAGACTCGGTGTCTGCTCGCTTGTTGTTGACCGTCCCATATGTAGTGGAGAATTTGCTTCTGCACATTCTTAATCACTTGATCGTCCGCAGCTCAAAGGGTTATGATGAATCATAACGATCTCATAAGAATGTGCTTATCAATGACAGTGCGTGCAACTAAAGAGTGAGCAAACCTCCTGCACTTATGCAATGCTTGCTGAATCTTGTTTTGTAACTTGGTCTCAGTGTTGTGGCCAGCTATCCCATCAGAGAAGCATCTCTTCTTCTTCTTTGGTGTTCATCCATCTCCATCCTAGTGCTGCAATATGTGTAGGGATGAGTGTGAAGCCGATAGGAACTGATTGAGATTTTCTCCACTAAATGTGTAGTTCGGTGTAAGTACTAAATGGGTATTATCAGCAATCAGTCCGTGACGGTACTACCTACCGAAAGGGGGTAACTTGACGCCTTTGATCTCAGCTTTGCGCTTTGCATCTTGCAATGTATCTGTGAGCGCCTGCGTCACGAGAAAGAAAAGGAAATGTGATAGCGGGCAGCCTTGCCGGATGGATCTTTGGATGCTCACCTGTCCATTTCTTCTTCCGTTGATTATCATGTATGACTTGGCGTTGGTGGTGAGAGCTTTGAAATAGCCATCTTGTGTAGCATCGCCTCAAGGAAGGACGAGCTAACTGTGTCGAAAGCTTTTCGGAAATCCAGTTTTAAAAACACGTACTGCTTTTTGGACTGCTTAGCTACATGAAGCGCTTCATTGCACAAAAGCACCGATTGATGGATACAACGTCCAAGCACAAATGCAGATTGATACCACGAGATGTCTTTAACAAGTATTGGCTGAAGTTTGAGCTGGATGACTCTCGCACAAATCTTGTAAATTGTATTCAACATCATGAGTGTACGTTTATTTTCTACTAAAGATTGATCATCTTTTTTTGGTATTAAAATGATATCTCCTATAGAAATATATGCATCCAGCGCTTGATTCAGAAGTCCATCATTCATAGCCATCAACGAGAGGGGAGAAACCATGGACCAAAGTGTTAAGAAACATTCAACAGGTACTGAGTCCGGGTCAGAGGACTTGCTCTTACCCAAACTTCTTCGCATGATCCACCTGGATTGTGCTTCTGACCTTACTGAGAATGATCTCCTGCTGAACTCTCTGGTACTCTATGTCAACCGTGTTAGCAAATACACTGATGAAGAACTCCGTTGTGATGTCGACCATGTCAGCTCGACATGATCGACATCTCAGGTCGAGCATTGGGTCCCCGTTGCAGATTTGGGACTTTGAATGTGGATGTCTTTGCTGCACTATTTTATGAAACTGAAAAACATTTTGGAGCATGAGTCTCCATGCCCAAGCCATCCAGCTTGGAGCAGTTCTGTTTCCACAGGCCTTGCTGATTTTCAACTGTTGTAGCCTGTCCGTCACCGCTTGAATGGAAGAGTGTAACGACTGTTATCCACGTCTTGCTGCAGTTGGATAGTGAGAAACGAAAGCTGAAGTCTCCATCTCTTGTCTGGGTCCTATATAGAGTTATCCGATAGAGGTTACGGATTTTCTCATTCCGGACGTTCTTTGATTCCCCTAACGTCTGAAAAGATGGAAAGGTAGCCACCTTTAAGTCTCAAGGTCTAAAGTGAGGAGTTGGAGAGAAGAGTTGGAAGTTTGAGCAGCGGAAGGAAAATTTGTAGCGGTGCTCGAGAGAGTCCGGAGCCCTTCGGAAGTTCCGTAAGCGCATTGCTGCCCGTTGATGACGACAGCTTGCAAGCTGCTCAAGTTGTGGAAGTTCTCCCGAGAACGCACGGGCAAGCAAGCACTTCTCCATGACTTCTCTGTGTGCCTATTCATGAGGGAGATTCACCCATGTACACTGAAGTGTACATGGAGTGTAATCTATATTCTAACCCTTCGTGCGGAAAGGGTTAGATTATAAATTAATTTCCATCTAGAATTACACGTATTGACAATGAAAGTCTCTAACTTATACTCCGGGATGCATCAGCCCCCTCTTCACTTATGAGTTCTCTCCGGATGAGTTGGCTACTCCGGGATTAGTTAATATATAATATTTATGAATTAATTTAATTTTTATAATAATTTTTTATAATACTTATATGTTTTCTAATAAAAGAAAATAGAATTCAATATACAAGACCGTAGAGAAGGATATTCACCCATGTACACTTCGAAGTGTACATGGGTGTACACTAATTAACGTTCTAACCCTTCCGACGGGAAAGGTTAGAACATTAATTAATTTTCTCTGAAAACGGCACTGTTTGACAATTAGTGTCCTGACTTATCCTCCCAGCAACGCATCAGCCAGGACTCCACTTATGGGTTATATCCTGATGAGTAGACTACTCCGAGAGAAGTTAATATATATAATTTATGAATTAATTTAAATTTTTTTAAATAACTTATTATAACATATTTTTATAATATTTAGATATTTTCTGATAAGAGAAAACGAAATTCACTGTACAAGGCTGTGGGGAAGGATATTCAAGGCTAATTGAATTCTAAACAAGGCTGTTTATTCACCCATGTACACTCAAGTGTACATGAGTGTTTAATATATGTTTCTAACCTTTCCGATGGGAAGGGTTAGAAACATATATTAATGCCTCTGTTAAATGACGCGTAATGAGAATTTCACTCCCAGACTTATACTTCCAGGAATACCGCATCCTGCTCTTCATTTATGAGTTCTGTCTGGGTCAATTTGCTACTCCCGGAGAGGTTAATATATAATATTTATAAATAATTTTGATTTTTTATTATAATTTTTTATAATATTTTTATAACACTTACACGTTTTCTGATAAGAGAAAACGAAATTCACTGAACAAGGAAGTTGGGGATGCTTATTCATTCGACAACATATTTTGGCGTCGCGATACTTACTCTGTAAAAGAAAGACGGAAATAGGGTTTGAACCCATAGCCTGGTGGGGAAGTTACGGGTCATAGGTTTCAAAGGAGCCCGTAGTTTGGTGTTCAATCTTTGAAACGTTTTACGAAACTTTCAACGTTAGCCGTAAACTTACTTTTACGTGAGGGAAAAGCAGAAAGTTACAAGAGCGTTTATTCGTTCTTCTTAACATTATGCTTCTTGCTAAGGTCTGCATAGTTTACTTTTCATGAGCCATAGACTCACAAGATATGCATGCAAGATCAACTTCGGAAATCTAATATAAATAATTTGTAGCAAATAATATGCATACTCGCTTGTTGTTATCGAAAAATCTTATAACAAACTGATAAAATAGATTAGAATATTTTATAGATGTTAAATATTATCTAACATGGAGATGCAAGAAGACCTAGACATAAACCATAAAGGGAACGTTAACACACGCACTCCTCGAATTACATATAGAAGATGCTATTACCACCAGAATATATTTTATCAAAAATTTAATTTTACCTAACCTTTCTTAACGAAAAATTAAATAATAATTAAACATTTGCATATTTTCCTCCTCCATCGAATTGAGATGAATATATGCAAGGAAGTTAGACACAACCAATAGACATAGTTTATCTTTTTTATTTAAACACTTAACATGTATTTTCAGATGTCACATAGTATCATCGTCAGAAAATATGCTTTTCATATTTGTTGACAAGACTTTCTCAAGTTCTTTCTTTCATACAAGATACCATCAACTGCAGCTAGTCTTTAAATTTTGGCAACACGATCCATCTCTAGATGTACAAATCTAACGACACTAGTGGATTTGTGCGTTTGCTATATGGATTTATGTTTCTTGATTTTTGCTTCTGCTATATCGATTAAAGTTTCTTGGGGATGCACATCCATGAGTCACCAAGATCTCAAAATCTATCTTTTAATTATTTTTAGGTTGACTCTGTGTATACCAGTCACCTATTAATCACTTACCTATAGCAAGAATGAATGCTTTAAAAGTTATACATGCACATAACTCTTACCAGAAAAGCTTCATTGCAACTCGATCACGGAGGTGAAGAGGATTGAACTTCCACTTTCATGTTCTCTCCATCGTATTCAAGCTTGATAGATGAACTTTTTTCTTACGGTAGAGTGTGATGGATAATGGTTGCATGTGAATGAATTGAATGATGAATGAGTAATTTACTAAATATGTGTGATTGAGTTGATATTAAATTTTAGTGATGTGCTAATGGGTTGTAACGACATCTCCGTAAAGTTAATGTCACATGTTTTCTTTTCATGTGTTGAAGATATAGTATGAACTCTTAGAGGGACGATAAACACTATAGATATATTATTGACAAAAGATATTAATCATATTTTATAACATATCATGCCAAATTAATTATTGGTTATCGGTGTTGATATAGTCTCAAGCTCTAGTAGATCGGCGGTTTACATTAGCCAGAGTGGTTAGGGTAGTTACAGTTAGTTAGAGGTCTAACCCATCATTTCTCTTGTACTCACCCCCACTATATATACATGGAGAGACAAAGCCTCTCTCATCTCATTCTTATTTTACTTCTTTGTCTACTCGCTCTCTCTTCTTGGAGTGTCCTCCAAGTATCAATCTTTCTACATGGTATCAAAGCAATAGAGAGTGTGTGTCTTTGCTGATGAGCAAGATGGAGGTTGTGCATGGAGAAGTACAAGAGAGAACAACCGGAGTTGTGTCTGATGTCGAGCGTTATCCTGCTAATGCGTTCGGGTGAGACAAAACTGTTTCTTTTGCCATCAGAAACTTTGAACGTGATTTCGGAAGCTTGGACAATTTTTTCTTCCTGATATCTGTCGATTAGCTCCGTAGAGGCTGTCTTGTTCAGAAGGTGTGAATTATGTACTCGGTCAAGTTTCAGCCGATTTAGAGGTTTCCCGCGGCAGATTTTCAATTGGATCTTTTCGACCAAAATGAAACTTTTAGGAGTTGAGACAAAAAGAAATACTAGTCCGATTAGGGTGGGTGGACTTACCTGAGGGTAAGAAAGCGATTGGTTGCAGGTGGGTCTTCAAGGTCAAGTGCAACTCGGATGGTATCGTGTGTCGGTACAAGGTCAGATTGGTAGCGAATGGCTACTCACAGCAACATGGAGTGGATTTTGAGGAGACCTTTGCTCCAGTTGCGAAGATGGTGACAATTCGAACAGCAGTTGCAGTTGCAACTCAGAAAAGTTAGAAGATGCACCAAACGGATTTCAAAAACGCCTTCCTCAACGGTGATCTTGAAGAGGAGGTCTACATGCAGCAACCTCCAGGTTATGAGGATCCTAAGTTCCTTTCTCATGGGTGTAAGTTACGGAAGGCTCTCTATGGCTGAAACAAGCACCAAGAGCATGGTATGCAAAGATCAATTTCTACTTGCAATCTCTTGGTTTCCACCATTGTAGTTCAAACTCCACCTTGTATTCATCAAGAATACAAGACCGGATTGTAGTGATCACCATCTATGTTGGTGACTTGATCATTATCGGTAACTATGAGGAGTTTATTTCCCAGATCAAAAATAACTTGAAATTCGAGTTCGAGATGATGGACTTAAGAGAACTCAAGTACTTCCTTGCTGTGGAGTTCATTAGAGATGAGAATGATGTTTGGCTTGTACAGCGACAATATGCTCTCAATATGCTTGAGAGATTTGGTATGCTTGACTGCAAACCCATTGCTATGTCATTAGAGCAAGGGGTAAAGCTAGGAGCAGAGGATGATGAGTTACTTGACGATCCAAGCATGTACAGACAAATGGTTGGGAGTCTTATCTACCTGACGATCACCAGATCATACTTGAGCTATGTCGTCGATCTGATTAGTCAGTTCATGCAGTCACCACGGAGACTACATTTGGAGGCTCTCAAGCGGATCTTCCGCTACATGAAGTTCTCGATGCAGTACGGACTTCACATCCATTCACACAGATACTTAATTCATTACAAAATAATGTAAAATCAAAACAAACAAAAAACACAAATATCACCATACGCGTATTCAGTTGTTACTACGGTCATAGTGTTCTAGTAGTTTAGTGGTGATCTCTAATTAAGAAAAAGAACAAGTTATCACATGCCTATTAGGGTTGTCAAAGTTATTTTCCATCAGGATTATTTTGCTATTCGCGAGCTGCAGTTCCGGCCAACGGTCATTTCAGTCGCGGGTGGCTCTGGAGGTACTTGCAGAAATGACCTGCAGGTTTTGTCCTAATGGCCGTAAAGTTTAGCCCGTGAATTAAATGCCAACATCCACTTGTACTGCAATCATTGTAACCAAGAGAGTACATGATTACGTGGCAGCACTTCGTGTCCTCTATGAATTTGAAAATTGAAACTCTTTCTCTTGAGAGAGAATACGCATAATGAGCATTGGTTTAAGAATTGCTTTCGAAATGAGAGTGCATTCGACTAAGAGTGTGGCAGAGGTATATCGCATTATGATAGACTTAAAGAGAGCATAGTCTTATGTTTAAATCTTGGATATCACTTTCTAGCATTGAACTGTCTTTCTTGTGTGAGAATCCACTTTTGTTCACGATTTTGTCTTGCGAAGTGAGAATCTTAATTCCAACTATGCCGCGAGTTTCTGAGAAAAGAAGTGTTAAAAAATTTAGAGAAAATTATAGAGATGCGAGTGATTTGAGCTCTTCGAGTTCGGATGAAACTGTCGATAGTGATACTGAGAGTAAGACTGATAGTGATATGAGTGAAGACGTAGATAAGAATGGTGATATGAGAAGAGAAGACAAGTTGAGAAAGATGTAAAGTTCTAGGTTCACTAGTTCTTTTGATGACAATGGATTAGATTCAGATTTGGAAGAAGAATATATCGAATTGTATCGAGTTCTGTACACTTCACAATATTTAGAAAGACAAGATCAGTTCAAGTTTTTTAAGAGCAAAGATTTCTTCAAGAACTATTTCGAGAATCTTCTTGGCAATTCTTTTTGGCAGCTAACGAGGATGGATAGACGTAGTTTTTCCAGACTAATCCATATAGTAGAAAATCCTATTTTTCATAATGAAGCTCGCGTGAAGCAAGCTCCTTTGTCTTTGCAGCTTGTTGTTGTACTGGATCGATTTGAACATACTGACAACGGTGCTACTCTAAGTCATTCTTTGCTTCTCTGGAGCATTAGACACCGGACTATGGTCCTTAACACAAAAAGGGTGATGTAAGCTTTGGAATGTACACCTGGAGGATTCATTCAATGGTCAAATCGTGAGAAGAGAAGCATAATCTCGAAAGCTTTTATCTCGAAAGGGTTTCTTGGTTGTATAAGATTGATAGCACTTTATTATCTTTGTCACATAGGCCCCGGTTTGACTGGAAAACTTATTACGACAGGAAGTGTAATTATTCTATCAGTGTGCAAGTTGTTTGTTGTCACAAGAAGCAGATTTTCTTCTTGTTTATAAGTATGTCTGGAAGCTGTCAAGATATCACATATTTACACAAGTCTCCTCTCTGGAAACACATCGACAATGAGAGTCCGTTGTTTGTGAGGGACCAATATTTACTCAATGACTCAAGATATTCTCCATTACGTCATCTCATTCTTTCATTTTGAATGACCATTGGAGACAAAGACAAACAGGACGGAGGAAGACGAAGAGCTGATCATAAAGTTTGATAGAGGTCTAGAGGAGAGTCTGAGAGAGCATGTGTCAAGCCATGCCACAAGGATATGTCAGTAAAACAAAATGATTAAAATTTATCTTGAACATAACATGATTTCTATTCAAACCTTGATGTGTTCTAAACTGTTTTCATAAAGTTGATTGAGAAATGTTTTATGTTATATCTCGTGGAGTGAAATTTTTGAAATCAAACTCAACATATCTTTCCTGTGTCCAGAGTGAGAAAAGTATGTTGCACATGTTGCGGGTTGAGTATATATATGACAAAGATAGAGCGTATATTGCATTGTGTGTGATGCATTATTTTTTGATCACAACACAGTCCGGTCCATATAGCCCACAGTGCAATATGATACAATTCGCACTCAGTGCGGTAGGAGACAAATCGCAGCCAATGCAGTTCCACTCATTCCTTTCTCACTGCAATTAAACTAACTCAGTACTCAGTACGATCCTACCCAATGTAAGGGAATAAGGTAACAATGATGTTTTGTGACGTTAGTACTCAGTGGATCCGACTCAATGTAAGAGAATAAGATAACATAGTGATGTTCTCTTTGTAACACATTTGCAACACGATGTTCTTTTGTTGGTTTATGTTTCTTAATCATGTTTATGTTTGGGCTCTTTATCTGTTTGAAGTTTAAATCTATTCTAGTTAGGATCAATCTCTCGATCTTCCTTCAGAATGCAGAAGTCAGAGAATATAGAAGTAGAAAGTTATTCTTTTTGCATGTACAAAGAGTACACATCAAGTACACTATGCAAGAAAGCATGAAAATCTTTACTGATACATAGATCAAGAGTACATCATACTTTGAGTTTTTTCATAAACTCATAGTACAACTGCAAAATAGTACAGCTTCTTCACACCATATCAGTTCATTGGTTGTCATTTTGTCCCAGTAAGGAATGCTGAAAAAGGATCTCGTACAAACACTTGCATATAGATAGTCTGCACGAAGGTTGTGATTTCTATGGTGCTCATTCCTCATACTTTCAGCCATGGTAAGAGAATATTGAGAAGGTAATCATCTCTCTCCATGTCGGTCGGAGAGAAAAGAAGAAGTCTGGGAGAAAAAAAAGAGGATGAATAGTACTAAAAGGATGGTTTGTCTTGGTGGATAATCAATGAGTAGACAATCTCTTGTACACAAATTCCAAGAGTAGAGTTTAGAAAAATCTTTCAAATATAAGAAGTTTCTAGTGGAAGCTTCTCTCAAAGTTTTGTAACGCACGCACATGTTCTGTGCAAAAACTATACACATCTACATTCATCCACAAAACGTAAGTCAAAACGAGAGAACATACTTAGTTTAAGGTTAATCAAAGTAAGAATATAGTAAAGAAAACTTACTTGGCTTGAAGCGATCCCCAGAGAAAGATAACCTTCAGTCTCCATCCACCACAGAAGAGCATTGCAATTACTCAATGTTCGAGATGTCCAAACCAGAATTTGAAAATCTTGACAACATGCATTCATGAACTCTTTCACTCCTTTTCGAACGACGTAATAGTGATCTTTTTCTGACATCTTTTCACTTTGTAACCTCTCTCCTTCGCTCTCTGAAGCTCCAGATAATTCTGCCCGATTTTTGCTAACACTCCATTCAAGTCTAATATGAGTGTTTTGCATCTTACTATCTAAGATCTATTATTCTGAGATAAAAGATCTTGGAGATCGAATGCGTCCAACCTCAACTTTTAACCCTTGTAAATCTTTTTCTTTTCAATGGAGTGAGTCATCTATACTCTCTCCTTCATTTCATCTTTTATCTTCGTTGTCTCTGTTATCTTTCGAGTCAACTCTTCTTCTCCCAGTCTCTTACTTGAGAGATGTATGTCAACTTCTTCTTCCTCCTTCAACTTCTTAGCAAGACGCATGTCAAGACCGAGACATCTCCGTCAAGATTATTCTAAACAAGAGAGAAAGAAATCGGGTTAGTAAGACCTGACCTTGCGTGTGAGACCTCACTTATGCACACAGTGCATAAGGTTCCACAATCGCACTGAATGCACATCATTTGCAGTCACTGCGGTCCAAATGCATAGTGCATAACATCTCGCAGTAGCACTGAGTACGCATCAAAATTATTCAGTGTAGTTCAAATGCACAGTGCATAAGACCTCACAAGCACACTCAATGCGTCTCAATCGCACTCAATGTGGTCCAAATGCAAAGTACATAAGGCCCTACAGGCGCATTGAGTGCGCCTCAATCACACTCATTATGGTCCGAAGATGCACTTAGTGCGACCCGACGGGTTAAACGCACTCAGTGCGACCCTAACGGCTTAAACGTCTTAGAGCTTTTCGTGCAACTCGACGATCTTTCGCACTCACACTTTGACATACCCTGACCCTAAATACCTTAGAACAATTTGACAACTAGCAGAAATCAAAATTTAAAGCAGTATAAGAGAATTCATTTCAAGCAACATAACATAATCAACAGTACTTGCATCATCACTGCGTATACCAAAGAACTCTCTATCGTTGTCTCTTTGCTGAGTTTGTCCTTCTGGGACTGAAAGGATCACTGCCTCTTCTCTCAAGATTCTCAAATGAATCATAATGTGAGCTAATGTCATCCCAACAAATGTCTCGGCAGATCCACTTTTTTTGTTGTCTAATGTGTTTCTGAAGATGCAGAATCTCTCCTTCCAAGTTATCCACCATCAGTTCTGTCCAATCAAAATCTGTGTCAAGACCTTCGATCTTTGACTTGATATATAACACCAACTGACCGATAACAGCATTAGGTCTCTTCCTTGCAAGAAGTACAGCATTGAGACACTAAAATATTGCTCTCCACTCAAGATAAACGCATTCTCTAGCAAAATATGTTTTTCCTATCTTGTCATAATCTAGAAACCAGTCTGCAATGCAGACATGTCTCACAAATGAAAGCATTTCAGTAACACCAGAAGCAAGTGCGAAAGCTTCTCTGTTGAGTTCGAGAGTTAACTATATTTCAGTTACACCGACCTTGGCGATCCGGGTTTTAGAATCATAAGAGTGTAAAAAAGTTTTACCCAATCCAATCTGCCATTCGTAGTGTTTATACCAAAGGTCTCACAGACCAAGAGTATTAGTATTCATCACTCAACGGATGTCTTCTTTATCCATCCATTGTCACTTGATCCGATCATGTAAATCATCTTGCATAGTAAAAGTAATAAGAAAAGGATCTTCTTCTCGTGCCACATGGCTGGTTTTCTGATCCAATGACCTTTTCTTTTTAACAATCATCATGTCTATACCTGAATTACAGATAATCGAGATCAAAGAATCATTAAACCTTGACAAAACTACGAAACATACAAGCAACTAAAAAGCTCGAGCTCTAAACTCTAACTTGATCAGTGCAATCAAGTCAAAGTTGCATTGATCAATTTATGTGGGACTCGAGTCCTAAACTTAACTTGATTAGTGCGACTGAGTCGAAGTCGCATTGATCAGTTTATGTGTGATTTGAAGATTTTAGTCACGATCCCACTAGTCTTAGTGCGATCAAGGTCATCGCACTGAGATCAATACGATTTGAACTATGACCGGAACGATTTTGCATTGAGATCACTAGTGTGGACTGAGTAATCACACTGACCGATCTGAGTGCGATTTTGACCAAAGGACGCACTTATCTCACTGCAATTCACGATCCGTTACTTGCATATTGCTAAAAAGATGACAGTGCATTAGTTCTCATCGATTGATCATGCTCGAATCACTCCGCACTAGTTCTCATCGATCGCTCGAATCACAAGAGTATAAAGTTTTACACATAGAATCAAAAGGGTATAAGTTCTACACAAATGCGACTACCGAACTCACTTGATGGGCTTGTATATGTGTCTCACACTATGTTTCGTTTGCCTTTGTGACTTCGTCACGGAATTGACCCTCCGCCTTGCCTCTCTACCTCGTGGTCAAACGTGCCTGTCAGAAAATGCACCCACTCGCCTTTCCTCTATGTCTCGATCGAGAATACTCATAGAATCTTATGGACCCTAAAACCTCATTGTTAAGCTCTCAAAAGATCACAGTTCAACGACCTAAATGTGATGTAAACTCTGACAAGACTAAACCTCTTCATAAACACTCGAAAGTCTTACATTCAATCATACGTCGCTACTTAATCAACGAAGGAAGTTCAGAAAAATGAAACATGCCGACCTTAACCGTGGAAGTCTAGCGAAGTAGATTAAAAGAAAATTTACTCCAAAATCAAAGTTACAAGTTATCAAGCTTCTCTATAATTTCTTTGATTTTCACGAATGATTTTCTGACTTTATGCAATTCAACAAACAAAGACGTATTTACTCTGTTCTTTCTCATGATTGTCTCTAGCTCTTTTCTTCTCTTCCAACGTCACCATTCGATATTCAACAAACACCTTCATATATTATGCTTAAATTTCTCTTATACTCTCCTCATACTAATTCAGCACTCCTCCTTTAATATTGCTTCCTGATCTCTGACTTCTGATATTTCTTGCACCGACTCAAGTACATCAGATACAAATCCTCGTCTGGTCTCGTCTTCTCCACCTCCTTCTTCTTCATTAATCGTTCTCTCCTCATCAATCAGACTCATTTCATTCTCACCGCATGAGGATGAGATGAGTCCATTGAGAGATATTCATATCTCCATCACCTTGTTCAGTGTATCAAGACACAGTACTCTCATATCGAAGAAGAGTATTTTCTCCTTGAAACTTAGAATCATGTCTTAAAATTTCTTCTTTTGATGGAATTTCAAATGCAGTGACAGCAGGAGGATCAATGTTGACACGACTATCAAAAATTGCATTCATTGTTAAAGGAGGACACTTTTCATTCAGCTTCTCTTCCAAAGTCAATCCGTTCAACATTTCATCTTCTGTCAGTCTTCCTCTCGTGCTATCTTGGATTTCTTTCACTTTCTTGTACATGTGAACGTATCTTTCAAATTATCTTTTCAATTCTACACTAGTCACAACAGGAAACTCATTTTTCCCAGAAAGTTCTGCAGCCATGATCTCAAATAGCAGCGGCTTTGCTCAAGCACTTTCCAACACCAACTTTCTTTTTTCGACTTGCTCCGTGCAGTGCAGTAAAGTTTTCTTCATCCTCGATATACGCAACTATCTTCTCATAATCGTCTAGATTCAAACAGATGCGTGTTTTCTTCATCACTTCTATATTTTTTGGAGCCATAACACTTCAATAGAGAAAGTCTACTTTAACATCACACTCCACTTCATCACATATATTGTGCATCTTCTCACTTCAGTCAATCATTTTATCAAGAAAAGATGATTGTCGAAAAGAAGATCGATCTACCACTCACTCCACTACTTCAGATTGTTTGAATGCTGACTTCCATAAGTGAGGGGTGTGAATCTCCATGTGCCTATCATCATTCCAATTTTTGCATCATTTCAGTTAACTGTACTTCACAAGTAACACGGGTATGTTTGAAACGCCCCTTCACTTAGCAGCGGCTATAAGATGTTGTACTAAGACAAAGTTAGACGAGGTTTCTTGAGACAGTGGCCATCACCGACTTACAGAAAAGATTCTTCCTTCCGTTAAAGAATAATTCCTTAGAACTTTTACACCCCCTATTAGTGGATTTACTGATTACCATGGTATCAAGAAATCGAGAACGTGGGTAAGTAGATGGAATTTCAGTTGAGAGGAACATGGTAGACTAAACGCTACGGCGTTACGGCTCGACGAGATCCCTGGCGAACGGAGCTCCATAGACCTACGTCGCCGGATCATATGATTACCTCTCTGCTGTACTGTTTTGCTCCTTCACTTGGTACAATTTTACCCTTTTCCTATAGTTTGAGTAGAAGATTCGGAAGTCCAATCATCATGCACTTTTTATCGTGGCCCGTCGTACCGCTACGAGAGCGATGAACGCACATAATATGCAGTCTATCTGTGTCTGATGCTGAGTAAACTTTACTCATACATGTGGGGGAAAACTTTCCATCTCTGCTGTATATTTATTCTCTTCTACATCATGTTAGTTTTATTTCTTCTACAGTGGAGTGAGGCCCTTTGCCCTTTTAGCACCATTGTTTCTGGTTTCTCTTCTGAGACCTGCATTCTTCTACGATTGCCAAGATTTCACATTATTTTCCAGCCTGTTTCTGCTGACTGAACGGATTTAAAGACCACGTCCAAGGGAACCAGAGCACAGCTCCGTAGGCATGACGACAGGTATCCAACCACTGAAGAGACCAGCTCCCATTTGGTATCAAGCGAAGGACACCGTCATGCCAACTAGAACACAGGTGCTGCGCTGGAAAGTGGGACCCTGTCAGAACTGAGAGAGGTGTGATTCATAATACAAGAGGATTTTCCACCAGGAACGACTGCAGTGGCGGAGACCTGGACCCACGTTGTCAATTTCCCCTCTGTTTAATGTGACAAAGCATGGAGTCTTCTGTCTTCTAGGTTGAAGCGGGTTGGATCCGTACGCTGTGCACGTCGTCTACCTTCTTCCATAGATTGAGCTCTCACTTTTAACTGCAGCAGTCAGTGAGTAGCGGACGTGCAAGTTCCTTTTTCCTTGGGACAAGCCTCCGACAAGGTACTCTCGCTCGCTCAGTATTCACGTTTCTCTCGGTCTTCTTACTGAGATTGAATACTTTGCTGTGCCTCACTTCACTGCCACCGAACTTATTAGGGAATAAGCAGGATGCCAGTAAAACTTTTGCATCGTATCATCACCCAAGTGATGGAAGAAGCTACATGTTCTCCGGTGGCGTTCATCAATCTCAAGAGTGAGCGAGCGAGTGATATGCAACTGAAAACGACGACGGTGAAACAAAAGGAACTAATCCTTGAGAAGGATTCCTGCAACGGACGAATAGGGAAGGAGGGAAAGTTCGATTTCATTTACTCTCCATGTTCCAGTATATACAGAGATCAGCTGCGTACTCCATGTGCTCCGTTACATACTTAACCAGACGGTATCTGCCCTCGATACTCTGTATAAACCTCTAACCACAAATTGGCGTGGTTTCTAAGTTTGAAATAATGATGTTCAATCTACTGATCTTCTCCTGTCTACCGATCACCCTCACGCAGAAGGCTACATCAATTTCCTTCGTGCATATAGGTAAACTAAATTATGAGGTATGAAAGAATAGCTTCCTAGTACTTGGTGTATAGAACATCCTCCCACGGGTGCCGGTACAGAGGCTGCTTCAGGCGCTTTTGATCAAAGGTGTGTCCAATGAGTCCAATACTTCTCGCTAACACAAACAGGCCGTTCAAGTAACCAATTTCTATTATCTCGTCGACTTCTTGCTGAGTGAACATGTTGCAACTCACCAACAGGTCGAGGAAAAGTGATCCAATACAACCATCTACGTTCAAAACCAAATTCGCGGCCTTGCCCAAAGTATAGTTCTCGACAGTGACCGCGTACTCCATGTATCTGACGGATGGGAAGTGTGTGCGGGCATACTTCTGGAGCAGCTCGACACGCTTATCTCGGTTGTCACGGCTCTTGATTCTGTGACCAATACCTGGCACTCTGATTCCTCTCTTTTTCATGCTCTCGACGAATGCGTCTGGTGCAAGACCTTTCTCATAGGCTTCCTTGAAGTAACGGGCAGCATCATCGATTGCTCCTCCAAACCTCGGCCCGATAGTAAGAAGACCAGAGACAAGGCAGGAAACCAAATCTTTTCCAGCGCGAGAAGTGACAATAGTGTTATGTGCTCCCGAGACACAAGGTCCATGATCTGCGCAGAGCATGATGCACATCTCGATAAACTTCGTGCAATACCTGGGCAAACTGCGCTTGAACCACAGAAGGGAAATTACATCACCAAGCCCGTAGTCCTTCTCAATAATGGTGGACATGGGAACACCGGCGTAGGTGGGTTCCTCTCCTCTATCGTCACAGATGGTGGACACAATGTGCGTTGGTGCACGAACTCGTCCGTTCTTGATAGCTACATTGAGATCTTCCGGAACGGCAGGAGGCTTGATGTGTTCCGCAGGAACAATCACTTTGTCCTTCACCAGAGCGTCGTAAGTTTCCTTAATCGCTTGCTCGAAGTGCTCGAACGAAGTGGGAACTATAGCACCAGCCAACTGCAACGCCTTGTTCTTAGCCTGGGCAGACTCCATCTCTCCACCACTCTTTGCTCCGGCGTGACCAAACTGGACCTCGGACTTGAATAGAGTAGCACAAGTACCACTAACCCATGCAACAATGGGCTTCTTCACCTTGCCCTGCTGCAGGGCTTCCACCAAAGAATATTCATCCCGACCTCCCAACTCTCCCAGGACAACAATCATCTTGATCTGAGGAATGTTACTGTAGCGAAGGACATGATCCGAGAGAGTTGACCCAGGGTAAGCGTCACCTCCGATGGCTATTCCCTCGTACAAACCATCAGTAACTCGGGCGAGCACATTGTACATTTCGTTCGACATGCCACCAGATTTTGACACAAAACCCACAGATCCAGGCCGGTATAGCTTACAGGCAACGATGTTGTCAAGAGTTCCAGCGGTATCTCCAATCTTGAAAGCACCGGCCTGAATTCCTCCAACTGTGGCTGGTCCGATGACTACCTTGTTGTTAGCACGGGCGTAGGCAATGAGCTTCTTCGCATCACCTTCGGGGACACCCTCCGCGATAATGGCAACGACCCTAATGGTCGGCTGATGCAATGCCTCCATAGACGAAGCAAAGGCACTCCGGAATGAAGCGAAGTTGATGAACACATCGGCAGTAGGGTGGGCCTTGCAAGCAGCAGGAATGGCTCCATGGACGGGCACAGCGATCTCCTCCTGTCCGAAGAAGAGCTTGTGAAATCCATCCGAGCCCGGGTTGATGATTCCTGCCACAGAAGGTGTTTCTCTACCGCACAAGAAATCGAAGTCGAGCATTCGCTGGATGGGACTCTGTTTGAAATTGTAGAACAGAGCCTGAGTGGTACGCGAGAAGATCTGCCCGGTCGCCATCTCGGCTACTCCTGCTACCACTCCTCGTGCTCCTCAGATCTCCTCCCTCCACCCTCCTCTGTCCCAGACTACCTTCCAAATGCCGGACAAAACAAGACCACACCTGCGAAGTGAAGCTCAACCTCTTCCTCAGAACACACGCACACAGACAGACCGCACTCTGCGAGGACAGGCAGCAGAACTAAACTCTCCTCGTTTCCCTTCCCTCCCCGTCCCGGTCGCTCGCTCACTTCAAACTCTCCCTTGGAGTAGAAGACGAACGTCGTTACGAGCTCAACTAATATTTCAATTCGTCCTGCTGCCTGACCACCACGACGAGGGACCTCACTTCAACTCTCCAGTCTACCCACTTTTTTGGTCTTTATGGAGATGTCAATACCAAACTCCAGCCACGGACTGCCCTCTTCCGTCTTCCTGGTGCTGCTGTTGTCGCATGTAGACCGAGCATGGCGAGATTCTTGGTACCTAACTGTGTGATCTTCGCCGTCCACACATGACCGACGGGGAGTACTCCCCAGGCCCCAGCAGCCAACGAGCGAACGCAGGCATGCTGCGGGCCCACCGGCGGACGAGAGGCCCGATTCACAAGCGTGCCGGTTCTCCACAGTCACGCTGTTTACAGTCCAGTCAGGAAAGTTGGGTTGGTATGGCATGGTGGTTCCCCAGCATACTGGAGAGAACTTTAATTTAGCAGTCCCCAGTTGAGTGACGTGACCCCGGTCAAAATGAAACGACTTGCTCTCTGGTACCGAGTCCGCACGGGCTCTTTCACATGGAAAGCTGACGTAGATATTTAGTCAATCACGGTCAGGAATACCGGAGAACCTTTGGAAGAGAGTTGGCTCCCTGAGGGCTTCACAGATTTTGAGGATCCACACAATCACAGATTTTGAGGACTGTCCTCCAAGACAATCAGGAAAGACTTTGGACAAGGAAATCAAGAAACATATGTTTCTTGTTTCGTGAAGATTCTTTGCCCTTATAGTGAATCAGAACACCACCACCACTAACTACGCTTTTGTTGATAGATATCAACCTTTCAGACTTGGTAAAAGTGCCAGCTACCGGCGGTCACCGTCGCCTGCGGTAGGTTATTCATAAGTAGACTAAAAGTTGACTATGTCAGAGTTGGAGATCGGACTTTTGTGGAGTTGCTTTACCAAGTCTGTCACGTCCTTCCCTCCTATCGAGTGAAACCTTTCACGTACGACGACTGCACGACTCTTTTCTAGTTTGGTATCCACGGTCTGCCGTGAAAGGCCTCCGTCCTCTTGTATTCCAGTCACATTCTTTTCCACTGAACCGCAAAACTACAATAGTGGTTTTATTTTTTTTGGTTTTTTTTTAGGCCTCTTTTCGCTCTGGCGCTTTCTGCAGCAATATGCTGCTGCCCCCGCCAGGAGGACTCGACCCCACGGCGCCCGGTCTACAGGCGGATGGGGTAGCTAACAAGCTATTGCTTGTTGGCCCAAAACTACAGTAGTGGTAACATTTTGTAATGATGGTC
The DNA here is from genome assembly GCA_036924285.1 of Asterella californica. NCBI lineage: Eukaryota > Viridiplantae > Streptophyta > Marchantiopsida > Marchantiales > Aytoniaceae > Asterella > Asterella californica. The sequence continues at coordinate 17,598,194 of JAYKYS010000001.1, read as the reverse complement.
TCGGCCGCGATGCAAAGATTTACTCGACCGCACCTCTAATACGATGGTAGGAATTGACTTTATTATTTTTGAACTTTGCATTACTTGATCATTCCTCTGATAAGAAATAGTAGGTTCAGCAGATCTATACCGCTATGTATAGACACTGCGTAATCTAATCGTAAAAATATTTTAAATTAAACTTTTTATGTAAATATATAGTTTACGATTAACATATATTTTTGTATTATAAATACGTGAGATTTTGACGTATTGAACCTGCTGTAGTCAGTAAAAGATGTGGTCAAATAATGCAAAGTTATGAGAGATAAAATCAAGTTTGGAAAACTTATTAAGGATGAGATAAAGTAAATTTTCGGATGGTTTTGCTTACTCTAAGTGTACATGTTCATTTCATCATTTTCCCTACCGTAGTCAGTGAAATCTTTAATCACAACCGCAAAAGCGATGTTACATAACGTGACAGTGTTTACGTCGTGAGTCCACAGTCCAGTCAGCCCAGCCTCAGTTGACCAGGTGCACGCTCACCAACCAAAGGATGCATTAAGCCTTGAATCTGTTCTTCAGAATTCCGGTCACCGGTGTAGGGCAAAGAGAGCAACTGCGCTAACAACCTTGTTGTGGTTATTCGTCGACTGCATCCTTCGATGCAAGGCTCGCCCTACACTACACTACAGCATTGTACGGGTACCTAACTTCTATGGGATCTCGAGTTCTTGATTTTGGCGAGCAAGAGTTTCTCCTTAGATCTCGCTCGCCTCGCTCCGCTCAAGGAGGAGGAGAGAGGAAGTTCATTGCAGTGCTTGCAATTCATTGCCACGACTAATCAGAAAGTTGACCATGAACATTACGCTGCATCGCTGAGGGAGAAAGCAGCTGGAGCTAGGGCTTGGCTGTTACGTCTACAGTATACTGGCGTTGGTAGCGTCTAAAAGCCTAATATAAATGACAACGACAGCTATTCAAGCGTGCAGGATCTCCACGTGCGAGAAAAGCGGTGAGTGAGTATTCTCATGAAATTTTTCATCCAGACAAGATTCAACTTTCAGTTTCGTATAGTTTAGTTTCCTTTTCGAAAAGAAGAAAACAGTTGGAAAGAGTGAAATGTCTCATGCATCTCTCCATTGGTGAGACCGATTCCATCAAGATCTGCCATTTCGCCCAAAATGCATTCAGAGATGGTCACTGATTTGTGAGCGAGTCGGTGCCGGGTAGCTATGTTTGTTCACCAAGTTCTTTCGTCTTTCTACTTGATTTCGTAGGATATGCTTCATCCCAAATTTTGACACCCTTCGTTCCTTTCATGCTCGTTCTTTTTTGTTCTAGTCTGTTATTGTTCATGTACATACCTTTTCATCGTTTATGATATGAACTTGGCACGCATGCCAAGTAAAAGTCATATTGTAGTGTGGACAAGTCTGCGCTAAGATTTGCTTACTTCATATGCATGCTCAATAGCACCGACTTTTTCGACTTCATCTTCACCTACTAGAGTGTGTCATCATGTGAACAATGCTATTCTACACCTTAAAAGGTAAGGAAGGAAAACTCACACACTCAAGTAGATAGAAGGAAAGAACGAACGCATATAAGGTGCGCGCAAGAAACATGAACTCCGCATGATTGATTACTGATTACTAAATATACGTTGCAGGAACCATTAGCTAGAAATCTATGACTTCAACTTCAAACCATTAGATTACTTTGTTCCTTACAAAGTTGAGAACTAATCATACGAGAATAGGAATATGTTCTGCCCACAGGAATCTGCTCTTTGCAGCAAATATTGAATCATCTTTTTGAATTGTCCCGAGCACACATAAATTCTAGGGCAGTGTCTGTATCTCGTAGAACATCTTAGTGGCTCTTCCTAGTACCTACTCGGTCGAAGAACTCTTATACCGTAATAAACTCCAAGTTCACTCATCATTATCACCACAACTAGAGTCTACTTATAAAGCAAACTCATCTTGCTTGGAGAATAAGTATAAATTATCCATTTCGTTCCCCCTACAGGATTTTTCACCTCACATAGCGGTTAAATTTCTCACCAATCTAAAGGTCCATTCGCAATTGGTTTTTGGGTCATTGTTTCTGGTTGAACAAAGAGTGCTCACGCATTACCAAGTCTTGTTTCTAAGACACGTATATTCCTCCGCTTCCAAGTTGACCTAAATTTCACAATGGTCACCTTATGAAAGTTGACCTCTCTGGATAATCTATCCTTATTTGGTAGGCATGAAAATGCGAGAGGAAATCATTGAGCCTTCAAAATCACTATCTAAACTTTCTGCTCATGTTTAGTTTCCATCTCGCCTTACAACTATCTTCTCTCTTTGGAATGCTTCGCTCTGATACCATAATCAAAGGTGTAAGAGCCAAAGGGATATCAATAATAATATATATGAGAATCATAAGTAATAGTGAAGAGATTTTAGATATATACACTCAGTGGTGGTATAAGAGAAAGAGTGGAAGGAAGAAACAAGATTATTGGAGTAGAGTAAGCCTTGTATGAGGGAACACAATCTGACTAGAGGATGAGCAGACTCAATCATGTAGAGTGAGTAAACTTAATTGACAAGAGGTTAAGTAACTTCATCATGTAAAAAAGAGAATCTGAATATGTAATCCATTGATTACATTTCTTTGCATAAAAATATAAAAATAGGTGTTTAATATCTTATTCACAATCAAATTTATTCAATTTATCTAGTGATTCATGTAAATATATTACCTGTCAAATATAAAAATTATTCATTATGTTATATGTAGTAAGTATGTGTAATTGAAGTATAATATAACATTGATATTCTTTTAACTTATGAATTAGATACAATCTTCTTGTAGATTTTTTCTATGTATCAATGACATATAATAAGAATAATTTAATAATAAATACATAAATAAGTATGTAGTGTTTATATACTATTTATTGAAAATTCTATCAGTTGAATTTTGGTAAAATATAAAGGTATATATTATAATTGAAAATGAGGTTCTCTTGAACACGGGTCTATATTTGTCTTTCTACTTGCCCTAAGTGCTTCTCATTTCAAGACTGGGCTTGAAATCCATCAGATTTTTTTATCTATCTATCTCTAAACAATAAATTAGCACGTCTTCTTACTAATGTTTTAAATCAACCTTTGGTTTTCCAGGTATTGAATGCCAAAGATAGAAAATGGTCAATCGGAGCGTTGTGCCCGCAAACGAGAAATGAGTTGTGATTAATAAATAATATAATTTTATATAAATTAGTAAGTAATATAATTTTGAGATGATCCTACACGGAACCAGGTTGACACTTAATACTAATAATCATTGCAGCTCTAGTAAGCAGTCCATCTCCAAACTTGCTAACGATGGGTGGAGGTCTTAGAAGAAATTTAATTCATGATGCTGAATTTATCGCGCTTGCAAAAGATGAAATGTGATTCAACTCAGTGAAAACACCAATCTTGCTGGCACAATCTGCAAGATGACGAGATCACAAGATAAGCAACACTCCAGCCAATTTCACAATAGAAATGCAATTTGAGCAATAGTTGGACTCATCGCTGCATCCGCGAGACATAAGAGAAGCAATAAAAATGATCCAACCTTCACACTCTTGATGTTAATGGTGTCGTTTTTCTACCACATAGGAGAATGATGTAAATTGCTCCTTCTATTGAACGTTTTATGGTAACATGAGAGTGATTGTGGTTACTGCACTTCATCTTTTCTGTAACATGTATAGTACTGCACGTAACAGAGGATTCTTTTAGATATTTAAATTTAGAAACTTTAATTTTTACTATAATTAAACTAATAGACTAAATGTTGGACTACATAAGATATAAGGAAATCGAGCACGACTTGCACAAGGTTAGATTGACATTTGTATACATTTTCCTAAGTCTTGGTGCATTCTGAACCGACTTGCATTTGCATAATTTTAAACCACCTCCTCTTCACGTCTCGGTTTATGTCCTTGTCGTCATATGAGATGCACTAATTAACGCTCTATTTGCACTGAGCTAATATTGTAATGCTATTGCAATTCGATATAATTCACTGATAACGAAAACATTCTTGAGTTTATTTCCTTATTCGTGGTTGTATTGACCGTGTCAAATGCAAGGGTCAAGTATCAATTCTTATATTTTGTTTACTTAGCAAATTTTATCAAGATACAATGGGTCATCTGTATTCCAGTTCGCATGATGAATTTTATATATTTTAACATGATTGTGATTATTGAATTATCATGATATATATTTAAAATTCCATGATAACTGTATTTATCTTAAAGATCCGGTGTAGAGGTGTTTTGAAATGTCGTGATTTCGGCAACTATCCACGTACTTCTCGTATTAGTTTTTTTTTTCTTTTCAGTTGATGTAAGATCTTTTAAGTTTCTTTCGTGAGATTTAACCCCCTCTCGGTACAAAAGTGCTTCAATTGGAATATTCACTTTAGATTCTTTATCTAAATTTAAGATATTTCCTTAGAGAAAGAGCTTTCTTCGGAGGACAGAAAAGTTTGAATTTTAAGTTAATCGTTTCTGATCATTTTTGCAGTAAAACTGATTTATTTTATCCTTGCTAAACGGTAAAGCTTCACAGTCGCTTTCTAGTGCTACATTTCGCATCAGATGGGAAACCGAACGAAAATTCTATAGAAAGAAATCACTCTGGATAATCCAGAGAATCACATTTCACAATCACCATAAAGTGAAGAGTTTGGATAAGCCAGACCCTAAGTATCAATAGTTGAGGTTTAAAGCTTATACAAGAGAATTAGCGTACACTAAACTTAAAGAATCTAAAATACACGACAATATATTTCCTTCTAGTAGTAGTTTCAGGAGCCGTGCTGATTTATCCTTTACCTAGCACTTCTCGTGAGGAGTGTAGTTCATCACCTAACCATTCCTGCAGGAAGAGATAGTTAACGAATTAAACCTTCCATCAATACCTTTCTTTAACTCGCTCATCGTCTTTTAAGGAGCGTCTACAAGCATTCCACTTATGATTCTTTTCGCAACTCTTGCTTAGATGTACCATTAACAATTATATTATATTTAGTTTATAATTAATTTTTATATTTTGATATTTTCCAATAATATTTAACGCAAGAAAATTCACCAAAAGTGAACCTCCATAAAATCGGTCAGTAGTAGAATCAGTACTTTTCGCTTCTTTTACTTTTGAGATCGAAATTGGAATTTACAGTTCTCAGAACTATTTCAACAGGGAATAGCTACAAAATAGTCGTATAAACTGACCAACATTTCGTGAGCCCAAGCAAAGTTGTGCACCTCCTTTCTCAAAAGAAAGTGGACGTAAAAGTTACTTTTGTAGCACGCCGCAGTTTTTGGGTCAAGTTTGGGCTCTGGAGTCGGTAACTTTCGTGCCATGTTTGGATCAATTCTCACGTCTAGTAAAGGTGATACGTGTGTCTTGAAGAGGAACCACTGAAGGCGAAAAAGTAGGAGGCTGCCCGTCCGACAAAACTCTTCTCTTTTACCGACATAACCAAATTATCTTTCGTATTTCTGCGAACTTCTGATAGAGGAGAAGAAAATGACAAGTGTGATTAAATTTATAATGTTGATTAGCGATTGGTGTCTGGTTTAATTGATGAGAAAAAATACAGAGAAACAAATGATACTCGATTGAATTTCTTAAATGTTTTTAAACAAAAAAGAACAAAGGATAACTTTTTATATGTAAATAAGAATTAATATGTTATAATAAATTTAAATTACTAAATGTAAATTATCTAAGTTAAATATAACTAAAGCCAACGGGCCTGATCACATCATGAAGGTCAAAGAGTGCTGGCCCTAACTTTAGACAAGATTTTGGAGGGCTAAATGTTTTTTCTTTTTGGGCTAAAATTTCTGAAGAACCTTTGCCTCTCCTGGATAGAGGAGGTTTAATTATATATGAGAGGTGTTTCTCTCTCCGAGCACAGAAATGGAAAACTTCAAAGTTTTTTTCCACTTCCTTCCAAGGATTCTGGGAGATTAAGTCAAGCTCAAATTGTATGATCCGGTAAGTATAAAACATATAATAGTGGATCCCGTGGTAGTTTTATTTTCCAAATATTAACGTGCATGTACATGACATTTTTTCATATAGGTCGTGGCTAGTGACAAGAGTGAGAATCCAACATTCAACATATATAGCGAAATCAAAGTGTACATAGACACTCATTTTCTAAGTGGAAATGCTACATATATCAAGGGGTTTTTTTAGACACCAAGGTTGCCCTCTCATTAACAACATGATTGATCGTGATTTTACGATTTCACATATGATGTTTTTCGTGAGATACCACCAAAAATTGTTTTCCAAGAATTTAGTCCATCAAGAGTTGAGAGCACTTGAAGACGTGCTAAAAGAAAAGAAAGAGAAACTAAGAATGGTAGACGTTTTCACTACTATTTGAGGTCATATGAAGTAAATATAACATATTGTAGGTGCAACTGGAAAGCAAGAGCCATGGAGCAAGTTGATCCTACTAGCAAGACTTTGTAAATATCAAGAATAAAAAATATATATATATAGACGTTGAAACTAAACTTGCAAATCACATATTTACTGGTTGCACCTTTATTATGTTGGTCGGACTTGACCCCATTCTTTAACAATGAATTATTTGACGGTATCCTTGATCCGCAATAACAGATTCAGCATGTTTATCGTCACATGAAGCCACTGCAGAAGATAAATAAAAGAGCGCATGGATCGATAATATGCTATAAACACTTAAAGTTAAACTTTTCATTTATATATATGACTAGCGGTTTACATGTACGTCTCATCTTCAGATAATATGCCATTTTGACCGGCTGAACCTGCTGTTTCTACTCAAGGGTGCAATCAAATAATGCAATGTTAAAAAGAGTAAAGTCAAGTCAAAATAACCTATTAAAGATGGGTCAAGTAAATTCTGTGATTGCAAATAGAAAAGAAGTCTCTATGACCGATGTAGTGAAGAACCTCACTCGGAGAAAGCATGGAATACATTTTCAAAGGTTATGTGGGAGGTTTTGGAAGTTTCTCTCTCGGAGGTTAACTAAGGGATTTTGTTATAAACATCTGTAAGTGAAAAGAGAGTATATTTTAATATTTTAATCAAAAATTTTATAAAACAAAAAATATATTGTTAATAATAAAATAAAGTTTCAAAGGTAATATAATATATAATACTTTGAAAATAATTTTATTTAGAAAAGAATACTATAAATTACTTTTAAAGAAAAAACAGAAGTATTACAATACCCTCCACCCGTACCTGTTATCAACAAAATAAAAAGAGTTCTCCCTCCAGGTTTCTCACTGCCAGTTGATGTGTCATAGCATTAGTCGTACACAAAGAAATTATGTAGACAGATTTTACTGTATGTTGCACAGATGAAACCGGAGATCAGTTTTAACATACTAACTAAGGAGAAACAAGGCAAAATATAATATTATTGTACTATATAATAACTATATAATATTAAATTTATTTATAAATACTAATTATTAAGCGAAAAGAGAGATTAGGCAGATCCACACATAACTTAAAGTGTAAAGACACGCCCTAAACTATAAGACCGAAACAGACTAAACACTAAATTAAATGTTGATGAACATTAATTTATTACCGAACCATTTCCTGCATTATGGTGATGATTATCCATGCTCCATTTCGGACTGACGCTCAACGAGTGCTTATGGGTGATAAAAAATAATTCTATTAAAACCTTTACAAAGAGAATTATTTATCATTTAAAACCGTTAAGAGAATACCAAAGAGAGTTATTTATAAATAATATTAATATGTTTTTAGTAATATATTATATATTATTTTATGATCAATTAATTAAATATTTTTCTTATATAATATTTGATATATTACTACACTTTTAAAAGTTTAATAGTAATTTATACTAAATAAAATTAGCGGTTGAAAATATAGTTTGACTCTCAGATGGCTATGTTTATACAACTAAGTTACCCCTCAAGCTATACATACAAAAGAGACGCAGATGAGTCATCGTCAAACCATGTTTTTAAAGCACGATAAACTCACACCGGGATAGAACTGTTTAAATTTGTTGTAATTTAAATAAAATGACTACTTTCTAGGATGATATTGATTGTTTTTCCTTACATCAACTTACTATAGCAATAAGGGAATTCAAACCTCTTCCGTATAAGTTTATGGCAAGTGTAGTAAAAACTTTTATCTATTCTTGCTGTAAATTTTACGAACCAGCAACAGAGGTGGTACATAAGAATTTTATGTCGTTAAATGTACCTTCCCTAGTGAACATTTGTCGTAAATTAATCACACTAATGATGTCCATAGAGCTCATTAATGCCCATAGCTTTCTATACGTGTCACGATTTCAAAATGAAGAAATCTGAGAATGTCGAGAATTACAGAGTATAAGGAATGCTAGTTTTTTTTCTTAGTTTAAATTATGTTTTTGGTTGCGAAACGTCTTCACAACGTTCCAAGGATCGTCTGATTGTTAAGAGGAAATTTTATATTTTTATACTTCCAAATTTGTTATTTATTTTTGTTTAGAGACAGAATGTCTTTAGAAAGTTCCTGGTCTACAGATAGTCTTGTGGTTCAGAAAAAAATTAATATTTAAAACTTTTTTGATTACTGAACATCTTCACAACGTTCTGCAGATCATCCTATTGTTCAGAGGAAACTTATAATTTATTTATTTATTTATTTATTTTAACGTTTGTTTGCTTGCGGAACGTCTTCACAACGTTCCGTAGATCATCCTCTTTTTACCTTCACAACAGAATGATATGCTGAACGTTGTGAAAACGTTCCGCAGATCATTCTGTTGTTGAAGATGAAAATTTATATTTTTAACTTTTAATTAATTTTAATCCTTGTTTGGTTGCGGAACTTCTTCATAATGTTCTGCAGATCATCCTGTTGTTGAATATAAAAATTAATACTTTTACTTTTAATTTAATTTTAAATCTTTTGTTTAGTTGCGATATATTTTCATAATGTTCTGCATATCTTCCTGTTGTGAGGGAAAATTAATTATTATATTATTATTATATAGCAAAGTTGAACCGTAACAATCATTATTTATGGTAAATTTAACTAGTTAGCTTCTTGGTCTGAGTGGGGACATAAAAGACTCTGTTCCCATAAACTAGCACTGCAGGGTCCTTGCAAACCTTATGACGCACTTCTGTAAATCAATTCGTAAAAACATTTAAAGGTAACTACGTAACTCCCGTAATAATTTTTAAAGGTTGTGGTTTGAGTCGCTCTAGTAGTACACTTGCTAGTGGTAAACTTATCATTTTATATTGTTCCCCTCATGTCCAAAGAAGATTTTGCTTATACCTTGGGTTATCAAAGCCAGCACTTCGGAAGCGATGAAAAGATCATCTAACGTTTTTAATCTCTATCTATATATACATATTAAGTTAATATAGGTTTATGTAATTTACTTTATTAAAGTGAAGATCCTCCTTGTCTTCTTGATACTAAACTTGCTAGCGCGAACTAAAAGTAGAACTCACGAGAGCACGATCATTAGCTTCCACTTTTATATGGTTTATGAACGGTGAGTGATGACTGAGAGTACTGTAGTGAAAAGAAATGAATATCCTCAATTATCTTCAATAAAACCTACTTTTCTTTTTACCTCTCTCTTTGCCACATTCAGAGTGCTCCGTATCTACCTTCAAAACAACAAAAACCACTCCTCTCGTGGTACTGTATCTGATAGTTAAATATTGTTGTTGAATCACAGTAAGTATCGCACTGCGAGACCTTGCTATAAAACCATGAGCTTCAGGCGCGGGACAGTCCATACAAAAACGTCGGTCAGAGTGTTAGGACGGGGCCTATCGTTGTTCATTAAGGGTGATGACCTAGGAGAGACTGAGCCATTGCACTGCGGCTCAGCAACTAGTAACATTTCCTCAAGAGGAAAGTGCACATCATAATTTGTGTCATGAGAGCCTCTACCGGTGCAACCAAGCAGCATTCTTCTGAAGCGAACCCGTCATGATAATAGGGGGTGTCAAAGTTAGTGCTCGTAGTGATTATTCTTACATCCGCGGGCTTCAGTTTCGGACAACGGCCACTTTGGATGCGGGTGGGTCTCGAGGTACTCGTAGAAATGACTCGCGGGTTCTGTCCCATTGCCCGTCCTAATTTTGTCCGTGAACTTAATGCTCACGTTGAGATATGATGGAAAATTAATGTTACGTGGCATGTACTTTCACAAGTTTACGTGGCATGTACTTTTTGATGTTTGAAAAAGACTGAATTTTCTCGCAAACAAAATCTTGCATAAGTTCGAAGGTTATGTGCAGAGTTTTGTTCCGTGAGCAGGTAAGAGAATGTTCTATGCGTAGCTCAGTTTAGTGGCTGGTGGTATATGAGAAAGTCATTGGTTGTATTCTTGTGGGTTGTGTCATCCGGCCTCATTTCAATGGTTGGTGTTGTACGAGAAAGCCATTGATGGAGATCGAGTTTTCTTGTGAGTTGTGTCATCTGGTTCAGCGAGTGATGGTGTACGAGAAATCCACTGGTGGAGATCGAGTTTTCTCGTGGGTTGTTGTCATTTGGTCTCAATGGGTAGTGATGTACGAGAAAGTCACTGGTGGAAATCTAATTTTCTCGTGGGTTGTGTCATTTGGTCTCAGTAGGTGGTGGTGTATGAGAAAGTCATTGATGAAAATCGAGTTTTCTCGTGGGTTGTGTCATCGGGTCTCATTTGAAGATTTGTGTTTGAAGTTTATGATTGCGTATGATGATCATTGAGTAGCTGTTAAAGAGACAATTGCAGTTCTCTCTATTTCACGTCAACCATGCCACATGCGTCAAAGAGAAAACAATTGGTAAGGAATCTAAAGGAAGTTTTAGAGATGAGGGTGATGTTAGCATCGTCAAGCTCCGATGAATCTTCAAGTTCCGACGAATCCTTCGTTAAAGAAGATTCAAACTTGAGGACAGAGCAGAAAGATGACTGTACGAGTTCATCCGAAGAGAGCGATGACTCAGACGAAGAATTCATAGAGTTGCATCAAGTACTTTGTACTTTGAGATACATGGAACGACAGGATCTTTTCACATTTTCAAAAAGTAAGGATTTTTCCGTAATTATTTTGAAAATCTCTCTTCTGATTCTTTTCGACAGCTTACAAGGATGGATAGACGTAGTTTTGATAAACTAATGAGTTTAATAGAAGGACATCATATATTTCATAATGTAAGTCGTGTGAAACAAGCTCTTGTATCTTTGCAACTTGCTGTTGCTATAGATAGATTTGGACACGATGAAAATGATGTTGCTATAAGATGTTCTCTGCTCCTTTGGGACATTGCTCATGGAACGATGGTTCTGTACACTAAGAGAGTGATGGAGCTTTGGAGTCTATCTTTCGAGTACTTATTTGTTGGCCAAATCGCGAAGAAAGGCGTATTATTTCAGAAGCTTTTGCATTGAAAGGATTTCCGGGATGCATAAGGTTGATAGATATGACTCTGTTATCTTTATCACAGAGATCTTCATTCGACGGAGAAACTTATTATGATCCAAAGTGTAATTATTCTGTGAATGCTCAAGTTGTGTGTTGTCATCGAAGGAGGATCATCTTTTTATTTACAAGTATGTCGGAAAGCTATCAAGATATCACATGTTTGAGGAAGTCAATTCTCAAAAACACATTGACAATAATACTTCTCTTTTTGAACCAAATCAATATTTACTAGGTGATTAAAGATATTCTCCGATGCGTCATCTTATTCCATCGTTTAGGATGGCTACAGGAGATAAAGAAAAACAAGATTTTAATATATGTTTAGCACATGCTAGAGTGACGAATGGGCACTGTATAGATATTTTGAAGTCTAGGTGGCATTCTTTGAAGCAAATTAGAACAGAGTTGAAAGTCAGATCCGAAAACCTGTTTTTAGTTAGATGGGTAGGTTGTTGTGCCATGCTTCATATATTTCTACTCAGAAATCAAGATGAGTGGACAGAAGAAGATGGAGAACTGATTATAGAATCTGATAGAGATCAAGATACGCAAGTGAGAGAGAATGTCTCTACAAGGATATGTCAGAAAAATAGAGTACTTAGAATGTGTCTTGAACATAATAGAAGTCTAGGTGGATTTTTATTCAACTCTTGATGTAATTTCGGGTGGTAAAACATACATAAAGTTTTTTTGCATAAGTTCAGAGAGTAATGGATGTTGTGAGTGCAATGTTTGAGGTCTAATCGCACTGAGTGAGTGCGGCTCAGTGTTGTGAGTGCGACGAGCTTTAGTTTCGCAGTGAGCTCACTGAGTACGACGAGCTTATTGAGACAAAAGTGTTAGTGAGTGAGACAAACTTAGTTTCGTAGTGAGCTTATTGAGTGCGACGAGCTTTAGTTTCGCTGTGAGCTCACTGAGTGCGACGAGCTTACTGAGACAAAGTGTTAGTGAGTATGACAAACTTAGTTTCGCAGTGAGCTTATTGCGTGCGACGAGCTTTAGTTTCTCACCTAGCTCGGAATGAGTCCAGAAAAATTTCGTTGGGTAGATACTGCAAAATCTTTACTCTAAAGGCAGAGTCTTTTGGTATGGGGATGATTTTGTTCATTTTGACTAAAAATGAGTAGAAGACCCTAAAAAATGCAGTCAAAACTTGTTGACTGACTGTAATTGAGAAAACTCTCACAAAAACACACAACAAACACAACAGAGGGACAATTCAAAAATTCAGAACCTGTCACCAACGCTGTCATTCCTTGCTGAACCAGAAAAAAATGATGTTTGGACTTTCGAAAGTAGCTCCAACAAGCAAGGACGCCTATTAGAGTTTCACCTCAAGAGAAATCTCCATGTGCAAAAAATTGCAGCACCTCCACTTGCAATCTGAGTCCTCTGTATGCCTCCAATCTCTAATTCCTTCACTAAAGCTCTGATACCATGTCATGATGTATGGCAGCAAGAACCCAATTCATAGCACCACTCCAACAGGGGAGGAAAATCTTCTAACAAGGACGGAAGTTCTCGTAGCCTTCACAAGAAGAACAAAAGAAGGAACAGAGTATCACTAAAGAGACTGACTTGGGGACAGAGCCCCTTCTCAATATATAGAGAGAGTCAAAAGACTTTTGGGGTTGGGATATCCGTAACATAGTTGTGCCCAAAGTCTTACTGGACTTGTGCTCAAAGTCTTACAATTTTAGAATACAAGTGTGAATACTCCTTTATACAGTAACCAGTTCAGGCTATTAGATGGTGACCTTTCGTAAGGTCACCAAGGCCAAGACCCAAGGTATATTATCCAGGCCCAAGGCCATTGTACATTATTGAGTAATCATTTACTTGGTTCTGCCCACACTCTCTTGAGGAGCTCTCCCACACTCTCATACTGTCCTTATGCCGTGACTTAGAGTTTTGCCTTAACCTATTCTACTAGCAGTCCATTTCCAACATGGTATCAGTGCTTTGCTTTGTTGATGCACTAGCACAATAGCATAGGCACTAGGTAGGCCTTCGACTCTCAGGTGAGAGCAGTTGGAGGACGCTTCAGCTGCTGCGAGAAGGACGCTTCACGCACTGAGATTCTATACCTTCGCTAACAGAACTTCATCGTTCTAGCGATCAATCTGATACAGAATGTCTGCCCCTTTGACACCAAAGGCTGGGCTAAGTTCGACGGCACATATTTCACGCTTTGGAAACACAAGACAACCTTGCGGCTCAGGGTCCATGGTGTTCTTGATATCGTGGAAGGGAACGTGCAGAGACCACGTGTCACTACACCCGGAGGTACCGCGGTATCCATCCCTCCCCCTGCTACCGGACCCGGTAGCATCGCAGATTGGGATCAGCGTGATGTTAACGCGCTCGCAGCGATCAACGAATGCTGCGAGAACAGTGTGACATGACATCTAATGTCCTGCATCACGTCGAACGATGCATGGTCCACCTTGACCAGACACTTTGTAGGTCAAGACATGGTGATAAAGATGCACTTAAGAGAGAAGTTGCGGGTTTTAAAGATGAAATCCAACGAGACTGTCACCCAGCACGTTGTCGGGTTGAGAGTCTTCCTGGGAATGGCGAACCTTCTGATTGTGATATGAGCTTGAAGGCTGTGTTCAATCTACTCAGGGAAGCGTTGGGCTTCAGGCTGTGGCTGGTTTACTCACAGGATAGGTTTCAGGTCTCAAGGTGATACTGAAAACACTCATATAAGTCTCTTGGTTCTTCTGATATGTTCAGGAAACAAAGTTCAGACTTAACTAGCAATGATAAGATCAGATGGCGAACTTTGACACTCAGGATTGAGACATATGTGAAGGTTCAGACTTCAGAACTCCTCCTACATGTCAATAAGGTCCTACTGGATACACATACGAAGTTTCAGCTTCAGATCAGTTCAGAGCACTAAGATATGAGTAGAAACTTTCTGAGTAGAGAAATTACGGCAATTTCTGGTACCCAGACAGCTGTTTCTACCTAGAACAAAGAATTGGCTCGATCACTTTGGGAAATTCTTACAGGATTTGCAGTAGACAGCTCGCTGAACACTCCTGTGAAGTTGGGCCTCCTGATTCCACACAGAACTCCAGATCTCGCTCTCTGAAGTTGCTGTTCCAGATTGAGAGCTTTTCAGACCCCCTCAGCTTCAGCGGCCGCCCTGAATTACTCAGTCACTCAAATGATATGAAAATTTTTGGACAGTCGTAGCCCGGCTGACAGTGAACGCAACCTCGAAGGTTTGAAGCGATTTCCTTAATTCTGCTGGAATTGATACTGAAAACCCCAAAATCAACAAAAGTGCAGCAGTTTTGGCACAATCCGAACTTCAATTGGGCATAACTCCTTGTTTATTGATCCAAATCGATCAAGAATTTCATTGACAGTGCTTGGCTCGACGAGCTCTATCTCCATGTGCTCTCAGATTTTGCAGTGTCCTCACAAATTGCTCGAAATCTCCTTTAGACCTCTGTTTCTAAACTTAGAGTTTTACAAAAGACAAAAATGGACCAATGGGAGTTCATAGCTCCATTTGGTTGTCATTTTGTGCCTTAAACTACCTGGTAACTTATCTACACTCATAGGCTACCACGTCAAGCCCCCTAGAGTGCCAGGGTAAAACTTAAACTACTTAAAACGACATGCAGCCCCGAAAATTAACTTAAATTAGCTAGAAAGCGTGCATGGACGACACGCAAATACAACCCATGAGCTTAAACCCTATCAACATGGTAATCAACATACTAAGACTCAAAATATATAACATCTTCCAAAATGGACTTCTCTGAGGTCTTAACTTCACTCAAAGAGACTAACGCCTGACAGAGAAGTGAATCATTTACTATGTGAAATGATTCACATCACGACAACGTGAACAACTTCAAGTCTCTCATCCAACAGATGACTTCAGCTGGATTGATAATTACCAACGAGGAGCAAGTCCTCGCGTTGATGGGCAGCATGCCCAACAACTATCATCTATTCTTGCAGGCGATGAGAACAAACCCAAATCTCTCGCTACAGGACCTCATCACCTTCCTCATCCAAGAGGAAACGATCGGGCGCAAGTTATCGATGGAACCATCTACAGTCTTGTTTGCAGGACACCAGCAAAGAGGACGCAGTGACAACAACCGGCGCAACAATGGTGACAACCGACAAGGCGGTAACCAGCCACCGAAAAGACCGTCAGATCCTAACGAGAAATGCTTCCAGTGCAACAAGCCCGGGCACCGCATCGCCGAGTGTCCGAACAAACCCAGCAGCAGCAACGAAAACTCGAATGCTGGTAACCAGAACAAGAACAGGAACAAGAATCGTCGTTCCCAGAACAACAACAGCAACACTCGTCGAGTTTTGGTGGCACAATGTTCATCTGCAATCGTGCAGACAACTGATCCTAATTGGTATGTGGACACAGATGCCACACACCACATGACACATAATCGACGACAATTTGTCGAATACTCACCCGTCTCTACTGAGAACACCGAGAATGATGCGATTATACTTGGTGACAACACCACCATCCACGTTGCTAGTTCCGATATGGTGGAAGTGCGCCTGCTCAACGGTGAGCATGTGTACATACGTGACGTTCTTCATGTGCCCGCCTTGCAGAAGAATTTACTCTCAGCTCGGCAATTTGATGTCATTGGTAACTGGTGCTTAATTGGCAACGAACTCTGTCACCTAGAAGACAGATTTGGACAAGTGCTAGCTCCTTGTCCCACTGTCGACGATCTTTACATGCTCGGGAATTCAATTTTGGTCGCTGACCAAACCGCGCTTGTAGCTACAACATGTAGGACTCCAATAGTCCACACACTACCTCCCAGCCAGAGATCAGGATCGCGCTTGCGAGCTAGACCGCAATCTAACTAGCGGACTAGCACTTCACTATTCAACCGCAATATGCGCAGGATCCGTTTTCCACGGTCCAGGCCCAGCCCCGCCTCACAGAATGCGCACACCCAAGAGGAAATTCACCCAAGTCACTCACAGAGTTTTTCTCCTCCTAATTCGGAGCATACACTCACAAGAGAAGTCCCCCTCACTCCACAAAATTCAGAATTGCCATACTTGGATAATGGGGGCTCAATTCCAGTGAGCGCAGCCTCTATCCCCTTCACTACCATACCTCTTGGTTCTTTTCCAACATGGACGCCACTTACTGGTTTGCCACCTCTTCCGCGCGCGTCCACTGGCAGTGCAACTCTTCTCCTCACACGGATCGATCCAGGTCGCACGCACTTTGAAATGCCTAGTTCGCACGCCCTTTCAGTCGCACGCCCTCAGTGGTCCCCGTCGACCGAGAAGTCCCCACATCTGAGGACTCCCACGCGTGCCCCCAAGCACTCGCGCCCCTTCCCGGAAGCGAAGGGCTTCCGGATTTCGCGCCGGGGGCCACGCACCCCTCGAGCTACACACACAGGGAGTCCCCAACCAGCGAGGACTCCCCAGTTCTCGAGGACTCTCGACGAAGCACACCCCCGCGGCCTCGTTGGGAGTAATTCCTCCCCCACGAATGAGATCCCCATCCGTGAAAAACGGATGGGGAACCCATCCGCATGCTGGCCCCAACACCCCAAGGGGATGAGGACCCCATCCGGATGGGGATCTCATCCGGACATCAAGGGGATGGGCATCTCCCCTTGCACTTTTTTTACTTTGAGTATTTCATCACCTTTATTGATGACTACTCGCGCTACATTGTCACTCGTCTTCTCTACTATAAGAGTGATTGTTTTGCTACTTTTCGGGACTATCTAACATTTGTTGAGCGCGCCACTGGTCAATCTCTTGTCACTTTGCGATCTGACAATGGCGGGGAATATCGTTCAGCTGTTTTTGAAGCTTTTTGTCGCGAGCGTGACATTCAACGTCAATTCACAGTCCCTTACTCTCCTCAGCAGAATGGCGTTGCTGAACGTAAGAATCGCAGCTTGCTTGATGATGTCCGTTCTATGCTTTACACTTCCAAGCTTATCAAGCCCTTCTGGGGTGAAGCAATCACATGCGCCACCTTCCTCCAGAACCGATGTTCGTCTAAGGCTATCTCGTCTATGACCACACTTTATGAACTCTGACACTCCTATGCCTCCACAACTCTTCGTCACTCCGATCTCTCCTTTCTGTGCGTCTTTGGCTATCGCGCTTTTTCTCAAGTCCCTGACGTTGAGCGCACAAAGCTCGATGATCGCTCTCACGAGTGTATCTTCCTTGGCTACAGCGGCCAGAGTAAGGATTACCCTCTCCAAAGAAAATCCGACGGTCATACCTTCACCTCTCGTGATGTCATCTTCGATGAGTCTTTCCCGACTCTCCCTCCCACATCCACCCCCTCTGCTGCTCTCCCACTCACTCAAGCGTCTTCTGAAACCGACATCCATTTTTATCATACTGTGCCCGCTTCTTCTGTTGGCCCAACTTATGTCTCGTCCGTCTCTCCCGGTTTCTCTTCAGTGGGAGTTCCTCTGCCATCTCTTGTCGGTCCAGCTCCAACCTTATCCGTCGGTCTTTGATCTGGAGGAGGAGTCTCTAGCAGTCATGGCCTTAGCGGAGGAGTCACCAATAGTACACAGTCCAGTGAGAGCAGTCGTCCTCCACGTTCTCACTCCTCAAGCCATCACTCTCCCCTTGCAGAGAACTTGAGCCTGCGCCATCCCTACCTTCGACGCACATCACCACGCTCACCACAAGTTTCCGGTCCTACCCACAGCGAGTCCTCTTTTCCTCCATTGGATTTCTCAGCACCGCTTCCATTGAGACGATCAGCTCGACATTCAGTTCCTCCACAACGGAACTCAGATGAAGGCTACGACCCTTCATCACTGATCCTGAAGTCTCGGAAGAACACCAAACGTGCATTGATGGTAACTCTCAAACCTGTGCCAATGGAACCTGTTTCTTACACAGAAGCAGTATCTTCTCCTGATGCCGATCAGTGGAGAAGAGCAATAGATGAGGAGTTAGATTCCCACAAATCTAACGACACTTGGAAGCTCACCGACTTGCCACAAGGACGCCAACCAATAACATGTAAGTGGACCTTTAAGTTAAAACTTAATACCGATGGGTCCATTGCTCGTTATAAGACGAGACTAGTGGCTCGTGGTTTCATCCAGATCTACGGGTTGGATTACACAAAAACTTTTTCCCCTGTAGTCCGCATTCAATCAATAAGGCTCATCCTTGCCATCTCAGCGCAGTATAACTTACATGTACATCAAATGGATGTTAAAATTGCATTTCTGAATGGAAACATTTAACGAGGAAATATACATGAGTGTTCCGGAAGGCGTGACTACAGCAAGGCGCAGTCAAATATGCAGATTGCTCAAGACTCTCTACGGTCTTAAGCAATCATCAAGAGAATGATACTTGATCATCGACAACTTCTTGCTTTCTCTTGGATTTGCTAAGTCCGGTGCAGACGAAAACGTTTACTACTTGCACCAGAAACAGCACTTTGTCATCCTTGCCCTCTACGTGGATGACACTGTGATTGCCAGCAGCAGTGAGGCTCTACTGTCTCACGTAAAAAGGAAATTGAACTCACGATTCAAAATGATTGACATCGGTCCAGTCCATCATTGCCTTATCATTGAGATTAATCGTGATCCATCCTCTGGCACTATCAGACTTAGTCAAACTTTGTATTTGACACAGAAATTATTTCAGTTCGGCTTACAAGATTGCAAACCTGTAAGCACCCCCTTAGTTACAGGTGAGAAATTTTCCTCGAATGACTCTCCTGTCACTGAGGATGAAGAGAAGCTATGTAATAGTTATCCTTACCAGAGCGCAATCGGCTCTATTAATTGGACCGCAGTATGCACTCGTCCTAATTTGTCTTATCTCATTAGTGTACTCTCCCAGTTCATGAGTAGTCCTGGACCTGAGCACATTACCGTTATGAAGCGGATTTTCCGTTACATCAAGGGAACTTTAAATTTATACCTTGAGTATGCTCACTCACCCCAGCCCTACTCTCTGTTCGGTTACACCGATGCTGACTGGGGAGGACATGCCGAGACAAGACGATCCACATCAGGACATTGCTTCATCTACTCTAGAGGAGCCATCAGCTGGTCCTCTAAGAGACAGAAGTCAGTAGCCCTGTCAAGTACAGAGGCAGAATATGTAGCTCTTAGCACGAGCTGCTCAGAGACAATCTGGTTACGTCAGCTCCTGACCGACATCGGATTGTATGACAAGGAGCCGACCGTTACATATTGTGACAACCAAAGTGCTATGGCCCTTGTCGACACCAGCAAGTTCCACGACCGTACGAAGCACATCGACATTCGATATCACTTCATCAAAGATCACGTCGCTGGAAAAGTTATAGAAGTTAGATATTGTCCTACTGAGGACATGGTTGCAGATATTCTGACAAAGAGCTTACCAGCTCCCAAGTTGGATTATCTTCTACCAAAGCTAGGAATGTTTTCTAGCTAAGTAATATTTTTATCCGAACTGTTACTGAGTGGGAGTGTTAGAATACAAGTGTGAATGCTCCTTTATACAGTAACCAGTTCAGGCTATTAGATGGTGACCTTTCGTAAGGTCACCATTGCCAAGACCCAAGGTATATTATCCAGGTCCAAGGCCATTGTACATTATAGAGTAATCATTTACTTGGTTCTGCCCACACTCTCTTGAGGAGCTCTCCCACACTCTCATACTGTCTTTATGCCGTGACTTAGAGTTTTGCCTTAGCCTATTCTACTAACAGTCCATTTTCAACATACAAGACTTCAAGAGCTTGTACTACTGCGCATGTCAACATCATGGCGCACAAAGCTTTCTTGATCTGGGCATCCATTTCGATCTCGCATCAGTTGTCTGTAACCTTTGCGATTAACTTGAACAAGTCCCATAGAGGTTGATTTCATGTCTTGAAGTCGTAGTATATAGGAAACTCTGCCTAGTTCTGTATGCATGCTATCTCCAACACTTTAGGAGATCACGCCAGTCTCTAGCTTCCCTTGGAAACGTAAACGTGAGGTGTCGTTGAGCACCTCCGTGAACATAGTACCTCCAATCATTGAGCGGTTTGCTGCCCCAACCAAGCGTCCGTAAAATCAAAATACTATTTCCGGGGGTTTCCCAACTTTAGTGACGCCAGTTTGGTCTTGGAATGAGTATCCTGGTTAGACGATCGATCGTGTTCTTGCCACCTTCCGGAGATAGTCAGAGTAATCTCACTTCTGCGCAAATCACACAACAGACACTCGTTTCGTAAGGGGAGGAAGCTTGCCAAAGACGTGGTAAACATGCACACCCAGGGGCATGCTTCCTACCATAAATGTCAAACGTAAGACCTCTTCAAATTATTTTTTCCTTCAGTTAGCTCCATCTAGAAGCATTAGGGAAAGTAAAACTAGCGCCAGATAAGTTTTGGACTGAAGCAAAATCGTTCTTTTCTTTCTAGGATCAAATCTTTGAACTCCTGAAAGAGTAGAACTTTATACTTCATCTTGACATTACACGACCCTGTTCTAATACAATTCACAAGAACAAATAAATGCTTGAATATGTCTGCAGAGTAAATCGATCGAACTATGCTGAACGCCTTCATGTTGTGAAAGAAAAATCACAATCTGCATCAACCATCTAGGACCAGTGAAGTCGACCACAGTTTCTTAACTACTCACAGATAGATTATGCCAGCTCCGATCCTTGAACACAAGTACGGATCAAAGCCATCGTTATGGCTACTCCTTCGGTGTGAATTCTTGATCTGCAACCAGGTCAACTTCTCTGCCTCTCGAACCAAGAAATTTAGGGGATCGTGCACGACGTGTAAAGTCTGTGTAAAGTCCCCATAATTTACGCATCGCTGGATGCTGCTAGTACCCTCGATCTTGGTGTGTCTGTGGCCTCTTCTCAAGGTTTGGTTTGGCAGAAACGATCATTCTTTAAAGGCAGTGTTTACCGCCACCACGACAGATCTAGACCAGAAGCACACCTCTCAGTCTTTTGTATTCTTGATTCAGTCAATACGATTCTCAGCCAAATGAATGATTGATGAGAACTTATAAGCTGCTGTAAGACTTCACCTTGAAGTCTGATATCAGCTTGTGAGAACTCACCTCGCTCTGCAGACTCTGCTGTGAGAGTGGGGACGTGCGGCACATACGGATCGGTACGAGGCATGCGAATGCTTGAGAAGGGACGGCACACAAAATCGACCACCGCTAGGGTGCAGAATCATTGCGCATGTGCTCCTCCGATGCAAACATGGAGTTTGGAAACGAAAGACGAAAATGGAAGCTACAAACCTTTTCTGTTAGGAGGTCATGCTAGAAACCTCCACCAGTTCCACGGCTGTGAAGATTTGAAGATTTATCCATGCCTTCCACTAATTTCTCGGTTAGTGACGATCTAATCTCTCGCACAGCTTTACACTGTGTGATTCATTTCACTACTCACTGTTGAGTACCCAATGAGAAATACTGAAACGAATTTTTTGTGGTTCTTGGAACAAAATAATATCTTCTCTCTAGACATAAAGAGTAAAAGAGGATTTTCCATTTTTCATTTTTCATTTTTCATTTTTCGAAATATATCCAATCAATTTTAAAGAGTAAAACAGAAATATTCACTTTTAGTTTTTATTTTATAAATCCTAAATACATCCAATCAATTTTAGATGTTTTGAGATACACTAGACGATCACTTTTTCTGTTCTTTGTATAAATCCAATAAATATCCAATCAGTTTTAGATGTTTGTGTGTGACATATTCGACACGATCACGCTTAATATTTTGAAAAGAAAATGAATATGATGATCTTATTTTCACAATTATCAAGTTATAATTAATAACTTAAGATTAGTATTAAGTTTCTTGAATGAACAGAATATTCAGTTTTACATACTTTCAGAGAATGATATCAGTTGACGATTTCTTGAGATCAAACTATAAAAAGTTATCAATTTTAAATTGTTGATCAGATCTTGTACCGCAGTTGTTCTTAACTTTGCGCAAATAAATTTGTTTTAAATTTACATGAAATAAACTCAATCACATATAAAGAACTGGAGGCATGTTACTTGCGCAATAGGCTTTTTGTTTATTATCTATAAATCTTCTTAAAGAAATTTCCTGTAATATTTCTAGTTATATTAGTGGCAGGTAGGGTAACTGTTTTTATTTTTTTTATTTGTATTTCTTATTGAGGTGATCATATTAGAAACTGATAACTGTGGAATTTAGAAAGAACTAGAAGTGGTTTTTAGGCTGTTGAGCATTTGGACTTGCTAATTTTCTACTTGCACATTTTTTCGTTGCTTATCTCTATCTTGAAGAAGATAAAGACAACGAGAATGAATGGCTATTCTATGAGTCTGCGCTAAACTTGTAATGTTATTCTTTGAAATTCAAAAGTCTCCACACTAGAACGAGTTCTCAACCTTTCTCAGACATAACTATTGCCAGTATTATCACTATAGGAGACACTAGGAATGGAACTGATCACATGAAAACACAGATATGAGCAGAAGGAATGAAGATTTAATTCATCATGAGGTTTAGTTAAATACCATAGCCTTCTACGAGTAAGGGTTTGCAGGGTAACTTCTCCTTTGGGAAAATTGCCCCTTCATGGAGAAGGTCATGATAATGCATATTTAATTCAACTTATCTTGTCAAGGTCCTGTACCTTTTTTCTCACAGAGTCCATCGAGTCATCCGAGACTGGGAACGAGAACTCGTTCTAAGAGAACAAGTTCTGCATTATTCTGACATCGGAGGGGAATTTGGATGCATATTTGTATTCCAGTATGATGCAAATTATCCCCTGGTAACCCAGAATTATAAACCACTCCAATTACCGCCTACTAATACCCCACTCGTCCATCGTGAGCGTCGAGGATGTTCTTGTAAAACTGTGGCATGATAATACTGTCTTCCATCCTCAACCAAAAGGCCGACCATCGAGAAGCATAGATATGGGTCCTAGAACGCTCATCCGAAGTTCCTATCTGCTTACTACACCGGATTATACACCATACGGCATCCCCAAGTCCGCTCTGCCTACCTCCATGGCTGTTCTAGCACCATGGCCTCCTCATCTCCAGCTGTCAGAATACTGCGTCACCATGTCAAATACTCCCCCAGGTCAGTTTATAACTGTTGTTTCTTCACTGTTCACTACACCTGCTCGGTGTGCGCCTGTTTGGGCAGCTGCATTAACGCTCCAGTGTGTATTCGCGTGCGAATACACAGCTTTAATGTGTCATTTCCTGGAGGGACTAGACGGTCCCACAGCAATTCTCCTCGTCTCTGCGTTTGATGACTCGCTTCAAACGAGATTTCTTTCTGTCTTAACTCAATTCCTTGACCAAAAGTTTTTCGTATAGCACTATGATACAAACATGTATAGATTCCGATCCCTGAACCTTACCGAGTAGTGGCCATTTAATATCTAACAGTTATTAACCGGGAACTGAGTAAAGACACTCCAAATTACTATTCAAGCTTTGAATAAATAATGCTCAGTATCTTCTGGTTCTCATTTGCAATTATTTATAACAAAAATGAAAGCAGTAAACTTGTACCATTTATCTCCAAATATTCATATCACGAGAATTTCTTTTAATGCAAGTACGACTGAAGGGAATCACGGTTGAGTAAACAAAAAGCCCGAAACTTCACAGCGATGGACGTTTTGCAGGCAACGAGAGACAGAGGACGTAAGCAGGTGTCAAAAATGGTCAGAACTCTATTGAATTCTAGTACAAGCCGAGAACCGGAATCTCCCGTTGTCCTCAGACAGTCCGGTGATGCTGATAACACAAAGGTCTCTAGGCATTTAGTACACCGGGGTGTTGTCCACTTCCTCCAGAACACTTATCTTGTGGGGTTTCGCCAAGAGGTCTGTGAATTCCTGGAACGGTGATTTGGAGAACCGCGTCTCTTTCCACAAATCAGGTGACAGGAATCCGTAGGTCTTCAACAAGCACTCAAACGTAGCCTGCACAATCCCAGAACTCAGTGAGTCAAGCGATCAACTACAGTCATAAATCGTGCTATCGACATACGGACCAAAAACGGCCGAGACTGCCGGTATAACCAAGCGTGACACCAACTTCACCGTACAGGCTCAGTGCCAAGGGTACTGAATAAACATAATGGCACCCCCCAGTCTCGGACGGGCATGAAATCTGCAATGCTAGCTCCTCAGCTGTATCAAGGCCTGAGTGTCGGTTGATCATGAATATATTCGATGTTTCATACCTCGCAGCATCCGAGCTGCGAGTGTGTTTCTACACATGCATGAATGGAAAGGGAACGCAAACAGATCGGAGCATCTAAAATACGAGCTGCGCATCGGCACCTCGTTGCATGCAGTTCCCGTGCAAGAACAAGAACTTTGAGGTATACTCCCAGATGAGAATCTTCCGAGCTCACCAGCTGATTCTCATTACACGACTCCCGAAGCCCAAACACTACGAGCACCCTGACTGATCGATCCTCATTGCAGGAGTGCCTGAATGCTCTAGCTTACAGGTAGAGCTTTAGGCATAGAGTAAACCGAGTCTAACAGGCTAGAAAATCTCAGGAGGAAGTAATTGCTACTGGAAAAGGCAAAACTTCATGTCGTGAAATTGCTAATTTAAACGAAAATTTCTGAACTCGGAAGTCTTTCCGTCTCCCTAACAGTGCTACGCATTTGCTGCAAGAAAAAAGTCAGTGACAGAACACGATACCTTGACAAAATTTCCTAGAGTCTTCGTGGAGCCGCGTGATGAGGTGAACACATCATCGATACCGGCAAACTGCAACACCTTCTTAGGTACACGGGCAGCAACGATCCCCGACCCTCTAGGTGCAGGGATCAAACGCACTGTAACGGAACCGCACTTTCCAGTGACCTTGCAAGGGACTGTGTGGGGCTTTCCGATCTTGTTACCCCAGTAGCCCCGACGAACAGGAATGACAGATAATTTGGCTAGAATGATGGCACCACGGATGGCGGTAGCAACCTCTTTGCTGCACTTCACACCCAATCCAACATGCCCATTACTGTCTCCCACAACGACGAACGCTTTGAACCTCGTCCTCTGTCCAGCACGAGTCTGTTTCTGCACAGGCATGATCTTCATAACCTCATCCTTGAGCGCCGCGCCCAAGAAAAACTCCATAATCTGATGTTCCTTGATGGGTAAGGAAAAGAGATAAATCTGCTCCAACGATTTGATTTTCCCATCCTTCACGAGCCTTCCGAGCTTCGTGACCGGCACCCACTTCTCCTCCTCCTCTCTCTTGGGTCCTCGACGACCTCGACCTCTGTCGCCTCGTCCCCTATCACCCCTACCTCCTCTGTCACCTCGATCGCCCCGTCCAAAACCCCTGCCAAATCCTCCTCTCTCACCTCCCCTCTCACCACCTCGTTCCGCCATTATTCCTCCTCTCTGCTCGACCAGCACCAAGCTCAATCGATTTCAATTCCCTTCGTGCCTGGACACAGCTGCTCAATTTGTTCACTGCACCGAGCGAGAGAGCAAAAAAGGCCAAATTCCTCGAACTCGCACTTCTTATCGTCCAAGCTGCCAGGTTCTCGTCTGAAACGAGCTTCAGCCTACAAGAACCTTTATCACGGAAATAACAGCTACAACGCGGACAGACGTTCTTGTAAGAAAAGTACGATTTTAGGGTTGTTACAAGTTCTCCCGAGTTTATGATCGCCGTACTTGAAGTTCTGTTCGCACAGATTTTCTCTGCGTGCCCTAAAGTGTTGTGTTAACGAGAAGACAGCGGTGATATTGTTTCTTCTGTTCCGGAATGGTAACAAAGTAATGGTCCCAATGGCCCGGTGTCCGACAAAGGCTCCGGATGCGAGAGAAACCCCTCGATCAGCAACCCCTTTTGACCTTTAGCTACGGGCCAACTAGCGTTAGTCATGACTATCTTTGGCCCAAGTTCTCGGCAAGCGATTCTGAAGTCATTTAGGCGTTACAAAAGATAAGAGTACCTTACTCCTCCATTTTGGGTACAAACCGGGTTTCCTCCCGCCTCTAAAATCATTCCAGGGTAAGGCTAAGTAAAACACCTGCGATTTCTAGTGGAAATTAAGGAGACACACTCCCTTTCAGCTTATATCCTGCCCCACGGCATTGTACAAATAGAAAGAAAAGGACAAAAATTTTAAAAATACCACCGCGGAAGGCTCCATGGCCTTGTACAGTGAAAAAAGAAGGTATAATGTAAATTTAAATACAAGTCTTAAGAGGTGCAGTGGAAATTCTTCAAGGCGGATGTAAAGAGAAAGACAAATATCAAGACTTGATTAAAAGACAAATTGAAAAATCTAAATTTATATATCTAAAATTGAATGACTATATTTACAAAGTTTATTTTAAACATGTCTTAGGGTCATGAAACACATGGCCTCCCGAAAGCAAGAGAATCCATAAGTGAAGCGACTGTACCAGGAACTAACCGACTATAAGTCTCATTCTTTTTACGGATGAGGTCTATACTTGAGGCATTATTTAGGAGCTAACCCTTCCTAACAGGAGGATTAGCTCATAAATAACATCTCATGTACACTTCTGAAGTGTACATGAGGTGAATATACAGCCTGAATATACAGGTGAATCACACAAATCTCGCGTTTCTCCTTTGTTTCCTACTTCTTTCTTAATTGATTTGTTTTTTTTATCATCAATTTTGATTTTTCCCACTATTGCTTCTACTTTTAAATATTTCCATATTACGAACTTCATGTTTTATTAAATCTATTTTATTGCTTTTATTATTTCATTGACTTTGTGATTGTAAAAATTCCATTTACGAATTTCTCAATTCCAGAGAAATAAATTCAACTATTGCTTCTACTCTTATTATTGTTAATATCATTTTAGTATTTCCTTCTACCCTTTGTCAGAAAATAAATGCAACCCCCTTTTTCACTTTTATGGTTGCTATAACTTTGTCTTTGCTAAACCATCAAGTTTATAAGAACAAAGCTCATATTTAC
Source organism: Asterella californica (assembly GCA_036924285.1). Classification (NCBI taxonomy): domain Eukaryota; kingdom Viridiplantae; phylum Streptophyta; class Marchantiopsida; order Marchantiales; family Aytoniaceae; genus Asterella; species Asterella californica. The sequence goes on along the minus strand of JAYKYS010000001.1, from coordinate 17,570,678 downwards.
TCATGAAACAAATAATTCTAAAGGTCGAGCAATTGTTCCTCCTCCTCTCGATATTTATGATTTGTTAATGTTGCTACGGCTCTTGATATCTCGTAACGCAAATAACGATTTATTTCAGGGGTCTTTAAGTCTAAATTTAAGACCCATGTAAGTTTTATTTTGGAGCACGATGGAAAATTCTTTCCGGTAGTGTCCTACGGCTCTCGATAGAGCGATGCTTTCATGTTGCGACGGCTCCCGATATTAAATTCCTTTGATTTCAACGCAAAGTATGATTTAATTATAACTATTTTTCGTGGAGGCCGATGGTTTAATTTTCCATGATGGTTTCCTCCTTCTCCTGATATTAATCAGTTTGATTTTTCCCCTTGCTTTTCAGAGGGAATAAATTAAACTAACACTATTACTTAAAAGCTACAACTTAGGATGAATAGGTTATTGTTATTGCTTATTTCCTTCTATGTTATTTTCAGAACAATAAATTAAACCGTTTGCTTCACTTTTGTGTTTATTACTATACCTTTAATTTTAAATATTTTCTTTAACGAACTTCTCCGGTTTAAGCCCATCCTTTTTAATTCAAATTATTTCCCTTTCTTCTTTAGGGTTTCCACTGAACTTGATTCATAATTTTGGCCCATTTTTGCTCCCGAAACAAAGTGCTCAGAGGGCTCAAGTCAAGACCCTTTTGAAATTGCTCCTCTTCCCAAATATTAGCGATGGTTTCATGTTACGACGGGCTTATGAAATTAAATTCTGTAGACTTCAACGCAAAATAATGATTTAATTAAGGAAGCGACGAGCTCCAGAAATCCCATTCCCTTGACTTCAACGTGAAAAAATGATTTAATTTAGGGCATTTAGGCCTTAATTCATTCTCTTTAATGTGGCGAAGGATCCCGATATAAAATTCCTTTGATTACAACGCTCATTACGATTTAATTATAACTACTTTTCATGGAAAGCGGATGGTTTAAGCGTATGGTTTAATAAACACATGATCTAATCATGTGTTTATTCACCTGATGGTGTTGAACGTTCTCGATCGGATGGAGATGTCGTTTATTTTTGTCTCCTGCTAGGCTTTTCTTTCCTTTTGTTTTCCTATGTTTTGTTCTTCTCGTGCTTCCTTCTGGCCGAGAAAAAAAACGTTTCCTGCATGTCTCTTTTTTCACCATTCTGGATTTATACGACTATCGTCGCTGCTGCTTTTCTCGGTTTTGCAAATGAAGGTCCAAGGCGGGGAAAATTTATTCGCATAAAACATGTTTGTCTTTTTCATGTATCGACAAATAAGTCTGCGAGAAAAGATCACGGTGGGCCGCTGTAACTTTATTTCGTATAATTTCATAACACAAGCGGAAATCTGACGTTTCTCAACTACTCTATCATTTACCAGGGGTATGTACACATAATCTGCCCACAGGTCGAATGACCTCTACACGTACGTTAACATCCTAAAATTACTCTACCTATTAAGTAGTAACTCCTATCTAACACAAAACGCCTCACGCTATGTTGTCACCTCCAAGATCCGTCCTCGTCGTCCCATCCTCGCTACTCTCGCATTCAGGAAGCAAGAACGGTCAGCAAAAATACAGGCATAGCACTTCGAGGGAGAGAGAAAACCAAAAAAATACACTTACATTCTGCACGCCTCGCAGTCATGTCGCGCAGGTATGCACTGCAAAGCGGCATGTAGTCGAGGAAGGCACGAACAGACTCGAACAACGGACAGACCATGTCCATCCTTGGAGATGACATACTTTGTAGTTGTTCCTCCTCCTTCGTACTTATAGCATCGAAATATCTCCTGCGAGAGTGTTGGTTGGCGAAAAAATCGTGTCAATATCCGTCATCGTTATTGTCTCCGGGTGGACTATCGACTTCCACAAGGCATCACTCCTCGCACGCTGAATGCCATTTCTCATAAGCCATCTGCAGGAGGGCGCGTACTTCCCAGATCGAACCATTGAATGCAAGGAAGTGCGCAATGTACTCTCAAGTGGGTGCCTACACTTATACTTATTAAACTGTAAAGCTCTTTGCAAGACATTGTTAGAGTTAAGCTCCACTCGATTCTTAGTGTCCGCTGCACCCAAAAGACTAAACAGCTCATCCCCATATGCAAGCATGGAATCAGTGATGTTCTCATGTAAGAACGATTGTGAACCTCAGCCTTGTCCTTCATGCAGTAACCGACCATACCAACAAAGGTATGGAGCCCACGGTTATTCAGTCTCTTTACGCAGACCTCAACGCCTAGTGGCCTACAGCTTCCCTTCCAACCTAGAACAGCCACAAGTCTGCTTTTAACATCTATAGGACAGGACGCTCGTAAACACAAAACACCTTGGATGTGAATATGCAAAAGGGCACCACCTCTCTCTACGAATATCAAACCTGTCTCGCATCGCACAAAGGACCCCAACAAGCCTGATCAAGGTCACTTCCAATCTGACCGTCTGTCACCAATACCTCAAGGTTTTTGGTTACCGCCTGCCTGGAACGAGGAACAGTCGCTGTGGTCGCTGCTCGCTTCGCACGAGCAGTCTGCCGCATCTACATCCAAAGGGTATGGTTTATGCTTACAACCTATCCTGTAAAGACGTGTATTCAGTGTTCGACACACGCACAACTCGATGTTTCACCTGTAAACAAAATAAACGATTGGCTTTAAACTGTCCTCTTGCGGGTGGTGAATAAATTTCGAGTAAGAAAATACTGTCGAACGGCTATCCTTCAAAACGAGCCACAAGTCCTAACACTCTACATACAAGAAAGGACCGACTATACAGTGATAACACTGGAACGCTCCACAAAAAGAGTACGATATTTTCACGTAATCGAACCCTGCTAACAGAAACTCAGGCGGCTTCAAGCAGAAGCGAAAATCAATGTTAATGTAACTCCTTGTCAAGTAGAGGTCAGACTCGGAGAAAGAAAGATAATGTGAAAAAAGCAACGGATAAGGAGGAGGAATCAAAGAAACGGCAAACCTATCGATCTCGCACTTATAATCGTCGATTCTGTGGTTACAAAAGACTTGAACAGTGTCTAAACAATGACGGCAGCTGGGAGGCATCTGACGACGCTGGAGAGGGGATGGACAGTACTAGTGAGGGACTGCACTCACGACTGCGTGCCACAAGTGAGGGGTTGCACTCACGACTGCGAGACGATGCGTGCAGAGAGAGGAATAAATCATCATCGGTTCCATCCTTGCTGTCAGTTTCAGCATTTTCAGTGTCAGCCATCGGGTAAAAATGTCGAAAGACATAGCAATCACGCAACAACAAAACAAGTGGCCAGCGGGCTCGAAGGTGGTTTGCCGAGGCAAAAATGAACCGCTCTGCAAGAAGACAAAAATCGTGTCCATAGAAACTGGTCAAGAGACCGAACGTAAAAACGGCATCGTCACGGCAGCAGCGCGAGAGCAATCGCAGACCAGCAACCGCCATCCCCTCGACCTCCAAAAAACAGCACGAAGTGCTAAGCAAAGCAAGGCACAAAACAAAAGTCGTTTGCTCGGTTTTCCTTCCTTAAAGGAGAACCGAGCAAACGAGCAATATTACCATCGATGATAGATAGAGAAAAGAAGCAACTCCCGATAGCTTGCGTCAAGAGAAGCGTGAAAGGAATGAAGCTGCCGACAATCTGTGCTCGCATCGAATCTAAGAAACAAAGCAAATGAAGTAGCTCGCAGTGGACGAAAGCAAGAAGCAAAGCGACTTGTGGAAATCGAACCAACAAACGAACACCTGATAACAAAGTGGACGTCAAAACGAAGCAGCAATGGATGACAATGCGCAGCCATAACCTCACTTCCCGAAGACAAATTTCCATCGTAGCACCAATCGAGAGCAGCGGTAACCCGCCCTTGGTTGCGTGCCTGCCGTGACACATCGCCGTGCATAACCTGCCCCACCGTCTGCAGGACGCCTCAGCCGAAGAAACGAGAAGCAATTGGAGCGGCTGTCACAAACAACACCACCAATACTCGAGGAACGCCATGGTCGCGCAGCGTGGCCGTGAGCCGCCCACGAATTGACATTCAAAACATTGAAGACGATTACTCCAGGAACGCCCCGCTCGCATAGCGTGGCCGTGACCCACCCGCGTAAAAAAGCATTCAAAATGTCTCCGTAATTTCGGTGCGAAACCAGCACGTTTAAGTTTCCAACCTAAACCATGCCGTTAACCAACCGCCGTTCCGAATTTTCTCCCCAACCCCCCTCCTCCCGACGCGCCGTCCGCTGCTAAACCACGTTGGGGATGCTTATTTGTCCATGATGGTTTCCTCCTCCTCCCGTAGGGTTGCTTTAATTTTACGACGGGCTCCCGAAATTTAATTCCATTGACTTCAACGTAAATAATGGTTTAATTCAGTGCCTTTATGCCTAAAATTTTTACTCGAAGTAACTATTCTCGTGGCTTAACATCCCGATGGTTTTCCTCCTCCTCCAGATTTATTAATGTTGCGGAGGTTCTCCCGATATTCCATTCCGATGACTTCAACGCAAAGTATGATTTAATTCAGAGTCCTTTAAGCTTAAAATTTTTACCCGACGTAACTATTATCGTGGAGCCCCGATGGTTTAATCTTTCTCGATGGCTTTATATCCCGATGGTTTCCTCCACCGTTGATGTAGAGATGGTTTAATGTTGCAACGGCTCCCGATATTCTATTCCGACTACTTCAACTCAAAGTACAATTTACTTCAGGGGCCCTTAAGCTAAATTTTTGACTCGATGTAACTACTCCCATGTATTTGATTATGTCGTGATTGCTTCGTAAACTGCCCCCGATATTCCTGGGTTAAATATCTGATGGTTTATTGTCTCTTGGAATTGATTGTTTTCTATGAAATTCGCCAACATCGATAAACATTATTTCTCCCTCGAACTTTGGCCTAAACCATGTTCATGCCTCAACAACCATGTTTATATTGAAGCGTGATGTAGTCATACCAGGGCTACGCCACAAGATCCAACCAGAACTCTGCAGTTAAATGCCCTTGTGCTGGAATAGTGTTAGGATGGGTGACCTCTCGGTGCTGCATCCAGCTCTTTTTTCATTTTTTGTATGAATTAATTCTTTGGCAATCGAACAAATATATTATGCTTGCAGGCACTAAACTAATTAATTACTCATATATTGTTTTCTTCTGAATTAATTTTTTGGCACCAAATAAATTAATTACTCGTATGTATTTCTGTTTTTCTTTCTTCCCGTATAAAATAACCTTGGATATGTAACCCATTAGATATTCATAATAAATCCAAATATCTTACACTTCTTCCATTACTCCATGTAAGTTGTTGTCTTAAATATTTTCTTTGTCCTATGTCCACCTATTTACTACTTGTGTACTTAAAATACATGTATCCGCAGTTGTCAAAAGTTTATCATGTTTGCATATTATGTTTCAAATGTCACTAAACACCGTTTCATACAAAGTGTGAGCAAAAATCTGATGGTGGAGGGTCTAACTTCACTTAACAACAAACTTGGTCCTTCTTTGCTTCTTTCCTCGTATTTGTAAATCTACCGGACTTCCTTTTCACTGCTAGGATACTCCTTACTAAGCCCCGATTCCTTGGAGAGCGGTGCGGGAGAGAAATGTGCAGGAGAGGAAGGGGGAGTGTAATTTGAGAGGGTAGAGTGTGTTGGGGTGGGTACTGCAGATTTTTTTAGATATTTGTCTTTATTTTCTCTTTCTGCTTCTTTTGGTTCTATAATTGATACATTTTGTGAAGAAATGAGTGAGTATTGAATACTTTTGGATTTTTTGAAGTTTTTTGGGTTTTATGGTTATAGAGTCTTCTGTTGAAGATTTCTGAGAAATTTTTGAGGGAGTTCTTGCTACATATAGTGTGTTTTTATTTATACATATCAGGGTTCTTTATTTGAGTAGGTATTTTTGAGATGTTCTTATTACGAGTACTGTTTGATTGATATCATCTCTTTTCTAGTTATGGATACTCTCTCTCATGAGATCGAGACTGATCTGAGACACACCATGTCAGATGTGCAGTCAGTTATTTATCCCGCACGAGATAAAGTCTCATGTGGGAAAGATACACAAGAGCTATGATTGACCACATGGGATGTCCAGGTTAGCCGAGAGCGGAGGTATACACGTGCAATCATTATGACACCATTAGCTTTCTTCTTGGAGTTTCTCTTGAGTCACGAGAGTGGTTGAGAGTCCACACATACACTATTTTGAGATTGTTCGAGACGAGTTTACCTTGTCCGTGTTTCTTTCATTGGTTACCCCGTATTCTTCATGACGAGATGAGATAGACATTCCGACATGTTGACATGGAACACCAGAGACGAGACGGCGTGGTTATTGTTTCTCTTATTATCTCGTTGGTATCTCTGTTATACTCGACGTGACAGAGAGAGAGACATCGAGAGATAACGATATGTCTTCGAAGATTCCGTGTGGATGATTGGACGACCTTACAGCAAAATTCAGTATGTGCGATACAAGATAGGAGTGAGTCTGTCTCTACACATATATCTCATCTTCCTCCCGCATACGATAGGATGTTAGATCAGGTTGGAGAATATAGTAGAGCTGCTAGAGCATTGCATCGTTTGATAGGGGTGTCCTACTATGATCGTTTCATTGCATTTTTTCTTCGTCCTCCATGGGATGAAAGAAACACAACGAGGTTTAAGACTATCAGCTTGAGGACCGATTACGTCTCGATAGATCTTTGTTTGTCCATGTATTATGTATAGCTCCACGTCTATCTTTTGGAGGTCTGTCTAGTATGATCTACGAGCACCTACTGGATTGTTTTTAGACAGACGACCCCTCTAGTGGTTTCATGGAGTTTTTTCAAGTAGTGACAGCAGTAGCTCAAGGATATATTCTTCATTCTATAGCTTAGGTACTGGATGTAGCTAGACTTTTGATCATGATGAAAGATGATGGAGAGATTCGATCGATAGCCATCTACGAGATTCTTATACGACTTATTAGTCGTATCATTATTCTTCAGCTTCGAGATACTTTTCAAGACCACCTCTGTCCACATCAGTTGGAGTTACAATGCTTGGAGGTTGTGAGTATGTGTCCTTAGACATTAGGGCTCTCTTGGACATCCATCTCGATTGGATTGTCCTAAAGAAGTAAAAAACACTTTATAGCGTTTCTCGCGCTTCCATCTTTAGGGAGCTCATTGATGACAATGGATCTTTGACGAGTCTCGTTCTCTTTGTGTGATCGTTATATGGTTCTTCCTCTCCTCTTTATTATCAGCACGGTCCTTCGATAGAGGAGGTTACAATCATCAGCTCCGCTGTAGATACTCGTTAGAGAGACAAAGGGAGGTCCATCCTTTGGGTGGATCTCTCTTTGCCTCAGCTCACTATAGAGCTCTCTTGACCACCACCTTGGTTACTCCAGATTGTGTTTTTTCATCTCTAGCTGATGATATGCATATCGTAAGTCAAGGGGATCAAGTCTGTGATGCCTTTGATCACCTCGTCTCTCAATTGACCTTGGGCTGAGAGTGAAGGTGTCAAAGTGCAAGGCTTGGTCTCCCATAAGTATACCAACAAACCTCCAGCTCCTAGAGAGATTTGTTACACCTAGAGATGGTTTACGTATCCTCAGAGTACGATGGGTACACTTCGTCTCCATGTTCTTAGATGTTGTCATGACGGAGGACATTTTCCATATCGAGGATATCCTTAGGTTAGAGGACCCGCATGTTGCCATTGGTATTCTTTCTTCTTTCATTATGCGTCGTCCGATGTCATGTCGTGGACCGTCTCTTACCTGAAAATCTATTTCGATGCTTATCATTATCGCTCCAAAGACATTCATGAGATTAAAAATGAGGCTTTTTGCACAACTTCAGATCTTCACGTTCATCGCATCAATGGATAGAGCTCGTTGTCAGCTTTTCATGATCACTTTGTCTACTTCATTTGGACGCCTAGTGGGGAAGTTTGAGACTCGAAAGATGAGAAAAGCAAACTAGGTCCTAGCTTACGGACTTTTTGCACAACTTCGGATCTTCACTTTGATCATATCATCTACTTTATCTGGACGCCTAGTGGTGAAGTTACGAGACTCGAAAGAAGGGAAAATCAAGCTAGACCCTAGTTCACTATTGCTGACTGGGTATTTGCGGCTCTTGGCGCTATACTAAAGACGCATGGGGCCTGCTAGCTCATTATTTGTGAAACATACACTGAAGTAAGGGGTTAGCTTAAAGGGTTAGCTTGTATTTGCGACTTGTCAGCGGACAGTCTGAGAGATTTGGAGGTCCAATGCAAACGCGCAAAGCGTCGTTGGATTCAGATCTGTGCAGGCTACACATTGGTTAAGACGGTTCTTGAAGAGGCGGATCGGAGAATGTGTTCTGAGAGAAGTTGAGACACATGAGAGGTTTTTGGAGTGTTCAGTTATTTGTGAAGGAGAGTTGGACCGTTCGGACTGTCCCGAAGTCCAAACTTGATGTCCTTGGATCCATCAGGATCAAAACGTCGAGTTCTTCAAGAAATTGAAGACGATACTAAGTTTCATCGAGCTGTTTGGAAGTTCTGAGTAAAATTGACTCGTAGGGAAGCGCTTACATCAATTTTTCATCACTTGCGATCTGAGATTGGGTTGTTTTTCGCGATCGGTGAGCCAAGCTCTTTGTTTTTGGTGCCTACACGATCAAGGGGTCTTCATCTACGCATAAGAGAAGACCGTACGTGGATTGGATTGTTGGTTTGGGTGTGGTGAACAAGTTTGAGCCGCAAGGTGTCAATTTACGTAAGTTTTTTGTGACGGATATCAGATCAGACGATCCGTTTGGACGGTGTGTGCGGTTTTAAGCTGTAGGGAGGAGTTTTGAAGGTACGATCACTTGCGACTAAAAATCAGTGATGTCTCGGCTGTCGAGAGTCGGATTTGAGAGTTCTTGAGGCCAACAGAGTCAGGAAGGAAGATCTTATCGACATCTGAAGACCGTTTGGTGAAAGAAGGAAGTTCCTAGATAGGTTTTTTTCGGTTCCTTCGCTACGGTTTTTGTCCTTTGGAGTTCGTTGGAGTTCTAGGTTGTTATGTATAGCTTGTGGTAGTTAGTTTTAGCTAAGAGCTTGTACATGTACGTTGTTTGGACTTGGGTTTGAATCTTGTGATACTACTGCAGCTCTTTTTGTTAGCAAATGGATGTTTCTCTTGCTTTGAGCTACGCTTCGATAGTTTTGGGTCTGGGTTGAGATTCAAAGACTCGTTTTGGGAGGTTTGAAGCAGATTACATACCGCTCTGGTCTGTTTCTTAGTTTTGTGTTCTTAGGAAGAAAGAACCGGCAGTGTATGTACGTTGAGAGTTGGTATATATTGCAGCGCTCGTTTTCGTGCTTGTTTCTCTCTTTCTTGTCTTTGTTCAGCACACTACATCTGCACAGTCAGGAACCTCGCATTTTCCTTGACATCTTTCACGCAAAATCTGACACAATACCGGGTTACTTACTCCGCACAGTCATCTCTTATCTTCATCTCGTGCCTTAGAGAGTTTGATAGGAGGATCATGACGATTTTTTATGACATCTTAAGACCGGGGACCTTTGACTGTGTGACAAGACCTCTCGCACGTAGTCAGACATCTTTGCCGATATCATGTGACGGGGTGGGCTTATTATCCATGAAGGAGACTGCTCCGGTAGTCTTTTTGGGTAGTTAGGCCCTCTCAACACCTTGGTTCTGTTGTCATTTCTTCGTGCAAGATAGACCTATTCTGGAGAGCTATGTGACAGAGGTGGAGGATGGTTCTTACCCACTCCGTGAGACAAGAGATAGTTTGACTCTTGAGGCACATGAGACACATCTCCGATTCGATATCTTAGTTACCAGTAGATCTCACGGACTACAGTCCTCTTTGACGAGACACCACTTCCAGCAAGTTCTTCATGCGCTCTTAGTTGATCTTTCCATCTCACGAGATACTAGAGCTCGACTCCACTCTTGTTCGGACAAGGACGTAGGCTCTTGACTCATAGCTCGATCTTGCATTAGACGTCAATAAAGATAGATGTTTTATTGAAAATTATAATAGCATTGTCATAGCTCAAGGAGTGATAGGTTTTTCAAACTAGATGTTTTTGTGCTTAAGTTACAAGTTGTCATGCATGGACTAAGTGGTCCAATAATGTCTAATATTGACATATGACACAAGCAAATTAGACACATGAACTTCCCTAAAGTTGAAAAGCCTTCTGAGTTCTGACTTGATTACAAGTCTACCCACATTCTAGTCTAGTGAGCCTATTTGATAAGCAGACTAAAGAGCCCTTAAAAGATCAAGTAGGAGAATGAATAAGCTCTTAGAGCTTGTTCACACTGATGTATGGATTGTTGCTCAGTCAAGTATGATTGGTTTCAATACTTCGTGTCATTCGTTGATGATCATTCGTGTTATACTTAGATTTATTGTTGAGAAACAAGTCCTCTACCAAAGCATATGAGAATTCTAGACTTTCTGCAAGTTAGAGACAATATGGAAACTCTCATTTGTTTGAGATATGATGAAGAGTTATATCGTTTGAACTGTTCCGGAGTCCGAACTTGTTATCTCTAGATCCATCGAGATCAGAACACCGAGTTCTATAAGAAATTGAAGATGATATCGGATTTTCATCGGACGGTTTGGGAGTTGTGAGAATAATTGGCTCGTAAGGAAGCAATAACGTCAAATATGGTTGAGTTGTTCTTCACAATCAGATTGTGAAGAACAATCGGTCAAGCCTTTCATTCCTACTGTTAGTATGATCAGAGAGTCTTCATGTACACAAAGGAGAAGATCGTACATGGATTGGATTGTTGGTTTGGGTATGGTGAGTGAATTTGAGCCGTAAGAGATCAGTTTAAGTCAGTTTTTTGCTTCGTACGACTAAAATTCTTATGTGGTTTTGTGAGATGAACTCTGAAAGGCTTGTGTGATCATTGTGTTCATGGTAGTCAGATCTACTTACGAGTGGAGACGAATCTCAGATAAGGTGATCTGTTTTATCAATGGCACAAATTTAAGTCGTAGGGAGGAAGTTTTGGAATTTTAGTCATCTACGATCAAAATTTGGATATATCTTGGCTGTTGGATGTCGAATCTTAGGATTCTTAGAGTCCATGGATTCAAGAAGAATGATCCTATCAATTTTTTAAGATCATTCGAGAGGAAGTCTCTAGATCGACGTTCTTAGGCTTTTTTACTACGAGTTGGTGCCTAACTTTCAACACAATTTTTGCTATATCGCTGTGTGGGTTGTTGTGTGCATACAAATTGTTGTTCTACAAAATGACACATAAACACAACATACATATGATATCATACACATAGATATGATAGATAGGTAGGGCTCAAGTTATGTATGAGTGTCATGATGACAGACAAGATCAAGTCACTAAGCCTTATCTTGGTAATGTATGAGTGTCATGTATGTCTCAACTATCTAAGGCTCATGTTGAGCCAGATAGAGCTCTATCATAAGTTTATCTATCACTTCTTTCGAGTAATTTTCTATTCATCTTTACTGAAATGCCAACCAGTAATACAAAGATCACTCAAGTCAAGCCAAACCCACTCTACGCATTAAAGAATCAAGGTTACATTCACTAGGTCCATCTATCATAACCAGGAGCTTGAAGTATCTACTCGAAAGAAGTGAAACCTACAAGCTCTTACCTCGCATTATACTTCCAAATGAGATCTAAGAACTCTCATAACATAACTAATGGCCTTAACGAGACTAGCTATCGCGCACTCTGCTAACTAGCATAGTCACTACACATGGTGTGACAAGGCTGCACTCACGATCCTTGTTTGAGTTAGGGTGATCTGACCATCGAGCTAGTGATATAGTGAGTAGTGAAGGTGCCGCAAATTTTAGAATTTGGATACGGATTACGCTTCGTGTATTGCGAGCTATGTGGGTTGCACTCTCGATCCTCGTTTAGATTAGGATGATCTTACCCTCGAGCTAGTGATACATTGAGCGAGATGCAATAGCTCTATTACGGATCCGGCAGTTGTACATAGGTTGGGTAGTGATACGTTGTTGTGAAGTTAACTGTTAGCAAATGAGTGTTTCTCTTTCTTCAAGTTATGTTTCGACATTTCTTGTCCTAAGAGTGGATTTTGAGATTAGTTTAGGGACTCAAGACTATAAACTGTTCTAGTTTGCTCACCTCATTTTTGTAGTACATAGCGAAAGCGTATATAAAGTGAGTATTGGATATTTTGGAAGTCTCGTTCTTGGGATTGTTTGTGTGTCTCTTTCTTATCATTGCTTCAAACAAACACAGTTGAGTATCGAAGAAAACGAACACATGCGGACCTTGACTATGTAGATTATCTAATGTAAGAAATGGACGAAGAATTGAAATCACACTCTTCCAATTCTTGTACAAAAATTGAAATAAGATTGTGTTCGAGACAATGCTCTACTTCGGAGGTCAGCACAATCTCTTTTTGGATTATCACTGTCTTGTGTCGAGGAGAAGGAGAATCCGAATTGAGCATTGGTCAAGAGAGATCTAGGAAGCACGAACAAATATGATAAATAGAAACAAGAATAGAATCTTGGTAATCCTAGAACATGAGAGCAGTTGGTCAAGTGTTGTGACGAAGACAATATTAAGCAGAACCCAAAGATGAGAGGGGAAGCAAGTTAGAAGAGTAAGCTTGAATAGACAACAAGAGATCAAAGAAAAAATATTAGACATGCAGAAAATTCAGCACCGACAGTGACAATTGTTAAATCCTCACTAATTTATAACAATAAAGCTAAGAGAAAAAATTGAGAGTCTATTGAAATGAATTTATGCATGTCATATAATAACTAGTGTAAGCTCAAATCCAAGACAACTTTAGTACAGGAAAATGAGCTATCCGAGAATCCAATGTCAAAGAACAACAACCAAGACAAGACTAACTGACATGATATTGCACACTCACTAGCAATTTCTGATGACTTCTCTTGCTCAATCATACATGACAGACTTCACTAAAAAATAAAATAAAATATATTATGGACACATAATACAAAAAGATGTAGAGCTATATAGACACCTCACAAGAAGAAACAATAGCGAAACGTAACGCAATGAACAGCCAACGGATGAAAAGACTTCATCAAGCCTCACAAGGGAAAGAAGGACCCGAAGGATCAAGCAACCAATGCCTTGAAGAGAGGAAGAACACCAGAGCTAAGCCTCGCTATCAGTAACTCTAAGTTCACCTATCGCTCATAAAATATCACACACCGGTAATTTAAAACTCCTACATAAAACATGTGCATATGAGTAGCGTCGCCTACTGCAATTGCTCTCTTGTGGACCACGTCTACTAAAGCTATCTATAGAGTACTGAAAACTCGCTGTCTAAAAAATGGAGTGCAAAAAGAAAGAAAAAGTGGTACCTCCTGGCGTCTCTTATGATACGCTTTGACACAATCTCAAAAAAAGATGTCGAACTCCAGAGCTGTCGATCTGTATATCTCCAATGCTTGCGGTCCATCTCTGGAGATGAATGATCACCTGTGCCGTCACTGAGTCCCGTGTCGGATCCATGACAACCACATCTGTCACTAAGATATGATCCTCCTTCATCATGTACAAGTCACTCTCATTAATCATCACGTGGAAGGACATACCAACGCTCTCTCCACGTTGTCGTGATGTGAATTATTCCACATAGTGAATAATTCACCTCTCAGTTAGGAGTTAGTCTCTATGAGGGAAGCTAAAACCTCAGAGAAGTCGATTCTGGAGGAAGTGAGCATTCAAAATTCTGAAAACACCACGGCGTAGGTCTCGTCGCGCTGATCACCGTGGTATGTTCAAAAGTTGCAAACGAAGTTGCAGGCGAAAAGTTACTTGGGGTTCTTCTACAAGATTTCTGATACCGGGAAATTTACCATAAATCAGAGTGAGTTCGAAAAATACTTTTTAGATTTTTCTCATGTACATTGTAGTATGTAGTATTTGTTTAAAATTTGAAATGTACAAAAAGAGCATGTCTAGAGAAAGTTATGGCACTTCGTGTTAGCAAAGGAAAGACGAAATACCGGAGCTTTCTAGCATATTAGCTTAGAAACTGGTCTTTAAAACCAGTTGTGAGATCAGCTTCCGTGGTGTAGCTGAGAAACTTGTAGGGAGGAGGTCTCCGGATCAAATCCCTTCAGACTCACAACCGGCTTGGAGTAGGCTGGCCCCTTCGGGGGAATATGAGGGGCACCAAGTTGCCTAGGGGCGGGACACTAGATGTCCCTTAAACGTACCGTGAATGCGGGACGCCTCCGTCTACCCCTGCACTAGTGCAGTCACCTAGTGTGGATGCTAGAGGGAGATTACCACCGGGTTTCGAAATGGACCTCTCACCTTCGGGTTGGCGGGGTAATTAGTACGACTTCGGTTGCGGCCCTCTAAGTCCTGGGGTAGCGAGATGGCATCAAAGATACTCCAAGTCGGTACCAATTCTTTTGTAGAAAAATGTAGAGTTCGAAATATTATTCACTTGGGTCGAAAAATCAAGTGAAACTGATACCTGAGGCAATACTTACGGCACTTCGAAGTTTAAGAGGGTCGAGAAACGACAATGATGATAACTCGGCCTCCACGTGTCAGAACGAGGTCTCTAAGTCCTGGGGTAGCGAGATGGCATCAAAGATACTCCAAGTCGGTACCAATTCTTTTGTAGAAAAATGTAGAGTTCGAAATATTATTCACTTGGGTCGAAAAATCAAGTGAAACTGATACCTGAGGCAATACTTACGGCACTTCGAAGTTTAAGAGGGTCGAGAAACGACAATGATGATAACTCGACCTCCACGTGTCAGAACGAGGTGATTCCGGTGGCCAGAGGTAGCCGTGGTGGAGTTACTTCGGGTGGAGGTGGCAGATGCTGACTGTACAGCCGAGATGGTGGCCGTCCGTACAGATGAACCTGCAAAGCTTAGTGAAATAGTCTTCTTACGTGTAGATTTTTTACCAGTGATTTATTTTTCTGCTGCCATCTGTTTAGGGCGTCTTTTATCCCTGCCAGGTGACACTGAAGGTTACGTAGGGTGGAGGAAAACCCAGAGGGGTGTACTCCGGAGGGAGAGAATTCTCAGGGCATTATCGCATTATCGAAGATTGTCGATCATCGAGCAGTGTAGAGTTTACCGTGCGGGGGCTATCAAGTAGAGAGAAACAGTAGAGCTGAGGAGAGAAATTTTACACAGAGGTTACGTCTGAAGAGATCTTCTGCCTGATCAGAGTTTTGATATCGAGGGATTGAGAATAGAGAGCAGAATCGAGTAGATAGGAGACCTACAACTTGTACGCATACTTTTCTGAAGAGAAAACGGGAAGCTTCTAGGTGAATGCGCTGGTGCTTCACAGGAGCAGTTTTCTGATATTCTGAGTTACTGAAAGTGAGCTTTGCAATCTGAACGACCTGGAGTTGAAGATTTGCTTGCGTGCCGTGTGGTTTATCTTGGCTGGATCGAGAACGTGGTGGTGTGTTTTCCTTGCGATCCGTATTCCGTGTGTGGTTTTTCGCCCTCCTCTTCACGATCGTATCACAGCTAGAAGGTTCGCCCTTCCCAGGAAACTCTCGCCTCGACAACGTCCTGTAAACGCTCTCCCGTGCTAAGACAAACACGAGGTTTCTGATGACATCGTGGGTAACTATCCGCTCTCCACCATGAGGACCGAGAGCAAGGTGTCGAGCGAGACATCGCACTCGTAGATGTTCAGTGCTGAACCAACAAGTTGGACCAAGCCTAGGTAGAACCTTATCGTTGTAGAGAAGATAGTAGGTGTGAGCGTTCTATGTCACTTGAGCTACATACAACAGGTTTTTAGTTAATGCGGGTACATATATAATATTCTTGATACTAGTAAACATGGAACTAGTAAACGAGGAAAAAATGTCTAGCAAAATTTTATCCTTGTGTTGGATGATACTTGATGCTTGGTGTCGTCGTCATCTATGTTTGTCTTTGCTTATCACATGAGTTTTTACTACCATGGCTGCATCGCTAAGAATTATCTTATTACTAAGACTATCAACATTATTTTGTTAAGTAAGATATCTACTCTGAAGCTTTTTATTCATGATAACATATCATTTGTTTTGCTAGGATATGTAGAATTGGACATCAGTAAAGTTTCAAAATTAAATCAAGTGGATAACAATGACATCACCAAGATAGAAGCACAAGAAGAGCAAGCCATAATAAGAGTTCAATCGAATGAATCAAAATTGTGGTTGTTGCAACAAAAGAGATATCGATTGGGAGCCCGTCGTGAAGCCTAATAAGCTGAATTCATTAGAAAATGAGTGCCTTATACAATAGTGTCATTAACTCATATAGCAAAATAGTGACATAACCAGTATATTTTATGCTTCAAGTGTTTTCTTTATAAATTTACGGAAGTGATTTCAAATCGCTTTCGTAACGATTCATATATCTATTGCCAATTGGAGTTGTTTATTGATACATGATATTTACTTCTTCCAAAGTTCAGAAGAGTGGAATATGCAGAGACGGTTGAATTTATTATCTAACCCTTCTATCCGAAAGGGTTAAGTAATAAATTAATCTATTGATAAATTGATTATTTTAGATGAACAAGTTGTCGTACTTATATCTTCCAAGGCACATCTCGAACCCCTGCACTTATGGGTTAAGTTTGGCTCTTTTCGCACTTGTTGGTCCAGGTAACATATAATAATTAAAGAATAATTTAATACTTTTATTTATTTATAATATAATTATTATCTAATACTTATATTCTTTTTTATCGTTAAAGGAGCAAAATTTCCCAAGAAGTGATCAATATATATATATATGGATACATGAAAATATTACATATTTATATATTTATTTCTGTTTATTAAATTTATCAAAATAAATGAAAAATAAAGATTTTTTAGTGGATATTATCATTATAGATGGTGGTAAACTATCTACTTTATCAATTATAAAAAAGCTCACCCACGAGCAACTGAAAACATTTTTTTATTTTGATTTGGCAAGGTGATCTTTTGCTATACTTGGGCAGATGCACCATCCTAAACTTTGTTGTAATATAGCTTGGGTTGCCTTAATAATTATTTTTACCTTTTCTCCTTCGCTTGTTGTATGCGGACGAAGTGGTTTATAAATATAAGTTTTAAAGTCGAGCATGCATATATTGTGTAGTGAAAAATGCAATGGTTATTGGATTACAAAAGCATCTTGACAATGCAAGCAAAGTTGAGGTCAGTCTTGAACAATAATCATGTTTTTGTTGCTATCCGTTAGCATAGTTATACCTTACTTGTGGAAACGGGAAGGTTAGAAAACCTTTTTTCATGTAGTGTATTTTGTCATATTAGAAGACAGAGAGAATATAACCTAAAAAAGAATTGAGTTAAATCTAGATAAATTGCTAAAAAATAATCCAAAAATTCCCCTGCAAGCGTAGCTCTTTGTTATATATAGAGCATTTCTATAACGGTTAAAGGTGTTACGATGTGAGTTATTGGATTGTACAAAGATGCAGAGTTTAGGAGTTTCACAAATGTAGATATCAGAATAACTTGAGAAAAACATTACATGTCTCTAGATTTACGGTCTAGACTTTATTTATTATCTTTATTATCTTTATTTACTTTTATCTTATCTTCATATACAAAAAGGTACATGAGATTCCTTGGAAACTGTAATTATTAATATATTTTTATGAGTGAGTCAATGATTTGGAGCAGCACAAGAATATTTGCAGTTGTTTTGTCACTTTGAATACAAGTCTTTGTTGTCCAAAACTTATGTATCATGAAACAAGAACTAAACAATAACGAATATAAACGATCTACTATCTTTATCTTTTGTCCATCTGCATTGAATAACTCTATAAGTAGGTAATATTGTAACTTAAAGCTTATCTTTTTATCATATTTTATTTCATACTTAGAAGTGCTTTCTAGGTAATATCATAGATAAATTATCTTTAGAGTTTGCCAAAATCATTTCTTGATTAACAAGATATTAGAGATATTATTCCTGTAAAGTATGCAAGATCCGTTTTTCTGTGCAACATAGCATACATAATGTCAGTTGCTTGCCTAATGTAAATAATGCATAACTATTATGGACATCACTGTAAAGTTTGAATAACAAAATATAACATTGGAGCCTTCATTTTGGGTATATGATAAGAATCATACGCTATTGGAGACTTTTTAGGAAGATTTTTACTTAATTAACAGATGCTTTCAGATTTATTTATTTTGCAACAACTTCTGTAAGTAATTCACATATGCAACCATATATTGTATATTTACTTATTTTAGCAAATATGATATATCCTATCTGTTTTTTTGTCTGTTATAAACTAAATATTTGAAATATAAAAAGGAAACAGATTGTGTTAATAAATAGGAGAATTCTGAGGAGTAAACAAAACACCTTGAGAGTATAGAATAGAATTTCAGTTCTCTCAAAGTAAAAAAGAAGATATATATAGTCAGAAAATATAAAAATATAAAAATTAAAAATAATCGTTATGAAATGATTTTCATAATGCCTATTGTATTTATCTCAAGGTATTAAACTAATTATCACAAAAGTAATTATCTGCAAAGACGATCCAAAATATTTACATTTTAGATATAACTGGAGAATAAACCATAATTATGACTTAGTAATAATCAGTATAAAATTCAAAGCTCAACGATTTAATAAATAAAGAAATTATGATATACTTTACAATTCAAATAATTATTTATTTTGGAAACAAATGTCAAAACTCTTTTGGACTCCAAACCAACTTGTTGCAATAACTTCAGCGATTCTGTTTGAAATGGTTACATTCAGATTTTAAACAGTTTATTTAAAATAGTTTCATGATGGTTTGGTTTTAATGATTTCAACATTTAAATGGTTCAAGTAGACACAGTTCAACTTAAACCCCCTCCCTGGTATAAAAAGGTCCTTATATGAGAATATTCTCTTAGATACTTTTTGTTTGAATTCAAATCACTTCTTACATAAAGAGCTTTTCTCGAAAGACAGAAAAGCTTGAATCTTAAGTTACTAGTTTTCTGATAATTTTCGAAATAAAATTAATTAATTAAATTATTTACAAAATAATAACGTTTCTCAGTAGCTTTATAAAGTTACCTTCCGGTCAGATTTGAAGACGAAAATGCTATGGACTGACCAAATCGCTCTAGGAAACCCAGAGGATCGTATCTCACACCAAAAAGTTAATGGTCTCGGTTCATAAGTATCAGGAGCGGGGGTCCAACTAGGACAGAGGGATTGTTATTACGAAGTGGGTTCCTAATGGGCGATACAGATGGAGGTCACGGACTAGAGCGTTTCAAAGTTGGGGGTTTTGGGGCAGATTCGTTTTCCACAATGGGGAATTGCGGGATTTATCCCATCTATTCTGACGTACCCTTATCTTCGATCCCACAGTCTAAGAGGAATTTAATATTCTACTCTGATGGGTAATTTAAAAGCCTATCCATATTATGAGAATCGTTAAGACTTCTGAAATGGACACTGCAACTAAACTGCAATTACGGGTAAGTTTGAAAAGAACCCCGTGATTTCCATGGAAGTTTAGAAACCGGAGTTATGGGTTTCGTGTAAACCAAGGAGTCCAAACCAGTTCGAGATGCTCGAGATGCCCTTCTGGGATTCTTCTCTTCACCGCGTAAAATGTATTATTACTTTCGTGGTTTGAAACGCCCTTTAGTGGACGGAATGCCCCAAGCCAAGCCAGCTCGAGAACTCCGCGTGAGATACTTGCCCCGAAAATGAACTAGAGAACCGAGGTATAAAACAGGGGCGGCAGGGCCGCTTAAAATCAGAAGAAAGTTCATTAGAGCAGTAAATTTCAAAGTCTATCGGAACTCCGCTCGTCAGCGATCGGGCGGAGAACTTCATGTTCGGGGTTCAGTGGCTGTGAACGACTCTGAAGTTTACCCACCCCAGTTCATGAACACGACAAGCACATCTCGTCTGGAGCAACTGGGCCATGAAAAGGGACCATTTTGATATCCACACATTTTGATTGCACAAAACACAATCTGAGCCTTGAATAATGTTCGAAGCACCTGTGTTGAATGCGGTGTAAGACATATAGAAATCTTTACCAGAGTACAACCATGGACAATGGTGGGACAGGTGAAGAAGTCTTTCAGAATGCTCCTTTCTGCATTTGAAGAGTCTCTTCTAGGAGGTTGTTAACTCCCGAGAGGATATATGAGGGAAACTTCACCTACATAATTTGATGCCGAGCTGGTGGTTTTTTACGCTGGGACGAGAGCTTGCACGAACCGGGATAGGCTTGCTCGTATGTGACAGAGCTGCCAAACAATGAATAATCTAAGTCACAGAGAGAGGTGTAGTTAATACCCAGATCGGTATATTTTCCGCTTAGAACGAACTGAGCAATGGTTCGGTAGAAGTTTTCGGTGAAATGTACTCCATCCCAGTTCACGTACTCATCTGGGTTGGCACACTTTGAGCTGCCGGGCATGCCACAGTGTACTGCGGGGTTGTAGTTGTAGTGTCCACTTCCAGGAGATCCGCAGCAAGCCGTCATGGTTTTCTGCGCGTCGAACCCTGCCACGCGCAAAACACAGAAGTTAAGAATGAAGTCAGAGAATCTCATCGCGCTCTTCATTTTGGACCAGAAATGTCTCTGTATGTAGGTGCTCCAAGACCTTAAAATGATGCTTAAATTCTTCAATTTAGTGACCAGGGCACCAGTGAACGTTACCATATAGGGTAGGATTCTTCAAAATCTCGTCATTTGCGCTGTAATAGTCGAAGATGTCCATGACTGCTAGCGGAAACTGAGCTCGAAGGCCTTCAACAGTTGAGCGCAGCGCAGAATTGTAGGCTTGATCGTACTCGTTGACGAACCTAACGCAACCCATGCTGTCCAGTTCGGACATCGGTCCAAGTAAAGTCGCAATTATAGTAGAGCAGCCCGCATTCGGAACTTGGAAGAAAAGGAACCGTCTGGCACCGGTCTGGTACAAACTCTGCACATACAGGTTGTATAAGTAGCCTGATCGTTCAAGCTCCAGAGAGAGACACCTTGTTTTGAAGGGACTGTTATGAATGATCACTTTAGGAGAGTGCTCAACAAACTTGTAATATTCTCAAAGAACTATCGGAGTTTGGTGAACGAAAAGCTAAAGGTTCTTGCACCAAGGAAATCTTAAGCTTCTCTTGCTACAGGAATAGCAAGCTACTTCAACGTGCACGGAATTTAGATCCTCGAGAAAACGATTCTGTAGCTTCCCTCACTATGGATCTACCATGGCCAGAAATGGCTTATCAAAATTCAGGATGCTTACGAAATAAGAGTTCAAAAGAACAAAGGCGAACCATGTCACAAGATCTTTTTCTCCAAGCGTAAACTTTCAGTTGGCGAGCAAGATTGGGACCTTACCTTGGCTCCACTGGCAATAACTCTCATCGCTGCAGGTATCGTACGGCTGAGTATGAAGGAGGGCCTCCGACCTCCTAGAGAACCATAAATCATGTCGTTTCCTCCAATTTCAAAGGTGTACAACGCATTTTCAAAAACTTCTCTCGTGGGTAGGTTGAGATCGTATGGGGAACAGCCTGTACAAGAATGAGAACACATATCAGCACTTTCAAGCACAAGCCTTAGACTCACTTCAAGGGAACTGCATCATCCGGCGCTTCACATCACCCGTATTCTCATGAAAATGCTGCTGGAGAGGGGCCTGACCTGCTTCTTGCCACTGAGACTCAGTATTCCCTCTGAATCTGAGAAACTGGTTAATTTGGTGTTCCAGATAGAATTGTGTGTGGGATGAATCGTCCGAAGCAGTTGCTCCACTGTACGCGAAGTTGACTCCGAAACGGTAGTCGTACGGACCCGTCTGAAGATATGGCTGTAGGAGCGGCTTCCTACCAAATGCCAGAGCTGTACAATGCACCAATTAACGAGACAGTGGGGGAGTTCCCAGCAATCCAGATTAGGTGCTACATATTGTTGAATCTGCCGTTCCCACGTAACTCGGGCGCAGAAACCGTGGAATCTACGCCCCTGCGTCCCTCAAAATGCCTCTATCACTAGTACAGCTGTTGGTTTCTGTGTCCCTCAATTTCCCGTACAAATTCCCACACTTATAACTTTCCTGCTTAATCTCTAGTCGGTGCACATTCACAACTTCTTCGTGATTTCTCTTCCTGATTTAGAAACAGACTTCGCATTCATAGATCAGCTGTTCAGCCCGATGAAGGTCCAGCATTCGCATGGATCGACACGCGGAACCGATCAATCACTGATGTGCCCCAGCATTAGCTCGGCATTTGCTTCTCCCTTCCAACCAGCAATTGCTCTCGTAGGCCAAGGGGAATTGTACAATAGCATTTTTGACAGGTGAAACAAGCTGAACACATAGACTGACAATGAGCCCATGGCCAATGCAGAATCATGTACTACTTACGGAACAAAAGCGGAAGAAGCGGCATCCAGTCAGGAGCTGCATAGGAGAAGATACTCACAGAAGAAGTCGGGGACAAGACGTCCATTGGAGAAGCGTTTGGACGGTTTCCCGAAGAAGTTTTCTCCGTAAGGCGGGACTTCGTGAGCCTCGGTGAAAGGAAACGCGTCGACACTGCTGCCAGTGTCCGTTAACGAGTCACCGAAGTTGAAGAAGCCCGTTGGACATGTAGACAATCCCGCGGCCAAAACTGTCTTAGACTCGAGTATTGCTGTGAACAAGCATGAAGCGAGAAGTATCTGCCAGTAAGGCCTCAGACACACTTGAGGTCCGACTTCATACGACATCTTCGTCGTTTGTCTTGAGGCTGCTCGGACTTTGTTCACGTAGTAATACCGACCCTGTACGTGTGAAAAGGCCCAGCAGGATGGAGATAACTTTCCAGTTTCCATACTGATGGTAACCTAAATACGAAACCCTAGGCTTAGGATGCAATAATCCCTGACAAAATCCTCGATCACTTCACAAAAGTTACAAGGAGGGCTGTACTGTATTTATATGCATCAAATCCGACTCGAAAGATTCAGAAAATACTCTGATGCCGGCTAATAGTACCTCTGCCGAGAGCGGTTGAACTATTCGTACAGGTCAAAAGGTTACATATCCAGTTCAGATGTAACAACATTATCAAGTAAACTTCCGTAGGACTTTTGCTTTTACTTGATTTCCTGAGCCGTATGTAAGGAAACGAGGATCATGTTTCTTTTGTAGGAAATATTAACGAAGAGTCAGAAAGGAAAGGCTACACTTGTAGGTGCAGATTTTCTTGATGAATGCGTCGGTCACAAAGATAAGCAGATAAAGTATTAGGAACTATGAACATCAAGTTTCCTTAGCAAGCGCATGCCATTCTCTCATTGGCTCTTTTCCTTGCTGACAGAGAATAAGGACCGTGACTTATGTCAGGGAGGGACTGAAGCCGTGGATAGCAATTCTTGGCACTGAATTCATTCCATAACCACGAAACATGAGAAAGCGACCCACGAACAGACCGAGTTCACTGCAATTATCGCGTTCCCTCTGAAAGGTGGATGGACGGTAAGTGCGTGAATGAACCAAGAGTCGAAATTCGTACCTGTGATTCGTACTGACGTTTGCACTTGTGTCTAGAAGTGGAGTGCTTTATCTTGTTATGTTTGATGCCTGAACAGATTATGCGGTTCTTGAAGGAGCCAGGGAAGCCGAGAGGTGTTAAAGTAACGTCCGGGTATGGATGCCGCGTGAGGTCCAGTAGAGGAAGAAGGAGAAGCGAGGAACGCTTCATCCTGATTCGAAACGGGTGTCTTCTTGATTGTCCCTTCAGGTTCTCCATTCCAAATGCTCGTTACGCACTCCAAAAGCCATCTAACTATCTCTCCAACTCATGAACCATATACAACTTTCACCACTTATGGGGTTACATCAACATACCGTAGTGCTAAGTCTATTCACGCTTTTAAGAATTTCGGGCATCGGTTCTAGTGAAATTTCGCTCGTTTTTAATTCATTTCTAAAATAATATCAACAAATCGTTTCTCTATATAGAAAAACGGATATCTTAAAACCTATTTTATATACAATTTTGGGAAGAAAACAAATACTAAACATTTTATTCATGAATACGTTACTTTTTCAAAACAAATTGATAAGTTCTCCATTGGATTAATCATATGCACAAAATGATGAAATAAGCTTTGACAGTCGCGTGATCTTCTCAAATATGTACAGTTTGAAAAGTTCCCAACTGAGTGATATGCGCCAAGTGATGAGATAAACTTTTACAGTTTTCTAGAACATTTACAATTTGACAAGTTCTCAGTTGAATCATGTGCATGAAATGATGAGATAAGCTTTTATAGTCACGTGATCTTCTCAAACATGTCCTTGATCTTGCAAGATGTGCTTTGAATAGTTTTAAAATAGTTTTTGCTCAAAAGGATGCACGAATAGTTTTAGCAGTACGATAATCCAAAGGTGGAGAAAATGAACGATTGAGAAATGATCTATTTTACTGTTATAAAGTTTAATTTTGAAATGTCATAAAACTTCAAAGTTTCTTGTGTGCACTATCTCGGATAAGCAGGATATATACCCCTCTCCTTAACTAAAATTCGCACAATAGTTCTCTTGCAATTTGGAGGTGTCAAAGTTGGAATACTTTGGAAAGATTCAAAAGTTGTGATGATATGCAGAATGGTGTTCACAATCTGGATTTCAGCTGTGAATCACTTTTCTCTGTATTTTGCTTCGCTACAAGAAATTACGGCCAAACAACGTGTTAACAAACAAAACTGATTGTTGCTCGGAACACGGCAAAACCTGATTTCTGCTATGCATTTGCATAGCTGAGTTGAAGTTTTGAGAAAGTAAATAAGAGAGAGCTCTGAAAAGTCAGAGGACTTTTTCACTTCTTGAAATATATTCTGTCGTGGTAATCAAATAAAAGTAAAATATAATATACGAGGAAAAACATAGAAAATAGAAAGAAACAAATCATTTAGCATTCTTCTTGTGCAATGCAATCGATTACGATTGTGCAGTAGGTGTGAATGACGAGCATGGCGAGATGATGTCTAGATGGTGGTCAAGATAATGATCGAAAGCATCAAGACGAGCACAAGAAATAATATCAAGAAAATGATCTCATATTTTTAGACATCCAAACGTCTCACCGGACAGTTCGTCATCCTAATCAACATACAATGGCTAGTATGTTTATCCGTGGACTAGAGGTGTCCCAAGAGGACCTCCAGCATGCAAAAGACATGTTGTAGTGTCTTAAGCTGACCTTCTTTATCTTCGAGTGGAGATATATCAGTGAACGTCTACTCTCTGATATATATCTCATTATGCGCACACCTCAGACAAGATCACCCAAGATAGTGAGAGCTCAAATTTGTGGACCCCTAAGATTTGACGGAGGGCATTGATGATACTGATAGTGAGGATGTACCCACTAAAGCTACAGTGGTCAAGGTGACACTTCAGGACTAGAGAGTCTTTGCTGAGGGAGCAGCCACCGGCAATGAGTGGAAGATAGAGTTGTATCTAGATCCGAAGCGGAGAGCTTTAGCTCGAGTTTACAGGTCAGTCTTCTTCAGCGGGAAGAAGGCTTACATATAGGACTAGGAGGTTGAGTTCTTGGAGCGGATTATCAAGAGAAATAGAGTCGAATGGGGAGCATGGTTTCGTCTTTATGTCTAAGACTTGGTACGCCAGTTGGGTGCCAAGGCCGTGGTTCACCTTTACTCCACAGTTGAGGAGATGTCATAGGAGGAGCGGGAGCTATTGTTGTCCAAGCCCGGGCGCACTTATGCTATACCACTGGATGTCTTTACAAGAGTAGTCAGTGCAGTATCTAACGTGGTGAGAGATAGTGGATTAGAGCTTGGAAGTATACCAAGTGGGTGTGAGATCGAGATGTCATCTCGTCCCACCGTAACACCAAGAGAGGGGAGTGACGAATCACCACTTGTGATCTTCAGAAGGAGTAACAGACTTAGGAAAAATGTGAATTTTCTCAAAAGAGACATGACAGCAGAGGGTCCTTCATATGATATCCAATCATATCCTATGAAGACTACTCGAGATGAGCCAACTCCTCCTTCAGGAGAGTGAATTAGGTTCAGAGAGCACCTGACGTTAGATGTAGAGGTTGTTCTAATTGAGTTACATGAGACAACAGCTGATGGATAGATCATAGCACTTGGTTTTGGATTACGTACGATGCGTCGTCTGTGAGTTTGTTATCATGATTCAGCAGAGCACCTTGAAGAGTTACGACGTACGTGAACGCATGACCGTGAGCAGTTGATACAGTTAAGAGCTGACTTGTTAGTCGCTCATGAGGCACATAAGACCTTGAGACATGAGAGATAGAGCTTTCGCAGGCAGTAGGTCAGCTCCACACACTGGAGGTTCAACCTCGTGGCTCAAGATCAAAATCTTCTTGAGGCGATCAGATGAGCGTATCAGACGCTTTATGTCCGAGATAAAGATGAAAGAGGAGCATGTGCAAAATAATAAGTAAGTAGTGAGACTTTAAGTGGATGGAATTCAGATCTTAAGATCTCATGATATGGGGTTGGTCATAATTTTGAGACGTTTAGTCGTACGTAGCACTTAAGTAGTCATTTTCGAGTTTGCTGGCTGTTTGACATGTAGAACTTTTCAGTTAAACTACAGTACAAAACAAGTCAATCCCAATTTTCTATGGGAAAGATATTTTTTATGCTTAAACGGTGTAAAAGAGAAATCTTGTCTGTTACAATAGAGCACCCACTTCAAGCTTAGACTTTCATGTTTTGAGGTCCAACCAGATTTGTTTATGTCGAGCTCGAACTAAATAAAGAAGCTCACGGTGAGCCTCTTGCCTTTGCTACTTAAGACATGTTTGTGAAATGAGCGCGTGTTATTGTATCTCAGAGTTCGGGTTGATTCAGTCCATGCTTCGGGCTTAGTCATCCCAGTCAATGAGATAGTATAATTTTCTGTTTGAAATAAAAAATATTGTTAGGTCATCGAGACTTCTAAGTAGATACCCTCCTTTAAAATTCAGGAGGATTCTGGACTGTGAATTATTTACTTAGACAATTATTCGATACAGTCATTAATGACACGCTACCGATATTTTTGTCCACCGAGATCTAGATGGAAGACCTGCTATATTATTTAGATGCTCGAGATCCTCAATTGGTTGACTATTGCAATATTCAAAGGTTCAAATAAAGAATTAACTAGAAAGCAATTGATATCTTTTGTACCTCCAAGAATTGAAGAATAATGACTATTCTCCCTTGCATGTTGTGTATATGTATGTGTTGTTGTGATAACCGTAAAGCTCTTAGCGGATAGATATCGATGAGGATTGTCGGTTATCCGGTCGTTAGTACAGGCCAGGATTCCACTTGGAGAATCAAAGTTGTGCAAGTACTATTCCTGCATGAGTTTATGACTCAGTCTCGGTAGGAATCAACATAACGTATATCAAGACTATACTTGAGACCCCTGTTAAAATTCTCGGGTAGTAAATCTTATTTTTAACATGATAGGAGGTTGCTTTTACTATTAGGTCATAATAACTACTTAAAATATTATTAAGTCATCATGACTTTAGAATAGATGCCTTCCTCTAGAATTGTAAGAGGACTTTGGACATTGCGAAATATACACGGACTTTGTAGTTATCTACCTTGAAGTTGTTCACAGTGAGTTTGTCTTACGTCATCTCCGGGTCAGAGTCGACTCAGTCCGTGCTTCAAGACTAGATAACCAGATTCATTTAGTCTAGGTTCGGACTAAATGAAAAACTTATGGTGAGCCTCTTGTCTTTGTTACCTTATTCATTTTGTAAAATAACTCACGGTGAGCAAGTATTAGTGTATCTTCAAGTTTGGATCGAGTTCACTCATGCTTCGAGATTAGACATCCCGGGTGTATGTTATAATACCGACTTCTCAAAATTACTGTGAGCATTATGTACTCAATATTTTCTAAAAATGCTCACCAAAGAATACCCCATCTGTAGCTAACTTCATCAACAAACATACTGACTATACAAAACTGCTCAAGTCTGACCGCTTTTTCAAAGAACAAGTGATACATCAACTATGATCTCAAGTATCTTCTCATGATTTCTCTTCCATCTCTTCAAACTTGTCGATATAGCTTGCAAGAATCTCTTCCAACTCTTCGAAAGCTAAATCTATATCTTCAGAATATCCCTCCAATCAAATACGCTCCATCTCACTATCTCCATACCAACAATCCACGAAGAAACCCACAAGCATTTCTCTTCATTGACTCTTGAATGCGAAGCACTGGTCATACAATCTTCTGCATCTAAATATTTACACAACTCTATCTCATCCTTTCTCATGTTTCCAGAGCTCATCACTCCAACGCATTTTGTTCTTCTCATTATCCCACTGAATATCGCACAATCTCAAGTTTCTTGTCTCTATAACAAATACTTTCATCAACATTGTTTCACTTTTTGTCCCCTTTGCACAATTCTTTTCTCCAATGCAACTCTATTCCGTTTCTTGATTCAGTTGATTATTACACAAGCTCAAATTTCTCAACTCTGATACATATAGATATGTCGATTCGATATAGGAGTCAAAATAGTCAGTTTTCACAGCAACAATAACCACTGTATCCACAATTTGCAAATGAACAACAAACACAACACCAAGCACTATTTTATGTCACATGACTCTTTACAACCCTAAAAGTTAACTCTACAACCTTAGTTTTTTGTTATGTTGTGACTTCCGAGGATTTATTTTTTTCCTGGAGCAAAATATAACCCATCAGTCTGAATAGAACGAATATTTTTTTGCTTCTTCTACTCGTTGGTAATAACCTACTTGAGGGAAGAATAAGACATGAAGAGCTCATTACGATGCTTTTCACTGACTCGGAATATATCACGTAAATATTTTCTCTGAAACCACACAACTAAAATTCTTCTGAAATAAGAATCTATTGTCTTTGTAAATGCATAGCACTCGCAATCCCATTGAAGGCACAACCACCTTACATTTGATATTTGATTTCTCTCTCAACTTTTACACCCTTATTTGATTGCCAAGTCTAAAGGTGAGATCAGGTATTAAGCACGTTGGCCATAATTTCGCATCAAAAGTTTCTCGAGCTAATTTATTTAAGATTGTAAGAAAGAGCAAATGGACAAAAGAAACTTTATTGTACTCCAGTGTTGTCATAGATGGTAGTACAATATAAATGTGAAATTACAAATTGTTGCTGATTTGTTTTGCAGTGTAATAATCCTAATCCTATTCTTGACATTTCTCACTTAATCGAATACAAAAATGACAATAAACTGATCTATTGCTATATTCCATATAATAAACATGCAATTGATCTATGTGTAGATCTTGAATATACATACACATAGATTTAAATATCAAGAAATCAAAGTCATCTTGTAAATTGTTCATGTTTGTGTCAACTAGTCAAGTTTAGGTAAAGAATTTTAAGATGTTGAGCTTGAGAAGGTTCAACTTGTACGAATCTAACCTAGACAAGGTTAAAAATGCATGGATGTTAACATATGTTTGGTGTTTGCATAATGAAGAGAATGTCTCAGTATTCAACTCATATTCGTCTAACTTACAACTTTTAGTATATTAAGTTTATCTAGAGTTAACAACTTACTCTTTAGTTTCTAAACTCGATCACTAATGAATTCAACAATGTGAAGTGTCCAAAATAATTATTATATAATTATTTTTAAAACAATCATAATTATTAGTATACCGACATTATGGGATTATTTCCTTAGTCCAATGATTGATCTAAATCAGTTCAGCACTCCCTAACACGTTTAATCAATTTTGATCTTTCTTTAAGACAATTAACCTTACCATATCTTATACCCTTAATCATGCCAAGTATCTCGTCATTCAATTTTTCTCATGCACAATAGTACTCTTTTTATGTTTCAAGATATTCTTTTTCCTGCTAGTCTCCTCCATGACTTCTCCACCAACTCTTTATTGACCTTTCTCCGTGAACCACTAGAGTTATCATGTTGTACCTCCATTATCATTTAAAGATTGCTAGATGCAATTCCTCATCGAATGCTTAATCAATTATATATTTAAATAATATATGAAAATAGTTCCTATTTAAAAGATGCGGCAATTATTCCATATAACTTTGAATTGAGCTTTATCTTTATCTCTGGTTATGGATTAGAGCTCATGTGACTTTGCAGGAGTTAAGAGTTAAAGCAAAACAACTCAAGAGGCAATTTAGATAAAATGTCCTCAAGAACTAATACATAGTCAAAAGATGAATACTCTAGGTCATTTCGCATATGTGTAGTATCATAATAATACATTTATGTAGAAAAAAATAGTAAACTAGTACAGATAATGAGTTTCACACTTTATTCATACCTTATAGTCCACAACGAATTACTTCGTATCTCATATAAAACATATTTTTGCATTTTCAAAATTTTCTCTAGATATTTATACAGTATTACTAGTAAATATTATTAACTTTTTCTTCAGTTTATACGAATCATATGATAAATTAAATGATGTTTGATCTTCAGCTACAATGAATTGAAGCTAAGAAGGTCAACTAGAAACAGTTCAGACTTAATTTAGCACTCTTAATTCCCCAGTCCACGAATGATCTTTGACTCATTTTGATACTGTTTAACACATTTAATATCTTTACAATCACTTTCTAACTCAATTAGTCTTACAATGAACATATACTTTTCAATACCATTGGTTATACCAATTACATGGTCTTTTTTAATTTTTCTTGATATCAAATTTTTATGTGGAAAAGTAATTTTGACTCTAATTTATATCTAATATAGCAATGAAATAGACTAATATCATTAAATTAACTCTAAAGTTCTAAATGATATATCCATGTGTAATTAATGATTCAATCGTCAATGACATCCATTTTGATCAATGCTTGTGAGCGATGACTCCAACTAACATCTCATTCTGTAGTCTTGCTCTACTCATCAGATCATCAATTGCGTTCATTTTGATTAATGCTTATGAGCGATGGCTTGAACTATCATCTTGTTCCTTCGTTTTGACTCTACTCATTGGATCATCAATGGCGTCCATTTGGATCAAAGCTTATGAGTGATGGTTCAAACTTCCATCTTATTTTGTAGTCTTGCTATAGTAATTGGATTGAACTTAGTCCAAACGTCTAAGTCTAGATCAAGACACACCTCAATGTTGATACAATCATCATCTCATGCTCCTCGAGTCAATTGACTCCTCGTTTCTCTTAAAGAGTGGAGTAGAGTAGTTATACAATTATGAGGATCAGCTATCTCGTCATCGTCTTTGATCCTTGAATATTTTATCATAATCTTTGAATATTTTATCATAATCCGAACCAATTTAGATCAAAATTCTCAAATCAAATCTCATTTGTCAATATGTTGACATATTGAAGAACCACATATCAACACTTGATATCCGCTGGGCTATCTCCAACCCATGGGTACATCCGTTCTCAGACTTGCTCTCATTGTTTTGTGTTTGTTCGAAGTCGTTTGAGGAAGATTTCAAAGTTTTGGTCACATGTTGCAACAATGGTTCTATCAACCATTCAGAGTTCATTGATCGTTTCACTTGAATCATGATATCTTTATCACAACTGTAAAGTCTTATTCGTTGCATTGTAATAGAATTTAATTGTGTCTCTTTCAACTCTTTATCTATCATTGAGGTACTATCATGAACATATGTCTGAGGGTCATGATCATGACAAACAGTTTATGCTTCTCGGTTGTAATTTTACATGAATGAATGAACATGACATGATCTCACAAAATGAGACCTGAATCATTTGAATACTCTACAACCACATATATAGATCAGATATACAATAAAATAATGAGTTTTGCACCAAAATCCAAACAAGACTTTATGGAATAATGGTCCAATACATTCTCTTTGTGAACCACGATGCTATTTCTCTCATATTTTGTGCTCATAAAGATTTACAAGTAAAGCAAGGTTTGATTGGGATAAGCACGAACATGAAGAGAACATAATGTATTTACGGACTTATCGTGATAATAGCATATGTTATCCAAGCATGTGAAAACCTAATTACTAGAAATAATCTGATATCAAGAAATATTTTTTGCAACTCATTTTCGTGCAGAGAGATGCCAAAACCTTCAAATAACATGAATGTAAACACAAGGACAACTGTCATGGTTCGAGCAGAGTCATGTGTATGTATGATGTATACAAGTTATTTCTTAATGATTATTTTATCAAAAAGAAATCTATAATAAACTAGAAGATAAAATGCAGAGCATATGGTTGTCTAATTAAATCTTAACCCAAGGTCAAATTTACCAGTTACATTCGAAAATGTGATGAGAATCATATATTGTGCAAGTCAACACATATGACAATATGATTGTAACTGAGATATACAATTTATTGATGTTGTCTTCTATTACTCTAGGAGATAAGAGTAATAGAAAGAATTTGTTTGTTCCTTGTCGACAAAGATTGGATTTAGCAGAACATCACAGAAGAGATTAGTATAATCTCTTCTTCAGTTGAGTTGAGGAGAGAAACTATAAACATTTTGTTACTATCTCTCTCTCAAATTCAACCAAATTTCCATTGACCTTATCTTTGTGAGACATCATCTTCTCAAATTTTCATTATTCGATCTTTATAACTGCCAATTTTCTTGTTTTCTGCTTCTAGAACTTAATAACACAAATCAAATAAATCCGTAGTAGTGTAATCTGATAGTCCACCTCTCCGGTATGCAACATATTTAATGTGAAGTCTCTAGTACCAAATGTAATAAGCTCTATTGTCTGCTTTCATGAAAACTTCAAGTTGATTAACCATCTATCTATCCGTAGGAAGATTAAACAATTTCATGCACATGTAGAAAAACAGAAAAAACCAGAAATTGTTTCAGATTTCTGTTGTACATCTTATATAAAAGATTTACTTGACTGCACCTCTACCACATCATCTGAATGAATGCAACCCAAGTATCTACATGAGAAGTTGAGTTTAAAGTGTTTTAACATGACGATAAACCTACTGTTGCCATTCGGAAGTTAAGTTTAAAGTGTTTTAACCTGAACATAAACCTGCTGTTGCCATTCAAGGGTGAGGTCAAATAATGCAATGTCAAAAGAAGTAGGGTCAGGTCCAAAAAACGTATTAGGGGTGTGGTCAAGTAAAATTCTGCATCTTTGCCTTTGCTAAATACTGTACAAGTATGT
This sequence comes from Asterella californica, assembly GCA_036924285.1. Taxonomy (NCBI): domain Eukaryota; kingdom Viridiplantae; phylum Streptophyta; class Marchantiopsida; order Marchantiales; family Aytoniaceae; genus Asterella; species Asterella californica. Next base: position 17,537,365 of record JAYKYS010000001.1, on the reverse strand, counting down.
AGAAGTTTAAGTGACATAGCATTGCAGAACTCTGATCACTTTCTCCACAGATGTGGTCTTCTCAAAAAGAAAATGTCCTGTGATATTTCTTCACATGTTCGCTGTTCGTCACGAATGCTCACCCAGATGTATATGTTGTCAACTGCTCTACTCTTTTTTGTTGATATAGTCCCAAGCTCTAGTAGATCGACGGCTACCATTAGCCGGAGTGGTTAGGGTTGTTAGAGTTAGTTAGAGTGCTAACCCACCATTAGGGTTTCTCTTGTTCTCACCTCCACTATATATACAGAGAGAGAGGCAAAGCCTCTCTCATCTCATTCCTATTTTACTTCCTTGTCTACTCGCTCTCTCTCTTCTTGGAGTGTCCTCGAAGTATCGATCTTTCTACATGGTATCAGAGCTGGTGAGAGCGTGTGTCCCTTGCTGATGAGCAAGATGGAGATTGGAGTACAGAAGAGAGCAGCCGGAGTTGTGCCTGATGTCGAGCACTATCCTGCTGATGCGTTCGGGTGAGACGAAACCGTTTCTTTCGCCACCAGAAACTTTGAACGCGATTTCGGAGGCCTAGACGATTTTTTCTCGCTGTTTTCTGTCGATCAGCCTTCACGGGCTGTCTTGTTCAGAAGGTGCGAATTGTGTACTGGGCCAAGTTTCAGTCGATTTGGAGATTTCCAGCGGTAGATTTTCAAACGGATTTTTTTCAACCAAAACGAAAGTTTTAGGACTTGAGTCCAAAACTAATCCTGTTTCAAGGGGTCGCACGCCCATTTTCGACCTCATTTGGTCTAGTTTCGACCTTTCTTGGTGTGTTCTTTCGACGTTTCTGTCGTGTTTTGTACACCTACAGTTCGCGCACAGGTTCTTTTCTCGTTGTCGTTGCAGGAGGAGTTCGCGGAGTCGCCTCGTCGTGACTTGTGACAACTCTTGATCGCGCGGCGGGGAGAGACGAGTTTTGTGCAGTTTCTGGGAGGTTTTCCGCGTACAGAACAGTGCAATTTCGACATTGCAGCTATGGCGGAGTCTGTGTCTTTGATCACTGGAGAGAAACTCGACAAGAACAACTACCAAGTGTGGAAGTTCCGGATGAAGACCTTCCTGCAGGGACAAGATCTATGGGATCTTATCACTGAGGAGGAGAAAGCGCCTGAAGTGGCCATTTCTGATCCGAAATTCAAGGAGTGGAAGAAGCGCTCATATCAGGCTATTCACTACATCGCGCTGACAGTTTCCGCATCGATGATCGGTCACATCCAGGATTGTGATACGCCCAAGAAAGCTTGGGATGCACTCGCGCATCTGTTTCTATCCGGAACAGAGGCGCGGAAGCTGCAATTGCTGCAGCAGTTCAATACCGTGAAGAAGGGGTCGATGTGCATAAACGACTATGTGAACGGGGTCAAGCAGCTCGCGGATCAGTTATCTTCTGTCAAAGTCGAGATTGATCCCACTCTCTTGATCGGAGCCACATTGCAGGGACTGCCTGCAGAATACAAACAGTTCATAACATCGGTTTCGACCAGAGAACCTCTTCCGCGGTTTGATGAGCTTGTCCCTATGATGTTAGGAGAGGAGGTGCGCCTACTGGGGAGTTCTACTTCGACGGGTCAGCAAGAATCTGTCTATTTTGCAGGTTCTGGAGGATCTCGAGGTAGGGGTCGTGGCAAAGGTGCTGGACGTGGACGGGGTCGCGGACAGCAACAGCAATCGCAGAACCAGCAGAACCAGCAGAACCAGCAACAGTCTGGTGGTTCCAACAACAATCAAAGAAGAGCGCCTGGTTCCTGCAACTACTGCAAGAAACAAGGCCACAATGAGAATCAGTGCTACAAGAAGCAGAACGATCAGAGACAACACGACAACAACCCCCAACAAGGTAACAGCAACCAGCAAGGCTATGCAGTCACTGAGCATGTCTATTCGGAGCAATTGCTGATTACTACGCATCAGAGTTATGCGGCTTTCGAGCCACAGACTGACTGGGTGATCGACTCCGGCGCCACCAGTCACATGACTCCCCATCGGGAGTGGTTTAGTTCACTCGAGCCTGTGGAGACTCCACAATTTATGGTGACAGGAGATGACACCAAGCACAAGATCCAGCACAAGGGTAACATTCCACTTGACATTCCTGCCTCAACGTTTACTGGTATACGGAATGTCTTACATGTACCTACATTGACTAGAAACCTGCTATCTGTAGGACAGTTGATAGAGCAGGGTCTGCAAGTGCGCTTCAATAAAGATGGATGCTTTATTGAAGATTCGAATGGGACTGTCATAGCTCGAGGTATCAAGAGTGGTAGGCTGTTTAAACTAGATGCATCTGCGCCTAAGTTACAGGCTGCCATGTATGGACAGAGTGGTCCAGTAGTGTCTGATATTGACATCTGGCACAAGCGAATTGGGCACATGAACTTTCAGAGGCTGAAAAGCCTTCCGAGTTCTGACCTGGTTACAGGTCTGCCCAAATTCGAATCCAGTGAGCCCACTGGAGTCTGTGCAACATGTCAATTCGGCAAGCAAGCTAGACAGCCCTTTAAGGGATCAGGCAGTAGAGCGAACAAGCTTCTGGAGCTTGTTCACACTGATGTATGGACTGCTTCTCAGCCAAGTATGACCGGTTTCCAGTACTTCGTGTCGTTCATTGATGATCATTCGCGTTATACTTGGATCTATTTGTTGAGAAACAAGTCCTCTGCCGAAGTACTGTCAGCATTCCAGACTTTCCGCAAGTTGGTGGAAAAACAGTCTGGAGCATCTATCCTCTGTTTGAGATCTGATGGAGGAGACGAGTTTCTTTCTGGAGAGTTCGATGCATATCTGCGTGAGCATGGTATCCGACGCCAGAAGACCTGCAGCTACAGTCTGCAGCAGAACGGGGTTGCGGAGCGCAAGAATCGACACATAGCAGAAGCTTCTCGTGCGATGTTGAACGAGAAGACCATGCCTAGACCTTACTGGGCAGAAGCTGTTTCATGTGCGGTGTATCTGATGAACCAGACGCCTACAGCGACAGTCCACAGCAAGACACCGATGGAGGTCTTCACAGGTAGTAAGCCTGATTACTCTTTCCTTAAAGTTTTCGGATGTATCTGTTATGTGCACATACCTGATGAAAGACGTAAGAAATTAGATCCGAAAGCAGATAGATGTATCTTCCTTGGTTATGCTTCTGATACGAAAGGATATAGGTGCTACAATCCTTCGTCCAAGCAGTTCTATATCAGTAGAGATGTCGTGTTTGATGAGCTACAGTCTTGGTTTGCACCTGCATCTGTGATAGCGATCCCTGTACCTACTGTAGAACCAAGGAGTCAGTCCACTGTAGTACCTCAGAGTAGTACGTTGAGTGGAGGATCTGGAGAAGTCACTGATTCCAGATCAGAATCTGTTGCACATAGAGCTGTTGTTAACGCTGGAGTCCACGTAACACAGCCTAGTGGAACTAGTGTAGTTTCTACACAGGATGAGCGCGTGCTATTGCAGCGTATGTTTGACTCATCCAGATATGTGGATCTTTCACATCCCCTGGATACTTTGTCCCAGACCTTGGCGTCTACGTCAGATCAGTTGCAAGGGGAGGTGACTAGTGCACCGATTACCTCTCGCAGATCTGAGCGGCCAAAACATCCAGTGAGTAGGTATATGCATGAAGGTTTTCTTGCTGCGCACCATGCATATATGGCCAATGTTCTTCAGGAACAGGAACCGAGTTCGCTTGAGGAGGCGATGCACAAAGCCCAATGGGTAAGTGCTATGGAAGCTGAACTTGCTGCGCTTCATCACCAACAGACTTGGGAGTTGGTAGACTTACCTCAGGGTAAGAAAGCGATTGGTTGCAGGTGGGTCTTCAAGGTCAAGCGCAACTCGGATGGTACCGTGTGTCGGTACAAGGCCAGATTGGTAGCTAAGGGCTACGCACAGCAACATGGAGTGGATTTTGAGGAGACCTTTGCTCCTGTTGCGAAGATGGTGACTATTCGAACAGCAGTTGCAGTTGTAACTCAGAAAGGTTGGAAGATGCACCAGATGGACTTCAAGAATGCCTTCCTCAGTGGCGATCTTGAGGAGGAGGTCTACATGCAGCAACCTCCTGGTTATGAGGATCCTAAGTTCCCTTCCCGTGTATGTAAGTTACGGAAGGCTCTCTATGGTCTGAAACAAGCACCAAGAGCATGGTATGCAAAGATCAATTCTTACTTGCAGTCTCTTGGTTTCCACCTGTGTAGTTCAGACTCTACCTTGTATTCATTGAGAATACGAGACCGGATTGTTGTGATCATCATCTATGTTGATGACTTGATCATTACCGGTAACTTTGAGGAGCTTATTTCCCAGATCAAGGATCACTTGAAATCCGAGTTCGAGATGATGGACTTAGGAGAACTCAAGTACTTCCTTGCTGTGAAGTTCATTAGAGATGGGAAGGATGTTTGGCTTGTACAGCGACAGTATGCTCTCAGTATGCTTGAGAGATTTGGTATGCTTGATTGCAAACCCATTGCTACACCATTAGAGCAAGGGGTAAAGCTAGGAGCAGAGGATGGTGAGTTGCTGGATGATCCACGCATGTACAGACATATGGTTGGGAGTCTTATCTACTTGACCATCACCAGACCAGACTTGAGCTATGCTGTCGGTCTGATTAGTCAATTCATGCAGTCACCACGGAGACCACATTTTGAGGCTGTCAAGCGGATCCTCCGCTACGTGAAGTTCTCGATGCAGTACGGACTTCACTATCGATACGGTGGACCATTGTTGTTACATGGCTACACAGATGCTGATTGGGCAGGAAGTGCCGACAGGAGATCCACTTCAGGTTACGCTTTTGGACTTGGAAGCGCTGCTATAAGTTGGACTTCTAAGAAGCAACCCACAGTTGCTTTGTCATCCACGGACACAGAGTATCGAGGAGCAACGAACGCAACATGCGAATCGATTTGGCTTCGATGTCTGCTATCTGATATTGGTGTGGAGTGTACAGATCCTGTTGTTGTATATACAAACAACATTAGCAGCATGAAGTTAACTAGTAATCATGTTTTCCATGCTAGGACGAAACACATTGAGGTGCACTATCACTTTATTAGAGAGAAGGTCCTTGCAGGAGAGATTGAGCTCAGTTATGTGAGCACAGGAGATCAGGTTGCCGATATTTTCACTAAGGCGTTGCCTAGAGATAAGTTTGATACTTTCAGACATTCTCTAAGAATACAAGATGTAGAGATGAGCTTGAAGAGGAGTGTTGATATAGTCCCAAGCTCTAGTAGATCGACGGCTATCATTAGCCGGAGTGGTTAGGATTGTTAGAGTTAGTTAGAGGGCTAACCCACCATTAGGGTTTTCCTTGTTCTCACCTCCACTATATATACAAAGAGAGGCAAAGCCTCTCTCATCTCATTCTTATTTTACTTCTTTGTCTACTCACTCTCTCTCTCTTCTTAGAGTGTCCTCGAAGTATCGATCTTTCTACATTTTTCTTCTTTTTCTTCGATTTTGCAATTGATTTTGACTCAGGCAGGCGAGAATTTACATTTCCTCTTCTTTCTTCATCATCAAGATGGCCACTTCAGTTTGACGTCTGTATGGCCATACCCTTTCACGTACACAAGCTATCTCACTGCTCTACTCTTACCCACGACTCGCCATATAACGTTCACTTCGTCTCACTTGAACATTGATTCATAAGTCGAATCTGGTGAATCGACAACCACTTATTCTGCAGTCGTCCCGCGTTGGGTTTTGTGCAAGACAGATTTGATGTACATTCGATCATTGCGTTCCTAGCCTTGTAATAAGGCTTATGTCCAACGCCTCCCAACCCTCAGGCAGGGACCGGAGATCTCCATCGAGAATGAGACGGGACCCTCGGTTACAATTCACTGAGGGAAGGGTGTACTTCTGGTGACTATTCCACAGAGGCAATGATTCGAAACGGAGATTCGTTGAATCGCCTTTGATTGCGAAGTTGTTGAAGAGGAAGTGATGCTGGGATTGTGCTTTACTCGTGGTAGCAGGAAAATGATCTATTTCCCGGTCACACAGGCAGCTAAAAATCTTAGTGATAGCAACCACAGAAAGAGAATAAGACTCACAGGTTCACCATGTACTCAAATCTTCGTGGCTTCTTGCCTTACCTAAGCAGTGTGTTAAGAGAATCCTCTTCGCTGTCGTGTTCTGTCCAGAGTGATTGTGGAACAGGAAGTTCTCTATAAACTCCTATAAAGATATAAATCTCTCTGGGTCTTAGAGAAAAGAAAGTTAGAAGTCATTCTATAACTCAAGGAACTGGACAGCTGACGCGAACGAGCAAGTGCACGTTAAAAGGTTACGGTTCCATATGTACATATTTTCGACGAGTTGTACCCCAAAGCCTTGTTTTACAATGAGGATTGGCGTTTGCATTATCCTACTTTAGGTTCCTAACACAAACCTGGTCTCTGTTTTCACAATTCAGGACGAAAAACTCACCAGGAGACTGGCACCAGACTGATGGTTTATTGTTTTCGATCCCGAGATCAACTGGGACTAACCTCCGTTCTTCCCAAGCATGTCTCAAACTGAAAATTGGGTCTCCCGAGATGAAACCACGTCCCAGGAGCTCATCAAGAAACTGAGATCCTGCTAGCCACGAACAAGGTTTGTTCTGCGATTGGAAGCAGCTCGTCCACGCGCTCGATAGTTTTCAAGTTGTGGAAAGCAATGACGATCGACTTGCAAACTCTAGCTCGGCTCTCCTGAAGAGATTTTCTGATCAGTTCATCGCTCTGATCTTCATCTAGACTATGCAGGAGGAGGAAGGCCTGAAATACATGTGAGATGAGTAAAGGAAGGGTACATGTCTCTTTGAAGACCTTGACAACCGCCTTTAAAGTTTTCAAATCCGTGAAGCAGGCAATGAGTTTATCCACCGACTCCATTATACTACAGTCGACGAGATCCTGTGCCACTGGCTTCGGAGCGAAGTTCACAAAGTAATCCATCACAAACCTCACTTTGGCACTCGGGTCGGGAACAGCCTTCAAATAAGCATCGAGAATACTTGCTTTCGTGCAGATACTGAGAAGAGTGTCAAACAGGATCCTGCTTCCTCGTCTTGCCAGACTGGTCGGCACCCCAAACTCTTGATTTAGAGTGTCTATCTTCATGATCAAGACTAAGAGATCGGAAGCCAGACGCCCAAAGTCCGTAGAAGTAGCCTGTAGCGCTGCCGTTTCGCTTCCCTGATAATGATTTGGTGCAGTTGCCAGTAAATCAGAGCTCTGACAAGACAAATCTTCGTCCATAACGTCCTTCTCGAGATTGTCAGGGTCCATGATGGAATTCAGATTCATCAACAAGCCCTTTTTCTCCGCCTGACTCAAGCAAGAGATAAGTCTGTATATGTAGGATTCTTGCACGACAGTGAAATCCTTCTCGTTCAAAGAATCAAACACCTTCAAGCGGCATTGCAGGTCGGTCTGTATCAAGCTCATAAGGTGCTGGCTCATCATAAACTGAGACAGTGCGACGATATAGTCCTTACCCCATTCTGGAGCATACCAATCGGCCTTCTTTGTTGAGGGTTTCTCCGTTCCACGTAATCTTCTGGCGATCGCCTCCATCAAAGCAAAGATATTAGACGGAACCTCAGTAGTGAAGTCCGTCACAGGCTGCCTGCCAGGCGACGCCAATTCCTTGCAAGTCTCTTCTAGCGGTGACCAGACCTTCTCATCGACAATTAGCTCCACGCTTTTCCGGCCCGAATCAGGGCTCGTCACACCTGTGGTTACTACTCGTGGATGCCGCTTCTTTAAATCTGTTAGAAGTTCGAAGCTCGACATCGTCAGTCCCACGGAATTACTTTCCTGAATAAACTGCAGAACAGCCTGACACATCTTGGGGGTTGGAACGTGCGCTAAACTTGGTACCACGCAAATCGAATGCGTGGCCTCAAGGAACATCATCTTGTCTTCCAAAATTTCGTCAGGATCTGCGTTGGCACTGCCATCGAGGAAGGCTAGCAAATTCTCCTCGAGGGAGCGATTCATACGTTGGGAGCGGACGTCTGGGGCCGAGGTCAGGTCCACGGCGTTGCATGTGAGAAAATTGAGCGTCTCGTCTGAGCAGGTGGCAGGGACCTTTTCGGGCACCTTCTCCACAAGCAAACGTCTCTCACTTGGAGATTGTTTCTCAGTCACCTGCCGGGTTCTGACTCGTGTGGACCGCCGGAGGTGAGATCCATCATCCTCAAAACTCTTACGGGACTTTTTCTCCTTTTTGTCCATAATCGGGATCACAAAACAATTCTATCAAAAGTGTTACAACTATGAGTACATTACTAGAAATCTACCCACTAAGCCCCGACCCTAAACCCTTGCAGGATCCATCTACCCTTCCGCTGCTCATGTCCATCGCAAACTGCCCGTGATGGAAACTGCAGAGTGTCAAGCACCGCCTGACAACAATCTCCAACCACCTGACAGGCGGAAGAATCCATTACACCCCCAGCGAAATGCTTGCCGACAATCAAACAACTTGATCTAGTAACATTCAGGAACTGAAAACACAAGCAACAAATCACAAACATGCCGCCTGCCAAGGAGACCAGGGGCTCAAAGGAAGCGGTAATCCTCACCTCGACTCGAGCCGAGACGTCTTGAAGTGAGAGTGTGATTTCCTCTCCTCTGTCGGTCCCTTGGAAGCTTCCAATGCGTTAATCCGCCGCGTCGATCCTCTTCAGTCGGAGCTCGCCTTTCTGCTCGACTGGTAAGTTCAGATCGTAATCAAAGAGACTCGGCATGAAAGAGCTGCGTACGCAGAAGGGCCAAAAGGCAGAGCATGGTGCGGACAGGGCTCAAAGAATTTCTGGCTCGTTGGCATGAAGATGATTTACTCAACAGAAGAACATGCGCGGAACCCAGGGATTTGAAGGCTACTCAAAGCTTGATTCGGGTAGCAGCCAGTAGCCAACACATGCTTCATTCTTGCTGATTCCGGGGATCAAGTGAAGGATTCCACCCGACGACCAAAACACGAACATCGTCTGCAGAATAATGCTTCTTCCTCCTGAAAGGGCAGTCTGATATCTCCCGCGCTTTCTTCTCTTGCCTCTCGAATTCCTCCTGTTTGCGCACTCGAGGGCTGTTCTTTACCTACAGCGGTCCTAGTTCAAAATATGTATCCACAGTGAAGCTGGTTTTCCACTAGTACGGTATAAATCTGACGGTGTCTAGTTTTGCACCACCGTACATCCATTGCCACCTAAGATCAACTTCGTTGCTGTAACTAACCATTCAGTTCCACTACAGTGGGACCCACACGTATTCTGTTATTTTTATTGACGCTTGTTAATATTCTGCTTATCGTATGATAATCGTGATTGGTGGTTGCTCCAAGAAATTTGTAGCTATGAAACGAATTGTACACATATATCTGAATAATATACATTCTCAATCTACTTGGGGGAATGTTTGCTCTCTTTATGATATAAGAAAGATAGATGTATTAGATGGTAATTGTATATTAAGTTAGTAAAATAAATTATTTATTTTAATTATTATAGGTTAGTTGTACTTATAGTTACTGGAGGAGCCGAACTAACCCGTAAGTGATAGGTGTCGTGCCGTGCTTTTGAGAATATAAGTGTTGCAGTCTACTGAACTCATTTAATCACTGAATTATTAGATTTATTTAATATTTAATATTTCTAGAAGAAAAAATAAAAAATAAATTAAACCACTTGTGCATCTATCTCTCTCAATTTCTAAAATAATATATGCACAAGTGATTTACTCTATGACCGAAGATCGGTAGCTGAGATGGTTGAGTCTCGGGCCTCTAAGCGAAAGATCTGGAGTTTAAACCCTCTTGCTCTCAGTTGGAGGTGCAAAAAGTCGCTGTCGTGTGAATCTGGTCCGGGTACGCTAATGAATGAGTTCTAATTATTTTCCCACAACTAATTAGAATTGCAAGAAAATAATTTATTTATTTTAATTATTATCATTGAACATCACGGAAATAGAAGGAATCAAAAGAGATCCCCAGAATTCAGAGAGCAAAAAATCCATAATATAATATCGGACAACTTTGTATAAGCTTGCGGTTCAATGAAATGTGTCATTTTGAACTGACAAAATCATTTCTTCACTAGTTAATTTTGCCTCGGAGAGTTGGAATTCATAGCCTCAGTCTTCAATTTTCACACTGCCACAACTCATAACCAGAACGGGCAAAATATGAATAAGAAACGCCCACGGCGCTTTTCATACAACATCTCAGAAGGTGCTCATAGAAATCATCCTTGGATGTTTAGCCAAAATCTTAACTCCAACCTGCGGAGAATGAATATCAGAAAAAAGTTCTAACTTTGACTCTCCCTAATAATCTGGAAGAGGGAATACAACAAAAGTGAGAATGCTCCGTAACAAGTTGAATAAGCGTCCGAAACGGCGGAACACCGGACGGGATGCTTTATGTTCACAAACGGCTATCTCACTCGTACATGCCGCATATATCGCGTTTTTGAACTCGTCTTGTTTTTCGGGAGCGGATCCTCTCTACGTAACATGCGGTAATCGCACAAATGCACGGTGACGGCAGTTGACGTCGACATACGCCACTAATCTTACTCTGACTTCTTCGATGTCCGATCGATTGTCATCGTCTTCTCTTGCAATTGCTCTGCTGCTCGTCGGACGGTCGCTTGCCGTCGTTTTTTCATGTCGTCTGTCGTTGCTCTTTTGCTGCTCGTCGAGTTTGTTGGGTTTTTCATTTCGTCATTGCTGCTCGTTGCGGGAGAGAAGGCCACATGAGGCCGGACGTGGTGCTGTGGACATGTCCAATTTGTTTTGCAGCGGGTTAGCCGAACTTCGTCTTCTCGTCCGGATGGGATTATCTTTGCTCGGTTTTGGGTTTTCAGTTGCTCACTTCACCATCGGTTGCACGATCTTCTTTTTCTTTTTCTCTATCGCCGACTTCTTTCTGACTCTCGGATGGGACGGTAAGGTTAGGTGCGTTTTTCCTTTTCTTGTTGCTGCTGTTGCAGGTCACGATTTCAGTTTGCTCGCTTCATCATCCGTTGCACGATCTTCTTTTTCTTTTTCTCTCTCGCCGACTTCTTTCTGTCTCTCGAATGGAGACGGTCTGATTAGGTGCGTTATTTCTTTCCTCGTTGCTGCTGCTACAGGTCACCATTTTTGTTCTCGTCTTTTGCAGCCGCCTCGTTGGCGGACCGCCTTTGTTGTAAGTTATCGTTCGGATGGAACTGTTATTGGTTGCTTGCTTCATCGCTTGCGCGATCAAGACGGGTCTAAGGACAGATTTTCTCTTCTCCTCCGGATGGGACTGTAGTTGCTCGCTTCTCTTTTTCATGATGGGTTGCGCAATCGGGATGGCTCCAAAGGCTCCTTTTGTTACTTCGTTGTGGATCTCGGATGGCTCGTCCTCCGTGTTGCCTGCGTCTGTCTTTGTTTTTTGCGTGTATTACGAAATCAGGACGGGTCGGGAAGTGACCGACCTAAGGTTGCAGATCACCTCGGACGTGCTTTAGCTGTCGGCATGGGGAGAGATGAAAGCGTCTGCTTCCACGCCTGCTACATGTCGACGTCTTGTCTACTTCTGTGCATGATACATTCTTTTCACTCTACGCTTCAGGTACTCTGCCTCCACTCTCCACGCAATGTCCACTGATTCACATGATGCCAATGTTATTACTGTGTTCGATGATGAGAATGTTATAACAATCTCCGATGATGAGAAATCTTCCAATCAATTTTCTCCTTCTCGTCCTCATAGTCCTTTGCTTGTACCTTCGACCCCTCCTTCTCAGTCTGTGATGATTCTGCCTCACTATCTCTCTCCGTAGTACCTCTGTGCTTACATTCTATCGAGCCAGTTTGCCTCCACGGAATATAAGAGTACAAATGCCAAGGGCTGAAATTTGCTCGGCCGACGACTGTTCTCTCGCATCCTTTGCTCCCTTCCGGCTACCTTCTGTTTTCTGAAACTGAACTATACATGAGCAGAAGCTACATCTATATAGACTTCCATTTTTGTTTAAAACCACCCGAATTCCTTCTTCTTAGTTTGGATTATGTAAAATTGTCTTATATTTCTCAAGGGCTACTGATTGCTTCTAGTGCATTTTATGATCCAGATCTTTTTTCTATATTAAATCGGAAGAGTTATGGCTCATCTTGAAAGACAGCAGATCTACTTTCTTCTCTTATCCAAAATTTTTCCGACACGAGGATGACGAGAAGCTTCTGAAACATGTAGTTTCTTCTGTGTATAGACTTAAGTGTTTAACTTGTGTGTGCAAAGCCATCAATACTAGAGTTTATAAGATAGGTTGTAAACATTTTCTCTTTCCATATGAAGCAAATGCGGCAAGCCGCTCGCACGACCCGTGCGAGCAATCCACCTCTTCCTCGGTCCAGAAGAACTATCTCCCTCAAGAGTATTTAAGTGTCTGTGACGATCGATCAAACTGGTGGGGATCTGGACCTGTCTTGTTGGGAGTCGTTGTGTGGTTTTCTACAACGAGAGTGTGACAATGGGTTCATCTCGGTGGAACGAGGAGGAGCATTGTTACATCTGCACGTTCAAGATGTTTTATGTTTGCAAGCGACGATCGATGTTAAAAACAGATTAGTCATTGTCCTAGGTTGGAAGGGGAGTAGTAGATCATTGGGAGGTGAAGTCGTAAAGAGACTGAATAACATGGACCTTCATATCTTTGTAGGTATGATCGGCTACTGTATGAAAGATAAATCTGAGGTACATCACCGATGTTGTATGAAATATATTAGTGATTCTATGCTTGCAGATGGGGATGAGTTGTTCACAGTTTTCGGTGTTGTAGACACCGAACAAGGTGAAACTTAACTGTAACAATTTTCTCCAGCGCGTTCTACAGTTCAACAAGTACATGTGCCGCCATCCTCTAGGCAGTACCCTCCGCACATCTCTTCGGTCGATGGTTCGCTCTAACAAGTATTCTCCATCCTGTAAATGATTAATAAGTAATGGTATACAGCGGATCAGGAGTGAGGCTCTCTGGAAATCCATTGTACATCCGCAAATTGTCACGATGACAGATATCGATACTATATTTTTCTCCAAACGTGAGGATCGGCGGCGTTACTTCACTAGTCTAACTCTTGAAGAGGAGGAGCGGTCGCTGGATCTGTCTTCCCCAGCAATGGATGCATGTCCACTGTTTGAAGTTGTGCAATCATTTCCTGAGTATATTCTCCTTTGCAGCGCTTTACTTCGAGACAAGATGGCACATCGAGCCACGGAAGATAAGTTTACTTCTTCTTTCTATCTACGCGTTCCAACTTTATTCTTTGCTAGCTGACCTCGCCTTTACGTGCAGACTGTGCTGTAGCAGCAGCGGCTGATATTGCTGGGGAGATCGCTCTAGCATGAATCGGATTTCATACAGCATTGTAGCGAGAGCGGCCAAATACAGATGGGAATAACGGACAGAACCAGACAGCTCTGTATCAAGAACAGACCATTTTTCGGAGAAGGACAATATAATAGTTCAAATATTTTAGTGGAAGGAGAGTTATGTACAATCGCGTGTTTCTTAACTGCCGCGTTGAGCAGTTTTCGTCTATATTGGTGATAGTTTATTGCAGGCACTCGTGTTCGAGGAGTAGGCAATATCATTCTGAGATTTTGTGTTATGTGCAAGTCGAGACGTCAACTTCTGTCTTCATGTACACTACAATGAGAGAAGAGTCGGCAGAACCGTTGTCAAGGCAAATGGATTAAGTTTTTCACTACTTTTTTGGCTTGAACACCTTCTGTTATGTACAGTAGTGATTATAAGAATGTATTGATCCTTATATATAAAAGAACAGATGTGTAGTGGACACGTTTGAGACGTTTGTCACTATAACTTTCATCCCGTCTTTATGTGTGCGCGTAAATGTACTGTTAGTTTACAGTTAAATAAAACTACAGTTAACACTACTTATGAACCGTACGGGGAGGCACTACTTGTGTTTTTTCTTTGACCAAGAATATTGTGGTGTACGAAAAAAATCCCTCGCACCGCGTGCAAATAAAGAAGAGGTATTTAAAAAATTTATTCGGTCAGAAAGAATGAGAAAGCTCCTTCGCAGCGTCTATACCAAAGACTTGATGTGGAGCAGAACAACAACAGGAAGAAACAAATACCGCCCGAGGAGGAGGAAAAGAAGACGGTGTCAAAGATCCTTTTTTTGTGCGAGTGAGGAGGGAAAAACAATTTGCCGATGATTGCCATAGTGGTTTCAAAATATCTTGCCGCTGAACCGAGTTTATCCTAATGGTAACGGATGTAAATAAACCAGAGGAGCCGAAAAGAATTCATTAGAACTTGAACTTCAGTTGAGGTGAATAAGCAAATATGCAACTAGGTAAAAGAAATTAGGACCAAGAGGACATATGACATTGAAGTGCGAACTCAAGAGGAAGACAATTTTGTGATGGAGAGGAACTTCCGTCTGATGGACCAGAAGTAGAACTTCGTACTTCGGAGCAGAAAGAAGAAGGAAGAAAGAAAGAGAGAATTCGATGTCATGACTAGTGCGAAATATCAAGCTCAAGTTGGTTCAGTTCAAAAGGATGTTAGAGTTTCTCGGCAGAATTGCCTTGTATATTTTTGCAAAATTAGATAATGTAGAAGTAGAACTAAGAAATGTCTTGAATGTTTGTAGTCATTTGAGGAAAAAAATATGCATGCTCGATTAACTTCTAAGAACTTTTGCTCGTTTGTTGTTATCGAGGAAGTTTATAATTATTAAAATACAAATTATTTTACTACGTAAATATAAATTATTTTAATTTTTATAAATATTAACGGTTAGCACATGCCTAGAAACACGAGAAGATCAAGAATAAACCATAAGGCTTGAGTATACTTCCACGCTTCTAAACTTACAGATCTGAGAACATGTTGTTATTAATACATTAATTTAATGATAGTTTAATTTATTACCTACATTTTTTTGCCACAAGAGTTAGGTAATAAATTTAACTCCTACATATTTGGGTCCTCCATAGAAACATGGAAGAGGTGAATACTATGTTCAGTTCGATTGTGAGAGAAAGAAAAATGAATAATGGAAGTGAAATAGGAGGAAAACAATTGTGACAAAATAATCAACAGTTGCTGTTCTAGATGCTCGAGAAACCAACTTAGGTAATGAAATCATACTGATTGCTTTACTTATTGAGCATGCATAATAATCATCAGGGGGCAGCATGTTCAATTTATTCTTTAAATTTTCCCTCAAAAGTAGTTAAGTGATAAATTAAGTTCTATACTGTCTCAGTCTCCTATGGTTATAGTCCTGGAAGCGCGTTTAGGGTTCACTCACCCATAATTATCTAATATTTATAAAAAACAATATGATAAGATTTACTTATTACCAATAAAAGATTTCGAATGAAAATGTAGTCTCGTACATTTTGATCTCCTAACAACATCCTCGCCAAGAAATATTTCCTTTCTCCGTTTTTCTTGTAATTATTAGCCAGCGATAATACAGAGACCACAGACGCCATAGAGCTTTTCTTTTATGTTCCTATCGTTTGTCGCATTCCACTCCCAACTTCCCCATCTCGCTTGGGATGCATATTATTTTATTTTGATGATGTTACTTCAAATTCGACAGGATGGCAGCGGAGAACACAAGCCGCACGATAATTCCAACATGTGTCTATATCAAGGCCACTCAAACCTTTCCCTACAGAGAAGATTGATTTACTGATTCTGCGAATGTCAGGGTTTGAGGTCAGGATCGATTCAATACTTTTCAGCTGTGTTCAAGAGAATCTCATTATTGGAGGATATGTCATTATTGGGGGATATTATTCACAACATGTACACTCAGAAAGACGGTGGGTTATATAAGTGTACATTAATTTATGTTTCTAATTGTTTTGAAGAAAAAATTTAAAATATAAATCAATATGCACATAAAATGACGCTTTTTGCTAAATTTTAAATATAAATTAATATGCACGTAAAATTACGCTTTTTGCTAAACAAGGCTCTAGCAGTGCATCAATCCGTGTCTCCTTTATGGTTTATGTCAAGATTTTACTGGCAACTTCGAGGTGAATTAATATTATTTATTGTAAAGAAATTTATTTTTAATATAATTATTTTAACATTTTTATATAACTCCTACATATTTTTCGATAAATAAAAACAAAGTTCGATCCAACGCATCAATCCATGTCTCACTTATGGTTAATGTCAAAATGTGCTGGCAGGTTAGAGATCGATTAACACACATTATTATAAAATATTTTTTATATTTATATATTTGTATATAAATCTTACACATTTTTTCGGGAAAAAATTTTCGATGTACAAGGCTGTGGGGGAGGATATTTATTCATTTTGCGAACATGCACCACACATCCAGCGACTATAAATTTTACCTACCCATAGTTTTACGAGAGTTAACGAAAATCCTGCATCCAGTGTGTATTTTACTTACCTAAACATTGCACAAATGCTTCTAAAATGTTTTTACGACTTACGGCAATCCTGCGACCAGTGAATGTAAATCTACAGACCTCAACTTTCTAGCAAAAACCTATAAAATCTTTTACGTCAAGTTTTAGGTTACCAGAATCCTACGTCCAGTGAATCTTACTTATGGCAGAAACCTATAAAAAGTTTCACCAGAATTTACGAGAATTTTTCTCCTTTTACAGCCAAGGTTTGAGTGGTTGCACCTGAAACTTGAAAGCGAATTAATCTTTTCTTGTGGAAAATAAATAGACCCTGTGGTAGATTCAAAAGGCTTGATTGGTGAATATCTCGTGTCGAGGTCACACCCTCCCTCTCACAGCATGCGTAGGTCGACGGGGAACACATGCCTAAACCACTCTCCAGAAGCGTGAAATTTACAGGCATGCTCGTGACATTCAACCAGAAACCAATCGTGTACTCATCCAACCGTCGAGACAAACACCATAGGGTGTGAATCGCGTCACGCTTTACTCCCAGTGGATTCCTCACTAAATTATGATATGAATTGCGCTTACAAAGGCTCTTTCTGAAGACTAATATTGTTTGCTACTTGTCTATATTGGATTCAGAATGATCAGTCCCCTGTCCTGTCAAAATTTCATCGATTCTAACTCTCCTAACACCCTACTGTATATTTTGTTCCTTCTCAGTTCTATTTTACTGTGTCCACGGGTCCTTTTCTGTCCTTATTTCGGTGGGCTCAACAACCTCACTAGGCTCGACGGCTTCGCCAGTGGCAGCCACTTCTTCAACCTCAGAGGAATCTGCTGTATCAGAGACATCTGCTGATGGAGCCCCCTTGCTGGAGAGAGCCATAGCCATAATTTCGTACACTCTGCCACCGAATTCCGCAGGATTTTCAGGACTGAAACCACTGGCAAGGAGAGCAGTGTCAAACAAGAGCTCGACCATCTTCTGTGCCCTGGCACTCTTGGGGGTGTCTCTGCACGCGAAGTTCAAGTCCTGTACGATGGGATGCTTGGGGTTGATTTCAAGCACTCTTCTTCCTCTCATAAACTCGAGCTGGGAGTTGTCTCCTAGAGTCTGAGCTTTCATGATCCTTTCCATGTTGGCGGACCATCCGAACTTTCCGGACACGAGGACACAAGGAGACGAGTCCAACCGGTTGGAAATCTTCACCTTCGCCACCTTGTCTCCCAGAAGCTGTTTCATCCAATCACACAATAAGCGATACTCCTGTTCCGCTTCTTTTTCCTTCTCCTTGTCCTCAGGCTCGAGATCCAGATCTTCCTTGCTGATGTCTACAAACTTGTTATCCTTGTAGGAAGCCAAGTTCGTAATAGATACTTCGTCGATTGGTTCAACCAAGAAGAGAACCTGCCGAAACAACAGAGCATGGTCAACTCTGCAACTCGGCTCTGCTCCATGTACAACGAATGATCGAAGGACTCGACGAACACGGGATACGGTAGTTGCAAGATACTAATTTTCCTTAGTTCGTGGCCAGAAAACAAACGGAATGGCAGCTCGAGACAATCTCTACGTTAGAATGTGCACCGCAATGCAGAAAACTCGTAACCACCAAAAACCCACCTCGTAATCCCTCTTCGTAAGCTCTTCCAAGAATGGAGCACTCTTCGCACTCTTGAGACTGTCGGCAGCAAGGTAGTAAATTGCCTTCTGCTCTGGCTTCATTCTCCCAACGTAGTCATCGAGAGTCACCAGGTCCTCCTCAGACTTGGAAGATGAAAAGCGAAGAAGGGGTGCGATCCTCTTCTGGTTTGGAGTATCTTCGATGCATCCCAACTTCAGATTCTTGCCAAAGTTCGTCCAGAAGTTCTTGTAGTCCTGTTCAACACAAGGAAGTCAGAATAATGCGGCCGACTAATGTCTTCACGCATGGACATGCGACATATTCAACAGCCCGGACGGAGATATTGCAGTTCGGACAAACTCATTAAATCGGTTGGTTGACTGACCTCCTTATTCTCGCTTTTCGCAATGTCCTCAATCATGTCGAATGTCTTTCTAACCAGTCTCTTCTTCATGATGCGGACCTGCAAAAGAGACATACGCATAACTAAAGCCCGAAAACAAGACACGCACATCTAGCTTGGGCTCCGAACGTATGAAATTAAGATGAAACGACTAGGAAATCGTCTTGGCTCTTACAATTCGGCTCTCTTGCAGAATCTCTCTGGAGACGTTCAGCGGAAGGTCATTGGAGTCAACAACTCCCTTCACGAAGGCCAAATAGCGTGGGAACAATTCACCGTCGAACTCATCAGAAATGAACACCCGCTTTACGTACAGACGGATGTTCTTCGACCTCTGGGTTAAGAGGTCTTCCGTGTTGTATGGAGCCATGCCGGGAATGTACAAAAGACTTTTGAACTCGATTTCACCCTCTGTGGAAAAGTGGGTGTATGCCATTGGGTCGATGAACTCCTGGAAAGTACTCTTGAAGAAACCATTGTAATCCTCCTTAGTGACCTCCTTCGAAGATCGCAGCCAGATAGGCTTGGTCTCATTTGTTAACTCCCAGTCGAAGTACTTCTCACTCACCGTCTTAGTCTTCTTCTCCTTGGGCTCCTCACCCTCTGCTGCAGGCTCATCGTCTTCCACGATCTCCTCCTTTGTCCTCGTCTTCTCCTGGTAGGTATAGATGGGGAATGAAATAAACTGTGAGTAGTTCTTCACAAGATTCTGGATTCTGATCGGGTCAGAGTACTCGTCCTTGGCGTCAGTCTTCAAGTACAATGTTATCTGAGTTCCTCTTGGAAGAACCTTCTCAGGGTCAGCCTCTTCACGGATGATATAGGAACTACTGTCCGCTTCTCCCTCCCAGACATACTGTTTGTCCGACTTGGGGCTCTTCGTAGTAACGACGACCTGAGGTACAAATGAGTGAGGTGAGTTAAGTTATGCACATCACGCTGTACAGAAACCATACATGAATCAAAACGCGGAGTCAAAAAGCAATCGAACCAAACTTAACATGTTGATCGGCATCCTCTTGGAACGTACTAATTTGGGAATTACAGAAGACTACGCACCTTGTCAGCAACGAGGAAAGCTGAGTAGAAACCGACACCAAACTGTCCGATCAAATTGTTGTCCGACGAAGACTTCTCTTCTTTCTCCTGATGATGCAAACAAGTTCCAACATCGTTAGAGGAACTCGTACGAAGCCCATAAGTAGGCTTCCTCCTACTCCAGATTCGACCGTCAGCCCTTGTTAGCTCTAAAACGCCCAGCCAACACTCCTATGCCAAGAGGAAGACTCACAACTCTCTTTACTTCCGAAGCAGAGGTGCACAGGACTTACCTTTAGAGCCTTCAGGAACTTAGCAGTGCCACTCTCAGCAATAGTTCCCAGACTTTTCTGCAGTTCCTCCCGAGTCATTCCAATTCCGGAGTCACTGCCAACAGGAGACAAGTGTTACGCAGAGAACAATCGCTCATTAAATTCGAAGGACAGCTTCAAGAGCATACCTGCAACATCCGACCTCCTCACTACAACCTGCACTAGTCTACGAAACCAAGAGTCGACCCCGCGTTCCTCTCGACCACCGTTATCTAAGCGATGAATCCTGATTAGGAAATAAGGTTTGGAAAACATTCAGAATCGCGGACTCACGAGATGGTAACGGTGCCATTCTCCACATCGGACTGAATTCGAATCTCCAAGTTGGGATTCGCTTCCAGCAGACTCGGTTCTGTCACGCTCAGGAAACGCAGCTTGTCCAAGGCGTCACTAGCATTACTCACAAGTTCCCTGAGAAATACCTCCTTGTGGCTGTACAGACTGTGTACGATCAGATCCAGAAGCCGACTAACCTGAAAAAACCACCAACTGCATTGGTACATGGTGGTACATTCAAAGAGCCATCACCTCACCTGAACACAGGCCTTTCCTTCATGCTAGCGACAAACACGATTTCATACTGAACAACTTCATCTTGCACAGAAACTTGCAGGTAACTCAGAAACGTGCCGCATAGCAAATCGCATCCTACAGCCTTCCCAACGAACATACCTCAGCTTGATATTCGAACTTCTCGGCAGGGGGTGCGGCTTCCTTCTCTGCAACCGTTGACTGGCATCTGATACCTGAGAGCCTCTGAGACCTGCCCAGCGCCCGCCTCGTAGCAAGAACCTCAGCTGATGTGAAGCAATTGGCAGAGCTCAGAGACGACCGCTTGCTAACCAGAGCAGAGATGCCAGCCCGCTCTTTCAAATTGCAAGGAGAACTTACAGCTGCCACCGAAGGCACTACACGCTGCATCAATAAAGAGCACCATGAGAAAACTGAAACCGTAATCATATACAGCCGTAACAATAAGCCGCCGCAGGGTGCTTAAACCTTCGTCGACGCTAAAACCCCCGATGCCACCTGCGTACTCTCACAGAACATATATGACAGCATTTTACGCATCTCAAGGCATCTAAATTATTAACCACCCGGCAGCCTACCTGCACCCGATTAATATAAACCTTACTTTCTAGATACCAGCACCCACAGCCTTCACAGATTAACATTCACAGCGGCTTTGGACCTACTGAATTCTCAGACCACTAGAGAGACAATAAGTTAAGAGGAAGAGCGTGAACGGCAAATGCACATCCAACAAAACGAAAGCAAGAGCTCAAACCCACGCTTCGATCCTACGTACTCTGAACAATACACAAATATCCCATTCAGCACTAACGATTCACACGTTCCGCATGTCATAACGTCAATAATGTCCCTCGAGTGTCTAATGTCTGTATCCTGGTAACCCTGCTGTGAAAAGAGATGCAGAGTAGTATTTCGACCCAGCAAAAAATAAACTCTGCTAGCGAAAAGAAAAAAGATTCACATCACATGAACTCAGAACCAAAGGCAGAGATTCACGAACCCTTTCAGAAAAGCCACCGGAGCGAACGGAAGACACCGGGGCGACCGCAGACAGGCCACGGGCGGCGGCGAAGGTGGCAGCGGGAGCCATCGCCATGGACTGCAGGAGAGAGAAACTCAGCAATCTCCTCGAGGAAGCTCCGGCAAGCAGCATACAGTCTTCCGGACTCGACAACCAAATTTTAAAATAATCACCGCAGCGTGGTATGAATCTTATCCAGTCCGAGATAGAAGTACGTGGCTGGCTGTCGAACGGGCTGCAGGAGCATTCGTCGTGGGAGTAGGAAATCTGCAGCGAGAGACTGATTCGAGAAGAAACCCGCACACAGCCCTAGACTCTTCCTCTCCTCTCCTAGATTTCTTTGCGTCCGTCTCTCCTTTCAGCCTCAAGCAACCAAATGCCAGGGTTTTAGAACGGGGCGGAGCAGCCAGTCAGCCGCAGACGAACCTCCTAGAACGTACAGGACAGTGAACTGGACTGGCAGTTGAAGCATCCGTCATCGGTGACTTCCGAGATGGAAAGTGGGGTTACCCACGAACTGCGGTCACGGTAACTAACGGTTGAGGCAGGATTTGAAGGGTTTATCTCGGCCAATCATACGCAGGCCTGCTTTCTCTAGGCTCGTCGTTCATTCTCTCTGTACGGTGCCATTCTAGAACTTTACCTTTATAATACTGTACTACTGTACCGCAGTCAGTCTGGTACTAATCAGTCGCGCAAGTTGCTCCTCGTGTCCAACTGCAAGACTGTGTCGTCATGACTTGCTGCCCGTCTTAGAGGATAATTTTTGCATTCCGCAGCGTATAAGAAATACTACTGTACCGCAGTCAGTCTGCTACCTAATCAGTCGCGCAAGTTGTTCCTCGTGTCCAACCGCAAGAGTGTGTCGTCATGACTTCCTGCCCGTCTTAGAGGATAATTTTTTGCATACCGCAGCATATCAGAAAATAACAGTCAATATATGCATGGAGGGAAGGAAGGGGGCAAGCAAATAGAGAATAGAGAGAAAACTCTAGATATAGATTGGCTCTGGCCGGGGGACGGGAAAAGTAAGACTTGGTCCCTGTAGATAATCTTTTTATTTGTGTTCTAAATAATAGTAAAATACGAAATTTAAATCTCAAATATTTAATATAACATATTCATGTTTATTATAAGTACTAAATATTAATAGAGTACAAAGCATCAGCTTTTGCTTGGATATAAACCATAAAGAAAGTGCGTAGAAATGCATAACATATAAATTAATATTGACATTAATTTATTATTAACCAGTTGACGAGAAAGGTTAACAAATAAATTAATAACGTGCTCTACCCTAAACTCTTCCATATTGGAGGAGGTTGAATATTGCACGCTTCTCCTCAAAGAAACGAAAAATAGAATTTGTGAATTCCAGAACCATTTTTCTTGACCGTACCTTCTCTTCTAGGCGAGGATCGTTCTCATCCAGATCCGAGCCGATCTGCTAGCAGTTTGATCCTAAGCTGCCGGCCTCGTGATTAAATATGATACACAGTTTGAGTGGAATATCCGCAAGAGCTCCACGTGGATCGATCTTTTTCACAATCAACTATAACGATTGTGAAAACTGGGAACGGATGGTGCCTTTCTTTGTCGTATATCGCGTATGGACCTATAGAGTCGTTATGAAAACCGGGAAGAGAGGAAGAAGTATAGTTCCAGATAACTCGCTAACGCATAGCCAGCTTTAGGATGTATTTTTCTCTGGGTTTCAGTAAGTTGCCAGGCAATGAAGATCTGCATATTATTTAATTAATGCTCAAACCTTTCATTTGGTCATTATAAACTTCAGTATAAAAAGAATTTTCCCATTCGTTCCCGACTATAGATTTTATTTTCCAGCCGCCAGCCCCCGGCATGCTAACTTCATGGTTTTAGTGGGTTCACTCTAATCTTTCCCCGTAGTAAAATTATAGGATTAAGATAAACGAGCAGTAAGTTTTGAATGTAAAACCATGTCAATGAGTGGATAACGTCTATAAACATCCGATTCTAAAGTTCTAGAACAACGGTGTATGCAAATGTTCGTTATGTCTAGCGGAAGGTCTTGCTCGCACTGGCTTACGGGTCTAAGTGCGGTTTATGCAAGTAAGCTCGTTATCCCCATAGAGTGACTTATGTTCGTAAGGCACGCTATTGGACAAGGCCTTCTGCAACATAACACTCGTGGGTAAAGTTTATCTTCTTTCCTGTTACTTTACGTGCTTGGCTCGTGACCTTAGGCAGCTCGATAAAATTTTTCCCATTGTTTTACACAATATTTACGTACTGGGCTCAAGATGTGCTAAGTAAAATTTATGGACAAACTTATAAAAAGTTTTATAGGAAGTTACAAGAATCCCTTACGGAAAACTAATGAGTGGTTCTATTACGGCATCCATGCATATTCACCTCCTTTACACAGAGGCGGCTTATTCACCCCATGTACACTTCGAAGTGGACATGGGGTTTAATATATGTCCTAACCCTTCCGACGAGAAGAGTTAGGACATATATTAATACCCCTGTTAAATGACACTTATTGATAATTCCAGTCTCGAACTTATATCTCCAGGAATGTCTCAGGCCGCTCTTCACTTATGGGTTCTGTCTGGATCAATTAGTTACTCCCGGAGAGATTAACATATAATATTTACAAATGATTTTGATTTTTTATTATGACTTATTCGAATATATTTTTATAATACGTACACGATTTCTAATAAGAGAGAATAAAATTCTCTGTACAAGGCCGTTGGGGATGCTTATTCACCTCCATCATTTTATGATGGAGGAAGCTAACATGGAGGGTTTAATTTATCATCTAATCTTTTCATTAAAAAAAGTTAAATAGTAAATTAAACTATTAGTAAAATATGATGTGACAGTGAGCAGTCTCTCTGATATGTACTCTTGGACGCTCGTCTATCAAAACTTCTTTTATGGATTCTTTCTAGATCTACCAGCATTTCCAGGTCTGGTTATCATAATATTTTGAGATAATTTTGATTTTTCTTATCAGTTTAGTATATGTCTGCTTAACATTTATGTCTTTCCTGACAACAACAAGTTGGCAAGAGTTCTGCAGAAGTTCATGTTTCATGCATGCATACCTAACTCCACAGTCCGGAGAGGTTAGATAATCAATTAATTTATTGAGTAATTTATTATTTGAGATAAGTGGGTTGCCACAATTATATCCCCCAAGGCGCATTTGGACCCTCTGTACTTATGGGTTGAGTCTAGCTCCTTTCGCACGTGTTGTCTAGCTAATGATAATATTTATTTTGTTTATTTACTATATATTTATTATATTTTATATGTATATTTTTTCCTATATCATTAAGAGAACAAAAGTTCATCGAGCATGCATATTATTTAAGAAAAGCAAAGAGCGCAACAACTGCAACCGGTTTAGCATATGCCACTTGCATAATTACCATCAGTTTAGCTCGTGCTGTCATTTCTCCCAAACGCTTATATTTTTCTTCCTAATGCAATTTTTTGAACGACAAGTTTAATTTACTTCTGTTACTCAAACATCTTTTGGATGTTTTTGTGTTCTGAACTACTAGAAGACAAAAATGAAAATGCCCAATTATGACTCATTTAACATTTTATGTTATCTTCTATCTCGTTAAAGTCCGAGTTTGACTACAAGTGCTCCGGGTGACCCATAAACCTTATTTCGCGGGTTTGTTTTCAGGGAACTGAGGAATTTAACCGTTATACAGAAAATGATTTTGTGGACTTCAATTTTCATGCAACTTAGAATCGGTGAAATAATGAATCAGCTTAAAGCTATTCACCAGTTTTACAAGTTATGATTCATCTGCAAACAAACCACTTACTACTGAAATAGAAAAATGCTAAAATAAAGATTTTCAAGTTTCTTAGATCCAAAGGAAATCTTTCTTCTTCATACTCAAAATACACAGGGAGGAAAAAAATATTCGCTTTCATACTTTTATACTCAAACTCGGGGTTTAACACGATAGAACAATGGGATGCATTCATGTCCATGGGAGTTGTTTTTGGAATAGACAAACCAGAAGTTACTTTTGTACTTTAGTCCTAGGCTAGCTAGGTTTTCTAGCTAGCCTAGATAGCTGAAAACACATAGTTTAAACTAAGCTTGGATTAAGGTAAACTTGTGGATAATACAATATGCTTATAGTTTCATAAAAAAAGCTGCAGCTAATGATATGCTAGACAACACATGCTATATTTCTCACTCTTTGTCACAATATAACAAGTACGTCTTCTCAGGAAGCATGCATATTCACATATTTGGTTATACGATATTTAATTATTATTTAGTATCAAAAATTTTGATATTTGTATTGATTTAATTTTAGAATTATACTTGATACCTGCATAAGTTTTTTATTAACACAAAGTGAAAAAAAACCAAAAAGAGTTTTTTCTCATTTACAATGCAGTTGCAGAATCCAATTGAGATCCAAGTAGGACTCCTCTCCTTTAAACAGAGCCAATCCCCATCCAAAATTATTTCTTGATTTCCTCTCTTAATCATGTGCCGTTTTAAACCAGATCTACGTTAGCCTAAATAGGTATCTTAAGTTATGGGGTAAAACTATAAAAATGATGCTAAAAGTAGCGAAATGATGGTGTTCCATTGTTATTTTACAAGAACATGAAAAATGAAACAAAAAGTTGATCGTTTCTAAAGTAATATACGGCCGTATTTGAAAAGATGCAAATCTAAAATACGGATTCTCCTAATAGATGCAAAAGATGTCATAAAAATAGAAAGAGAAATAAATATATTTAAAAAGTTGTCATCTCTAGCAAAAAGTACAATTATCTGAAAAATATGAACTAGAAAGAAAAAAATACTAAGAATA
Source organism: Asterella californica (assembly GCA_036924285.1). Classification (NCBI taxonomy): domain Eukaryota; kingdom Viridiplantae; phylum Streptophyta; class Marchantiopsida; order Marchantiales; family Aytoniaceae; genus Asterella; species Asterella californica. Next base: position 17,511,104 of record JAYKYS010000001.1, on the reverse strand, counting down.
TTCATCAAGAGAAACAGAAACTTGAGATTGACACAAAGGTAACACTAGATGTAAACATGGCAAAAGGTAAACTGAAATCTCAAAAATGACCTTATAACCTTTTTTTCTGATTTATACTTGGTTGAAGGTTTTGCGCTGAAAAGCATTTGCTCTTAGATTTTATCCTCATAAATTATTTGTCTCTCATATGTCTTGTCTCTTAACGTTAACGCTTTTGCCCTCAAAAGCTTCAGCTGGTTTTTTTTTATCATCATACGCTTCATGTTTTTCATTCTCTCCTCTTTCTTTCTCTTCAAACATTTTGCGCAAAAAAAGCTTTTGCTTGCTTTTTTGCTTTAATAAGCTTCTTTCTTTTTGTTCTCTTTTCTTGTTTTCCTTTCATATTTTTTTGCCTTCACAAGCTTTTCTTATCACTTTTGCCCTCATAAACTTCTTGCACTCAGTTTTTTTCTATTACTTTCTCTAGATCTTCATGCTTATTTTCCTCATAAGCCTCATGCGTCTCATCTCTTTTTTCCTCTCTTAGTTTTCTTCACATTTTTTTGTCTTCAAAGCTTTTATCTGCTATTTTTGCCATCATAAGCTTTCTTCATTCTATTCTTTTTTCTTTTTTCTTTTTACACTCTTTGCTTATAAATAGCATTTTCTTGCTTTCATGTCCTCATAAGTCTTGTATCCTACATTTTTTCTTATTATATTGATTCATTCGGTTTTTATTCATCATTATTTTTTCTTTTGTTTCACAAGAGAACCTCTTGTCCTCTTCTCTCCCTACTCAGCCTTTTCTTTATTTTCTTGCTTGTTCTCTTCCTTCCCTCCGGCCGAAAAAACATACCTTTTGTACAATCTATGAATGTGCATTGTGTGTTTGTTGCTACTAACATCATTAAATTGTGTATCATGGGTTATCTCCATTGATCCGTGTTGAACTATGCTACGTTGAATGATATAGAACTGTTTATGTTATGCATGATGTCATGTTGTAGCACGACTCTTATGTGAATTTAGTATAAAACTACAACTGTATTTTGTTTTTTTATATTTTGTGTATCTTATCATATAACTCACCAAGCCTGGTCACAGTTTATGATTATCTGTTATATTCGTGATTAAATGATGTTCTCTTCTGTGTGTTTATGGGGTTAAATGTTTAGCGTAAGCCTTTAAGATATAAGAAGGATTCAAATGTTTCAACTCATTCCTAAAAAGGATAAAGGTGAGAAAAGATAAACTTCAATCGTATTTATCATTGGTCCATTTTGGACCAGTCATCTTCTATCAATTTCACCAGATGTTATCAATGTTTTGAAGACCTTCTCGTAGATCATTCGTAGATTGCAGGGTCGCGTTTGAAAGCTTTGAAACATTACTACAATCTGGAGGAAGAATCGATGTACTAGAGAGAAAATCAGAAATGTACAAGTTTGGTTCAGTAGGCAGTGACCTATCCCATCATGGAATTTCCCTTTAATAGCCATACATTATTATTTCAGTCCGAAGTTTAATGTATCGTAGTTTTTCTTAGTGGTCCAGATTTTATGTGTATGGAGACGCACAAATATGCGTGCAACATGAAGGGGGAACTCTTGCCCGCTTGTGGTTATCAGAAAATTATATAAGTGTTAACTGGTTAATATTTATATAAAAAATAAAAATGTTACAAATGTTAAATATTAGGAGAGCCTAGAGATGCGGGAAGATCCCGACATAACCCATAAGGAGAGAGATGGAACATGCGCTTCTGACAATATAACTTCGAGGGGTTGCAAGTAAAGTATTCAGACTTTAACGAGAAATTAAATTTGTTATCTAATCCTTTAAAAAAGAAAAAGTTAAGTAATAAATTAAACCCTTGTATATTTTCCTCTTCCATCTTATGATGGAGAAGAATATGCATGGCTGCCTGAATATGCACAATCCCCTAAAAACGGTTGATTGTCTCTAGAGGGAAAACCTTTTGTATTATGTGGATATCTCTTTTAGTTTATTATATTTGTCCATATATTAGTTCTTCTAAAAAGAATGTCTTAGTTTAAAAATATGTCTTTTAAAAACAAAACATCACCTTTAAACAAATCATTTGTATCGATTTAACTTATACTAAAAGAATTAAATTTTTGTTTGATTATTAATTTTAATTTTGAATTAAAATCATCAAAACGGTTATTTTTACTTACACGTGAATACTCGAGCTCACTGTATGCATTCGAAGGATTTCTAGCTCACTTAACTTTATTTTTCCCTCATCAAGAAATCCTAGGGGATGCACTTTCAAGCTTACAGGTAATGGTGCAGATAGTTTTACTGATATCTTTTTGATTTAAACTCGATAATCACGATAGGATAATCTCGATAATCACGATCACTCAGTTTTCTCAAACAACCACCGCCGAAGACATGCTAAAACATAAGCAGTTGTCGAAGCGAAAACAAACCACTGTTCTGCAAGTTCCTTATAGTGGTATAAAGTCTGCCACCGCTACTTGCTTCTATTGAACAAAAGTCTGCTACTGATATGGTTGTTACAAAAACAAACAGCACACAATCCAAAGAAGCTACTACTTCTTGTACTGCTACAAACGCTGTTGTCTCTACTGCTATAAACTCTGGTATATACTCGTGTTTATAAAGATGTCGACGCCAAAGATGTCTGCAGCAACACGTTGAAGACTGTACGCTGCATCCTTTCTACTTGGATAAATGTACAAGTACCGCTATGTGCTGCAGAAAGATGTCGAAGTTGCCTATTGTACTCCGGTTATGTGGAACCTCCTGTTTCTGTGCTGACATCTGCAGGGCCGTGGAGTAGTAAATGTAGTTAGATAACAAGCATAAAACATGTAGCAATTGCTTCAAACAGAGAAACTATCTTTTGGGCTGATGTGTCTCGAAGAAGAGCAATGCAGAGCGGCATAAATTCAGGAAAGATATTTACTGTCTCGAAGAGGAGAGCGTCGTTATCAATTCTCGGGGAAGGTAGACTGAGGAGTCACTCCTCGTCTTCAGGAGGTATAGGAGTAAAATATCTCCTACGGCCCTGGTGGTTGGCAAAGAAGATGATGTCTATATCTTTGATTGTAACCGTCTCTGGATGAACGATGGATTTTCACAATGCTTCGCTCCTAGCTCGCTGTATCTCATTCTCCATCAACCATTTACAGGATGGAGTATACTTCCTTGACCGAATCATCGACCTCAGAGAAGTGCGCAGTGTGCTACCCAATGGATGCCGGCTCTTATATTTGTTAAACTGTAACGCTCGTTGCAATATGTTGTTAGAATTGAGCTCGATCTTGTTCTTCGTGTCCGCGGCACTTAAGAGTGTAAATAGTTCCTGCCTATCTGCAAGCGCTATCAGTAATATTTTTCATCGAGCAACGGTGGTGCACCTCAGATTGGTCCTTCATGCAGTACCAGCCCATGCCCACGAAGGTGTGAAGGCCACGGTTGTTCAATCTCTTCACGCAGACCTCCCCTCCCAATGATCTATTGATCCCTCTCCAATCGAGGACAAGAAGTAAGCAGTTTTTCACATCTATAGGACTCGTCGCCTGCAAAGAGAGGACTCCTTGAACATGGACATGGAGTAAAGCGCCTCCCCTCTCCACGAAGATGAGCCCACTATCGCATTGCTGATGAAGAAATGTACATAAGTAACTCCAACAAGCAAGATCAAGGTCCGCACCAGTCCGGCTATAGTGAGGAAAACTTCAAGGGTTTTCACAGGGCAGGATTTCTTCAGACGAGATACGCATGGCTTGCCCGCATGGATCGCACGAGTTGCCTGTCGCATTTGCATCCGACGGAAAGGCTTGGTGCTTACACCCTATTCTATACAGTCATGTGTTGAAAGATTTACAGATGCAAGACAAGGTTTTCTGCATGTACACAGACGATACAACCGGTTTGATGAGATTCGGATCATCCTGCCTACGAAAGTATTTAGGATAAGAAAAGATAACGGATCTAGTGTCTTTTGAGGATAAGCCAGAAGTCTTGCGAGTTTACATAGAGGAAATGACCTTAATGCACTGATAACAGTGACTCGTTCCTGAGAAAGCATAATCGATCTTTACAAAATCTAAGCAAGGCAGGAGGAATTATGGAGGTTTAAGACAAAAGCGGAAATCAATATAAACGTTGCTCCTAGTAATATACAAGTCGGTCTCAGAGAAAAAAATTTAATCGGGACGGTAACAACGGATAGGGAGGTGAAGTCGATGGAAGTGCAAAGCGGTCGAAACGACAGTTGTGTGCACATAATGGCTCGATTGTCTGCAAGACTGAGGGTGCAGCAGGGAGCAGAGGACTGGTTGGTAAGTGTGTGGACGGATATGCCGATATCATAGGGCTGGACGGCACGAAGGAAGGGCTACTGGGACTCCATGATATCACAGTGGAGGGAGACGCTAGAGGGCTAGAAGGTACCAGCAAAGGACTACCGGGACTGCAGGGAAGGGATGCGCGAACAGAATTCATTGGTGTCCTTGTTATCTGAGTCTGTAGGCATTGGCAAGAAATTGAACAGACAGCGTACATGAGAGTAAGATATCATACATGAGGCGGCGGTGTATAACGTAGAGGAGAGAAGCTGCTGCCGTGATAAAGATAGGTGACCGCATATACTCTCCCATACCGCTCCCGGTCGAGAGAAAAGCGTAAAGCAAGAAAGAGAAAGTTACCTTGGCCGAATTACATGTCGGTTGTCCATCGCGGTCCTCGCTGCCACCTGCAGTAACTCGATGTTGACAACCTAAAGGGAGAGCAGTACAGTTGCACGTCGAATCCAAGTCAGTGAGACGATCTGACAAAGCAAAACAGAGAATTCTTACTCCGTCGACCACCAGTTCTTCCCTGAAAGACGTAGTGGTTCATGATCGATGAGAGTCCCGTCCCCCGATCGAGCAGCACCACTCTCACCTACGAAATCATCTGAGAGATGCAGTCGCTGCCATCCCATCCCTCGATCGAGCAGCAGCAGTCTCATCTGTGAAATCGTCTGAGAGATGCAGTGGATGTATCGTCCCGCTTCCGTCTCCACAAGCAAAAGCAGCATCGACCTGCCATCTTCTGATCCCACCTGCAATCGAAAGCGAACAAGCGAACAAGAACGAACTGCAAACATGCTTTCAGATCCGGTCCCACCAGGAATCACAGCAGCAAAGAAACAAAGCGCGCATCGAGACAAACAGCCAAAGAAACGAAGCGAGAAACACAAGTTTCGAACCCCGTCATCCCTCCCAACGTAGTAACGAAAGCAGCAAAGAAAGAAGCATCCACGCTACATGAAATGATGAAAAAACAGCCATTCCACTAAAACGAGACGAGCAAACGAAAGCGAAGAAAGTAAGCACGTCCACATCGACATTGGCAGCCGCGGTCTAGAAGAGATTACGCAGTGATAGACGTAGCGAGGAAAAAACAGCCGTTCCGCTAAAACGAGACTAGCAAACGAAAGCGAAGAAAGTAAGCACAGCCACATAAGCATCGGCAGTCGCGGTCCCGAAGATTACGCGGTGATAATGTTACGATGGAGCGGAAAAAAGGTTTTTCGTGGCCGTCAAAAACGTCACGGCTTACTCCTCGCGTGATGATTAGGTTACTGCTACATTTGCGGCAGCCAACAGAGTTTTCCGCTTTCACTCCATCCTGGCCGTTCCAGCTTTGCGATGATGATTGATTGAGCATGCTGCCCTCTTCAGTAAGGAGATGGAAGAGGTGAATTAATTGAATTAGAATCTGAATGCATGCTTCAGAACGAGTGGTTATCCTCGAAAATTCCTGTTTATTAGAGAACTCAAACCTCACTCCGTAACGATGAAAACCAAATCACGATTTAAACCAATAAGTTTTAAATGTCCAACAACAATGTTAGAGCGAGCAGAAAGTGCTCAAACATGGGATCGAGAAGTTTAGAATAATTACCATGGAAAAAGAAGACTTTTGACATACGACCACTTCAATTTATTTTAATTTATTATTTATGCCGAATTTAGAATTTATGGAGAAAGAAATCTCCATAAGAGAATTTATAGAGTTTATTTTATGAGGTTAAGAAAACTCCATAAATTGTCCTACTCCAGTGACGGGAATGTTTTACGACAGAGGATTCAGAACTCTACCTATGGTACAATAGTAAACCATAGTTTATCAACACGGTAAGTCGATGTAGTGATACCAAAGGAGCAAGTTTTCTCCATTTTCACAAATACTGGATGTTATTTTTGTAAAAAGATTGATACTTCTATGTGAATAGAGATTGAGTAGACAAAAAAAGTGCATAAAAAATGAGATGAAAGAGGTTTTCACGTATATACATGGTGAGTACAAGAGAAACTCTAATGATGAGTTAACTTTCAAATTAATTATATTTAATTAATTAATACTTAACTACCAGCCGTCGATCTACTAGAGCTTAAAAGTATATCAAGAATTATATTAACATAATGTATTTACTCATCAGAAAATGCTATTTTATTTTATTAAACCATGACGTTCGTACACTCGTTCCAAATTTTGTAAGGTACCTGCTCCTAACTTAAGTAAGTGGTTATAACTCATAACTCTAGATAGTTTTATTACTATAGTAATCATTTGAAGTAAAATACACATCAGACGATATATCTCAGAAAGTTGACATGTGCAGTCCGATTAATATGAACAAATGACTGGTTTCACAGTCGATAACTAGTCAAGAGTGTGATTAAGCAATAAATCGATAAGAGAAGTGTGATTTGACGTAAGAAGCTTCTAGGATCAAACAAATTTCTATTCCAGACGTCTCTCTAAATATGAACGTTTTGACTAGAATCCCCTACAAGAAAACCTTTACGTTCAGTTATGCGAAATAATTTGACTCGAACTCTTTTGTAAATAAATGGCAGAGAATCATTAAGCATTCTTTCTGAAGTGTAAAGAGGATAGGGGGAATATTATTTTATTGGTTTATCAAAGATTAATTATTCTATGCAGATATCTCCGTTGATCATTCCTAAACAAGACCATGAAAATTATGAAAATTTATGGAAATTTATGGAAATTTATTACCATAAACAAAATTGTTTTCCCGTAAATTTTAATATTTAACTTGTCAAGATCCACCCACAAGATCAAGTCTTAGAGATATAAATATATCTTATGGTTGTCTTGAAATCTAGTTAGTTACGTACACCCGATAAAATGATTACTCCGGGTACCCGGAGTCCCGGATACACATCATAATGATATAATAGGGTTCTCAAACCATACCCCGTCAGATTGAAAACGAGAATAAGGTTAGTAGAGTTAACTTGCTTATGTCATAGTTGTAAAAAACATGACTGCAGGTTTGAACGGAGTCTGTAAACGAGTTTAAGTCTTTGAGAGTCTTTATAGTCTTTCTCGAAACTTGAACTGAACTTTTCATAAACTGTTTAGTTATGAGACTTACGTCAAGTGACATAAATTTGTTACAGAGTATCTCTTGAGCCTGTAACGTTTACATTGGATTGCCTTGACGTGCATTACGACAACTGACGTCCAGAGTTACGACTGAAGTTTGATACCCCTAATGACAATTAGATAAATATTCTACTCGTTTACGAAAACAAGGTTAAGAAAACAAGTATTATATATTAATCAGGTTTTCAAAATGTTCCTTTACTGTGAAGAATTTCATAAGATGTTATAAATTCTCTATTAAGTAATAGTTCTGACTCAATCTATAATATATTAAATTTCAAATTTCAAATCAAATCAAATTACAGTAAAATGGGGTTAGATGGGTTTTCTAGACATTCGAGATACTAAATTTAGAGGGGAAAGGTTGCAAAATTAAGTTATGTATAAAGTAGAAAAATATCAGAAATTAGAAAATTAGATGTTATATAAATTATTGATTGTCAACTTAGAAGACTAAAGAGGAGCTCCCCTATGGATTATAGTTGATGTTGAGCAAGAAAATGTCTCATCAGATTCGTCAAAAATCTGAAAGTGCAAGCTTATTATCAAACTAACTTGTTGATGAACTCGTAACTGGAGGATGTAGCTCTTTGTTAGACATATATGTCATATGTGAACAAGACGACACCATGTCAAAGTAATATATTATTATTATTTTGTTTTGAACCTTTGATCTGTTCATATGAATGATATAATATTTTTTATCATATGGATTATAGCGTTAACTTCTTTTATTACTCTCAATGTTAATCATAATAGTTTTAAAATGGATATAACCACTTCATATTCTATTTTGGTGGATCAAAGACTTCTAAAAACTATATTCAAATGAATCAAGGAGAGAAATTGTCAAAAGTATCATATCAGTCTCGTGATGAATCACTAATTCTGCAATGATGTCATGTTCTAGAACATCATGATAATACTTTCAATCATTTCTGTTGATGCTTAAATATCTTTATTTTATATAAGAATAAGAAATAATATATATGAAATGAATAAATTAAAACTTTTATGTTACTTATTATTATTATTATATATTATCACATAATTATTTTTGGAGTAACTTTATTTGTTCTCACATGTTTTGATACATCCCTTTGTGATATCCTCGAGACTCCTAATTGAGATGATCATCGTGAAACGAGTAGATTATAGCAAATTTTTGGAAATAGAACTTACTATTTTAAATGACATCGTGATCTTACAAAGCAAAAATATCATTATTAGGGGACCTACTATTGTCGTTGTACTAAGATGTGCATACAATAGAACAGTCCCTCAAAGCCTGAATGGAAGATCTAAAGCTCGAGGGTTCATTAGTTATTTCGTTAATATAAGTGAAAGTAAAAAGTATTTTTTTAAAAAGAAATTTTAAAAGTTTATTTTTATAAAAACATGGTATTTTATATTTCATTTTGAATTATGATCATGTATTGAAATGAAGACATAGACATAATAGTACATAGAATGTTACAAACTAGTCCAAAGTCGAAGGACACGATCGTAGGACAGATTAAACATCGTAAGGGGGTTTGATATATAAAGAACCGTTCAAGGAAAGAAATTCTAGTTAAATATAAGGATATTAACATACTGTTAATGAAAGAAAGTGTTTTGACACTTTCTTTCAATATATAACACTAAAAAGATATTTAAGCAAAGATGATAAAGAAGTGACTTCAAATTATCTCCAAAGCTGCATCATCAACTTGAATCATAATTATTAACAATATAATATACATGCCTCTTGAACTTTGTCCCAAAAAGAGAGAAGACGACAAGCGTATGTTGACAGGCTAATTGGTGGAAGTGTCAATTTCTAGGGGCATAATACAAGAAAACATGGTTCAAAAGATGGTCACATACTAGAGACTTGGCAGGTTCCACCATCGAAAACGCATCAACTTGTTGTTAACACTAGTTCATGTTTAAACCGCTTGTGCCCAAAGAAATATGGCGGGTGACTAAGAGTAACTCCTTTACTATGGAATTTAAGCATTATACCTAAGATGATTTTTCGAAAGATCAAATTATCTTTGCTGAAAGAATTTTCTTGGGAGAATATAATTTGTTAAGTACAGATTTAAAAATAAAAGCTCTCCATATCTCTTTCAACGTAACGTGTACATTAACAATCTTATTGAATTTATTAATTTATTTCAAGTTTAAAGTCTTGAAATTTAAGCTGTCATGGATAGGTTCCACTCCAAGGCTATGCATTTCTGAACTCTTACTCCCTTCTTCTAAGGTTCATATAATAGGATAAATACACTCAATAAAAAGAAATGTTTTTTTATAGGATTCACAATAGAGGAATAGTTATACATAATCTTTCCAAGAGAAAGTTGAAACTAGTTTAGATGTACAACAAACTATAATACTAAATGAATTAGATTCTACACTTAAACTATAATAGTTTAAGTGTAGATATGTTATATTAAACCTAAGTACAAAAATGAAGAAAAATGTATATTTTTCTCTATTTACTTTAGGTTAGGAAACAAAAATTATTTTATTTCAAACAATCACAAAATAATTTTTTAATACTGTTCAACTGGATGTTGAATAATTATTTGTGAAGTTATGGGAGAGCTATGATTTACCTTTCTATTTTTGTAAAAGATATTATCAACAAAAATAGATTGATATAAGTATAATTTCTTTGTCTTCAGATAGCTAATCCACAAGATGAGCACATCCGGTTTGAAAAGCATATAACGAGGCACTTGGGATTCCTACCAAAAGTCTTTGTGCAAAAAATGACAAAAAAATTCACTTGTCTCTTTCGTCTTTTATCTTCTTCTGATTTTCAACAGAATCGAAGATTACCTATCCCTACCAAAAGTCTCTGTGCAAATAATGACAAAGCCATTCACTGTCTCTTTCATCTTTTGTCTTCTTCTGATTACAACAGAATCGACGATTAGCTATGAAACATGTTTGTAATCCCTCACCTGACCTACTACTATCTGTATGGATCCGAGAAGGATGCGAGAACTTACAAGGGCGAGAGTCAGACGTTTTAGAGAAAGTACTTTCACTTATGTATGATGAAAATAGAGAAATGTTATACCATATATATATTTTTTAATTATATGTTATCCACATCAAAAATTCCGAAGAAATATAGAAAACACCCATAAGGCAAGGCCACCCACAGCTGCTTCCAAACGTATAAATCCAGAGCCTTAGTAGAAGCAGTCCTGATTTAACTGTAATATTAATTTATTACCTAACCTTTTCCAAAAGAAGGGTTATGTTACTGTCAGACCGGGAAGAAGAAATATTAACCATAAGCATATTAATTGCCACATGGGTGTTGATTAGAACATAAAGGCGATGGTCTTCCAACAAACTGAAAGCTTGTTATTTAACTTGTTTAAGCAACAAGCTTATTTAAATTTCTTTAAATTTATGATAAAAGCCCTTTTCCCACGAAAAAGGTTTGTGATAGATTAAATCGATGCATATTTGAGTGTGAGAAAGAGGTGAGTATATAAATATACACTTGAATATATGCACGGATGGGGTAATTCTAGGAAAGCATTCGATGTACATTCGAACACTCTTTAAGGCTTTCTTGATACATTCTTTGTCACATTCTGTTCTCCATGGCATTGTTTTATGTGTTGAGTTTTCATGTCCATGTAGGTGTTTTACAATCCTTTCTATGGGAGTTGGCTTTCCACTGGCCACCAGCAGCCATGTCAATTACCTATAATTGTACATACACGTCCACATAGCGAAGAAACTTATACTAAAACTCGTAAAAGACTTGGAAAGTACGTTTCAGGAGGTATCTCTGGGACTGAAGAAATATGAGTTTCAAGTATTAGCCCTCGCCGTGCAGGACCTTCATATCTCTCTGGGCTTTCACAGTGAACTGCTACTACATGAGAAGAAGTCAAGTTTTAGATCTTCTCCTACGTATACAGCAGGCCGATGCTGGAGCTCCTAGCTAACGTTCGGTCTGTCCTTAAACTCAACTTATAACTGAAGCTGAGGACGCTGACTCTGATAGGAGTATGGCTCGTCAGCAAAGTGTCTATTCTTTGCAGGATCTCAGCTTCTCTTTCGCCCTACGGAACGCTACTTCCACCACTTGCAACACTAGAATTTGGCAATGGGAGAAAACCTTTGGCAGCCTCACTCGAAGACCCAGCTTAAATCCACACAACCAGAGTATCCGTGTCTCTCACGTGAGACTGGCTCTCTCTCTCTCTCTCTCTTTCTCTTTCTGTCTGTCTCTCTGATGATGATCCAAGGCTCCGTTTTTTTCTCTAGCTCCTAGAATTTGACGGGGAAGGAAGGAAAGAACCTTAACCATTTGGGTTTTCTGATCGTGGTTTACTAGCGAGGGTAGAAGTCTCTCAAGACTGCTTGACGGCTTGCCAGTCACCTGTCGAAGCTTGGACAGAGCGAAACAAGCAGACAGTGCAGAAAAGCCAATACATACGAGTCGATTGTTGCATGTAAGCAGCAACTGCATTTTATTATCATGTTCCAACTTGATTATGAATCCGACGATGGACTGATTGTCTGGGATCACCAATCCGGCCAGTTAGAGGTGAAAGTAAAGGAATAAGCAACGGGGGCTTTTCCGAAATCGGAGAAGCTATTAAATGAAGCATCTAGATGCAGAGGCATTTATGCAGTAAGAGATGTATATTACTTCAAGGGAGAAAGACCGTAACCACTGCTGAGCTGACCAACTAACTTCCTGGGATGTGCACTTGGGAACAGAATCTGTTAAATTTTTTATCATCGAAAGAACGTATACCTATACGAGAAAGTGAGTACTCTCCTCTGATGCAAGTTTTTGGCTTTGACTTATCAAGATGTATTTATATATGGTAGCTCCACCGTATATTTCAGTTCCATTGATCCTGACAATACGGTTCTCAAAACTCCTGTTGTTGCCAACTTGAAGGTGCTGAAGTGAAGGATTGGTTCCAGTTGCTGCCTCCCAGGTACTCACTCCGTTCAAGTTTTTGCCTGTTGACTCAGATTCATGCCTTAGTAGTATGTTTCTTATATAAGGAGTGAAAGTAGTCGAACTTTCAAGCAGAGTACGTACTGTCTACAGCTTGCAAGTCAACATGTTCTCCAGAAGTTACTTTCTTTAGTACTGGGATGAGTGAGGGTGTAGTTCTCTGCGGAAAAGTTCAGACTGTAATAAGACCAAGGTGATATATAGTATTTTCCACTCATATGTACTTATGTTCGCTCTCAATTCTTAGTCCACCGTTATCCAGTTCACAGCTCGATAGCTTTCGAGCAGTTATTCGGTGTGATAACACATCTTCCGAGTGAATCTGCTCGGAGGTGGAGCTGCAAATTGTCTTCCTATAGCTACTAACACTCCCTTTCTGGTTTGGTCTTCTGTGTCGGGAGTACCCATGCAAGTTTGTCCCACCGACTTTCCTGTTCTACTCTGGTGTTCTAAGTAGAAAATGGTAGTACCACCGCCCCTGAAAACACTAGAACAGCAGAACCTGGTACAGAAGCTTATCACTTAGTATATATCATCCGGACATAGAGACAGTACATAGAGTCATGAGTTGGTTGGTGGCTTCTTGACCTCGGGATTTATCTTCTTCTTTTCTTGCCTGGCATTCTTCGTGAATGTTCTGTAGGGACCAGTAAGGACATGTTCTGTTGGGAGAGTAAGAAGGAAGGTTCATTCCACATCTTAACCTTAGAGTTCATAGCATAGCTGATGGTGGGTTTGACAGCACTAACCTGCCTTCTGTTACATTTCCGATGTTGTGCGCCGGACTATCAGGGTTTCGCCCTCACTTGAAATATGATGGGATGTGAACGCAGTCGATTTGCTGCTGCAGATGCTGCTCCGACTTCTAATGCCAGTTCTGCTGTACGAAACCAAAATGTTGAGGTTTCTGTTCCTCGCACGCAGAGGCAAACAAACGATCTCTTCATCAACTTGAAGGTGAATGGGCACAACGGTCGGCCTATATTCTTCCGTATGAGGAGAGCAGCAACCTTACAGAGACTGATGCTTACAGAGACTGATGGAGTCAACTGCACTTCTCGGTCCGTCAGTCCTGGCTTGGTCAACTTCACTTCAGGTGGCAAACGCCTTCGTGGTGATCAGACTCCTGACGAAGCAGACCTGAAAGATGATGACGAGATCGATGCACATCTTCACCCATCGTTCACATCCCGTGTGAACGATGGGTGAAGATGCCTGTGCTTGTGCTTCTACCTGTTCTACCCTTTTGAAAGTCACTCATACTCCTGCCATTCAAGTGGGTAAAACCATGTTCACTTCCCAGCTTTCCAGTACTTCCTGCTCCCTGCAAGGATGTGTCGTACTTGGGACTTGGGAGGACGTACTGCCTTTGCTGTTGATGGAGTGACGTAGATCACCTCCAAACCCGGTATGAACCGGTCTCATCAAGGCTTTTGCTACAGCGCACTCCGGTGGGAAGAGTCAGATACTGCTGAAGATGATCCTCTTGTAGCTCCAGAGTCCAATACATTCTCCTCCAATGTCTGTCAGGCATGTCAGAAGGGTCTCATGTTTGCTTTTGCTCCTGCTCCTGGTGGGTACCATTGATGATTTAGCATCTGAGAGATCACTGCCTGTCCACCCCGCAGGGACTTGTATTTCTCATCAGGTGATTCATCCTGCTTTAGCTGTATATATTTAGATAGCTAGATGGTCTGATCGACCGAAGACTTAACTTGTCGACTCAAGTTATCACTTATTAGGTAGCAGACATTTATATAAGTATTCTGCTGCTCTCGGTTGTAAGAGCTAAGTTGTTGGTGTAGCTTGGGCACTTGTATGCCATACCAGATGATCTACCACACAACGGATTTCAGTATCATGTACAGCTGATCATATGTAAGTTATACGTACGTGAATTTACGATGGATATTCATGCCCATCTTTCTTCTGTGTACACCACCTGCGTGGAAGGTTGCCAACTTCTTCGATCTAAGTTGTGATGGCAAAACTTGTGAATACATTTCTGAACGGCTCACGTGCATGAAAGTTCACTCAACAACGATGGAAATGCGGAGATGTATATACACTTGTGGTCCTGGACAAGTCATCAACTATACGAGATAACTCCCCTAAAAGCATCACTCGAATTCAAGTGATGCTTTTAGGGGAGCAGAACTCGTATGCATGGTAGAAATCCCACTTTCTGCACCGACAAACCTCTACTAGGAACGCTAACACAAAGAAGCGTTGCCGTTGGAAGTTCAGAATGCGTAGCAGACTAGCAGTGAGTATGGCATGGTCCACCACTCTTTCGAGACCCTCAAGATCTCTCTCCTGTTCCCACCTTTTGTCGCTTGTGCCGTGCGTCTGTTATCTCCCCAAGTGGTTTTAGCGTGCAGTGCCAGTAAACAGCTTGTTTTTGAGAATACTCCCTCCACGTACCGTACTACCCTCCCCACAGTTATCCTAGAGATGCGTTTGCTCCAACTAATAGCCATCCTTCGTTCTGGGGCCTGCATATCCTGCAGAGCCCGTACTTTGGTTGATATCAAAGTGATGACCCCACGTCTCATTGCACGGGACCGACTGTAAGGGACGACTTGAGCTCAGCACGTAAGTTGTCTTCACACTGCCAGATTCAAATGCATAACTCGCTCCTCCGGACAGCAGAGCCACAGCGTATTAGAGGATTCCACTTGTTGGAAACAGTTTCTCGTTATAAACAGTCCCGCTTCGCCAACTCCAAGTAGTGCCACCTATGAGAGGTCTTTCCCTGGCTTTAGCAATCAGAAAACTTCTCTTTTAAAAAGTTCTAGAACTCAAAGAAACACCCTTAGCCCAGCAACATGAAAAGTGCGGCAGCTTCTGATGGTTGGTCACATCAAGAGATGGGGGGAGATCTTTCAGCCGTAGATGATTCCACGGCCACAGTTTGGACACTGCACTCACCAGCTCACATTCAGGCTGGCTGTAAACATTGCTCTCGAAGGACCGTACTCCCTATTGTCTGTTTCGGTTCAACCTCAGTAGACTCACACGGTAGGCAGGGTACAAACAAATATTACTCAAAATATACTATGAAACAATGATGGACTAAAAGTAGACTTCAAAATGCTAAAGCCGCTTGCAGATTCAACTTCAAATGCTGCTTAACAAGCAATCATCCAAGTGAAGGACAATCGTGAGGGTTTATCAGAAACAAAAGGATGATGACAAACAAAGGGATTATGGTCAAAGCTCTGAAGTCAAATGTGCGATAGGGGTGATGGTCTTTCCACTATACAAATGAATTACAGGTGACTGCATTTTAATCACTTACACTCGTGTCGTGATCTGACGGAAGACTCTCGGGTGTCTAGAACTGATATACAAGCACAGTCGGTCCGCTACGTATCAATATACAGCCTACTAACAGCAAAACTCTCTACGTTATCAAGGCCTCGAAGGATCTAAAACTCAGTCACACGATGGTTGTGAGGAACCGCAGCATCCATCTCCTTTTAAAGGAGTTCTACGGGTACAGAGAAAATTGCATTACTCTAACTCGTACATGAAATCTCCTCCTGAGCAAGTCCCCAACCTGGCTATGGTTCTCGAAAAAATATTATTGTCACACGAAGCTTCTAAGCTCCAGCTGCCTTGCCTACATGGATGCACAATGATCTGATAAATACCACTGGTACTCCGTATCGAACTTCGGGCTCGTTACTTTCCCTTCGGAGGTCAGCTCCTCCACCATCAGCATCTAAAAACCAGTGGTCTGGGTACAGTTTTTCGGTTCACACATGTTCTCAACAAATTGAGCGACCTAACAAGATAAACACATACGTCCCCGTCTTCTTAATATATCCGACTATCCAAGGCGTTGCTCCCCACCCTTCGGGCAGTCCTCGACCAACAATGTGGAAGGCTTCCCCACAATTTCCTTTCTCGAGGATGGGGCCGAGTTACCCTCCTCAACCGTTCCCGGCTCCAGGAAGGGATTAAACGGTGACATCATCATACCGTGATCATCTAGAGAGGCACGCCTCGGACTTCCTTGATGATTACCATCTATTTGCACATGAGAGCTAATCCCTGTATACTCTGGGTTCGCAGATAGGGGCGAGTTGCCGTTGGCCACATTCGGCTCCAGAAATGGATTATTTGGGAACATGTGTTTGATATCTTCATTTTCCACTGACATAAACCTTTTTGGACTCCCCTGATAACCCGGACATTCCTCAGAAATCCCATCCGTCTGCAGGAACGAGCTATTCATCTTCGGAGGATTGTTATCTGGATGGCCATAAGCACCCTCTTCCGTTTGCAGAAACATTCGCTTCGGACTAGCTGGTGCCTGCTGAAGAGGAGCCTGCTCGTTGTGCAGGCTCGGAGAATCCCGAACGACCGTGACAACAGCAGGCTTCCTGTGAGATGATGAATTGCCGTTGGCCTCCAAGGATAAAGCTGGGGAGATCGAAACATCCTGTTCTGAGTGCACCGAAGGACAGTTTGGTTCAGTCAAGGAACCAGCCTCTTGCCCGGGTGAAATCGAGCTTGCAAAACTGCTGACAAGTGCCTGTGGAAAAGGCGGACTCCCATCCTCCCTCGCAATCTTGTGACCCGAATTTGATGACTCCCTCGAGGCAGTAACAGCTGGTGGTGGAGCCAGAGGACTGAAGGTAGCGAGGACCTCCGGTGTCAGAAAAGGATTAGTAGAACTAGGTGAAAGACCATTGGGTGTAACCTCTCCGGGGGATAGGAATGGATTACTCGGAACCCCCATCAGCTCAATTTCATTTCCACCAACCTTTGTGCCGGTGGGTGGCATCTCCTTGACGGCAGGGAGCGTAGCAGCTGGTGTCCTAACAGGAGAGCCATTCTCTGGGGTACCAGCCCGACTATCTGGAGGGGACACAGGCAGAGGCGAGGCAACTTCTCTGTGCTCGCGGGTGTAAAACTTGTCATCCCGAACTTCATAATGCTCTGCAGTGCGAACTTCCTGGCAGAGAGAGCAAAGAGAGCAGAACATCCACTGTGCACAGTCCGCAATATTGGGATACCCACAACAGCACTTGTTTGCAGGTAGTTTGTACCTTTCTCTCATTCTAATTCTCCAGAAACCACCATAGAGCAGGCCGAACGCGCACAACACTATACCTGCGCCCCCGATACTGTGCCGGACGACCCTATTATCAATATTAATCGCTGCCAGGTCGAATATCCAGAAAGGAGCGGTGCAAAGCAAGACGAAGGTGACAATGTGCACATACCGATTACCGAATCCTAGACGATCCATGTTCCAACCAAACACACATGGACAACAAACGGTGGAGAGAATTGCTACCGGCTTATCCTGTGCACAATCAAACACACCTCCCCTCCACTCCGGATTTTCCACGAAAGTTCCTCCTCCCCTGTCAGCAAATGACAATCTTCTCTCCAGCATGCGGTAAACTTTAGTCCGAGCTGCATATTTTTTATGCTTATGACGCTGCGGTTCCAGACTTGCTCTCTCGATATCGTCCCCGCTACCATCTGACGAATCCAAGTCAAAATCTTTCCCCAAAGGAGAAAGAGTGTTGTAGATGCCTGCACCTGCTGCACCACCCATGGACAAGCAAAGACATAGCGCGACGCCGATAGCTGGACGCTCTGCCCTCCTGTAACCCCAGTTGAGCCCGCATAGAGCATACTGCGCCCAGCAATTGAGTTGCAGCAACGAAACTACGACCAACATGTGAGCCCACTCGTGTGGTTTCCTGGTCCCATTCTTGCAGTAGACTTCTCTTAGCTTCAAAATGTCAGTAGGCTTCCACCTTATTAACATGTGCAGATGAAAGCACCGCTGGGGATGAAGGTATACACACATTAAAGTGAATAGAGCATTCAATATTTGGTTACTAACTTCGAACAACGTATCCCTTTTGGATTTCTGAGGAAGGGCACTATCAAGCATCCCAACCATCACCATGAACAAGAGTGCTCCGGAAACGCCAACCGCTAATCCCCAGAAGACAAGAGCCAAGTTCTTGGGATTCCGTACCCATTTCTTGCAAGCAGCTTTAACTTGGTCAAGCCTAACTTCACCCACTAGAGGCAGTTTGATCCTATCTTTGAAACACGTGCCAGTACATGGAGTTGGTGTTAGTCTGGAGATCTCGTCCCTCTCGTCTCTCAGCCGAGAAAACGTCCGGGATGGAGTTAAAAGCTTAGAAATATTATTTTTCCGAGGTCCGACATTCAAGCTAAGCACGGGAGGCACTGATAACGCCAGTACGGGAGATCTAGAATTATTTCTCGGCGATGAAAAAAAGGTACTTCCGGTTTTACTCTTTGACGAACCCTCTGGTGTACTAAGAACGTCTTCCCCCTTTTCGCGCAAGCTGGAAAACAGGCCTTTCGTCGATGCACTTGAAATCGAGTGATTGGGTAAGTTGTCCGCCACACCATTCCCATTCCCTTCAACCGTCATTGTTCACAACTCCACATAGCAGTCTCTATCTCCTGCTTCCTAAACACCCCCACCTCATTTCCCAATACATCCGTTGTCCGCCAACTAAATCACCTCTAACTCCCCGCCTGTGCAGAATCCCTGTGCTCCTGGTTCATTCCCTCAGCTCACAACCAAAGTCAAATCTTTATCTCACTCTTGGATGGACTGTCGAAAAGCTCGAGAATCCCACAAACTCCAATATTTCCCGGTTACTTTTTCCGAGGCCAGACATTCCGCTGCGGGTGAATGCGGTCTTCTTGAGACACTCCAACTCTCCGTATCGCCAGACTCGAGTGGAGCCTGTACACTCAAAGGCTGGCTGCCACAAATCCTGCCGGGCTGACAGAGATGACGTACACACACTCTCAAAGGAAGAAGAGAAAACACTCACATGTCATTCTCTCTCCTTCTGTCTCCCTCTCAACCCTTCTGGCATTGCCACTCCATACTACAGCCACCGCCGAAACGAAACAACGCAACGCCCCACTTTCAGCATCCTCAGCACACTCTGCAATCAAGCGCCTTTCGTCAACTGAACTTCCGCGTGAAACAGAACAGAATCCCGCATGTCACACCCGAGTCGCTCGCCTTTCCCTCGTTCGCTTCCCTCCTTGCCTTAGCTTCCTTCCTTCGCCTTTCCTTCCGTCTCTTCAGCCTAACAACACTGACTTAGACGAAGATCACGCGTGGGGGGCGGAGGGTGGCAGCTCCGGCTTCGCCAAGCAAGAGAGAATCAGGCCTGCCCGATTCGACAGCCAGCGAGCGTCAACTCCCCCCGCGCTCACTCCATTGCCACACCCACCTCTCCCATCCATTCCATCGCCCGCCCTTCCATCTGGACTCCTGAGTAGAGTAAACGTTCCCTTCCTTCCCTTTCCTTGTCTTTGCCCTTGGGACCGACTACAGTTCCCAGGAAGAACACCTCTCCTCGCTTGCCTGCCACGTGTGACTTGCCTTGCGGCCGAACCATGGTTGTCTCCCTTATTTCGAGCTTACGCTGCTGTCGTTACTTCCTTTCGACACTATATACGGTACCATAACTAACGGCCTTCCATGCTTGATTTCCGCAGAAATTTGCTTGATAAGACCCCCGAACGTTTCTCCAGCTTTATCAGACATTTTTTAATGTTTCATCACTTTATCAGACCTATGACTTAATTCTTATATTTAAATGTCTGAAATATGAATATCGTCTAGTGAGTTTACAAATCGTTACCATTATTACAATATCTAACGTAATATTTTAAGAATACTCACTTGAAGGCGACATCATCTGCCTTTCGTAAATATTAATGACAGTTTGACATAACTCGGGTACCGGAACTACAGGCAGTAGCCAGTCAAAGGTCCGACCAAGTGAAAGAATGTTAATGATCAAACTTGACAACCGTATTGGAGGAATGATCAAATAAATTTCTCTTGATTTCTGTTTATTACTATAAAATTACTATTATATTATATCGATATATCATTATACATGAGCTCATGAGTCATGAGCCAGACAGAAGTGAGTATTACGGTTTTTGAAACCATCGCTTGCGTTCAAAAAATTGATGGAACACTAGGAGGAGAAGTGATGATTCCACCAAATCATCAAAATCGATCCGAAATCCAGTATGCAAACGGTACGACACCTATGGAGTTAAGCAACATCCACTATCAACCACGATAGTTTCAAGGTGGAGATCGTCGAGGTCGGTCAGAAGAAAGACGTCAGGGAGCTCCTAGAGGAGAATGTGTCAAGAATGCTACACCTCAACCTGAACAACGTCGATGTTACAACTGTGGATGATTTGATCACATAGTTGCAAATTACCTCAATCGTTTTCTTAGAGATCCAAGACCTCCACATTGTCGACCTCTGAATCATCTGAACGAGAGGAAAGGAAATGAAGAAGTCGAGGCAAGATCGGAAAATGAAGAACACCAGTAAATGCACCTCGCGGCCTTACTGGTTCAAGGAGGGAGAAGGAAAAGGAGAATGATAAAAATAATGCGTACTTGATTGTCACGGATGGAGTCTAGGAAGGGACCTAGGTGAGAGTACTAATCGATCCTGGTGCAACAGAGAACTTTCTGTCTCTCATCTCCGTGCGTTTGCATCTATTACTGTCACATTTTGCTCAACACTCTTTCAAATTTTTTGCAGTTCTCATGGGAATTCATGAGCGTAGCAAGAGTTCCAGATATTTGTTTACTTATAATATATAGCGAAGCAAAGATCTACTTTGGAGTATAATTTTCAGTGTTTATGAGGACTTCCACTCATATCGTCAGAATAAGCAGCAGGTTAATATTAGGGGTCTCATTCTTTTCAAGAGGTATCTTGAATGGTGGATAGTGCTAGAGAGCAGTTTATATAGGTTAGGTGTTGTGGTTGTCATGAAAATAGACCATGATATCGTATCGTTGTTGTGTGGAATGTGTCTATGAATACATGACATATTTTGCTATGGAAAAATATTCACATGGAGAAGATAAAGTCAAATATTAAGTTACATTACAAATGATTTATTAACATTTTTTGTCATTCCAATATATAGAGAAATTATAAATAAACGGTTGGAGTTCATGGTGTCAACTCAACCTTTCTAAATCTATTTTTTCTTGACTAATTTGGAAACTTTTGAGAAAAGCTTCAAAATGATACCCAAATATCACAAAACTAAGCTTCCTAGAAAAAATTATACTCTTTCTAAAGCATTTTGATCACATCAAGATCAAATCTTTCAAAAATCTACTTACGAGCGAGAACATATCACCGCAAGTTTTTTCCAATCCATTTAAAATTCTGATCTAACAAGCTAGAAAAATAGTCCTCAATAAGTGCTCATTAGTTTTATTTTTCATCCAATAATAAAAAATAAAACTAATATGATATAAGCATCTCCATAATACACAAAAGACAGAAGATATGGACAAGTCCAACAGGCCATGAATCATCATTTCAGCTTTGCTGGATCAGCTTGGAAAAGGATGTTAGAATCATAAGCTTATATCAGCGCTCGGGGCTAATCGGCATTTTTTGTATTTTCAATCGGTTATAATTCTAAAAAGTCTGAGTTGAAATGGTGTCTAGTCGGATCTTTTACAAGTTAAAATTTTATAAAACGATAAATTATTCGTCAAGAAAACCGGAAAGATTTAATAAATAATCGAGAAAAACTGATACCGATCGTTGCCGTCAGATAATTTCTGGTTCCCGAAATCTTTTACCCCGAGCACAGGCTTATGACTTCTGGACCTTCTATTCTCCTTGATCTGTGTTGACGGTTTGCACGTTGCTTTCACATATGTAATTTCGTCTTACTCCTTGGGACGACTGCAACGTTCAGTTCCACTAAACGCAGAGTGTCACATTGCGATCAGCTAGGGTTCTATTGCGCCGTCCATGTGGTTAATAGTTCCGGAAGACAGAAAGTTACTTCTTATGTACAAACCTTAGCAGGGCTTAGAGCCCTTTTGCACCTGCATTTTTGAAATTGAAATATTCACAGTTTCTCACATTTTCATTACAGTTCAGTTTTGTCGACCCTGTTACAGTTTCGCGTTAAAGTTATATTTTTGGACTATTGTCTCCAAACTGCACTCTTCAGTTTCACTACAATTTCGTGGTTTGGCTACTTGGGACTACTTGAAGCTGCCACGGCACTTTTCGCTCGTGTGATCTCAAAACTGAGAACCTGAAATCTCAAAGGACCCTGTCTCAAACCCATCTCCTAAATTGTGGGAAATTGTACTTTCCTACTCCAACCCTGTTCGCATGTCCGAAACTGTGCACAATCCGGAGATGTCACTTATTACCAACCCTATCTCGCACGCGTCAATAGCCTGTTTTCAGTTTCAAAACTGCAGGTGCAGAAGGGCTCTTAGCCCCCATGTTCTGCCTCCCTTCAGCGTGTTGGTTGTTTTTCACTTCGGATCCTCTTTCCCTTTGTAAGGATTGATGAGGTCTTTCCATCCGTTGGCTATTCATTGCGTCGAGTGTTTTGTCTAGTTCCACTATGGTGCTACTGCGCCGTCCATATGGTTAGTAGTTCCGGAAGACAGAAAGTTACTTCTTCTGGCCAAACCTTAGCGGGGTTTAGCTTCCACGTTCTTCCTCCCTTCGGCGTGTTTGTTGCTTTGCCATTTGGATCCCTCTTTCCCATGTAAGGATTGATGGAGTCTTTCCATCCGTTGTTTATTCATTGCTTCGCATGTTTCACTTTCTTATGGACAAACCTGCACCCATATCCGTGTAGATGCAGTTCGATCTGATCGATGAAGATAGATGGATGAACATGTCACTGATGAAAGGTGGCCATAATCATATTCAGCTAGTGTCTTGGAATAGTCAATAGGGCCAATCAAACTGTTTCCCATAACGAGATTTACAGGATTCAGATGTACTGTAATGTTTTTATTATAGCGCATTTGCTGTGTGGTTCATTAATCATAAAACTGTCTGCAAGTGTCAGTTTCGCTTTCTGAGATCATGAAGAGTTTATTATTATTCACGCACAGAAAGAAGATTAGTTTTAGCATTTCGTGTGACCTGTGTACTTTTGTCCAAGTGAAATATTTTATATTCACTTGGTATATATATTTTTTGTTTAACACTTGAATATTTCCTGATAACAATAAAGCAGCAAAAAATAAAGAGCAAAAGTTTTCAGAACTTCATGCAGCATGCATATTTATGGCGTTTCAAAGCTCATCCCGTAGAGGTTCCCCGTCCAGTAACCTTAAATCATTTTTATGGGAAGTTGCCTGGATAGAGAACAAGTACCTCTTGGGGTCACCTTCCAACAGAATACTCGCGATGCGAGACTCCTGTAAGGTTTCTTTCTCTATTGTAATTTCTAAAGTTTCATTCATAGTATTTTGTGTTTTCTGCAAGCATTTACAGTCTTTGATATTTCAACCTTACTTTTGTTCTTGGATTTACGGAATCAACTTTGACACGTCTTCATAGGGCTACTCAAACCTCTCCCCAGATCAAAAATTACAGGATTGAGATAAAAGAACATAAGTCGGAAATGTCAAACTGTGTAACGGAAAGAATACAGAAAATATGTAGACATCCTCCTATTCAGAAGTTATCAGTGATGTTACAAAAATTACATTTAAACGTACTGGAGTCCAGTTACTATACATTTACGTACCAACTCAAGGAATGGTACATAACAGAACATATACAAACAATTACAGTATTTTGCTTTATCAGTCTCCAATACGAAAGTCAAGTTTGATCAGATCCTTCTTATTGAATCCTATATTGATCATACCCTTGACTAGCAGTAGTCTGTTTTGCCAGTCATCTTGCCACATTAGTTCATATTTTTGAGTTTACATTTTTGATATATATCAGAGATTGGTGGTACAAATTATATAAGTCATGTTCCTTCCTAGAGTTCACTATGAACTTTACATATTCATTTAATAATGAACTTCAACATTAGATGATGACTGCCAAGACGGTCTGCTGTCAGTCAAGGGTCTGATCAAGAAATACTTTGATAAGAAAGATCCGATCAAGCTTGATTTTCATACTGGAAGATTGATGAAACAAAAACGTGTAGAGTATTATAGAAATTACGAGAACCCTTTACGACCAAAAGTTGAGTGGATTTAAAAGAAAAATATATAAAAAAATTATATATATTTTATATAATTTTCTCAAAAAACATTAGCTGGTTGACAACCCCATTCTCCTATAACCAACCGACATGAAATCGAGTCCTCGTGCCAAAAGGCTTGCCCGTCCAAGGACAACACCTTTCGGCTACAAAAAACCTCAGGGCAAAAATAGACCTAAACCATTGCGTCACAGTCACAAGACTAACCCACGATTTATTTTACAAAAAAAGAAAGTACATTACTCACGATACCAAAAGAGTTAGTTTCTCACCAGCGGTTCTTACCAGGCGATTTTAGAGTTACTGATAGCGTGGCTTAGCCCCGATGTTCTTCCCTTCGGGGTGGTTGTTGCTTGGCCCTTCGGGTCCTTCTTTCTCTTGTGAGGCTTGATGGGGTCTTCCCATCTGTTTGCTATTCATTGGGTCCCGTTTCTCCTTCTTACTTGACAGAAAGAGGAAAAGGAAGAAGAGGAAAACTTTACTCACAATGTCAAAAGAGGGTTTCTGACCAGGTCTTGCAAGCTGGAGGGACAAGTGCCTAAGGGCCGATTGGTAACGCGAGCGGAAAGAGAAGCTGAGGACACAACAATCCCTCTCTACCTTATCGACGTCTGTATCAGCTACTACCATAGTAAGCGACCTCGTACATAGCTTTACCAAGTAAGCGACCCCCTAGCGAAGCTCTGTCTTGAGCTACAGGTTCTGCAGGCTGGGCCTCGCGCAAGACACGACGATTTCTAAGGCGGCTGCTGTGACGCGACACTACTTCTCGTTAGATACTCTGAACTCGGATCGTCGACCGAATCATATCCTCCGTCGGATCTGGCCGTCTCATGTTTCTCTAATTGGACCAAGGTTCGGTAACCAGCCGACCTGCCCGAGCAGTACCGATTCGGTACTGTACAAAGGGTGTATGTCAGCCGTTGGTTGGCGTTCTGGATGTAAGCCCGGCGACTCTTGGGGAACATCCGAGCCTAACTGTTTGCCGTGTCCTCTCAGTGCCACGTGCCCCTTGGGTGGGTTAAAATATCATAAAAGCCCGACACTGAGATAACACAGGTTCGTACTTGACCGGGGGTGTCGGCCAAGTCGTTGGGATATAATGATTCCAATTTTTCAGTTTTTGGTGTTCTTTCCTTTTTGGGTTCTTGCTCTTCGCATGCTTCGGTAGTCGGTGGGCCGGTGGCGGGGTTCGAACCTTGCCGTCTCAAAATGGAGGAAAGCCTGGAAAGGTAACTACCAATATGGAAAACGGTGACCTAACCTCCAGGAGACCATTGAAATGATCCAATGAGAGTGAAAATTAAGATTAAAAGTAATACCATGACGGTGCAGATGCAACCGTCATGGTATTGGTTCGACCAGCGATCCAAGTGACTTTTAGCTACGTGCCAAGTAGCGGTTAGTTATGACTATCGTTTATTCCAAGTTATCGGAAAAGGTTTTTTCCCTCATTTTTCTTTTTCTGACCAGAAAGGATTTCTGAAACCGTTTAGGCAATTCAAAAGAAAACCCGAGTATCTTGGCGATTATGCCGATGCTGTTCGAATTATGCCCATAGTCCTCGATTTTGATACAACCAGGGTTTCCTCCCGTATGTAACATAATTCAGGGGTAAAGCTAAGTAAAAGACTATAGTGATTTTATAGGAAATAAAAACAACTAACCCCATTTAGTTTAGTCTTTTCAGTTTCTTGTTTCTCCTCTATTTACTTCTACTTTATTAAATGATTTGTCATTTATCAACAATACTGTTTTTTTCACTGCTTTCTTCAATATTTTCTTCTTCTAGTCTTCTTAAACCCCCTCTCGGGTATTTGGGCTATTACTAAGCAGTAGCAGGTCCTTTGAACAAACTTGAACGCATGCTATCAAAACATCAAATACGATAATCTTATCGTGTATTTGTGCCCCTAAATATCTGTTCTATCAGACATCCATCTTTTACATGCTTAGGGTCCATCTGCACCACCCTGTTTGCCATGAAAAGTGCATACTCTTTTGTCCAGTCCGCGCCGCACTGATACAATGTACAATTTTGCAAAAATATCAGAAAGTGATATAATATCCCCGCACTATACTTTTTCAAGCATGGACGGTTCTCAATAGAATGAATGTGTTGTACACGTTTGACGTCCACGTGGAACCACTAGGTGAGTTCGCAAGAATATACTTGTGAACGCCACCTTGGCTTCTTGAGGTTGATTTTCTGGTTGTAAAGCTTGTGTTTTAGAGAGTTTATATAATCAAACGATTTGTGAACTGATCTAGGTTAATCGAGAGCATATTTCCGAACTTAGCCATGAAGGTTTTATTATCAACCTAGATGTAATGAAATGTTTCTAAAATTGAATAGAAAGAAGCTAGTAAAACATATAAACAAAATGATGTTGTAACACAGAAATGTAAAGACAAAGAAAATGCAAGTCCGACTTCTTGAAAGCACAGAGGAAAAATACCTCTCCTTGATTCACTGTACCACAAAGATAACATCATGCTACTCCAACAGCGAGCAATTTGATGTGATGATTGTGCCCCACGAACTCGGACAAGCAACCACTACCGCATGAAAAACTAAAACGCTGTCTGAAGTTTTTGCTCGAGAAATCTGTTGTCGCACGTACGACTGAAGGTAAACAGTGAAATATATACTAAACTTGGACTCATGCCGCATATTTCGTAAAGAGAAGTTTTCCACTAAACTTAGAATCCGAATGACCAAAAAGAGTGTAGTGAGTGAGTACAGAGAAATCACAATGTGCCAAACCTACGTGGCTCTAAGAAACCATGCGCTCTAACATCTTGAAGAGGGTGGTGCGGACTAACCCTTCGAAGCAAAAGATGCATCTTGTGATGGTCTACGGTTTGGTCGAACTGGAAGTTATTATCCTTTCACAATAAAACTATGTTTAAATTTTAGAATGTTGTAAAACTAGTGCATTCGTCACTCTACCGAGCTCGCTGCTACCAGCACCGAAGATAGACCGATTGAAGAAATGCCGGCAAGGACTTCTTGTCATCTACCTCTTTATATACTCGCAGAGGGATTTAAGTATTTCTGCATAGCTCTGATGCTAGTTTTAATCATTTCTTTCTGTCTTTAATTAATTAGAGATGTTGCATAGGTGGGCAATCAAGAAGCTCATATTAGTATATGAGATCCGAATAAGAAACGATCCAGCGTTTAAGTATAATTCTCTTAGTAGTGGAATGCCTAGTCATCTAATTTAGCTCTATGTATTACTAGATTAATAATATTTCCTTTCTACTATCTAACGAACCGACAGTTAACGAGAGAATGAAGCACGAGTTTGTGAAGTGACTCTTTCGAAGAAAATTTACTTGGTTGCACCCTTCAAAGAGTACATTCACTTGGTCAAACCCATGGGTTTGTGAAATTCACTTGGTCCCACTCTCAGCCATGCTCATGATCACATGTGTGACATAGAGTCCTTGCTGGAACGTGATAGAGACTAATCAGATGTGGAGAGAATTTGGTGTGTGACTTGCGAGAGAGGGATGTTTGAATGAGCGGGCGTGCGAGAAGAGTAACATTGAATTTGAGCGATGCAGAAGAGAGCGAGCTCCTCGTAGGTCAATGTTTTTTGTTTCAAGGTGTAGTCGAGAGTGCACGAATTGTTACCATCAACTGATTTTTGTTGCAAACATGACTACAACAAGGAATGAGATTGTTGAGAGTGCTCCACCTGAAGTCTTATCTTATCAGCTGAATTTCTCCATAGCGAACTTGTAAATGAGTGTGACACACGTGGAGTCATCTGAAACTCTACCGATGTTGAATGCCTTCCAACGATGGAGACTGCACATTTAGAAACCGAACTCTAGTCATCATGGTCTCTAGGATAGGACGTTGGAGCAAGTTCGTGAGGCTACCAAAAGACTTGGTGTTGGTGAAGAGTTCGACTATTTTGCTGATTTTGACTGACAGTCAAGTGTTGGTCCTTTTTGCACAGTCATGCTTCCGAACGAATGAAGCCGAGTTTGAGTTTGTAAGTACAGTTCGAAAGTGAAATGTAAGAAATTTGCTTCTGAGGTCCATCTTCCAAGATCAATGTCTGCATCTGAATGGAGCAATCAAGATTTGGTATATCAACCTCGTAGCTTTATCGAGTTCACTCAGAGGCGCAACGTTAGACAGAAGTGTATCACAACTTCGATGATAGCGGATAAACTGAGGGAGGGGTCAATAGAGGGTGATTCCTAGAGATCAAATGTTTTTTGAGGAGCATGAACGAGCAAGCCAATGAGCGAATGAGATATCTCCTATAAGACAAATTGTGTCTCGTGATGACAGCAGGGAGTCTCAATCTGAGGTAGTTTAGAATCACTGTGCATGACGAGTGATGGCTCAACGTGAAAAGCATACTGAAAAATCATTGTGACAGTATGTGAACTTGTACATACAAGGTCATGACATCTGACAATGTGACGTGGAGCAGCTGCAAATTCAAAGTTTCTTGACACGGTGGTTAGTAACCGAGTATCTATCGATAGAAATGTGAAAATCAAGCATTTGTAAGATGATATGAAAATAATTACAAAAAACGTACAATGTACATACCGATTTGGCGAGGAAGGGAACATGCTAGGGAGTGGGTGCATATGTCTTAGGATGTGAACTTCTATTATATTCGGACTCTGTGCAGATGAATTTCAGATGTTGATCCTTCGGTCATTGTCGAATGAGACAACTGGGACATAGCCCACAGATTTTCATCCGAGCAATTTCTAGTGCCTAATGATTGTCGGTTTGTTCTATCATTTTATCAAAATAATATCATCTTAGATGCTTGTCATAGTAAGTATAGAAAATACCCGTGTCAAATTTTTATGGTGTCAGTTTTAGATGGAGATAACCAATGAAGTGTTCTTGCTTATATCATCGCTCTTGTCGAGAATTTTGACTCGTGGTTCTAGTTCTATCAGTTATTACAAGAAGCCACTGAGAGATTCATGAATCAAGAAACAATAATGATCTCTGACCGGTAGAAAGAACTCGAGGCTGTAGTTGCAGAAGTCTTTCCAGAGACTGTGCACGAGCACTATAATTTTCACATCTAGATAACATTCGAACTCGATTTGGGAAGCAAGCTGAGCACGTCTTCAAGGAGCTGATCTAGAGCACAACCTTAGCACAGTTTTGTACACTTATCTTTTACTCTACGTACACACTACACGCGTAGAGTTGGGTTAGTTAGGATAGGTCTCCATCCTCGCTTCCAACAGGAGATCGCAAGATGTAGATAGTAGTAGACAGCATAAACAAGGAATGACATCATCGTGCAGTCTTACTTCTAAGTTGGTGTGTCGAGAGGTAGTGATAGAAAGTGGATGGAGTAAGCTTCTAGAAACCAATGTAACTTCTTCTCGAGGATCGGACTTCAGATTTGATTGCAGAAGCTTTGTCTATGTCTTTTGGGGAGTGAGTTTCACCGAATTCACACCCAATTGTGCATGAGAAGCCTTCTTGTTGAGTGGCGATGATTGTTAGAAGTTGTGTAGAGTCCAAGTTTGTCTCATCCAGTGGAGCACTTCGGATCCACGCACGGACTGTCCCATGGGAGATTGATCCCCTGAGTCAGAGTAGTCGGAGCAAAGATAGAAGAAGCCGAAAGCCTTCTTTCCACAGCAGAAGACGTCATCCTCGATTGGAAGACAGTGTAACTGTAAGCAGATCTTTAGTCTTCTTCCCCAATTTACTACAAGCAGGGATGACTTGTTAGTCAGGATCCGGATTAGAAGTCTGTCGGAATCTTAATTTCTCTCTTTTCTCTTGTTTCCTCTTGTTTGGATTTTCTCTTCTTCCTTTTCTTCCTTCATCTTCCCACCTTCCTATCTTCTTCTATTGGATTTCCGAAGCTTCTTTTGAGTATAAGTGAATGTGAATCGTTGTAGTGATGCCGGAAGATCATTTTAGCAGGCAGGAGTATGCAAAGGCTACATGAGGCATACACCATGTGATTAATCTAACCTCGTTGGAAATTGTAAGAGCAATGTGTGATAGAAAATAGTAATTTGGCATCTACGAAGCAGGGACAGTCTTCTGGAGGTGTCAGAAGTCGGGTTGAACCCCCAGAAGCCGACAATTGCTTCTGGAAGCCGAAGTGAGAAGACTAGAAGCCGTGACCTGGAAGCAATAATCGTCTTCTCAGACTTCTCAGTGGGCAATTGTATGATATTTTATGTAGTAATTGTATATTAAGGTCCAGAGCACCTTCTGAAGGGTCTGGAAGCCGTGTGGTTTTGTGAGAAGAAGAGATTTCTAGATAAATCCATAGTGTTTGTGAGTTTGGACAGATCTTAGAACTTCTTAGGATATAGCTCGGAAGACATGATGTACTTAGGAAGCATTGTTAGAAATCTGGAAGACATAATAGCTATCTTTTGGAAGACTAGATTCGTCTTCTGAGAGTGGAAGCTGGACTGTGAGGACCTGGTAAGGATTGAGCCTTAGGCTCACAACAAGTATGTGTGGTTTAGTGTAATAGAAGCTCGAAATGTCGATGCATCCTCGAAAGTTGGTGTTATCACAAGCAGAGTTGATCGAGGTCAAACCTTTCATCAAGGAGTTGGACCTCGACTTTTTCACATGGGATTGGAATCTCGCAGACTAAGATATTCTAAAAATGTCTCGGCAGCATTGGCTCCTTGCAACCGTGTACTTGTCAAGGCAGGGATCGCTCGAGGAAGACCATCCTTGTGGATGATAGAGTGATGACGTAGAGCTTTTCATCAGCCTGAAGCAGAGAATCGCAGATATGAGCTCGAGAAGGGGCAGATCCCCACCATCATCTCAGAGAAATGGCATGTACTTAGGAGTACTACATGCCTCTTCCTGGAAGGTAGACACAGGAAGAATGGATGGAATGTGGAAGCCTACCAGAAGCTGAAGAAGCGTCTTCTGGGGAAGCTGTACCTTCATCTTTTCTCCAAGGAAAAGGCTCAAAAGGTTAGATATCTTGGAGACCAGGATGTGGAGTTCCTGGAAGCGGTTTGGGCAGGAGAGGTCGTCAACTGAGGTGTCTTCTTCCACGTCTACGTCCATACCGAGTTGGTATACTTGGGCATCCCAGCAGGAGGGCATCTCAATCCCTTCTTCATCTGTACGTGTCCAAGGGGGACCTGAAGGAGAATTAGTTGACCAAGTATGGATCAGCGGGACAGCGAGAGGTGAAGGAAGAGACCCCGGAGGAAGAAGACCGGGCAGCTGCCATGTCTTCTCCTCCCACTCTAGTGTCTTTCACTACCATGATATTCTCCTTCTGTGCTCGAGAAGACGCTACTCTGAGTGTCTTTCGAGGTGGAAGATCTCTTCTCACCGCAGAAGTAGTCTTCTTCTTTACGCTTCTTCCTGTCGCAGTTGGAACATCGACCCAGGTCTTAGCTTCTGGAGTCTTCGAAAGACTCTGTGTGGTCGCAGAAGTTGTCTTCCTGATGATTCTGGACGTGTCTTCCTTCGAATCCGAGTGAATGATCAGGAAAGATGTGATCTTCCTAGGAACGCTCCTAGGTCCCATCTTTCTAGATGACGACGCGTCTTCCGTGTCGCTGGAGTCATCTTACCACACCGTAAACATCTTCTGATGAGTGTCTGATCCCGTCACAGAACGATTTGTGGACATGAATCTGTCTTCTGCGATAAGACGACTGGAGGAGTTCAGCACCTTCTTCAGCGAGGAAATCCAGCCAACGATGGAGTTGGTGGAGAGGCGAGCGATGGCTCAGGAGAAGCCATGGCAGCTTGGATTCGGTCTTCGGACCTTGATCAATCAGGAGGAAGCTCAGAAGTAGAAGCTGGAAGCTATGGGAGCCAACCTCCGCACCATGGAGAAGATTGTCACAAAGTATAAGGCAGAAGCTTCCGCTTTTATAAGGAGTTGACACAGCTATGGAAGAGCAACCAGGAGTTGCAGATGGGACTTCAGCAGCGAGAGCAAGAAGTTCTACGGATCAGTGATAAGTTAACTGGGTCTCGTAGAGGAGAAGACGACTTGGAGTGCACTGCGAGAAGCCGTGAAAGCCAAGGTTGCAGAGGAGAAGAAGCAACGGGTGGAAGTAGACTCGAGGGAAGGAGATTATGACGTAGATGAGAGAAACGCTTCGGAAGAAGTTCAAGTTCACTGCGAGAAGGAAGCTTATGACTCTAGCTCGTACATGAGACGACGCTTCCAAAGAGATGTTGGTGGATTGCAAGGAGTTCCGCTACCTGGATCATCAGAAAGCGATTTAGGGGCCCCGAGTACGTGAACGCTAGTAACACGAGTCATGTGCAGTTGGAGTCATACTGATCCCTCACTTTGATGCGCGGGGCTGTTCGAGACCGGTCAGCCTTTCGGCTGCTGTTCTCGGGTGGTTCCGTCTTGAGAAGTCTGCGACGGCTGAGCGGTTCGCCGCTTTGCCGCCGCCGTCTTCCCGGGAGGAGGAGTTATCTGGGAGAATGTGTATCGTTGGTCCTGATGGGTTCTTGAGAATATTAGCATGGTCTCCACTTAACGGTGGTGGTGCATATGAGGGGACCCGTCAGAACCTTTTCAGGGTCGAAGGTCGAAGGTCTGAAGAATCTCTACGGTCTTCTCTCGTGCCCTTTGTGCGGGAGCGCAATACATTCTCGTGAATTTCTTCTAAGAACTGACATATATGACATCAAAGGAACTGCAGCCGGCTGAATAGGTCTGGGAGCATGAGCCGGAGGTTGCTGTACTTGAGGAGCAGTGCGAGGTTGAGAGACCACTTCTGCAAACGGACATCCTCTCATGGTCACTCTTCCCTTCCTCTGCCTCGTTAGCACAACCACCACATCCTCGACTCTTCCCCAGTCAGTAGTAACTCCTCCTTCAGTCGATCGATCAACCAACATGAAGCATAACTGATCTATCGTAGCATCATCGGTAGCTTGCAAGAAAAGCTATGTTCTCTTAACATCTAAGGTTATTCGCTCTAGAGTTGAAAGTTGTCGGTATCTCTGATCAAACTCTCTCAGCAACTCATTCAAGCTCATCATACGACTAGGTTGCTGCTCAACCCAGTCTAGAAACGTTCTCCTAGTAACTCTCTCTGAATCCTCTTCAAAAAACTCCTCTCGAAGAGATCGCTCAAAACTCATCCAGACACATAGATTTCTTCTCTATATATCCCTAACTTGGTCCCGCAACTCAGGGATTACAGCTAACTCAAAATTGTCATCATCTCTTTATCAATAACTCTAATCAATTCCATCTCTCTTTTGTATTCACGCAGATATCTAGAAATATCTCTATCTTCAAACCTTCCACATTGGTTCACAATAGCTTGCAAAGCCTTGGTGGATTTTAACTCACCTTCTCCAACGATCGGATGTTGTTGGACCAGGGCCGCAAACGTCTTCAGAATCTCAATTGTATCAAGACCAGATGCATGTGTCGCTGCGGTCGTAGGTGCTACAGAAGGTGCTGCAGTAGACGTAGATGCAGCAGCCGTAGCCGTATCAACCGGCGTGTGCGGAAAAGCCATTTCAGGTCTATTACAGAGGACCCTTCTTTCGTAGGGTAGCAGCAGCAGCACTTCCGCTCTACCGATCCATCTTCTTCTTCGTCTTAGAACTCAACCTCACGATCAATCACTCCAAGATCTCTCAGTGGAAGCACCAGATGTCGTGATGAGAGTTTTCCTGGGAAAGGCGGAACCTTCAGGCTGTGATATGATCGTGAAGGCTGTGATACAACTACTCAGGGAAGCACTGGACTTCTGGTTGTGGTTGCTTACTACACATGTAAGCTTCAGGTCATACGGGGCACTATAAACACTCACACATGTCGATTTGATCCTCTAGTATGTTCAGAAAATGAAAATCAAGTCGAACTAACAGTAATATGATCAGACGGTGAACTTTAATAGTCAAGAATCAGAAACATATGATGGCTTAGTCCTCAAAACTTCTCTTACATGTAAATGAGGCCCTACTGAACACACATACGAAGTTTCAGCCTAAGATCAAATTTGAGCACCGAGATATGGACAGAACCGTTCTGAGCAAAGAAATTACGATAATTTCTGATACCCAGACAGCTATTTTAACCTAGAACAGAGAATTGGCTCGATAACTTTTGATGATTCTTACAGGATTTGGAGTCTACATCATGCTGAATATCCTTGTGAAATTTGACCTCCTGATTGTACACAGTTCTCTAGATCTCGATATCTGAAGTTGCTGCTCTAGATTGAGAGCTTTTCATACCCCTTCTGCTTCAGCGATCGCCTTGAATTACTCACTCACTCAATTGACATGAAAATTCATGGACAGTCGTAGCTTGCTGATAGTGAACCCGACCACGAAGGTTTGAAGCGATTTTCTCAATTCTGCTGCGATTGACACCGAAAATCCCAAAATCAACGTGGTCGTATTGTATAGCACGAAAGATGTATCTCAGAATATGCAAAGTATTTGTATGTGGAAAGTGTGTAAGTTTGGAAGACAAGCAATATCACACGAGCATGTTACAACATCGACGTCATCATAAATTTTATGTCTAGAAGTCAAGAGGTTATGATTTTCTCCATAATTTGGGTTGGATTGGATTAGGTTGGGTCAAAATGGATACAACGTTCAATTGTAAAAAAGACAAAGGAAAGCTTAGAGAGGTATAGCTCTCTACTCGAGTGTCTATTTGGTCCGTGTTTGATATTGTTGCAATCGGATCGATGAAAAGAACATGTAAGAAAATTTGAGATACGTCATGAAGTTAGAATTGAGAAAAGACGAGAATCTGAGCTTGGGAAGACATAACTTTGATTTAAAAATCAAAACTGATAATCCATAAATAGACCATTAATATACCCCATAAGTTCGATAAAATCTCATTGCCTTGTTATCAACATTTTGACTCACTCATCAAGTGTCATGTTGAGGTTTTTCACTCGAGATGCATGACTCTCGACCAAATTATAAGATATTATATACTCTCATCATTGAAAGTTCATGGTGTCAAAATAGACAGTTGTATCACTTTCGGTGAGTTGATGTTGCGAATTTGACGAGTATAGCCACTTGAACTCATATCCAAGTTTGCAGAATCGATCTATCAGAGCTTGTAGAATATGTTTCTCCAAACCATTCGAGATCATCGTATGAGCATATCCACATAGTTTGAAGATTGTATACCGAAGTCAATTGCGATATGTATACTAAAACAAGTCATTGAGAGTTCTTATTTTATTAAGATTGTCAAAACTTAAGGTGTTAAGTGTATTCAGAAGGATCGTATGGTGTTGCGTCTCATTTTCACATGAACTATAAACTTAGTCTTTATGGCTATTTCTTTAAGAACTTTTGATCATTAGGAGTTCTAGACCACAATTCACTCCATGGGAGCATTAGACCTGCAATTAGAACTCTCAAGGATTGAGAGTTGTAATTTTCATCGAGGCAGAAAATACCAAGAAATTTGTGAGCATTGAGAGTTCTAGATCATATATACCTATGCATGCCATAAATGTACAGCTTCCAAATTATCGAAGTATTTTTTGTAGTGATGGTAGAATAATTGTAGAACAGATCCACCATAATAAACATCTAGTTCGTAACTAAAAGTGCATCCATAATTAAGGATAACTTCGATGTTGATGGTGTGTTCCATAGTAATGTGTAATCAACTGAAAATACCACCAAGTGTTTAAGTAAAATATGATGACTGACTTACATTCTTAAGGTAAACTAATGTTAGACGTTGTTGTGATGTGAATCCTTTCACATAGTAAATAATTCACCTCTCTGGCAGGAGTTAGTCTCTCTGAGTGAAGTTAGCACCTCGGAGAAGTCAATTCTGAAGGATGTTACATATTTTGAGTCCTAGTAGGTTGTTTACCGTGTTGATAGAGTTTGAGCTCATGGGTTGCATTTACATGTCACCCATGCATGCTTCCTGGTAGCCTATGTGTGAAATGAAGTCACCACTTGGTTTGAGACACAAAAGGATAGGGAAGTGAAGCTATGAACTCCCATTGGTCTATTTTTGTCTTTAGTAAAATATTAAACTTAGAAGTAGAGGTCTAAAGAGGAGTTCGAGCAATTGATAAAGACATACTAAAATCTGAAAACATAGGAGGATACGGCTCGTCGTGCTTGTTGCTGTCTGTGAAATTCTTGATGGATTTGGAGCAATAAAGAAGGAGTTATGGCAGATTGAAGTTCGGATTGTGCTAGAATTGCACCCCGCGAAGATCTGCATACGAACGTAAGTAGTTCACCTCCAACTTATTCCTGCAAAGATTAAACCGACCCAACCATATCTATCTTGACCCGTGCTCAACCCAACAACCTTGGCAGTCTTATGACATCAAATCCTAAGTCCTCCTTGATATTTCACCAGACTCCTCCATTTTTGTAGTTCTCATGAAGTTGCCTCTTTTTGCCATGTGTCGCACTAGAAACCATCAAGTGGAACGCATGCACACTGTTAAATGACTCATATGATGTTTGTCAAGTGATGTCACGTCATTCCACCTATCAAAACAATTGACATAGTCAACATTGACTGTCATCTTTTTGCCACGTTGATCGTATGTCTCGATCTGATTGTACCATTAGGTTTTGCATCTCTCTTCATGTTTGTTTTTTTCTTCTCTTCTGGAAAACGTTCATGTGACATACATACTTGTTTGGAAGAACCCTTTCACTATTTTCAAATGAATTTAATGACCGCTTCCATAATATCTTTATTTCTCTTATATCTCTCTATTGAGCAATGTCTAGTAATAGCAATTATTTTGATATGAAAATTTTTCACATTTTTCATTCTAGTTTTAATTCGATGTTTTTCTATAGTTTTGAGATTTATGTATCTTTCTCCCTCCCTATATGTCTCTCTCGGGGTTTTGCCATGACATGTGGATATGACATCCCACATAGGTAGACATATTTGCTCTCTTCCAAGCTCAGAAGGGGGAATGTACGTATGGTTTGATTTATCATTTCATTTTGTTGTTGGAAAGTTAGGTGATAAATTAAATATTTTGTCTTCTAATAGGAAAAAATAAACTACATGAAAAGAAGATCCCTCTTTCTTTTCTGTTGTCATATAATATGTTTTTCTATCTAATAAATACAT
This sequence comes from Asterella californica, assembly GCA_036924285.1. Taxonomy (NCBI): domain Eukaryota; kingdom Viridiplantae; phylum Streptophyta; class Marchantiopsida; order Marchantiales; family Aytoniaceae; genus Asterella; species Asterella californica. Next base: position 17,473,484 of record JAYKYS010000001.1, on the reverse strand, counting down.
TGGGTATATGACATGTGCATATGTATGTGGCTTTGTTTCTCTAACTACTCTTCTAGTACAAGTGACCTTGTACTCTCTCTATTCAAGGTTAAAGCTTGCTATGATCCAAAAGATATATATAAGTTGTAGAAAATTATGCTACAAATATATCTTTTTATGCTCTATCTGAAATACTCACCTCTGTATCATTTAGCTCAAAGTAACTATATCACTAGAAGCATGACTTAATAGCTTTCCAACGACGTTAGCTCCTCGTCAATCCAACCACCACAACTCTATCTAGTGCAACTAAAAGATGCTATAGAGCCACTCAACCAAATTTGATAAAATCTCAATATAACTTGTTGCACACCTTGGTCTCTTAAGCATTCCAATAAAGTAAAGCATGCATGCTTCAAGGCATTACTCAATTCGCAACATAGCACCAACTATAGCATATCTGACAGTTCCAAAAACCCAAACAGCGATCTTAGATTCATCGCGACTCCTTGCTTTGTTGTCACATAGAGGTGAAATCAACCCCACACCTTCACAATGTCAACTTGTATGTTTGCATGACAGTTTTAGCAGCAAACTCCTTCCCAATTGCTCAAAAAGAATCAAAAGCAAACAAAAGCTAACAAAAGCTTCTCCAAACTTTGAGACCTCAATTCTCCCAAATTGATCAACCAACGGTGATCAAACTTCACAAGAAAATGTATTAGACTCTTCACTCTTATCTTGAAAAATTTTCAGGTCAAAAACTCAATTCTATATAAGTTTATGGTTTATCAGCACTGAAAATATCACGAGAAACAACTAGAACGCCATTGGTCCAAAAGTAGACCAATGAGAGCAAAAAGAACTTTAAGTTTGTCATTTCTTCACTCAACTTTTTCCACTAGAACGACTTGTAACATCCAAGGAAACACTCAACATCAATAAGACTAACAGAAATCATAAAATCCTTAAGACATGTTGAAGGATTCTTTGCAGAACGTAAATACTCAAAAGCGCTCAACTAGAATGAGACAATTGAGTCACTGACTAGTACATAGTCAATATTACAACTTGAAAATGATCTAGAATGAAAAGCACGACAAGAGAAAACAATGAAGCTATCACTCGGTTGAAATATTCTTTTTGAAGTTCCTCACGATTCATACTCCATGATTGATATTTGATCTGCAATGGCATCGAATATTGACCCAGATGTTGAAAAGAACGTAGGCTGGACTATTTTACGTCACAACAAAGTGTGGGCGATAGATGCAATGAAGCTTGATGTGAAATAGATTCGAGAAAAAAAGATCCGAAGTTGACATCAAACTTCCGTCCATAAGCACCACTCCCGTAGTTCTTCACTCCTCCATGCATACCACCGAGAAACCATCATGGATGACTTGTTAAGAAAGAACGGCTCACGAATCCTCACCTATCATTTTATACTCAAATTCGACGACAATGACCACTGAAGTGAACGCACACAGATTGCTGATTTGGCATGTTTCACTGTCGTGCGATCACTTAGACAATTTATCGCGATAGTGGCATCCATCACATCGTTTGACGAGTTATATGATAAAGTTCACGAAACATAGAAAAGAAACACATCTTAAGTTCTATGAGAATTTCACACAAGAGCCATACTACAACACGACGCTGTTATCTACAATCGACTTATAGCTATGCTAACGCATAGCAAAACCCATGATGAAAGCTGAAGCCAATGGAGCAGCAGAATCAAGCTCATAATAAGGAACCATGCCCATGACTACGAGACAGACCCCACATAAAGCAATGCGCAACACAACACAACACATTGGCAATGATTGCAGTCGGTAGGTCTTTCTGCACCAAAACCATTTTGGATTCAACTCAGCTTTAGTGTATTGTTTGTTTCACATAAGAATAGTAAAATTTTTTATTTTTTATTTTTATCCAAATATTTCCAAGAGAAAAACATTATGACATGTTAAATTAAAGTGTATGCAATTTCCCTCTCCATCTTCGGATAGGTGAAATTCGTATGAAATATATATATATTTCATACGAATGAGATAATGTGTAAAGAAGTTCTACTTTATCTCCAGTACTACGATTTGGACATTGCGCTGAAATATATATGTTTAAGATTATCGTAAACTATAAGACAATCGACAGTATAGTCCATTCCGGTTTTTGCAAATTCAGTGGAATTTCTAATTATAAATTTCAGTAGATGTTCCTTCTAAACCCAACACAGTGAGGTAAGATGCAAGAGGCTAATGAAGTTGAAGAAATGTATATGTTATCGATTTCCCTTTTTACCTTTTTAGGATAGTGAGAGTGAAGTCTGTTTCTATGGCATTGTCGTTTTCATTTAACATCCAGCAACTCTTCATAAAACAGAGATGTCAAAAAACTTTTAAAACGTAATATGTTGGAGAAGAGAAAAAGTAATATGTTGAATATTTCATGCGTATTAAGACACTTTGAGTTATCCCTGCGTGTATTTGTTATATGCCCACGCGTATCCACGATGACACTTCACATCCCTTGGAAGCTTCAACAGAGATTATTCGTGGGTAAAGATCTCAGGATTCACTTCTATTTATTCGTCAAAAGAAAGTGTGAGCTAGATTTTAATTAAAAATATTTGTAAGATATATTCATTTTTTAATTTTTATAATAGAATATTATCTGAAATTCTAAGTATTATAAAATATTTTTTCCCTACCGATGTTAAACTATAAATAGGAGATTTTTTCCAAATTGTTTTAAAAAACTTCAAACATTTAATTTATTATTGAAAAATCTTTTTTTAACTTAAACTTGGTTACAACAAATCATATCAGTCATTCTTGATTACATAATCAAATTTATAGAGAATCATATTATTATCCTTTGCCATACAAAAATCACCAATGATATTTATAATCAAATCTATAAAACCTTTGCTCCTTTGTTCATGTTCATCCATGGTTCGGGATAAATCAGAATTACTGGTGGAAAAATTCTACAATTCTAAAGGTTATAAATCTTCACTAGTTAAGTAATTCAAGTAAATTTTGAAACCGACGATGAGGTCCTGCCGGTTACCACGACTATTTCTAAGGGCAGGCGGAGGTTTAACAGAAAAGACAAGGCACCAAAGATCACATCTTGCACCCTTATAATTTTGCAGTCAGTCTGGTTGATCACGTGGTCTAGTTCAGCTTACAATTATGTTTGAATATTATTGTTAATACAGTGGCTCTATTAAGAAAAAAAGAGAATATTCAATAATATTCAATTCCTTTGAAATGGCGAGTTTCACGAGATCGAGAAACAACTCGCACAATTCAAATTATTTTATATGTATTTATTGACTTATTTTTGCACAATCCATGTTTGAAAACTGGGAACTCACCATACGTATTATAGGCGGATTCCGTCGGAAGATGACGTCGCGAACTGTCGAAGGCGGAGGGGGCCCGGCGTCTGTTTACAGCACTTGGATTGTGGATACGGTAGTCATGGCGTGGCATCAACGAGACTAGAGAAGTTGGCAAGGGAAATGACCTCTTCCGAGTTAAGGAGGTGGAAGAAGGGGTTGGGAGGTTTGCTGCTGAAGCTGCTTGGGAGGAGTTACGCCTGCCTGTCACCATGGCTGGAATGGTGCAGCACACCTTCTTCCTTTCGTCGCATTTCCTTCCTGTTGCCTGCGCCAGATCCCATGGAGTGCTTCTTTCGTCCAGCTTGGCGAGTTTCTTCGCAGGTTCTAGAGCAGGATGCTTGCAGCTGAGAGGATTGTCGGGAGGCAGCGGCGTGGGAAAAGTGAGTATGAATTTGAGAGGAGGGATTGTCGGACTTCCGAATGTCGGGAAGTCTACTCTTTTCAACGCTTTGGTCGAGAATGGCAAGGCTCAGGCTGCCAATTTCCCTTTCTGTACCATAGAGCCGAATGTAGGGATCGTCGCCGTACCAGACTCACGTCTGGAGGTTTTAAGCAAGCTTGGAAAATCACAGAAAATCGTTCCAGCGTCGGTCGAGTTTGTGGATATTGCCGGGCTGGTTAAAGGAGCCAGTCAAGGAGAGGGGCTAGGAAACAAATTTCTTTCGCACATTCGGGAAGTGGATTCCATCGTGCAGGTTGTTCGTTGTTTTGAAGATGATGACATCATCCATGTGAATGGTAAAGTTGATCCTGCATCAGATATTGAGGTCATTAATCTAGAGCTAGCATTTGCAGATATGGCTCAAATTGAGAAAAGACTGGAAAGGCTAAAGAAGGGCAGGGTTAAGGATCCTCAACTCAAAGCACTGGAGGAACTGGAAGCTGCAGCTTTGCAAAGGGTAAACGATGCTCTGCTCAATGGACAACCTGCTCGTTCAGTTACACTTACAGATGACGAGAAAAAGGTGGTGGATCAGCTGTGCTTGTTGACGATGAAGCCGGTCATCTTCGCAGCAAATGTTGCGGAAAGTGACCTCGCCGATGCCTCAGGAAATACTCACGTTCAACAGGTGAAGGAAGTCGCTGGCACTCTCAATGCTAACGTCGTAGTGGTGTCTGCTCAGGTGGAAGCTGAATTGACAGAGCTGGATCCTGCTGAGAGGCTTGACTATCTGCAGTCACTCGGCGTCAAGCAAGGCGGGCTGGCCTCCCTGGTGAGGTCGACCTACGATTTACTAGGTCTCCGCACGTACTTCACCTGTGGTGAGAAAGAAACAAGGGCATGGACAATTTTGACAGGAATGACAGCACCTCAAGCAGCTGGAGTGATTCATTCCGATTTTGAACGAGGTTTCATCCGAGCAGAGACTGTAGCATACGACGATTTTGTAGCAGCTGGTTCACTATCAGTAGCGAGAGAAAAAGGTCTGTTGAGGCAAGAAGGCAAAGAGTACATTGTGCAAGAAGGAGACGTAATGCTATTCCGTTTCAACGTTTGAGTTGAAGTAGTGTCATACTTAGACTAGGTAGAGGACAAGATCGCAAGATAGTACATGACCAATTCTTTTAGATTAATCCACATTATTCAGAAATATCTCTTCAGGAAACAAGTTGATCGATCTCTTCGAAGGCACCCGGGGCATATGAGAGGACTATTAAGACTGGATTTTTCTGCACGTGTCCAGATTGCTGCAAGTTCACTGAGAATGCTGGGAGTTCTGCAGTGAGATATAGAATGTCCTTGCAAAGTAAAATTCTTTTCTGTCAATGGATAGTTGCATGGAAACCGCAAAAGGTGTTTACTCACACCGACCGGAAGAAGTCATCTCTGGAAGGGCCGAAACCATCTTGTGAAGCTGATAGCCTCTGATAACCTTGGATATGCTTATCAGTTGAACAGTACCGTTTTCTCAGAATTCTAACCAGAATTGGCTTCCATGATTCCAAATACTAAAGCTCAGACAGTTGAATACGTCGGACGTTGTTTCATCTGATTTCTGAGTCGCACCTATTATTGGTTGTTTCCTAGCACCTTTCTGGTACTGATGTCTGCTGGATACTTTGGTGGATTGTTAAGACTGGGGATGCAAGTCTTGGCCTCTGCCTCGTTTCTCAAAAAGCGGCAGTCAAGGAGAAATTGACGTTCCTCATCATATCTCTCGTCTGGAAAATGTGCCACATTTGAGGTTCTCCTCAGCCCTTCATCCTTGAATCAGACGGGGTTTTGGGACATCATAACGTTTGCGCAAGACTTCCCGTTGTTACAGTTTCCCTATATTCTTGTGGAATGTTCATATATTAGAATGAATTCGGAAAGGTGAACCCCACATCATCTCAATGATTTCTCATCCTGTAGCTCACTCGATCAAAGAGTAAGATAGAACGTCCGTTCGCTAGCCTCAAAGGTCCTTGGCACTGCGTGAAGCTGATTGTCTGCATTTAGACGCCCCCGTTCAACCTCTGCAACAAAGGCATCGTAAGAACATAATTTCCTTAAGAAAAAGGCCTGTTCACAGAATCTTTTGATTGCAAGGACGGTCAAAGCCTTTTACAGCTAAAATAAGGCTTTTGAAGAGCCTCTCCTGGGAAGCTCGAGGTTCCAGCTATAGGATATAGCCCAGAACGAAGTAATAGCTTTCTGTTGGGATTCAACAAGTCGCATACAGTGTGTTGTCTTTGAAGTTTTACTGGAGATTGGTCACAAATTCTGGCTAGAACGCAGATTACGCACGCCATACCCTTTGTCATAACACGCACTCTACACATGTTAAACAAGAGAACTTGGATGCTTTCCATGTAATATTTCTGTGTTTTAATCCTTCCGTCGCTATCGATTTCATTCCTCTGGTGTGCCTCCATCACAGAAATGATGAGCTATATGCGATATGAAGATTTCCAACTATTGCCTCAGGTTTTCAACGTAGCTCGCTTCGTAAAAGATATACGCGAAACGAGCATATAGAGTTCTATTCTCCCATACGTACGTACGATACGGGTGTATACGGATAAACTGCATACAGTGTGTTGTCTTTGACATTTACTGGAGTTAGGTCACACATTCTCACTGAAGCAGGCCAGGCAGGCTGGAATTTACTGTCGGAAGAAAATCCGGTAGGGCTACATTGCCCTTTAATTCGAGTGCTTGATGTATAAGTGTAAAACGTTGATACTGTAACAAAAGCCCAAGCTCGAATTTTAAACTCAGTAGCAAGCTCCAGCAATTGCTTCCATGAGTTCAGTCAGCTGCAGAATCCTCGAGACAGACCACGTAGCAGAACATGTGCTTCCTACAGAAAAGGATGACAAACTTCCTAGAGAAAAAGATGAGATGTATATAACTACCACAACGTACCTACATATAATCAAAAGATGTTTGCAACGCACTCACCAGCGCTGTAAGAAAGAAGGCGTCTACAATCAAGAATATGGGCACCTTTTCATTACCTTTGGGCTCACTTTACTTACCACCAGCACATCTACTTTGCCTGCATTTGGTTCATCGAGGAACGAACTGAGGTCATCCGAACTCATCGTCGACATCGCTTCTGCATCAGGAATCCACCCAGTGCATAAAAACATTTTCCATTCCAAGATACGCCGTTTGCAAACTCCTGAACTTGGCAAGTGGACCTTGCCAGTTAGCTTCTAGAGCCTTTCGACCATACACCCTCACGGCTTCACTTCTCCATGCTCCGAAGATGTACAAGCACAGAGAGAGAGACAGAGAGAGACTCAAAGTTGCAAACACCTCTCGCTCAATCTAGAATGCAAACGCCGAAAACATGAGAAGAGAAGCAAGGACTACTCACAGAGTTGTGTATGGATCCTCTACTGGCACCGGCAACGACCTACTAATGAAGAAGAGCCCCACAAGCAGTGCTCCGAATGCTCTCGTCCGCGGTAGCAGCTCACGACGAGTGGCGTGCTGTACTCGTGACTCCAAGCAAGAAAAGTGGAAAGAACAAAATATGAAAAGACGAGTGACGACTACTCCTGCGATGCAAAATGAATCTCTTGCTAGTCGCGCACCTGCAACGACCTACTGTACTGAAGAGGTAACACGCGACACAATGAATAGCCAACGGGTGGAAAGACCCCATCAAGCGGAAAGAGGGACCTGTAGGACCCATAGGGACGAGCAGACGAGCAACCAACGCCTCGAAGGGAGGAAGAACATCGGGGCTAATCTCCGCTATCAATATCAGTAGCTCTAAGGTCGCCTATCGCTCCTAAAATATCACACACCAATAAATCAAAATTCCTGCATACAGCCAGTGCACATGAATTACCATCGCCTATTACAATTACTATCCTGTGTTCCGCGACTGCTAAAGCTCTCTGAAGAGAGTTGTTCCGGAATCGAAAGAGACCTAATGAATATCGACAATCGAAGATCGGTAGCTGAGTTGATTGGGTTCTCAGACCTCTAAGCGAAAGGTCTGAGGTTCAAACCCGCCTGTTCTTGATTGGAGGTGCAAAAAGTCACTGTATGTGCAATCCGGTCCGAGTACGCTATGGTTACCCACAAAGGATAGTCTCATGCCCCTTGAAAGGATTAAGCGGGCAAGTTCTTAATAGGAATCTAGGCTTTCAACCTTGCACGCGGCGCCGGTCCTCCTTCGCTCGGACTGGCGTACTGTACCGGTGACTCGTGAGAGGTTCAGATCTCAGCAGTGGTTAGTGGTGCGTTACAATCTGCTGCTACGGAGTCCGGACGGACGTGTGTATCCAACAGCGCTGAATGGTACCTCTCCGTCCATCCGACCACAGTACAGTCCTGTGTGTAGGATAATCTACCGTAGATGGTGGTGGGTTCGAAACCCAAAACTGCAGAACCCACCATGTACAGCACATTAGATTGTGTAAACAATTAGGCCACTCAAACCTTTCCTCGTAACGAACATTCCAAAATTCAGATGAGAAGACGTATGTACAAAATGCTCCGGAATATCGTAAACAGTAGACGTAATATCATTAGCTAGGATTCAGTATGCGGTCAGTTTACTACTAGACCTGACCTGATGGTAAACTCAGAAAACTCTAATACATTGCATTATTTGATTGCACCCTTTATCTACAACAGCAGGTTTATCCTAATTTGAAAACACGGCACAACACACGTAAGAGATCACACTAGTTAGTAATTTATTGTAGACACACTTAAACCTAAATTTTGTGTGTTAATACATAGTTCAGTCAGAGGTGTGATCAAATAACACAATAGTAGGAGGAGTGGAGTCAAGTCTAACAAACGTATTAAGGGTGTGGTAAAGTAAATTTCTGATAAGAAACTTTACGAGAGAAAAGTAATTGATCTATATATACATATTCTTGTTTTTTCTCTCAGTTCTATTATTTGGTTTCAAGTAATACCCTTCGAGACTGATGTAGTTATGGAATATAGCTGATGCTGAAATGTAAATGTGAGCGTTAATTGAACTTTACAGTAGTCTCTTTTTATATCACAGAGCAGAGAATTGTTTGACTGTACCCCACAACCAATCTACTTGCTTGACTGTATTTCAGACTGATTTCATGTTCTTGACTGTAACTCTAACATGCTAGCTCCCGATCAAAGCTGGTAATTCAATAGCTGATCTTAAGGGGTACAGTCAAGCAATTCTCTGATCACATAGAGACCTTATATACCAAATACTATTCAAGAATGTTCAGATTCAAGCTTCGCTGTATCTTTTTAAGGTCTAGAACAGTTAACTTTAGACCCAACGAAAGGACATTTCAAACCGGAGATTTCAAAGTACCTGTGCTACATAGCTTTTATTTGGTACAGAAATGTATTTGATTGGAGCTTGAATACGGTAGTGATATTTGACCCCCACAAAAGATAGGTGTCCCAAGTGGTTACCTCACAGTTCTCTAAACGAAATGTAGTGAGTTAGGATCTTTGCAAACTGGGTTGGAGTTGCATGGACTATGCAATATTAATGAAGCTTATGGTCCGAGTCTTGTTGTGGTGAACTCACAAGGACAGTTTTGAATACTTCAGTGGACAAGTAATATCCTTTATTAAATTTTTTATATTAAGATATTTTAATATCATTTATAATATTTCTTTTACATTAAGGTTTTTTAATATCATTTGGTGTTTCCTTGACCGTACCCTTGATTAGAAACAACAAGTCCTGCAAGTCAAAATGTCATGTCATTAGAATTTGAGACGTGCATGTAAACAATAGATTATCAACATGTGATATTCTTACTTGTCTAGTGTAGTCTCCACATTGTGATGAACTTGCTGAACTCTGTTCAATATAGACGATCTTCATTGGAAAATATAAAGTATCACATGCCAATTTTCCAGGACATGAAACTAGATAGTTGTCATGCCTACCACACGCACGGATTTACTTGATTACATACTTGGACTTGACACACCCTCTTTATTGTCTTACTTGATTGCACTCTTGTCCAGTGAACACAAAAGACTTACAGTTTTGAGTTCGAGTACCTTAAAATATCTTCTAAACATATAAACTTTGAATGGGACCACAAGTTTTAAATGACGTATGGATCTCCTAACACAGCCTCTTCTTTTCAATTTGCTTCCAAAAGCTTAATGCAGAAAAGGATGTGAAAATAGGTTGCTTCTAATGTCATCTCGTAGATATAGCCCTATAAGGGAAAAATGATCATTTGCATATGGGAAGGAAAGCCTCAGACTACTCTTCTTACTTGGCGCGAGTAAAGTGATAAAGAATAAAATCAATAAAAAAAGAAAACAAAAGAAATTCAAAATCTACGCAATCTATAGAGCGCAGAGTCTCCTCAACCTCCAAATGAGATAATGGAACATTAAAACAGATTCCAGCTGCCGAGAACTTATTCCACTACTAAGGAGTGTCAATATTCTCTAACGTCCAGAAGGAAAGTAGCCGTAGTTTATTGAAGGCAGCCGTAATTTAGCCGTGACTAGTTTACCATCGTATTTGTAAATTAATTATTTTTATTTTAAAAAAAATCAAAAGATCACCTGAATCCTAAACTGCCTTATTGCCAAAACTTATGAGAGAATCTGAAACAAAACAATAAGAAACACCCGTGAGTCGTTTGCAGGAGAAGAAAAATGACTAAAGATTTCAGCTTTGGCACTCACTACTAGCTTTCAAAATATCTATTGGTTTAAGACTTTATCTTGCTGATTAAGATTCTCTAGCATGGATATGGGATGTACAGGGTTTTCTCGTAGTCAAGTCTATTGTTAAGTTTGAGCGGTGAACTTGTTTGAATTATGTTTCGTGTTTATGGTCTTTAGTACTAAGCTCGGTTTTGTTTTAAATGGTTCAGAGTGGAACGAACTGAAACCAGGTAGTTTCGAACTGAAACCATACCGTTTCGATTCGAACTGTTTTCTTAGCTCTGAAAACCGAACCAGAATAAAACCACTTTATTTACAGTCGAATAGTTTTGGAATCGAACCAATTAGAACTGAACCATGAAATTATTTTAGGAATAACTAAGTGTGATGATTAATACAAAAGAATGATTAAACTAATCCTCTTCCCTGCAGATGAACATCATAATATACATATCGCTTCATCTTTCAGTGATTCTAACCAAACTGAAATCGAACTATCTGAACCAGAACCGTTTAGAACCGGTTATTTTTTAACCCCTGGAAATGAACCATTTTGGACCAAACTAAACCAAAATCAAACCCAAAAGTACGATTTGAACCAGGGGTCGACCCCTACGGTATCCATGAAAAATACTCTACTTCATAATAGAGTTAGAATATGATATAGAGGTGCCATTGGAGATGCTCTCAGCATGCAGACAATTAGCTGTCTGAATAGCTATTTTGGTTGTTTATTTATTGCAGATGTGAGTAAAGATCTTTCTAATTCAGTAAATAGTATCTCATATCATAATAGGGGTGTCAAAGTTGCAAAAAAATATTCTTCAACGGTGAAGAGAGAAAGAGCCGTAATATTACAATAATTAACTTTGAATGAAAGCGCGACCGAGTCTGGGTCGCGCTTGTGACTCGACATCATAATATTTTTTATAAATATTTTTCAGTTCTGACACTCAAGATAATTACTCTGTACAGTAGATATTCCACTGTAAAAAAAAAACAAAATGAATTAATATCGTTAAGAAAACACCCGTGAATGTTTTCTTGCGGTACCGGAGGTGCTCGCAAGAAACAATTACCAAGGTCTGGACGAAGTCGTAACTCCTTCCCGTGGGTGTAAAATTTTTCAGAAAGGTTCCTAACTTTGATACTCCCTAATATTAAAGTGTATTAACCTGAGATAGTCTAGACCGCAAAGAGAGGCCACTCCAGAAAGCTGCTTTCTTCTTTGATGGATCAAAACGTACAACTATTGCACTTAATTCATATCAGTTCCAGGTAAGAATGACCATATGAAGCTAGCAGGAGGTTCCATGTGAGGTCAAGTAACAAACAATTTTCACAGTTGCTATCCTTGTGAACTATGAAACCAGTGTAACAGAATCTCATCTCAGTTACGGCAAAGAGGACAACAGTGAAGGAAGGTGTGAGGTTAAACCCGAGTATGAGTATAAAAGCATGAAAAGAATGTTCTCTCTTTCCTTACCGTGTTCTTTGAGTTTAGAAGTAAAGATTCTCTTTTGCTCCAGAAAACCTCGAAATTTTCATCTTCATTTTTCCCTGTCAATACTAAGTAGTTTGTTCCGAGATGAATCATAACTTTTAAAACTAGTGAACAGTTTTAATTTGATTCCAAGTTGGGATGAAAAGGGAGTCGACAAAAGCATTTTCTACAGAATGGTTAAATTTCTCAATTCTCTGAAAACAAATCCGCAAAATAAAGTCTTCTCATTTACCAGAAGCAATTGTAGTTACTCGTCTCTACAATATCCTTCACTTCATTACCTAAAGCTAGTACTCTGACAATTGTATCTCAGCTCAATGACACCACAAACATACAAGGCCTGAGACTTCAGAGGTGGATCTGCTTCTTACACTTGTAAAATGACAGTCTCGAAACTCATGGCATCTGGAGAACTGAAGCCTACGTGCTAATCCTTGTTCATTTGAACCACACTCTGATCTATCATCAACTTCACAGCATTCCTATTGATCCATGCACAAGTTTGTTAGGTGATGCTCCAACGTACAATCCATGCTCTTTAGACATTTATATAAGAAGAAAACCTACACGAACGTGCACCACATCCTCTGATGCAGATGAACAAGTAAAAGTCATTCTCATACAATACCACAAAACTTGTTCAAGACAAAGACCTTTGTAATACTGCATCCAGTCAATACTGATCTTCCAGGTCATAGCAAGAACTTGGAATGTTCATTTTATCAAAATGGAGGACAAACTCCACGGCGCAGTAAAAAGTGAATATGCATACTCTAATCAACTTCTGAGAACTTTTGCTGGCTTGCTGTTATCGGGAAAGTGCTAAATGGAAATTATATATTAAATAATAAAAATAATAAAAACACTTTATGTTTCAAAAAATACAAGGCTGAGAAACTCTAGTTAGTTATACATTAACTTAATGTGAGTTTAATTTATTATCCATATATTTAATTTAATCTTTCCAACAGGAAGAATTAAATAATAAATTAAATACCTGGATATTGCCTGGGAGGTGAATATGCTTCCTTGTTTTTTAATCATCAAAGAAAGAAAAAGAAATGTGAAAGGCACTCAATTACAGATGGGTAATCGAGTTACTCAAGAATGTCGCATTGGCATGTGGAGAAACAAAGTTACATACGAAAGGGACAGTACTCAAAGACCAGGTCCTCTGACCCGACCCCAAGTCAACAAGGAGGACACGTCAACTATGTCACCATCCAACCGGCATCAAGTACTGTAAAAGACTTTCTGGAAAGCTTCCAACCTGGGCATGTGTCAAAGACTTGTCAAAGAGGGGATTTGTCAAAGAGGTGGAGCCCAGCATCCTGCAGTCTACACAAGTGGGCCCTAAAGATTCCATCTTGGCTGCATCGGTGAATCAGAGAAAGAGTTGGAGAGTTGACTTGAATAAATAGCTGATTCTAGTCATGATCTAGAAAGATGATCTCTTTCTTCACAAAAGTGCAGTTTAAGATGTTTCTCTTTCAGTTTCACTGACTTTTGCCCGTTAAAACTTTGTAGTCAAAGTGTCAAACCCCTTTCTTGATTCTTGTTTCTTCTGAAAGAACCAATGGTATCTCATGTTCTTGGAAGGTGGAAAAAATCCAACAAAGTGCTAGAATTGCCAGGCTATTTTCAAATCTACATAGTTCCTTTTCTTCTTATACGACAAAAGAAACTATAAGACATCCTCCCTTCACTGCCTCCCCATCGACAGATAGCTAGGAGCACAAATATTTCTGTTACTAATTATTTCTGGAAAGGATTACTCAAATGCATTTCAGCTACACATGAAAACAATCTCACAACATATCTCTACTACAATAGCGTGGAACAGTATCCTTCTAAAACTTATTGTTTTCTCATTTCTCAATATTTTCTCTTTTAGATTTCAGTAATTATCACATGTTACTTTCTTACAAATATTTCTATATATATTCTATACTTCTGCAATACATGAAAATGGAAAGGACTCTTGAGTGATTATTTTGAGTAGGAATTAAACTTGAATTAGTGTCTAATTTGAAATTCAATTAAATATATCTGTCTTTTCCACATTTTATGTAATAAACACAAGGACATGACATGTTTGGACATTCTTTCTGTAAAACATATAAAAGTTGAAAACAAATTTGAATGATAATTTTTGATTAAGAGTTTAGCTTAGATTAATGTTTGAATTTAAAATTTTACAATGTGATTATATATTCATCTAATTGTGACACCTTGCACATGTTAGCTAATCCCTTTCTAATATCATACTTCATGAGTGTTGAAAATTAGTCGTTATGAAAAATAGACAACAAATTTCTGCGATTATAATAACAATGCGAGGATAATTATGCATTTGATTTGGTATTTAGAAGGTAAAAAATGTTCTATGCTAGATAAGACAAAAATAATTTCTCATCTTTCTTTTCTGCCATTGCTAGGCATCGTATCTGCTATTTTATCCAAACTTCGGACCATCCGCCTAAGAACAATGTAAACATTGTCCGACCGGTACTTTGCTGCATAGAGGCGCTTATTTTCAATCTATTTTTGCTACGTTCTTCAACTTCACAAAAACGGTTTGTAAGAGTAGAAATACTGTCAACTACTGGGTTGCGGTTCCTAGAACCACGCTTCTGTTTGCTAGAATTCGATCGGACAGCGCATTCACTGTGAGCATGCCGCTCTACTTTAGACTCAAGGATGGGTGGACTTGGAGAATTCAGCTAATGCTCTGAATTCACGTATGTTGCTTATTCACCTCCTCCGTCTGAAGATGGAGGAGTCAAATGGATCGTAAATATTTTGTCATATGCTTTGGGAACATGGCTCGATTTACATTTTTTTTACACCAGGTTTTCTTTTTCTTCCTATTCTATTCTTATCGCTTCGTTCTTTCAGTTCCACTGATTTCCACTCGTCTCTACCGAAAAAAAAGGTTTCTTAGGTTGCGCCCTTTTCTCGGTATGTCTCCTTACGGGTCATCATTCTTTCCATTCGGGTATACGAAAAGTATCGGGAGGCCGGGAAACTAATCTTCTATTTTCATTTCATTCGATCACAGTCTTCTATCATCAGCGTGACGGTTTGCCACTGCAATCGAATTGACGAGCTCCAGACTCAAGAAACCAGTCTTTTTTACTGACAGTCCCCGTGAAGGGGAAGTACCGTAGAACTTGTGGAAAGTAAACAACAACTTGTCCAAAGTAAACTGAAATATCGACTGCTTCCTATGTACATAGCTGAAGACCGGAAAGACAAGTTAACAGATATTAAACACTCTCTGTACACCAGCCGTACTGGCTGTCAGGTTCTCTTATACAGTTACGTCCTCTCCCGCTGCCAGGAAAAACGTCACACCATGTTCAACAAAAGCAGCCATCTCGACGACAATCGCCGACAGAGGCAATTGAGCTTCAACAAATCGACCTCCGGTAACAGAACCAATTGTCTTTGCAGTTGTCGACAACCGGAACCTTAACTTGATGCAAGAATATGCAGGAAAGACAACAAAAATATATGCCTGCCGTGAACTACAGCCGAACGTCAAATCGAACAATGTCAATTCGGTCAGCACGTACAACTACAAAATGTTCGCATCCCGTCTCGTCTCGCTTCCAGTCGAAGAAGCAACATCCAACCTGCAAGGCGAAAACAACGCAAGCGTGCAGGCACGGGAAGCGCGGTCGCAACGCTGAAGGTAAGCGAGAAACATGAAATTGTCTACAAAGAGTACACAGCAGCGACGACACAAAGCGCCCTCACTACGCATAACCTTAGATAAATGATGCACATCCGGCGACCGTAGCGAAAAACTGAAAATCGTCTACAAAGGCAAAGCAGCAGCGAAGAAAAGCGCCGTCGCTACACAAAAAGTAACCCAAATGATGCATCCGCTAACGTCACCGAGAAAAAGGTGACTAGACGTCCGCGAAAGTCCAGCCGCATCGGTAGAACGATTTTCAAAGCTTCGGCTACAAAGGCGCCAGCCAATGATCTTTTTCCTAACGTCTTCGAGTTGACCGTTTCTAGTTGGGGATGCTTATGCTCTTCGTCACAAACAGAATATCGAACGACTTTGCGACACAAGGTTAATGGAAGCCATGGATCTATAAAACGAATATAGAATTTCTAACCACTCTTCTGGAAACTTGAGTGGCAACCTTACTTGCTTTCGTTCAGATCTGGTCATAGCATCGTAGCTGGAGTTCCCATACTTATTTTGACGGTCCTTAACTTTCTTGTATACACCGATAAGAGACTCCCACTTATTTCTGTGCTTGTCCAAGGGTACATGCACATTACGCTCGGCCCATAGCAGTAACCACCATTCGTCACTTATGATCCACAGTTAACATTTGTTGTCGTTCAGTCTGCCTCTCGTCCTCCTCCCACTCCATCTTCTTCACTTCCGAACAGTCTAGTAACCATCCAATTCTCCCATGTTATTCGAGGTTTTGATGGTGTAATACTTGGAGTCGGTTGCGAATTGGCTCAGGAAGTGCTAGCTTGTGATCTGCGATTCAAGCTTGGTCGCTCCTCTGACACGGACAAGTGATCGCTCATTTTTGTGCCACTTAGGCTGGTGCCCAATATGAGCTCCGGTGGAACAAGCGTGTAGGTCACTGGATTAATACCAAACTGACACAATGAACCTCCTGAAGATCGAATGAATGATAGTTGTGAATCCGTAGAGCACTCTGGATGTGACTCGGCATCTGACTGAGGGGTTGAAACTGCAGCCTCGCGGTAGATCGTCGAGTCATATTGTTGACGTAGAGTAGTACTGCTCCTAAACAATGTATGTCAAAATCTCGGAGGAAATGGCTTGATCACACCTCCAGTACGATCGCTGCGCTTGATCATACCCCTCTTAACGTTTGGTTGCTTGATCACACCCCCAACCTGCCATTTCCAGTCCTGCCGGTATCCGCGCCATGTAGATCAGGCCATGTCATTGCCAACACGGCATGTGCATAGGCGTAAAGAGCGAAACCGTCTGTTTCGCTCTACAAGTGAGCGAAACATGACACTGCACCGCAGGCTTGTTTCGCCCTGCACTGCAGCGAAACGTATTTCACCTCGCGGTTCAGCATTAGGTCCATCGCGATTCAGCATTAGGTCGCAGTTGTTAATATATTGCCAGGGCCTCTCAGAAACCATGACGAAGATAAATTCGCTAGCGATTCAACATCAGGTCGCAGAGAATACAAACATGGCCTCTCAGAAACCATGACGGAGGTAAAATTCGAGAGCAACTGCGGTCCAGTATTGCTCCTCCGCCAGTATCTTGTTTCAGGAGAATGAGCTTTGACAGGTTAGACTATTCTGAAATCTGCAAGAAACAATTCGGAATCACAAGTTGAAACGCCTCGAGTCCCAGAAACTCTTCTCGGTGCGGGAGAATGAACGAGGTCCCAAGCAGTCGCGGTCCACGTCGTCAGCAAGAGAGAAATCAGGCAATGTAGCAAGAGAGAAATCCAGGCTGGCAGTGTAGAGTGACATGGCTTCATCTACCGGTAGGACGGACGATGACAAGTTGGGGGTATGATCAAGCAACCAAACATTAAGAGGGGTATGATCAAGCGCAGCGATCGTACTGGGGGTGTGATCAAGCCATTTCCTCCAAAATCTAGTAGATGTAGACAACAACGCAACGAAAGAAATACCACAATTATCGACAATATAGTGCAGCCCACGTAAAACAATGACAACCAAGGTAATAAAGTAATCGTCCCCAAGAAGAAGAAGACTACAAACATGCACATGTATCTCGTGGCAATCTCTGATTCACTTCACGAAAGTCTTCAAAAACTACCGATCACAGTCGAATTCATAGCCGCGGAAGCTGCAATTAGCCCTCGACACGAGCTAAAATGTTTTTTTTTTTTTTTTACAAAATGACCGCAGTGGGCCGAGGGAACTTTATAAAGGGCTAAAAGGGAGCCACCCATTTACGAACAACCGGCCCGGGCTCGCTAGTGAGCCCCGGCACAAGAGGGCCAGCGGGAGCCAAAACCGGCCACCCGCCCTGTCCATACTCAACACTACACCACGGGCGGCGAAGCCAACCCCTAAGCCTGAGACAAATCCTGGCCGTCACCCCCCCGTCATTCACCTCCTTCGAGCTCCTGCACGACCTCGGCCTTTTTGCCCTCGCTCTCGTAATGATCGTAGCCATCGGAAGGCGGTCCCTACCGAGCTCGATCACCGAGCCCTTCTGCAGCGCGCACCCCTGGTAGATCGGGCCCCCGGCCGACACCTTCTTCTCACTCAGCCTGCACCTCATCGAGCGGGGATCCTTCTTCATGTTGTTCCTCTCGCAAATGTCATGATGATTCTGCACGTAATTCGAGGTAATCATCGTCCTAGATCCCTTCACAGTTCTTTTTCTGACGCGATCGTTCTTCTTGCTCCTGACAGACGCGAGATTGGCATAAAGTCCGAGGACCGGATTCGGCCGGCCCCACCTCATCATCACGTTTTTACCTTCAGTCGCCTCATCATTCACCACGCTGCGGTGTCGTGTCGGATATTGCGTGAAGGATGTCCAGGAAAACGCGAGGTTCCTGGCTGTGGAGACGCTGTGTGTCGAAACAGAGACGAGACAGAGAAAAACAACCACGAAAACAAACGCTGCGATATATACACTCCAAATGTATGTACACTGCTTGTTCTTTCTCCAAACAGCACAAAACTGAGGAACAGACCAGAGCGGTCTGTAACCTACTTCAGAAGCCCTAAAACAAACCCCTGAATCGCAACCCTAGCCTGAAATCGCCAAAGCGTAGCTCAAGCAAGAGAAACTTCTCTTTGCTAACAAACAGAGCCACAGCAGTATCACGCGATCCAAACCCAAGTCCAAACCACATCCATGTATAAGCTCTTAGCTAAGGCTAGCTACCACAAGCTGTATACAGCCAACCAGAACTCTAACGAACTCAAAAGAGCAAAACCCGTAGCGAAGAAACCGAAAAAGACCTATCTGGGAACTTTCTCCTTTCGCTGAACGGACTTCAGATGTCGATAGGGTCTCCTTCGTTGACTCCGTTGGCCCAAGAAATCTTCAGATCCGACTCCCGATAGTCGAGATATCGCCAATTTTCGGTCACAGGTGACCGAACCTTCAAAAACTCCTCCCTGCGGCTTAAAACCGCTCACACCGCACAAACGGATCGTCCAAACTGATATCCGTCTTCGCTGGTAGGTAGATCTGGCTACCCTGAACCCAACAAGACTCCAAACAAGCCGTTTGGAGTTCCCCTTGCAAAACCACTCGAGAAATTTGGTCGCAGGTTGCAAAAAACTGACGTAAATCGGCTCCCTGCGGCTCAAATTCGCTCACCACACCCAAACCAACAATCCAATTCACTTACAGTCTTCTCCTATGCGTACATGAGGACTCCCTGATCGCGTAGGCACCAAGAACGAAGAGCTTGGCTCACCGATCGCGAAGAACAATCCAATCTCAGGTCGCAGGCGATGAAAACCTGACGCAAGCGCTTCCCTGCGAGCCAATTTCTCTCACAACTCTCAAACCGCCCGATAAAACTTTGTATCGTCTTCAATTTCCTGAAGACCTCGTTGTTCTGATCCCGATGGATCCAAGGACAGCAAGTTTGGACTCCGGAACGGCCCGAACGGTCCAACTCTCTTTCACAGGTAACCGAAAACCTCAATTCTGCTCCCTGCGTCTCAATTTCTCCCAGAACACAACCCCCGATCCGTCTCTTCAAGAACCGTCTTAACCTGTGCGTAGCCTGCACAGATCTGAACCCGATGACACCTTGCGCGCGTGTATTGGACTTCCCAATTCTCCAAAACATCCACCGACAGGTCGCAAGAACAAGCAAGCCCCTTAAGCAGCCCCCTTGCAACAGTCTGTACGTACGAAGTTCAACTCTCAATAATAAGAAGCAGGCCCCTTGCGTGTTTGATATAACGCCTGAAGCCCTAAATACCCAGTCAGCAAGTAACTAGGGGCCTAGCTTGATTTTACCTTTTTCCGAATCGCATAACTTCTTCTCTGGATGTTCAAACGAAATAAACATGATGACATGGAAAGCGGATGCCCATGGAAAGCTGACAACGAGCTCTATCCATCTATGCGATAAAAGTAAAGATCCGAAGTTGCGCCAAAAGCTCGTAAGTTGGGGCTTAGCTTGTTTTCTCCATCTTTCGAGTCCTGTAACTCCTTCACTATGCGTCCAAACGAAGTAGACAAAGTGCCTATGGAATGCTGACAAGGAGCTCTATCCACTGGTGCGATAAAAACGAAGATCCGAAGTGGTGCCAAAAACCCGTAAGCTGGGGCCTAGCTTATTTTCTCCATCTTTCGAGTCATGTAACTTCTCCACTAGGCGTCCAAACGAAGTAGACAAAGTGCCTTTGGAAAGCTGACAAGGAGCTCTACCCATCTATGCGATGAAAATGGAGATCTGAGATTGTGCCAAAATCCGTAAGCTGGGGCCTAGCTTGTCTTCTCATGAGTGTCTTTGGAGCGACAAGCATCGAAGTTTGTATTTCAGGTACGAGCCGGTCCACGACACGACATCCACCCCCTCTGAACCTGTGCATCCTCCGGTATGCATCAGAGATACCAACCAAGGAGTGGATCGGCTTATCGTCCTACTTCCCATCGTAACCAACCTCACCTTCAAGATCTTCTGCATAATCCTCATCCTCAAACTGAAACTCCGTCAAGATATCTGCTAGATCGACCTCCTCATCTCTCTTTTTGAAAATCTTGACACGTTTACCTGCCACTGGTACCTTCAAGCTTGTTCCATCCAACTCTTGCAGGGCGTAAGTTGCGTTGTCATGAACCTTCTTCACCACATACGGACCAACCCATCTTCTGGAAAACTTCCGGAGTGCACTATGCTGGTTGTCTAGACTGTTGTCATAGACTAACACCCAATCACCTTCCTTGATATCCCTAGGTCTCAAACGATGTCGCTGATCAAATCTGACCTTGTTCTTCAACCGTGCTTCTCGCAGCCTATCCAAAGCAGTTTGGATATCCTCTGGTCTTCTCTCTAACTGCCTAATTCGAATAGCAAGAAGCTCTTCTCTAGTCAAATTGTCCTCCCAAGGTAACACACTCCATGTCAGAACATGTTCTTCAATCGGCATGATAGGCTTCTGACCTGTGATGAGTTCCACCGGCATGTAACCTGTCACTGAGCTGTGCGTCGTTCTATCTGCCCATAACGCAAATGGTAAGAGTCGAGGCCACTCGCGCACCCTTCCGTTGCAAGCCTTCACCAAAGCCTTCACAATGGGTGGATGACCACGTTCACTCTTGGCATTCCCTTCGGGGTTATAAGCAGTTGTCAGTGACAACCTCACCCCACACCTTGCAAAGAATTCACGAGCCTCATGTGCATCTAGCTCTCCCCGATCTGCAGTGATCTTCCCCACACATCCATACCGACAAACAACCTCTTCCAAGAGAAATCTACATACCCCTTCAGTTGTCTTCGTCCGAAGCGCCCTACCCTCGACTTGATTTGAAAGATCCTCTCTAGCAAGTACCAAGTATCTCTTCTGCCATAATCCAACCGGCATAATCACCAAGTCTATCACCCACTTGAAGTGGATTGCCAACGGATAAGTCGGATGTAATCCGTCACGATGTCGGATATTCGAATACATCTGACATGTCAAACAAGACTCCACAAAAGATACAACATCCTTGTACATGTTTTTCCACCAATACCGCTCTTTCATCTTTGTAAAAGTGGCCCAAATCCCTCGATGTCCAGCCCAAAGACTCTCATGGAACGCCTTGAGCAACTTCTGCTGATCTTCCTTGTTGCAAATCACTCGTAGCGGTACTCCACCTTTTTGCTTCGATCGCTTCCAAAGAAACCCATCCTGCAACATGAAGTTGTAGGCCTTCCTTCTAACTCTCCGAAACCTCTCATCTGTCCAACCTGTCTGCTTAACCATCGTACTAAGGTACCTCCCGATATCAAGCAAATCACCATCATACAACCCTTCAACAAACAACTCATCTTCTCTTCCTGTCTGTGCAATCGAATAGAACTCTGTACCCACGTCGTCAATGTCTTCTACCATCTCATCTTCCCCATCATATCGAGCCCGAGATAACATATCCGCCATCAGATTATCCTTCCCTGCGATATGTCTAAATTCCGGGTTCAACGACTTGATATATGCGATCCATCGTAACATCGCAATATCAGGAGTTGAACAATTCATGATCATCCCTAACAACGGCAAGCAATCAGTTTCAACCACCACTACTGCTCCAATCAAATACTCTTTCTCAGTTTTCATAGCTGAAACAATACCCCACAGTTCTCTCTTCACTTGCGGGTAAGCACGTTGTCGAGCACTTAACACCTTCGCTCCGAACCTAACCGCAAACCTTTCTCCATCCTCATCATCCTGTCCGACTGCCCATCCAATTGCAACTGGACTTGTATCCACAGTAAGAACCACCGGTCTAGCACCCTTGTAATCAATCCTTCCCAGAACTGGAGGAGATGATAGTAAAGACTTCAGCTTCCTTACCGCATCAGTATGCTCTTCCTCCCATCTGAATTTATGACCCTTACGCAACAATCCATACAACGGATCCGCCACATGCGCATAATGAGGAATCCAAATGTGGTAGAATACACAAGCACCCAAAAATCTTCTTACTTCTGTCAGCGAGTTGCAAACCTCCTTCATCCTTCCAATCGCATCCACCTTGTTCGGATCTGGCTTCCGACCAAACGATCCACACAAATGACCAACGATCAAAACCTCTCTAACTCCAAATGTAGACTTCGCACCTGACAGCGTAAGATGAACTTCCTCAAGTCGAGATAAGATATTCTCACAGTCTGCGATGTGATCAGTGACGTATCGCCGACACCCCCTCTGATCTAATGCTTCATCCTTCTCATCTTCCACACATCCTTTGATGGGGATGTCATCCAAGAACGGCATCGTCTTTTCAGGGATGAAGTCCCTTAGAACTCGATTCATCTCGTTCATCATGTGTGCTACCGAGTTGGTAGCTCCCTGCGGTAAGGTACACATCCTAACCAACCCCAAAGGTGTCCTCATTGTCGTGAAGCTTCTGCTCTCCTCCGCTAGTTGAAACTGATCATACCCCGAGTAAAGATCTCCCATTGAGTAAATCGCTCTTCCTGCAAACGCTTCTGCAAACTCATCCACAATCGGTCCCACCCCAGCATTTCTGATTGTTACTGCGTTCACTGGCTGCATGTCTTGGATGAACCGCAGCGACCCATTCTTCTTTGGTACTGTAAACCATCTGCTTGAATATGGTGCAAACGACGGCTCCAAGATCTTCATCCGCATCTTCTCCTTCAGCAACTCCACTAGTTTGGGCAAGTGAGCCCGCGGTACTGGAATTGGTCTCAGGTTCCATGGCACATGCGGTACCGTGAAGATAACCATCGGGGTAACAACGTACGGATCTACACATCCAATCTCAAGTGGCTCAAAAGCAAATGCTTTCCCATGTCTTGAAAGCATCTCCTTGAAGCACATCCTCTCTTCTGGTAGAAGAGACCCATCAGATCCAATCTTCAGCTCTTCAAGGGTCTTCTCCGTGAACTTGTGTCCTATCATTGCAGGATCTCTCAAACTCTTCTCCTTTGAAGCTCGATCCATCTGTTGGTTGGTGTCTTCCGGCAAAGGACCAGCAACTGGCTTTACTTTCCTATCCACTGTCTTGTACCTTGTCTCAACTCGAACCTCCGGCGCACGGAATGATTCGATCACCGAATAGACCTCCCTTGAATGAATCTGCACGACCTTATCCATATCCTCCCATCCAATAGACATGATCTCTCGCAAGGGATCTTCCAACCCATCCTCTTCATAAACACCAGAAATCCATTCATCCCTTTCTAGCTCACCCAACTCTTTCAACATCAACTCAACACCACGCAAATGTTTTTGTTCTTTTCTTCTCAGCTCTTCTATCTTCTTGTAGACAGCAATCCCACACTCTGAAAATCCAATAAACCCTGTACAAAAGGCACTATCTCCATCAAGCGAGAGTACCTTCTCTTGCGCACCACCACAATCCCGCTCTATAGTGGTACTCAACGAAAATCCTTGAACTCTTCACTCACCCTTGGAAGCGGCTTCTCCCTCAAACGATCTCGGTTGCGCTCGTGGTTGGACGGTACAGTCAGGAACTGTACCGCTCTCTTCCCATCTTGACTTCGGATCTTAGCATACGCAGATCCGTCGTCCAGTACCTTTGTCTCCATCCGGGTTGCTATGATGAAAGGTTGACCCAGAATGAGTGGGTATGATGTTGCTTCCTGAACAAAGAAGTTCTGCTCGATAGCAACATCACCTACGCGCACTCTGATGTCTGGACAAGCTCCATACAAGTCTCCTCTCGTGTTGTTGGCTGCTCTTATGACCCATCCATGCTCTGTGTCGATCGGTCACTTCTTCCTCTTGTACAGCTCCTTCGACATGATGTTGATTTCTGATCCATGATCGATCAGAGCAACCACCGGCTCATCCAAGTCCTCGATCCTCACCAACGTCTCCGTCGTAGCTCGAGCCCAGTGACTGTGGCTGTAATGACTTGAGCTCCGCTTCCCATCCTCCTCTTCATCCTCGAAATGCACCTTGCGCCTTTGATCTCTTTCTTCCTCTGGAGAATAGACACTGCACCTTGCAAGCTCTCTCTCCTCATCCACTGACATCCTAGTATCCAAAGCATGTGATAAACCAGTCTCACCCGTAATTTGTCGTTTCCGTTTGATGACATCGATGATGACATCATGAAACTCACGCTTGGCGATGCCTAACACTTCTCTCAAAGTAAACTCCACCTTCGCATTCAGAATGCGATCTTCCAAGACTCCCTTCAAGTCTGTTGAAGCCTTGATATCCGACTGTAGCTTGTACGCAGCCGGCTTACCCTTCTCCTTCTGAGATTTCTCCTTCGATGGAGAAGGAGCATCGTCCATCGGTAGGTCTTGAGCTCCTGCATCCCGAAGCTCTTGGCGAACCTTCTCCCCTCGAGTCTGTCTCTTTGAAGAAGTCCCTTCTCCTGAATCCTCTGAATCTCGCCTTCTCTTCTCTTCCAACAACGCTTCGTGTTGGTTCTTGGCGATGTACGCATGCACCGATAGAGCTTCTATCGGATCCTCCCATCCAGTATCCCTTCTGATTGTTGCAGCTGTCCTCTGCAACGTCTCACGTGCCATCTTCCCTTTCTGTTTCATGGAGATGGCAGATGACCACAACTCACTTGGCTCAACTTGCTTGTTGAAACTCCTCTCAGCCTGATCCTCTACCCTTGTGCCATAAGTTCCAGCTTCCACGATGGCGACTGCTTGTGCTGATAGGTGGTCCTCAACCAACTTCTTCATCCCTCCTCTACCAAAGTTGGTCTGAAGAAGTGCACCAGTATCCCTCAACGCTACCTTCCCATCCTTCCAGAAGATCACCCCTTGCTGCAAGGTATCACTGAACTCCTTGCAATCTCTGCGCGGATGATCGGTACCATCGCACCAGATACACCGCTGGATCCAGCCTTGCTTCTCAACCGGTCTTACTCCACTTGTAGATCCCTTCTCTTCCAATCTGGTGAGCTTGATCTGCAGATCTCTCATTCCACGCAATATCTCCTCAAGGTTTGAGTCATCCTTCTTCGGAGATACCACGGGTGCCTGAACAACTGGAACAACCGGAACAACAGGAACAACAGGAACAGCTGGAGCAACAGGTACTACTTGTCTAGCAACAGGAACTGATCGGACTACAGGAACAGGTGTTACAGCTGTAGGTGTTGGCGCCAGTCTCCTAACAGGAACTTTCTCTCGTCTCCGCTCCCTCTTGGTAAGCAGACCAACAGCTTCCTCAACCTTCTTCCAGCTGCTGGTCAATCCATCGTCCTCCTCCCGGTCTTCCAGAAGTACCTCTAGCTTCTCTTGCAACTTCTCATCTGCAGCCCGAAGAAATAGCTCTGTCTTGTTGGACTGCAACGTCAACTTCTCCATCCTGGTCAGCCGTGAAAACTGCTTCTCAAACTCTCTGAGCAACTCAGTAGCTTGTAAACCCTTCTTTGGTTGCTCAACCCACTCCAAGAATGACTTCTTGGTGACTCGATCAGAGTCCTCCAAGAAGTACTCATCCATCAAGGCACGAGCAAAAGTCTCCCAATCCTTGTTAAAATGCTTCGTTAGCATTTTAACATGATCCCTAATCTCTGGAGCTGCTGCCAACTCAAACGTCTCAATCATCTCATCTTCTGAGACCCGGTTCAGCTCCATCTCCTTCACATAATGTCTCAGATACCTTGAGACATCTCTTCCATCAAACTGGTCAATCCTGCTGACCACCGCTTGTAGCGCCTTTGTTGCCAAAGCTTCCTTCCGCTCATCAGATAGTTGCTGCCGTAAGAACATAGTGAAAGCTTGGAACATCGATGCAGTCGCTGGATCCAACTGCATCTTCGGCAACCCACTTGAACCACTAGCTCCATCTCCATCACCTTTCCCATCCCCACTCATGACTGCCAATCTCTTCTTCAAAGTTCACACACAGAAGAAATCTCCACCCCAGACCTTCACGTCGAGTTCACCACCGATGTCGTGTCGGATATTGCGTGAAGGATGTCCAGGAAAACGTGAGGTTCCTGGCTGTGGAGACGCTGTGTGTCGAAACAGAGACGAGACAGAGAAAAACAACCACGAAAACAAACGCTGCGATATATACACTCCAAATGTATGTACACTGCCTGTTCTTTCTCCAAACAGCACAAAACTGAGGAACAGACCAGAGCGGTCTGTAACCTACTTCAGAAGCCCTAAAACAAACCCCTGAATCGCAACCCTAGCCTGAAATCGCCAAAGCGTAGCTCAAGCAAGAGAAACTTCTCTTTGCTAACAAACAGAGCCACAGCAGTATCACGCGATCCAAACCCAAGTCCAAACCACATCCATGTATAAGCTCTTAGCTAAGGCTAGCTACCACAAGCTGTATACAGCCAACCAGAACTCTAACGAACTCAAAAGAGCAAAACCCGTAGCGAAGAAACTGAAAAAGACCTATCTGGGAACTTTCTCCTTTCGCTGAATGGACTTCAGATGTCGATAGGGTCTCCTTCGCTGACTCCGTTGGCCCAAGAAACCTTCAGATCCGACTCCCGATAGTCGAGATATCGCCAATTTTCGGTCACAGGTGACCGAACCTTCAAAAACTCCTCCCTGCGGCTTAAAACCGCTCACACCGCACAAACGGATCGTCCAAACTGATATCCGTCTTCGCTGGTAGGTAGATCTGGCTACCCTGAACCCAACAAGACTCCAAACAAGCCGTTTGGAGTTCCCCTTGCAAAACCACTCGAGAAATTTGGTCGCAGGTTGCAAAAAACTGACGTAAATCGGCTCCCTGCGGCTCAAATTCGCTCACCACACCCAAACCAACAATCCAATTCACTTACAGTCTTCTCCTATGCGTACATGAGGACTCCCTGATCGCGTAGGCACCAAGAACGAAGAGCTTGGCTCACCGATCGCGAAGAACAATCCAATCTCAGGTCGCAGGCGATGAAAATCTGACGCAAGCGCTTCCCTGCGAGCCAATTTCTCTCACAACTCTCAAACCGCCCGATAAAACTTTGTATCGTCTTCAATTTCCTGAAGACCTCGTTGTTCTGATCCCGATGGATCCAAGGACAGCAAGTTTGGACTCCGGAACGGCCCGAACGGTCCAACTCTCCTTCACAGGTAACCGAAAACCTCAATTCTGCTCCCTGCGTCTCAATTTCTCCCAGAACACAACCCCCGATCCGTCTCTTCAAGAACCGTCTTAACCTGTGCGTAGCCTGCACAGATCTGAACCCGATGACACTTTGCGCGCGTGTATTGGACTTCCCAATTCTCCAAAACATCCACCGACAGGTCGCAAGAACAAGCAAGCCCCTTAAGCAGCCCCCTTGCAACAGTCTGTACGTACGAAGTTCAACTCTCAATAATAAGAAGCAGGCCCCTTGCGTGTTTGATATAACGCCTGAAGCCCTAAATACCCAGTCAGCAAGTAACTAGGGGCCTAGCTTGATTTTACCTTTTTCCGAATCGCATAACTTCTTCTCTGGATGTCCAAACGAAATAAACATGATGACATGGAAAGCGGATGCCCATGGAAAGCTGACAACGAGCTCTATCCATCTATGCGATAAAAGTAAAGATCCGAAGTTGCGCCAAAAGCTCGTAAGCTGGGGCCTAGCTTGTTTTCTCCATCTTTCGAGTCCTGTAACTCCTTCACTATGCGTCCAAACGAAGTAGACAAAGTGCCTATGGAATGCTGACAAGGAGCTCTATCCACTGGTGCGATAAAAACGAAGATCCGAAGTGGTGCCAAAAACCCGTAAGCTGGGGCCTAGCTTATTTTCTCCATCTTTCGAGTCCTGTAACTTCTCCACTAGGCGTCCAAACGAAGTAGACAAAGTGCCTTTGGAAAGCTGACAAGGAGCTCTACCCATCTATGCGATGAAAATGGAGATCTGAGATTGTGCCAAAATCCATAAGCTGGGGCCTAGCTTGTCTTCTCATGAGTGTCTTTGGAGCGACAAGCATCGAAGTTTGTATTTCAGGTACGAGCCGGTCCACGACACGACAGCGGCCATGATTGCGGAAAGACAGGTTTGGGGTAAGACTTCCAGCAGCCTGCTCCCGGTTGCAAAGCCAAGTTTGATCTTGCATTCGAGACCAGGTAACGTGCCACTTACCGCTTCTTCTCACTTTGTTTTGTTTGATCATCAAGGACGGGTTATTGCTCGAGAGGACTAGGGTCCTGGTTGAAGTCTTGTTCCCCTCTCGCTCTCTCCTGCAGGATCACTTGAACTTTCCCTATCGTGGTCATCGCCATGTGCCAAGCTTTTTTTTTGTCAGGGCTAGCATCTTCTCGCAGGCTCGCCCACATAGTTTTAGCGACCTCAGCGAGAATCCTCGCAGCAGGGCGGTCAGTCCTTTTTCCCCGAAATATCATATCTGCCTTTTCCCTCCAGATAGTTTGGGTATGCTCGACCAGAAGGAGAATTAAAGCTGGGTTGTGATCCCTCGAAACAAGCGCCTTGTCTATCGTTGTGAGGAGACCGCTCCCTTTATCATAGTTCAGGTCGCTCCCAAGTTCATGTAGCTTGAGCCTTTTCCACCTGTCCCTGGCGACCGAGCACTCCCAAAACATATGTCCAATCGTCTCAGTCTCCTGACACCCCCTCGGGCAGAAGCCATCGCCGATTTTTAACTGAGAGGCCCTCAGGTTAGTAAAAAAACCCCGGTTCAACATTCTCCACAGCCAAACATTGGTCCTCGTCGTGCCGCCCTTCCACCACACATTCCTCCATCTTTCTTCCCATACCGAGTTCGAGTCTCTTACCCCCCATCTTCCATTCAGTTTGTCGTAGTGAGGGGGTCTAAGAGAGAGCAGACCTTTCCAGGTTTTCAGTTCAAGTTTCCACCCTTTCGAAAGTTGATTCTGGTATTCCCAAGCCCAGCTCTTGCTCTCGTGCAGACCCCCGGAAAAAGTTAATGCCTCGCCAGCCCATCTAGTAAGACATGTCAGGTCTCTGTCCTCTGACGATTCCACAGCTTCTGTTGGTGTGAGCAGGGAGGTCCCCCTCATCGTGTCACGAAGGTCTTTGAGTTTTAGGGCAGTCAGAGTGGGAATCCTTTCCCTTCTTAGACGGCCGAGAACATCTTTTTTGCCTTGCTCATCTATGTTCATGGCCTTTTGCCATAGCTCAGCCACCATCGAGGAGGACAGGGTTCCAGGCAGGTGAGCTTTGATCCCGTCGAAGACCAGCCTTCCCCAAACGGCCTTCCAGCATTTCAGCATACTATCAAGGGTCGGTAGGCTACGAGACCGTAGACTGGGGAGCATCAACAGTCCTTCTTCAGGGGACCAGCCCTCCGTTTTTTTCTTAAATCTACCTTTCTCCATAGCGTCCCTTATTCCCCACTTTGCGATGCGAGTCCACTCTTGTTTCTCCCCTTCCAGCAGTTTCCCTAGGTGTTTCAGTTTGAGCGCTTGGCTCACGTCCTTGAAGGGAGTTATACCGAGTCCGCCATCCTTCTTAGGCCTCGTGAGAACGTCCCACGCTACCAGCGGCACCTTATCATTCCCTTCCGAGTTCTTTCCCCAAAGAAAGACGCGACAAACCTCTTCCAATTTCCTGTACCCTGTAGCAGTACACTCAACACTCGTCAGCTGGTAGGCGGGTATCGACCTGAGCACGTGGGTAAGCAGAACAGTCCTGCTTGGCCAAGAGAGCATCCGGTTGGACCAGTGCTGTAGACGATTTTGCAGACGGCCCACTAAAGCTTCCGTCATCTGGGCATCGGACAGACCCCTCCCTATCCACGCCCCAAGGTATTTCACCATTTGGCCCGGCCTTGCAATTAAGCACCCAGAGCCTTCCAACCATCCCGGAGTCTCTTCCATTCCTATCGGTATGACCACGGACTTCCCCAAGTTTAGAGAAGCCCCAGAGATCACCTCATACCTGAGAATTAATTCCTGAGTCGCTCTGAAGCAGGCTTCCGTACCTTTTATCATAATCCCCGTGTCATCAGCGAACAGCTGGTGGAGGAGCGAGGTTCCCCCTTCAATGCTGATTCCTTCAATGTTTCCTTTCCTCCTTTCTTCCTTCAGCATGTTCATTAGAGGCTGGGTTGCGATGGCAAAAAGGTAGGGGGCCACCGGGCAACCTTGTCTGACCCCGTCCCTAATTCTATCCCTTTCGTGAATCCCCCGTTGATATGCACCTTAGCCTGCCCCCCATCGGATAGTCCCCTAAGTAGTTCAACGAAAAGAGGGTCGAACTTCATGTGTCTCATAGTATCCCACAAATAATCTTGGGAGACGCGGTCATAAGCCTTCACGAAATCCAACTTGAGAAACAGCACCGGCGTCCCTTTGGCCTCCGCAAGTTCTTGTCCCATCTTAAAACTCAGTATGTTATCGTAGATATCCCGGCCTTGGATGAAGCCGGTTTGTTGTTCGTCTACAACATTCCCTATTACTGATTTCAGCCTTTCCGCCAGGAGTTTGCTTAAGATCTTATAGGTGACGGTGAGGAGAATTATCGACCGCCAGTTCCCAAGATCATTCTTCTCTCCTCCTTTTAAGATAAGTTTGATCACGCCTTGTAATGTCTTCTCGTCAATCTTCCTCGTCCGCCAGAACTCTTTTACCATGGCAAGGCATTCTTCTTTGATAAAGTGTCAGCACTCCTGCAGAACCTCGTAGGTCACCCCATCAATCCCCGGTGACTTTTCCTTTGGGAATCCAAGGACCAGGCACTCAAGTTCTTCCAGAGAAGGTTGTTTCACGAGATACGCATTTTCATTTTCTATGACCCATTTCGATGTCAGCCTCAACACTTCTTTTCTTTTAGCATTGCTCCTCGTGACTCCTTCGTCTTCTTTGTACAACGTCGAGTAGAACTGGTGGACCCTCCCTAGTATCCCTTCATGGTCGTCAGTAGTTAGGCCGCTTTCCAGTTTCACCTCTTTCAAGGCCTTCCGGCCATGTTTCGCTTTGAGTTGGGCGAAAAAGTATCTGGAGGGGGCTTCCCCTTCCTTAAGCCACCTAATCCTACTCCTCTTCCTCCAGAGTATAGCGTCTTGGTGTTCCCTCCGTCTGAGTTTCACTTCCAGTTCTTGCAGCTCAATAGTATTTTCCTCAGACTGACTGTGGGTCGCAAGGGTCCTCAAGCGTTGTAGCTCTGCTTCCATCTCGGCCCGGGGAGGTGTCTTCTGCCGAGCTAGTCTTCTTTCTTCCATTAAAACGCGTCGAGTCCTCGCCCATCCCACAGCCCACTGGACCCGAGGGTCACCATCCCCTCGTCGCTGCTCTCTCCACACGGTTTCAACTCTCGCTTTAATTCTGGGGTTAGACAGCATGGAGGCATCCATTTTGAAGTACGTGGACTTCCGGATCTTTTTACCTATCGCCTCATCTTTTAGCTTGAGATAAACGATAACAGGAATGTGATCTGAGAGGGTCTGCCTGCCATCATGAACGATTTTAGATATCCCCGCACACCACTCAGCACTATTATTGATATAACATCTGTCGAGTCTGGCTTGGTCGTGTCTCACACCGGACCTCACCTGCCTCGTGAACGCGGGACCAACCTTACTCTGGGCACAGAAGAGAGCGTCGACCAGATCCGCTTGAAGTAGTGTGTTCCTCCACAGCCGCAACTCACTCCCGTGAAGCAGAGGGGAAGGACCGATGCTGTCATCGGGAAGTTCCACCATATTTCAATCTCCCAAGAGAATCCACTGTCCCTGCATCACGTGAGTCCCTAACCATTCCCATAATTGTCTTCTACCTTCTCTTCTGTTGGGGGTATAGACCGAGGTCACCCCTATTCGTCCGATCGCGGAGTGGATGATGCACCAAGTGACCGACCCATCTCCTCTTACTCCTTGCTCCACTACCTCCACGTGGTCTCTTATAAGGAGGGCGGCTCCTCCCTTTCCTCCTTGCGTGTAATCTACTATCCTGGTCCTCGTAGACATTAGGTACTTCAGATTTTGCTCCAGTCTCTGCTCCTCCGTCTTTAATTCCTGAAGGGCCATGATGTCAACAGGCTGCATATCCCTCTCCATCCACCTACGAAGAATGGTTGCGCGATGCGGATCTCCAAGCCCCCTTATGTTCCAAGTTGCGATTTTGATTGTGTTCTGCATTGATCACTAAATTATTTTTGTATCCTTCTCGTTACAGTCAAGACTCTTCCGTGCACAGCTCACTTGGTAGATTGCAGAGCATCCAGAAGGTTCTTGGACCGGGTCGAACTCCCCTTCTTTGTCAGTTTTCCTTTAGTCGCAGGTGCTTTCCCTATTCCTCTTTCTGCTGGCTTTGTTTGAGAGCCTGTTATTTTGGACTGTTGGCTTTTCCTCGCTCCCCATCTACTGAGTGGCAAGTTGGGACCCAGCTCCTTGAGAACATCTCTTTCTAAGTGTCGAAGAGGAGAGGCCGGAGGGCAAACTCCTCCACCTGACCCTCCCCACAGGACCGGGGCATCTAACCACAGTCCCCTTGCAGCACTCGCCTCCTCCACACCCCCGGAAGCTCCTTTGTCTTCCCCCGGCTCCCAAGGAGAGATGGGCACCTCTGAAACGAGGACACCACTGCCCCCTTCATTAGTGGACTCCCAAAACTTAGAATTATTTCCTTCCTCCACCACCGATTCCTCGTCATAGCGTTGTTCCTTCCTTTCTCCGGTCTTCTCTGACTTTGTATCCCTTCTTCCTGCCACTGCCCTCTTAACACCTTCGACGTCGTTTAGCTCTTCGTTACACTCTTTTTCATGCGCGACACCTTCCTCTGTTCTTGTCTGTATGAGTTCGTCTGTGATCCCTTTAGTTACCTTTGACATCTTCTCACCCAGTTCCTCCGGTTCCTTGGTAGCGGTCAAGGCAACAGTTGCAGCAGTTGGAACCTTTTCCTCCTCCCTTGCTCTAGCCCATGTGCATTGGTTGGCTCCTGCTACTTCATTTAAATCTGGTAAGTCTTCCATGATGTCTGTGGTTGGTAGCTGAGTGCTGACTTGGGGACCCGCATCGCCAACCAGGAGAGTGGAAGACACCGTACTGAGCCCTTCTTCAAGAGGAGTCCCTGGAGAGAGAGTCGCCCCCCTCGGACCATCCACCTTAGACGCTTCGGTTTTTCCCTTCTCGCCTTCGCTTCTCGCTGCCTTCGAGGCCTTCCCTTGCGCTTCTTCTACTTTTCCAAGCACGCTGTAACGATTCTCCGGTTTTTTCACCTCCTGCCACTTGCTCGTTTGACGGGTCCATTTTTTCCTTGTTACCTGGGTAAACCCATCATTTTTTTCCCCTCTCAGCGGAGTCGCCTGCGAGTTATCCTGCACAGCACTTGGTGGGATGGGCCCCGTGCCGCCTTCTCTCCCCGAAGCAGGACCTCCCTCCTTCACGAGCTAAAATGCATAAACGTGCTCGAAGTCTAGTACTCTTTGGTGCAAACTGGTTCAATCAACATCTATGCTTGCTTTGATTTACCTTCCTTTAATCTTTAAGGAGCGGTTGGCTACTTTAGAGTTATGGATTCTCTTCGCCATCTAGGTGCCATCTAGGTAGTTTCCCCTTGTTCGATTTTATTGGGTCTTTCCATCTGTTTGGTATTCATTGTTTGGCTTTTTTCCTTGTGACAGTGCGAAGGAGGTTCCCTCTGTGCAGGTGAAGGTGAGTGATTGATCAATTACCTTTACTAGAAGTTTTACTAATCCACCATCAACATGATTCTTTCAAGACTTTGCTATGCAG
Source organism: Asterella californica (assembly GCA_036924285.1). Lineage (NCBI taxonomy): Eukaryota > Viridiplantae > Streptophyta > Marchantiopsida > Marchantiales > Aytoniaceae > Asterella > Asterella californica. The sequence goes on along the minus strand of JAYKYS010000001.1, from coordinate 17,439,171 downwards.
CTGGATGATATATCCACCAGACAATGACCTCCCAGTAAGTCAAACTGGCTTCAAGGGAAAGCCAGTCAAGATGCTATGCACTAGTCCTTGTTTCACCTATCTGATGTTATGCATTTGCATAGCTTCTAGTGGAATTTGGAAGGAGTCTGGAAAGAACAAAGTAGAGAGGATGATTTTCTTGTATCCTCTTTAAATAGAAACTTTTAATATACCACTGATACTGTTTATTCTAGTACTACACTTGTCCAGTTTTGAAACTGAATTAAACAGGAAATCACATAAAAATCTAATAAAATAAATGGGAAATTTATCTCTTTAGTTTCATTATGTTATCAGATCAAAGTATTAAAGCGTGTCAAATCTAAGAGAAAATATTTTCTAACGTCTAGAAGTGAAACAGCCATAGTTTTTTCAAGGACAGTTTTGTATAGAGACGTGAATCAATTATTATTAGATGTATAAATTGATATAATAATAATTATTAAACAGTTAAAAAAAGTTAAAAAAAGTTTAGAAAAAAATTTAGTTTAGAAAAAGTTAAATTATCCGAATCCTAAATTACTTTGTTACCAAAAGTTATGGCCAATTTCCAAAGACTAAAAACAATAAAAAAAACTCCTTGACATGCCATATTAAGCACATGATAACAGATAACCTCCTAACGGTGAAAGGATAACCACAACTTGAATTGATATGGTTATAAAACTAATGCATGGAAACTGGATTGAGGTATAAAATGGAGAGATTAAACATTTAGATTCTTGTGCCAACTAAAAAAGAAGTCCATATGGAAGATGGACGGAAACTTCTTGTCCGGCTGTTATTTCCGGCTCGGGAGATACCCTGGGCAAAGTTAGACGGATAACAGAAACTACAATGACGACTAGGAATATACACGACGGAATGATAACCTTCAAGGTCTCCGTGAACTAATCTGGTGACTAATCTGCTCGTGGCAGTCATCTAAACAGCAGTTGAAAACTTTCCGTCATTGCTCACTTTGACAACCTGTAATAAGCTCTATCAATTTTACATGTTATTTCTTAACCACTTCCTCCATGTTCAGATGGAGAGATATTATGTAAACTTTTAATTTATGAAACTTTTATTAAGTTATTTTTAATAGATTACAAAGAATCCATAGTCGTCCTGTAGTGTGAAAAACTTGTTTATTCCGAACCAGCTTGACAACAGCACTTCACCAAAATAATATGCAAGTGGGAGAGGCACTGATGTTAATAAGATGCTATCAAGCAACAATAATGGACAGAAATACTGAACCTCTTAGTCTTTTCCTAGTAATTGTCCATGTTCTCTACTCAATCAAACTAAATGCATAGTCGCACAGTATCAGTAAGAGGTTTTCGCACAAGCAACTGTTGGAGAAGTAACAATCGCCACTTGTTTTTGACTCGGTGAATTGGAGCTTGATGTACGAGCTTGATGACGTAGAAACAAGTCCAGATAGCCGCAATAATAACTGGTTACTTGTTCACGAGTTACCATTTGTTGAATAAGACGAGAGTCAGCAGGAGCTCACACACAGCTGAAACTGCATACAGGGATCAGACAATAGACCTGTCATCATCTCCAGAGTAGAGGTCATTGTGGGTGCCTCAGAGAAGGAACGGGGAACAAAGAGTTACAAGGAGGTGTTACAAGAAGGAGTTACAACACAGTTACACTAGAGGGAGTTACGAACAGATACTGAAGAGGGAGAAAGGAACTGAGAGATCATAGTCAAAGGGGAGATACTGAAGAGGGAGAAAGAAACTGAGAGGTCATAGTCAAAGGTCATAGTCAAAGAGGAAAAAACGTGAACTTATATTATCCTTCAACACTATTAGCTTCATAGAGAAGTTGAGAACTGGAGTCATGGAGATATGGAGTCTTCGAGGTACTCTACACTTACCATTTTCAAACTGCAGAACAGAAACTCTCGCATGTGAACGAGAGTTGGGAATAAGTGAGAAGTCACAAATAAGGTTTAAATGTACAATTTCCTGCATTCAGTTTAGAGCAGTTTTGGCCGAGTTTTATGGTTACTGTTTGTATACCGTCAGGCTAGAGGGTATACAAACTGAAATGAAAATCTCGAAAACTAAAGAAAGTTTTGAAACTGTAGGTGGGAATGAGCTCTTCAAATATCTTCGAGATCCACGGTCATGCTTTCAGTGAACTCTGGTTTTATTCTACTTTGCAACGAGTTTCCCTTCAAAAGTGATGCCACAGTTGATAGTCAAAAAACACTTTCCTCCAGAGTTTCAAGGATTCAGTAACAGTCAATCAAATCTCAACTTGTTGCTGGAGACACGATTCAGAAGATTGCAGGCAGCAAGGAAGTGAAAGGATTTGCTGAAGGAGGACGTAGTTAGAATTACATCCATTACAGTTAAAATTCAAGAAGCAAGCTTTATAAAGTTGGTGTGGGATGAGAACCATTCCGTACGAGGCCATGCAATCGTACATGGATTTATGATCTGGGGTCTTGTCTTTTGGTGTTCAGACAGACTGCATGGGCGATTGATGATGATCATGTTTCTTCTACCTCAATGGTCACAACCATCTCCACATGTTCGATGAACTTCTGGTCGATCGCCAGAAGACTTTTGCGATCACAGTACGTTCTCAAGTTTCTGCTCGAAGACCTGTTTAGAATCGAATGGAGAAGAGAAGACAGCGCGAAATCAAGTACAAGTAGTAAGTGAAGTGCATGTGACGAGTCAAAGGGCTTGACTTGTCAATCACGAGAAAGTCAAAAAAGGCCCCAAACATCTGTTTTGGTCGGTTCATGGATTGGCATTGTTGGGTAAGGTCGACCAAGTTACCGCGTCACCAGAACATGTCTGAGTTCGTGTGACGCGGTTACAGTCGTACGCTGTATCCATCCCTTCACGGTTTGTGCCTTCCAGAGTGTCTGGGCCCCTTCCAGGAATCTTCGGCTCCGCAAGTTTAACGGAAAGAAAAGAAGAAGAAAAATTCAGGGAAAAAGGAAAACAAATAGAGAGGAAAAGGACACGAGTAGTGTGTTAAGGCATGCAAAAAGTAATGGAATAATTTACAGAGAGAGGAAGGAGAAAAGACGTTGTTTACCAAAGGACAACTTAGTATATATTTTTTGATCGCTTTATTTATGAGTTGAACTAATTTACTTTTTAATATTTTATTGATTTGAAGATTTCTTTACGATTGATTTGGATAAAAGATAAATAGCAGAAATAAATAAATAGATTGTTGTGTGTGATTATACCTCTCTTAACTATATATGTGTCATTTTATTTATAATTTCACTATTTTTGAACGTGATTAAATCTTTATACTATTTAAGTTATTTTAGCAATAAAATATACATGAGACGATGCATGTTCAAAAAGTTAATGTATAAAATCTGACATATCATTAATAATTATTGATTTCATAATCAATATACAGTCAAGGGTCTAATCAAGCAATACCATAGGTGCCACTGTATTAACAGTTAACACTATATTAACACTATATATACCACCGCTAATCAGTTTAGTGGTAAAGTAAGTGAGTTTAGGCTCGGTGGGCTTTCCAACAGAAATTGCGCAATCATGGCATCGTCTCATTTATGAAACTTTGGGATCTATGGCTTGAAATGACCAGCATCGTGAGAGCTTCGTTTTGAGCCCAAGATCACGAGATGCAAAGATCGGATGGTGGAGGGATGAGGATCGACAGGTCTGAGCTACAGTGACCATGGAAAAGGAATATTCCCGAAATTTGGAAATTAGTCGTTCTTTCATAATGCAACTCCATGTTACAGTGATCATCTTACTTCTTAAAAGAACATTAGAAAGTGCCTAATGCACGGAAGTGCATCTTTTTAGTATTCCGCAGATGCCGGCCGACTGTGGCTCCGCCGCTTGGTAAATCAGTGAGAGCCAGAAATACACATTCTGGTAGCCGGAAGCCGTTTTCCCGGCTGCCCTCCCTTCTCCCTTCCTGCGACTCCTCCTTGTTCGGAGGAGGGGTCATTTTGCTCACTCCTCACTCCTCATCATTTTTCTATCTCCCTAGTTCCCTTTTTGTCTTCCCTCACTTTCGTACTTTGTCCTTCCTGGAATTCTTTTCCAAGCAAGGAGTTTTGCTTTTCTTTGTTATATTCATCCATTGTTATATTCTTTTTAGCTTTTGAAACACTTTGGATTATTATATATTTTTATTCTGGATGATTTTATTTCTTGTGATTAGATGTCATAGAACTTTGTTTGACATAGAATAAAATCATTGTTTAATATTTTTTAGTTTTTTTGGTGGAACTCTTTCTGGATGGATGAGTCTCAAGTAGGTTTAGGATTAGGGTTAGAGCTAGTTTAGGGTTGAAGAGAATAATCATTTATCAATGCCATCTCTTGTACATCTTAGATGTATTGGAGATTGTCATAAATCTGGAAGATGTCTGGAGATCCCTACCGAATATGATGAGAGTTCTTAAGAGTTTGCTCTTTATGTACGTACAAATGATATGGTTGTTGGGTCGAGATCTAGTCATGTCTCAATGTTTCAACTTCTGTTTGTGGATGATTTTGTTGCCAATAAGAATGTTTTGTAACTTGCTCTTGACATCATGATTGACAGATGTCAATCTGAATTTGTCCTCATCTGAATACATATCATGTTGAAACGGTCTGACACTAAGGTTACTTTTGTTGTTAGATTTGTTTGTTTGGAATTTATGTAGTGGCTATGAACTCAAAGGGCATCCACGGGTGAAAACAAGCCGACATTGCTCTAGCGAGTGGTCACAATGAGGTACTTGGAGGACGGTAACACTCTCGGCTCATGATAGTTTATTAATCCAGAGCTACAAACGCATGACATCATTGACAAGCTGAACGATTGGATATACACATGTTCTCAACTGAATGCTCAAGGGATGGTCTTGGATGGTGGAAGTTATCCGTAAGAAGAAGACAATGCGCAAACCTTGTGCTTGGACATAAAGAATGTTGCTGATCATTGGACGAGAGTCCACTTGACATGTTTGATTCTTCAACGACTGATGGGATACCTAGACCTTGTTGCAATATCCTGAACTTGAACAATCCAACACCTAATAAGTATTATGAGAAAGATAAGATTGAATGCATCTTCTCATCTATATTGCGTTGTATTCACCCTTGCATTTTGATGAAGACTAACTTGATGGTTCGTGGTTGCATAGACTCTCTTACACACATTGTTATGATGAACTTTTTGGACAGAGTGATTACACCAACAAAGATATGGTTTTATACAAGCGCACGAAAGAACTATAAGTCAGAGACGTTCAAACCCGTCACCAACAAGTTTACCACGAAGTAGATTCATTTCTCTCACACTCATGAAGCTCGACTTGCGACATGCGCTATGGATTGGAACAAAAATATTCTATGGGAGTCGACAAAACCTTTTCAACGACATCAAGAACATACCATAGTGCTACATCGAGCGATAATACTTCAGGTGTTGTCTCTTCGCATTACAATGTGGAAGACTGAGTTGAGAGTCCATCTGTTTGACGAACTTACTCTTGCTTGATCATAGTATAGCTGCATGGTGAATCTTTTTATATTTCTTTTGATTTATGTGAACTTTTTAATTTTACCCTCTCAAAAGTTCAGTCTTTCTGAAATATCAGTTTTCTAATAGAGACAATAAAATATTGCGTGTGTAGAGATTTACGACTCGTGGCGTATAAAATACGGTGTCCACAAATGCATCTCCTACGTTAGGTTTCTGCAATCATGGACATACTCCCGAAGTAATAACCTCAACCTGAATTTCGAAACTTACAAACTGCACCCCGGTTCAAAACCATGGACATGCACAAAAAGTGCTAAGTAAAAAGAGAAGGGAAAGTTCTCCTTTTCACGTGAGATTTGTAAACTCAGTTTTCAAAAAACCTGGACATGCATCAAAAGTCTCTAAGTACACGTAAGAGCTCATGATGATTTGTTTGCTTGAAGTTTCAAAATCATTTTCCTAAAACCTGAACATGTTCCAGACTTCCCTAAGTATATCCAAAAGGGAAACTTTCCTTGTTTCTACGGGGAGAGGTAAACTTGTTTCCTAAAGAAATATTCAACTAGTTTAGTAAACCATTCATTTGTTATTTACTTTATTGGGAAAACTAGGTTTAGTAATGAATAATAACCAAGAACTTCAAGAAGTGGTAAAGTTGTTGAGAAGTTGTAAAAACTTATGATCATAAGTTAGACAAACTAAGTTGATGACAATGAAAATGAACAGAGATAAAACCCAGTTTCAACCAACTTATTGAAGGTATGATGAAGCAATTTTCTAGGGAAAAATAAAGATTGTTTTCATGTAATCACATCTAAAAATGCCTACAACAAACATACACGACCAGAATAGTGATACTCCTCCGCAGACAAAGAATATTCTAGCTTGACAAGCACTATTCCGACAGTCATCGGTAGGCAAGACGGGCAGAGCAAGGAAGTGGGATATCAACTGGAATCATACCACCGACAAAAACCGCAAGTAAAAGATGAGCAAGCACCAAAACCGCCATCAAGCATGTAATACGTATTTTCTTGTCCACCAGCAGCAGGATCTGCTCAGTCTCTTTTTCGAGTGACTGAGAAAGTTGACAAGTAAACATAGAGATGAAGCTATCTTATCACCTGAAAATGCAGAATTTCCATTCCACTAAAAGTAAAAGAATAAATTTCTGTCGGTAAAGGATGGAGAAGTTTGAGGCTTTGAGCGGTCTTGAAAGTGACTATGAGAAAAGGGGTATGAACGGTTTTCTTTTGTCTTAAGCGAGAAGGGAAAGATTCTCTCAGCAAGCCTTAGGGAAACACAGAAAAGAGTATGAGAAGGGGTATCAAAGTAAGTTGCTATAATTGAATAAATATCACTGATATGCAAGCAAAGTGTAGACTTAGAACATTTCCAGCTGCATATCCTATATAATGTATAAATTATACACCTATAATAATATAATATATAATATAATTTTTTTCAGTTTAGTTTCCAGCAAACTGCATTGCTTCTGTCCAGTGATATTCATTACATAGAGTATTATCGTTATTTGAGATGGTTTTCTCTAGCAATGAAACTTTTATTTTCAGTCTTTTCGACTGAAAAATACAAGTAACGATCATAATAACAAGCTCCAACAACGTGAAAATAAAAGAGAACAGTGAAACCCTAAAGTGAAAATTTAATTATTAACACCGAAAATATTGATATTATGTTAAATTCTAATATAAATTAAATACTCATATAAATAAATAAATATTGTACTCAAAATGACCTTAATACAATTGGAAAAAAGAGTTCCGCTGGAGATGCTTTTAGGGTAGAAACTAAACTGGATTATTTCTGAGAGCATCAAATCATTGGCCACAAAATAATCGTACGGGCTTCCAGTAGTTGTGTATCCTTAGAAGCTAGAGTGAATGAATGATGCCCTTGTACTAACTCTAGAGATGATGTAAAAATCTGACATAGTTGACCAAGTACCTTATTCTCCCCTACACTGGTAACAAGTGACGTTAAAAAGTGAGGAAGGGATGTCCCGTCTGCAGTTGAACTTGCCTGACGTTTCCCCTTGAAGGATGGATGTGCTTTGGGACCATGATGATATCATGACTGTCATGTCATACTGTAGGGTTCCCTCAATCATTAGGCATGAGATCTGCTGTTCCTTACTTCCAGCATAATCTAGAGTTGAAGTTTACTGAAGTTAAGAGGAAAAATAGTCTTCAAGGGTTGGAAAGAAACAAAAATTATAATTTCTCAACGGCTAGCTTTTTATAAAACTGCGTATCATCTTGGATCTTCGTTGTGAGTTGACAATATTATTTTTCATTATTTTCTTTTTTCTCTGACACCTGGAATCATTACTCTGAGTTTAAGAGTTTTTTGCTGCAAAAACGAACGAGCGAAACAAATAAGACTTTTCTTCTTCTCCTTTTTTCTTTTCTTTTCTAAATTCTTAATTTTTTCTAGGGTAAAACCGAACAGTGCCAAGAAGAATTCATTAACTGAGGGCTGCTCGGGTTAACCATTCTGTAGCCTCCATGCGCAAGCCAACTGGCCTGTTCCTGCTGGTACATGAGGGGATACTCATCGAAGAAAATAAACAAAGGAAAGCAAGAGAAACACTTCTTTGCTAACGCTGCACTTCGAATGCTGTGTTGTGTTGATACCCTAACCATACTCCATTTTGTCTCAGTAGACCTGTACGTCAGAGTCTTACATGTCTTCTATGCTGACCTTTGACATGACCAGATGATTGGAAAAATGGTCGAACTCGATCATTCGATGAATCATTAAGGGAGGTATGATCGAACTCAACTTTTCTTCTACTCGGTGAAGCAGATTGATGGAGGACATGAAGAGGCTTCACAATACCTGCCTTCTAAGTGGAAAAAGGACTTTGAAAATGCATTGTTAACAAGATGAACTAGTTCCTAGCACTTAGTGGCTTTCTCTATCACTTAGTTAAGGGGAAGTTCGAGACTGCCTAAGGATATCTCTAACACTAATTTATCACGAAACAAGTTCGAGAATGACTAACACATCGACCTGTTATCTTTTTTACGCTATGTAGTTTACATTCTTCACGGTTCAGAAGTCTCCACTTTATCACGTTGGAGTTCTCTCGAGTTGGTACTGTCTTGTTTACAAGAGCTTGCGTCCATCTCTAGATAATTCGGGTGCAGAGATGATGTTTAAGGAGTAGCTTCTTAGGGCATCTCCATCGCATAGGTGTTAACTGGAAAGTTAGTGTTCTCTCTAGTTTTGGAAACGTAGTTTTCCTTATCGCTTTGTTAATGTCAAAGGAAAGTATGATGATGTCCATCAAACTTCCCATCGCGATGGCAAATTTATCTCTAACTTTTAGGTGATAACGATTTTCACTTCGACAGAAACAGCAGACTATAGTTCAGACCAAAATTCGACCATCGGAATCTCATTGGACGCAAAACACACACTCTAGCGACTAAACTAGAAACTTTTCAACGTGTGACGCGACTGAAACCAGTTTTCTTATAGGTTACCAAGAGCACTTGTAGTCATACCCAAGGTTTTTCTATATGGTTTAGGGTTCGACTGTGGGAGACGCCCTGACTCCATGTCAAAGGGATGATGTTATCCAGGTGGTGACAAGGTTTTAGTGTTTGACCGTTTTGCCTCGAGGTTCGTCGGAAGGTATAGACTAGCGGCTACAGAGCAGTTGGAAGGTCCTCATCAGCCGGTGCATCGTGCCTAATGACAGTGTATGACCGACGGTCTTCTCTCTCTGTGACTGTCAGGCCTGTCCAGTAATTGTTCACCTGATATGCTACGCACTCAGTAGGACAGCTGACAGGAGTGGCGGCGTGCGACGACGGACTTTGAGATAACTCAAGCCGGTGGATCCTTCATCTACTGCACTTCTGTCATGGTGAGCTCTGCGGTCCATGAAACCAAGTAAGAGGTGAACGGGTCAGTCTGCGTTTATCGATCCTGTACTGTACAGTACCGGTACTACAAATTGTTTCACAATATATGTAGAAATTCGCCAGATCACATCTCCAATACGTTTGTTGAGTTTGTTTATTTTTCATTTCAGAGAGCTGATGTGTGCAGTCCGAAATATTATCAATATAAAAAACTGATTAGTTTTACATTCTAACTGTAGTCAGTCATGGGTGTGATCAAGCCACACATCCTTACAAGGGGTGTGATCAAACTCAAGGAACCTACTAGGGTGTGATCCATCTAATCTCTGCAAGACCTGACATCCCTTTTGTGGTCATATTGTATTTCAGGTCCTGGGGCTACTACAGCAGTCGCGACGAGGGTTTTGGAGTAGCAATCAGTTTGATCCTGATAACGTGACAGGAATAATTATTCTCTCTCTTTGGTTTGATACCTCTGTGCACTCCTCTCTTTATATATTCCCTCCCAGAAGCTATTCTTCTAGGAACACCTGGGAACAACAACACTATCTTACAGGGAAATAAATAAAAATGAGACAGTAAGAACGAAGGAGATGATAGGGAATATATACACGATTAGTACTCACGACGTCAGAGATCCTGACGTCGTGAAGACTGATCCTACTCCGTAGAAAAATTCACTTTTACCACCTGAGCGCAGAGCTACCGTAGTGGTGATCAACCCACTGTACAGTTGTTGTGATGTACTTGTCAGGTGACTGTGATGAGTGGCCCTTCTGTCATGTACAGTTTGGTACAGTTTATAGCCGAGTAGGCTAGATGTTGATCGGACGGCATACAGGCTGCAGCCACTGAAGCTTTCCACTCATCATAGCGTATCAGTTGCGTGCGCAGGTCCGTGACGTGTATGGACTCTGGAGCGAGCTTGACGGACCGGCTTCCTGGGAGGTGAAATTCCACGGTTTGTCTGGAACTGAGTATCGCGACGACTCGGATAGATCAAGAGTTGACGGACATCCAATACTTGGTCTCCTTTTTGGCGTACTTACTGTCTTCTCATCAACTCGGGCGAATTCATGAAGCAGGAACTTGACTGAGAAGACACGTATATTTGATCCCTTGTCGTATCTGAAGCTTTTCAAGTGCTTTATCGGCGGTTATAAAACATAGTTTAATATACGATATTATATATTTTTGATTATCTGATTACTATCGTATTGCTATCTCATTACGTGCACGGTTTTGCACATTTCATTAATATCTAGAGATGTGCAAAAAAACATGGATCATATCTTTCAAGATGGTTACAAATGCATATGAATTATATTCCATAACAGAAATATTAAGGTTAATTACATATCACATGTTCATTCATAAACGTATATACTATATTTAAATAATTTGATTTCAGAGTACATCTTATCTATTTGAATGTTCTCCACTATTTATCATAATGATAAATATACTATACATTGTTTATAGAAATTTATTTGCTTACAACTTTAATACGTTTGTCTAACTTGACTTCACTTTTCCACTCTTCTTAACTTTACATTACTTAACCGCATTCTTGACTGGTAACAACAAGTTCAACAGGTCAAAATGTTACACCATGATTTCAACAACTCACCGGGAAATCGCTTGCATGCAGAACAAAACAAAGGGTTCAATCACAATTCTTCAAGATTTATAACTAATATACTTCGTCCTAGTACTGTATAGGTTGCATGCTACACAATGATATACCGTATGGTATGAATCAAGAATGTTTGAATGGCAGCGCATGAGGAGCAGGGGAACGGGAGGGGAGGCGAGCGTCTACAGGGAGAGCGGAGCGGAGAGGACGGAGGGAGGGAGGGGAGGGGAGAGTAGAGCACTTGCATTTGGCTAAGCGTCGCGTAGAGTAAGTTCGGCAAGGGGCGGAATCACGGCTACAGCATAAACTGCGAATGCACGCGTCTGTAAGGATACAGGCTCATACAGCACGGATAGTAGGACGATGCATTGACGACTGGGTTCTTGTTGTACGCGCGCGACAGGGTAATTTTTCCGACTATTGTATGCAAGAGCTTAGGAGTTCTGCGCAATTTTCACGTTCTTACTAGCACTGTTGAGGGGAATATTGAAAAGTTTGCTCGAGTAGATAACTTTTGTTCGAGGGAGTGGAAAGCTCGGTCTTGCTCTGGGAAGATCTACTGCGGCATGCTGTTTTCTCGGCGCGATTCGGCGCTGGTCTGGTTGGGCCCGCAGGCCTGGAGACAATAAGATTCTGCTGTGACTTATTGTAACAGATGCATCCCGCCCTCGCGGTTCCTGATTCTCAGCATCAGAAGATAGGCTTATTGGGTAAATTAGCGTATTAGGCGCTAAGCTCGGGACCAATCTTTGGACTTCGTAGACCGAGTAAAAGATGGCAGACTTCCAGCACGGAAGGAAGCCAGTGCTGTCGGAGGAGGTGGAGCTCCTGCTGTAAGCTCGGGAGTACTTTCGGATTTGGTGGGGCAATTATGTGTCAGCTTCCATAGTGCCTTTGACGACTTTGGCAGGTGGTCATCTATTTCCTCTCATGACCGACGAACGCTTCCGAGACTTTCCTGCCCTGTAGATTTGTTGAAATGCCTTTAGGACTCGTTACGTGTACTCTCCGAACGACAGAAGCTTTCGTAACATGAGCCCGGCTAGTTGACGAGCAACTTGTGCTGCTCTGCAACAATTAATCTCGATAATCTGAAGTTGCGGAGCTTGTTGATAGACGAAGGTGTCCGGAAGTTTGGACCTGTAGGATTTGGACTTTTGTGGAGCAGGTAATCACATAAGCTCTGTCCACGCTGAAAAGCTTGGTGTCCTGTGAACTTCCATCTGGGTTGCAAAATCAGCTCCCGTTCTTATCATCGTTGTTCGTATCCTGATTTCATGAATTCCCCCTAGATCGCCTCGAGTTCATTCCAGATACGCCTGATGCATGTTTTACTGCCTGCGCTGCACACTTAGCGTCTCGCACACGAAGATACATAGAAGGGAAGTGGATCAAGACTTACGGAGAAATCACGCTATCTTAGGCTCGCAGGCATAGACCTAGTTGGCCAGTTTCCGTGAAGGTGTTCGTATCTCACCTTTTACGGCCTTTTTATACGGATAAGTTAAACCATTGCAGAATCGAAAGCGCAGGAACGTAGGAATCTGTGGAAGGTGTTTGATGTTAACGCTGAGATTCATGCTTGGTCTGTGTTTGAACATCTGTCATGAAGACCGGCAAGCACTTCGGCTGGACGGCAGCTTGCTTGCCTCTCCAGCATCACTAACTTAGGTTTGCTGAACTGAAGGTTGAAGCAGCAGCTCTTGGTGTTACGTGAAAACAATCGGAAGGCGCACGGTGACAGAGCTACCCTTCAGGTTGATAATAGCGCATTCTTCGAGTTCGAAACGTAGCAGAAGTCACAGCTGGAGACTGGTTTCACAGGACTGGCGCTTTATCCGCAGTTTTGCTGTTATCGGACGATGCGTTCGATTGGCTTGGAGTTAGTTACTTGACGCAGGACATAAAACTGGCCGAACTTCGATCACGGGGATACGTAAGTTGGTTACTGATCGAGTTGGGAACAAGGGATATGAGGCGTCCACGCAGTTCCTGACCATCGGAGGATCACATCAACGAGACATGAAGTATTCGTAGGACGTAAATGGATATTGAAGTTTGGGGAACTCTTCATCAGGACGTCAGTATTCGTTGTTGTCCAGGTGGACCCTGATGGTTTTGGAATGGCCGGCAAAGCGTACGCAATGCGCTCGCAACATAGAAATCCTGGTCAACCGAAGGTCTTGAGTCCTGCTGATAAGATAGCCTATGAAGCAGCTCAAGCTCTTGGGCGGGGTTTTGACGTAACTACAGATTTTCGGGTTGGCTCATGCAAAGGATCATGTCTTCTTGAACTTGACGAAGAAAACCTCCAGGATTTGATTACTCCGACAGGAGTGGTGATCCAAAATGTGTCAAGTGAGATCAAGCTGGACAAAGGAGAACGGACACGCTACAAATCAGACGTACTTTCGTTCCAACAAGTAACGTTCAGCTCCTTGGTCTCACTTCCTTTGTACCTTGTGGCCTAATACACTTCATGTCTACTTGTGCTTGTCTTGGGGATGCAAATTTCGCGGGCTGGGCCTACTTAATCACTTCTTAATGACAGAGTAGGTCCCGTAACAAACGGTTTACAGTCATGCACAACCTCTCAAGCACCACATAAGCCTAGTTCCAAAGTTTCAGTTCGACATGTCCAGTGAATAAAACAAGACGTCTGTAACAACTCGGAAACTCTGAGAACACATGAAAACATCCCGTCGACTTAGGAGTCAGCACGACACCACCCATCCGATCGTTTCGGCATAGGTTTCTTCCGCACGAAACTTAGGAACTTCCAGAATCTACTCCTTGCGTTGGCTAGTTCTTCCAGTTATTGCTGATATGGAGGTTCAGCATGTTCAGTTCCGCTGTGTCTTTTTCCACTCGGACCTGGAGTTTCCAGAAACTGATCCTTCAGTTGGCTAGATTATTCTAGCGTCGCTGAACTGGAAAGTCGTCCATGTTTGCTTCTCTCTAGCAGTGTCCCGACCACCGCAAGCTTCAGCTTCAAAATCTTCAACTGGGTCTGCATGCGTGCTCGAACTGGTACACAGTACTATGTCTAGACGCGCATACGATTCGGTTTCCCTGTTGTTCCAGCGGTAATTATGAGCTTGCGGCTTTGTAATAAACCGTGTAGTAGGAGATAGAAGCTGATAGGCCTCTTAATGAGATTCAAGGGTATGCTACCGTTACAGTAGAAGATTGGATCCAGTTGAAATTGCTGTCGTACTCTTCACTTGTCTGACCTGTATGAGCACGTTAACTACGTCATTTGATTCCAGAGAAATGTCCAGAGAAAGGGTCAAGATCTTTGAAAAGCCAAAGAAGATAAATAGCGTTATGTATACAAGCTATAGACAAGCTATTAAAGTTTTAAAGAAATGTGATCACAATGCTCCAGTGAATCATCATCTTGGACATTCTACTCTTGCCTTATTGTTGATACAATTTACAGTAAGGATGCTGAACCACAATCCTTGAACTTCTACAGTTCATTTTATTGCGTCGTCCGAGGGTAAATTCACTGCCCATATTTCCTTAGGGTTATATGACTTCAGCCAGCCGATAGAATGTGTCGGCAAGTTGAGCCGTACTATTGATAGGTTTTTCCTTGGAGTAAACATAGACATCTTGAGTCGCTTTCTGGGGACTATTTTCTACGGTTACCTGACTCGTTCCAAGCTAGGACCTACTATTTTCTACGGTTCAAGCCATTCCTGGTTGCCAGTGGAAGCGCAGTGGTTACGTTTCGCGTTGAAGTTAGTCCTTAAGGCCGACATAATGAAGAGGAAGACGTCCCGGCCTTCTATGGAACTGATGATTTCAAATTGAACTTGCTGTGGAGAAAGAAAAGAGAGTTTCTGTTTTGTTGTAACAAAAGTGGGGAGGAAAGGCTATGATTTTCATCGCTCGCTGGATATAAGCCTGATGGGTTGTTAAGTCCTCATTATCTGAAGTTACAAAGGAAAACTATGTCCCTTCTCAGCGTTGGTGCAGCTTCGTTTGTAAAAAGAGGACCAATCTTGAGACGATTCCCGTTTGTACCTCACAGTTTGGTCTTTGAGGGTCCTAACCTCTGTAATACTGACTGGCAAGCTATATTGATAAGCCGGATGCTCGTCTTCCGCGCATTCTGGTCTCTCCAGATTCACTTTGTTGGTGGCGAGGGCTAGCTTTTAAGGTTGAGAGGAGCTTACCACTTTCAAGTTACCATTCCTCTCTTCGAAAGTTGTGCTGTTGGGTGGATACATAGACAGTAGTCTTAGGAGGTCTACGGCGTTGAAGATGGCTAAACTATGGGCATGTGTGCGTTTCAGCCTGGTGCTCCCCTGGACAAGGGTTGAACTAGTTTGCAACCCTTCATTCGCTCTGAGTGGGATTCTGATGGGAAACCCTTGTTTTCAGATGTCCGAGCGGTTCAATCAAGGGGCCTCGATTACTGGGAAGATGCCACTTGGGTTATTCAACGCCATGTATAGCTTCACGGGACCTTGGCAATCTGATGCTAATGCGACGAAGGCCCTAGCTCTGGATGGGTGGTTCATTACGCTCTATACTTTGCAGCTAACGAGGTCTTCTCCTGTGGTGATTGACGATGTGAAGGCGGCAGTACCGACCCTTTGGGACCCGAAGGCCTTGGCCAGGTATATACATTTGTAGCTGTTTTCTCTGGAAACTGCTTTACCCGCGTACCATGACGTGGTAGTACGGCAAGGTTTTAGCTGGTAGGACGTCAAAGATTTCACCGCTGAAAGTGCCCAAAGTCATTCACTTACGGAAGACTTGTTTTCTTTTTGTTTCCTACATTGCCGTGCCAGATTCTTATTTCATTGTAGGCTGTCCAACCAGCTGCCAGCGCTTTGGTTAAGGAAGTTGATATTTGTTCTGCATTTAGATGCATGGAACGTCCCAGTGACTGACATACATCCAACATCAACTTCACCTTGACATGATTTTCCAGTTTTATCGAGAAGTATGGAACCCATATTGTTGTTGGTGTAAAAGTTGGGGGCAAAGATGTTATTTACGTGCGACAACATCAAACTTCACCTCTTCAAGCTCCAGAGGTTGCAGAGTTGATGAGGAAGTTTGCCGACCAGCGTTTCCAGAGCGTTTCAAATGAACCAACCAACTTTGAGACGAGGGAAAGATCAGGAAAAGAGAAGGTAAATATTTGCTCTCTTGGGCACATACAAGTTTCATTCGAGTAGAATCGTGATATTTGGTAGCGGTTCCCGTGAGCAAACTGTTTGTGCGGAATTGAAGTTCTGTAGCAGGTAGACTCCTGCATGGGATTCAGCTATTGTTGGTAGACATAAGTTTGTAACTAGTTGGGGTGTCTACAGTAAGAACATAGGGCGCGTTGACATCGTGTTAGATATCTAAGTCAAGTCACAGAAGGAATTGATTTGTTCTACAGCTGATTGATCATTCGTGAATACTGGGAAGACATTAGCAGGCATTTCATTCTTTCACTGAACTCATCTTTTGGGTGCCGAGCTTCCAGGTTTCAGATTCATATTCAGCGACCAGCACAGCCCAACGGTTACAGCTGGAGCCAAATTACAATACCACGAGAATCAAGTCAAAAGAGGTAGGTTCAGGTTCTGTAGTATTTCCCTTTGGGACCAGAGCCAGCTTGATGCACTCTTTTATCAATTGCGAAAGACCGATTTGCTCCCGGTGAAGTAAGTTTCGAGTTGCTGGTTGTGCAGTTAGTTTTGCTAGTTAAGTATATTTTTCAGTACGGCTTGCGGGAGATACTATAGCTAACATCAAGCCACTAAAGATTGAACTACCGGGTGCCTTGCACGCGAACAAAAGTTTGATCTCACGTATTGGTCTCCTTGATTGCTCCAGGATGTAGAGATAATATGCAGACGGAGGGGAGGAAATATGGTGGAGAAACACCAGGAATGGGTGACAACGGTGTCAGACTCTCCTGACGTTATAGCCATGACCTTTGTCCCGATTAATGCTCTTCTGAACGAAGTACCTGGAATTGGTTTTCTGAGTAGTGCTATCAACCTTTATCTTCGATGTACGTCTCCTGTTTCTGATCATACTGTCTCGACTTTGGTGGATATTCCTCTTGTTCTGGTTTGTCCTGACGTCGGGAAGGATCCTGTTCAATGCATGTTCCAGTGGACTGCCATATGAGCTGCTTCTGAGTCTGTAGGGAGTGAAGATAGATTCTACACTTAGTTCGCTGAGCTGTACATGTCATCTATATTGCACTTACCAAGGAAAGAAGTGTGCTATGTGATACACATTCTCGTTTGCTTGTACCGTGGTTAGAAATATTCCATAGCGAAGCTTAAAGTTACCGCACATTCAATGTTATGCTAGTTACTATGTACTTCTCTGGGTTAAAATTTATATCAGGTTACCTTAAGTGTGTGGAATAGTTCTTGCGTCGAACTGCCGTACTTATGGACCGACATAAGCGTAGGTCACTGAGCTGTTCCGTTTTGTCTTGGCATGTGTGACCTCAGACAAGCCTCCAATAGAGGAGCTTCAGCATTTTCTGGAGTTCCAAATTCCGAAGCAATGGTCGCCAGTTTTTGACCTACCACTTGGACCTCCCCGGAAGGAACCCGTCTGCCCTTCACTGCAATTCAGTTTGATGGGTCCAAAGCTGTATGTCAGCACAAGTCAAGTGAGTACTTCTTTTTCCCTCGTACTTTCTGGGAGATTAGAAAACTGGCTGCATTTTTCACTTTTCATGTTCTCCATAATAATAAGGGGCGTCAAACTTAGCATTTATGGGGTAAATTCGCTTTCCCGCGGCAGGAACTGTTGTCCTATACCGAAAATGTTACGGGTTACCTTTGGAGCTACCCCTTGAGTCGTTTATCGATCCCGTTCTGTCCCGTCAAATTTCGAGATGGCAGCAATTCAAAGTTCTGAGGAGAATTTTAGGTCTCTCCGACAAACAGTCCATCTTTTGTTTGGGCTTGATTATCTACGGGGAGATTTCTGGCCATTCGGGGAAGTCTGACACGCCACGCCTAAAATCCCGCTCTGCGCCCGTAACTATAGTTGGTGGTGGGCGTTGGAAATGTTACCCGGAAGTTTCTGTAATTATTCGCCGAACGGAGTTACGGGAAATTTGCTTTCTCCCTCCGAGAATATTCATTTTTACTTTGACACCCCCTACTAGTGTTGTAAACGTCATGATTATCGTTTCTAAAGTCGTCGAGGTTGCTAATGTGTCTCATGTGCGCTTTACAACAGGTCGCTGTCGGCAGACGGCCAGTTACAGGTCTGCGTTTGTTTCTAGAGGGGAAGAAGTGCAATAGGCTTGCAATTCACCTGCAGCATTTGTCGAGTCTTCCCAAGATATTGCAGCCGTACTGGGATACTCATGTTTCGATTGGAGCGCCGGTTTGGAAAGAGCCTGAAGAGCAAGATAGCCGGTGGTTTGAGCCTGTACAGTGGAAGAACTTTTCACATGTCAGCACTGCACCCGTTGAATTTACTGAATCATGGGTTGGTGAAGCGACCGGTACATTTGTTGTCACTGGAGCTCAACTGCAAGTTTGGAATTTCGGAATGAAAAACGTTTTGTTTCTGAGACTTCTGTACTCAAAAGTTCCCGGGTGCTCCATCAGGCGATCACTGTGGGACCACGCAGAAATCACAGTGCCAAAATCTGGGCTTCTTAAAAGCTTTGTGAGTGGTCCTTTTCTAGCAAGTGGAACGCAAGCAGCCAAACACGTACCTATCAACCAAAACTCGGCAATATTTCCAGGAGCTCCAAAGCAACCTGCTCCGAATCCTAAGCTTTTGAAGTACGTTGACATGACAGAAATGACGAAAGGAGCCCAGGATATGCCAGGCCATTGGCTTGTGACGGGGGCAAAGCTACATGTAGAAACGAGAAAAATATGTATACGTGTGAAATATTCTCTACTGCATTACGAGGGCGGACCGTCAGGCTCATTTAGTTCATGATTCGCGAGATCATACCCGCGGTAATGCGGAGAAGTAGGTTCTCTCGGCCGTTTGTGCCATCTCGAGTGCCTTTTGTCTTATTAGTTTTGTGCATGTGCTCTTCAATTTGCATCGGTCGTTGGTTGCTTAGAAGTGTTCGGAGGCGCGAATGAGCGATTTCTCCTCGGCCTCGAGCTAACTAATTCATTGTACAGTGTTCTGCACAACCTTTCATGGCGGGGAAAGGTTTTACACGAATTTCCTGGTTAGTACGTCTTTCTCTTGTGTATCACCCGTTGATACTTAAATCGGGACCAGTTTGGCCACGAGATCGCCAAATGTAGACTGTGATGAAAGGGTCAATTTTGTACATGTATTTGCTAGGTAAGTGAGTAAGCGTCGCCCTAGGGCTTGTGAAGGCGGAGCTACCTGCGACTTAAGAAAGCGGGCAAGATTAGAAAGCTGTGTTTGACAGTTGCCCTTTCTAATATCGTTTCATTTAACGACGCGTGCGCTGGCAACCAGGCAAGGCTTGATATCTCTGCTCTCATAGGAAAAGGCAGACTACTTACCTGCTTGCACCAAAGTTTTGATACCTTCGGTTGTATATTGCCCAAGGGGTTAATGAATTCACATCGTTTCATGTATCTTTCTGGCCAGTCATCTTATGCAATGAGTGATTCCTGATGATCGCCTCAGCAGTGCGGGATGACTTGAATTCCCTAGATGTTTATGAGCTTTAGTATTTTTGCTTTAGTCAGTACGGGGGGTTTTACAGAAGTAACGGCTCCGGTCCATCGAACAGTCAGCATCTCGTGTTTGCATCGGGACTGTTAATGAGAGTGTGAGGGACCAGTTTGAGTTTACAGTAATGTCACTCAGACCACATTGACTCCAGATATGGAATCCCAAGGTGGTATGTCTCAGAATTGGCGTGGCTTGGTGAGGTCCAGTTTCTTTGGGTCTAAATGTTAGAACACCTTTGAGGATTGTTTCATGTTTTGGATCGCTGTAGTTACTGGTGACATACGGAAGCTCTCATGTCGTGAGTAGTGAAATGGTTGTCACGCAAAGCCATGGAAAGTCACGAGGAGGGAAAATCAAAATTTGAGAAGATCAAGGTCCAAAACATACCATCATTGATAAGTTTTTCGTGGAACAAGTTATGGAACGATTAAAACCTTGGAAATCACAGCATGATTAGAAAAGTGTGGTCGATGGGAGTGAACAGCGTAATATCAATTTCAGTGTGGCAGGATCATTTTCTTCTCACGCTTCAGTGGTTGCAGAGTCACCAAGTGGATTTTTTGACCCAACAGACTTCATTACATAACATCAGACTTTGGATTCCATACTCTGCATGTATCTCAACGTACAACGGTCAACAATGCAAACAATGTAAGTACTTTTCTAAAACTTTGCATTGTTGTTTCATAATCATTTACGAACAGGCCATTGCTAGCTAATTTATGTGTAAGGAGGAATAACTTGGGCACTAGTTCATCAATGCTGTCATGAGGTAAGAGCTATGCATCGAGAAAGGAAGAGTCTTTTGGTTGTGCCAAGGACTTTTTACTTGAAACAACAAACAAAATTGTGAATTAACAAATCATACAATTGAAAAGTTGTTCCAAATCCTCATCCAGATATTTCTCTACTGTATGAAACTCTTCACAACATCGGAATACACAAAACTCTCCTTACTAGACGATAATATCTTTCTACTCTTTGATCATTTTTCTTTGAACGCTTCATGCCTTTAGGAAGCTTATACATTTCTAAGGTATCGATCGTCATGTTCTTCCAAGATCGATCTTCCCATTTTCCATGTTCCTTCCTTTTTGTTCTTTTCTGCTCGTCCACAATAAACCTTTCAATATTCTCTTCCGTTTCAGTTCAAGATGAGCTCCATTCTCTCAACTCTCTATCTATTCTTGCTAACTCGCACACTCCCCTCTCCAGTTCCCTCTTCTTTGCCATTTTCTCCATTTTGTTCTCTCCCCTCGAATCTTTTCTCCTCTTCTTTTTATCCCCATCTTCTGTCTTTCCCCTCATGTTCTTGTTCACAGTGAGCTCCTCTCCTCCTAATTCATATAGAAGATTCTCCTTTTCTCATCTTTCCTCTCTCTTGCTGTTTAGCTCACCTATCTCTAGACAGTTCACTTCAGTTTAAGTTGCTCCACAAGTTCAGCCAAGTGGTCCTAATTGTACTTTTGCCTCTTTTCTTTATAAATCATGTTAACTCTCAAAGATTTTGAAATCTTGAAGAGAATAAAAGATTTTCATCTCCTCCATTTCTTTGAAAGTGTAACCTTCATACGCATCAATAGTACAACATCTTCATTTGAATTCAGAATAAGCTCAAACTGATCTCGTTAGTAAGTTTTTATCTAGAGCTTTCCAACCATCTAAATTTCCATCGATTTTGAGTACACTTCACAAAGTTACGATCATTATTCTACACAGAAAAATCTCTTACAGAAAAGATTAGTCTCGATCTCCTCTTGAAATTATCTTGACCAGTCACTATCATCCCGAAGTCCTTTGAATAAAAGATCTGAATTCATGCCAAAAGCAATAGCGAATTGATTTGAGCTAAGAATGAACTCAAAATGCTCTCATTGGAAAGCCATGACCAAGAGCTTTCCAACTATCCAAGTTTCACTCAATTTTGTGGGGATAGTTTCACTCAATTTTGTGTCTCGTAATGATATTGCCATTATTCTCCATAGACTAATCTCTTATACGTAATCATTTCGACATTTCTTCATCATCCTGAACTTTTTTCAAGCCGTTGAACATCTCTACGGGAATTAAATTTCCATACATGCTGATTCTAGTAGCATCTTCATCGTATGTGGAAGTTGTATTGCTCAGAATGAGTTCAAAATGATCTCATTTAGCTTTTGTCAAGAGCTTTTAGATCATTAAAGTTGAGCCGGTTTTGAGTTAGATTCGTCAAGGTATTGCCATTATTATCTGAGATGATATGAAACATTTCAAGAAACACTCAAGTGGATGAAAATGTTCATTATTCCGTAGTTTCACAAGCAAGTAGTACACACGTGTATAGTTAAGATATTTCGTTATTTACATTTTTTACTATTATCCATTCTGTAATAATGATGAAGCTTGTATGTGAATACAACCGTATGGACAGACTGCATATTGCATGAAATCTTGAACATATTCTCTAAGTTCCTCAAGGGAACAAGAGATGATGGCGTACAAGTTCTCAACACTTGTAACAAACTTCATCACAAGACGTGTACGTTGAATATACAGACAAGTACGTTGAATATATTGATATGCTTTATCTTATTTGAATCAATTGAATGATTTTCTTTTCATATTATCTTCGTATCAATGAAGACATGAATGACATGACATACAGTTAAAACATGAACTGAGAATTTCATTCTTAGTTTTGAAATTGTTTGTTCAAAAAACAAGACAGATTTTATCTTGAAGTAATGTAGAAGGAGAGCGATGAAAAACTCTCTTGCCAATTCTCATGGTATTCAAGAGTTACTGTGGAAGTTTAAGGTGTCAATATGCTTATGGCGTACAATTGTTTTCCTTTTGTTTCTTCTTAAGATATATGTTTCCTTTATTGTAAGCTCTTGACTAGCTTGCTTAGCTTTTCTTGTGGTTATTTTTTCTTACTAGAGTAACAAAGCGTAATATTCTTAAATTTGTGACCATTGATAAGTAACACAATGACAACTGATCTAATTTGATCATTTTTTTGGATGTTAAAGCAAAATACTCATTAACAACATGTTTATGTCAAGAAACATAATAAGAAACTCCTCATGGTAAATGATGTAAAACAGATTACTCGATACAAACTTTACAATCAAGAACACCAAAATCTTTGAGACATTGTCTGGTTACACTTATCCATTTCTTTTAGGTAACTAGAATCTATAGTCATGACCTAAATTTCATTACTTGAGGGAGTAACCAAGAAAATATGGGATTGATTCAAAAGTAAGAATCAGTTCCAAAAGATCAGTATAAAACTAGTTCAAGATCAGGAATCAATCTCAACAATTGGTTTCATTGTCTTCACTTGAAATCATCTATACTAAAAATGAAAATCTGAAAAAGGAGAGCTTTTCTTTGACTAGATTGAACTATCTAGCATATCTGGAATCATTATCTATACTGATCGGTCCCGTATTTTTCTTGAACAACATCCCATAATTCATTAGTGAAGACATGTAGAATATCAAACCCTTTTGAAGTAACATGAGTTTCGTAGACTCTATAGTGCAATGTTACACCATCTTTGATCACCTACATCTCACCTATCCTCTGAATGAAGTTGATCAAACTCATTTTATTGCTGATGCGTCTATAGAGCTCTTAACATGTCTTCAGCAGATTGAGAATTTTTGTTGATTTGAAGTGAACATAATCACATATTCTCTAAACTGATTCTGCTCTCAAATGATGATTTACGTCATGTATCTCTCTCTTCTTGATGATCAATAGGATGTTTTTCTCTTTAATTATCGTTCAAAGAGTTTGCAAAACCAACATCAATATCATGACGAAAATTAGTTTGGATCAATCTCCTCCATAAGTCTCTTCTCACAGATCTCAACTAATCGATTATGAGCAAAAGTAGAGTGTGAATTTTGATTTATATCTATAAAGATTTGTATTCATTAACTACATTCGGTGATAAATCACTCTCTGCACGGTCGGTTTCATAAGCCACAATCTCGCTACAGTCTTCTCAACTTCTGTAGTTTACGATGGTCTCTCTAGCGTCCGTTAGATAAACCACCGTCGGTTTGATAAAGCTCAAGTCTGTCAAACTTTCCTGTGAGGAAGTTTGATAATGATTTGATGAACCTCCGAAACTTACAAAGCGTAAAAGGAAAAAGTTGTTTAGGACAGTTGATCGTTGTCTGCATAAGCTGACCAAAATCTCTCCGATGTCGGTGTCACAGCGATCGTCATGAGGTAGATAGTTTCAACGACACATTGCCCTCTCGGCTTAACGGTTTGTCTCAGTGTCCTCTCAGACTCTTAACGGTTTCATATCGTATCACTATCACTTCCATATCTTCTCTTTTCCTTTCATGACTACACTCCCACTTGAAGAAGAATATCACACCAGCTGTGTAAATCCAAAGACATGACCTCAACAGTCACTTGCGTAGCATTTCATCTCCGGTTTCAAAGTCAGAACCTTTACGATATGACGAGTAGAAACTCTTGGTCATTTGATTTCATAGGTGACAGAAACGAAACTCTTGGTCATTTGATTTCACAAGTGACAGAAACTAAGTCATTTACAGTGTGTGCTAGAACTCAAAACCCTGAACAGGAGTAGACAGAAATTGGCAATCTTGTAATGAAGTTGACTCTCCATGTTCACGTACGATGAGGGAATGTCTACATTCTACGTGTACGCTAAATCTAAAGGTAAATCTGTACAATGTTATTACAGCACAATATATGGACAGTTCCAGAAATGAACCGACTTAAAAGTCCCCCGACCGTCTGATGTAAGGGGCTCCTCTTCACATACTGATATCACTCAGGAAATGTAAGCTTTAGCAAGCTCGACAAAGGTGCAAGTATCACCTGTCCTCGGACATGTTACCTTTCCCTGGTTGTTCTTAGCCATCTCCTCCATTGCCTGCCACAGTATAACGATCCGAGGAGAAGATTAACATGAAGTTTACATCTCCAAAAACCAGAGGGCTGCAGCCATACGCATTGATTTTATGCGACCTACAGTTCTATAAATATACAGTTTTAAAAACCGACCATTCCCATTTTATCCCATTTCAGTACCCAAGATGAAATGTTCGAAGCAGATCCCTTGATCTGCAAAATCCAGTTGCCGATGCTACCCACCGGCCGATTACTGTTGGGTGAAAACTGGAATTTCGATGACAATTCTGCAAAGCTGGTGCTCTATTCCTGATAGCTCCTAATAGACTACTTCGCTATAAAAGCTTTTCGTTGACGTGAATCAGTCTTTGTCTCTCTTTACAAGTGTTGCCCCATCCATTATTGATATTTCTTCTCCCAAAACAGGACACATAACATTCTAACAGAGTGTAAGGCTGAGGAAACGCACCTTTCTGCTATACACATAACCATTGGGTAGAACTAACGGGGGGTTATCTTCGTTCATGAGCTCTTTAGAGATGAAGCAAACGAGCTTTGAGTGCACGTGCTTCGACAGCGGTAGTGGTTCCGCAAGCTTCCTGAAATTTTCCTGCAGTAGAGGATCTTCCTTTGTGCACCCTTCTTCATAGCAAGATCTTTCTGAAGAGTCAAGGAACTTCGCAACAGACAATACTACCAGGAAAACTATAAAGACAACAATTCACCTAGCGTATGATAGCGAACGTCTTCAACATGCAAGATCATAAATGAGCTAAAGACTTAAAAGTCCTGCAACGGCACACGGTAGAACTATAGCTCCAGTTTTCCACCATGATAGACAGGAAATCAAAATACTCATCCTGAGCTCACGACTTTCAGTATTCTGCAGTAACCTGCCAAATGACAGTGAATGACAGACTTCCTATCAACTATTGTCGCTTAGGGTTTTGATCCCTGCAACAACCAACCGTATTGCACTAGGAGAATTTACAGCATGACAGAGTTTGACAGCAGTACAACACAAAGGACCTGAGATTTTCGAAATAAACATGCGTACAGGATACGGCGTCTTGAGGGCAGACAACCCAGCCTGCAGGTGGATGTTGAGCAGCGGTTCCACTGTCATACCGTACAGCTTGTAAAATTCTTGGGTGAATTGCTGAATGAGATTGTCCCACTGCTTTACGTCAAATAATATCTGCTGACCACAGAAACCATAACAGGGACGTCAACCCTTGAGCGACCAAAAGCTATCAGTCCGGTACAAGAAGGTTAGTCTCAAGGGATGAGAGTACTTGATGACCTTACTGTCCATCAGTACTCGAGTGTCATCAGAACTTGCACTCGGAAACTAACAAGTGCCCACTGACGCCTCCCTCTTCGGCTTCCTGTTTTTAAACTTCCACAGCTGTTGATGAATGCGATTTTAATAACCAATTTTCTTCTGATTTCAACAACTTCTTTGCACGGACATGCGGTTCCCGGTCTGGCAGACAGAGCTTGATTTGTCCAGGTCATTGCTCCTCTTCTCGAGGGCCACTTTTGATCCAGCCAGTCCTATATTGACTTCGACATGAAATCTACTTCAGACTCCTGCTGTTCATTCCTATTAAAGACTCTCAGGAGGTCTGCCTTAAGGCAGACAATACTTAGGTAAGGTAATGATATGCAATATTCAGTACGAAGTAAACGAAAGGCCAAATAAAGAAATAAACATAACTCCTCAGAATCAAATAACGCAGGCTTCGCTGTACCGGTCACCCTTCAGCTCAGGAGAAGAATGTGACAACCGTCCACTTGATCATTCGACCTGTTGACCGAGGCTTGGACGGATACTTTGTTTAAGGAAGATAATCTCGAGTCGGTGACCAGATTGTTCGTACGACAGAACGCTACAGCTGTTAAGCCAGTAGCGTAATCCAAACTAGATCATGTCATACAGAGGTACACTAACTGAACTGAATTAAACGTCCGAACTAAATTGCGGTTTACGATGCAACTGTAGCCACTGAGAGTTGGAAAGGTAAAAGAAGTGCACAGTCAAAGCTCAGTTATATTCATACCTTATAGCTGGCACAATCCGTGTTACTCTTGAAAGCAAGAGTGGCCATGGCCTGTTGCAGCTCCTTCATGTTGGTACTCCCCCAGGGCGCGAGATGTTTACGAGCATACATGATAGCCTCCATCATCTTTTCAGCGCGCACCAACTCGATGAACTCTTGCAGCCTCAACTTAAACTCGAACTTACTCTGACAGAGTATAAACCGTTGGAAACAACATAAGTTTAAAGGTGGGATGACGGGGCACATAAATGCTCGTACTGAGATCTCATCAGCACTACAAACGTCTTGCAGTACTACAAACGTCTTGCAGTACTACAAACTTCACTGACCGCTATTCTTCTGCTCACAACATTTCCACCTATCGTACGCGAGGCGGCTTCTGCAATGATAAACAAGTTTCTTGCAGAATGTTCACATTTTGAGAGCCGTCAACTGACCTCAAAGACTTGTATGAGCAAGATATGTTTTCCGAGAAGTTTCTTGACCAGGCACTCACACATTTCAATGGCACGTACCAGACCTTCAATGTCTACTACATGAAGTCTGCCTAAGTAGTGAAGAAATCTCAAGCGAGCCGCAAATGTGAGCACAAAGCTCACGAACCCAAACACTTCCCTACTTCTCCAGTCTGTCTCAAACTTGTGCTTGCGACAAGGAGATTTGAGCTGCTAAAACACCTAGGTGTGCCTTCCTCGCTCCTCCTGCCACAGTCAAAGAGATGTCGATCCGAAACCTCATACATCACTATCGATGGGTAATTTTGGACTCCTTTTTGAGTCCAACGCTCAAATGACTTTAATCATCTTGTGTAGCTCCGGAGCTGCGGTCTAAATAGGTGACGTTGGCATGAGTGACCGAAAACTCTACGCGCATACGGACTAGCCTTCATCAGCAAGTGGAGAATGACGTTTTGTCTAGAGACTGTCACACGTCCTCGTGACGAAGTTACCGACTTGGAAATCAGTACAAAAATCGAATCAGAGTCTTACAACTCAATCATCTGACTTTGAACTCCATCGTGTATCTCTCCTCTAGATATAGCTCTCTGGCTTCGTTACCGGCACTTACGCATTCAGGACTCATCTCTACTTTCAATGGAAGCTCATGATCAGTAGTGGGCTGGAAGAGTTGTAACCTAATGCAATGTCAAAACGGTTCTTACAGGCCTTTCCCGAGTGTGACGGAGTGTTGGGTATATCCGTACCCTCAGACGTGGTATCACGTCCTTCTTCACTGATGCATTCTGTAACTACGAGCAGGTTTCCACCACTAGACAAGACCCCAATACCCATTTCCATTTTCGCAGCGAATAACCTTCGAGCACGAGCGGGTAACGACGGAGAATCAGATTGAACCGTTCGCCGAGGGTAGCACTGGTAACAACAGAGAAAAGTGACAAGAGTATCCACCATGTTTCATATCAGAGGACTATCCTAGACATGAGCCTTCAGGCTGGGGGTGCACACCATAAGAAACTGGGAAGGCAGAAACTCAGGGCAAAGTCTGACGATTCAGTAAGAGAAAACATCAGCATCGTTCAATCAAACGTCTCACCTTGCTAGAACAACTGAGACTGCTATGTACTCACACCTACTCCCGTAAGGTAAACAGCAGCCGCATGAATAAAGATGAAGCAGAGGCGGCAGAGCAACTTTAAGTGCCATAGTACATTAGCACACCAAGACCGATTTTGACCGATTCTGAAAAGGTGAGCTTAAGTGATAGAACTAACAGTAGGTACTTCCAATGATGGAAACCTACAACGAAGGAGGGGGGGTTCATGTAATTCATCTAGTGTTCATACAACGGGGTAAGGTCCATTACAGGAAGGGCAAACTATCTCCTCATGTCGAGACACTATCTACTTACAACCTTATAAGTTTCAACGTACGGCATTACGTGTCCAGAATCAGCTAACCCTGCGCCATAGGGGTTAGCTGGGTTTAGGAACCTTGGAACGCCCGGCGTTCCAAGGTTTTAAGAGCCCCAATTGCTACTCACGTAACTAGCACCGATTAGACTCACGGTTCATTTATGTAGAGAGGTTTGTAGCGTAGTAGAGAGGTTCGTAACAAACAGGTTAAATTCCCGATAAATACTACCAGGAGTGTCAAAGTCAGTGATCCACACAGACGTTTCAACCACTGATTTGTAATTGTCTGTTGACCGTCAGGCATGATTGTTACCCAAGTTATCAGCGTAATATGCAGGCAGTTAAAGAGCAGCTTACCGAAGAAGAGTATTGTTCGCCATTCCATCCAGGTACAAAACTACAGCGGGTTTGCAGTGGATGATTGGATGATTGAACGTGCAGTCAACTTCCCAAATTCTACCCTGCTAATAATCTATCATATCTATTTCAAGCAACGCAGTGTTCCAACGGTACAGAGTGAGATATGGACATCTCCACGTCCAAGGTAGTAAGGCAATTTTCAGATGACTAGGTACGGATTTTCTGCCTTGATTGGTACATTATATCAACTTGTCAAGTCAGGAGGTCACCCGGAAACATGACTCATAGCATACCTTCGCCTTCTTCAGCTTCGACTTGTTTTCAGCGCACCATGCGAGTGCCTCCGTACAGTCCCTGTTCTCAAGAGCCTCAAAAACTTTTCTTGCGTCTAAGAAGATACCAATATCTGTAAGATCCTGCAAGATCCGTCCTGTAAAATCAGTTTGTCCGCAGCAAAAAATAAGAAGATGCTAACATGCCTCGTCCAACGTAAATAAGAAAAACACATGAAACTCAAGACAAGCTAAGATAAAGGCATCTGCTACAGTAAACTACTGGGCGCTCTCTAGCACTCTACTTAACAATTCCGTTAGGAGAGAAAGGTTAGCTAGAGTTGCAGCCTGCGGTCTAATCCAGAAGCCGTTCCTTGATATCAAGTTGCCTTCGAATCCCATAAATTCCGCAAATCAACGACAGAGAAGACGAAGTTTATCGACGTCCAGCCCTTTTTGAGAGAGGGAAAGAGCTCATGGCAGAGACAGGATACCGAAAGGACACTGTCCAAGAAGTTTCATAAAATCAACAAAACGAAGCTAAATGAAGAAGCCAACAAAATCTTAACGGAAGCGAGCCATTATAGAAATAGAAAGTGATAACACGCATTGTTCTTGACTTGCCAAAAGTCATTGTTCGATACCCTCTCAATCAGGTCAACGGATCGCCCCAAGCCTGATGCTACTCCAGGAGATGGTTTGATGCATTTGGTTCTGAGAGTAGAGCAAACTAAATTGCACGCGAAATAACAGAAAATCAGATTGTAGGTTCATACAAGTCAATGCTCATGCGCTTCATAGCAGCTCCAGGATTTCATGGTGAAATGAACATGATTTGCAGTCTGGTGAAGGAGGAACTTGTTCTCTCTTATGCGGGTGGCAAGGCTAATACTGATGTAGACCAATAAATGCCCACCCCCCATCTGACAAACCCAGAGATCTTGGCAGTAATCACCTGTATGTTGGCTGACTCCGCAAGTTTCGCTGCGGTGTCATAGTAGGATGAACGCAGCATGTAGTCAACTAAAATACGCTCCACACGCGTATGACTCCACTTCTTTTGTGCTTCTTTGGAGCCGAATCTCAGAATGCTTAGGTGGTCCAAACGTGCTCGACAACGCTGAACTTGCCCTTGCTCATTCTTGTTGCTCTCATCTAGCTGCAACCACAGAAATGACAGAACTTTGTCAAAATCATGAAGATCAGTCTACAGGCTAATGTTGCTGTTGAAACTGCTTAGGAATCCGTTTTCATGATAAAGGACGCATAAAGCGTGAGGCATAATCCGCCAACAAAGAAGAGCATCTTCCACCCAAAACGGACATGATAATGCGAATTCCAGAAGCAACGCAGAACTTGCATAGATGCTACGGCAACCGGGTTGTGCTGGAGCGATTCTTTCTCATCTCCTCGTATTTGGTAGTGCAGCTGGAAGACTCGCTATATCCACAGCCAAACTTCTAGGATGAAATCTTTAACTGCCAAACAAATGTAGAGATATTCTAGCAGACACTCTTTACAAATCTCGCAGCTCCGTTGACATCACAATATCCGTCCAACTTGCAGGTATACAAAATTTCAAACTAAGTATCTCGTGGAATTTTGAAGCAGCTACTTTTGACAGAACAGGTGATCGCTCTGCCCTGACACCCAAATTTCGAAGTAGATTTCTTCTGTTCTGGTCACCGCTACGATTGGAGACATGCCTCCTTTGAACAGTAAGTTCAACGCAAAGTCGAAAAGAGATAAAATCTTAACACTGTTTGAAGACTGGAATTCGTCATGTGATACATTATTTTACTGCAAATCGCCGTCTACTTTTCGAACTGACTGACTCTGATTCGCAGACACAGTCAGAGATGTAAGGTAAGGACATGACGTTCGGAAAGAATCATAACATGCAGTGGCCTTATTAGCAAGCTTATCCATTTCAAAGGTTAATGTTTTCGAGGATTGAAGGTGGTTTTGGTCGACTCCATCATCGTGCATCGCAAATCAACTTGGCTAGCCATGAAGACAAGTAGCTGGTTCAACAAGATACGTCTCATTTACTGGACTGCGAGGACATAACTACGCCATCTTGGTCACATAATTAACCGCATCATCTCCTGCGCAACGTCTGTTAGGGGCTCTGCAGATTCAAACAGACACTGCCTCTCAAATTCCATACCTTCCGTTTGAGGCCCTGCAAACGAGAAACTAGTGAGGTAAGATGCTGAACTGCCTCTTCTTTAGACATTTCCTTGTCCACCGCTTCAGCGACGCCGGCAACCACCGCACTCATTTCCTTCTCCACGAGACGAGTGGTAGCACGCATGGACTTTTTGAGGTGCTCATACGGTACCCTCACAACTTGGTGTTCCAACTTCACCGACTCCAACAGGTGGTCAGAACGCAACGCAGGAGATGGCCCAGGGGTTGAAGCGGGTGTAATTCCATTGGATGCAGTCTCTCCGTCCATCACGTCCAGTCTACTCTGGATCCTTTACTTACTTTACTTGACACCCGACACTTCCTCTTACTCCGACAACCAAATCGCTGGCAATTCCTCTGAACGAAAATGTTCGATCACCACTTCAATTGCTCTTCGGTGCTCTTCGGTAGCTCAAACACTACTAATTCCAAGCATATTCATCGTGCTTCCGGTCGATCAGCACCATTCATCCACCTTCCTCCCAAGATTGGATGGAACAGTGAGATCAGCGTGACACCTTCACACCTCCTCCTCATCATCCGAATTTTGTAAACGCGGAGCAGAAATTCCTCGAGGACTGCCAATATCGACCTACCACCACCAACAAAGCCTCTACCACCTCCCTCCCAGATGGATGAGATGGGTTTCTTTCCTCTTCCCGAGCGAAAAGCGGATGACGAATACAGTATTCTCGTTCACACTCTGGACGGAACGCTATTTTTCATCCTCATTTCTCCATCCTGAACAGACGTTCCAACTTCTAAACTCGAGAGGTGGAGTGTGACAAATGAAAGCGAGTGAGAGGTGTGCCCGGACGGGTGTCGTCTGTGTGATGGCTTACAGAGTACCTCGGGCATGCGGAGTGCAAGCAACAGAGCGAAGAAAGTTGGCCCAGAATCCACGGAAGAAACAAGTTCCCTTACTGTGAACACTTCCTATGCGGCTATGCCTGTGCGTTTGCTAGGGGGGTAGGGAGGCCCACACCGGAGACAGACAGACGGACAGACAGCAGTGCACCTACTTTTTCTTAGGTGGAATTCTCCTTCTCCTTTTTACTCCGTTCCTCTGCCTGACTCGACTTCATGACTCCTGTTGTACCAACCAGCAAGAGCTTATGATACGCATTGTTGTTCGTTCTCCCTTATAACTTTCTTATGAGTAGATCCCCCTTGTTTCCCTCCATTGTTCCCTTCGGTGTTCTTCTTCGCTTCCTATGCTTGATTCCAAAGCATTAGGGCTGAGTTTGATCAAGATCAGTAGTTGTAGATTTTTCTGGTCCGATCCTTCCGCGTCTTTCGCATGCTGGCAACCAAAACATGGGTTCTGGATGCAATCGGAGAAGGAGTTGGTGTCCTTCACACGTGCAATTCTCTCTGTACTTCGCCCTTCCTGTGGAATCGAGTACCTTTCTCTTGCTCTTGATGCTTATCTTCCTGATAACCTTTTCCATCGTACTCACTTTCGCTTTTCTCCCGTCGAGGCTTGTCGGGAAAGGAAAGGCGAGAAAATTACTACGGAGAACAAGTACGTCAAGCATATTATTATGTTAATAATATGTCTCAAGGTCTACTCTCGTCTCACTATTATTCGTTTTATGTCTCTGGGTTCGGTATATTTTGGTATTCGCTTCTTAACACATTTTTATTTTTCGGTAAACACGATTACCAATGATTTTTTGTATCTAGCCGTGTTCCAAATGGTTTAGCTTACATTCCTCTAAGAGAAAGTTCGTGGGTTTAATCCCTTGCGGGCACGGTTAGAGATGCATGCGTTTACAAATTATTAATGGAGTTTCTAGTCCGAGTCCCGCTGTGGTGGACTCACATGGACAATCTCATGGTCGCGCAGACTCCAAAGGACAAGTAACAACATTTACCATTTATCATATATTAAAATATACATTAACAATAATCCTCGATAAGATAAAATCATAAAATTTAACAACACTTGGTTATCACCTTCAAACATGGATTAACCGTGAGTTGTATGCTAAACTTGTAAAAGCCAATTTTTTTCCTATCAGCATCCGGTTCATTCGGTTCATTCAGGTCGAATGTACGTTTTACGGGTAAAACTGATCATTGTCACGTCATACTTTTTAGAAACAGTGTATAAGACGATGAATTTGAGTCAAACAAATCGGGGGATTTTTCCTGAATGCACTACTCTGAAAATAGACACCTAATCTAGACCGCTCTTGTTGATCTTTATCATATTTGAAACTTTTTATTTATCAATTTTGTTTAAATTTCAATTTTCACTAAATATGAAGTAGTTCATGGAAATGTTCAAATTTTCTGATCCACCATCTGCAGTCCAAATCATATATGGTATCAATATACAGAAAACATATAGTATAGTATATATACAAATCTAAGAGGGATTAAGTCGCCTTGAGTTGATATGGTAATCCTAGTGTATATAAGTTACTACATATAGTAACATGTCGTGTATACTAAACCCAACCAGGAATTTAACCGTGGGACTGGTTCCGCAATTCAGATTTCTGCCGGTATTTGTGGTTCTTCGCGTCAAATATACGGTTTTATGTTTAAATACAACTGTTTTTACTAATTTAAGTTTATTTGGTTAGTTTCATTGTTTAAGCTGGTCATGTACTTCAATAAACTATTACGCGGTTATCTTTTATCAACTTCTCGTCTCTACAATACACTTTATATAAATAAAATACAATAATCATCACAAAAACTATGAAAAAATATGAGTAAATCTAAAATAAAATTTAATTAATTTCAAAATGGTAAAGCATGAATACTATAACTAATTCGAGCTGAAAATATTAATTATGAAAATGATAAGAGCAATGTCATGAGATGTGTCAGAATTATCGCGGGTATTTATTGCCCTAGGCTGCTACAATCACAATGACATTCTCTACTATTGGTAAGGGTGTGAGTCAAAGTGTGATTGAGTAATATGAGTCAATAAAAATAATGATTACAGCAGAAAGGCAGAAGAAATAATTCATATTATTTTTGATGTGATTTCCTGAAACTGTTTAAAAATAATTCTATTTTCGTGAGCTAATTTTATTCCTATAACAAAATGATATATATTTTTATAACAAAATGTTTAACAAGATGTCACTGTTTAATCTTGAGTTAGTCCTTGTTCACTTAGAGTGAAACTAAACAGACTTTCACAAATAAACGAACTATGTTTTTGTTTGACGTTTCATTATCGTATTATCTTTTGCGTGAAGTGTCCAAGCGAGCACCAGACTGCCGAAATGGGGATGTAGTAGTTGTAAACATTACATATGGAACATAATGATTTGTAACTTCAAAAATCTTGATTTATGTATATCTCAATAGTATGCATATATTTTACAACAAACTTCCATAGTTCGTGGTTTCTTCACAAACACTTTGACTATACGTGTGTCAATATTTTCAAAAAAGCACCATGGACAAAGCTTTTCAATGATATCTCACTCATCTCAAATCGATCTTCCTGCACAAAGATATTTTTATCCTAAATTAGAAAGTGATATATTGATCACTTCTCTTTCACTGCTCATAAAACTAATAATTCTTTCTCCATCCCTTCAACATCTTAAAACTTGGTGGGAATACAAAAAATCTACAATATAAAATCTCTAACAATATCAATTTTGATCTTGTCCGAGCTCTATAGTCTAACTACATTTCACCAAATCATTGAATCATTTATTCTTTCTGGATTGACAAAACTGTCTCACCTCAGCCAAGAAGTGATAACGATGGCACTTATCCATTTTACTTTTTGTAGTTTTGACAAAAGAAAATTATATTGGTATCATCTCTCCATGCGATAAATTTTTTTTTATTTTCTAGAAATGATATTAGTATTATTTATCCTCCTTTCAACGAGCCAACCCACTTTCTCACAAGTCACACAAAAGTCAACAAAAAATCCATCTCAATTTTGACTCGGGAATTATGACAAAATCACACTACATAATAATATCTAGAAATAAATCGTAAAAATCATTTAGTAAAAAATACTCTTTTTGATATTATGAGAAGCACACCCTTAAGCACCTCCTTGCGTCTCGTCCCATCCAAGAAGTTGATACTTAGCTCCACAATCCTTAGGTCTAATGTCACCAACCGTTCTTAAAAAGAAACTTTCTTCTTTTACCCTTTTATGTTAGTTACAAGAACACAAGAAAACCCATTGTAATTCTTTGTTCAGTAACCAAAGGAAAATTAAAAATATAATTAGAACTTCTCATCATACTCTACTCCTAGCGCTCTTGTCTCTCAAGTTGCTTCCGGTCGTGGTTTCCTAGCGACTTTCTCTCTCACCATTGTTTGAATCATACTACACAATTATCTCGCTCTTTTCTGACGTGAAGTGATTTCTACATGATGATGTTGCAAAGATTTCACTCTTTGACATAGATGGAAATCGAGTCATCCAATGCCATCTCAAGACTATACTAGACAAAGTGCTATGCATATAATATATATTAGAACCAAACGGCTCTTGTTAAGAGAAGAAGACAAACCATTATCACTTTTGCTTCTCTTCCTTTGTCTTGTTCGAATCAACGGTTAACTATGCTAATGCACTTTCCACTTGAACCCACATCTCGAGAAGGAGAACAGACAAAATGGGAAACGGTGTACAAGCCTAAGGTCGACTTCATGACACCCGGCTTCTGCAAACAAGATGACCTGCTTGCCCACAAGAGCCGGTAAACGTACCGCAGACGGAATTGGATAGAGTTTCCGGTGATACTATTAAAGATGTGAAACTAAGAGGGAATTTATATAAAGTTGGGACTCAGGACATCTCGGGAAATACCTTTTAGTGCAATGTTGGTCTTTACTGGATGAGAGTTGGATTAATTTTATTTTATATAAATTTTAAAAATTCAGTTATTTTTCATTTTCTTAGTTTCAATCTTACATGTTTGTTGATGTGGATCCCTGAAGGTCATTTCACAGTAACTGCTCTTGCTCTAGTCTTTGAAATTTCCCATCGATATTGGTACAAAATATCAGAATATCATATCTACTTTATATCGACTTTATATCGATGGTGGTGTTACGGATCAAATAGTGGTATTAAATACAAAATTTAGAATTTCACAGAAAATAAAAGAAGAAAAAACAAAAGAAAAAATATATAAAAAATATAATAAAAAAGTAAATGTTATTACTTGTCCCTTGGGGTTTTCGCGGACCATGGGACTGTCCATTTGAGTCTCCCACAGCATGATTCGAACCAGAAACTTCATTAACAATTTGCAGTGCATGTACTTCCAATCGTGCTCGCAAGAGATTGAACCCACGAACTTTCTCTTAAAGGACTGTAGGACACCGATCTCCAGTGTAAAGAACAGATGGTGTAACTTCCCCTTAGAAGACCATGGCTCTACCGTGCCAGGTTGTGGCAGCTTCGTGTAAAAACCCTTTGAGGTGAACCTTTGGAAAGTGCCCACGCTAGATAATTTTATCGGGTATATTCCACTTTTCCAAACAGAGTACTTCAAGATGAATCCCACTTTGAATGAACTGGTGCTTAGCCTCGATTTTCTCTGCATTTCGGGGTGTTGGTTGCTTGTCATTCGGGTTGATGGTGTCTTCTCATCCGTTTGGTATCCATTGCGAGGCGTCTTTCACTTTGAACTAATGCTGAAAGAAGGTTTGAACTTTGCCTTGTAACTGTAATTAAAGATCTATGTATGAGTTTCACATTGTTTTAAATGTGTGTTGATTAATAGATCTGGATAGTGTAAATTGTATATTTTCTTATTGATTGTTAATCTATATTAGTGTAAATTCTCGATTTCTTATAAACACCAGGTGGGCGGGGGTATAAAGCGAAGAAAATAATATTCCTTTTTCCTCCTGGTGTAGTCAAGGTTAGAGAGAAGATACCGCTTTGTTTCATTCCAAGAAACCACTAGAACTTCGTTCCAATGTTTATCAGTCTGTATTGAACCATTAGTTCTCAAGTGATTCACATCGTCTAAAGCTCTGGTAGAGCTTTGATTTAACTCATTACCTGAAAGTTTCTGTTCTCGTAAGCAAATTCTATCTGCAAAAGCATCAGCAAAAGAATGTTGAGTTCAACAGTTGAATTTCTTTGTTCTGTGAGAGTACACCCACAAAATTAAGACCTCTTGGTTACCAGGAACATTTACAGGGGCACCGGGGCTACAAAGACACTACTATCCAAGTGGTTTTACTTGTGTGAAAAGTCTTTCTGAGAAGAATCATACAAAGTTAGATGGATACGAAACGAATGACTGAACCACTCTCTCGAAGGGTTCAACATCCATCTGTAGCTAGTTGGGATTATTTTCTCCTCTGTTCCACACCCCCTATTGTAGATCCATTTCCGGTACTGGAACAACGGCGCCTTTCAACGGAATGCACCGGAATCAGGAGCTCTCAGTTTGCCCGGGGCTCCATGTTGTCGTTAAGGAATCACGATTAGTGTCTTCAGATACGAAGAAATATGAGTTTAGATTCTACGTTTGAATTACCTAACACCTAAGGGAACATCACGCATCTGGTCCTGCAAGGATTCGAACAAAAATCAGATAAGCTCGTGTTTAATCTTGTCATTGACTTACCTCAATATAAACTCAGGTGCGTTTATTCAGTTCAGTGCATCTGGTCCTTGCCGGTGTTGGTGCAAACACTTTCAATGGTAGGGGTTTGTCTGACGATAAGCGAATGGTCCTCTGATAGGAAATTTGACTGACAGTGTTACCTCGCACACTGATCCGCTCTGTCCTTATTGTTTAGTAAATTGTTTCGTGTTCCGGCAGATTGTCGATTTATGCTTACAACGGCCGATCCAATTTGTACAGAACCTCAGAAAACCACCCGACTGTAGGTTTCAAGTTTCTCCTGCTAAATGGTTTCCCTGCCTCGTAGTGGTCGTTTGCAACTGGCTGAAGTTGCTGAAATGGCCGTCGATGATTGAAGGCAAGAGTTCTTGAATAAAACAAGGTTTTTCTCGGACACGAAACCTGAAACTCCACGCAGATGAGTATAGTCTTAACACTGATAACTCACCCGCCCTACCACCTCTTGAATAACGCAAGGTTTTACTGGGGAGAGGCCCAAACCTAAAGCTCCAAGTAGATGAGTATAGTCTTAACACTTACAACACACCCATCCTTGGCTCCCGGGAACTTTCGAGCGGGTACCTGAAACATTCGTGCATAAGTCAACCGTCCACGTACTGCCACTGTGGATAGATTTTGTAGGTCCTGTGTTATAAATCAAAGCTTTCCTCCGAAGCTGACATCTCGTGTATCTGCACAATGTTCCGTTTGCTTCGACATCGTTACATTTGGCAATGCTCAACCATAGCTCACTCTCGGAAGGTTTATGCAAATTTCCGATACAGATAGCGAATGTTCTTGATATCCCTAACATGTAAGCCCTAGTAAACCAGTGCATTTCTTCTCGGATATTTATCTAACGGTAAGAGAAAAGTATATTCTCCTTTTCTTAAGAATATACTGAGTAAGTCAGTACTCACTCAGGAGCAGCACTCATGCGGGTGACGGTCCCGAGTATCATGGCCAGTTCATGCTTCATTGAGCATAGAGAGGGACTCTGATCTTCGACTCACGCAGCGGGAACTTAGTTACCACTATACAACATAATCAGCAACATAGGAAATCCAAATACGACCAAAACTCCTTGAGTCGGCCCCTCTTTAATCTTGAGAGGCCTGTGACAACTGATCCATTCCACTCGCAGCAGCGAGCAAAGGTCTCATAGAAAACATGATACACCGCAGAGAAGAGCAAACTCTCATCTGTCTGAACTTTTCAGATAAACTGCTTCTCCACTTTTGCCTTCTCGCAGGGACTACTCAATCCCTCAACGCAAAGTATATGATGGATATGATGTTCAACCACCGCTACAGTAGACCTGAACTACAGGCCCAGGTACGACCAAGTGCAGTATGAACACATTTTCACTCAGAAAGTGCACTTAGTATTCTTTGACTTCAACGAACTCATCCATCAGGCACGAGCTAGGTTACATAGCACAATTTGTCATATTAGAGAAACTAATTACTAGGATCTTCTGCGGGAGCAAGCAACTTCACAAGAAAGGCACCGCCCATGTATAGAACAATAAGAGGACCAGCTAACAACAATTGGGTGAGAGGATCTGTTGAAGGAGTAAGAACAGCAGCGACGACGACGGCGCCAACCACAACATATCTCCACACCGAGAGCATTTGTTCAGCAGTAACCAACCTGGTCTGCCCTAGCAGCAGTTGAATCACGGGTACCTGTTTGGAATAAAGTCAAAAGTTTAGTTAACATACATGGGTTCATCAATCCTCAATGTACTCTTAGCGCCGACACACCTTAAAACCAGAGCAAATGATCATGTAGGACTGAAGTGGCTAACTAAATTCTTCGGAGGAACACTTTAGTTTGTTATCAGTCCGTCTTTAGTTACGATACCTGAAACGCTAAGCCGGTACTGAAGAGCAGAACCAGCACAAACTCGAAGTACTGATCAATTGACCAAAGCGATTCCACGACCCCCTCCGCGTAGTTTACAAAAAAGTTCAGAGCTGCTGGAGTCAACACTTTGTAAGAGAAAAAGACACCAGTGTAAAATAACACGGATGAACCAAGCACTATAGGTCCGAGGAACCGCCTTTCGCTTACTGTCAATCCAGGAATTAGAAATGCTATGATTTCATAAAGGATCACAGGGCTGCCTATGAGAATACCACAGTAACCAGAAACCTGCAGAAAGAAACGCATGTCAGATATTTCCAGCGCCACATACTTAGGTCTTGCTCAGGTGATTAACTTCCGTTAGTAGCTTGCTTCACAGTCCATTATCGAAATATGAGAAAGGTTCACACACTTAATCTTTCACTCCAGCCTATATTCTTCGCACAGCTGGCTTGATGCCAACCATACGCGAGCCCAATCAACCAGTCCACATGGCCAGCAATTTCACCATTTCAAGGGAAATCCAAATCTTGGAAACCGTGAGCTGACATCCGGGTAAATGTCTAGCACCGAAGCTACAGAGCAGAAACGCGGACCAGTACATTGGCCCCGTCAGTCTTGCGACGGATTAATTTGGTGAGAGTGGAATCGTCCAAAACATACCTTCAAAGTGGTGAAGAAATATTCGCCGGGGGAGAGCTGTAGAAAGCGGACACCCTGAGAATAGACTGGAGCCTCGAGGAGGACGATAAGATCCTTAGCAAACGCAAAACAACCCACGATTGCGACACCTACAGCACCTACAGATATCAAAATTCTCTCTCGCAATTCCTCCAAATGATCCCAAATGGTCATCTCCTTATCGTCCGGAAGTTCATCCTTGCTGGGATAGAGCCAAGATGATAAACCTGACTGTACCTTACTTTGCTCCTCTGTTTCATCTACCCCCGAGCCTGTGCGACATGAAATGTGAACCAAAGTCAGGGACTACGAGACAACCGAAACTTCCATCAAAGCTCAAAATAGTTACCAAAGAACCCATATTCATGATCAAGGTCAAACCACCCACCAGGAGGGTCCTCAAGAGCAGGTCCGGCTCTACCTCCGGAGCTCTCATCCTCTCTCTCCGCCCGACATGTTAATAAATTCCTTTTGCTCCTCACCAGACACCTCCTGGCGCTCACCGCTTGGCCTACCCTGCTGAGGTTTAGAATCTGGGATCCAAACTCCGTCCTTCTTACGCTAAAACTACCGAATTTATTACAGTGCAGCAAAGTCGAAGTGGAAAAAGAGGACGACGATGTCGACAAGACTCCTGCTTTCGATCGGCATCTTGCAGCACTTTCAACTCCAATTCCATGTCCAACCGCCAGCGCAGGACTTACGTTCTGTAACGCCCTCGCCATGGCGTTCGTACTGTGAGCGACTCCCTCAAACCCGATACGGGATAGTAAATCGCTTACGAAACAAAGATAGACCCACTTGTCATTCCCTTCTCAATTCCTCGCTCTCCTTCCGAAGTAAATTTCCCTGGCCGCACAAAATCTAGCAGTTGGCAACATCTCTCGTGCTCAGTCTTGGTCTACTCGAGCCGGAGCCGAGCCGGAGCGAGGATGATGGTGTTCGCTTCACAAAGGTGGTGAGTGAGGTTTCGTCTGTACAAGTTTTGAACGAATCTCATCTGGACACATGGCATGCTCAGGACCCGTGCCAAAGTGCGCGTCCAACTTTGATCTTTACATATTCGCCGACTCCTCAAAAAAGCTTGCTTCCTCCAAGTTAATCCACAACTTCTGATATAATAATGTTTTATCTTGGGTCTGCCCAATATAAGGGCGTGGCCGCACTCGGATTTTTGAAACCGGTTTTTGTGTTCGGCGCGTGCGAACGTTAGGGTCGGGAATAACCGTGTTTACCTCACTTTCTTAAAGTTTAGCGAAGGGGGTATGTTTCATAGACGGATGAGGATTCTATGAGAGTTTCTTGTATGAGAAATGTGAGAGAACCAAGTTTGCTTTCTCGCAACTGACCACGTAGATGAAAATTATCTGCGTTAGACAAAGAGAGTGAAATTTTGTGAGAAATGAGAACGATACTAGACTTCAAAAAGCACAAACATGTGTGATTGCTGAATACCTCGTTCATGTTTAAATTTTGGATATTGTTCGTGTTGATTTGTTTGTTTATTGTGTAGTTGATCGAGTGGCGAGTGAGAACGACACTGAGAAGACATGTTGTGAAATTATTTAAATAGCGGATGATGAGAGAGATACTTGAACAGAATGATGTTGATGATGTAAGTGAAGGTCTTGAGTCCGGACAGCCAGCATCCATCAATGCTTTTGTTTCAGAACTTCGATGTCATGCACAATGAGCGCGTTTATGCACCGCTTGTAAATTTATAAGACATCATGGGTAGTTCTCTAGACGAGGTGGTTCTCCTCGATCAGCTGCCAAGGATGATGAAATAGAACGTTGACAGACTCTGGATAATATGTCAGCTTAAACCATGTCCACTCCTGAGATTGAGTCGGAGTCGTAGCCAAACTCACCGATGTCAAGTAATATCAAAACTAGATTTGTGTGGCAAGATTGACAAGTGTTTCATCTTATCGAAGCAAAACGATTAGAGTATGAAGAGCAGAATAAAAGTGCTTCTTTGAGGAAGATGGTGACCAGCCAAACCAAGTTGTTGCACATCCAATCGTATCAAAATCAAAAGATATTGTTATCAGTGATATCTTATAGATAAAAAAAATGAGAGACTATCACTATCAGATATAGAAAAATACGCGATCACAATAAAGTATCAAGAAATACGTTGTATTTTGCTCTAAGCCGTGAAGAGCGAGCTCAACTTTCTTGATCATCACTATCCATTGAACGATTCTTGGTATGATGGCCGATCAGAGACCACTCCTTTGTATATGACTAAATCTCTCACTCCGAGACATGGTCTAGCTCATGACAATGACGTCGAGTCTCATCTTGCTTCTACGAAT
This sequence comes from Asterella californica, assembly GCA_036924285.1. Lineage (NCBI taxonomy): Eukaryota > Viridiplantae > Streptophyta > Marchantiopsida > Marchantiales > Aytoniaceae > Asterella > Asterella californica. Next base: position 17,396,322 of record JAYKYS010000001.1, on the reverse strand, counting down.
CCAGAATCTGATATCAAGAACTCGACTTCCTCGACGCTGAAGACCATCTTTTGAGTCTTTATTTCTCTATATGAGCTGTTATATAGAGAAATGAAGGTCTCCCTATCAACTTCAAGCTTCTCTTTCTCCACGTCAACTATGGTGCTTGAAAAGATAGACATAGTTTGATTCAGTGCAGACCCTGACTGACTAGAGATTCGATTTCGATTTCTTGAGTTATGACCACTACTATGCAACTCTGAAGTCTTTTTCCAGTTTTCTGTTTTGAAACTAGAACATACAAGTTTCGTGTTGTGATCTCTAAGTAGGCCGATGTGGAGCACTTCCGAGGATGAATCTTCGGTTTCAAAGATTGAAGTTGAAGAATCGAATGTATATGAAGATCCTCCTTCTGAAGTGATCTTGCAACCCGTGCTCAAGACCACAGATTGGGAGATAACATGCGGTGATCTTCGCGAAAGCTTGTAAGTTTCTATTGACCGACTTGTATAGATGTATCAAATATGGATCGAATGGTGCAAAGATTAACACACAGTTGCAGACCACACAAATGAACACGTGTCATTCGGCACACATAAATTTACCATGATAATTCTCGATGGCTTCGCAACCTCAGGTCATGTCTTGCAACACTGCGTCATGAAATCACTACTCAGCACTTTATTTGATCGCTATGATTATGAGCAATCGATTTTGATATACTAGAAGTTGTCGATGTTGAGTTTACGTGCCCTGCAGACTGTAGAGAATGTGGATAGGACGTGGAATAGCACTACTCGATTGTCTCAATCTTCGATAGTCTAGGAATAACAATGTACACATGTGTCTTCTCTTTTTGCTTCAAGTAAAGCCACGTTTCGCTATCACAACCTTGTACACTGTAAATGTTTCGCTTATACCGTGTAGTGTCGATATTCGATCTCCAATTCCAGTGATATCTAAGCTTCTGAATTCGTATTATGAGTGCGTTATTGGAAATGCGCTTATAGTGCAATCACTCCCGAATTCAAACTTTATTGTCTTCAATGTTTGACAACGTGCCTGGTTCATGTTCAAAACTCTTCGGAAGGCATTTTGCATACGCTCTACGTTCGACAGTTGAAAAGCGCATGAACTCACAGACATTCACAAATGACCAACCACGTGACGAGTGGGGTTCATAGTCTGACAATTTTTTTGTACTCTCTTGTACTCAAGTCTTATTAATGATCGGCCACATGTGAAACTACATGTGGTCGATCATTGAGGTCGAGTTTCAAACCTCTAAGTGAAAAATATGAGGTTCAAACCCTCATGCTCTCGGTTAGAGGTGCTGCAAAAAAAACTACTGTTGCGTGAATCTGGTCCGAGTATGCTATGGTTACTCATAAAAGAAAATCCGATGGACCTTGAAAGGAAAAAATGGACATGGTAAAGACTTTACCTTTTACCTTTTAAATCAATAATCTACCTAGTGTGTTGCGAGAACGTTTGTCACTCCAAAAACCTAAGTTAATCATACCCGTGACTTCGCTCGAAAACTTGTGGATTACCGAGCTTAATCTGCGATAATCAGTTTCGTTAATCCGATTGTGGCGTTTTCTTAAGTCCGTTTCACCTTGTGGTTATTAGAGAGAGGCGAAGTTACGATCGTCTCGATTTGATGATGTGTGCTTGATGAATATGTGCGAGCGATTATTTCCGATCCTTAGTTCCGAAACTACAATCCTGCATGTTCCAGGTTGCAGCCAAACAAGTGTGACCCTATTTTGGCATTGTCACAGTTGTGTGTACTCACAGTTCATGCGGCTGCGTGAGTCACACAACAGATAAATTAAAGGTAAACTAAGACAAAATCCACCTCTGGATCTTCACCACCGGTTCCGGTCAGATCTTTAGGAATGATTCTAGCTTCCGTAAGAGATTCTGGAAAAATCTCTCTTCCTTTGTGGTTTTGGAGGGCGTTTATGTGAAATACATCATCTTCCGCAAGCAATTTAATTGATAAATCAGGAACTCTTTTGATAAACCACTATCCTATATATTATTCTCATAAACATGATCTCTAAATATTATCCATCTGAATCGTTGGATAATGTAAAATTTTCTCTCGAATACTCCCATTTTCCTTTACTCTGTGCAAGCCACGAGAGTGGTCGTGGCTTCCGTGGCTTGTGCTATACGTAATGCTATGCATTTGCTTCGCCAACCGTCGATTTAGCAAGGAAGATGACCTTTTTTGTTTGGTTTATTTTCAGGCCTCTTTTCGCTGTGGGGCTTTCTGCATCAGTATGCTGCTGCCCTTGCACAGCATGAGTCCCCCCGCCAGGAGGACTCGACCCCAAGGCGCCCGGGCTGTAGGCGGATGGGGTAGCCAACAAGCTATTAGGGGGTGTCAAAGTTAAAGAACTTTCTGAATATTCGAGACCCGCACGAAAACGCCACGGGCGTTTTTTTAACGACTATTCACTGATTTTGTCCGCTTTCTTTTGCAACGGATTCTTTGCTGCTAAGAGTAATTACTTTGAGTGTAGAGATAATAAAATCTTATTGTTCATTCACAGGTGCGACCCAGAATGAATCGCGGTTATATACAACCTTACCTGTGACCATTTTACGATCACTCACCTCTTTGCCCTTTGAAGAATCTTTCCTCTGAACTTTGACACCCCCTATTGGCTAGCAAGGAAGATGACTAAACATGGACATCGTTATGTTTTCCACTTCCACTCCATGTACGTTTTCCCGCGTCACTCACCATGTTCATTCATCTCTGTGCTGTACGAAATGCATAGCCCTGCACCTTGTTACGTGTATGCTGTGAAACCCTAAACACTACCGCATACCTTGGACGCTGAATACGAAGGCCTTGATGAACTGATCTCCGTTACTGACGTGAGGCACTTTGGGCTCTCAACAAACAGTGGAAGCGGTACCCTTGGATCGTAATGTACTCCAGAAGCCCAACAAGAGTCATTTACACGGTGGAGTTTGTTTGATTAAGTTCCCATTTCCACGCGACTTCCTCTTCGGTGAAGAGTTGTGAGAAAGCTTTGAACCGTAAGCATACTTGGCAATCCAATAAGAATAGCATCAGTCATTCTAGCGTGATTAGTGAACGAAAATATAACGCATATCACATTTCAACCCCAACAAATGAGAGAAGTAATGCTCGAGACTGCTCGTTCCAGTGACAAGTTTTCACTTACAAGTACATAGAACTCGAATATCCTTTCGACCTATATCACCGCACTACCTCTACGACCTTACGCTGAATAAATCTCTTCCGGCATAACCTGCCCCGCAAACAGAACATCTGGAAAAGGAGACGTCCCCAAACAAGGGGGACTGATATGTTTTACTGTTCGAGGACTTGAATATCTCACCGTATCGCGGACAACCAGGCCATTTGGATGTCAGTGGTTGAACCTGAAACAACGAATGATCTAAGACTGTCGATTAAGGTCCTCTACACTATTTGTGCGGCAGTATTGAGCTTCTCTGCTAGTGTGAGCTGTGTTCGGGTCAAGTTGGCCAAGTACAAGACCAGTAGGACATCCTGCGAAATACAAACACTTCAAAACATTAGTAATAACTTCCCTTCGTTGATTTGAGATAGGCTGCTTCACGTTATCCAGAGTTAGTATAAACCAACCAGAGAAAATAAGGCAGCTCCCTGTACAAGGAAAGCGAATATGTTAGCTCTACATTTAGAAGAGGCAGAGTAGCTAAAAGTGAAGTGAACACGCACCTGGACACTATCGTTGAATAGTTTGTCAAAAGCATCGGGTGCAATCTTAGGCACTGCAGCCATCGTATCTGCAAGGTATCTTCCTATTGTGTTATCAGGTGGAATTCGTCCCTCCTATATCATAACAAAAAAGGTTAGTCTCTACAGATTGACATAATTCGGACGACACGATCTGGAAAACCACCGTCCTCACAACTAAAACAAGGCCCAACCGCCTTCTTGACGCCCACGAGCAATAACAAAATCGTCACCATTCTACACGAACAATGAAAGATACAGGAGGGCACGTACCACAACGTCGTCTACATATCTGTAAACGGTATCGATCATCCCGTGCAACCTCCCGATGGTTCCTTCCAAACCTTCTAGGTCGTTGGGTAGTTTGTCAACTATAGTCTTTTTTAAAACATCAACTGCAGTACACAGCAGATTTCAAGTCAGTTTCAATATTCTTCTACGTCCGCTCTTTGTAGAACTCCGACTGTTTCAAGCCAGCAATAACGACTTTTTCCACCCCTAGTGCTGCTCCTGTAACTGTAAGTTTCAGTTAGTACACATGAATTCGGACACAGGTATCCTGAACATAGCGTAGAGCACTTAGAAACATTGAAAGATCCAGTGCAGGAATCAGCACGTACATCCGATTCTCTCAGCCTCAATCATACGCAGATCAAGTTGAATCTCGTGAAACTGTGCGGCAAGCTGACGGTCTCCGAGGGTCAAATTCGTTGAGACGTACGCCTTAATGCTGGCACGTTCATCGGCGAACGAAGTATCGACAGTGAGATGGACAGGGTTCGTAACTTCTCGTCCATAAAAATCTTGAATAAGGGCATCGCTACCGCTCACCCCTGCTCCAGTTGAGTACCTACGGATTCAACCCGGAAAGCAGTTAGCAAACAACCAGCACGCCACCATCACGACTTAAACGACAAGGAGTACAATGTAAACACAAGGCTGGACTCTCGGGCTGTCACTTACGATGTGGACAGGTCAGACTAAACATTCCGTACGGAGGTCAAAATTCCACGACAAGGATGAGAGGAATTATGGGAGGATCTGAGCTGGCCCCAAGGTAACCGAAGGCAACCACGGCAGGCAGGTGACAGAGACAAAATCCCGAAGCGCGGCGATTTCTGGAGAAACGACCACAGATAAAGAATATGTCGGGACAAGAAGCGTATTTCCCCAACCATCACGCCTTGAACTCCCGCAAAAGAACATGTCCCAGAATTACAGAGGGAGACGGAAGACGGGATAACATCCTCGCTCCGCTCCGAGCGCGAAACTTGATTTTCCATAATGAATGGCTCATAAGATCATCATACAGATATACAGATATGTGATCAATGAAATAGTGCTACACTCTCCCGTACTACGAATAGGATAGGTTTACAGGGCTGAGATCGACTGAACTGAGTGACAATGAGGTGCGATTTACGTTCTGATTGTCGTCGCGTCATTACCGAACAAGACCGTGTCCTTTTCGGTCCTTTTTCTTTCCCTTTAGAGCAGCGATATTGGGGGGTGGAGGATCCGCGCAATACAAGATCATACAATTCAAACCGAAAGGGTGAAAGAACTGAGGCAGTCCTGAAGACAGTGGAAGGACGCGTAACGCTCTGCCCCATGAGTTCGTTAGGAAACAGACTCCCTTCACTGAAAGGGGGAAAGCACCGTGGTAAAGGAAAAGAGATGTACCATCCGATAATCACTTCCTTCGGGCTAACACGCTGGTGGAGGTCGAACATGGTACGGTGGTAATCGATATCCACTGCGACCTGAAGAAACAACAGATGAACCCTCTGTTCCAGCTATTCCTGTCTGAAGGACGTTGATACTCAAAACAGTAAATCACCAGACTCCAAAATAAACTTTTCCTCCCTGCCTTGAGAAATGTCAAGGAATTGCTCTACTCAAAACCACGAGATCTCTAGAAAAACATCAAATGGAGGCAAAAACCTGATCTGAAGACTCATTGTGGGGAACGGCGTAGGAGTTACGAATATCCACGGTGCCATCAGCGGAGACAGAGCCGAGGAGAGTTCCTATGACGCGCTCTTGCTGATCATTTCGGCGAATATAGGAATCGCAGATGTTAAACAACACAGTTGGATGAAGCTTACCCACGAGTCCTGTCGGACCCGAAGGCAAATGCAACACCGTATTCCCACTTGCCATATTTCACTCGTCAACTACAACTTCTGTGGGTCTATATTCCAAAACTAAGGAGCAAAGATGTCAGAAATCATACACCTTGGGACGAGGAATCAAGAGGCTATCATCAACACCTCCAGCTCCTGCCCGTCCCGTCAGTCTCGTTCGTTCGTTATCGAGAAAACAGAACACTGTTGTTCGTTCTTCGTAGATTTCCGCCTGCTCTGTCACGGACGGAGGGCTTTAGGGTTCCTGGTTGACTCCCTTGAGTCCCTAATTCCGATCCCTGACCTGCGCTACGACAAGATCCGTAGTCGAGACGTCGCGGAAACTAACCTCGGGCCTCGCCGAGAAGGTTTTACGCAACGTCGTGTATAACTCATAATAACAAGGAGTTACGCTTGCAATGCATTAACTTCTGGGAACTTTTGTTTGCTTTTTGTTATCAGAGAAATATATAAGTGTTAAATATTAAATTAATATTAAATTAATATAAATAATTTATAAATAATATTTATTAATCTATACCTGGAAAAAAGAAGGAGTAAGAGATAAACCATAAATCTTGATTCCACTGCCGCACTTCAGAATGTACAAGACCGAGAAGTTGGAATCATTAATATATTCATTTACTCAGAGTAATTTAATATCTAATTCTTCCTCCCGAAAGAGTTAGGTATTAAATTAAAACTACCTTGGATATCTCAGGTGAAAAGATTCAAACATAAACCATAAGGAGAGTACGGACAAGTGCGCTCCCCAAGCTACATAGGCGGTTTATTCATTTTCATTATCAAGTGAATATTTATAAAATTAATTTATTACCTAGCCCTTCTCAACGAAAAAGTTAGGTGATAAATTACTCACATGCATATTCACTGCTTGTACACTTCAGTTATAGTATGCTTACACTGTTTTTCATGGGGGTTTAAATAATGGATTTTCACGTTATCTAACAAAGTTTCGCAAATTCGTGGAGCTATGTGTAGTGACCACTTCCGTGAGACCGGAGAATAACATCTCTTCGGTTTTTCCACTCTGATAGAATTGTGATTCCATGGACTGACTTTAGCTGGCTTCTTGTAGTCTGGTTTCGACATGATGTGTTTGCCTCGTATACACTTTTATATAAAGCACGGTAGCATGCTGCGAAGAACAAACAAATTTCAAAGACAGCAAGGCATAAAACGGCAGCCGTAGATGAAAAGCTACATGGATCCGACAATAACTTTATTGTTTTCGGAAATAAATAACATGCGTCAGTTCGTCACAGCTACGAGGACAACATTACGTACTTGCTATCGCTATGGTCTCTATTGCTATGTATTGAAAAAGAACCAAACTCCAAAGCATAGAGAAACAAAACGAGTGATAAAATTTGTCTATGAGTCACTTCGAGTCGTTATAGCGCTTGGACTCGTTCTGCGTTCGCTGTTCTGCTGCTCGTCCGGCGTGCTATCTAGAAGAAGCAAGATCTGTTGTTACTTGTTGGACAGTATGGTTGCTGTGGAAGAACACGAAAAATAATGTACAGAGAGAAAATATTACTTTATCTGAAAATGCTCTGTTGGCTGACAAGTTTCTGTCCAAGGCGCTACTATACTCCGGAAGGACGTTCACGTCTTGGAAATTAGACACAGTTCTGTTACGTTCAAGTGTTGGAGAGGTTGCAAGTATGCATTCCTTCTCCTCATCAATATCACCATCCGCTTGCTTGATAGTGAAACAACGCGCACGTGTCTGAGCAAAGAAAACATTTGTCTATGTATGCAATCGTAACAGTTTCAGATCGAATGATAGTTTTTCATAGAGAGTCGTTGCGCGTCTTTTGTATACCGCATGTCATGAACCACCTGCAAGACGGTGTGTACTTATCAAAGCACATCATAGATCTGAGACATGTTCGAAGACTCGTACTCGACGGATGTCTATTGCAAAACTTATTAAATTGCAAGGCACATTGAAAGATATTGTAAAATGGTTTTTTTGACGTCTACTATTTCGTTGAGTTTCTTTATATTAGTGTCAAAAGCTCTCTTTGTTGTAGTTGAGTTACACCCAGTTCTTCATATCTGTAGCTCCCAGTAAAGTAAATAAATCTTGCTCGTCTTCCAACATGACGTTTGAGATGTTCTTCATGGCTGATTGGTGATGTAGTTCTCCTTAGTCTTTCATGCAGTATCCTATCATATCAACGAATGTATGAAGTCTTTCGTTATTGAGCAGCTTCACGCAGATTTCCCCGTCCTTCGGTCTGTTAACATCTTTCCATCATAAAATGACCAATACTTGTTATTTTATCTGTGTAGTGCTCGTAGTCTGAAGAGAAATCACACCATGTACATGCAGATGCAGCAAAGTTCCTCCCCCCTCAATAGATAGCAAGCCACTGGTGCACTCGTTGTCTAGAAATTTATACAAGGGTGGTCAGTAACACATGTATAGGTCTCCTCTTGTGCAGTTAACGATCAGCGACATTTCTAGTAGTTTGAGCATAGCGGACGCAAGTTGACCGACACCACGTTTAGCTCTGGCTGCTCTTCGTTACAACATCAGACGAGTAAGAAAAGTGTTTATATCCAAAATAAAAAATTGACGGTTCGACGTCCTGACAAACACAGTGCATGCAGTTTAGACGGTAGTAGTTGGTTTGAGAAGAAGAGGATCCTCCGGAGACTACAGAATTTTGGATACGAGAAGTGAATAGAGTTGGAGTCACGCAGAATCAACCAACTTCGTTCGGGGTGGAAGGGATCGATCACAACCTGTAGATAGGAAATGACAGTGGAAAACGATTTACAGATGAGTACAAAGTCAAAACTTACAATGAAAAATTCAGGCGGAACGCTGCAGAAGTGAAAATCGATATAGATGTAAGATCTAAGTCTATAAAGTTCGGCATCTCTAAAAGAAAGATTAGTGAAGGAGATGAATATGCACCTAAATGCAAGTGCGTGGCTATCCGTGAGACATTTATCTGGATCTAAACTTTTTTTTTGGGTTTTTATTTTTTCTCTAATTGTCTGATAAAACAATAAAATACACTACATATGAAAAATTATCTTTCTTTTCAATTTTCAAAATCGACGCATAACTATGCTAACCTATAGCAACAAGAGGTTCACACATAATAAGAGGGATGCAAAAAATATAAAAAAAAGAAAGAAAAACATATACACATCAAGCGAGTCCCAAAAGTAGTCTATTTTTGCAAAGCGGGATATTTACTAGAGTCTCGAGGAGAAACATTTGGAAAAGGAATATAAATATAAACAGTTGAGAAAAAACGGAAGCAAACTTTCATATATGTATAGAAAGTTTACAGCAAGTGAACCCGACTACGGCCTGACGAGTTGTTAACTCCAGGATACCGTATACTCTGTACTGACAACGTTGACTCCTACTACGGAGTAAGACAATTCGACGTGAATGCGGTACTGTTCACACTGCAGTTCGAAACAGTCACTGAGTCGCAGTTCTGCAAAGATTGGAAATATTTCTCTTGCACGAGCAACCTCTGCAGTTAGTTAGTCACACGAAAATCTAGTCACATGGAATCACATCGCGAAATGACGCGCAAAAGGTTTTCGTACTAACAAACTTTGCATCCATACAGGATCACACCGAAGAGATCAACCCTCTATTCAGCAATTTTGTATCGCAGTTAATCTACAGTTTACTGCGCGTGAGGGCTGAAGACGATCACGGTCACCGATAGTCTCGATAGTTTTGCTAAGGACAAAACATATCCAAACTGTGAAATTGTCACCGCGCTACCAGAACTGTAATGTGAACAGTATGGCAGGAGATGAATACCGGCAGCATGAAGTTAATCCATTGCACATGTGGTGTCATGTGCATATGCTATAGATAAAAGTTTATTGTTCTGCTGAGAGCGATATATTTCCTGCCGACATAGCAGGGTTATTTACCGTAGTAAATCACTGAATATGTCGGAGGGTTTGTACGTATACGGCCATCTACGTCCACCTCGCGTAAACGTAATGATGAGCTTTTCTTTGAGCAAAGCATGCGGTAAATGTTGCGGAATTTAAACATGGCACGTCATGGGTGGCATGGCATGGAGAAAGACCAGTGACAGGTGGGAGCGCGAAAACGAGGATTCATATTTCGAGAGGCAAACTTTAGCATGGGAGATTAGAATTCCATCAGCTGTGGAGTCGTAGCGCTGGGAGGGTGGCCGCTCGGAATCGCGACCGAGAATGTTCAGAGATGGAAGCGAGAATCGCTCTTGAAGGGACCGTTTTCGTTGCTGGGATGGGTTTATTGTTTCTACTTCGCAGGTGAGACGGAAAGGGGAATTGGATGGACAGTAAGAACTCTGACGCGATGGGCATTCCCCTCGTGTTCACGCTTCCTCTGTTCCTGTCGTATAGAGTCTTGCTTCAGCGAGCCTCGTGATGGTGGAGCAGCAGGCGATAGTTAGTCTGGAGCATGATGATGGCCGTGCGAGCGATGCCTAAGTGCGCGGTCCTCGATTGTGTTTTAATTATAGGAGTTCTCGTTGTTTTCCAAATCTGGGCAGTACCGGCACAGTCTGCAGATGAGATTGCCAGCTTTTTGTTGGAGGATCCTCGCTCCGACACCAGTGGCTCAGGAGTGGGTGGAATTGGTGATGAAAGACTTCTAAGCAGTTCCTCAGCACTGGGGAACTCTGGAACTGTTTCGCGGATACCACCACATGACGAGTCTCAGTTAATGAGACCGATACAGCTTATGGCACCAGCGGAGGGTCATGATAGGTTGGAATTGAATGTCGCAGCAATTGAAAGACTCGCTGCTATCAAGCATCCGCTTGCGATCGTTGCAGTCGTTGGGCCTTATCACGGGTTTGTGCATCCGCTTTAACTACAAATTTCCATTTGTTAAATGTCGAATGAATTACAGGAGTATTCTAGACCCGGTTTTTGCAGGTTTGGGATGTTGAGCACAACAAATTACGTGCTACATTTAGTTCTTGTTGTGTTTCTGGATGTGTTCTGCAGAACTTTGTATAACCGATCCCTTTTTGGTACTCTTGTTCTTGTCATAGATAGATCTAGTACTTAGAACCATGCATGTATTTACGATATCTGAAGTTTTGTACGGTCCGTTTTGGTCACAATTTTTTAGCTGGAAAGAACCTAGTGGTGCTCTGATGTTCCTAATGATTTGCACTTCAATCAACGGGTTATGGGTACAGTTTCTTAACTTTTAACAGTTCTTCCCTTCAGTTTTAGCCCTCAATATATCGTGTCTGCTTTACTGAGGGTGGGTAGAAATGTACAGAGGACTGAAAGGCAGAATATAGGTCAACAGAAGCTTCGTTCAAGTTATCTATAGTACCTGTACCTAATTATAGTTAACTGGTCTTAATTGTTTTTTCCTTCTGATCGTTGAGATGCTACTTGAACATTTTAGGTGCTCGTTCATCAACTTTTGACACATTTAAACGACACTGATTGTGCACAGGGGCAAATCATTTTTGCTAAACGTGTTGCTCAACTCTTCTCATGGCTTCGATGTGGGAGCAGTACCCGAGCCTGAGACACGGGGAATCTGGATACGCTTTGTACCAAGGGAGAAGGTTACCGGAATTGATGGTTCGACGATTGTCCTTCTCGATACCGAAGGCTTCTACGGAGAGGGAGCCAGTCGCTCGTATGACGCACGAGTGTTTGCCTTGGCTACACTCACTAGTTCTCATCTTGTTTACAATACCCTACGAACTCTCGGTATGCTTTATTTTCTGAGACAGTATCTCGATTGGTGTTTGAAATGAAGACCAAGGGTTGGGCAGAGAAGTACTGAGAGGAAAAATGTGGTTCAGTAGTAAAAGTTATATTTGTAGACTCAGCGGAGTCTGAACACAAAAAATCATCTGCAGTAGTTGTGGATGACAAAGAAACTATCCGTGCGTGGTTCCTCATTGCTGTTTTCTCGATTTATGCAGGGGATGCCCAATCAGTGGCCGCGCTCGCAGATCTAGCGAAGCAGGCTCAGGTGTTTAACTTACAGAACTGGCTTCATACCGGAGATGCAGTCTCGGGTGCGTTTTCTTCGTGGTCGAGGTGGAGCTGATGCTTTGTTCCTAACTACATTGCCCTTGAGAACTCGAATGTATATGTTAAGCTTTGAGAGAGAAATTTTGCTCTAAGTTTGCGTAGTTTCTAGGATAAGCCCTTTATCATGATGGTGCCTTGATAAGTCTTCGTGTTTTGTATTTGTAGATCATTTGTCGACTCCTCTGGATGTGGACCCAAACATTCTCTTGAAGACCTTGGACTTTCCACCTCTCACGTGGGTTGTACAGGGGTTTGACCTCGGCTTGCAGTCGTCCCACAGCCCTATGGATTATCTTCAGAAATATCTCGCTGCTCATGCACATACAGGAGACAGAACTTTAGATACACTTTTCACTCAAGGAATCAAGTGCCACACTTTGAGAACTCCAACAGACCTGAATTTACTACGTGAAGTAGTTGGAGAGGAGGGTTTGGCAGCTGACGAGGAGCTCTACCCGTACTTACACCCTGGATATTTATCTGATGTTGCGCAATTGCGACGCACAATTTTTGGCAATCTTACCGCAAAGGGAGAATTTACTGGCAAGGAACTAGCGGGAGTGCTACCTCTTCTTGTCCATTATGTAAATGAAGACTTTCCCTTAAATGCAGACAGGAAACTGCGTGACGTTCTAATTGATGTAGTTGTGGATGGTGCATTCTCTGGAGGAGTGCAGTACTTTCAGCTCTGCATGCAAACTTTACCTGACAAGGAAAGGATTCTTGCTTCACGGAGGGGCAAGGAAGTGAATATTGCTCTTGCTCAAGTAGAGTCCGCCGAAGGTGGTGCCAGGCTCTCTGCTTTAGCAGCTTCAGCTTTCACTACCGAGGAGATCGAACAACTACTGATCTCTGCAGGTAATGTCATTAGTGGATTGACGCAACTAATGAATAGAACATTCATTTTAGAACTTCTCACCGCTGTGGTTCGTTCGTTATCTTAACTGCAAAGTCACCTTTGCATAGAAGGCTGGAGCTCAGCCCTCGAACTTTCGTGTTGTGCAGAAAGGAAGGCCATTGAGTACTGTAAGCAACGGTGTGTTGGAGTTCCTCCGGCAAAGTCATCTCCTGCTTGTGAGGGTCAGCTTGGAGTCAAGATTGCCCGGATGAAACCCCGATACAGGTTCGTATAGTAAGAATTAAAGATAATTCAGGACTTGTTTCATGTTAAACATACTGCAACGAGCTAATAGTCGATACATTGAGCAGGGAGGAGAATGATCAACGAGTGAGAGAGGTACTGGTCCTCCTTGGCCAAGGACTCCGAGCAGCTGCTGAGAACGAGGTGGATAGACTTGCCCTACCAATGCGCGAATCCGACATTAAGCTGCGTTGTGATCAGGCCATTAAGGATTCGCTAACACGGTATGTCATCTTACGGTTGTTCAGGTGAACTTTCACTTCAAAGTTTTTGGGGAACTCTGCCGTGGAGAAGTAGAACCGGAAGTTAGCCTTTTGATCTCAAGGATATATGTTCTTCTGTGCGAGGCAAATAAGGTTCCAAAGCGTGTTGGGACCATATCATTGCAGCTGACAGTTGGACAAATCCTGAAGAAAGAAGTCTGACTTGTTTCATGTGCTGCAGCTACGAGGCCTTAGTCGGTCCACACCGTGGTGGTCGTCTGTACAATGAAGCTCGTGTACAAATGCAGACAGATATACAAAACAAATGCGATAAAGTGTACAGAATCAATGCCGACAAGATCTCTGTCATCCTCAACAGAGGAAAGGACGCCTATCGTAGCGCATACGAGGAAGCCATGACAAGAGAAGGATGTTTGAGTGCTCCTGGAAGTCAAGCTGAGGTCGGAGGCCACGGGCTCAGGAAGCCATGTTCCACGAAGAAACTGACAGAGATCAGTAAGACTGCTCTAGCTGTAGCGCGAATTGCCCTTGATAAGACAGTGAAAGAGGGAGGGCTTCTATGGCTTGGTACAGGAGATGAACAGTATGATTTCCAACAGTACCAGTGCCTCCAGTGGTCGAAACAAAGATTTTCAGAGTTTCAGGTCCGTATAGATTCCAGTATATCTCACAGACCGACGTATATCTACTTTGATGAGCGTGCACTTCATACTATACTTGTCACTACTTTGCACTTTTATACGTAGGGGCACCATCGCAAGTAATGTCTGCCGCACTTCACATTCCGACTGGTCAGTCCCCTCAGGTTACAGAGTACGCGAACTTGACGCTCCAAGATAGCACACAGGCCACCTTTCTTTTCTAGAACTTTCTATATACTTCACTGGGTTGCTCCACTGGGTGTTACCTCCGTCTTCGAGCGTGATTCTTGGTTCTTAGCTGAGCTGCCATTCTCCCGGACGATTCATATATCTGCTTTGTTGGACGCTGTCTACAGTGGCCTTTGTGCACTAAATTGTTCCTATATTCCTCTGACTGACTGGTTCTTTCATTTCACTAGTCACTTCCGACTACTTTTACTGATTTTCTCGAACTTTTGTACACTAACTCTTTCTTTGCGGTTTTTATGATCCCATACTTTATTTGCCATTGAGGCTCATTACTGATTCCACTCTTACTGTGTATTTAGCTCAGGTTTTCGTTTCTGCATTAGTTTCGAACAGCTTGCACTGCATACTGTACATGTCACTGGTTTGCACTTCCATACCTAGGAGCACCATCTCAGGTAATATGCGCCGCACTTCACATTCCCATTGGTCGGTCCCCTTAGGTTACAGAGTTAAGCTAACTTGACGCTCGAAGATAGCACACGGCTACCTTTTCTGGAACTTTCTATGGACTTCACGGGGTTATTCTATAGCGTGTTACCTCTGTCTTTGAGCGTGGTTCTTGCTCCTTAGCTGAGCTGCCATCATATTTCTACTTTGTGGGAATAGATGCACAATTACATTCAACCCTCTATTCTCCTTGCTATGTACTTATCTGGGTTCAGGAGTCATGGGTTCCCACAAGTGTATGTGGGTAGTTCTGCATTTCCCTGCTATCCACATAGACTAACATGCATCGACTTTGACGGAAGGTAGGCGATTCCATTATAAGAAATGATAAGCCTGGCCCGTAATTCGTACGATTCTTTACTTGCTATATGCCCCTCTGGGTCTTCATTCTCGAATTAGCTCTACTTCTACGTGGTTACTTCTCCCAGTGTACATCAAGTTATTATCCCAGCTATACCTATTTGGAGATGGTAACAACGAATATCTCTATGGCTGACATATACTGCTACTGTCCTTGACGTGATAACCCGCTTATGTTGAAGTAATGCAAATGCTGCAACTTTTCTCGCGCCTCTGTAGTAACTAAAGGCTGACTTGACTCAGTGAAATTACTAAGTTATGTCAGAGTAGATCCCGAAGTTATGGTAGGGTGACATTCAACTGTTCCGTTTGTGCAGGCCCAGAATGATGCCAGAATTCTCGCTTACTGTGATCACGAGGCAGCTTTACTGACTATGCAGTACAAGGAGCAAGTTGCAAAGATCACTCCTTTTCCTGACAATGATGAAGTTCTTACTTCCAAGGTTGGTATAAGTTTAATCATGGCAATATTCGCTCTCGTGATTATGGCATCTAGCAGTGGTAATCTGAACATTCGCATTGTGGGGAGAAAAAAAAGTAGTCGCGCTCATTGTTGTGAAGTTGAGAGTTCTTGAGTTACTGATTGAGGTTAACGTATGTATAACAGACCGATCAGCTCGAGAAACACTTTCTCAACGAGTACACTGCCGTGGTGAAAGATTACCTGCCTTCCCAAACGGTGGAGGAAAGAAAGAAGGAATTAGTCCGCAGCATTGAGGAACTCAAACTGCATCTTTTGAGAAAGAATACCGCCCTCATGAGGGCGTATTGCTACGACCCTCTGATGGAGGCTTATAAGGAACTGCACATGCAGGTTGGTATTCTTCTTCTTATACGGTTGCGAGCCTGAGGATTGCTGTCACACTGCGTCTGCTCCCAGATTCAGGCAACTGGGGGTTTCCGCCATCACGCAAGCCAAGCACCTAAATAGACGAATCACCACACTAAAGCTAAACTTCTCACATGAAGAGAGCTGAGTAACTGAACAATGAACGACGGAGAATTTTATTTCGTTGATGTTGTATCTGATTGCAGGATTGCGAGAGGAGTTTAGATTCGATCTGGCGAACAAGGACTTTCTGGTCCCGGAAGTGCTTGTGGCCTGGCCCCAGATATACTTTTGGTTTCAAGTATGCAGCTTACGTAGCTGCGCGCAAACACTTAGACAATGCTCAAGCAAAGTCGAGCTCTTCTGATCCAGGTCTGCAAGGAGTGGTTGTTCTCAGTCCCACAACTCGCAACAAGGTCATTCAGTCTTGGATCGAGCAAGACCTCGCGGGCCACGCGAATGTAGTTTTTGTGAATTTCAGCATTCTAGTTTCATTTATTGTGGGTACGCTAGTCACTGTTTCTTGGCTGGTCAAAGGCCTGATGCAGGCTAAGAGCCCACCAGTTAATAGAAGTGTAAGAGCATCAAACGGGGCTTATTTTGGATCACCTAATCGCGAGGAAGTTAAGAGGGAAGGGTATTTTGGAGGTTTGCAACAGAGAAGCAGACGATGACGACTGATAGGTTCATTAGTAGTAGGAGTAGAGTGTGAGGTTGTACAGACGGACGTAGGTGGACGTGATGTAATTCTTTCGGAGAGAACAGAATATCTCTTTTGGACATTCGCTAGAAGTAGCAATCTGTATTGTTAGTGTAAAGTATCTGGGATATTTTTCTGACCTCTTAAATGTCCCGGTGCCAGATCTAGAGGAATGTTTTCCAAGTCCCGGCCTGAAGAAGCGGTTGCACTGCTTCAGATTTGAATCAAAATCGTTTTTCTTTTGTAGTCCACTTCGTTTTTCTTTTATAGGCTCCCTATCTCAATTATTTACGTCTAGTTTCGCTAAGGAAGAGATGACTCCGCAGCGTGTTAGAGTCAGTCTGCTTTTTAGGGCTCTCTTTAATTCTGAAGGATCCCTCGGGACACTTACGGAAGCGTCTTTTAGACAGCACCGTGAAGTAACATGTAAAGCGTGTGCACTCAGATTCCTTGGTCCATGAGAAGAATAAATAGATTCAGAAGACTTTGTACGGGAGTAGTTTCCTGACTCGTGAGTTAACGTGAGTGCATGTATATTGCATTCATGTTGCACTTCCTTGCATATTATTATTCACCCTCTTCCAAGTTCGGAAGAGGGAGAATATATACATGGCTTTTAATTTATCTCTTAACCCTTGCTCTTGGAAGGGTTAAGTTATAAATTAGAAGTTGGTAAATTGAAAACCTAAGTACTCGTGGAAAACACAAGCATTAGTATCGGACAGAGGTTCAGTCCCAGGGTTTCGCTTATGGGTTTTCGTAGTACAATGACAACGTGTAATCAAACCATATAAAATTTTACTGTTTAAATTTATTTTAGTAAATTTTGATAATTTTGATTTTCTAAATTTATTCACAATTTTATATGTTGTAAATATTAATGAATATTATCGATATTTTCTTTCACTATCCATTATGTGCAAGTACTGTCGATATTTTTTTCAGTATTTATTAAAATCAATTTAGAATCAATCCATTATAAAAATATTTTACTTTATTTAAATGTTTATCTTTTTCCTTCTCTGAGCCGAAAGGAGAGTTTGGATGTATATTTTAACCATTGCAACGTTGGGGAACGTTGCAGGATAACTCTATCCATATTCTCAAATAAGATTGAGCTGTGAGCCTTGCATTCTGGCAACTAACCCTAGACTTGTGATCCCGAGGGCCGAGAGGCAGTTCTAGTCTTGCAGCCTCGTGGAGACGGCAGGGCGTTTCTCAAACCTGGGGGTTGGTGGAATGTTTATATCGGGTTTCTTTCCAGGGTCCTTCTGAGAGAATGAACTTGACAGAAGTAAGATGTCGATATTGTATGAGAAGCCTGATTACTGATCGACTCAGTGATCAGGCTTTTTTCTTCCCGTTCTCTCCTAAGTTTAGAAGCGCCCTATTGTGAACGTTTTAAGGTTTATTGCGACCCTTAACAGATTTTGTGAAGTTTTCCTGTTCTTGTCCAAAGTACAAGTCAAGAATCGTTTGATACTGCCGTTTGTAGTTTCTGACTGTCTGCAACTCTGAGAACAGTGGTAGATTAGATTCACTTACGAACATCGGAGTTGTTGTTTTGTTTATTCCTAGAATACAGTTCCGATTTTACGTTTCGAGAAACAATCATCAAACAGAATAGAAAATTCATAAAAGCAATACGGTAATCTTATCTTTTCTAAGGTTGGAGGTTCAAGTTAAGGTTACATCCCTCACCAGGTTGTAAATCGTAAAAGTGACTTCTTTACTCACAAGGGGAGGAAAAATATGCACCCAGAGCGACCTTCGCAGCTAGGAAACTGCAAACTAACTAGACTACGTTATAGTCGATTACAGTCTTAGTCTAGTTCTTTAAGGGGTTCGCTTGGGGGAAAATATGCTGAAATTTATGTTTTATATGGAAGGAACAGAGTTAGAGGTTGTAGTGAAGTAGTTTCAAACCTTCTCGATAGAAGGATGAGTTAAAGCTTTCTAACCTAACCGGAGTTAAACATGAAGAAAGTTCACAATCCGAGATGGATGCATATGCACTATTCTCTTCTAAAGGTCTGTGTCCCAAAAGGTCTAGTTCAGAGTACTCTCTAAGTAAAGGTTACTGAGTTTGAGTCCTTGTAGACTCTCTTGAGATGCATATGCTACGCAATGTTAATGAAGCTTCTAGTCCTATGATCCTCGAGAACCTCAGTGGACAGATAATAATATCATTTACCGTTCGATCTCTATTTATCATACCATAAGGCGATGTTACACTGGATGCAGAAGAAGAATCAGTCGACGCAGTGAACGCAATGAAGTTTTCTAGCTCGTGAATAGTGTCTATATAATGCATGAATCAATATGTTTCTTTCACTTCCGTGTAATGTATGACCAAATTCTTCTGCGAGGAATGGTTTAGTCGTAAATTAAAGTCTTCATACATTGTCTTTGAAGGAAGTTAGCAAACCATATGATAGAGAAACTTTCTAAATAGCTAAAGTGGAGAAGGCATGACATTGTGGCAAAAGAACTGACTTAAGATTTATTTCAAGATATCTAAACAGAAGTTATTCCCGTTAGACTAAATAAACTGAAATTTTTCAATCAATTGGAGATGAAGAAATATAAATCTTTCTTGAGACTTGGATAGAAAACATAATATAAACTTCATTTTCTTAAGATATTGACACAAGGGCGGCCAGTGGATAGCACAAAACCAAAAATTTTGTCTAACTAGCATATACAAATCTTAAACTTTGGACATCTTCCAAGCAAAGAAAACAAACATATTTTGTCTTATAGAGAAGAGCTAAAGCAAAGCGGGCCATAGCAGCTTGTTTAAGAAGCAGCTATACTTACAATGTAAGGAGAGCTACTACCTTCCAGTTCTTTCAAGAAAAGCTCAAGCAGAAGGTTACTAATGATAGGAATTTAAAGACGACCATGATATGATTTGGAGGGTTTTGGATCACCGTGAGTTAGCAAGTTATCCGTTCATTCACTGAGTGTTGGCATTATAAAGATAAACTTTATCTTGCATCTTATGAAAACTTGTGAAGTGATTGCAAATTGCATATTGAAGAATAAAAGTAACTGTTTTGCAATTTAAAGTCTCTTCAAGATTCGATATTAGAAGTTCTATGGAGAATTTTATAAAGTGATTGTAAATTTCATACTAAAGGATAAAAACAAGAGATTACGCTTGCACTGGAATTTGCAGGGTATGCGTTTGTTATTTACCTAGAGACATTACATGACTGTATTTACGAGCTACTTAACTATAAGTACGGCTATGAGAGAAATAGTATACATTTTAATTATTTTTCGTATTTAACTATATGGAAGAGATATCAGTTCTCTTTCAGGTGCTAGAGTAAATATTTTCACTGAAAGATATCATTTGCCTTTTGAATTTATATTTCATTCCATGGTTTTGTTGATAATCATTAGATTTTGCAAATTTGTATCGACCACGAGCATCTTTATAGATATAGAATGGCAAGTTGCACATGTGTATCGAAATGGTCCTTCGATTATTTTTTGAACGGTAGATCTGAACAGCCGCGTCCGTCGAAGTCGTAGTGTGTTACGATCTAGCATCACCATGCCGCACGTGTGAATATCTCGAGCTCCCCTACATATCTTTTTTCATGTCAGTGTCAACGTATATCTTTCTCGCCATGTCATCTCTAGGACCACGTGTAGATATGTGTACACATATACCCTCATTATGAAATTATGAGATTTGAACCTTAGATCTCCTCCTTCCCACTCACGTGACCTATAGTTGCTACTATAACCACCAAGGTGAAACCACGTGATGTATATATACACTTTCCTTTTGTTTAATAAACATAAGTTAAAATATGTATTTCTAACTATCATTTTGAACTTTAAAACTTTTGTAGTTCCATACAAATTCTGACATGATAAGTCTCAAACTTAATGACAAAGTGACAAAAAACGTTATGATTTAAGTTTATGTGTTTAAATGATAAAAATGTTTAGCGATGTCTAGTTAAAGGACTGAAAAGTATAATGATATGTATTTAAGTGACATATAGAACTCTTAGATATGAATTAAAAGATAAGTATTTAGAATGTTATAAGTTTTAATGATATGAATATATTTAATTACAATACAAATTTTAAAATTTTTATATTATTATAACTTTTGATAAGAAAATAGATGACTCCGATGATTATATGACTATGTCATTGAAGCCTCAAAATTTAAATGATACTTGTTATCGTTTATTTATGTCATTTAACATTGAATTTTACTAGTGTCTTATGCATTTTTTTGTACTTTTAAGAAGCGATGAGCATTCACATATTATAGTATTGATATCTTGACTAAGACACCGCACTAGACTGATGACGCTCCAATCACTTCTTCCCTAGTGATCAAGAATGTGTGTCTAGAGCCAACAGAGATGAGGTCTGATTTCCACGTGGAGGACATACACATCTTGCAGTATCTGCCTTTTTTGAGAAGTATTTGTATGGTTGAAGATGCATTATTACACCAAAGCTTGAGAGAATTTCATAAAGGAGACATTCTCTTTGATGATCAATAATACCATGAAGAAGATCCATTGGGATCGATCACACTTGACTCGACTTGCGTTTGTAGTTTTGGACTGAAATGAGAACATACGCAGAGAGGTGATTATGAGAAAGAAACTTCAAAAGAATGATGCCATAGTTCGACAACACTCAGGGGTTCACTAGTTAATTTTGTTAAACATAGATGAGAGTAAAACATGGTATTTTGTTTGAGAAAGAAAAATTTATAAAGCTATTTTTGTAAAAATATAGTAGTTTATATCTTTTATTGAAATTTTAAAATAAAAGAAAGTCCTGAAAGATTCAAAATATCTTTTTTTTTTACTTAACTAGAAAAATAAAACAAGGTTTGATTTATGACTTACTCGCATGTGGTATGATAAAATAAGTGAACCTCGAGTGATAATGACATGCTTTTAGTCAAATTCTTGTACGTCACACTTGTGATGAGAAAGATGAGCTCCAAAAAGGAATATGAAGACATTGGTCAAGCTCATTAGTATTCTTGTTTGTGAATAATTATTTGCATTTTCAATATGCTATGCTTGAAACTAATCCACTTTGTATGAATATTGTTTACATGAATGTAATACATTGCAGATTTATAGATTGTAATCAATGAGCGGTATAATATAACTTGTGTACTAATGTATTTTATGATCTCTTTTAACAGCTTTACGAGCCATTACTTTCATCTTTGAGACTCTCTGATTTTTGCACCAAGCCAATGCCTTAGTGGATTTGTCACTTCTCTAACATTGCACTCTCACCCTTCACATGGGTTCTGCAACCACTATTATTTATAAAAACTGTTTTGTTGGATACAAAGATTATATTGATTGCTTTTGTCAAGTGTTGGAAGCTTGTTTCATGAATCTCCATTACAGATGTATGTTAGATTTTCAGAGCGATTGATTGTTATAATTTTGGACATATTTGCATATGTGTAAATCAAGTTTGTGGTATATTCTTCTAGTTTTTGCTTCAAAGGTTCTAAAGACGCTTTGGTTTCATGAGTGGAGTAGATTATTGAGAGCTTGAGAAAATAGAGAAGACCATTGGGAGTTGGATCCACACAGTCGTCGAATGGAGTGGTCTTTCCCAGGAGCTAAGAAGCTCTTGGACAGACTAACCCGAGTGTAGAAATGAAACGTAACATCAACCAGAAATCTAAAACAATACGAATGATAAATCAACCACAAATTGGAAGTTAAGTAAAAATAACATAAGTTGAAACACAATCAAAACATTGACAATCAACAGTATCTAATGTCACTAGAATCTTATGAATGAACAACAGCAGATAGCACTGAGAGCAGCAAGGTTCAAGCATCTGCCGATGATATATACCTCTCACTACAAGGCACTGATCATTTCAACGCTAAGGAAAAACATCTGACAGATGATCACTGTCAAAGACTAACCAAGTTCTTTTTATATCACATATCTCCATTGTTGCTTTCGCAAACAAGGAAAACCATTCTCACAACTCTTCATCACAAACACTATATTCACGATAAAAAAGAACCTCCATTTGATAATTCAATATCTCCAACAGAATCCCACCTCACACTTCTATCCTTCTCATTGTGAATCATTATGCAGTGGACTGCAGAGAAGAGAAATACAGATGAGAAGTCCAAAAAGCTACTGAGAATATAAAATCCATACATGAAAGTAGTTATGTCTCAAGAATCTCATGGAAGCCCAACAACCATTCGTTTCACGAAGATGAAACACAAGAGACGCGCGGATGCACTATGGAATTCCCTTATCAAGCATGGGGATAGTAGTCTCGAGGACATTGATGAAAATTTTTTCTCCAGCGAGAGTCAGCACTGCCCGCATTGTAACCACATGCACGCAGACAACAAAGACCATGAAGAGGAGCGAACATAAATGCCGTCAGAACCAGAGGTGCGAGCTCCGGACGACGGGCCACTGCCTGATTACATACCCCTTACGAGCGCTCTTCTACGGTCGACTGCTTCAGATAAATGTTTCGTCATCGAAGTTTGAAGTCGATCGTTTGCCAAGGACACAACTTTTACACAGCCAAGCACTATTACGTTTAAATATGTAGTGTATATCTCCTTTGCTTGTATATCTGAAGCTTCCACTTTGCAGGCTTTTAGTGTATATCTCGTAGCACTGTAGCGCCTTCGCTTGCACATTTCCTAGTGCTGCATTGCCTTCGCTTGCAGCCCGTAAGCTAGGTTAGGTCGAAGGCTGGTGATATCGGTGCCATAAACTGTATCGTTTCGAGTTCTAGTTGAATCTATATATATATATATATATATATATATATCAAGTGGTAAGATGATAAGGCACTGATACTTTGTATAGTTATTCATAGCAATCTGACGCCCGGTGGCACGAACGAATATCATCTATTTTACATAATTATTTTAAAAATTATCATAAATAATAATCTTATTCTTAACACATAGTTTGGTGGATAGTTTGATGCATAGTTTGATGGATCACTGAAATGTTTCATCACAATTCTTTATATCATTTAAGCTCATATAAAAAAATTATTATGATTTGAAACATTAAAAAAACACATATGTTTCATCAACGTAAGAACAAAGATAGCTTTTATGATATAACAACTATCAAAAAAGTTGGTCTAAACAATACAATAAATATCATTTATACGATCATTTAAACACCTCAATTTTACTAGTGAGAGAAGTACTTATAATTGTTAAAATTATGTACTTATATATTTGAAAATATTAGAAAATTAGGAAAATTATTCCAGTTCAAAAGTGAACAATACATGTCACATTGTCATGTCATGTACCAGCTCTTACCTGGAAAGCAAAATTAGATGCTATGCATTATTGCTCCAAATACGTCCATATGACTAAATATAAACTTTTTACACAACTTTAGAGTCTCCACTTTCATTGCATAAAGTGGTAGAGCTAGTTGTTAGCTACTCATGAGCACTTCATTTACATTGTCATTATTAAGCATCTTTTGGATGCTTAATGACGACGTTATGAGATTCGAAAGAAGAGAAAATCAAGCTAGATCTTACACTAGTAAAAAAATCATTTAAATGACAGCTTAAATGTTGTGTATTGTATTTTTTTAACCAACTTTTTTTATATGACTATATCACTAAAGGTGTCTTTTTTTGACTTCTTTGAAACAAAGCATTTTTCTTTACATATGTAGGAATTATATTTCTTTTAATGATAATAATTTTATGACATGAGTTTAAATGATAGAAATGATAATAATTTTATGACATGAGTTTAAATGATAGAAATGATAATGATGAAATATTTCAGTGACCCATCAATCTACGATATGTATTTCAGTGGTATCATCATTTATTACGTTCTTATAAATGATAACATAGAATATATGATATGATTATAAATCATATGAAATACAATAATATTCTCATATGTTGAATTATTGTTTAAGTAGAAATCACAAAAATAACATTATCATTGTTCTTCTGTCATTTATACCGATATCATAAAATTTATATCATTACTTAAATATATAAATAAATATCAAACAGATTAAGGATAGCCATTGGAATAATGGAATGAAGTATCATACAAAACTATAATGATAATAAAATAATTGATTTTTCATCATATGATATTTTCTATCATTATATGGGCTTAAATGATCCATAAATTTATAATATTAGTATAACGATAAAAAATAATGATGTAAAACTCAATGACACACAATCCACTGACTTATGTTTGAGCAATAACTTACAATTTGATGTTTAATATCTTATTCTATATGATATTGCAAAAAATGAACTATATGAACTATATGAAAGTTGTATGTATAAAAAATTAATATTATATGTTTAAAATATATTTCAATATATGTTGTTTAAATAAATGTTGTAAAACTTAAAGTATATCATTCGAAGGATGGAATGAATTATGATTAAAAGATCATAATGATAGTTAATTATATATTTTTTGTTCAACTTGTACATAAAGTTATTGTATCGGTTTCAATTACTATTGATTATATAATATTAGTGAAAGTGACAAAGCTAATAACAATAAAGAATATAAATGACACACAATCCATTGATATATGTTTGAACCATAATTTCCATTATGATACTTAATATTCAAATGATATCATAAAATACAATAAAATAAGGATTAGAAGCTCTAACGATAAATCAACAAATGATATCTGTCTAAATTATAGTACGTAAATATGATAGAAGTTAACACATGAATTATAAGACAACCCCATAAAAAACAGAAAATAAAGTGATACTTGCGTTACTATGATAATAAACAAAAACTATAATGAATTCTATTTACATCCATCATAAACACACAATAGATGAATCTTCTGGATTTTATTTCAAACCCCATACAAAGAACCCCATTAACATGCACACAATGGATGAACTTGGAATTCAGAGGCTTTATTTCAGAAGCTAGTGAAGCGTTCTGTCCACCGTGAAGATATGCTCCGTATCATTGATGTGGTTCTCCCATCGAATTCTCGTAGTGACGTTCTTGGTTGCCTTGAGAGTAGGTCATGGATACGTCGTTGACGCTTGGCTCGTGCCAGAAGCGTACAATGTTGTTGGTGGAAGATCACGGTGCAGTTTCTGCATCAGCGAGCGTGAATCTATACGTCAGTCCCAAAACTTAAGTTCAGAACATATTTCACTCGTCATCAACAACACTCGAGACTGTACCCTTCCGAAGAATAAGAAAATCTGCTGAACTATATCAGTCTGAGTTGTCAAACTTCTGAAGTATCGGATACTGTCTACGTCGTCGAAGAAGTGCCTTGATATGTACTCTAGTATATGTAGGAGTTGTCAAAGCTACTATCTTTAATTTGGAGCTGGCAAGAGATTCTATACATTTTCAAAAAGCTTGTCACGTTATTGCAGAACATGGTCTCAAAAGGTGAAGGCTGCTGCTGATCATGAGCATGAGAATCTGAGTCTTACCGGTGGTTCATAGTCTAAGAAGAAAGGAGCTCTGCGCTTCATCCAAGACTTATAGCTTGCTAACAACGTCATGATTAGGACGTTGGGACAGAACATGTGGTGCATGAGATAGTTGAGACGTTTGCTGAGAGGTTGATTTATTCTATTGACGATCTGTTTTCAAGTTACGGTCAGTTTGAGCTTGCTTTGGAGAGTAGAGACTTGAGGTTGATGCGGATGTGCGCTCTTCCTTAGAGAGCAATACACTCAATAGTCCATACGCAAAATACGATGCATAAGATGTGAGTTTGTACATATTCTGGATGATATCTCATGCAAGGTTGTCCGCTGGAAGACAAGGATAAAACTGTGACTTTTCATGATCGCAGATCACATTTGAGACGTGGGTCAGATTTTGACGCATTTGGAGAGGTACCCTCACTCTGTCAAGTACCCAATCTCATTTTGGAATGTCAGAGATTGTGATGATTGATCATTCACGCGGTATTTTTTGGGAGACGACGGAACCTACTTCTTTTGTAACTTTTTAACATACCTCGGTGATCAGCCTACACCGTCGTGTTTTCAGATTTTCAAATGCTCACTTCCTCCAAAATTGACTTCTCTGAAGTCTTAACTTGACTAAGATAGTCTAACTTTTGACAAAAAGGTGAATTATTTACCATGTGAAATAATTCACATTATGACAACTATCCCTCCAAACTTACACATGTGTCAACCTCTTCACTCGTCTATCTCTCCTTCTCGATCATCACTCTCTTCTTCTTGTATCTCTTTTGTCACAAAATCGACTTCATCTCGTCTCGTAATCCATTCTGACTCCAGAGATCGAACCCTCCGTGTTTCATAAACACTTTCACATGTTTGCTAGCCATAGATAGCTTCAAAGGAGTATCATTTAGCTCACTTAAACTATAAGTGACACTTTCATACACATCCAACACAACATAAGATCCGAATCATAGTAAAGAGAACTTACAAAGTATAAAATTCTGATTCTCCAACGTGCTATCATACACTAGAATCTAATCACCAACACATATTTACTTCGATCATAGTCGATGAGTCTTGTCAAAACGCTCTTTTTTTAACTCGAACCACCTTCAGCTTCATTTGCGCTTCAGCAAGATCCTCCCCCTCCGCTCTAACTATCTAGTCCGTAATGCAAAGAGTGAAGTGTGATCTATATCATATTGTCATGATAGCGTGGTCCACGTAAAAAAATCTTCCTCAATAAGTATGATTGGCTTCTGTCCCAATATAAACTCAACTAGCGTGTAGCCAGTCGTGGTACAATGTGTAGTTCTATCAGCCCACAAAGCAAATAGAAGTAGTCTAGGGCATTCTCTAGGTCTATCATCACATGTTTTCACTAAAGCGTGAACAATAGAAGAATATCCTCGTTCACTCTTACCAATCCCTTCCGGATTCATAGTCGTAGTAAGCCGGAGCTTTACTTCATAATGAGCAAAGAACTCCTTCACTTTTGTGTCTCTCAACTCGTCCCTATCTGCTCGTAATCTCTCAACATTTTTATAACGATAGATGATATCTTCAAGCACGAATCTACATATACTTTCTGTAGTCTTTGTTCGTAATGCTCGTCCCTCCATAAAGTTGGAGAGATCCTCTCAAACCAACACCAAGTAGCGCAACCATAGTCGTGATGAAGTTACTTTGGGTGCAGGTGTCAAAAGCTATTTATAATACACTCCAGTGTCAGTTCCACTTGAGTTTTTTTGGTCCAAGGCTCCTTATGATGAACTCTAAATATTTTTCTACAAAAGAATTGATATCGACTTAAAATATCTTTGATGTCATCTCGTTACACCAAGACTTAGAGTGCATCACAAAGAATTTGTACTAATTATCTCTAAAAGTTCCAGATCTGACAATAATCTCATTCTAGCACCAAGTGACTGCACTAGTCTAAGAGTAGACAAAGGCATCTCACATTCAAGGTATGTTTAAGAGACATCTTTAAACAACTTGGTGCCCCTCATATTCTATCGAAGGGGTCAGCCTTCTCCAAGCCGGTTGTGAGTTTGAAAGAGATCTGATCAGAGATTTTCTCTTTATAGATTTACTCAGCTACGCACAAAAGACCACTCTCACAACTAGTTCTAGAGACTAGTCTCTAAGCTAAAATGCTCTTGAAGTGCACTATTTTGTCTTCCCTTCACATAGTCTCTTTTTACAATTTAAGTTATAAACATATACTACAATCTACAATATACACGATGTAAATCTAAAACATAAAATTTGAACTGTCTCAGATTTATTATACATTTCTCGATTTTATAAATATGACAAACGTACACTATTTAACTTTTGGCCAGCAATCTCTGTTTGTAGTTTTTTAACATATCACAGTAATCAACACGACGAGTCGTACGCCATGGTGTTTTCAGTTCAAATGATCACTTTTTCCAAAATTAGCTTCTATGAGGTCTTAACTTGACTCATCGATACTACTTCTAATCAAAAAATGTTTTTTTCACCATGTAAAATAATTCACATCATGACAATGCTCCATCCAACAACCACATCATACATTGAGCATGTGTGATGACATGACTTAACACATGACACCCTGTTGTAAGAATCCGGTAGGTCCTTGAGTATCCGAATAACCTTGGTGGTATCCAACCGTCTCCTACGATGATAGTTGATCATGTCATCAGCGCATAGCCTCAAACGTCTTCGTCATGAAGACGACTACTGTAAGGAAAAAAACAAAAATTCAGTTTATCATGGAGTCATTCAATACATTATATATCTTGCGTATCATGACTTCTTGTCCTCCAACATATTAGTATACTAATACATCAATCAAATATCTCACTTCAAACCGGAGACATTCGTATAAAAGGTACAGCAAAAAAAAATCAGTAATATTCAGAATCAAAATTATGAAAGCAAACTCATCGTTGTAAACACATATTTTCCAAAAAACTATATGTGTAAATTACCTCCTCTCCCACAAAAACATACCTTAGACTATGTCCTCAAATTTTCAAAAAACTCATAATGTACTGAATTTAGCCAAATGAGAAAAAAAAACGTTGGACGCTCTCGACAATGGACATCCAATAGCTACTTTCAATAAACCACTTTGACTCTGTAATCCTTGTAACTGCTCCAAATGATCCCAACTGACGCAATATCACATCAAACGACTGAATGTCTAGGTTTTGTCGGAGTCATGCCAACCACATCCAAGAGAATAGACTCGTCAAACAAAGGATTAATGATTCACTGAGAAGGACTTTATCCATCAACATAAATAAATAAATAAATATATATATATTAAATCGCGATCTCTAGAAGAAGAACACATGATTTCAGTCCACACAAATAATCGATATTAACATCATCAACATGCAAATTCGAATCCCAACCTATTGTATTGACGTATAAGATGTCAAATGTGAAGGTTGTGCGAAAGGAGATTAATAACTCACAGAGTACCAATTGTACTCATAAATTGCACCCCACACTCTTCGCAGCTGGAAGGATTGCTTGACATCATCAGTTTCATTTGTGCAAGTCTTCTCATAATAGCTTTCAAAACAAACAAACGATCAGAACGAAAGGTTAATCTTGAAACATGCACTCTTGAACACGATGACAATGAAAATCGCTGAAGAAACAAAATGAACTGCAAAGAAAACCCACTTCACTCTCAACCACTGCAAGTGCTTTCAAACATTTGGATCACATACACTTTCTGAAACTACATTAATATCTCAATTCAATTTGTCTCTATTTTCAATTTTTCTGTAACCGTCTTTTTTCTCGTAACAATCTTGTACAAACAAGTTCATATGAATTTCACGTATCATTGGAGTTGGAAAAAGTTATTAGCATCGAAACATGAAAATTTAGCTTGTATTTATTTCTAAGATTGATCATATGTTTGATAGAAATGAATGTTGCGTCAGATGCTGACTATTTGCTAATTTTTTCTTGACCGTTAAGAATAGATGAAGACGATATTTTTTTTCGTTTTCTGATCTCTAGATCTATTAAACATTAAGGCAGTGGTAAGTTGAAGAAGAATCACTAAAGTTCATTGCTTACTCTTCTTTCTTTTTCTAGTTGCAGTTTTGGCTAAACACTTATGGCTTTTGAACGAACAAATGATATGATTTATTCGTATATTTAATGAATAGAAAATTATGATTTATTTCTCATGAAATTTTCTTATTATCTTCCACAATACTGGCCCCAGAAGGAGGTTGAGATGCATATTATTCACCTTGTCCATCACTTGATGGAAGAGATAAATATGCAATTTATTACCTAACTCATATGTTAAGAGGGTTAGATAATAAATTAATGTTATAATTTAATCATGACTTCTTGTACTAAGGTTGTGCACATGTGGGTGGACTTTTCGTATGGGTTATTTCTGAACTCTCTTGATATATAACCTGGATAACATATAACGATTTCAAAAAATATATTTTCCCAGATTACTTTATTCTATTATTTGTATATAATATTCATATATAGTTCAATTAACACTAAATAAACATTCTCTAACTGATCACGCACCCATATACGTAATCTTCATATTTCCATGACAACGCCCTGCCCTAGTCTGTTTTCTTCCCTCTTGGCTGGTTGAGCCAGGGTTTGAACCCTGACCATAACTACAGCCTCTACCTTAGGTATCATGTCGTTTTTGGTTTGTTTCATTTTTGTTTTAGGCCTCTTTTCGCTGTGGGGCTGCCCTTGCAGGGCATGAGTCCCGGGGGGATTCGATCCCACGCCGCATTATCATGTCGTAACCCAAGAGATTATCTGCCATTTAGCTCATGAAAAGGCACAAGGGACAAGATCAAGAATGTTGGTCGCGAAGGATAGCCTTCGGAAATAAAGTGTAGATAGATATCGATGACAGACAATGTCGGAAGTAACTTCCAGCCGGTGCCGTTGTCAATCTAGCCGGTCAAGCCGGTCCCTATGTACGCGATGAGTATTTTCTCTGGGCATGCGAGGTGATTGCGGAAGAGATTCATAGGCTGACCCAGTGAATTCACGAGCAGCTGCTGGCTGTCGATCACACTATTTGGTATCTTGAAGCGATTTGGGGATTGGTTTGAAGGAGGAGCGAGAATCGAGAGTCGGAGGATTGGCGCTGTGAGACGCGGAATTTGAAATCCCGCGAAGAGAATGGGGAGAGCGGCGCGGATGCCAGTAGTGGAGGCAGATTCCGAGTCCGACGACGGTGCTCCGGAGGAAGTAAACATGTCCACGGTGTGTGCACATTCATAAACATTTCCTTGGGGTTCGCTGAGAGCAGTGTTTTTCAGATTTGTTGCGCTGATACCTTGATTTTGTGAACTTTCTCATGGTGACATTTAAGTACGCTCCGCTCGCGCATCGAAAACCTATCGTCAAGTCTTTCCTAAGGTGCTTTCTGTAATGTGCTTTGTGGAGTGTGAACTGACAGTCTGAAAGCTGAAATGAATTCGTGAGAGGGGTAGTTTACGATTGCGATTAAGGTTAGGGACAGTTAGACGTAAACTGTGTTGAAATAAGCTGTAGAGTTAACTGGTTTGTTTGAAAACTGGTTCAAGCCTCTGATATCAAGTACTCGTGGTGGTTTTGTTCCTTTTCAGGGTAAAGATGACGCAGAAAGACTCCGGAAGGAGGAGAGGGACTCAAGAAAGAGGTGAAATAAGCCCTAAACCACCCTTAAACCCCGTTACGGTTTTGCAGTTCTCACCTGAGTGCTGTAGGTTTTAGCTCCAAGCTACAGCCGTGGCCCACGCGAACCCAGCGACGATGAGCTCCAGTGCGATATTGGGTTCAACTCTACTTCCCAGTATGAACTTTTTGCTAGCTGAACCCCATAATTATGTTTGATAGAGAGAAATGGGATTCAATATAGTCATGTGTATATGGTCTCTCTAAATGAAGGGACTGTATCATGATCTACAATTTTGCTGCAGCAGTTGCAAGTTAGAATTCATGTAAGCTTTTCTTTATAGACTTCCTCTGTTCTGTTCCGCTCTTGGAGCTCGTGCATGTACGAGTTACTCATGTACTTTTACTTCTTGCATTGGCGGCAGGATTATTGCTGCTGCCAAGGAGAAGCGTAAAATGGCTAGTGGACCTAAGGAGCGTAAGTCCAAGAAAAAGCAGAAGGCGGAAGCGCAAGCTGCAGCTGGGAATGAGTTGGATGCTGATAACGACGAACAGGAGCCGCAAGATCAGCAGAAGGCTTCAAGGGCCGTTACCCATGGTCTGCTAGACGACACTATTGTGAAGTTCTTGGCAGCTCAAGAAAAGTAAATTACTCCTTACTGCAGCCCAAGACAGATCAGGATTTTAATGATGGATTATGAATCCCACGATTGAGATAATGCTCACTGTTATTGACAACTAGAGCCGTCCTGATGAGAGTGGAATTTGCCCTTTAGAGAACGCTGTTGTTCTCCCTTTTGATGAGGATAGGTGAGACACCTGTAAGTGGTTAGCTGTTTAACAGCTTCGCTGCATGTTTTAGCTATTAGATAATTCTGTGGACAATGCCAGTGGGAGGCTAGAGATTACAAAATTGCATTCAATTCACCCCCACCACCTGGCCCCCCACTCTTTACCACGAGTTTTTGCTTACTCCTAGCATTGACTTAGATAGATTGTCTGCTACGTTTTGCAGGAAGGTTGTGGAAATTAAGGAGAGCCAGCCAGACGAAGTTGAACCCAAGAAGCAGAAAGAAAGGAAAAAGAAAACTGGTGCTACATCGTCTAGGAGGTATGCAACATCTGCTTCGTATTTGTTACATGGACTGAAGGCTCAGCCGCAACAAGTAAAAATTGATGTTTGGAAAGGTATTCTTGGATGATTGACATGTTACGCGTGAACTTGTGCTGCAGAGTCAAAGTAGTGGTTTTATCGAAAGTACAGCCCAAGGCGGAAACTTTCAATAGTGCTTTGGCGTTCAGACAGAATCGCCTATATGGGGAAGGTGTACATCGGTCGCTCGTTATGCTACCTAAGGAAGTAAGATGAGAATTTGCAGACAGTTGATAAGGGATTTGCTATCTGCGAATTACACAGCTAGAACTGCGATGTGAAGTTCAGGATTGGCTTGCTCCTGGTTTCTTGGTTGCTTGATGTTGTTCCTGCATAGTATCTGCTTCAAGATGACTTCGAGGAAGGAGGAGAGGAGCCCAATACGTATGTGTATACCACGAAATGAGTTGCTTTAGGAGCTGTCTCATCTCGAAAGCCCATTTTTCCCGACAGCAACGACGAAGATTGGTAATGGCTTTGTGACAGAAGATCAATAGCAGCCTCAGTTTTCAGAATTCCTACACAAGGCGAAGCCATCGTCACGGCTTGTACCTCATATCCTGTTGAGGGATGGGTGTTCATTGTTTCTGAAGGAGAGACGGACGCACGGAGAAAATGTAACTTCCTGTTTGTCATGCACCATCTCTTTTGTGTCTGTGTATATATAGGGCATTTCTGGGTATTCTGTTATACCTGTTCAGCCGCCCAGCATTATGACAGATGCCATACAAGCTAGAACAAGTCAGATCCTCAACCTGTTAACCTCAGACGCATTCTACTGATCTTACTTGTTCCGAGCTTCAGTTCTGCTGAATTCTGCTTCAGCTCCCCACATCTATTGATGGTTACGTTTATCAGTGTTGGGATTTTAGTAACCGATTTCTTTGTAAAATTCATGGTAAGTTTAGTTCCGGTAAGTAATGAGATTGTGTTGACATTCTGAAGAATGTATAGAACATACAATCGGAAAGAAATGTCGGCGTACAGTTAATTACCTTACTCCCCTGCCTGTACTTCAAGTAGTAGCATGAACTCAGATAAGAAAATAAGTCTCTCCCAGAACGACTCTCCAGTGGCATCCAAGGGTGAAGCTGAAAGGGAGGAAGATCCCTAGGAAGTTGGGGGCATTTTGCTGTGTCATATGACGAGCTTCTGTCCCCAGGCCTGAGTGGCGTCCCCCGTGGGTCCTCGGGACAGTTCTTGCTTGCAGTTCCAAGCCCCTACCGAAGATGGTGCTGACAGGGCGGAACCTAGCAGAGGTCCTGGACAGTGTGGAAGCACTGCAAGTTAAAAACACAAAAGAGGAAGCCTGCTGTCGACCGGCAGCAGGAACCTTGTATTTCCTTGCAGACGCGAACTTCGTCGGGAGAATGTTGAAGAGTTACACTTCCCTGTTACGGGAGTGTATTACAATCTAGCTTTTTCGTGTGAATTTGGGAGATTCATATCATCACCCTTTTTCCCGCGAAGCTCTTCATTGCTAAGTACTTGAGAGCAGAATACAAGTAGGCAACTTCTCATCTAGTACTGGCTTGTGACATTAAACCGAGTACAGAACGGACTGAGCCACCTCCTCGTCGCATCTAGTATGGCGTCTCAACGTAAGAATAGGGGGTTTCAAACCAACGCAAGTGAGTACATACATTCCTGTAACCCTATGGTACAGGAATGGTCGAAGGAGCAGCAGGGTACCTGTGGAGGTACTCCGCTGCGAAGTTACAACTTCCCTCATAGCACCCGTAGTCCACTGTAATTTCAGCCTTATTTTATTTTCTCAACAGATCTGTTGTTCAATTCTCTATTCTTGGAGAAGAGAAACTGTCACTTATAGATACAAGCACTTCATCGACAGTTTAAATTCTGATTATATTTCTTTTTATATATAATATAACTTGAAGAACTTATAAGCCAAAAACTCGTAACTATAAACTATGAGAACCCTTCAAATAGTGAGTGCTTTTCTATACCTTTCACGCGTGGATTTAATACAGACCCAAACCCTAATCCTGTTCCCTACTTGAACGGGGTAAGGTTTGAAAAGGGACCCCTAACTATACAATAGATTCTGCCACCGACTAGGTTCGGATGGCGACGCCGGAAATTTTCACAGCTCATTTCGTCGTGGTAGATTGTGGAGTCCCATCGTTTGTTTGTCTGTCGATTGTTTCTGTTTCATTGTTTTATCTTGATCGTTTGTTTGGAATTCTTTTCATTGTTAGAAATTAGGATTGCGTACACTGTTGCCGTCCGTCCATCCCGTTTATCCGGATCTAAAGTCTTCTTTCTCTTTTCGGTTTTCAGGACGTGTCCATCTGTTCTCTGTACACGACAAAACTTCTTCTTTTTTTTCAGGCTTTCACAATGCGGTAGTGATTTATCCGAATCTAAATTTTTATTTTTATTTTCCTCGGGTTCGATTCTCGATTAAAACTAAGAGCTTTAGTTTGACTCCAAGTGATCCGGATGAACCAAAAGACCTCATTTTACGAGTTTGCTCTCAAGGAACTTGAGAGACTAATCGTTATGCAAAAATTGGTTTTAAAGATTACGTCTTCAAGATAATTTAAACCTCGCTCTTGATACTTCCACTCACTTTCAGAAGTCCGCGGCCAGGAAATGTGGTCTTCTGAGTTACCTAGAGCAATTTACATATGTTCAAATCATTTTCATCCAATTTCCAAATCTGATGCAGAAAATAACATTAGAAAGTGATTGAAAAATACAACCGTGTTTTACAAGAAAGAGTTTAATTTGACTTGAAAGATTATCAAGAACTCTAGATTCGAACCTTAAGAAAGCTATTTGTGCTCCAAAGAAAGCTATTTCTCTAACGAGAATTTTCATTTCAAATAAAAGAACTAGAGAGAATGTTCCCGTTAAGGTATTTTATACAAGGCACGGGGGTTCAAGTATTTTCTCCATTGTACTCTAGTCTTCATCCATTGAGTGGTTGCCCTCATCGGATCTCGATTTACATTTACAGAGATGTGAACCGGTTTGGATCTAAAGTTACGTTAAACTCATAGCTTTGCGACCAGTTTTCACTAGTTCGGTTCACTGCTGCAGTATTCAGAGCATCTTCATCATAAACAATCTCGACTACCAGTCGATGGTGTATGAGAAAATACGATTAATGTATTTTTTCACGTACTATTGTCTCCGTTGTTGTGCGTATACACATCGTTACACAATATACATCACTGTCTAAACTACAAAATACATAACAAGGACAGAGTGTCATACATATACACAAGCATATAACAATAATATGAGAATACATGCATAAACATCTGCCAACCATCAACATATCACTCACGAATCAAGCCAAACCCACTATGTGGTCGCGGAGAATCCAAGTTCTACTCATTAGTGCATCTATCATAACTAGAAGCTTGAAGACTCAACTCGAAAAAAGTGAGAGACTACAAGCTCCAACTCAAAATATACTCCTTGGTGATCTCAACCCAAGAAATTTCACTAACGGCCCTAGCGGCACTACCGGAACTATTGACACTAACGACGTGTGCCACTTCGCACTCAGTCGAACTAACAACTGGCAAAAATGACATGACAAATATCGTGCGCATACACATCGTTACACAACATACATCGCTGTCTAAACTATAAAATACATAACAAGCATAGAGTGTCATACACATACACAAGTATCGCCCCCTAGCTGGTAATTTGATCCTCGAACTCCAAATAGTCATATGGTGATCAACATCTAGTCACATAAGTCCTAAAACTCACCACGAAACTCTATACCCTGGTCAGTCAACACTTCGGCTGGTGCACCAAAATGACTCAACACTAGATCTAAGAAAGCATATGCTACACCCTCACTTTTCTTGTCCAATAGTGCTACCAACTCAATCCACTTGGAGAATGCTCCACCATTATAACACATATTGTTTGTGTCATACAGTCAACGGTAAAGATTCCAAAAAGTCCAAACTCCAACAGTTTCTATATAGGCTTTTTTTGGTTCCTTCGCTACGGTTTTTATCCTTTTGAGTTCGTTAGAGTTCTAGTTGGTTATGTATAGCTTGTGGCAGCTAGCTTTAGCTAAGGGCTTGTACATGGACGTTGTTTGGACTTGAGTTTGAATTATGTGATATTGATGCAACTCTTTTTGTTAGCAAAGAGATGTTTCTCTTGCTTTGAGCCACGCTTCGGTAGTTTTGGATCTAGGTTGAGATTCAAGGACTCCTTTTAGGGAGTTTGATGCAGATTACAGACTGCTCCGGTTTGTTTCATAGTTTTATGTTCTTAGAAGAAAGAATCGGCAGTGTATATAAATTGAGAGTTGGTATATATTGCAAAACTCGTTCTCGTGCTTGTCTCTCTGTCTTGTCTCTGTTCGATGCACTACATCTCCATAGCCAGGAACCTCGCATTTTCCTAGACAACTTTCACGTAAAATCCGACACGATACGGTGCTGAACTCGATGTGAAGATCCAAGGTGAGATTTCTTCTGTGTTTGAACTTGAACATGAGATTGATACTCATGAGTGGGGAGGAGAATGGTGATGGAAATGGAGCTAGTGGTTCGGATGAATTGCCAAAGGTGCAATTGGATTTGGCGACTGCATCGATGTTTCAAGCATTCACATTGTTTTTACAGCAACAACAGTTTGATGAGCAGAAGGAAACTTTGGCAACAAAGGCGCTTCAAGCAGTGGTCAACAAGATTGATCAATTTGATGAGAGGAACGTCATAAGGTATATGAGACATTATGTGAAAGAGATGGCAACACTATCAGAAGATGAGATGATTGAGCCGTTTGAGTTGGCAGCAGCTCCAAAGATTAGAGATTATTAAAACGTTAACGAGGCATTTTGGCAAGGACTGGGAGATTTTTGCTCGTGCATTGATGGACGAGTATTTCTTGGAGGACTCTGATCGAGTCACCAAGAAGTCATTCTTGGAGTGGGTTGAGCAACCGAGGAAGAGTTTACAAGCTACCGAGTTACTCAGAGAGTTTGAGAAATAGTTTTCTACGTTGACTATGATGGAGAAGTTGACGCTGCAGTCCAACAAGACAGAGTTATTTCTTCGAGCTGCAGATGAAAAACTGCAAGAGAAGTTGGAGGTGCTTTTGGAGGATCAGGAGGAAGATGATGAATTGACAAGTAGTTAGAAGAAAGTTGAGGAAGCGGTTGGTCTGCTTACCAAGAGGGAGCAAAGACGAGAGAAGGTTCACATTAGGAGACTAGCACTAACATTGATTGTTGTAGCACATGTTCATGTTGTTCTACCAGTGGTTCTTGTTGCTAGACATGTAGTACCAGTTGCTCCAGACACCTATAGTGTCTCCGAAGAAGGATGATTCAAGCCTTGAGGAGAT
The DNA here is from genome assembly GCA_036924285.1 of Asterella californica. Taxonomy (NCBI): domain Eukaryota; kingdom Viridiplantae; phylum Streptophyta; class Marchantiopsida; order Marchantiales; family Aytoniaceae; genus Asterella; species Asterella californica. Next base: position 17,358,111 of record JAYKYS010000001.1, on the reverse strand, counting down.
CATGCGAGGAACGCGAGACTTGTAGATCAAGCTCACAAGATTTGAGGAGCAAGGATCTACAAGCGAAGAAAAATCCGTTGGAAAGCAAGGTTGGATCCAACGATGTATCTGGTGCGATGGTACCGATCATCCACGCAAAGATTACAAAGAGTTCACTTATACTTTACAACAAGGAGTGATCTTCTGGAAAGATGGAAAAGTAGCGTTGAGAGATACAAGTGTACTTCTTCAGACCAACTTTGGTAGAGGAGGGATGAAGAAGTTGGTTGAGGATCACTTATCAACACAAGCAGTTGCAATAGTGGAGGTTAGAACTTATGATACGAGGGTTGAGGGTCAAGTTGAGAGAAGTTTTAGTGAGCATGTTGAGTCGAGTGGATTGTTGTCATCTGTGACCTTCATGAAACAGAAATAAAAGATGACGTGAGAACTATTGAGGACAACTGCTATGATCCGAAGGGATACTAGATGGGAGGATCCGATAGAAACTCTATTGATACATGCTTATATCACCAAGAACCAACGAAGCGTTGTTGGAAGAAAAGAGAAAGAGATATTCGGACGATGCAAGGGAAGGAACTTCTTCCAAGAGACAGACTCGAGAGGAGAAGGTTCGTCAAGAGCTTTGGGATGCGGGAGCTCAAGATGTATTGTAGTGACGCATGATTACTCCTTTTGCCCTTTTAGTATACAAGATATCGTTCCCACGGAGGATTTGCACAAGTAACGCTGCTCTAAGTTCTAAGATTTGTTCAAACACACAAACACACGGGTTTTGCCTAGGAATCCCATCTTCTCACAAAACCACGCGTCTTCCAGACACGCAAAAAGGTGCTCTGGAACTAAACAAACAATTACTAACTAAAATATCACACAACTATTCACAGAGAAGCTCAGGAAGACGTCTGCTTCCAGGTCACTTCTTCCGGTCTTCTCGATACCGTCTTCTCGAAGCGATTCTCGTCTTCTAGGGAAGACCGGGAGGCACAGGCCTAGTCCCCGACTTCCAACTTCTCGAAATAACAAAACAACTCACCACGCCACTCAGGATTCGTACCAAGCCTCTCTTAACACAAAAGCAAAGCAAATCCACTCTTGATACAAATTGTGTACAGTCGACTTCCGAAGACAGTCTTCCGAAGATGTTTCAATCTTCCGAAGCGTCTTCTATTCAAGGTTTCGGGAGTAGAGAGATGGTAGGGTAGGAAAATTGATAGCTGGGATCGTCAATTTGAGGACGATGGTTAGGGAAGCTCGAATTGAACTCAGGAAGAAGTAGGAAGATGTTTGACGGAAATTGGGTAGCGCTTCCGCACCCAATGTCACAATGGGAAAAATGGAGATGGGGGGTAATCGATCAGGCTGCCTGCAAACAACCGGGGAAGCGCGGGAGATACCAAACAAAGGCGAGAAGCAATGAGAAGGGAAAAGAACATGGGAAGAACCTCTACAGTCTTCTGTCTGCTTCCCGAGTTGTCTTCGACCTTCCGTGCGCTTCTGGCTCTGGTCCTAGCTCAAACGCGACCCCATTGAGCTGCTTCCTTCGTCCGCTCCTGTCTACTCCTCAATCGATTAAGCCGTCCACCTCCGATTCCACTCAGCTGCATCCAATGTCAACTTCCAAGAGTTTCACAGGAAACACTTTTCACTCAGTACGCTTCCTGCGCTTCAGCAATTCGACCTCGCCTTCCTTCTGGCTTCTAATCGATCCTATCCTCACTCCATTTCACCTCGCTGCCTCCTTACTCGAAGCTCACCCTCTGAAATCGATCTTTTCAAGAAGCGTGCTTGCTGCGGGAAGTTGGAATGCGTTAATGCGCTTCATGCGCATCTTCCCCACAGATTAGAGGTTTCGACCCTAGATGGCTTACCCGACCTACCTAGCACCTTGGTGTTACCTAGTAGGTACACCTACTCCTTTACCTAGAAATTCATGGTTAGGCCTTCGCGGTCGCTGTCTTCCGGAAGATGGTTGTCTTCCGCCGTCTTCCGTCTTCCGAAGACGCAACTGAGAAGACGCTTTTCGGAAGACGGTCGTCTTCCGAAGAAGTCAACTTCTTATTACAAAAAGCTCATAAGATCATCTTCCTTCTAAGGAAGCAGTAATCTTAAGTAACAACGCTTCTTCAGTTATACAAACAAGTTATTAATCTTAAAAATTTCAAAAATTCGTGAATCTTGTAATTTGTGGGCACCACATACGCCCACCCTCACATGTTTGCGTCCCCGCAAACATCAGTGTTTCAGCACTTCTGTTCACGTCCAGTACTTCTTGACACGCCGCCCATTTACACGAGTGGTCATCAATGTACAGTCCAACTCTTCCAACTGCAAGGAGCCATTGTCGAAGACCTCCAAGACGCGATAAGGACCCATCCAGCGAAGATGAAGTTTCCCAGAGAACTTAAGATGTCGGTTGTCATAGAGAAGAACCAAGTCCCCATCTACGATGGTCACCTTCCTCAGCTTGCTATCGTAGTTCACCTTACGTTGCGCTTGTACCTCGTACGTCTTCTCCAAAGCTGCATTTCTGTCTTCTTCAAACTCTACAAAATTCAGAAGACGCTGCTCCTGGCTTTCTTCTTCTCCCATGGATACGGCTAACCTATAAGTTGGGACCTCTAACTCAATGGGCACAATAGACGTCATGCCATAAGTTAGGTAGAAAGGTGTCTTCTGGGTTGTGACTTAGGTGAAATCCTGAAAGTCCATAACACAGATGGCAATTTTGTGTCCCAATCATATGCATGGTTAACAGTTACCTTATTCAGGATGTTACACAGAAGACCGTTCGACTTCTCCGTCAGTCCGTTCGCTTTCTGGTTGTATGGCGTTGTCTTCCTATGCTTAATCCTGAAGAATTGGGTCAGGAGGGAGATAGTCCCATTTAAGAAATGAGTACCTCTATCTGATACCAATTCCAGCGGACATCCGTACCTAGTGATAATGTTATGCTAGAGGAACCTGGCTACTACGGCAGCGTCGTTCTTCCTTGTTGCTTCGCCTTCCACCATCTTGGTAGCATAGTCGGTAGCTATCAGAATATACCGTGCTCATGTTTTTCTAGCCACCGAGACGATAGACCCAACAAAGTCGATTCCCCACTTTTCAAAAGGAGCAAGCGGAAGAATGGGAGTAAGGGACCACCTAGTAGTAGCTGTTGGTCTTCCCACCCTCTAGCACGCATCGCATTTCCTGATCTCATGAAAAGTGTCCCGGTACATGGTCGGCCACCAGTATTCGAGGTCTAACATCTTCTTCACTGTGGTTTTCAGCCCGTAGTGACCCCCAGCATCTTCGTAGTGAAGATCTGTGATCACTGGTTTAATCTCTGAAGGCTCAAGACATCTTCTTAGCTTCTCGTCATGTCCCTTCCGAAACAGGATACCCTAGAAGATGGCATAAGGACCTGCCTTGTGTAAGAAGACAGCCTTCTGCTCCGCATCCAATCCCTCGGGATACTGTTGGTCTTCCAAGAACTTCCTCAAGTCCTTGAAGATCGACTCTTCTGTGGAAGTCGCAAAGACTGGATCAGAAGACCTAGTCTCGTCTTCTGGGAAGCAGGCGATATGCCCCCCTCAGATGAAAGTGTCTCTGCGAAAATTGAAAACAGCTTCTCGTCAGGGAACTCATCTTCCACTTCATCTTCTCGTCGTTCCGTCTCTAATCTGGATAGGTAGTCAGCATTAACATGCTGTCTTCCAGGCCTGTACTCAACTATGTAAGTAAATTCCTGGAGTAGAAGAATCCACCTAGCTATCCTACCAGACAAATCTGCTTTCTTTACAAGATGTTTCAAAGAAAAATGATCCACATAGAAGACAAACGGGTTGGCTAGAAGATAGTGTCTAAACTTCCTACAGGAGTAAATCATGCCAAGACACTCCCTTTCAGTTGTCGAGTACTTCTTCTCTGTATCACTGAGTTGTCTTCCCGCATAGTAGATGGGATAATCCTTCGTCTTCTCATCTTTCTGACTCAACACCACCCCTATGGCGAAAGCAGAAACATCCACATAGATATGGAAGACTCTTTCCCAATCAGGTGGTCTTAGGATAGGGGATTCCGACAAAAGCTTCTTCATTTCTTTGAATGCTTCCTGCTGCTCAGAAGACCAAATGTAAGGTTCGTCCTTCTTCAGCAACTTGGTGAGTCTTCCTGCTACCTCTGCATACATGTCAATAAACCTCATGTAGTATCCTACGTTGTCTAGGAAGCTTCTCAACTGAGTCAGGTTAGCAGGTGGGTGGAGTTTCATGATGACTTCCACCTTAGCACAGTCGATTTCTATACCTCTTCCGGAAATCCTATGTCCTAGCAAAATTCCCTCTGACATACCAAAGAAGCACTTCTCATGGTGAAGAGCCAAACGATGTTCTCTACACTTCAGAAAACACTTCCTTAGGAATATCAGGTGGTCTTCTTTCGATCCAAACACACAAAAGTCATCCAAGAATATCTCCATGAAAGTACGAAGATACTCCTTGAAGATTGTAATCATCAATCTCTGGAATGTGGCGGGCGCCTTGCATAAACCAAACGGCATTTGATTGTACGCATACGTGCCCCAATCAGTAGTGAAAGTGATTTTCGACTTGTCTTCTTCTCTAATTGAAACTTGGTTGTACCCAGAATACCCATCCAGGAAGCTATAGAACTCATGTCCTGCTACTTGGTCTAACACAGAATCAGTAAACGGTAAAGGATGATGATCCTTCTTCGTGGTCAAGTTCAGCTTCCGGAAGTCCTGACACACTCGGATCTTCCCTGTCTGTTTCTTCGGCACGATGACAATAGGAGCTACCCACTCACTGCTAAGTACTGGGAAGATGACTCTCGCCTTCAGGTACTGGTCAATCTGGTCCTTCACCATAAGCGAGTACTTGGGGTTGAGCCGATACTGTCTCTGCCGTGCAGGAACAACGCCCTCCAGCAAGTCAATGCGATGCTCTCCCAACTCTCGAGGTATGCCCTTCATGTCTTCTATGGTCCACGCGAAGACATCCTGGAACTCCGTCAGAAGTTCTCGAAAGTCTTCTAACTGCTGGTCCTCGATCACCTTGGACAAACTTCAGCTTCTTCCCAGGAGCAACCTCCATATCTTGAAGATCATCCGGGTTTACCATTCCTTCAGTGTGACTGTACTCACTGGCACCAAAGTAGTCCGGTTTGGGAGCTTCTTCTGGTTCAGATTCGTCTTCTGGAAGACCAACTATCAGATCTTCCGAAGGGAAGACGGTATTCTCGTCTTCTGGAAGACCAACTGTCGGATTTTCCGAAGGGAAGACGATACTTTCGTCTTCTAGAAGCTCTTCTTCCGCAACCTCGTAGCACTCAATGTATCCATAGATCACGTCTTCTACTATCTCCGCTACTTCTGTAGTACACAAGTTATTCACCACAAACTCATTATATCGTTCATCACTATCAAAAGACGCAGCTGAGTCTTCTGAAGTGTACCCCTCTATTGTAGAAGGTGTTTTATCTTGGTGTCCAATCTTGATCCAAGGGAGCGAGACTTTGGTCTTCTCACCTGGCTTGGGTGTAGGATTGGGAAATCTCAAACGATGTCTTCTCCAGTCGGTATTTACATTTGCAGCATACAGCCATGGTCTTCCTATCAACACCAGATATCCAACCTTAGCTACAGGTCGCAAAATGATGTAAGTGAGGTAAAAAGATACTCCACCAATTACCGTCAAGACATCTTTCAGTTGCCCCAAAGGTCGTCTTCTGGTCTGGTCTACCATTCTGAGGATTCTCGGAGTAGGCTGGAACTCAGTGAAGCCTAGGGCATGCGCCGTTTCTTCAGTCATGATGTTAACTCCGGAGCCGGAATCAATGGGTACCTTCTTCAGAAGACAGCCATGGATCTCCATATCAAGTTCTGGGGCTCCCAAGTCCTCATGCTCTATCCTTAGGATCGGGGTGCTCTGGGGAAGTCTAGCTGTCCTCCTCTTCCTCAATCCTCGAAGCACGGATTGTAACAGTTTCCTGTAACCAGCGTTGTCATCCAACCGTTGTTGGAAGGTTACATCCGCCTTCTGATTCCACAAGTCTCGCAAGAAGTCCTAATGGGATCTCTTCAGAAGAGTGACTGGTGTTTCCAACAGAGAAGATGTAGTAGCTGCTTCCTTGGGTGGAAGACTAGAAGAGTGTCTTCCCTCAGTGGATGCTCCTTCTCCATCGAAAGAAAGAGCAAAAGAGTCTCAGAAGGAGAAGGATAAGCCGACTGCATACAAACTACAGTCGGACATCGAGGCTGTAACAGACTTGAAGGGAGTCTTGGAAGATCGCATTCTAAATGCGAATGTGGAGTTTATCTTGAGAGAGGTTTTAGGCATTGCTAAGCGTGAGTTTCATGATGTCTTCATCGACATCATCAAACAAAAATGACAAATTGTGAGTGAGACTGTTTTTCGCATGCTTTGGATACAAGGTTGTCTATGGATAAGGAGAGAGAGCTTGCAAAAGTGCAATGTATATTCTTCAGAAGAAAAAAGATCAAAGGTGCAAGGTACATTTTGAGGATGAAGAGGAGGATGAAAAACAAAGCTCAAGTTATTACAGTCACATTCACTGGACTCGAGGTACTATAGAGATATGGTAAAGATTGGAGATTTAGATGAGTATGTGGTTGCTCTGATTGATCACAGATCGAAAATCAACATCATGTCAGAAGAATTATACAAGAGGAAGAAGTGACATATCGACATAGAGCATGGGTGCGTCATAACGGCAGCCAACAACACAAGAGGAGATTTGTATGGAGCTTGTCTAGACGTTAGAGTGCGCATAAGTGATGTTGCTATCAAACAAAACTTCTTTGTTCAGGAAGCAACATCAAACCCGCTCATTGATGATCAACTTTTCATCACAGCAACTCAGATGGAGACGAGGGTACTAGACACGGATCTGCTTATGCTAGGATCCAAAGTCAAGATGGAAGAAAGCGGTATAGTTCTTAATTATATCAACAAATCACGAGCGTAATCAAAATCGTCTAAGAGAAAAATTGCTTCCAAAGGTGAGCGAAGAGTTCAAGGATTTTTGTTAAGTACCACTACAGAGCGGGATCGTAGTGGTGCGCAGGAGAAGGTACTCTCGTTTGAAAGAGAAAGTGTCATTTGTACAGGGTTTGTCAAGTTTTCAGAGTGTGGGATTGTAGTTTACAAGAAAGTTGAAGCACTGAAAAGAAAAGAACAAAAATATTTGCGTAAGGTTGAGCTAGTGTTGAGAGAGTTGGGTGAGCTAGAAAGGGATGAATGGATTTCTGGTGTTTATGAGGAGGATAGGTTGGAGGATCCTCTGCGAGTGATCACGTCTATTGGTTGGGAGGATATGGATAAATTTGTGCAGATTTTTTCAAGGGAGGTCTATTCAGTGATCGAATCTTTTCGGGCACCTGAGGTTCGAGTTGAGACAAAATACAAAACAATGGATAAGAAGATAAAGTCAGTTGTTGGTTCTTTGCCGGATGACACTAACCAACAGATAAATCGAGCTTCAAGAGAAACGAGTTTGAGAGATCCTGCAATGATAAGACATAAGTTCACAAAGAAACCTTTGAAGAACTGAAGACTGGATCTGATGGGTCTCTTCTACCAAGAAAGAGGAAGTGCTTCAAGGAGATGCTTTCAAGACATGAGAGAGCATTTGTCTTTGAATCACATGAGATTGGGTGTGTAGACCCATATGTTATTATCTCGATGGTTATTTTCATAGTACCGCCTATGTCGTGGAATCTGAGATCAATTCCAGTACCATGGGCTCACTTGCCTAAACTGGTGGAGTTGTTGAAGGAGAAGATACAGATGAAGATCTTGGAGCTGTCATTTACACCGTATTTGAGTAGATGGTTTATGATACCAAAGAAGAATGAGTTGCTGCGATTCATCCAAGACATACAATCGGTGAATGCAGTAACCATCAGAAATGCTGAGGTGGGATCGATTGTGGATGAGTTTGCTGAGGCGTTTGCATGAAGCGTGATTTACTCAATGAGAGATCTTTACTCAAGATATGATCAGTTTCAATTAGCAGAGGAGAGTAGAAGCTTCACGACAATGAAGACATCTTTGGGGTTGGTTAGGATGTGTATCTTACCTTAGGGAGCTACCAACTCGATAGCACAGTGATGAACGAGATGAATAGAGTTCTAAAGGACTTCATCCCTGAAAAGTTGATGCCGTTCTTGGATGACATTCTCATCAAAGGATGTGTAGAGGATGAGAAAGATGAAGCATTATATCAGAAAGGATGTCGACGATACGTCATCTATCACATCGTAGATTGTGAGAAGATCATATCTCGACTTGAAGAAGTTCATCTCATGTTTTCAAGTGCAAAATCTACATTTGAGGTTAGAGAAGTTTTGATCCTTGATCATTTGTAGATCGTTTGATCGGAAACCAGACCCAAACAAAGTGGATGCTATTGGGAGGATGAAGGAGGTTTGCAACTCCTTGACAGAAGTAAGAAGATTTTTGGGTGCTTGTGTATATCACATTTGGATTCTTCATTATGCGCATGTGAATTCATTATATGGGTTGTTACGCAAGGATCATAAGTTCAGATGGGAGGAGAAGCATACATATTCAGGGACGGAAGCTGAAGTACTTACTATCATCTCTTTCAATTTTGGAAGGATTGATTACAAGGGTGTTAGGCCGATGGTTCTTATTGTAGATACAAGTTCGATTGCAATCGGATGGGCAGTAGGAGAGACAGATTTGCGATTAGGTTTGGAGCGAAGGTGTTAACAGCTCGTCAACGTTGTAGAGTTGAGAGTTTTCCTCGGGAAGGGCGGAACCTTCTGGCTGTGATATGAGCTTGAAGGTTGTGTTCAGTCTACTTAGGGAAGCACTAGACTCCTGGCTGTGGCTGGTTTGCTCAGAGGATAGGCTTCAGGTTACAAGGTGATACTGAAAAACGCTCATACAAGTCTCTTGGCTCTTCTGATATGTTCAGGAAGCAAAGTTCAGGCTTAACTAGCAACGATAAGATCTGACGGCGAACTTTGGCACTCAGGATTGAGAAATATGTGAAGGTTTAGACTTCAGAACTTCTCCTACATGTCAATGAGGTCCTACTGGAAACACATATGGAGTTTCAGCTTGAGATCAATTTAGAGCACCAAGATATGAGTAGAAACTTTCTGAACAGAGAAATTATGACAATTTCTGGTACCCAGCCAGCTATTTCGACCTATAACAGGAGATTGGCTTGATCAATTTCGAAGTTTCTTACAGGATTTGCAGTACACAGCTTGCTGAACACTCCTGTGAAGTTGGACCTCCTGATTGTACACAGAACTCCAGATTTCGTTCTCTGAAGTTGCTGCTCTAGATTGCGAGCTTTACAGACACCCTCTGCTTCAGCGGCCGCCCTGAATTACTCAGTAACTCAAATCACTTGAAATTTTTTTGACAGTCGTAGCCCGGCTGACAATGAACGCAACCACGAAGGTTTGAAGCGATTTCCTCAGTTCTGCTGCAAATGACACTCAAAAATCCAAATTCAACAGAAGTGCTGCAATTCTGACACAAATCGAACTTCAATCAGCCATAACTCTTTCTTTATTGCTCCAAATCGATCAAAATTTTCACTGACAGTGCTTGGCACGACGAGCTCATCTCTCCGTGCTCTCAGATTTCGCAATGTCCTCACCAATTGCTCGAAATCCACTCTAGAGCTCTGTTTCTATACTTAGAGTTTTATAAAAGACAAAAATGGACCAATGGGAGTTCATAGCTCCACTTGACTGTCCTTTTGTGCTTTAAACTACCTGGTAACTTATCTACACTCATAGGCTACCACGTCAAGCCCCCTAGAGTGCCAGCATAAAACTTAAATTATCTAAAACGACACGTAGCCCCAAAAAATAACTTAAATCAGCTAGAAAGGGTGCATGAGCGACACGCAAATACAACCCATGAGCTTAAACCCTATCAACATGGTAATCAACCTACTAAGACTCAAAATATATAACAGCTTCCAGAAATGGACTTCTCTGAGGTCTTAACTTCACTCAAAGAGACTAACGCCTGACAGAGAAGTGAATCATTTACTATGTGAAATGATACACATCACGACATCCACCCCCTCCAAACTTGCACATCCTCCGGCATGTGCCAACCTGTTCAGTCTTCTGCTTGTTCTTCTTTATCATCGCTCTCCTCCGCCTCAGTCTCTTCAGACACTGGGACGACGTCTGCTCTGACTCCAGAAACTTGAATAACTCAACTGACCCTCCGCATTTTTTGAACAATTTCACACGTTTGTCAGCCAGAGATAGCTTCAAAGGAGTACCATCCAACTCACGTAAACTATAGGTGGCATTCTCATACACATCTAGCACAACATAAGGCTCAAACTATCTTCGAGAGAACTTACGAAGTGTAGAATGCTGATTCTCCAACGTGCTATCATATATCAGAACCCAATCACCAACATGTATTGGCTTTGATCATAGTCGGTGAGTCTTGTCAAAACGTTCCTTGTTTCTTACTCGAGCTACCTTCAGCCTCTCCTGCGCATCAGCAAGATCCTCCTCCCTTCGCTCCAACTGCCTAATACGTAAAGCAAGGAGTGAAGCACGATCTATACCATCTTCCCACGGTAGCGTAGCCCATGTAGGAAAGTACTCCTCAGCAGGCATGATCGGTTTCTGTCCCAGCATAAGCTCAACTGGCATATAGCCAGTCGTAGTACAGTGTGTAGTTCTATCAGCCCACAAAGCAAATGAAAGTAGTCTCCGTCATTCTCTAGGTCTACCATCACATGCTTTCACTAAAGCATGAACGATAGAAGGGTGTCCTCGTTCACTCTTACCAATGCCCTCTGGATTCATAGCAGTGGTAAGTCGAAGCTTTACTCCATAACAAGCAAAGAACTCCTTCACTTCAACGCCTCTCAACTTGTCTCTATCTGCCCGTAATCTCCCAGTCGATCCATAACGACAGATGATATCTTCAAGCACGAACCTGCAGATATTCTCTGTAGTCTTCGTCCGTAGTGCTCGTCCCTCCACATAGTTGGAGAGATCCTCTCGAGCCAGCACCAAGTAACGCATCCGCCATAACCCCGGTGGCATCATCACAAGATCAAGAACCCACTGAAAATGAATACTAGGTGGATAAGTAGGTACAAGCTCATCTCTGTAACGGACCTTAGAGTAGAATTGGCAGTGCAGACACGACCCAACAAAGTCCACCACGTCTTGATACAAACCCTTCCACCAGTAACGCTCCTTCAGCTTCGTGTATGTAGTCCAGACTCCACGGTGTCCAGCCCACAAGGTGTCATGAAACTCTTTCAGCAGATTCAGCTTCGTCGATTGATCATCCACTACTCTAGCAAGCATTCCATCTCTTCTTTTCGGACGTTTTCACAGATAACTTTCATGTAGAAGATAACTGTACGCCTTCCGTCTGATCTCTTTGAACTCTACATCACTCCATCCTTCTCTTCTGCATAACAAACTCAGATAAAATCCAATATCGCGGAACTTTTCTGAGTAGAACTCCTCATTGAACGGCAGTGGTTCCAAGTCTGAAGTCTGCTGACCAACTTGGCACCAAACGTCTCTCTTCTCTTCATTCTCCACCTCTGCAAACATCTCATCCTCATCTGTATAACGAGCCCTACAACATATCTGCAACTGGATTGTCTTTCCCTGCTATATGCTTTAGCTCAGGGTTCAGACTCCGGACATAAGCAATTCATCACAGCATTGCTATGTCTGACGTATTGCAGTTCGCTATCATACCCAACAAAGGCAAACAATCTGTTTCTAATATCACATGGGCCCCTATCAAGAACTCTCGATCTACCTTCATAGCAGTAACAGCTCCCCACAACTCACGCTTCACTTGAGGATAGTTACGTTGTCTATCTGTTAAGATCCGAGCTCCAAATCTTGAAACAAACCGCACACCTTCTGCATCTTCTTGACCAACTGCCCATCCAATTGCCTTTGGACTCGTATCAACAGTCAGTACCACAGGTCTCCCGCTCTCGTAGCTAAGCCTCCTTAGTATAGGTAGAGACTTCAGAATCCCCTTCAGCTGCTCCATCGTCTCGTGATGTTCTTACCGTCAAGTAAACCTCTTTCTCTTTCTCAGAAGTGCATATAGAGGCTCGGCAATGTGTGCATAATGAAGAATACTCACACGAAAGAACACACAAGCTCCTAAGAACCGTCGAACCTCAGTGATGTTGGTGCAGTCAGCTATCCTTGCTATAGCATCTACCTTCTCTGGGTTCGAAAGCCTCCCAAAAGTACCACACAAATGACCCACCACCACAATCTCTGACATACCAAAATGAGATTTGATACCTGATAGAGTGAGATGTATCTCCTCCAAACGCATCAGAATCTTCTCCACATCCCGAATGTGGTCTGCAACGAACTTTCTGCATCCATCAGGAGTCACAGCTTCGTCTTTGTCTTTCACCGGACAGCCTTTCATGGGAATATCATCCAGAAACGAGATAGTGACCTCAGGTACAAACTCTCGTAACACCTTATGCATCGCATTCTGCATATGGGCTACTGAGTTTGTCGCACCCTGAGGAAGAGTACACATCCGCATCAATCCCCAAGGTGTACGTATGATAGTGAAGTCTCTACTTTCCAAAGCAAGCTGAAACTGATCATAACTTGAAAACAAATCTCCAATAGAATAGATTGACCTTCCAGCAAACGTCTCAGTTACTTCATCAACCACAAGTCCTGTTCCAACGTTTCGAATCGTGATGTTGTTGGCAGGCTACAAGTCTTGGATGAAGCGCAGAGCTCATGTCTTCTTAGGTACTGTGAACCATCGGCTAGAGTACGGAGCCATAGATGGTTCAAGAATACCCATATTGCATCCTCTCCTTCAGTAACTCAATCACCTTCGAGGGACTAGAATCGGCTTCAAGTCCCAAGGTACGTGAGGAACATTGAAGATAACCATCGGAGCTATCACACTAAGATCCACACAACTTATCTCCTCAGCCGAGAAAGAAAATGTCTTACCATGGCTAACTATCATCTGTTCAAAATCTCGTTTCTCCTCTTCAATCAAGAAGCCACTCCCTCCTATCTGGAGCTGCTCGAGTGTCTCTTGAGTAAACTTGTGTCCTACTTGTGTAGGATCTCTAAGCACAGGCTCAGCAGCCGCTAACTCCATCTGCTGCTGAGAATCAACAAGTAATTGGGTCGCCACAGGTCTCACCTTCCTCGCTACAGCTTTATACTTGGCGTGTACTTCCGCTTCCTGATGAGAGCCACACCAACAGACTGCATCCTTCCATCCATTCTCCAGTCTCGGATGAGGACGATATCGCAAGTACGAGATAATCTCCTCATAGACTTCACGAGAATGGATGGGGATCACCACCCTATCTCCCATCTGGTCCATCAACCTATCTACATCATCCAGCCAATGAACAAAAGATTGTACATCTACAAACTTCTCATAAACACCAGAAATCATCTCATCTTCCTTCATAACTCTTGTACAACGCAGATTTGCCGCACACCTCTCCATCTGCCTTCTACTCTTCTCAGTCAAACCCTCTATCCGCGTGAACTCACTCCAATCATCAGAACTGAAAGCCATCAAACCAGATTTCCAACTATGTACAGTGCAACTACTTTCTGAATCTTGAGCAGCCTCTCCATCAGTCTCCTGTGATCTCTCAGGCTGCTCAAGCGGGATCATAGTAGCAGTAGATCCATCACTCTCGCTATCCCGTCCTACGAGAGTGGTTTCTGAAAACCCTTACTCCTACAGATAGGAGAATCCCTCAAGGTCTGCCGGTTTCGTTCGTGAGTCGTAAGAACGGTCAGAAACTGCACAGAACGTCTATCAACTGGACTACGGATCCTAGCATAATGAGACCATCATCCATCACCTTGGTCTCCATTCGAACTGCAGTAATAGAAGGCTGACCAAGAATCACAAGATATGAAGCAGAAGATTGCACAAAGAAGTGCTAATCTACATCCACATCACCTATCTTCACCTTCACGTTTGGACAAGCGTCGTATAACTCACCCTTCTGGTTTTTTGCAGCTCGTAGCACCCAACCATGGTTCAGCTTGATAGGCCACTGACCTCTCTCGTACGTCTCCCGTGACATGATGTTGATCTCAGATCCGTGATCAACTAAAGCAGCAACAGGTTCAACCAAACTTCCAAGACGAACTCGTGTAGCAGTTGTAGCACGAGCCCAATGTCTCCTTCTGAAATCACTATCAGTAGCTGGACTCTCCTCGCCAGCTTCCTCATCATCGAACTCAATAGTGTTGGTACCAGCAACCAACGCTTCTTGCTGGTATCCCTTTTCATCAGCTTCTTGAAAATGCACCTTTCCAAACTCTACATCATTCACAGAAGCTCCTACCACATCTATCATTTGGCTTTCTACCTGCTCGGACATCACCTGTCTCTTGCGCTTGATGATGTCAATGATCAGTTCGTGAAACTCTCTCTTTGCAATACCAAGAACTTCCCGAAGACAAAACTCGATTCGTGCATCCAGTATCCTCTGCTCCAAGATGCTCTTCAGATCAGTAGAAGTTTCAGTATCAGCTGCCAACTTGTAAGCCGGTCCCTTCCCTTTCTCTTGGACAGTAAACCACCTACCATCAATCGTTGGCTCCTGCTGGGATCTCTACACGTCCTCCATAGGACCTGGTGCAGGTGGAGGAGCTGCAGAAGTAGACGGGATGTCCTCAGGAAGAGCCGCTCGTCTCTTTGTGACTCTCCGTCTATCCCCAGTCTCCTCAGGAACTCCAGTATCAAGTTCAGAGGCTTCTCGTCGCCTCTTTTCCTCCACAGAAGCATCCTGCCAGTGAACGTGTCTATCTACATCCAAGAATGCTCTAATAGAAGCAGCATCTACAGGATCTCTCCATCCTGTGATCCTACGAATAGACTCGGCTCCTCTCTTCAGTATCTCAGAAGGAACTGGAGTCACACTCTTCTCAGCAGTCTTATCTAGCAATGTAAGACTAGAAGAGACCTCAATATGCCCAACATATACATCAGAATTTACCAGCGGTGTCATTAACGCGGTTGCTGTTGCAGCCGCAGCAATCTGAGGTAGACTCCTCATGCCTCCTCGTCCAAACTACGTGCTCAACGGCTCTCCAGTAGAAGAAAGGTGCAGCCTACCGTTCTCATAGCGAACCACACCATCTCGCAAAGCAGCTGTGAGCTCTTGACAGTCTCCTCGGAAATGATCAGGACTGTCACACCAAATACATCTACGAACCGGAGCTCCTCCTGGACGTGCAGCAGTAGGCGCCGGTGGCTGCTCTCTCTGCAATCCAGCTAGCTCTACCTTCAGCTCTCGCATCTGCCGAATCAGGTCTTCAATCTGGTTCTGTTGACCATGGTTCTCCGCAGGTCTCTGAACATGTGCCCTTTGTGCCGGAGCTGGCACAACTGGCATCAAAGGAACTACAGATGGGACAACAGGTCTGGGGACAAGGGCCAAAGGCTGCTGTACTTGAGGAGCAGCATAAGGTGGAGTGACCACTTCTGCAAGCGGACGTCCTCCCACAGCCACTCTTCCCCTCCTCTGTCTTGTCAGTACAGCCACAACATCCTCAACTCTCCCCCAATCCATAGTAACACCTCTCTCAACAGATCGATCAGCCAACATAAAACACAACCGATCTGCCGTAGCATCATCGGTAGCTTGCAAGAAAAGCTCTGTTCTCCTAGCATCTAGGGTTATTCGCTCTAGAGTTGAAAGTTGCCGGTATCTTCGATCAAACTCTCTCAGCAACTCAGGTTCATCATACGACCAGGTTGCTGCTCAACCCAGTCTAGAAATGTCCTTCTAGTAAATCTCTCCGAATCCTCCTCAAGAAACTCCTCTCGAAGAGATCGCTCAAAACTCATCCAGATTCCAAGGTTTCTTCTCTGTACATCCCTAACTTGGTCCCGCAACTCAGGAATGACAGCTAACTCAAAGCTTGCTATCATCTCAGCATCAGTAACCTTAACCAGCTCCATCTCTCCTCTATACTCACGCAGATATCTAGAAATATCTCTAGCTTCAAACCTTCCACATCTATTCACAATAGCTTGCAAAGCCTTGGTGGATTTTAACTCACCCCCTCCAACGATCGGATGTTGTTGGACCAAGGCCGCAAACGTCTTCAGAATCTCAGCCGTATCCAGACCAGGTATAGAGGTCGCTGCACTCACAGGTGCTACCGAAGGTGCTGCAGTAGACGTAGATGCAGCAGCCGCAGCAGCAGCGCTCTTGCGATCCATCTTCTCTCCTTGTAGTAAACTCAACCTCCTCAATCAATCACCCCAAGAGCTCTCAGTGGAAGCACCAGATGTAGAGTTGAGAGTTTTCCTCGGGAAGGGCGGAACCTTCTGGCTGTGATATGAGCTTGAAGGCTGTGTTCAGTCTACTTAAGGAAGCACTAGACTCCTGGCTGTGGCTGGTTTGCTCAAAGGATAGGCTTCAGGTTACAAGGTGATACTGAAAAACGCTCATACAAGTCTCTTGGCTCTTCTGATATGTTCAGGAAGCAAAGTTCAGGCTTAACTAGCAACGATAAGATCTGACGGCGAACTTTGGCACTCAAGATTGAGAAATATGTGAAGGTTTAGACTTCAGAACTTCTCCTACATGTCAATGAGGTCCTACTGGATACACATACGGAGTTTCAGCTTGAGATCAATTCGGAGCACCAAGATATGAGTAGAAACTTTCTGAACAGAGAAATTATGACAGTTTCTGGTACCCAGCCAGCTATTTCGACCTATAACAGGAGATTGGCTTGATCAATTTCGAAGTTTCTTACAGGATTTGCAGTACACTGAACACTGTTGCTGAACACTCCTGTGAAGTTGGACCTCCTGATTGTACACAGAATTCCAGATTTCGTTCTCTGAAGTTGCTGCTCTAGATTGCGAGCTTTACAGACCCCCTCTGCTTCAGCGGCCGCCCTGAATTACTCAGTAACTCAAATCACTTGAAATTGTTTTGACAGTCGTAGCCCGGCTGACAATGAACGCAACCACGAAGGTTTGAAGCGATTTCCTCAGTTCTGCTGCAAATGACACTCAAAAATCCAAATTCAACAGAAGTGCTGCAATTCTGACACAAATCGAACTTCAATCAGCCATAACTCTTTCTTTATTGCTCCAAATCGATCAAAATTTTCGCTGACAGTGCTTGACACGACGAGCTCTATCTCCCCGTGCTCTCAAATTTCACAGTGTCGTCACCAATTGCTCGAAATCCACTCTAGAGCTCTGTTTTTAAACTTAGAGTTTTATAAAAGACAAAAATGGACCAATGGGAGTTCATAGCTCCACTTGACTGTCCTTTTGTGCTTTAAACTACCTGGTAACTTATCTACACTCATAGGCTACCACGTCAAGCTCCTAGAGTGCCAGCGTAAAACTTAAACTACCTAAAATGACACGCAGCCCCAAAAAATAACTTAAATCAACTAGAAAGTGTGCATGGACGACACACTTTGAGGTCTTAACTTCACTCAGAGAGACTAACGCCTGACAGAGAAGTGAATCATTTACTATGTGAAATGATTCACATCACGACAACGTGCATACCCGCAAGTGAAGAGAGAACTATGGGGTATTGTTTCAGTCATGAAAATTGTGAAAGAGTATTTGGTAGGAGCAACAGTGGTGGTTGAAACTGATTGTTTGACGTTATTATGGATGATCATGAATTGTACGACTCCTGGTATTGTGATGTACGATGGATCGCATATATCAAGTCGTTGAATCCGGAGTTTAGTCATATCGTAGGGAAGGATAATCCGATGACAGATATGTTATCTTGAGCTTGATATGATGGGGAGGATGAAATGATTGAAGATACTGACGACGTGGATATAAAGTTCTATTCGATTGCATACACATGAAGGGAAGATGAGTTATTTGTTGAAGAGTTGTATGACGATGAATTACTTGACACTAGGAGGTACCTTAGTACGATGGTTAAGCAAACAGATAGGACGGATGAGAGGTTTTAGAGAGTTCGAAGGAAAGCTTACAACTTCATGTTGCATGATGGATTTTTTTGGAAGCGCAGAAAGGTAGGATATTGATACGAGTGATTGCGACAAGGAAGATCAACAGAAGTTGCTTAGAGCATTTCATGAGAGTCTTTGGGCTGAACATCGAGAGATTTGGGTCACTTTTACAAAAATGAAAGAGCGATATTGGTGGAAAAACATGTACAAGGATGTCGTATCTTTTGTGGAGTCTTGTTTGACATGTCAGATGTATTCAAACATTCGACATCGAGACGGATTATACCCGACTTATCCATTGACAATCCATTTCAAGTGGGTCGTAGACTTGGTGACTATGTCAGTTGGATTGTGGAAGATGAGATACTTGATACTTGCTCGAGAAGATCTTTCAAATCGAGTTGAGGGTAGGGCGCTTCGGACAAAGATCTTGGAAGAGGTTGTTTGTCGATATGAATGTGCGAGAAAATTCATAGCAGATCGGAGAGAGTTAGATGCACATGAGGCTCGTGAATTCTTCGCAAGATGTGAGATGAAGTTGTCACTGACAACTGCTTACAACCTCGAAGACAATACCAACAGCGAACCGCGATTATTCGCTCATTGTGAAGGCATTGGTGAAGGCCTGCAACGAAAGGATGAGCGAGTGATCTCGACTCTTATCATTTGCGTTATGAACATATCGAACGACGTACAGCTCGGTAACATGTTACATGCCGGTGGAGCTCATGACACGTTAGAAACCTATCATGCTCATTGAAGAACACGTTCTGACATGGAGTGTGTTACCTTGAGAGGATAATCTGACAAAGGAAAAACTTCTTGCTATTCAAATTAGACAGTTAGAGAAAAGACCTAAGGATATTCAAGTTACTTTTTATAGACTAAGAGAAGCACGGTTCAAGAACAAAGTCAGATTTGATCAGCGACATAGTATAAGACCTAAAGGAATCAAGGAAGGTGATTAGGTGTTAGATTGAGAAATTGAGAGATCCAATGCATGCACGCAAGGTGTCATTGGGTTCATCTATGCAAACTATACGTTGGTTAAGACGGTTCGTGAAGAGGTGGATCGAGGAGTGTGTTCTGAGAGAAATTGAGACGCAGAGAAAGAGTTTGGAAGGCTTCAGTACATGCGAAGGAGAGTTGGATCATTCGGACTATTCAGACCATTCCGGAGTCCAAACTTGTTGTCAGAACCCCGAGTTCTTCAGGAAATTGAAGACGATACGAAGTTTCATCGGGCGATTTGGGAGTTATGGGTGAAATTGACTCGTAGAGAAGCGCTTACGTCAGTTTTTCATCGTCGGTGACTTGATGTTGGATTGTTCTTCGCGATCTGTGAGCTAAGCTCTTCGTTATTGGTGCCTATGCAATCCAAATGACTTGTTTGGAATCTTGTTGGATTCAGGGTAGCTAGATCTACCTATCAAAGAAGACTAGTCTTAGATTAGACGATTCGTTTGGATGGTGTGTGTGATTCAAAGTCACAAGAAGGAGTTTTTGGAGGTTCGATCATCTATGATTGAAAACCGATGATATCTCGGCTGTCGAGAGTTGGATTTGAGAGTTCTTGGGACCAACGGAGTCAGGAAGGAATGCTTTATCGACATCCAAAGAAGAAAGTTCCTATATAGATTTTTTTGGGTTCCTTCGCTACGGTTTTCGTCTTTTTGAGTTCGTTAAAGTTCTAGTTGGTTATGTATAGCTTGTGATAGCTAGCTTTAGCTAAGGGCTTGTACATGGATGTTGTTTGAATTTGAGTTTGAATTGTGTGATACTGGTGCAGCTCTTTTTGTTAGCAAAGGGATGTTTCTTTTGCTTTGAGCTATGCTTCGGTAGTTTTAGATCTAGGTTGAGATTCATGGACTCGTTTTAGAGTTTGATGTAGATTATAGACCGCTCCGATCTGTTTCTTAATTTTGTGTTCTTAGGGAAAAAAACCGGTAATGTATATAAATTAGGAGTTGGTATATATTACGACGGTCGTTCTCGTGCTTGTCTCTCTTTGTCTTGTCTCTGTTCAACATTACATCTCCACAGTCAGGAACCTCGCATTGCTCCATTGGTGTAGACTAAAATCAACGAAATTTGTCCATATGACATCCAATAACACATGCAATAATGCAAAAGATAAAAATCACCAAAGTCATCTTTTGGATACCGAAGATAGAATTCTGCAAGAAGAAACATCCACACAAAGCCCACGCACACTTCGTGACCCTAAATGACCAACAAGAACCACTCAAATTCATGGATTTTACCAATTCTGACGTAAATCTAGTTTTGGTTCTCGATAACACAACAAGAGCTCTTTTGAACTCAAACGGACTCCGTTTCAAATAATTTTAGTTACGTTGAAAGTGTCTTCCAAACGTGCTTCTACTACATGCTTTGTGGACCAAAATCGACCACCACAAAGAATTTGACTAACGCCTTCGCGCATCAATCAAATGTTGAATTTCAAGAAAATGACAAACTGTAATCAACAACCAAAATTCAATCCAACAATGACCAAACCTCCAGCAAGTCACTTCGCGAATATACAAATTGGAAAGTATCATCAATCTACGACCACTCTGAGATACTACTGGCAAAAAGTCCACGACTTGATTTCTCTCAATTAAAACTTCGCGAAAGACTAAACACAACGAGCATTCAACCAATCTAAAAACATATGCATAAACATCTATCAACCAACAACAAATTATTCACGAATCAAACCAAATTCGCTCTATACTTGTAAAGAATCCAAATTCTATTCACTAAACACATCTACCATAACTAAAACTTCTAATACTCAAACTCTAGAAAAATGAAAGATTGCAAGATACAACTCTTTAATACTCTCAACCCAAAAACTCTGCTATCGATATTAACAACACTATTAGAACTACTGACACTAACGAATTAACTACGAGCATCACTTCGCACCCTACCGGGCTAACAATTGACATGATATCCTAAACGTCTACATTGAATCTTTCACGAACAAAATGACACTTGGATAGCCTTGTGTATTTGCTATCGAAGAGACTGGGAGTTGGATCTTCCAATGCCAGAGTGCTCTTAATGCCACCACCTGCATTACTTGGCAACAGAAGGTATCAACTCAAGGCCACAGAGGATATGTATCTTTCCTTGATTTAAATGTATTCAAGATGGTTTGATTCGGTCAACCATCAATGAATCGGTGTAAGTAGCCGTGAAATATTCTAAAACCCAAAGAGATTGGGAGTTGGATCTTCCAATGCCGAGCGCTCTTAATGCCACCACCTGCACTACTTGGCAGTAGAAGGTATTAACTCAAGGCCAGGGATTTGTATCTTTCGTTGATTTAGATGTATTCACGATGGTTTGATTCGGTCAACCATCAGTGAATCGGTGGTAGTAGCCGTGAAATATAAAACCTGCCGGAGCCACTGACGCTAAATCTTACGATGTGAATGCAGCTCAAGAGCATGGGTGAAATCCATCCATCTTCAAGGACTTTCTGGTTTCCGCTGTTTGGGGCTATTCCTCAAGCACCCGTATTGGTGGACAAAGTGACACATAAGTAACACCAAAGGTTTTGCTGATTCCCTAACTACCGTAACATACTGCAAACAACAGCTAATGCAGCTCCTTGGGCGTATGGAGCAAATTTGTGTTCCGCGTCTAACTGTTTGTTGCGCGTAACTTCAAAGGATGAAAATTCCTGGTTGATGGATGAGTCAGAAGTTATCCAGCTATCATACTTCTAACAGTCGACATCATCCTCTCTTCCTGACTGCGTTCAGCAATGCTTCGTCGTTCCGTCACGCTACTGTTTGGAAGTCCCCCTTCCTTGGTCCTGCCATGGCTCTTGTGGTTACAGGTCGGCGGACCAGCTACGGTCGAAGTTTAAAACCTGAAACAAGTCCCGCAGCACAGCTACTCTCAACTGACTGAATTCAAGTCCCATCACAACCTACTTAGAAAAGCCTGTTTTCGAGGTAAGGGAGATAGGATTGCAAGTGTTTTGAAAGATGTTAAATAAACACATGATCTTTATGCAGAGAAAGTCGTTGTGCTCTTTCTCACCCCAGAGACCAGCTAAACCTTCAGCGCCGCAGCCAAAATGATGTCGTGCTCAATCATACGGGCTTCCCTTCCCATGTCTCAAGACTTCCAGAGCCGGACAGTGCCATCAACTGATGACGTTAGCATGCAGTTTTCCTTCGGGTGGTACGAAATGCCTGTTATCTGTACGCAACTCCAACACGACTGTAAGTTAGATCATCTACTCAGCCGCTGAGAGTTCGAATACTGCTCAACTCGCGCAGTAACGTCTGACTGACTTGCTTTCTACGACAAGCAGACAGGAGAATAAGATACAACGCTAGCTTATAGCTTGAAAGAAGCGGTGTAGCATCGACTAACTGATGATGAAGCACCATAAGGGTGACTTGGATGGATATATTGCAGCACTGAGCTCCCACACTACGTTTAAGTCCAAGATGCTCTGGCGCTGCTTTGCGTTGCAGGCAGAAGAACGCACATACGCACCACAGAAGCATGGGCCTTGAAAGACGAAACCAGAGATGGATCCACAAGATCCCAGAAGAAAACACGGCCATCTTCAGATCCACCGACGATGTGAGCATCGTCGTTGCTCAAACAGCTGTCCATTTTGTAAGACTGCAAACAACAGACAGTCCAACAATATCATCAACATCATCTCAAGACTCGTAGCAAATCATATCACTACCATATTTCACTGTCACAAATGAGAGATAAAACGACCACCGACCTTATTTATGTGTCCTTTATACTCTTGAAGGAGCTCGCCACTCGACCTGCAAAAGTCCATTCATGAGGCAGACCGAGCACCACTTTTGTAGATGCTTCTTTCACCGACAAAACGCAGAAGAGTAGATGTATCCTCTTAAAGTGCGATCATGATTTGAACATAGGGTGGAAAGTATCCAGAGCCGGAACATCCAGATTAACACCTATGGATATCAGTCTAGAGAATTCTGAAGCTATAGTAGCAGCGAGCGGACTGACCACATAAAATATTCAACGATAACTCTGGGGAAGTGAAGGAAGAAAACCTGTCAAGCAGGCGCAAACTCGAGTCGAGACACCCTGCCAGCAAACAATTTCCATCGTTCGACAGAGTGATGCAAGTCACCGCTTGCCCCAACGTATCCACCACTTCCCTGAAAGGAAAGGACGGACGGACACTTAGCGAAGACTTCTCGACGGAGACACTCCAGTGAGCCGATGCCAACAACAACAAACAGCCAGCCGCGCCAGGTCTAGCAAACTGAAATTTGGAGATTAGGTCACGAGGTAGAGAGAGAGCGAGCTTTGTCAAATCTGAGCCGGCACCTGTAAGTGGAATAGCATCACATATCCTACCTGCCAACTCTGATATCGAAGGTTCTGACGGTGCCATCCACAGAAGCGGCAATAATCTCCGTCGAGGTCAGAACAAGGGATGTCACGGAGTCTGCAAACGAATCGATTTTCTGCAAATCATGAGCAATTTAGTCTGCGATTCTCTTTGATTTCACACGAGAAGAGGAGGTCCAAACTCCTTTCGAGCGAGGACCGCCGAGCAGCAGTAGCAAGTAACATGCCGCCCGACCAAAATCACGGACCTGGATGGGTTCGATGCTATGTGAGCGACAATCCCAAGCCCGCACTGATTTATCATAGCCTCCAGACACAATCGCTGCTCCGTACTCGTTAAACTTGACGGTGTTTACCTGCAGAGGCGCCAGAAAGATGTGAGAATTGCGGCGCTGCGTCCGTCGGCGAAGCAGCTAAACAAACAGGGATGAGCACTGGCACCGCATGGGCAAATGCCGCGGCAACAGACAAGAGACCTCACTGTCATGGCCGCGAAACTTTCGAATTATCCTCCCAGTAGCCACATCCCAGTAGAACAACTGTCGGTCTCCTCCACACGAGCACAATTTCGCGTTGTCTCTGCCGTTGCGAAGCACACCAATGAAGCAAACTGCGAGTCAATAAAAATTCAGCTCAAGTGAAAGTATCGACTTCGTCAGTTTGTCAATCAGCAACACGACGGTTGTTCGCACAGGCGTTTCATAAGTGAAACGTCCGAAGCGCGAAGTGGCAAAAAGCAAACTGGCTTGGAAATGATTTCTTTAGCTCAGTCGAATTTTGAGCGAGAAAATGATAAAAGATCTACTCACTTGGAAACACCAACATCACGGACTTCGCGAGCGTGTCCAGAGTAGGACTTTATAGGCAACGACTTGTAAGGGTTCCACAGCCGTAAAGAACGATCCTTTCCGCAAGTCAAGCAATAATTCCCGTCTGTGTTGAATCGCACAGCCAGCACACCGCCCTCGTGACCACGCAGCACTCCGGCTTCCTTGCTCGGCAGTTTACTCGTTGCCATGGCGTACTTCAACCCTACTTCCAGGAGGAATCTTATGTCTCCTCGTCGATCAAATTTCAGGCGAGGTGGACAACCTCCAACATACGATAATGGTGAGTGCGGACAAAGTGTTAGCAAGCCAAACACTTCGAGGACCGATCCATGCTGCGCTGGCTCGGAGAATTCAGAATCCAGCCCTTCTGTATACTATGAATGCCTGCCTCCACCGCATTTCGTTGGAAGGGAACGCGATACAGTAGAGAGGAAGCATAAAAGAAATCCCGTGAACAAGAATCTTGGAGAAAGCCATCCGTGAAATCCAGCTCTCATTCTCCGGGATCATCGAGCAAGATAAAACAGACTTCCCTCCGGGCCGAGATGACCATCCGTCTCTAGAGGGAAGGAAGACTGCCAGAAAATCTCCACAGAGATAGGCGTGAGGCTGCAGACTTCAGCTCACACTTGACTCGGCAGGACCCCACCGCGGAAACGACCCGCCTTAGACTAGCGAACCAGTATAGGGATTTATGATAGAGAGCGCGTGTAGGCAATCTGCTGAACGAACTACGGAAGGAAGTGGTATAGGCTCAAGGAGAAACCAGCAGTCAGGATGGTAGCACTGACTAGAGAGCTTCAGAGAGTAGGAAAAAGATTCAGCAGAGGAACAGTGGAGCAGTAACAGGTGCAAACATGAGTTTTCCTCTGTAAGGATACAATCTAAGTTCCAGCAAGAGGAAAGAGCAATCGGAGATTTACGCAGCAAACGGGTCTGCTGTGAATGGAAATGGTGGATGATCGATCATGGAGCCAATCCATCGGTAAATATGGCAACTGTTTATTCCGTAAGTCCCGAAGGCCGCCGAGGGAGCTTAATGTGTCGGGAGGCGGGAGGCACTAATAGGAGCTGCATCGAGAAGGGAGACAGAGGTTCACAGACCCAGTTGAGCATCCTCTCTCACGAATGCAATCGTCGTCTTTGATCTAGGTTCTGGCTTCCCATGCTGTCTCGAAGAACACAAGTAGGAGATTTGTGTGTGCGAGGCTATTTACCATGAATCATCACGACCAATAATTTATCACTTTGAGCATACATCGGACCTATCCAAGTGTGCGGGAATTGTGCTGTACCAGCGGAGTCTGCATTCTGTAACTTCTCCTACCGGAAAAGATGCCCTATACTCCTCGAGCAACTTGCCCGTTCAGAAAGGCAAGACATCCATGCAACGATGGCAAATGACAATTGTTGCTTAGAAGTAGCGAAAATCTCCTTCATGGCTAGTTGACTGAACTTCAAGATGATAGAAAACCTGGACAGTATTCTGACAATTCAACATTACTCAAAGTCCGAACGAGATGAAGAAAGTAGAAAAATTTGAATTCATATAAAAAAGGATGTTGGAAACAACATTCTAGAGTGTACGAAACTGTGTTGTCCTACTTCTCTATACCGGAAAACATATGGTTGCGAATCGCAAGAAGCCAAGTTAGTTGTTTGGTGTGGATATCCTCTAGCCATCCACCATCAACATGTAAATCTTGTCTACAACTACTAGAAGCACCTCTTCCATCACTCTCTTGTCGAATTGAGCTGAAAGTTCTGAAAGTGGCAGTGACAACGTTCTTCAAAATACAACCCGTTCTTCATTCGACATACGTTCTGTCCTCCCAGTTCAGATGGTGGATTACATGGACTCTTCAGATGGAAACCACATGTAGGCAACATCCAAGTTTCTAACGAGAGGTACGATATCGAGCGTTCCTTCTGCAGTGATGTAAGAATCAAACACTTCAATCACCTATCCACTAATGCCTTCGATAAAGCTAACTCCGATCCAAATGCACGAAAGTGTGAGTGTATTTCATCATGTTTTCTTTGGCACACAACTGCTTCTCTTGGCATCGTTGACTTCTTGTAACATGTGGTCAGCTCAAGTCCTCCAAAAGCATATCTCTACTCGCATAGAGCTTTGTGCACTTCTTGTAGTAATAATCGACAATACTTCGAACCATATAACTGATCAACATCAGTTATATATTCAGAGTCAAAGATCTTTGTATCCGATAGTGCTCTAGCTGCTATATCATCCGCATCCACATCTTTAGAATAAGGATCAATCACCTTGTTTTGTTTCGGGATGTATTTGGTGCAGAAGAAGTTGTACAATACATCTATGAATTTTGTTTTGCACAAAGCACAATCTTTCCTTCTCGATGCATATGGCCAAAAGCAATTGAAATGATATTTACAATTGCAAGTGCCAAGTGTCACAGACGGAAGGAAACCAAGAGGACGTTGACAAACTGGACAAGCTGCATCCCCGTCCTTCCTTGCAGAGAAAATGGATTTGAATTCAAGATACATATCTGGATGTTCCATGAAACTCTCGAAATCCTCTGCGAATATATCCTCATATTTGCGAGTGACATTGAGATTTATGTCTTGGTATTTTTTTCATCAAGTGAAGATTTCCATCAATATGTAGTTCCATGAACTCCTTTTCAAATATGGCACTCAACACCTTGTTTGAATCAGCCAAAGATTCACAAGTGCAGACAATCTTTACGCTCTTGCATGTGTTGGATTGTCTCCTTCAACACATGCAAGTCACGCATAGTCTCCACCTCTTGACGCTCTTCTCGTCAAGAGGTGGAGACGATCCACCAATTCGTAGCAATTGTTGGATCATACCTCGAAGATTGTCAACCGCACTTGGATCAAAACGTCTCAAAGCTGTCTCCTTTGAGGACAGATCTGCAATTGGAGAAGACACATTGTTATCTTGTCCAAGTTGATCACTTATAGACATCATTGGAGTTCTTGACGGACCTTCTCCATCTCTAGTGTGTACATACTAGCACGCAATGCATCCTTCATGATCGTTCTCTCCATCTTTGATAAGTGAAAGAATGTGGTTGCTTCCGTTGCTTCTCCATATGCCATAAGAGCTTTTCCTTTGGCATCTTTGTCCATGACATGTCAATCTTTGAACGTTTTCGCTCTGGAGATGTATTGTCAAATCTGCTCCTTGAAAGTCCTCCTTGACTCTTAGTTGACTACATCTTCGATGACTCCGAGGATGATTCGCCAGAGCTGCTCTTTGAATCTCTTATTGCACTTGTAATGAACTCCATCGTGGGTGATTCAATATGAACTGCATCACGTGTCTCACCAACAGAAGAAACCGGAGACCCTGTCCCAGTTGAGTGTTCAAGATTACTGTCTTCATCCGAACACATAGAAATATCTATATTTTCAGTGAATGGTGGAACCAAAGTACCCATCTCCTCTATCCTCGAAACCTCCTTCGCTTGAGATATCTCTAGCACCACTTCTTTGCCAATGAAATGTTGGGGACGAAACACCTGTTGGTGAGTCCGCCTCCTCGTGTAAAATCTCCTTTATAACACTAGTTCAAATGATCAATACATTCTTATCTAAAGAGGATAGAATACATATCCAAAATCTAGCACTATAAAGAACTTCACAACTTATTATTTCGTTTATGACACTAACCCAAATGCTCAAGTCATCACAGTCCAAACAAGTACCTTGCACAGAACACTTAGTTAACTCTGATAGATTCGTTCAAAGCACTAGCCAAAATGCTCAGATCACCCCAATTCAAAAAAGAATCGATCCCAGTCCAAACAAGTACCAGTGCACAGAACACTTAGTTAACTCTGGTAGTTTCGTTCACAGCACTCGCTAAAATGCTTAGATCACCCCAATTCAGAAAAAGAATCGATTCGCAGATCATGTAGCTAACACTTTGAAACGTCCAAAGCTTATGGCAAAACAAAGATATTCCGAAGAGAATGACCATCCAATTGAGGGAGAAAAAGATCGAGCGAAGAGTCCGGGTAGACTGTGTCAGCTCCCAGTCAAATAGTAAAACTGCTCCTTTGGCGTGAGAGGGAGTTCCACCAATCGGTTGAGAAACTAAAAGCGCTTATTATCCACCAGAAATCGTCACCGCGTGAACAGCTAGGATTAGTAGGGTGCAGAAGTACGACTCGTGAAACCATCATGTGCAACCATTCTCAAAGGATAGGAATGTCTTCACTCACGCTAATTCGAGTGGTAAACCTTTCAAGCGAACCGTCGATACCACCAGTCTTGAGAGACTACAAGGGGTTCAGTTAATCTAGTTATAGAAAACGTACACAAAACAGTCCAGCCAGAGTTTAGACATCAAAAGCCACAAATAAGAAGTCAGTCAAGGGACGGATGAAAACCGTGACCTTTTATGGTAACCTAGCCGAGGTTACTCAAAAGAAATGTAAATAGCGTTCTACTCGTTATTCAAGAGGATATTCACCTCATGTATACTTAGAATAATTTGATTTGACTGATCTCATAACTTTGAAGTGTGAAGAACATGTATATATTCACCCATGTACATTCTTCTTCAGATTTGTACTATCCGCACCCGCGTATTTTGCAAAAATTGTGCATTCACCTTGCTGCAAACGACGTTCCAGAAACAAAGAGGCCCATATTGTTGTTTTTTTTATCTCCAAGTGCACTTCTTCTCGCGATTTTCTTTCTGCTGGGCTTATACAAACAAGTCCCTCATCGACTGGACGGTTTCTCTTTTCTTTCGCACTCCATATACGTTGAATTGAACATACTCCGAAGGTGGCAAAAAGCATTAACACCACAGTGAGGTGTCTGGACATAAGCGTGGACACTGCAGTAAGCTCGGTCCATTCGCACGGTGAAGTACATAAGCAGTTTTTATTTCTTGCGCCGAACCATAAGAGGAATGTAAGCTACAGTCGAAACGTATCGAACTGCGCATTTATTTCGGCTTTTGGTCAGAAATCTACTTAGTCAGCCCCCTCTAGCAACTTCACTACTCTGTCAACCTCGACAGTTCAAAAGTTTCTTTGTCAACCCCAGGACCTGACATTACCAGTAAGAGCAAGGAGTATCAACCAGTAGCCGGTAATAATGGCTAGTAGAAGAACATATCACAGCAAATTTTGCACTAAAGTTCTTCTAACACTTTTGTATCAAGAACATCATAAGAACTTTCCCGGTACATCTTACGTGGAGGTTGACAAAGAAACTTTTGATTAGTTAGGGTTGACAGAGTAGTGAAGTTGCTGGAGGGGGCTGACTAAGTAGATTTCTGGCTTTTGGTACAGGCGGATCTGCGCGTAAGTGTACGTTGCTACTGCAAGCGCGTTGAGAGTGGAAACATAAACACCCTAAACCCTCAGCAGCAATTGGTTTGATCATACCCCGAGTACGTTTCCTGCGATTGATCACACCCCTGAAAACATATTCTCGCTTGATCTTACCCCTGACTGGCAAAGAACAGTGGTCCCGGTTTGAGATGACATGTCGGACTCACAAGCCACATCCATGTTGATGTGTTAGAGCGGATGGGGCGGTACTTGTTCGCTATCGGTCTCGCGCCGGTATTTAGCCTTGGAAGGAATTCACCTCCCGCTTAGGGCTGCATTCCGAAACAGCACGACTCGTAAACAACACCTCGTGGAGCAGCAGGGTCCGGCCCCACGGGGTTCTCACTCTCTCTGACGCTCTTTTCCAGGGGACTTAGGCCAGGTCCGTCGCAAAGGACACTTCTCCATACTACAACTCGTGCCACCGAAACGACATGATTTTCAAGCTGGGCTTCTCCCGGTTCGCTCTCCGCTACTAGGGAATCCTTGTTAGTTTCTTTTCCTCCGCTTGGTGATATGCTTAAACTCAGCGGGTAGCCTCGCCTGATCTGAGGTTAGTGCAGTTCCGATAAATCAACAACCTGGGAGAGAATATGATAGTTTGAAAGACCCACCTTAAACCTTCAAACCGCTCCAGTCTTCTTCGACTCACAGAGGTCTCTTTTCCCGAACTTTCTTGTGTATATGATCTTCTTACATACGTTGCCGTTATTTACACATCAGCATGGACGTGGCTTGTGAGCTGACATTCGCAGTCCGACATGTCATCACAAACCGGGACCACTGCTCTTTGCCAGTCAAGGTAAGATCAAGCGAGAACATGTTTTCAGGGGTGTGATCAAGCGCAGGAAACGTACTCGGGGTATGATCAAGCCAATTGCTGCTACTTAGGGGTAGGTTATGCAGATTGTAGAAGTGAACAGTGAAATCGTTTACTCATACTATTAGTAAACGGAGAGATATATCAGCTGCCGGCCACAGCTCCATAACCACGAGCAGATGCTGAAACACGAACGAACGAGCATATATACTATGTACACACAGAGGTAAATCATTGCAAGTTGCCACCGATAGCTCCGAAACGAAGTGCAGTTCCACTGCGGACGAAGAGCACAGAAGGCTAGTCGCAGACATCCTGCTCGTCTTGGACGTATTCGTCTAGTCCGTGGTCACTTGACGTCGTTCCTGCATTCCCCAGACGATGAGAACCACTTAGAAACCAGCAGAGGCAGACTGTGGAGGAAAGAAGTAATGATATAACAGGATGAGTTACCTTCATATCTTCTCTCCGCTCCGAGATGAAGGTCCAATGCGCTGCATATGGACATGTATGCGGGTAAAGCTCAACGTCTTGAAAGTTCGGCACCGTCCTCGGTCTTTGCGCAGCAGGCGACGCGGCCAAAATGTATTCTTCCTCATTCATCAGATCAGCGTCAGGTTGTTCCACAGTGAAGTATCGAGCACGGGTTTGTGCAAAAAAAACGTTGTCAATGTCTGCTATAGTGATGGTTTCAAGACGAACTATGCCTTCCACAAGAAATCACTTCTAGTCTTCTAAATTCCACATGTCCTCAACCATCTACAGGAAGGAGTATATTTACCGGATCTGATCATGGACTTGAGACAACTTCTCAAAGTTGTACCTAGTGGATGACTGCTCCTGTACTTGTTGAACTAGAGGGCCTGTTATAGTATATTGCTGCAGTTCAATTCCACGCGATTTTTGGTGTCTACAACACCAAAAAGAGTAAAAAGTTCTTCCCCATCCTCAAACGTACTATCAGTAACATTTGTTATACAGGATTTTGTGATGAGCCTCAGCCTTGTCCTTCATGTAGTAGCTCATCATACCCACGAAGATATGGAGTGATTTGACATAGACTTCAACTCCGTCAGGTCTGTTCACTCCGTTCTAACCAAGAACAGTAAGCATACGATGTTTGACTTGCAGAGTACTACTAGCCTCAAGACATATAACGCCATGTACATGCAAGTGTAGGAGACTTCCCTCTCGTTCGATAGACAGCAAACCGTCCTTGCACTCGTCTTGAAAGAAACGACAGAGAAGTGGTCAATATTTCTCAATATCAAGGTCCCCGTCGGTGCAATTCATCGTAACAGATAATTCTAGTCGCTTGCGGGTAGGTACCTTACGTGTTTCAGTCGCAAGAGGTGGTGGCAACATGCGAGGACGCTGCGCTTTGATCGCTCGTCTCAGCAAGATGTCTAAAAGGATAGTGCTTGCAAGTGAATCTGAAGGACTTCGGATCTACATCTTCGCAAAGACAATGGACGCAGTTGAAGCGGTAAACAACCACTACGGTAAGTTTTAAAAGACGTGGATCGCTGCCAAGCTGAAGGAATTTTGAATATGAGAAAAGTTTCGGACGAGAATCACGCAAGGGAAGCCAATCTCCTTCTGTATCTATATAATGGAACGGGTCGACAATTGCCTGAAGACAACTCATGGGTACGAAAAAAGATTTAGAAACAAAGACATAATCCAAAGCAAGAAGTAAGAATTCGGGCAGTACAAGACTATCATGAAAATCTAGGTAAATGTACGACCTATATCTGTACATATCAACAATCAGAGAAGGATAGCAGAGTTTCGCAATAAAGAGGATAAGGAGATAAACTAAGAGGGCGACAAAGACGATCGACATGACATGGTCCAGAGACATCACTTTCGTGATAGCAAACAGCTTCGAAGGCACAGAAGTTGTTGTCTTGCAGTTCCTTTGGACGTTCTCTCACTGGAGCTACGGGTGTGGAAGTAGAAATAATACACACAACTTCATCATCGACAACCACTTCCGGTATGAGAGTAGACGGAATGGACAAAATATCATCACGGCAATGGATCGACAACACTAACTTCATGAACAGTATGAGCTACGTCATGTGACATGAAAACAAGAGGGAAAAGTAGGAGAAGGATTCAAAGTTGGAATACTTATGTCTCATGTCGCTTCTCTGTCCATCATCGTCAGAGCGTCGAAATGCATGTAACAAACATGAAGACGAGTAGAGCTAGAAGACAACTAGCTCTCACCATCGCAACATGACCATCCCATCTGGTCTCGGACGTCGAGTTCTTCTTTTGCCGAGTTATAGCAAAGAAAGAACGTGACGGAAACATAACATAAGAGACGTACTGGTACGAAGCATTGGCAAAGCAAAGGCGCGAGTGATGAGGAGCCTTGCTGTTCCAGCAGCCGAAGCTCATAGAAGAAGAAGGAGTAAAATGTAAGAAAGAACCAGACGAGAAACAAAGCGAAAGAAAATTATTTGCCAAAGCAAATAATTTTCTTTCGCTTTGTTTCTCGTCTTCGCTTTGTTTTTGTTGCTTCGCCATCAAAAACAATTCAGCCACAATTGATGCACGACGAAGTTCTGACTCCACAACCGACAATTTGTTCGGAGAACCGTGCGAGCAAGATGGACGACGCAACCAATGATCATTGAGCAAAGAGCACGTTCATGCTTGCTTCCGTCTTCACAACAGACCGACAATTCATTCGCAGAACCACGCGAGCAAGAGATAAAGCACGTTCACCCAATGGTATTAGAGTCACGAGCACGTTCATGCTTGCTCGCGAGCAAGCGAGCAATTGGTTCCAAGACGACGAAGAAAGATTGAAGATCACGAAGACACATGTCAAAAATGCCAGAGGAAAAACGTCAATGTCCCGTCGAAATGCAGCAAAGGTTGAAGAGCACGAAGGCAGAGCTCGGTCGCAATGCGACACAAAAATCGTCTATGTCCCGTCAAAAATGCAGCAAGGTGGTAAGGTTAACGAAGCGAGCGATTAGAAACGGGAAAGGAATAGAAGAAGGTGGCACACAATATGCATGTCCGACGCTGCAAGCCACTTGTCGCAGTCCTTCATCATCTAAAACCTGGCTGCCACGGACGTCGTCGATTTGAAGCCTTATAATTCTAACTCTGATTTCGGCACCATGCAGAAGAGCGGCATGATGGCTGGAGGTGCATTACAAGCGGCGTTACAAGCCTCATTTATTACATTAACTGGAGGTGCGTTAGAAGCTCGTGTTACAAGCCTCATTTTAAAAAAAAACCTTCCGCCAGCACAGCGAATACCGTTAAATAAACGACGGCCAACGATTTCTTTCCTTGCCGACTTGCCTGAATACAAAACGGCCGTATCTTGAACTCTGGCTGTACAAGACCGTGGGGATGATATTCACCTCATGTACACTTAGAAGTGTACATGAGGTGTACATAAACTTATGTTCTAATCTTTCAGGCGTGAAGGGTTAGATCATAGATTATGCGTTTTGAAAATTATGGTCTCATATTTATATCCCCAGCAATGCATCATCCAGTTCTCCACTTATGGTTTATATTTGGATTAGTTAGCTATTCTGAGACTGGTTAATATATATATATATATATTATTTATTTATTTATTTGTTTATTTATTTATAATATTTACATATTTTCTGATAAGAGAAAACGAAATTCACTGTACAAGACCGTGGAGAAAGATATGAAGCAATGTAAGGATGGACCAAACTATCCATGTAAGTCCTTCTTTTCTGAAACGGGGAGTGAAACAGAAACAGATTTCAAGAACTTCAAAACTTCACATGCAGTCTAGACTGAATAGAACGATGAGAACAAGGAGCTACAATGCAATAGCGGGGCGATTATACGTTAGCGATTTATCCGGAACTCAATTCTTTTAGATTTTCATAACCGCTCCTTCCTTCCTCGCCGTCACTATCCGAATGAAAATACGATAAAATACGCTACACAATCAAAAATTCCCCTCATCCTTTCCGTTGTTCAGAATCGACGTATAGCTATGCTAACGCATAGCAAAAGCAAAAAATACTACTTTTGACGGATATAATACGAAAGCAAGCAACAAGAGATTTTACGGAGTTATGAATTTACTATGTCGAGTGACAATGTTACCAGTGATTTCCGGTAATATATGATGAGAACCTGTGAATTTACCGGCGAAATAATTTGACAGTATGTTTCAGAGCATTTTCCAACCTGTAGCGGTTTCCGAATACTGTAGTACTTTTCCCATATGGAAATCATCAAAATCCGTCAGGAAAAGTAAGAAGAATGCCGGAACTACGTAACCACTGGTAGGAGGAAAACTGAGAAGTGAGACAAACGTTCACACCCCCAAGTCATTCTACTTATTCACTTATCATTTTAAACCTCCTCCTGCTACTTACGGTCTGGGTTACCCAGACTTTTCACTTTTAACAGTCGTAAAATTTGCTCCTCTGAGTTACTTGGAGCGATTTGAGACTGTCTTTATGGTTTCCATCCGATTTCTTAATAGGACATAGAAGGAAGCATTCGAAAGTGATTGAGAAATGTTAACATTTTGCCAAGAATAATTTAGTTTTGCTATAAAAAATATCAGAAATGTATAATCTAAAATTTGAGTTTTTCTGTCTTCTGAAGAAATCACTCTCTCTAAAAGGGAATTTTGAATCCAATCAAGAAAATAAAGAGAATATTCATATTAAAAACCTTTTATACCAAGAAGGGGGAGTTTAACCAGAAATTCGCTTGAGCACACCCCAGTGTACTGCTTTATAATACCCTTGACTCTTTATCGACAATCAACTAGTCATTTTTTCATGTAGTTGATCATTTCACTACTTTTGACGGTGACTAGAAACTTCTTTCATTTCGTTTCAACAATCAAACGCACTTTAGACAATACATGCTCAAAAAGCTGATGTGTGTAAGCCGAAATGTTATTAATCTTGCATAGTGATTGGTTTCAAGATAGAAATCAATCAAGGGTGTGCTAAAACAATACATCCTTAAAAAAGTATGATAAAGCTCAACAAACTTACTGGGGTGTGATCAAGCAAATTTTAACATTTTAACGTGTATGAACAGATATGAAGACGGTGGGTTAATACTCCAGAGCACGATGTACGAGCGATAAGACGTGATGTATTCATCGTACACAGGAGAAAGAAAAGGAACTTTAACTAGCCTGTAATTTTGTTGTAAGCGTCTTTCGCTATGGCGCTTTTAAGCACCCTACAGCAGTGTAGATTGCGTTGCACATTGATTTCTGACCGCACAGGCACAGGAACACCATCTTGAGGTCGAGTGGCTTTCTGTCAAGAGGAAGAATGAAGTTATTACAATAGCCAGCATGATGTCATGATCTTGCCGAAAGAGAGCGAAACGAAGCCAAAGAACCACTCGATTGTCGAAGAATGCTGAATCTGAACACATTCCACGGCAGCATCTTGGTACAAGGGCGCATACCTTTTGGGCAGAGTAAAATGAGGATGGAGATGTATCGTTCCACATTGACACACGATAGATTCAACACGCAGCCTGAGGTCCAGGAGTAGTGAGTGGATTATGCCCCTGAAGATCAGAAGGAGTTGAGCCATGAGGGGATTACGGAGTGTGCAAAATACGTGTCGGTCGGGCTTGTCAGGACTAGGGGTCGGTGGCAGGGGACTGCTGTCGCCTCCAAGGAGGACTGTTCAGTTAATTCCTTTGCAACCTGTCTCTTCTCTTTCTTCGCAACAAGATGCACCCGTTGAAGGGGGCGGAGGACATCCCTCGAAGGAAATGGTCCTAGTGCATTTTAGAGGCAATGAATTCTCTGTTCCTAAGGGCACCACTCTGAGAACGGCTTTGCTTCAAAATGGTCTTTCTCCTCACAATGGACGGGCTGTACAAATAAATTGCAGGTCAGTCAGGTTTGTAACCCCATTACTGTAAGAAGCACTCGTTTCCGTTTTCACCAAGAGAGGAGGGGAGAGGAGAATGGTGCTGAGAATTCCGGGTGAGTGATAACAGCCTCTATCCCCACCTTCAGTTGCAGAAGTATTGATTCCTACCTTCATTTAACTATCTCTCCAGTTTATCTTGATCGAGACCTGAGTCGAGCTGTTTGTTCGTCAGACAAGGGACCAGAAACGAGTTTCTTGTACCAGCGCGCACAGCCTCTCGATGCTAACACTAATCCACTTGGGGCCAGCTCCGCACCATCTCAAACTGTCATAGTTGAGTTCTATTCCGTTGGAGGTACACTGCATAGAAGTGGTAGTGTATGAATTTCTGAACCTGCAAACGAATTTGGTTCCGTCCAGAGGAATGGGAACATGTGGAACCTGTGCGGTGAAGGTTGAAGGCAAAGTTGTACCCAGAACGTGGACTACAAAAGAATCACTTCGACTGAATTTACCTCCCCATGGCCCACCTCAAAACGTCAACCTTCGGCTTGCTTGCTCGGTACAAGTCTCAGCTCACATCACATAGTTTACTCAGTTGATTGGTTGATTTGTTAAAATAGTGTTGCTGAATTTGAGTCTTTCACCTTGTCACTGGATCTGAGCTCATACCTACAGCCCTAGTGTAAAACAGGTGCAAGTGGATGGCGATTTGGAAGTGACAAAGTTCAACAAATTTTGGGGCCAGGTTTGTTCAATTCCCACATATTGCTAGTCGGACTACCAACTGTTCTGAGAGGAGGATTCCAGTCGACGAAATTATCACACAACGTTCTCATATCCTTTTTAAAAGTATTTTAGTTGCACCCTGCAATCAACATGTTCCATGCTGACTCTGTGCTTGGGGCATACTGTATTTGGAACGGAGACTTCCCCCGGAGAGGAGACTAACTCTGTGCACCAGACCAGTGAAGCAGTTGCAGAACCTTTTCATGTATGCTTGACCGTCTTAAGTCTCCTACGATGGAGATATTTCCGTCTCAGTTACACAGACACAGGCACGCGATGAGTCCACTTCAGATAAGACGAGACAAGTCGCTTATAGTTCCCCCTATTGACTTGAGTCCATGCAGCAACAACAGCATTTCTTCTCGACCGAACAGTGTTTCTAGAACGGTCCATGAACGGACTTCTTATGCATTCTCTAGAGGAATGCCTTGGGTGAGTTTACACATCTCCGATGGAAGAAATCCTTCAAGATATGTTACCAACTCGGGACACTGAACATCTGAAGCCCCCTGACACATGACCGGAAGATCTAGACCTCTGTCAATGAAGGCTCGATATGCACCAAGTGCCGTGAAAACAGGGAAAGGCCTGAGAAGAGAGTAAGGACGACATGCTCGGATTCTTCTGCAGTAAGAAGACAGTGCTCCGGGGCGAGTAGTCAGAATATTTGTTCCTTCGTCTAGCTCACAAGCAGATTAGAGCTCCGTTTGCAGCACTCAGACAGAGATCATTGACACCGCAGTTTGTGAGGCAGCTGAGCTGAGCTGTCGTGTTGTCTGGAGCTGAGCTCTGTGCCTCACGAGCCATCTTTGTCGTTTGCTCTCATGCTTTGGAATCTCGTACCTGCTGATCTCGACTACACTGTACGTTTTGTCCTCGTGCATGATTACCTTTTAACGAACAACACTGTTATTCTGCCATGATTCCACATCATATCTCGTGAAATCCACATGTCTTTTCAGAAGGCTGTCTCTGTCCGCCTCTCTCTCTCTTTCGTCTTCATGCGCTCCCTTTCATACGCTGACTGGTCTTTCATCTGCTGTATCTAGATAGGTAGATGTGCTAGTCACACAAACATACATAGTCGAGTCGATAGCATTGTCACCTATGTACAGCGACTACATACACTCCTTCGGTAATCATCATCGTTGCTGCAGTACGCTTCAGAATCCCTTGGAACTGGACAGGAATATAGCGCTCGTCCAGACGTGGACATATACAGCATGTGGAAACTGTTTTTCGCTGAGCGCTTGGTGGAAGCTTTGGAGCCTCTGAGATGGAACTCTTGAGAGGTCCTCCCGATCATATTCAGTTCAGTTGTAAGATAAATGACAGACCTTTTTCTTGATACGTGTGCGTAAGTGGCCCGCTCCTGAAACAGCCTACTTCTGCCGTATCTCTCTAGAGTTTACCAGACATATTGATAAGATTTTCTTGACTGGACTTGACTGCAGGGACAGGAAGCAGTCGGGCCTGGCTCAGTAAGTGATCGCGTCACGCCGCTGGGAGATGTTGAGTTTATCCTGGACTTCCGTAGAAGAGACTGATTTGTAGGCATATATGTAGTTGGACAGGCGTCTGAGCTTTTACTTCGTTCACGCGAGTTTTTATTGTACAGATTCTAAGCTTTTTACGTACATGAACGTGTCAGCTCGAATGAGGCCTTGCGTGTCATGATGGGAGAATATTGTCTGGTTAGTACTTGTCACTAGAAGCCCCGACTGAGGAGAAAAGCTTCCGGTTATCCACTTGTTGCACAGTAAAGGAACACTGAACTCCCACCAACGAAGTGTCTCCGAAATGACTGACTGCAGGTGCCCATATGTGTGACTGGAAGCCAGCTCACTAGAATTTAGCAACTACTGCCATTTCTGCAGAATGCATGCCTGTGGAGTTCCGGTACACACTCTGCTTCTTGGATTTCGGAGATAACATGTGCAGTGAAAGATGACTAGACTCGAGAGCCTGCTCGGAGCAGAACACTGGTGCGATGGCCAAGTTGTCTCCATCAACCTCCGTTAGGAATGTTTCTTCTCTGGCAGAGTGCTACTACGGTCGACTCTCGTAGCGTGAGGGGAAAATCCCACAAATGCTTTCACACGCCGAGGTGCCTATCCCTTATTGGATATTCTATGACTGAAGCTGGAATTCGTAAGATCTTAGAGAAACTTCCCGAGGACGTCAACTGATTTCGTCTGCCGATGATGGTGTAGGTTTTTGTGGTAGTTCTAAAGACTTTGGGATCTGGCGAGACAATCGGGGGTTGAAGCAAAAGCTAGCTCAACTTGGACCAAGGTCAAACTGTAAACGGCATTCCACGAGAAATAGCTGCCTAGAATCATAATCTCTCAAACATTCGGAGATATGCAAAAGATTCGTCACACCGCGACCTCCACAAACATTTCCAGACGATCTCGTTCAGTGACGAGTACAAAGGAGAGGTCAGGACAGACACTCTTTCCTTAGTAGACAGCAATTGATCCAACATGGACAATCGACTCCCACACGGGCCAACACGAAAGTGCACAGACCGGTTCTACCCGGCAACAAGAGGAGCTGCTCTAGAAATGCCAACACGAAAGTGCACAAACCTGCTTTACGTGGATTAGTTCGCTCTGGCATGTGAGTACCACTCCGATTTCACTAGAAATTATTCATCGTCTAAGAAATGTAGACAGCATACATACGCTCGTTGTTGCCGACATCATCTTTTCTAGAAGCAGAAATGTGAACTCTACTCTTGACCAGCAAACAGCGAGCTCCTGAATAATCTCTATTCGGCTCCTCTGGAATTTGGCTACTACTCTTCGTAAGGGACACTTTGAGTTAAAAGACAGTATGTTCTGTAGATTTGAGCTTCTTTCTGCTGTGGTAACTGAATTGTAAATGGCGCTGATATAGATTGCCGAGGAATTCTGTAGAATAAGATCCTAGTGAGAGCCAGCTTAGTAATAGATCTAAGTACATCCTATATCCCTACTCAACAGGCTGCGAAAATCCCAAAATCTGCATACCTGCACTCACCAGGGTCAGAGGAAGCAGTTGCTGAGGCAGAACGGAGAAAGCAAAACGCACAGAAGGCTATGGCCGCTATTCTGGTGAACAACCGAGCAGTCAAAGTCAAGAGTGACAACCCTAAAGATCTACTTGCACATTGACTGAAATATTATATTTAAGTATGTGCAAGAGAGAGTCTGGCAGTTCCTTGGATCTGCAATGGCTGAAATGAAGCACTGGCACCGCCACAACATTCGGACTCTGGAGACCATTTCTCTCTGGTCACCATGACAGCAGCACCTACGACGCTGAAGGTGGTGGTGCCTGCCAGAAGTTCGTTTCCCGTACCGTCTGACCAGTCTGTTACCGGGAGCAGTAGTGGTTACCTTCATCTGTCACTTTCTCTCGATCATTCTTCCAGCCACTTAAAAGTGGAAGAGCAGTGCTGACAAAGGCTGATCACTCATCCGCTTAACCTAATGACACGGTGCGCACTGTTCTTTGTTTTGGGGACTAGTATCTGTTCATCCATGTGTTTAGAATCCTCTCGTAAGTTGTCATGAAAAGAGCTCTGGAATATATCTGTCAGTGGTAAAAGCGAGCGCACTGCCGTGGTGCATACGTAAAACAGCGCACTGTCGCCAGGTTCTTCTGACAGTATCAGCAAGCACAAAAAGGATAATTTTCCTCCAAACTGGAAATCAGGTCTACAGGAAATCCAGGAGACTTGCAGTCGATCGTCCTGGCCAGACGAGTTCATAACTGGCCGTGAAGAAGCGCACGAGAACCTTTGGTTTTCGAATCAGGTACATCTAAGTTAGCACATTTACTTCGTTTCACTAGTTTCATCCGCTTGAACATGCAAATGATATTGCTGCTCCAGAATGAAACCGAAAGACAAGCACGTCAGATTTAGGGTCTAGTCCAAAGGTGAGCCGACCGATTGTACTGAACTATACAGAAACGTCCATATCACTCATGCGCAAATGCCACAACAAAAGAACCCTTTACATACTTAGGCGTGGACCGCACCACCGTTCTGAAAGAAACCTTTTCCGGCTTTTTAGCGTGTCTGTCAAATTCCCGAGGCAAGTTCCCTGGGTACTGTTTTCAGAACCGTTTACAGTACTGCGAAACATACCACTGCACTGCAAGGTTTAGGTGTGATGGTTGAAGCTTGAATGTAATGACGACGTGAGAATATATCCACGTAGATTAGCTCACGTTCGTTCCCGGGCATTCTTTGTGCGAGCCGATAGAGCTTTGTAATGTAGCAACACTAGACTACAGAAGACGATAGTGAACAATTAGAAGCATTTGACACTTCTCATGGGATCTCATCCGTACATCAAGAACCGTCTGACAAGAAAAATCGAAAATATACTAAAAACACACCGTGTTCGAAAAGGTCGACAGAGTCTAAACTTAGATTATCAACAGGGTGACTCGAAACTGAAAACGTTAATGCGGTGGCTGTGCTTGTGCTGGCCGGTTTCCGAACCTACGTGGCCCGTGTTTCACGAACAGACTGACCGTGCGAACACGGTGGTGCGGTCCACGCCTTACTCCGTCACCTGACACTGAGAAGATGAGGACATTACTCCCCTTTCTAAATCAGTGAACTAACCACTTCTTCCACCATCGTAAAGCAGATTAACCAAGACCTTCACT
Organism: Asterella californica; assembly: GCA_036924285.1. Lineage (NCBI taxonomy): Eukaryota > Viridiplantae > Streptophyta > Marchantiopsida > Marchantiales > Aytoniaceae > Asterella > Asterella californica. The sequence continues at coordinate 17,316,355 of JAYKYS010000001.1, read as the reverse complement.
TAACAAGTCTATGTCACGTAGACAAACGCGAAGCAGAATTCCGTTTCATATGCCTTCGTCCGTCTGGAAAATTACTCATTTTCTCTCCTCTTCTCTATTACGGTAATTTGTTTTGTGTCAACGCATATTCCAAATGAACAGCGCAACTGGAAACATACTACGACATCTCTTAGAAGGGAGGAGGAACCCATTCCTCCCAGTCTAGCCTATTTGGTTATTTCTTGTGACTCAGCTAATGGAGGTTCGGGATTCTCTAGTCCATTTGGTTCGCTAGAGCTTCATTACTTGAGGAGGTTGCCCAGTTAGTTAGACATAGTTAGTGTTTAGAGTTTTTTCTTCTTCTTTTTGTGATTGATGGTCCTTGCCTTATATCTCACAGTGAGTTTTTTTCCACTTGTTTGTTATGCTTTCTTGCTTATGTAGATCCGACTGCTTGTGTATAATAGGAGAAGATTTCATGAAGTATATGGTTATAGGGTACCACCAGATGTGGAGATGGTTGAAAGGAAGTTGAGGGAGAGTGTGAAGGGAGGTAGTGAAGGTTCATCCATCAGTTGAGAGGTTTTGCGGAGGAGGGGGACCAACATCGAGGCTAACCTCTATGTTGTGAAGAGATTTGCAGATAAAGATGGACCGGAAAAATTTCAAAAAGAGATAGATTTCAAGAGACTGTAACTTTCACTTTGGAGTTCAATTTGCGACAATATGGATATCATTAGAAAGTTGTTTGCAACAGCTTTCAAGCACAACTAAATCGTCGCTTTTTGGAGCTCTTATGAAAAGATTTTGGGGGTTCAAAGTTCACTGCAAACAGTAACTTACTTAGTATATATGTATTTTGAAAGAAACTTTGAGAGTTGATAACTTTTCATGGGGAAGTTTGATGCATGTTGGGTACGGTTGGAAAGAGCTTTTGAGGCTATGCAGTTCAAGCATTGGATATGGATTTAGGGCACTTGGGTGAAGAACACAAACTACTTAAGTCTGATTGTACATTTTGCACTTACTAAATAAAGTTGAAGTGTACATACATTGGTCCTTTTGACTGACAAGGTGGTAGTACTTAGGTACCACGTTTGACAATGATATGTCTATTCATTTACTAACTATGAATCCAAGTAAGATATTTCAGAAGTTGTGGTAGCCATCTTGCTCATTAGTTTACCTGGGTCTTGGAAACACCTTGTGTCTATCTTAGACTCGACAGATACTTTGCCACATGTCTTTGTAATTTATGCTCTTTATTATAAGATATGTGTAATAAACACCATGACCTTACTAAACAAGATTACTCTATCTTTAAGAAAAAGAACTAGTGTAAACAAAATCTTAGAAGCTTTAAATGCAAATTCTGTTTAACTAATTAGAAATCCAGTGCTTGGACTCCTAGCAATAAGAACTTGTTACGAAGTTCGAGAAGTTCTGTAATTTTGTACGACGACTGAACACAACACTCATGGGTGCTTTAAGTTCAAGAAGAAATAAGAATATTGTGTTGAGTGTTTTAACGAGAAGAGACAAGAGGAAAGTGGAAGATGAAACTGATGTTAATGAAGACGTAGTGGCATCGCCAATTTACTCATATTGGACACACAAATATGAGTCAGCGTAGACTGTTTAATAGTTCTGATTTCCACCCTTTAGCATCATTAAGACTATGTGAGTCTTGTATCATGGGCAAGTAGAGGAGAAATCTTTAGAAAACAATTATTGACATCAAACAAGGAGATTTCAAACCTAATCCACAATTTCAACATGCTAGTTTTAGTGTCAGTGTTAGAGATTCCAAACATTATAATCTCATTTCTGAAGTTTCCCACTGAACATCAAACTCAGAAAATTCCGTCCATCAATTCTCCATCATAAATCTTTTTCACAACTTCCAACAATGCGATCACAATCCATGTTTTACCTTAAGAAAATAGATTCGGATCACTTATGAGGATCTCCCACTCATCATGCTTTAGGTTGATGAGGAGAGTCTTAACTTCCCAACGTGGGATCCACGCACGTCTCTGACCGAAGGATGGGAAACCTTAGTTGCTGGCTGGGGTTCATGCTCTCCTTTGTGCTGGGTACGACGTTCTCTCGAGTAAACTCTATGACAAAAATATTTAAACTTGACTAGATTAAAAAAAACTTGAAAAAAAACTAATAAAGATCTCTATACTATAAAAGTTCCGTATACAATGATAACTTGCTTATGTGTATGTGATCAAGGTATTTGTTTACTTTGGGCAACTTAATGATAATATGTCTGTTGTGCATATTGGTACAAATTTTTTGTTTTCTTCTTTTATATATCACTAACATATAGTGATATTTAGTGTGAAAGTATTTCTTCAAGAAAAAAGGATTACCTTGGAATGAAAAACTTATCTTAAGTAGATAAAATCAGCTTTCTGCCTTCATACTATTCATTCCTTTTCAGTTTTTGGAAGAAAAATAAAATGTACATTTGATTTCCTACTGAGAAACAGGTCGACGGGGTAGAAGTTACAAATGATGTCAAAATCAAATGGCTGAATATGTAGAGGCAATGTACATTTCGTATTTGTCGATAACAGCACGGTGGAACTTGTTTATCAAGGAAACAAAATGTCTGTACGTTTCTTTTAGATCAAAACCCTAATATTCGTTTGGTGATTATCAAAGAGTGATGGGTTCCATCTATATTCATACACGCAGGTTCTAATGTATACACTTCCGATGAGCATACATGAGCCGTGATTTGTGTCTACTTTAGTTAACAAGGAGAACACCGGCAACAACTCAACGAACGAAAGTCAACCTCCATCTTTAGACGAAGAAAAAAAGACCTTCTATATACCAACAAGTCAATGGAAACAATCGCGAAGCGAGGTTTGCTCATCTTCATCACCACGCTTGAAGTCATGAATATGTTTTATGTGTGAACGAACTCAGCAGAACACAACCATGAACGTTGACCTCGAAAGCATGTATATATATCCGTACAGTGTCATATATAGCGGAAAAAATCTATAACCTCGTTCAACTCATGACCTCACAAAGTTATGTCATATCACAATCCTCCCTAATACTAATGGGAATGAGCTACCTTGATCAAGTTGTCCGAAACAGGCGCATGGTTCCTCTCATCCCGCGTAATCTGCAGAGACGGTTGAAGGAGAAGAGAAGCAGCAGCCAAAATCGGACGTCCCGTACTCGCCAACTTAATAACTAACAAGTCGTTACTCGTCATGAACCGTTCTTCTTTCTCCAAAGCTCGCCTTGTTTCCACCAGATCAGCAACGAATCTATCCTATGTGTCGATGGAGCAAGTTTAGAAACCTGGCAGGAGCAAAGTGGTGATGATGTGGTCCAGTGGAGAGAAACCACGATCCATCCACACTCATGATTCCCTCACTCATGAAACACGACGTATTCAAAGTTTGTCCTGGAGTCGGAACACTCGATCGGGTGAGACATTCATGCGACTCCAAACGAGAGAAACATTCCGATAGGCAGGGCGCGTCCATTGTTGTCGACTCTGTTTCGCAAAACGAACAAAGGGAGGACATCTTTGATCGAACTCCCGCTCCAGCATGAAGAAGAACAATCACTGAGAAATGCCAGGTGCAAAAGTACATGACTTCCGACACTCTTCGAGGGAACGTACTAGCGAAAGATATGCTGGGCTTTCGGCTCATTAGCAAACCGTTTGAAAATGTTTGGAGGCTCCGTTGCACTCGCCGCCTCTTCTTGTTTTTCAAAACGTACTCCAAGAGAGTAGTAGCTGTCGCGAGCTCGCCAGTTGTTACTCTCTATAATATTATTGCTATTATTAGTATTACTCTGCTAGTACTATTTTCTTGAATGAGTTGGTAAAGATGCCTTGAAGATGACTTTCCAAACAAGCCTATCATCCGTATCTCTTTCGTGTTTGGTGATAGACGCAAACGTGTTTGTTTCACCGGATCAACAGACCAAAGTGCCGTAAACTATTTGCGGTATTTTGCAGCCATTGCAGCCATTGCAGCCATTTGTTTAACGTTCTTTTATGTTATCAGAGGAGCTTTTCAGCTTTTAACATGACCATTTACATACATATCTGGTTCTCATAAAGAATGAATGTGACAAGTTATCCAGATGCTATTAACTTGATTCTCAAGAAACCCTGATCCTTATATATATTCTAGTTTTCAGGTAAACCGTTAAATCTTAATAGTAATATCAGAAAGAAAGAGGAGAATTTTAAAGAATATAGAACTTTGGACGAAGCGTGAAAATGAGATCAGTGTATGTCCTTTGTTATATATACCCCCATAGACGTCCCCTTTGGGGCTGGAGGAATGATTACTACCCTTCCTTCACTGGAGTTAGATCAAGGGTTCAAACCCTTGACCACCTCCACAAACATCTCCAGATCTCCAGATCTCCAGTATATATTTATGATAATCCCTTGGTAACTTTGATGCGTATTAAAGTCTTTACAAAGCTATTACTTGGGACCCCTTTGTAGGATGTATGAGAGGGATTATTTTCAGTATACTTTCATTTCCATTTTCCCGACTGTAGTATGTACTTGTAACAGCCATATACTGTAATATGATAAAGTGACACAAGAATTCTAACTGATGGCAACTTAAGTTCCACTCAGATGGCTTAGTGACTGAGCAACTATCAAACTTCCATCCAAAGTGTTTTTGGACAATGTTAGCACCTATTATACCCAATTCCTACCACAAAATAAAACCGGTGATAATAATGCTTAACCTGCATCTTATAGTCATAATATCAGTAATGTTGATATCTGTTTTGATTGAACAACAGGTATGATTTTCTTCAAGAAAGAATTGCTAACACAAATTTACATTTTTCTTCAGACTATAGAGACAAACTAATAAAAGGATAAATGATAAATGTTATTATCTGTCCCTTGAGATCTTCAGGGACCATGGGACTGTCCAGTGAGTCGACCATAGGGAGACTCGGACCAGAAGCTTCGTTACCAGTTTGCATCGCATGCATCTCCAATCGTACCCAGAAAAGATTGAACTCACGACTTTTGTCCTGGAGGACTATAAGTTAAACCACTTGGGACACTGATCTTCGGAGGAAATACTACCAGGTTTTATTTTCTCTTATTGAACTGAACGATATCATCAACAACTCAATTGTAAAATAAAATAATAAATAATATTACTTGTCCACTGGTATCTTCGAGAACCATATAACTTCATGAGAGTAAACTTATACCAAAACCTTTATTAACATTGTGGAACGCATGCACCTCCAACCTAGTCTAGATCTTCAAGGATTCAAATTCACGCTTTTCACTTAACAGGACTGAGGGCTAATTCACTTGGGACACCGATCTTCACTGAATAGTATATATATTATTTTTCATCTTTACTTTATATTTTCTAATGATTTATATGAAATGAACCATCGATCTTTTCCTATACACCACTGTTTAGGTTTTTAACTTGATAAAACCATAATTTATGGTGTTTGGTTTTTTGACACAGATTATAGGTTACATTGATTGTAATCAGCAATTTTGGAAGATGATTAGACCTGAGCGTGGTTTTGGCATGTGAACTGAATTAGCGAGGCTACTGTTACTATTGCGGTTGGGAAAAGAAAACAAACTCCGTATACATGAGAAATTTGATAGTCATCAATATTTCAGAGTAAAATAATTTATCTATAATGTCAATTGTGTTGTGGTAACATAAAATATTCTGGAAATATAAAATCTTTCCTCCTTTCAATTTTGGAGTGGCTTTATGTATGATACATCATCCTCTGCACTTGGAGTCGCATCGGATTATCAGGCAAAACATTTGATAAACCACGGATGGTTGATGAACAATGATATTTATATGTTAAATTGGTAAGCCGTGATATTTATTATATTTTCCAGTGGTTTATATTAACTATTATTAAGTGCGGTATTATCGATCTTTTCGCATACATCATTGTCTAGATTTATAAAATTTATTAACCACAGTTGAGGCTTCGTTCCAGAAATTGATATGACACCGTTTAAGATTGGTTTAGGTTTAGAAAAGTGATATACCACATCTTAGATTTCAGTCCAGAAATTGATATCAATTTCTATTCCTCTATTTTTATTTCGCTATTTAAGATCGGTTTAGACACAAATCTACATTGGTAGTAAATAAATTAATGTTCACAAAAGGACATACATCGTTTATGTTACATTTACTGAATTTTCATGGTTTATCAACATAAACTACTCCCTTTAGAGGTTTATGTTGTAATTCACATCACAAGTCCACTGAAGTTTCAGTTTATAAAAAGAAAAATTACATTCATAAGGTGTTTTCTTGTGTGAATTGAAAGTGAATGCAGAATGCGTAACGCGAAGGCAAAATCTTCCAACCTACATGGATCTTACTGGGAGTGATTATAAATGAAAAATGAAAAATGTTATTACTTGTCCTTGAGATATTCACGGACCATGGGACTGTCCATATGAGTCCATCACAATAGAACACAGACCAGAAGCTTCATTTACAGTTTGCAACGCATGCACCTCCAACCGGACCCCCAAGGGATTGAACCCACAAACTTTCTCTTAGAGGACTATGTTAGTAGAGTAGATGCGCAATATGGTAGTTCTCATTACATGTTGATTTGGTCGAATACTGAAGGGTTGTTAGAAGTATACTTGGGAAGCATGCTTGATTAATTTATTCTCTAATCGTGAAAGTTAAGATTTTACGTTTGTTGTAAACAGTAACTTAAAGACGACCGCTTATAATTATGGAGCGTATATTCACGCGCTAGGCTGATGGGTTATTTGAGGAACTCTCTGAAACTCTGAGGCTGGTTAACATTTAATATTTAAAGAAAATTTAGATGGTTCATATTACTTTAATCTCAAATTTATAAAGATTATTTATTTATTTATTATAACATAAAGGGAACAAAAGTTCCCCGAAGTTTAGTCTCGTATACACTAAACCTCTAGTAACGTACAATACAAATTACAAACAGTAACATAGTAAACTACGGTATTTGCCTGAGAATCATGTTATATTAGAACCGAAACCAAGAACGATAAAAAGTTCTCACTTGCTTTGTCTTGTTCTGAGCTTTGCAAAACCTACGGTTAGCTATGGAAATGCATAGCAACAAAAGTAAACTCTTCTTGTACTTTTTTTCTCCTTTCCCAGAATACATATCCAGTGAAAAACAGTAAAACAGTACACAATCAATAGTAATCAAGAACTGAAAACAGTACACAAATCACTTTCAGTCAAGAATCTTTCCATGCTTCTACAATTTCTCGCCGTCCGCTCCGAACTTCCCCTCCTTGGGATGCATATTGAAATTATGTCCACTAGAGCTTCATACTCGAACTCGGACTGGAAGTTGGATGTTTATGCAAAAGTTGATCATGTGATTTCAGTCTGTGAGTCACCACGAAGAAAATCCCTTGTTATAACAGAATGAACCAACCAGAAAGTTCATGTCCTAAGCTAATATAAGCTATAAACCAATGGAGCAGATCATCACATAACATTATTCTTCTCTTGATAGGGAATTTCCTCGAACAAACAGATCCACATTCATCTCAAGCCCCTGCTGGAGACCTTTTGAGCTTTAGGGTTGGATTGCAACGACATAATGGATTGCAACGACATTTAGACTAAAGACCATTGCAGACACTCTACTCATGACTTGTAGATACGTAAAACTCACTGATTCGCTGGTAACTCGATCGCACAGCGGAAGAGGATATAGCTGTTCTCAACGTAGAGATCTCGTTGGAAGTTCAAATATTGTGATCAAGTCAAGTCAACACGAATTACGTACCTCGTCACAATAAGATCACACATTATCCATATCCTCTTCGATCGGCCATGAAAAAGTGGACGTCTTGCTATCCTCAAGAATCTTCATCGTAATAACAGTCCCGCATCCCGCCAACACACATTTCCACTTTTTGCCTCCAAAAAAGACAAGGAGTAGGGGGGAAAACATCGACTTTTTTGGCCCTTTCGTTTCATGCTTGTGACTCGTGATTCGTGAGCCTTCCCTTCCCATATGATTCTCCTACTCATTGTGTCCTTCCAACACTTTCGGAAGCAATGAAGATGTTGACGCGCTTGAATTCCGAGTGGGACCCCGAACTTGTTTTCACGAACTCTATCGGTCTCCTTTCGCTTTTCCTCGTGCGTAGACCCTCAAACGTCCATTCTTCGCTCGGTCCGCGCCTCCGGAGTCCAAACATGGATAGATGCCAGCGCTTCTACTTTCTGATCCATCCTTGCGGCGGCCACCGTTTCTCTGGAGGATGACTTGCTATGAGCGGTTACCACTGCGCTGCTAGAAGGAGGAGGAGGGATTACAAGATAGCCCAGCTTAGGCCGTGATCACAGCACCTCTTATTGAAGAGGTTACGTTAATTTATATCTGAAAAAATAGGTCCAGTTATTGAGTTGGCATGAAGAACAGAAATGCATTACTTTTGACGGCTAGTTTTAACTTTCTATTTATTAATAATGATCCTAATAAAAAACAATACAATGATAATTTTGAAATTGTATTAGTTTTTTAAGTTCTCTTTTACACAAAAATGTCTAGCATATGGTACTCCAACCATAGAGGTCAAGTGACCTCTTAACTTTACGTTGAACCCCTAATCTGAGTAGTTTCTTTCAGAGTACTGAAAAAGTATTCTGAATTTTGTGTTTGAAAAATGATCCACTGGCAGACCCTAAGCATGAATCTGTTATTTATCAAATTCTTTGCACAGTGCTTCATTTTTGCCATACTTAATAAAGAAAATTTTAGATTTCAAAACATTGAAAACATATAATTGTTGACTCTCACTGGAGAAGCTGGTTCTGGAACAACGAACAAGTGAGTTGATGTTGGTCCCTAGTGCCCCCCACCCTTATATACACATACCAGGGGTTTTAAGGGGTGGTGCGGTAGGCCCCTTTGGATCAAATGGACCCTACCTCAAATATCTAAACTCAAGTGAAGAATTCTTCTCTTGCTCATTCATTCATTTAGCGTATTCGTGGAGAAGGAGATCTTTACGAGAGCTAACCAGAATGTCCGCTGTTCAAATCATACTACTGGAGCATTACGATGATGATGGTGGTGGTTCTGGATATGGACCACTCATGAGGGACACATATACCCTCCAGTATCTAGAGATTTGCCACGACCTATCTTTGGATGGACATGAGCACCGGGGAAAGATCCCTTTTTTTCTTTTTTCTTATTTCTTTTTTCTTTTCTCCCTTCTCCGGCCCCTCCCTAGACGACAGACAAAGGAGAAGAAAAAGAAAAAGGGCACCAGAGAAAGATCCCCCGTGCTTGGAAAGGTGGACATATAGATAGATCTCTCTTGCTCCTTCAGAAGAAGTTGTTTCTCTCACTATCTCAACTACCGTAATAATCTTCTAATGTGTTTAATATTTTATAATAGTCAAAAAGATCTTTTACTTTATAATCTATAAGATGAAAGATATGAAGGTCCTAGTCAGACATATCACCCTCTTTCGAGTTTGGAAGAGGGGAATATGTATGTGATTTAATTTATTTTATAGTTTTTTAGAAGATTAAGTAATAAATTAAATATTTCATTAATTGACTGGAGTTCTTTGCTTGTAGATTATTGAAATTATATTCTCAGAAGCATATTTCTCTTTCCTTTATGGTTATGTCAAGATCTCTTGCCTCTTCAAGTCTTCCTAAGATTTAACATTTAGAGGTATTTTGGTTTTTGTTGTGAGCTTAGTATAGAGTTTTCACTTAAAGTGTTAAATTCTTGTATATTCAAGTCTGCATAAGATTTAACATTTAGAACTACTTAGGTTTTTCTTGTGAGCATAGTATAGAACTTTCACTTGAAGTGTTAAACATTTAGAGATACTTGGTTTTTCTGGTGAATTTAATATAGAATTTTCACTTAACATTACATATATATTTTTTAATAACAACAAGCGGCTAACAGTTCCACATAAGTTCATGTTCCATGAACTTAAGTACCATAGAGCTACTCAAAGCCATTGGTTTTTGTTATGAGTTTTGTATAGAATTTTCACTTAACACTTCATATATTTTGTGATAAGAATATGTATATTTGCACTTATATATTTTCTTGAACTTTCACTTAACATTTTATGTACTTTATATACTTTGATCATGATTTCTTTTCTTCTGACTATATATATTTTCTGATCACGATGGCTTTTCTTGTGACTTTATTTATTTTGTGATAATAACAAAGCGGTCAGTTCCCCATGAACTTCTGGTGAAGTGTTGACCAAGAAGTTCATGTTGCGTGATATTAAGTACCGTAGAGCTGCTCAGAGCCAAGTATCCTTTAGAACCGAAGTTTACTTCCCCTTGATAGGTTTGACCGATATTTGTTTCACCTTTAGCCTCTATTGATTAATTCATCCTTTGTACAGTAACTTTTGCATCTAAATGGGATTGTGTAGATAGGAAGAGAATAATAAAAACAATATGCCTAGGTGTTCTATGACAGTAACCTGCGCTTTCATTGTCAAAGTGTGGTCGCTCAACTGTTCTTCTATGCTGTAAGTTGCGATTTCTCCTTCTCTTAGGGTCTCTTCCTACTAGATCCTTAGTGTGCTTATCAGACACTGTCAGATTGTGTTCGGTGATAAGAATTGTCTTCCGACTGTAATTTCACAAGTGCCCCAATAGTATATTCGTCGGCATATAGCATCTCCAAGGTTTTTGGTTGGGGGTACCTCAGAGCTAGCATTTCCGTGTATTTCGCTTACACACATTCTCTCAGGAGGACGCGTGGATACTCAAGTGGAACTGATGTGAATTTGACTGTCTCAGCACGTGAGATTACCCTCTTCTTCTAAAAGCACAAAGGTAAACTATATGTGATGGGAAGACATTCACTATGGCGACTGCAGTAGTTATCAAAACTGCAGAACTGGCAGCTGTACCTTTCAAGTCCGGCGGGACTCATTAGGCGCGTTAAAGGGTGTAGTCGGACAAGACCCTTATTCCTTTTCGTTTCGACTAAATGACTAGGCGGTGTGTATGAAAAGAAGTTCTATTCAAAACAAACTAAAAGTTCTTGTGAATACATTATTTGGGAAAACTTTAATAAAGAGTTTAGTTCATGTTTTCGACTGAAGAAGGTAGTTCCCACTACGAGAAGTTTTCAGAAATTTGCTTGATCACACCCCAATAGGTTTGATGTGTTCATATCACACCTCTCTTACTGATGACACCCTTGATGAGCTACTGACAGTAAAACCAGTCATCATATTATCATAGCGATCATCATTTCATTACCGTCAACTATGACTAAATACCTTGATTATTCAAATAGTTTTAACAAGAAGTATAATTCATATGATATATGCTAGAAAAGCTGATGCAGGCAATCCGACATGTCATTAACATGACAAAGTGATTGGTTTCACAATCAATAGCTAGTCAAGACATGAATGTGATCAAACAATGCATTATTAAGAGAGGTGTGATCAAGCACAACACACTTATTGAGAGTGTGATCAAGCAAATTTCTGCAAAAGTTTTGGTGTAAAAATGCAAAAAAATGATTGCATGAACAAGTTTATGCACACTTACTAAGAGTGTGATCAAGCAAATTTCTACAAAAGTTTTGGTGTAAAAATGCAAAAAAATGATTCCACGGACAAGTTTATACGTGAACAGATTCTATCCAACATTATGATATTACCGTCGGAGTCAACCGACCTTACCTACAGCAATAGTAGGTTGCTACACGACACAACGATATTGTATTCATTGCAGCAAATGTTCAACATAGCTGTCATTAATGAATTAATTTGTTTCACTGCTAATCACAAATTCATGCTCATGCATGGTATTTGGTCCAGGGCTCGGGGCTAACCGGCATTCTTTGTATTTTCAACCGGTTGGAATATTGAAAAGTCGGGTTGAAATGAGGCTCAGCCGGATAATTTGTAGGTTAAAATTGTACAAAACGACAAGTTAGTCGTTAAGAAAACAGGGAAGATTAATAAATGATTAAAAAATACCGATTTCATTTGTTACCTTCGGATAATTTCCGGTTCTCGAAACTTTTTATCCCGAGCGCTGATTTGGTCTAGTAGAGGTTCTAAACATAGTCTCGTGATGAGCTATGAACAGATAAGTAATCCATCATCACGGACATGACAGACTAGTCTGATGGATAGCCGTCAAGGGTACCCGCCGTTTAGTCACGGACTATCCGTCTAGTCCATGGTCGAGTTTATCAATCGATTGTAATTTGTCATTGTGATTCATCCAATCGTGTCTACTCATGTCCATTCTGCACCCAGCGATAGACTTTGTCTTTGAGTCAATCTGTACGCAACAGACCTCAATGTTTAAAACCCCTATTCGGTAACCAGCTTTGACAGCATGTAGCAACTACACATTATGTAGTAACAGGCTCACATCTAAAGCTGGCTTTTCACTAAGAAAGAGAGAATATCCACACACAGAAATATATTTATATTTAATTTAAACATATATCGAAATAAAATCCTCACATCCAGAATGTTGTGTATAATAGTATGTCAGGCACACCATTTTCATGCATCTGATATCTGGTGCATCATACATACATGTGCATGTTCCCAACTACTATCGAGTCAGTGTAGACAGAGGAGTTCTTTCAAATTTTTTTAAATCATAAATACAAGAACTAATATTTATTTTCCTTCCCCGACTGCGGCTACTGCAAACTGTGGTTTCCACAGATTAAGACCCTGCATTGTCGTCTTCTCCAGTCAGTCTAAGTAACTGAATCGTGTCGGTCAGGGCAAAATGGGGAACTCTTCTTGGACCCCAATCGGACAAATAAGACACCAATGATGATGATGCCTTCCCAGTGTTTTCTTCTGTTTTGGTGTCGTCACGCTGATGATAATTGAATTTTACTTTTTGTGTATGTACTGCCACGTGTACCCTGTCATTATTAAACTCAAAATATGGGTATAAAAGCAGGAAATATAATATTTTTATTTACTCATAGTCTAGTTGAGGTTGAAGCAAATATTGTCTTTAGTTCCAAAAAATCCATATTTCTCTGTCAATGTTAAACCCGTTGTTTTTAAATAAATTTGAAAGTCTAAAGCTAGAAGAGAGCTTTGATTTAAATTTAAATCTTATTCACAGATAATTCCATTCTGGGATGTAAGTTTTATCATCAAAAGTAATTTTTTAAATCACAAGTAGTGGTATAAAGACTCCGAGGCAGTAGAGTGTCTCATTCTCGACTTTACAGTAATGAAATATAACAAGAAAAATATAGAAGATGAGTTAACTCCCAAAAATATGGTAAACAACCCTAAACGATAGAAATGTTTTCTTTCATTCATGGAACGAGAATAGTGAAGATTGAATTCATGAGCTTTACATTTTAACTCCATTATAAATGGAGTTAAAAGTTAGATGGTTTATATGCAGAAAATGGAGAAGATTTGAATATTCCCATTGTCTAAAGTACAAAGGGAGAAAAAGAACTTCTTCCCTTCTTTTATACTCATATTAGCGATTTAATGTTTATTCCTTTCTTCTTTTCTCACGATGAAAAAATATTTCAAGGTGACGGGGAAAAGGGCCGGAATACTAATACTTATTACATTTGGGGAAAAAAATGAACCATTTGTTAATTTGTAAGAAGAATTTCCTGTTATACGGTTTACCAGCGAGTCACAACTTTCAAACTGCGGTAAATTCCTTCCGGGTCAATGTCCTGTGAACGTAAAATTAGAAGAAGTATTTTTCAACGGCGAAGAGATAACTGGTAGTAAAATTATCACAGAAAATTTTGTATATAAGAGTAATTTATTTTAGATCACGTCTGTGATTGGACATCATGATTTTATCATTAATATTTTTTTTCAGTTTGTACACTCAAGATAATAATTCAGAGTAGTGAAAAATCCATTGCAAAAAAAAATAGACAAAATGAATAAAAAACTGTTAAAAAAAAGCTCACAATGTTTTTCTGCGGGTACCTCCGAAAGTATTCGCATGAAACACTGACTGAAGTCTAGAAGAAATCGAAACTCACTTCCCCGGGGCTCAAATCTTTCAGAAGTTTCTTAACTTTTACACATCTAATAGATAAAATTTCGTCAAAGTAACAAAAAATGCACGTAAGGTCACGAGTAAAGACAAAATTCCACCTAAATATTATGCTGCAGAATGCCCTATCCGATAGCGTGCGTGTCTTATTCACGTAAGCCACTGCCTCGTGCAGCGGCTTAGGCCGGTAAGGCCAATGCGGGCAGTGCCTTCCGCTATACTTGAAATGCTGACGAGAATGCAGTACGCGTTGTTAAATTGATTTTTGAGATTTTCTGCTTCTGAATCAAATTAATTCAATTCATATTTAAGATACTATATATTAAATTACATATTATTTAGATTTTTCAGGTGGAAAAAATCTGATTTTCACTCTTCTTATAAAATATCTATCCATTTTCACCACAAGCTTTTCCGAGCACAGTTCCGAAATTATACACCTAAAAGAGGAAAGAAATGGATGACTTCAATGATCCATTCCTTTTTTCTTTTAAGTGTATTATTGATTCATCACCGTAATCAAATGGTTCTGTTGCATGTCATTGAGCAAGGGTTGTCATTACTATCATGACTTGCTCAATGAATGACAATCGAAGATCTTTGTCTCAAGTGGTTTAGCTTACAGTCTTCTAAGAAAAAGATCGTAAGTTCATTTTTTTGCGGATACACTGTTGGAGGTACATGCGCGACAAACTGTTAACGAAGCTTTTGGTCTAAATCCTGTTGTGATGGACTCACATGGACTGTCCCATGGTCCATGAAGACCCAAAGGGACCGGCAAGAACATTTACTATTCATTACTAGTGTGTCAACTTCACATCTTCTTTCTATTTGTTCATCTCTTCTAGTTTATGATGCAAGAGGTAAATATGCAAAGGTTTAATTTATTATTTTATTTTTTAGTCAGAAAAGTGAGATAATAAATTGAAATATAAATAATATAAATAATATTTTTCACCAAAAGTTATCACACTTGTTGTTTTTGTGGCACATTAATCTACTTTTTTTCATGGGTTATGTTTAGATCTTCTCACATTTCCAAGTCCGGTTATATTAATATTTAGAGATAAATTTAAATTCTCTTGTCAAGTTAATATAAAATTCTCACATAATATTTTATAATTTCTCCGATAACAGCAAGCGAGCAAAAGTTCCCTAAAGTTGATCTTGCAAGAACATTATTCCTCTCACTCTTTGGATTGTTCTTGAAAGAGTATGCTATTGGTTTTAAAATATGTTATATACGAATAGAGTGAGTGCGGTGCAGATCTCAAAAGGGACGTCCAGATGGGGTTCGAACTTGGATGTCAAATTCTCAAGCTGTAGAGCGATAGGGAATAGGGAATGGATAGAGAGAGGGGATCGCATGTGATACTGCCAGCTTTTGTGCCTCTGCGCTTATCTCCTCCCTCCAACTAGAAGCTGCCAGCTTTCCTTTCAGACTTCTTTCGCCGAGTGTTTCGGCCACCCACGTGGACAAAAGGGAGGAAACGCGCATAGCCGAGCCAAACAGTTTCTTGTGGAGAGGTGTAAGCAGATCCTTTCCACTTCTGAATATTAGAGGGAGTAGAAGTTAAACGCAAAGATTCTCGGACGTCCGGAAGGAAAAGAGCAGTAATAACAATTTGTCTAACTTTGTTTACAAGTGTAGTTTATAGAGAAAAGATTTTTTGGATTTTCATAATCGTATCGTAAATTTTAGAATTTATAGACTAAACATTCAGTTTTTAATTGCAACAAATCACATTCCAAATAGATAAACAATAAATGAAAAATACCACGAGTGATTTCCTATGGACACGTCCAGAGGTGTCCATAGATATCGTCCGTGGATATCCAATCGAAGTCATAACTCCACCCCGTGAAGAAGAATATACTTTGACTCCCTCTGTTGTATCCCAAACTTCCTTTTTTTCATCTGATTTCCTCGGGTGCCGTTTCTATAAATATGAACGTCTGATGGAATGTACCGTGCAAAACCTTTTCCGTCAGAAGATGAGTAAACTGAAGAATCTCTCTCTCACATGACCTCCAAATTTCACTCAGAGTTAACTTTACTCATCTTAATCGATGTCTTGCGAGTCTACATGAATCTTGGTCGTCCGATAAAAATAATGATATATATAATAATATTACTATTTCTATGCACTAAAGAAAAGTTAATATCAGTAGAGTTAACATATTGTCAAAATTCTACCAAATCCACTATTGCACGTAGCTTACAGTCGAAATATAGATATTTAGAATATACTTTTTTAAGATTCTGCGTTTCGTAATTCGTTCTGCCTCCATTCCTCGTTCTACGTATTTATATTCGATTAGATAAGAATATTGCTAACTCATATCTTTATATATTTTTCTTATTAATGATAATGACTGAGTAGTGGAAACTTTCTAGTACCCGTTCGGTTTCAGATTACCGATATATCGTAGTGTCGCATCATTTTGCGTTTTAAGTAATTAAAGAAAGATGGTCTGACAATGAAAACACAATCTTATATTTTAAAATTATCAAATTTAAATAACGAGTAAGAAGCAAATATGTACTTATTGCGGAAGTACTGTCAGTGACACGTAAGTGAAGTGTCAAATGGAGTTTCACATCATTTCCTTGCCCGGTTAGTGAACCAAAATGCGAACCGATGTGACATTACGATATAGCAGATTATCCAAACTATTATAAAGTTTTGGATTTCCTGCACTTTATTCTCCGTTTCCGCATTTAAAGTCATGTGAGTAAACTTCAAATCTGAATGTCAGCAAATTTTCCAGAGGGAAAGTGAGAATGGAGCTCAAGTTGGATTATCAGCAGCAGTGAATATATATTCAAACTTATTGCTTCTCTTCGGCCATGATTCCTCGTAAAACTAACGATAAACCCTCGTATACAAATGATCACTTTTAGTTCTATTTATAATTTATCACTGTTTGATATTTTAAGAACGATAGGTGACTTAAGGACTAGAGATTTCTCTTCCTTCGGTGTGTTGGTTGTTTTGCCCTTCGGGTTCGTCTTCTTTCTCTTTTCGGTTTAATGGGATCCATCTCTTTTCGGGTTTTCCATCCATTTTTCGCTTTCCGTTCACTTCAGTATGCACCCAAGAGAGGATGTGGAAAGGAAGGAAAGTAGAAAAGGAAAGTCAAGAAGGTCTACTCTAGTCTCCCGTAAAGAGAAAAATCACATGTTTCACGGACTGTGTGTCAATGGAGCGCTGCTGGTTGTTCGGAGACGGGAAGTCATTAAGTGACATTGACTAGTACATACGTCGAGTAACCAGAAGTGAATGTGCCATCTGAATTCTCTATCCGAACGATTGAATATTACATGTACAGAGTTATCTATTTTCCTTAAGTCAAGGACACAATTTCGCAATAGAGAACCGCTTCTGATTTACGAGTGAGGAAAAAGTCGGTGGAATGGATTCCTTGGCAGGGTTGTATTTTTGATGGTTATTTGTGGTATATATGAAATGGAAGCCTTATGTTATCCTTCTTACAAGGCCAGGGCCATTGCGGCAGCTTCCTGGCCTAAGCGCTAAGTAGGGAAATCAAATCAACCTTTTAACGACAAACAAAATGAAAACGGCTCCTACATAAACAACTAAAAAAAACATAGCAAAGAAGTCAAGACCTAACAAAACAAGTAAAGCGGAAGTAAGATGCACCAGAAACCACGAGAGAGAACTGACCTGTCGTTTTTCAAACAGGAAATTTGTTCGTACGAAAATGGTCGACTCTTGTGTTACATGGACTCTTCTACCGATACTGGGGGTTTTTATG
The DNA here is from genome assembly GCA_036924285.1 of Asterella californica. Taxonomy (NCBI): domain Eukaryota; kingdom Viridiplantae; phylum Streptophyta; class Marchantiopsida; order Marchantiales; family Aytoniaceae; genus Asterella; species Asterella californica. The sequence goes on along the minus strand of JAYKYS010000001.1, from coordinate 17,298,505 downwards.
AGTTTATTTCGTGTCCAACTTTTTTTCTAAAATTAGTAATCAAAAATCAAAAAGAAATATGGAATATTTTACTATTAGTTTAAGTATGTTAGAGTGGGTCCAATGTATGCAAAAACAAAAATGCACTTGCTTGTATTTTATTTTACTCTTGCATCCACGTTAAGGCAACCCAAGAATAACATACCAGATCTAACATTCATTTTGCCATCGTGGCTCAACTGAATAAAACAAATAACTACGTTTGCAATGAAATTACGAGGCTATACGTTAATGTTCATACGGATCTAATCTGCTTCTTTTCTTTCCAGGTTTCGCAACACTCCCCTTTGTCTTTTTTCTCTTTTTAGTCTTCTCTAAAAATGGCATAGTACACTACAGGACAAAAAATCACCTCTTCCTTTTTGTTCTTCACAATAGACGTAGCAAAAAGGAAAAAACGGTAAGAGTTATACGTATAACCTGAAGAAGTATAGCAATACCACCTTGTGTTTTATTTGGGTTCTCAAAAAGAAGTAAACAAAAACGTAAACATATTTTACGTTATATTTTCCATGATCATGTAATCTCGTGTGTCAAAGAAGATAAGTTCTGGGATCCTGAATTGAACGATCCCAACCTAAGCATAATAAAGACAAAAAAATTTTACACATAGCATCTTGATAGTGACCAAGGGCACCGGTGATAGCGTAAGGAATGTCCTTGGAGACGTAATGGAAACAAACCCCTACACTCCAAAAGTCCCTACTCGATGGTGTACTTTGCGAACATAAAGCATTCTCCGGAGAAGCGAAGTTACAATTATAAATTAGCCTCGAGCAACAGATTAGTATCGTAATCCCACTATGGGCAAAGCCTTCCGCTATACTTAAATCCACAAGTGTCTATATAAGGGCTCCAGGTCACTCGGAGTCTCTTGTTTCTCGAGTTTTCAGTCACCTAGCACAGAAATCACCATTAACTTAAACATAAAAACACTTGTTATCATAGAGTTTTCACCAAATCATAGAATCAGAAGAGTAAAACCTGAAATAAACTCTATTCAAGAGCTTTATATTTTCTGTTTCATGTCAATGTAATTAGTAGAGGGACTTAAATTCCATAGACTTAGATCTATGGAATTAAAAATTACATAGTTTCTTGGAGAAGAGAATATCTTCCTTTTATACGGGTACTGAAGGTGTAATTAAACATTGTTAAGTCGCCTAAAACTCTTCTGACAATACTTTACCGAACAGAGTTACATAACTCAACTGCACTCCTAACAACATCCAACTAGTCCGAACTTTGTAGTATCACGCTCCAGCGTGGTTAGTGAAAGGGAGGGTTCTTGAGGAAAACATGCGACCGGTACGACTGGCGTTCACCGGTGTACACTTATCCAATAGCCGAAAAGCCTGTGAAATATCCATGCAGCTACATGACGATTGCGGGACGAGAGGCAAAATTCGCCTCTTGTTACTATCCTCACTGCTAACCGGGCACACGTTAACTCTACTCATGTTAATTGTCCTGCCGTGATTAGAATAATAGTATATCGTTATTGTCTTCATCGGACGATCAGGATTCATACAGACTCGCACGATATCAACTAATATGAGTAGAGTTAACGCTAACCCCTCTAAGGCTCTAAGCCCCTCTATCTTGAAGAAGAAGTTCACTAGTCTAGCGGTTGCAGCAGATATGGACGAGAGCATTAGTCCCCTCGTCAGTGGAGAGATAGCCGAGCTCGTGGCCCACATTTATGAAGAAAGAAGAAAAACTTGTGGATCTGGAGAGCCTGCCAGCACTGCAGACTCCAGAGAGAGAACAGAACTCTCAGCCACATGACTGCTGCCCGACTTACATTCTTGTCCGTCATGCTGCCCGTCAGGATGCTCGGTTTCCCATACTACCCCTCTGCCCTTATACTATATTTGAAATATTCCCGACAGCGTCTGACATTTCCGGTTCTCGTCTCTTCTTTCTCTCTCTCTGTCGATCCTTCCCTCCTCTTCTATTCTGAAAGGAGGAAGGAGGGCGAGATACTGACCTGCGATCGGGCTTTCACTTCCCGGCTTTACCGGTACGTGGTACTCGCGGCCGCCCGGATCCACGGCAATCCATAGACCATGTCTTCGCATCCTATCCCCATTCCATGTCATGCACCTCCCATGATGATCTCACTGCTTGTCCTGCCTGCCCGTAATGTGGGACTTATCTCGGCCTACTGTCCTTTCCATGTTATATAGCTACCAACTCCACTGTACCTCGGAACGCAGAAATTTGCTTGATCATGCCCCCAATACGGACCCTCTAGCCCCTCCACGTTTTGACGGATAAATGCACTGCTTTCACGTGTGAATTAATTGAAAACGGTAATCGTTTTCCGTGCCTGGGAGATTACTCTCTGCCCTGTTTATGCTGCCCGTGCTATCACCTAAACCGCGAGGGTTTCTCTGAGACTCACTTCCCTCTATCAGAGGGAAGCAAGAACCCTAAGACTGCGACCTCTGGCCGCACTTAGAGTGCACAAGCACCCTAAACTGCGACCTGCGGTCGCACAAAATTTCGATTGAAATTTCGACCCTGAGACCTCTTTGCGCTGGACGAGCCCATCCACCAGTGCGCTATTGCTTCACCTTGCCAGAAGTTCTCTCAAGTCACATTATAACACCTACTTCTCTCAATTCCGCAACACCCTGCCCGGTACGTGCTTGTTTGGGCAGCTACATTTAACGCTGCAGCGTGCGAATGCAGGGCTTTAATCCGTCAAAATGTGGAGGGGCTTGAAGGTCCCCCAATACGATCGTTTCGCTTTATCATACCCCTCTAACGTTTGGTGGCTTGATAATACCCTTGACGGATTATTGAAAGTCGAACCAGTCATTTTATCTTTTGGTTCATCATTTTAATATTTTCAATATTGATTAAACATCACTATAATTTATAATATTTAACATTAAAAACACGTTAGACTATCCATATTCTCATTTCTTTAACTCTTGCTAGCTTGTTGTTTTCGGAAAATACAAAGTGTTACATAGAAATTATATGTAACACTTGGAAAAGAAAAGAGATGACGGACGCGCTTCTATAATTGCGAGAGATTAGAAGAAAAATCCAAGTAATTAAAAAGATATTTATTACCTAAAATTTACCAAATGAAGGGTTAGTATTACCGAAGGAAGGGTTAGTAATAAATTCAACCCTGGCATATTTGTGAAATATGCAAGAAGTTAGACTTTTAGAGATATTCTAGGTCATGTTTAAGAACCATGTAAGTATAAAAATCACTTGGTTACTCTATTGCAGCTTATTCTTGTGCGAACTTGTTCCCACATCATATTCAAGTTCCTTGTATATTCATGAAAGCATGCTAATAATTATTCACCTGACCATCATATGTTCATTGTATTTAACTCACATTTTTTCATTCGAATTATTTTTGCTTCTCGACGAATACCGTGCTGTCGTTGTCAGGTCTAGCACAAACTAGAATGAGAGACCCTCTTAACTCCTCATTTTGCACCTTTTCTCCCAAAAAATGATAAATTGCCTTCTCAACTCTTCGCTTTGTATTTTTATTATCAACGCTTTAACCTCTCCTCATGCAGCCTACTCCGCAGAGGGATCCAGAGAGCTCACTTGGAAGAGTTTCCAGACACTACCTCTTACTAAGATAACTGTCTGTTATAGTAGTAATATGTGATGATTTTTACTTCTTATAGCTGAATGATCATTATGTGATCACGTAATGACAGTTCATACTGTCATTAATAATTACGTCATGTAAAGTTAATATTGTCACGTAATGACACTATTATGAATAATAGATATATATAATAGTAGATATTTGTCCCAAATGCTCCCTAGGCAAACAACCATAAACGAGAAAGAATTAACAATTCTCTAATGAAAAATCACTGGATTTTGAAACCTTCCAAAACCGCTTGTCCTTCTTTTTCATTCTCCCATAACGTGACTTTGGATGCATATTCACATATTCCAAGTTCAGAAAAGGAGAATAATGCTAAGCGGTTTAATTTATCCCCTAACCCTTCCGGTGGGAAATGTTAGGTGTTAAAATTAATTTTAAATTAATTATATTTTTTGACACGACAAGAAGCTAGTCTTATGATTCCTAGAGCGTGCTTCAACGTAAATGCGTTATGGGTTTTCTCCGCAGGGTCTTTTGCACTATCTATATAATACATAATATTTAGTTTTAAAATACTTTTTTCTTTTTATTTCTTTTTATTAATACTTATAAAATTATAACTTACCGTTCTTAAACAGTCATACTCTAACATTGATTAATAATATTCCAGAAGTTCGATAAAACCCCACTGCACTTTCCTCTCTGCCTCAAGTTGCGCTACTATTGAATGAATATGCATGTTGCGTGCATATTCATTCATTCACCTCATTCATGGTTGTATACACTTTCATGGTTATTCAGATCGAAGAGAGCTGCACGCTTAATTTATTATCTAATCTTTTTGATCTTAATATTGTTCTGGTCAAATAGATTCCCGCACTTGTATCCTCTGAAGAGCGTACTCCTGCACTCCCCTTATGGATTTTCTAATCACGTTTCCATTGTTCCTGGAACAACTAACAACTAAGATTTAAGTTTAAATTTGATTTTTTTCAAACTTAGTCTAGACTTTCTATTTAACATTCATAACATATCCGATAATATATAGAGAACAAAAGTTACTGAGGTTTGATCGAGTATGGTTATTGGTCCACTACACTCTCGCACTCGTATTCTCTGAAGCGCAAAGTCTCGCACTCCACTTACGGATTTTTTAACAACATTTCCAACGTTCTTGGAACAACTAACATTTAACATTAAGTTTAAATTTAAATTTTTTCAAACTTACACTTTGATGGTTATTCATTCACTTCCTATTGCAAGAGGATGTATATTTATCCTCTTCCCAGTTCGGAAGAGAGAGAATAATCATCTAATTTATATCTAATCCTTCCTGCAGGAAGGGTTAAGTATAAATTAAATGTCTCATTAAATCATAATATAATTGTGTACAGTTCTCCGGTCTTGTATCTCTGAAGTGCGAGAGCCGAGTCATCACTTATGGGGTTTTCTTGCTTTCTCGTGTTTCCAGGCATGAGCTAACAAATAACGTTTATACAATTTTTTATTTTTTATATATTTAGTATATATTTTATACTTAATACTTATATTTTTTGAATAACAATAAATGAACAAAAGTTCCCAGAGTTCGTGGGGATGTATATTATATTCATTCACCTCCTATTGAAAGGAGTTATTGTTCCTAACTTAGTTGTCCCTAAAAGTATCCTAGATGTGTAGATCAAAGGTTACCTAAAGCTTTTGGGGGAAGCTTTAGAAGAACGCAGAGGGCGGACTAAATCTGAAAGGAAGTGTTTACGATTTAGCCGTGAGATCCTGAGTCTAGCTCCACTGCATATTTCCAGTTTTAGACACTCCGAGCAGCTAAAGAGGGAGGTGAGCGGAAACCTACCACAGTAGCTTTTGTGGTTACGGTACAGTACTATTTGTTCCACAGTTGAGAACGTATAAGTTTTACTCACTGTTTTCCATATCTAGTGTGTATATGCGAGTGACTTTAATTTAAAATCTCTAGATGCAATTTAGATTTTGGTGAACTTAACATAGTTAGAAATTAGATACTCACTTGATAAAGTAATAAACAATCATGGAAGATAGTCATGTAATTCATTCATAGTGAACAGTCTGATTGATGGTTACTAGACTATAAATTATATTTTAAAATATTTTTTGGTCCGCGCAGCATTTCCAATATATTGTTGTTTACTCTTTTATGGATGGAAATAGCATCTAATTCATTAAAACTTTTAACTGAGAGTCCGATTATCAGTCAGAAGATTGTCGATAAAAAAGTGTCAAGTTTCAAAAATCTTTATTCACATTACTTATATACAGATAAAATGAATATGTATAACACCAAGTACACTTTACCTTTATTACTGTGCATGCAAACGTAATATATGTGACACTAATAATTCTATTACTCTCAAAATACCGTCGTCGAATTAGTATGACTGACATTAGATAGAGAAGAACATGCGCATCTAGCGGTAAAGAACTATCGCTTATTTTTATTATCATGCATTTGTTGCATGACTAATTAATTATTTTAATTCTATTGTAGATTCTAGTTTGAGATCATTAAAGAATTTACTATCATTCGTATAATTATATATTTTGTGATTCGTTGTCGAATTTAATGTAATATATATACGTATTTTAACTAGAAACCATCTATTGAAAAATTAATGTCTGAAACTGTCTGATTTTAATAATCATGTAAATTATTTCATAATTATCACGTTTTTTCTTTTCATTAAATACTTTATGCACGATAAAATAAAACAGTACGGTATACCCACTTGTTCCCTCTTGCCGGGCTATTCCTGGGGCGCAGGAGAGGAGGTTCACGTCTGACGGTTAACACGGGAGTCCCTGACCGGAACTCATATGTTACAATCGACGTGTCCAAAGTAATGCGTAGACTCGTGGCCATAGAACGAGTACGAATCCAGCAGCGCCATGTCATCAGTTCTTATCTTCCACGAGGTAAAGTGGGAACTCTGAAGGATGCTTGGTTTTACCAGATAAGCGTGACAGCCGCCGGCAGGGTTGCGGTTTCCAGGTCATGTTTGTCCAGACACTCCACAAAGGCGTGACGTCCGAAGGGTCAAGCGGAATCCGAAAGTGAAAAGGTCATGCCCTCCAGTTGCGATCAATTGCTGCCGCACTTTTCGCTTTAGCTTGTGATTCCTTCCAGGATTCAGTTTCCGTCGCGCCGTCTAACTGACAAGACCTGACTCGTCCTTTTTCTGTTTGTTCGCGACAAAGCACCTCGAGTAATACTGCCTGCTGAGGTAAAAATCTCCAGAAGAGACAAACTTGAGGACCAATCAGAGCATAGTCGGAGAAAACGAGGAAAGGAAGAATGAGGACAGCGCAGTCGGACAGCAAGTAAACCAAAGGTACAAGAGAAGAATTCTGCACTGATATTTGTTTCCGGATGGATTAGTAACGTATACTAACGATGCGTCGAGTGGAGAATGTCGTTGCGAACCGTATCGTTTCGTTATCTTCATGTTTTACCCCTTGGCTTTGCTTCATTATTACGTCTCCAACGTGTAACGACTCTCTATAGCGATAGCGAATAGCGGATAGCGACTCTCTACTTGCTGTCCTTGCTCGCCAACGGCTCAAGATTTTTGCTAAATTCTACGAGCATATTTTCACCTATAGTTTTAAGATGATTTTTCGTGCAGTTTTTGGCATTTTTGTTACACTTTGGTGTCTGCGAGTTGATAGTTTCACCATATTGGGGAACTTTTTACCTTTCTTTCCGCACTTGATTTGAAACTTGAAACTGTAAAATCAATTTCACGAAATTATATATTGGACCTGAGCCAGATGCGGAGAAAAGTCTAACGTGGTAGATCTCACTCGTGTCACGATTGAAACTGCAAAAATTGATTGAAAATGATTGTTTTGAAACTATATTCTAAAATTCGAAAAACTATATTTTACCGTTCTAATTTTATTTGTAAAATTAAAACTGTGCACAGTCTCGAAATCCCACTTATTACCACCTCTGATTCATACACGTCCGAAATGCAAAGAAGCTCTAACTCCTTCATACGAAACTCTTTGTAAATATGACAAAAAAACTCTAAGCAAGAAAAATGCATACACCCTAAATCGAAAAGTTTTGAAAATTATTTAATCAAAATTATAACTCAAGACCTCCACTAACTATATTCACTTTTCCACCATCACGCTATCAGAAAATACACTCATATTCGCTTCTTTTACGAACTCTACCCGATTTCCACGACCCTGCCCGTTTGCTCACGCTTCGATCATAAAATAGCTCTCTCAAAGAAGAGGATTATCGCATAAGATTTTGCCGATAATATTTATTTTATTATTTGAGTTTTTATAATATTGTGTTAACCTTGGAAGCATAACTTTATGTAATAGGGTTTTAGAGTTTAATGTAATGAAGATCGATGTCCCAAGTGGTTTAGCTTACAGTCCTCTAAGAGAAATGTTGTGAGTTTAATCCTTTGCAAGCACAGTTGAAGGTGCATGCTGCTGCAAACGGTTAATGAAGCTTCTGGTCCGAGTCCCACTGTGATAGACTCACATAAACAGTCTCATGGTATTCGAAGAACTCGAGGGACATATAATATTATTTATCATTATTTTATTTCTTCCATTACAGTCCTTCTGTTATTCACCTGCCACGTCTAATCTGACTACTCTTTCAACTCGGGGAGCCATCTAACTCTTTTTGTCGTCATTAGCTACCGGAGAATACTTGCTTGGATATCTTAGCAGTTTATTTTCAACATATTTCTTCTTCAATATTAATTTCACTTGTTAATGAGAACATGGTTTTAGAGTATTTTATTATAAATAAAAAATGATTACAGGACCTGACGAGAAAATCAAATGGTGTACGATCGATGTTGATAAAAGAAATGCTCATTATTCTTTTGAAAAATACTTTCACTCTTCTTCTTAGTTCAATTTTAAACGGAGAACATGGAGAAGAAGAGAACCCGAGAAACTCAGAAGTACTTCAAAGTTCATAATAAAATTCATACAATCTTTTATACCGTAAGCTTCATGTCCGCCTGCGAGAGTAACCACAGTACAGCAACCACAGTACAAGTGTTGCCAAGGTAGCAAGTGTAGTGTCAAGCATACATGGCTTTATAGTACATAAAAGCACAAGAGTAAGGATCACTTTTAGCCCTTTGAAACTTTTCCACCACAACTGTATGCTACTTGTGAAACATATTCATCATTGCCCAGACACAGAGAGAAAGAAAGAGGCATCATCAAAGAGCATACTCTCTTTATCAGATAGATATTTTGGATATCTTCGTTAGATATTTATTTAACTGGTAAAGAAATGAACGAACGAGTCCAGAAAATTACCTACAAGTGCACTAAGATTTACGAGTACAAATTATGGAAAAGCATGCACTTATAACGGTGTTAGCTTCAAGAGAATCTATAGCTGAAAGAAAAGATATGAAAGGTTCTCGATTGCAAGGGAAAAGTAGTAGAGGGGTAAGTAGGACTGTAGTTCCACCATGTAGTTTGTCTTGCTGGCCGTTACTTTTTCCCTTGCACTTGTCAAGAACCTTCAGATATTTGAGTATATTTAACGGTCTATTTTTAAAGTGTAGCGAAAGGCCTTACGGGCCTAACCCGCTGCTTGAGGGTGGTCTATGTTACATTGGTTTGAATAAGTAAAGGTACACTCATTCAAACCAATGTTGATAAAGGAGGGATGAAGAAGTTCATCGATGATTACGTTGTGGCACATGTAATGGTTGAAGAGATTGAGCATGACCTTCGAAAAGATGATTTGGACGAGCACGTGCCTTCAGACGAGCTCAAGTTGGATACTGCATCCACGATGCAAAGCGAGAAGAAGAGACAAGAAGAGACTTCTTCAGAGAAGCAAACTCGAGAGGACAAGGTTCAATAAGAAACTACTCTTCTTGAATTACCAATGGAGGACGATCCTTCACAACCAGAAGAGATGTTCAAGCCACGAAGAGAATCTGAACTTCCAGTCGGTTCTAATGGATAAAGAGTGGACTAAGACTGACAAGGGGTTTATTGCTATATTTACTTTCACTCACGTTTACTTTTACTCACGTTTACTCAACAGGATTTCAGGCTATTCTTCCCCACTTCATATAGTCTAAGATAAAACGGACAATCGTGAATATCCTCAAAACTGTTTTATATCCTCAGAAAGACCTCGAGAATATAAGCTTGAAATATCTAGTAAAGTCATTATAAGTCATTTGAGAGACATTTTTCCAGGCCTAAGTTGAATGAGCAACATTTATCTGCTCCAGACGTCCACGCACACATATTCCATTTGCATTGAAGAAGTGGCTAATTAATGATCTAGCTTAAAGCAAGAGCGACATAGCAATTGGTTCTTTCGTTTACTGGACTGTTGATTATTATTATGCTTAGTATATGACTGATCCTTGCGAACGATGAGAGTGTACCCATCTTCAGTTTTATCTTTGGGTTTGCAAGAGAATCTCCACCTGAGCACTATAAATACCTCAAAAATGTAAACAATCCGGGTAACCAGTAGTCTTCTTGGTGTGGTGTGTGAGTATAAAACGATAAATGATGTTTTCTCATGGTATATTTATCTCGTGTATTGTTTCGATAAATACCCACGATATATGTTAAACGAACGAGGAAGAGACGCGTGGCATATATTTTTCCTTCACGTGGTTTTAGTTTCGAAGAGACTAGTAAATGGATCTTCTCGGGCCATTTCGGGTGTTGAGGTGGAAATGCTCTAAATGGTTGATGTTACTCTGCAGCTTCCTATATGTTCCCAGTGGGTGTCAAACCTTGAAAGATGTATTCTCTTACGAAAAACTGGCTGCCTTGGTGATAGAGTTAGGAGTCTATCACATTTTAGTTGTTTAAAGTTGGTTTATAACTCTCACGTGCTGCCGTTTGAGGGTTGGGGGTAAGGTGGTTCATCGGACTAAGTTCTTGCTAGTTTGTCTAAACCGGTTTTTGCCTTGCTATACTAGAATCACATTCTGGAAAATAGTTCCGAGAAGGCTTTGTTACATATCGAGTTCGAACTTTTGGATTACCGTATGAGAAGTGGTCCAACTTGTCTTCCTTCTTTGTCTATTGTGAAAACGAAACTCTCATACTGTGAGTAGTCAAGTCTCACTTGTGTTTCAGTCCTATGATTAGTCAGATAATAGGAGGTGTAAAAGTTAAGCAGAAATATTCTTATACAGCTGATTCAAAGGAGAAAAACCATAACTTCTCAGCGGTTAGCTTTGTGTAGAATCGAGGATCATTTCGGGTAGTCGTTATGAATTACAGTATGATAATCTCCAGTAACTAGTTTTGACTTCTACCACTTGCAATCATTACTTTCAAGAGTAGATTTCTTTACTGCAAAAATAAACGGACCAAACAAAGGAAACTCAATAAGAAAACATCCGCAAAAGTTTCGCTGAAATTTTAACTCCCTCTCGTCAATAAAAAATATTTGGAAAAGATTCTAACTTTTACACCCTCAATAGAAGCAAATTTGCTCTGGTTTGGAAGGGACAGTTCTTCTTCAAAATCTCTCAGAAACAACTTAACGAAACTAAGTGCAAGAAAGCCTTTAGGGTTTAAGTCTCACGAGAGTTTGGTAATCAATTTCCATAATTAATTTATTTGTACACATACGTGCGAAAGGAAGCAACGGGATCGAGCAAACTTCCGTAGGATAGTTGAACCCCTTAACCCACGTTAACGGCCAGTAACACCCAAAACCCCCTAGTTTGATACCGCTTCAAACTCTAAACCCTAATCTTGTATCACGATATCTATCTTGTGTGATATCTGAGTAATTGCTGCTTATTTGACATCACGATTCATGAGTTCATTGAGAGTGTTAGAAAGAAAGCAGGCTCAAATGGCATGTGAAGTTGTTCCCACATGTAGTTGAAATAAAGTGAAATTAGTACACATGAGGTATCTCCTCCTCGCACGAATCATCATGCATGCGACTAGATGCGAGGATAATTGAAATGCATTTCACCTGTTCTGTGACATCTCCTATCGACTAGGGTACGGTCGACCTTGCATAAGTGCGAGGCCTTGTATTTAACGAGGTTTCTCATTTGTGGATAAGTGCAAATTTGCATTTGTGGAAGCGAACTGATTAGTTTTTTTATATAATTTTTTTTCAGATTTTTATGGAAAATACAAACTTGCACTTCAAGGTTCTCCATTTATTTTCAAAAATTAATTTAGAAATTCACCTATAAATCAATAATATAAAACTATACGATAGATACTACTTTAACTATAAAACTGCATACATCTCACAAGTGCAGTACTAGTGCTGCAATTATCGAATGTATGCATTACTACATACACTCTCTGTAGTGCGCTTCGTGATGAAAGCATTTGCATTTAACCAAAGAGTGCCATTTCTATCGTGTAAAGTGCATCGGTGTAACAGAACATCTTTTTGAGTGCAACGATTGCATTTTCATGGGTTAATTACTTGGTTACACTCTTAAAGAGTTTTCTCTCACTTGTTCACACCTTCAAGTTTCAGGCTTCTCTTGGTCACACATCCGGCCATGCTCTCGGTCATTTAGTGCCATGGATTCCTCGTTGGACTTAGTTTTTTGATTAAAAGACATTGGAACTTGACGTGACTATTTAGCACACTCCGTGATAGAGATTACTTAATGAGTGAGCGTGCGAGAAGAGCACATGTGGATTTGAAGAGGAAAAGAGAGAGAAAGAGAGAGAACAAGTGATCAAGAAGAAAGAGCAAACAAAATCTTATTGAAGCTGTTCAGTAATCCAAAGAGTTCTCCAAAAGTGGGTGCAGAAGAGTCAGATCAAGTTAAATGTTATATGGTTTTAAACTGAATAAGTGATTTAATGTCATTCAGAGGACCCGTTATGAAAAACAATTTAAGGTTTGAATAGCTGTATATTGCCATTTGAATAGTGATTAAATGTCATTCAAAGGACCAGTTTAAACATTAGAACTTGAATAACGTCGTAATGTAATTCAGAGATACACAATTATGCACTGAATGGCGATATATTTTTATTATGTTAACGAGAATAGCGTGTCTATCGACGGGTACGTTACTGTCATTCAATCAGTTCGCATCATCTACACTGAATGGCAGTGGTTTATCATTCATAGCCCCAGATACTAGTATCGTGAATGGTTATATATTGTTATTTATCCATGTCACGCAGGTGATCGGGAGCATGACCACGAGTTAGTATTGAACTGAATGGTGAGTCCAGCGAGACTCCACGTCAAGTAGATTACCGGGAGCATGGCTGAAGGTGTGACCAAGAGAAACTTGAAACTTGAGGGTGTGACCAAGCAATTAACCCCATTTTCATTAGGCAAGTTCGACTGTACTGCACCAGTAACCTGTAGATTCTAAGTTTCTTCAAATCACCAACTACCGGTAGCTGTTCCTTCAAATGATGAATGTGACCTACTATGACAGCAAGTCAATCACCTTGGAGTAATTGAAGTTGGTCTGGCTTGGAAGTTGTGAGGATTCTCGAATTTCTCGTTCTCCTTCTACAACTGTTTCCGATGTTCTAGTCGGTTCTCTCTTTATTACTGAGGTGGGTGCATGCTCTAGTACTGAACTCAGAGAGTCTCAGAGTCCCCAAGACGGGAGCTTCTACCACTGAACCTTATTATATCTGACGCTCCATTTCCCAGAATCTAATCTCGGACACCACCATTTTCCAACATGTGTGACATCTGCGTCGCCTCCGGGAGACTGGGGGCCTCTGTGAAGTAATCGCCATTAGAGCTTCCACTTTAGGCATATGAGGTTCAAAGTTCCAAAAGCAGCAATTTCTGAACCCTAATCATGGGCCTAATGGCGCAAAACCGTGTCCCTCATTAAAAATACTCATTCAACTGTGCTTTGTCTGCTTTGTCTTTGTGACACTTACCTAAACAGCACGAAACTGCTACTGTTGTAGCAAACTCCTTCTACCCTTTTGCCAACTGCAGCTCCGGAATTTCATTAATGCATTCAAATGTTGTGTTGGTTCTGAGTAGTTCCAGTGTCAAGTATCATCTTCTCGTCCGCGTATGAAGTCTTTACTGTTCAGCACAAATGTGTGACGGTACCAAGTCGGTAAAATGCACTTGTTGCAAGGTTCTCCAACATCGCTTTTATGTACTGTTGGATGTGAGGGATGTCAGCATTCGTCCTTCCTAGGGCTGAGGACTAAACTTCTGTCTGCGATATCATCACTTTCTTTTGGACGGATTTCAAGTCCTTTTAAGCATCATAGAGTTGTGCTTGACTGCCAAATTATACATGCAAGAATGTGTGGAAGTGTGATGAGCACTCTACTCTATAGAAGCAATCGAGGTTAGACAGCCTTTCGAGTAAAGCTTGTCCATGAACGAATGAATGAAAGGGAAGGCTCATCCTTCAAAAGAAGTATTCTCTAGATGGAACGAAAGATACCTCCGCCTCTCGCCTCCAATAATAACATATGTCGAGAAACCATCATCAGTTTTTCTCGGTGCTGGTTTCTAGCACCCGTTTGCTGATCTCACACTCGAAGGCAGCTTCACTGTTTTTTTGTACGTACATAATATTTTTAGGAGTCTCTGCTCATTGCCCACGCAGCAGGTTCACTTATAGGAGCACCGAAAAGAGAAACTCCCCCAACTGCAAATGATCGTCCAGGTAACAAATTGACCGACCGACCAGCGATGTCGGAATAAAGCATTTAACGGATTGATTGTCACAAGCAGTCGGGTGTCACCCGGGCATTGTACGAGACCTACGAAGTACTACCTCAGTCCTCGTAGTCACTCTGCCTTGTTTGAACTTTAAACTTGGAAGGCCTTAGACTGATGATTGCTGTGCACTGATGAAGGAGGAGCAAGAGAAGAAGCAGATATGAACACCATTCATAAAGGCGACCTCACCTGACCATCTTCTAACCCACATCTCAAGATTTACTTGACCATTCATAAAGGACCTGTTATTGCCTGTCAAAGGTGAGTCAAGTATTGCAATGTGGAGAGGGGTGAGATCAAATCCGACAAACATAGTAGGGGTCGAGTCAAGTACATTCCTAAACCCACATCACACTACTACCTACCAGAGTTTCTAACAAAGGAATCATCCGCCCCCAAAGGCTAGAGAGAAAACGAAAACTAGGAAAATATTCATCTCTCTAGGACTATAGAAGGCAGTACTAGTACCCCTTTCTAGTATTGCCTAAACTCTTTGGAGTGTTGCATATATTTCACAGTCCACGACAAGGCCAATGACCATGAGGATATTTGTATGTCGTGTTTGCCGTCTCTTTAAAAGGACGACAAAGTAGCAGACTAGACGGTAAGAGCATGGATTTCATCATCCTGCCAGAGATAGAGCACATTCCCTTACCTAGTGTGTCGTAAAACCGACCCTAAACACGACCAATACTCTTGTAACGTAAAGCAACAAAAAGAAAAGAAGAAAGTTGGAAAAGAGGGTACCGGAAAGCAGAGTATCTCTACTAAACTAGTACAATATTATTAAAAGACATAGCTCAGATAACCAGACGTACAAAGTTCTTTTGAGGATATTTTTCTTTCTTTCCTTCTCTGCGTATGTATGTCACCTTTTCTTTCCCTCATCTGCGCTAACTAAACAGAGGAGATGGACGCTGGCGTTATAACTACAGTACATCACTGACCCAGAAATTGGCTTTATCACAGCCCCAGTAGGTTCCGTGAGCTTTATCATACCCCTCTTAACGATGTATGGCTTTATCACACCCATGACTGGCTATTGCTTGTAAAACCAGTCACTGCACATATTAAAAGAGAGAGAATATGGATAGTCTAACATGTCTTTAATGTTAAATATTTTAACTTACAGTGATATTTACTCAAGGTTGAAAGTAAAAAAATGATGAATCCGAAGATAAAATGACTGGTTCTACTGTCAATGACCGAGTAATATAAAACAACCAAACGTTAAGAGGGGTATGATCAAGCGCAACAATCGTATTGGGGTATGATGAAGCCAATTTCTGTCACTGACCTGGCCAACAGGAACTACGGTACTTCCTCCTACGGTAGGCTCAGAAGGGACCTTACAGTAGATAGATGATAACCTTCGAAAGGCGAGGAGAGCCGAGGCAAGGCTGGGAGCCCAGGTGACCGGAGTATGCCCGGACTCTTGTCAGACAGCCGGTCCGCGTCGAGGTGAGTTCCTTCGGTGGAAACGGGAATTCACTCTCGAGTGTCCAGCTCGTTGGTGTGCTTTTGGCGAAGTTTTACTATTAGAG
Source organism: Asterella californica (assembly GCA_036924285.1). Taxonomy (NCBI): domain Eukaryota; kingdom Viridiplantae; phylum Streptophyta; class Marchantiopsida; order Marchantiales; family Aytoniaceae; genus Asterella; species Asterella californica. The sequence continues at coordinate 17,282,598 of JAYKYS010000001.1, read as the reverse complement.
CTATCGCCATCCACTGCACCCCGTCCTCATCTGCACAGACTGCGGGGCGCGTGCGGGCGTGCCAAGGGGGCGAGGCAGGCGAGGCGAGGCGGGGCAGGCAGGGCAGGGAGGCAAAGGAATGGAAGGGAGTGGACTGGAGTAATGCTAGACACACGGAGACAGAGAAGTGAGAGAAGGAGAGAGTGAGCGTGTTGTTGTTAGTCTCGACGTGAGGAGGAGACAGGACGAGGAGGATGCTTGCGAAAGCACCATCTTTCCTTCGTTGATCAGATTGTGCTTGATTGATCAACACCCACCCTGGCGGAGACGGCACAGGCTGTGGAAGAAGGTGCCTCAGAGGAGATCGTGTGTGTGCCGGATATTCAACGAGAGGCCTGCTGCATTGGGAAGGCAAGGTGGACGAGCGTTGGCTAGGCAGGGCGGAGAAGGCCATGGCCGTCTCAGCCAAACCCGAGAAGGCTGCCGTTGTGAAACGGCCCTTCCGGACGAGCTTTACGATGAAGCGGACTAACGACTGGTACGGGAAGTCGATTATTGGATTGGGAATGTGGAGGACTCCTAGTTTCGGAGTGTAAAAGGTTTTGGAAGCTCTAGAATGTGAGGGCGCAGGGGTAGATTTGGGATGTGGTCTGAATTGGCCAGAGCTTCTGAGTTTGTGGCTACTGTGCGTATGAGATATGTGGAGACTGCTCGTCAGGCTCGTCAGCGCCTTGTTCTGTGCCAGTGTGACTCTTGATTGTTTCTGCGTTTCGTGCAATGTTTGAGTTTTCTCCTACTAGATTTGGTTTAGCGTATCCTGTGCAATTTCTAGATGGACCTCTTGACCGTGAGGCAAGGTCTGCTTGTTTACTCCGAGCCAGAACCTCGCTTTGGCATCTCTGTGTTACACAAATGTACAAACCATCCGCTCCTACGGGTGACTCTGGTGCCCGAAATTTGGCCCAAATCCCGAGTGCTGCATCTCGTGCATTAGAGTATATAGTGGTAATGACCAGAAGAAGTTCTGTGAGTCCTCTGCTTGCTTACTTCTCTTCGGACAACCTTTTGCTGCGATACCTGCACGTTCGATTAGTGAAATCTTCATCATGGAGAATAAGTGAGTGGTGAAATTCCCAGAGTAGGTGGGAACACATTTGTAAGCTCACGGATGTCAGCAAGTCAATGTCCCTCGGCAGTAAGCTGAAATACCTGGTTTTGAGCGTGCTTGATAGAAGCAGCGCGTCGTACTGGTTCTTGCTACGGTGTTGACAGTTTCATCCTCTATACCTGGCAAGGTCTCGCTATGGTGGTCTCGGTGGCCTTAGAGATCCGCTTGCGCATCTCCCTTTCTGCATCGCATGATCATGGACTCGGCCACGAAGATAAATTGTGCACTGTTATCGGTCACGCGCTTTCATCGTGAGAAGCCGCAATATACTTTCTCTTGGTGAAAGCCTTGGTGATTGACATTCTAAGGCCTTGCAGACCGGAGCAGGCTTCGCATGTCGTGCGTCAGGCGAAGTGCTGATCTCGATCTTTCGTAACAATGGAGCGTCTCTTTTGTATCTTGTGGTTCTGTTCTATCGTATTTTCGAAAATACGATAGGTATTGGCACGTCATAGGTCCCCCTTCAAGGGGGACCTGTGACGTGCTTGTTCCCTTCTTCTATCCCATTCGTAAGTCAGCTGTTTATTAGTCGTTTTGATCGTCGGGAACTACACGTCTCTGTGTATTATCACGCAAGGCACTTAGTAAATCAGAAACAGAACAGATAATTTTGACAGTTGACGTACATCCTGGTGAAACCTTTTGCTTCTTGTCACGACGTTCGGTTTTATCGATGTTCTTTATCAGGTGTGAATATGGAATCCAAGTTTCAAGACGTTCTACCCCTGTTGCATCGACACCCATTCTTGTAACATTTGTTCGGAACTGTGCGATTAAGAGGTATTAGCGTTGCTATTACCTCACGGTGCCTGTGATTGCTTACATGCTCCTTATGGCCTTGAATAGATTGACGTAAGTGGACGTAAGTGGTGAGGTTACCATTCAGCTGACTGAGTCTGGAAGGTCTTTACTCCTGTAGCACTCCATGTATTCTCGGAAGAGCACTTCTTAATCGGCCGCGTTGAAGTGAACTCTCTCTTCCTGCCCCAGCTTCTCATGTCGGTGTCTCCCTGGTTTATGACGATAGAACCTGGAGAAACAAGGGTTCTGTGTACAACACTTCTTTAAACAACTTTCCTATCCCTGCTAGAAGTACAGTTCCCTACTGAACCACCATGTTGGTGTACTCCAAAGATATCTGCCTACACCTCGTAAAGTGAACTCTGTGCTCTGTTTACGGAGTTCTAGCCTTTTGATCCCTCGTCACACCAGGCCTTTACTCTGGGACAGTGCAGAACATCTAAGGAGTTGTACTATGGTTCTTACTTAGACAGGAGTTGTCGCCTTACTCTTCTCTCAGGTGTGATAGTCTTGCGCTCAGGTATCACACCTCCATATGCATGTTTCTCCACCGAACGCATGAGCAGTACCTCGGGTAGAAAGGAACATATTTCTTGTGCCGTTAAGTGTTCTAGACCCCAGTCATTCACTTGAAGAATGTTGTCACATTAATCTCAGTTTCCTAAACTTTAATTCTTGTGTTGCTTCCTCGTCTCTTCCCACCTTACCTTCGGTGTACTGCCAGGTTTTTAAACCGCAGTTTCTCTCGTGTACACCAGACCTCGCTTTTGCCTCTCAAGTTTGGTGGACTTGGACTGTACAGCGACAATCATTCGAATCCACAGGGAAGGAGGCGAGATTTCTGGCCGGAAGTGAAAGAATAGAACATGTTGAATTCTAGCAAATGTATGACAACGAGTAATTATTAACAAGACGGATTTTTGTTTCGCTGCGAGGATTAGATGATTAAAGTGGAATAAATAGGGACTAACGTTTCTCGGATTTATTTTCTACAGGGTATTGGCAACTGACGTTCCGAGCGATGTTGTGGTCATCGTCGGAGGTGTCAGTTTCGCACTCCACAAGGTATTTTCGTTTTGATTTTCGATTGCATTACTCTTGTTAGCATTCGGGTTGTTCATCCATGGCTTTTGAGGAATTGAGCAGATAGCTTGTTTTGCTTAGGCCTGCATAGATTGATTCCGGCGCTCCGTGACATCAAATCAGCAGTGTTCAACTTGCGGATGTGTACTGCGACACTAGTGCAGTTTCTTCCGAGTAGTTTGACGTTTATTGTCGAATGTACTTACAGTTCTTCCGTATGATATTGTGTAGTTCCCCTTGGTCTCACGATGTGGGAGGATCAGAATGCTGGTGGTTGAAGCTGGTGATTCAGATGTCTCTCAGATGGAACTAGCGGATGTCCCTGGCGGTGCTGAGGGTTTTGACATGGCGGCCAGGTTTTGTTACGGGATCAACTTTGAGATTACGACGGCTAACGTGGCTGTTCTACGGTGCGCAGCAGAGTATCTCGAGATGACGGAGGAATACGGGGAAGGAAATCTGGTCGCCAGGACAGAAGCCTTTTTGAGTGAAGTTGTGTGCCAAAACCTTTCCGATTCCATAACTGTCCTTCATAATTGTGAGAACTTACTTCCACACGCTGAAGAGCTGAAAATTGTGAGCCGAACGATAGATGCAATTGCATCGAAGGCTTGTCGAGAACAAATTTCTCAAGGTATGGGTGAGTCAGATTACGACATTTCTGGTCGTGGTGATAGCAACGTGAAATTGAGCTTCAGCAAAGGTCCGCAGAAGGCATCAGATTGGTGGGCTGAAGATTTGGCCGTGCTGAGGATTGACTTCTACCAGAGAGTGTTGGCAGCCATGCGTTCGCGTGGTTTGCGATATGAGAGTATTGGTGGAGCATTGATGCATTACGCGCATCGATCACTGAAAGGACTCCATAGAAAGCAGACCGGGCGTGATATGTATAAAGGTGGTCAGCAGAAGAAAGTCCATGATAGCACATCAGCTATAGAGCACGAGCAACGTATTCTGGTCGAGACAATTGTTAGTCTTCTTCCACCTGAAAAGAATACAGCGTCTTGCAGTTTCTTGTTCGGACTTCTACGAACCGCGATAATTCTTGACACGACAATTGCATGCCGACTGGACCTCGAACGAAGGATTGGGCAACAGCTTGAGCAAGCAACACTCGACGACCTTCTAATTCCTTCTTTCTCTTACACGGGCGATACGCTGTTTGACGTAGACATTGTTCAACGCATCATTGTCTGCTTCTTACAACAGAATGAAAATGAAGATGTTCATGATCCACACTCAATGTACGAGTCAGATGGAATGGGTTCTCCGACTCAGAGTGCTCTCATGAAGGTGGCGAAACTTCTCGATAGCTACCTGGCTGAAATTGCGCCAGATGCTAATTTGAAGCTAAACAAGTTCATTTCACTAGCCGAACTTCTTCCAGAGTATGCCCGTGTAGTTGATGACGGGCTGTACAGAGCCATCGACATTTACCTCAAGGTAAGAGCGTGTGTCTTTGCGTTTTCTGATTCTCTTTCCATCACGAAGAACATGTATAGCTAGTCTGGCCGCAGGTGTAGGATTAGGCCTCTGGCGATTGACTTGCACCGCTCAGTATATTCTTCTCCTAATGACTCTGTCGCGCTTCACTCCGCAGGCTCATCCTTCGCTCACAGAAATTGATCGCAAGAAGCTATGTAAACTCATGGACGTTCAAAAATTATCGCAAGAGGCCTGCACACATGCCGCCCAAAACGAAAGGTTACCTGTTCAGATAATGGTACAAGTGCTTTACTTCGAGCAACTCCGTTTACGCACGGCCATGACTGGGTCCTTGGCAGACGTTGATCATGTTGGACACAATTCGCAAAGAATTAGCGGAGCCTTCAGTTCTGCCGTCTCTCCAAGAGATAACTACGCATCTGTTCGACGAGAAAACCGGGAACTGAAGTTGGAGGTCGCCCGAATGAGAATGCGCCTGACAGACTTAGAGAAAGACCATGTATGCATGAAGCAAGATCTAGAGAAGGGTGGAGGCCAAAAGACCTTCCTTCAGTCAGTAGGGAAGAAGCTGACAAGATTAAATCCTTTCTCAAAGAGTGGCGTGAAAGGAGGTGCTCTAGACTCAAAAGCTCCTAACACACCTGATTCGCGTCAAGGTGGTAGCGGTGGCAGGAGGCGACGCCACTCGATCTCATAGTGCCTGATCCGTCCCTTACAGTTGTTTGATGCCACATATTTTTCTGTGGCAAAATTCGTGAAAGGACCTGCATTGGTGAGGGTCCTTCGAAAACGAAGCAGGTATGTCTGTGTGTACATGTGTATCATTATTTCCAATTATTCACCCAATAATAGATCATACGTCACGTTGAATTCGAATGGCATACTCATTCTGCAGTCCATCGCGTTTTTCCCGTTCCCAAGCAAGCTTTATCTGGTAGCGCTGACCTGTTGCCAGGTTCATTCGAAACGTTACGTTACGTTACACCCGGTCTTTCATATAGAGCAATGCTGTAGGTTGTGTTCAGAGTTTACCGTGTTGAGAGGAGGGTCTTCCAGGAACGTAAGGGCTAGTTACAAGATCACCCATACTAATAAAAAAGGTTGCATACAGTTATGAGTAGTCAGTTTTATCGGGGGAGAGAAAAATTGTGCCTGTGTGTACGAGCACATGATTTGACTCTAAAGTGACAAGCCCATGTTTGTGTAATTTAACGAAGAAATGCAGCGCAAATTGCTTGGCTCTTATTTATATCCGTAAGATATATCTAGGTGCTTTGGATGTCCGTAATTATGCTGAGTTTGTTGTCTTCTCTCCCGTGGTTCTAGTTCGTTTGATCACGTCGAATGTCTGGACTCTGGTGTTCATCTTGCTCGGCGGGTCTCGCTTTACCGTGCGTTGCTCATCATCTTCGTTGACCTTGGCCGTTTCGGAATCCATGTTGCAGTAGTGTAATGTCATGAAGGAGCATTGCCAGCAGTCGGTAACTTTGCGAAGTCATTGCAGCAAGTTGTTGATTGCCGAAAGTTTCAGTTGCGACTTGTGATCTATCATCAAGGCTTGCCCGAGAAAAAGGAAATTTATGTCCTGCAGTTAAACACGGTCTGCTTTTGTCACTGACATGAGGGGATGTGTTTACCTGATTCACTGTAAGCTTCACTTTATGCTCTTCATCTCGTCTGCGAGAGCATTTAACTTGCGCGAAGATTAATATGCTAGGCAAAGCAAATGTACAAGAAGTTATGCGTGTCTTCTATCAGCTTCCTTCTTCCCATGTGCAAAGTGTTATTTCTCGATCACTTGATTGCTTGTTTACCGGCAATAAAGTGATTGAGAGAGAGAGAGAGAGAGAGAGAGAGAGAGAGAACATATTCGCAGGTCTTGTTAAGAGTTACCCTGCACGTACTGTAGCGAGAACATGTTGACGGCGCTCCGCTGTGGGTAGCCACGGTGAGCAACAGCCGATGTGGATACACGCCTCAATCTGGCCGAAGACAGCAACACAGCCAGTGGGGTTGCTGGTACAGTAGTTTGTCATGGCTACCAACTGTAATTTGATTCTTCACGGCTTGTGTGAGATGGTAGCAGCGGGGGACACAACGAGGAAAAGTGAAGGAGGAGTTCAGGGTTTCGTTCCTTGTCACCCTTCATTTGTCACCCTTCATTTCAAATGAAGGGTGACAAGCCACCCGAAGGTTTATGAGGCGTGAAGGAGGAAGGGTAATGTGACACGTGAAAGCATCGGTACGAGACAAGTACGGTAAAGACCACCGTGTCTATGGGTAGCTTCAATCTATCACACTCTTGGAGTTTGGCAAGCAATTTGCCCGTCCTGCACTAACTTTCACGTCCTTGAAGGGCTTGTTGAAAGCTATCACGTCAGTGAAGAATGCAATGGAGTGCCATTCCTCATTCCACGTGAAATGCCATTCCTCACTGATGAAATTCTCTTACAGGTTACTAGCTCGTCCGTTTATCACATAACCCTCAGATGTATCAGGAAAATCGTTAGTCAAATTCCACTGTCCATGTATGACGTGCAACATTTTCCCCTTCTCTTCACAGAAAAAGATTGCATTTTAAGTTTAACTTCCTCAGCTTTTGAGAGGAAGAAGAAAGGTGAACGTCAATTTGCACAGAAATCTACTTAGTCAGCCCCCCTCCAGCAACTTCACGACTCTGTCAACCCTAACAAATCAGAAGTTTCTTTGTCAACCTCCACGTAAGATGTACCGGGAGGGTTGAGAAAGAAACTTTTGAACTGTCGAGGTTGACAGAGTCGTGAAGTTGTTGGAGGGGGCTGACTAAGTAGATTTCTGCAACTTACAACCCATAAATTACTGAATGGGAGCTCTTACAATACATATGTGAATATTAACGTTTTACAGTCAAACTCGAGTCCGCTTGTAGACGTTGCTTTCCGCGGCGAGTTAGTTGTGAGATATTGTTTATCCTAGTTGACACAACCTTGGTTCATAAATATTTGGACCAAGGTTAGAGAGCTTATGATCTGTAAAGTTATCCGTGAAAAATATTTTAAAGTTTTTGCTGGTTTAGAGTTAAGGGTATATATTTTTCTTCTTGACCTCTATTTCATCTGAAGATGGAAGAGGGATGCAATCATAACGTTAATTTATCACCTAAACCTTTCGACGCTCAGAATTAAGTGATAAATTACTGTGTGGATTCATGTATTTTTTTATTTTAGCAGGTCTTCGCACTTGTACCCCCAGAAGCACGTGGCCATGCACTTCACTTATAGATTTTCTAGTGATGTCGCGGCTGATCTTAGAATGAAGAATATTTAACAGTTAAATTTGATTTTGATTTTTGCTGAAACTTAATCTAGATTTTCTATATAAAATTTATAACATTCTCGATAATATAGAGAGCAAAAGTTACTGAAGTTGATAGAGCATGGTCATATAATCACTATTCAGAAGGCAGGTTACTTGTTCACAATCATTAGTTCTCGTGCATCTATTCTAATGAATTTCATTTTTCATTAGAAGTTATGATCTGGATGAACGAAGATGTACTTGTCATCTCGAATCCATGAAGTTAAACACAACGGAATGAAGTAGATTTTCAATGTATCTTTTATAAACTGTGGGTCACTCTCAAAACATATGTTTCACTTCACTCTACATGACACCAACCCTTAACAAATTACTAACAAATTACAACATTGGAATCCAAATTGATTGTTTAAACTGTACCCTTTCCGGATTTCCCCAAAAATTGGCTTGATTACACACCCAATAGGTTCCTTCAGTTTCATCACACCCCTCCTAACGATGCATTGCTTGATCACACCCCTTACTTGCTGTTGCGTGTAAAACCAGTCACTTTGTGATGTTATTATTCACATGTGAGAATGCACGTACTAAATTTTTGAACATGTATAGTCTAACGTGTCTTTAATGTTAAATATTTTGAATTATAGTGATATTTAGTCAAGATTGAAAGTACTAAAATGATAAACCAAAAAATAAAATTACTGGTTCTACTATCACTAACCCGTAAGGGTATGATCAAGCGATACATCGCTAAGAGGGGTATAATCAAGCTCAAGGAACCTACTGAGGGTGTGATCAAGCCAATTGCTGGGATTTCCCCGAAGCTGGATCCCTAAAACAGTGGAGCTCACTGCTCACATGGAGCTTCCGACGAAGGCATTGGAACTCGGAAGTCGGAAAGTGAAACAGCCGATATGTCTTCAGTTCCAGGTTCCAAAGGTGACCGGACCGGTGACTCCAACAGTGGTCGCGTCTCCGGTTGTTGTTCGGACTCCGGAGTGATCATAAGTTGTACCACGTAGAAGTCGTCGGTCTCGGTCAATGCACTGCTGCTCAAACACGAATGCGAATGCGAGTGAAGTGTTTCTGAATTGCGAATATGGTGCTCGCACAGCCTCGCAGTGCCCAAGTAACCTTGAATGAGGACAAGCATACAAGATAATGCCGTGCCATAGTTGCTCCCGAGATAGCTTCAACAAGGCTCCTAAATGACCGCTCAGCGGTAGAGACAGCCAGGAGGTTTGATTTCTTTGTTTGATAGCTACAGTTATCGTTCCGGTACGGTTGCTAGACCTAAAAAGAAGGAATACTATTATAGCAAGGTGTGGTCAAAATAGAAACCGAAAGGAGAGGTTTTCTGGACTATCTAGAATTGATCAATGTAAGTTGAAAGCTCATAGTCGTGATCAGGGCATTTGGTTTAGTGGTATAGCTCTCACTATAAGTGCAGGAGGTCGTGAGTTCTATTCGCACATTGCCCCGCACCTATAGAACTTTTCAGCACGGTAATAGCACATTACGGACAACTGGTCCTCCTCTCGTTCTCCACTCTGGACCCTCGGCTCTCATTTGCCATTTTCTGATCAAGGTCTGTTGGAGTCGAGCAGCTGAATTACATGCCGATCATCATCCCGGGCATTTGGTCTAGTGGTATGATTCTCGCTTTGGGTGCGAGAGGTCGCGAGTTCGATTCTCGCAATGCCCCAGGCTTGGATATTTTGGCCGTACGACTCGACATCAACTCGACCCGGCTTACCACTCTGTAAGAGTGAAACCTTCCTGCCAGTTGAGGGCTGGGGATGGGGCAAGAGTCTTGGGTGTAGAGCCGTAGCCCCGACGCTGTTTCGTTGCGCCAGCAGCGAAGCTCCCTTTGAGCTTCTGATGCAGAGGCAGGTTGAATAATTTTCTTGCGTGAGCTTGCATGTCTTTCATCACTCGCTCAGGAACCCCGTGTCCTACTACATGAAAGAATCCTTTGGTTTCACAAGCCCTGGCAATCTGAGAAATCAGTTCCTCCACTCCAGTTAAATCCTTCATAAGAACTGGTGACAGATCTATGGTAGGAATGTCCTCGTCACCGTAGAACTCATCATGGGCTACCGTGGATTGCATGTGTGCCGGGAAGATGAACGCTGGAGGGATCTCCTTGAGTACACCTTCGTCAAGTAGCTTCGATACTTCCACAGCATTCACTAGAGGACCTTCGGGCTCATCCACCGGTGCTGCCTTCGGGTCCAACTGTGCTAACGTTGCTAGAGCATCTCCAAGAGGATTTCCTCGAGCTCCTGCAGCCTGTTTCCCCAACATATCCACGTCCTTCAAGATAAACACAGGCTCAGGTGCATCAGTTGCGCTGCCACTGTCGACATTCGGGCCCGCCATGGCTGGAGTTTAGCCAAGAGAGCTCACCGAATTCGGATCCGGATCCAAATGAATGAATTGGGCCCAGAGTGAACGGCAGAACGAAATGTTCAGCTCAGCTGCAGAGCTCGTGTTTCCAAATTTTAGGAGTGCAGCACCAGCAATTGAAACTACGAGAAAGTATCTTCACTCCGAAACTACGTATTAGAAAGCATTAGTAGATCATAGAGTGAATGCAGGCGAGCAGACCGGACCGTCAGATCAGAGAAAGGGTCCGCAGTGTATTTGACAGGATGAGCAGTCCGGTGCAGTCTAGTAGTGCATTTTCCTCCTTTCTCAGCCCCAAAACCTTGCACGTGGCTCGAAGCGCCTCCGGATCCCTTCCTCCAGGAAAGCACCACCAATCCTTAGCTACTTACACCCGTAATTCTTGGAATGATCAAATTACTATGTATATATTAATCAATCAGTGCGCTTGAAGATTTATATTTATGGACATAGTTTGGCGTTTGCCATTTTCTGATTCAAGTAGGAAGGTACCCTTCAAATTAATTATACTGTAGGTTGCTACCAATCAGGGCATTTGGTCTAGTGGTATGATTCTCGCTTCGGGTGCGAGAGGTCGGGAGTTCGATTCTCCCAATGCCCCTGTAAATTTGAAACATCTGCATGGGAATTTCCTTTTAGTTGCTTGTTTTTGTTTAGTAATTTTCTTATTCTAGAATTAAAATACGAAGAAATGAATTACTTAGACGTAATCAATGAGGGCATTTGGTCTAGTGGTATGATTCTCGCTTCGGGTGCGAGAGGTCGGGAGTTCGATTCTCCCAATGCCCCTGTAAATTTGAACATCTGCATGGGAATTTCCTTTTAGTTGCTTGTTTTTGTTTAGTAATTTTCTTATTCTAGAATTAAAATACGAAGAAATGAATTACTTAGACGTAATCAATGAGGGCATTTGGTCTAGTGGTATGATTCTCGCTTCGGGTGCGAGAGGTCGGGAGTTCGATTCCAATGCCCCTGTGAAATGGAATTGTCTGCTTGGTGATTCCCATCTAGAGGCTTGTTTTTGTTTAGTAACTTTCTTATTTTAGTGTTCAAAAGAGAAACTAATGCGCTACTTACACGTAATCAACGAGGGCATTTGGTCTAGTGGTATGATTCTCGCTTTGGGTGCGAGAGGTCGCGAGTTCGATTCTCGCAATGCCCCAGGTTTTGCTGTAACCTGCCCATTTGGTTGCCTTTAACCATTCCCCATGCTAGAACTCAGGGCATCTCCACATCGACATAATATAATCCCCGCTAACATCAACTAGGTGAACCATGGTCTGGTTCCCCTCTTGTGGAAGAGGGGAATATGCAAAGAGTAACTTAAAAACTCTTTTAAGTTATAATTAAATTTTATTAAAATATGTGTATTAATAAAATTTAATTATAACTTAATTAAATTTTATTAATACAAATATTTTAATAGTGAGAGTTAGAAAGAGAAGAATATATAAAAAGTTTTTTTTAAGATTAAGTTATAAATTAAAGTTTATAAATAAAACATATTTCTAATCGTGAGAGTTAGAGATCTTTATATCAAACAAAGGTTATATTTTCTTGAAGCACTTATAGGTTTTGTACCGCCAGAGTGAACATGTATAACCAAGTTACTAAATGTGATCTACATTTAGTATTTTAAATTTAACACTTTAAATTTAAAGAAGTTTAACTTTGACTGAAGTAACCATTTGCAAACTCTTTATCCGTGACTTTACGTTCTTCACTGCACTTTTCACTAAATTTTAATTTTCACTGAAGGCTGACACGCCGTGACTTTGCACTCTACATTGCATTTTTCATTAAATTATTTCACTGAAGATTGTTGTCAATCAATTGCTGATAATTATTTTAGTCGTCCGTTAAACATTTCTCTTTTTTCTCTTTTTTCTCTTTTTTCTTCAAAGTGCAGTCTGGATACATATTCATTGCGTACATCGAAGTCCGAGTTACGTTGCTTGTATTGAATCGCAGGTTTTCCTATTGGCGGCTGTACTAGAAGAAAGGAATGAATTGTTCCAAAACACGTTGTTCACCACCTGCATAAGATACATCGAATTCTGCTCTTTCTTTTTTCTGATAACACTGGCCCACAGCCTTCTAGCTTTGTAAGTAATTCGTGCATCAAGGAGGCTATTATGCGTTTCGCTCAATGTTGATTAAGAAAACACATGACTTTCTTCGAGTTCGGGTCCGCGTCTACCTTACGAGTCACGACCGTCTTCCACAATTTCGAGGTGGACAACGGATGTGACTCACTGATGCTCGCCATCACTCATTCATTGCACTTGGTGGATGGAATTCAACGAGCAAGATATAAGTGCATAGCCTGTTTATTGCAGCTCACTGTAAATTTCACTGGGTCACTGGGAATTCATCCAGGTGCCCACCATTACTCATTGATTGGACTCTGTCAGTGGACGAGCAGGATATAAGTGCACAGCCAGTTTATTGCATCCCGCTGTAAATCTTGTAAACACTGAGGATGTATCAGCTTAACCTGTATGATACACTAGTCTGAAAGTATTACTATTGCATACTAGATTTATTCGAAAGAAGTCCTCTACAATCGATAGGAAGCAAAAGCTCCATAGTTAGTTTCGTATTGTACCTTCCGGCTACAGTGTAGCTGATAGCTGATTACATGATACGTACTACTAGGGGGTGTCAAAGTTCAGAGGAAATAATTTTCAAATGGCAGAGAGGTAACTGGCCATAAAATTATCACATGTAACTTTGTATATAAGTGCGATTCATTCTGGATCGCTTCTGTGACTGGACATCGCGATTTATCAATGATTTTTTTTCGGTTTGTACACTCGAGATAATTACTCAGAGCAATGGAGAATCCATTATACAAAAAAGCGGGCGAAACGAGTGAGAAGCTGTTAAAGAAAAGCCCGCTGTGTTTCCTTACGAGTACCTCCGGAGGTGCCCGCATGAAACACTGGGACGAAGGCGTAACTCACATCCGCAGGTCTCGAATCTTTAAGAATGCTCCTAACTTTGACACCCCTTCTAGCTGGAAAGAATACAGTCGGACAAGAAGCTCCATTACATGAAGAAGCAAAAGTTGTACTGTATTGTTGTGTCAGACCACCGCTTGTACAAGGTACCAGATAGCTCGACTGTATAGTATGTTACTTTCAATTATAAACTCCTGATTGCATAAGAAGGTGAAGTGTTCGAACAAGGTTTCACATGGACGGTGACAGTTTGATGATCGGTCGTGTATTAGCGATCGACGGTCGTCTGGAACCTTCAGCTGGAATGAGAAAAAGATGAGAGTAAGTGAGAAGACGTAAGCTAGACTTGCAGAGTACAGCCAAGGAAAGAGAAAACTCTTACCTTCGTAAGCTCTACTAATCTTCAAATTACGCTCTAGAGCACTACATAGAGACATATACTCCGGGAGGTGAGAAACTACTTGGAAGTTGAGAACAATCTTCGTCCTCTGAAAGCTAGGTGAAGTAGCTAGGATGCACTCCTCTTCCTGGACAGCGTTGGAGTCGGGTTGCTCCGCAGTGAAGTAGCACGCACGAGTTTAGACAAAGAAAACATTATCAATATCAGCAATAGTGATAGTCTCATGAGGCACAATTATCTTCCACAAGGAGTCTCTTCGAGTTTTCAGAATGTCATAAGTTATTACGCACCTGCAAGAGAGCGTATATTTACTTGATCATAAAATATCTGGAATGTTGTGTCCAAAGGATGCTTGGATCGGTACTTGTTGAATTGAAGAGTGCGTTGAAATATATTCGTGTAGTTCAATTTCACTTTATTCTTCGTATTTGTGGCACCAAATAGGATAAATAATTCATAGTCATCCTAGAGCATACTGTGTGTCGTGTTTCTCATGGCGCATTTGATTTGTGATGGGTCTCAATTTTATCTTTCATGCAGTACTGTAAACCCTCTGTGGTCTTATCGATCAACTATCTCCGATCTCTCAACCTCCACGATAGTCATCGTTTCGTGGAGGTTGAGAGATCGAGCCGAGACATGTCCTAATATTCAAATAGGAAGACCAAATGTTAGTAACAGTATTAGAGGAGCTCGTATTAGGTGTTTGGAGTATCTATGTGTCTTTCACAGGTTGTACTTGATACAAATATCTTGAAACTATTATGTCTAGACCACCAAATGGTTGAGTAAAATTTTAGTGTTATTTGTTGCAGTCGTTGATTTATATATGAAAACATCTTGACTCTCATGAGAGATATCTCATCAATGACTACCAGTCTCAAATTTTTATAGAATTTGATATAGCAGTTTGAGACATCTGAATGTAATTTTGATACCATAGAATCGTATGAATCTTTAGGAATAGATGAAGCATTATAGATAGTTATTCTTTGAATGTTGTAAGCAGCTCTTACTGTGTATGTGAGCTTCAATACTTTTATCGATTTCGGATCATTGCACCGTGACTTATCATCTTCATATATCCAAGAAAGACCTTGAATAATTTTTAACAGAGTAGATACTTTCCCATTCTTGCTTCTCTGCCAAGGAATCACAAAAAGGTTGTTCATGAAAATATCTTTTCTCATAAAGACAACCATAGAATATCATCTTTTGCTATTTCTTGAGTTGTCTTGATTCAACGTGTAGAGAATCTCAAGAGAGTAGGATGTCTTTGGAAAGAAATTTGTTGGACATACAACAACATAATTCGATTTCGTCCTCTGATGGGAGTCGGCGGTTGTATTCGGATCAATGTTATCATATTGGTCCTCGTTCTGATAATAATGTTCTGATAATAATTTTTGAGAATTTCATTTTGAGTTTCTAAATCGTTGATAAGGTCTTCAAAATTATTCCAATCAGTATTTATGTCATCTGTTTGATGTTGAAAAGAGTAGGAAGTGATTAATGGGAGGATGTTGGCTTCATGTTTATTATATACTTCTTGTCATGATTCATTCACATCTTTTACAGAATTTTCATCTACAGTGAATAATACATACAAAAGCGCTTGTTCTCTAAAATATTCGTTAGGATCTTTGAACTTGTTAAAACACACCCATGGAACAATCTTTGATTTTCTTAACTTCTTATTCATATACATGTTGTATTTAGCTACGAATCCAATGAGTTATAATGGATCGATGTATGGACGCTAACACATAACATATATCTGTTATCGAAGTTAATTTTTTGGATGTAGAAGAGTCGTCTTTTGATAACAAAAATTGATGATCATTGTTAAGAATAGAAGCTTGGTTCTCTAGAGTGCTTGTGTCCATGAACTGAAAAGTATGTGAAGCATGATAGAATGGTAAATGAGCATAGACTTGTCTGGAATTCAAAAAAGCATTGCCTAATTTCTTAATCTTTGTACTCGCGTAAACATTTTCTTCAATGCTCTGATCATTAATCTTTTTCATGTATGTAGTGATGGTGTTATCTATTTTTTCCGAATATGACGTAAAATATAGTGCAATAGCATGAGGATCTAACACGAATTGAGTATCGGTATTAGCTTCCCAAAGATAACTTCCTTTCGTCAATAATGGATTGATATTTATTCTTGAGGTTCACGTCTCAAGTATACATAAGGTTTATGTAATTTACAAGTCGCCCATCAAGTGAGCTCAGCCTCACTACTATGTATAAGGCTCACGAATTTGACACAAAAAACATTCATTTTGCTCTTCAAGAATCGATCGAGCTTGAGTCCAAATCTATATGTTCTCTCGAGACATCGCATCCATACTCTCACCGTGTTTCAACGTCTGACTGAAGACTGACAATCATTGCATTGCATATTATGTTGCTTCAATTCATTGCTCGTGCTGCCTCTAGCACCAGCACTGGACCGTAACCGTCTCTCGTCTCTCCATTCCTCCAACCATCTCCCGCTAAAGTCCTCCCCCTCTCCCCATGATTCACACTCGTTCTTCATCTCTCTCTCGCGTTCTCTAATACGACAAAATACGGCACATGCAAAAAAAAACTCCTTTCTCTTTCCAGTTTCCACAATCTACGTATAGTTGTGCAAATGAATGCATAGCAACAATGAGCTAATGACAATAACGAGAAAGTTATATACAATCAAAAACTGTTCCTGAAAAAAGTGCACTTATATCATTTTGTGATTATATTGAATATAATTGTAAAAAGGTTTGACTATGCCAAAACTAATTTTTCTTTGAATCCTATTCCCTTCTCCGTATTTTCTAGTTTACTTTCGTTACCCTTCCTTTTTCTGCTAATTCTTTTCAAATTCCAAATCAACAGTAATCTATAGAAATGAATATTAGCAAAACTGTTGAGTATTATTGACTTATCCCTTACATTGTTCAGCAGTTAATGTGTTGAAATTTGTTCATATTGAGGATTAGAGGTAAGGTTTTCTGCAGTTATCTTTCATGGTTATTTATATATTCTTTTCCTTAGATATCGATCCTTATATTGATATATTTTGATCAAGGTAGTCATTTGCTGTGAATGCATGGCATTACTGTCATGTAATTTTGTAATTTTTTTAAAAATCTCGCATATATTAAAAAGTCACGCATATATTAAAACATCATTCCAGTGTAAAGAAGGTCCTCTATAGTATATAACGGAGATTTGATAATTAAAATAATATTATAAGAAAGAATAAAACATTATAATCCATTAAAATTAATACAAATGAACAACTAATATAAACAAAACAAAAACTTTTAATTTCTGTTAACTTTTATTGTTATTGTAGTTGCTATGGGTTATGATTGAGATAGTTCTTAATTTCATAAGCAAACATATTTATCACTTTTCGTTGAGTTTTAAAGCTTTCTATTATTTACGCTGAAACAAAAGCGAATAGATTTTATTTTGTATGTAATCATGATATTTCGTTTATGTCCATAGTTTCGTATGTTATATAGAAACAACGATTTAATAATCATATATTCTTTAAGACTAATTACTACAGGTATGCATGAATCATAAAACCTGAAAAGATCGTATTTGTTGTATAAAAAGGATAATGAAAGTCTAGAATAATAAAAACCTAAAATATTAAAAGATATAACGAGAAAAGTACAAAGGGTCAAAAAACCATTTCATGTTGCACATGACGTTGGAGGACTAAACTAAGTCAATTCCGGGAGTTATTTTTTATACAAAACATTTCGGATTACTAGCATCATAAAAATCATGAAAAATAAAATATTAAAAGAGATTATACGCAGACCAAGCAGAATGAGAACCAAAGTTCATTACTAAACACTCCTTCATAAGAGGGTTTAGTTGTAAACTACAGGGAAACAAAAAAACAGAGACTATTATCATTTGTTCCAGAGTGGGATTTTATCGAGGAAGCAGAACACCTCTTCATGCTCAATCCATACTTCTATTATATCTCTTTTGTAGAGCCTGCATCCACGTCTTTTCTGTGTTTAGTAATATATAATGATGTTTCGTTTCCTTTCTACTTTGGATGATTCGTAGAAAAGTTCAAAGTTTAGAATTAAAGTTTCTTTCCCTTTGGATTCCTTCTTTAATACATAGGTGTACAAGTAATTGACTCATTTCTTCCACTGAAAGAAACCAACTCCACAGGAAAATATTCTTCTAGAGTATGCGACCATCAGTTTTATATATTATATGATTCTTACCAACTTAGTAGGGAACCGAACAAGTGAGAGAGGGGAGGGAATGGAATTGGAGAAGGGGTTTAAAAGTGCCTGGAAGTCCACAAGATTAGCAGAAATATGAGGAGAATTTTACGAACTGCTGTACTTATAAATGCAACAGCAAGGGGAGAGATGGGGATGAGTGATGAATTATAATTCTCTGCTAGGTGCAGCATGAACTTCTGGGAAACTCTTGTTCGTTTGTTGTTATCAAAAGATTACATAAATGTTAACTGGAAATTCTATACTGAGTTGATAAAATAAAGATCAAAATAGCTATAACTAAGACAGGATACAAGTAAGAACCAAGCAATTAAAAAATTATTTAATATATTATATGAGCCCTTCTCACAAATAGGTTAAGTAGTTATTAATCTTGCATATTTGCCTCATCCATCAGAAGATTGAAGAGGTGAACTGCACAAGAGAGTATTGAACTCCATGCGACAATAAAATATAATCAAATATTAGCACAAAACTGATGCGACCTAATAGACAATCTAGGAAAAAATCTACTAACAATCTTAGATGAATTTATAATATTATACTAAATGATAGAAAATCCAAAATCTGCTCATAGCTTCTAAGTGTCATGCGCGATGTTGAGTATATTTTAACTCACTGGTCCATACATAACATTAAATTTAGTATATATTTTTTGTGGAATTTACTAAAAATTATAATAAGAACCTAAAACTTTGAATTTATTTAATCGTGCAGACTTTATATATCCATCCATCTTTGTCTCACTTGTCTATTTTAGTCTATACACTTTATTTGATGATATATCGCTTAATCTTCTTTCCACAAGAGGGAATAATGAATTCATGATGTTCTCTAAGCGAAACGCGTATAATTCTATTATGTTTATCTCAACATATTGCGTGGATAAAGGTCCATTGTTGTTCGTGCTAACGTATGTCCATTTCTCCACAATTGCGAAATAATATCACTAAAAGTTTCGTTGATCATGTGCGATCTTCCAGCTGTCTGATCCCGGGCTCGAACCGGGGACCTCTAGTGTGTGAGACTAGCGTGATGACCAACTACACCAACCAGACATGCTTGTGATGAGGGAACTAATTCCATTATATAAATGCTACTTGAGGTAAGTAGTAGAAAGCAGGTACCTTTGAACCTTAACCCCTAGAAGGAAAAGCTTGTGCCTCGTAGGCAAAATCCCATCCTCATTATCTTCTTGCGATGCATTAGTGCATACTCAAGGCGAAACTTAACTTACGATTAATTAGGGAATGTTCTTGTATTCTGTTATAGCTTCTCGTGAAAGTATTAGAAAATGAATGCCCGCAGAACTAATATGGTGAACAAAAGGAGGAGCTTCATAACTACGCTTTCAAACATAGAAGGGGAAGACAAAAGCATGATTTATGGGGTGACCAAAATCCACGTCATCACTGGACACAACAGTCTTCTCAACATAGCATTCTACTTAGAAGGAAAAACTACAATCATGTTTTCATAAAGTTTATGGACCGTGATAAACATTTTTGTCACAATGTGTTATTAAAAAAGTAAAAGTTATATGTATATAACTTTTATTCCTTAATTACAACTTCTCCAAGGAAAAGAATTTGGAAAAGTCATTTTTGATGTATGACCAAACATTTGGTGATAAAATGAACGAAAGGAAAAGCACACGAAATGTCCATTCAAGCGCGTATAACAATCACACCAAAGGGAAACGAAATAGAGATTACAGAATTATAGAATTACAGAATGATTATTCAGAACGAGGTTTTTGGTTGAGTTTAAACTCTTCTTTACTCTTTTTAAATAATCTCTACATCATGAACACCATCAGTGTGCATCAGAACACTCTCCTTCTCACTCCAAACCTCAAGATGAAAAAATTTGAATTAATATTCATGTTTAAAACTTCTCCCTATTCAACAAATAAATTTCAATGAGCTCTCTATAATTTCTCTTCCATCAAAATATTTATTCTGGGGATGTTGATTAATTTATATACCTTATATTCACAATATGTTTATTATTAACTTCACTTTATGTTCTTGTAGTTTAAATGTTCATTCAAACTTGAACATTTTGGAAACATTAATCTTCACCTCCTCCATCTTGGAGAAGGTTAATGTGCACTCAGTGTAGTAATTTATAAACACAATTTTGCTTGCAGAAGGGTTAGGGTTCGATCATAAATTAATCTCTCTGATCTTTATGTTGTATTTGGGACTCTTGGCTACTCTGCATTTGTGATTTAACGCACCTTTTATTAGTTGTTTGTTGATTGAGGACTAAACAATCGATACCCAGTTATTAATAGATGGCGAGTTGTTCTTCCATTTACATGACGCTCCACTTATCTTTACAATACGTGTTGTCTGATTTATTTTCAGAGAAGCAACACGTTAACTAGTACTCTACTCATATTAATTACTCTGCCGGATATAGAGATAATAATATATTATTATTTTCCATTTCATTGGATCATAGTTCGACTAGATTTTTTCACTTCTACCCGCTGAAAACCGAAAACAGTTGTTAATTGCGTGGTTTCCAAATTTCTTTGTAGTGGTATTCGGTTTCATGGTTCGCTTGGCAGTTGAAACTTACTTTCTATCTTCTAGACTGGCCATTTTTCTGAACAACACCATAAAAGCTGCGTCCCAAAACTGGGAGCATAATTTTACAATGAGCTAAAAGCTGGTTATGTGGTGATTTAAAGATGGTGAGAATAAATTCTTTCAACGTTTATTTGTAGTGTTTGGGTACTAGTAAGACGAAAAATCTAGTTTTTACACCAGTTTTGGTACTTTCATATACTTAAAGTCTGCTCTAGACTTGTTGGTGGATGCAGACCACAATCTTTGTACTTCTCGTAAAGCATATAAAAACCTGGTTGAAGCTTGGAAATAAACGTATGGTCTGAAAGTAAACAAGATATAATACTTATATGTAAGTTCCACCGTCTATAGTAATATATCTACATCAAAAATTTGCTCTACTACAGAGTACATATTGTGCAGATTCAAAGCAGCCGAGAGCAGGATTGGAATCCAAAAAACTCCTCTCTATTAGAGGCTCACGGCACTAGCCTACAACTACTCTAATTGCAATTTATGTCTATAAAAAACTAGTACAAATGCAAGAAAAGATAAAGTCTACTATCTAGTTTAAAACAATCTGGCTTGCACATAACATAATTCAAGTTTGTACAAACTTTCAATGGTCAGGAAGATGACAAATGCACGCCAAGTTTAGATATCAAGTAACAAAACTCCTTGGATCATTTCCAAACCTCAGTAGCATCACAGCGAATCTTGTCTAGCTCTAGATTAGAAATTGACACAACAAGACCTTGCAGATTCAAGTAAGAGTGCATCAAGATGTATTGTTGTCAACTGGTTGAGATACTTACTCTTTATAAAGTCTGAAACAAAACTGCATGCTCACACTCAGCAGTGCTCACACACTACACTCTCGCAGTGCAAGCAAGAGCTAAAATGTTACTATACTTCATCTTTAAACTCTATGACAGTTCAATCATCGTCTATAACTCAGCAAATGGAAGATTGTGAAACTCAATAACAACATGTATCTTGGACAAGAAAAACTCACTTTGCAATGTTGCTGAAAAGAGAATGAGGTCCTTTGGTAGACCATGAAGGTACTTTATCTTATCAAAGTGCTGAGGAAGTCAATCTAGCTCCTTAGTTTTTGAAAGCAACCATTTTTTTGACATTTGAGACGGAGATAAGATTTATAGGGTCTCACTCATATATTGTCCATGAAACGTTCTTCTAGTGAAGTACAAATGACTTCTGCAAATGCTTTTGGGAAGACAATGCAACTTGTAGACCAGTTTCTAGTCTACAACGCTGCATTTCACATGAATGATAAAAGTTGTCTCTGATTTCTGAGGATAGACGCTTTAAAGAACTTCCCTCTGGTCCATAATTAGTCAAAATCAGTATCAATATCGTATTGTGCGTGAATGTTGTCCAAGAATGTAAGGTTCTTAGCTCTGGAGATATCATGTGCTGAACAAAGGCAGGAGAAAGAGAAACAACCACAATAACAAGTTTTGCAAGATATTCCAACCCTCACTTTATACACACTATTGCTTTTCTCTACAGACACAAAACTGATAAACAGACCTTAGTGGTTTGTAATCTACATCCAACCTCAAAAAACAAGTCTTTGAATCTCAACCTAGACTCAAACTACTAAAGCATAGCTCAAAGCAAGAGAAACACCTCTTTGTTAACAAAAAGCTTTGGAATAGTATCACCACGATTCAAACCTTGATCCAACTGACATCAATGTTCAAACCCTTAGCTAAAACTAGCTATTTCAAGACACACATAAAAAACTAGAACTCTAACGAGTCCAAAAAGACAAAAATCATAGTGAAAGAACGATAAAGATCTATCTCAAAATTTCCTCTTTTCGTCAAATGCTCTTTATATATCGATAAGGTCTTCTTTCTCGACTCTATGAAACTCTGTGATTCTCTGAAGGTGGAACATCACGAAAGTAAATACTGACTCTAATGATCACAAAGTGTGGTGATAGCTTGTGCTCGATTGAACCATCAAATTTTGATGTATCGTTTCAATGAACAAAGAACATAAACCAACTCCGTCTATAAAGCACCAAATTGCTCTCCACGTTTGGATTAACGCTTGAAGTAACTAGAGCATATGGTTATCAAACCGTCAATCTCATCATAAATCTGTGCACAAGTAGATTGCTTGGAGGCAAAAAGAACTACTAAGTTTTTCATATGTGCAATGAAATACGAAAAAGATTTATATCTTATTTCAGTCGGGAAGCAACTCCAGTTTGCTTTCTTGTCATAAGAGAGGCACAGTCTGATCCAGCCCCAATGAAGCACTCATGATCCAAACCTCAGATATTCAATAAAGCAATTAGTTGATCAAAGATGATCATTGCATCTTTATTTTCCACACGTACAAGTCTTAACAACCTTACATGAATAGAACCATTCTCGACAAACATAGAAAAGTCACAAGTGGGGAGGTAACATTGATGTCAATGGACTCATCAACGACGTTAATAGTCATTAATATGCATTAGCACCGGGACACAAGCTTTATCTGACTGATAAAGCTTTTCTGTCAGCTCACAACCAGAAGCCCGAAGCAATGCGCATTGTTATGAAAACCTATTAATATTAGGTTTCCCTCTCCATCCAGTAAGTTGCACGAAACATCATTAACAACATAGTGCCGACATGGAGACATTGAGACTTCATCGTAGTGACCCCGTTCCTTTGACATGAAACTTTAGCATAAATGTAATGCCATCTGCTGCTCAGTCGATCGAGCATACTCCACTAACAAAGAATATTTTATGTTAATATCATCTTGAACAGCAAAGGTTCCCTTCTACTCCATTTCTTGACACACGAAATAGTATATCCACCCAGTAACTATATCACTGAGGTGATATAGTTACTAGTTGAGGTCACTCAACATGCACCTTCTAGTGCTTTTTCCAAGCTGCACAAGCCTCTTCAAGTGCTCTATTTCTAACCTTCTGTGAATCTTATGATGGAAAAGAATCAGATGTACTCTCATAGACTCTACTGCTAGAAATGAATATGGAAGAAGAGATAATATCACTTGGATCTACTCCAACGTTGTTCTCACGAATTCTGTAATTCTCTAAGGTACATTATTTCTTCAGCGACTGCAACCTCGTGATGAACTCAAAGAATGTTTAGCAAACAATGATTGTTGTCCTTGACCCTGCCACTACACGAGAAGAAATCCAACCAAACTAGATTATCTTTTGAACCTAACTCGAGTTCAAAAGCTCCAAGTGTCATAATATTTGCAACAATTTTAGTTTCATGTGCAGTTACAGCTTTCGCTGCTATTACTTCTTCCACAAGTACAGCTATAGGTGGATCGCTAGAGAATTCAAAGTCCCTTTTCATTCATTCTCATAATGGACAAACACAAGTGCTTAGACTCCACAATTCAAGACCGTTCAACCAACAAGATGCCTTAACCTAACAAAGATGAAATATGTTCCATGCACTCTCTGTCAATCACAATCATTGTACACGTACATCCATCAAATTTCCAAAGCAACGGAGAAAGAACAAGTGAGAAATTTGCAAAGATTCATTGGAGCTAGTAATACTCTCAATTTGTCTGAATTTTGATGTCCAGAGTCCGGAATCCATAGTCCAAACCCGAGCGACTTCAAGTCTTCAACCATTATGCTGGTTTGCGCTCTCAATTCAAAGTTCAAACAACAATGTCAACCACATCGTAGATTCACAATGCAACCCAATGTCTACATGGTGATTATAGTCTTCAAACGTGAAACTCATCATTCACAACAAAAATCTACAATAATGTATTATCTCATAGACATAGTGATATTATCATAAGATAAATAGCTATGTCGTGGACCAGGATGTCGTGCGCATACACATCGCTACACAACATACATCGCTGTCAGAGATACACCACACATACACATAACATATGGACGATGTCATACACATACACAAGTGTACCACAATAATCTGAATACAGAGATTACCATCTCCAACACCACAACAAGGATTACTCACAAACGGTCAAGCCAAACCCACTCTAAACGCGAAGAGAATCCGGGTTACACTCAACTAGACTATCCACCATAACCTGGAGCTTGAAGGCTCAACTCAAAGAACTAAGGCCTCTAAGCCCTACCTGCGAAGTTTACCCCTAGTGGGCTCTCTCCCCAACTCGTCCTAACGGCACTAACGGCCTTACCGGGATGCGCCACTTCGCACTCGGTCAACCCAGCCGAGGGGTCCAAACTGACGTGACAAGGATCTTGCGTGACCACGCCTTTAGAACTTACTAGTTAAAGAACATGTTTACTCTTACAACATTTCCATCCAAAGTGCACAAAGAAGAAAATAGAGAAACAAGATATACGTTTAAACATGCAGAAAATATGAGTGATTGGCTGACAGCAGCCTTAAAATAAAAGTGGGTGAAAAAATCAGTATGGAGACAAACGTAAAATGCACAGTCACAAGTAAAGGGCAAATTGTGAATTCTGTCAAAGTTCACTTCACTCTAATTTGGTGAAAAGTAAAGCGCACATCAAGGAGAGAATACTGGTCGATAGGGTTCACTACTTGTGTCAAACTTCTAATATAGCTTCACTTAATTTGTATTGTTAAATTTAGATGTCTAAATTCGAATCTCACACTTTCATCTTCATTACACTTGGTATCTTCAGTTAAACCTATAAGTGAGTCACTATAACAGAACCTTTCTTTGGTATAAAGAACTGTCACTCCGATAATAAAGTATTTTTAAGTTTACAAGCTTTAATTTACAGCTTAACCCTTCCAGACGGAAGGATTAGGACATTAACTAAAGTTCTTTGCATATTTTTCTCTTCCGAACTTAGCAGAGATGAATATGCATCTTTCTGGTAGAATATTCCTTTTCTTCCAACCATCGAAATTTAGCCATTAATGTTCCACTGGCAAACTTGACTAGGGAGGATTGATATGAATAATATTCATCTCCACCACTATCAAAATCGTATCGAGAATTTGTAATTCTCCTCCGGTGAATATGCATGCAATATTACCTTCTAGTCAGAAAGAAGGAAGAGGACAAGCAGAAAATAGGGTCAAAATTCATTTCATTACTGGTTACAATGCTCCCAGAGAAAAAAAATTGTTTTATGGCATGATAAAAATAATTAGAGAACTCTTGAAAAATAAAATGTACCTGATCAAAGGAAATTTTAATAGGTCGAATTGAAATTTTGAAGGTGATACTTGTGCGAGATAAAAATACAAAGGAAGTTACATTTACATTTCTAAATATAAAGTCTATTGTATACCAAGGTGATACTTGTTCGAGATAAAAATACAATAGAAGTTAAATTTACACTTTTAAAAATATAAAATCTATTGCACCTGGATGCAGAACCGTCCAAATAGGATAATAGAACTAAAACCATTGCCAGAAACACTGCTCCACCTCCGGAATAAAAGAAGTGTTTTCTCATGAGAATAATGAGAAAACCCTTTTACTTTTGTTTTTTTGTTTTTTTATAATCTGATTTAGATTGCTTAAAAGGGGTAGAGGGGAAAAAAGAAAGTGTGTTATGAGAAAGCACTGCAGGTTGTCATTTGTCCGTGCCGAGAATAAAATTTTAGTTTTTTTGATGCTAACTGCCATCAAACATCAGCTAGATCATTATACAAAGAATATGCAACCATATTCTTTGTACATATTGTACAAAGAATTTGACATATTGTACATATGTCAGGAAGAAAAAAATAGAAAAGTGTAGAGAGCGAAAAGGAAATCTGAGGGACAATTGGCCGAATAGATAGTGGATTGTTAGGTCCGAGTTAGTTCTTTATGCAAAGGTAAAATCAACTTTTTCCTTGAGTTGTTAGTTATCATTTACAAGTGTAAATTTGTAAATATTTTAGATTATGAGAGAAATATATTTTGCATATAAATGTTAACTGATACATGTGTGCCTGAATTAGTAGAAAGAACTTGTAAGTAATACACTTCAAAATCCTCTCTAGGAGACATAAGAACGACTGCTAGCCAAGTAGAGAAAAATCATTTACCACATTTTTCATTTATCATCTAACCCTTACCGTGGGAAGGGATAGGAGACAAGTTTAACCACCTTGGTATGAATATGCATGCAACATGAACTTCTGTCTGCTTTCTGTTAACTGAAAAGCAGACATAAGCACTATCAAAAAGTATGTAGTAAGTTGACTGGAAAAATCAATTTTAACTATAAATGTTAAATTCACCAAGAGTTGCAGAGCGGTCCAGACATAACCCAAAAAGAAAGTGAAGACATATGCACTTCTGAGAGTATACATGCAAGAGACTATTAGTAAATAAATATAAATTCAACTAGATATTTAATTTATCATCTAATCCTTCTCAAAAAATAATTAGGTAATACAATAAACCCTTGCACATTTTCCTTTTCCATCAGAAGATGGAGGAGGTGATAATATATGCAAGGTGTCTCACTTTTGATGAATATGCAAGCAAGTCTGAACTATTTATTATATATCAAGTAAACATAAAAAGGGAATGCTCTTCCTGTGGACGAGTCCAATACTTGTTTTACTCTTTCCCTCTATACGGGAAAGCATCAGAGTACTCGGATTTAGAGAGTAAGTAAATAATAACGCGTGTGATTATCGTTTCATACACTTGTAGCAATGCAGGAGCTCGGGAGACTCGAACCGCTCGCTCTTTTAAACCATGGCGTGCCCAGGTTATATGAGGACCGAGAAATTGAACATTTGCTCTAAACTTTAACTTTTGCTGATAAGTTTTTTTGCAAAAACTGATTTTATTAAGTGAAAGCTCTTCCATAGCTTAACGGTATGTGATTAATTTCAATTATTTTAATATTTATTGAAAAATATTAAATGCATTTTGGGTCAAATTTAGAACAAAATAATATCTTTTTCCTAACCCAAAGTAAACAAGGAAAACAATTTTTTATTTTCTATTTGTATCCGCCGTTTTTATAGTTTTACATTAACTATGATTCATCTCGTTTAGTTTGCTGTATATATAAGTTAGCTTTTAACTTATCTATGGAAAGATGATGTATAGTTATCATTCGATTGTGAATCTCATAAGAAAATTAATTTTATTCTTTGAATGTATTTATCCTATTAGATGAACCTTAGAGAAAAAAAAGATAACTTAGATTTAGATAAATCTCAAATGCATAGCTCTGCAATTCCATTGCAAGCCTAGAACTTTGTTTTCCCTTGGATTGGATTTCTTGGTCGTGGATTGTGGGACGTAGCTTCTTCTCTCATTTCCATGCTTATTAGCCTCCTCCAAGTTTCGTTGCAGATATATTTTACGCGAACTCTTATTTGCCTCTTTTCTTCAGAACTGTAACTCGAGAGAGACTTTTTTTACTATTGTTCACTCCGAGTCCTTCATTCTGAAATTATATTTGGAGAAATCAATCAGCGTTCCGCGAAAAAAGACATTTTTGTGTGTCTGTCTTTGACGCCGTCATTCCATTCAAGTTCACTTTGTCTGCCTGCCTGTTTTGATCCCTCTACTCGACTTTCTTCTCACTGTTTTGGTCTCTCCATCTCGAGCAGTTTCACGTCTCTCGTCATGGCCAGTCTCCGGACGTGAAGAAACGAGAAATGAAAGAGCGATGTTCTGTGAAGCCAAAAACAAAGCGAAGACAAAGAGAAGGCAAAGTAAAAATCATTTCTTTTTATTGTATACTCTCTGTAATTTTAAGCCCTGAGCACAAGTTGAAACTTTTTTTTCCATGAGGGGTATGGAGCCCTCAGCAGAAGTTTAAACTATACATCTCCAAAGACAGATATATCTCATGAGACAGCAAGAAAACTGTACAGAGTTAGAAGAAAAGTGTACCGAGCGTTCACTGACTTCATAACAGTGAAGCTTTACAACTCAGCTGTCCGCAAAACTATCAATGGTGACTGCACGCTCGAGCTCACGCAGTGATGTTTCCTATGCAGCGAAGATATTAGCCACAGAAAGAACTGAATGTGCAGCACAATGTAAAATATCTTCAGCCGCGCGTCTCATGAAGAGAACCAGTAACAATTAAAATCGAGAGTGCCACGACGACAAGGAAGCAAGAAAAGAAGGAGCGAAGCAATAGCGAAAGGAATGACCCTCCACGGTAGTGAAACATCGAGCTTGAGGACAGTAGTCTTGAAGAGAAGCAGTAGTGATTAGAATCGAGAGCGAGACGACAGCCACAAGAAAAGAAAACTACAGAAGCAAGAAAAGAACGGGAGTATTCGACGACAACAGCAAAAGACAGCGAGAAGCACGAAAAGAGATCGGGAGCATTCGACGACAACAGCAGAAGATAGGGAGAAGCACAAATTCCGTGTCGTCATCGTGAATCAAAAAATGAACCGCGAGGGTGAGCAGATAAGCATCATGGCCAAAACATCGTCCCTGATCCCACCTGCGATACGGGTCGCAAAATGGTGTACTAACGTAGCCGCAAGGCAAGCAGCACAGACGCGCGCAAGTGAGCAGCGAGATAAAGCGGGCTCGCAACGTTAAACCGGAGCGAAAAAAGATTAGTAGAACGAGGTGAAGCGATGAAGCGAACGCTGAACGTAAACAAGGAAAATGTCACTACTAGCACCTGAAACTCCCACCGCCTCGGTAGCATTTTTTCAAAGATTCGGCTAGAAACGCGTAAGCCAAGCAAGTTCAAAGGAACGGGTTTAAATTTGGTGTTACGCGATGGGGATGATGATTCTCTTCTGGTTTAGAAATGAATTTTATTCTCGAGGACACGAAGTTAATATCCATGCCTTGGATTATTAGGGAATTCAGTGCTAGAACTCTTTTCAAATACTTTTGATCGTGGAAGAAGTTATGATTTTGACCAAGCTTTGCTGAACGGTTTTTATTTATTTTTCGCTCATTTCACTCAGGAGTGTTTGCAATAGAGAAATCTACTACTCTAAGTAATGATTTTGGGTTTCAGAGGAATACAAGAAATAATGAAAAAAACTATACTGTAAACCCATAAGGTTCATTTCTAGCGAACCGCGGTTCTAAACAATACTAACCGACTGAATCGGTAGATCGAGGTAGAGATAAACTTTTTGTGCTAAAAATTTCTCCTAACTTTTGTTTGACTGTGACTAGATGAGACGGACGTCGGTGTACAAGCGATTCCATAAGAGCAGGCAAGGAACTGTTGGGATGGAACATGAGCTGAAGGAGGGGAAGATGGAGAGCAAGGGTTTCCTACAATATCCACCACCGATTGCCAGATGTCTTCTGCGGGGCAAGAGCAAAAAGTACACACCCCAGAAGCTGACAAGACCTTGGCGGCCCTAGTCCCTGTGAGGAAACAGCTCTGCAGAATTTTTCAGAGAAACATAACCTCTCTTTGTGCGAGCCGTCCATCCCATAAAGAAGAGAAAATGCATTCCAGCGAGATTCTGGCCATGACAAGTGCCAATGGTGGTTGAGCCTGATACATGGCTGTGAAATGAGTAATAGAAAACAGAGAATAGCAGAGAGAAGCTAGCACCGAGGAAGAGAATAGTGAGGACTGGACATGTGGTCAGATCCAACATGGAATCGAGAATGGAGAGTCGGTGGAACAGCCAGTAGTAGAGAGAACGAAAGACATGAATGCGTCCATAAGAGAGTCCAAAGGGCGGAGGTGATGGGAAGGATTAGATAAAAAATTAAATATTCTTTAAATTCCTTCTGTTTTGCTTTCAGTCTCCCGGATCTATGCCGTTGGAAGCGCATTTCAGTTTCCTTTCCTTATGGGTTATGTCCTGCATCCAAGTTGTTCTAAAATTAATATTTATAAATATTAAATATATCATTTAAATTTAGTATAAATTTTCTGGTAACAGCAAAATGACAACTGTTCCTCATAAGTTCATGTTGCATCCATATTCACATTTGGAAGATCGCATTTGTATAATGCACTACCGGCAGTGGGTTTACGCATGTAAGCCATTATCCGAGTGCATGACGTTATGGTGCCCGACGAAACGTGCCGGAAAGTGAATAATTTACCTACATAAAACGCGTTGTAAATCTTTTAATTCATGCTAATGTAGTGATTCCACGTCGTTTGAACGTGACATTATGATGCCGGACGTAACTTTAGCAAGTGCTTTACGATCAGAAACGTTGTATAAATAGCTTCTCGTGAGAGAGCTTTCGCATTGGATGTTAATCTTTGAAAGTAAAAAAGTGTGGTACAGGAATAACTTTTTGAGCTTTTTCGAGTTTTTTTACTTTTATTTTTTCAACAACGCAAAAACAAACTATAACCCAAAATCTTATAGTTGGTGATCAGTGAAGAATTACAAGTTTCACACTGAAGTAGCACTGACTATTTCGGGTTGCGTTCATGCTCTGTATCCAAATTTAATTGCTCATCATCCTGTGATATATAGAAAACATAATATCTGAAATCATAAAATTGAGTAATAAGGTATTATTTCTAGATCAGTGTTTTTTCTTCACTATATTTTCAATTTTACAAAATATGCATCATAACTCTCCTCAGCTGGCAGGAGGACGAATGAGAAAAATGGGAGAGAAATTCACGAATCTCATAGCTTTTTACTCGTTCGAAGTGACTATCATTCCTAGGTATAATATAAGGATTTGCAACTGCTGTAAAGGAGCCACAAGTGAAACAAATCTTTTTTATCTAGAAGTTAAATTCCTTATAGCTTACGCTAAACTGCGAGGCAAAGAGTAAACTGCAACTTGGACTGCAGTTTAATTAGATTTCCAACTTCTGAACAATGTCATAGAGAAGTTTACCTGCTCTGTCTTTTTCCATTTAACTGCTTTCACTTATGTGACTACTAATTGCGAAATAATTCTGAATAATAAGGTGAAATAATAATAATGCGTCAAATTATATGTTAAATTACGAATTCACTCTTGCGAGGATTACACAAGGGAAACTGTACTTAAATTTGGAAACCACACGCGATCCAGAAAAAGAGTTTTTGTTTGCCTAAGTCTTTACAGATAATGAAAACTTTGTTTAAAGTAAAAACCTACATTAAATTCAAAATTAATAATATTAAAAAATTAAAAGAATTAGTGTTTAAGTTGTATCTTTCCATTTGTAACAGTGTACTATTAATAAAGTTATTCAATAGAAGATAATATCTAGACGTTCCAAGTTGTATGTTGGAAATAGTAAAGAAATTTCTTTTGGACCACGTAGATCCATTTACGTTTGGAGGTTTCATAGCAGAAGATATCTGGATGTATCCTATTATATATTCTTGGGGAAAACAAGTTCTTCAAATTATAATACTGATTATAATTATACAATTCATGTGGTTCGAAATTACTATATTATAATATTAATTATTCGATACCCAATGGTTCAATCAAGATGAATCAACTCTCTTCAAGATGAATAATAATGTAAAATAACTCTATATGGTTCATATAGTGAAAAACGTAATCCCCAGCCTTTTCTACCGGGAATACTTTTTTCCACGCACTCGTTTCTTCTTCTTCCAAGTGTACAAAATTTGATTGCGAAGCAGCACATAGGATCGGCAAAGATGCCGTTAAGCTTTAGCGAGAAGCTCCTTTAATTTTGAAATAGCATTGTAATATTAACATTAATAATGGAGTCTTCCTTGCATATTCACTTACTCCTTTTAGCAGGATTATAATAAATAATATTAGATAATAAAATAATATTAGATAATAAAATAATATTTAGATAATAAAATAATATTTAGATTATATTGACATGGAATTCTGAACTCCCTCTCAAACTTATAGTTTCGAAAGTAGGATTAATCGATGTTTTCAGTTTTGTCTTCTCTGCACACTCACTCTCGCACTTGTGGTCATTCTAAATCTTAAACTCAAAGCACCAATGGGAGGATCAGGGAGAGCTGACCTGTACAGGATGAGGGAGGGTCAAGTCTCAGTAGCAGAATCTCGGATCTGACACGAGTCTCGATGATGACAAGAGTGATTACTCGTGTCTCAGGATGGGCTGCAGACGTGGCGGCAACAACAAAAGTGACCAAGTATAAGGGTATGCAAGAAGGACATCTCTCCATCCCTTAGCCTTGGAGATATATAGATTAACAGTCTCGGAGTTCGAGATTGTGTCAGAGCTTATCATGAGAGACGCTAGAGGTACCATTTTTTTTTCTTTTTCCACTACATTTTTTAGACAGCGAGTTTTCATTGCTCTACAGAGAGCTTTAGCAAACACGGTGTAATATTGCGTGACGTTTTACATGATGAAACAGATCTTGGGAAGGCACTCGACGGACATTTGTTCAAGAAGTTGCACCCCAACTTATCAAGCTGGGCAGGAGCTAAGCTAGGGCTGTGCTTGACAAGCTGCCCCTAACTTGAATTTAAATAACATCTAGAAGGGAGCAAAAATTACTAAAATGCGGAGCTCGCTGAGAGGAGCGACCACGTGCTTTCGATCGCGAGAAGAAGCGTTCTAGGTAATAGTTAGTGCTAAGTCTTAAGTTATGAAAAGTGCGAAAGAGATATTGTCGATTCTGACTGGTGGTTCAGATCCATGATCTGACAATGTGAGTGAGTACTACAGTTTTGACTCCTCATTCATTAAAAACGAAGTTGTACAGAAAAGTTGGTGCAAGAAAAGTTAGTAAAGAATGTAGAGATAACTTCCTTTAGATTTATGTATCAACTTTATTTTCTTTTCTAACGGGAACATAGGCCATCCTCAATGATAGAGACGCTCATCTAGGAAGAAGAGGTATTCGGATCAAATCTTACTGGCATGTGTTCTCTATTTTGACATGTTGATCTCTTGGATGAGAGTATATGTTGGATATGCAACGACGTCTTACATACTTAAGGGTGGAGGACGATATCCTCTTTAATCGTGGGCTTCTTGACCTAAGCCTCCACATGCCACCTTGGTTATAGAACAAGAGTAACTTGGTGTGCTTATGAGGGCTTGTAAGCTCTCTGGGGTGACCTCATATGTGTAACTTCGGTCTACATTGGATGGCTTGCG
This sequence comes from Asterella californica, assembly GCA_036924285.1. Lineage (NCBI taxonomy): Eukaryota > Viridiplantae > Streptophyta > Marchantiopsida > Marchantiales > Aytoniaceae > Asterella > Asterella californica. The sequence goes on along the minus strand of JAYKYS010000001.1, from coordinate 17,249,208 downwards.
AGACTATAACCAAAGTGGCATTGAGATGACATCAAGAGTCAGGAATTTTTTAATAACCAAGGCCTTAGCTTAACAGAGGGCCGGCTTGATTGTTACAAAAAATAATTAGAAGACCCTAGCTGAGCAGGAGGTCTTCTTGGTTGATAAGTAGGTCTACTTATAAGGACCTTAGCTTAGCTGGGGTGTTAGGGTTTTGAGAAAAAGAGCCGATGCCAAGCCAATGAACTATTCTACTTTTTTCCCAGAAGAATCATCGAGAGGCACGAGAGGAAGCCAGGGGCTGAGATGAATAAGAGTTAGGGGGCTTGAACTTCATCTACTAGACTGGTTGGAGGGGAATCTAGTGAGCAGAGAACATCTATTTGAGTGGAGGAGGAAGATTGAGACTGAGAATGTCAGATTTCTGAGAGATTTTAGTTATGAAGATGTTGCACGGAGAGGAATAACATTTTAAGGAGTTCAAATTGCATCTATCGTTGCATTTGGAGATCGATCTGTTTTAGGAACGAGAGAAGATAGTTGGGTGAGGACTAAGTGCTTGGAAGTGATTTACTTTTTATCAACGAAAGATGATCTTATTGAGTACGAATCGATTGTCGAATTGACGTCTGTGGAAGACTATTAATTCTCTCTAGAAGACTATTAATTTTCTCTAGAAGAGAAGTAAAGCATATGGAGTTCAGATTTCTTCTATTGTGTTCGGAGATGAATCTATTTTCTGGTGGATGAGAATTAATCTTATTTGGATAGAGATCTATTGTTAGATAGAGATTGGTGTCTGTGATCAACTGTAGACATAAATTGATGACTGTGAGAGACTTTGGCTATTGTAGCCAAGCTGGTTGACTCTTGTCTTCTTATTCAATCTCTACCTTTATCTCGCAATTGATCACAAAGAAAAAGTTTATCTTTTTTGAGAAAGACTCTCTTCGACAACGATCCATAGTAGAACAATTGCACTAAGTGATGCTACTTCATGTGCACTAGTTATATGCAGGAGTTTTGATTTACTAATGTGTGTATTTTAAGAACGGATAGATGACCTTAAAGCTACGGATAACGAGAGTTATCCTCGTTGTTGTTCTTCATTTTAAAGTTTTGGTTGCTTGACTCTTTGGGTCTTTCTTTCCCTTGTAACGCTTTCCATCCGTTTCATTGCGTCACGTGTTTCTCATTTATTGTTGGTATAAGAAGCTTACGGAAAGAGACTACTCACGGCAACTCGCCGACATTCCCTACAGGGAACCCCTTTCCCTACATGACAAGGCATAAAACTCTTTACAGGGATAGCCATTCTAGTAACTTACGGCTAAGGTTTGAGACCGTTGGTAGGAGGGTAGACTGGGTTGACCAAGCAATTCTTCCCCCGCTTACCTCACGATCATCACCGGATTCGATTCGTTGTATCCATGGAAATTGATATGATCAGGAATGAAGACAGTGAACTTGTGGTTACGGCGGAGAGCTGCCGAGTCTCATGGGCCTCTTGGACTGATCAGTGGTCAGTGGCTGCTTGTTGCTGGGCATCTCTTGAGAACGAGAGGCGTTGTTAGTCGCGATTGAGTGCTGGCGTGTGCTGCTCCACACAACTGCGTTGATGCAGTGCCACAAAACTTGTGTTGGACAACCACGTTAACGCGAGTTGACGAGGTTGGTTTGGAAAAGTACACTATCTGTCTATTCTGTTTACTGTGGATGACATTCATTTGAAACAGGAGATTTTAGTATTAAAAAAATAACTGTAATAAATAAATAAATAATCGGATCATGTAATTTCTAGTTAAATTTTATTTATATAAAAGTAATAAAAACGAGATTCAGTTTTTGAATAACTATTGGGGCCACTCAAACTCTGGATGTAATATAATATCGTAAATACGTGAGTAAGGGTCTACGTAAAAGTTTGTGTGTAAAATTATATATCACTTATGAAAATGATATGCAAATATTTACGTCCGTTTATGTATGCCGTCTATGCTCATGAGCAAGTTCTCTGGTATGGCGGCAAGAGATCGATTACGTTCATTCTTGCAGGTATCTCCCGACGTGCTCCGGACAAAACCAGTAAAATCCTCTATAGGAATTACAAGGATGTTTTGCGTCAGAGGTTTGCCACGCCGTAAAACACTATCGGGATTGATCGCTTCCTCTTTTTGGAGTAGTTATCGTGGGATTTAAATTGGTATAATATTTTTTTTAAATACAATTCAAATATAACAAGTGTTTCCATGAGATCCTGAGATTACGTTGTATAATCACGATATCATCTAGTCTTGACGTTGTGGACGTTGCAAAAATTAAATGTCTCAGTGAGTAACGGACAAATATTTAAATCAGACCAGCTAAAAATACTATCAACCTTTTCGTGCATTACGCTGTGTAATGCAATTTTACTCACGCATTACATCTGTTTCAGGTCACGACCTCAGCTCACATCTCGACTGTGATCTCCAAAAGACGCAATGCACATTTAAGATGCATTACCCTGTACGTAGACCTCAGCCTCAGTTCGATTCGAGCTGAACCAAACCACAAAACTGTGGTTTAAAGCGATTTAGATTTGGTAAACCACTGTTTGGTTTAGTTCAAGTCCAACATAATTTATATGGTTCGGTTTATAACTATTCAGTTAAGGTTTAAACAGTTTGGTTTAACATCTATTCAGTTCGATATTCCATAAACACGGTTCAATTCAATTTCAGATGGTTCGAACTGTGGCTTAAACAGTTCAAATTATAGTTCAAATAATATATATTTTCAAAATATTATATGTATCTTTTAACTCGAGAACTCTTGTATCACGGATTATGAACTAAATCTTTAATCAGATTCAAAGTGATTCAGGTTCATTTTTTCTTTAAATGATTTTGCTTACTGATTTCGTGGTTTGAGAGGTTTGGTTAAAATGATTTTGTGGTTTAAACGGTTCAGTTTTATAGTTTTTGGTTTAAATGATTCAGTTCATTTTTTGTTCAGGTTCAAATTTTCTTTTAATCAGTTTGATCTATAACGGTTCAGGTCATACTTTCTCAAACCGAGTCGAACTGAGGTCGAGGCCTACTTGTACGTAATGGATCAACAACTGCAGTCCACGCGAGATGTCTGTTTGGGTGTGACACGTTACAGCTTGCCTTTGGTCATAGATGTGAGAATCACTACCACCGAATATTTTGAGGGGTTTTCCAAAATTGTTTTAGTTTTGCATTATCCGAAGCTTTTATCATTTTACTCCAAAATAAAGATTAATACAAAAATGAACAATAATTATACTATTTAATAAACTGTAATTATATGATGGCGTCATCATTTTGGTGAGAAGCTCTTTTATCTCGTCTATAGTTTTGCCGATGACGTAAACCTCTATAGTTGAATGGTGTATAAAACCTGTATACACAATATCTTGTTTTACGGTAGGACTTCAATCAGTTTAAAAACAGTTTTCCAATTCAGAATTCACTCTGTATATCCGGCCGGACAGTTAGACGTTAAACTCGCACTTTTCGTGGATTCGCGGCTGGGAACTGGGGAAGTTAGCTTTCGTGACGTGGTTCAAACTGAATCATGCATGGTTTATGTTGGGTAGCCACTGCTGATCGAGACTTATTTGTAAGGTCATCCTCGCTTCTCCACGGACTGTAGGGCGACACGTGTTTGTACAACAATGGTTCTTTGCCTGCATTGCTTCGTCACTGTGACTGTGTTGATCTTCGATAGCTGCTGGACTGCAAATTGCTCGCGGAGTACGTACTGAAATACACATGTGTCTATTTCCAGGAGACGTGTCGCCCCCGCCAACGCCGAAACGGAAAAGAAAAACCGAGAGTGCCGGGACTTTCAAACTCCAACGCGTCGCTCCCAGAATACACAGATTCTCGTCAGTGCCCGGAGGGTATACTCTAAACCATTTTGGACCTTTTGATACGAGGCCGAAAGTTTTGAGCAATCCCGTTCCCAATCGGGAAATCTGCCGGAAATCGCTACAGGGAAGCGCGACGCAACAGGGTAGTTCTGGACGTACCCGGTTCCTTACCTCACCAGTTCTTGGAAAGCGCCCTATGAGAATCTTACGGGAAATCTCGGAGACGGTATGGGAAAGAATAGTCCAGCATTCAAATGGCGAGAAAGGTTCCATGACAGGATTCGGTATATTTGCAAATAAAATAAAATGGTATCTCTATTCTTAGATAGCCTCTCCAATCAAACGGTTTCGAATGAATCCAATTGTTTTGGCACTTAGTAGTTCATGTAACTTTCGTTTTGATAACGTGAGGACAAATAATTTCACCCATTGAAGACTGCTGTTTTGTCTGATCGTCATGTTAGATTTTGATCAGATTCTCCCTCCTTTCATCTCATATATTATCTTTGCTTCAAGAGAAATTAAATTGGAGCAAACGTCGGCAGGGGGGCCACAATTTGTGACGTCCGAGTCTTCCCGACATATCTGGAGGTTCACGCCGTCCTGATTGGGTGAGAAAATGAAGGAAGTCCTGGCATGTGGGACAGGTCTTTGTTTCCCACTCCCATACAACAAATCCTCTACCACCCAAGTCTTTGTTCCGTGTATGTTTGAAACAGAATCCAACCAAATATGCATGCAACCTGAGGTTTTGGCAACGAGGAGAAATTGTAACTAAAGATTTGCGGTAGCAAGGGGTGTCAAAGTTAAGGAGAATTATTTTTTCACGAGTGGAAGAATCTTTACGATAACTCATCGGCAGCTACTGTGTGCAGTTTACGGAGTCTAACTTTGTGATGGCACTACATTCTACATATGCTGGTACTTGAGAGGGAGTCTCAACATACCTGTGGATTATTTAATACTTCTTACTCTTAAATACCGTATAACTTGGTAGTATGATGGTCATGCGAGTAGGAAAAAACACTCACTTCTTGTAAAGTAACACTCACTTCTTGAAGTAGTGGAGGAGTGACAAAAAGAATTTGAAAAGAGAGCACGAAAAAATGAGCTCAGTTTGTGAAGAGATTAAGATGGATGTAGGCAGTTTCAAGATCAGTGAAGAGATTAAGTCGAATGGAGGCAGTTTCGAGAAAATTGAGAATGATAATCTATATCAATAGAGTTTCTTCAACTATGGATCTCAGAAGTCAAGAAGCTTCGAGAAAAAATCCAAATCGTTTGAATTCAAGTGACTATGAGAAAATTGTAGCATACATCGAGGACGAGGAGAACTTTACCGCATTACACGGTGCAAGACGGAAAGACGAAAGTTGGTGCGAGGAAGTGTCTCAGCAAAGCCACTGCTTTGGAGATTATGACCGCTCAACTTTCAGGAAAGAACGCCTTCTCAATAAGGGATTGGTGTTGAAATGAAAAAAACGGTTCGAAAGATATGTGGATATGTATAAGAAAGCAAAAGAAATCGAAGATAGCACAGGTGGAGGGCTTACTGAGGATGAGATATTAACATGGATGACGAATGAAAAATGTCCTCATTTCTTTCAAATAAGTGTTGTTTTTGAGAGTCATGCGTACATTGATCCTCATGCGTTGTATTCCCAAGGAATACCTTCAGAAGAGGAGTTTCAAAGTAGACTCTCAATGTCAACTGTTCCTCATTATGATATTGAGAATACTCAATTTGAAAAAGAAGGCGATGAGGATATGGATATTTCTCAGTGCGGATATGAAGAGGTCGGCTATCAAGGTTCGCAGTCAGTGCGTTTTATCATCTATTGTTCTGTCGTAATCAAGCATGCTCAATGTGATTTTTGAAGGCTTCGCACTGAATGAAGCACGCTCGATGCGATTTGTTAAGGAGTCACATTGAGATTTCCGTGAGACCGCACCGAGTGCGACATCATTATGATCACATTGAGTGCTACTTCACATGTGTCGCACTAAGATTTTATCTAGGTTGACTGCTCTACATGATTTCATTGTGATCGCAGTCAGTGCATTTTACCATTGATCACTCCGTCGTAATCAGACGCACTCAGTGTGATTTTTAGAAGACTCACATTGAATGAAGCACGCTCGATGTGATTTGTTAAGAGGTCGCACTGGACACTATAATTGTGAAAATTGGCGAGCTCTATATTGCATATTGTAGTTTCTCGAATTGTGCAGTGAACTCAAGCATGACGAGATCTGAAGAGGAATTCGAAGAGAAAAGAAAGACTCGAGCACCGAGAGAAAGGACAATTCTTATCTCATTCACATCACAAAAGGATTTACATCAACGAATCAAATGAGGATGGATGAGTAAAAACGATGTGAGACTTGCGGTGATGGAAATATACGAGGAGGAGTTAGAGAAGTTGAGATTATTGATAGCTCTTTTGTTCAAATTCGCTCGCCCTGACGTAAGTATCCACAAGCGCCTTTCTTTCATTTGAACGTCCTGACGTTAAAGTTGTTTCGTTCTAACGCCTTGACTTTGAAGAGGTTTATGTTTAGGATGAGGTTATAATTTGTTTAAGATTTATTTATACTTGAGTAGCTTTATTACGAGAGTAGAATGAGCTTAAGGTTTAAGGTTGTGTTATCCTCCCGTGTTATGACAAGGTTAAAATTGTGTTTCTCAAATCGATCTTTGTTCCACCTTCATTCATCTTTTACAATGCTGAATCACGGATGACAAAAATTGACGAGCAAAAAATGTCACTGAGTCTCGATTTAATTCGAGAAGCTTTTCTAATCCCTCAGGGTCTACCTCTGTTCGCGAGACATGTGTGAATAACACATTGGGTTCTTGACTATGATAAGGTGAGGAATAGATATTTTGCATGAGAATATGCTCTTCCTCTGTGGACATTTTTTTCAGTGCTTGAATGCATTTCTTTTGACAAGGAGAAGACCTAAAGCTGTTACTGATCAAGTCGTATTGTATGTAAAGTCTAAAGTTGACAGGTTAGACGTAGACTATGATTGGACTCAGCTTATGTTAGATAACCTTGAAAGAGAAGTTTTGCATTTGCAGAAGCACATTCGATACCAGAAGAAAAAGAGAAATGTATAAACTTTCTTAAGGATGACTCTTACTCATCTTACGATACATTTGAGGATCTTGAGGGAGGAAGAGACGGTCTTTTCCGTCTAAGACATCACATGTAAATACATCCATGGAGATCGGCAAGGAGCAAGCAAAGACGATGTGAATTTTCACTTCTGCAGATCTGTAAAGTTGTTGCACAACCCATGTGTACTCATTTCAAGACGACATAAGAAGCTGCAACGGATAACTTTTTACATTTGAAAGACTTCTCGCGGCTGTACTATTATAATTTTGGTACATGAGATTGTCTACTGATCAACGACTCTCCTGAGAAGAATAGTACGAACCATCCGTTTAGTGCAGTTCACCCTCCTTCTTTTCAGCCGGAGTCTACAGACATGGACCGAAATGAAGTAGTCGTATGTAAGGGATGTGTCGAGGAAAAAGACGTAGACGTTGTGTCTTCACTATGATCTTCTCGACCGCGAGGTCAGAGGAAAATTCTTGATTGGGATTGGTGGTGCGAACGCGAAGCTTTGCAATCACGTTCGAAGATTCTCGTTCTTTATTTTTCTCTTCTTCTTGGATACGAGATTATGAAAATACTTGACATGGATTTACGTTGAGAGTGGAGCACGAGGATTTAGAGTCACCTTTTAGTTTCTTTGTCTTTCTTCTCTTCGAGGTCTACCTGCTTGTTCTCATACTTTCTGCTTCAATTTTGATCATATCGAGCCCTTGTACTGTTTTGTGCACTGTCACACATAGATTGACACTAGTTGCGACGGTTGTCCGTTTCTTGAGCAAGGGTGTGGCATGGAATGTTCAAAGGTATGTTCTCCAGTCAGATTTCAGTTGGAAACAACACCTATGTACAAATCCTTAGCTCTGTTGGCTTCAAAACTTTCAGATCTGACTCCCGACAACCGAGATATCTTTAATTTTTAGCAGCAAGTGATCGAACTTTCAAAAACTCCTCCTTGTGGTCTAAAACCATGTACATCCTCAAAACGGACTGCCTGATCTAAGATCTGTCTTCTTTGATATATAGATTTGACTAACTTGAATCCAACTAGATTCTAAACAAGCCATTTGGAGTTCTCTCTCCCAAACCACACAAGAAATTTGAATACAAGAAGTAAAAGAATGACGTAAATTGACTCCCTACGGCTCAAACTCGTTCACCACACTCAAACCAACAATCTCATCCACATACGGTCTTCTCTTATGTGTAGATGAAGATTCGTTGATCATGTCAACATCAAGAACAAAGAGCTTGACTCACTGATTGTCAAGAACATCAACTTCAGATCGTAGACGAACGAAAAACTGACATAAACGTTTCTTTGTGAGCTAATTTCACCCAGAACTCTCAAATTGTATGACAAAACTTTGAATCATCTTCAATTTCCTGAAGAACTCGGTGTTCTGATCTCGACGTATCCAAAGACAACAAGTTTAGACTCCATATAGTCCGAACAGTCCAAACACGTGTCCGAAACAGTCCAAACACGTGTCCGAAAATGAAAATGACCAGCTGAAGGAGCCCCCTTCACTCGAAGAAATCGAAGGGGTCCTTATGGGGTTCCCCAAGGATAAGTCGCCAGACATTGATGGAGTAACTTACGAGATGGTGCAAGAGTGCTGGCCCTGGGTGAAAGAAGAATGCACTGCGATGGTCAAGGAATTCTCGAGGTCGAAAAAGATAGACGAGAAAACTCAACAGGGGGTGATCAAGCTTATACTAAAAGGTGGGAAAGGAGGGACCTAGGTAATTGGTGACCGATCTCGTTGCTGACTGTGAGCTACAAGATTCTGAGTAAGTTATTAGCAGAAAGGCTTAAACCTGTCATAGGGAACGTGGTAGATGAACAACAAATTGGGTTCATACAAGGCAGGGACATCTACGACAATATTCTCAGCTTCAGGTTGGCTCAAGAAATGGCTGAGGCGAAGAAATGACCATCATTGTTCCTGAAAATTGACTTTACCAAGGCATACGACCGGGTCTCCCAAGAGTTCTTGTGGGATACGATGAGGCAAATGAACTTTGACGATCATTTTGTTGATTTGCTGAAGGGGCTGACGGACGAGGGACACTCTAAGGTTCACGTAAATGGAGGGTTTACTGAAGGGATCGCTTTGGGGAGGGGGGTGAGACAGGGATGTCCGATCGCTCCCTTTCTGTTCGCCATCGCTACACAACTGCTTATGGATCTGCTTAAAAGGGTGAGTGAGCAAGGGACGATCGAAGGACTTCGGGCCGAGGAAGGGGCCCCTCTTCTCCATCAGCTGTTTGCGGACGACACGGGACTCATTATCAAAGGCTCCGAAGAGTGTTTTAAAGCTACTCAGGAAGTAATAAACTGCTACGCGCTCATCTCGGGAGCTTCTCTTAACTTGAGCAAGACAGTTGTAGTGCGCATGGGGATGGAGGAAGTGCCTAGGTGGCTGGAGCTCTCTTGGTGCAAGATCGCGAGGCCAGGGGTCATGATTAAATATCTGGGCACTTGGATCGGACGCTCGCTGACCGAGAATCAAGTGGTTGAAGTCATTGTCGGAGGGTTAAATAAGAGGCTATAACATTGGTCCAATCGGCTTCTCTCGTGGCCTAGTCGAGTTGTACTGTTAACCCACGTTCTCCGGGCCATCCCGGCGTACCAGCTTACGAGTGTGGACTGATCGCCGGACGGCTTCAAGAAACTGGAGGACGTGTGCCGGGTCTTTCTGTGGGGCAGGAACATGGAAGGAGGGACGAAGACCCCCCTGGTTGCTTGGGACGTCCTCTCGAGGCCCAAGGAAGAAGAGGGATTAGGCATTACCCCCTTCCGGCAAGTGGCTCAAGCACTTAAACTGAAGTACCTTGCTAAGATCCTCAATGGAGGTAGTCAAGACTGGATTAGACTAGCTAGATGGGGAATTAGGGAAAGTATTAGGAAGGGGAGGTATAACAAGGAGGTGGCTACCTGGTCCCCAGAGGAGTGCCTTCTTATACTTCCTAGACTAAGAACCAGAGTGCTACCGACGCTAGACAGGATGATACGGTGCTAGAAGGAGGTAGCGGGGAATCTTATCTTCGACCGAGAGAATGCCCATCTGCCTGGGAACCTCTCATCGACGATAATGTTGGAACTCTGGTGCAAAGGCGAACAGATGGAAGATCATGAAAGAAGAGAGACAGTAAGAAGCCTGAAAAGGAGATTGCTGCACTCTCTAAACTCTCTAAAAATCAAAGATCTCCAAGACTCGATGCGGGGGACCTCCCTGAACAGTAGCATCGAGAACGTGGGAAGGGAGGGGACTAGTGTGCTGGACAGGCTAACGAAATGGGCAGGTGATACGCGTGCTTACCCAGGGAGCCTCCAAGAAAGCGAAAGTTGGAAGTGGCGGGTTGGCTGCCAGGACAGAAGTGGATGGGAACTGGATTTCCGAACCTGGAAGGGGCTACTGCCTACTCACTCTCCTAGAGTCGAATTACTGAATGCTAGATGGAGAAGTAATAACTCCCTAGAGGAATGGAGACTACGATGGAAGAAGGTATGGAGGAGAGGAGGGACAGTGAGGACCAACCTATGGGTTTGGAGACTCCTGAACCGAGGCTTTTTCACCAATCGGCGCGCCCAACTGATGAAAATCGGGGACGGCAGGTGCGCGAGAGGGTGCGAAGAGACAGAGACTATCGAGCACATCTTCTGGGAGTGTACTGTCGTGAGGAATAGATGGAGAAGACTCGGACTACATGATCAAGGATGCGAGCTTAACTACGAGGAGAATAGCAACCTTCTACAGACTGTGGACGCAACTCTGACAATTAGGGATCAGAACCCAGCTCTTCTTCTCTTTCTGGTCGAACACACCCAAGCGGCCTGGGCCGAGAGGGCAGACTGGCTCTTCCGGAATCGAAGGTCGGCTCGACCCGCCTCCAGGATCATGACGGAGGTGGCAAATACTCTATGGGCAGGACTTAAAGAGGACGCATGCCAACAGAACAAGGAGGCCTGGAAGAGGACAATGAAGGTCATCGAGGTTGTCCAGCAAAACTGGCAAGGCAGAAGAGGGACAGACAGGGATTGACGCGTTGCGGGTCGCCTCTTAATGCACGAAATCAATGTCAACGACTAGAAGCGAGGAGTATAACGTACCTAGAGCGGAAGGAGTCACCAGACATACCAGATACACCGACATGAGGAAGACGGAGGGGATCACCTCCAATGCTTCCAAATCGCCTCGGGCGAGATCTGCCGATCCGGGCGTGTGTATGGAGTCCCTCCGTTCGAGAAGAGCGGTGTCGCGCTACTTGGCGGCTACATGCTTGACTTCTACTCCGACGCTTAGGTTTAGTAGTTCTAGAAGTTAGCTCATTTTACTTCTAGTCCTTTATGTATATGTTTGACACCTTTGCATACGGTGTTAATACTATTTTGAGTCATAGTAGGCTGATAGTATGCTAGTTATCTTGTTCAAGCATTTGTGCGCTTGTGCAAGTGACTTCTTACTCGTCTATAACGTTCAATGCACATAACTTAGGGTTTCCATGCTGATAGGGGTTTGAGCTCATGGGTTGTACTTACTTGTCGTCCATGCACGCTTTCTAGCTGATTTAAGTTATTTTTCGGGGCTACGTGTCGTTTTAGGTAGTTTAAGTTTTACGTTGGCACTCTAGGGAGCTTGACGTGGTAGCCTATGAGTAAAACTAAGTTTCCACATGGTTTAGGGTACTAAAGGACAACCAAGTGGAGCTATGAACTCCCATTGGTCTGTTTTTGTCTTTTGTTAAACTCTAAATTTAGAAACAGAGCTCTAGAGTGGAGTTCGAGCATTTGGTGGTGGATCTTCGAAATCTGAGAGCACAGGAAGAGGGGGCTCGTCATGCCAAGCACTTCCAGTGAAATTTTCGATCGATTTGAGGCAATAAAGACGAAGTTATGATCAATTGAAGTTTGAATTGTGCCAGAATTGAACCACTTTTGTTGGATTTAGGGTTTTCAGTGTCACTTGCAGCAGATTTGAGGAAATTGCTTCAAAACTTCGAGGTTGTGTTCTCTGCCAGCAGGGCTACGATTTCCCAAAAAGTTTCGCATCGATTGAGTGACTGAGTAATTCAGGGCGGCCGCTGAAGCAGAGGGGGTCTGAAAAGCTTTTAATCTAGAGCAGCGACTTCAGAGGAGGAGATCTGGAGTTCTGTATACAGTCAGGAGTCCCAACTTCACAGGGGTGTTCAGCATCCTGTTATCTCCAAATCCTGTAAGAATATTTGAAATTGATCGAGCCAATCTTCTGTTATAGGTCGGAATAGCCAGCTAGGTACCAGAAATTGCCGTAGTTTTCTTGCTCAGAACTTTTCTGTCCATATCTCCGTGTCAGAATTTGATCTCAGGCTGAAACTTCGTGTGTGAGTTCAGTAGTACCTCATTTGCATGTAGGGGAAGTTTAGAAGTCTAAACCTTCATAGTTTTCTTCTCCGTGAGTGTCAAAGTTCACCGCCGGATCTTATTACTGCCAGCTAGACCTGAATTTCGCTTTTTGAGCATATTACTAGACGTTACACATTTGTGTGAGTGTTTATAGCCCTATTGTGACCTGAAAGCCAACCTCTTGAGTAAACAACCACAGCCAGAAGCCCGGCGCTTTCCTAGGTAGACGGATCACACTCCGACAGCGGGTGGGACCGAGCAGCATAGAGACGAAGATCTGGGGAGAAATGGTGGGGCCAACAAGAGTGACGGCAGCAGATGCCTGTACTCGAGTACCAGTATGACTTCGCGCAGATAAAATAAAGATGAGAAAGCAAGGAGGGTTACCTCCCAGTCGGAGAAGCACAACGATGACAAGGAAGGGAAAACTGTCAGCTCTGCGTCGTCGGGTGTCAGAAGTGAGTGCACGAAGCTGGAGAATCAACGCTTAACGATCAATCAGCAATCGAGGAGGTCACCGAGAGTGCAGGACAGGGATCTCGATAACTTCTGGTTTGCGTGCTCGAGCGAGCCCGTCAGGGCCAGCAACGACGACGATGGCAGGGAGCGGGAGGGGGCCACAGTGGAGAGCAAGGAGATGGGTGACCAGAAGCAACTGGGGCACGAGGAGGGTGGCACCCTCGACTACGAGATTGACGGGTGGGGGTGGAGGAGGATTTCCGAGTCGATGGATGGCGGGGGTTTCTATTGGGGGGGGGGGGCCGGGTGGGATGTGACCTGCCGCGGCCCGCGCTCATTGTAATGGGTGGCGCCCTTAGCCGTAACTAATAAAGTTCCGGTCGACCGTGGCCTTCCATTTAAAAATAAAATAAAATAAAATAAAAAATATAGTCCGAACAGTCCAACTCTCTTTCATAAGTCATGAAGCACTCCAAATCTTCTTTCTGCGTCTCAATTTCTCTCATAACACACAATACAGTCCGCCTCTTCACGACTTAATCAGTGCATAGCTTGCACTGATATGAAGCCAATGCACCTTGCGCGTCGCACTGGATCTCTCATTCTCTCAAACCGTCATTTGACAAGTCGTAAATTCAAGCTAACCCCTTAAGCTGCCCCTTTACGTCCATTCACAGTACATGAGTTTTACCTAGATAATGACCAAGCAGCCCCTTTTCGTCCTTAGTATAGCGCCACAAACCATAAATACTCAATCAACATCGGTAAGTTAAGGCTTAGTTTGATTTTCTCATCTTTCGAACCTCATAACGTCATCATTAAGCATCCAAATGAAACAAATGAAATGCCTTGGGGAACCTAACAACGAGCTCTATCACTTGACGTCATGAATGTTGAGATCTGAAACGATCAAAAAGTCATTATTTCTCTCCATGAACGTCTTTGGAGAGAAAATAAAAAACCCCAAAATATGATTTTCAAGTAGGAGCTGGTCCATGACGAGACACCGCACCCATTCGCAACATCTCCTCTTTCTATTTTAGCTCAGGATGAACTCTCCTCTCTCTTCCTTTAGTTAGATCTATCCTTTGCTCTTCTTAAGATCTTGCTGATCATTCCTTATCATCTCGATTCCTCTTAAGGTCATCTTGATCATTCACTATCACTAGTTTCTAAAGTAATCTGAACATGTGACAAAAGTTACTTTGAGATAAAGGAACAATATAATCTGAAACTGATCGTGATGAATGAGCGCTACTTCAATAATTAATATCTTGGTTAAGTCCCAACTGATGTTTTCACTTCTTCTCAAACCTAACTTTTCGGTGTGACTATAAAAGCTTAAAAAATATTCATTTTTTGTCTTGTGTACTTCGAGCCTTCCAGAAAATATTCTCTTAAGTTCCAAGAAACCATGGATCTTCAGATTGATATTTCTCAATCAATACTAAGTAGTTTGTTTCAAGATGGATCACAACTTGTAAAGCTAGTGAAGAGTTTTCAATTTCATTCATATTTCTGCAAATTCCATTTTGGGATGAGACGTGATCACAAGAATCATTTATGCATAATAGTTAAATTTCTCAGTTCTCTGAAAGTGAACCTGCGAAATGCGATCTACTGGGTAACCAGGAGCACTTGTAGTAATACAGAGGGTTTAACAATGTACTATTTAGAAAGATATATTGATTTTTATTTGAAGTAGTTTGAAGATGTGTACTTACTTTCGTGTAAACCAATAATATAATATGGAACTAATCTGAATGAGTTGATCCAAAACGATTTGTCCAAAAGAAAAACAATTTAACGGAATTAGTTAGAGAAAATGTATTCAATGAGCAGATAGCAAATAGTAATTGAGATGATTAAAATGTTTCAATTTACAATTTTCACTTTTCACAATTTCACAATTTTCACGGTTTATAATTTTCCTCCGCTTTCACCTCTTCTACAACGTTGGAAACTTCAATCATAAAAGCATTATCATATGCAAACAACAGATATGAAACATTGTACCATAACATGCCTCGACAAATTCCATTGTTTACGGTAAAGAAACTGAGCATTTTCAGTCGTCCTCTATTTGACTTCCATTGCCGTCCTTGTCAATCACGTTTGTCTCGAATCATTCTAGCTTGAGCTAAATCCGTCTTGAAGCTTTCGACCATCACATCGATCCCTAGTGTATGAGCTCGTGCTCTTCATTCACATATACTTCCACAGTCGTCTTTACTTGCATATCACGAGAAGAACAAAACGATATGTTTTTTTTTTTCTCGTACTAGCTAACTGTCAGATTCTATTTTTAACTAATTATCACATCAACGTGTATTGAAAAAGTAAATTCGATTCCTCCTTCGACTTTTCCGTCACTTCTTATTCACTTCCTCAAAACTAACAACATTCAGCTGTGCAAATTCATAGCAAAATTATTTATACACAAATAAAAAAATATAGTATAATGTAAATACTCAAGATAAATTATCTCTAAGTGTCTCTTTTCCATTTTCAGAAAACCAGGGACAAAATCATTATTTTTAATGGACAGAAACAAATAACAAACTTGAGTTTTACCTCCAGAAGTGCAGCTTATCTTTTTCCTCCTTACATCCAGACCCTCAAATTACATGTATATTTGGCTTAGTCGGAACTCGGGACTTGGCAGTGTAAAGTGGCCCTGAAACCTGACACGGTTAATTACAACCCGCGAATACGTCAATCGATCAAACTTACCTCTCGCTAGTAGAGAATAGCGAAACCGCCAGAATTGGCCATGGACCGAGAGGTCTCGAAGAATAGGACAGACAATGGAAGGAGTGACCGGAAGACCGAAACGGTGTTCAGAAGGAGCCAGTGCACCAAGGGGATGAGTCCAATGGGTTCAAGTTGCTGGAGGTCATACATCCGTAGGGGTCTGATGTGATGAGCGCTGTACTTGGTTCGGAGCTCGCTGGACGCGATCGTCGTCGATGTCTATCTGTGGTCAGTAACAAGCAAGACTAAAACTCCTCGTCCTCAGCTGCATCCGCTCTATTTATTTCTTCACGGACGCTCGTTTCTTTCCTCCCTCTTCCTCGTCTTTCACCGTGAGCTATCTCGTATCGATCCAGACCTCTGCGGTTTGTCCGGTGTGTCGATTGACACGACGAACAAATCGCAGCTGCTTGCTCCCGGTCTGACGACTTGCCTCGTAGTTCTCTCTCTTCTCTCTGCTGTATTTCTTAGTATCTCTGTCTCTAGAGACTCTGCTGTTCTTTGCTGATTACGAGGGAATTTATCGTTGTCTTCGGATTGCTTTTTCCACTGCTGTAGATTCGCTAGAGAACTTTCTGGTCGGGAATCGGCGAAGCCTGGGTGGAGAGTGGCTGGACGGGCTGATTGTGGAGATCAATTCCTTCACCTGGTTACAATGTGCCGGAAGGAACTGAACTGTAACGTTTGACGTTTGGTCTCGGTGATCGGGTTTGTATCCGACCCAGTTTGCGGAGATTGGAGTTGAAGAGGTCGGAGAAGCTTCCTGCTGTCTGGAAGCCAAATTTTCATCGCTGTTACTTCTGCTATCACAACAAAACACTCCGCATTTCCTACTCAATGAGTATCGCGGTAGCTCCCGGTGCGTGCTACCTCAACAAGACGGTGAGGTGCTCGGTAGCAAGCGTGACAGTGAGTAACAAGAAGAATGAGTTCGGCATGCCCGCAACAGCGAGCAAGGTCGCGTTGGTGGACATCAAAACGAACGAATCGTCTGTAGACGCGCCGCAGAAATCGGCTGATGCGTCATCGACATCCCTCGCATTCGTGTATGGAACTTTGAAGCGAGGTTTTGGGAATCATTGGCTCATGGAGGAGCAGATGAGCAAGAAGCACGCGCGCCTCGTGGGGACTGCGCGGACGAAGTTGAAGTATCCACTTGTGTGCGGTCCTTTTCAGGTTCCTTTCTTGTTGAGGATTCCGGGGGAAGGTGAACACGTGTTGGGAGAGTTGTACCAGGTCGACGGCCATTGTATGGAGTTGTTGGACGAGCTCGAGGGAGTGACCAACCGCCACTACGAGCGATGTGAAATTACTCTTACAGGAATAGAACTAGTTCCATCTTTCAAATTGTCTCTGCAGAATGGCCTCAACGGTTTCTCGGGGACGCAAGGTCACGCTCTGATGGATTGTCTGGTGCAGCCAGAAGAGGTGAAGGCTGCGGCGTATTTTGCCCATGCGCATTACACCCCCGGGATGTACCGAGCGCCTCATCTCGAAGAATACTCCGAGAAGGAAGCTGCGACTTATACTCGAAGGATCCATCGCCCTCAAAATCGTACATTTCTCGAACACATATACCACTGGATCGACGAGCAGAAGAAAGTTGCGAGTACTAGCTAGAGTTCACGCGGTAGCGTGCTGATCAGTCTCCAATGCCTTGCAAGTCTGCTGTCCATGCGATTGACTCTGCTGGAGGAGGATAGGGTAGTGTACATACTTTATCTGCGGGGTGAGGTCTGTGTCACGACGATTTGTAGGCTCTCTGCACCGAAATACGGCTCCACAGCACCATGTAGTTCCGTCAAGAGTAGTCGGCTAGGCGCGCGGAGCTGAATCAAGTACATTGTTAGGAATGCGTCATTGAGCGATGCTGTGTCTATAGAGGTACAGATTCGCCAGAGGCAACTGAGAGTGGTGGCCAGTATCTCGGTGTCGAAGAATCCTGCGTCGATGGCTGCCATCCCATGCAGTTGTAAATTATCGAAATATGTATAGGCAACTCAAATCTCAGACGTGCAGTTATCTATTAGGAAGATCAGATTTTATGCTTTTGGGGCGTCCGGCCATGATCAAGTAGTTACCTTCGCATGGAGTGGTAATATGTTGGAAGACAGGAGGACAGGAAGATGCAGAGCTGTTGATCATTTGACTCAGATGTAAAGTATGGGTGAACTGACTGAGAGGAGGAGTAACGGTGTTCTCTTGCGGCACAAGTCGTTTGTGAGAACTTACTTCTCCATGTAACCGAGGACATGACATCATGATCAGCATGATTCCGCCGCAGGTAGTACAGTTGTAGATATTTTTTGGATGCATAACGAAGAAAGCTTCCTAGTCCATGGCAAGGACTGGTGAGAGTTACAGGCTGAAGAAACAGTTGCCCTTGTCTGTGTAGTGACAACTTGATACCGCGAAATTCCTACTCCAGTAGGATTGTATCTCTGCGATGGTTCTTGTCCCACCCGTACCAGGCCAATCGTCTTCTGGGATGAATCAATGGACGCCATTCAACGACTTGTTGGATAGCGAGTTCTACTCAGTTTTACTTATCGCACTTGGATGTTGACTATCGCGAGCTCGAACGTGTCTCTTTGACGATGTAAGGTAGTATGAGTCTGGAAATCATGTAACCATGGATGGATATGTGTCTTCGTTACGTCGGGAAGAGAGAATTGTCTTAGACATGGGGAGGAGCTTGAACGGAAAGGTTACTTCTGGCTGGTTCAAGTAACCACATTCACGTGCAGCAACACGAAGGAATTGTCTGTTCTCTCACCTGGTCTGTACCTTCTGGAGAGATAAACGAGGCATTTAAGTTTCGCACATTACTCGACCTAACATGAATGTGTGCGTTACAGGCAGAGAAGATGAAGAATCGGTTCTGTAGCTTTGGCCTACTGCAGTTTCCGTTTTACGCGGTGAGAGAATCATTCTTTCTGCAGAGTCAATAGTTCAAATGATGAATATTCGACCTCACTTGACACTTGAGACTTCACTCGAGACCTCCACAATGGTTGACTCAAAAGCTGCATTCATGACTTACTCCAGCCTAGGTACTAACCTTGAATGTTATTCGACCTAAGAATTATCGAGTGAGAAGCCGGGCATAGACATATCTTGGGTTAGGTTTAGACGAGATTGACAACGAACTATCGTCTAAATCTTGATAAAAGCTCAGGTTTAGAGAAGACAAGTCTCGTATGATTTTGAGAAGAGTTGTAGCTGTATGTTCTGTAAACGTGCTTGCATTCTGTTTGCGCCGCTCCTCTGCAGACGCATATACAACATATTATAAGAAAGGTACTGAGAATGGGAGAGCATAGATTGTCGGTTTAAATATAAATATTTTATCCACATAAATAATGATATTTATTTTATATATTTAAATGTTCTCAGGCGCGTACTGTCCTACTAGCTCCCGGAACTTCGGAAGAACAAGAACACCCATTCCTAACGAGTGAAAGTTTACGAATTTGAAAGCCCGAGTATTACTACAAGTGCTCCGGGTGACCCAGAAGACCTGCGGGTTTGCTTTCAGAGAACTGAGAAATTTAACCGCTATGTTGAAAATACTTTTGGTGATTACTTATTCATCCCCATTTGGAATGTGTGTAAAGAAGAATAAACTTGAAGTTATTCACCAGCTTTACAAGGTATGATTCATCTCGAAACAAACAACTGAGAAATGTTAATATGAAAATTCGATGTTTTCTGGAGCAAAAAGGATTTTTTCCTCAGACTCAAATATCCTAAGAAGAAAAAAGGAGTATTAATTTGCATGCTTTTTTTTTATTCATTTTCGGGGTTTAAGCACAGAAAACATGGAGGGCAAGAGCGAGGACAGATAAGAAGGGAGAGATAGAGCTTGGGTCTTGAGATTTTCAGTGGGTAATCAAGTGGCTACTGGAAAAGGATAGCTAGCCAGTCTCTATGGTACTTCTTTTGTGTGGGGCCTTCATTTTGCTTGTGATTAGACACGGTACTGGGACCACCATCCCACTATTTTAAGCCTCTTTCTGCAACAGGACGCCTGCACGGGATGGGGCTGCCCATCCTGTGCTTGTTTGCTCTCTTTCGCGTGGTGCCTTGTCTGTACTGTGTTGACTACAGTAGAGGCCTCGGACTCCCGTCCCGAACCCAAGGAAAACTAGTGTCTAGCCTGATCCCACGTTTGCAACCACATCAATCTGCGGTCCTAAAACACTTCTCACCTTGCCACAATCGAAACGGAATTAGAGGTCGGAAGTTGCGCCGCCCCCTGTGGTAGCAGCGTCGCGCGCGACGACGGCCTCACTTCCACCTTGCCCAAGTAGCTCCAGTTTCGCTTCGACCAGTTTAGGGTTAGCTGGGGGAGCAAGCCTTCTTCAGTTTTGGCACAGCGTTTGAAAATCTGCGCCCGAAATTGACTATTTGTAAAAGAGTCGGTTCTCCTAATATAGAATAGCCAGTCTATGACTGGATCTCTGTTTCCAGAACTCTGGTCGCCAAGCTTTGTCGGGGTTACCTCTTGAATTTCCGTCCGGCTCTAGGGAAAACGGGAGCTGAGGTACCCGTGAAGATTCCCACTACCCCTGAGATTGAGTGGAACATATTTTCTGTCATAGAGGAGTACAGAGAGCCCCCGCTGTTTGCTCCAGTGTAACAACTGTGGTGGAGCAGGTCAACATCCAGGATTGAACTCTTAGAATACCAGTGACAATAAGCAGTTAACTCTGTTCATATTAACTGATGTCGTGTGAATCTGCATGAATTATTTTCATTCGATTAAATAAAAAATAACAATATATTATTAACTTTATGCACGGCAAGGCAATTAAGATGAGTAGAGTTAACATCTTTCATACATATGAAAGTACTAACATGATGGAACATTTATACCCACGTTACATTGAGGAGGTTTTTAGTTAAACAGCACCCGCAGACAAGAGTACAGCTTAAACGGCACCACAGTCTCACTATTTAGTTGAACAGCACCCCAGAGGTTAACAAGTCGAGTCGGGTGACGGAGTGTAGCGGGCCGGGGTCGGGTTGGCCCACTGGGCTCGGCCGGTTTTGTGTTGTGGGTGGCCCCCCGTGAGAGTTTTCTGCCGTGGACCAGGGCCGCCCTGGTGTACGGGTGGCGCCCCTTAGCCCTTTTCTAATAAAGTCTCTCGTGGTTCTTCGTGACCTATATATATATATAAAAAAACAAAAAAACAAAAAACAAAAACCAAACAAGTCGGTGACTAGAACAGGGAGGGCAGGGAGACCTCGACAGCTGTAGTCGTTCGTGGCGGGTTCTAGTAAAGTAGGGTCTCACAGGAATGGGAAAAGGGGGAGCGATAGGCAGAGGAAGAACCGGGGTAGGAATAGCGATAGCGTTATGCTCGTTTTCTTGACAAGGCAATAAAACGCCTGGAGGTCGTGTCCTTAACTCCTAAAAATAAAACAAAACACAAAAAAAAAGTAAAAATAAAAAATAAAGTAAAGTCTCTAATGGATCAGCGGCAGATCAGATCCGGGACCACGTAACCCACAACCCGCTCTCCAGGTGGGTGGGTTGGGGGTAGTGGAGGGTGTAACGATGGTCTTCCTTACAAAGGGTGGGGGTGCTGTGTAACTAAAAACCTCCAACCACAACTCATCCGACGTGGTTGCCTCTGTACGTACCAGGTTGCTGACGGTACTAACTAGGTTGGAGCTCGTCTTCGTACGTGTGACTGGCTCAATGAGAGAGAAGTTATCATTATAATTTGAATTAATTGAATAAACAGATAATTGGACAGAAAAAAGATTTAAGAATAATAGTATAAATAATAAATAATATAAATAATATTATAATATTATAATAAAGTAAAAATTGTAAACCTGATCAGATCCACAAAAATCACCGTGAACTACTGATTACCATGAAGGGTGATAAAGTGAGAATTATTCTAAAGTTATACGTCTACTTTATCTGAAATTATTTTTTAAATTTAATTTTTTAAATTTAAATAATTTTGTTTTCAACTTACTAACTTCATTATCGATGTTACACTTAGTCGTTAATGACTAAAAAAACTGTAAGTGAAAGTACAGAACGGTCCTGATTTTACTATAAAAATAATATTTAAGATAAATTAATCGAAATATCTTTTAATTTATAATCTAAATATTCCAAGAGAAAACTTTTAGTAATTAAATAATACCAAATAACTTTTAATAACTTTATTCTAATATTAAAAAGTGGACATATATCTCCTCCTTCTTCCTAACCCATAACGCATGTGGACTGCGACGCACAATAGGAAGAGAAAAAGAGGACTATATCGTGTGAGAAAATCAGTTTTTTGAAGGTTTAATTTATCACTTTATATTCACTTTATTTATCATTTTATATTCATTATTGTATTCACTAAAAGATTATTAGTTTAAATTATGTATTTAACAACATGAATAAATCACAAGGAGGAGGAAAACCATAAGGATGTTAGGCCACTGGAATAATTCCGTCGAGTAAAATTAAAACCTAAAGGCACTGAAGTAAATAATTATTTATGTTGAAGTCAATGGAACATTATTTTGAATTAGAAGGGGCCGGCTTAAACCAGAGAAGTTCGTTAAAGGAAATATTTAAAATTAAAGATAACTTGAGAAGTGAGACTGAGATACTTGAGAAGTCATCTTCTTTTATAGAACGCTATGAAAGGTACCCCAAATGGGTTGTCCTTAGCGTTTGTGATTTTTCCGAACATGTCAGAACGAGTTGAAATTTTGAAAATATGATGTATATGCTATGTGTATCTTACTGACAGAATTTCGTGTCGTTTTGAGATACTTGAGAAGTCGTCTTCTTTTACAAAATGCTCTCAAAGGTTACCCAAATGGGTTGTCCTTAGCGTTTGTGGTTTTTTTGATAATCTCAGAACAAGCTGAAATTAGATCAATAAGATGTATATGCTACACATATCTTACTGACAAAAGCTCAGCTCGATCTGAGATACTTAAATATTCATCAAGAATTTTGTCATAGAGTATCTAATGTTTGAAATTATACGCGAAAAACTGAATCAGCGCTCACATCCGAAGCTGGAGGTATATCTTTTTTGGTCTTTAACCGCATGGATCTATATCCTCGCTATGCGTTTCGAGCACCAAACAGACTCGAATCAGAATAATGCGCCCAACCTCCAAGAACTGAGAGATCTTTAATTTCTCGTGATGGTTTCCTCCTCATCCCGATATTAATTAAGTTTGATTTTTCCCTATGATTTTTAGAAGGAATAAATTAAACTAACCTTATTAATTAATTGCTACAACTTAGAGTGAACATTTTTTCTATTGCTTATTTCTTTCTATGCTATTTTTAGAATATTAAATTAAACCGTTTGCTTCACTTTTATGTTTATTAAAATTTATGTTTATCTTATTTATGTTAAAATTTATGTTTACCTTTAATTTTAAATATTTCCTTTAACGAACTTCTCCGGTTTAAGCCGATCCCTTCTAATTCAAACTAATTTTTCATTGACTTCAACATAAATAACTATTTACTTCAGTGCCTTTAGGTTTTAATTTTCCTCGATGGAACTATTCCGTTGGCCTAACATCCTTATGGTTTTTCTCCTCCTTGTGATTTATTCATGTTGTTAAATACACAATTTAAACTAATAATCTTTTAGTGAATACAATTATGAATATAAAGCGACAAATAAAGTGATAAATAAAGTGAATATAAAGTGATAAATTAAACCTTCAAAAAACTGAATTTCTCACATAATATAGTCCTCTTTTCCTCTTCCTATTATGCGTCGCAGTCCACATGCTTTATGGGTTATGTCCAGAAGATTCGGCATGTACAAAGCGTCTAATTTATAATAATTACATTAAATTTTAAATTAAAGTTGAAATTACTGAATATTTTCTCTTTAATTCTTATGAAATTCATGTTAACATCTCGGTTGCACTCTGATTGTGGTGTCTGATCCAATGAAAGTTTTAGATTTTTCACTTTCATTTTTCCTCCGTTCGGTCAGAAGTGTACTTTGGGATGTATATTGTTTGAAGTATTGGACGATTTCATTTTGGAAAATTTAACGATACAAAAAACTGAAGTGAGGAAAGGAAGGAGGAAACGGAATTGTTTATTAGTGAAAGTAATAAAGAAGAAAAAAGAGACCATTGTTCTACTTAAGAAACGGTTACATTTTGCTTTTCTGGGAGCATGTATATTCACTTCTTCCATGTTAAGAAGGAGGAGATATATGTCCACTTTTTAATATTAAAATAAAGTTATTAAAAGTTATTTAATATTATTTAATTACTAAACTTTTTCTCTTGAAATATTTAGATTATAAATTAAAAGATATCTGGATTAATTTACCTTAAATATTATTTTTATAGTAAAATCAGGGCCGTTCTGTACTTTCACTTACAATTGTTTTTAGTCATTAGCGACTAAGTGTAACATCGATAATGAAGTTAGTAAGTTCAAGACAGAATTATTTAATTTTAAAATATTAAATTTAAAATATAATTTCAAATAAAGTAGAAGTATAACTTTAGAATAATTCTCACTTTATCGCCCTTCATTGTAATCAGTAGTTCATGGTGATTTTTGTGGATTTGATCAGGTTTACAATTTTTACTTTATTATAATTTTATTTATTTATTTATTTATTTTACTTCATTTTTATACTATTATTCTTAAAAAAAAATTATGTCCAATTACCTGTTTACTGAATTATTCAAATTATAACGATAACTTTTCTCTCATTGGGCCATGTCACACGTACGAAGGCGAGCTCCAACCTAGTTAGTACCGCTGGCAACCTGGTACGTACAGAGGCAACCGCGGTCAGATGGGTTGTGGTTGGAGGTTTTTAGTTAAACAGCACCCCCACCCTTTGTAAGAAGACCATCGTTACACCCTCCACTACCCCAACCCACCCACCCGGAAAGCGGGTTGTGGGTTACGTGGTCCCAGATCTGTTCTGCCCGCTGATCCATTAGAGATCATACTTTAGAGAACATTAGATCCATAGGGCATACTTTAGGATCCATTAGAGACCATACTTTTCTTCCCCTGCCTACCTGCCTGCTCAGGGCTAACCGGCATCCTTTGTATTTTCAACCGGTTGGAATTCTGAAAAGTCGGGTTGAAATGAGGCGCAGCCGGATAATTTGTAAGTTAAAATTTTACAAAACGACAAGTTAGTCGTGAAGAAAACCGGGAAGATTAATAAATTACTGAAAAAAACCGGTTTCATTTACTACCGCCGGATAATTTCCGGTTACCGAAATTTTTTACCCCGAGCGCTGCTTTCCCGTTCCTGTGAGACCCTACTTTACTACAACCCGCCACGAGGGAACACGAGAGACTTTATTAGAAAAAGGCTAAGGGGCGCCACCCGTACACGAGGGCGGCCCTGGCGCGTGGCAGAAAACTCCCACGGGGCCACTCACAACACAAAACCGGCCGAGCCCAGTGGGCCAACCCGACCCCGGCACGCTACACTCCGTTATCGTGTCGGATATTTTGTGCGTGAAGGATGTCCATGAAAACGCGAGGTTCCTGGCTGTGGAGATGTTGTGTGCTGAAACAGAGACAAGACAGAGAAAAAACAACCACGAAAGCGAATGCTGCGATATATACCACTCCCAAATGTATGTACACTGCCGGCTCTTTCTCTTAAGAGCACAGAACTGAAAACCAGACCAGAGCAGTCTGTAACCTGCTTCAAAAGCCCTTGAAAACAACCCTTGAATCGCAACCTTGACCCGAAAACACCGAAGCGTAGCTCAAAGCAAGAGAAACTTCCCTTTGCTAACAAACAGAGCCACAACAGTATCACACGATCCAAACCCAAGTCCAAATCACATCCATGTACAAGTTCTTAGCTAAAGCTAGCTATCACAAGCTGTGTACAGCCAACCAGAACTCTAACGAACTCAAAAGAGCAAAACCCGTAGCGAAGAAACCGAAAAAGACCTATCTGTGGACTTCCTCCTTTCGCTGAACGGACTTCAGATGTCGATAGGGTCTCCTCCGCTGACTCCGTTAACCCAAGAAACCTTCAGATCCGACTCCCAACAGCCGAGATATCGCCGATTTTTGGTCGCAGGTGACCGAATCTCCAAAAACTCCTCCCTGCGGCTTAAAATCGCTCACACCGCACAAACGGATCGTCCAAACTGATATCCGTCTTCGCTGGCAGATAGATCTAGCTACCCTGAACCCAACGAGACTCCAAACAAGCCGTTTGGAGTTCCCCTTGCAAAACCACTCGAGAAATTTGGTCGCAGGTTGCAAAAAACTGACGTAAATCGGCTCCCTGCGGCTCAAATTCGCTCACCACACCCAAACCAACAATCCAATTCACTTACAGTCTTCTCCTATGCGTAGATGAAGACTCCCTGATCGCGTAGGCACCAAGAACGAAGAGCTTGGCTCACCGATCGCGAAGAACAGCCCAACCTCAGGTCGCAGGTGAACGAAAATCTGATGTAAGCGCTTCCCTGCGAGCCAATTTCACTCAGAACTTCCAAACCGCCCGATGAAAACTGGTATCGTCTTCAATTTCCTGTAGAACTCGGTGTTCTGATCACGTTGGATCCAAGGACAGCAAGTTTGGACTCCGGAACGGTCCGAACGGTCCAACTCTCCTTCACAGGTAACTGAAAACTCCAAATCTGCTTCCTGCGTCTCAATTTCACTCAGTACGCACTCCCTGATCCATCTCTTCCCAAACCGTTTGAACCAGTGCGTAGCCTGCACAGATCTGAACCCAACGACGCCTTGCGCGTTTGCATTGGACTTCCAAATCTCCCGCACCGTCCGTTGACAGGTCGTAGGCGCAAGCAAGCCCTTTAAGCAGCCCCCTTGTTACAGTCTGTACGTACGAAGTTCAACCCTCAATAATAAGAAGCAGGCCCCTTGCGTGTTTGATATAACGCCTGAAGCCTTAAATACCCAGTCAGCAAGTAACTAGGGGCCTAGCTTGATTTTACCTTTTTCCGAATCGCATAACTTCTTCTCTGGATGTCCAAACGAAATAAACAAGATGCCCATGGAAAGCTGACAACGAGCTCTATCCATCTATGCAATAAAAGTAAAGATCCGAAGTTGCGCCAAAAGCTCGTAAGCTGGGGCCTAGCTTGTTTTCTCCATCTT
The DNA here is from genome assembly GCA_036924285.1 of Asterella californica. Lineage (NCBI taxonomy): Eukaryota > Viridiplantae > Streptophyta > Marchantiopsida > Marchantiales > Aytoniaceae > Asterella > Asterella californica. Next base: position 17,222,488 of record JAYKYS010000001.1, on the reverse strand, counting down.
TCGAGTCCTGTAACTCCTTCACTATGCGTCCAAACGAAGTAGACAAAGTGCCTATGGAATGCTGACAAGGAGCTCTATCCACTGGTGCGATAAGAACGAAGATCCGAAGTGGTGCCAAAAACCCATAAGCTGGGGCCTAGCTTATTTTCTCCATCTTTCGAGTCCTGTAACTTCTCCACTAGGCGTCCAAACGAAGTAGACAAAGTGCCTTTGGAAAGCTGACAAGGAGCTCTACACATCTATGCGATGAAAATGGAGATCTGAGATTGTGCCAAAATCCGTAAGCTGGGGCCTAGCTTGTCTTCTCATGAGTGTCTTTGGAGCGACAAGCATCGAAGTTTGTATTTCAGGTACGAGCCGGTCCACGACACGACATCCACCCCCTCTGAACCTGTGCATCCTCCGGTATGCACTAGAGATACCAACCAAGGAGTGGACCGGCACGCACACTCATTCCCATCTTGTTATCTTCCCTCCCATCTCAGTCAACCTCATCCGCAAGGTTGCAACCTGATCGTCATCTTGAAGTTGCTACCCTGCCATGATCCTCCCTAGATCCATGCTCATTGACTTTCACCTCGAACCTCCCATCCAATCACCCCCTCTAGATCTACACATCTTCAATATGCGAAGACATAGAAAGAATAACCCATCATACCATAGAATTGACTTCCATCTGTCCTGTAAAACCTCACCGTTGAGGTTTGTAACCCAAGTGTCGTAGTAGACATCCCCCATCCTGTCAATCATCACCCGTATCCTGACTGTAACCCTGAAGCTCAAGTCTGTACATGTCATCGTGCATAATCCTCTCTTCTTTTTTTGTTTTTCTGAAAAAAAAGAACCACACTGTTGCAACCAGAATCCTCAAACGCAGCCATAATTATCCCGCTGTACAATGATATCCTCCTCAACCATCATCCTCCCTGATCTCTTCTCCTGAAAATCCTCACAACCTCCCAAGCATCATCCTCTCAACCTTCCTGAAAATATTTACAATCTCCCAAGCATCATCCTCCCAACACAAATCACCTTCAGCAATGGCTTCTCCCCTGTAAGCCATCCTTACCCATCATCCTATACCTGTAGCCTCGATAGCATCCGTCCATTCTCCTTCGCCCTCAGCATGTCCGTCCTTGATGATGCCGATGCAAGCATCATGGACTTCCCCTGTAGTCGCATCCAAGACCTCCCGTGAAATGAATTCAACCTTGACATCTTGAATGCGTTCCTCCCAACCTCCCTTCACGTCCATCATCATAACCTCAACTCCAATATCTGGTTGTTGTTTGCATGCAACCAGATCACCCATATCCGCTATCTGCACCTCAACCATCTCCTCCGGTTGTGAAGGATCACCCTCCATTGCCTGTATAAGAAGAATAGTTTCATGTTGAACCTTATCCTCCCCAGCTTGCTTCCCTGAAGAAGTCTCTTCTTGTCCCTTCTTCTCGCTCTGCATCGTGGATGCAGTATCCAACCTGAGCTCGCTTGGATCCATGTGCTCATCCAAATCATCCATATGGAGATCATGCTCAATCTCCTCCACCCTAGCACCATAACTTGTAGCTTCGTCAGCTACAACTGCATGTGTCGCAAGGTGATCATCCACAATCTTCTTCATCCCTCCTTTACCAACGTTGGCTTGAAGGAGAGTACCCGTACTTGTGAATGCAACCTTTTCATCCTCCCAAGAAATAACCCCACGTTGCAAAGACTCTGCAAAGTCGATGCAATCGTCCTGTTGATGGTCAGTACCATCACACCACACGCACTGATGTACCCAAGCTGGTTTGGGTACAAGCACCATCTCAGTCGATGATCCCTTATCCTCTAACCTAGTAATCTTAGCTTGCAGATCTTGCATCTTTTGCTGTAGGTCCTCAATGGTTGGATCCTTCTCCTCTACAACCACAACTGGAAGTTGAACCTCAGATACTACCTGCACTGGTGTGGTAGTCAACGTTGCAGGTGTCAACCTTGTAACCCTTTCCCTTGTCTGTCTCCGGACAAGAAGCTCAACAGCTTCATGCACAACCTCCCAATTTCTTGTTAGCCCTTCTTCATCATCTCCATCCTCCAGAAGTAGCTCCAACTGTTCCTGCCATGGTTCATCCGCAGCTTGAAGAAACAGCTCTGTCTTGTAACTCTCCAAGGTTAGCTTGTCCACCCGAGGTAGTTGAGAGAATTGTCTCTCGAACTCCTTTAACAGCTCTGCAGGCTGTAAACCCTTGCTGGATCCGTTGACCCATCCCAAAAAAGATTTCTTGGTTACTCGATCTGAGTTTCCCAAGAAATACTCCTCCATCAGTGCATGTGAAAATGTATCCCAGTCCCTCCCAAAACGCTTTGCTAGACCTTTCACATGCTCCCTTATCTCAGGCACCACAGCGAGTTCGAACGTCTCGATCATCTCCTTCTCCGGTACCTGATCCAAATCCATCTCCGTCTTGTAACATCTCAAGTACTTTGAGATGTCTTCCCCACCAAAAAGATCAAACTTGTCGATCACCCTTCCAAGTGCCTTCTTCCCCAAAGCCTCCTTTTGTTGGTTCCCTTGCTTTTGTTGTAAAAACAAGGTGAAGGCTTGAAACAATCGTGCAGTTGCTGCATCCAACTGCATCCCTGGTATACCCTCTGATCCGTCCATCCCGTCCATAGTCATGGCTCGTCCCATCGTCCCATCCTCCCATGATCCCAACCGTCTACAAATCCATCATCCCAGGTCCACAGCATCCACCCGAACAATCAGACCCATCTTCATCCTCGTTCATGATTGTTGATCTCCTCTTCCAAGTTCTAACACACAAATCTCCACCCCGGATCTTCACGTCGAGTTCACCACCGTATCGTGTCGGATATTTTGTGCGTGAAGGATGTCCAGGAAAACGCGAGGTTCCTGGCTGTGGAGATGTTGTGTGCTGAAACAGAGACAAGACAGAGAAAAAAACAACCACGAAAGCGAATGCTGCGATATATACCACTCCCAAATGTATGTACACTGCCGGCTCTTTCTCTTAAGAGCACAGAACTGAAAACCAGACCAGAGCAGTCTGTAACCTGCTTCAAAAGCCCTTGAAAACAACCCTTGAATCGCAACCTTGACCCGAAAACACCGAAGCGTAGCTCAAAGCAAGAGAAACTTCCCTTTGCTAACAAACAGAGCCACAACAGTATCACACGATCCAAACCCAAGTCCAAATCACATCCATGTACAAGTTCTTAGCTAAAGCTAGCTATCACAAGCTGTGTACAGCCAACCAGAACTCTAACGAACTCAAAAGAGCAAAACCCGTAGCGAAGAAACCGAAAAAGACCTATCTGTGGACTTCCTCCTTTCGCTGAACGGACTTCAGATGTCGATAGGGTCTCCTCCGCTGACTCCGTTAACCCAAGAAACCTTCAGATCCGACTCCCAACAGCCGAGATATCGCCGATTTTTGGTCGCAGGTGACCGAATCTCCAAAAACTCCTCCCTGTGGCTTAAAATCGCTCACACCGCACAAACGGATCGTCCAAACTGATATCCGTCTTCGCTGGCAGATAGATCTAGCTACCCTGAACCCAACGAGACTCCAAACAAGCCGTTTGGAGTTCCCCTTGCAAAACCACTCGAGAAATTTGGTCGCAGGTTGCAAAAAACTGACGTAAATCGGCTCCCTGCGGCTCAAATTCGCTCACCACACCCAAACCAACAATCCAATTCACTTACAGTCTTCTCCTATGCGTAGATGAAGACTCCCTGATCGCGTAGGCACCAAGAACGAAGAGCTTGGCTCACCGATCGCGAAGAACAGCCCAACCTCAGGTCGCAGGTGAACGAAAATCTGATGTAAGCGCTTCCCTGCGAGCCAATTTCACTCAGAACTTCCAAACCGCCCGATGAAAACTGGTATCGTCTTCAATTTCCTGTAGAACTCGATGTTCTGATCACGTTGGATCCAAGGACAGCAAGTTTGGACTCCGGAACGGCCCAAACGGTCCAACTCTCCTTCACAGGTAACTGAAAACTCCAAATCTGCTTCCTGCGTCTCAATTTCACTCAGTACGCACTCCCTGATCCATCTCTTCCCAAACCGTTTGAACCAGTGCGTAGCCTGCACAGATCTGAACCCAACGACGCCTTGCGCGTTTGCATTGGACTTCCAAATCTCCCGCACCGTCCGTTGACATGTCGCAGGCGCAAGCAAGCCCCTTAAGCAGCCCCCTTGTTACAGTCTGTACGTACGAAGTTCAACCCTCAATAATAAGAAGCAGGCCCCTTGCGTGTTTGATATAACGCCTGAAGCCTTAAATACCCAGTCAGCAAGTAACTAGGGGCCTAGCTTGATTTTACCTTTTTCCGAATCGCATAACTTCTTCTCTGGATGTCCAAACGAAATAAACAAGATGTCCATGGAAAGCTGACAACGAGCTCTATCCATCTATGCAATAAAAGTAAAGATCCGAAGTTGCGCCAAAAGCTCGTAAGCTGGGGCCTAACTTGTTTTCTCCATCTTTCGAGTCCTGTAACTCCTTCACTATGCGTCCAAACGAAGTAGACAAAGTGCCTATGGAATGCTGACAAGGAGCTCTATCCACTGGTGCGATAAGAACGAAGATCCGAAGTGGTGCCAAAAACCCATAAGCTGGGGCCTAGCTTATTTTCTCCATCTTTCGAGTCCTGTAACTTCTCCACTAGGCGTCCAAACGAAGTAGACAAAGTGCCTTTGGAAAGCTGACAAGGAGCTCTACACATCTATGCGATGAAAATGGAGATCTGAGATTGTGCCAAAATCCATAAGCTGGGGCCTAGCTTGTCTTCTCATGAGTGTCTTTGGAGCGACAAGCATCGAAGTTTGTATTTCAGGTACGAGCCGGTCCACGACACGACACCGTCACCCGACCCGACTTGTTATCCTCTGCGGGTGCTGTTCAACTAAATAATGAGACTGTGGTGCCGTTTAAGCTGTACTCTTGTCTGCGGGTGCTGTTTAACTAAAAACCTCTTACATTGAGAGGTAATAAGTAGACGTCTGTCAAAGTTCTGTTAGGCTCAAACCGGTTTGAGAAAGTCTGAATTGAACTATTATAGACCAAACTGGTTAAAGAAAATTTAACTTGAACTGAAAGTGAACCGAACCATTTAAACCAGAAATCGTTTAAATTAACTGTTTAAACCACAAAACCATTTGAACCAAACCACGAAACCAGTAAACCAAACCATTTAAATAAATCTGAATCTGTAACTTCAAACCAAACTGTATAAACTATGGTCCGAACCGTTTAATCTGAATAAAGATTTGATTCATAATCTGTAATACAAGAGTTCTCGAGTTAAAATTTACATATAATGTTACGAAAATATATATCATTTGAATCGTGATTTTAACTATTTAAGTCACAGTTGGAACCATTTGAACCTGAACTGACGAATACTGAACCAAACTGATTCTAAACCGAACGGTTTAAACCTGAACCGTTATAGACGAAACCATGTCAATTATGTTTAACTTGAACTAAACCAAACCGTGGTTGATCAAACATAAACCGCTTTAAACCACGGTTTCGTGGTTCGGTTCGGCTCGAACCGAACTGGGGCCGAGGCCTAGTAATAAGGTCAAGGTTTAGTATGTAGTTAACTTAAAACTTGAGGGTTCGAGATAGTAAGAGAACCTAGATGTGTAGAGGCATAGTGCAAAACTAGACATATACAGTAGTGTGTTGAGAAATGAAGAAAATAGGTTTGAGAGATATAAACACTTAGAAACAGCTTGTGGATTCCATTGCTTTGGGAGAACGATATCTTTATGCTAAACAGGCAAAAAGGTAAAAACTTAATTCGTTACAAGTTAGTATCGTTGAAACAACATATTAATCACCAAACCAAAGAATCAGATATAATAAAAATAAAAAGTATTTATGCTCCTTCATCAACTACTTTCTCCAGTTATTAAATGATAGATATTCTAGTGTCAATTGGCGTGAATTATGTTCCTAGCAAGGCAACAGCTGCAGTGGGAGATTAAACCATTGATCATCTAAATCACGCCCTCTTTTAATTTGTGCCAAAGAGTCCAGCGGAGTTCATAATCTAGTGGCAATGCATATATTTGAGCCCCTTCTAAATACATCGAGCCCCTTGAGGGTCTCAAGGTGCCTGATTTTTAGTTCATTCATTTACCGTACTTTGAGGTGATATTCATCTATGTATGTTCAACTCTTCCATCTTTCGATGGAGGAGGCACAAGCGTTTAATTTAGTACCTAACTCTTCTGCCGGAAGGGTTAGGTATTGAATTATCTGTATTAATGAGTAAAGCTGATCGCATTGGTACCTTCTGAAGCGCAACAGGGGAGCCAAGACTTATGTTTTTCTCCTGCTCTCTCCGTGTTATTAGGGATAAATTAACATATAACTTGTATAGAATATTTTAATTATTTATATTTATTTAATATATTTTTATTTAATATATTTTTTAATTTCTGATAATATTAAACGAACAGAAGGTTCTAGAGTTCATCCAGCATGCATCTCACATTAGGCGCCCTCTCCAGAACTCTAGCCTAAACTTCAAAACTTGCCACATAGTCTATCCGCCGTCTCTTTTTTTGGTCCGCTTCATCCGGCTGTCGTCTTCCTCCGATTTTCCATTCTCTCGGTTTGGATGTATATTATGGAGTATATTCGGTAAAAAAGAATTACGAAAAGGTAATGTACAAAATTTCAAAAGATTACATGAGTACAATACCGAAATCTAAAAACCTACTTAAAATATCAAAATTCCAGTATTTCTGAATGATGTTTGAATGAAATGTAACATATGCTAAATTTATTGACGTTAATGATTTAAGAAGATTCAGAAGCTGACCGAGTTCCTTCTTATTTTTAATCTCGAGTGCCGAAACCCATTTTGTGAAAAGATTTAAAGTTAAATATACTGAATGAATGAACTCGAGATACGATATTCATTCATTTGTAGCTAGACTTGTATTTGCAGAAATCCTCGTATGTGACCTTTGGTGTAGAACATCTCGGAAGGCACCCACTGCATACTCTACTGAACCACAAATTAAGATTTCTCCATCCCTCCGTCAGAGAAGTGTGGAGGATGGAACCTAAAACTCCACATTGAGAGTTTGCATATGAGATGGAACACTCATATGCTTGCAACCTTCAATGGCCTTGGAGGTCTTATGTCTTCTACAGAAGATGAATAAATATGCATCCAAAAGCCTTCTGACGTTGGGAGAGCCAAAATTACAAGGTCCAAATATGGAGTAAACTTTCTCGTGAGTGGTGGTTAACATCCTCTTTTTTCTCGGTGAGGAGCAAACAGTTCGCAGTGAGGGAAATGACTTAGACCAGTGGAAAAGTATTTCTTCTTTAGAATGACTGAAAAGTTAAAAGTGGAAAGAATTAATAAATTTAGACAGCCAAAACTCTAGAAAGTTTACCGTTATTTACACTTGCTCTCCCTTTCCTGTTTTTCTCTTCTGCGTATTACATTTGGAGACAAATTAATTTAGATATTCTGCACTTCGAAAAATTCTAGTATTGGTTCCGATTGGTTTTCTCTGTATGTGTTTTCATTTCCTGGTCTTCTCTTCTGCGTGTTGAGGGTGCAGGTGAGGAAGCTGCACTATAAACTATAAGTGTAAGGTTTTTCAAGGTGCAGTGAATGCTTCATAATGTCTCTGCTTGTGAACAAGTCTATTGTTCTAAGAGTGATTTTTCTTTTCCTAGGTAAAAGGGTACTCCCGAATGCATACGAGATACAACAAGAACGCGACCGTTGATTGAGACTGCTGCCTTGCTGTTAGACCTCCTTGAGAAGCACAACTGCAGCAGCGTTCAGCTCAGCCTCTTGTGCTGCGCGTTTGGTGAAGGTGATTCCAGCTTCTCCTTCAGGACCCACTTACTTCTTCGTCATTGTCGCTCTTTGTGCTCGATTCCTTATAATAGATGCGAGTAGCGGTCGACCTTCCAGCATGTGCCACTTGCCCTTGCTGGACGTGACCATCGGCACGAAAGCTGCAAGCTACTCCAGTGTCCAGACGGTCACACGCCTGGACAGCTACAGTACATCTCATAGCTTAACTGCAGCATTTATACGCATTCACTCTGTGTTTCACCGATGAAACCAACTTTTCTTCCTCGAACATCAGCTTCATCATAAATGAGATTTAGGAGACAGTGAAGAATGTCTACGAGGAACGTACGAGGAAGCAAAGATATGACTGTTTCCTCTGGGAGCAAACAGTAAGTAATCGTATGCAACTTTTAATCCACAGTTATTTGCTTGGTCGGGCCCTTGCGCTGAAGTCGATCCTTGACAGGGCTCCCGCGCCAAAACCGATCCTTGGTCAGGCCCATGACGGGCTGCAGTCAGTAGATAGCTAACTAGACGGTAGGAGGTTCTCTTCTCTTCGGAACAAACGTAGTTTCGAGGATGGCATCGGGTTGGAAGGGAGGAGCCCGCGGATTCGGTTTCCGTTCCAGTAAGAAGATCTCTGCGGCAATTCGGGTCAAGGCATTGGGACTGGAAGGATGAGCCCGCGGATTCAATGTTACGATCGTCGACTACCACCGTGGATCCATTGCCACCGTGGACGATACAGTCATCATCCATGTTGGATAGATAAACCGTCTAGTCAGCTATCTACATACAATAGCCAGTCATGGCCTGACCAAGGATCGGTTTTGGCGCGGGGGCCCTGTCAAGGATCGACTTCAGCGCAGGGGCCCGACCAAGCAAATAACTGTTTAATCCATCATAGTTATAACAATGCAGCAGTCTTGTCTTCCTAACTGACTTTATACAGAGGAGGTGCTTATAAGATTCATAAAGTTTTGGATTGAAAACCAAGTTAGGAGGCTGACAAAGCTTTGGGTGAAGCTTGTATAGTCTGGTAAGACATAATTGACAGGAAAGGAATCACCTTTTTTAAATGTTTGCAAAATCTCTTCATCCAGATATTCGAGATTTCCACGATCTCCTCCTAAATCGTTTGCTGATATCGTAAAGTCTCAGATTTCAGCCAGCCAGCCATTGACAGAGTCCGAGCATTTTCATGTTACCAGTAAGCTCCTCCCCACTTCCCAGTTGCAACACATCGAATAGGTATTTACAAGGTTGTCAAGTTCTCAAGGACCAGGTGATAATAAGTACAGCTGTAGCATTACGGAAATGCTTCTAGACTGGCAGTTTTTGTTATGTCTGTGGAGGTCGGATGCTTGCTGAGACGCACACCTGGCTTCTACTTTCCCTTCCGTATCTCCTTTCAGTTTTCTGCGATACAGTATCACTCCTTCGACTTGATCATCGAGCTATGTGTGGGGATCAATGTGGGTCGAGACATACTGGACATATTACCCAACGTGGGAAGTGCTTGACATCTGCCACAAACTCCAGTGTATATGCGTAGCTACTTTTAGCAACTGATTGTTGAACTCTCGTCTGTACTTATTGACTTGGTCCTCCTCACTCATTCTCCTGTGAGCTGTTATGCATGATCTTTGTAAGTTTCTCTGCTCCACATCAACGATGGCGTTACTAGATGGAAAGGGACTGAACACTGACAGCTCCAAAGGACATCTAGGACCAGTGGACAGGGTTGGAGCAGTACTGAACATGGAACAAGAACATGGAACTGAACATGGCTCATGGAACAAGCCGCCATTCATCTAAATCAGGGTTTACTTTGCCTTTTGTGTATATGTTTTCACAAATTGGAAAAGCGAAATTCGTCACAAGTGGGTGATGTTCCGAAAGTAGAACTTTCACTCTGGTGAGGAGAAGCCATAATAGAAGCCATATTTTAGACTTTTGGATAATCCAGTGTCAGAAAACGGGACAAATTCGTACCTTCCTTCGTACAAGAAGACTGTGCAGAAATATTCTACCTGACAACAAGAACAGGAGAGTGAGCATGTGTCTAAAACAGGAATGCACAGTCTTCAGGTTTCCTTTGAGCCATACACGTTCGTACTGTATTCCATCAGCTGTACTGATGGAAGTGGTCTGCAGTACCGAAGTGGGACAGTGAGATAGTCGTAAGAATTCAACAGTTCAACAGTCGTAAATTATCATCGTGAGTAAGTTGGACCTTGATATCAGGTACACTCCTGTATTTATTACAGTTTTAATTTTCAGTTGACTCACTTCAGTAACTGTTTCTAAATTAACTTAAGCTAAGTTCAGTGACACGTATTTCTTCACCGAAGCAGAATATTTCGCTATAGTGTTACCAAGTGTTCAAAATCATCGAGTTAAACAGAAAGGAATATGCATGAAGGGGCAAATAACTGATATCACTGGACCATGGAATTTTTCATCTCTTCAGTTTCTTTAGTACACACCCCGAGTAAACATTGCTCATCACAATCAACAATTTTACTTAATTTTCGATGCTCTTTAAGCTGGTAATACCGTAATGACACTGAGGACAATTATTTACGTCGAAATTTTATAATTAAAAGTTGTATTATGCTAGAAAAGAAGAAGAGGATTACTATCAAATCACGAGGAAAAGGTATGCAACTTCCATCACCAGAAAAGCCAAACTTGCTTGAAAGAACGTTGTGAACACTATATGATTCATGTCAAGTCCCGTGCAGCATCTGCAGAGTAAATCTGCAGCACCGTGGGGTAGAACCCCCCTCAGTCAGTCAGTGAAAGGACAGCGGCTACAGAAGCCCCTCAATGAAAGAGACTTTATATGTACAAAATAAATCAAATCAAAAGAGTAAATATCCGCTTTATGGTGGTTGAGGGCTCCCGATCTCGACTCTCACGGGTCTTAGAAGTCCCAGCTATACACGGAGGTCCAAGTCATGCAGCCAGATTCACTTGATGTTCACTACAATCTGCATAGCAATCAGACGCTGACAGGAGCTTTACCTGTATACTATCCGCCTCTCTCGCTCCGGCTAGGAAATAAATGATCATGATTGTGGAAATCCTAAACACTCTGATCGATTCACCCAGGGACACACGAAACACATTCCAGCAGTCCGCTTTACTGAGTGATTGTCTGTTTATAAGCTACACTTGCCCTGGAATTTATACTTCTTCAGCATATGAAGATCCTGGAATTCTGCTTCCTGCAGCATACCATTTTACTTTGCTTCGACCATGTGATCACATGGATCGCCGCTGCTCTATCTAAATAAAGTACTGACTAGTCAAGCTTCTATTTCTACAATCATGACTACGGTAGTACGGTAGTCATGATTGTAGATTGATATCCCAGCTTTATATGAAGTGATCCCACAGTGACAGTTTAGTTTTCAGACTGGAGGGAGCTCTCTAGATGTGTGACTTTCACCTGCACTGAAAGATCGATCAGTGTGGGCTCCTCTTTTATTGCCTGACGTGGAGGAGGAGGCCCCAAGGACCGAACCACGAGAAACCGTAGATGTGATCACTCTTGATCTACAACGTCATCGCACTTCAGCTGGTTAGTGAGCGAATTGTGCACCGTCAAAGTCTCGAGTTTGCCTGCTGCTGTTTGTTAGTTGATGCATCGAAATGTTTCACTCTTAGATTCGTAGGTTCAAGAGACAAACCTGTATATTATGAAGATTCTGAATAGTTAGTCAGGCGAAGCGTTTGCTATCTCTATTCCAGCTCCTACGTGCTCTAGGGCCAGCAGGATGACTTTAGAGATAACTCTCACATGAGCACGTGATGATTAATCAAGAGTGTGAAGTGGGGGAGTAGTAGTAGTTCCATGGCACCTGGTGGATGTGGTTGGATGGGAGCTCTGTGATCGAACCGCACCCTGAAGTTTAATCAGAGGAACTGAACCATTTGAATGAATTTGTGTCCTTCTGTGAGCAGACTGGGATCAAGTTCCCTCGATCGAGACTGGGGGAGCTATAAGGAGGAGAAATGGGAGTTTTGGGCCCGAAGAGACACAATGGGCCTTGTGGATTCGTATCACCCTTAGGATCTTTGGCACTACCAGCAGGGATAGTATGGTTTCTGGTCGCCTACTTCACGATAGATCTGGCAGTTCACGTCTTCCAGCATGGAGCCGTGCGGCAGCAACTGAGCAGAGGAACCCAGTACTCGTTAGTTATGAAGGAAAAATACGCCAAAGAGCACAGACTCGAGCTCGAGCAGGAAGCCCCACCGACTAAAACCTTAGCTCATGATCAATGCGATTCAGTGGAGGGACATATGCCAGACTCAGACGGCACCAGGAAGTCCAGCATCGAGCATGATGCATGGAAGCAGATGAAGTGGGCACTGCCGCCAGCAAAGTGCCGAGTCAAGGGGCACTTGATCGAGAAGCTGGATCCTGAGAACAACTTCCGCAGGGGAGTAGCACTGAGGTTCACCAGAGACATGGACGACAAGGTTATGGAGGAGCAGTGGTTTCTGGGCACCAGGGAGAATCTCAACCTGCCCAGGAGAAGGGTGTACATAGATTTAGGGGGCAACAAGTTCCAGACCAGCATCAGATGGTTCATGGAGAGGTACCCTTGCGATTTCACGGAGGTTCATGCCTTCGAGGCGGAGCCGCATTTACTCATGCTCCCTGAGGGCTTCAGGGAGGACACCAACTGGCTGCCTGAAGGCAAGCACGGCTGGAAGAAACTCAGATCCCGCTATGGCTACGTCCCCGATTGGATGGTGAGCAGAATGACCACTTACAACAAATTCGCAGGCGATATCGATGACGACAAGTGGGTGAATATCACCCGGTTCATGAAGGAGGATCTGAAGCTGACCCCGGAGGACACAGTGGTGGTGAAAATGGACATCGAAGGTAGCGAATGGGCCATTCTCTATCGCTGGCTCAAAGATCCAGACATGCCCAAGCTCGTGGATGAGCTTTTCGTGGAGGTCCACTACTATCACCCCGACACACGATGGGAATTCGTCAAAGAATGGAGCCGAGACGATGCCACTCGACTGCTCGCGGAGCTCAGATTCAAAGGCTTCTACGCCCATTACTGGCAGTAATTCTCCTTCTGTCTCCTGAAGGACAAGCTCGGCAAAATTTTGCTCATCCAAAGTCATCAACTATCATTTATGAACGTTCCGTATCCAGTGCGTTGCGTTTTCCTAATTTATGAACCGTTGAACCATGAACCCACTACTAGTGGGTTCATGCTCTGTGAAACTTCGAGGAATCAGCAGGTCCAAGCGAGGAAAGTTTTCTGGTTTCGATCATCTGCATTCGGGCAAGCAGAAGAATCGGATAGTTAATCTCACAATACCAAGTCCCTCACATTGAGGGGAAGATGTAAATTGACAGGAAAATGTTTCATGGACACTTTAGATAGCGTGTTTCCATTGATCTACAAAGAGCTCAACCGATCCACAAGATAGCGTTCCAATAAACGAGGTTGTGCATCAGTTATATGCATGCTTTTGATATTTTGGAGCCTTTTTCGACTTTAGAGCTCGTGATTTTCTCTTCCCCTTCTGTGTGTTGGTTGCTTGACCCTTTGGTTTCCTTTATGAGGTCTTCCCATTCGTTTGGTACCCATTGTTTCGCTTTCACGTTGCTTGTACGGTGGGAACCGTTCGTACCCTTTGCCACGACGAAGTGAAGTATAGATAGGCCCATAGGGTTCGAACCTACCATCGACACGCCGGATATCTGCGCCACGAGCTCGAAGAGTCGCGACCGACAGGATTAGAGGGACGGCACGCAAAGAGCAAAAAGAAGACCTGTAATGAAAATGAGAAGCCAGTACAACAGAAGGACGAGATCCTAGGCCGTCACAGTCTAAATCGTCTTTAAATTCAAGGCAGAAATGAAATTTCAGCTATTTCATTACTCACAATGCACCCATTTTACCTCAGTCGCTAACAATACCGTAAGTTCATACGGATGTACCTTTACGGCTTGTACCACTCCTTCCGGACGTGGAGTCCCGTTCCCCGCTCATATTAGAGAGTGTGAAAGTTAAACACAAAAGATTCCCTTAAGTTGGAAAGAATATCAGCCGTAAAGAAACCAAGGCATGCGATATTTAACTAATAATAATTAGAGGATTGCACAAAACGTCCGGACCCAGGTTCACAATACTGTTTCCTCACAGTGAGAATACGGATTGGCAAGCGGGAACGGGAACGTAGAAGTTTCAGAACTGCGCTCTTACCATTAGGGTGAGAGAAATTTTAATACTTAGGTCGTCCGGTCACAGTAAAAGTAATTTACACGCGTCTAAACTGTGGATCGGCATCTTCTCGGAATTGGGAAGGTCATATCAGGAGAATAATAAAGGGTGTCATTTTATAGTTAAAAGATTTTTTCTCGAGATTAAGTTGAGATCGGGATGTTTTCACGGGATATTATTTATTTCTTAGATAAAATATTAAACTGTTGTGTAAATTACCGATCAATTTTCTTACTGAAATTACAAAAATTCTTGTCCGAACGATTTTCTGAGATAGGGTTCAGTTACTACGTCTCTCTCTTCTTAACAGTCAAATAATACGACAAAATACATTCCACGACAAATAATTTCCCTTCCTTTATCCGAATCAAACTCCTTTAAAGAGTCATTTGTCTTCCTTTCCCGGGTTTCAGTAACTCCGTCCGTGTCTTACTTATCTCCTCTTACAGTCCAATAATACGACAAAGTACACTAAACGACGAATGATTTGCCTTCCTTTCCAGTATTCCCCATCGACATATAACTTTAGAAACTGCATATCAACAAGGAACAACAATGCGATGAAATTGCGAGGATCCGGATCCGGATGGCTATTCATTGCGTCGCGTTTGCTGTCCTTTCCGGGTTTCCGTCCCTCCGTCTTCCTGACGTCCACCCGCGACCAGAAATAACCTATTTTTCTTTTGTGCTGCGTCCTTGAGAGTAAGTCGAAAACTTTCACGGGTGACTTCACGGCAAGTCTTGCACCCTCCTTTTTTTATTTTCTAGGCATGCAAAATCACCCTCTTCCAAATTCGAAAGAGGGGGAATATACATCTAGGTTAATTTATTACCTAACCTTTCTGTTGAAAAAATTAGATAATAAATTAAATCTTTTTCTATTTTCTATTTATTTACTTGTACCCTCCTACATATGTTTGGTTTGCAGCACGTTAATCTCTATTTGCTTTTTCGGGGTCTCCAGGTTCACCTAACTTTTAATATTTACAAATATTTTAATTATTTGTTTTAACTTAGGATAAAATATTCACTTAACATATATATATTTTCTGATAATAACAAAAGGATAACGGTTCCCAGAAGTTCATGTTGCATGTATATTTAACCACGAGCATTTCCTCACGCTATCTGTGCTATATCTCTGCTCGCTCACTCTACGTTTCTAAAAAGATGACACTCTCTAATATATGACAGATATATCCTCTTTTCTTTTCAGTTTTCACGATCGACTTAGGCTGTAACCCAATTTTCCAAAGCCTGATTTCCACGAGATGTGTGTGAAAGTTACAGTTGGGATAAAGCCGTTCATCGCATAGCTATTCACCAGTTTTGAGTTGCACAGCGGGTTGAAGCCGAGCCGTACTCATAATCTGTCGCATTTGGGAGACAGAGGAATTTGGGAGACAGAGGAGATTTTTACAACTGCGCACGAGTACATTCTCTCCGCTTCGCATGTAACTGTCGGGATGACTGCTTGGTGCGGTGAGAGTACATTTTCACACGGAAAAAACCCTCCTCGAGAACCAATCTTGTCAGCGTCAATACCCATCAACTTATCGCGTTAAAATAATCTCAAATTAAACGTTTTAAAAAACTCGGTGCGGCTACGTACCTTATATAACTATGCTAACGCGTAGCAAAAAGTCAATACTGATGATCAAATCTGCTTATTTCGGCGGCTTGCCTCATAGCCAGTCATGAAGCTATCAGCTATTCATAACGACTGTTTTCCTTTCTGTCAGCCTCGTAATATTTTTGTCAGTTGCCTCGCCTGAACCTCAGGTCCCGGCCACTGGCGGTCCGTCGGGTTGAGGCCCTGTTCACGCCCGGGAACTCCACTTCAGGGGGATGACCATTCCGCGATGCCCATTTCGTCACTGCCTTCTTACCTGAGTTCCGAGCTCGAAACGTTGAGGGAGAGAATTTGACAAAAAGCTCCAGTACATGAACTCCGACGAACCGCTTACTATACCAGAGCAATGCACATACTCAAGCCTGGTACTCACCACCATTGCTTTGTCGAGGTTTGCAGAAACGAGCCATATCCACCAGACGAATTCTCTGGTGGGCACAAGCACCTTCTAGCTGTCATTCGAACCAACAATTAAACTTTGACGGATACACTCCTCTTCGGACTACTTAACTCCAGAATTCCCCTCCTAAATTCTGCTGGCTTGCGTGTTGGACCTCTCGAATGGCATCGTAAGCATAAACTGTGAATGGAAGTACAGGACTTGTCTATGCAGTACTTGTAAGTAGTGTATGATTATAAGCTAGGAACAGTACTCGCACGGAGTACCTGCATAATTCTTCTGGTCCTGCAGATTTACACGATATAAAAACGATTTTACTTTAGTGAATTTGTTCGGATCGAACGGGGCACAAGTGAGCTCTTTTAAGGAAAGAACATATCTTTCCAAATATAAGAGTCCATATTTAGGGCTTAGGTTTCGGGTATGTCGCTCGATCGACACATAAATCATTCCATCAACACTCAGAACTCACCTTCCCATGTCTGCTGACACAAGTTTCCCTCTCGGTCCCAAATCGTTAATTCTAAGCGAGAGTTTATATATTGGTATATGAGAATTGCGGGTCGGACTACGCGAACACACGGAAGGTACCCCAAAAAACGCAGTGAACCCGGAGAAGTACATTCTCAGTAGCGAAGGTGGGTGTGAATGTATGCTGTCTTGAGGCCTCAATCAAGCAAATTATCTGTAACCAAAAGAGAGTACAGCCGAAAATGTATGGCTCAAGGCATAATGTCGTAGATGATACCCCCAGGTATGGAAGTGCAGATATATAACGCATGAACCTATGCAGCGTGGACGAAATCAAGCGAGAGTTTATGTGAACAGTTGAGCAAAATTACTATACCATACCCTTGTACAAAAAGGGGATGTTTGTCGTACAACTTAGTAATCGAACGCAAGGAGTTTACAGAGTTAAACGATGTAACTTTTAGTCGTCAGGTTGGATGCCCTATTTATCTGTCACTTCCAATAATCTTCTGCCTTCCCACGGCTCATGTGGCAACGTACTTCAGCTTGGCACAAGAAGGGGACCGCTTATACCACAATACCCACCAGCTGATCTGCATGGTTGCAGATACTACTTGAGATCCCACAGAGTCACAATCTTCAGCTACGTTCTAACATCAAACACTTCCGCATAAATTAGCATTTGTTGAAACCTACTGCACCTGCCGCAAAGCCTGCACCACACCTTCGAGAGCAAGCGCCCAGTGTGTCCAATGAGTACCACCCTGTTTCCACAAGAAACTCCAGGTCATTCTGTAGAACAGCTCTAAGAAGAGGATGGGAGCAACGACAGCCGAAATAAAGCATTGGTATTATGAATCAGAAAGACGCCGGGGCTTCAGGTCCAAACCTGACAGAAGACAACAAATGGTTCCCTCAAGGGCCCATCGCAAGAAAGTTCACTAGTGCTCCCATCTATGAACGTACCGTCTGCAAAAACAACCTGCAATTCAAGGATGGAGGTAAGTTGTTCTCTGTCTAAACCAGATACAACAGAACTATTCCTTATCGAAGTCTGAGTTGTAGCACCATACGCTTTGCACGCAAACGTTACTTCCAAATGTTCTGTCACAGACTTAAAATAAAAGTTGAGGAGTTCCACGGAAATGAAAGGCCACTACTAAAGAGAAGCAGGTGATGCCTGATACCTCTGATTCATATCCTGATGTAGCACCAGCAACCGGTTGAATGTAGGATCCAACGGGGCAACACTTTTGAGCCGCTCTGCAAAATGCTAGTAAACGATCTCTGCTGCCTAGCTGTACTGCCTGCAGAGTCCCAGACATTTTGCAGAAATGTTGTTACTCGAGGTCCAACACAAGAGAAACACATGATAAGGAATCAGCAATTCGCAATGGCTCCCAAAGGTAGTTTACCTGTATGATATCATAACGCCTCACTCGAGGAGCTGGCTGGCAGTTGAAACCCTCTGCAGCCATAACCTCTGCTACAAGCAACGTTCCCTGGAACAAGGATAAACCACCACAAGTCGTGTTAAATACTCCAAGATAGTTATATCCCCCTAGAATTAAGCGATGTTAGGAAAAGTGATCGAGCGGACACTTTTAGTAATTCTCTGATCCATCCCTCTTGCAGCAAAAGCAAGATAAGCTTCTTGGACCTTAATTGCCTCGCCGACCATTTGAGGTGCCAGAAACAACCCTTGGAAAAGAAGGCGCATGACATCCCCTGTCGTGGATCCCGCAGACATCCCAATGCCAGGAGCACATAATCGAGCTGCAGCTGCTTGAACCCACTTGGATTTTCCGGCTACATAGCCTCCGCAAGGAGCTATTGTCCCTCCAGGATTTTTTATGAGGCTTCCCGCCATAAGATCTGCTCCCTGAGACAAAAGGTATCACACAAGTTCAGTAAACTCTCTCGTGCTTTCACTGACTCGGTAGTTCATAATGCAGTTTACCAGCCAACAGACTCTAGGGAGGAGAGAAGAGTTCAGTACCACAGCTGTGGGCTCAACAGTTTCAACAAACTCTCCATAACAGTTATCCACCACTATGACGCAGTGAGGACTCTGAGCCTGTAACGACATGCAGTAACCAATCGAGCTTAGAGTCATGACGCATGAGCACTCCAAACGCATCTCCCAAATATATTAAAGCTGCAACTAAAGAACTATGACGATTTACTGCTTAAATAATGACAACACAGCGGTTAAATGCCCCAACAACAGGAATAGATGAGGCAGAAGAAGACTTGCTTTGATCAACTCTATTGCACGCTGAATTTCTCCCACAGTCAGGGTCTTACGCCATGAGTAGCCACAAGAACGCTGAATAAGAGCACACTGAGTTTCTGGCTTTACTGCTGTGCTCAGGGCATCCCAATCAAGCCCACCATCTTCTGCAAGCTTCAAGTTAGTGCACAGCCACGATAAATGATTAAATCTGGCTACATACTGAACCAAGCTGCAGGCAGGCATGAACAATATTTGCAGAAAGAAAATCTCTAGCCCAACAACTGCTACATCCAGATAGATTCCAATGAGAGACTGATAAAGGTACTGAGCACTTCGTTTCTCCGAGATACAAAGCCACAAATAGAACAACCAACATCAGCAATGAGAGGGTGGAACCCGCATGTGGAACTCACTGGCAATTCGCGATAAGACACTCCAAATTCCTTCAGGGATCCCTCCCCTGATGAGCCACGCAAGCCTATTACTTCTTCTAAAGTATCATATGGAGCTCCTGCCACTGCCAACAGCTGGAGCCACACAATCAGCTCAAATGAAACGACCGAAGCTTCCGTTGGAAGTGATAAGCAAGAAGATCTTCAGCAGGAGACCCGTTTGGCAACAGCAACTTAACGTGGAAAAAATGCAGGTGCAAAAAAACGGCAAGACTTTCAAGAGCTTACCTCACCACCGGGACGTAGAGCAGCGTACAGAGCACAAGCAATTGCGTGCGTGCCTGAGAAAAACTGTGATGACAATGGATTGGACAAGGTTTCAGTGAGGAGCATGTCAACAGAGGTTTAAACTAGGAAAACTGCGTAAGTGGCATAGACCTGATTCTGTGAAGAGAATTTGACTTACTTGTGAGCGCACAATAGCAGCCTCCGCATCGACAATTTCTGCAAATGCTTGGTCCAATGCATCACGACCACCAGCGTCATTGTGGCCGTATCCTGTTGTGCCTGCGAAATGCTGCACAATAGCACAAAGTACGTCAACTAAATCCTCGTTCCAGGACAAAAGATACACATGAAAAAGGCTTGGACGAAGAGCCATATATGCCTATTAGCGTAAACTGGATATATCCTATGATCTCACATGCGATCCGACACGAGCATTCGCGTATGCTTTAATGACACGATTCAGATTCGTTGCAACCAGCGTATCCACGTCCTCGAACTCGGGTCTCAAAGCCTTCACAGCAACCGCAACCTGGCAGCTAACAGAGGACCGCTTAGACTTCGATTTTCTCCCACTTTTTACTCATTTGTAACACTTCCGTCCTTCACAGCTTACTTGCAATACTTCATCGACAATCATGCAGGGGTATTCTATAGCTGGGAATTTGGGGGTTCAGTGCAACATGAACCCCCAAATGTTGCACTGTCTATATCCAGTTCAGTACATTTCGCCTACACTTTTACGCATGGACTTCCAGAAGGGCAAGCTCTCAATATACTCAACATTCTTACATATAATACAAATTCTCTGGCCAGTTCGACCGAGAATTCGTCAGTCTGCAATCTTGTGACTAGAGTTCATCCACTGTCTATATCTGAGGTGTAGCATTTTCTTCCTTCAAGAACCATGCCCAGACATGGCTGCAGGAAGCGACAGTGCTCAAATTCTCCAAAATCTAAAATAAGGAGATACTACGCGAGTCTCAGTGGCCACAAACCGTCTCAAAAGAATACTCAGGGAGCATATTAACGAGACAAACTGAAATTCGACCAGCCTGTAAGCAGCGCACCTGGGGACCATACGGAGGCGGAACTGAAAACTCTGTCTGAGCTGAAATTTGCAGGGGCGATACGCGCATCCTCGCTTGACTAACTGCTTTGAGGCGAAGTGACTGTACCGACAAAGTTATTTGCTTGTTCCATGCTCCGCAAGGGAGACTGAGACCGCCCATCGCCATCACTCTCTCGCTCGCTCTCTCTGTAGCTGTTCTCTGTCCTACAGCTGCAAATTGAATTTTGAATCGGTGTACCAAACAAACCAACTAATGCTTAAACATTGTTCTACTGTGGTTGAGTTCCCTTGACTACGATATTTTGTGCTGTGTACTGTGTATAGTTGATGTGATGGGCAAAGTGTCTGCAACAAGTGACATGTCATGCGTCATCCGGTTTCACGTGATCATACATTCAAATTATGCTGTATTGTATGCGGTTCGAAACTCTACGAATTGTAAAAGCATCTCGAGCGGCAAAACCTATATTGGAAACGCGACCCAATGAATAGCAAACGGATGGGAAGACCCTATCAAGCCTTACAAGGGAAAGAAGGACCCGAAGGGCCAAGCAACTATCACCCCGAAGGAAAGAACACCTGGACTAAGCCCCGCTATCAATAGTTCTTAAATCGCCTGTCGCACTTATAATATCGGAGAGCAGAAAGTCAATATCTCTACATACAACATGTGCACCTGAAGAAGCATCACCTACTGCGATTGCCCTCCTGTGGACGGCGCCTGCTAAAGCTCTCTGTAGAACTATGAAAACTCGCTGCCTAAAAAACATAGTGCAGAAAGAAAGAGAAAGTGATACCCCTGACGTCTCTCATGGTAGGCTCTGGCACAATTTTGCAGAAATACATCAAAATCCAAAACTGTCGATCCGTATATCTCCAAGACTAAAGAGATGAAGCGATGTCTCACCTGCATACCTCTATACTTGGTCACCTTTGCTGTTGTCGTCGCGCCTGCAGCCCATCTTGGGGATGAGTGATCACTTGTGCCGCCACTGAGTCCCGTGTCGGATCCGTGACAACCACATCAGCCACTGAGATCTGATCCTCCCTCATCATGTACATGTCAGCTCTCACTATCCTCCTGTCTGAAAGACATACCAACGCTCTCTCCGCGTCATGTGATCGCTCTCTCGTGCTAAGGCAAACACGACGTCTCTGATGACATCGTGGGTAGCTATCCGCTCTCCATCATGAGGACATCGAGCAAGATGACGACCCGAGGTGTCGAGCGAGACACCGCACTCGCAAGTGGATAGTGCCGAAGCAACAAATACAAGATACAAACTCACAACCTCTCGGCGTCGCAACTCCAAACTGATGTGGACAAAGGTTGTCATGAAAAGTATCTCGAAGCTGAAGGACAATGATATGATTGATAAGTCGTAAGAGAATCTCGTCGATGGTTATCGATCGAATCTCTCCACCATCCTTCGTCATGGTCAAAAGTCTAGTTGTCCCCAGTACCTGAGCTATAGACTGAGGAATATGTCTCTGAGCTACTGCTACCGCTATCTGAAAAAGCTCAGTGAAACCACTAGAGGGATCGTCTGTTTGAAAACAATCTTGTAGGTGCTCGTAGACCATCTCAGACAGACCTCCAAAAGATAGACGTGGAGCTGTACACAAGGCCTGGGCAAACAAGGATCTATCGAGACATAATGGCTCCTCAAGCTGATAGTCTTGAACCTCATGTGGTGGGAGATCATCCGATGAGAGGTGAAGAAAACACAACGCAACGATCGTCTTCTCAGTAGGACATGCCAATGACAAAGGATGCAATGCTCTAGCAGCTCTACAATACTCTCCAACCTGACCTAACATCCTACAACGTCGTATGCGGGTGGAAGATGAGACATCACTTATAGAGACAGACTCACTCCTATCTCGTACTGCACGGACTGATTCCTCTTGTAAGGTCACCCAATCACCTGCACGGAATCTCTGAAGACGGACCACCACCTCACGATGTCCTCCTCTATCACTTCGAGTATATCAGAGACACCAACGAGGAAGTAAGAGAAAAAGTAGCCACGTCATCTCGTCCTTGGTGTTCCGTGTCAACAAGTCGAGAGGTAGACGAAATGCTTGCCTAACCTTGTTATGAAGAGCACGAGGTAACCGATGAAACAAACACGGACAAGAGAAACTCATCTCGAACAAACTCAGAATAGTGCCAAAGTGGACTTTCAACCACTCTCACGACTCTGGAGGAACTCCAAGAAGCTAACGGTGCCATAATGATTGCACGTGTAGACCTTCGTTCTCGACTAACCTAGGCATCCCATGTGGTCGTATCGTAGTTCTTGTGCATCTTTCTCACATGAGATTTTACCCCTTGCGAGGTAAATAACTGATTGCACACCGGACATGGTGTATCTCAAATTAATCTCGATCTCATGAGAGAGAGAGTACCCATAGCTAAAAAAGAGATGAAATCTGATCAAATGATACTCGTAATAAAAAACATCTTCAAAAAAGACAAAAAAGGACAAAAGAAAAAAAAAGAAAGAAGAAGAAGAACCATGAACCTTGATATGTAGAGATAAAAGAAATAAATACACTTAATGTGACAAGAAATCTCTCAAAAGTCTCTCAAAAACTCTAAAGAGAACACTCTGTAATCCTAAAATCTCAGAAAAATCAAAACTATTTAATACTCACTCATTTTCTCCACAAGATGTGCCAATTCTAAGATAAAAAAAAACAGAAAAAAGAGACGGAGAAGAATATGTAAAAGAACCCTGCAGTATCCCACTCTAACACCCTCCTCTCTCTCACAAGACACTCTCTGCACTCCCACTCTCACCCCTCCTGCACTCCGTCTCCGCTCCCTCTCGCACGCACCTTTCGACAAAACCTATATATTGTTCAATTTATATTTCTTTATTTTAAATTCTTTTATATAATTTTGTTGTGAAGTGCTTTCATCCAGCAAGACTCCTATATATTGAATTGTGCATTAGTAGAGATGTAGTAAGATTGGCTTGAACTGGTCCATGCGTGAAAAGACTTGCTTTAACAGTCCCTATCTCATAATCTCTTCCTTGAAAGGACTATGGTCGTAACTACACCCACATTATGAAAATCTGTTTTTGATCAGATGGTTGGAGATAGAGCTATTCACTGCACAGTAACAAGTTCTAGTTTGCAAAGCGGCTTGAAGACAAACCATAAGCATAATTTACTACTTCCGAGACGTGCTCCAAAAGGATGAGGTCTGAGAGACGCTAACGATTTTCGGTTTTTTGCATGAGTCCGCTCTCTCTCTCGCTTAGCATGTGAATTAAAGACATCGAATCCACCTGAGCTACGATGGAGCGAGAAATGCCCAGCTCCTCAAACAATTTGATGTCCACCTGTGCAAAGATGGAGTGAGAAATGCTCGGCTCCCCAGAGTTGAGCATTCACGATAAAGAATCAGGAAGAAAAAATGAGAAATTTCGTAGTTCACGTTGCTTGCATTATGTCAAACCTCTCCAGTTTTTGCACTTTGGTTCGTAGTTTATAGTGTCGTAACGCTACTTTCATTTATGAGTATTGTTGAATAGAGAGTGCAGGATGATTTTGAGACGAAAGGTTTTAGAACTATTTTATATTGTTGCTGATGAGCCTCTTGTGTCCGTAGAGAGCCAGCTCAATGATTTGAATGAAGGGTTCTCAATCACGACAATCAGATTCGACATGAGTTGTCATTTCACAATTTTGCTGTCGCGCACAATGATCGAGTGCATGCACCACCTCCCATTCTCCATGAAATCATGAGAAGTTCTCTAGAAGGCGTTGTTTATGTCGAGATGAAAGAGTGTTAAGGTTACCAGTTAGAAGCAATAACGTTGGATCACATTCCATTCTAATTTCTGAGTTCGAAACTGCCTCTCAGCCAGGCTCGACGATGCCAGATAATTATCATAAGTAGAGTGAGTTTGTGTGACAAGATTGACAAGTGGTGCACCTGATTGAGACGAAGAGCAAAATAGGAGTTCAGGTCTGAAGAAAATGATCACGGCAGTGAGCAAGCTTCAGCAGGTCCAATCGTTCTTTCGTGCAAAAGGTGTGGTTATCACAAACACTTCTGTGATAAAAAAAACAAGTGGGGATCGTGATTACCGGATACAGAAAAATTCGAGATCATAAGAAGATCTATGGGAACACCCAGTACTCCTCGTTGAGTCGGCAAGAACGTGCAGAGAAGAAACTCCTCTTGAATTATCAATCGCACCATTACCCGCTCATTGACTGTTGGTATGGTCTGCGATCTAGCACTACCCCACCGTGCATGGTCGAATCTCTCAGCATGAGTCATGGTCCTGTAGGTCTAGACAAGGATGATGTTCAGCCGGGTCCTCAACCGGATTCTAAAGATTCGATCGAGACTGATGTTGAAGAATCCAATCGTCATAACTCAAGAAAATAAAAGCGTGAAATAAGTTACTCTGCTTTTGCTCTGAACCAGACTCTAACATGTTTTTCTAGCTCCATAGTTGAGGTAGAGAAACATAAACTCGAAACTGATAGAGAGAAGTTGAGTCTGTATAGAAAACTATAAGCTCAAAAACTCCTGCAAAATAAGAGCAAACAAGAAGGAGCTAACATTTATTCGGGTCAGATTGTGAGAGTGTTGGACAAGATGACAAAGACGTTGACTAACATTGACAACGTCTTGTCCAAAAACTAAATAGTTTCAAACGGTTTCATTGTTCTAGTTCTTATCTATATCTACACACGAGCTATTTTTTTCTACTGTTTCTTCATTTGGAAGAATCAGCTATGTATTTGTGGTACAATTTATGTATTTGAAATCATATCAACAAAAGACATGAGCTGCCCTTGATTTGTCATTGCCCCAATTCAGTATCAGCTTTCGATTGTTGTTGTCTGTGTTGTTAATCTGCTCAGTTTTTTCTCATGTTTGCTAAGGTTCGTTACAAGCTTGGATACTGTTGTTAAAGTTCAGTGTTTTCAAAATGCTTTTTAATTCCTTCGAAGCTTGTGTGCTTCATTCTTTGCTCCGTTGGAGTAACTTTGAGCTTTCAGCAGATATGTATGCTTGAATTAGTCTTGCTTCAGGTCAAGAGACAAATCATCATTTCACTTACCATGTGAAGTCTTGAGTTATTACACACAATTTCATAGTGACAGGTTGACTGCCAACCAAATGATGTTCTGTTAAAAGAATAATTGATATTACTTTCGTTACCATGTATAATTATCTATCTTCCAATACATTACAATTTTATTGTTCAAGTATATGAGTTCTGAGTAATGCTATGTTGTCTTGTTCTACGGATATTCCTGTTATCTTGGTGATAGTGACTACAGCGGTTGTGATGGTTACATGCATTGTGACCAAGTGGGTGAGAGCTGAAGAGAAGAGGATGAAGTCTCAGATTCGGTGCTAGACATTCTGGCCGTGCATGACTCGCTGACAAGAGTTTGTCTTCATGGCACAGCAACTTGTCGTTGAGCACTTCCAACAGACAGAACAGTATATCTGGTGGGTAGAACCAAGATCTTTAATATGGTTTGACTATTATCTCATGAAGAGTTATGAGGAAGATCGATGAATTAGAACCCTTCGAATGCCTAAGATCTTGTTCCTCCAACTTGTCACTATACTTGACCACTTGTATCAAAAGTTGATACTCATTGTCAGAAAGTCATCCCCATCGAGGTTCTAGTTGAGGCAGTGTTACTCAAGCTTACCTCAAGCATGACTCATTTTCATGTGAGGGAGAGGTTTGGTATAGGAGACCACCTCTCATGAAGTATTTGCAGATGTTGTTAGTGTTGTGAATGGAGTCCTTGATCCTCAGTTTGTCCAATGGCCTACTAGACCAACTATGGAACGAGTTTCTCAGGGTTTTTTCATGAAAGTTGGACTCCTCAATTGTCATGGTGCCATAGACGGTTCACACATCAAGATAATAGCCCTGTCCGTTAGAGAGCTGCCTGGAGAATATTACAAAGAGAAGTGAGAGGTTGTTGGTGCCGAGTTGACTTGACTCGTGGAGATTGATCCAAAAGAATTGAAGTTGATGTTTCTTGTGTAGCACGAATTGTGCTTGCAGTGGCGGGAAGATGCACATCATGTTGGAAAAGACATTGAGCTATATTCGATCTTTAAGCTTTCTGTACTGATATGCGTCAGGTTTGTCATCATTGGTCATGTAATGCAGTGTAAGCTTGTGAAGAGTATGATCCAAACATGTTTGCAACTCAAGAGGTAGTCCATGTTGATCATGTGCTACAATACTCAGAGTTCTCATGTCCTTTAGATTGAGTACTCTACTAAATTCCATGGGAGTAGCAGGTGACTTGATTTGTACCACTCGTTATTATGGCAAATTGTAGTCTTGAACTCGAGATTGAGATCTTGAGGACATGAAATTCTGTTGTTTTATAAAGCTTCAATCGTTTCAAACTGGTGGTTACCTCGGTAAGTTTGGTTCCTTCTCTGAAATAAAGAAACAACTTAAAGCTATTGACGAGCTTTACAAGTTATGCTTCATCTTGAAACAAACTATTGGGTATTGACTGAGAAATGTTTAGATGAAGATTCGAGGTTTCTTGAAGTAAAAAAGAATATTTCTTTCATATTCAAAATACACAAGGAGGAAAAAAAATCATTCTCATGCTTTTATACTCATACTAAGGATTCTTCTGGAGATGCAGTGAGAAACCTCCTAAGCACTTTGGTCGATCAAGTTGAACTTGTAAGGTAGCAATATTTAAGTAGGAAAAGATATTTACCAAAATCCTTTCCATGTCAATGCATCCCATCTTAAATATATCTATAATATGACTCATAACAACCTGAAAAAAATTATGCCGGAGGAATTTATCACATCAAAGATAAGATATATACTATAGTATAATATAACATAGATCGAAAGTGATCATTCATTAGTGAGATCACCGTTGATTATCAAATAATTCAAATTAATATTTTTTATTTTAAACTATTTGATATATCAAATCTGCTTGGATTTGAGATATACTCAATCTATCTGATTGATAAGAAGATCGCCGTAGATTTCAGCACTGGGTATTATAAGCGATACTGAGAGCAGGTAGTTTAATAGCTCCCTATATATACAATATAAAAATATAATATAAAACGAAATTAGCAATATGATCTAGTCACCTTCCTTGTATCCAACCATGCCACCACGCGTCCACTCCCCAACGTTTCCAGCGACCTTTATTGGAACCAGATGTCTAGTGCATGGTATGATATTTGTGATGGTTGAGGTGATGACGAATATGGTGATACAGATACATCATTTGAAAATTTGAGTCGTGAGATTGATTCTACGATATCAAGGTGTTAACTAATGTTATATTTGAACATTCTTTTCGTACTTTGCAACCATCAACATTTTATGCTTTTAAAGAAGCCCTAAACAAAGCAGAACTTGTAACAATAACAGACCTTGGAAGACAATAAAAATTCAATCTGAAGTACGAGAATTGCATTTGATTTCCCATATTAACTAAATATCTTTGAGTCAACCAGTTAGTAGTTCAATAGAACAGATACAAAATGCGTAACAGAAACAAAATAATATACAAAGGGTGATATAGTTCCGCTTACTAAAGATAATTCAATTTTTTTTCTGTATTTCAACATACATGTTTTTCTTTTCGGCTCCGCTTAATTTTCTCCTCCCCATCCTTCAACTTGTATGTCTTTTCTTTTTTTCTCCTTGGGCGCTCTCCCTACACTCCTTACGACGTTTAGTGCTAAACAGAAAAGAATGTTATATATTAATTAGAGTTATTAATCATAATTATTTTTACTTAATTATGATTTTACATATTTTTTGGCCAAGTAACGCTAATTATTGTCAAACTCTGAAACTAAATGAGTGAAGATCTGTAAATAAGGATTTAGATTGCCGCAACATATCTCACCGTTATTGTGCTAAACTGAAGTTTCTGAAGTGGGTGTGAATTCATATTTCAAGATTTTCTATATATTTTCACACAGTTTCTCCCAAGAAAAATTTATCTGCGTTCTTTTGTCAAGAAACGAAATAATCAACCATAAAAGCACTGGGAAAACGGATGAGTTTCATTTTTCTGCAAAAGTTATTGTAGGAAATGGATATTGCTAGAATAGGCTAAGGTAAAATTGTATGTCACTGCATAAGGACAGTATGAGTGTGAGAGAGAGAAAGTGTAGACTTGAACCAAACAAACGAGCATTGGGTCACCAAGACCCGACGAGTGTTGTTGTTGTTGCGTCGCGGCTGATTCTGGTTGCTTGCATTAGAATTATCATTGCTGCTGCTGGTTTTGTCGGACACTCAGTCGTGCGGTGTCCAGTCTTGTGGCATTGAAAACACTTCTCGTTATGATCTGATGATCTTTGTGGTGGCTGATTATCCTTTGCCGGTTGTTGTCATTGTTGCGTCGGTTATTGTTGTTGTGTCCTCTTTGCAGACGTCCTGCAAACAAAGCAGTAGAAGACTCAACCGAAAGCTTACGCTCTATCGTTTTCTCTTGGATGAGAAAGTGATAACATCTTGCAATGAGAGATTTGGACTAGTTCTCATAGCCTGCAGAAAGAGCTGGTAGTTGTTGGGCATGCTGCCCATCAATGCGGGGACTTGCTCCGTGTTGTCCACTACTAGTCACTAGTCCAGCAGAAGTCATCTGATGGAGGATGGACTTGAAATTGTTGACATGCTGAGTTACGGTCTCATTAGATTTCATCTTTAGAACCAGCAACTTCTCTTTGAGATGCATCTTGGTCACCATGTCTTGACCAGCGAAGTGTCTAGTCAAGATGGTCCATGCTTCGTTCGACGTGGTGCAAGACGTAATGCGCCATGCTACACTATTCTCGCAACATTCATTGATTGTCGTGAGTGCATTTACGTTACGCTGATCCCAATCCGTGATACTGCTGGGGTCTGTGACAGGAGAGAGAACGGGGGTATCGCAGTACCCCCAAGTGTCATGAAGTGCGGTTTTTGTGCATTCTCATCCACGATGTCAAGCACACCATGGGCCTTGAGTCGTAAGGTCATCTTGTGCTTCCATAGTGTGAAGTAAGTGCCGTCGAACTTCATCCAGTCTTTGGTGTCAAAGGGGACAGACATTTTGTACCGGGTTGGTCGCTTGAATAGTAAAGTTCTGGTAGCAAAGGTACAAGATCATAGTGCATGGAACGTCCTCCTTGCAGCAGTTGAAGCATCCTCCAACTGCTCACACCTTAAGGTCGAAAGTCTACCTAGTGCCTATGCTATTCTGCTAGTGCATCAACAAAGCAAAGCTCTAATATCATGTAAGAAATGGACTATTGCTAGAATAGGTTAAGATAAAACGGTATGTCACTACATAAAGACAATAAGAGAGAGAGAGAGAGAGAGAGAGAGAGAGAGAGAGAGAGAGAGTAGGCTTGAACTAAGCAAATGAATTACTTAATGTACAATGGCCTTGGACCTGAATAATATAGTCTGAGTTTTGGTCTTGGTGACCTTACGAAAGGTCACCACCTAATATCATGAACATGTTACTGAATCTATGTTTCATACTATATCTATTCTAACATTTATTTTTTATTTTTGAATAGCTCTGTTTAAATAAATTTTCTTTTTAGTTTTATATTCATGATAACATGATTTATTATTATTAGCTTTCTGTTCATATAGATGGATATGCATACTTACTGAGGCTATTATGCATGCTTGATCTTGAATATTACTGTTAGTCTGAATTAGTATTGCTACACTAGTAAAACTTTTGGAAGTTTATGAAATAATGTTAACAACTGTAAATGTTGTAAAGAGTGTAGTTTGTTAGTTCCTGCCTTTCACCTTCTCTGGTTCTCACATGTTCCTTTTGCGACTGGTACTTCTTCATACTTTTTTGTTTTCATCTAGCTTCTATAACTGATGAACTTCTAGGTATTGATTTTTGCGATGCATTAGAATAGTTATAAGTTGATTGTGACAAGAAAGGAAAAGGGGATTTTTCTATATAGCTTATTTTATTATATTAACAAATGATTAACTTAAGAAGAGGACGGACGGAGCGAATGGAGCAGCTGTGAAACCCAAAAATAATAATTAGGTAGATGATATGAGTATTGAAATGACCAGCATCGAAATATCTTCAACATGCGAGTAAGATAAGACGAATCTGAGTTCGGACGGTTACGATATGTGCAATTGAAGGTCAAAGGACTTAGAGTCATAAAAATAGAATATATTTTTTTAAAATTTTATATTGTTCTTGTAATCAAAAAATTTCACACAGAGACAGAAACACTTCAGTACAAGAACGATTTGTAGATGATGAATTTTTTTCCCGAAAACAGAATTTCATTTACAAGTGCTGGCCGATAAGATTCTCAGTGTAATGGAATTTATCAATACCGGAATATTTTCCTTTGATTTCCCAGTTGGATATATCCGGCGAGGCAAGTAGACAGGAGGAGTGCGTCTCCCTCCTCTTCTGCATGAAGTGAAGCGGGAAGCCTCCCTTCTCTCCAATGGGAAAAGGCTGCTGCTTCCCATTGGAGGGAAAAGACTACCAGCAGTCTTTTGTCTTCACTGGAGGGTCGAAATCCTCGTTATCCCTTAAACCTCCGGCCGATGGACTCACAACTTCATTCTAATCTGATTTCTTTCTTTCTCTCGTCTTCTTTCATTTTTGTCCTCTTTCAGTATTACTTTCCTCCCTTCTGTAAGTTCTATCATAATTGTTTTGGGTCAGGTGGAATAGATGAGACTTGCGATGACATTTACTTAGGAACATACATTGATATTTTGTAGTTGAAATTTTAGTAATTTAAATTTGTTTTAGTGTGGTATAGTGTAGATCTTTAGTTCTTTTGTTTTCCATTCAGCATTAGATATTCTTGTTTATTATTCAGAAGCATTTGGTACCATCTGAGTACTTGTTTGGACCTCCGGACTGATAGGACAGATCTTATCTGCAGTGTATATTTTTTTGTCTTTATGCCTCCTAAAGTTCATTCTCGACGGTCTGGAGATTGACACTTATCTAGAGGATGTCCGGAGGTCCTGGGAGGAAAAGTGAGAGTGCCGGAGTCGTTATTGCTTCGTTATGTGCAGACTATGCGACTTTTAGGACCAGCTGCGGGTCACACCGCCGTATTTCATTTTCTTTTCTCAACCGCCGCATCGCGCATAGACCATATGGTGAGAAAAGCTGAAGCAAGATTGGAGGAGCCAGATGTAATTCTAGAGGAGGGTGATACCGAGGGAGATGCGCTTCCTCCAATAGATGCTGAGTTTGAGGCTGATCCTATCATACTGCGAGCTCTTGGCATTGATCATGTTGAGCATCAGATACCGTGATAGTTGAATATACGGAGAGATATTTGATTACTTATATTAGACTTTGAATGTTTGTCTAAT
The DNA here is from genome assembly GCA_036924285.1 of Asterella californica. Taxonomy (NCBI): domain Eukaryota; kingdom Viridiplantae; phylum Streptophyta; class Marchantiopsida; order Marchantiales; family Aytoniaceae; genus Asterella; species Asterella californica. The sequence goes on along the minus strand of JAYKYS010000001.1, from coordinate 17,190,485 downwards.
TTTTGGATCTGAATGTTATATCATGTAAGTTATCCAGCCGTTTACTTGTGCTAGGAGTTCCATTGTCTAAATAAGATGTATTGCACCCATTCTCTTTCTAGGACCGCGATGAGATCTCCGCGATAGACCTAGAAGTTCTAGATTCAGGAACTACCGGACATCCAATCCGTGAATCTGAAGTATCAAACAATCTAGAAAGGTCCGGTATTCAAGATCACGAACGCCATCCAGTATTAGAGGATCTCGACTTGCCAATTTATGGTATTGTAGGTAGGAGTAAGTTGATGGAGCTATTCACGCTATTCAAGGTCCGATGTCCTCATTTTGGGTGCGAGAGGATACTTGATCCTCTGGTAGTTTCATGTATCCATGAAACCTACTCTTTGAAGCTTCGATGTCCACAAGGTCATACATTTGGTTGGAGATCGACGGAGATGGAGTTATATCACGGTGTTTCGGATGTGGTCCATTGTTTCTATCATGCTGGGTTGTGCGCGGGACTAGGATATGAGCAATTTGATAGTTTATGTTGAGAGATAGGGTTCACTCCTATATCGAGGTCTCATTTCTTCAGATTCCAGAACGAGAAAGATCGGTTTATAAGATGGATTCAAGCGACGCTTGAGAGATGGGTGATGAAGAAGGAGGATGTGCAAAAGGAAGTATTGGCACGACATTTTTCCGACTTGAACGAGGTTCCAGCGGGTGGTAAGTGTTGCAGATTGGTTGTGGTGTACTGTTGATAATGTCAGCACATTGGACAATAAGACATATGTCATATGATACAATCTGATCTATAGTGCTGCATCTTTTTAGGTAACTTTATGATTTATGACGATTTGAGATATGACTCGACAAGGAACGGTTACAACAGAACTTGTGCTTTCATCTCAGCACGTGACGATAAAGTGACTGAGATGGTGAACATGACTCGGTGGAGACCGAAAATAACTCTTGGTTGATCGAGGATCGAGCGTTTGAATTGAGTATCCAACGACTCATCGCGAGAGGGATATCGCCGGATGAGGTCGTGCATGACGATAAGTCATCGGTTGATGTCATATTGGGTCGTCAGGGGATAGTCAGCCAGAAAGACTTATAGCACAAGTGTAAGAATGTCGTAAAAAAGTTCTTAGTAGAGGTACAAACAAGAAGCGTGTACCAGCGGGTGTGGAGGAGACGAAAGTACGAGTTGATCTTGAGCTCCTCACCAAGAGACACTTGGTGACGTGGTTGCGTGCTCAAGGTGCTTCTATTCAGGGTAACAAGCCCGTGTTGGTTCAGCGAGTGACGGAGATGCGGGGATTGGCTGATGGAGACCTCATTACATCTAGAAGATTCTTGTATCTTGAGTTGCAGACACACGGTATTGCTGACAAATTGAAAGGGTGGATATATACCTGTTGTCAGTTGAACGAGTGGAGGACCTTGGGACCGGATGGCCGTTATCTGCAAGTGGAGGACGAGACAGCCATGTTAGTCATGGACATTTGTAATGCGGTTAACCATTGGGTCGGTGATCACACACTATGTTGAAGTCTTCCGGGAGAATGACCTGTTGTAGTGTACTTGACTTGAATCGACCTGCCCCAGATCACTACTATCAGAGAGGTAAAAATGCGAACAATAAGTGATTATTTATCATATTTGAGTAAATAAATTATGAATATTTGGTGATGAAGTGTTTTTTCGTCAACGCATGTGGTCATGGTGCAGTTCTTGACGTCAGCCATTACACCGACTAAGATGCGGTTTTATACACGAGCACGAGAGAACTATATGTCCGAGACATTCAACTCTGTCATCAACAAGTTTACGTCGAAGAGAATTTATTATGCTAAGAGCCATGAGGCTCGTTTGGCAGCTTGTTGTTTGGAGTGGAACGAGAATATTACTCGTGAGCCTATCAAAATATTACAACGTCATCCACAACACACTACAATGCGGCATAGGACAGCTACCACGCGCATCGTATCATCTCGTACTTATGAGTGGAAGACGGGATTACGGCTTTCGAGACGAAGTAACCCAGTAAGTACTATTGTAACTCCACATGTCATGTATCATCACTAATGGGTTTGACCCAAAGAATACTCATGTTTTGCTGTTATATGTATGCAGATCGGAGGAGTAATATTATGAGAGTTATAATTTTACTTTCGTTCAATATCAGTAAGTATTGACCGATCATTGACTATATTTTAAATTTACATTTCACATAAACTCCATTTTTTCATTTCGTTGTAATTCATTTTTGATGAAGACGTATATTTGGGCTCAGCCTACGAGTGCCTTTTACTGTTCATGTGTATCTTGTCTCACGTTTATATCATATATATACCCATTTTTTAAAACTTTGGTTTTGAAATAATAATATAGGGGGTGAAGAGTGGAGGGGTAAGCTAGCCAAGTTCACAAACACAGATTTATTACTACGCTGTGAGAGTTGTTTGGTCCCCCGCTGTTACATCATGACTGTCATGTAGGCCACGCAATGAAAATATTCGGAGTACAGAGTACCAACATAGTGTATCTATATGCTTCCGACTACTATGTTTATATACTTTCGACTACTACTATGTTTACAAATGTAATCAAATTTGTCCATTTCAGTTTCAAGTTTTTCTCCTAATCCGTCTTCCCTTGGTTTCCATCACGTAAAGCAATAACAAGATGCAGATATGATTGACCATTGGAAACTATAACGTACATGGCTCCTCCTGCTACCGGACCTATTGCCTTGAATAGGGACACAGCACTAACTGACAAACCGTTGGCCCGCCCTCGTTGTCTTGTTGTCTGCAGTGCGTGCACAATCACATTTTTTGTTGTCGTCATTAGGTCAACAAAAAGAGAAACACTGGACCAAGGCTCTGAACTCGTTCTCATGCATGTTTGGAATTCTGAAATAAAAAATGACAGCTAAAACGTTGACGTACCACCGAGTTATTTATCAGCAAAAATGATCCGCTTAGTGTCGCAACCTGAAAGAGAGCGCAAGGGATACGTGGGTCCTAAGATCCTAACCTTGCACCGTATCACCGAAGGCCCAAGATGCCTACAACATATGCTCTGGAGCCCAATGTTTATTCTAATGTCCAAAGGATAGATAATAAGCAACCTAGTGATGTATAGATCTCTTGTCCAAAGGATAGATACAAGCATGTATCTCAGCATTCACTCCTAAACAAGCCATTCTCTAACATGAGGTGTACCGTCAGCTGTTCGGCTATGGATTCATACGAATTTCATTCAAAACTGATGTACACATTGTACTCACGTGAAGACTTACGAAAACAGAGCTTACCCCTAACGAGCTTTTTGACACGGAGACCAAAACCAGGATAGTCCAGAGAAGAGTCCCGTATAGCTTGCTGAGGAAAGGGCAACGGCAAGGCAAGAATCTGCAAATGAAAGAGAACCAATCTGCAACTGAAACCAAATCGCAAGGCAAGAATCTGCAAATGACGCAAAGACCTGCAACCAAAGCTCAATGTAAGGTGGTTTGAAGTAGATCGATAGATACATATGTTGGTACGTCCGGGATACTCTAGTACATAGTGTGATGCAGAGTGCAATGCAACCGAGAAAGATCCACTGTGACTGCTTCTACAACATCAAGTGTAGAACGGAGAAAGCTGGAAATGAACTAAAAGAGCAGGAGTCAAACCGAACGATAGTGATGATCGTTGATGGCGAGCCAGAATGAGATGGTCAAGAACCCCACGAAGAACTTTGTATTCGAAGAGCAAAGTTTTATTGAGAGGAATGAGCTATAAGACAGGCCGAAGATATATATTGCTCAGGCCGAAGATACAAAACAAAGGAAGAGAAGAGAATAGAAGGCAGGAGTCAGTTCAGTGAAGCTCGGCAAGTACATAGTAAGAAGCGATTAGGGGCCAAATATGCGCTAACGATCATGAACTATCATATACGTTCGATGGGAATTGAACCCATCTAGCTGGCCGACCTAGCGAAGGTTCACTCCCCTCGCAAGAAGGGAGGAGGCTCAAACCAATAAAATACTGAAAGGATAAACACTTGTAATGAAAGTAATGAAAACCTGAAACAGAAGAAAAATCAAGGGATGTATCCTACATGCTCCTCGCCTGGCTCTTCCCAACTTTGTTGAACTGCTGATTGTAGAAACTCAACAAACTGCTTTCTCTCCCTCCATCATGCTGCATAAAAGAGATGTTTGTATACTTGAAAACGCTTCCTCCTAGGTTCACTCTCAGACCAGGCATAACAAGCAGCTGTCAAAAAGGTATCTAGCTCCATCTCCAGAGACGCAGCGATCACATTACAAGAATCAGAAAAGTGTGGATAAAGCTCTCGCAAACGGTCCAGACTCACTAATCTGACGAAGCGTCTCGGTGCCTCATTCTCATCTGTCCCTGGCCAAGAAAACTTCAAGACGTCCTCTAGCACAGAGTCGAAACGTGGTTTGCTCGAAACACCCTGCAAGGAGTCCAATCTGGTCTCAAATATCTGCTTTGAAACCTTGACCATCAAGGATAAACTTTCAAAACACCTCGCTAGAACCCTCCTTAGCTGATTGGAATGTTCTCTCTTTCAGCGGGATCAGCTACAGGTGTAAACTCGATCGGCTACCGAACACACGAATATTCTACATAGAAAAAAAGCGACTCCAGACCACTATAACACAACACCTTCAAGCCGTTAGTAGATAGATACCAAAGAGCACGTGGTCCCGCAGCTCACTGCCTACGAAGAGCACGGACGACTGATCACGAAAGTCAAGAAAGGACAAGGACTGAAGGAAGTCACGAAAACAAGTCAAGAGATATTCTCGATACTGTGGGCAGAGTGACCAAGAAAGACTCGGTAAATAAAACAATACTGTGATGCACAGAGAAGTTCAAGAGAAAGAAAAAATAATGTGGTTATGAAACCTCCGCTGCTGATAGATAGAAAGCTTCTCAGCAGATGACTGGTGGCTGTCATCCGAAACCTAAAAGGCTCGTTCGATATGTCCATTGAGCATATACCTCGCACCCTTGAACTCGAGTTTGCATGGTGACGGCAATAACTAGGATGCATTGTAGCAGACGTCAAGATCAACGAGGCAGATGGATTAGTCAGAATACAATTAGTGAGGTCCACAAAAAGACCTGCAAACTGATCAATCAAACAGCACAAGAAATAACCAGGAGCGAATAGAGAGCTCGCTATGCGTAAGAGTATCGACACCACCAAGAAAGCTTGCACCCACTAAACGACCGCCGACAAATGAAGCAGAGTCAAAACAGAGCACGATCTGCAGAAAAGCGAATCCGTGTATCTGCGTAGATCACAGTCAGAGGAAACTAGTCATGATGTCCGACGAGATGCTGGTCATCGATTGCACTTTTGTCTCTTCAGTCTCCATAGACATCGAGTATGCACAATATAGCTCTGATCTCCGCGCTCTTATCGCGTGAGCGAGCGACCTCACCATAACACCCAAAACCCTAACCGCTCGTCAGGAAGACAGTCTGTCGCTCTCCGGCCTCCGAACACAGTCTGCCGCTCAGTGGACTCTCAAGTGGCTACAGTGACAAGAAAAAGTGCCGCGTGCGAGCTGCGCGGTTTTATACCCGCACTTGTGGTTTAATGTCATAATGAGCTCGGTGTCTGTGTCGTGAATATAATGATAGAACTTCAAAATGCCAATGTTCTTAAAGTTACTTCTCTATTTTTTCATCGACGCATTTTCATAATTCCTCCAACACGCTCTCACTATCGTGCATGCACATCACTTGGTAAATACAGATCTTGTTGATTATGACCCCATCTATAAACTTTATCACGTAAGAAGAGCTCCACTAATAGTTGTCCATTTTTGTAGAATCTCGTTATCTCCTCCAGTACATCATGTTCTTGTGCAATTGGAAGACTCGACTAGAGTTCTTACTTCATGTCATTCATTTCTGTCGTCTTGATCAACACACCGGTTTTTGCATCAATCGATAGTCAAATTTTCTCGAAAGAGCCGGAGGAGATAAAAAGTCATCAATGTCTTTAGCAGTGTTCAGCGAGAATGCATTCTGACTCGATGCACTTCCAAGTTGATGGTTGATAATCTTTTTTATCATCGTCCGCATCTCATTGATTAAACTCGATCCAATTTCTTTAGCAACATAGTGAGCCACTTGCTCCCCAATACCCTTAATCATCGATAGTAGTTTTTGTAAGTTTTCTACACGACTAACGCTGTAATTAATCTAGATCATATAGTACTAGCCATAGCAGGAGGTTGCGGAAGCAGAGGTTCTTCAAATTGGTTGTCATCTATCACTATTTGTTCTTGATTTATCATCTCCTTTCCTTACTCGTACAATGTGGAAGTAAGTTCTAAAAAAATTTAAATTTATAAGAAATTTTGTTAGCATCGTGAGATCGTGTTTCAGTTTCTGAAATCATTACGATAGTTGTTACTCCAAGAATATTTTAAGACATATGTCCGACAGCAAGTCATACATCCGTCATTTGTCATTTTGCATCTTAATAACGATAATTTTTGGCATAACACTTCTCGCAACCTTGTCATACCTTTATCAAAATATTTCTGTAATGTTGATTTCGTACGATTGTCCTATTTTTCTAACAGTTTTTTAACAATTTATTGACAACGTTATTTGCAAACCACAATATGACTTGATGTCATAATTTTACTTGCATTCGACACGACTTCTGGTGCGATATTAGTCTCTAATTTTCCCTTATCAAGCATTGGTCCTCGGGCTCCTAGCTGATATTAATAAAGTAATCTGCGAAGCTTGGATTCCTAGGGAAGGGCGATAGGGCATAGTGCTCCCATAACTTTCCAGTACGGTATTAGGCTCTAAGCTCCAACTCTTGCCCTCGACTACTAATTTGTCCCTTGGTTCCTGGATGACATTTAATAAAATAAATAAAATAATCTGCGCAGCCTGGACTCCCGGCAGCGGTTGGACCTATGTTATTTCTCCTTGCAACGCACCTCCGTGTACTTTTATTAAAAGAATAAAATCGAATATCATCTTTCCTAAATTTACCTATATAGAAAGAAATTCCCTCTCTCCTTTCCTGGTTTCACAATCCACGGCTGCTGTAGCTATTCAAATGGATAGCGAAACGGGTAGTAGTAACATATATATCAATGCTCGGGGACTTCCGAATTTTAGAGTAGTGATTTCCGGTACTTCTCGTAAATTTCCGGTGTTGGACCAAATCTGTCGAATTCTTTCGAAGAAAATTTTAGTGTAGATTTGGTAAAATTTCTGGCAATTGCTGGTTATATATGCTCTGCCTTGCACCGAAAATTTCCCGAAAAGTAGTGATATATATGGATCAATTCAGGGAAAAACTCCCCGAGCACTGATATATATGGATCAGGTTTGACACTTTCGGATCACTTCTTAAAACCAAGTTGGGTTTGCTTTGTGACAGCAGCCGCGTGGCTCCACTTTTACTCCACCTGGGAGCAAAAGCTACACGTTCGTGCTAGCTGTGGGGTTTGAACCCACGCGTACTGATGTACAGACGATCTTAAGTCGTCCCCCTTAGACCACTCGGGCAAGCTAGCTGCATGCTATCCGATTTTCGGAAGCTGTTAAAATAAAGTGCGAACTCAGCAACTGTTGTCAGACGCCTGCCTGGAAGAAGTTCTCAGTTCTAGTACGACGAGAATCTCACCATAGCGGGACTGGACAACGGACGCCGCTGACTTGGCACGCAGGTGTCCACGTCGTGCCACTTGGGTGCTTCTTGGCAACGCCCGACAGTAAAACACTTCCCGTGAGTGAACAAGCCTCAAGGCATGAAGTATTACATCCGCGTGGAAAGACAAGCTGAAATCTCACTAATGTCTTACGACTAGTTAAGATGTACTCTTAAAGTTCGTCTTGCTTTTAGTGAAGAATTCTTCTCCTACTTTGCATAGAATGATAAAAGTTCGCAATCCGATTAGACCTCATATTAGGAAAACTGGTAGAGCTAGAGGGCTACCAGCTTGGTGCGAAAGGGAGTTATAATAAACTCTTTTGTGTAAAAGAACTAAATTCTTCGTGTTCGTGCCACCATATAGGTACTCGCGGCAACGAGTACCTATATTGAACGGCAGGAATGTGACGACGTTAGTACCTTCCTTCGCTGGAGAAGGATCCTGGGTTGAAAGTTGAAGCCAGGAATTGTCACGACGAGACATCACCGGCCTGGGGCCCAACAGGCATGTCACGCACTGAGCATCCACCCAAGAAAAAACGAATATTCTGACAAGAACTACGTGGTTCAACTGGGAATCTACGGCGTCAGGCTAGTGATTCCGGTGATATACTGACTCTGTTCAAACACGTTGTTTGTTGTATTAGGCCAACGTCGACTGTATATTGTATGACTGTATATTCACCTCATGTACACTTAGAAGTGTACATGAGGAATAATTTATGAGTTAACCCTAATTTAAAGAAGGGTTAACTCTAAATTATGTCTGGACAGTCTGTTTTCATTCGAAAAAACAACTCTACTTATACTAGTATACTTACAGTCAAACCCACAGCACTTATGGGTTTTTGGTTTTCCAGAGGCAATGTGTTTCGCTGAGGTGAATTCGGATTTTAAATATAGAAATTTAAATTTAGTATTTTTAATTTAGACATCTAAATTTAACTTCAAATTTGTCTTTGCACGAAAGCAACCGCGAGTATAGCCGAGACTGTATAGTCCCCCGCTTCCTTCAGTTTCAATTTTCTCGAACCCAGCCACTGAAAAATTTAAAATTATACTGCACTGTATACCCTGCTTCCTTCTTCACTGTACAAGCAAAAATTATGATGACTGTATTATTTCCCCGGGTTTCTTCACTGTACAAGGCCATGGAGCCTTCCGCGGTGGTATTTTTAAAATTTTTGTCCTTTTCTTTCTATTTGTACAATGCCGTGGGGCAGGATATTAGGCCAACGTCGACTATCTCGAGGTATCAGTGCGTTCTCAAGACTCAAGGTAAGGCGTCTGCCTAGACCGAACGTAGAAAGTTCCAGACATGCGTGGAAGCCCAAATGGAAGCTTTTACTGTACTCTTCAGTTGCGGCTCCGCTTGCCTCTGGAATGCACGAGGATTGAGTAGAGGACAAGGCATCGGAATGAACATTTTTAGTTTGGATTTTGGGCGAGGAAACTGGCGTGTCCAGTTCGCAGAAGGGACTTTACAGATTTGCGGGGTAAGCATTCGTGAGGAAGATAACTGTCCTCTTGGTTCCGGCTGGAGACAGAGGAACGAGTCTTCTAGATTTGATTGAGAGTGGGACTGAAGCAAGTTTATAGATCTTCAGGCGTTGGAGGCTTTCTTGCTCTTACATATTGACGAGACAAAAGGACTTGAGAAATTCTGAGCTCATTACTCGCGTCTCTCGTGTACGTTCCTTTCTGAGTTTGTAACGGAAGGTGCTTCATCGTGTCGTCTTTCAGCTTTTGTTCTTGAAATCTTCTGATCGTGAAAATGGCTCGCAACCGAAGCGCTGCGCGTCCTGCTCCCCGCGCCGTGGCATCAAGATCTGCCCCTCCTCCTGCACGCGTTGAGAAGGCTCCACCTCCCGCTCTCCAGCAGCGCAGCGGAGGTGGCTCTATGGCGGGAGGTCTTGCAAGTACTGTGGCTGAGGGAATGGCCTTCGGAACTGGTAGCGCTATCGCCCACAGAGCGGTCGAAGCAGTTGTTGGACCTAGGACGATACAACACGAGCATGTGCAAGTAAGCAATGGTGCCGGAAACTCTTCGTCTGCTGAAATTACTACCGTCGCTCAGAACTCTTGCAGCAACCAGACTAAGGCTTTCCAGGATTGCATTCAAGCGAACAGCGATGATATTGGCAAGTGCCAATTCTATGTGGATATGCTGAACGAGTGCCGCAGAGGATCGTTGACAGCCTGAAGTTGAAGTGCAAAGTTTGACCGTTTCATTGCGCATCCTTCTGAACTCCGTCGAAAGTGAAAGGTCTTTTATTGCGCTTCCGGATCTGGGTACATCTACTGTAGAGGCTGAATTCTCAGGGTACAGGAGCTATTGTGTCTTGGTCTACGCGCACCGAGCTATAGTGACTATTCCATGCGCGGGTGTAGTTTGCTAGCCACTACAGTAGCGACGTATATAACGTCGGAAAAACTGCTCAGAACAGGACACTCGGTCTATGGGTAACACAATGGGCGTACCAAGTATTTTTGGTCCTAGTATGCATCAGGCGTTCTTGAATCGCATAATAGGAGAATCTTTGGAAGGAAAACGATTAGTACGTTTTGGACAAAATCTGCTCGAAGAAGAGTAGCACTTTAGCTCCAGAAATATAGTGGAGCATGTAAATTGCATAGTTTATGATAGATTTTGGGTGTCCATCTCAGATATTCCCATGTCCCGAGGATATGCCTTAGTAGTCTCTCGCTGCTTCATTATATCTTGCTCTTTTTTCTGGAATTTGCTCGACTTAAACCACTGTTACGGCAGGAGGAGAGTCGGTGTGAATATCAGACAGAGAGACCTCTTACTTCTTTGTAAGCTATAACCTGTGGACCAAGGGCTCCGGCACCTAGCTGGCCGAGCTAGAACAGAGATGGATCAAGAAGATGATTATGTACAAAATCCATCTGAGAAAGGGGTGACTCATATGGTATAACTTGCCCATGGAAGGAAACTCTCGTATAACTTGCCGATGGAGGACGTCCTCACCTTCCAAGTGTCAGGTGGGAAGACTGTCAATAATAGAAACAACAACGGAGTGGCATACGGTTTCGGGTGCAGGCAGCTGAGTTCGGAGTGTAGCTGATATGATTAGGTATACTAAGTTCATAAACTAGGAGTTTAACACTTAATCCACCGGTGTGGGTACAAAGGCTACTCCTTCGCAGGAGCAAGTCAACGTATATAGGATTCAAATTTCTAGAACTTAAGTCGAACGGATCAATGTATACTTTTGCTCCTGAAGAGTTCGGATTTGTTCATATTTGATTGAAGAAAACAGATACGAAAACAAGAGACGTTTCAGGAAAAATTTCATAGACGATGCTCGAATAGAAATCTCTCCGTGGTACCAAATGTAAACTTAGGCCGAATTGAGAACACCTCGTGTTGAGCACAGTCGTGTGATAGAGTACCACGACCCTTCTTCGTACCATACCCGCACCCGTGGTTTGAAAAATTATTTCTGCATTCAGGTCTGAGTACGAGACCGTACTTCGTTTCCTTGATTTTGTACCACATGATACAGTATAATCGGATGGCGATGGAAGAAATTTACTGTTCTTTACTGTGTCGTCAATGTGTTATGTCTGTCTAAATATGATTTGATTCCTATTATCGGATGCAAAGGGACTAAATTTACTGATCTTTTTTTGTCTTTAATACGTGTATTTCTCCATATCGTGTAAGTTTCTTTTATCTGTTTGTCTTATATTTGAATGAGATATGACTCTAAACTATGTGTGAATTATATATAAAATATATTTTATATTGTCAGGATTTGGTTCATAATATTAAATCTGATTAATATTGATAAGTGCAACGATCGATTATAGATCTAGAAAAGATTTCTCTTCTCTATAATTCATTATAGAGAAGATTCTCCGCAGTGAGGGGACTTCATTGAATATCATTACACATTTTTCGTCTCTAGATCCAGTTCGTTAAATCTTTGCTAATGAGAACAACGAGTTTGATATTTGCCAAACTGATTTAGAATAACTGACTAGCTTTCTGCGAGTCTTGGTTCATATTACTTTAGCTTGGAACTGAAAGATATTTAACGAACATCTTCGCTACCCGTGATCAAGTTGGAATGCAAGAGATCAACGAAAGCAATAGCACGACTATAGTATCTAGTGGACGTTCGAACAGAAAAACAAAATAATTATTAAAAAATAAAGTAAACACTACATCATGATTTCTAACTCAGCTTTTGCACACAATTCCAAGCTTACTTATTATGAAATAGATTAACTCATGACTCATATACATTACACGTCGTTAGTTTGTTGATGAAAGTCCCTGAAGAGCCTTAGGCCTCTTCCCACTACGACCCTTATTTCATTTCGTGTCAGTAACCGAAGCAAACGACTCCTGTCTAAAATTCACATTTTTTTTTGAAACATGTGAAGATCTTTTGACTTCCCATTAAGGTCCTTTTCACTTGCATTTTTTGTGAAAAAGTGCTTCACACATGGTGAAGACAAAAGCATATTTTCAAGGATTTTACTTCACGAAGCGTGTCGAAAGAAAACAAAAGGTTAATGTTCCACGTGAAAAGCTGTGACATCATTTCCACACGAAAAACTTGGGGAGGTACCCTTGACTCAACCTCTGTCCTAAAACTTTAGAGATTCTATTATTCTCTAAAGATGCTTAAGACGGATTTCTACTATCATAACGGGAAGCCTCTACTTATTATCGATCATGTTCTCACATGTATGCGGAACCCTTGTAGTCGAGATAAGGTCCTAGTGGGAAGAGACCCTTAAGCTAGTTAACTTCACTGCTTCTATTACTCCACTCAAGGAACTTCACTTCAAGATTGAGTTTACACGAAAGGTTTAAACTTTTCTGCTCTCTTTTGATTTTCCTCCAAAGAACTAATCAGGAAATTCCAAAGCTTATGTTATTTTTCCACGTTCTAAAGCCATCAGTGGGTCTTAGGGTCTCTGCCCACTTATGTCCTTAAGTCGCTTAAGCAACTACGTAGAACGTAATGTGTCCACCTCAGAAAACTGTGGTTTTTCGTAGAGCAAGCAAAAATATCGTCCGTGTTCTTAGGGTCTCTTCTGACTACACCATTTAACGCGCCTAATGATTCCCGTCGGACCTGAAGGGTACAGCTGCCAGTCCTGCAGTTTTGATAACTCCTGCAGTCTCGATAGTGAATGTCTTCTCATCACATAGAGTTTACTTTCGTACTTTTAGAAGAAGATGGTAATCTCACGTGCTGAGACAGTCAGATTCACGTCAGTTTCACTTGAGTATCCACGCGTCCTCCTGAGAGAATGTGTGTAAGCGAAATACACGGAAATGGTAGCTCTGAGGTACCCCACCCAAAAACCTTGGAGATGCTATATGCTGACGAATATACTATTGAGGCACTTGTGAAATTACAGTCGGAAGACAATTCTTATCACCGAACCAATATGACAGTGTCTGATAAACACACTAAGGACATAGTCGGAAGAGACCCTTACTATGCGTGTAATATTTCTTAGTTTTCTGGGATAAAGTGCTTTCTTGCAGTTCGCGATGATTCTTTCTCTCGTCTATATAATACAAGTCTCACAAAAATTGACGCAACAATCTTCCCTACAGAATGGAGTAGCAAATGTGTGAGGACAGAATACAAGTGGAGCGAGTCTTGATCATGAGATGGAAGCAAAAGATCACGGTAGTGTATTACGAGTGAGTATGAGTTGTACAAGAAGGTTGTCCTTGGGTCTCAGAGTTAGGTAACTCGAAGCAAAATATCTCTTGAAATTTACATATCGTCATGCGAGAGAAGAAAAGACCCCTAAAACCCTACAGAAACTATGGACTCTGCCCACTTTCTAACTGCCCAACTAGACATTGGATTGGAATTGATGATGTATTGACATAAGAGAATATATGAGCTCTCTACAATGTAATGTTTATAACAATGAATGAACGAGTGAAAAAAGTTTACATCTCTCAGAACAAAAATCGGATACATGAAAAGAAACATACGGAAAACAACTCCTCGCTACAGCAACAAAATCTTATCGATTAACTGGTTTGAGATAGAAACTAGTTACATTGTCACCCTCAAAGCATTTAAAAATGTAGTTAACTCATCTTGACCTTCGACAACGTCCTGAGAAGAGCATCCAATGAGAGGACTGGTGGATTCTAGAGGCTCAACTTCTAGAGGTACCAGTTCTTGGTCTACGCGCTTTAATAATATGTTGTGCATAATGCAACAACAATGGATTATCTACGGAGCCCAATCAACTGAGGAGATAATGTCAAGATCATTAATTTACCATTTTCAATAGTCCATACGCTTGTTGCACTACAAGCCGTCCTCTCACATGAATATCTTTGAAAATTATTTCTGAACTTTCTCCAATCGCATGTACTGTAAGGCGTCATTAACCACTTTTGGAGTTGATATCCGAATCACCCAAGAGGTAAAGATGTAAATCACCCAAGAGTTAAAGATGCATTTTGCATCTTTACCTCTTGGGTGATTTTGGATATTAACTCCAAAATGATGGACTATATCCATCGTTTATGCGGACGATGAGAGCTACCAAGTATTCATCTAAGACGACCCGTTGGTAGAAGGACGAGTTGTGGAGCAATATGATATCGCATTCTGTAGTCATCATTACAAAGAGCCACATGATTAGAAATCTTATAATACAATACAAATATCGTCTTTGGGGCTGCATCGCCATATGACTTGAAACTACAATAACGATAGGCGTGTCAAACCTGGGCTTACAGGTGATATTTGTTTTGCCGAAAACAGAGTTATGGGATTCAACTGTAAAAAATCACCGGTACCTAAAGAGGTACCGTGTGGCTGTCCGACGGATTTCTTTGAATCTCGTCGTATCTCTGTTAGTTTTATACGTATGAGTTTTAAGATATTTGTATTTGTATTATTATTATTATTATTATTTTCTGTTTGATAAAAACCTAATCTAGTGCTCACTCCGTCACAATCGAGTCGCACGAAGCTCTCGCGAGGAGCTTTGAAGGGCACCCTTTTGTTCTCATCTCAATTACGGGTTCTGTGTAAACTTCAACGCGAAAAACCGTTCGCTCATGCTATAATTTCTCTACAGGCGTCATTAAGTCTTTTCATAAAAGAATATCCTTTTCTAGGTTTTACACCCATGATGCGATAGAAAGGAGTATTCACCTCCTCCATCGAAAGATGGAGAAGGCAAATCCAGGCGTTTAATTTAATTTAGGTATTAAATTAAACTCCAAGTAAATTAATGTATTAGTGATTACAGCTTCCTGGAATTCTACCTCCTGAAGCGTTGCACTCGAGCCAAGACATATGGTTTATCTTTTGTTTTCTATTTCCAGGCATGGGTTAACAGATAATATTTATAAACTTTTTTAATTTTTTATATCTACTTAAATATATTTTTATTTAATATTTATATATTTCCTCAGTAACAATAAGCGAACAAAAGTTCCCAGAAGTTAATCCAGCATGCGTATTGAAGGGAGTGACTCGCACACCACTTGATTTTTGGAAAACTTTCTGTGGATATTTACTACCTCCATGCTCTCTCAAATTCTTCTCTCTTCTCATTCCTTAAAAACACTTTTAAGTATTCAACCAACAACTTCAAGATAAAGTCTTCTGACTAACTTTCATTCGAATACTTAAAAACACTTAACCATATCTGCCACATGTCTCCATTGAGATTTCCATGTCGGAAACATTCATACAGTTATAGTTGAAGTGTTACATAAAATCTTCTGATTAATCTCATTAGAAACTGGAAAACAAGAAGTGTAGCCGATCTGGCAACAGGTGAGCATATGAACCTCGATCGAATTAAAATTAAACCGAGGCATAACCAGTCACTAGAAACTAGAGGAAAATAATCCCAGTCTATCTTTTAGCAAGTTAACCTAGAGGAAGCAACGATTAAAATTGACTATTTACAATTGTGAATGAGCGAGTGAAACTAATGTCCAACAAATTCCATTTGAGTACTATGTACTGTTCTCAGAAAAAGAGATAAATTATTTACATAAGCCAAAGTGACAAAACCCTAAACCCTTCACGTAGATTATTAACTTATTGAGAAAGCTTGAGCGAATCGAAATGTTTTTTTATGGTGTCTGCATTGTCAGCGTTGGAAGTAATTAAATAGTCTATATATACATTGGAACTATATAGAGTGAGGTGATAATGCAGTATCCTTTAGAGAGGTTTAACTATTTCCTTACCCTTTACTTGCATAAAATCTGGTTAAGCTGAGATGGTCAGACGAATTACCTGAACCCCCTTAATTTCCTAATTGATAAACGCTTGAGTGTACTTCCCTCGAAGGTTGTAGTCTCCTTTCCGTTTCCGAAATGCGAGCTATAATTGGAGAAGGCAAAAAGAAAGGTTTAGTAAATATGCATGCTCTTTCCACTTTTTGAAAAACACAAGGAAAAGGACAAGCGGATAAGTATTCAAAAAATTCTACAATTTGGTTGGTCAGAGACGAGTGAGAGATGACTATCTCGAAACATACTTAAATAAAGTATTTACGTACGTATTGATACCAGGAGATGGTAATAGTGTAACAGGATAAAAAACGAAAGGAAACATGTCTGATCTTGAAACAAACTAAATTTGCAAGTAATCTAAAAACAATTCAGACAGACTGAGAATAAAGTTAAAAAATGAAGTGTCTAAATTTATAAAATATCTAAAAACTAAGGGTCTAAAAACAATTCTCTGTTACTAACAGCATTACACAAGTTACAGGAGAGAGAAAGAAACCATAAGTACAGGATCTACAAACAGTCTCATCTTACCATAAAAGGTTCAGTCAACTAATCATATTTTCATTTAAACATCTTTAATTTATGGCCTAACCCCTCCACAAGGATAGGTTAGGACATAAATTAAAGGAGATGTATATTCCCCCTCGTCCGAACTTGGACGAGGGTGAATATGCATGCCTTTTATATTTATAAGCAGGGAAGCATTGTATTATTCTAGCGGATCCATCAAATAAATTTCTATATTCAACTTGTTTTACTGCTGAATACAATTCGATGTATCTCTGGATGACCATCGCTTTACGGGATATACAATATACCGTAGTGTGATATTTTTGGTGGTTCACTCATTTATTCCCAAACAAATGAACAATTCAAACGGTACGTGTTTAGTTTGCATAAAGTTGTCCATATTGGGCGATTGGTAAAAAAACCATAAAAGGCCGTAAGAAAAAATACGGTCTGTGAAGCGAAAAGAAGAAACTCTAATTTTTGTTCATAGAATATAATCGTCTGAATAACTACTCAATTCTACGCTCTACAACACATTTTTCAGTAAAGTCACCTTTCTTAGATGACCAGGACGTCTTCGCTATATTAACATATACCTTGTTAAATTCTGTATATTCACCCATGTACACTAATTAATGTTCTCGGTAAACGGCACTATTTGAAAATTATTGTTTCAGACTTATACCCTCGGGAGCGTATCAGCCCACTCTTCACTTATGAGTTCTCTCCGGATGAGTTGGCTACTCCGGGACTGGTTAACACATAATATTAATGAATTAATTTAATTTTCTATAATAACTTATTAAAATATTTTTTATAATATTTACACATTTTCTGATAAGAAAAAGCTGAATTCACTGTACAAGGCCGTGGGGAAGGATATTAACATCATAGATTCTTCAAGCTAAAATTCTACATTAAATCTTTTCAACTGTGCATTGTATGTTTGTGAATTCACCTTCACAAATTCCATCTCTAAGAATGACTTCCACATCTTGGTGGCTGCCTGCTGCTCACATGTGAATAATTAATTCACATGCGAGAATATTTAGAAAAATTTAGAAAAATGTAAATTCTTAAATTTTGAACTCATAAAACGTAACAACAAATATCTGAAGAAAAATAAAACTTTATTATATCTCCAATTGAAGAATATAAATTTTAATTTCACTTGGAAATAGTTATTCACTTCGAGTTTAGGCGAACCGTAATAAAATCACTACGGGTGATATTATTGCTAATTGATCACTATTCACCCTGAAATGAATCTATAAGAGGTCTAACTAAAACGTAGAGAGAAGAAAAGAACACTATCAAGAAGCTAGGGTATTTGTTTATTTACTCGTACCTTTGCGACATGAAAATTACTTACTCAGGAGTCAAGAAATGGCGCTTTATCATCCAGACTCCCGACTGGATACCGACTGTGGCATGATGACGTGGTATCGATGAGTCGATGGAACTCGTTGTGGTTCTCGGGTGCGTTGGGTCCATGCATAGCCGAGTACACTGAAATTGTTTTCGGGAAAGCGAACATTGTTCTGTGAAATCTTCCCATACAAATCTTGGTGAAGAGTCTTCAGTTCCTGAGAATCCATCTGTGTATCCATCTAGATGAAGACACAGACATTCGGATGCCGTGAACCGCTCGAGCTTATCTTCATTAAAACCCCCAGTGTGGGTATAAAAGCTGTCAACTGAAGGAAAAGTTGACATGGCATTTTTCCAAGCAACTCTGTCGAGGATTAGGGTTCTCTGTTTTAAGCACGGGATTACATCTTGCATCATAGAAACATTTTTCCTCAAGTATTGTCTGGAGCTAAACTTTTTTCCAACAAGTTATTATGTAGACATCTGTCTTTTGAACCCACGAAAAACAGAAACCTAACTCGTACGAGAAAATTCTAGTAAATCTGGAGAGTCTTACTCGTTTTCAACCGTGTAACCAGAACTGGAAGAAATACTACCATCAACGATAAGGATGTGGCATTCCGTCCCCAACCCCTGTCACGGAGAAACATTGAGGTATCGAATCACTGTTTCCCGTAGTACCGCATTGGATGAGCAATCAAAGTACAAACGGATTCCTGATAAATGACTCGCTGATCTCAGTTGGTAACCAACTTATCTGGATTATCTCCGTTTAGGATGATCAGACCCCAAGCAAATCATCATCGGCTCTTCGTGAAGTTCTATCCCGTGGCCATACAATACACTTCGATCGAGTCGTTATAGTCAAGGCAGATTTTTCAATCCCGGGTGTGGGTACAAAGGCCACTGCGTAGAAGGAGTGTCTCAGTTTCGAGTTCAAGTTTCTGAAAACCTCAGTCGGGCATTTACAATTTTGCGCAAACGGTCGGGTCGGAGATTGACGTAGCCTTTAAGTGGTGTGTGATGCGAGATGTGTCTTATTGCTTAAAACTTCACACTAAAGGTTGACCGTCGTACTTATACGCATTACCATCACAACGTAGAAACTAGATCAACGTTACTTCAATAAGTCGTTTGGGACACTCTCCATTCACTTCTTTGACGGACCTCGTAGTGGTGCACTTTCATCGGGTTAAAATGCATGTACACCTACTAATGTCTAGAGACACAGTTGTAATCAGCTCTGCCAAGAGAGTAGTCAATGCAGAGCTAGACCATTGCTATCAAAAGGAAGTGTCGCCAACTTGCGATACGTTGCGAACTTGTGGGGTTGATATCCCCAAGAAAGCTGAACGTTTTAAAATATATGGCCATCTCTGACCGAACGATGTCCTTGAACATGATACACGGCCACAAGAGAGATCCTCTCCTCCAACGGACAATTCCCACGTGTTGAAGGAGCACAGCATATAAGCTACGATGATGAGCAGATAGTCCAGCTGAGAGATCTCACAGCTGGACTAGCAGAACATATTTGGCTGGTTACCTCGAAGATATCGGCTTCAATCTCGGGTAGTAGTATGTGGATGCTACGCAAATATTAACACTGAATCAGCGAATGGAACTCTGCGAGATCGTGATCCGTTCAAGGAGTTGAGAGATTCTCTGTCTTTGTCACACAGTACTGCACCACTACCGTCTGCAGAGACGCATATGAACCACTGACAGGCATCCGTGGTGACAGCCGATCAGGGTCCGAGTGAGAGGGCGCTATTTCCCTGGATCCTAGTGAGTAATTAATGGCGCAGAGTCCGAGTAAATAAATACCTGAAGGAGCCAACCAGTTCATGGGTTTGTGACCAGTGCAAAAAAGAATCAGTTATGGAGACGAAGATGTAGAGGGGCAGAAGTTCAGATTACAGCACTATACACCAAGAAAGGCCGAATCATTTCAAATTCCTTGTCAATTTCATATTCTTTTCTCGCTGTAGCTCCTCCTCCCCCATGGACTGGACCCCTCCCCTTCATACAGCGAACCTCCGGAAGATGGTTTGCAAGCACGAGACTGGGGTGGGTCCCAGGCGCCACCTAGAAAGTTAGCTATGGATCATTGCAGAACGATATCATTGGGCGCTGTGTTCTGGTGAGAAGATTGAAGGAATTTGCTCATCGAATTGGTCCGATTCAATGAACGTCAGTTCATAGGGACTGGGATAGGAGGATATTCTTGAACGATGCAATAGCAGCGTCCTGAGACCTAAGGCTCAGCAGCCTTAGGACCCGGTGGAGACTCATCTGATTAGTTGCACTAATTGGCTAAAAGGCGAGAAATCGTCGAGGAAGAGTGGGCTGAACGATGATACTATCGAACGACATAATTACAGAAAGTGGTGCATTGAGTCGCTGAAGTCAAAAATCGGACGATAGAGTAAAAGATTCGAAATGGCGGAGTTCAGGAGAAAGATGACCTGGTGGGCAGGGTTTCAGCAAGCAGCATTCAGGGTGAAGGTCGTTCCTAAGAAACAGGGCAATTATTTGGAAGGAATCACTGGGAACGGAGAGGAATCTGTGTTGGAGAGGAAGTTGGGGTTGTGGGATCTTATTTTGCTGGGCATTGGCGCATCTATTGGCGCAGGGATTTTCGTCATAACCGGTTCTGTGGCACATGATGCCGGTCCTGGTAGGTCGGACCGTTGCTTAAAATTTTTGAGTGCTGAACATTCCGATAGGAAGGCACTTCTGACCGTGTGTCTATCAATTTCTCATTCTGAAAGTGGTTAGTCTAGCCTCATTTCCACAGAAAATTAGAAGCGTGTTAAATTGGAGTCGAAAAGATTTAGTTTAAAAGTTTCCAAAGAATAGGTTTCACGAGTGAAAGTACTAAGCCGATTAGATTGAATCCAAACGTAAGAATTTGAGTTGATTGTGGGAAGATTTAAGCCTGAAGTTCGAGAACTTATCTCGCACCGTACAGAGTTTTGAGAAAACAGAAGATTTGAGAATGGATTCAGGCCAGTGTTAGTCATTACGAGGGGAATTCTTAGAAAGCGTGCTTCGATGAAATTTAAGTTAAAACTCTGACGGATGGGAAGATGTTGCACAGTGCTGACGATTTTTGACAATGTGGATTACAGGGGTGTTACTGAGTTTTATTCTGGCGGGAGCAGCTTGTGTGTTGAATGCCCTTTGCTATGCGGAACTTTCAAGTCGATTTCCAGCCCTTGTCGGAGGAGCTTACCTTTACGCATATTTCACTTTCAATGAGTTGACGGCATTTCTTGTTTTCGTTCATCTAATGTTTGACTATCACATTGGAGCAGCCACTATCGTCCGGAGTCTTGCCAGCTACATTGTCACTCTACTGAAGCTGATTCCGGCTTTTAGCGCCATTCCTGAGCTTTTCGGACCTGAAGGTCAAAAACTGCTGGGAGGATGGCTTTCCATCAATTTGTTAGCCCCCGTTTTGCTCGCCCTTATTACGATTGTTCTGTGTCAAGGGGTTCGCGAGTCAGCGATAGTAAATGGTATTATGACCGTGACCAAAGTAAGCATATTGATCTATTTAAGTTGGTCTGTATTGCTACGAACTGAATGCAAACTGTTGGGAAATCCTTTTGTTCTGTTTGTTGTTTGCCTGAGGGAAAAGGAATCAGTTCATGATATTTCAGTCGATTTGATTCTGTGAAGGTTACGTATATGCACGTTTGTGCCAACTGTTGACTCGCTTCCACATGCGAAGTTAGACTGCGCTGCTCCTGCATCTTCTACTGGTTTAAAATCGAGTCTCCACACTAAGTCAATACTTTTTGGAAGGTTGGAAGCTAGATACGGCAGAAAGCCTGCAAACTAGCAACTTTGACTCAGCTGTGTAAGTTTGGTCCGTGCAGGTTGTCATCGTCTTCCTAGTAGTAGCCGTCGGTTCTTTTGAAGTTGACGTTTCGAATTGGAGTCCTTTTGCACCTTTTGGTTTCCCCGCCATTGTACAAGGAGCCACTGTGGTGTTCTTTGCCTATGTAGGATTCGATGCTGTTGCAAATTCCGCAGAAGAAAGCAAGCATCCTAAGGTAAACACGCTGGAGCTTTCTCCAGTATCCTTCCCTTAGGTCCTGTAAGTTGTTCCTGGATGATACCCTCGAGGTAGATTGAAGTACAGATTGAGGATCATACGTACGTTCCAGCTTCTGGTTTCTCATGGCAGTAAAGGATGGATGCACCTGTGTAACGAGTTCTCATAAAAACTACGTGTTTCAGGTTCTTAACTCTGCGTGGTTTTGGTGCAGAAAGACCTACCGACTGCAATTATTGCCAGTGTGTTGTGTTGCGCATTGCTTTATGTGGGGGTCTGTCTCGTAGTCACGGGCATGGTTCCTTATTATGAGCTTGATTCTGCTGCTCCATTGGCTTCAGCTTTCATCAACAAAGGCCTGAATTTTATCACTTCTCTAATTGGAGTTGGTGCAGTAGCTGGTCTTACGACTACCGTGCTCGTCGGTCTCTATGTTCAGGTGTTGCACGCTGATGGAGGCTTCGGACCTATCCGTACCTAGACTCTGCATTTCCAATTCTAACTAGTGTGTGATTCTCCAGGTTTCCGTCCGAAAGTGTCTCATTTGATTTGTTTGTTGTTTGTGTCCATATAGACAAGAGTTCAAAGGAACTAAGACGTCCGCCGTTCTTGAACTTGTGGTTTCAGTCAAGGTTGTATCTAGGTCTTGGACGAGATGGGCTTCTCCCGTCATTTTTCTCGAGGGTCAATCCTCAGCACCACACACCAGTTATCGCACAGATCTGGGTGGGGGTAGTAGCAGGCGTCATGGCGACCTTCTTCGATGTCAGCCACCTTTCACATATTCTCTCCGTTGGAACCCTGGTAAGTAGTAAATACTACATGCTGAATCAGATGACTGCAGTTTGTGTAGTTTCTTGCTGACTCGCGGAGAGTTCTTGAAAAAGTTGTCTGAGAAGTGTTATTCTGTTACCTGATTAGCCGTGGATATGACAGGTTATTAGAGAAATGGAGCAGAGGTTGGGAGTAGCTAGGATTTGATTAGTGTAAAGTAACAGCTTTTAAGCCTCACGCAGAGAGAGCACTTAACTTTTAGTAGGACGAATGAGTTGATGGTCTGATGGTTCTATTTTGTGTCCTCCAACAGACAGGATATTCTGTGGTATGTGCCTGTGTTGTAGTTTTGAGATTACTCCCTGAGGAGCAGTTACGAACTGACACAAGACAAGGGGGCTCAAAAGATGCAAGAAAAATCCAGGGAGCTATAGGCTTTGTTCTGGTCACTGCTGTATTGGGTTTTGCTATCGGGTTGTGTTATCGATACGGTGCGCATCCAGCTTTCGGTGTCAGTCTCCTGTTGTTGGAGATACTTTGTGCAGTTCCCATGTATACGCATCAGGTTGTTTGTCTCAACTCAATCTCAACTGACTTAATTTCAGACCACTATTGACAGTTTTAAATCCGCTCCAGGCGAACTAAATGTTTTTCTTACAGCTCTTTCTGCACTTCGTTAACATTGGACGTTTTCCTTCTAGTAATGCTGACGTTTACGAATTGCTTCTGGACCACAGGAATACTTTGAACCCTTGGGATTCTCTTGTCCAGCAGTGCCGACTCTACCTTTGATCAGTATTCTGGTCAACATGTTTTTGTTCGGTCAGGTGAGTGTATCCTTTGTTCCACTTTCATTCCACGCCTTTGCTCGGAATCTAATAAATGATTTCGAATGACCATCTTTTGACTTTCTAACGTTTGTCCTTCTTACAGCTTCATTGGGAGGCTTGGGTACGGTTTGGAGTTGTAAGTGCGTTGGCTGTGGTCTTGTATGGCTTCTACGGACAGTTCAACTCGAGGATTGAGACGGTACATGACAGAGAGTCAGCTGAGTATCTCAATGTCCCTAATGCCAATGGTGAAACTGACTATGTTAGTTAGTTACCTACTATTCTCCTCTGTAGAGAACGGAATATGTAAATGCATGTGAATTATAACATGATTGTAGACATTTTTTCTTTATATTAAGGCGTGGCAAGGTGTTCCTGGATAACTAGAATGGGATAAGGGTTCGAACCATCAAGCATCATATGTCAGAGCATGCAGAGAGCGAGCTTTTCAAGTTTGAAAAAGTTTTGGAGAAACAAGGCTGCTTACGGTAATTCCCGTAAATGTCTGTTACCCTTCTTCCCGTTCGTTTTATGGAAAAACCCCGGAAGGGCCGGAACAATCTCCACTGGAAAGCACGGGTGGGCCTTACGGCAGAGCTTTGATACGCCCTAATTTGGGACACGGACGCTGTGTGGATATCCTGTCCCATTCTTGTGAGTTTTGTCGATGCTGCGAATGTTAAAGTTCAGCAAGTTTTGCCAGTCAAAGACTGGGAGAAAACGCTGGATGCATCTTGGTGCAAACGGTGTTATTTTATTGGAATTGTGAAGAAAACTGAAATACATGTACGTACCTCAACTTTGTTGATACTTGTTCCCTCAGACGCCAGAACATACCCAAATTTCTTTGCTGGTAGTGTATGCAGCAGCTGGGGATCAGGACTGCTGCTACCTCGTTAGTCGAGCAAGAGATGCATATGCGTGGATTGCTGGAATCTGACCAACTGGGTCGAGGGTTCAGCTTCTTCCAGATTCGCCAAGTCTTTTCAGCCGAGCTCGTGGCAATGGACGTAGGATTGGCAGCTTCGCAGCGGTCGCCTGAACCCTCATAGCAATGTATGGTCTCACGCCAAAAGAAGTAAGAAGAAGCAGAAGACCCCAAGGAAGATTTTGAAACATCACTGAAGACAAGAACCCAGAGTGGGAAAGGATCAAAACTTCATATCATGAGTTTCTCTTTATAATCTACTGAATGAAATAACCATCGGAACAAATCAATTGAATCCGATGACATAAACGCATATGTATAATGTTAACGTTAAGGATAAATTGATAAAAGTCAAAGGTGTAAAATGATACTTGAAATCTACTTCTGACCTTTTCCGTGGAATCACATGTTCACTTTCATTACAGCGTAATGATGACAATTATAAGTTGTATACAGAATTGAAAGTTTAACCATAGAATAAATAAAACAAATAAAATGTAACTTTTGTTAATCATATTATGTTCCTAAAGGTATTTTGTTACTTTGACCACCAGATGTTACGGTTGTTCTCTCAACAACCATAACATTCGAACTTAAAGTAACATTTAAATTTCATAGAATCGAACATTTGCATCTCGAATTAATTTACATTTCATATTATCGAACATTTGCATCTCTTTTGTCTTTCTTGTGTTTCCTAAAACAGATGTCCAACATACAAATACTATAATATTCCCAAATCGGTTGGAATATACTACGACTAGATAATGATCATTTATTATAAATTCTAACATCCATTATCTATGACTACTATACTTGAACTCGCTGTACAATGCTACTTTGAGCACCTTAAAACCCTAGTGTGGGTATACGATATGTCAATATGGCATTTTACCAAGCAACTCTCTTGAGCATTAGGAGTCTTCACTTAACACGGCTTACATTTTCTATCATAGAAATATTCTTCTAAACTATTGCTATAGTTCGAACTCTTGTCCGACGTGTTCATTAGATTTACACTTACCTTTTAAACCCAAGAAAGATGAAAACTTAGCTCAGAAGAGAAAACATGATTAGACGTAAAATAATTAGTTGGTGCGCCTGACTGATGTTTTCAGAAATTTGAACTCGAAAGGAAACCAGTCTTGCTATGCACCCACAAAGGGGGTTAAAAAGAAACAACGAACAAGACATAATGAAATTAGAGTATGTTGTTTTTTCTTGTTTATCAAGTAAGAAGCAGGTTAGTCCCGCGACGCCATTGTGTAGCTCTTTTTGCTAGTTTACTCCTAGTTTAATCAACGTAGGTAAGCAAGCTTGCATAATCACCTTCTCCATTATGGAAAGGTTTGGCAAAAAATTATAGTCATCATAAATTAATGATTATTTCTTAGCACGGTTCCGGTTATGGTTTCAGCAACGTGCTGTGATGTTGTACTTATGGGTTCTTTAGGACTCACGTGCAGCTTGTGGTTATGATAATATTTAATGTTTATGGAACAATTTACATTTAAATTTGTTCTAAATTTTTTATCTAACATATATATTTTTCTCTATAATCTAAACAATAACATCAGAATACATGTTTAGAGAACCAAATCAAATAATATCTTCAGAATGATCACCGAGTCTATCTCACTTTGAGAGCAAATGTACTCTATTTGTTTTTTCCTTCGTATCTCGCTTGTCTCTTTCTCAATGGGTTAGTTAGCTTGGGATGCATATATAATAATCATTTATTTGTAAGTCTAGATAGAAATGCTATAAACAAACAACTTGAGCCAAGGAGAAGATTAAGAGTTCACAAAAAGATATGTAACCATCATAGTATTATTTCTACTTGCCACCATGTTTTGTATCGTGATTTGTTTTAGACAAAGAAGAGAAAACATCTTGTAGAAATGTCACAACATAGAGATTATTAAATCATAAAAACCATAATCTTCACGCTTGGCGTATGAGTACTTGGAGGTCAGCTTATTTGACGTAATGCAACTCTTTCTCAAAAGAGAGTGACAAGAATGCCATGAAGAGTCTTACACTCTTAAGCTCTTCAGTTGAGAATCTTGTGAGATGCTTTCCTTCCTACGTCACTCATTCAAACTTTGTAAGTCTTTTCTTACTAGAAATAATTCAAAATAGAACTTCTAAATACTAAATTCTTAACATACTTATAAAACTACAAATAACATATGAACTAAGTATACGAAAATGATATAATACACCATAACAATTAAAAGTTCAAGTTGAAACTCGCTTCACGAGGAGGTCGGCCACTCAGCATGCAAAGTGCAGAAGCAATGATCAGCATGCAGCGCTGTCGACAGCATAAGATGCAAATATTTTATGCTCTCGATATCGAGAGAAGATGATTCTCAACACTGACAGCCTGGTCTTTCTACGTCCGTAAATCTTTTGTATCATAGATTCAATGAGGATAGTTGAAGATGTTTGATGCACATCTAACTTCTTGACTATCGAGAGCTCACGATTTATGTCACAATCATCAGACCTATAGAGATAGAGACAAACATAACAATGATAAATGCTAAACATTATATAGAATTTTTATATAATTCTAGTCTCCAACTCTCGATTATTGAGAGATGGAGACCACATGGACATATTAGCAAGTAACTGATACAGTCCATTTACTTAAATGTTCAAGTAGTCAAGTAATACTCGTACACTCAGTCAATTATATGATAAATGTAGACGTACTAAACTCATATACAATGTTTTAGATGGTGGTCGAGCAGTATATGACTTTATATTAGTATGATCAAGTCTATTATCCATTTACTGATTTTGATGATATTTGTTAGAAATTTAGCAAATTATGGTCAAGTAAGATGTTGTCGATTGAGACCAAAGCCCAATCATTTGTCCTTGACACGCAACACAAAAAAATCAACCATGGATATTGCATCGTATCACATAAAAACTATTGATTGTCGACAACTTTAGACAAAAATCAATGTTGTTATGTCGTATCCTCTAAACATATTATCAGTAAAATCTGAATGTCAAATTATATTTTTACATTAGAAGTAGAAGAAATTATGAGAAAATAGTATTTCTTGTAAAAAGCTATTGAATTTCTGAACTAGCTTATTTGTTAATACTATATTTTCTTACTGTATGATAAATAATGGAGGTGTTTTTTCCAAACCAATTTTTCCTGTTAACGATGACCTACAGTTCCATGATAAATAAACAGAGAGCTTTTTGTTTTTATTGTCTGTTTTTTCCTACCATCGATGATCGACAATACCATCTTCAATAATTATGTTTCTCATAATTTCTTCTTTCTGCTCGACCACTATGTAAAATACTGTATACAAGTTTAGTACGTCTACATGTATCATATAATTGATTGACTACGAATACTAACTAATTACCTGAACAGTTATAGTAAAGCTATCAATAGTAGAGAAGTTAGATGTGCACCAAACAACTTCAGCTATTCCGCTTAATCTATCATACATAATATGTACAAATGCAAAAAGACTAGGTTGTCAATATCACGAGTCATCTCCTCTCGATATCGAGAGCATAGAATATTTACATCTTATATCATCGACAACACTGCATTCCGATCGCTGTTTCTGCATTCTGCATGTCGAGTGGTCAAATTCACTTCACGAGATAGTAATTAAATGAGGTTCGGATAGAAAGTAAGATGAAAAATTGATACAATGAAGAGTGGTTCGAGTTAGGACTACTTTGTTTATCGGATCTTGTCTTCTTATTTTCATTTAGAAATTCTAAAAACTCTCTGAATCCATCAAAATTCTCAAAATTCTGATAATCTTGAAATCTCATAAAATGTTGATACTGCTTTCTAATAAATTCGTGAACATCTCAAAGTCATTACACTTCCACTACTTCTAGTTTTGTTGAAAAGTTCTTTCTCTTAGAACTTACTATCCCACAAGATACAGTGTTGGCAACTTCACTTACCTTGTTCAAACTACAATCCATGACCACGACTGTATGAACTTTATTATCTTAAATAGAATATTTCTTTACCAAAGATTAGAAGAAAATTACGATGTATGGTTAACTTGTCTGACTACTTGCATTCAAATGCACACCAACTTGCTTGAGTACATGCATTATGGTTTTTATGCAAGTTAAAGCACAATAAGTGGTGCTTTTTGTCTTTTTTAGCATTGTCTATGCTCTCGCCTCAACAAAACCCTCAAATAGTAGAGGCCTCGCTTACAGTGCTTTACCCTACACTTATGCATCGAAAGTGATTTATTGATAATCTAATGGAAAAAGATTCATAGAAATTGTTGAGACATTATTAGTTGTGAATGATCACGGGGAGAAAAATAGAACCTTCTTGAATTTTTTCTTAGAAGAGTAACATCAGAAGGGTTAGTTGAGACAAGGAATATACTTGGTTGAGATATATTAATGATTAAATATGAAAAGATATTCAATTAAATATTTAATATAGGAGAATTTAGTTAAATTTTCCATGTTGTGTGTGATATATGTAGATTTGAACATTATATTTTGTTGGCGGGACACAAATAGAAGATTAAACCCATGAATGTTACGTTCCAACATGATGAAAACATACATCTCTTGAAAACTCAACAACTATATGAGGTGTGTAATGATTAACACAAGCTAAAATAAAACCCAAGAAAACTTTTGATTTTTCAATTAACAAAGATTGACGGTCACTAGATAATTCTGCATCCAAACAGAAGAAATTTACGTAACGTGTCTTCTTGATGGCTCCGACTAGGCTCATCAAGCCAAGCTTAATCTCGTTTACTGATTGCCATTAAGTTTTATACTCCACTT
This sequence comes from Asterella californica, assembly GCA_036924285.1. NCBI lineage: Eukaryota > Viridiplantae > Streptophyta > Marchantiopsida > Marchantiales > Aytoniaceae > Asterella > Asterella californica. Next base: position 17,161,191 of record JAYKYS010000001.1, on the reverse strand, counting down.
TTTAGTAAAATATAAACATCATCTAAACCTATTATTGGATTATTTATAGATTATTTTTGATTATACAAAGCTTTTCAAGGTGTATTTATATGAACTTGATCCAAATACCATAGTTTTGATAGGATATAGAGATCATAGTTGTTAATCATGGATCAATTTCACTTTATATTAGCTTGAGAGATCATCTCTAAATTTTTCTTTTCTGATTTCAGATATCATTTGTCTGAGTCTAGTTGACACATACATGGCATCTTAGTGGAAGACATATGAGATCAAAAGAAAATATCATCTCCAGAGGTTGGATTGGGATGGTCTTCACTGATGGATTCAGCTCGGTCCACCGACACTTCTAATTTGATATGAATATCTATTTTAGATTTAAAATAAACTGAAAATGGTCTAGGTTTTGTCTGGTGTTTGGCGAGGTGAACTTTGGGTCATGTTCATGTAAATACCCTCTCAATATATTGACTCAAAACACCTCGGAAAGATATGTTCGAAATTTACTTGACTCAATCCTAGCAGACTAGGAAAGACTATCAATCTATCTTGGTAAGCTTCCTTCTTGTTAGCCATCGATAGACTCACAAAGAGAGTAACGTAGGCATATTCGTAAACCTAAACCCATATGCATCCTCAAAGACTCCATTGAAGCGAGGATACTTATGCTTGGTGATAGCACTAGCCATCTCTCCACCTTGCTGATCTAACAGTGTTGGTTCTGGATCTGCTTCTCCTTCAATAGGATATACCAGATCCTATGCATCAAACTCAAATGCTCATGCTTGTACTTGATTGACTTGCACAACAGAAGAATTGTTACTTGTCTCACTCCCAACAGAGAGTGACAACTGAGAACTCCACGCTCATTGTGAAGTATGAGTATAAGATCTCGATCGAATGTTAGTCCTTCACTCTCCTTCCTTCAATTGATGACACTTGGCTGCTCTTTTTGTCCTTGTCTCTTCAAATCTGGACGGCAATATTGTTCTTCTTGAAGCTACTTCCTTGGCAAACTTTCTCTTACTCCAAACACACACCAATCTCACTTCTTCTCAAAAAAAAGATCAACGGCTGAAGTTTACAGTACGTCCACTTCTACCTCAGTCAATCTTTTCCCTTACTCACACACTTCAAATTTCCACACAAGATCAGTACTCTTGCAAATCACAAGATCTGATTTGCACAATCCTCGGCAGCGGCACTCGAAGCCACGAGCTTCAATGTAAAGCACAAGGTTTGTGCTTTTACATCATTAATAGTACAAAAGATATATCACAAAAGAGACAAAGACAAGCACGCCCTTTTAAACTCCTAAAACACACACCAGAGACACCACTCCCAAGGATGACACGGTCAATGTGTTGTCATCAATAAAACAATTGAAATCTCAAATCTTTTTTCTTACACTACGAAGTGGTGCTTCAAGATAACCTATCATGAAAATAACGAGAAAGATATTAATCTGAGACCTCTAACACATATTATCATGTGACAGGTCATCTGATACGTCTCAAAATGTCATCACAATTATACTCATATCAGGTACCACCATTTGATAGTCACATGGTTTGGACCTTGTAGTCTTGAGAATGAATTTTTGCTTGTCATGTGGCAAGGTGATCACCCTCATGCACTTATTTAAGGCTACCTCGAATTTAGGTAAGGTTCTATTCCTTATCTATTTCTGTCGATGCTAAAAAGATAGTCAACTTGTAGTTATGGACTCCCTCTTTTTGTAAATAACCAATACAACAAGTTGACCTCAAATTTTCAGGTGAGATTCCCCTCTTGCTTTAAATAATCAAGGATGAGTGGGCCTTGTAGCTCTGTGTCTTAAAATAGAATCAACCGCACTGAAGATTCTGTTCTCAACCTATTTTTCAGTATTGACATGATCATTGATTTGGTGCTTGACCCCTGATTGGACTATTTTATCTAATAAGACAAGCCCCCTTAAATTCTCAGCTTCTGGTTGTTGCAGCAGGCTTTCAGACGTAGACCTCCCTCACAACTTCCGAATGCTTACCTTCGAAACCTTCTAACAGCTTCAAAGTCTTCAGAAAGAAAAGGTATCTTTCTAGAAATTAATATTTTCTAAGCATTTTTTAGAAAAATATAATTTCTCTGCTCCTTCACTCTCCATCATCTCTATTTACCATGAATATAAATAAAAAATAAATAAAACAGATAAAAATACAAAATTGACAGTATGTGAGTATCACAACAAAATAATTAACCGGACGCAGAGTGATAGGTTGTTAATTTCCCTTCGGTATTTCGAGTCAATACGATATACACTCATATCTGTTAAGCGGTTTTAAACCCCGGTATGACTACCGCACTTGGAGGTTAGATTCCGCAGAAAATAATTACTAGAAGAGATGAATACATTTGAAAAAAATTACATGAGTATTATGTCAAAAATTAAAAGTTGTTAAAGTCCAGGTAGATTTGAGTGACAGAAGAACACTTGATTATTTAAGGTTAAACCCCGGTGCCCCTAGAAATAGTCCTCGTAACTAGGAGTACCTCATTTTGTGGATTTGCTGTCTGCGAACAAATATAATTCTTCTGCTAATAAACAGTGTTTCGGGAATAGAATCGGCAAGTAAAGACTTAATTCAAAGCTCTCTAAGAGCTTTACTTCACTTCAAAACAAACTAGATATTGAGAAATGTTAAGAAACAGATTTTGTGATTTTCTGGAACAAAATAGAATTCTTTTTACTCTTCTTTTAGAGTACACGGGGAGGAAAACAAGAATATTCCTAGGTCTTTTCCTGCTTTTATATCCGCACTGGCGATTTAATAAGAAAGATTCAGACGTTTGCTGAACACCTTTTTTGTTTTCAATACTGAGTGAATCTCACTTTGTAAGAAAAATAAACATTAGAAAAGATTAGTGTTGAATCTGACCTCTAGTACATAAAATGCATGCTGGATGAACTTCTTGGAATTTTGTTTCCTTATTGTTATCGAGAAAATATAGAAATATTAAATAAAATATATGTACTAAATGAGTATAAATAATTAAAATATTTTATAAATATTATCTATTAATCTATTCCTGGAAACACGAGAAAAACAGAAAATAAACTCTACTGTAGCACTTCAGAAGAACTTGCTACTTCAGAAGGTACAAGTCCGGAAGCTATACTCATTAATATATTAATTTACTCAGAATTTGATTTAATATCTAACCCTTATTGCCGAAAGGGTTAGGTATTAAACGCCTGGATAGGTGAATATGGAGGTGCTCTGACTAATTAATAATACATACGGCTATATCGTATTTGACTCGACAGTTTGTACAGTACAAGGAGTACAGTTTCAACCTTTTTTTGAAATCCGAAAGACATTTCAAAGCGCACAGAAATGAACCCTCCCATTACCAGAGCCGCAGAGCGGGTGGTAAACCCTGTTAGAATGTTGCAGCCGCGTTTTGTAGTCATCATATAATGCCCTTGGGTCTAATACGCCAGCGTTTGAGGTCGCGTTCGCAACTCCCTGATCGGACACTGAAAAACGCGAGTGACGGTAAATATTGAAACGCTTCCGCGTGATGGTGTGTGATCAGTCACAGTTTGATTTCTGTTCCCGCAGCGCTCCCTGGTGGGCTAGTGGAATGACAGTCTGTGATCAAAATGTAAACGAGCAACGCGCCTCTGAAAGTTAACAGTGCCCGTTTACATTTCGATCCTCATTCTGAAAGTGGTCAGTCTAGCATCATTTCAATTGTAGTCGAAAAGATTTAAGCCTGAAAGCAAAGCAGTGGCCGTAGATTGCGTCCAAGACTCATGCTGTATCCTCTGCACAGGTTTTCACGAGTGAAAAGTACTCAGCCGATTTGAATGAATCCAGGAGTAAGAATTTGAGTTGATTGTTGGAAGATTTAAGCCGAGGTTCGAGGTCTTATTGTTCTATTTGTTCGGGGTCTTATCTCGCATCGTACAGAGTTTGAGTTTTAAGAAGATTGATTCATCCGTCCATTCATCCGTCCTCTCAGTTGAGAATATAGAAGATTTGAGAATGGATTCAGGCCAGTGTTAGTGGTTACGGGGGGAATTCGGAGAAAGAGTGCTTCGATGATATTTAAGATGGAACTCTGTCGGATGAGAGATGTTGCACTGTGTTGACGATGCTTGACACGTGGATTACTGAGTTGCTGAGTTTTATATTACGTTGAAAATGTCTTGACGTCTAGAATAGGATGGAGAGAAGCAAGCAAGGGATGATTGGAAGGAACATACAAGAAAATGACCGAAGGCCTCGTTTGCAACTTCATTTTAGTAGGAATCATGTAGAGAAGAGGCTCACGTTATTCTGCCTACAGTGATTCTCAGTTCCACCGTCTCATCCTCCTACGGTAGTCTCAACTGTCTGTGTGTCAGAGATAAGCAGATGGAGATATCCGCTAGGAGATCCACCTCGCATCTCCACGAAAGATCTTTCAGGAGCGATATTCTTCTGGTACTGCCCAACGTAGAGGGTGATTGATGTTCCCAAGTTCTACAGCTTTCACGCTACGGGATCTCGCCATCTGCTTTCACTGAATGTCTGATAATTGCTATATGCGCTTCCGGCATACAATCGAGCCTACGGTACGCAACTTCCACATCTAGAGGGATGGTTCTTGTGCTGCACTGCCAGAGCGAGAATGGAAAACAGTCGAAACGAGTACGGAACAATTTGAGATTTGTCCAAGCAATTGCCTTCAACAGGTTCAAGAATTATATTCTACTTCCCAGGGAGAGGGTGTTTCTTGCATTTTCCTTTCCCTTGATGTCGGATGCGTAACGATGCTACTCGACAATAGAATCGAGTGTGCGTCATGTCCGAATATTGGTCGTTCCTGGGTATTGTAATAGCATCTTGAATAACACAAACAGCCGAAATTCTCTACCACTTCAGGTGAGCTGAAGTGGTAGAGAGTTTCGGCCAGTTGAATACGTGGATATGACCAATGCCGGAAATTCTGAACGTCCCTCAAGTTTGATGCGTGGGCCCAATACGTTGAATATCCTTCTTATTCAAAACCTCTGAGAAGTTGAAGTCACCACCAAAGCACTCTCTCACCTGATCAGGACGTGCAGCGATTCAGTCGGTCGTGAAAAGGCAGAGAAATCTGAAGCCCAAAATTCTCTCAACCGCAGGGACTGTAGCCGTGACCCGGAAACAAACGAGAAATCAAGGGATCCCAGCGATCACGCCGAAGTTCCTCCCAATACATGTGGATCTTGCCATTGCGCGCTGAACCGACTCTCCTGGTCGTCCTTGAGAGCTGGTGGGAGGCTCAGAGATAAATTTGCCATGGAGTCCTTTGCGCCAATGCACGTCAACTTCAACCTGCCACTAAAGGCAGAAAATCCAAGGACGCACGAGAAGCACTCCTCCCGACCCAAGCATCGACAAAAACACTCAAGAAGGCTCCAGACTTTACAACTTATAATAAAACAAGACACGGAAATCACTGTCCAATTTATGCGGCACGAAGCGGAGGGATCAGAATTTCTCCTTACCATAGTGTAGACTCATATTTATAGGAGTGCTCAACGTGACCAGGATGGCCTCCAAAGCTATGAGCACATCTGGTCAATTATTGATGAACTCAGACAGATCCTAGCAACATGAGCGTATTGGGTCGTTCTCTTGCTCGGGTCGTTCTCTTCTTCATGTTCTTTTTGCCGACTTCTTCATCTTATTGCTTAATTGACGAGTTCTTCAGCCTTTCTTTTCGCTGACTGAACGATTCGTTGTACCTGAGGAGTTCTACTCCACACAGAGCGACCAGCTGATACGCACAGTAAACGTCTCAAACCAACATAGAGAGCATTTGCCCTAACTGTGCTTCTATTCACAGCATTTACGACGTTCTAAAATCCATACTCAACGCCATTCTCTGTTGTGTGATCTGACGGGGGGGCATGAGCGACTCAACCCTGGCCAGTCAAGACAGGAGAACAGGAGCATGCATGTGTGTCCCTATAAGGGAGAAAGAATCTACACTTACCCAAATCAGAGAAGAGGCTACTCGAAGGATGGTTATATCGATCATGTGTGCACGAATTTAGGCTCTCCAGAGAGACAGGGAGTATTGCCATATGGGGCACCGGTTATGGAAGCATATTGGAAGGTGGGGCCTGGAACAAAGAATAATTTTCCTCGATTTGTGGGGCCACAAGAACAGTATTGAAATGTTGACTCGCTGATGGAGAGGGGCAAAAAGAATTTACTCGGAGTTTGCTCGTCATCAGCCCAGGTCAGCGAAGGCACAGCCTGGAATAAGGGTTCCAACGTTGTTTGCTCTGTTCATTGAGCTTGGATGATGAGGATCCATAGAGAGTTGAGGTTGGGGTTGGATATTACAAGAGGTGGAACAGTTCTTTTGTAAGAGGACCAATACTGTATGATTAGAAAATGCTGGTAATGAGGAGGACAGTCTACAGGTGGACAGTGAGGAAGCAGCAGTTAGCACCAGAACTCTTGAACTAAATGTATCGGATCCAGAAGGAATCTGGATTGCAGCAGAGCTTGGATTATCTATCCACTCGGGGCGTTCAAAGTCAGACCTGCTTGCTTGCTTGCGGGGGATGTTAGTGGGATCTGTGGATCGATAATTTGGCTTAGATCCTGATTATCATCCCCTGCCGTCTAGTTTCATTTCTCCTGCAATTCAGTCTCGTCTCCATGTGATCCTTGCTCTAGCTAGAAGGTCTAGTGTGGGCTCATGCTTCAGAGCCTAGAAGATTCATCGGGAGGTAGAACAGAGTTGAAGGAACTCAGCGCTTCACGATACGCCGAACTTCTTTTTTATCTCTAGGTGAATCTGTGCTTGAGAAGGGGCTTAACGATGGCGATGCGACCCCAAATCATCTTGCTAGGAGATTCCATCACTGAGCAATCCTTCGGTCCATTTGGTTGGGGAGCAGCTTTGGCAGATCAGTATAAGGGGAAGGTAGGATCTTGATGACACAAAATCTACTAACGTTACCTTATTACTGAAGCTCACACCGACGATGTCATGGCCCCATTAAGTATAGAAGAACGCAGGATCCTTCCGGTTGGTTTCAACCTTCATGTTGCCCTTATGTCCATGTGCCTGTCATGTGATCAGCCAGCGGAAGAAGTTAGAATGCTATAAATCTGTCGAGAGTTGACTGTTTCTTTATGGGACGTATCTGGAGTTTTACATGCCAAAAGGTTTCCGCGTGAGAAGCTGTCGAGATTTATGACAATCTTGTAGACCAGCAGAGTACAGCCCTCCTCTAGTTCGAACACTGTTGATGAATCTGGTAGCAATTCAGGTGCTGTAAAACCCATGACAGAGTGAGAAGGTTGGATTTCTTGCAGTACGATGTGGTGGCGCGGGGATTTACTGGCTACAATACACGGTGGACCCTATTTCTTCTCGGCAAGATCTTCCCAATTGTAATCCTTCTGCCCAAACTCCATGTTGAACTTCTTTGATTGCTGCAACCGTGTGGTACCGGTATCACTCTACTTTCAGGTTGCAATAACTGTCCTGAGTTGCGGTGAATCGGTAACATATTCATATGTTATGAAAGCACCGTTGGTTTTCCAAGTTTGAGATTCGCAGGGTGTTAAGTCATCGAGTTATTGCAGCTTATATCGTCGATTTTGTTTTATTACCGTACTCATAGCGGGTTTTATACCAGAAGTAACCTATCTCGGTAAGCACAAGAATACGAGACAAAATGGAGTCGAGTTCGCTCATCTAACAAACTAATGCATACCGTGCTATGCATCTCTCAGCGAACGCAAAACCCTCCAGCTGTGGTGACAGTCTTCTTGGGAGCAAACGATGCTGCTATTCCCGGTGGCCCAGACGGCTGGCTGCATGTACCCCTTCCCGAGTACAGAGACAATCTCCATCAGATAATAGCTCACTTGAAGGTTCATAGACTTCTGCACAACAATCTCGTCAGTTCATGCCATTGTTCGTATAATGAGGGGATAGCAGAGTCGAAGAGTAATTTTTCTATACAACTACTTATGTACTAAGTTTGCCTTGTGTACCTGGTGATGTACTGCTTGCTCTCACTTCTGAAGCTGTTGTGGAGAAGAGCTGACGTCTGCCAACTGCCTTTTCCTCTTGCAGCTTCAGTCGGAATCAACTCTCATCATTATTATCACACCACCTCCAGTTTCTGAAAAGGGACTGCTTGCTTGTTCACCGTTAAGTGCTACTCATAACTTCCCTTGCAGCAAGTCCAATTGGAGAGGGAAGATCTACATTTTGAGCGGTGCAGTTCCTACTATAGTCAGGCATAGGCAGGAGTCTCTGGTATCTGGTGTCTGTTATGCAACTTGAGATTAAATTTCCCGCAGGCTACTGCTAACACTGAAACCTCTATTTACTTTCCAACTTGCAGACATTTGCTTGATGATACATCGGGACAGCCAACCCATGTTAATCAGTTCACCGGCATGTACGCACGGGAATGCGTAAAGGTGGCGAGTGAGGCAGAAGTACAGGTACTCGACCTATGGTCTATCTTCCAAGAAACACCCCGTTGGGAAGCACTTCTAAGGTGAGTTGCTCAGTTTCATACTTGAGCAATTTGCTGATGAATAGTTTACAGTACTCAAGCCAAGAGTTAGTCTGACGAACCATCTATTCTTACAACGAATCATCAAACACCTTATTCTAGAGAAGATAAGCTTACTATCAGTTTCACTAGTTCCTCACAAGAAGACCAGTGCAAAATTTGTCGGAAGTCTTGTTCTAATATTCGCTCCATACTGAGGCGATGTGACAAGGAACACAAGTCTTTGCATCTAACAGTGGGGAAAAGAATACTCGCACTACTGAATTCCAAAATTCGATCAGAGGGTGATGGTTGTGAGCATGGGCTTGTAATACTACCAAATAATGATGGTCCTTATTGCATTTGTGGCAGTGATGGTCTCCATCTGAGTGCCGAGGGGAATCTGGTGGTGTTTGAGGAGCTTGTGAAGCTGCTGGATGAATCAGACTTCGTGCCTAATACATTGAAAATAGATACACTCAAGTTAGACGAAGTGCCGTATGACTCTGAGGATATGGAAGAAGGTTACGACAGTCCGGATTCAAGTTATCGAACGTGGTCTGCCCCTAAAGTGAAGCAGTATGTACTCATTTACTCTTTGCCTGAAAGACAAGCATATCAACGTCGCTCATATTACCATAGTCTGGCCTCTCAGGAAAGACGCTATTTAGCGTTGCTCCAAAAGTTTATGTTACAGAGATCCCCCCTTCTGTCTCAGCAGTTCGTTACAAAACTGCTTGCCTAATAATTGCTGATAATTTTGATTTTTGATAATACAGACTGCTGATGGAGAAGGTTCTGGTCGCAAGAAGATGGGTGCCCTCAAGTGCAGGAACATACTCATGATTTTGCATAAGTCAACAAAATTTTGCCGTGTACATGTGAGTCAAGGTTACCAATCGTCAAACGGCTTCAAGACATGAAGAGTCTTGACCTGATGACAGAACCTTACCTAACAGGCACAGAAGATTGTATCATGATGAATTGATGCTGGGAGTGGTGTGTTAAGTTAGTTCCTCACGTTCCTCTATACCTATCCCGCCTTTGTTCATACCCACCCCACTGCCACCTCAAGGTGAACTTATTACCCATCTCGACAGGCATCGAAATTACCTGGGCGCGAACGGGATGTCCACAGGTGATGCTCGTCTCCGAGTGAGTTGAGGCCTATCATCCCATAGCCTGAGAGTAAGTTAGTCGAAGGCACCTTGCCCTGAATCATTATACAAGAAAAAATTCGTAGGAAGTAACTTGTACAGTAGCACAATGATATTTTAACTTGCAGGCTTCGGATGTCTTATTATGACAAATAGTACAGTGCAATTATTAGGTTCATTGCCCCTGACCAGGTAAAGGTGAACGAAATTGCTTTGCGTAACATTTGGCCAGCAACTAGAAGTCAGCGGACGTGAACCTTAAAAAGTTGATGTTATTGTTGAGGAAGAGCCGTATAATATTCACAACACGGGCTGGTTTATCTTTTCAAGCAGCCTTTGATTTGTCTGCCTGTACACTTTGCTGAAGTTTGTCACTGTGTTTTTATCGTTGGACTTTTTAGTCAGCTTCAGTATGGGTTTACCAATTTGATCGCTTGTGGGTATCTTGAACATGTACCTGGACAGAGATGAACGAAAAGGTTGATATCTGAAGGTTACCAACGTATGTAAACGTGTGTGCCAACTTTCTGTCTCTTTCTCCTGAAGTATGTTTTGGTTATGGATGTGGAAACTGCTCTTGACCTGTGCGGTAGAGCGGCTTATTTCAGTTCTTTATATCAAACCTCTGTCACATGGTCCTCTTCATAGCACCCGCACTTCCACCAGCAAAAGATGTACTCATAGTAGCAAGTTTGCCTTGTGAAAACTGTTAGTCCTATCCTTCCCATCTACTACCGTAACGCAGCAACAGTTATAGATCATTTACTTTTACGTTTTCTGGTCGCCAACATTGAACTGAGTGAAGATTAACCTGCAGTTCGTTTCAGGCAGAACAGAGGAGAGAATCAGTGAGCTTGGGCGGGGAACTCGTCCAGTATTTATCTTAGCAGAATAACATCAACCACATAGTCTCTTTAACTTTTTCCCTTTCTTCCTCATACTCGACTTGTCCTTACGTATCCTACCTTAGTAGTACAACCTTACCGAGAAATCTTATGTCAATGTTTGGTTAGCCCCTGGTATGCATATAAATGGGACAACAGCCACAACAGAATAAGATGTCCTACGTGGCATTTGTACCCATGTTATGTCGAGAAGCGAGCACTGAAGGATCGTCATGGTGTTGGTAATCATTCCTGAAACTGCTCGTTATCGAACCATTCCTGAAACTGTTCAAAATTGGGTAGCTTGTTCATGTAAATATTCTTTTCTTCATATAGATAGTCGTGAGGTGAACATTTTGGTACTCAACTCACATCACATCCAGAAGTGATCTTACGCAGCAGATACAGATTGCTGCATTGTCAGAACGCTTTCATTCTCATTGCGGTTTTTTCTTCCATGCATCTTCTTTGCAAGAATGTCAGCTCGGATGACACCGTCCTGTGTCATGGGAGTCTAAATATGCATACCAGGGGTTTAACCATTCAGCTTCCGAAGAGTTTGATCAATGTTCTACTAAATGTGCATACTAGGGTTTTAACCATTCAGCTCCCGAGGAGTTTGATCAATGTTCTACGCTCCGAGGACGTCTGGGGAGCTTTAGTTCAAGATACATTCATCCCACAAGGTTTTCCTGTCACATTACTCCAAGGTGTTATGTCTTATGGTTCGCTGTCAAACAAAGACTGTAAGGCTTGTAACTTCTGGAACAAGAAGTTGCGAAAGTATACCTTTTGTTTATTTCTAATTGATTAAATTCCCGACAAGGACGATGTTCTGCTAGTGTTGTGATCATCTAGTCCTTAGACCAGGTTGCCGACGTCCACATCACTGCACCTTTTATTGGTCGTGTCTGATAATTCTAGAATATCTGACCAAATTCGTCTGTGGAATCCGTAAAAGAAGATGAGAATTTTTTATCGTGTAGCGAAACGTACGGATGGAGTCGTGGTGAAAACCGAAAAGTAAAAAGAGTAGCGAGAACGGACGGATCACGTCGCTGTGAAAACCGGGATAAATCCGGAAAGAAGAAGTAACGGGATAGATCCGGAAAGTCGCTAACGCATAGCCCCGCAATTCCACTGCAAGCGGAGCTCCTTGTTTATCTCACAACGAAAGCCGGAGGACGAACAGTAAGCTTGTTCACGTGGAAAACAGTGCCTTCTGCTCCCTGCAGAAGGTGTAGAACTCGTGTTTATCCAGGAAAGGCTTGAACATATGTAAGAAAGGAGGGAACGAGGGGTTGATTATCATATCAGATTTCATGATATGCAAAACAAACGCTCCCTGAACGTATGAAAATGTTGACTGCAACTAGGAAACGTGTTGGTTAGGACGGAAGGTTTTTTCCCAGGAAGCCTTCTGCTTTGGGCAGCTGAGAGCACACAGATAAGATCCTAAGCACTCTATCTCAGAGTGTGCTTTTAGGTAAAAACTACGATATGCTAATGATACTGTCTAATCATTATCGTATCCTGTACAGAATTTCCTACTTGATGCCGACTATGAATCCCCAACTGGAAAGTTTAGCATCTCCAACATGATTAGCTCTTCCACGCTAACTGGAGTGTAGAGCAACCATTCGACTCCGACTCTCATTGTCGTAGATCGGATGAAGTCGAACAAAATTCCTTCCTATTCAAGCTAAATGACAAATAAATGTAAATGCGATCTTCGAGTTATCGAATTGTGGAGCGCGCGCTGAATTCCATCGTAGTGAACTGGAACGGGTGACCAATGACAGTGTTCCTGCAAGACGATAGCCATTGACTCGTTGCTTACTGTAACTAGCACAAAACGTAACTCCTAGAAGATGGCACCACTCATGTCACCACTCATTTTGCAGAAGCATCCAACCTCGAGATCGGTCAGTGGGCGCTAGAGAGGAGAAGGAGGGCCAAAATGCCCGAAAAAAGAAACTACCCACTGAAACCTCCAAATAATAACATAAAAAGATGAAGGGTCTTCCGAAGTTAGGCTTACTGGCGAGGTCCGTAGATTTTGATTTGGCGTATATGCGTGTCTCTGCCATTTTGATGGTTCGACAACACGGCCATCTGTACTAAAAATGCGCGGAGAAACTCTCTGCATCATAACAACAGAACACACGAAGCAACAGCAATAGTAAGCTCTAAGAGTGTAGAAGCTTTCATCAGGAACGTGATTGACCGCAGACTGTCTAAAGTCTCGATCCGTCACACTCGTTAGGGTCATCACTCCCTACAATGACCTCCGTTTCTCACTACAACACAAAACATATAAACAAGTTTACAGGCACCATCAGCTTACTTGGAGTCACTAGGACACAGCGAGATGTACACCCAACCTATAGGTTCCTGCAATTCCACCACCTTGATTTCCTGCATTGCAATGGTCACCGTCCGGTTACCGCTGTATCTTATTAGTACGAACCATTAAGAGTGGTAAGTAGACATTTCCTTGGGAATCGTGATGGTAAGGTTGCACCACTTTCAAGCACAAAGACGAAGAAAACAGAGTCCTTGGACGACACAGGTAGAAGCACGTACGATGTTTTACTCTTCGAGAGATGCGCTACAAAATCAAATCTTCATCATAATTCTAACTCTGGACCTCCATCAAACATTCGCAGTACAGTCATCAACTCAATATTCTGGGGAGGAGCGTACTCTGAGGTCATGAAATGAGTTCCCTGCACGAACGGAAATTTTGTTTGGGGTGTAACTCTCATCGAGCTTGAAGTCCACGTACAAAGCCAGTTGCTGTGGGATCCAAAAATAACACCCGAGTTAGAGACCACGCCAGGCGTCCGCCCCGCTCCTACCAAGCGATAATATAACACGTAACGTTTCCGCAACTTCGCTACGCAGGAAAACTCCTCTGTCCAGCTAACGCTCGGCTGAATTCACACACATATCATTAGAATCTAACGACAAGTCATTCACGAACTACGAGACGGGTGAAGATCCTCGTCCAGTTTACGAGGGCACACCTGCAAACGGACCTTCTTCTGGAACTGAATGTTTACCAAATGGGGCTGCGCTCCGTCCGATCTGTAGGCGGAACGATGATTTTTCAAGCTCTAAGCGGAGTTTGATTCACAATCTCATTATTCCAGCGGGACACATCGATTACAGAAACTAGAGTCCCGCAAAGCAGGCGACAATAGACAGTCGACAGAAACGAAAACTGCTACCACCATCATCATCAACCGGAGGAATGGCGGGAAGAAAAGGAGACCCAACTGCCAGTAAGTTTCGATATTAGAATCCCGGAGAAGGTCGACGCCGTTTCCGGGCTTGAAGGAGCTCACACTCCACACGGCGAGCTTACCAATCTCTCTCTTCTCTCCTTCATCCTCCTTCTCCCCTGCCCCTTCTTCCTCCATTCCTTCCCCGACCAATCTTTGTCGCTGAATCTCTCTGTCTAGCGCGCGCACACACTCGAAAAAGACATTTTCAAATCTCCCCAGACGAAGAAGACGATAAAAGCCAGTTGCAAAAACTTGTTTGATCAGCCCTCCAGCACTCCAAAATTTCTGCCACTGTGCTGCTCTGCTCTGTCAATGACTTCAATTCACTCTCTTACAGTGCGCGGTCTGTCTCTGTATCGCTCTTCCTGTTCCCAAGCATTGGAAGCGAGACCAGCTCAAATGGTGAAAGGAACAGAGCGCTGACACCTTCCATCCTACATGGATGGATGGATGGATGGTGTCAGCGCGAAAACAACGACGGATCCCTTTTCAGTTCATTACCGTGATTCTGTATTCTATAATGCTGGATAATGCATTCTATAATACACACGCATCTTCTATTATTACTAGGATTTACGATAATAATAACGTAATAATAATATAGTATATGAAGTGAAGGTATGCGGAAGAAAGAGGAGAATACTATATATATGCACGGCCTGTACTTCTTAGTGTACAAGTATGGTACTATGTGAAAATTTAATAGAATCTATGTGAAAATTAAGAGAGAAAATTCTGAGACATATAGGCGAGCGAGACAAAAAGTAGCCTTGTGCCGCGGACCCAGAAAGTTTAGCAGGGAAGGAACTACCGCCACGTGCCACCTTAGTTGGGAAGCTGCTTCCTTCAACCCTGACACTGTCGCGTCCTCTGGATCTCGTCATATAATATAATATAATAATGTTAAGTGGAATATATTAATATATTAATATATATTAATATTAATACACTTTCCTCGAGTCCACAATGCGCGTCTTTGTATATATTCCACTTACAAAAGAATTATAATCGTACTATGACCGGAACGAAACTGCGGTTGGGAAGTTGGAACGAAGAGACTGGAAGGACGTCTCCAGCACTGAGTACTGGCCAGTCCGGTACAATAATAGTAACTAGTCCGGTAATAGTCTGATACAGTAAAAGGAGGATATGTGTTCGTTCTTCTCCTTCCTGCTCGACTTACATTTGGCGATGAATCTGATTGACGATCCGGTTGCTCGTTTCCCGCCATATTCGTCTTGAAGGCAGAGCAGAGCAGAGCAGCAAACTTCGATTTTCTTCAGACGATCGAAAGAAAGAATCTTGTATGATATGTCACTGAGGCTTATGGAAGAAAACGGATGTCGTGAGTGAGCAACGGTGAGTTGAATTGGACCGTGGAGTGAAGGGCTGTGAGCAAGAGAGAAGGCGTGCAGCGGAGCATCGAGATTCGTGAATGGATTAGCGTCGGTTTCTGAAACTCTCGCGTGATTTATTAGTGATTTTCAAGGAGACCGAGCCTCCTTGTTGAGCGGAGTCGAGGAAAGTGGGGACGGATTGCCAGTTTTCTTCGGAGCAAATCTGGCCTTCTTCCTGTCAAAGGTTTGCCCCTTCTTAATTTGCGTTGCGGTATCAACAGGCCATTCAAGTTCCTTCGAACCTGTGGTGTTTCCGCGAGGGCATTCGCCCAGGGTTTAATCGCCCCCGGTCAGCATGCAGAATCTTGTTGAGGTGCTGCAGAAAGTTCCTCCTAAACACCAGAAAGAGCAGGCGGTTCTTGTGGCCAGCTACAAGGATCTCTACCAGAAGTGGCACTTCGAGCTCAGGTGCCTTTCATTCTCGCCTTTCTTTGTGCTCATTTTCAATTTTCAATGTACAATACTGTGCTACGTGGTGCCAAGGAGGGAGGAGATCTGCACACGGTGTTTCCTAACTTTGCACTAATTTTACATTGGTGTAGAGATCATGACATGTGCTCTCGGGTTACTGTATTATAAGCTGACATCTAGCCTGTCTGAATGTGCTCAGGACGGGGTTTGGTCTGTTGATGTATGGGTTTGGTTCCAAGAAAGCCCTTCTGGAGGATTTTGCGTCTGCAGTTCTTGTGGATGGACCAGTCGTAGTAGTCAACGGTTACCTTCCAGCCGTAAGAATGAAAAATGTAGGTACGTATCCGGTCTTTCATCTCTTTCTTGGTTCTGTTTCACTTTACCAGCGAGAGCAACCAAGTGAATTCAAGAATATAATTTGAATGCATGATCATGTTGTAATATCAGGTGGTGTTCACAATCGCGAATGCCCTTTGGGAACAAGGTTGTGCTCGTGCTCCTGACTCCGCGAAACGAAAGAAGCCCAATGCGGGGCAGCCCTTGCCCACTCAAAGCTTGGATGATCTGTTGGTATTAATACAAGAGAAATCGGAGTTTGATTGTGTGTATGTACTGGTTCACAATATCGATGGACCTGGCGTTCGGGACGATGATATCCAGCGAACTCTCGCTTTAATCGCGTCTTGTCCATGTGTCCGTATGGTGGCATCAGTTGACAACGTAAATGCTCCTCTTTGTAAGATTCCTAACCTGCAGACTCTAGCTAATTTTGTCTCAGGAGACGTCGACTCGTTGATCTCGCAAACGTTTCATCGTGTGCTTGACCGACAAATCGCAACTACCTAAATCGCGTCCAACTCCTGCCTTGACAGTGTGGGATAAGCAGATGGCAAATTCTCAGTTCAACTGGTGGTGGCATCACACTCCTACCTACGACCACTACTCTGTTGAAAGCACGTATCTTCCACTTCTTCTGACTGCTGGTGGGTCATTGGAGACCATCAGAAGCGCGTCTCTTGTGCTGAAGAGTTTGACCCCGAACGCACAAAGTGTATTCAAGACGTTAGCGGACTTCCAACTCGCTCATCCTGATGATCAAGGTATTACCAAGTCGTGCCTGAAGTCCGGCCTCTCATCAGTGTCTGATTTCCTTCTTTCGTCTTCTGCCTTTTTGGTCACTGTCTGATGGGAGTTGCGTGCCACTTTTAATATTTGTCTTGCTTCTCCATTGGGCCGACTTTACAGAAAGTCGTGTGAGCCATACTTTCTTGTGCTTGATGCTCTTCCCCTACCGAGTGATCCATTTCATCTTGCATTGTGCACTTCTCTACCCGTTGGGAGTCTAATTTACGAGCTCTTCTCTCACATAATCCCAACCCTATCAGGTTCATGTCGAAGTTTGAAACTACTGTTCTCGTTGAGTGTGGAATCATCTCCCTTGTTCTTCTCCTCAAACTTTCTCAACGAACTCGGAGACTGTTGAATCATTGTACAGGGAACTTGAGTCGTTGATGAGAGAGTGCTCTAATTTCTCTAGCAGGTTCCTTGCACGTTTCCAAATTTGGAAGTAGATGATCTCTGTTCGGGAACACCCGCAGAGACTCTTCAGATTATTGGTTTTCTCGTGTGATAGTTGATACCATGATTTCCTAGTCTATATCAGATACCTGAGCGCACAAGTGTGACACCTTAATCTTGATCTGTCATTCAGAAGTCTTCCACTTTTAGATTGTTAAGAAGATGTCTGTACTCAGCCTTTGTTTTCCTGGACGTTGGACACTGGGTACAGGTTTGCCTCTGCATCAGCTATATTCGTCCTGCCGTGACCAGTTTTTGGTCAGTAGTGAATTGACCTTGAGGGCTCATCTGACGGAGTTCAAAGACCACGAGTTGGTCCGGTGGAGGAGGGGCAATGATGGTCAAGATTGCCTGTTTATACCTTTAACAGTAGATGCTTTGAGTAAGTTACTTCACGATGTCTTCCAATAACAGCTGTTTCACTATTGGATCTTAACTTGAATTGTATATACAGGTCAAAAGAAAGACCAGAAATTAGTCACTTTTGTCTCAGCACTTCTTCTGGCAGAAGTCTTTGATATGTACTGAAAATCTCCGTGTGAATTTGTCCCCTACTCGCCATAAGAGTTATGATACATTTTATGTATTTTATTTGTCCATGGAAGATTCAATGGAAAGAAAGAGAACGCAATTAGGAGCGTTGGTCTAAAGGCTAGACTTGAGGGCTTATGTGAGCATGGAGCATTAGAACAGAGGGATTCGTAGAGGCGTTAGACGTTAGGAATGTCAGGCATGTGCAGGTGAGACTAGATTTGGGGCATCAGAACTGTGCAGCCAAGGCGTCTGTAGGGATCAAGTCCTAGAACAAAGAGTCTAATGCAGCTGTGGCTTCATCGTGTTTGGATTCTGGAAGCATACATCACTTTGACATCGGCACAGTCAAAAGGAGCAGTTTGTCAACAGTCTGCGCTTACGAGTTGTAGTGTGGCAACAACTGCGTCCTCGCTGTAGTTAAGTTTATTCCTGTAAGACTCGATTATGATCTGGAAGCGACTACAGGGACATCTGCTCCAAACACACATTTGATTGATACCAAATTGTGAGTGTCTCCTTGACTAATGATCGCTGGCGAGTGAACGAGGAGTGAAGTGGGGATTGAGGGTGGTGAAACAGAATAGAAGAGGAGTCAGGAGTTGAAGTTTCTCAACTTGTCTAACTGATGTGCTAATGGTCTAAGGCATACCATGTATTATTGGATCCAAATCCACAACAGTGGTTGCTCCTGGTCCTCGATCTTGTTTCCTGGTCTCCCGCCGTGAGACGTGACTGACTTTCTAATTAGGACAGGACTACACATGTAAGTAGTCAACTATTATACACATGCGAGGAGTTTGTACTCCTTTTGTCTAGTCAACCAATTGAACGATCTTAGCAAATTCTATACCCATGCGTGCAATTTGTAGCTCCTTCTGTCGAGTCAACCAATTCAACGATCTTAGTAAATTCTAGGCCTCATCAGCTGCTGCATCATTGAAGTTACTGGTGGTGATTTGCTACTAGTTCGGTCAATCTCTTCGAAGTTACTACGATGACAAATGTTCGCTTTAGGAGTTGTAACGCGGCAGTCGAAGGAAAGTGAAAGTGAGATCTTTCCTGATACCAGTACTCAGTTATATTTTTCCTTCGTTTAGTTTTGCTGTTAGGAGTCTCTCAAGGCAGTTCGCTTCGAGAGGTTTAGTTGGGTTTTGCTTCAGGGAAGACCCTGGCATCTTGAACCACTTTAAGATGTACTCTACTTCCTCGATGATCATTGTAGTCTCTCTTAATTGATGTCTTTAAAGATACGGTAATCTGACTAATGAAGCAGTTGCGGCTAGCAATGACAAGAGTAACCAAGTGACAATATCCGCTGGATGAGTTTGAAGCATAACGTACCAAGGGTACAAAGGTCTCTCCCTCCATTGAATAGATTGAATTTTCTGTTCTTCTCCAACTACAACAAAAGAAAAAAGATAAAACTACACTACTCAAAGTGTGTAGTTTATTAGTGTGGACGACATTATTTACAAGCTCAGATTTTGAATGGTCATACATGTATTAGCGTGGCCCAAATTATTTACTCACTTACACCAATAAAGGATTTGTGAAATAGTACTATAAAATTTATTTATAGTGTGGGTATGAGTATATAAAGTGAATAATTGTTGAGTACTGGTCTTTATTTTCTACCATGGACAGCAATTTAACACAACAAGAACATCTGTACTAAGTGTATCAGTTGATGGTGAAACAAACACTCAAAGTATTAAAAGCTTAACGGGTGATAGATGTTTAATAATTAGATTGAATTGATCAATGTTAAGAGATAGATAACCTAAAGTTGATTATAATAGTTATCTAAGATGTCTCATTCGTTTAACTGATATATATAATCACAATAATATTTCTTTTTACTGTAAACGAATTTACAGTACAGTGTGGGCCACACTATATTCACATCCAAACTATATAAATTACCACATTAATTACTGTGAGCAGTGTAGCTGCAAGCAATCCACGACATATAAATTACCACACTAATTAATGTGAGTAGTGTAGCGGCAACCAAACCCCGTTGGGATATAAAGACGGAAATATATAAAAATCTGGGTGGAAGATCATATCATCTGTGCACTCTGTAGCTAGCAAGCACAGTGGTTCTGACTCACTATCCACGGTCACCTTCAAGTAATCTGTAGCATACAGAAGAGGAGAAAAACAATTTCATCAGTTCACGAGGAAGAATGGCTCAAGCCATAACTTACCAAGTGAAATGGTGACTGTTCTCTAGAATGCAGTGCTTGAGGATTTCTTCTGACCATCACTATCACCCTCTGTTGCAGGCGGTAGTAGTAGCTAGGATGAGTTGTAGGAAATAATATCAGGCCAGTGCTAATGAAACCTTCATTAAAGATACTAAGAGTAAAGATCCGAATTAACAGTATTTGAACAGTTCATATTCCGGATGGTCCGTTGTTAAGATGATTCAAGTAACTCGTATAGTCTCGAATAGTTTAAGGTAAGATATCAGGGAAGTCCAAATTAGAGTTATTCAGGAACACGAAGAATAGCACGAAGGATCGTAAAGTGTTAAAAGCAGAAGGTCATCCGAAGTCCGATCCTTTCGGGTTACTATCCAGGCTGACTGTTGTTGCAAATAAAAATATATGATGTTATTGCCATGTACTATAGGAATAGAGAGTGTTGCTTGTGGAACCGAGCTAAACTGTTATTACAGGTTTTGATTTATAGTACAACCCGTTTTAATATTTGTACCTACATATAAGTTTGAAGATATCATACTCCATTAGGATCAAGGGTGTTCCACAACGTGCGCTCGTCTTGGACACGAGACACATCCTCAGGATCGATATGA
Source organism: Asterella californica (assembly GCA_036924285.1). Lineage (NCBI taxonomy): Eukaryota > Viridiplantae > Streptophyta > Marchantiopsida > Marchantiales > Aytoniaceae > Asterella > Asterella californica. The sequence goes on along the minus strand of JAYKYS010000001.1, from coordinate 17,140,568 downwards.
AACCATCGCACTCTCAGTTTCTATTCACTTCATTCAGTTAGAATTTTATGCACGTTAAGTACAGAGGATGTCCTCAAGAACTGAAATCTATTTTCTACATAGAAACTGTTAAATGTTTTGTACACTTGTAATTGATCAATGAATACTCTTGAGACAGTCGAAAATGGTACAAACGGCTCGTGAGTCGTAACTGATAAGCTTGAAACGGTTGTAACTGTCTGAACTACTCTGCACAGGATATCCTCATATGACAATACAAAGTTGCATACTAGCACGGCATAAATTCCGCTCATTAATATGGCTTAAAAAGAGAGAGCATATAAGTTGCATATTCACACGACATGATTTGATAAGAGTAGAGGTACTTACATGAATGTAAACGAAGAGTAGTAAGAGATGACCATAGATCTATACCATAAGTATCTCAGAATTTTCTCTTCCTGGAATCATTTTGAATCTGATATTATTTCATCATGGAGTTTTCTCGATCAATCTATCAATGCATTACAAAAATATCAATTAGAAGTGTTGCTCGTCATATGAGCCCTACTCGTCAAGAAAAGCTTCCTCCACCCGCGGCAAGGGAGCTGCAAGGATCAAGCTTGCAACTCAAGATGGAAACTCTCTCCTCAAGTTAATGCCTGATGAGTGGTATACAAACCTAGCATTAGGAGGCTGAGTGATTTTTTCTTTACAGCAAATTTGACCATTTCGAATTCCAGTAAACTCTTTTCCATTTAGCAAGAAATGTGAAAGGAAGACTAGCTGCTCTCTAACAATGCCTGGGGAGTTCCCGCAAGTATAGTGAGCATTTCTTGTAACTTAAAGAACAAAATTTCTTTCCAAACAATTTCCTGCAAAATATTATCTGCATAAGAAACCCTAAACTATACTCTCAAAATTCTAAACCGCAAAGGATTTACTCACAACTTTAATCAAATTATTGTATGATATCAGTAGGAAGCAAATGTTAGTAGATCGGATTTGCAGATATAGATAAATGATAAGTTTACTCTTAGAAGGGTTGTTTTGTGTGATTGTATGTTCCTCGACATTTCTTCTTACATAGAGGAGATCTTTACAGCCAAGAACCCTGTGTTTTCTTGGACAACTTTCATGCATAGAAATTCATACGACATGATAGCGTGTGAGTCAGATACACAAACCTGACAGTAGTCTATGACCCTCCTGAGCATAACTATCGTAGACACTTTCCTGGACAGAAAAAATTTGTGCGTTGGTTGCTAACAGTTGTAGCTGATGAACTACTGCGACCGATGACTGAAGAGTACGATCACCCAAGTCCTCCTTGCTCTCCCAATGCATCTTTCGGATGATTATTCACGATTCACTCATCTCAGACTTATTTTGTTACTCCTGTACATACAGGAACAACTCGAATCTCAAGTTTTGATGATATTCTTTGTTGCACTAGAGGTAGTATTCGTTTATTATTGGTGAATTTCTCCTAGGTTGCTCTAGGTGCTTGAAGATATCCTTGAATCGGTTAGTATATGCGATTGTGTTTCTCTCTGGACGTTACCTGATTTGTTGGAGATTAGTGTAGATCACTAGATCTGTTTGGATATCTTTGTATCGCTCTCTAAAGCGAGCTTTAACTTTTGTCCATTCTATAATACTTTTGATATCTAGATCATCCACAAACTCGGTAGCTTCACCTTGAAGTGTTAGCCGGAACCTTTTTAGCCACCAATCAGTAGTATCCAAAGTGTCTGAAGAGAACATATCGATAGTGTCCAAACCGATTTCAGCACTTTTTAGATGATAATCTGGTCAGATTGTGCTTTTGGTTCCGGTAAAAACTGAAATACCTCACAATGCTACTCGGACGATCTTCATGAGATCCTGATGGTGCCCTTAATAGCTGACCGTTGTTGCCATACTTGTTAGTACAAGTGCAGAAATGACGTTTAGCTGACCGGCTGATCAGCTAAACATTATAGGCGATCAAGATGTCGGAATGTGGACACTATGTGCTTGTTGTTTCTCACCGATGAAGATGAATGATACTAGTTGTAGAAAAGTCAAGAATAGGACAATTGAATTTATTCCTGTATTCTCATATGCATCCGAGTCATAGATAGTGTCCCGAGTATCATACCCATCGGATTAATCCCGTATAGATTTTTGTGAAAACTAAATGTAGTCCTGGTAGGTTGGAAAAAACCGGACTGTTAGCACTCATTTTGGATGAGAGGATTGTTGCCGTCACTGCTGTTGACAATCTTGGTAGATGATTCCTACCATCCCCAATGTGACTGATCTCATTCTGAGTCCTCTGGGTGTGCTTACAATCAAAGTTCCAATAGGTGTGCTCAAGGTTGTTGAACTAACCATCGAAGCATTGAATGCTGGAGTGGTGGAGCTACTAGTCCCATTTTCCAGGCCGCTCCTTGTCACCATGATTTCTGCGGGGTCATAGCAAAGATGCTCCTACTTGAATTTCTCCTAGTTTGGGCCCGTGCAATAGACTCTTGAGTTCCCCGTAGAGTTGACACTTGCAACTTTGACTGACGTTGAGTCATTCACAAAACAACACACTTGTGTTAATCAATTAGCAAGTTTCTCAGCATGGTTGTCAAATGTTAGCCTTTTGTTCAATATCTGGTAACCGTCTCCTTCATCGAGCTGGTAGATCTTCCTATCGATCCGGAATCGATATCACCAACTCGTTATGGGATCATTACTCGCACAACCCTGACTCTCAGAGAAGAATCTAGACTTGTACTGATTAACATCTTGAGAACCGGTACTTCTCGGTAACTTTTATCGAAGCTTAACCGGTTCTAATATACAAAATATCATATATTACATACATCAACTCAGTTTAATTACTATGATCAGACAAGAAAGGACACAGTAGATTTCAAAATGATTTCCAGTAAATCTTTACTTACATCTTTACACCTTTTGAATATCTCTTATAGCCTACCGATAGAGGATCTCCCGAAGACGGATCCACCTCACTCTAACACCTAAACCGGTGCACTCACAAATGCCTCGGGTCCTCTATCTAGGTCTAAGAGGAAAGAGATATCGGTAAGTTTTAGTGACGTTGATATCGGCTCATTGTATTCTTATATACCTAAAGGTTTTCTACCCCTACCGTTATCGATAATCTTATCGACTAATTCTAGTAGGTTACAGATCTTGTTATCTCAGAAACGCTACTCTTAGTGGTAGATCCGGTATCGTCCTACCATGATTAACTATACTCTAATTTCTTAACTCTAACTATGGTCCTAACAAATATACGGAAACAAAATAAAATATATTGAAAAGTTTGATGTTTTAAATTCTTACTAGATAGATACTTGGTAATGATATCTTCTACATACACGGAAAAACGTATATGTAGCCTAGATATGATATGATAAAAACAACGACATCACCCGTTTGTTATTTAAATTCTTTCTAGGTAGAAACCTTGTAAGATATCTTCTACACACTAGAAAAAAAATATAACTTTATAACTATATACACTTGAGAGTCCTATTTTAGACTTGTAAATGACTTGAATGATGTAATACTAGAAATGACTAGAAACGATATTTATGATAAATATGTTGTACAATCATACAAATGGTGGTGAGGACAAGTCACAATTTCTTCTTATGATTCTGAACTTACTTGTTCATGCTTGTCTACGTCTATGTAGCACTAGTTAGTGTAAATAAAATAGAATACGTAAAAGAAATCTTCTACACACGAGAAAAAAGTATTTCTATCAGAACCGCTTGATTCTCAACTTGGATAATTGTTTCTCTGTCATGGTAAACCTAAACCTAAGTTACTAAACAAAGAGAAGTGGTGGCGTCTGGTAAAAAATGCTCACCTCTCTCTTACAAGGAAGTTTGTCAAGACTTAGTTACACTCTGCATTCCAGTAACATAGTGGAAGAGATCATATTCACTAGATAGTATACACGGTGTATTCACCCATGTACACTAAAGTGTACATGGGTGTACATTAATTAACGTTCTAACCCTTCCGGCGAGAAGGGTTAGAACGTTAATTAATGTCCTCGAGAAATGATGAGTTCTGACATTTAATGTTTTGGACTTATAACCCCAGGGACGCATCAGTCTGCTCTTCACTTATGGGTTTTCTCCGGATGAGTTGGCTACTCCGGGACTGGTTAACATATAATATTTATGAAATAATTTAATAATTTATAATAGTTTATAAGAATAAATTTTTATAACACTTACACGTATTCTGATAAGAGAAAATGAAATTCACTGTACAAGACCGTGGGGGAGGATATTTATGTCGGGTACATGTCTTGTACAAGCGGGACACTGGTTTCACGCTGAAAAAGCATAGTGACGGATGTTCAGGAAAGGCTGACCTCGAGACGGGATACATTATCCAAGAAGTGTATCAGTGTCGAATGCAACTGCAAACCTCCAATGTGGCGGGATCTAGACTTACTTTTGGGGGTGGGAGTATACTTTTCAGAAATGAGAGAGACTCATTGGTTCTCTTATCAATTCCTCACGTCTGATATCTTTCCTGCTGCCACATCGGATATGAAGTGAAGGTCATGCAAATTAATGATTCAGAACAAGCTCTTAATGTTTACTATCGCCACATGAGGTTTAGTATGTGATGTTACTTGGTGCAAACTCTGGAGAAATGATAGTGGAAGAAAGATCTGGAGGCGAGTGAAACTTATAAGGAGGAGTATCATGTCATGCTCAGTTGTCAAAGCAAGTTCTAACACTTTTAGTGCTAGCATCTCATGATGGGTCATGTCTAGTATATGGATTGGTATAGTTTGGCACAACAGATCTCTAAGTGTCTTGGCATTGAAGAGAATGAAGGAAAATTCATACGTGAGGCTATAGACTCAAGACATTTCTTTTGGATGAAAGAGAAAGATCTATACGAGATAGGTGTGATCAGAAAAAGACGCATCATGGACTTGTTGGAGTGGATAGAATCTACTAGGAACAACATGGATGATAAAAAATCAAACAAAGTTCCGACAAGTATCTCAACTCAAAAGACACTTCCAATACCTGAGGTTCTACTCATTAGGTTTGATTATTTTCAATTTTTCTGAAACAGTCTTATGCTGGAATATGTTTCTTTATCTTTTCTCTAGGTTCTTTCAGCATTCTGTAATGTGTAGCAAGATATTAACTCGATTTCCAAATCTTCTTCTTATTCTTATTCAGATGGAGAGAACTGGTCTGGTGACGGAAAGCGTGGAGTTTTGGCCTCTTATGCATAGATTGTTATAAAACAAGAAAAAGGAAGATAGATGTTAAAGTGCGATCACCCTGTTGCTGATCGGGATCTTCTGGATGCTTACAAAGTGATCCGTGATTGGTATGAACTCTGCAAGAAGGACCCTGCACACGTCAAGTTCGTAAATTTGGACCTCAAGAAACAACCAGAGATTAGGGTAGAACTGTGAACGTTTCTCAAAGATAGATTACACTTACTACCGCAACTGCGATTCAGTGTCCTTTGATGAAACAGAGACATGACTTGCCTTTGAGACTAGATGACATATACATCACTTTTGTTACACACAGACAAGAGGAACGGAGAATACTCAAGAAACATCAGCTACTAGAAATCACATGCTCTTATGTTAGAGAACCAAAGTTAGTGAATACTCTCTCATGTAGAAAAGATATCAGTAAAGAGATTAGTAGACTCATCATCTTCCAAGAGGGGTTGTTATATAACCCATGGACAAGAGGTCAGTCATCAGTCATAGAGAGATGTGACAGAGGTTAATATACTAGAGGTGATTGTAGAGGTGATTGAACCTAGTAGGACTAAGGGTGACTGAAGTCTGACCTAGACATTATCTTTAACACCCCCTCTTGATGTCAATGGTACTGAATATACACCAAGTTCAAGTCTCCATTTTTGAAATCTGTCTGAAGATAAAGGCTTGATGAATATGTCAGCAGTTTGGTCATCATTTGTTATCCATTGAGTAACAACCTCTCCTGAAATTATTTTTTCTCTAATGAAGTGGACTTGCACTTCAATGTGCTTTGTTCTAGCATGGTGCACTGAATTTTTTGCCAGTGCTCTTGCACTCATGCTATCAGTTTAGATTACTGTTGGAGTGTCTTGGTTCACACCCAAATCTTCCAACATCCATCTTAGTCAAATGATCTCTCGTGCTGCATTACGATATTCTGCTTCAGAGGAAGATAAAGCAATAGTTGGCTGCTTTTTACATTGTCGAGTGATGGCACCTCCTCCAAGCATAAATGCAAATCCGGACATTGATTTACGATCTGAAGAATCGTCTGTCCAATCAGCATCTGTAAACCCGACAAGTCCAAGTGACTTATCTGAGCTATATCTGAGTCCATAACTAATAGTTCCTTTGAGGTAGTGCAAAACTCTCTTTGCTGCCCTCATATGAGTTATTGTGAGAGACTTCATATTCTGATTGAGTTTGCTGACTGCATACGAGATATCTGGTCTATTAGTGACAGTCAAGTAAATCAACTTCCCAATCAGTTTCTTGAATTCTGTTGCATCTGCACGCTCGTTATTAACAGAAGAACGTTGTCACTCCTTAGAGATAACCATGGGAGTAGGTGCAGACTTGCACTTCTCCATCTGAAAATCGTTAAGTATACTTTCTGTGTATCTTGCTTGAGTGAGGTACAACATGTCCTTATCTTCCAAAAACTGAACTCTGAGATAAAAGTTGAGAAGTCCTAGATCATTCATATCAAACTCTTGTAGTAAAGCTTGTTGAATCTTTTGTACTCTTCATTGATTACTTTCGGATATTATCATCATATCATCCACGTACAGTAATAATAGCACAATACCTTGAGAAGTAATCAAAACATAGAACTTTGGATCACCTCTAGTAGATGAGAAGCCTTGCTGCTTCAAGAAAGTGTCGATTCTTGTGTACCAAGCTCTTGGAGCTTGTTTGAGGCCATGCAATGTCTTATGTAGCTTGCACACTAATTGTTCACCTCCTCTATGAACAACAAATCCATGTGGTTGATGCAAGTATATGTCTTCTTGAAGAACCCCATTAAGAAATACATTCTTGACATCCATTTGTAGACATTTCCAACCATGCAGTTTTGCAAGGGCAGAAAAAATTTGAATGGAGTTGAGTTTTACCACAGGTGTGAAGGTCTCTTGAAAATCCTCTCCCGCAGTATGCAAGTAGCCTTTTGCAACAAGGCGAGCCTTGTATCTCTCAATAGATCCATCTGCATGTCCTTGATCTTATAAATCCACTTACAGCCATTGCTTTCCTGTTTGATGGAAGAGGTACTAGGCTCCATGTTTCATTTTTCAGTAATGCATCATATTTTTCCTCCATTGCACGTCTCCATTAATCTTTACTGAAAGCCTCCTCGAATGAAATAGTTTCTCCATCACCTTGACCTTCAGCCATGAGAAATAAATCCTCTACCTTGCAAGAACCGTCTTTATTCTGATGGGTCTCTTTGGTTGAGCAGCAAAATTCGAATCTGGAGTAGTCTGGTGTACCAAAGGCGAATCTGCTGTAGTTGAACCTGAATCAGTAACTTCAACTTGTGTAGGTGGTGGTTCTTGCTGAGCTTCTTCTCCATGATTCTCTGAAGTAGGTGTTAGGACTGAGAGAGGTGACAGATCAGAAATATGATGTTGTGAATTTGAGATGGAAGGACCTCTAAAAATACTACATCTTGACTGATAATGATATTTCTTGCAGCACTCAAGAGTCTGTATCCTTTTTCTCTTGCTGGATATCCTATGAATGTACAGATTTGGGATCTATCATCAAACTTTTGGAGCAATTTTTGAGGAGTTCTAGCATATGCTTTACAGCCAAAAATTTGTAGGTTAGAGAGGTCTGATTTCTTCCTTGTGAAAGCTTTGAAACAACATTTGTTGGATTTCTGTTCAGAAGGTAAACCGCAATATTCACAACTTCAGCCCAAAGATCTTTTGGAAGATCTTGCTCAATGAGAAGACTTCTTGTCATCTCCACAATAGTTCTATTCTTCCGCTCAACCACTCCATTTTGCTGAGACATGTATGCTGTAGTCAGCCCTCGTAGTATCCCCTTCTCAGCAAAATATTTGTAAGAAGCTTTAGAAGTGAACTCTCCTCTTCTATCACTTCGCAGACTCTTCACTAGCTGTCCAGTTTGTCATTCCACCATGTTAACAAACTGTTAAAGATGTGAGAGTGCTTCAAACTTTCTTAATAAGAAGAAAATCCAAATAGATCTTGAGAAATCATCAATAACCAGCATGAAGTACTTAGAACCTCCAAGCGAAATAGTCTTAGTAGGTCCACAAAGATTTGTATGTAGCAGCTGAAGGATTTCTGTTGCTCTTGTTGTAGTAAGTTTGAAGAACTTCCTTCGGGTCTACTTAGATTTGAGACAAACTTCACACGAGGTGTTAACAGGGAGCAGTATGAAATTACCAAGGGCCAAGTCCTCATGGAACAACTTTTGCATTTTCTGATAATGTAAGGTCCAAGTCAAAGATGCCACAATTAACTCTTATTTGTTACAACATCTAGAACTAGAGCAACCAAAGATAGGGCTTGTAATTCATACAAGTGACAAACCTTCAGTCTTGTGGCTACCATAGATCCTTGGTCGAGAATGGAACAACCTTGTGCATCAAATGAGAATTGAAATTCATTTGCAACAAATTTATCAACACTTAACAAATTGTGTTGATAACAGGTACAAACCAAACAACTCCAATGGTTCTGATCCGACTTGAAGGAAGCTTGATACGGATGTTCTCTTCTCTTTATCATCAACCAGTCATATCTCTGTTCCATTCAGATGATGAAAATCTTAGAACAACGCCTTCTTTGATGTGATGTGGTTCTGTGCTCCAAAATCAATCCATCATTGTTGGTCATGAATATCTGTATACAAACCTAAATTATGAAATAAACATTAATTTACTTACTTAATTAATCTAGTTGATATTATTGGGTTGTCAATCCTCGATTTCAGAATCGACGATGAGCAAGATCCTCGATTTTGGAATCGAGGTTCAACTCTTTTGACGTTTAACTAGATGATCTAGTTGCATCCGACCTTGTATGACCAAATCCTCGATTCCAGAATTGAAGTTCCAAAGATATCTTTGTGAATGCTGAACTAAGTGTAAATGTATATGTACATACCTTCACGATAATCGCTACATAAATGCTCAACCGCAGGTCTTTGAAAGAGATCAAGAAAATATAGGCAGCAAGGTCTGAGAGCTCTTCGATAAAGTCATGAGAGAGAGGGTTCACAACGCGGGAACAATTGAACGTTATTACAAAACCATGTGCGACGTAATATAAGTCCTTAAAAAAGATAAAAATGTAATATTATATATTGTTAGAATATAATGAAGATTAGTAAAAATTTATTGAAATAAACTTATATTACAACAAGAAAAAATACTAAAGGTTTTAAATGAAAGAATTAATTCAGAAAGAACAATCTAACTCGTCACATATTTAAGGGCACTTTAAGTTTTATCGTTGCAACAAGTGAATCTTTGTGATGAGATATTTGCTTTGATTTGAATATTTTTTCGTATAATAAATCCATATAGTGACACATCTACAGATTTAGCACTAAAAGTTAAAAAAGTAATGTTTATTGATTTTATAGACATTTAAAGCAATTATTAATCAAAAAGTTAAAAGCATTAATTTAATAATCAGTTTTATTTGAAGGGGGTGATAGAATCCTTAAATTATATAATAAAGATTTAATTATATTGTTAAAAATAATCTTTATAATATAATAAGATGTCAAAAAATAGAAAACGTTGCACATGATATATAAAGCACACGTTCAGTGTCCCCCGAGGTTCACAACAAGCTTTAACATCCGGAGGATGACCTTGACGAGCTTGTTCTTCCCGCACCAACAAATAAGAACTTCGTGGATGTGATGGAGAATGTGCAGAACATGAAGTTCATGAGAAGGAGCTGGTTTAAACCATTCCAAGGTTTGGCCGATAAGGAGGTGAAGGTCATCTTGCGAGTTGTTGCAGAAAAGAAGCTATAGATGAAGAAGGGTCCAAGGAATTCGTAAATTCTTGATGATATTGCGACCATTTACACATGGGTTAAGATTGAAGAGAGACTTTACAAGGAGATCCATCGTTACTTTTTAAGCACATGGTAACTTACAATGAGCAAAGAGGAACTCACCAATACATGGAAGATTGGAAAGAAAGAACTCAGAGAGTTAAGCAAGTTGATGCTGGAGAAGGACTTGGATACACTGAAAAGAAACAAGAAACTGACAGCGATACATGAAGATCCGAGAATAAGATCCAGGTTATCTGTGAAGCACATCGACCTTAGAAGAAGGAAATGTGAAAACAACCATTTGTTGTTAATGAGACTTCAAGTACTCTTGCAGTTTTGAATCCACCAGTAGCTACTCTGGACCTAACACACCTAGACCTCAAAGCATGGGAAGAACATGAGTTTGAGGTGATGTATACTAGAATTGTTGATATGTTCTCTAGTTTAGACAAGGTATCAATGGTTTGTCTGGTTTACATGCATCTGGGGGCTGCGGTGCAAAAATTGTTGACTTCTTTTGAGAAGTTTATCTCAAGGAATGATAAGTTCTCTATGCGCTACAATTAGTTATTATATGAGAATGACAAGGAGACTGGAAAACCTGAAGAGCTAGCTCAAAACCAACCTTTCCTTATGATGTACTTATTCATAACTTCAGGAACAACCCCTCCCAAGCAGATATTCCAGTCATAGTCAAAGGTTTCGCTTGTCTCCAAGACCAGTCTGGTTGACAAATATCTAAAGTAGTGTTCTTTGGCGAAAGATACAAAAGAAAATGTTGATGTTGCAGAGATCGAGCATATCAAAACTTTACATAGAGCACAGTTCTAGAATTTGACCGATGAAGATCCAAAGTTCAAGGAGAAAAAGATGTTGGTCCATCCATTCTGAAGTTGAAGGGTTATTGAGGAAGTTGAAGTCTTATTCTGAAATGGTTTGACCAATGAAGTCTGATTGTCGACATATTCACCAGAGGTGTTGGTTTACGAGTTGAGTTGCAGCTCATAAGACAGATCGTTGTGTTTCTTGCGAACCGATTCTTTAGTTCTTTCGTCTAGAGTCTTATTATCCATAGCTCAGAAACTTCACTAAGCTTTTTTTCTGGCACCCAAAGTCATAGCATACGGACAATTGGATGAAATTAGGAAGAAACTTATGGATGAAGATGTATGCAGATTGATATACTCCAAAGGAGGTTGTAGTCCTCGATGACAAACTTGACCTTAATGCAAAGAAGAGTCTCGGAAAAGAGGAAGCACATGGTAGTCAATGAGATGAAGGAATAGCTAGAGTGCTAAGCTCTGAGGCCTACGCACACGCTTGTGAAAATTATCACCATCATGGGAATTTGTTGCTAACAGGGATCCCTTTGAACCCTTATATGAATGAGGATAGTTAGTACCATAGCCAACCTAGTGACGATGACAACTGGTCAGATGAAGATGAACATGTGGCTGAAGAAGGGTACTAACAGGATGAAGAACAACATGTGAAGAAAAAAAGGTATTCACCAACATGTCGTGAATCTGTAGAGGAAGGAGAAAAGGAGAGAGGGTGGGTATGGAGGAGCACTGGGGAAGGTGAAGGTGGTGATGATGACAAATAAATAGCAGAAGATAAAGACGACAATGAAAAAAAGAGATAGGAAGGCTACGGCGAAGACGACGACGATGAAAAAGAAGAGTAAGAAGACATAAGTGACGACAACATTGATGAGGAAGATCAAGGAGATAGTGAGGACAAAAGTGAGGACGGTGACTACACCGATGAGACGGACGAGGGAGTAAGATTAACGTGTATTGGAAAGATTGATGTATAAACGATGACTAGATGAAGCTCGCATAGTTTGTTCTATACAAATACATGTAAGGGAATATGCGAAAAGAAAGAAAAACATGATTTATGTTTCTTAAGAATATTTACTTTTTCAACATGAGTGATGTCTCATATGTCGAGCGATAATTAATTAAATTTGACTTAAGTTACAGTTTTAATCCTCGATTATGCAATCAAGGAATAAGTTTGCGCTGATATTTTTCTAGGTAACCTCGACTTGAAATCGAGGTTATCAAGAAACTAGATGTCGTTGATAACATGGAGTCCATATTTGTTCGAAGACTTTAGCTAATCTACTGATTTTTGTTATTGTTGTGCGTCCTTAGGATGGATCCCTAGGATGCGTTCGATCGAGCTACAATGCTAGTTAAGAATTCATCTTCTCCTGATAAACTTGGTTTTATATTCAAAGGGGTTAGAAAATGAGTATGAGATTCAACCTATACCCAAACCTAGTGATGAGGTTGAGAGAACAATTATTGTCAAGTCTGCAAACACTAATCCTGATAAGGTTGAGAAGCTCAATCTCGATGCTTCTGATGTGGGTGTTGCTCTTGATGGAGGGGTCGAGAAAGCCAATGTTGTCCTTTCCGTTATTAACTCAAGACAACAAGCCAGCAAGAGAAACAGTTGATAGACAGTTCTAACCTTATTCTACATGTCTTTGGACACTCTTCCATTCTCGTTGGTGACTTTTCTGAACATCAGCTGACTTCTGATAAAGAGATAGAAGCCCACTGTGTTTCTCTTGAAGAAACGAAGCAACCTGAGCTTCAAAATATAAAACCAGAGGTTTTAGAAGCCATTCCGTCTCCTCTAGAGGCATAGCTCAATATAGGAGCTGTTCCATCTCCTCTAAGATGTAGACCACTGTAGAGGTGCAAGCAACTATAGGAGTGCTTCCATCTCTCATAGAGGCATAAGTCGATGTAGAGGCGGTAATATCTCATGTAGAGGCATCTTGCTCAGAAGAAGGCGAAGCTTGTCGTAGATAGCCAGAGGGCGATAATGGTGTGTGATAAATACTAAATTTAAACTAAATGTTTATGGAGATTGGTGTATATAGTAACTTGGAATATAACTTGTACGGGATTCATGATGTAACTTGAATATAACTTGGTTGGTTATTTGGAGTAATGGTATAGTAAAAGAGTACATCAGCTATTGGTTAAATTGACCATGTAGATATAATTGGAACTATATAACTTAAAAAATATAGTTAATATATGCTTGTACTGAGCTTGCAGATAAAGACATTCTTCGCGGACGGAAACATTAAAGAGAAAAATGTTCAAGCCATCAAAAAAGAAAATTCAGCTGTCACCATTCCAACAAGTGCTACTGGACCATCGACAGTAAGAGAAAACAAGGTGTCTAAGTTTGAACCAGCTACGAAGTACCTGCCGAGAAAACTACTTATATTCACGTTGGAATGGTTACTTCACCCGGCTGAGCTTTAACATTCTTGTGATCTGAACAAATCTTTTGTTGGTGGAACAGTTGAGAAATATGTTTCTTGGAAGTGACCTTTTGCTGATTGGTTTTTGCGGAGATGCTTTCGATATTTCGATGTAGCTTTTTGGCCTTATGATTTGAGAAACAATGTGAAGAACCAAGTTACTTTCTTTTTACTGAAGATGAACAATGGTGTCTTCAATTCATCCGGCGTAGAAGACATTGTTCGGTTATTTCTTTAGATAGAAGTAGAAATTTCAACCAAAGCTCGAAACTTGTTTATGTAAAGAACATCCGTTCTGTTTGGAAAAGATATATGAAATGTAACATGTATAATAATTTAGTCGTCGATGGCAATAATGAATCCTCACTATTCATCAATCCATCCAAAATCACATATAAATAACGAGAATGATGACTATCTATGTAGAATATTGTGGCTTTATTTAGAAAAACTTTCAACTAGTTTCATTGTCTCCTCGTAAATTCTCACTACTCTTTCAATTGATAGAAAAAGATATTGGAAAAATATATAGTGGAGAGCGACAAGTATAAATTTCCTCTTGGGTTACATGAAAGACAAATGTCGCAAATAATAAGAAGAGAAAAATTTGTTCTTGCTCACTTTTCATCATTAGATTCTTTAGACACATTGTTGGCTTTACCTTCATTGCAAATGTACCAAGGGGTCAGAGCTTGTGGTATGAGCGGAGGAACATCACCTTCAAATAGAGATGATCTTTTATAGGTTTAATGTTCTTGGAAAAGTTTACTTACAATTCTTTTATCCAGATGTAGTATAAATAGCATGATTAGTGGATTGAAGAGATACAATAATATATTTTTGTCAAATTTATATATTAATAAATAATTGATTGCATCATCATGGTTCTTTTTAATATAAATTTTTTTCTATTACGTGTAAATAGTACTATATTTGTTAATCTATGGAGAAATAGTAATTTTGCAAAATGAATGATAAAATATATAAAATAATTAAATTTCATGATAAAATATATAAAGTTATATGTAAAATTAATTCAGTGCTTAGACTTATAATCATTTATTTACGCATAGATTGATCAATTAATAATATTTGGTATTTATTGCATTTTGCAATCTAAATTATATAATGTAGGATCTAGGATATTGAATTAACTTTTGAACTTAGAATTGTCTGTTTGATTTATCGGTATATTGTGCAGAATTGATGATTTAATCGATTTGAATTTTGTAAAGGCGAATTGTTTATTTGTTTACAGATACATAGTGTAGAATCAAGGATATTGGTTTGATTTGCAAGTTTCAATGGTTTGATTTGCAAATTTGAATGAATTGTTTATTTGTTTACCGATACATAATGCAGAGTCAATGATACTGTAAAATTGTTGATATTGCAAAAATACTCAACATTTTGATTTGGATCTATGTTGATTATTGTTATAATATTATCAATATTGTGTGTTAGAATAGAAATTTAATGATTTTACTATATTATTTATTACAGATTATTTAAAGAATTAATTAATTAAGTTATTTTGATTTTTGGTTTATTTATTTATTTTGTATCTCAACTATATTTTTAAATTATAATCATTATTTAATTTTACATGTTAAATGAATATAAATCATCAATCATATCATATCATCAGTTTTGCTAATCAATTTTAATTTACGAAATTATCATAAATAAAGATCAAAATAAAAAGTAATCAACAGAATAGAGAAACATAAAAATATACTATGATTGTATTCGTCTTTGTTGTACAACAAAAGTTTGTCCATCTTTTAATAAATAAAAATTGACTAAAATATAAGGATTACATGTATACATATTACTTTCATGTTTTCATTTGTACACAGAGGGATAATGAACTTACAGTTGTGGAAGTAGAGTTTTTAATTATGAATACTAGATGAATCGACTGGAATATATGGACTTTTTCAAATCTCCAACTTGAACTTGTCATGAATTTGTTTCATATATTTCAAGTAACCGTTCTGGACGCGAGAATGTGAATGAATAGTGAGTACATTGATTGTTACGAAAAACTTCTTATAAATTTTCTTCTTTGTGAAATCTGTTGTGAAATTAATTGCGTAAATATTCTCTCTTCGATGCAAGAGGCAGTACTTAAATATAATAAATTCTTGCGTATTCTTCCTTGAATGAGCTCTCGCTACCGTTCGATCCCACTACCACGTGTTCTCTTCACAGCTAGAATAGCTCACAGTTCTAGTCTCAGTGCAGCAGTACTTTTCGTTTCCTCTGTCGTACCACCCCTTTCATGCTTTGTCGTGACCCTGATCGTTATTAGACTTTATCTGAATCATCCAAATAAGTAAGCAGGTTCGAAAATAGGTATCAAGCAAGCATGCATAAATCACCTACTCCATCTCTGATGGAGGAGGTATATGCATATTACCTTTAAATTTATGACCATACCTTTTGTTTTGGATGGGTTTGATGATAAATATATTATAGATATTATAGATATTATTATAAACTTCATACCTCGGTTGTTCTCTTGCACACTGTCTAAACGACAGTGCCCTGGGATGCACATTCGATCAACTTCGTCCAACTTTCGCTTCTTTTATTTATCGGATTTTTTAATATTATCTAAATTAGATATTAAATTATTATTATAAAGTGAGTTTATCTGTAACTGTTAAGTGACAACTAAGCTTAGAATTGTAGGCAGATCCAGACATAACCCAAAAGTGTTCAGTCGGAGGTAAGTTTTTGTTTGCCATAACGTGAACGCTTCTTATGTGTTGTCACTGCATCCATATCTTTGTTTGCTGAAAATAGATAAATAGGTTTTCTGAATGGGGAAGCGACCGAATTCACACGTTTGTAGTTCACGGAAGATTGCACTAATATCTTCTGAGATTCTAAAGCCGACTCAATTAACGACAAAATGATTGATTCAGGTCGAGCTCAAAAATTCATCTTGTTAATGGTGTGCTGCACCAGTTTTCAAATATATGGCCTGTTAATCAGTGCAACACAGACAAAGCGGAGAGCCGAAAGAAAGCATACAGACGAAGAAGCGGGGCCAGGCACTAGCATATAATTCTATATTTTCTACTTCTTATCAGCAGCTGCAGAGTGCAAGAATGCTGCTCAGTTTATATACACTGGATGTGACTGAGATAGGATTCAGAAAATCAAGAATGCAATTTATCCTTAGGAGAAAATATGATGATGATTGTGCTATGGCGTTGGAGATGCCTAATGTCCAGCTGAAATTAAAGGAATTGGGGGTCAACTCACGAGCGTTCACGATCGATCGTACCAGCGTCAAGATGTAGTGCACATAACAATGTAAGCTGCGGTCAACTGTACCCCACTAGCAGCGTTCGGCTTACGTGGCTTGCCTCTTGCCTCTTGAGTAACTGCAGCCGATTTCTTTGCATACAGTATGCGGCAATACATAAGGAGATAACGACCAGAGCAGAGCGGTCTGTGTCCGCGTGAGGCAAGCATGAGCCGAGCACGTGGAGATCCTCCGTTCCTTTCTTGTCATTTTAGCAGCTACCAGTTTGACACACTTTTAAACCTCTTAGACATGGGCTAATCACGAGGACGCACATATGAGATTCTCATACAAGGCCTAGGGTCGATCGAGAAAGTGCGCAATTAATTAATCACACTCACCAGCTTTCTGTTGAGTAGCAGATGAAGAGTACAGTTTGAACTGTGTAGGGTGAGAACTAGGGCCCAGCGCGCTAGATCTCTGTGCTTGCTGTGTAAAATTGGGCAGATTATCAAATTAAGCTTCACCCACCTCAAAACTGTTGACTCTAACGCCTCTAACTGTTTACTCTACTATTATGGTCAATCGTGTCTCAAGCGTGTTGTTCTCTTCGTTTGCTCCCCGGCTGGATAATCTGGAATGTGACATTCTGGGAAGCACTTTTTGAGCGTACGAAAAGGGTGAGCATGTACCTGTTTGGAGTGCTTCCATAGTGTACGGTATATGATCATGTACTGTAGCCGATGCTCTATGTCGTTCCTTGTAAGTCTACCACATCTCAAGTCATTTCCGTCACTCTTTGACAGCGGGAAAGGTTACTGGGAAGTTCACCGACTCACCTGGAAGAGGATCTACGGACACAGCGGCAGAGGCTCGACCGCAGGGAGACTTTCGGCTTTCTGCAGCCGAAGACTGCTTCCCGTATACACAGGCAGAAACAAGTTCTTTCTTAACACAGTTAATTACTGTACGTGCAGGGCTTAGCTCAGTTGGATATCAGATATGGTGTCCTCATTTGTTTAGATGGCGTCATTTGTTTTTAACTCTTTTATATACCTTTCAAGCAGTACGCAAAAGTTTTAGCTTGACCCATGTTCTTGAAGGGACCTACTGCGCATGCACATCTCAATATTGCGGCATGACGTCGTCGTCTAACAGACATTGTCAAGCATGAATTAGGGCCGATCACGACAGCCGACTATAATTTGGTTCTGATGTTTAATTTTATTCATGTATCTCTATCAACTGTTGATAACTTTTTCTGAGTATCGAGTTTCTCGGCAGTTTCAAGAGAGCTTGCTGAAGAAGGTTGAAGCTGCGGAAGTTACTCGGATCGGTTTTAATTAGAGTGGTGTGCTAATTTGTGCCGTGGTACGGAACCAGCCCCAGTGGAGATCCCACTTAGTGTTGGTCTCGCGGAACTCTCGTACTGTCTTCCAACTCGAGGGAGCCCGTGTCGAACGCATTGTTTCGCAAGACAGAAGGAGGAATACTCTATTCAAGGACGATCGCGACAAAACCGAGGAGAATGCATGATATGCTTGGACACATGCCCTGATGCGACAGTTGCTGTCTCTATCTGGGTACAATTCTAGCTCCCCGGTCGCTGCGGAGTGAAACAGTTGCAGGTTCTACACACTCTGCGCTAGCGCTCGATCGCCCAATTCAGTACTGCATTATGTTTATGACTTGACGCCTTAGAGAATTGTAGCTTCCATGACAGGATTGGACGGACGCCATGGACATGCATGTCCATGAAGTCCATGGGCAGAAAGTGCTGCCACGGACTTTGATCCGTTGCCCGAATGCAAGAAAAGCGCCGCCAGTTTCTACTCAATTCACTCTACGGGAGTTGACCCCGCCGGTGCTGCAGTGATCTTTTCGGTGGACCCTATTCTCCAGTGAGTATATAAACGCGGGGAGATAGAGATCCAGCAGCAGATTTGGGCTCGAGTTCCTGAGTGTTATGATCTGGAGTTGTTTGGTTTGGTTCGGTATCAGTGCCTCCACCAACAATGCTCGAGGCTCAGCCCGTGCTCGGTGATATATAAAGATCGAGTAAGTTCTCGTTGACAAGCAGAGTTGCCATATATGTACGACACCTGCTTATGGAAAACTCCGAATGACTCTGATTCTGTCGAGTGCTTTTGTAATTGTAGTTTAATATTGTTAACTACTTTGTTTATTATATACATTCTCGTTCTCTTCCCATGCATGCATACGGTCGAAAACGAGGAATCGATTCTGCACCGAAGAACTCTTTCTGTGACGAAGCTTGTACGCTGCATGCTGGTCTAAAACGTGGTCGATGGTAAATGTATGCAGGTCCGGATCCTACTAGTCGGCTCTTCTGAGCCGAAAGCTCAAGTTCCGGTCTTGTCACATCAATCGATCATCTATCTCTCTTACGCCAGCAGGTCTTAATTACACGATGGCAACATACCTGAAAGGAGCGTCTCAAGTGAGTTTAGCACTGCAAGTGCTGATAGCTGCAGCATTCGCATGGTGGTACCTCTTTTGGTTTCTGCAGCCAATTGAGAAAGCCAGACTCTGGCTACGAGAAGTGGATCCCAAAGTCAATTCTTCTTTTCTGGGAACAAGAGGTGAGCTTTTCCACATAAGACACTTGTGACAGTCTAAGATGATTGACAATGTAGTCTCGTGCATATATGATGATGACTAGCTTAAAGGAGAATAGTATGTGCTCCCTTGTCGATGGGCCTTTCCAAATCAGTTGAAGCAGAGTCTTGTAAAAGGAAGATGTATTGCATGGCCAGTGATTTTGGGAGCGAAACCTATAGCTACTTGCTTACTTGCATGCAGGTTCTACGTTTCTGCTGCAAATCTTACCTTTCATGGTCATTGCATTCCTGGGTTTCTTTGTAATTGAGCTCCGAAGACGAACCAAGAAGCCATCCCAGAGGTACGTGAGGTTTCATCAAACAGACTCTCATCCTCAATTATTCTTCTGTACGACACATAGAGTTCTGCAGATTTCTCTATTCCTCTGGAGTCCTGGAGATATCTCTGTCTAGTTTCCACTTTCAGTGTATATATGCAAAATGTCAACATATGTACTTAGGAGTTAGAGTTCACCCGACCGGCCTCTCTGTTAAAGTCGTGGTCCCATATCCCCTTCAGTTCTTCATCTCCCCCAACCTCCACCCTCCCTCCTCTCTTTCTCATCAACCGTTCATGAAAATAATCCTCCTTAAAATAGTACCATAAATAAATCCTATACTTTAACAATACTTTCCACCGAGTAAACTGTACATTCATGCGTATTTCGAAGTTTCCTGAACCTGAACTTGAGTTGTCTCTTGAACAGTGGAGAAAGCTCAACGAAGAAGCGCCAGATGGGCCTTTGGTCACAGCCAATGATTGTGAAGAGTCCTCTGGGAATGCTTCAACTTGCCGACATCATTTTCCTTGTGGCCATGGTGTTCCTCGTTGTGTGGTACATCACGAAAATGTCCGTGGATGCAGCTCGCGACATCGATAACACAAAACAGAAACCGGGCAGCCATAGCAGGTCTAACTTGAATCACTTTTCCTGTTTATTATCATACGGAATGTTCTTGCTTGCGATGGTTTGAATCAAAACCTAACGCGACACCAACTCTGTCTCATCAGATCTTCCAAGAAACTAGAATCAGTTGGAGTTTATCTAGGAAAGGCGGGTTTGATTCCGTTCGCTCTCCTCTGGATTCCGGTGTCCCGTGGATCCCCTATCCTTCGAGTCTGTGGAGTTCCCTTCGAACGTGCCGTCAAGTATCACACATGGCTTGGCTTGGTGACAGTCTGGTTGTACATAGTACATGGAATAGTCTTCATCGTCTACTTTCCTTACATCCATGAAGCTCATGAGGTATGATCACACACCTTTAGTCGTCGGTATCAGATGCATAAGATTCAAAAGCTCAAATGTGTCATCTGAACAAAACTTCACTGCTAGCCTGCTAATTCGAGTGGCGATTGCAAATGCAAGAGCAAATAGAGAGTGAAAAGTGAGCTTCATTGGCTGAAGAATTTTGAAGGGCTTAAATTTCTAGCTAATAAATTGGTTGTTGCAGCTATTGGCATGGCAACACACCGGGATAGCAAACTTTCCAGGCATAATTGCCCTCGCAGCCGGGGTGATCATGCTGGTCACAGCTTTAGAAACTGTGCGGAGAAACAACTTCAATATATTCTTCTTGGCCCACCATCTTTATCTGGTCTTCTTTCTTTTCTTCCTTTTCCACTGCCAATCTCAGATGGTCTACGTAGTAACTCCCATCTTGCTCTTCTTCCTCGATCGATTCATGCGTATGGTTCAATCACGGAAAGCTGTGGATGTACTTTCCACAAAGGTGCTTCCATCTGGTGCCATCGAGTTGAAATTCGCCAAGCCACAGAGTAAGAAAAACCTTTTTTTCTTCTTCTTGTGTGTTGTATATATGTTGTCCTGATCAGTAAGTTGTTACGTGTTAGGAAACATACACTGTCGGGATTGATAATGAGTATTACTGGCATAGTTCTCTAAGTACTCGAACAATCCATTACAGGTCTGGAATACAACGCTCTCAGTTTCATCTATGTGCTACTTCCAAAAGTGTCGCGGTTCGAGTGGCACCCTTTCAGCGTGGCATCCAGTCCTCTGGACAACACAAACCAAATCTGCATCTACATTAAGCCTTTGGGAGGTTACACTCAAACTATTCACGACTCCCTCATTGACACCAAGCAACACCAGGAAGCAGGAAAGTTGAAATGCCCATTCGGCTTCAAGCTGGCCCTTGAAGGACCCCATGGAGACGAATCAAACTTCTACTTGGAGTGAGTACCAAATCCTACCGATATATATCGTGCACCTTTAGGTGACTTTGATTTCATCATGATGCATGGCTTCATACGACCTCCTTACTACTTTCGTTTCACTGATCGATTCTCTTGGGGAATTACAGGTACCAGTCCCTGATTCTAGTTGCAGGAGGGATTGGCGTGACTCCGTTCCTCGCAATGATCCGAGATATCCTCTACAGGCACAAACTTGAGCAGAAAAATCTTCCGACATCCATCCAGTTGATAATCTGCGTGAAGAACCCGAAGGAGCTATGTATCTTGAACACGCTGAATCCTCATGAGATTCTCCCTGACTTCGAAGAACGAGTGCAGATCAATATCCACGCTTATGTTACAACCAAATCTCAACTCCCCAAAGACGAAGAGATGGATTTGTCTGAACCTGGTAAAGATGTTGTGCCGTATGAGCATTTCAGCTACACATATTTGAACGAGGCTCCAGTTCCTTACTACGGCCCTCCTCTGGAGGTCGTCCGCGGCATGTCATCCCTAGCTCTTACTGGGTCCAGCTCTTGGGTCGGAGCTTCTGTCTTTGGAACCCTCGTCGGATACCTCATCATCTGGGGTATTTTTGGGGAAACCTTCGTGGATAGCTCAACTACCAATTACGGTAAAGCCTTCATCTACTGCTTGGCCATAGCAGTAGCTGTCGTAGTATTTGGAGGAGGAGTGATGGCAGTTTGGGCCCATTTTGAAAGGAGAGCCTCGGCAAAATCGACATCTTCTCAAGTCGTAGCCCAGTCTATGCCTCCTTCGCCCGTTAACGATGAACAACTTTCAGCAGGTGGCTTGAACAGAAATTTTGGTGCCGAACATGCGGCATGGGAGGGCGATGTTACATTGGGGAAAAGACCAAACTGGAAAGGTACGACACAGACTAAATTATATTCGAACCTTTTGAATGACCTTCTTGTTTCTCATAGACGTCCACAGTGTCTTCTTGTGCCGCTGTTACTTATGAGCTATTGGGCCGTGTTTCAGAATTGTTCGGGGCATATGCGAAGCAGTACGAAGGCAAGAATGTGGGAGTGATTGTTTCCGGTGGCCAAGGAATGCAAGAGGATGTGGCAACAGAGTGTAAATATCATACTATTTCCGGTCAGCAAGCGGTCGGTTTCCTCTATCATTCTGTCAGCTTCGAGCTGTAAAGTCACGACGACATCCGATCCCGAACTTGGAGGGCACAAGAACCTTCAACCTCCTGGGCGACGAGTCAGAGCTCGAGTATGCGATGCACTACCTCCGATCTCTAGAAGCCTGTTACAGAAGCCAGATTATCTAGGAAGTTAATTACAAGCTTGTACAAATATAAAATACTTGATTAGAGAGCAGTACAGATTTGAATGATAAAAGTCAGCCAAGGGACTAGTTGCAGGGACTTGGAAGGAAACTGCAACGGTAGGCTTAGACCCTCTGCGGCATCGCTACGGAATTTCTTGATAGCATAACCGTAAACTTCCAATTGAGATGTGGATCCACTTCAAACCTGGAGAGTTATTGGATTCTTAAGTAGCTTCACAGACCACCAAAGACAAAAGGCAGACAGTGTGTAAATAAGTCGGAGTGTAGTTTTACTCTTTCGTCGACCGTCCAAAGTTCTGATATTGGTTACGGTTGTTCCCCCGTGAGAAGCTTATAAAACGAGACGGTCTTCACCAAGAGCCTCAATCAGGAGGACTGTGGAGAAGGTTCATAAATTTGTAAATTCCTCGTCGGACTCCCCTTTGTGATTAATTGTGCTGGTTTGGCAAAGACTTGCAGCCTATGCTCACTGGACACTGGACAGCGATGCTTATTTAACCGTCAAGCAGTGGTGTTAAATATAGAAAGAGAAGCTTCGGATGTATGACCGACGAAGAGGAGCACTGAGAAGTTATCTAACTTCAATATGCTAACCGGTCAACTAGATTATCCATTTTTGTGCCACTGGTGCCACACAGAAGCTAGAAGACGTACGAAAGAGAGATGAAGAATGTGATAGCATAGGCTTGATGATATACAAGAGGGACTTTTATCCTCAACAAGTTTGGTCGCAATTTATCACATTGTCATTGGCGAGGATAATCAAGTGTCTTGACGAGTAAGCGGCAGGACGGACTTCCAAGAGGGCGATATCAAAATGGAAGTGGTAAAGCAGTAGTTGCATTTAGTGTAAGTGTGAATTTGGAAGAATTCATGCTTGTTGGAGAAAAATGATTAGAATTCCTTCCTTCCAGAGGGCTTGCGCTTGAGCTGTTTGGTGCAACGAGTTCATTTCTGACCTCAAAGGCCTAAAGGCTCAAAGTAATCACATAAGGGATTTCAGAAGCTGAGAACAATCGTGCCAATTGGACCAGAGGGGAGGACGCATTGAGTATACAAAGGGAACAGAGGCGTCAAGGCGCGCATGGAGATTGGGTAACAGTTAGAGTTCGCTGCGACTATTATTTTCAATGGAACCTCTTAACTTACGATGAGGTTTTGTACAGTCCACCAGGAGTAAGAATCCAATCGCAAAGACACTAGTAAAAATGAGATTTTTTAAATGACAGTACAAATGATATATACTGTATTGTTTAAACCAACCTTTTAGGTAACCGTTATATCACAAAAGGTGTGTTTGTTCTGGCGTTGATGAAACAGAGCATTTTCATTTATTTGTATATAAATATTATTTGTTTTAATCATAACAAGTTGATGATATGAATTTAAATGATAGAAAGAATTATGCTGACTCATGAAACTATGATTTGTGTTCAGAATAATATTACTGTTTATGATGTTATTATAAATAATTATATAAAATATATGATATTATTATAAATAGTTATATAAAATATTAATGTCTTATCACCTTGTCATGTCATCACTATTTTGTTATCTAGAGTGACCATGTCACACGTGTGAATACACTATCACAACATGTCTCTCGTTATGTCACCTCTAACATCTCATCACAACATATCTCTTGCCATGTCATCTCTTGCGTCCCATCGCAACATATCTCTTGTCATGTTCTCTTTGCGCGTATCACAAGTCATGTCATCTCTTGCACCACGTGTAGATATGACATAAGAAGCTCTTAACTTACGAGGAGATTTGGCACCGTCCACCAAGAGTAAGAATCCAAGCGCACAGATCTAGAGGAAAGTATCAACGGGAATTTTTCAGATTATAGAATAACTCTGGAGGAAAATACTGTGCAGCGGTAGATAGCATGTGGAGTACAAGTGAAGCTCAATATGTTACAAAACTGAGAACTGTACTCCCAAGTCTCTCAGAATACAGAATTTATCTCCCACAACAGAATGCTACCAGTCTATTAGAACTGATAACAGATCAGCCTGTTAAAACTAATCAGAAGGAGAACTGAACAGAAATATTCCGAGATGAAATATGCACAGCTTTACTTAGACTTCAGAACTGGTACAGACAAAAAGGGCCTCCGACTCATGCTACTCTACAAAGAATGTGAGTTAATATACTATTGGTACATAACTGCTGTCACCTCAAAGTGACTTACCTAACTGCTACAGGTCACAGTGCTTCTCACGTCACAAGTCATGTCACAAGTCACCTCTTTCTTTTTTTACTTTTGTCTTTTTATCTTCCGCAGAGTTTTGATGTGACTCTCTAATGATATTTAACACCCTCCTTCATTAGAGCATCACTTCTTTCATTCCTAGTAAATCTTTGATATGTATAAACCTTAGCTTTGGTAAAGCTTTGGTAAAATATCAGCTAATTGATCTTCTGATGGACAATATTCCAGCTTGACTATCTTAGCTTCAATTTTCTCCCTTATATGATGTAACCTTGTCTCCAAACCTTTTGTTCTTTCTCTGATAACCCTATTTGTTAGCCAAGAACATTGCACTCTGATTATCCACATGTAATACTGTTGATCCAGATATCTTTTCTCTCATCTCCAGCAATAAATTCCTTAATCATATCAAGGTTATAGAACCATCACTAAGAGCAATGCATTTCAGCTTCCGTTGAAGACCTTGCTACTGTATTCTGCTTCTTGCTGCTCCAACTGATAATTTCACCAATTAATTTCATGTACAGATATTCTTCAATGGTATTATCAGCTGTTGTCTTCTCAAAACCACTTTCTTGTTCCATAGGTATTGCTGATGACTTGCAATCTTCCATCTGAAACCCTCCAAGTGTAGACTTTATGTATGCTTGTTGAGAAAGCATAATATAGTCATGCATCTGAAAGTAGCAACTATAGTTGCTATTTTGCTGAAATGATGAGTCCAAAAAAATGCCCCAGAAACTAAATATCAGATTATCAGAATCTTAAAACCTTAGCTTGAGCAACCTGTGCTCTGATACCATGTTACAAAACTGAGAACTGTACTCCCAAGTCTCTCAGAATACAGAATTTATCTCCCACAACAGAATGCTACCAGCCTATTAGAACTGATAACAGATCAGCCTGTTAAAACTAATCAGAAGGAGAACTGAACAGAAATATTCCGAGATGAAATATGCACAGCTTTACTTAGACTTCAGAACTGGTACAGACAGAAAGGACCTCCGACTCATGCTACTCTACAAAGAATGTGAGTTAATATACTATTGGTACATAACTGCTGTCACCTCAAAGTGACTTACCTAACTGCTACAGGTCACAGTGCTTCTCACGTCACAAGTCATGTCACAAGTCACCTCTTTCTTTTTTTACTTTTGTCTTTTTATCTTCCGCAGAGTTTTGATGTGACTCTCTAATGATATTTAACACAATAGTCCTTGTGACTCATAGCTGTGCTCTTGAAGCTCGACCTAGTAGGGAGTGTCAATGTTAAGTTGGAAGATTCTTCTTCGTTTGGAGAGCTTATGCACGCAAGTCATTAAAGAACACTCGATGATAAAACAACAAGTAACTTTATTTACTTGCCGTAACACGAGTCCGCGAGGATTTAGAAGACATAATATGGGCAGGAAGGGCTGAAGAGAACATCTCTTTTTAGAATCGTGGCACATCAGTGAGCTGACAGAATATGTGGTAGCCTTGATTGATTCTCTCGTTGCAGTACATTGCTTTTCTCTTGGACGCTGGAGGTACATCATTCTATTATTTAACCTTCAAAGGTTAGGTAAAATATTAAGCATGCCATCATATATTCATATATTTTCCAAGAATCGAACCTATTGTCATTGAGTAACTTCTATGGGTTTGGATCCGAACCCATAGCTTCATGCGGCTTTGGGTTTGGAAAGCAAGTGGATTTTTCTCTCTGGTTCGAAAGTATCGTACACGAGCAGAAGCCTTGGAGCACCGTCAGAATCTGAAGTTGATCCAGAAGAGATGAATTCTTTCTGTTACCGAGAGGACTAAATCTTTTCAGGCGGAAGGCAAGGAATGATCACTAGAAGGTGGAACTATTTCTCTGGAGTTCATAAAAGCTAAACGAGTGGAAGAATGAGTTCAAAATATAAAGCAAAGAGTTCAGTGTGCTCTACAGAGGGGACCATACAGGTTACCATCACAGTGTGCCCACGTAGGGAACTGGAGGGAAAGGAGTAAAGGGGATCTTCCGTCTTAAGGGCTCTAGCCATAGAGTAATTCTTGATAATTCTCTGAGAGACAACAAGGGGTAGAAAGAAAAAATTCCAAGGGGAAAACTCAGAGCTTATAGGGAAACTGTCTTTCCTTAAAACCTTATTTTCTTTTTCAGCCCTCATCTTCCACATATGAGAGTAGAAGAGAGAAATCTGCTAAGGGAAATAAGGATCTGGAAGAACTGTTTTCCTCCAGGAATTTCTGTTATCATAATTGCACTTAAAAACCAATATTCAAGGAGAGGGAGTTAGAAAGTTCTAAAAGGTTCTATGCTGGTTATTTTATTCAAGGTACACTAAACTCTGGTTGGAGGTTAACTCTCGATGTACAACTTACAGTCTAAACAAGATGACAGATTAATCAGAATTGATGACCAAGAAATAGGAACATACCTTCTGTGGGATAATTCATGCAAATGCCACTGTGGAAATGGTTGTTTCTTAACGTTAACAAAATCTAACATCACTTCTCAGATCACATTCATTAGAGGTTTTATACACAATCCTAGATACATTTATCATACCGATATAAACACAGTGACCGATTAAATAGGAAGAGTGACTGTGTTCCCGAATTTTCAGTGAAAAAAGAAATGATACCAGAGATAATATTATAGCAAAAGTGTGAAATCATGCAGATAGTTCACAAAGTTAAAACGATTTAAAAATAAAAAAAACCAAAAGTGAAATAAAAGTGAAAATCATCCATATTATGAAGTCGAGTACCAGACACCAGAACGGAGAAGTGATCATACATACGGAGAAATGATGATTTCTTCTCACCAAAACGTTTGACATTAGAACATGCTCTCGTCGTCCTAACTTGTAGTGGCATCGCGTTTCATATACCAACGTGTTTCAGAAAGGTTACTATTAACTCACTTTGGTTTAGCGTGGCGACATACTACGATAGAACAAGAGTAACTTTAAGGACAACGCGGTTTATTGAGACTAGAGTTAACACAGAAATGTTAGTACAGTCGATTCTTAACCATACTACGGTGGTGTGCAGTGAAGAAAGTATAATTCTAATGGAAGAAATATAACTTGAGGGGACAAACATCAGCAACCAGAGTTGTCAGAGTTGTCAGCAAAGACAATACGGAAAAACGTCAGTACAAGAGCATAATCGATGACAGCTGCGTGCATATGTGTCATAAAAGATAATAAAGTCTAGAGAAAAATGAAAAATATAATATGACAAAATTACCAATGTCACAAAAATGAAAACTTTATACAATAGTACATGAAAGCTAAATCTAGATCTCCAATCTTGCTGGTGTCTCTTGCTCAACAGAAGAGTCAACCCTATCCTCTACAGGTACACCATCGGAACATGCATCAGCAACATCGATACCTTCTTCAACAAAATAAATCAGATGACCTACCGACGGTGTAGAGCCAAGTTCATGAAGTTGGCATACTTCAGCGCAGTGCTCACCAGTATGTGAACCCGTTTATTTTGAAGTGACGTCAAAATCCGGAGGTACAGTGTCAATGCGCGAAACAATATATTGCTGACCTCCACAACTAAACAATGATGACCACGAAGAACAGAAGTAGCAGTTGATGTGCCATTTCTCATGAAAAGGTAAGAATCCAATCTTCTGGGTTGGAAAAATGATCCACGAACCACTGGATAAGTTTCATTGGCTTCTGGTAAGGGTCACCAACATGCCAGCATTGTTCACACCGTTTCTTCGGAACGGCGCAGACAACAAAAACATTCTGCCGAGCTTCTTGTGGCACAAAGTTGTACAGCTGTCGACGTCGTGTATCTCTGAAGTGGTGGTAATCAATGATTCAATGCTGAAATGCAAATGAAATCCAGTTACCTTCCACTTGACCTAGTAACAAAACGACAACACAAAAGTAGGAAGACAAACTAAAATGACAATAAAAACTGACAAATGATACATGTATCACTTCTCTATGTAGCCAAGAAATAAAACCAGCTAATGTTCAACAAAAAACATAGAGGAAGAAGAAGTGATACAAGTATCACTTGTCCATCAAGAAGCATTTGCAAAAAAAACTTGTCAAGTCACATACAAATTGCAAGCTCAAAACAAGAAAGGGTTGTAACATACCAAATGCTAATCTCTAGGTCAGCATTACACTTCTCCCGTAAAATATTTTCAACCATAGGTGCTTGAATATGGCTGTGAAAAAACAACTAAAAGCCGGAGACTTGAAGACGTCACTGAAGAAAACTCTTCCACCATTTTACAAAAATCATCTCAGCAAAGAAAAAATCATCATTTTCTACGCCGGCATCCGGAAATCATATGGAATATCTGCTACATCTAGAGTGTAGTCCTTCTTCAGAAGGAACTAAGAGAGCTTAAGATAGTCGTTTGTAAAGATGATCCACTACCTCATGTCTCTCCAAAGCACGCCTCTCCAAATCTTGTCTGGGATGCCAGAAGTTGACACTAGTAAGTCCTCATCATCCTCCTCTTCATCTTCATCCTCACTAGAATCCTTGTTTTTATGTCTCTTCTAGCTAGAACCCTTAATCTATAACATCAAGAGAAAACAAGTCAAGAACTTAACCAGTAAAACCTTTAAGAGAAAAATCAAGAGAAAACTCACTTTCACAAAAATCTAAGATCAACAAGAACCCAAAAAACTTACGTGGTCTCTCAAAGACGACGAGAAATCCTCTAGATGCTCCGCCGTAGTTTCCTCCAGAAACTCCTCAAGATACGTCCTTCAATCAGGAATACTGAAAAGCTTCATGGACAAATGCTGAATATTAGAAAGCTCTTTTATCTTGGTCACCTCCTTAGATATGTCAGACAAAGAAAGCTCCTTCAAAATGACATATTTAAGAAGACGGATGACATTAACTTCTTTCTTGATACTCTGAAGGCATCTCCACTCGACGAGTCTGATTTCATCAGCAAGCTTTTGGATCTTGGTAGGAGGTTCTTTCTGCGCATCTTTTTCTTGATTGGAGAAAGAACAACTTTCTTTTAAGCTCCAAGTTTGTATGCATGCTGAAAATACTATCTTACAGCGACCATATAGGATTTTGTCGAAAGATCAATTGAAAAATGATGTCGTGCTTCTGAACACTCTTCTGGTCACCTTCGGCAAAATCAGATAAGGAACACTCGCTTATGAAGTGAAGCGTCTCTCTTCTTCTCGCCATCCTCCATGAATATCTTATGACAAGTACTGATCCTGTCAATTATAGTCAGGTTCTTCCTGTACTCTTGGTCCAAATTATGCTCCCAAGCAAGAGTCTAGACATCCCCGGAATCACAACCAAAGAAGACTCAACACTCGCACTTCAAAGAATTATCACTAACGTATGTGTTGTAAAGTTCTTTGCAAGCATGTGCCCCATGATTACCTCCAGCAAGATAATAACTGCAAGAAGAAGGAAGTTGTTTACAACTGTTGTAAGTCAAAAATAGATTTAAGCGAAGGTTTCAAGGAAGTGAAAAATTTACAACGATGAACGAGAAGGTCGAAAGGGATCACTTCTCTTCAGACGCAAACAAGAGAGAAATAATACCGATATCAGAAAGCTACATGCAAACCTCTACACATAAGATTTTAGAAGGATAGCGAAGGATAAAGATTACTTACTGATTTACAAACTTCATCCTATTCCAGTCGAACTCATCTCTATTTGAGCAATCATCGATATCAACAATGACGTCAAAAAGAGTAACAAGAGTGCGATGATTCTATCACTTAAGAATCTTGATATTGTCAATATGAATGAGCTCGATCTCTCGTGTTTCAAGATTCTTATGATCAAAAAGCAAATCCTTCTTAAACTTCTCTATTTGTATGTCAAGGAAGTAGAACTGAGTGACGTCAATAATGATGATCTGCTTTGAAAAGCGACATTTCTTGTATAGATGCTCCAACCGTCGCTTACAATCATCAGTATCCAAAACATCCTCCTAGAGTACACAATTTTACGTCATTGTCAATGTCCGTATAATCTCTTTCTGAGGTTCCTCACCATTGACAGAACCACCATCTCCGCTCGTGCGTGTAGCATCGTTCAGTGACATAGTGCATGTGGTCATGGTGAGTTTGGAGATCTCTTTGGTCTTTTTCTTCGGTCGGCTATAAGAGGTACCAGCAGGAGGATTTGTTGACGAAGGAGTGGTACTCTTGCTCTTCTACTGAGATCTTCAACAATCAATTCAAAAAGGGCTTTCCGTAACGGTCCTCGTGGCTAATAGAAATAAGTCCTAAACCTTGTCGACATTCTACTTAATGAGGGTGGTGATATGATGTTTAAGATGTAGAACAAGAAATGGTAATTAAAGTGGAGAAAATGAGACATGAGAGGCAAGAAGTGAAGAGGTATATGTTAGATATAAAATTAAAACAAACTTACCTTCAGGGGATGTCAACAAAGTGATGACAACGTTGAACAATGTTTATCCTCCTTGTCAGAAGAGCACTGGCTCCAAGAGAATATAATAAGACCGAGGGTGAAAATACAGAAACCAAAAGAAATACCGACACAAAAAAACGACTAGTATGTATGATCATCATTTTCAGCAACTGCGATGGATGCAAGACACCACGAGCATCATAGGCACGAGCGTTCTTGGCTTGTGACATAAGAAATGTTGTAGGGACATAAATAGCTTGATGTAAGCTCAGTGTATCTTTACATAACAATGGCTCTTCGTAGAGATAAACGAAGTCCTCCTTCTCGACCAGACGTCAAAAGTCATCCATGCACTTCTAGATTTGAGCTACATGTCTCGAGCAATAGGTGTGAGGTGTACATCACTAACTTGGAAAATGAGAAACAAGGAGTTATTAGAGAAACAAAGAGGATAGAAACTCGAACTGAGAAAAAAGAAAAATGAGAGTATTGTTAAGTGTACAACTTCCTCGCGCTTTGAGAGAAATGATACAAGTATCACTTCTCTTAGAAACACAACTCTCTCACAAAGAGCAACGTTACACGGAGTAGGTAAACAAGCATCAGTGACAAGTGGAGTTTTCACGTGGACGAAGAAGTATGGTTGAGTATGAAAAACTTCATCCTTTTGGAAGGAATGTCGAGGAAGTTCCCATCAAAGTTTACGGGACCATTTGCGATTGTCAAGAATCTACATGAAGATGTCTATACTTTAAAATTTCCTATCAAATGACAATTGCATCCGATCTTCTTTGTTCTTTTACTGAAGAAGTACTTGAAGGATGATTTGTGACCGGAGCACAAACAAGTTCTCAACCTTCAACATGATGTCATGCAAGTGAAGCAAAATATGAGGTAGATATTATTTTGTGATCATGATGTAATGTAACAACCCAGAGAAACCAAATGTATCAGAAATAGTAAATTAAGGATCGTTCTCACGAAGATACAATTAACAATTACACAAATTATAGTACAACAACGTCACAATAGTAATTCTAGAAGTTTTCTGTTATTCTCACGGAATTGAATAATATCCGGATGAGAGTTTAAGTTTGACAAAGAACCAAACCCAAGCACAACCTGATAAATTGAATACAAACAACAATGAAATAGTTCTTGATCAAAGACCCTTCCAACAATACAGATAAAAGATTCGAGAAGACAAAGAGGTGAATGAATGAAGAATGCAAAATACTGTTGAACTGTTACTAGTCTTCTTTTGAAAAGACAGAAGAACACAAACTTCACAATAAGACTTCAAGAATAAGCCCCTACTCTTCCTAAGAAGTGTTGTTCCAACTAAATCCTCTATCTTAAAGACCCACTCTTATTTGAAGAAAGCCGTCTTCAAGAAGAAGCAACCATCTTCCAAACTCTCCTTACAATTTAACTCACTCTTTTCATCGTCGCAGTAACAGATTTGTTCTCAGATCTTCGCCATCTTTAATTCACGTACCACAATCTGCTCTTCGTCGAAGATTATTCGCCGAAGTCTATCTACGAAGGTCTTCGTCACTCAGATTTACTCCTGCGACAACAAACTCTGAATATTCGAAGGAAATCATCTTCGCCCAAATCATTCACAACAATTGCTCCGCACTTTTGAGAAATGTAAATTAATTAATAAAGAACTGAAATCTTGGAAAAATGCACATCTTCAAAAGGTCGGGTCCCTTATATACTCTATCTTCTTAACCTAACTACTTTTCTTCCTATGAAGGTGGAAGACCTTCACTACCCTACGATATATCTTCATCTTCGCTGAATCTACAATCCTAAGCCTAACTATGCTCTGAACTCTTCTAACTGAACCTTTACGTTCACTCGTATCTCCTCTAACTCCCTATCTACTTTCTGCCGAACACGAGAAAGGCGAGCTTTCACACCATCGGGGTTCGTGTCTGCTTGTACTACCTCCACCTTCAACGCTCACAGACGATCGAGTTCCTCCGAATCTAACCCCGAAGTCACGTACGCGGACAACACTAACATCAACTTCTTCCGAAGGTCTTCAGACTCTTCTACCTTCGTCCGAAGATCTTTCTTCTCTTTATTGAGCTCTGAAACTGTAACTTGGAACTCTTCACGACTTCGCTGCAAGTCCGCCTTCTGATTTGACAACTCCTGAAGTCGATTGGAGAAGCTCTTCGTCGAAGTCTTCAACTCTTCCTCAGAATCCATGTCACCTTTCGGTAAGGTAGTCTGCCATAACCTGCTCTTACTTCGTAGTGCTCCTTTATGAATTCTACTAACTACTCTTGTATAGACTGCTCTTAAGAAGTTCATTCTTAAGAAGTCTTCCTTCTCTTCATCTTCTATCTACAGAAATCTTCCTGCGAAAGTTTTCTTCCGAAGACTTCCCTTTCTTGAGAATTCTCTTCTTCCGAAGACTCTTCTTAAGAAGGCTCTTCTCTTCACAACTGATCTTCTTCACTAAAACTAAACTATTCTTCTTCTAACTTCATTATTTCTTCTACGAACATCTACATTTCAAGCATATTCTATCAAGAATCGAAAAAGTGAGCTCTACATGTAAATCCATCAAAAGAAGGTTGGTAAAATGACGTGGATACCATTTGAAGAAAGTAACTTGGGTGCTAGACGAAGATCTAGAACATGCAAACGAAGTACTAGGCCTCTTCAAATGATGACAATAAGACGTTAACGAGATGAGGACATTTCTTTCCAATAGCAACTTAAGGCGATTTGGACTGATGGATTTTGTAGCTTTGCTTGTATTTTGTAGAAATAAAGAGTTTGTTTCTAAAAAATTATCTAAATGTATATTAGTAATGCATGGCTATGACTAGTTCTGATCAGATGCATAAGATGTTCTCAAGAGGAGGACCAAAGTGCACTCAACGGAAACGAGTTGGTTTGGATAAGTATTCAAATCAAGACTTAGGTTTGTTGACAAAGCACATGTGAATAGTTTACACTTGTCTTAGGACTTTGGTCTGATCTTGTGTTGTACTTTCCTAACTGCAAGGTACACTTAGTCTCACGTCTAAGTCAAATCAAGTTGCGACCAAAAAGTGAACTTCAAGAGATCAAGTAAGTAGGTGTCAATACTTATAACTTAGCAAGTTAGAGTTTTAAGTAGAATGTTTAAAATTTGTCAACTAGTTTTATCTACGAGTGACCAAAGGGATTAGGCTTCTCCGAGACTAGTTGGAATTTTTCTAAGTGTTCTAGTGAGAACTTAAGGCTCAAGCCAAGAAGAGAATTGTGGATTAGCTACTTGAATGCAATTTTGAGGTCAAGGGATTAACAACCCATTTCGAACTTGGTGTTAACTTAAGGATTATTGTTGATGAGAGCATCAACCTCCAAAGTGGAAGTGAATGTCGTGACCTTCAATCTCAAGATCGGCGTAAACATGAACAACAGAACCCTAATGGACTTGTGTTAGGTTGTGAACATTGCAAGTAGGGCTTAACAACTTGACCGAGAAGTAAAGAATAGATGAATCTTAAGTGGTTCCTTGAACCAAGGTTGCAACCTCGGTGAAGACGTTGTCGTGTTGTACATGGGTCTGTACAGTGAAAACTAGTTGCAAGGAGATCTTTTCTTTGTTGTGTAAAGGAAGCTGCCCTGCAGCTTAACAAGCTAGGCAGGAGCTAAGCTGGGGCCATGCTTGACAAGCTGCCCCCTAGCTTGGGTTGGAGTATCACCCCTAAGGGAGTCGAAAGACACCAGGATGTAAACCTCGACGAGGAGAGCGACCTCATGCTTCTAGTTTTGACAGAAAGTGTTTTAAGCAATAGTTAGTACGAGTTTTAGGCTGTGAAATATGTGAAAGAGGGAAATCCGTCGATTCTGGCTCGAGACTCGAACTCAGAGTCTGATAGCGTGGGTGTGTAGGTGTTCCTGAATACTATAGTTTTGACTCCTTATTCATTAAAAATGGAGTTGTATAGAGAAGTTAGCACAGAAAAAGCTAGTAAAGACTTTATAGGAAAATTTCCTTAGTAAGGCATATGTACAGACTGTAAAAGCTTTTTGAACGGAACCAAAGGCCATCCCAGTGATAGGGCGCCTGCCTAGGAGGGAAGTGGTCTCAGGATCAATCCCTCCTGGCCTCTGGTTCCTATTCTAGCATGTTGGCCTCCCGAATAGGAGTCTATGTTGAGTATTCAGCCATGTCCTGTATACCTAGGGGCGGGAGACCGATATCTCCCTTAATCGTGGGCTTCCTGGCCTAAGCCTCCGCATGCCATCCTGAATATACTATGGGAGATACCTGGTGCGCATATGGGGGAGCTGTAAGCCCTGTGGGGCAGCCTCATAAGTGTAGGGGCTTCGGCCTACATTGGATGGCTTGTAGTATATTCAGGATGGCATCAAGAGCACAGGAAACTTTTGCTAAATAGTTAAATAATCATCGAGTAGGCTTGCGATGGAGAATGAGGTTATGTGAACCTTTATTAGTGTAGGGGTAGAGTTTGTGGAGACAACTGTGAAACTTGTATTAAAAAGGGGCCAACTTTGAAAAAAATGCTATGTACGCATAAGGACAGCAAGGGGGCAGCTTAAGCTAGGGCCCTGCTTGTGATAAGTGACTGCACTTATAAGGACAGCAGGGGGCAGCTTAAGATGGGGCCTTAACTTTTAGGTTTAATACCTGTGGCGGCTGGAGATCGGGGACACTTTTTCAAAGGAGTTTTCTGAGAGAACTGAAGCGGAAGGAGGAGGATTAGGGATTGGGGGTTGAGGACACGCAGGAAAAGCTAGGAGGCTGGAGAAGGTCAAATTGCTCACAGATTGAATTGGGAGAGCATCGTAAGAGAGAGGAGTAGGAGTTTTAGGCTTGGACGTTGTTTAAATAAACTGTTCTGGAGAGAAATTACTCTCAAGAGACAGTTCTATTGAGAGAGATCGTCTGGAAATCTATGGGAGACTTTTGAGCGACGTTGGATCAGATTTCTGAGAGTTTTAGTTGGGGCAAGGAGAGGAATAAGATTCAGGGGCCTGAATTTCTCTATTAGGTTCAGATTGAGACGTATAGGGTAGACTTTTGGCTTGATGGATGAAGAGAGGTGCGTAGGAGAGGAAGAGAGAGATTTTCTGTACAGTTGGAGAAATTGGTGGTGCAGACGACATTGTAATAAAGTTAATTGAATCTTGAGAGATCCATCTGTGTACCCAAGGTGTGTTTGAGTGTTTGTTTTTGTAATTGATAGACGCAAGAAGCAGGATTTTGGTGATCTCATCATCAGCGGCTACTTGTCTTTCTCTTCTGGTCGTTTTCTTGGATCGATCACAGTCAAGAGGTCCGCCCTCCCCAAGAAAGACTCTCGCTCCGACATCTGGTGCTTCCACTGAGAGAAATTGGGGTGATCGATTTGGAGAATTGGCTAGATTGGGTTGAAAATGGATCACAGTGCTGCTGTACAAGGGGTGGCTGCTGCTCAAGGTGCTCATGTTCAAGGAAATCCTGGTCAGGATGGAGTTGGTTCTCAAGGAGGACCTACGGTGGTTCCAACAGCAGCAGCACAGCCTGCCATAGACACATCTCAGATTCTTCAGGCGTTGGCTGCCTTGATTCAACAACAGCCTGCAGTTGGAGGAGGTGAGCAGAAATCCACGAAGGCGTTACAAGCAGTTGTTGGTCGATGTGGATGATTTGATGGGAGAGATGTTACTAGGTACCTGCGGGAGTATGTAGGTGAGATGGAGTTGGTCAGAGCACCTGAAGTTGAGGTAATTCTAAGCTTTGAGTTGACTGTTGTCCCTGAACTGAGAGAGAAGGTTAGAGTTTTACAGAGAAGACATTTAGGTGGGTGGACTCTGTTTGAACGTGCACTGAGAGAAGAGTTTCTAGAAGAGGACTCTGAAAGAGTCACTAGAAGAACTCTCATGGATTGGATAGAGCGTCAGCCTGGACGTTCCATGGGATTGAATGAGGTAATTTGTGAGTTTGAGAAGAGGTATTCTCAGCTTTCTAGTCTAGAGAGGTTGACGCTGGATGCTAGGAAGACGGAGTTGTTTTTGGGGGCTCTGGATGAGTTAACAGCAGATAGACTTTGCTTCATGTTGGCTGATCGAGGAGCTGAAGGAGGAGTTACATCTGATTGGAGGAGAGTGGAGGAAGCGGTATCTACTCTTGCTAGGCAACGTCGTGGTAGGATGGTGTTGCAGCTAGAGACCTTGCCAGAGCAGAGAGTAGCTCCTCATGTTCTTGTAGCTCCTCCTGCAATACCTCAAGCACCTATTGTGATTCCTCAAGCACCTATAGTGGTTCCCCAAGTGGTTCCTCAAGCGCCTGTAGTACCTATCCCAGCACAGAGAGGACCTAGACAGCAGCAGCGACCTGTTGAGAATCGAAATCAACATAACTTGATAGAAGAACTCACTCAACAGCTGAGAGATTTGAGGGTTGAGATGGCAGACCTGAGAAGAGATCAACGACCGGTTGCACCAGGTGCTCGACCTATAGGTGGAACCTTTACCAGGAGATGTATTTGGTGCGATAGTCCAGATCATCTCAGAGGAGACTGTCAAGACTTGGCGGTTGCCTTGCGAGAGGGCGTAGTCAACTATCAGAACAACAGGTTGTATCTAACCGCCACTGGACAGCCTCTGAACACGTATTTTGGGAGAGGAGGAATGAGGAGTTCTCTTCCAGCACTTACTGGTGCGAATACTACAGCGATGACTGCGGGTTCTGCGGAGGCTGATGTATATATTGGGAGAGTTGAGGTGCGCTCTAATCCAACTATGGTTGAGCAGGCTGTTGAGGTTCCGGTTGAAATGATGAAGAGAGGTGCTGAAAGCATTAGGAGAGCTACTGGATGGAGAGACCCAGTAGATGCAACTTCTATTCGAGCGTTTTTAGAGACGAGTGGTGAACAAGATGCCATGATCGAAGACAAAAGAAGACGGGACGCTTCTGATTTAGATGCAGGAGTACCAGAGGACAGTGACCGTCGGAGGGTTACAAGGAGGAGAGCAGCTGAACCATCACCATCTGTACCAGCTGGAAGATTTCCTGCTACAGAGGATATACCTTCTACTTCTACAACTCCACCACCTGCAGTAGATCCTATGGAAGGTGTGCAGGATTTGCCACAGGAGACTACTGCTGCAGATAGAGTACGAGGGAAGAGGTTTACAGCGCAGGAGAAGGGAAAAGCTCCAGCTTACAAGTTAGCGGCAGACATCGAAACAACAACAGACTTGCGTGCTGTTCTACAGCAATGCATTTTGGATGCTAGAGTTGAGTTTACTCTTCGTGAAGTGCTTGGTA
The DNA here is from genome assembly GCA_036924285.1 of Asterella californica. NCBI lineage: Eukaryota > Viridiplantae > Streptophyta > Marchantiopsida > Marchantiales > Aytoniaceae > Asterella > Asterella californica. The sequence goes on along the minus strand of JAYKYS010000001.1, from coordinate 17,101,876 downwards.
TCGCAAAGAGAGAGTTTCATGAGTTGATAATAGACATCATGAAGAGAAAGAGACAGGTATTGACTGAACAAGTAAGTAGTCAGATGGTTGGAGCAGTAGATGCTATTGGTGTTGATCAGTTCGGAGATGATAAGTATGAGGCATGGGTTGCTGGTCCCGCTGTTATTGAGAATGAAGACGAAGAGTTTGAAGAGGATAGGTCGAGCGCAGACGGCGATTTCAAAGAGAAGCACTGGGCAAGAGCGACAACAGAGACGCAGGTTCGGCTTGGAGGACTTTCTGAACCAGTACCTGCACTTGTGGATCACGAGTCGGAGATCAACATCATTTCCAAGGAGGTGTATGAGAAGGGGCAGTGGCCAATCGAAAGGAATCATGGTTGGGTACTTCGTGCAGCAAATAATCAAAAGGGTGAGTTGTACGGAGCTTGTCACAATATGCGTGTAAAGATTGGGGATGTAGAGGTTGATCAGCATTTCTTTGTACAGTCATCTGCCTCCTATCCTGTCATACTGGGCCAACCATACATCACCGCTGTTCGGATGGAGACAAAGGTGATGAACGATGGGTCTCATTATGCTAGAGTTCGGAGTCCGGATGACAAGTACTCAGTACAGTTTTTGACGGTTCGTTCAAGACATGAGCGGAACAGACAAACCCTTAGAGATTCTCAGACGAAGAGATGTAAGGTTTTTCGCAACCCACTCCTGTAGGGCGGGAAGACAAGGGTGTAGAACCTACTGTTGAGGTCCCGTCAGAGTTGGAAGCGAGACATGTACAAAGGTCTGGATACATGTGTGGTGTACAGAGTTGGCAGTCTGGATTGGTGATGTTTGAGGCAGATGGGTTGAGCCGATTTACAAGAGTTGAAGATATGGAGGAAAATTCAAAAAGATGGATGGTGAAACAGGTATCAGGGTTGTGGCGTGTAGGAGTTCTATCTGAAGACGAAGTGGTTTCTGGGTTGTTTGAAGAGTTTATGTCTGTACAGTCAGCTGTTGGTTGGTTAGACAGTGTGAGTAGATTGATGGAGGGGAAAAATAGTGTGGTGGTGATCCCTATCCACTCTCGATGCATATATGAGGAGATTGCTACATACCTGCAGTTCTTTCCTCATCCGATGCAGAATAATGAAGGGAGAGAAGCAAGTTGTTGGTGTGCACTCCCTCAGGAAGCAGATGTCCATGCAAAGTACAAATCTGTACTGAGAAAGGTAAGACCGGTAGCAGCTCAACTACCTGTTAACTCCCAGCAGCAAGTACAGTTAGTGGGGAATGAACCTATATTGCGTGATCATAGACGAGTAGGGCACCAGTTTACTGAGGAGACATTGAAGGAGCTCCAGATAGGAGGGGGTGATTTCTTGACTGAGGTCGAGAAGATAGTGTTTGAACATATGATAGTGAAGCATGATAAAGCATTCTCTTTTTCACCAGAAGAGATAGGTTGTGTGGACCCAAAGGTTATAGCGCCTATGGTTATATTTACAATCCCTCATGTGTCTTGGGATCTGAAACCGATCCCAGTTCCTCGTGCTTTGTTGCCTAAACTCATCGAGTTGTTGAAAGAGAAGGTACAGATGGGGATACTTGAGCCGTCCATGGGGCCATATTCTAGCAGATGGTTCATTGTACCCAAGAAGTCAGGAGCTTTGCGTTTTATTCAAGACCTAGAGCCTGCGAATAACGTAACCATTCGTAACGTTGGGACGGGTCCTGTGATTGAAGAGGTAGCAGAGGCATTTGCAGGGAGAGCTATCTATTCAATAGGAGATCTATATTCTGGTTATGATCAGTTCCAGCTGGCTGTGGAGAGTAGAGATTTAACTACTATGCGTACGCCCCTGGGATTGATACGGATGTGTACTCTTCCACAAGGAGCAACGAACTCGGTGGCTCATATGCAAAAATGCGATGCACAAGGTACTAAGGGAGTTTGTGCCTGATGTTATCATTCCATTTCTAGATGATATTCCTATAAAGGGCTGCGCGATTGAAGACAAGGATGAAGCAATACTTGCGAATGGGTGTAGAAGGTTTGTTGCGGATCATATCAGGGATGTAGAACGTATCTTGACTCGCTTGGAGGAGGTACATCTCACCCTATCGGGAGCTAAGTCCAAGTTTGGTGTGTCTGAGATTTTAGTGGTTGGACATCTGTGTGGAGCTTTTGGAAGGCGACCAAACCCGGAGAAGGTTGAAGCCATAGCTAGGATGGCAGACTGTAGAAATATCACAGAGGTTCGACGTTTTCTAGGTGCTTGCGTATTTTATCGTTTATCCATTCCTCATTATGCTCATGTTGCTGAGCCTTTGTATGCATTATTGAGGAAGGGTAAGCGGTTTGTATGGACCTCAGTCCATCGAGAAGCTATGAATAGGTTGAAGGAGGCTCTACAGTCTCCACCTGTTCTGAGAAGAGTAGACTACGGGTGTGGAATAGTCATTGTCACAGTAGATACTAGTCCAAAGGCGATTGGTTGGGCGATAAGTCAAGATGATGCGGATGGTATGCGGCTTACCTCTAGGTTTGGAGCTAAGATCTTGACAGACAGGCAACGAGACTATCCTCAGGTGAAGCGTGAGTTGTGGGGAGCGGTGACAGCAATGAAGACAGATCGTGAGTTTCTGATTGGTGCTCATGTAGTCCTAGAAACGGATTGTCTACCTCTACTAGGCATGATATCCAACTGTACCACGCCAGACATAGCAATGTTACGTTGGATTGCCTATATTAGAAGCTTGAATCCAGAGTTGAAGCATATAAAAGGAAAGGAGAATATGGTCATAGATATGTTGTCAAGGGCTCGATTTGTGGATGAGGATGTCATGATTTCAGAAGCTGAGGAAGAAGAGAGAAAAGATGCTCAGTGTCAGGTTAATCGGCGGGCTACAAACTTGGAGCTGTTGATGTTTAGAGGGGAGCTTTACACAAGTAGACTTCGTGACATAGGGTATTATTTGAGCTTGTTGGAGAGGCAGGAGAGGTGGAGCAAAGTAGAGTTCAGAGAGATAAGGAAACAAGCTTACAACTACCTTCTACGTGATGGGTATCTTTGGAGACGGTCGCAGAGGAGAGATGGAATGTTCATACGAGTAGTGGACGATCTGCAGACTAAGCAACAACTAATGAAGGAGTTCCATGATACTTTATGGGCCGGACATCGAGGGATTTGGGCTACCTACGTCAAGTTGAAGGAAAGGTATTGGTGGAAAGGTCTGTATCAGGATGTGGTGAACTACGTCAGTTCTTGCCTACATTGTCAATTCTACTCAAAGATCCGGTATAGGGACGGTCTTGTGCCAACTTATCCGCCTTGCATTCACTTCCAGTGGGTTCTCGACTTGGTAGTAATGCCTCTGGGGTTATGGGGCATGCGATATTTGGTTCTGGCTCGTGAGGACCTCTCCAACTTTGTAGAAGGGCGAGCTTTGAGGACGAAGACCACAGAGGGGATATGTAAGTTTGTTCTTGAGGATATTATCTGTAGATATGGGTCTGTAGGAAGACTACGGACAGATAGAGGAGAACTACGTGGTACAGAAGCAAAAGAATTTTTTGCTCGATATGGTGTGAAGCTCAAGCTTACTACTGCGATGAATCCAGAGGGGATTGGCAAGAGCGAGCGAGGACATCCATCAATAGTTCAGGCTTTGGTGAAGGCGTGTGACGGTAAGCATAGAGAGTGGCCCAGGTTACTCCCTTTTGCTTTATGGGCAGATAGAACAACTCATTGTTCTACTACAGGGTACATGCCTGTTGAGTTGATGTTAGGGCAGAAACCGATGATGCCAGCAGAAGAAGACTTTCCTACCTGGGCTACCTTGCCATGGGAGGACAATGTGGACCGTGTGCAACTTCTCTCACTACGAATCAGACAGCTAGAATGTAGAGAGGAGGATCTCGCTGAAGCGCAGCTCCGGCTGAAGGCGGCTCGACTTGGGAACAAGGAGAGGTTTGATAGGACTCATAGACTTCGGCCAAAACCAATACAAGTTGGAGACTGGGTGTTGGTATACGACAGCACATTGGAGAACCAACACTCTACAGTTCGAAAGTTTTCGAGAAGGTGGTTTGACCCGTACCTTGTCTCAGATATACATCAGAATGCTACTTATTCCTTGCAAGAGCTAGATGGCACGCATTTAAGACTTCCAGTTGCTGGGAAACGAGTGAAGCTATTCAAAAAGAGAGGGGAGACTGTGGAGCTAGCTGAGTTCTTAACTTCAGAGCAGACAGGAAGTGAAGATCTTTTTAAGACGGCCGAGGAGAGCGAGGACGATTTGGAAGACCACGACGATCGATGACGGATTGGCACATACAAGAGGATGTGCAGGTTTGGAGGGGGTGAATGTCGTGTTGTACATGGGTCTGTACAGTGAAAACTAGTTGCAAGGAGATCTTTTCTTTGTTGTGTAAAGGAAGCTGCCCTGCAGCTTAACAAGCTAGGCAGGAGCTAAGCTGGGGCCATGCTTGAAAAGCTGCCCCCTAGCTTGGGTTGGAGTATCACCCCTAAGGGAGTCGAAAGACACCAGGATGTAAACCTCGACGAGGAGAGCGACCTCATGCTTCTAGTTTTGACAGAAAGTGTTTTAAGCAATAGTTAGTACGAGTTTTAGGCTGTGAAATATGTGAAAGAGAGAAATCCGTCGATTCTGGCTCGAGACTTGAACTCAAAGTCTGATAGCGTGGGTGTGTAGGTGTTCCTGAATACTATAGTTTTGACTCCTTATTCATTAAAAACGGAGTTGTATAGAGAAGTTAGCACAGAAAAAGCTAGTAAAGACTTTACAGGAACATTTCCTTAGTAAGGCATATGTACAGACTGTAAAAGCTTTTTGAACGGAACCAAAGGCCATCCCAGTGATAGGGCGCCTGCCTAGGAGGGAAGTGGTCTCAGGATCAATCCCTCCTGGCCTCTGGTTCCTATTCTGGCATGTTGGCCTCTCGGATGGGAGTTTATGTTGGGTATTCAGCCATGTCCTGTATACCTAGGGGCGGGAGACCGGTATCTCCCTTAAGCGTGGGCTTCCTGGCCTAAGCCTCCGCATGCCATCCTGAATATACTATGAGAGATACCTGGTGCGCATATGGGGGGGCTGTAAGCCCTGTGGGGCAGCCTCATAAGTGTAGGAGCTTTGGCCTACATTGGATGGCTTGTAGTATATTCAAGATGGCATCAAGAGCACAGGAAATTTTTGCTAAATAGTTAAATAATCATCGAGTAGGCTTGCGATGGAGAATGAGGTTATGTGAACCTTTATTAGTGTAGGGGTAGAGTTTGTGGAGACAACTGTGAAACTTGTATTAAAAAGGGGTCAACTTTGAAAAAAATGCTCTTTACGCATAAGGACAGCAGGGGGGCAGCTTAAGATGGGGCCTTAACTTTTAGGTTTAATACCTGCGGCGGCTGGAGATCGAGGACACTTTTCCAAAGGAGTTTTCTGAGAGAACTGAAGCGGAAGGGGGAGGATTAGGGATTAGGGGTTGAGGACACGCAGGAAAAGCTAGGAGGCTGGAGAAGGTCAAATTGCTCACAGATTGAATTGGGAGAGCATCGTAAGAGAGAGGAGCAGGAGTTTTAGGCTTGGACGTTGTTTAAATAAACTGTTATGGAGAGAAATTACTCTCAAGAGACAGTTCTATTGAGAGAGATCGTTTGGAAATCTATGGGAGACTTTTGAGCGACGTTGGATCAGATTTCTGAGAGTTTCAGTTGGGGCAAGGAGAGGAATAAGATATAGGGGCCTGAATTTCTCTATTAGGTTCAGATTGAGACGTACAGGGTAGACTTTTGGCTTGATGGGTGAAGAGAGGTGCGTAGGAGAGGAAGAGAGAGATTTTCTGTACAGTTGGAGAAATTGGTGGTGCAGACGACATTGTAATAAAGTTAATTGAATCTTGAGAGACCCATCTGTGTACCCAAGGTGTGTTTGAGTGTTTGTTTTTGTAATTGGTAGACGCAAGAAGCAGGATTTTGGTGATCTCATCATCAGCGGCTACTTGTCTTTCTCTTCTGGTCGTTTTCTTGGATCGATCACAGTCAAGAGGTCCGCCCTCCCCAAGAAAGACTCTCGCTCCGACAACGTACAGTGTCTTGTTGCGCAATCAATTAGTATGTAAATTACGCGTATAATTATGTTTTGCGCATAGTTGTATAGCTTGTGAAGTAATGAGGTGAAAACCCTTGCTCTTATGAGCTTAGAATGCTCTAATATTTGCTAGAGGTCTCCAAGGTGTGGAAAAGAACAAGGTTAAGTCTTTTAAATTCTTATTGGTCAATCAAAAGTAGAGATAAAGGTGAGCGCTTCGGGAGGAAAGGGACATTTTCACGAGGGATTTGAGAGATCAGGGGACATGGACGGAGAGCTCTCGACGAGAGGAGCAACTAAGTTCGTAGAGTGATGGAAGTACATAACTTTCTCTTTCGATTGAAAGATTGAGGAGTTTGAGTGATTGCGCCGTCAGATTGAGACCAAATTTCATGAGCTTGTAGCCTGTTAGTTGCTGAAGCTCTGATCCCAAATTTCATCACCGGATGTTCTGGGGATTGGGCGCAATGGTGATTTGAAGACGGAGAGGTGCAGAAAGCTTTCAATCTGGAGCAACAAGTTCGTAAATTTATGGAGGGTGATCCGAACGGTCAAATCAGCTGAAATTTCTTGAGTAACGAGTTTACCTTGTGATTTGCTGTACAGGAGTTTGAGTCGAAGTGGACGATTCAATTAGGCGATAAAGCTTTTGTCTTGAATCTGAGATTAGAAGTGCGTGTAAGTTTCTGAGAATTTGTATTAATTGTGGGAGGAGATCTAGCAATCAGATCTTTCTGAAATTTGACTTGTAAGTAGAAATCTTAGTATCCTACCAACGTGGCAAGTTTGAGAGAAGATTGTGTTATGTGTGAAACTTCATGTGTGAAACTTTGCTGTTTTTTCTGTCGAGTTGTATCGGACAACGGTATCTAGTCTAGGTCCCGAGACTTGTTAGCGACCACTGACAAAAAGACATTTGGTCTGACGTCTGTATTGCTTTGGGGAGGAGGTATATTAGACGTAGACAAGGTTATAGCAATCTGTTGTGATCGCGTCATGTGGTAGTCAGTTTCACACTCAACGTGACAAAGTGCGATCTTTGACTTCTAAAGATGACTACTTGTCTAGCCTAGTGACTAGTGATAAGATATGTTACGGTGCATGCACTAGAATCGTCCACCAAAATGATCTACACGAGGATGAGTAGGACGGCATCAAACATTCGATGTACATGTGTGTCATACCATCGATCTGTGTGTCTTTGGTTGATCGGTTAGTAAGCTTGCACCTATCCTTGTTTTGTGTTCGAAAATTTTAAAGCAAAAGAGAGTGACCTATGTGGAGGCATTCGACCTTAAGGAAATTCAAGCGATTATTCATAGAGAGGCCGTAGTGGTCCTAACATTACCGTGCAAGTCATGCTCAAGCGTACGAGTGCTTGAACAAGATAAATAACATACTATCAATATGTTAGAACTCAAAGTATATAAAATAATAGTGTTAACACCATATGCAAATGTGTCAAACATATGCATAAAAGACTAGAAGTAATATTTAGCTAACTTCTAGAACTAGTAAACTCAAGTGTTGGAGTAGAAGTGTAGCATGTGGTCGTCAAGTAGTGCGACAGCGGTTCCTGACGCTATACTAAGGGTGCAAGGGGCTACTTGATCATTATTTGAAAAAATCTCACATATTGTGAAGTTACATTAGGAGGCAATTTAAGGAGTTAGTTTGTATTTGTGACTTATCGATGGACTTACCGGTGGACGTTCAGAGGATTGTGAGGTCACACAAGGTGTCATTGAGATCAGATTTGTGCAGGCTACGCGTTGGTTTAGACGGATTGTGAAGAGATGGATTGTCATGTGTGTTCTAGAAGAAACTAGGACGTAGGTGAGGACGATTTGGAGTGCTTCAATGACCTGCAAAAGAGAGTTGGACCGTTTGAACCGTTTCGGAGTTCTAAAATTGCTATCTTTGGATTCATCGAGATCAGAATATCGAGTTCTTCAGAAATTGAAGATGATACGAAGTTTCATTAGACAATTTGGCAACCTACTTCTTAAGTAAACAACCACAGTTAGAAGCTTAGCGCTTTCCTAGGTAGATGTATCACACTCGGACACCAAATGCCCAATCAGCATAGGAGCTAAGCCCTAGCTTGATTTTCTCATCTTTCGGACTTCATAGCTTTGTCATTAAACATCAATTTAAAGTACATGAAGTGTTCACGGGAAGCTAACAACGAGCTCTATCACTTTGTGCAATAAAAGTGAAGATCCAAAATTGTGTAAAAAGTCTATTTTTAATCCTATCAACATCTTTGGAGAGATAATACAAAGCATCAAATTTAGATTTTCAAGTAGGAGTCGGTCCACGACACGATAACAAACAAGTAGTAAATCCGTATCAAAAATCTATGAAGTTGATTAGTTGGTTCGTGGAGCATTTCTCACGAGAAGGTGATTGGATTCTTTATTTGTTTGCAAGAAGTGGCTCAACCACAGCCGACATCTTTACAATTGGAAAGGAATGTTGCAGCTGTAGAGATTAGTCGACGTCAAGCTCATTTCATAGTCTCTCGTGTTCACATGATGGAACCTATGTTAGATTTTACTCTAGAACTTAGAGAAGTAGGAGAGGACGTTATGGTGGGTGTAGTATGCTCCTCTACCTAATGACAATAGAGCTCCAGTTGCACTAGCTCTCTGTTCATATTCTAGTCCGTTAGAGGAGAACTTTGACTTTAGAGCTCTTCCTGTAGAGGAGGTTCTTCCTTCAGAATGTGTTGTGTTTTCACAACCACAAGATGCCATTGCTACTCAATGAGAAGATTGTATTCTTAGTTTTAAATTTTTTTCTTGTGTAACATGTGTTTATTTTTGTCCTTTTATTGTTTTTTGTGTGAATTGATGGAATGCAAAACCTCACAAAGTACTTTTACTAAAAATCAAGAAGATCTTCAACATTTGCTAGAAGAAGTGATATAATTTTTTGTTACTAAATAGCATTGCCAAGTAATCACATTTATTGTAGTGTTACAACTTGATTGAAATTCAGTTCTTCAAACTATCGAAGTATTCAAATTCACAGAAAAGTAACTCAAAACTGTTGATTTTTGACATCAAGAAGAATTGTTTTTTACGTCTGTTCTTTACTTCTAACATTCTTCTACAATAAACGTAATTATCTCACACCGAATACTTTTCAGCCAAAAGCAAGAATGGCCATACCAACAATTGTACGACGGTAGGTCCAACACCTTCAAGTTAAGATGTACTACTAGAAGGGTTGCGCTCGTTATAGGACTTAACCCAAGTCTAAATCAGAAATTACTCAAAAGTTCTAAAATATCCTATATTGTGAGTATAATGTACTCATCTGTAATTTCCAGAAGCTACAACTCGCTCTAGAAATTCCAAAGCTATTCTTTGACAAGAGGAGGGATTTTGATAGCATTTGTCATTGTTTTAGCTCTTGTTCACCACAAGCCTCAGCATTGATCCATTGGTTTGCATCCTCCATGACATAAGAGAGATCTTTCTCCCAAGACGTATTTTTCTGCATACATTGAACGTATCATTGGATGTCTGAAACATTGCTAGAGGTATGCTTAGTACGTCACCACTCTATTTGTACTTGATTGAAATGAGAAGATCTCAACTCACGATCAAATCTTGGGAGCACCTTGGCCACCCACAAATAGTTTTGATAAGAAACTCATCATATGTACGAATCAGCAACATTGCTCTTGGCTGAATGTGGAATAAAGATACAAAGTGCTCAAGTTCTCTTTCAGCAGAGTTACAAACAAATATCTCATCTCTTTTCATCAGCTCCTCAGCAAGCTTGATCCAAGATATCATCTTCTAAGTGTTGCACATGTGAGGTGTCATTCAAAAGAACTTTCTGCCTTGTCTTATGATTTGTTCTTGGCCAAGAATCATCTCTCAATGAAAGATCCTCCATAGCATCCCATCCGTTGGTAAGCAATTGTGTTCTCAATATTGCACTACATAGAGAAATGACATCATTCTCTTGATCTTCATCCATGATGAGAAATGTAATTTAATTTGTACAAAATTCTTTCATTGCTATTGCATGAGATGTTGTCATTCCTTTCGACTTGGATTCATCATTGGGTAACAACACCGAAGTATCACTTGTTGATGTAGAGTCTTTGCACTTCAAAAGAGATCTCTCATTGATTGAAAGCCAAGGTCCAGTAAAACTTTTCTTCACATAATGCAAAGGTACATTATCTCGCATGTAAAAACAGAAGGAAAATGGAGATGATTGTCGTGATATTTTAGGGACAAAATCTTGAACATAGCTCTTGTAATCTACGACCTCTTGAATCAACGCGCATACTCCTTTGACTATTTCAGCATCAAACACTCCGACCATGAGTTGTGGTAAAGTGGATATGTCTTTATCACTCAATACATGATGCACTTTTGAGAAAAATGCATCAACATCCTCGTGTGTATGCCCCGCCTTGAGAAAAGATATTGTCATAGTCTTGAAAACTCCTCGTGCAACAAGTTCGCTACAAAAGACCATGACTACCCAGTTCTTGTTATCCTTTGCTGAGTTATTCACCTGAAGAAAGAGCTTTTTGGGAAGTGTAATGAAGTAATAGTAAGCATTCAAAGAAGAATTTGAGGCTTGTAAATTGACACACCGTGGCACACCATAGAACTTCTCTGCAGAAGTCTTTCATATGTCCATATAACTTCTCTCGAACATCTATTTGTCCAATAATACCTTGAACAAAGGATGAGTAGGATTTTGCTCAAAAGCGAGATTTTATCTCCTATCGCCAGTGAAGTTTTCATAATCACGGAAAAGTTTTACTAACGAAGTGATGGTAAAGTTGAGATCTCAATACCATAAACCTCTCAATGCTATATGAGCAAAGATAATCAAACCATATCCATGTTTTAATATCCTTGTGATGGTCAATGGTTGAGGTTGACCCCATAAGAGCTTCAACTTCAACTTGTAGGTTAGACACGACAGACATGTTTTGGCTTGATCCATCTTGTCATGAATCACAAACATGTATTCATAGAGGTACGTCATAGCAAGCTCATTGCATGCGTAGTAGCAATTACGTCCGGGCATATGCATCTCCAAGTGTTATTCTCGCTCCAACTCGAGTTTTGCTCTTTCATAAGTTCTCCTCTCCTGCATCAATTTCTCTTCAAAATAGTACATTTGACACACTTTGCAAATGCACTATTTTTATGAACGGTGAAGTTATCAAAATTCTCATTCCACATTCTATAGAATCTGGATTTTGAAATTGATTTCACGTCGTCCATCTCCATCTTCGTCTTGATTTCTTTGTATATATCTTCTGTGCTATAGCAAGAAGGTAAAGGATAATAGTGATTGTCAATACTACTATCTTGCAAGTTGTTGTAGTGCAACTGTGGCATGGCTTCACTCATTGTGATGAGAATTTGATGAAGAAAAGTGTGAGCGATCATGATCAAAGACAATGGTTTATGCAATCATGTATTCTCTTGAAAGTCGTCTTCATACCTTTCTTCCATTGCCTCATAGTTGTAGAAGGATGCCCTTGAGAATCCATAGATCTGGTAGAAAGCCTGCTTGCAGATTGTTTGACCATCAACATCATGAGCTCTCCTTCCTTTGGATCTTCACTTCTTTCATCAAACTTGGAAAAATTATATTCTGTTCATCTATTATGGTTCATACTGTAATAGAGCTTCCTCTCTTCTCGTACAACGTCCTTTAGCACAAACCTGAAGCAATTCTTTCCACAACCACACCCAATCACCAGAGTTGTATTAATAGTCTCTTCTGTTATGCATTTTGTGGCTTTTTTCTCCATGTCCTTCTGCAACTTCAAAGCCGGATCTATTCGTTGATGCTTCACACAATTATATGGTCGTGTTCTTCTTCATGTATGTTGACTTCTCCACGTTCTCCCACTCATGGTCATCCTTGTTGTATCAAAATCTGTCTCTTCAGTTGTAGTGTAGAGCTCATATAGTATCAGATCATTTTTAATCACCTTGAGATGAAAAATTGACCAACGGAGTAAAAGCGGATGACCATTAATGAAATTTGCCAAATCTCTCTTCACTAAGGTGTTGTCCACCTCATATATCAACCACTTGATTATAACCCCACGTGATTATCTCCAACAGAAATACCATCCACAAATGACTCAACCGTTGGTCAAAAAATTGAACCTTCGGCTAAGGAATTAATTTCATCGTACTCAAAAGTATCACATGGAGTGAATACCAATTCAATACAGACGCCTTTTGAACCATGATATATCTTTATCTCTTGTCGATGTACTACTACTAGGTTCTCCTCGGGGTAACTCCACTTTCTCAACAATGGAACAATAACAAAAGATGAGCTTGCATCCATTGCAAGTGCCTCTGATGAACCAAGTTCATCCTCACGTGGAACTCTCGATGATTTAGATGCCTCTTTCGTACCAAATTCTTGCATGTGCTTGCAGTCTCATAACATGAATGAGTCTACCGCTTCTTTGACTGTATCCGCACTCATTGAAGAAAAAAGAAGTGTAGAATAATCATCTATCGTAGTTCAAGGATCACTCTTCCTACATCTTCTCCGTGTCATTTGTCTGAAGATGAAATTGAGAGAACTGCAACCAATAGTCATAAGTTGATTGTCTTTGTATAGCAATACTTCATCTCCAACATGATTCTCCATCGTATTTATGTAACCCTAGCTGCACTTCCTGGAATAGTTCAAAAACAAAACAATAATCAAATTTTATCTTTATTATAAAGATGTATCAAAATTACAAAATTGATTTGGAACTTTGACAAACTATATGTCCATTATAGATTTCTTCCATTGTCCACATCTCTTGAAATCTTCCAATCTGTCCTGGAAGGAAATCCATATTGTGAATCATCACCTACCACGAAACTTCCTTCTTCATATTTGTCCATGTAGATTTCTTCCAGTAGTTTGTATTTCTTGACACTACTACAATAGACCCACAATTGCAGTATTTCGGTAAAATTGGAGTGCTCCATCATTTGATGAGAACGTAATTAACATATTTGGTGTCATAGTAAAGTACTCAATAGATGGCAACTCAGATATTGAGTTGGTTGGCACTTTGGGACCATGAGGAGTAAAAGTATTTGGATGGTTGGGTAATAGGCAAACAATTTTGTATGCTTCAAGAAAAATTGTAGATGGAACAAACCCTTCTAAATGTGTGAAAGTTGTATTGCATGGAAATCTGAATGAGATCCTGTTTGAAAAGTAAAATCGAATAGGAACTGGTTTTGGTGTGTCCTCAAGTTCAACTCCAAAGATATGTAACATGGTGATATAATCGAAGGTATATAGTGCCAACTTTCCACTTAGCTTGAAATGGATAAGTTTGGAAAAATTAGAAAATGAGAAATATTTATACCTCTAGTAAGATGTGAATTTTATGTTTGTCTAATGTATAGTAAATGTGTTTCAACACACTATAAGGTTAAAAAAAAAACCATATATTTATGAGCAATTTCTTTGAATGAGATAGAAAACAATAGAAAAATAATTAAACACTTCATAATTTTATGTGTTACTAAAATATAATAAAGCTAGAGCTACATCATAAGAACTCTTATTAATCGCTATAACACGAGGGCATGTTATGTCTCAAAATATAATGAATATATACCAGATGAGAAAAATATAGAATCCTAGAATAAGCTTATTCTTTTTGGAAATTACAAGTGCAAAGAATCCGAGTGAGCTCTTATCTTGGTAGCGATATTCTGTTAATTTCGAATAAATATTTAGGTTCCAGGAAGGATGATGAAAGGATAATGAGATTATATGATAGATACAATTCAGATAAATAGATAGTCAGTTTTGTGAACAAGATACAAAAGTACTAAATCAACAGAAGAAATGTGCTACTATGAGAAAAAAATCAAGATAGCTATTAAAAATATATAACACAAATAGCAAGTGTGTACTACTAACGCTACATTCGATGAATTACCAATGTAAACGTCACAAAAATTTATTTAAACAAAGCATTGAGAGTCGCAATATTATCTTAAACGAACAAAGTTTAGATTCTTCTTCAACTACCATATAATATTAATCAAAGACTATTTCTAATTTATGGCATTTATAGATTTATGTAAACTTCCTTGAAACTTTAAAAAGAAGAAAATTTAAATTAGATGCACTGAGTTACACATCATAAATGCTTATTACAGATACAATCCATGTAAGTTTTTATCTCAATTAATTAAAAAATAAACTTGGATATGAAAATGTTATGAAAATTAGTTTTTGAGAAGCTGCTGAATAAATCAAATCATTTTTCTATCTCATGATGGATCTTCATTTTCAAATCGAGGATCAGAGCCAAGGTTCGAGAGTCACCGAATATGTTTCTCTATTGGTTACATGTTTGCAGCTTCTAAGAGAAAATATTATTGGATGCTTATCATAAATAATTATCACAGACTCAATTCACTTATGTTTTTGTCTTGATTAATATAGAAATAAACTTAGATATGAAAATGTCATAAAAATGAGTTTTTCAGAAGCTGCAGAATAAAATCAAAATGTTTTCCTATCCCTAGATGGACCTCGATTCTGAAATCGAGGTTAAGAGCCAAGGTTCAAGAGTCATCAAAGATGTGACAGGTTACTGGTTCGCAGCTTCTAAGAGGAAATAGTGTTTTCTTTATCTATCAAACATCAAAGTGTGTTACAGAAGAGATCGAGTCGGACTTGCATTTATAAACAAGTCCAGATGTTGATAAATTTAATCTGTGTTGATCGTTGAGTACTCGAGTTCTTGTCAACAAAGGTGAAATAATAAGGTGTATCAAACAACGAAGGAAGGATGGAAAATCGTGTGTTAAACACATATTAAAAGGATCAAGTAATTAAACATAACCCCATAACCAAATGAGAAAAGATATTACCAAAGCTTCTAGTATTAGGAGATCTTGTCTAAACATTGATTCCAAAACAGATGTTCATCAGAGTATGAAAATACTTGCTTAAATGACAACTGCAAAAATTAAATATAACTGCATATAGACAAAAGGGTTTAAGAGAGAAGAAGACAAGAGGACAAAGGATCTAGAATGAAAGAGCCACAAAGCTCTGAGCCTTGATTCTGAAATCAAGGACAAGAAAAGACAATGAAATAAGTTGAGTACTCTATGGTAAATATGAAACTCTAGTTCAAGAGGAGAACTGAAAACGAGACGACTGCTTTTAGCTTGCACTAGAAATTGTAGACCCACTAGCTTGTACTAGTGGGTCTACACACGCAATCTCATGTGGCTCAAAGGCAAATGCTTTCCAATGCCGTGAAAGCATCTCATTGAAGCACATCCTCTCTTCTGAAAGAAGAGACTCATCAGATCCAATCTTCAGTTCTTCAAGGGTCTCATCCGTGAACTTATGTCCTATCATTGCAGGATCTCTCAAGCTCTTTTCTCTTGAAGCTCGATCCATCTGTTGGTTAGTGTCTTTCGGTCAACTGGCTTTATCTTTTGATCTGCTGTCTTGTACTTCGTCTCAACTCGAACCTCATGTGCACGGAATGATTCGATCATTGAATAGACCTCCCTTGAATGCATCTGCACAACCTTATCCATATACTCCCATCCAATAGATGTGATCTCTCGCAAAGGATCCTTCAATCCATCCTCTTCATAAACACCAGAAATCCATTCATCCTCTTCTAGCTCACCCAGCTCTTTCAACATCAACTCAACCTCACGTAAATGTTTTGTTCCTTTCTTCTCAGTTCTTCAACCTTCTTGTGAATATCAATCCCACACTCTCAAAACCCAAGAAATCTTGTATAAAAGACACTTTCTCCTTCAAGCGAGAGTACCTTCTCTTATGCATCATCACAATCTTGCTTTATAGTGGTACTCAATGAAAATCCTTAAACTCTTCACTCACCTTTGGAAGTGGTTTCTCTCTAAGTCGATCTCGAGTCCGCTCGTGATTGGACTGTACAGTCAAGAATTGTATCGCCCTCTTCTCATCTTGACTTCGGATCCTAGCATAAGCAGATCCGTAGTCTAATACCCTTGTCTCCATCCGAGTTGCTGTGATGAAAGGTTGACCAAGAATGAGCGAGTATGACGTTGCTTCTTGAACAAAGAAGTTTTGCTTGATATCAACATCTCCTATGCGCACTCTAATATCTTGACAGGCTCCATACAAATCTCCTCTTGTGTTGTTGGTTGCTCTTATGACCCACCCATGCTCTGTGTCGATAGGTCACTTCTTCTTCTTGTACAACTCTTCGACATGATGTTGATTTCCGATCCATGATCAATTAGAGCAACCACTAGCTCATCCAAATCTCCAATCCTCAATGTCTCTGTCATAGCTCGAGCCCAGTGACAATGACTATAATGACTTGAGCTTTGCTTCCCATCCTCCTCTTCATCCTCAAAATGCTTTTGATCTCTTGCTTCCTCTGAAGAATATACACTACACTTTGCAAGCTCTCTCTCCTCATCCATAGACACCCTAGTATCCAAAACATGCGATAGAACAGTCTCACTCGTAATTTGTCGCTTCTATTTGATGATGTCAATAATGACATCATGAAACTCACGCTTAGCATTGCCCAAAACTTCCCTCAAAGTAAACTTCATCTTCGTATTTAAAATGCGATATTCCAAGACTCCCTTCAAGTTTGTTGAAGTCTCGATATCCGACTGCAATTTGTATGCAACCGACTTCTCTTTCTCTTTCTGAGATTCCTCCGCTCTCTCCTTCGACGAAGAAGGAGCATCATCCATCGGTAGATCTTGAGCTCTTGACGAACCTTCTCTCCTCGATTATGTCTCTTGGAAGAAGTTCATTTCTCTGCATCCTGTAGTGACGCAGGATTACTCCTTTTGTCCATTTAGTATACAAGATATCATTCCCACAGAGGATTTACGTAAGTAATCGCTGCTCTAAGTTCTAGGATCTGCTCAAACACACAAACACACGGGTTTTGCCTAAAAAGCCCGTCTTCTCACAAAACCACACAAAACCACACGTCTTCCAAACACGCCAAATGGTGCTCTGGAACTAAACAAACAACTACCAATTACAATATCACACAACTATTCACAGAGAAGCTCGGGAAGACGATCTTCCTGCTTCCAGATTGCTTCTTCTGGTCTTCTCGATACCGTCTTCCCGAAGCGATTCTCGTCTTCTGGGGGTTCAACTCGTCTTCTCGCACCTCCAGAAGGTTGTCCTGCTTCGTAGAAGTCGACTAGCAACGGTCGTTACACCTTACTCTCGCACTCACATTCCAACGGGTTAGATAAATCACAGGGTGTATGCCCCCTGTAACCTTCCCAGGCTTCTGCCTACGGAAATGGTATTCCTGCAGCACTACAACGACATTCACCTTCACGGAAGCTCAATAGAAGTCTCGGAAGCTCACTAGAAGAAGGTAAGAGGACGGGGAAGATGAGGGAAGATGGGGAAGAAGAGAAAATTCAAACAAGAGAAAACAAGATGAAAAGAGTAAATTAAGATTCCGACAGGCTTCTAGTCCGGATCCTGACTAACAACCCATCCCTGCTTGTAATAGTTTGGGGAGGAAGGCAACAAACTTGAGTACTGTTGCACCGTCTTCTACTTGAGGATGTCGTCTTCTGTTGCGGGAAGAAGGCTTCTTTCTTCTTCACTTCGCTGCTCTGACTGCTCTGTCTTCTGGGATCCCTTACCCAGAAGACCGTTCGTACGTAGATCCCACGTGCTCTACTGAACGAGCCAAGCTACACTTCCACAATTGCTGACAGTCACCGCCACTCAAGAAGAACACTTCTCATGCACAATTGGGAGCGAATTCAATGAACCCACCATCCAGAAGACATGGACAAAGCTTCTGCACTCAAATCCACAATCTATTCCCCGAGAAGAAGTCACAATGGCATTGGGAAGCTCACTCCCTCTACTTCCTGCGTCTACTCCTCGACACACCAGCCTAGCTAACAGGACTGCACGAGGATGCTGTTCCCTGTTCCTAGACTGTCCACTACTTCTATCTACATCTTCGAACCACTCCTGATACGAGTATGCAGACCCCTCCTGTATATTCCAAGACTATTCGTATGTTTCCAACAACGGGTGTAGTGCGAAGAACCACCTATCATGTTCCTCTGCTCTAATGTGTCTCGTCCGCCTGCACCATAGAATCGATGTGTGCAGTTGCTACAGAATTCTACAGAACTGGTAGCACAGGCAGAACTCTATCTCCTACTCTGCTATCCTACTTATGTTGCTGCCATGAGAACCAGGGGAGGCGACAGGAGGTTGCTACCTCACATGCACGCGGTTCTCCTGCCCGAATTGGCCATCCACCTTGTCCTTCCTACGCTACCTATGCTGCCACATGGTGTCCTAATTAATATTACATGGAAAAACTGCCACCCTTAAGATAGCATGTTCGATTCTACTATATTTGGATTTGTGAATGAAGTTACTAACTACTCAGATTGCACGAAGGCAATCTCTACCTGATCTGCTCCTATCGGAGCTCCTAATGCGGCTTCTGATAAGCTAGAAAGCCCTGCAGTTACCTCGGGTGTCACAGAGGTGGCTTCCTCCTCATCGTCTCTTGCTGGCCCTGCTGTCGCTGCTGCTGCGTCTTCCTCGGCTTCGGCTTCTGCTTCGGAAGACAGAAGCGTCTTCTGGGAAACGAAGTCGACCGGTGCTTCTTCCGTCTTCTGAGGCACGGGTGCGGGACTAGGGACCATGGGGACCTCATGGGGATCTGGGGAAGTCGCTTCCTCCACGCGGAATACTTGGGAAGACGGCTCGTCTTCCTGTCTTCCAGAAGACATCTTGTCATCCGGGGCGTCTTCTGGAGTCTTCTCGGCTTCCAACGCTGTCATCACCAAGTGCACAGCGAGGTCGAACTCCTCCTTCTCCATTCCGGATCCAGTCGATGGTGCTGGAGCGTGGGAAGATGCGGTTGCAAGTGTCGGAAGCGAGGGAAGACCATAAAGTGTCTTCACTCCTTCGATCTGTCGATCCAAGTACCTGAACATGCTCTCCCGGCATTCCACCAACATCGCTTTGGACTCGCTGTCCCATCCTCTAGCTAAGGTAAGTAACTTCCTACCCGCGGTGTAGTTGAACTTCTTCCGAAGCGCTTCCACCGACTGTGCCAACATCTTCTGTGCACGGGCCTCTGCTACTTCCCTCTGCGTCTTCTCAGCTGCAGCTCGCGCTTCCGCGGCTTCTCGCTGCGTCTTCCATATGGTATGCTCTTCTGCGAGGACGGTGATCTTCTCCCGCACTCGGGTGACTTCCTGATTGCGCTGCTGTACCCGCGCCTGCAACTCCTGGTTGCTCTTCCGAAGTTGTACCAGCTCCTTGGCAGAAGCGGCTGCTTCCGCCTTGTACCTGGCTGCAAGCTTCTCCGTGGTGCGGAGACTATCTTCTAGCGACTCCGTCTTCTTCAAGTCTTCTCCCTATCGCAGCAAGGTGCGCAGGCCGAATCCAGGTTGTAAGGGCTTCTCCTGTGCCCTCGCTCTCTTCTCCAGCAACTCCATAGTTGGCTGGATCTCCTTCTGGAAGTAGGCACTGAACTCCTCCAGTCGTCTTCTTGCGGAAGACAAGTTTATCTCCACCACTCGTTCTGCGGTGTCGACTTCGTCTTCCAGAGGCAAGGAAGCCTCTTCCACCACTACGGCCTTCATCTTCTGCGCACGAGAAGAAGCTACTCTTCTCATCTTCCGGGGTGGAAGACTCCTCATGGCAGGAGCGGCTCTCTTCTTTGCGCTTCCTCGCATCGCAGCAGGAGCGCCCATCCATCCTTCGTCTTCTGGAGTCTTCGGAAGACTCCCAGGCATTGCAGAAGCAGTCTTCTGCTCTGATCGGGTACTCAGCAGGTCTTCTTCCGAGTCGGACTCCGATCCTGAATGAATGAGGGAGATGGGTGTCCTCGGTACACTTCGGAGACCCATCTTCCTCAGTGGCCTGGCGTCTTCCGACCCACTAGACTCGTCTTCCCTCACCAGCAGCGTCTTCTGGTGAGAGCCGGGCCTCAGCTGTGACATCAGAGTGGGAGGGGGCGTTGCAGCTGCCGCTCGGTCATCGTCTTCCGAGGTCTCCTCCTTCACCTCCTGTCGCTCCGTTGGCCCATACACTGCCAGCTGGTCTTCCCTAAGATCCCCCATGGCTACAACAAGTAGCAGAGGAAGGGCGTCAGGTGTCCTCCCGCCGGGGTACCTAAGTATGCTAGCTCTGTCTATACATAGTTGTGGATGTACGCGCCCCAGTAGATGGGCACTCCGTCATCCCACACTGATTCCAGGAACTCCACGTCCTGATCTCCTAAGTATCTTGTCTTCTGCGCTTTCCCCTTGGGGAAGAGATGCAGAAACAACTTCGTCAGAAGTCGCTTCTTCGGCTTCCGGTAAGATTCTATCTTCCAACCGTTCCTCCCCTGCCTGTCTTCCATGAAAAGGCAGGTGGTGCTCCCAGGCACATGCCACGAACTCACGATCCTAGGCAAGATCTTCTTCTCGTACCAATATCCTCGGTTCTCGGACTCAGGTCTGTGAACAGCCTTGCGCCACCAGTCTTCAGTCCAGGAAGACGGTCTTCCTCGAGCTACTCCTGCTTTCGCAGGTACACGGTTACGGGGTGGCAACGCTGCCCATACCTCCTCCAGAAGCCCTTGATCTGCGAGGTTCCAATCCCACAGGAAGAAGTCGAGACCCAACTCCTTGAGGAAAGGAGTGGCCTCGACCAATTCTGCCGCTGGTAACACCAAGCCTCGCGGGTGCATCGACATACCTAGAAGATCTGTTGCACTAAACCACAAGCACCTACTATGAGCTGAAGACTCAATTCTTCCCGAGTGCCCACAGTCTAGCTTCTACTTCTCAGAAGACGAAACTAGTCTTCCAGAAGACAGCTACTCCGTCTTCCGGGATTCTAACAATACTTCCTAGATAGCTCTCGTCTTCCGAGCTATATCTAAACAATCCTATCTAAGCAAGGCCTCGCCTGGATTACCAAGAAGACAACCCACCTTGCATTACATCCTACTTCCTATCAGAAGATACAAGATTCGTAAAACATAAGTGCATGACAAGTTCAGAAGATGGTTGTCGGCTCCTGCGGTGACAGTGGCCTCTGGGAAGACACTCGGGACAACTTCCGATTCAATGTCTTTCTCGGAAGACTTCCCGAAGTCAGACTTCCCTTCACCTGTCTTCGTCTTCCTACACGCAATCTATCCTCACAACAGACTCAAGACAATTGCACTCTGTTCTTCTGACTTCTCACCTCTCATACGCACTCAGGAGAACCTTGCTGCTCGGTGGGAAGACATGATCCTCGACCATTCTCTCCAGATTCTGCCAGCAAGTATTCTCACGACTCTCTTCTAAGCTTGGGAAGAAGAAGGAATGGCTGCTATGGATCGAACAGAAGAGACCCGAATGGACCCTCACGTCTTCTCGCTCATTTTTCCAGCCTTCCAGTCTTCTAGTCTCTCTAGGAAGATGTGGAGTTGAGAAGCTTGGAAGACCGGGAGGCACAGGCCTAGTTCCCGACTTCCAACTTCTCGAAATAACAAAACAACTCACCACACCACTCAGGATTCGTACCAAGTCTCTCTAAACACAAAAGCAAAGCAAATCCACTCTTGATACGAATTGTGTTCAGTCGACTTCCGAAGACAGTCTTCCGAAGACGGTTTTCCGAAGACAGTCAAGTTTAAGAAGCGTCTTCCGAAGATGTTCCCATCTTCCGAATCGTCTTCTGTTCCAAGTTTCGGGGGTAGAGAGGTAGTAGGGTAGGGAAATTGATAGCTGGGATCTCCAATTTGAAGACGAGGTGTAGGGAAGCTCGAATTGAGCTCGGGAAGAAGCAAGGAGATGTCTGACAGAAATTGAGCAGCGCTTCCGTGCCCAATGTCTCAATAGGAAAGATGGGGGTGGAGGTAATCGATCAGGCTGCCTGCACACAACGAAGGAAGCGCGGGGAATACGAGGAAAAGGCGAGAAGAAGTGGGAAAGAGAAAGAACAGGGGAAAGAACCTCTACAGTCTTCTTCTGCTCTCCGAGTTGCCTTCGACCTCCGCGCGCTTCTTGGTTCTGGTCCTAGCTCCAATGCGACTCCTTACGACTGCGCCTGCTGTCAATCTTTTGGCCACGCCTCGATCCACCTTCGATTCCACTCGCTGCTCTCCAATATCAGCTTCTCGGGAGCTCACAGAAACGCCTTCGCTCTCTGCTGTTTGTGCTCCAGTAATTTTGGTCTCGCCCTTCGCCTAGCTGCCAACTGCTTCTCTCCTACCTCGATGTCCTCACTCGATTCCTCTCTCAAAGCTAACTCGCAAAGCTCACTATCTCCAATCGATCTTCTCAAGCGCTGTGCTGCGGGAAGTTAGAATGTGCTAATGTGCTTCCTTATGCATCTTCCCCGCAGATTAGGGGTTTTTCGACCTTGGGTATCTTCCCCGACCTACCTACCTATTCGGTGCGTCCCAGTAGGTACACCTACTGTCTTACCCGAAAACTCGCGGTTGGCCTTCATGGTCGCTATCTTCTGGAAGACAGGTGTCTTCCGCCGTCTTCTCATCTTCCGCCGTCTTCCCGTCTTCTGAAGACGCAACTGAGAAGACGGTCGTCTTCCGAAGAAGTCAACTTCTTATTACAAACAGCTCTTAAGATCATCTTCCTGTTAAAGAAGACGTAACCTTAAGTAACAACGCTTCTTCAGTTATACAAACAAGTTATTATCTTAAAAATTTCAAAAATTCGTGCATCCTGTAATTTGTGGGCACCACACATCCTCTGAATCTCGCATTCTCTTGTCTTCCAACAACGCTTCGTGTTGGTTCTTGACGATGTAAGCATGTATCGATAGAGCTCCTATCGGATCCTGCCATCCAGTATCCTTTCGGATCGTAGCAGCTGTCCTCAACAATATCTTATGTGCCATCTTTCTTTTATGTTTCATGGAGATGACAGATGATCAACATGTTCGTTAAAACTCCTCTCACCTTGATCCTCAACCCTTGTGCCATAGGTTTCAGTCTCCATGATTGCAACTGCTTGATAAGTAGTCCTCAACCAACTTCTTATTCCCTCCTCTACCAAAGTTGGTTTGAGGAAGTGCATCGGTATCTCTCAGCGCTACCTTCTCATCCTTCCAGAAGATCACTCCTTGTTGTAAGATATCAGTGAACTCTTTGCAATCTTTGCGTGGATGATCAGTACCATCACATCAGATACATCATTGGATCCAACCTTGCTTTCCAACAGGTTTTGCTCCGCTTGTAGACCCTTGCTCCTCCAATCTTGTGAGCTTGATATGCAGGTCTCGCATTCTACGCATGATCTCCTCAAGGTTTGAATCATCCTTCTTCGGAGATACTAAAAGGTGCTTGGACAACTGGAACAACTGGAGCAACTGGTTCCATCTGTCTAGCAACAAGAACTACTGGTCAAACCACAGGAACAGATGCTACAGTAGTCAGTGCTGGTGTTGGTCTCCTAATAGGAACCTTCTCTCGTCTTCGTTCCTTCTTGGTAAGCAGACCAACCGCTTCTTCAACTTCCTTCCAACTACTAATCAACCCATCGTCTTCCTCCCGATCCTCAAGAAGTACCTCTAGCTTCTCTTGTAGGTTCTCATCTGTAGCCCGAATAAATAACTTTGTCTTGTTGGACTGCAACGCATTCCACGCAAAATCCCCTCAAGGTTTGAATCATCCTTCTTCGGAGATACTACAGGTGCCTGAACAACTGGAACAACTGGAACAGCTGGAACAACTGGTACTACCTGTCTAGCAACAAGAACCACTGGTCGGACCACAGAAACAGGTGTCACAGCAGTCGATGTTGGTGCCAGTCTCCTAACATGGACTTTTTCTCGTCTTCGCTCCCTCTTGGTAAGCAGACCAACAGCTTCTTCAACCTTCTTCCAACTGCTGGTCAATCCATCGTCTTCTTCTCGATCCTCCAGAAGTACCTCCAACTTCTCTTGCAGCTTCTCATCTGCAGCTCGAAGAAATAACTCTGTCTTGTTGGACTGCAGAGTCAACTTCTCCATCCTAGTCAGCCGTGAAAACTGCTTCTCAAACTCCCTGAGCAACTCAGTAGCTTGTAGACCCTTCCTTGGTTGCTCAACCCACTCCAAGAATGACTTCTTGGTGACTCGATCAGAGTCCTCCAAGAAGTACTCATCCATCAAAGCACGAGCAAACGTCTCCCAATCTTTGTTAAAATGCTTCGTTAGCATTTTACCATGATCCCTAATCTCTGGAGCTGCTGCTAATCTCATCTTCTGAGACACGGTTCAGCTCCATCTCCTTCACATAATGCCTCAAATATCTTGAGACATCTCTCTCATCAAACTGGTCAATCCTGCTGACCACCGCTTGTAGCGCCTTTGTTGCTAAAGCTTCCTTCCGTTCATAAGACTGTTGCTGCCGTAAGAACATAGTGAAAGCTTGGAACATCGATGCAGTCGCCGGATCCAACTGTACCTTCGGCAACCCACCTGAACCACTAGCTCCATCTCCATCATCTTTCTCATCCCACTCATGACTGCCAATCTCTTCTTCAAAGTTCACACACAGAAGAAATCTCCACCTTAGACTTTCACGTCGAGTTCACCACCGATGTCGTGTCGGATATTGCATGAAAGATGTCTAGGAAAACGTGAGGTTCCTGGCTGTGAAGATGTTGTGTGCTGAAACAGAGACAAGACAGAGAAAAACAACCACGAAAACGAATGCTGTGATATATACACTCCAAATGTATGTACACTGCCGGTTCTTTTTCCTAAGAGCACAGAACTGAAAAACAGACCAAAGCGGTCTGTAACCTGCTTCAAAGCTCTTAAAAACAACCCCTGATTCTCAACCCTGACCCAAAAACACCGAAGCCGAGCTCAAAGCAAGAGAAACTTCCCTTTGCTAACAAGCAGAGCCACAGTAGTATCACACGATCCAAGTCCAAGTCCAAACCACATCCATGTACAAGTTCTTAGCTAAAGCTAGCTACCACAAGCTGTATATAGCCAACCAGAACTCTAACGAACTCAAAAGAGCAAAACCCGTAGCGAAGAAACCGAAAAAGACCTATCTGTGGACTTCCTCCTTTCGCTGAACGGACTTCAGATGTCGATAGGGTCTCTTCTGCTGACTCCATTAACCCAAGAAACCTTCAGATCCGACTCCCAACAGCCGAGATATCACAAATTTTCGGTCGCATATGACCGAACCTTGAAAAACTCCTCTATGCGACTTAAAACCGCACACATCGCACAAACGGATCGTCTAAAATGATATCCGCCTTCTCTGGCAGATAGATCTAGCTACCTTGAACTCAACAAGACTCCAAACAAGCCGTTTGGAGTTCCCTTTGCAAAACCACGCAAGAAATTTGGTCGCAGGTTGCAAAAAACTGACGTAAATCAGCTCCCTGCGGCTCAATCTTGCTCACCACACCCAAACCAACAATCCAATTCACGTACAGTCTTCTCCTATGCGTACATGAAGACTCACTGATCGCGTAAGCATCAAGAACGAAGAGCTTGGCTCACCGATCGCGAAGAACAACCCAATCTCAGGTCGCAAGCGAACAAAAATCTGATGTAAGCGCTTCCCTACGAGTCAATTTCACTCAAAACTCCCAAACCGTCCGATGAAATTTCGTATCGTCTTCAATTTCCTGAAGAACTCGTTGTTCTGATCCCGATGGATCCAAGGACAGCAAGTTTGGACTCCAAAACAGCCCGAACGGTCCAAGTCTCCTTCATAGGTAACTGAAAACTCCAAATCTCCTTCATGCGTCTCAATTTCTCTCAAAACACAAACCCCGATCCATCTCTTAAAAAACCGTCTTAACCTGTGCGTAGCCTGCACAGATCTGAACCCGATGACACCTTGCGCACGTGTATTGGACTTCCCAATTCTCCAAAACGTCCATCAACAGATCGCAGGAACAAACAAGCCCTTTAAATAGTCCTTTTGTATCAGTCTCTATACGTACGAAGTTCTCACAACAATAATGAAGCAGGCCCCTTGCATCTTTGATATAACGCCTGAAGCCTCAAATACCCAATCAGCAAGTAACCTAAGGCCTAGCTTGATTTTTTCTTCTTCCGAGTCGCATAACTCCTTCACTAGACGTCCAAACGAAGTAAACAAGATGCCCATGGAAAGCTGACAACGAGCTCTACCCATCTATGTGATGAAAATGAAGATCCGAAATTGTGCTAAAAGTCCATAAGCTGGAGCCTAGCTTGTTTTCTCCACCTTTCGAGTCTTGTAACTTCTCCACTAGGCGTCCAAACGAAGTAGACAAAGTGCCTATGGAAAGCTGACAGCGAGCTCTACCCATCTATGCGATGAAAATGGAGATCCGAAATGATGTCAAAAGCCCGTAAGCTAGGGCCTAGCTTGTCTTTCTCATGAGTGTTTTTGGAGCGACAAGCATCGAAGTCTGAATTTCAGATAAGAGCCGGTCCACGACACGACAACGTTACTATTGCTGATTGGGTATTTGTAGCTCCTAGTGCTATATTAAGGACGCAATGGGCCTACTAGTTCATTATCTGGAAAAACTTGTACATACAGCGATTGACGTAAGGAGGCAGCTTAAAGAGTTAGCTTGTTCTTACGATCTGTCGGTGAACGGTTTTGAAGAAGGGAGAAGTGCAATGCATGCACGCAAGGTGTCATTGGATTCAAATCTGTGTAGCCTACGTGTTGGTTAAGACGGTTTGTGAAGAGGCAGATCGAGGAGTGTGTTCTGGGAGAAATGGAGACATAGAAGGAATTTTGGAGTGTTCAATGATATATGAAGTAGAGTTGGACCGTTCGGGTCATTCCGGAGTCCAAACTTGCTGTCCTTGGATCCATCAGGATCAGAACACCGAGTTCTTCAAGAAATTGAAGATGATATGAAGTTCCGTTGGACAATTTGAGAGATGTGAAGAAAGTTGGCTCGCAAGGAAGCGCTTACATCAGTTTTTCGTCGTCTACTATCTAAGATTGATTTGTTCTTCACGATCGATGAGCCAAGCTCTTTGTTCTTGGTGACTATGCGACTAGTGCATCTTCATCTACGTACAAGAGAAGACTGTATGTGGATTGGCTTGTTGGTTCGGGCGTGGTAAACGAGTTTGAGCCGTAGAGAGTCGATTTAGTCAGTTTTTTGCATCATACGATCAAATTTCTTGCGTGGTTTTGTGAAGGGAACTCCAAACGACTTTGTTTGGAGTTGGGTTCAGGGTAGTTAGATCTACCTACCATAGAAGATAGATATCAGATCAAGCGATCCGTTTGGACGGTGTGTGCGATTTTAAGCTATAGTGAGAAGTTTTTGAAAGTTCGACCACCTGCGACCAGCGATAATCAGCGATATTTCGTCTGTCGGGAGTTGAATCTGATAGTTCTTGAGACCAACAGAGTAAAGAAGGAGGACCTTATCGACATCTGAAGACCGTTTGGCGGAAGGATAAAGTTCTCAAATAGACTTTTTTTTATTCCTCCGCTACAATTTCGTCTTTTTGAGTTTGTTAGAGTCCTAGTTGGTTTTGTACAGCTTGTGGTAGCTAGCTTTAGCTAAGAGCTTGTACATGGATGTTGTTTGGACTTGGGTTTGAATCGTGTGATACTGGTGCAGCTCTTTTTGTTAGCAAAGGGATGTTTTTTTTGCTTTGAGCTACGCTTCAATAGTTTTGGGTCTGGGTTGAGATTCAGGGACTTGTTTTGAGAGATTTTGAAGTAGATTACAGACCGCTCTAGTCTGTTTCTCAATTTTGTGTTCTTAGGGAGAAAGAACCGGTAGTGTATATATATTGGGAGTTCCTATATATTATGATGTTCATTTTTGTGCTTGTTTTCTCTTTCTTGTCTCTATTCAGCACACTACATCTCCACAGCCAGTAACCTCGCATTTTCCTGGACAACCTTCACGTAAAATCTGGCATGATATGGTGGTGAACTCGACCTGAAGGTATGGGATGAAGATTTCTTTTGTGTTTGAACTTTGAAGAGAAGATTGATAACCTTGAGTGGGATGGGAACGGTGATGAAAATGGAGCTAGTGGTTTGGGTGGATTAATGAAGGTGCAATTGGATCCGGTGACTGCATCAATGTTCTTACGACAACAACAATCTGATGAGCGGAAGAAAGCTTTGACAACAAAGGCGTTTCAAGCGATGGTCAGCAAGATTGACCAATTCGATGAGAGAGATGTCTCAAGATATCTGAGGCATTATGTGAAAAAGATGGAGCTGAACCGAGTATCAAGATGAGATGATTGAGACATTTGAGTTAGCAGCAGCTCTAGAGATTAGAGATCTTGTTAAAATGCTAACGAAGAATTTTGACAAAGTTTGGGAGACGTTTGCTCGTGTCTTGATGGATGAGTACTTCTTGGAGGACTCTGGTCCGAAGAAGTCATTCTTGGAGTGGGTTGAGCAACCGAGGAAAGGTTTACAAGCTATTGAGTTATTCAGGGAGTTTGAGAAACAGTTTTCTCGACTGACTGTGATGAAAAAGTTAACGATTGGAAGAGAAGGGGTCTACAAGCGGAGCAAGACCGGTTGAGAAGCAAGGCTGGATCCAGCGGTGTATCCGGTGCGATGGTACTGATCATCCGCGTAGAGATTGCAAGGAGTTCACTGATATTCTGCAGCAAGGAGTGATCTTCTGGAAGGGTGGGAAGGTAGCGTTGAGGGATACTGGTGCACTTCTTCAGACCAACTTTGGTAGAGGAGGGATGAAGAAGTTGGTTGAGGACCACTTATCAGCGCAAGCAGTTGCAATGGTGGAAGCTGGAACCTATGGCACGAGAGTTGAGGATCAAGTTGAGAGAGATTTTAACGGACAAGTTGAGCCAAGTGGATTGTGGTCATCTGCCATCTCCATGAAACAGAAAGGGAAGATGGCACGTGAGACGTTGCTGAGAACAGCTGCTACGATCCGGAAGGATACTGGATGGGAGGATCCGATAGAAGCTCTATCGGTGCATGCTTACATCGTCAAGAACCAACACGAAGCATTGTTGGAAGAGAAGAGAAGGCGAGATTTAGAGTCAGGGGAAAGAACTTCTTCCAAGAGACAGACTCGAGAGGAGAAGGTTCGTCAAGAACTTCGAGATGCAGGAGCTCAAGATCTACCGATGGATGATGCTCCTTCTCCATCTAAGGAAAGAGTGAAGGATTCTCAGAAGGAGAAGGCTAAGCCGGCTGCATACAAACTACAGTCGGACATCGACGCTTCAACAAACTTGAAGGCAGTCTTGGAAGACCGCATTCTGAATGCGAAGATGGAGTTTACCTTGAGGGAAGTGTTGGGCATTGCTAAGCGTGAGTTTCATGATGTCATCATCGATGTCATCAAACGGAAGCGACAGATTACGGATGAGACTGATTTATCGCATGCCTTGGATACTAGGATGTCTGTGGATGAAGAGAGAGAGCTTGCAAAGTGCAGTGTTTATTCTCCAGAGGAGGAAAGAGATCGAAGACGCATGGTGCATTTTGAGGATGAAGAGGAGGATGAGAAACAGAGCTCAAGTCATTACAGTCACAGTCACTGGGCTCGAGCTACAACGGAGGCGTTGGTGAGAATCGGAGACTTGGATGAGCCGGTGGTTGCTCTGATCGATCATGGATCAGAAATCAACATCATGTCGAAGGAGCTGTACAAGAGGAAGAAGTGGCCGATGTCGGAGTGTGATCCGTCTACCTAGGAAAGCGCCGGGCTTTTGGCTGTGGTTGTTTACTCAAGAGGTTGGCTTTCAGGTCACAACAGGGGCCATAAACACTCACACAGTTGTGTAGGATCCTCTAATATGCTCAAAAGGCGAAATTTAGGTTTAACTAGTAGTAATAGGTTTAAGCGGTGAACTTTGACACACAAAGAGAGGAAAAATATGAAGGTGTAGACTTCAGAACTTCTCCTACATGCAAATGAGGTCCTACTGGATACACGTATGAAGTTTCAGCTTGAGATCAGTTCAGAGCACCGAGATATGGGTAGAAACTTTCTGAACAGAGAAATTACGGCAATTTCTGGTACCTAGACAGCTATTCTGACCTAGAACAGAGAATTGGCTCGATGAATTTCAAATATTCTCACAGTATTTGAAGTCTACAGGATGCTGGACATCCCTGTGAAATTGGGACTCATGAATGTACTTTGAACTCCAGATCTCCTCCTCTGAAGTCGCTGCTCTAGATTAAGAGCTTTTCAGACCCCCTCTGCTTCAGCGGCTGCCTTGAATTACTCAGTTACTCAATCGATATGAAACTTTTTGGGAAATCGTAGCCCTGCTGGCAGAGAACGCAACCACAAAGTTTTGAAGCGATTTCTTCAATTCTGCTGCAAGTGACACTGAAAACCCAAAATCAACAAAAGTGATACAGTTTTGGCATAGTCCGAACTTCAATTGGGCATAACTTTGTCTTTATTGCCTCAAATCGATCGAAAATTTCACTGAAAGTGCTTGGCTCGACGAGCTCTATCTCCCTATGCTCTCAGATTTAGAAGATACCTCACCAAATGCTCGAACTCCACTCTAGAGCTCTGTTTCTAAACTTAGAGTTTTACAAAAGACAAAAATGGACCAATGGGAGTTCATAGCTCCATTTGACTGTCCTTTTGTGCCTTAAACTACCTGGTAACTTATCTAAACTCATAGGCTACCACGTCAAGCCCCGTAGAGTGCTAGCGTAAAACTTAAACTACCTAAAATGACATTTAGCCCTGAAAAATAACTTAAATTAGCTAGAAAGCGTGCATGGGCGACAAGTAAGTACAACCCATGAGCTCAAACCCCTATCAGCATGGAAACTCTAACTTATGTACATTGAACGTCATAGACAAGTAAGAAGTCACTTGCACAAGCGCACAAATGCTTGAACAAGATAACTAACATACTATCAGTCTACTAGGACTCAAAATAGTGTTAACACCGTATGCAAAGGTGTCAAACATATACATAAAGGACTAGAAGTAATATGAGCTAACTTCTAGAACTACCAAACCTAAGCGTCGGAGTAGAAGTCAAGCATGTAGCCGCAAAATGACGCGACATCCACCCCCTCTGAACCTGCACATCCTCCGGTATGTGCCAGACCCAGATCAAGACTCTTCAGCTTCAGCTTCAAATTCATCTTCAACCTCCATTGAGTCTTCAGCTTCATCCTCAGTAAGCTCTGCAATGTTCTGGTCGTCCCCTCTCCTTCTAAAGAGCTTGATTCTCTTTCCTGCAACTGGTATCTTGAGCACTGCACCATCTAACTCTCTCAAAGAGTATGTGGCATTATCATAAACTTCTAACACCACATAAGGTCCGAACCATCTCTTGGAAAACTTTATGATAGCGCTATGCTGATTATCAAGACTACTATCATAGACTAACACCCAATCACCTTCCTTAAATGGTTTGGGTCGTAATCTATGTGTTCTATCAAATCTGCCTTTGTTTCTCTCTCTAGCAGTCTTTAACCTTTCCACAGCTTTGGCAACATCATCAGGTCTTCGTTCTAACTGCTGGATCCTTAATGCAAGAAGATCCTCAGTACTTCTACCATCTTCCCATGGCAAAACATTCCAAGTAGGCACAATCTCCTCAATCGGCATCACAGGTTTTTGCCCTAGTATCAACTTTGCTGGCATGTAACCTGTAACGGTACTATGAGTTGTACGATCTGCCCACAAAGCAAATGATAGCAGTCTAGGCCATTCACGGATCTTACCCTTGCAAGCTTTTACCAAAGCTTTGATGATTGACGGATGACCTCTTTCGCTCTTGTCATTCCCTTCAGGATTGTAAGCAGTGGTTAACGCCAACTTGATTCCCAATCGCTTGAAGAACTCAACTGCTTCTTGTGCATCCAGCTCACCCCTATCTGCAGTGATCTTTCCCACACACCCATACCTACAAATAACATCTTCAAGTAGAAAGCGACAGACATTAGCAGTGGTCTTCGTCCTCAGAGCACGGCCTTCGACTTGGTTAGATAGATCTTCTCTAGCCAAGACTAGATACCTCATTTGTCCAAGTCCAAATGGCATAGTTACCAGATCAACTACCCATTTATAATGAATGGCTAAAGGATAAGTAGGATGCAATCCATCACGATGGCGTACACTAGAGTACATCTGGCAAGGTATACAAGATGAAACAAACTGTACTACATCCTTATACATACCCTTCCACCAATACTTTTCCTTCATTTTGGCAAATGTAGCCCAAACTCCTCTATGACCAGCCCATAAACTCTCATGGAACTGCTTGATCAGCTTCTGCTGCAATTCCAAGTCACATACTACCCGCTGCGGTATACCTCCTTGTAGCTTAAGGCGCTTCCATAGATGTCCTCCATGTAAAAAGTAACCATAAGCTGTTCTACGGATCCTCTTGAAATCTGCATCAGACTAGCCTTCCTGCTTTTCCAGTGAACTTAAATAGCGCCCAAGATCCAACCACTCGCCATCATACATAGTTTTCTCAAAAAACTCCAACGAGGCTGCAAAACAACTTCTATCTCTTCTAGCAAGAGCACTAGAATAGAACTCTATTCCCACATCCTCCTGATCATCTATCATTTCTTTCTCATCGTAATACATAGCCCTTGATAACATATCTGCCACAGGATTGTCCTTCCCTGCAATATGTCTAAACTCTGGGTTCAAGGACTTGATATATGCTATCCACCTCAACATAGCAATATCTGGAGTTGTACAGCTAGTGATCATTCCCAAGAGAGATAAACAATCTATCTCCACAACCATAGGTGCTCCTATCAAGTATTCCTTATCACTCTTCATCGCAGTAACTACTCCCCATAGCTCTCTCTTGACCTGAGGGTAGTCTCTCTGTCTTGAACTTAACACCTTAGCTCCAAAACGCACCACATATCTATTTCCATCCTCATCGTCTTGTCCTACAGCCCATCCAATGCCAATAGGACTAGTATCAACAGTAAGGATAACAGATCTGCCCAACTCATATGTTACCTTCCGTAGAGTTGGTGGTGAAGCCCTCCAACTTCCTCATAGACTCGCTTTGCTCCTCTTGCCATTGAAATCTTTGCCCCTTCCTCAGCAGCTTGTACAACGGATCTGCTACATGTGCAAAGTGTGGAATCCATATATGATAAAACACACATGCACCTAGAAACCTTCTCACCTCGGTAACCGATCCACACGTCTCCTTCATTCTTCGAATGACATCAACCTTGTTTGGACAAGGTTTCCGACCATAAGATCCACATAGGTGCCCCACAATCAACACCTCTTGTTCTCCAAATATAGACTTTGCTCCTGATAAAGTCAAATGAACTTCCTCCAGTCGACTCAATATCTTATCGCAGTCAACTATATGATCTGCAACAAACTTACGGCACCCCCTCTGATCCATTACCTCATTCTTCTCCTCCTCAGCACATCCTTTGATCGGCACATCATCAAGGAATGGCATATTTTTTTCAGGAATGAAATCCCTCAAAACTTTATTCATGCCATTCATCATATGTGCTACAGAATTGGTAGCACCTTGTGGCAAGGTGCACATCCTTAGTAACCCCAAAGGTGTCCTCATTGTAGTCAAGTCTCTACTCTCAGAGGATAATTGAAACTGATCATAACCTGAATATAAGTCTCCCATGGAATAGATAGCACGACCAGCAAAAGCCTTTGCAAACTCGTCTACAATAGGTCCTATACCCATATTCCTGATAGTCACCTTGTTAACTGGCTGCATATCTTGAATGAATCTCAAAGCTCCACTCTTCTTCGGAACAATAAACCATCTGCTAGAATAGGGAGCTATAGATGGTTCCAAGATACCCATCCTAATCCTCTCATTGAGCAAGTCTATTAGCGTTGGCAGATGAGCTCTAGGCACAGGAATATGACATAGATGCCAAGGCACATGCGGTACAGTAAAGATTACCATAGGTGCAACTACACTTGGATCTACACATCCTACTTCATGTGACTCAAACGCAAACGCCTTACCATGCCTAGATAGCATCTCCCTAAAGCTCTTCTTCTCTTGCTCAGTAAGAAATCCATCACCTCCAATCCTCAGCTCCTTCAGTGTTGTTTTTGTGAACCGGTGTCCAATTCTTCTCGGTCCTCTGAGCGTCGGTTCTCGTGCAGCTTGCTCCATCTTCTGATTGTAATCGAGTGGTAAAGGCAAAGCCACTAGTTTGACTTTCTTCGCCACTGACTTGTACTTGGTCTCCACATACACCTCTTGTCGATCTATAAACTTATCAATTACATCATAAAGCTCCTTGGAGCTTACTCTCACCACTCTATCTACACCATCTATGGAACTTTTTACTATAGATTTCAACTCCCCTATAGTATCTACCAAATACTGCTCTTCAAACACTCCAGATATGTATTCATCTCCTGCTAACTCTCCACTGTCCCACAAAGACTGTTGTACACACTTCACATGTTGCCTCTCAAACCTCTTCAGATTCTCAACCTTCCTATAACACACTGATCCATATGACGTCAATCCTAAGAAGCTAGAGGATAAAGCTTCCTGTTCTACTGGATCAGGCGAGAATCCTATCTCTACTGTACCGTTGAAGTCTCGCTCTTCAATGGTACTCTGCCAAAACTCCTAGACTCTCTAAACTCCTGAGTAATCTTAGGTAGTGGACGGTCTCTCAAGCTATCATGATTCCTCTCATGTTCTGCAGCAACAGTCAAAAACTGAACAGCTCTTTTGCCATCTCTACTACGTATCCTAGCATAAGCTGAACCATCATCCATAACTCGTGTCTTCATTCTAACAGCAGTAATGTAAGGCTGCCCTAGAATGATAGGATAGGTTGACATGTCTTGCACAAAGAAATTCTGAACATCACTGATGTCACCCACAGTTACCTTGATGTTGAGACAAGCACATAGAGTTCTCCCCGCTGGTTGTTGGCAGCACGGATAAGCCATCCATGGTCGGTGTCTATGGGCCACCTTCCACGCTTGTACAGCTCCTTAGACATCAGATTAATCTCTGAGCCGTGATCAATCAATGCCACCATAAGTTCTTCCAGATCTCCCAACTTCACCAAGGTCTCTGTGGTTGCTCTTGCCCAATGGTTGTGAGAGTAATGGCTCTTCTGCGATGCTTCCACCTCATCTTCAAACCTCACGTGCTGATACGAACTCCCCTCTGATACTTGAGAGCAGTAACCAGCAATCTCATCTTCCTCATCCTCCGACAGTTTGGTCCTTAGAGCGTTAAGCGTAGCTGCTTCACCCAAAATCTGACGTTTCCTCTTGATGATATCTATGATAACCTCATGGAACTCACGCTTTGCAATCCCAAGAATCTCACCCAAAGTAAACTCAACCTTCCCATTCAAGATACGATTCTCTAACACTTGCTTCAGGTCTGTAGCAATCTTAATGTCAGACTGAAGTTTGTATGCAGGCATCTTACCCTTCTCCTTGCTTCTCTCCTTCTCCTTCGGTGTTGTAGGTGGTAGATCCTCCGTATTCTCCTCCCGAGTAGGTGTTGTCTCCTGCCTTGCCTCTGGTCTAGCCCTTTCACTCCTTGTAGCAGGTCGTTTGGCTGTAGAAGCCTCACCTGCATCTTCCCTCCTGCATTTTTCTTCTAGTACAGCTTCATGCTGACTTCTTGCAACATAAGCATGCACTGACATAGTATCCACATGATCATTCCATCCTGTAGCTTCTCGAATTGAGTTGCCAACCCTTCGTAGCACATCCTTGTCTAGCTCTGTTCTAGCTACGCACTACATCAGACCACAACCCAGTAGTCCCTTTCTCTCTCTCCATCTCCGCTTTCACTCCACATGTAGCAGCATTCACAAGAGAAACAGCATGTGATGCTGATATCTCATTCACAAGTCTCTTCATACCACCTTTGCCAAAGTTGGTTCCCAACATCATCCCAGTCTCTCTCAAATGGATCTTACCATCTTTGAAGAAGATCAGATCCTTCCTCAATGCATCTGAAAACTCTCCACAATCTCTTCTTACATGGTCTAGGCTATCACACCATATACAACGATGAACAAAGCCTTCTCTCATCTGAGGTCTCTGCATAGCAGGCTGTACATTCTGCTCCTTCTCTTCTAACCTAGTGAGCTTAAGCTTAAGCTCCTTCATACCCTTAATCAACTCATCAAGCGGTGAGTCTTCCTCTCTAGCAATTACCAAAGCGGGTTTAGTAGGCAACTGCTTGACAGGAATTATCAGAGGTGCTGCTTCACTTACCACCACCTTGTCCCTTCTTCTCTGTCTCTTGGTCAGCAAAGAGACAGCCTCTTCAACCTCCTTCCAGTCAGTCTTCAATCCTCTCTCCTCACTCTTGTCTTCCAGCAACAGCTCAAGCTTCTCCTGAATAGTCACGTCCGCTGCTTGTAGGAAAAGCTCGGTCTTCTCAACCTCTAGTGTAAGCTTCTCTGTCCTAGAAAGCTGAGCATATTGACGATCAAACTCCCTTAACAACTCATTTACAAACAAACCTTTGTTAGGTTTAACCACCCACTCCAAGAACGTTCTCTTGGTCACCCTCTCTGAATCTTCAGTGTAGTACTCCTTCTTCAAAGCGCGCATAAAGCTCTCCCAACTCTGTCCTTGCTGCTGCTTGAGCTCCTTCACACGCCCACGAATCTCAGGGACAACAGCAAGTTCAAACACCATCTCCTTCTCATGTACCTTGTTCACCTCCATCTCCCTAGCATAGTATCGCACGTACTTGGAAATATCTGTCCCCTTGAACTGATCCATCTGATGCACCGCAGATTGCAACGCCTTGGTTGCTAATACCTCCTTCCTCTCTATGCTCTGCTGCTGCTGCATAAACATGGAAAAAGCTTGGAACATCTTCATCGTAGCAGCATCAAACTGAACAGGTTGCTGAGCAGCAGCAACACCTCCACTTGATGATCCTTGGTTGGCCATGATATCTGATCCTGTAACACTCTCAAGAAAACTCCCACCCTAGGTGTTTCACGTCGAGTTCACCAAAAAGAGAGTATGTCGGAGTGTGATCCGTCTACCTAGGAAAGCGCCGGGCTTTTGGCTGTGGTTGTTTACTCAAGAGGTTGGCTTTCAGGTCACAACAAGGGTCATAAACACTCACACAGTTGTGTAGGATCCTCTAATATGCTCAAAAGGCGAAATTTAGGTTTAACTAGTAGTAATAGGTTTAAGCGGTGAACTTTGACACACAAAGAGAGGAAAACTATGAAGGTGTAGACTTCAGAACTTCTCTAACATGCAAATGAGGTCCTACTGGATACACATATGAAATTTCAGCTTGAGATCAGTTCAGAGCACCGAGATATGGGTAGAAACTTTCTGAACAGAGAAATTACGGCAATTTCTGGTACCTAGACAGCTATTCTGACCTAGAACAGAGAATTGGCTCGATGAATTTCAAATATTCTCACAGTTTTTGAAGTCTACAGGATGCTGAACATCCCTGTGAAATTGGGACTCATGAGTGTACACAGAACTCCAGATCTCCTCCTCTGAAGTCGCTGCTCTAGATTAAAAGCTTCTCAGACCCCTCTGCTTCAGCGGCCGCCTTGAATTACTCAGTTACTCAATCGATATGAAACTTTTTGGGAAATCGTAGCCCTGCTGGCAGAGAACGCAACCACAAAGTTTTGAAGCGATTTCTTCAATTCTGCTGCAAGTGACACTGAAAACCCAAAATCAACAAAAGTGATACAGTTTTGGCATAGTCCGAACTTCAATTGGACATAACTTCGTCTTTATTGCCTCAAATCGATCAAACATTTCACTGATAGTGCTTGGATCGACGAGCTCTATTTCCCTGTGCTCTCAGATTTCGAAGATATCTCACCAAATGCTCGAACTCCACTCTAGAGCTCTGTTTCTAAACTTAGAGTTTTATAAAAGACAAAAATGGACCAATGGGAGTTCATAGCTCCATTTGACTGTCCTTTTGTGCCTTAAACTACCTGGTAACTTATCTACACTCATAGGCTACCACGTCAAACCCCCTAGAGTGTCAGCGTAAAACTTAAACTACCTAAAATGACATATGGCCCTGAAAAATAACTTAAATTAGCTAGAAAGCGTGCATGGGCGACAAGTAAGTACAACCCATGAGCTCAAACCCCTATCAGCATGGAAACCCTAAGTTATGTACATTGAACGTTATAGACAAGTAAGAAGTCACTTGCACAAGCGCACAAATGCTTGAACAAGATAACTAACATACTATCAGTCTACTAGGACTCAAAATAGTGTTAACACCGTATGCAAAGGTGTCAAACATATACATAAAGGACTAGAAGTAATATGAGCTAACTTCTAGAACTACCAAACCTAAGCGTCGGAGTAGAAGTCAAGCATGTAGCCGCAAAATGACGCGACACCGATCGACACAGAGCATGGGTGGGTCATAAGAGCAGCCAACAACACAAGAGGAGACTTGTATGGAGCTTGTGTAGACATCAGAGTGCGCATAGGTGATGTTGCTATCGACCAAAACTTCTTTGTTCAGGAAGCAACATCATACAAGCTCATTCTAGGTCAACCTTTCATCATAGCGACTCGGATGGAAACAAAGGTACTGGACGACGGATCTGCTTATGCTAAGATCCGAAGTCAAGATGGAAAGAGAGCGGTACAGTTCTTGACTGTACCGTCCAATCACGAGCGCAACCGAGATCGTTTGAGGGAGAAACTGCTTCCAAGGGTGAGTGAAGAGTTCAAGGATTTTCGTTGAGTACCACTATAGAGCGGGATTGTGATGGTGCGTAGGAGAAGGTACTCTCGCTTGATGGAGATAGTGCCTTTTGTACAGAGTTTGTTGATTTTCAGAGTGTGGGATTGCTATCTACAAGAAGGTAGAAGAGCTGAGAAGAAAAGAACAAAAACTGGGTCGCTGCGGTTCATCCAAGACATGCAACCGGTGAACGCAGTAACAATCAGAAATGCTGGAGTGGGACCGATTGTGGATGAGTTTGCTGAAGCGTTTGCAGGAAGAGCAATTTACTCAATGAGAGATCTTTACTCAGGGTATGATCAGTTTCAACTAGCGGAGGAGAGCAGAAGCTTCACGACAATGAGGACACCTTTGGGGTTGGTTAGGATGTGTACCTTACCACAAGGAGCTACCAACTCGGTAGCACGCATGATGAACGGGATGAATCGAGTTCTAAGAGACTTCATCCCTGAAAAGACGATGCCATTCTTGGATGACATCCCCATCAAAGGATGTGTGGAAGATGAGAAGGATGAAGCATTAGATCAGAGGGGGTGTCGGCGATACGTCACTGATCACATCGTAGACTGTGAGAAGATCTTATCTCGACTTGAGGAAGTTCATCTTACGCTGTCAGGTGCGAAGTCTACATTTGGGGTTAGAGAGGTTTTGATCGTTGGTCATTTGTGTGGATCGTTTGGTCGGAAGCCAGATCCGAACAAGGTGGATGCGATTGGGAGGATGAAGGAGGTTTGCAACTCGCTTACAGAAGTAAGAAGATTTTTGGGTGCTGGTGTATTCTATCACATTTGGATTCCTCATTATGCGCATGTGGTGGATCCGTTGTATGGATTGTTGCGTAAGGGTCATAAGTTCAGATGGGAGGAAGAGCATACTGATGCGGTAAGGAAGCTGAAGTCTTTACTATCATCTCCTCCAGTTCTGGGAAGGATTGATTACAAGGGTGCTAGGCCGGTGGTTCTTACTGTGGATACAAGTCCAGTTGCAATTGGATGGGCAGTAGGACAGGATGATGAGGATAGAGACAAGTTTGCAGTTAGGTTCGGAGCAAAGGTGTTAAGTGCTCGACAACGTGCTTACCCGCAAGTGAAGAGAGAACTGTGGGATATTGTTCTAGCTATGAAAACTGAGAAAGAGTATTT
Source organism: Asterella californica (assembly GCA_036924285.1). Classification (NCBI taxonomy): domain Eukaryota; kingdom Viridiplantae; phylum Streptophyta; class Marchantiopsida; order Marchantiales; family Aytoniaceae; genus Asterella; species Asterella californica. The sequence continues at coordinate 17,061,924 of JAYKYS010000001.1, read as the reverse complement.
GATTGGAGCAGTAGTGGTGGTAGAAACTGATTGCTTGCCGTTGTTAGAGATGATCATGAATTGTTCAACTCCTGATATTGCGATGTTACGATGGATCACATATATCAAGTCGTTGAACCCGGAGTTTAGACATATTGCAGGGAAGGATAATCCGATGACGAATATGTTATCTCGAGCTCGGTATGATGGGGAGGATGAGATGGTTGAAGATATTGACGACGTGGGTGCAAAGTTCTATTCAATTGCACAGACAGGAAGGGAAGATGAGTTGTTTGTTGAAAGATTGTATGATGGTGATTTGCTTGACATCGGAAGGTACCTTAGTACGATGGTTAAGCAGACAGCTTGGACAGATGAGAGTTTTCGAAGAGTTCGAAGGAAGGCCTACAACTTCATGTTGCAGGATGGGTTTCTTTGGAGGCAACCAAAGCAGAAAGGTGGGGTACAGCTACGAGTGATTTGCAACAAGGAACATCAGCAGAAGTTGCTCAAGGCGTTCCATGAGAGTCTTTGGGCTGGACATCGAGGGATTTGGACCACTTTTACCAAGATGAAAGAGCGGTATTGGTGGAAAAATATGTACAGGGATGTTGTATCTTTTGTGGAGTCTTGTTTGACATGTCAGATGTATTCGAACATCCGACATCGTGACGGATTACACCTGTGGTGCCCACAAATTACAGGATGCACGAATTTTTGAAAATTTTAAGAATAATAACTTGTTTGTATAACTGAAGAAGCGTTGTTACTTAAGGTTACGTCTTCCTTAATAGGAAGATGATCTTAAGAGCTGTTTGTAATAAGAAGTTGACTTCTTCGGAAGACGACCGTCTTCGGAAGAACGTCTTCTCAGTTGCGTCTTCAGAAGACGGGAAGACGGCGGAAGATGAGAAGACGGCGGAAGACAGCGACCGCGAAGGCCAACCGCGAGTTTTCGGGTAAAACAGTAGGTGTACCTATTGGGACGCACCGAATAGGTAGGTAGGTCGGGGAAGATACCCAAGGTCGAAAAACCCTTAATCTGCGGGGAAGATGCGTAAGGAAGCACATTAGGCACATTCCAACTTCCCGCAGCACAGCGCTTGAGAAGATCGATTGGAGATAGTGAGCTTTGCGAGTTAGCTTTGAGAGAGGAATCGAGTGAGGACATCGAGGTAGGAGAGAAGCAGTTGGCAGCTAGGCGAAGGGTGAGACCAAAATTGCTGGAGCACAAACAGCAGAGAGTGAAGGCGTTTCTGTGAGCTCCCGAGAAGCTGACATTGGAGAGCAGCGAGTGGAATCGAAGGTGGATCGAGGCGTGGCCAAGAGATTGACAGCAGGCGCAGTCATGAGGAGTCGCATTGGAGCTAGGACCAGAACCAAGAAGCGCGCGGAGGTCGAAGGCAACTCGGAGAGCAGAAGAAGACTGTAGAGGTTCTTTCCCTTGTTCTTTCCCCTTCCCACTTCTTCTCGCCTTTTCTTGGTATTCCCCGCGCTTCCGCGCTATCTAGGAAGTATTGTTAGAATCCCGGAAGACGGAGTAGCTGTCTTCTGGAAGACTAGTTTCGTCTTCTGAGAAGTAGAAGCTAGACTGTGGGCACTCGGGAAGAACTGAGCCTTCAGCTCATAGTAGGTGCTTGTGGTTTAGTGCAACTGATCTTCCAGGTATGTCGATGCACCCGCGAGGCTTGGTGTTAATAGCGGCAGAATTGGCCGAGGCCACTCCTTTCCTCAAGGAGTTGGGTCTCGACTTCTTCCTGTGGGATTGGAACCTCGCAGATCAAGGGCTTCTGGAGGAGGTGTGGGCAGCGTTGCCACCCCGTAACCGTGTACATGCGAAAGCAGGAGTAGCTCGAGGAAGACCATCTTCCTGGACTGAAGACTGGTGACGCAAGGCTTTTCACAGGCTTGAGTCCGAGAACCGAGGATATTGGTACGAGAAGAAGATCTTGCCTAGGATCGTGAGTTCGTGGCATGTGCCTGGGAGCACCACCTGCCTTTTCGTGGAAGACAGGCAGGGGAGGAACGGTTGGAAGATAGAATCTTACCGGGAGCCGAAGAAGCGACTTCTGGCGAAGTTGTTTCTGCATCTCTTCCCCAAGGAGAAAGCGCAGAAGACAAAATACTTAGGAGATCAGGACGTGGAGTTCTTGGAATCAGTGTGGGATGACGGAGTGCCCATCTACTTGGGCGCGTACATCCACAACTATGTACAGACAGAGCTAGCATACTTAGGTACCCCGGCGGGAGGACACCTGACGCCCTTCTTCTGCTACTTGTAGGTAGCAGTGGGGGATCTTAGGGAAGACCAGCTGGCAGTGTATGGGCCAACGGAGCGACATGAGGTGAAGGAGGAGACCTCGGAAGACGATGACCGAGCGGCAGCTGCAACGCCCTCTCTCACTCTGATGCCACAGCTGAGGCCCGGCTCTCACCAGAAGACGCTGCTGGTGAGGGAAGACGAGTCTAGTGGGTCGGAAGACGCCACGCCACTGAGGAAGATGGGTCCCCAAAGTGTACCGAGGACACCCATCTCCCTCATTCATTCAGGATCGGAGTCCGACTCGGAACAAGACCTGCTGAGTACCCGATCAGAGCAGAAGACTGCTTCTGCAACGCCTGGGAGTCTTCCAAAGACTCCAGAAGACGAAGGATGGATGGGCGCTCCTGCTGCGATGCGAGGAAGCGCAAAGAAGAGAGCCGCTCCTGCCATGAGGAGTCTTCCACCCCGGAAGATGAGAAGAGTAGCTTCTTCTCGTGCGCAGAAGATGAAGGCCGTAGTGGTGGAAGAGGCTTCCTTGCCTCTAGAAGACGAAGTCGACATCGCGGAGCGTGTGGTGGAGATGAACTTGTCTTCCGCAGGAAGACGACTGGAGGAGTTCAGTGCCTACTTCCAGAAGGAGATCCAGCCAGCTATGGAGTTGTTGGAGAAGAGAGCGAGGGCACAGGAGAAGCTCTTACAACCTGGATTCAGCCTGCGCACCTTGCTGCGACAGGGGGAAGATCAGAAGAAGACGGAGTCGCTGGAAGCTAGTCTCCGCACCACGGAGAAGCTTGCAGTCAGGTACAAGGCGGAAGCAGCCGCTTCTGCCAAGGAGCTGGTACAGCTTCGGAAGAGCAACCAGGAGTTGCAGGCGCGGGTACAGCAGCGCAATCAGGAAGTCACCCGAGTGCGGGAGAAGATCACCGCCCTCGCAGAAGAGCAGACCATATGGAAGACGCAGCGAGAAGCCGCGGAAGCGCGAGCTGCAGCTGAGAAGACGCAGAGGGAAGCAGCAGAGGCCCGTGCATGGAAGATGTTGACACAGTCGGTGGAAGCGCTTCGGAAGAAGTTCAACTACACCGCGGGTAGGAAGTTACTTACCTTAGCTAGAGGATGGGACAGCGAGTCCAAAGCGATGTTGGTGGAATGCCGGGAGAGCATGTTCAGGTACTTTGTAGTGACGCAGGATTTCTCCTTTTGCCCATTTAGTATACAAGATATCGTTCCAACAGAGGATTTGCACAAGTAACGCTGCTCTAAGTTCTAAGATCTGTTCAAACACACAAACACACGGGTTTTGTCTAGAAAATCCCGTCTTCTCACAAAACCACACAAAACAACACGTCTTCCAGATACGCCAAATGGTGCTCTGGACCCAAACAAACAACTACCAACTAAAATATCACACAACTATTCACAGAGAAGCTCGGGAAGACGATCTTCCTGCTCCAGGTTGCTTCTTCCGATCTTCTCGATACCGTCTTCCCGAAACGATTCTCATCTTCTGGGGGTTTAGCTCGTCTTCTCACACCTCCAGAAGGCTGTCCTGCTTCACAGAAGTCGACTAGTAACGGTCGTTACATCTTATTCTCACACTCACATTCCAACGGGTTGGATAAATCACAGGGTGTATGCCCCCTGTAGCCTTCCCAGGCTTCTGCCTACGGAAGTTGTCTTCCTGCAGCGCTACAACGACATTCACCTTCACGGAAGCTCAATAGAAGTATCGGAAGCTCACTAGAAGAAGATAAGAAGATGGGGAAGATGAGGGAAGATGGGAAGAAGAAGAAATCCAAACAAGAGAAAACAAGATAAAAAGAGGCAATTAAGATTCCGACAGGCTTCTAGTCCGGATCCTGACTAACAAGCCATCCTTGCTTGTAATAGTTTGGGGAGGAAGACAACAAACGTGAGTACTGTAGCACCGTCTTCTACTCGAGGATGTCGTCTTCTGTTGCGGTAAGAAGTCTTCTTTCTTCTTCACTTCGCTGCTCTGACTGCTCTATCTTCTAGGATCACTTACCCAGAAGACCGTTCGTACGTAGATCTCAAGTGCTCTACTGAACGAGTCAAGCTACACTCCACAACTGTTGACATTCACCGCCACTCAAGAAGAACACTTCCCATGCACAATTGGGAGCGAATTCAATACATTCCACCACCCAGAAGACATGAGCGAAGCTGCTGCACTCAAATCCACAATCTATTCCCCGAGAAGAAGTCACAATGGCATTGGGAAGCTCACTCCCGCTACTTCCTGCGTCTACTCCTCGACACACCAGTCTAGCTAACAGGACTGCACGAGGATGCCGTTCCCTGCTCCTAGACTGTCACTACTGACACCTACATCTCCAAGCCGCTCCTGATAACTAGAGAATGCAGACTTCTTCCTGCATAATTCCCATAGTCTAACATCGAGCAGAGCTAATCTGTCTGCACTGTAGAATCTGTATATGTGCAGACCTCTGTAGCGTATAATGTGTCATGAGTCTCCTGCACCGTAAGATGTTGGTGTGTATGCAGAGAGCTCCTAATTCCTACTCTGTAATCCTACTTATTCATTCTGCCTTGAGACGCAGAGGGAATCCCCTCCAACCTTCGACTGTAATCAGGGAGGGATGGGCACCGCCAGAAGGTTGCCACCTCACATGCAAAAACGGTTCCCTTTTCCTAATTAGCCATCTGGTTGTTTACTCTGCGCTGCCTACTCTACCACATGGTCACTGATCTAAAATTGAACTGGACATGTCTTTTCCTAATATAGCATATTGGGCACTTACTAAGTTTGGACAAGCTCATGATCTTCTGGGCTTTGCTTATCTATTCTAATGGCTCGGATGCCATTTCCACCTGATCTATTCCTACCTGAACTACTAACTAGTCTTCTGATAGGCTGAGAAGCCCTGTAATTACCTCGAGTGTCGCTGAGGTGGCCTCCTCCTCCATGTTGGTCGCTGGCTCTGCTGCTGCTGCTTTGGAAGACAGAAGCGTCTTCTGGGAAGATGGGTCGACTTGTGCTTCCTCGCTCTTCTGAGGGACTAGTTCGACACTGGGAGCCATGGTGACCTCATAGGGGTCCGGGGAAGTCGCTTCCTCCACGCGGAATACCTGGGAAGACGGTCTTCCTTCCTGTCTTCCAGAAGATGTCTTGTCTTCCGGGGCATCTTCCGGGTTCTTCTCGACTTCCAACGCTGTCACTACCAAGTGTACAGCGAGGTCGAACTCTCCCTTCTCCAAGTCTGGTCCTGTTGATGATGCTGGTGCTTGGGAAGATGCGTTTACTGGTGGCGGGATCAAGGAAAGACCATAGAGTTTCTTCACTCCCTCTATATGCCGATCCGAGTATCGGAACATACTCTCCTTGCACTGCACCAACATTGCTTTGGACTCATCGTCCCACTCCCTAGCTAAGGTAAGGAACTTCCTACCCGCGGTGAAGTTGAACTTCTTTCGAAGTGTCTCCACCGAGTGAGCTAGTAACCCCTGCGCACGAGCTTCCTCTGCTTCTCTTTGCGTCTTCTCAGCTGCAGCCTGCGCTTCTGCGGCTTCCCGCATTGTCTTCCACGTAATCTTCTCTTCTGCAAGGGCGGTGATCTTACCCCGTACTCGCAGAACCTCCTGGTCACGCTGCTGTAAGCGCGCCTGCAACTCCTGGTTGCTCTTCTTCAGCTGCGCTAACTCCTTGGAAGAAGTGACGTACTTGTTGTGAGTCGAAGACTCAGTCCTTCCCTAAGTCCTCACAGTCTAGCTTCCACTCTTAGAAGACGAACCTAGTCTACCAGAAGACAGCTACTCCGTCTTCCGGGATTCTAACCGTGTTTCCTAACTTCCTCTCGTCTTCCGGGCTGTATCTAATCAATCCTTCCGGGCTGTATCTAATCAATCTAAGCAAGGCCTCGCATGGATTCCTAAGAAGACAACCCACCTTGCATTACATCCTGCTTCCTAACAGAAGATACAAGATATGCGAGAAGTAGAGTATAGGAAAGGTTCAGAAGATGGTTGCGGGCTCCTGCGGTGACAGTGGCCTCTGGGAAGACTCCCGGGACAGTTTCCGATTCAATGTCTTTCTCGGAAGACCTCCCGAAGTCAGGCTTCTCTTCACTGGTCTCACCTGTCTTCTTCTTCCTACGCGCAATCTATCCTCACAACAGACTCAAGACATTTGCACTCTGTTCTTCTGACTTCTCACCTCTCATACACACTCAGAAGAAGCTTGCTGCATGATGGGAAGACATGACCCTCGACCATTCTCTCCAGATTCTGCCAACAAGACTTCTCACAACTCTCTTCTAAGTTCGGAAAGAAGAAGGAATAGGCTGCTATGGGTCGAACAGAAGAGACCCGAAATGGACCCTCACGTCTTCTCGCTCATTTTGCCAGCCTTTCAGTCTTCTAGTCTCTCTAGGAAGATGTGGAGTTGAGAAGCTTGGAAGACCGGGAGGCATAGGTCTAGTCCCCGACTTTCAACTTCTCGAAATAACAAAACAACTCACCAAACCACTCAGGATTCGTACCAAGTCTCTCTTAACACAAAAACAAAGCAAATCCACTCTTGATACGAATTGTGTACAGTCGACTTCCGAAGATAGTCAGGCTTCCGAAGCGTCTTCCGAAGATGTCTTTCGTCTTCCGCCATCTTCCGTCTTCCGCCGTCTTCCGAAGACACCACCGAGAAGACGCTCTTTCGAAGACGGTCGTCTTCCAAAGAAGTCAACTTATCATTACAAACAACCCTTAAGATCATCTTCCTGCTAAGGAAGCCGTAATCTTAAGTAACAACGCTTCTTCAGTTATACAAACAAGTTATTAATCATAAAAATTATAAAAATTCGTGAATCCTGTAATTTGTGGGCACCACATACTTGGATCGACAGATCGAAGGAGTGAAGACACTTTATGGTCTTCCCTCGCTTCCGACATCTGCAACCGCATCTTCCCACGCTCCAGCACCATCGACTGGATCCGGAATGGAGAAGGAGGAGTTTGACCTCGCTGTGCACTTGGTGGTGACAGCGTTGGAAGCCGAGAAGACTCCAGGAAGACGCCCCGGAAGACAAGATGTCTTCTGGAAGACAGGAAGACGAGCCGTCTTCCCATGTATTCCGCGTGGAGGAAGCGACTTCCCCGGATCCCCATGAGGTCCCCATAGTCCCTAGTCCCGCACCCGTTCCTCAGAAGACGGAAGAAGCACCGATCGACTCCGTTTCCCAGAAGACGTCACTGTCTTCCGAAGCAGAAGCTGAAGCCGAGGAAGACGCAGCAGCAGCGACAGCAGGGCCAGCAAGAGACGATGAGGAGGAAGCCACCTCAGTGACACCCGAGGTAACTGCAGGGCTTTCTAGCTTATCAGAAGCCGCATTAGGAGCTCCAATAAGAGCAGATCAGGTAGAGATTGCCTCCGTGCAATCTGAGTAGTTAGTAACTTCATTCACAAATCCAAATATAGTAGAATCGAACATGCTATCTTAAGGGTGGCAGTTTTTCCATGTAATATTAGCTAGGACACCATGTGGCAGCATAGGTAGCGTAGGAAGGACAAGGTGGATGGCCAATTCGGGCAGGGGAACCGCGTGCATGTGAGGTAGCAACCTCCTGTCAGCGCCTCTCTCTCCCTGGTGGTCGCCTCCCTTGGTTCTCATGGCAGCAACATAAGTAGGATAGCAGAGTAGGAGATAGAGTTCTGTCTGTGCTACCAGTTCTATAGAATTCTGTAGCAACTGCACACATCGATTCTATGGTGCAGGCGGACGAGACCCATTAGAGCAGAGGGATAGGATAGGTGGTTCTTCGCACTACACCCGTTGTTGGAAACATACGAATAGTCTTGGAATATACAGGAGGGGTCTGCATACTCGTACCAGGAGTGGTTCGAAGATGTAGATAGAAGTAGTGGACAGTCTAGGAACAGGGAACGGCATCCTCGTGCAGTCCTGTTAGCTAGGCTGGTGTGTCGAGGAGTAGACGCAGGAAGTAGAGGGAGTGAGCTTCCCAATGCCATTGTGACTTCTTCTCGGGGAATAGATTGTGGATTTGAGTGCAGAAGCTTTGTCCATATCTTCTGGATGGTGGGTTCATTGAATTCGCTCCCAATTGTGCATGAGAAGTGTTCTTCTTGAGTGGGTGACTGTCAGCAGTTGTGGAAGTGTAGCTTGGCTCGTTCAATAGAGCACTTGGGATCTACGTACGAACGGTCTTCTGGGTAAGGGATCCCAGAAGACAGAGCAGTCAGAGCAGCGAAGTGAAGAAAAAAGAAGCCTTCTTCTCGCAACAGAAGACGACATCCTCGAGTAGAAGACGGTGCAACAGTACTCACGTTTGTTGTCTTCCTCCTCAAACTATTACAAGCAGGGATGGCTTGTTAGTCAGGATCCGGACTAGAAGCATGTCGGAATCTTAATTTACTCTTTTCATCTTGTTTTCTCTTGTTTGGATTTTCTCTTCTTCCCCATCTTCCCTCATCTTCCCCATCCTCTTACCTTCTTCTAGTGAGCTTCCGAGACTTCTATTGAGCTTCCGTGAAGGTGAATGTCGTTGTAGTACTACAGGAAGACTATTTCCGTAGGCAGAAGTCTGGGAAGGCTACAGGGGGCATACACCCTGTGATTTATCTAACCCGTTGGAATGTGAGTGTGAGAGTAAGGTGTAACGACCGTTGCTAGTCGACTTCTGTGAAGCAGGACAACCTTCTGGAGGTGCGAGAAGACGAGTTGAACCCCCAGAAGACGAGAATCGCTTCGGGAAGACGGTATCGAGAAGACCGGAAGAAGCAATCTGGAAGTAGGAAGATCGTCTTTCCGAGCTTCTCTGTGAATAGTTGTGTGATATTGTAATTGGTAGTTGTTTGTTTAGTTCCAGAGCACCATTTGGCGTGTTTGGAAGACGTGTGGTTTTGTGTGGTTTTGTGAGAAGACGGGCTTTTTAGGCAAAACCCGTGTGTTTGTGTGTTTGAGCAGATCCTAGAACTTAGAGCAGCGATTACTTACGTAAATCCTCTGTGGGAACGATATCTTGTATACTAAATGGGCAAAAGGAGTAATCCTGCGTCACTACAACACCCGACTTATCCGTTGGCAATCCACTTCAAGTGGGTGGTAGACTTGGTGATTATGCCGGTTGGATTGTGGCAGATGAGATACTTGATATTTGCTAGAGAAGATCTTTCAAATCAAGTCGAGGGTAGGACGCTTCGGACAAAGATAAATGAAGGGGTATGTAGATTTCTCTTGAAAGAGGTTGTTTGTCGATATGGATGTGTGGGAAAGATCACTGCAGATCCGGGAGAGTTAGATGCACACGAGGCTCGTGAATTCTTTGCAAGGTGTGGGGTGAGGTTGTCACTGACAACTGCTTACAACCCCGAAGGGAATGTCAAGAGTGAACGTGGTCATCCACCCATTGTGAAAGCTTTGGTGAAGACCTGCAACGGAAGGGTACGCGAGTGGCCTCGACTCTTACCATTTGCGTTATGAGCAGATCGAACAACACACAGCTCGGTAACAGGTTACATGCCGGTGGAGGAACTCATCACAGGTCAGAAACCTATCATGCCGATTGAAGAACACGTTCTGACATGGAATGTGTTACCTTGGGAGGATAATTTGACTAAGGATAAGCTTCTTGAATTAGGCAGTTAGAGAGAAGACCAGAGGATATCCAAACTGCTTTGGATAGGCTGCGAGAAGCACGGTTGAAGAACAAGGTCTGATTTGATCAGCGACATCGTTTGAGACCTAAGGAAATCAAGGAAGGTGATTGGGTGTTAGTCTATGACAATAGTCTAGACAACCAGCATAGTGCACTCCGGAAGTTTTCCAGAAGATGATTTGGTCCGTATGTGGTGAAGAAGGTTCATGACAACGCAACTTACGCCTTGCAAGAGTTGGATGGAACGAGCTTGAAGGTACCACTGGCAGGTAAACGTGTCAAGATTTTCAGAAAGAGAGATGAGGAGATCGATCTAGCAGATATCTTGACGGAGTTTCATTTGAGGATGAGGATTATGCAGAAGACCTTGAAGGTGAGGTTGGCTACGATGGGAAGTAGGACGATAAGATGAGGTGCTTGCCAATCCACTCCTTGGTTGGTATCTCTGGTGCATACCGGAGGATGCACAGGTTCAAAGGGGGGTGGATGTCATGTCGTGGACCGCCTCCTATCTGAAATTCAGACTTCGATGCTTGTCGCTCCAAAGACACTCATGAGAAAGACAAGCTAGGCCCTAGCTTACGGACTTTTGACATCATTTTGAATCTCCATTTTCATCGCATAGATGGGTAGAGCTCATTGTCAGCTTTCCATAGATGCTTTGTCTACTTCGTTTGGACGCCTAGTGGAGAAGTTACAAGACTCGAAAAGTGGAAAAAACAAGCTAGGCCCCAGCTTACGGACTTTTAGCACAATTTCGGATCTTCATTTTCATCACATAGATGGGTAGAGCTCGTTGTCAGCTTTCCATGGGCATCTTGTTTACTTCGTTTGGACGTCTAGTGAAGGAGTTATGTGACTCGGAAGAAGAAAAAATCAAGCTAGACCTTAGGTTACTTGCTGACTGGGTATTTGAGGCTTCAGGCGTTATATCAAAGACGCAAGGGACCTGCTTCATTATTGTTGTGAGAACTTCGTACGTACAGAGACTGTTACAAGGGGGCTGCTTAAGGAGTTTGCTTGTTCATGCGATCTGTCGATGGATATTTTGAAGAATTGAGAAGTCCAATACATGCGCGCAAGGTGTCATCGGATTCAGATCTGTACAGGCTACGCACAGGTTAAGACGGTTCTTGAAGAGACGGATCGGGGGTTGTGTTCTGAGAGAAATTGAGACGCAAGAAGGAGATTTGGAGTTTCCAGTTATCTATGAAGGAGAGTTGGACCGTTCTGACTGTTCCGGAGTCCAAACTTGCTGTCCTTGGATCCATCGGGATCAGAACAACGAGTTCTTCAGGAAATTGAAGACGATACGAAATTTCATCGGGCGGTTTGGGGGTTTTGAGTGAAATTGGCTCGCAAGGAAGCGTTACATCAGATTTTTGTTCGCCTGCGACTTGAGATTGGGTTGTTCTTCGCGATCGGTGAGCCAAGCTCTTCGTTCTTTGTGCCTACGCGATCAGTGAGTCTTCATGTACGCATAGGAGAAGACTGTACATGAATTGGATTGTTGGTTTGGATGTGGTGAGCAAGTTTGAGCCGCAGGGAGCTGATTTACGTCAATTTTTTGCAACCTGCGACCAAATTTCTTGCGTGGTTTTGCAAAGGGAACTCCAAACGGCTTGTTCGGAGTCTTGTTGGGTTCAAGGTAGCTAGATCTATCTGCCAGAGAAGACGGATATCAGTTTAGACGATCCGTTTGTGCGGTGTGTGCGGTTTTAAGTCGCAGAAAGGAGTTTTTCAAGGTTCAGTCATCTGCGACCGAAAATCGGTGATATCTCGGCTGTTAGGAGTCGGATCTGAAGGTTTCTTGGGTTAACGGAGTCAGCAGAGGAGACCCTATCGACATCTGAAGTCCGTTCAACGAAAGGAGGAAGTCCACAGATAGACCTTTTTCAGTTTCTTTGCTACGGGTTTTGCTCTTTTGAGTTTGTTAGAGTTCTGGTTGGCTATATACAGCTTGTGGTAGCTAGCTTTAGCTAAGAACTTGTACATGGATGTGGTTTGGACTCGGTTTGGATCGTGTGATACTGCTGTGGCTCTGCTTGTTAGCAAAGGGAAGTTTCTCTTGCTTTGAGCTAGGCTTCGGTGTTTTTGGGTCAGGGTTGAGAATCAAGGGTTGTTTTTAAGGGCTTTGAAGTAGGTTACAGACCGCTCTGGTCTGTTTTTCAGTTCTGTGCTCTTAGGAGAAAGAACCGGCAATGTACATACATTTGGAGTGTATATATCATAGCGTTCGTTTTCGTGGTTGTTTTTCTCTGTCTTGTCTCTGTTTCAGCACACAACATCTCCACAGCCAGGAACCTCCTGTTTTCCTGGACATCCTTCACGCAACCTTCCTTCCTATCCGACACGATAACGTAAGGCTTAGCTTGATTTTCTCTTCTGTCGAGTCTCGTAACTTCACCACTAGACGTCCAAATGAAATAGACGAAGTGCTCATGGAAAGCTGACAACAAGTTCTACTAATTGATGTAATGAAAGTGAAGATTTGAAGTTTTGCAAAAAACTCATAAGCTAGGGTCTAGCTTGGTTTTCTCATCTTTCGAGTCTCGTAACTTCTCCACTATGCGTCCAAATGAAATAGACAAAGTGTCAATGGAAAGATGACAATGAGCTTTATCCATTGATGCAATGAGAGTGAAGATCTGAAGTTGTGCAAAAAGCCTCATTTTTCTCATGAGTGTATTTGGAGCGATAATGATAAGTATCAAAAATAGATTTTTAGGTAAGAGTCGATCCACGACACGACAATGTGTATTGGAAGGATTGATGTATAAATGATGACTAGATGAAGCTCGCACAGTTTGTTCTATACAAATATATTTAAGAGAATATGCGAAAAGAAAGAAAAACATGATTTATGGTTCCTAAGGATATTTATTTTTTCAACATGAGTGGCGTCTCATATGTCAATCAAATGACCGATAATTAATTAAATTTGACTTAAGTTACAATTTTGATCTTCGATTATGCAATCAAGGAATAAGTTTGCTTTGATAATTTTTTCTAGGTAACCTCGACTTGAAATTGAGGTTATCAAGAAACTAGATGTCGCTGATAACATGAAATCCATATTTGTTCCAAGACTTAGCTAATCTACTGATTTTTGTTATTGTTGTGTCAGCAGGATACGTTCGATCAAGCTACAATGCTAGTTAAGAATTCATCTTTTCCTGATAAACTTGGTTTTATATTCGAAGGGGTTAGAAATGAGTATGAGGTTCAACCTATACCCAACCCTAGTGATGAGGTTGAGAGAACAATTATTGTCAAGTCTGCAAACACTAATCTTGATAAGGTTGAGAAGCTCAATCTCGATGTTCCTGATGTGGATGTTGCTCTTGATGGAGGGGTCGAGAAAGCCAACATTGCCCTTTCGTTATTAACTCAACACAGCAAGCCCAGCAAGAGACACAGTTGATAGACCATCCAAAGAAAATTCAGCTGTCACCATTCCAACAAGTGTTACTGGACCATCGACCATAAGAGAAAACAAGGTGCCTAAGTTTGAACCAGCTACTAAGTACCTGCCGAGAAAACTACTTGTATTCACATTGGAAAGGTGACTTCTCTCGGCTGAGCTTAAACATTCTTGTGATTGGAACAAATCTGTTGTTGGTGACACAGTTGAGAAATATGTTTGTTGGAAGTGACCTTTTGCTGAATGGTTTTTGAGGAGATGCTTTCGATATTTTGATGTAGCTATTTCGTCTTATAATTTGAGAAACAATGTGAAGAACCAAGTTAATTTCTGTTTACTGAAGTTGAACAATGGTATCTTCAATTTATCCGACGTAGAAGACATTGTTCAGTTATTTCTCTAAATAGAAGTAGAAATTCCAACCAAAGTTCGAAACTTGTTTATGTAAAAAACATCCATTCTGTTCGGAAAAATATATGAAATATAACATGTATAATACTTTAGTCGTCGATCCAGAGCCCCAGATGACAATAATGAATTCTCACTGTTCATCAATCCATCCAAAATTATATATAAATAATGAGAACGATGACTATCTATGTAGGATATTGTGGCTTTATTTAGTAAAACTTTCAACTATTTTTGATGTCCTCTAGTTCTCACTACTCCTTCAACTGATAGCAAAAAATATTGGGAAAATATATAATGGAGAGAGACAAGTATAAATTCCTCTTGGGTTACATGAAAGACAAATGTTGAAAATAACAAGAGGAGAAAAAATTGTTCGTGCTCACTTTCCACCATTGGACTCTTTAGACACATTGTTGGCTTTGTCTCCATTGCAAATGTACCAATGGGTCAGAGCTTGTGGTATGAGACATCATCTTCAAATAGGGATGATCTTTTATAGGCTTATTTGTTCTTGGAAAAGTGTACTTACAATTCTTTTATCCAGATGTGGTATAAATAGATTGACGAGATATAGTATTATATTTTGTCAAATTTATATATCAGTAATAATTTATTGCATCATCATGGATCTTTTAATATAAAAAGTTTTAAATTACGTGTAAACAATACTATGTTTGTTTATCTATGGAGAAATAGTAATTTTACAAAATGAATGATTCAATATAAAAATTGTTAAATTTCATGATTAAATATATAAAGTTATGTGAGTTGATCCAGCAGAACCAAAAATCAATATAGTGCTTAGACTTATAATCATTTATTCTCTGTCTATGTAGAGAGCTTGCTTTGAGAGAGAGAGAGACAAAAAACAACAATTATCGTAGTTTTGAAAATCTGATGGATCTGAATGCTTGCAATTTACTCAGCGAAGGGGTTGTCTACAAATCTCACTTCACACTTAGTTTATCTTGACGGTTCCTCGAGAGTTGAAGATCACTTGCGGGCATAGTAATTCAGGTTTTGAGATCTCACTGAGTGTTTATGAGTTAATTTGCATGGTGTGGCATGAAAACATTAGCAACATGATGCTTACTGTTAATGATTATTATATTGCATGTCCTTGTATGAAAATAATGTTTTATCTATCACGCATTGTCTACCTCGTTGAGGCTCATTGTGGTATCATAGCATAGTCGTCTCATCTTCATGCTTTGGGGTGCTTGATCATGGAGATGGTTTACTGCAAAATGCAATAAAATGTTATCAATGAGCGCATTCACACATGCCCGCATTGTTATAACTAGTGTTATAACAAAGCGAACCTCGGTTCTATGTGCATTACGGCTATGGAGAATGAAACTGATGACGACAATATTTTCATAGTCACCGTCGAGTGGGACCAATCAGAGTTGATTCATGTTATGCAAGAGTGCTTCGGAGATGAGGATGACAAAGACATGAGTTTCAGATTTTGAACTCCAGTAACATTCTCGTGTGTTTGTCGTCATGAATGAAGATAAGCATCATCTCAATATGGAGGTAGCCTCTGGATACTACTAGGAAGTACGTAACCCGCATGTTTATGTGAAAGACTATTCGATCTTAAAGATGATATTATGGTGTACCTCACGATTTGACAAGACAAAGTTCAGAGATAAGGGTGAAAGATCACATCTTTGGTGAGACAACTAGAGAAGAAACAAAAACTAGATTGATCTGCTGTAGGACAACTTTTTTCTCCCGATGTATTACACTCTACGACTGTACACAAGATTTATGAGTCCTGTTAGTTTGAACCTTTTGTCTTTGTGGACATATATGTTGAGAGAGTGGTGCAGTTCGGACAAATGAGAAGTTTTCAGCATAGCATCGAAACCTCTCCTCTGCTTATTGTGTACTACGAACATGTCAGTGGAGAAAACTGAAACACGATTACAAATATGTCCTTAATCGTCCTCGTTTAGATAAGTTGACGATAATCATCTGTGAAAGTCTTGTGGTAGATATGCAAGTGTCGTTATTCCAAATCATTCATGGATGTTTATTTCCAAGCTGGTGGGAATAATTTTGTGTCACTTGACGCAAATATCTGAGTAAAGATGTATCTCCTTCGAAGACTCACTTCACATACTCTGAGAGATAGATATGCTCTTGTTACTCGGTTTTGAATAGCCCATACTTGTTATGCAAGCATTTGGTTAAAGCTTATGCTGAGAAGTCAGCGATACAATCAGTGTACTCGTCTACGTCCCGGTGCAGCACGTACTCATTGTATGTTTTCACCAGCTCGGAGAGTTTTTTGAGTAGAGAAGTTGTGTCAAGATCTCAACCCATGGTTTCAACTACATCATGTATATGTGAATGAAGAATTTTCATATTCTCCTTCTTACTTTGATTTCACAAAGGACACTGACGATGCACATGTACGCTCGCAGAGAGCGACTGAAGAGATTCTGGATCGAGTGATGTGAAGAGATTCTGGATTTTCTCAAAACTCTTTGCAATCATGAACAGGACAACCCTCTGTTTTTTAAAGTCACTGGACAGGACGTTTCAATCTTTTGAGAGAAAAGTTCGTCATTGTATAACTGTTTTGTGATTCGATCTCGTGTTCTGATGTGGTGTTTATGCTCAATTCGGGTAACGGACATTAGGTAGGAGCGATAAACCGAGGACGGTCACTAGTAGTAGACACGCCTCGTTCTGAAACTGGAAGAGCCGAAGAAATATTGAATAACATTCATTTCCATATGGTTGTGTCTGGTCGATCCGAATGTATTTTCTGCCATTGATCTCTGATGATCACAATGGTAAAGTGACAATACTAGTGTTGATCCTCTCCGAGCAATTCCAGTATACTATTAACTCAGGCGCTTACGTCTATAAAATCCCTCCTAGCTTTCCATGCTATCGTCCACGCTTTGGTACTCTCGTTTGCTATGAGAAGCTGCAACCTGAAACATTTCTTGAAAGACATGCAATCATTTATACATTTTGAACAACACAACCCAGATAATTTCTTGCTGCAGGTGTCGCACCCGTCATATGTCCTGAATCCAGTTTTGGCATACGCTACGAAAGAAACCGTAGATAACTAATGAGAGCAACATATATCAGTTTCTAATTAGTCAACCAAGTATTGCAAGTTGCGTCCCTCGTTGCTGCTCACTGTAGCAGAAAAATAAAACGTCACGGCTGTATCATGCTATCACGTTGTATTAGCGAAGATTAGATCCAAAATTAGATTTTAGTGCACGCTGTGTCAAACGGTGTGGTGCCAGAAGCTAAGCCCTCCAAGGTCCATCACATTCTGCTACTATGGCTCTCTTGGGAGCTCGACCTCAGTTTCACGCTCTTGACTTCCTAGCGACATCTGAGATCGCTGACAAATTGTTGTTAAACTATGTCTAATTCAAAATGAACGAAGAACGACAAACATATTGAGATCCGGACTGGAACCGAGGTTTGACTGTGCGGCATTGTTCTCGATGCGGTACTACTGTCCTTGATTGCAGTAGAGAGCTCGGTGACTGCGGTAAAGAGCTCGGAACCAGACTCATGATGAGCCATTCTACTGCGTACGACTCACTGACATCGAATTTATTACTCGTCAATTCATACGTATAAAGCTGAACTTAATTAGCGGAACTGTGCCACAGCTGCAGGCTTGCACAAATGGAACACACAGGTGGCCACTTTGGAGGTATCCGCAAAAATACATCCACTACCTGTAGCTGTCTTTGTGGGTCAAGAATATTTAGTAAAAGTTTTAGCTCTAACTCTCCCTAATATTCTTAGTCTGATATACGTTACTACTATTATAACCACTTCAAGGTTTTCGTACGTTAACAAAAAAACAAGAAAGATAAAACTTTTCTATCCCAAAAGCATAATCTTTTAACAGTTAGGGAGTAACATCTTCAAATCTAGTTAACAACTGAAGGAAATAACATTTATTTAGAAAAGAAAAATTAGAGAGTGAACATGCCGACTATAACCGGTTGGAGGGGCTAAGAGAAGATATGCATGGTTAGGTATGATTACGTACTGCATGATGAATTTGTTTTGTTCGAGCAGAAAACTGGAACCATCATCAGTTAAAAGTTAATCATGTTTACATTAACTTAATCTTATGTTAAATTGTTAACCATGTTGCTGCTTCTTTCATTATTAGAAAATTACGTATTTTGAGAAGACGAGCTGCTAATCTGTACACTTCAGCAGGGAAACAGGAACTTATATTTATTTTGTTCTTTTACTATTCTTGTAAACAGAATATTACCTTAGGAAGTTGTATGTCTGACATATACGAATAGATAATAACACTAATTTCTATAAATTTGCGATTTTCTCTCTACACGCTTCGAGAAAAGAATACAAATTCCATAAATTATATGAACACTTACTAAATATTTGAATACATGAGACAGTTACGCTTCTTAGTTGCAAATCCCCTCTCTTGTAATGATACGAGTACGACACACTCAAGTATTAGCCGCCATGGGGATACCTTCAACGGTTCTCACGGAGATTCTAGGAGAAGATACTTCCTTTACACTGCGGAATCGGTTTCAAATCCCGAATTGTTCAACAATGTAGGTGCAAAGGATTGATGACTGAAACTAGTCTGCAACGAGCAACCGAGAATCTAACTGTTTGCACGGCGCTATGATTGTAAGGTAAGGGTTACAGTTTCGGGTTCTCATTCACAGGTTGGAATTCTCAGCTTCTCGTGGCTTCTCAATTTTTGCAAAGGTCGACTCGAACTTGGAGGAGAGGAGTCATGTCAGAGCAGCCCCACCCAAAAGGAGACTGATGACAGACTAGACTAGCCAACCCCTCTAAACATTTGCGGTTGAGCGTGGTCAAGGTACATCGATCGCGACCAGTCTCGAAGACAAACCAATGATCATGACGTGTATCGCTTGCTCCGTACTTCTGTTGGTGGGATGCAGCGATTCTGGTTAATCTGCTGACTCCTTTTCTGTCGTTACTATCGTGCAGTCACCGTTTGAAGCGTTTTGATGGTTGGTTTTCGCTCCATGCAGCCTTCGAGTTATAAGGTATTAAGCGGTTTATTTCGACTCAATGGCAAGTTTCATCTTTCACTACTTCTCTTTGGGGCACTAGTGAGTCTTTGGAAACGTGCAATGTTTTCCAATCCATCAGCATTTCTTCATTTCCAACCAGAAGGCCCTCTCAGGCCTACCATTCTCTCTTCACCGCGGCCTGAATACTTGATCTTCATGACCACATTCAGTCGAGTAACAGATGAGCCGACTTGAAAGTCAGTGAACGACAAGGTTCGGTGACGGTGACGGTCATCTCTCATCGTCAGTGCTACTCAATTCTTCCTCTTGATACTTAAGAACCCACTGGCAGTCTGACTTAAAGGATGTGGAGGTTGTTGTCTTCGCGGTTTTCATTCGGGATTCCTGACTGATGTCACTCTTGTCTCCAGATACTTTTTTGGTATCCTGAAGCATGGTCTTCGGATTCTTTCAAGAGAAGTAGCAACAGGGCGAAATTAACGGGTTTGATTTGAAGATTTGCTACCGAAGGTAATATAAACAGGTATAACGTTGTGCGAGACGGACTTCTAATCTAGGGTAAATTGAAGCAGCGAAAGGTTCTGAACGGTACCGATTCATTTGCTGTCACAGTGGTTCAGCAGACTTCCCGCCACTATCTGTGTATTGTAGGCATTTTACGCGGTACTCCGAAGCTTGTCGGTAGAAATAGTAATACTGACAGCAGCCTTCCAGCTAGGGCATGATCTACTGGCGGGTAGGTAGGTAGGTACTCTTTGCAGGTATTCAGAAAGGAAAATTGCCGCGCAGGGTGGTAGCTATATATATAGCTACACGGTCCGTAGTTGCTTACAGTAATTCAAGACGTAACCACTCTTCGGTTATCTGCCGTATATGTGCTTAGCGGTATTTCATCTAACTACAAACAGTTTGACACGAAAGCTTCTCAAATGGTATGCCACCTGGTAGGTATATTCCATTCGACCGAATTCTTGTAATATTTGAAATGTTCCACACCGATGGAACAGATGCTGTCCACCACGCTTGATCGAAAACCATTCGATCAAGCGGCGTCCCGCCCACTCCCACCGAAGTCACCATTTCAGTGTGAGCAGGAGTGAGGAGAAGATACGGAACTGAGTGTGACGGGATGTGATGTGACAGTGATGTCATACGGAGTGTAAATCCTGTCGGCATATTCAGAGCGCTTGCACGGAACTGGGTCCTGGCGCCATGCCAGGTCGACTCGACTGGTCGCATCAGGCTGAGATGGCGTGCTCTGGGAGGGGACAAGGTGCTAGTGGCTTGCCTGTCATCGATCTGGACGCTTCTTTCATAAAGGGTCCAGATCGACTGCATTCGGTATAGACCAGCCAGCCCGGCTCCCTATATAGTCCGCGACTTGCTGATCGGAGCAATTTCGAGTTCATAGTCCTAGCGTAACGACTGACGCGAAGATTTAGATAGTTCGATTTGCGCTTGGCTATGAATTCTTCAAACTGCGTTCGGGCCGTGGTGTAAAGTCGTGATCAGTTGATGAATCAAGCCGGAGTCTAAGGGTGCCAC
Organism: Asterella californica; assembly: GCA_036924285.1. NCBI lineage: Eukaryota > Viridiplantae > Streptophyta > Marchantiopsida > Marchantiales > Aytoniaceae > Asterella > Asterella californica. Next base: position 17,041,604 of record JAYKYS010000001.1, on the reverse strand, counting down.
GAACAGAAAATTCGTCGATTTGTGTGAGGCGAGGAGGTGAAAGGAACCTACAGATTGATTCATGAGGGAGGAGATGCAGTTGCGCTATAGTTGTCCAGTGGAGATGTTGAAGGAGTTTATTCCGAGACGTTTCGACTCATTTCGCTTGACATGTACAGTAGTGTCTGGCTGCAAACTAAAACGTTTGGAACAAACTCTTCAAGGTGCTTTTTCATGGTATCGCGGGAGTCACGAAGCTTCGTGATCTTGAAACCTTTCTAGGTTATCGAGATTTGCAGCACTGAAGTTCTGAGATGGTTGAGAAGCGAATAAATTCATTCTGTCTATACTGAAGTCCGACACCGGGAACCTGATACAATACAAGAAGCGGCTTTGCAGACGTTAGCAAAGATCGACGCTAAAAGCTGGGAACTGGAAAGTTCAGGATTGCCAAACCTGTTAGTTACGTGAACGCTAGCTGCCTTCGGAGGTACCGGTTGCGGTGAGTAGCCCTGTTGGAAACGATCTCCGAATTATAGAGGGAGAGTAAGTATAGCTTCGCTCAGCTCGTCAAAATGTATAGGGTAATATGCGAGGGACGAATTCGCGACGATATCTTGTCTAGGATGCTATCATGTAAGTATGCATTCCGATTCGCGAATGGGTGAACAAAGGATTCGGAAACTTGCAATTGCAAAGATCACGGCTGTTCAAGTCTGTCCGAGTTTCAGTGCCTTGACGCGAGATAAACTCGGGATTACCAAGTGTATTTAATTTCTATCTCTCAGCGTATGTCTTATGAGAATGCGCCCTTCCAACTGGATTTTAATCCTTTATGCTTTCCTTAATTTCGTTCAGGAGAGCATCGACAATTTGATACTGAAGACATGAATAGATCCCAGAGACTCCCTCGAGGGTATTGGGTTCCTCCTCCGGCATTTCAGTCCCCACAGGATAAGGTAACAAGCAGATGGATCGTGAAAGAACAGTCCGTGGACAGCAGAACTGGAGTATCATCTACGTCTGAAGCAGTCGTTTCTTTCAGTTCGAAAGAAATTGTTACGTCCAACTCAGGTAACTGGAGAAAATGTACAGATTATGCGTTATGAACCTGGTGCGTCAGTTTCAGTATGAACTGATCATGAGAGTGCCGATTGAAAATTCCATTCGCCTTACCTTTGAAATTTATCTTGAAGCAACTGGCGAACTGAGTTTCAAGTATCAAGCTGGCATCCTATTCTGAATGGAATGATATTTTACTCCAGGATACGGCCGCGGACTCATGGACTCAAATGAACTCATCCCCGCGCATGAAAGTCAAAGAAAAGCCTGCATCCGAATGTCTGGATATGGACGGGATTGCATAAGCGCTTATAGCTGCAGCACTGCAAAGATGGGTGGTGGTTATCCTACTTCGAGTTCTTCCACTAGACCTTTTGTTGATAGCGGAAGTCATTGGCCAAGAAAGTACCCTAATTATGAGAAGAAGGTCAGCGATACGGAGGATTACAGACTTCAAAACTTCAGATCTGCATTGATTAATGAAGAGGGTTCGGGCCGCGGCTTCGCTCTGCGATCAGGAGCTTGGAGATCGGGGTTTTCTTATGATAAAAGATCAAACACGCCACTGAAGTTCGAAAAGCAGCAAATGCCACGGAAACATTCAAGCCACATACTACCGGATTTAGATCCAGAACCACTAAGTTGTCCAATTTGCATGGAGTTGCTGGATGAGACTGATTCCTCCTTCTCCTCATGTTCTTGCGGGTTTAAGCTTTGTCTTTTCTGTCACCACACAATCGCAACAAAGGATGGAAGATGTCCTGGTTGCAGGAAATCATATGAACAAAAGGTGGATAAGAGCTCCAGTGACCCAACTATCGAGGAGCGTTCTGAACCCTCTCCATCTGAAGAGCACTGACAGAAATTCCCGGGGGAAGTCCATGTCCAGCTCCATGGAGTCCGACATACAACTGTAAGAGATATTTGAATTTCAGGAGAATGCCCTTTTTTTTGTAATTAACCTGCCGATATTTCAGTCTCCAAATGGAGTTACTTTGTGTGTCTTGATTTGAACTCTATCATGTTACTCCATTGATGGAGTAAGATGGTAGGTAACAGGAGTACTCCTGTTACCTACCAAGATTGCAAGTTGATGTACATGTACATGCATATGTGATATATGCTATCAATAAACGCAACAAAGTAGGAAAACAAATTTGGAATGACGTTCCAATTGCAACTTGCTCCGCATTACAGCAGATTCGACCAAGTTTAATCGTTTAGAATGTCGACGCTTCTGAAGAGTCGAGAAAATTTCTTTCCCACATGATTATTTTCAGCTCTCAGATTGCCAGTTCTCACGCAAAGCATGTGGGACCAAGCTAATTTCGGTTCTCTACGTGTTGTAATGTATGTTGTTTTCTAGATCTGTCCGAATTGGATATTTCCACATTAAAACTGCCATCGTCACATGTCAGGTGCCGGCCGGTGGAGCATTTTAGACTTGGAAAGAGTACAACTTTCTTTCCCGCAGTAATATACTGAATATGGAGCAGGTCTGATGTTCACAGCCAGTATAGTGAGTTTCCAGTCAGGCCATGCGGTATTTACTGGGAATCGGGCACTTGAGGCGCCGGCCACACGGAGCCGGCGCCATGCCGGGAACCCATTAATACGGCGAAGTCATGCTGTTCAAACATGTTCGAGCCGAAGGAAATCGCTCCCTTTCCCATCTGGCATATCGGTCGCAATCGGCGAACGCTCGAGCTGCAGTATGGGACTCAGTATAGTATGCAGAACTGCGGTAGTTGTACACCATGGCCAGCTGCGAATCTTCATGACATATGCACGAGGGATGCCGACAGTCTCATGATTCATGATATATATGGTTCTCTTCGGATCTAGTTTTTCAACAGCAGACCGGCTAGAAACTTACTAAGATTTTTCTCTCCGCAGAACGTGAACTGAATATCCCTCCGTACGTATACTGTGCATCTTTTTCGCCATTCCGCCTATATGATGGAGGAAAACTTCACATCCGGGGCGTCGACTGAAGCTGGGAGGGACTCTTGCCGCCAACAGAGTTGAACAGACCCGCTGCCACAGTGCACGCAGGCACCCAGTATGAGGAACCCAAACCGGCACCTCCACTGTGCATGTAAGTGTCGTTGAGAATATTCGTTATATTACAGTATGGCTTTTTGCAGTGCATGCATTATAGCTTTCCGTGGATTGTGAAACTCAGGAAGGAACGGGGGAATTTTTTGTTCGTATAGTTTTCCATATCGTACTGTCACGGTCAGAAGAGAAGATACTGTGAAGAGTTTAGATATGAATAAATCGCAGATGCATAGCCTTGCAATCGTAACATCTTGTTTTCCTTTCGATCTATCCATCATTCCTCGTCTGACTTTCGTTCTATTTCTAAGCGGGAAATGAGATTCAAAACAGTGGTAGGTAGGAGGATTCGTATATTCTTGTCAAGGTCTAAATTCTATCCTGTAACTGACGCGAGCAGGCTGCTTGCTGTAGCTAGCTTGAACCTGAATCTTCTTTTACTTTCTCCTTTTCTCTAGGGATGCATGCGAATTAATTATGATGCAAATAACAAGTTCATTGTCTTTTTTCGTCTGCCCGTCCTGTAAGACTAAACACTCGTTAAACTTTATTCTAGATCCCACGTGACAAATTCCATTTCGTGCACCGAAACTCCTACACCATTCTCTAGTATATGCTGTCCCCATATTTTTTCTCCGCAATGACATCTCCCTTCTGCAGAGTTTTGGAAACTTTTGATACCTTGTATACAACGATAGTTTTCAATGGAGAAACAACCAAATTGAATTTTTCCAAGTAGCCTTTCAGATCCTGCAACCCTGCAAGATGTACTCGTTATGGGCACTGAGAGTATTAACACAGGGGGAAACGGCAGTCACCTCATACAGAAAACCAGGGAAAACAATCTAGATCCCTAGTTGCCTTTCAAATGGTACGCATAATACCTCCATGGAACAATATCCGTATCTACGATACACCTCGTTATCAGTAAAAGAACCACGTTCAGAGAACCCTTTTGACATTTTGGAGTTCCACCAAGTACGGCCTCTAGATTTAATTACACTGAGAACATCCGGATTTACACCCAGTGTAAAGTTGATGGAAAATCTGACGCATAATGTTATCAATTTTCTGACTTTAACAGATCTAAATACTACCAGAGTTAGTAAGAATATCACAGAATGATCTGTACAAGTTCTCATTTTGATTACTGGAGTACATCCGAATTTCTGTATTGCAGGAGTAAGTCTAAATTTCTGTATTGCACGAGTACATCCAAATTTCAGATACATAAAGTAATCACCTCTTACGGAATTAGACACGAGAGATCTAAATTTCAGTATTGCAGATAAATAATCACCTGTAACTGAATTATACATGAGAACAAGAACATAAGTATGTGACAGATCTTTTTATTCTCAAAGTGAACTGTGTAAGTTACATATAAATGTAACACAATATCATATATGACCTACAAACTACAGAACAAGAGACATAAAGATCTAGATTAGAAACGTTTCATCCCGAGATTACATTCCGGATGATGGTCAAAGACTGTCTATTACGGTTATATTGACCTATTAAGATTGATTTCACCTTCTCGTTCAAACAGGTCACCTGATAGGATTACTTTGCCAGATGCTAAAACAGAATCAACTATCATACTGATATTCTGTCCTACATTGAATCCTTCGTGACTTTTGAAAGATCTTCCAGAGTCGTTCTCTGAATTCAATGTTGATATGTATGGGCTAATCCTAGCATATATATCTAACTTTCTAGGCACATCTAGCAGCATCATACAGATGAGCTGGTCGAGAGTTTTGACAGTTGAACCTTTTCCTGCAGGTCATTAAGTATGCATGATTAGCCAGGAATAGAAAGTACACTACGATCTCTGAAGAAGATAGAAACGAAGAACATTCCAACTACTCTTAACTCTGACAGTTTCATGTTCTTCTTAGTTTGTCCAGCTATATCACTTTGCATGTTTCTTTTGATGGGAAGAATATTTTCTTGACATTCTTCTCCTTGCTGTCTAAAAGTACACTCTTATCACATGTACAGACACATGAGAAGACATGAAAAGATAATCAGCTCAGTATACAACGTCTAGTATAAAATCAAATGTCGCCTGCTGCAAAAACATACTCTACAACAAAACGTTAATGAGAGATTTAACGATGCTGCAAGACTGCAGCTGACAGGTCTTTCTTTCAAGCAGAAGATACTCCTACATCGTTTTGCAGCTTGGCTTCCCGTGACATAATATGATGTTTTCATGTAGACTAGTTAACAGATCTAGATGATCTTGGGGATCACCTGTACCTACAGACGGACTGCACTTAATTTGTCCTCAAGCTACATTCTGACCACTCCTTACGGTAGATGCCATATAATCGGGACGACCCCTGACGTATCGGGAGAAAAAAGGTGATGGTTCTAGATCTTTATTCACGACAATGCTCTAAGGCGGGTACTGAGCTAGCGACACTCAAGATCTAAATAATCTCATACTGCGGCCTTGCTGGTGCCGGTCTTATAGTAGTTTTGTTTGCCCTGTTCAAGGCGGAGATACTCCTACACTTACATCATTTTGCAGCTTGGCATCCCGTGACATAATATGAATTTTTTAAATCAGAAGGGATATTGACACATCAGCGGGACCCTTGATAAAAAGCAAGTGGAAAATCAAAGAGATAATGAGAGTACCAAATTCCTCTTCCGTTGTAGTTCCAAATCGGCATCTGTTTTCTAAACATTCTTCAAACTCACGAATTTTTTCTGCATGTGATCATAATGCTCTCTCGAACACGGAGAAGATTCATTTGCAAGCCGATAGGTGAAGCTTCAGATCTTTTGTTTCCTGTGGTAGTTGATCGATTCAGAGTTTGCGGTGTTCTCAGTCTCGGAGATCTTCGTGGAGTCAGCTTCCTTGCTGCTCTCAGTGAAGTCGAAAGAGAAACAACTACATCGATGAAAAGAAAGAATTTAGTTGAGGCAAAAGTAGTAATTAACACTGAAGGTTATCAGGACTCACGACTTCACATGGTTACCTAACGTGCCGAGTATGTTTTGGCAAGCTTGCAATGGATGAGAGGTCTTCCGTATCCCCAACAGAGTTTCTTTGACATCCGTCTTGTTGCAATTGGTCGGCACCTGAAAAGCAGATATTCTTAAATAGCTCATCCGTTCTTAAATATTTGACCAGAATAGCAACAAGTACTGAGACGTATTGAGAGACGTATTCTACTTTTCGAAACACTTTACTTGAATAAGATCTTTGACGGTAGTGATTGAGCTTCCACACGTCGGATCTGGATATCATGCATGTAGATTTCTTTTGCTCTTGCCACTTTTTTCAGCTGTGCAGTACGATTCATTCAGGAGATCGTCAAGAAGCTTGAGTTTTGAGTCGAACGGCTGATTAGCAAGAGAATCATATACACATGACTCATGAAATGGAGTTACTGGAGCTTGAATAGGGAGTGATGATGTAAGGGGTCCACATGTTGTTTGCCGAGCAATCTGTGAAGCATATCAGTCACAATGTCGTCTTTTTGTTCTTCATCGACGCCTTTCTTCGGCATCGCGATCCGATTTAGAGTAGTTTCAGCTGCTGCAGCTTCATCTTTATAGTTCACAGACCGTCATCGTTCTCCTTGATCTTCTTTGCGTTCTTCTCTTCTGGTCTTCTCTTTGGTGTTTCCTTCTGTCGAGGCGTTTCAACTGAATATACACAAGAGAATAATCATAAGCGACCATAATCGTAAGCAAACCGGTGCAGAATTGTAAGATGTTAAAGATAATATCTAGTTTCAGACTTCAGTCATTCTTAGTCTTACTAGGTTTATTCACCTCTACAGTCATCTCTAGTATACTAATCTCTCTCTATGATTGATGATTGACCTCTTGTCCATAGGTTAGAGTATATAACAACCCTCTCTTGGGAGATGATGAATCTACTAATCCTTTTAGTGATATTTTTTTTACAAGAGAGAGTATTCACTACATTTGGCTCTAACATGATACCACATCTCAGGTTAGAGCATTAACAAGGAGATTGAAGAACCAGAGAGTGAAAAAAACATAGAGTGAGCACACAATCTTCTACAAAAAAGACAGAAAAAGAGCAAAATTTTGTGGTCAAAACACCTTTGACTGCAGTTTTGGAGATGAATGAGATCAAATTTGACAATTCTGAGAGTTCTTAGAGTCTTAGAGAGGCTTTGCCTTTCTAAGGCTCCGTCTTTCCAATTTCGATAGGAGCTTTCCAACTGTTCAACTTTCGACTCAAACGGAACTCGTATAAAGAAGTTACGCTTTGACAAAATCTTGATCAACAAACTTTGATTGTGTTTTTTAAGGCTTTAACGATCGAATTTGACTCTTTTTAGATTTTTGCCATACTTGACTAGATTACAAAACATAATAAAATAGACACTATTTCCACCTCCACAACCACTTTGGGAAGTTTCAGATTTTTCTCTGCTACTTTATATTCTATCGACGGCTAACGTTAGTGATAACTTGCTTCATGATCATCATAAGTTGGATAGCACAAACTATCCAATATGGTGTTTCAAGGTTCAGGACATCTTCCAGAATTACGACTTGTGAGACATTGTGCTAGGTGATGAAGATAGATCTTTTGAATCACCAACCGCTGTCAAATCTTAGAATAAATGAGATCAACAAGCACTTGCAATCATCAAGATGACTATCAAAGACTTTGAAGTCTTAGACCATCTTGGAGGCTAAAACTTCAAAACATGTTTGGGATACATTTACCAAAAAGCATGAAAGAGTAGCTCATGGGAGTAAGAAAATGCTTAATTTGCAGAAAGTTGAATACTTTGAAAATGGCTGCACGCATTTCACTCCAAGAGCATTTGAATACAGTGAAAGATCTGGTACAACAACTGAAGAATGTTGGTGGCGCTATACACAAGACGACTTGGTGCTGATAGTGCTCCATAGTTTATCAAAACCATACGAGCATTTTGTCAAAGCTGTGGATGTACACAAAGAGCCTATCACATTTGAAGAATTGCAGACACTAGCTTTGCAAGAAGCTATGAACATCGAGACCAAGTCCACTCAAGCAACTGCCACTAATGCTGCTTTCTTCTCCAAGAGATCAGAAATGTGGTAGACCTCAAGATTCGCAACCTAGACACAAGGAGCATTGGGAGAACAAGCGAGGAAGTTCTACATGAGACTCAGAAGACAAGTTCAACAACTCTAACAAAAAGAAACATGAGAATTGCAACTACTGCAAGAAATGTGGTCACTTCGCGCATGAGTGTCGAAAGAAAGCGTTTGATCAACGTTCAACACCAACAGAGGTAACTTCGTACAGACATCTGATCATGACGAGAATGCTTTGAAGACTATGGTGAGTTACAAAACTTCCGCTACTCGTGAGCTTGTCTCATCAACCCCACGAAAGAGGACTCGAATTGTGATCTCACGTGCACAGCGTTTCTTATCATGGAGATCTTGTTCAAGTCGACGTATTTTGTCTTTTTGTCAAGAATTCTGGATATTCGAGCCCTATTTCGCTTACGGATTGTCGAATTAACATCCGTCATGTTCTGTATCACCTTCTACGTATAAGTAGAATGTTGTCATGAAATGTTGTCATAGAAGAATATAGTCGGGTCTTCAATAGCTACATGTACTTCTTCCTTGGTCGTGAGTCTGAGCAGATCAATATGTTTTTTTCCTCATATCGTTACTTCTCTATACGAGAGCTAGTCAACAACTTGTGCCATGCATGCGGACATCTCGCACATATCCTTGAAACTTTTTCACATCTGCGAGAAGTTGAATGGCCTACATCCGAACAAAGGTGGTAGATTGTTGATTTTCTCAACTGAGAACTTGAACATTCTGTTCAGACCCAAGGAAAAATAGTCTTTCATGTACTCTAAGCTATTAGCTCCAATCTTCTTTTTGGACAGAGTTTTCTCAACTTTCGCCCTCTCCCGCAATATGTTGTCAAGCATATAATCAACGGTGACGTTCTCTAGGTCAACGAATGCTTTTCTCTTCCTCTTTCTCTTTCAAGTCTTGATCTTGGCAATGTACTCCTCTTTAGGTTGTGACAAACCTTTTAACTACTGCTCGTCTGAACTCCCAGCTGAGATATCGGACAAAACTTATCTTGCGATTGAGTCACTGAATTTTTGTATCTCATGATCCGCAAGTCATCCGAAGCCACCAACACTTCGTTTACCTTCGGCTTCTTTCGTGGTCGTCCACGAAGTTTTGGTATAATTACCACATTATCTTGCGGTAAAGATTTCTTAGGTTTATCCTCTAGACTCCATATGATTTTCTTCTTCTCTGTCTTCTTCACCTCCTTAATACGTATGTTCAGTTTTCTTTCTCCCGAGGTCTGGATTATCTCGTCCATTCTTTCCTTCCCCTTATCTCTTCAGACAGTTGACTGTTGATTTCTTGTCCCACCTTTTGAACCTGTTGTCCTTTCATCTCCGTAGGATAGAACTTTTGATCCCACACGTCGTTCCGTGATATTTTTTTCATGTGAGTATCACCTTTCACGATATCAAGTACTTAAGAGCTTTTGCTCCAGATGTAATCAGTTAAGAACAACATTGTTAATTTATATTGTTAATCAAACACTGTCTTGTAGAGCGTTTTTTTGCAACTGTATGAAAGTGTAGATCCAGGCTTCCTCTTCAGCGAGGTCTCACTCGGGATCCTTGATTTTGAAACTGAGGTTTTAACCACAACTACGTTTCATGGCGAACCGCACCGTAATCTATGCAGAGGACTCCAAATTACAACGGAGCCAACAAAAGTTATTACAGTGTTCATCCTGAATTATATAAAGATCCTCATTCTACACTGAGTCTCGATTTTGAAATCGAGACTAAGGTATCTTTCTTAGTTATTATTTCATCTATCCCCCACAGATTGTGAACTTTACAGGGTTCATCTATCATGTCTCGACTTCATTAAACAAAATAACAGGGTTTATCATTCACATGTCCGCTTCAACAGCGAACTTTGATTTTGAAATCGAGGTTAATGTAGCATATTAGTTTCAGACCATGTATAAACTTCCTTGCATTATTATCACCTCTTCGAAGTTAGGAAGAGGGGACAATGCAATGAGGTTTCGTTTATCACCTAACCCTTCCAGCAGGAAGGTTTACATGATAAATTAAACCTTGATCAAAATGTATATTTGGATAAGACAGGAGACCGCTCTTATGATTGTTGGAGCACATTTTCACTGAAACTGACACTGCTTCACTTACAGGTTTTGTCAAACTTCTGGCATGCACTTCACACCTAACAAATGTATTACATTAAAAATATACTTCTATTTCTAATATATTATATTTATTTTCTAACATTTAAGAAGTTATTATTCAAAAACATCTAAAAAACAACATGTACGTAAGACTGATAATGAATCTTGATTTCTCTACCTACATTGTTCGATCCTCCAGTGTATTGACTGGTCCAATGAACCTTTTAAATTGACTCATGTTCCTCCGCTTGTCTTTTTCTTCGTTCGAGCTGGAGTTGAATGTTGCATGCATATTTATGCAATATATTAGTTAAATGACAAATATGTCACCTAGCCTTTTCAGGACCTTCTGAGTTGTGCAGTTAACTCTCTACCAATATATGGACTTTCTCCCAGCCAAATAGACACTTTCTATTTAACTGATTTCTGGTATGGTATGTTTTCACCAAGCCTCTCGACAATTTCCAGTGCAAGCTAAAAGCAATCGTCTCGTTTTCAGTTCTCCTCTTGAACTAGAGTTTCATATTTTACATAGAGTGCTCAACTTATTTCATTGTCTTCTCCTGTCCTTGATTTCATAATCAAGGCTCATAGCTTTGTGGCTCTGTCATTCTAGACCCTTTGCCTTCTTGTCTTCTTCTCTCCTAAACCCTTTTCCCTATATGCAGTTAGATTTAAATTTTGCAGTTGTCATTTAAGCAGATAATTTCATACTCTGATGAACATCAGTTTTGGAATCGATGTTTAGACAGGATCTCCTAATATTAGAAGCTTCTGTAATATCTTTTCTCATTTGGTTATGGGATCGTGTTTAATTACTTGGTCCTTTTAATATGTGTTGAACACACAATTTTTCATCTTTCCTTCGTTGTTTAGTACACCTTATTATTTCACCTTTGGTGACAGAAACTCGAGTATTCAACAATCAACACAAATTAAATTTATCAACGTCTGGACTTGTTTATAAATGCAAGTCCGACTCGATCTTTTCTGTAACATATTTTGATGCTTGATGGATAACAAAAACATTATTTCCTCTTAGAAGCTGCGAACCAGTAACCTGCCACATCTTTGATGACTCTTGGACCTTTGCTCTTAACCTCGATTTCAGAATCGAGGTCCATCTAGGGATAGAAACATGTTTTGATCTTATTCGGCAGCTTCTGAAAAACTCAGTAAAGAAATTAACGTGAAATGTCGAACTAGGAAGCAATCAAGTTGCTCTCTTGCCTCGCTCACAACACACGTAGATGCAACATGTCATCTCCAAGCATCTTGAATGTTGCCGTTTCAATACAAGGCGCGCCACTGTCACAATGAATGACGAACGAACTGAAGATCAAACAGACTATCACGGAGGCTCGATGACTGCGCTAAGAGAGCTTGGAACGAGGTTCATGTTGAGCCGTTCCACTAGGTATGACTCATTGACAAATTTATTACTCGTCAACTCACACGTATAAAGTTGAACTTAATTAGAGGAACAATGATTTGAGAAAGAATAACAAAGGTAATGAAATCACTTGGTCCAGAATGATTTATCTACAATTTCTTATGTATAAATTGCAAATGAGAATAATATAAAACATACTCCAATTGCAAATGAGAATAATATAAAACATACTCCAATCCGTATGCTCATGATGAAACAAAGAGAAACATTCTTAGTGACTTTGTACTATATCTGTGAGAAATTATTTAAGTATATACATGATAAATGGTGTTACCTGTCCCTTGGGGTCTTCGAGGATCATGAGACTGTCCATGTGAGTCCATCACAGCGGGACTCAGACCAGAAGCTTCATTAGAGGACGGTAGGCTAAACCACTTGGGACACCGATCTTCGGTGTCCTAAGTATATATTCACGCAGAAACATAGATCCGAAGTTTGAAATTTTCGTTTCTTAAGTAAGCTATCTTGAACTTATTTTTGGATAAGAAACGATAATTTACAGGACTTGGTATTTCACTTAGAGTCAAGTTAATCCCAGACAGGTATAAAAGAACTTTGAATATGCATATGGTATTACACTAAATAAATATATGCATTGAAACTCAAAGCAATTGCAAAAAATCTCAGCTGATGTCTCATATTATGTACATGTACAGGTATCATAACACAAGAAAGTTGAAGAAATGGAACTGAGATGAAAAGATAAGATAAGATTTATACCGAATATGCCGAATATATCCTCCATCTTTTTACTCATTTTGAGAGAAAAAACTTTACACGCATCATAGTTGGTTTTCAAGTTACTGTAGGTAAAAGACTTGATGTTATACTTGAGTACTTACCAACCTGCCATCGGATCCAATGCAGTTTCAAAATTCCAGTCACCAAAACACTGTTGATCAAAGAGTTACTAATGGTTGCATGCATATAATAATTAGAAAGGTACTGAGTTTCAAGTTTTTTTGAAAGTACCTAAACATCCAACTGTCAAAGGATGCAGATTACATCCATGGTATCCAGTTTTCAAGTACAAGCAGTTAACGGACTAATGAATGCATGTAAAGTTGTAACTTCCATAAGTTTAGTTGACAAGTTTGAAACAGTTTCAGTACAATTTCAACTGAATTACATGTAAATATCAGAGCTTAGACATATCATGCCATTGGTATTTATAACATAAACAGTTGAGTTCACTTTTAATTTATTGTAATATGCTTTTACTTGGGCTATAAGTAAATGAATGATAGGGCAAGTGATTGTAAGAAGTTACTTTTAAGTTGGGATTTTTTAGGACATAGGCTGGTTAAATATTTTTTCCATGGACTGCAGACTACTTTAATAGAGTACAAAGTTTTTCCACAAACTAAATTCATGATCAGTGGAACTTCACACATCACTTGTATGTAATGTCATCGACTGAGTTTAATAGATTCTGTTGACTCAGTAGAATCATTTCTAACGTGCAGTTCATTTCTGTGAGTGACACTGGTTAGAGGCTGCTGTCTAGGGTTACATTGGTAACTACATAACTGTGATATATATGCGGCCGCTGATTTGGATAGCACCCTACTCAACATTAGGGTTTTGTTAAGTTCTTTTATTTGTATCTGTATTTGGACTGTTCAAAACTAGTGTATTTAATTTAACATAATTCTAAATTGGCAAGTAAGTTAATAGAATGCAACTAAACTATGATAGCAAACCGAATATGTAAATGTGCATGTAATATTTGTTTTGGTTTTAGTTAACATTTACGTTAAAATGAAAACCAACATGACATAAAGACTCCTGGCCTCCCGGAGTCTGCAAGTTAGCAGCCCCGAGCAGAGAAAAGAACCTGTAATTGAAGAATTCTTTCGTCATTATTTTCTCTTCTCATTTGGTAATGCATTTATGAAATCGGACATGTGAAGATTTAACAGAAGCTATATAGGAGCACTATATTTTGTGCTTTTCTTTCTGACTAATCAGTCTAGTGTTGAAAGAGAACCACTGAATTGAAATTAGATCGTTTCTTAAAAAGACGGAGTAACACGATTACCTATTAAAAGGCAAGTATGAGCTTGGAATGACCCTCGGTCTGTGTTTCAGAAAAATTCAAGAAAAATTTCTTGAAAATCATATGTTTTAGCGAACAATGTCTATCGTGCATCACTCTTCTTTTATATTTAACATCCAACATTACATTCAGACCTTAAAATTGATACATTACAAAAACAACCCAAAACAGTAATTTTTTTCAAAATCTGATATCGTCCGGAGACTCATCACTTCTCTAAGAAGTGACAGACGTGAAAATCCTTACGCATGTGCAGAAACCGAAGACAAAGTAATCATCTTTGCAACACTTGTAACTTTCAGAACTATAAGAAAAAATGATCTCTCGATCACCTCTCCAAGAATTGGTGGGTGGTAAACGTTGGACACATGTGAGGAAACGACAAAATAATGTACAAAAAGTTAAAAAGAATGCTAAACTTACAGAACCGAGATTAGAAGTGATCTCGGTAAAAAAGAATGCTAAACTTACAGAATCAGACATCGTTGCATTATAGTCAGACTGACGTTTCTTCTTTGTATTTCAGTGCGCAAGTTTTTATTCTAGTTTTTATTTTCAGAAGCAACCAATTACGTGATCTGCTGAGACGTTTAGGACTGCATGAATTTTCAAGGACACCTCACTAATCATTTCAGTTTATTTTCAGATTAATTAAATTCCAAGACACTCCTCCGAGGAGATACAATATATTTTTTTTTTATTATAGCTCTACCTGCCTGCACAGAGGCTCGAACCCCCACCATCTCATCCCTAGGCCCAGTTCGTTTCCAACGCACTACACACAGTTCCTGTTATATACAGAGAGATATACTGTATTATCTATTTCTGGAGATATAGTGTATTATCTATTTCTGGAAAACAGTAGGGTTTCCGGAGATTAACCCCTTGATTTTTGGTTGTTGTTTTCCTTCTCCGTGCCAAAACATCGCTTTGGACGCTTATTCGATCACTTCTCACATTTGTCAGGAGAAAGTCACACTAGCAAAAGCCATACAGTCAAAAGTAGCCCAGTCACTTAAGTGGTGACCATAGTGGATTCTCTGAAAAGCAATTCGGAAAAGGTTGAAATCTAACCATGGAGATTAACTAAACCAAGGTGGTTAAGTACACAAAAGGACAAACCATATGATTGGATTCAAAATCAGCATAAGTGATGAAGCGATATTTTTTCTTGGTCCCCTGCGGAGAATTGGTCGGACGATCACTTCTCCTGGTCCGTTCCTTCTTAAGGGAAGTGAACAGATAATCACTTCTCTTGGTCCGTTCACCTAACGGAGAAGTGATCCCTTGATCACTTCTCCTGTCCACTTCTCTCTACAGGCTTCTCATCTCTTAGGACCAAACTTTTCTTTACAGTCTGTACTTTAACTAATTTTACTGGTGTTGTTTTATGTAGAACATGGCTTCTCCTTGTGTCAAGCTGAAGATATGCACAAGTGTAGAAGTTCTGTGGAGCTCCTCTGCAATTGCGAGGGTTTCACAAAGTTTATTTAATTAGTACCTCCCCTTGAAAGAATTATTTCTTTCTCCTTGATAATCCACTCAAAAATTGAAGGCGATGAGGTTGAGCAAGGTCTCACAATGTTGTTCGGAATGACATTACGTGACAAGAAAAGTTGTGGATTGTCCTTTGCGTTGGAGATCCAAATGGCTGTGCAATTATCAACATAGATCTAAAGCAATTCGATTGGGTCAAGACAAAAAAGTTGTCTGAAGTTGACTCGTTTTGTGAGAAACTTGACACTTTGAGGAAGACATCAAAAGTGGTAATAATATTACTGTTTTTTGCTCCTTCCAAATATAAACTTATTGTTTCTTCATGAATTTTCTTCTACCGTAGTTTAATAGATGTTGTGTTGTTGCAGTTGGCTCCTTGGCTTACAAAATTTAGTGAGCGAAAGTTACTAAGTGTTTGGAATTTACTCCTCTCATCGTACACGGAGAAAATTGACGGCTCTTTGTCTGGTTGGAGTTTGAAACTTATCTTAAAGTTCAAAGGAAAAAAGCGCAATCCGGAGATTGCAGAGGTCTCAAATCCTTCCATTTTGGTGTTCCACAAAAGCCGAGATCTTCTCACCAAGAAGCTACTACTTCTCAATCATCTGTTCCAAAGACAAACACCACAACTGGACTTGAGGCACCAGTGCACATCGGTCTTGAGAACACTTCCTTCCCTTGCCTTTCTCTCTTGCATGAAGACATTCCAGACGACTCTTTGACCTGTGCTACAAGTTAAGATGAGACTGGTCACTCAAATCTTCCGCTCAGATAAGTATCAACTTCATGTAAGAAAGCAAAAGTCCTCATTAGAACCACCAAGGAGAAGCATGAATTTAAAAATGATGTAGATTCTCTGTTAGACCGGAGGATTCACATAGAGAGGTTGTTTCTCTGAAACCAAGTATAAAAATAAAGTTGTTTCATTAATGTTACTCGGTTCCTGTTTCGTAACTCAATCCAGAAATTTTTGTTGACTGTCGTATTTAGATTCAAGAAGTGGACCACTTCCACGTGAGTAACATCAAGACTTTGGACTTGAAGAACAATTGAGCCTTGGTTACAACTCTCGTGATTATATTTATTTTGTAAGATTGTCCTATAAAACACAAGTGGAATTTCAACAAGGACAAAACT
This sequence comes from Asterella californica, assembly GCA_036924285.1. Lineage (NCBI taxonomy): Eukaryota > Viridiplantae > Streptophyta > Marchantiopsida > Marchantiales > Aytoniaceae > Asterella > Asterella californica. The sequence continues at coordinate 17,025,131 of JAYKYS010000001.1, read as the reverse complement.
GTTTATCGTAAGTTTCTATTATCTATTCGTTCTAATTGTTTGACAAGGAGTTTGTGATCTAGTACATTTCAGCTGACTAATGTTTCATATTTGTGATTCTACCGTATGTAGTTGCTGGTGGGAATCACGGTGCTCGAGCTCTATTAGAGTTGTACAATATGTACAAAGATGACAGATTTCTTAAGTGAGTTTTGGGTCAACGCTGGTTGCAGCGACGAGGATATTATTTCTCTTGGTTGACAACACAATCTTGATCAAGAGTATCGTAAGAAAATATCCATTGTTGATAGAGTTCAGACCTGTCATAAGATTTTTGAAATGCATGACGGCGTGAAACAGCAATACTCGAACCTCCGCATGTGCAAAATAGTGCGCACTTCCAGATTTTCTTGTCACTTTAAAAATATGACTCTTTGTTCCAAATTGCCTTCGAGAACGAACTCGTGTGGGGATTGCAGGACACGATTTTCAAATGCACACCAATTTTGAAGAAGAAGATGATTCCTTCACCTAAGAAGAAGGAAGCTACTAGTCAAAGTACTCAAAGCTTGCAGAATATCTCAAGTTGAACAATTGGCATTCACTTCAGTGGATAACTGACACTGATTTCTTTGTATGACTTTTGAATGAAATCATCTCCAAGGAACTTTTGCTCGCCGAGATGGCTAACGAGGGAGATAAGTTCAAGGTGTTCTCAAAAGTGGAGAGGTTGTTCATGCAATTGGTATACACTTCTGACTGATCAAGCTGCTTGTAAATGTTTCCAGAGGAAACAAAATAGAAAAGACTCGATTATTTTATTCTCATTCTCCTAGATCATGTAAGTATTACTTTTTTCATGTTTCTCTTCATTTGTTTCTTGGTAAGTAGTATTAAAGTTATTTGACAATTTATTGACTATGTGTTTTACTGATTTAACTTCACATATGTTTTGTTCAACTGAAAGTTTGTAAAATAGATGGGAGGAAGAAAAAATCCAAGGAGATAGAAAACAACGATAAATAGTCTTGATTTGTTGGTACAAATCAAGACTATTTATCCCGGACACATTTTGAAACTATGTTCGTCGAGTAGAAGAGAAAAGACGGAGGATGAATGCTATCAGTGATCCTTCTTCTTCTTTAAACACCACATTCGCAGAGTTCAAGTTCTGCAAAGAAGGTACTTTTAATGACTTTTATTCTGTAATGATGTTTTGCGGTTCTCTTCATTTCTTCCTTGAAGGTATATTTTTTGATCATTGTTAATATTCTACTGGTTCAACTTAACTAGAGTTGAGAATGGCGAGTTTGTATTTTCTCAGGAAGACTCAAAAAGTGATGGATGAATTCTCTATTTCTATTTCTATTTTTTTGGAGATTCGTTAAGAATAATAAAAAACAACTATAGAAGAAACGCTGAAAGAAAAGTGTAATGCATGGGTTGAAAACAGAATTTCGTAAATTTCTATTTTGAATTTGTCTTCTTGCTTTCTTAAAGTTTTTGTCTATTGGTCCAGTTTTTAATTTAATTGACTATTGAACATCTCTACCGTAGGTACAAATCTAATGAGGGTAGTCAAGTCTTGGATAATCTACTTGCCTTTCAGTATGAGATTTTGACCATAGGGTATTTATTATTCTCTATATGGCTTCTGGATGCTTGCAGACCTACAGATTATGTTGAGCATGCTCGTGATTGCAATCATGCTCGCTGTCGAGATAGTTGCTGAGTTTGACAATTTTGATGGAGCTGGAGGATGAAGACACTGACAGCAAGATCATATCACAGTCGATGCATGATTCACTAGCCCGAGTAGTGTTGATTGCTCATCAAGCGGTCATTGTTCATATCTTGGAGACGAGACCATTTGCATGGTGGATGAAGACCGTTGGTTACGAACATTACGGATGCTCAAACACCTATTCTTAGATATCGTGCATATGTTATCTCCACACCTAGTCAAACCGAATACATCGTTTTGGAAAACGGTGTCTATTGAAGTGAGGATAAGTGTATCTATTCAGAGACTGTCGATCAGCATGACCCGTTTTCATGTTGATGAGAGGTTTGACATAGGTGAGACGACCGCTGAAGAGTGTTTTGAGGATGTGGTGCGGGCTATAAACTTGATCATGTGTCTAATATTTGTTAAGTGGTCAGTAGGAGTTGAGATGAAGCGGTGGTTTTTTTTGGAAAGCCGATCTTCCTAATTGTCAAAGGACCGTCGGAAGCAATCACGATGCTATCATTGATGGACTCATATACCCTATGGTAGGGTGCTTGCATCCAATCTTGCAACTGTGTCTAGTGGGTTCCAGCTTCCCCCTTATCTTGTAAGACACTATGTATATACTAGAGCGATGGATGTTGACTCCTTATCACTTGGGGCTGAACTCAACTGCTGGGCAAAGATTTTTCGTCGAGCGACAGATAACAAGACATATATACATCGACCAAACATTTGATGTACTGAAAGGACGATTCAACATCCCTAACGTGAGTATACCGAGTAGTGTTTTATGGGCTGCTGAAATTGTGAAAGCATGATGCACACTACATAATTTTTTGGTTCGAAATAGAGTGATCCACGATAGGACAGTCACAGAGACTAGCAGCTTCAGTGACACCTTGGTGTTGGATGTCTTGCGACCCCGAGAAGTCAAAAATGAGGTTAGAGAAGCAATTGCAGCATTTTTGGCTTTAAGTTAAAATGCTTACAACACCAGGTCCGTATCATTTACTTTCTTACCTCATAGTTCATTATAGTTGTAATCATACTTTGCATCGATGGTTCAACTTTGACACTTTGCTGTTTTGTACGCAAGCTTGTAAGTATAATCACTTCAGACTTGATAAGCAGTTCACTTGAGATTTCCCTACAGGAGCACCTTCCGAGTACACTTTACTTGTACATTATAGTGAAGAGATGTAAGCCTCTCGCTGTAAATACCTTTTGTTGATGAGGCAGTTTACTGACATATTCAACTACTATATAATTTTTTGATTCGAATATCATCTATTAACCTGCAGTCTTCAAAGTTTGCATCTACTAACTACATAAAATGCTGACGAATTGGGCTGTAAGTATCTTATATTGGTGGAGCTATTTCTGAAATCAGTTCAACCACTATAATTTCAATGACCATCTAACCTGCTAAAATGCGTCGGAATAGGTCTATCAATACCTTATATTGCTGGGATAGTTTGCAAAATCGGCTCAACCACTATGCTTTAGAAGGTCATCTACTATCCTGCTATTCCGCTTTGAAGTTTGGAACGCTTCAGAACTGGGTTATCCGCTATGGTTCACTCGTTCCTTTGGGTTGGTAGTTAGAGCAACGCTCAACTTTAGTTTATAAATTGACAGCCGCTTGGAGAGTTTGCAGAACCAATTCATGCTACGATATCAAGCAGTGAAGCAATCACGCATCGTTATTCTGGTTGTTGCGAGACTAGTCACTTGGCTTTGAAGTTTGCTGTTGTTCATGGGTGTGTATACCGGTTTCGAGTTTTAGAACTTTTCATTAGTCTTCGTTTTGACTTCAAGATACTTACATCAACTTCGAACCGCTGGTTGTGATGAGGAACGACCGATGTGAACGATGGACTGTGATTCTGAGTCCTCAGTTTCAGAAATCAGTTCAGAAATCAGTAATACTCATGCGAGTTATGGATTCAGAAGATTGACAGACTGCAGACGAGAACCTCTCAACGTCGAAGCGATTTTTGTTGAAGGAGTTGGAGGAGCAATTCTTGAGTGGATTAGAGTTTGCATGGATTGGTATATCGATGCAGATCATACAGATGAAGATGTGCCCTTTTCTTCAATTTTGGAGCTCTCGATGTGTATAATTGAAAGCTTTGTTATGGCGGGACATGTAGAGCAGAGGCTAGTTGTGAAAGACTTGATTATAGAATTTTTCTCGGTTTCTGAACTCTACAAGATCGATTATCGTTTGTGCGAGGTAGTATATAGAGAATTCTCATGTCTTGGTGACTACAAGACCTATGAGCATCCTTCAGTCTAATCGCTCTTAAATCTTTCTCTAGATATCAATAAGCGAATGTACTTGATGTTTATCGATCCGATAAGAAATAAAGCATTTGCTTCGGAATATATCATGACCTTCAATTTTCAAATTATCTTCGCTCTTGTAAGCTTTGAATTATCTCCGCTCCTGCCGTGTAAGCGAGATCTGACAAGACTCACCTCTGATTTCAGAAGATATACCGCAACTATGCATTGGATATGGCAGGATTTTCTCAAGAAACAAAAGTACGTCCAATAGGATATGTCATTGACAAAGGATATGCCACTCAATTGAATATGTCATTGACAAAGGATGCAATGCTCTAGCAGCTCTACTATACTCTCAAACATGACGTAACATCCTACAACGTCATATGTTGCCGATATAATGTGATGAGATGGGTTTGCTATCTATGGAGGAGATTGTTCCGACATCCTTTTTGGGTAGTTGGACCCTCTCAACACCTTGGTTTTGTTGTCATTTCTTCGTGTGAGATAGATCTATTCTGAAGAGCTAGTGATAGAGGTGGAGGATGGTTCTTATCCACAACAGATGAGTCTTCATGAGATAAGAGATAGTTTGACTCTTGAGGCACGTGAGGCACACTCTCGATTAGATACCTTAGCTTTTGATGGACTACAGTTCTCTCTGACAGTGCACATCACTTCTAACAAATTCTTCAGGCACTCTTAGTTGATCCTTTCATCTCACAGATACTAGAGTTCGACTTTGCTCTTGTTCGGACAAGGGCACAAGCTCCTGATTCATAGCTCGACGTTGCATTAGAGCGTTTCGACTCACGCCGACTATTTTCTCTACATCGATGAGATTTTATCTAGACTTGGTCCAGCTTGTTGCTTCGATATTATCCACATGCGAGTGTGGTATATCGCTTGACACCTCAGGTCGACACCTTGCTCATTGTCCTCATGATAGAGAGAGGGTAGCTACTCATGATGTCATCAGAGATGTTGTGTTTAAGATAGCACGAAAGAGCAGTTACATGACGTGAAGAGAGCGTTGATATGCTTTTCAGATGAGAGGGTCAAGAGAGCTGACTTTTATATGATGAGAGAGAATCGGGTCGGTAACAGATGTTGTTGTCATGGATCCGACATGATACTCGATGACACAAGTGATCACTCATCTCTTAGTATGGGCTGCAAGCATAGCGACAGCAACGAAGATCACCAAGTATAAGAGTATGCAAGAGAGATGTCACTTCATCCTCCCTAGCCTTGGAGATATATAGATCGTCAGCCTCGGAGTTCAACATTATTATTCGAGATTGTGCTAGAGCTTACCATGAGAGACGCCAAAGGTATCACTTTCTCTTTCTTTTGCATTACGTTCTTTAGACATCGAGTTTTCATTGCTCTACAGAGAGCAATTGCAGTAGACGATGCTGCTTCATGTGCACTTATTGTATGCAGAAGTTTTCATTTACCGGTGTGTGATATTTTAAGAGTGATATGTAACTTTAGAACTCCCGGTTTTCATCCGTTTGCTGTTCATTACGCCGCGTTCTCCATCACCGACCAAAGCAACAAGGGAACCAACTTCTGATCAAAAAGCAGAAATTTACTTCCTCAGTCTCCTCCATGGACATTAGAACCTCCTCTGTCCGTCGATATTTGAACTTACTTCCTCAATCTCTTTACTGATTATTGATCGTCGAGCGCAATTGCTACACGGGTGCGAGTTCGGCAGTGCACAGTAGTGTGACTGACATGAAACTGAAAACATCGAGGTGATGACAAAGATGATGTGAGAGAGGAGTAGAGATGCGTGCATGCTCATGAAGTCAAGGGCCAATGCATAAGTAGCTTAGCCAAGAGCACAAATAGCTTGCTCACGACCAAGAGCACATGTGGCTTAGCTCGCTTCCTCGCTTGCACAATATTTAATTCATTTGAGTACAATATGTTCACCAGAATTCGGATCAAGTATTTCAAATGATATAACATAGATGTGGGTGGAAGCTCAAATAAAGAACAGTAGAGAGCAAGTTGTCTTAAACCACTCCTCGCGCTAATTTAGTGTTGCGCGGATTTCCACCACTAACACTTTAGTTACGGTTACTCCAAAACATGAGAAGAGGGGGCCTGCAGCAAAATATGCCTTGTTGGCACGTTTCTATTTGTGATCATCTGATTGAGATCTAAGACTCAAAATGATTGTCTTCAAAAATCCTACATTTTGAATCATTGACTGATTTGCAGATCGGACGATTCTGAAATGATCAAAAAGGTTTGTTTCATTTATAGCCACACAATTCAAACTTCAAATTTTTCCTCTCATTCTATTGAGCACCTTCTTGTTACAGAGATTGAACAATGAGATAGGAGAACATCATCTGAAAACTCTGAACTGAATGTTATGTCAGTTTCTTCACTACTTCTAAAAACATCACAGTATTAACCTGCCGGTAGAAGATTTAAATATTTTCGTCACCCAGAAAAAGTTTTCTGACCATCGGAACCAATTTTTCTCTTCGTATACATTAGATGTCTTGGTTCAGTTTACTTTATCTTTGATTAAATAAGCATGTAATGGACTCATCTTTGGTAAACTTTACCATAGTCACAAATGTGTTATACGAAAAAAGAGTTTTTTGACTTAGTGCTGTTTTTTGCACTGAGTCGGCTTAGTTTCTCTATGCCTTAGTGCTCTTTTCTGCAATGATTTGATAGGAGTCACTATGTCTTAGTCTTAGGTCATTATAGAGCTCTCTGAGCCACTACCTTAGTTGCTCCAAGTTGTGTCTTCATCTCTAGCTTATGACACATATATCGTAAGTCTGGCTGTGATATCTTTGATCACATCGTCTCTCAATTGATCTTGATAAGGTTGAGAATGAAGATGTCAAAGTGCAGGGCTTGGTCTACCATATGTATTCCGTCGGACCTCTAGCTCTTATAGGACTTTGTTACACTTAGAGATTGTTTATGTATTCTCGGAATATCGGTTGGTTCAAATGATTTCATCTCCCGATTCTTAGATATTGCTCTGACGGAGGACGTTTTGTATATTGAAGACTTTCATAAGTTAGAGGACCATCGGTATCATTTCTTCTTCCATAGCACGTCTTCCGTATCCGCACGATACTTCCATCTCCTATCTTCATATCGCATCTTACAGAATTTGATAAGAGAATCATAGAATCTTTGATGACATCTTAGGAACGGTGACCTTTAAGTGTAACAAGACCTCTCATACATAAGCAAGCGAAAGATGAGACATCACGTATAGAGAAAGACTTACTCTTGTATCACATAACATGTAATGATTTTCTTGTAGGGCCGCCCAATCATGAGCACAGAATCTCTGAAGACGGATCGTCATCTCCTGATGTTTCACTCTGTTACCTCAAGTATAACAGAGACATCAACGAGGTAGTAAGAGGAATAATAACCACGCCTCTCGTCTCTGGTGTTTCATACTAACATGTCAAGCGGTAGGCAGAATGTCTGTCTCATCTCGTCATGAAGAGCACGAGATAGCCGATAGAACAAGCGTGGACAACGAAAACTCATCTTAAAGAATCTCAGAATAGTGGTCAGTGTGGACTCTCAACCACTCCCACAACTCAGGATGGACTCCAAGAAGAAGAGCTAGCAGTCCTGTAATGACCGCACATGTAGACTTGCGCTCTCGACTAACCTAGGCATCTCATGTAGTCCAGTGATAGCTCTTGTGCATCTTTACCACATGAGACTCTAAATAATTGATTGCACAGTGGACATGATGTTTCTCGGATCTGTTTGGATCATGAGAGAAAGAGTACTCATAGCTAGAAAAAAGATGATATCCAACCAAACTATACTCAGTAATAAAAATTCAATCTCAACAATACTCTCAAATATAGAACTCTAATTCTCTAGAGATAAAGAACACACTAAATGTAGCAAAAAAATCTTCAAAAATCTCTCAAAACTTTAAGCATAATACTTTGTAATATTAAAATTCTCAAATACTCATTCATTTCTCCATGAAATGTAAAAATTCTAAGATAGAAAAATAAATAAAAACAAAAACTATATAAATATAGACACTAATCCATCCCAAGACACTCCACGCTCTCCACCTACACTCTCTTCTCTCCTCTCTCCTCTATCTCACAGTCGCCATAAAGTACAGTTGTCTTTCATCTTCATCCGTGACTCCTTGATGGGTTGTACTAGTTTTCTGTCTGTCGGTTGGCTTTCGTCTGAACCGTCCGGATCGCCAATTAGTCTATGTTTTCAAAATGCAATCCCGTCTGGCACCTTGTCTACATGCTCAACCGCTCGTCTTGGTTTAGTGCTTACACACAGGTGCCGATTAACTGCCACATCCCAACCAGTAGGGGATTGAGGAAGTATTCAATGAACTCTGAGGCGTTTGTTGCTACAAGGACTGAGGAATAAAAAGTTAGCACATTTTATCAATAATTTATGTCTCTAGATAGAGCTAGGGTTGATGACGAAAGGAGAGTGGAGAGTCAAGGGACAGTTCATTCTTTACTTCACAGATTAGACACTACTGTGGTAGTCCTGCTCTGGTGCAGTCATATGTAATGGGTATCGTACTGATAACTCAATTTGCGCAGATATAATTGCACGTCATTTTGTTCATCATTGTTTTTCTAACTGTGTGATATGATTTTTAAATTTATCAGAAATAAAAATCTAAAATGAAATGTTTGACCGTCAGCTGATCAATAATTCAGGTTAATAACTCAATTAGAGATATTTAGTATCTATTATTTCAACAAGTAGATCTGTAAGTTCGTACGAATTCATGTTATAAACTCTGATGATTTTGTCTTACACTCGGTACTAAAACTTAACAGTTAAGATTAATGATTCATATTATATATAGTTAATGCTATACTTTTAAATGATATTTTCTTACACTTGATGCTAAACACTGTTTATATTCAGATTAATGATTCGTATTATATATAGTTCCTTGAAACAAGTTGACTTGTAACTAGACCCGAGTTCATATTATAAACTTCGGTGACCTCTTCTTGTACTCGATACTAAAACTATTAGCACTTAGTGCAAAGATATGGGCAAATTGAGTTACTAGCACAGTATTCCATATTACAATATTACTAGGACAATATTAGTGTACTGTAATCCAGAGTTAGATTCCTTTCTCTCTGACGAGGAAGGAATCTAACTCGAAGTTCCAAGTTCGAAAGAGAGAGAATATTTATGTAGTTTAATTTATTTTCTAACTCTGTGTTAGAAAAGATTGAGTAATAAATTAAATTAATTATTAACTTTCTGGTTTTTTGTTTATAACTTCCCGCACATGTATTCCCGGGAGCACGTTCTACTTGCTTTGCTATATAGGTTATACTCGGATTCTTCCGCGTCTCCAAGTTTAACGTTTAGAGATATTATGATTCTTTTCTCAACCTAGTATAAAATGTTCACTTAACATTTATATATTTTTTGATAACAACAACGGGAAACAGTTTCCCTAAGTTTATGTTGCATGCATATTTTAGCCTCTTGAACTTCTCTACAAACTTTCCTTTTTGTACTTTTCCTCCTCCGGATCCTCACTGCTGAGGGGAGTTAGGTTGCAAAGTTGGTGCAAACATTGCAATTCTTTTAGTGTTAAAGTTCAAGTAATAAAATATTACTTTTAACTAACAAATCTAGATATTTTAATTATGAATCAGTGAAGTTATTAATTTCTATCAATAAATACATTATTAAGGTATATGCCTCAAATCTAGAAAGTCTAACAACTTCATTAGTTATACATGTTTACATTACAAATATAAAGAAGTAAATTATAGACTCTAGAAATGTTTTCTAGAGTTTATATTAATTTCTGGGCTTTCCTCTCAAGCAGAAGGCCGAAGGTAAGGGATTTTGCCTAAAGCCTAAAGCCTAAAGCTTAATTTTATTATTCCGATTATACAGTTCGTACATTAAAAAACGATATAATGATATGTGTGTTCGGCTCTCGCGATGGACGGAGTCAATTCAGTGAAGAAGTCACGCGCGCGAAAATACGAATGCAATAGCTTTATGACACACAAGATTGTGTGAGTCATGATTACACGAGGACTGTAACACCATGCGTTTTCTACGTCCCGTAGGGTTCTCAGTAAAAGGGTGTGCTAAACAAGTATTATTCAGCCAATGAACGTAACGTGGCGGATAACAGATTGGACTTAGACCAGCCGATTGCATATTTTTTGTGAAGTAAGAAGTGGGTTAGGCACGCGACGCAATTGTTTATGCCTCTTCTGTATTATTGCCAATAGGCGATGGATACAGGTAGCATGAAAACATGGACAAATTATAAAAATCTATAACTTCTATTATGCAGCATGGGTTCTACTCCCCAAAAGTCAGAGATGCGCACATATTTAACAAAGAACAAAAACATAACATTCCTGGAAATAGTGTACAGCATTGGTCTTCGTACGTGTAACTCTTTGTTCTATTTCCATGGAAGGTGGAGCTCTTGGTCGCCTGTACATGTGTGAATAGATGTAGGAACGCAGATTGCTGGATACCTGCCCCGAATGTGGGTGTCGGTAGAGAACATAGACATTTTGAATCCATATCCAGATCTAGAGACTGTTGGGAGGATCGTATTTGCTGAGGCTGAGTATATCCTCCACCGAACGATACTTGAAGATGCCCCAACGACTGAACCAGAGCCCAGACAGAAGCATCGGACCGGTTGTCAATTATGGTCTGCATGCGCAGTTAATTATAAAAGAAACATAGACTTGAACTCATCATTGACTTGAGCGATCTGAGTAGACTGAGCTAGATGCTAAGTTTCCAGACACAGGTACTTCGGAGAACTATAAAAAGGCCATCTCAGCAACGAACGATACAGTGCTTGGCGATCGAGTCAGTGAGCCATATAGACTCGATTGAGAATTCATTGCAGCTCGATATCCGTTTATAATTGGATCTCATGGCCACCGTTGTAGAGTGCATGTCCAGCGTTCACGAAGGGAGTCCGGAGGCGAGGAAAACTAGAAACCTCGCCGGGGAGAAGTACAAGACTCCCGACTTCCGGTCCCCGTATACGAATGTGCCGTTCCACCCCTTGACTTCGCAGTATAACGTCGAGAGTGAAAAGTTTCTGGTGTCACATGGACTGGACAAGCAGATGGGTCCAGCGTTGTGGTCATGTCTCGTGAAATCCAGAGGTCCTGAGCTCGCCGGACTCACTTACTATGATTGTCAGCCCAGGGACTTCCTCTGGTTGTGCAAATCTATTACGCTTTTATCGCGCTCGACAGCAGCTTGGAGCCGGGCCAATTCCTCGACAGTCCAGAGAAGTTCATACGTACCGTCTTGGTGATGAACTTGGTCCTCCTGTGGAACAACCCCGACGACGAATATCTTCTGGAGCACGTGAAGCCGGCATGCGAGTATGCTACAACAGATGAACACAGAGCTCTCGTGGAGGCATTCTATGAGGACTTAGCCCACGCTCGAATTCAAAACAAGACTAAAGATTGTGAGTTGGAACCTACATGGTCCTCAACATACTTTTCTGCTGCTCCATTGTCCTTTTCGTTCCGTCAGTTATCTTGAATATATAGTCGTAAGCGGAAGTTGTGGAGATCGCTCACAAACTCATGATCAGCGTTGCGCATTCCAGTACCGGATATCGAGATGCCCCACTTTGCATCAGCGTTTCGAGAACTGTGGATCGAGTATTGCAAGGCGGTCCCGGCTGAATTTGTCCCACGGCTTGCCCGTGTCTATCAGGAGTACGTAATGTCAAGCTTCTGGGAAACGAGAGATCGAAGGGCAGGATACACACTTAAAACTTTTGAAGACTATGTCCACCACCGCAGAGTGGCGGCAGCTGTCCCGCCCTGCATTGTAAGTGTCAGAAACTAGGAGTTGTAGACTAAGTGTGATATTACACTATTTTCTGTAGTGGTGGGAACAGTTTTCCAACCTGTAATTACATAGACCTGTTAAAAGTTGACTGACATGACTTAGGCATAAATTTCATAGCTGGTTTTAGCATGGCGCCGTCCCATTAGGTCTGAAGCACACGAGACCTAGAAAGTTCTAGACTAAGTAAGCATATCCTTCGTCTGAGAAGAACAGGCGGGTTTCAGGTTTTCAAGTTTCAGACATCCGTCCCAGACAATTACGTAGTTTCTTACCTTTTCAAGGTTTCATCCTGCAATCTCCTCGACGTTCTGATGTGCAGGTGTTTTCAGATCTCTTCATTGCCAGGAGCTTGAAAGTTCCTCATCTACCCAACAGTTTGTTCTATGGCTCAGAAATGCAGAGCCTTCTGTTAGCTATCAACGACTTTGTTGGCTGGCACAATGACGTTTATTCATTCCATAAGGTATCGGTAATCCAACTATTTTAGTCGCCTACTACAGTTCTTGCGGTGTCAGACTTTAATATTTTCTTATGAGTTTCGGATTAATGCCATATAGCTTTGCTTGTTTGCTGCTGTACAGGAAATTTATGTTACAGACGATGGGCACAACTTGGTCAAAGTGTTGTGCGAAGAACGCAATTGCGCTTCGTATACTGAAGCTGCAGGGATCCTTCTCCAGCTAGCGCAAGGAAGAATATCTGACATGGAGCGCGCTTATGAACAACTGAAAGCCGTGGCTTCTCCGGAGTACCATCTCGCAGTCGATCGATACATGGCTACATGCCGGAATTGGGTATCCGGAACGCACCAGTTTCACTTAATCAGCACTCGATACACCACGGCTACCACCGCCTGAAGTCACGCTGATATTCCCGGCTGGAGAGCAAAACTCCACCGTTGCTGAAGAAATGTGAGGCGGATATGTGATGCATATGATATGCAATAGAATAACCGAATCGCGAGTACCATAGTCGACGCTTCCACGTTCGTTTCAGCAGCTTCCAAGCCTTACATATGTTAACTTCGACGGAAAGTTTGATTTGGGTGAGGATATCTCTAACTACAAGGGAATCTTTATTCATCTGTACGGGATGGTTAAGCTATAAAGAAATAACGGATCCTGTAAGTCGAACTCCGGACGATCACCTGTAGGAAAAGTAAATGTCGATTCTGATATATCCGCCTACAATTTCAACTGCATGCGACACTAAAGAATAGCATCCAGGGCTCGAATGCACGTTCTAACTTGTAAGGCCCAAGTTGCAACTCCTATACACGTACCCTAAGATTTTTCTCTTTCAAAGAGTATACACGTAGTACCCTCGCATGCTGCTAACTGTTAATTCGACAATGTCATCTGCTCGTCGGGAAATGTTTCTTATTATAAGAGTCATGGATCCGTGACTATTATCTATCCTTACCAAGAGGAGGATCTCTTTCTCTTTTGATGCATGAGCAATGGAGCATTTCAGTAAAGCAGACTGAGTCTGTCTATTAACAATCCAACTCTCCAACTCTCTAAGTACTGCTCTCCCAATCTGGAGCTCGGTACACATTCCATTCATAATAATATGTTACTGTTACGTTGTATGGAAGCAAGAACCCAACACTCATAGCACCACTCCAACAAGAGAAGAAAACTTTTCGGCAAGGAAGGAGGCTCTCTCAGCCTTCACAAGAAGAACAAAAGAGGGAAGAGAATATCACCAAAGGAAGTGACCTGGGGACAGCGCCCCTTCTCAATCTATAAGGAGAGTAAAACACATTAGGGGTTGGGTCCCCGTAACTTAGTTGTGTCTTAAGTATACTACCTGTGTATGTTACATAGTAACTTCAGGAGCTTGTACTACGTATATCAATAGTCCCCCTCAAGTTCATATCAATATTCTTAACACCTAGACATAATCGGAAGATATCAAATTTATCTCTAAGTAAAGTTTTGGTCAATATATCAGCAACTTGTTCACTTGTAGGTACATATCTGGATCTACTTCTCCAGTCAATATTTTCTCTTGAATAAAGTGATAATGGACCTCTATATGCTTGATCTTAGCATGGAAAACAGGATTAGAAGCAAGTTTAATACTTTTGGAATTGTCTGCGTGTAAAAAAACAAGGTGAAAATTTTCACACCCATATTTTTCAGTAAGGTGTGAAACCAAACAGATTCGCAAGTGGTATTAGTGGCACCCTTGTATTCTGCTTCAGTCGATGACATAGCAACTGTAGGTTGCTTCTTCGACTGTCAGCTAACAGTAGAGTCTCCAAGGCTGAAGACAAAACCTGACATATATCTTCTATCTTGAGCACTTCCTGCTCAGTCTGCATCAGTAAAACCATGTAACAAGAGAGGACCACCCGCTGCATAGTGAAGTCCATATTGGATTGTGAACTTCACGTATTGTAGAATTTGTTGACTGCATCAAGATGAGGTTTTCTAGGTGCCTGCATGAAGTGACTAACTAGGCCTACAACATAACTTAGATCAGGTCTAGTAATGATCAAGTAGATCAGGCTGCCTACAATCTGTCTATAGAAATTTGGATCTGCCAATAGCTCACCAAGCATTCAACTTCAAAGAAGACGCAAGAGGGATAGAGATAGACTTACAAGCTGTCATCCCAAACTGTTCTAGGTTACTCAGAGCATACTGTCTCTGCAACAGCCATGTATCACCTCCATCCTTGGTAAACTCAATAGCTAGAAAGTACTTCAATTCATCTAGAACTTTCATATCAAACTCTCCTTTCAGCTGATCCTTCACCTGCTTGATAAGACTCTTACAGATACCAGTGATAACAAGATCATCTACATAGATCATGATCAGCATTGTGTTATCATCGACCTGCAGAGAATACAATGAGGAGTCTGAACTACACAAATGAAAGTCAAGCAATAGTAGAAATGAGTTAATCTTGGCATTCCAAGCTCTTGGAGCTTGCTTAAGTCCATACAAGGACTTCTGGAGTCTACAAACTTTATTGGATATCTTTGGTCTTCATATCCAGAGGGTTGTACTATGCAGACCTCCTCCTGCAAATCTCCATTTAGGAAAGCATTATTGAAGTCCATTTGATGCACTCGTCACTCTTTACTTGTAGCCAATGTCACAAGGGTGCGAATGGAAGATATCTTAGCTACCGGACTGAAGATTTCTTCAAAGTCGAGGTCATACTGCTGCGCATATCCTTGAACCACAAGTCTCACCTTGTGCCTATGGATTGAACCATCCAAATTTCTCTTGACCTTGTAAATCAATCTACAACCAATGGCTTTCTTATCATAAAATAAATCAACCAGCTCCGAAGTCTGCTGATATTGTAGAGCTGAAAGCTCAACTTGCATGGCTTGCACCCATTCTGTCTGATGCATCGTCTCCTCAAGAGAATTCAGTTCCTGCTCATGTACGATATTCACCATGTAGACATGACGTTCAGCCAAGATACCTTTAAACTGAAAACGTTGGACAGAATGTCTCACTCCGATAGACCTCCGCAGACCAGATTGACCTGATGGTTCAGCTTCAGATCCTTGATTTGGCTGAGAGCTGCTGACGTGGTCGTCAAAAGCATGCATAGTATCTGCACTGCGCTGCTCATTGATCATCTACTGCAACACTGGAGAGCTGTTGGAATATGTAACCTATGTAGGTTGCACAACAAGTGGAAGGACTTGAACCGTAGGTATAGCAACTGCGGGGACTTGGCCAGACCAAGGAGCTGTCAAGCGCATTGGATGAAATACAACACTACCACTACCTGAACTAGTGGCTTGAGTTGTTGTAGAACCAACATGAACTGGTTGGACAGAAAATAAAACAGGTGAAACAGCAACAGAACCTGACGTAGTATGATACCAAGATAAGAACTCATCAAAATAACATCTCTATTGATGAGCAGTCTCCTCGAAGTAAAGATATAACACCTATATCCCTGGTACACGGCTCACCACTATGTTGTAATCATTCATGTCACCTCCATGAACCATATGATGTCGAACTTATTTCCATTTGCGATTACTAACATCAGATTCCTGAAACGTTTCGACTCGTAGTATGATTAGTAAAAGCATCTCATTGGAGATATTGCTTCGAGTACCAACTGAAAGTGCATGATCAGTTGAAAATGACAATTGTAATCTCGATCACGTAAGTATTTGATGATTCTGAGTAGAATCATCAAGAATTATAATGAGAGATAATAAGAGAATTAAACTCAGAATGATCTAACCTAACCATATGTACCATAATACATAAGTCGTCGTAGCAGACTTTGTCCACTATGCTTTGCGACTCATTACAGAAACTTGACCGCGTGCGACGAACTGGGTAGAGGTTTTCTTTAGAAAAATTCAAATAATGTAGCTAAAAGTACTCTTCATGGATGATGCAATACTTCCACATGAAACCTAACTTACTGAGAGGAGGTATATTCACCCTCTCCCGAGCTCGGAAGAGGATGAATAATCATTTAATTTATACTTAATCCTTCCGGCAGAAAAGGTTAGATATAAATTAAACGTCTCATTAAATCGTAATGTAATTGTGTACAGTTCTCCGGTCTTGTACCTTCTGAAGCGCGAGAGCCGAGTCATCACTTATGGGTTTTCTCCTGCTTTCCCGTGTTTCCAGGTATGGGACTAACAAATAACATTTATAAAATTTTTACATTTTTATATTTACTTAGTATATATTTTCTACTTAACACTTATATATTTTCTGGATAACAATAAACGAGCAAAAGTTTCCAGAGTTCATAGGGGATGAATATTCGTACTCGAGTAGTAACTAGAGGAGTACCACTCGTGCTTTTTAACCTGTTAAGCACGGTTCTACTCTTGTTTCTCTTCTAGGGGAGTTTCGGTTTCAGACTTGGAGGTTGAGTATATTATTCTACTCTGTTTGGTAGGATAAGGAAGTAAATTGTAAGATAAGAGAAATCTGCTACTGGTTTATATGGTCGGATAAGGAGAATCCTATATTGGTTTTTCTTCAGGAATTACTCGATCGACCGCACACCTTGGGTATCAGTATGGTTAATATTAGATCGAATAAAATATTGGCACTGGTTTTCCTTCGATAATTACTCAATCTATTACATATACTGAGTATGGTTATATTTTTTCTCGTTGTTAGATATACATGTGTGAATCTCTAACCTCAAGGTAATGGATCCATGCTTGCAAGATAGATTCTGAAGTTTCTATATTTTCGTCGGTGTGTATGGTTATGTTATTGTTCTTTGTTAAATATGTGCGCATCTCTGACTTTAGGGGAGTAGAATCCATGCTGCATAATAGAAGTTATAGATTTTTATAATTTGTCCATGTTTTCATGCTACCTGTATCCATCGCCTATTGGCAATAATACAGAAGAGGCATAAACAATTGCGTCGCGTGCCTAACCCACTTCTTACTTCACAAAAAATATGCAATCGGCTGGTCTAAGTCCAATCTGTTATCCGCCACGTTACGTTCATGGGCTGAATAAAACATGTTTAGCACACCCTTTTACTGAGAACCCTACCGGACGTAGAAAACGCATGGTGTTACAGTCCTCGTGTCATCATGACTCACACAATCTTGTGTGTCATAAAGCTATTGCATTCGTATTTCGCGCGCGTGACTTCTTCACTGAATTGACTCCGTCCATCGCGAGAGCCGAACACACATATCATTATATCGTTTTTTAATGTACGAACTGTATAATCGGAATAATAAAATTAAGCTTTAGGCTTTAGGCTTTAGGCAAAATCCCTTACCTTCGGCCTTCTGCTTGAGAGGAAAGCCCAGAAATTAATATAAACTCTAGAAAACATTTCTAGAGTCTATAATTTACTTCTTTATATTTGTAATGTAAACATGTATAACTAATGAAGTTGTTAGACTTTCTAGATTTGAGGCACATACCTTAATAATGTATTTACTGATAGAAATTAATAACTTCACTGATTCATAAGTGAAATATCTAGATTTGTTAGTTAAAAGTAATATTTTATTACTTTAACTTTAACACTAAAAGAATTGCAATGTTTGCACCAACTTTGCAACCTAATTCCCCTCAGCAGTGAGGATCCGGAGGAGGAAAAGTACAAAAAGGAAAGTTTGTACAGAAGTTCAAGAGGCTAAAATATGCATGCAACATAAACTCCGGGAAACTGTTTCCCGTTGTTGTTATCGAAAAATATATAAATGTTAAGTGAACATTTTATACTAGGTTAAGAAAAGAATCATAATATCTCTAAACGTTAAACTTGGAGACGCGGAAGAATCCGAGTATAACCTATATAGCAAAGCAAGAAGAACGTGCTCCCGGGAATATATGTGCAGGAAGTTACAAACAAAAAACCAGAAAGTTAATAAATAATTTAATTTATTACCCTTAACCTTTTCTAACACAGAGTTAGAAAATAAATTAAACTACATATATATTCTCTCTTTCGAACGTGAAAGAGGGTGAATAATATGCATATGTAGTAAACCAGCGATAACGGATGTGGAGCATGACATTTGTTTTTCTGCTGTTATTTGACAAAGCGATAAGGAAAATACGCAAGAAAAATCATCTACTGGATTATTAATAACACATAATCTTTATCCATACACGGAATAAGGATTCGACTGTCATAGCTCAGACGTTGAATCTCTCTCAAACTATGAGAATGAAGAGAAATAATAAAATGATAAGGATGGTATACAAATATTAAACAACACAATTGCAAAAAATATAATAAATAAATAAACTTTTTTTCAGTTGAATCGCCACTTTAACTTATGAACATACCCTATCGAGGAACTGACGCTCTTGCTGGCTTGTCACGCTAACCCTCTGCAGAGTACAGGGCATAATGTTCAAACAGTTCTCGGACATTTGAACGGAATCTCTTGACGTCTGGACAAAATTATATACCAGAACTATACCGGAAAACAAGAAAGAAAGAAGGAAAGGTACTGAAGTAATCAAAATATTGTACTTGTCCGGAAATAAACCGGACAGAGAAAAGAGATCAGGCGAAAATTGACTTTTGCAGTAAGACTCTACCATCTCAAAATCCGGTTCAGCAATGTAGACAGGATATAGGGAGGGCTCTGTTGACATAATCACTTTTTTCCAAAGAACTTCTTCGAGCACTGCTTCCCATCGGAGGAAGATATTGATGGAGCTTCTCTCTTCTCGTCGATGTTGTTGTCCTCCAAGAGGCAGTCAGTTCGGGAGAGGTAGGTTCTCCTCGTCAGAGAGAAGGGAATCTAACTCTGGACTACAGTACACTAATATTGTCCTAGTAATATTGTAATATGGAGTACCGTGCTAGTAATTCAATTTGCTCATATCTTTGCGCGAAGTGCTAATAGTTTAGTATCGAGTACAAGAAGAGATCACCGGAGTTTATAATATTAACTCGGGTCTAGTTACAAGTAAACTTGTTTCAAGGAACTATATATAATATGAATCATTAATCTGAATATAAACAGTGTTTAGCATCGAGTGTAAGAAAATATCATTCAAAAGTATAGCATTAACTATATATAATATGAATCATTAATCTTAACTGTTAAGTTTTAGTATCGAGTGTAAGACAAAATCACCAGAGTTTATAAATGAATTCGCACGAACTTACAGATCTACTTGTTGAAATAATAGATACTAAATATCTCTAATTGAGTTATTAACCTGAATTATTGATCAGCTGACGATCAAACATTTCATTTTAGATTTTTATTTCTGATAAATTTAAAAATCATATCACACAGTTAGAAAAACAATGATGAACAAAATGACGTGCAATTATATCTGCGCAAATTGAGTTATCAGTACGATACCCATTACATATGACTGCACCAGAGCAGGACTACCACAGTAGTGTCTAATCTGTGAAGTAAAGAATGAACTGTCCCTTGACTCTCCACTCTCCTTTCGCCATCAACCCTAGCTCTATATAGAGACATAAATTATTGAAAAAATGTGCTAACTTTTTATTCCTCAATCCTCGTAGCAACAAACGCCCCAAAGTTCCTTGAATACTTCCACAATCCCCTACTGGTTGAGGTGTGGCAGTTAATCGGCACCCGTGTGTAAGCACTAAACCAAGACGAGCGGTTGAGCATGTAGACAAGGTGCCAGACGGGATTGCATTTTGAAAACGTAGATTAATTGGCGATCCGGACGGTTCAGACAAAAGCCAACCGACCGACATGAAACTAGTACAACCCATCAAGGAGTCACAGATGAAGACGAAAGGAACTGTACTTTAGGGCGGCTATGGGTTAGAGGAGAGGGGAGAGAAGAGTGTAGGTTCAGAGCGTGGAGTGTATTGAGATGGATTAGTGTTTATATTTATATAGTTTTATTTTTATTTTTTTATCTTAGAAATTTTACATTTCGTGAAGAAATGAATGAGTATTTGAGAATTTTAATATTACAAAGTATTATGCTTAAAGTTTTGAGAGATTTTTGAGGATCTTTTTGCTACATTTAGTGTGTTCTTCATCTCTAGAGAATTAGAGTTCTATATTTGAGAATATATTGTTGAGATTGAGTATAGTTTATTACTGAGTATAGTTTGGTTGGATATCGTCTTTTTTCTAGCTATGAGTACTCTTTCTCTCATGATCCAAATCGATCCGAGAAACATCATGTCCACTGTGCGATCAATTATTACTTTACAAAGCGTAAAGTCTCATGTGGTAAAGATGCACAAGAGCTATGACTGGATTACATGAGATGCCTAGGTTAGTCGAGAGTGCAGGTCTACACGTGGGTTCATTACAGGACTGTTAGCTCTTCTTCTTGGAGTTCATCCTGAGTCGTGGGAGTGGTTGAGAGTCCACACTGACACTATTCTGAGATTCTTTAAGATGAGTTTTCGTTGTCCACGCTTGTTCTATCGGCTGTCTTGTGGTCTCCATGACGAGATGAGACATGCATTCTGCCTACCTCTTGACATGTTAGTACGAAACACCAGATACGAGACGGCGTGATTATTATTTCTCTTACTACCTCGTTGATGTTTCCGTTATACTCGAGGTAACATAAGGAAACATCAAGAGATGACGATCCGTCTTCAAAGATTCTATGCTCATGATTGGGCGGCCCTAAAAGAAAATCATTACATGTTACGTGATACAGGAGTAAGTCTTTCTCTATACATGATGTCTCATCTTTCGTTTGCTTACGTATGAGAGGTCTTGCTACACACTTAAAGGTCACCGTTCCTAGGATGTCGTCGAAGATCCCATGATTCTCGTATCAAACTCTGTAAGACGCGATATGAATATAGGAGATGGAAGTATTGTGCGGAGTAAGTAATCCGGAAGACGTGCTATGGAAGAAGAAATGATACCAAAGGCAACATGAGGGTCCTCTAACCTATGGGAATCTTCAATATACAAAACGTACTCCGTCAGAGCAATATCTAAGAATCGGGAGACGAAATTATTTGAACCCACCGGTACTCCGAGAATACATAAACCGTCTCTAAGTGTAACAAAGTCCTATAAAAGCTAGAGGTCCGATGGCATACATATGAGAGACCAAGCCTTGCACTTTGACATCTTCATTCTCAACCCTATCAAGATCAATTGAAGAGACGAGGTGATCAAAGATATCATAGACTTGGTCCGCCAGACTTACGATATATGTGTCATAAGCTAGAGATGAAGACACAACTTGGAGCAACTAAGGTAGTGGCTCAGAGAGCTCTATAGTGAGCTAAGACTAAGACATAGTGACTCCTATCAACTCATTGCAGAAAAGAGCACTAAGGCATAGAGAAACTAAGCCGACTCAGTGCAAAAAAGAGCACTAAGGCAAAAAAATCTTTTTTCGTATAACACATTTGTAACTATGGCAAAGTTTACCAAAGATGAGCCCATTACATGCTTATTTAAAGTAAACTGAACCAAGAAATCTAATGTATACGAAGAGAAAAATTGGTTCCGATGGTCGGAAAACTTTTTCTGGGTGACGAAAAGATTTAAATTTTCTACCGGCAGATTAATACTGTGTTGTTTTTAGAAGTAGTGAAGAAAAGTGACGTAACATTTAGTTCAGAGTTTTCAGATGATGTTCTCCGGTCTCATTGTTCAATCTTTGTAACAAGAAGGTGCTCAATAGAATGAGAGGAAAAATTTGAAGTTTGAATTGTGTGGGTATAAATGAAACAAACCTTTTTGATCATTTCAGAATCGTCCGATCTGCAAATCAGTCAATCAATGACTCAAAATGTAGAATTTTTGAAGACAAATCATTTTGAGTCTTAGATCTCAATCAGATGATCACAAATGGAAACGTGCCAACAAGGCACATTTTGCTGCAGGCCCCCTCTTCTCATGTTTTGGAGTAACCGTTAACTAAAGTGTTAGTGATGGAGATCCGTGCAACACTAAAGTAGCGAGAGGAGTGGTTTAAGACAACTTGCTCTCTACTGTTCTTTATGATTCATTGAATTTGAGCTTCCACCCACATCTATGTTATATCATTTGAAATACCTGCCCCGAGTTCTGGTGAACATATTGTACTCAAACGAATTAAATATTGTGCAAGCGAGGAAGTGAGCTAAGTCACATGTGCTCTTGGTCTTGAGCAAGCTATTTGTGCTCTTGGCTAAGCTACTTATGCATTAGCTCTTGACTTCGTGAGCATGCACGCTTCTCTATTCCTCTCCCACATCATTTTTGTCATCACCTCGATGTTCTCAGTTTTATGTCAGTCACACTACTGTGCACTGCCGAACTCGCATCCGTGCAGCAATTGCACTCGACGGTCGACAATCAGTAAAGAGATTGAGGAAGTAATCGACAGATAGAGGAGGTTCTAATGTCCATGGAGGGGACTGAGGAATAAATTTTTGCTTTTTGATCAAAAGTTGGTTCCCCTGTTGCTTGGTCGGTGATGGAGAACACGGCGTAATGAATAGCAAACGGATGAAAACTGAGAGTTCTAAAGTTGCATATCACTCTTAAAATATCACACACCGGTAAATCAAAACTTCTGCATACAACAAGTGCACATGAAGCAGCATCGTCTACTGCGATTGCTCTCTGTAGACCAATGAGCAATGAAAACCCGATGTCTAAAGAATGTAATGCAAAAAAAAAAAAAAAAATTAGTACCTTTGGGGTCTCTCATGGTAGGCTCTAGCACAATCTCGAAGAAAAATGTTGAACTCTGAGGCTGATGATCTATATATCTTCAAGGCTAGGGGGGATGAAGTGACATTCCTCCTGCATACCATTATACTTGGTGATCTTCGTTGCTGCCGTCATGCTTGCAGCCCATACTAAGATATGAGTGATCACCTGTGCCATCATCGAGTCTCGTGTCGGATCCATGACAACCACATCTGTTACCGACTCGATCCTATCTCATCATATAAAAGTCAGCTCTCTTGACCCTCTCATCTGAAAAGCATACCAACGCTCTCTTCACGTCATGTAACTGCTCTTTCGTGCTATCGTAAACACAACGTTCCTGATGACATCATGAGTAGCTACCATTTCTCTACCATGAGGACAATGAGCAAGGTGTCGACTTGAGGTGTCAAGCAATATACCACACTCGCATGTGGATAATATCGAAGCAACAGGCTGGACCAAGTCTAGATAGAATCTCATCGATGTAGAGAAAATAGTTGGTGTGAGTCAAAACGCTCTAATGCAACGTCGAGCTATGAACCATGAGCTTGTGCCCTTGCCCGAACAAGAGCAAAGTTGAACTCTAGTATCGGTGAGATGAAAGAAACTCTCTAATGATTGACGAGTAGTATACTGTAAGGTAATGCATAACCTCACATTAACAATTGCATTGCACTGTAGCGCAATCCACTTATTTTTTACCACACACATCAATCATGATCAGCATGAGATTCTAGCCATGGGCAATTGCCAGAACTGTTAAATATCATTAGAGTATCACATCTAAGCTCTTTCGGAAGAGAAAAAGACAAAAGAAAAAAAAGAAGAGATGACTTCTGACATGACTTCGACGTGAGAAGCATTGTGACAGCGGTTAGGTAAGTCACTTTGAGATGACAACAGTTATGTACTAGTAGTATATTAACTCACATTCTTTGTAGAGTAGTATGCGTCGAAGGTCTTTTCTGTCTGTATCAGTTCTGAAGTCTAAGTAAAGGTGTACACATTTCATCTCCGAATATTTCTGTTAAGTTTTCCTTCTGATTAGTTTTAACAGGCTAATCTGTTATCAGTTTTAATAGGTTGATAGTATTTTGTTGTGAGAGATAAATTCTATATTCTGAGAGACTTGGGAGTACAGTTCTCAATTTTGTAACATGGTATCAGAGCACAGGTTGTTCAAGCTAAGGTTTTAAGATTCTGATAATCTGGTATTTAGTTCCTGGGGTTTTTTTTCTGGATTCATCATTTCAGAGAGATAGCAACTATAGTTGCTACTTTCAGATGGATGACTGTATTATGCTTTCACAACAAGCATACATAAAGTCTATACTTGCAGAGTTTCAGATGGAAGATTGCAAGTCACCAGCAACACCTATGGAACAAGAAAGTGGTATACTCAGATGGAGGCAACAGCTGACAATACCATTGAAGAATATCTGTACAGAAAATTAATTGATAAACTCAGATATCTCATCCACACAAGACCTGATATTTGTTATGCTGTTGGGAGGCTAAGTCAATTTATGCATTGTCCAAATTCATCTCATTCGGTTGCTGCAAAGAGAATTCTGGGATATCTGAAAGGTACTATCATTCTTGATCTTATATTCAGGAGGGGAGAAGTGAACTTCATGATTTTAGTGATAGTGATTGAATTGGAGATACTAGCAACAGAAAATCCACATCAGGTGCATGCTTCAATTTATGTCCAGGTGGAATTATCAGTTGGAGCAGCAAGAAGCAAAATGCATTAGCAAGGTCTTCAACGGAAGCTGTATACATTGCTCTTAGTGATGGTTCTATAACCTTGATATGGTTAAGGAATTTATTGCTGGAGATGAGAGAAAAAATATCTGGACCTACAGTATTACATGTGCATAATCAGAGTGCAATGTTCTTGTTAACAACAGGGTTATCAGAGAAAGAACAAAAAGTTTGGAGACAAGGTTACATCATATCAAGGAAAAATTGAAGCTAAGATAGTCAAACCGGAATATTGTCCATCAGAAGACTAGCTACCTGATATTTTTACCAAAGCTTTATCAAAACTAAGGATTACACATATTAGAGATTTACTAGGTATGAAGGAAGTGATGCTCTAATGAAGAAGGGTGTTAAATATCATTAGAGTGTCACATCTAAACTCTGTGGAAGATAAAAAGACAAAAGAAAAAAGAGAAGAGATGACTTGTGACATGACTTTGACGTGAGAAGCATTGTGACTGCAGTTAAGTAAGTCATTTTGAGATGACAGCAGTTATGTACCAGTAGTATATTAACCCACATTCTTTGTAGAGTAGTATGAGTTGGAGGTCCTGAAGTCTAAGTAAAGCTGTGCACATTTCATCTCTGAATATTTCTGTCAAGTTCTCCTTCTGATTAGTTTAACATGCTGATCTGTTATCAATTCTAATAGGCTGGTAGTATTCTATTGTGGGAGATAAATTCTATATTTTGAGAGACTTGGGAGTACAGTTCTCTATTTTGTAACAAGAACCTCATGCCAAAATCATCCCTTAGTGACACTGATCAGAGCATTGCGCAGAAAGTTTTGGGAATTACTTACTTTGTTAGCAAGCATTAAACCCGAAGCGGATTCATATTCATCTCAATTAAGTCTTGAACAGACTGAGGCGGTAACCACATACACAATTTCGAGTATACATTTTCAGTTTCTGAAGCTAGGCTACAGGGTTGAACTGAAGCATGTACCCCGCACTATCTCTCAGTTTCAGTTTCACAAGACCAAAACAGTATGTCGTACATAATCTGCTGTTTAACGAGACGGATTCTAAACGAGCATGATTCCACTAAATGGTCTGCATTTCCGGATAGACACACGTGTGTAGCTGTTCATGTTGGCAGATGGATCGTCACATCATGTGCACGTTGACAGATTGATCAATGACGAGTCCACGGTGTAATCCAAGTCAATCGCACGGCATTCTGCTCGAACCCGAAACAGCGAGCGTATGTTGATTATCTTTGATTTGAACGTTTTGCAGCAGCGCACAAAGAAGCAAAATTGCAAGCAATGAGATTTTCTGACCCAGCCGCTGTCCAGTTCCATCGACTGATGTGTAGTAGATGTGTGACATTTGGGATCTTATATCTGCAATATTCGGAGTTGTTTGGACTTGACGACTATATTTCTGACGAAAAAAAATCATAGCATCGAATATCTGACGTTGAGACGAGCCGTTACTGAGATTTTTGCTGCAGTGGAAGTGGAAGCTTAGAAGATGATGTCTTCGGATCTCCACATGAACCTCGTGTCAGCTTGGATAGCCAGCGAATGTCATTTCAGCACATTCCTTTTAGTGGTCAGCATGCTGTGACGGAAGAGTGTATGTTGTTCTATCAAATTTAGAAGAAATTTTCGGGTCATCGTTGGATGATGCCCAACCATTCGAAGAAGAAGCAGCTCCACAACCTGAACCGTCGAGGCCGACTGCAGCTGCTGGTATTTCTACGTCCTCTGTATTCCGTGTCCTCACTAGTAGTGCTGATGCCTAATCGAGATCCACTTCACCTGTATCAAGTAACATTCAGTCGAATAAACGATTCAGTTGGCAAGATTGGCAGACTATGATTTTGATAGAGACCAAGAGAGCAGAGGTAGAGGAAGTAGGTGTTAGTTCTGATAGGGAGTTAATGGAATTAACAGACGTTAAGCTTCAAAGAATTCAGGTATACCTGAAGACAAAAGGTTCACGTGGATGTGACTCAAATTAAGAACAAGTGGGAGAATCTTATTAGTTCTTTTCAAAAAGTTAGAGATCACAACAACACCTTTGGAAATGCTCTATATTCAATGTTGGACAAGGATGAAAGGAAGATCAAAAAACTTCCTGCTGAGTTCAACATGCATATTTATGGATTGATAGAATGATGGTTTGGAAAACGACCTTCAGTGACTCCGCCTTGCATGACGGAGTCATTGGTACCCAGCAATGGTTCCGCATCTGTCCCTGAAGTAGTCTTACATGATTCAGAGATTGGAAATTTGAACTCTCTAGAGGTTGAGACCTCAAGCCATCATAATTCAGGAAAGAAGAAATGAGACATGAGCAAGTATGCGTCTGCTCTAAATAGTACATTGTCAACTTTCTCAAACTCGATTGTAGAGGTAGAGGAGAAGGAGCTTTAGATCTACAGAGAACTTGAAAATCAAAAGCTAGCAATTGAAACTCATAAAGTCAAGGGTGCACACATCCGTAAGAACAATTAGAGAGTGTTCTAGACAAGATTGCAGGAGCATCGGTTCACATCGGCTCTGCTCTCCATATACGTTAAGTAGGCCAGTGCACTATCAATTCAGAATTCGATGCACTGTTTAGATTTTGAGGATATGCTTTCCAACTTGCATAGTAGTGACAGGTTTGTGTTATCATTATGTAATGTCAAATCACTCTGCTTTCGAGCCTTCTATGAGCAGGTTGATGTATGCAATAGGGTGAAGTTTGTGATATTTCGAGTGGTCATATCTATGTTTCAATGGTTGCTGGTCCATGAAACTGTTTCAGACCCTATAATCATGTGATGTAACGTATGTTTAGGTGAAGCTAGTTTTGGTCTGAAGCATGAATATTTCAAGTTTTTCTCTGTATTATTTCGAGTTATTATTCTCTGTATGGCTTCTGGATGCTTGCATACCTACAGATTATGTTGAGCATAGTCGTGATTGCAATCATGCTCGTTGTCAAGATAGTTGCTGAGTTTGACAGTTTTGATAGAGTTGGAGGATGAAGACACTGATAGCAAGATCATATCACAATCGATGCATGACTCACTAGCCCGAGTAGTGTTGACTGCTCATCAAGCGGTCATTGTTCATATCTTGGAGATGGGACCATTTGCATGGTGGATGAAGACCGTTGGTTACAAACATTATGGATGCTCAAACACCATTTCTTAGATATCGTGCATATGTTATCTCCACACCTAGTCCAACCGAATACATCATTTTTGAAAAACGGTGCCTATTGAAGTGAGGGTAGGTGCATCTATTCTGAGACTGTCAATCGACATGACCCATTTCTATGTTGAATGAGAGGTTTGACATAGATGAGACGACCGCTAAGTGTTTTGAGGATGTGGTGCATGCTATAAACTTGGTCATGTGTCCAATATTTGTTAAGTGGTCAGTGGGAGTTGAGATGATGTGAATCAGCCGTGGTTTTTTTTGGAAAGCCGGTCTTCTTAATTGTCAAAGGGCCGTCAGAAGCAATCACGATGCTACCATTTATGGACTCATATACACTATGGTAGGGTGCTTGCGGATCCAATCTTGCAACTGTTTCTAGTGGGTTCTAGCTTCGTCCTTATATTGTAAGAGACTATGGATATACTAGAGCGATGGATGTTGACTCCCTATCACTTGGGGCCGAACTCAACTGCTGGGTAAAGACTTTTCGCCGAGCGACAGATAAGAGGACATATATACATCGATCAAACGTTTGGTGTACTGAAAGGACAATTTGACATCCCTAACGTGGGTATAACGAGTAGTGTTTTATGGACTGCTGAAATTTGTGAAAGCATGCTGCACACTACATAATTTTTTGGTTCGAAATAGAGTGATCCATGATAAGACAGTCATAGAGACTAGCAGCTTCAATCACATCCTGATGTTGGATATCTTGCGACCTCAAGAAATAGAAAATGAGGTTAGAGAAGCAATCGCAGCATTTTTGGCTTTAAGTTAAAATGCCTACAACACCAGGTCCGTATCATTCACTTTCTTACCTCATAATTCATTATAGTTGTAATCATACTTTGCATCGATGGTTCAACTTTGGCACTTTGCTGTTTTGTACGCAAGCTTGTAAGTATAATCACTTCAGACTTGATAAGCAGTTCACTTGAGATTTCCCTACTAAGCACCTTCCGAGTACACTTTACTTGTACATTATGGTGAAGAGTTGTAAGCCTCTCGCTGTAAATACCTTTCGTTGATGAGGCAGTTTACTGACATATTCAACTACTATATATTTTTTGGTTCGAGTACCATCTATTAACCTGCAGTCTTCAAAGTTCGCATCTACTAACTACATAAAATGCTGACGAGTTGGGTTGTATCTTATATTGGTTGAGCTATTTCTGAAATCCGTTCAACCACTATAATTTCAATGACCATCTAACCTGCTAAAACGCGTCGAAATAGATCTATTAATACCTTATATTGCTGGGACAGTTTGCAAAATCGGCTCAACCACTATGCTTTAGAAGGTCATCTACTAACCTGCTATTTCGCTTTGAAGTTTAGAACACTTCAGAACTGGGTTATCCGCTATGGTTCACTCGTTCCTTTGGGTTGGTAGTTAGAGCAACGCGGAGAGTTTGCAGAATCAGTTCATGCTACGATATCAAGCAGTGAAGCAGTCACACATCGTTATTTTGGTTGATGCGAGACTAATCACTTGGCTTCGAAGTTTGCTGCTGTTCGATGAGTGTGTATACCGGTTTTGAGTTTTAGAACTTTTCATTAGTCTTCGTTTTGACTTCAAGATACTTACATCAACTTCGAACCGCTGGTTGTGATGAGGAATGACCGATGTGGACGATGGACTGTGATTCTGAGTCCTCAGTTTCAGAAATCAATTCAGAAATCAGTAAGACTCACGCAAGTTATGGATTCAAAAGATTGACAAATTGCAGACGGGGACCTCTCAACATCGAAGTGACTTTTGTCAAAGGAGTTGGAGGAGCAATTCCCTGAGTGGAATAGAGTTTGCATGGATTGGTATATCGATGCAGATCATGCAGATGAAGATGTATCCTTCTCTTCAACTTTGGAGCTCTCGATGTGTATAATTGTGTAACCATGCATAGTTAACTATACTCATAGTTAGAACTATGTGTAGAGTTGACTATAGTAGGACCATGGTATGTGGGACCGGATAAGATATGTGTAGAGTTGTCTATAGTGGGACCATGGTATGTGAGACCGGATAAGAAGGTTGTGGTGTTGATATTTGATTGGTAATTGATTGTGTGGGTTGCATGAAAGCTATGTCATCAATCCGTGTGAAGATTGATGAGTGGTTAGTATGGATTGGGGTATGCACTTCTCTAACTATGTAAAGAAGGAGAATGGTCTTTGAAGACACTCCACCTTGAGTTAAGTTGAGAGTTCTTCCGTCTATTCATGAGTGTTCTTGAGGATCGTGATTGGAGTTTTTGTAGTGTTACAATGGTATCAGAGCAAGGCTCTTCTTCTAAGAGAGTGGATTACCTCTCTTAGGAGAAAGAATTGCAAAGAAACCTTGTGATTAGATACACATGAGTGGAGATAAATTTCGAATTTCTAATAGTAGTGAGAGAAAGTGATAGAAATAGTGAAAACTCGAGTTGCTTACAGTCCTTCTGAAACTTCAAGAGAAAGTTGAAATCATTTCAACTTTTAGTATGTTATAGAGGGAAGACTAAGCTACCTATGACACTTGAAATCTCATGGAGATCACTTATAGTTTGAAAGATATGACATTCGAAATGTGAGTGGGTTTTTTCAGGTTTTTTTGATTTTTTCCACATTTCACTCTCGGGAAGGAGTTTACAGTCATTGCCATATTTTGAGGTTGTCAAATCTCAAGTAAAAACTTTGCTAATTTCTAACTGGCAAGATAAGCTATCCAAGGGTTCAACAAATGCGAGATTTGACCCAAGGAAACTCGAGTTATGGTCTCTGGAAGATAGAGGGTCAAACTGCCAAAATTGCAAAATTTGGTACGAAATGGAAAGAGTGATTCATAGAGTTCCATATTTTCTGTTTTTGAATCCTTTCCATATCAAACTCCTCTACATTGCACGTCATCATTTTCAGGTTCATTTGGTGGTGCACTTCGGAGATGCTTTCATGACACAAGTGATGAACTCACATGTCCCTGTGATTCTTCCGATCGTAACGTATGCTACTATGTGGGATCTCACGCTCTATATCTTGCTTTAGGAGGATATGGATCTGAATTTGAATCGACCACCACCCACCTTCAACATTTGGTGTGTAGTTCATTATACATGTCGTCCCAAGGTGACATACCGCGAGGAAATAGTGAGAGAATTTGGAGAGACATTCTATCAAGAAGTTATCTCGTCGTCTCAACCTTTTGTTCGTGAGACGTTTTCGAGTAGTGATATTGACGTTGTATTGAAGGTAGTAGAAAGAGTGGTGTAAGGACTGAGAGTGTTAAGAGACATTAGAATGAGTGAAAATACTATGGAGCAACAAGGCATGGAGATGCGTGAGATCATGCAGAACATGCTCAATGAGTTTTGAGAGATGACGACAGTGATGAGGACACTAGAGAGCAAGATAGCAACTCTAGAGAGAGAGAATGTGAGAGCAATGGAGATGGGTGGTCCATCACAAGTTCCAACGCAAGCAGTGGAGACAGTACATAGAGAAGAGATTGCTTTAGAGGTCCAAAGGGCAGTGGAAGAGGAAGATGCTCTATTGCTTCGCATGAAGAAGACGTGTAACGTGGAACCTAAAGCACTTACATGGTATGATACATGGGAACGTTTGATGATTGTTGGAGGAAGTCAAGTAACATGGAGCAATATGCAAGAATATTTGTTGCAGAATTTCCAATAGGTGGATTCAGTGCAGATGGCTCGAATGAAGCTCTGGGATCTCAAGCAAAGAGGAAGTCTCCAAGGATACGTAGAGGAATTTCAAGATCTACAAGTAGTTATTTCTGATATGAGCCAGGCAGAAGCTTTAGACGTGTTCAAACGCGAATTGAAAGAGAGAATTCGCCAAGAAGTCATGGTGAATAATCCACGTACCGTGTTCGAAGCAATCGGTTATGCCCAAAGAATTGATGGTGCATTAGGTATCGCTAGAGGAGAGGAACCACCAATCGTACCGCGAGTTCAATATGGAGGACCAATGGAATTAGATAATCTTCGACAACGAGACGGTTATGCATGACAATTCTATGGAGAGGATCAGAGAGATCGTGCTAGAGAGCAACCAAGACGAGAAGTGATACCACGAGGTGGCGGTGTCGGAGGTGGAGTTCGTAACTATGTACCTCAAGGACTTCCGAGGAATGGTGATATTGGTGAAGGCATTCAAAACCAAGAGCTTCAAGGAGAGACACAACGTTGTTATAACTGTGGGAGAATTGGGCACATAGCTGCTCATTGTCGCATCCGATTCTCTCGAGGAAATAGAGCTCCTTATCGAAGACCTCTGAATCATCTGAATGATAGAGCAGAGGAAGGTGGAGAGGAAGAAGAGATGCAGTACAACAATCCAGTTTTGGAAAACGAAGAGCACCAGTAGATTTTCCTCGTCGTCTTACTGGTTCAACAAAGAGAAGAAAAGGCGAGAATGGAGGACAAAAGAAGGAGTTAAATGGATTGACACGAAGGACTACACAACTAATCGTTACTGATGGAGTGTTAGAAGGCATTAAGGTGAGAGTGCTGATTGATCCTGGCGCAACTGAGAACTTTCTATCGCGTTCAGTTACTATGAGATTAGATTTGGCTGGAAAAAGACGACAAGGAAGAAGTGGAGCTGCCAAACGGGCACACTGAGATGATTGAGTCTCTCCTGCGAAGTGTAGCGCTCACTATGAGGTAATATTCAAAAAAGATTGAATGACGAGTTATTCGATTAGCTCGTTATGATGTCATTTTGGGTATGCTGGATTGGAAAAAGAAGATTGTGAAGAGTAAGGGGTGGATAGTTTTTGGAGATAGAGTAAGATCTCGATCTAGAAACATACCTCTGTATGTGATAGAACAGACCGCTATTCATAGTGGTGATGTATGCTTCTTGGGGTTAATAAGAGAAGCTTACAGTTCCAACTATGGTGACGATATTCCGGATAGTTTCAAAAGATTGTAGAAGAATTCAAAGATGTTTTCCCAAATAATTTATCTTTCGGATTACCACCAAGAAGGCGAGTGGATCACAAGATTGAGGTACTTCCAGGTAGTGCACCTCCTTGTAAAGCACCGTATCGATTAGCACCGCACGAGTTGGAGGAGTGCAAAGCTCAAGTGGAGAAATTGTTACACAAAGGATTCATCCAACCTAGTGTATCTTCTTATGGAGCTCTGATCTTGTTCGTGAAGCCTTAAGGACGGTAGTATGCAAATGTGCATCGACTATCGAGCTCTCAATCTTCTGACTATGAAGAATAAGTATCCATTATCTCGAATGGATGACTTGTTTGATCAACTACGAGGAGCAAAGTACTTCACCAAATTGGATTTACGAAGCGGTTATAATCAGATCCGGATTGCTGAGCCAGATGTACAAAAGACTGCTTTCATAAAAGATACGGTCACTTTGAGTACTTAGTGATGTCTTTTGGTCTCACTAATGCACCCGCTATATTTATGGGTCTGATGAATGACATCTTTCGACCATACTTGGATAGATCTGTCATTGTATTCTTAGATGATATTCTTGTCTATAGTAAGACGTTGCAAGAGCATAAGATGCACTTACAGGAGATTTTACAAGTACTTAGACAAAACCAGCTATATGCCAAGATCTCTAAATGTGAGTTTGGCAAGAGTGATGTAGATTACCTAGGACATCGTGTGAGTGGAGCCGGAATCCAAGTCATGAGCGATAAGATTGATGCAATCCAAAAGTGGAGTGCTCCAGAAGATCAAACCCAGTTGAAGAGTTTTCTAGGACTTACGGGGTTCTATCGTAGATTTGTCAAACACTTTGCACAAGTTGCACAGGACCTGACAAACCTATTAGGTCAAGGACAAAAATGGAGATGGGGTACATCTCATGAGTTTGCCTTCCAAGCCTTGAAGGACGCGTTGTTACAAGCACCAATCCTTAAGTGGTATGATCCTACAAAACTCATTAAGTTGACCGTAGATGCATCAAGTACAGCAATAGGAGCAGTGTTACAACAAGCATGGGCAGATGGCTGACATCCTGTAGCTTTTTTTTCTCATAAGTTGCTTCCTGCAGACCACAATAGCTAAGGTGGAGTTAGCTATTGTGTTGGCTACCAAACATTGGAAGCACTACTTGGGAGATAAGGAGTTTGTGATAGAAACAGACCACAAACCATTGGTTTACTTGCAGATGCAAAAGGACCTCTCCAAACGTCAAATTCGATGGACGGAATGGCGACAATGCTTCAACATGCAGATTACATACGTGGAAGGGAAAAAACAACTTGCTGATGCGTTAACTCGAATGCCTCGAGTTAATCACATGTCGACAAAAGTGAAGATCCATTCCGATTGGTGGTAACAATTGATGGAAGCTACCAAAACGGATGAAGAGATCGTGGCAGCAACTAAGCACATCAAGCTTACCAAGATGCATTGGTTAGCATTCAAGGACGGCAAAGTCTAGATTTCCAACAATCCAGAGCTTCGTACGACTATCTTGACAAAATGTCATGATTCAGCGATTGCCGGTCATGTCGGAATAGAGAAGACTTCGGAGGCAGTGCAGCACATTTATTATTGGCCAAAAATGCACGATGATGTGATGGGGTACATCAAAAGTTGTCTTGCTTGTCAACAGAACAAGGCAACCAATCAAACACCGGCAGGATTACTCCAACCATTACCTATTCATACTAACCGATGGGAACATATGAGTATGGATTTAGTGTGTGAACTACCTCCAACTAGTACGGGATTTGACTCTATTGTAGTTTTTGTTGATAAGTTGAGCAAAATGATTCATATTCGTCCAACCAAGAAGACTGTTACTGCACCAGAGTTGGCTCAAATCTACTTAGACGCCATTTTTGCTCAACATGGTCTTTCTAGAGTCTTAATTACTAATAGGGGATCACATTTTACAAGCATGTTTTGGAAAACCTTGTTTGGGTTATTCAAAACTAAGCTTGCTATGTCCATAGCTTACCATCCTCAGAGTGATGGACAAATAGAACGGGCTAATCGAACGATAGAAGATATATTACGAGCTTTTACGATTGAAGAGCAAGCGAGGTGGGATGAACTTCTACCTTTAGTAGAGTTCTCTTACAATAACTCTGTGAACGCATCGACAAAAGCTACACCGTTCTACTTGATGTACGACACACATCTGCTCACTCCTTCTAGTTTTACTAGATTTGGATCAAGACATGAGTCAACAACCAAAGTTGCTACCGTCAACGAATTTGGGCAGAAGATTCATGCAGGTGTTCACCAAGCCAAGGAGAAAATTAAAACTACTCAAAATTGTCAGAAGCAGTACGCAAATGTTCATCGTCGTCATGTGAAGTTTGGCATTGGGAAGAAAGTGTGATTATCTACCACTAACTTGTCGTTAGTAGGTGTTCGAAAATTTAATCCCAGATACATCGGTCCATTCACCATCCTATGACGAGTTGGAGCTGTGACGTACAAATTACAACTGCCGGTTCATATGCACATGCATCCGGTGTTTCATGTTTCTTTATTGAGGAAATATGTTCCACGTTCTCCTCGTTTCACCAATCCTCACGTAGCACCACCATTGCCAGAAATAGTGGATGATCATGAGGAATACGAGGTAGAAAGCATACTGAACAAACGTTTTCGTGGTACTCGATATCCCAAGATAGAATACTTGGGAAATTGGAAAGGATATCCATTATATGAGGCTACTTGAGAACCACTAGGAAATTTGACTAATGCCTACTTGTTAGTTCAAGCTTATGAGCATTCTATCGTCAACGAGGACGTTGCGACTTAAATGGAAGGAGGTTTGTAACCATGCAGTGTTAACTATACTCCTAGTTAACTATACTCATAGTTAGAACTATGTGTAGAGTTGACTATAGCGGGACCATGGTATGTGGGATCCGATAAGATATGTGTAGAGTTGACTATAGTGAGACCATGGTATGTGGGACCGGATAAGAATGTTGTGATGTTGATATTTGATTGGTAATTGATTGTGTGGGTTGCATGAAAGTCATGTCATCAATCCGTGTGAGATTGATGAGTGGTTAGTATGGATTGGGGTGTGCACTTCTCTAACTAAAGAAGAAGAATGGTCCTTGAAGACATTCCACCTTGAGTTAAGTTGAGAGTTCTTCCGTCTATTCATGAGTGTTTTTGAGGATCGTGATTGGAGTTTCTGTAGTGTTACAAATTGGAAGCTTTGCTATGGCGGGACATGTAGAGCAGAGGCTAGTTGTGAAATACTTGATTATAGAATTTTTCTCGGTTTTTGAACTCTACAAGATTGATTATCGTTTGTGCGAGGTAGTAGATAGAGAATTCTCATGTCTTGGTGAATGCAAGGCTTATGGACATCCTTCAGTCTAATCGCTCTTAAATCTTTCTCTAGATATCGGTAAGCAAATGTAGTTGGTGTTTATCAATCCGATAAGAAATAAAGCATTCGCTTCGGAATATATCATGACCTTCAATTTTCAAATTATCTCTGCTCTTGTAAGCTTCGAATTATCTCCGCTCCTGTCTCGTGTAAGCCAGATCTGACAAGACTCACACTTAACTCTCAAAAGATATACCGCAACTATCCATTGGATATGGCAGGATTTTCTCAAGAAACACAAGAACGTCCAATAGGATATGCCACTGACAAAAGATATGCCACTCAATAAGATATGACACTGACAAAGGATGCAATGCTCTAGTAGCTCTACTATACTCTCCAACATGACGTAACATCTTACAACGTCATATGTTGCCGATAGAATGTGATAAGATGGGTTTGTTATCTATGGAGGAGATTGTTCCGACACCTTTTTTGCGTAATTGGACCCTCTCAACACCTTGGCTTTGTTGTCGTTTCTTTGTGTGAGATAAATCTATTCTAAAGAACTAGTGATAGAAGTGGAGGATGGTTCTTATCCACAACAGATGAGTCTTCATGAGATAAGAGATATTTTGACTCTTGAGGCACAGAGGCACACTCTCGATTCGATACCTTAGCTTTTGATGGACTACAGTCCTCTCTGATAGTGGACATCACTTCGAACAGGTTCTTCATGCACTCTTAGTTGATCTTTTCATCTCACGGATACTAGAGCTCGACTTTGCTCTTGTTCGGACATTGACACAAGCTCCTGGTTCATAGCTCGACATTGCATTAGAGCGTTTCGACTCACATCGACTGTCTTCTCTACATCGATGAGATTCTATCTAGACTTGGTCCAGCCTGTTGCTTCGATATTATCCACATGCTCATCAATTGAGAACGAGAACAAGGAAGTTGTTCGTCAAGACAATTTTGGTCTTGACGAACTTGTCCACGATAATGTTCGAGTTGTTCTTGCAATTTTGAGAAAAGCCACTCCTATGGACGAACAACTGGTAACTACGTACTAGTAATCTATGAAGTTGATTAGCTGGTTTATTGAGCATTTCTTGCGAGAAGGTGACTATGTTCTCGATTTGTTTGCAGAGAGTGGTTCAACCACAACGACATCTTTTCAACTGAGGAGAAATGTTGCAATTGTAGACATTAATCGACGTCAAGCTAATTTCATAGTCTCTCGTGTTCACATGATGAAATCCACGTTAGATTTTACTCCAGAACTTAGAGAAGTGGGAGATGGTGTTAGGGTTGGTGAGCCTTCTCCTCCATCGGATGGTGATAAAGCTCCAGTTGCACTAGCGATTAGTTGAGATTCTAAGAGAACTTTGACTTTAGATCTCTTCTTGCACAGGAGATTCTTCTTCAGAGTGTGTTGTCTTTTCACACCCACAAGATGACATTGCTCTTCATTGAGAATGTTTTATTTTTATTCTTTTATTAATTATAATTTTTGCTATGCGTTGGCGCATTGCTTACTACCGGTTTTTGGAATTTTGTAAAATCCTGAAATATAGGATAATTTTTCCACCATTGGATCGCATACGATCGTGAGGTCACGTTAAAGAGAGATCCGTTAAGGAACGGACGCAACGGGCGCGAACACAGGAGCGAGCACAGGAGCAGAGGTGCGGTTTCTTTCGGTGAAGAAACATGGAAAGGTTATGACGCGGCGGAGGCTGGAGCAACAGGAAAATTTGGTCCCTCCGCGCAGACACGCCACATGGCTTTTCTCGTTGAGTGAGGATCGATAGGATTGCGCATTTCACGTGTGCGTGTATCTGTTGGCTTTCAGCGTCTTTCAACACTAAGGAACGTGGAAGATTTCTTGGAGATTGCTCCAGGTCTGAATTACACTTTTGATCCGGAGCGAAAGTTGATTATCGTGATTATCGGATCTGTCCTTCGTCCTACGGATGGAGTAGGATTTGGCAATCAGGTGGGTTGATTGTCACTTGACTAAAGAACATTGTGTGTCCAGGAGGAAGTGTTTAAATCCTCGCTACTCCAGAGGAACTGGACCATCTGTTGTTTGGAAAGTATCAGTTTAGCACTTTGCTCGACATGTTCCTCACGTCTACAGCTTATATTTCAATATCAAGCAACGTCCTTTAACCCTTCACATCTCCTTCCGTATGTGCGTGGTTTCTCATGTGGTTCCTCTGTACCTTCCAGAGTTGGCTCCTGCACATCTTAGAGGTGCGCTGAATATGATGTTTCAACTCGCTACAACCGTAGGTATTCTTACCGCAAATCTGATAAACTACGAAACTGCTCATTTACATCCTTGGGGCTGGAGACTTTCGCTGGGACTTGCCGCAGTACCAGCCTCTGTGCTCACTCTGGGAGGACTCTTCCTCCCGGAGACACCCAACAGTTTGATCGAGCGACAGCGCTTAGAGGAAGGCAAAGCTATGCTGGAAAGAATTCGTGGGGTGCAGAATGTGGAAGAAGAGTTCAAAGATCTGGTGCAAGCCAGCAGAGTCGCAAATCAGGTCAAGCATTCATTTAGAAATTTGCTGCAGAGAAGAAATCGTCCACAGTTGGTGATGGCGATCTTTCTGCCATTTTTCCAAATTGCGACCGGAATCAATTCTGTGCTTTTTTATGAGCCACAACTGTTCCAGACTATTGGGTTCGGGAGCAGTGCAAGTTTGTACTCCGCTATCATTATCGGAGCAACTCTGTCACTTTCCACCTTCGTTGGAATCGCCTTGGTGGATAGAATGGGTCGTATGAAACTATTCTATGTCGGACCTATTCTATTACCTTTCTATTATTTCTCTATATCGACTGAGTCGTTAAATTTAATCTGAAGTTAGGAAGCAACAACATTTTGTTGATGGCTGTGTGGATAGTTGAACGGATTGGGCTGACTGACTACTGAACGAGACAGTTGGGCCAGAATGGAAGTAGGACGACGGACGTTGTCAGGCCACTTCCAGCACGAGCACAGCAGCGATAGAGGTAAAATGAGCAGTGGATTTGTAATAGCGAACGTAGGCGCAGGAGCAGGAGGAGAAGTTGCTCACTCGACATCGCGTCTGTTTCATACGCAGCATCAGCAGGGTAGTCATTTTTCATCCTTGACGTCACTGTCTTCTGGCAGTGGGGGTCCGGACGGAGTGCTCGGATCTTCGTCCATGGGAAGCTCGCTGCCTCGTGCGAGTTATTGCTTAGATGCTCCCTACAACCTGAGCAAGTTGTGCGTGATTTTCCCGTTGTCGTTCTTTAGGATTGTGCCCCGATCGGGCTCCATGGACAAACCGGTGAAGTCCAAGAGAGCCTTGTACAGGAGGCCCCTAGTGCAGCTCTTGTTGTTCTTCGTATTGGGATTCACGTTAGGATGTGCTCCGTTGAGCTGGTTTGGACTGTCTCCCGTGACGTGAAGTGCGGGTTGATGGTTGTGTTCCTGTTGAGAGTGTTGTTACTCCTTCCTGCTTGCATCGAGCTTGTGCTCTATTCTCATGCTTGGATGGTTGCAAGTGGAACTATCGCACATCCCGCGATGAGTTGCGCACAGTCGCACTCAGCCAAAGATCATTTACAGCACATTCGCAACCACCATCAAGCAAGGAAAGAAGAGAAATTCACGCTGAGCACTTGCAAGCGTCTGTCGTCTTCGTGCTCTGATGTACTGCCTTGTTTGCCGCTTCTTATCGGAGCGTCTGCCTTGGTGGCCTGACCCTTACTACACCAACTTGGACACCGGTTTTTCTGCACTATGACAGTGCTTAGGCTTCATGTCCTCTCCTCCTTACCTTTTCCGTCTTGAAGTAAATTTTCCGGACTTCGTGTCTGAGTGTATTTCGTAGTAGAGACTTTGTTTACTCCATCCCAGAATTCTGTTCAAGCAGATTTCTACATTGCCTATCTTCAAGGCTAGGGGTTATCCATGTATTTGTTGTAGCTCCGGTCTAGTCTTCTAGTCTTAACTTCTTAAGTACTGGTGATGAGGGTGTATTCCGTCTAACCTGAGATGCCTTCAAAATATTTTGGACTGAAAAGTGCTCCGTTTTGCTATTCGTTTCTTAACTATGGTTCTTTTTCTTTCTCTAGTTTATTAGTCAATTTTACTTCCTTTGGTGGGAATGTTTGCTTTCTTTCGATTGCGTTGGGAGTTATGTTTATCAGAGTGTATGGTGTCATAGTTGCGATTCTTACGTTCATGTTTGTGCCAAGAGGACTTCGAGTAGCAGGTCGCATCAGGTCGCAGTGATCAATGCAAAACTTTCAGGCTAGACCGAATGTTAAGGGCTGTAGTGGACTCATACCCATCGATGCGATATGGGGCCAGATTATTACATAGACTACGAGCAATGCAAGATGATTTTGTCAGTATATGGTCTACGGGCCATATCGTGTCAGCATTCACTCGGTTCTGACGTAAGCGGTGAAAAACTGAGTTTTCCTTCTCGTAGTTGTAGACGAGTTACTGAGAGAGCACTTCTGGACGACCTTCCTCTAGTGGTTATAATCATGACTGTATTGTACGAAAAGGGGTTACCTTAGTGTGCGGGGGAAGTTACTGTTTTCTCCCCAAAATGCTTTACCCGTGTACCATTATATATTTTATGAGAGTCAGTGTTTTCTCCGAGAATTGTTTACCCGTGCATCAATACATATATACATTGTACGAAAGGTCCGCACATGTTCGCTTGAAATGCACACAATTTACATGAACTGGCTTTATAGTTTCATAGGTTGTGCCACTTTGCCTGTATCTTCTATCTCACAATTTATGGAAGCTGAGATTACCACATCTAGAGCAGATACCTTGGGAACGGAAATGAAAAGGTTATATTTTCTTCATTGAGATTCTGAACATGCAAGTCTACCTGTGTTGATGACTTTACAACTACCCTCTCATTTTCTGGCAGTTAAAACCACGACGTAAGAAAGAAGACGACTCTGTTTCTGCTCAGAGTTGTTGCTTTTCAGCAATGCCGTCATTCGCGTTGAAGGTTAGCTTTAACCGTTGAAGGCCTTTCTGGGTTCTTTCAGTAATCTATGAACTTTGTTCGTAGATGTCTCGTGTAAAGAGTCCAGTATTCAGATGCAGCAAGATGATGATCATACTCTGATGTTCTGACTATATAGCTTGTCCAGTGCGTGAATGAGTCCATAAACTCAAGCAAGAAGAAGTGGCCTTTCTCCAGCTCCAGCCAGTCGTATAATGCTTAATAATGAGTTTTATTTGACAAACGCCATCGCAAGAGACTCTCCTGAGGATATTTCTGATACCTACAACATAGTTTTGATGGGACTTAATCACGATAGCACCGACAGAGCATAAGCGACACTGGCGATGACCACTTACAAAGTGATGAAAATTTCTGCAGGCTAAATGGATACATTTATAGTACTGACTTTCGGACGTGAATCGTTTCACGTCCACTTCTACTTGCCACTTGGGTGAAGCAATCCTAACAGCAAGCAGCTTTTCTCAGCCGTCTGGATCTCTGTAGTTCAGCTCTCATAATACCGGTTTCCCATCTCCTTCTCATATAAGCAAACTGCAACTCCAGGAAACTTTCCCTCTTCTCGAATTATCTTTTCTCATCTTGTAAGGCATTTACCTTTGTCCTCAAGTCTGCGACTTCCTTCTCCGCTTCGACGGCTGCAAAATGGAGTTTCATGCATGTTTCCACATGCTTTTGCTCTTCCAAGTATAGCCTCTCCATCTTCTCTGCCTTGAGTCTGCTGTCTATTTCCGCAAGCTGGAGACCCAGTACCTCCTCATTCTTATATGCAAGTAAACAGATTCAGCGTAGTATTCAGCCTACTAAACAGATTCAACGCGGCATTGGCCTTGACTCACCACATCCGACTGAATACAGTAATAGTCTAGATTCCCTTTTCTGATGAATCTGATCGCTATCCTCAGAACAAATGCATGTAACCTTGCTTTAATGAAAGACTACCGAACGCACATTTCTGCGAACACATTTACCTGTGGACATAGAGATATCAGAATCTGATTTTTGTTCCGCGTCCAGTGCAAAAGTTTCTGTCAAGGCTGTCAACCTTTACTATCAGTAAAGCTGACCCTCATCGAGAATATCCACCCTACCCCTCTCTTTGAAAGTACCTACCTAAGCAGTATCTCTGGTTGCTTTCTCGTTCTTGGAGTCAGCTACATACTGCTTGTGCTCCCTTGATCATCTGATTGCCTGGTTTTGTGCCCTGGAAAATATCCGTTCACTATCGACTGTCTGAACTCGCGATTTTCAAACCACTGATCTTACTGACAACATCGCTATCAGAAGGTCAGAATATACCACCTAAAATTTAAAGAGTGTGCTGATGTATTTCTTCCGATTTGCTGTGTACATAGCTACTCAGTTAACTAGTGATAAATCACTCGAACAAGTACTGTTGAATTTCCGTCTGACTCTAGGGAAAGACAGTCGAATTTAACCTGTCTATCCTCTTCGGTGGAGGCTCCCCTGCTCGTCGGTTTTCAGATCCCAAGCTGTAGTTTGCAGTACTCATCAGTAAAGAGTTTCTTTCCAGACAAAAATTAAGTCTTCATTGCGGTGCTAATGAAGGCTCAAATTCAAATTCATGCTCACACACTCCCCACAGGTGGTGACCCTATCCATGATGTCTGACATCTAACATCTCTTACCGGTTGGAAATAAAGTGCATCTCTACCCAATATGACACGGATTCATCCTACATGTCTTAGTTCTAATCTTTGTCTATGGATTCGTTGGTTGAGTTTTCTCTTTTCCATCATACATGTCTTAGTTCTAATGGTATTTGTTTGTTCATGTTCTAATCTTTCTAATATTTTTGATGTGGTTCTCCAAGAGATGATCTTGGTGTTTCCCAAATAATCCATTAAATGACGTGTCGTTATACAAGTAATGGCATGAAATAAGGAACAATTTTAGAGAAGGAGAAAGAACTCATGGAAAACCGTTAACACCATTTCATGAATCTTCCTTATATCAAGTAGTGATATGAAACCAGTTAAACCTCCCCTCCTGGTATAAGAGGGCCCTAATGGGACTATTCTTCTTAGGTTTCTTTTAAATTCAAAATCCCTCTCTGGAAAGAGAGATTTTTCTGAAAAGTGAAAACTAACGGATTGGTTTTCGATAATGCTTAGATAAAATATTAAAATATTTTTCTAGTAAAAGTCTAGTACTTTCTCCTGAATTTCATCGAATCTTATGCCTTCTTCTCAGATAACGGCACTTCAATTAGTGTATTTTAGCACTCTGCTTCTTTTCTTATCCGTCGTTGCTTTAACCTTCACTAATGTATGCAAACACACCGTACTACAAACACTATTACTTAGAACTTTTGCTTGGTTCTCGTTGCTTGAAAACACTTTACTTTATGCTGTTGCAGATGGTTTCATTTGCGTTCATCCACGCAAATGAAGCCATCTTTCTGCCAAGTTCACTGGTCCACCACTTCACAAGAACCGTGAAAACAGCAACAGGTATAGCTTTACAAACCTCACTCAATTTCACCCTCTAGAGTTGAAGATAATAATCTTGCTTTTTCACAGCATTGTTTGGACCCTTCGGATCAACGCACTTCATTTGAGCCCTATGTTAACTTTCTTGGTGTTGGGAGTGCTCACTTTCATCTTAAACACTACTGTCCAGTCAGGCTGAGATTTTCTCTTGATACTTTAGTGCCCATTTAGCAGGGGTTTATAGTGGGGTCTTTGGTGTAGTTTACCGCCATGGGAGTGAAATTCCACATGGCTTGGAGCTTCAGATTGTGTCTTGGAATACGGAGTCAGGTCACGAAGTTCCCCGTTGATAGCATCACTATGATATATGTTCATGCATGGTGCCAACCCGGTTCTACTCCCTCGACTCATAGTGCCAAATATAAGAGCTCTCAAACTCAACATAGTTTCAAAGCCCTTTCCACCAGAAAAGCCAGAAATTTTCTTCCATCGCCAACATCGTCTAAGACAGTTCTAGTAAGAAATTGATTTGATCAGGATTT
Source organism: Asterella californica (assembly GCA_036924285.1). Lineage (NCBI taxonomy): Eukaryota > Viridiplantae > Streptophyta > Marchantiopsida > Marchantiales > Aytoniaceae > Asterella > Asterella californica. Next base: position 16,980,842 of record JAYKYS010000001.1, on the reverse strand, counting down.
AATTCAATAATACTCATATATATATAATAACACTCAATGGACTCCGGTGAGGAAGAAGTTGCAGTTATAACAATGTTATCTGTAGGATTGATTCGACCACTAAGATATGATCTGATTAACCTCAGTTGTCCCTTAAACCCTACAGTCCAGTAATTCTTCTCTCTTGCTGAACCCATGTCTTCTTTCCTTCCTATGTTTGACTACATTGTAATTTGTGAAATTGATGAATAGATGTAAGTTCATTTTTCATTTAATAGATTTTAGTTTCGTATAGAATCATATTCATGAAATCTATTTTCTGTGAGAGTTGCGAGAGTTAAGCTGATTGTCTAAATTCCCTTAGTCTCGCAGTTCTACCACTTTGTTATAACTTGTTTTATATTCTTATCAATATGATGTGATTATGTTCTGCAGGTGAAGCAAAGTGATAGTATTGATCCAAAGCAAGACCTACCTGCAGCAAAGTGATAGTATCGATCCAAAGCAAGACCTTCTTTCATAACGACGTTTTATCTCTGAAATAAGTTTAGGATATCATAACTACTGCTTTTACTCATGAAGGTAAGACCTAAGACATCCAATTGAAATAGCTTTTTGTCTATTGTCATGATTATATATATTATATCTATCTTGGATAGAAAATGATATATTTTTTCTCTCAATATTCAGCTGTTCTTCACGAAGGTAAGAAACATTTGATTTCTTACCTTCGTGATATAAGAATCAGAGTTGTTTGTTTGATGTTCACGACTGCAATTTTAGTAATTGGAAGATGCAGACGATAAGAGGCGAGGTTAGGGACCGTGAGGATATGGCTGCCATTTGTGAGGACGATCTCAAGGTCTACAAAGATGCCGTCCAATCTTTGCAAAATGAAGTTAGTGAAAGTGAGACTAAAATGAAGGGAAGTGCAGACAAAGTGGCTCAGCTGGAAGAAAGCTTGCGCAATGTAGAGTCTAAATGTATCGAGCTTGTAGAGAGGCTGAAAACTGCCGAAGAGAAGGTCAAGGGATACGAGAGCACTGCACAACTGCAACAGAATGATGTCATCCACTCTATAGGGATAATTGTAGAACTAAAAAGTATGGTTGCTATCTATGAACGGAAGATCAAGGAAGCTAGAGATTTACTGCAGTCAACTAAGCTCGAGGTAGATGAAGTGAGGTTAGAGATTGCGAAAAACTCCTCTATTCTGAAGGATCTTCAGTCCACGGTCCTTCAGGTCCGGAGCCCCGTTATGTAAGACCTTCAGGATTCTGTGAAATTTTTTTTTTGACCATTGATGTTTCTTCTAGTTCGAGAAACGATGATCTGTAAGCGTTGAACCTGTGAGTTCATTTGTCGACTATTTTGCTTGTGATAAGCCGCAACATATGTTTCTCCTGTAGTTCTTCTCCAGTCAATATTCCTAGATAAGTACAACTCTTCACCTGAAATAGTTTCCATGCAACCCTAATCTATAACGCATTGTGAGATCAGGTGAACCTCCTTCAGCAGATGGAACTTTTAGGTTCAATCTTGCCGTAAATACCTCGACTTCATGTATTAGCTAGGTTAAAGGTCATCATATTGTTGATACCAGTATGCATTGGCAAAGAGTAGGATACTACATTATAGTAGATATCTCTCTTTGTCTGATGTTCAGTCCTTAGATGATTAAGTGTCGAGTTGATGAGATAGCAGCTCTATCCTCTTCGGTGGAGGCTCCCATGCTCGTCGGTTTTCAGATCCCAAGCTGTAGTTTGCAGTACTCATCAGTAAAGAGTTTCTTTCCAGACAAAAATTAAGTCTTCATTGCGGTGCTAATGAAAGCTCAAATTCAAATTCACGTTAAAATTTCGAGATGCAGAAAATAGAGTACTACTTTCTACTCTCATTATTAATAATATTTTACTGTATCAGGACTTTGTGTAACCGTTCCTTTCCTTACTTTATGAACATTCTCTGAATTATTTTATGTTTAGAATATTAATTATTCCACTCTTTGGTAATGTTTAATAAGATTATTAAAAAATTTTATAATGTTATAAATAATTTTTATAAATATAGTTTACAAATATAGTTTGTCAATTTAGTTTTCCTCTTCGTGACTGAGCTGGAGCTGGGCTCGTTAGCTGCTGCTGGTCTTGTGAACTTATGTATTGGTAGTCATTGATCTTGAGCCAAGTATGTGGATCGAGAGCGATGAATAACGACAAAGATGATGCGAGTGCAGACCACGTAAAGGCAGCTTGTGGCCTTGCTTCGTCTGCTGCTACGTAACTTGAACTATTTCAGACTATTTCACTCTGACTCAACATGATCAGGCGATAGGATTGTTTAACTTGTGTTAAGAAGGGGACATGAATTCAACCCTGTCCTCTAAACCTTACAGTCCAATAATTCTTCTGTCTTGTTGAACCCCTTTATTCTTTCCTTCCTTTGTTTGACTACATTGTAATTTGTAGAATTGATGAATAGTTGTAACTTCATTTTTCATTTAATAGATTTTAATTTCGTATGGAATCATAGTCACGAAATCTATTTTATGTGACAGTTGCGAGAGTTAAGCTGACTATAAAGGTCATTTGAAGATAAGTTGTTTTAGTCTCACAGTCCTACCACTTTGCTATAACTTCTTTTATATTCTTATCAATATGATGTGATTACGTTCTGCAGGTGAAACAAAGTGATAGTATTGATCCAAAGCAAGACCTACCTGCAGCAAAGTGATAGTATCGATCCAAAGCAAGACCTTCTTTCATAACGACATTTTTTTCTCTGAAATAAGTTTACGAGATCATAAGTACTGCTTTTAATCACGAAGGTAAGACCTAAGACATCCAATTAAAATAGCTTTTTCTCTGTTGTCATGATTGTATATATTATATCTATCTTGGATAGAAAATGATATTATGTGCGTTTTTCAGGTTCATATATACAATGGATTCCACAACGTCCAAAAAAGGAAAAATGAAAAAGATTTCCACTGATGATACAGAAGGGAATGAACCCATAGTACAAATACTGAAGCAGCCAAGTTCTGCTCCTGAATCTCCTATAAAGTCTCCAAAAAGGAAAAAAAAAGAACAAGACACAATTATTCCATCTGAAACTCCAACAGTAGATAAAAACTTATCTATATTTATAAATAATATAGAATATGCGAAAAGAAATGATATATTTGAAGGAATTATATTAAACAAATATGGTAATATTAATAGATTTATAACAAAAAGCTCATTTCTTCTTTTCGATATGGTTGATCGTCGTATGGAAAAGACGATTACATGTACTGCCCAAGGCAACAACGCTATAAATTGGTCAGATAAAGTGAATAGAAATACGTATTGTAGGATACAATACTTTGGTCGTAGGGCCGTGCAGGTAGAGAGACCAGTAAAAACTCTCAGTCACAGAGGGGATGTCAAATTCATCCTCTTGATCGATGGGCAAACAACAATTCAGACCATCACACCTTGGAGTTCTACTCCAATTTTCAAATTCAGACACTTCATGCCTCTCCGAATGTGCATGCGTCATCTTACTGTTCGATTCACGACAGTAGACATATCTGTTGCCGTAATTGCTGTACACGGTGAAAACGAATATCAAAAATTTGAGATCACAATTGCGGATGGTGAATCTGAAGAAGACAAGATGACGGTAAGTAATTATGTACATTAAATAACTTACGTTTATAAATTTATTTCGCAACTGATTTCAAATTTTTGCTATTCATGAAACTTCTAGACTAACACAATTTTTTTTCATGTTGCAGTTGATCATCCATTATGATTTCACAACAGAGTATAAAAATATTGAGACTCGTTTTCACTCTGGACATGCTGTATTGTTGCACTTGAAATCAATATCAAGACATATTTTGTCCACAAGAGAAGAAAATGATCTTCCAAAGCTGCATACACACGCAGCGACTATATGGGCAACTCCTTCGATCCAATCGAGAATTGACGTTTTGAAAAGAGCGCGGAACACTCACATCACAAGTAAAAATAAAAACATCAAGGTATATAATTAATTTTTTATGTGAATAATCAGAATCAATTTTCCTATTCACAGATATATGTTATGTTTATAACTTCTTTCCATGTGTTTAGGTACATGGTACTTTCAAACCACGTAATTATGATGACAGACCCTACAAATACACATGCGTCACATGCAATTCGACGCACTTACAAATTGAAGATTTGAATCATCTTCGAGGCTTTTGCAAAAGTTGTAATCTGGATTGTCAATTACGACCTGTGCCATGGATTGAAGGGTATGTGGAAGATCTTTCCAATGGTAAACAATACATGGTCCATGCAAAAGGAAATTGGTTCCAAGATCTGACGGGCCTAGTGGAAACAGAAGTTGTCTCAAATTATGACAGCGACAACCATCGAGATATGCTATTGGATCAAATTGAGGAGATCGCAACAACAGGAATTTTCTCTTTTAATTCAAACGGTGATTTTTGTGGATTTGATCGGGTATACAATTTATACTTTATTTCATTTTCAATTGTAGAAGTATCATGGTGATTTTTGATAATTTCTTTAAAACATTGACTCATGTCATCTCAAATTAATTGCATCAATATAAGAATCGCTATCGAATATTACAAAACCACTAATATAATGACATCATTGAACGTTGTCGCGCTACTTGGCGGCTACATGCTTGACTTCTACTCCTACGCTTAGGTTTGGTAGTTCTAGAAGTTAGCTCATATTACTTCTAGTCCTTTATGTATATGTTTGACACCTTTGTATACGGTGTTAACACTATTTTGAGTCCTAGTAGGCTGATAGTATGTTAGTTATCTTGTTCAAGCATTTGTGCGCTTGTGCAAGTGACTTCTTACTTGTCTATGACGTTCAGTGTACATAACTTAGGGTTTCCATGCTGATAGGGGTTTGAGCTCATGGGTTGTACTTACTTGTCGCCCATGCACGCTTTCTAGCTGATTTAAGTTATTTTTCGGGGCTACGTGTCGTTTTAGGTAGTTTAAGTTTTACGCTGGCACTCTAGGGGGCTTGACGTGGTAGCTTATGAGTGTAGAAAAGTTACCAGGTAGTTTAAGGCACAAAAGGACAGTCAAGTGGAGCTATGAACTCCCATTGGTCCATTTTTGTCTTTTGTAAAACTCTAAGTTTAGAAACAGAGCTCTAGAGAAGAGTTCGAGCAATTGGTGAGGTATCTTGGAAATCTGAGAACATAGGAAGAGAGAGCTCGTCGTGCCAAGCACTGTCAGTGAAATTTTTGCTCGATTTGGATCAATAAACAAGGAGTTATGCCCAATTGAAGTTCGGATTGTGCCAAAACTGCATCACTTTTGTTGATTTTGGGGTTTTCGGTGCCAATTGCAGCAGAATTGAGGAAATCACTTCAAAACTTCGTGGTTGCGTTCACTGTCAGGAGGGCTACGACTGTCCAAAAAGTTTCGTATCATTTGAGTAACAGGGTAATTCAGGGCGGCCGCTGAAGCAGAGGGGGTCTGAAAAGCTCTTAATCTAGAGCAGCGACTTTAGAGAAGGAGATCTGGAGTTCTACAAACATTCAGGAGTCCCAACTTCACAGGGATGTTCAGCATCCTGTAGACTTCAAATACTGTGAGAAGATTTGAAATTCATCGAGCCAATTCTCTGTTCTATGTCTGAATAGCTGTCTAGGTACCAGAAATTGCCATAATTCTCTTATTCAGAACTTTTCTGTTCATATCTCCGTGTCAGAATTTGATCTCAGGTTGAAACTTCGTCTGTGAGTTCAGTAGTACCTCATTTGCATGTAGGGGAAGTTTAGAGGTCTAAACCTTCATAGTTTTCCTCTCTTTGAGTGTCAAAGTTCACCGCTTAAGCCTATTACTACCAGTGAGACCTAAATTTCGCTTTTTGAGCATATCAGAGGATCCTACACTCCTGTGTGAGTGTTTATAGCTCCTGTTGTGACCTGAAAGCCAACCTCTTGAGTAAACAACCACAGCCAGAAGCCCGGCGCTTTCCTAGGTAGACGGATCACACTCCGACATACTCTCTTTTTGGTGAACTCGACGTGAAACACCTAGGGTGGGAGTTTTCTTGAGAGTGTTACAGGATCAGATATCATGGCCAACCAAGGATCATCAAGTGGAGGTGCTGCTGCTGCTCAGCAACATATTCAGTTTGATGCTGCTACGATGAAGATGTTCCAAGCTTTTTCCATGTTTATGCAGCAGCAGCAGAGCACAGAGAGGAAGGAGGTATTAGCAACCAAGGCGTTGCAATCTGTGGTGCACCAGATGGATCAGTTCAAGGGGACAGATATTTCCAAGTACGTGCGATACTATGCTAGGGAGATGGAGGTGAACAAGGTACCTGAGAAGGAGATGGTGGAGAACTTTGAACTTGCTGTTGTCCCTGAGATTCGTGGGCGTGTGAAGGAGCTCAAGCAGCAGCAAGGACAGAGTTGGGAGAGCTTTATGCGCGCTTTGAAGGAGGAGTACTACACTGAAGATTCAGAGAGGGTGACCAAGAGAACATTCTTGGAGTGGGTGGTGAAGCCTAACAAAGGTTTGTCTGTAAATGAGTTGTTAAGGGAGTTTGATCGTCAGTATGCTCAGCTTTCTAGGACAGAAAAGCTTACACTAGAGGTGGAGAAGACCGAGCTTTTCCTACAAGCAGCGGACGTGACTATTCAGGAGAAGCTTGAGTTGTTGCTGGAAGACAAGAGTGAGGAGAGAGGATTGAAGACTGATTGGAAGGAGGTTGAAGAGGCTGTCTCTTTGCTGACCAAGAGACAGAGAAGAAGGGACAAGGTGGTGGTAAGTGAAGCAGCACCTCTGATAATTCCTGTCAAGCAGTTGCCTACTAAGCCCGCTTTGGTAATTGCTAGAGAGGAAGACTCACCGCTTGATGAGTTGATTAAGGGTATGAAGGAGCTTAAGCTTAAGCTCACTAGGTTAGAAGAGAAGGAGCAGAATGTACAGCCTGCTATGCAGAGACCTCAGATGAGAGAAGGCTTTGTTCATCGTTGTATATGGTGTGATAGCCTAGACCATGTAAGGAGAGATTGTGGAGAGTTTTCAGATGCATTGAGGAAGGATCTGATCTTCTTCAAAGATGGTAAGATCCATCTGAGAGAGACTGGGATGATGTTGGGAACCAACTTTGGCAAGGGTGGTATGAAGAGACTTGTGAATGAGATATCAGCATCACATGCTGTTTCTCTTGTGAATGCTGCTACTTGTGGAGTGAAAGTGGAGATGGAGAGAGAGAAAGGGACTGCTGGGTTGTGGTCTGATGTAGTGCGGTCCGTAGCTAGAACAGAGCTAGACAAAGATGTGCTACGAAGGGTTGGCAACTCAATTAGAGAAACTACAGGATGGAATGACCCTGTAGACACTATGTCAGTGCATGCTTATGTTGCAAGAAGTCAGCATGAAGCTGTACTAGAAGAAAAACGCAGGAGGGAGGATGCAGGTGAGGCTTCTACAGCCAAACGACCTGCTACAAGGAGTGAAAGGGCTAGACCAGAGGCAAGGCAGGAGACAACACCTACTCGGGAGGAAACTATGGAGGATCTACCACCTACAACACCAAAGGAGAAGGAGAGAAGCAAGGAGAAGGGTAAGATGCCTGCATATAAACTTCAGTCTGACATTGAGATTGCTACAGACTTGAAGCAGGTGTTAGAGAACCGTATCTTGAATGGGAAGGTTGAGTTTACCTTGGGTGAGATTCTTGGGATAGCAAAGCGTGAGTTCCATGAGGTTATCATAGATATCATCAAGAGGAAACGTCAGATTTTGGGTGAAGCAGCTACGCTTAACGCTCTAGGGACCAAACTGTCGGATGATGAGGAAGATGAGATTGCTGGTTACTGCTCTCAAGTATCAGAGGGAAGATCAGATCAGCACGTGAGGTTTGAAGATGAGGTGGAAGCATCGCAGAAGAGCCATTATTCTCACAACCATTGGGCGAGAGCAACCACAGAGACCTTAGTGAAGTTGGGAGATCTAGAGGAACCTGTGGTGGCATTGATTGATCACGGCTCAGAGATTAATCTGATGTCTAAGGAGCTGTACAAGCGTGGGAGGTGGCCCATAGATACCGACCATGGGTGGCTTATCCGTGCTGCCAACAACCAGAGGGGAGAACTGTATGGTGCTTGTCCCAACATCAAGGTAACTGTGGGTGACATCAGTGATGTTCAGAATTTCTTTGTGCAAGACATGTCAACCTATCCTATCATTCTAGGGCAGCCTTACATTACTGCTGTTAGAATGGAGACACGAGTTATGGATGATGGTTCAGCCTATGCTAGGATACGTAGTAGAGACGGCAAAAGAGCTGTTCAGTTTTTGACCGTTGCTGCAGAACATGAGAGGAATCGTGACAGCTTGAGAGACCGTCCACTACCTAAGATTACTCAGGAGTTTAGAGAGTCTAAGGGTTTTGGTAGAGTACCATTGAAGAGCGAGACTTCAACGGTACAGTAGAGCTAAGATTCTCGCCTGATCCAGTAGAGCAGAAAGCTTTATCCACTAGCTTCTTAGGATTGACGTCATGTGGATCAGTGTGTTATAGGAAGATTGAGAATCTGAAGAGGTTTGAGAGGCAACATGTGAAGTGTGTACAGCAGTCTTTGTGGGACAGTGGAGAGTTAGCAGGAGATGAATATATATCTGGAGTGTTTGAAGAGCAGTATTTGGTAGATACTATAGGGGAGTTGAAATCTATAGTAGAAAGTTCTGTAGATGATGTAGATAGAGTGGTGAGAGTGAGCTCCAAGGAGCTTTATGATGTAATTGATAAGTTTATAGATCGACAAGAGGTGTATGTGGAGACCAAGTACAAGTCAGTGGCAAAGAAAGTTAAACCAGTGGCTTTGCCTTTACCACTCGACTACAATCAGAAGATGGAGCAAGCTGCACGAGAACCGACGCTCAGAGGACCGAGAAGAATTGGGCACCAGTTCACAGAAACAACACTGAAGGAGCTGAGGATTGGAGGTGATGGGTTTCTTACTGAGCAAGAGAAGAAGAGCTTCAAGGAGATGTTATCTAGGCATGGTAAGGCGTTTGCGTTTGAGTCACATGAAGTAGGATGTGTAGATCCAAGTGTAGTTGCACCTATGGTAATCTTTACTATACCGCATGTGCCTTGGAATCTACGTCCTATCCCTGTGCCTAGAGCTCATCTGCCAAAGCTGATAGACTTGCTCAATGAGAGGATTAGAATGGGTATCTTGGAACCATCTATAGCTCCCTATTCTAGCAGATGGTTTACTGTTCCGAAGAAGAGTGGAGCTTTGAGATTCATCCAAGATATGCAGCTAGTTAACAAGGTGACTATCAGGAATATGGGTATAGGACCTATTGTAGACGAGTTTGCAGAGGCTTTTGCTGGTCGTGCTATCTATTCCATGGGAGACTTATATTCAGGTTATGACCAGTTTCAATTATCCTCTGAGAGTAGAGACTTGACTACAATGAGGACACCTTTAGGGTTACTGAGGATGTGCACCTTACCGCAAGGTGCTACCAATTCGGTAGCACATATGATGAATGGCATGAACAAAGTTTTGAGGGACTTCATTCCTGAAAAAACTATGTCATTCCTTGATGATGTGCCGATCAAAGGGTGTGCTGAGGAGGAGAAGAATGAGGTAAAAGATCAGAGGGGGTGCCGTAAGTTTGTAGCAGATCACATAGCTGATTGTGATAAGATACTGAGTCGATTGGAAGAGGTTCATTTGACTTTATCAGGAGCCAAGTCTGTGTTTGGAGTACAAGAGGTGTTAATAGTGGGACATCTGTGTGGATCTTATGGTCGGAAACCTTGTCCAAACAAGGTTGATGCCATCCGAAGGATGAAGGAGACATGTGGATCGGTTACTGAGGTGAGAAGATTTCTAGGTGCATGTGTGTTTTATCATATATGGATTCCACACTTTGCACATGTAGCAGATCCGTTGTACAAGTTGCTGAGGAAGGGGCAAAGATTTCAGTGGCAAGAGGAGCAAAGCGAGTCTATGAGGAAGTTGAAAGATCTTTTGGCTTCACCACCAACTCTACGGAAGGTAACATATGAGTTGGGCAGATCTGTTATCCTTACTGTTGATACTAGTCCTATTGGCATTGGATGGGCTATAGGACAGGATGATGAGGATGGAAATAGATATGTGGTGCGTTTTGGTGCTAAGGTCTTAAGTTCACGGCAGAGAGACTACCCTCAGGTCAAGAGAGAGCTATGGGGAGTAGTTACTGCGATGAAGAGTGATAAGGAATACTTGATAGGAGCACCTGTGGTTGTGGAGACAGATTGCTTACCTCTCTTGGGAATGATCACTAGCTGTACAACTCCAGATATTGCTATGTTGAGGTGGATAGCATATATCAAGTCTTTGAACCCAGAGTTTAGACATATCGCAGGAAAGGACAATCCTGTGGCAGATATGTTATCAAGGGCTAGGTATTACGATGAGAAAGAAATGATAGATGATCAGGAGGATGTTGGAATAGAGTTCTATTCTAGTGCTCTTGCTAGAAGGGATAGAAGCTGTTTTGCAGCTCCATTGGAGTTATTTGAGGAAACTATGTACGATGGCGAGTGGTTAGATCTTGGGCGCTATTTGAGTTCATTGGAAAGGCAAGAAGGCTGGTCTGATGCAGATTTCAAGAGGATCCGTAGAATAGCTTATGGGTACTTTTTATATGGAGGACATCTGTGGAAGCGCCCCAAGCTACCAGGAGGTATACCGCAGCGGGTGGTATGTGACTTGGAATTGCAGCAGAAGCTGATCAAGGAGTTCCATGAGAGTTTATGGGCCGGTCATAGAGGAGTTTGGGCTACATTTGCCAAGATGAAGGAGAAGTATTGGTGGAAGGGTATGTATAAGGATGTAGTACAGTTTGTTTCATCCTGTATACCTTGCCAGATGTATTCCAACGTACGTCATCGTGATGGACTGCATCCTACTTATCCTTTAGCCATTCATTACAAATGGGTAGTTGATCTGGTAACTATGCCATTTGGACTTGGACAAATGAGGTATCTAGTCTTGGCTAGAGAAGATCTATCTAACCAAGTTGAAGGCCGTGCCTTGAGGACGAAGACCACTGCTAGTGTCTGTCGCTTTCTACTTGAAGATGTTATTTGTAGGTATGGGTGTGTGGGAAAGATCACTGCAGATAGGGGTGAGCTGGATTCACAAGAAGCAGTTGAGTTCTTCAAGCGGTTGGGAATCAAGTTGGCGTTAACCACTGCTTACAATCCTGAAGGGAATGGCAAGAGCGAACGAGGTCATCCGCCAATCATCAAAGCTTTGGTAAAAGCTTGCAAGGGTAAGATCCGTGAATGGCCTAGACTGCTACCATTTGCTTTGTGGGCAGATCGTACAACTCATAGTACCGTTACAGGTTACATGCCAGCAGAGTTGATACTAGGGCAAAAACCTGTGATGCCGATTGAGGAGGTTGTGCCTACTTGGAATGTTTTGCCATGGGAAGATGGTAGAAGTACGGAGGATCTTCTTGCATTAAGGATCCAGCAGTTAGAACGAAGACCTGAGGATGTTGCCAAAGCTGTGGAAAGGTTAAAGACTGCTAGAGAGAGAAACAAAGGCAGGTTTGATAGAACACATAGATTACGACCCAAACCAGTTAAGGAAGGTGATTGGGTGTTAGTCTATGATAGTAGTCTTGATAATCAGCATAGCGCTATCAGAAAGTTTTCCAAGAGATGGTTCGGACCTTATGTGGTGTTAGAAGTTTATGATAATGCCACATACTCTTTGAGAGAGTTAGATGGTGCAGTGCTCAAGATACCAATCGCAAGGAAGAGAATCAAGCTCTTCAGAAGGAGAGGGGACGATCAGAACATTGCAGAGCTTACTGAGGATGAAACTGAAGACTCAACGGAGGTTGAAGATGAATTTGAAGCTGAAGCTGAAGAGTCTTGATCTGGATCTGGCACATACCGGAGGATGTGCAGGTTCAGAGGGGGTGGATGTCGCGCTACTTGGCGGCTACATGCTTGACTTCTACTCCTACGCTTAGGTTTGGTAGTTCTAGAAGTTAGCTCATATTACTTCTAGTCCTTTATGTATATGTTTGACACCTTTGTATACGATGTTAACACTATTTTGAGTCCTAGTAGGCTGATAGTATGTTAGTTATCTTGTTCAAGCATTTGTGCGCTTGTGCAAGTGACTTCTTACTTATCTATGACGTTCAGTGTACATAACTTAGGGTTTCCATGCTGATAGGGGTTTGAGCTCATGGGTTGTACTTACTTGTCGCCCATGCACGCTTTCTAGCTGATTTAAGTTATTTTTCGGGGCTACGTGTCGTTTTAGGTAGTTTAAGTTTTACGCTGGCACTCTAGGGGGCTTGACGTGGTAGCTTATGAGTGTAGAAAAGTTACCAGGTAGTTTAAGGCACAAAAGGACAGTCAAGTGTAGCTATGAACTCCCATTGGTCCATTTTTGTCTTTTGTAAAACTCTAAGTTTAGAAACAGAGCTCTAGAGAAGAGTTCGAGCAATTGGTGAGGTATCTTGGAAATCTGAGAACATAGGAAGAGAGAGCTCGTCGTGCCAAGCACTGTCAGTGAAATTTTTGCTCGATTTGGATCAATAAACAAGGAGTTATGCCCAATTGAAGTTCGGATTGTGCCAAAACTGCATCACTTTTGTTGATTTTGGGGTTTTCGGTGCCAATTGCAGCAGAATTGAGGAAATCACTTCAAAACTTCGTGGTTGCGTTCACTGTCAGGAGGGCTACGACTGTCCAAAAAGTTTCGTATCATTTGAGTAACAGGGTAATTCAGGGCGGCCGCTGAAGCAGAGGGGGTCTGAAAAGCTCTTAATCTAGAGCAGCGACTTTAGAGAAGGAGATCTGGAGTTCTACAAACATTCAGGAGTCCCAACTTCACAGGGATGTTCAGCATCCTGTAGACTTCAAATACTGTGAGAAGATTTGAAATTCATCGAGCCAATTCTCTGTTCTATGTCTGAATAGCTGTCTAGGTACCAGAAATTGCCATAATTCTCTTATTCAGAACTTTTCTGTTCATATCTCCGTGTCAGAATTTGATCTCAGGTTGAAACTTCGTCTGTGAGTTCAGTAGTACCTCATTTGCATGTAGGGGAAGTTTAGAGGTCTAAACCTTCATAGTTTTCCTCTCTTTGAGTGTCAAAGTTCACCGCTTAAGCCTATTACTACCAGTGAGACCTAAATTTCGCTTTTTGAGCATATCAGAGGATCCTACACTCCTGTGTGAGTGTTTATAGCTCCTGTTGTGACCTGAAAGCCAACCTCTTGAGTAAACAACCACAGCCAGAAGCCCGGCGCTTTCCTAGGTAGACGGATCACACTCCGACAACGTCTAACTTTTCTTTTTAACAGATCAAGGAGACTACATCTACTGAGGGAGAATCGTCGAAAACCTCCACAATTCCAACCGTTTAATCTTTCAACATCGGTAAAGTTCTAAGAACTTTTTTTATATCTAAATAATCTAGTTACACAAACATACGTAACATTGAACACTTCAAGATCTGTTTTGTCTTCTACATTTATTGTCACTATATATATGATATTTTACATAATTATAATTTTATCATTGTAGTTAATTTCATATATCTAATTTATAATAAATTTTATTTCTGACTTTTATTTTATAGCATTTTTGTTTAAGCATTCAAGTAAATCAATACCAGTTGTAAATATTCCAAGGTAAATTCAACATTGCTTGAAGTTTTCCAACAACGCTTTCTTTGATGTTGTTTTTCAGGTATATATCACATGATCAAACGGAGTCTGACCTACGATGATATATGTAGAACTTGAAACTCTTTTCCAAGTGCAACTCTATGAACGTGCGAAACGCATGAAACAATAAAGCCCACGGAGAAACATATAAACTGGGAGAAACAAAAAACAAAAAGCGCTTTGAAACAAGAAAGTCCACGGAGAAACGTATAAACTTGGAGAAACAAAAAACAAAAAGCGCTTTGAAACAAGAACGTCCATGGAGAAACGTATAAACTTGGAGAAACAAAAAACAAAAAGCGCTTTAAAACAAGAACGTCCACGGAGAAACGTATAAACTTGGAGAAACAAAAAACAAAAAGCGCTTTGAAACAAGAACTTCCACGGAGAAACTATAAACTGGGAGAAACAAAAACAAAAAACGCTTTGAAACGATACGATACGATACGAAACGATATGAAATGCTTTGAAACGCTTTGAAACGCTTTGAAACAAAAACAAAAAATGCTATGAAATGCTATGAAACGCTTTGAAACGCTTTGAAACAAAAACAAAAAATGCTATGAAATGCTTTGAAACGCTTTGAAACGCTTTTGAAACACTTTTGAAAAGACAATTATTTACAAAATTTACTACCATTCATACGTGATGTGATTCACAAACATCTTTGCGAACAAAAATAAATCGAATCGTAAAATTTAATTGCATTAAACGGAAAATTCAAGATTATTTCAAAGGTAAATACTTCAGAAACGTTCATTTCTCTTAAAACGTGACATCATTTTATACAAATTACATCAAACATCTTCAAGCAGTGAAAATGTATGAAATTTAAACTTAATACAACATATGAAACGTAGCAAATATTCAAGATTACATGATCTATGTGCTTCTGCTCCTCATTGTTCTTGCTCAGAAAACTACCCAGAAGAGAAGAAAGAGAACTCAAACTTCGTCATCAAATCATAATCGAACAACCAAAGTTGAACAGCACGACGGTCATCATAATCAAGTAAGTGGATTACAACCTTTGCATACAACAAGGAGCATGTATGAACAGATGTCACAGTAGCGTAGTAGCTGTCATAGGTGAAGGAGTCATCAAGACCCGTAAAACATCACTGTAGATACATTCAACCTCCAACTGCTAACAAAATCACTATTCCACTAAAAAGTCTATTATTAGTTCAAAATAATCAAGACGTGGAATCAAAACTAATTATTGCAGAAATTCGTGCAAAAGTATCACCTTTTAAAAAAGAAGTTCAAAAATTTATTTATTCTAATTTAGAACGTGAAATGCATTGCAGTACAAAAGTCAGTCATGCTTCATAATATATACACTTATTGCAATAAAAAACAGATTACATTATTAAATCAAATATATATTAATTTATACGTTTGAAACAACATATGAAACGTAGCAAATATTCAAGATTACATGATCTATGTGCTTCTGCTCCACATTGTTCTTGCTCAGAAAACTACCCAGAGGAGAAGAAAGAGAACTCAAACTTCATCATCAAACCATAATCGAACAACCCAAGTTGAACAGCACGACGGTCATCATAATCAAGTAAGTGGATTACAACCTTTGCATAATTTTCATGGATTACAATTTGTAAGTTTATCAAACAACAAACATAATCTTCTATTATTCTGTTCAGATGTCTAAAGATTTGTCTGAATTTAAAAAATGTGAAGATTTTGTATATACTCCAGGAGATTGTATGTTTGATTCGATATAATATTTATTGCATCATAAATCTTCTACCGCATCTTTACGAAATCAAACTCAAAATGAACTTTATAATATCTACTCAAGAGCTAGAGATACACATGATTCATTAATATTATCTTATTTCATGGAAGATGAATTGAGAGTGTCACATCGTGTCGAATCTGTAGATGAATATATAACCAAAGTTGGTAAAATGGCAAAAGAAGGTGGTGCGTGGGGTGATTCTTTATGTCTCTTAGCTTTATCCTCCATACTACAAAAAAATATACACATCTACAGTTCTACTTCTGGAAAGAATATAATTCAATTTCCAAACAACAACTCGTATCATGTTACTTTCAATCTTCTATATGATGATAATGAAGGTAGTTCCGGTCATTACGAACCAATCGTATTGATTCGTGATGAATTTCTTACTGAGAAATGGGAGTATATAGTGAAACAACTGCAAGATTTACGATTAATTCATCTAAATGTACCAATAGTACAATTAATACGTAAATTTATAAGTAAAAATCCTATTTTTAAGAACGACTTAAACACTATTCAAACTAAAATTTATAAACTAGGTATAGATAAACTAAATCTCCAAAAGACCAAAGTAAACCATCCTTTGCAAGATATTGACTCTCACCAATTAAACATTCTATATTCGGAACTCTTATTATCCTATCAAAGATATCTGTATTTATCCATAAGAGATGTCATAAAGAATTTCATACAATCTCATAAACAATATGAGATACAACTCTTTAGAATGAAAAAAACACTTTCTGACAAAATAAAACAATACAGAATAATGAATAAGACTAATTCAATTAACACATCTAACCGTACTTCTAAAAAACAAAAAAAACTATCATTAGAAGAAAAACACATAGATACTTACTCCAAGTCTTTACTCGACGTTCCATATCATTCGTGTGACATATGCTATAAACGTGATTTCTTGAAGAATTTAAAATATACCAATCAAATTCATTACGATTTCATTTGCTCTTATGCTGAAACAACTAACATAACTTTCGAACAGCTTAAAGATAATACAAGGATTTGTTTGATGTGTATGCGGTATATAAACGATAACAAAATACCTCTTTTCTTTGAGATATCTAGAGTTTACAATAACAATACGATACCATATCTTGAATGTTTAAACGAAGTCGAAGAAAGATTGATCTCACCGCGAGTCATGTTTGGAAACATTCATATTTACAATGGGTTCCAACAATGGCATCTAAGAGGTAGTGTTATCAATATCCCTTCAAATACAAACATTGTCCAAACACATTTACCACGTATGGCTGATGAAGAAGGTTCTATCATAGTGGAAATCAAAAGAAAACTGACTCTAAAATCAATCTATAAAACAAGCTACGTTCGACCTAACAAAGTAATGCGAGCTTTACATTATCTTATTGATACACACTTATACAAACATCACAATATCGAGCTGAATGAAAATTGGATTCACACTTTCAAGGACAATTATTCCAAAGAACAACTCCGATTCGATGAAGTAGAAACCATCGAAACAAATAACGAGTTTGATGAAAATAATCACGAACCGAACACAAACACTGATACATTTATTGCAAACTTTTTGGATCCTGAAATGATTTACGCCAATGAAAAATATAAACTTACTGTGGCTCCTAGCGAGGGATATTCACCCTTTGAGTTTATTCAAAGATGAATTTTGTGAAGAGACTAATTTTCCTAGTTTGTTTTTTGGCCACGGAAGAAACAAACAAATCATTTCGAAGATGTCATATCACAAACTAGCTTCATGGGAATTATTATACAAAACTCATAAATTTGCTAGACATTTACCAAACATCTTTTTCAAGATGTCCAAAATCTGCATCGAGAAAATTCTAAGCATTTCTTGGATTCGAGTAAGGAAAAGTAAACTACAAGGCTCTCCTTTGACAGCGAAACAAGTCAAGGATGACAATTTCAAACAACAACTTCTTATATCAGATCAAGCTTTTCCTTGTTTGTCCCAATTACGATTCACTCCAGACTATTACCAAGTCGTTAAGCGAAATCTTTTCGCGATGATCCGACAATTACGAAAACCTACATTTTTCATTACTTTAACTACGAACGAAAAAAACTTGAAACCGTTGATGAACACCTTATTCAAACTGAACAAAATGGATAACCATATACCATTGCCGGACGATGAAGAAACCTTAAGTTCTTCACAAAAACAACAACTTCTTAGACAAGATCTTGTCACATGTGCACGATATTACGAACATAGATCACAATGTTTCCGTAAGCTTATTCAACATAACCAATTAATTTTAGGAAATGTATCCGATTTCTTTTTTGTAACTGAATTTCAAAGCAGAGGCAGTCCACATGATCACGGGCTACTGTGGATAAAAAATGCTCCTGTTTTCAAGATAGATCCTGATGAATCAATAACAACTTTCATCGACGAATACATTTCTACTGATCATCACTTATTGAGCGAAGAGATGATCAAATGTCAAACTCATCATCAGACAAATACTTGCTATAAGAAAAGATCTTCATCTTCTTGTCAATTTCGATTTCCATGGCATCCCATGTCGAAAACAACAATATTATATCCTTTAACTAACGATGAACTTGATGATGAAACGACAAGAGATATAAAGCTTAAATCTATTAGAATTTCAAACATCATTTCTTCTTTCAAAATTGGATTGGATATGAACTTCGATCAGTATCTTCAACATTTAGAACTTACATATGAAACTTACTTATTAGCTTTAAGATATTCTTTATCAAAACCTTCTATATATCTCAAACGTCATCCAATAGATATTTACATTAATTCTTTTCCAAAAAATGCTGCTTCCATTTGGCAAGCCAACACAGATTGTCAATACGTGTTGGATCCACATGCTGCGGCACAATATTGTACCTCATATCTAACAAAAGTAGACAATACAATAACGAATGAGATGAAGAAAATTAACAATAAATGTACCGAGGAAAATCAAGAAGTAACCACACGGATAAAAAAGTTAAGCAATGCATTCTTGAATTCCAGACAAGTTTCGGCTCAATTAGCCATCTATACAATCTTAAAATTACCTTTGTATCATGCTTCTCGTTCTTTTCAATTCATAGACACTAGTAGTCCATCCGATCGAACGTTCCTCCTCAAAAGTTCCAAACAACTATCTTCTGAAGATGATTCTTCAACAAACATAGGATTGCCATCCATCATAGATAAGTATGCACGACGTCCACAACATCTGCAAACAAATTCAATGGCTTTGATAGAATTCGTAGCCAAGTTTAATACTTCATAAAATAGAAGATTGAGAAAATCTAAAATCGTTCGATGGATATGTTTCGACCAATATAAACAACCGGAAGACTATTTCAGAGAGCAAGTGCTGTTATATGTCCCTTTTTTTTACGACGAGAACAACATTAAAGATTCAACTGAAACATGGGAAAATACATATAATAGACATAAATCACATATTCTATTGTTACAAAATTTATATACTTTTAAGTACAATACGGTCGAAGTAAACGAGGATTGGAAGAAATTTGAGGATGAGGTGGCAGAACTTGAAGAAATAAGAGAATATCATAACGAACAAAGCGAACCGGAACAGGATTCAAGCAATTTGGATTTGGACAATGTCTACTTAATGCAACGAACTACTCTTAAATGTACTTCTAAGACTACGAATCGTGAAGAAACCTTCTCGATCAAAGATCCTCTAATACCAATAGAATCATTTTGTGTTGAGTTACGTCAATTGAACAAACAACAAAAGCTAATCTTCAATGATTGTATGTATAAAAAAAAACACTTTCCACATGAGCCAATCCATTTATTTCTTACGGGAGAAGCAGGAACCGGTAAAACATTCACCTTATTAAAAATTATACAAGGATTGTCATGGATATACGAAGATGATAAATCCAGGTTTAATGATCCCGAACAAATAAAAGTTTTGAAGATAGCATACACAGGACGAGCTGCATATAACATACAAGGAATGACTATTCATAGTGCCTTAGCGATCCCTAAAGACTCTTACGATATGAACGTGTCAAAATTAAGTCCAGATCGATTGGATAAATACATCAAATATTATAGTCAATTAAGATTATTAGTGATAGACGAAATCTCTCTGGTGGGTGCAAGAATGTTCTCTTACATAAACCAAAGACTACAACAAATAACTCAAAATTTCAACCTTCCATTCGGTGGCATAGATATAATTGTTTGCGGTGATTTTTATCAAGTACAACCTGTTCAAGATTCATGGATTTTTCAGTCTTCTAATATTTATTCTCAAAATATTGCCACTAACATATGGTCTTCATTTTTCAAACACTATGAACTGACTCAACCTATGCGTCAGAACAATACAGATTTTATACAAATTTTGAATCGTATTCGCATCAACCAACAAACATCTTCTGATCTACATTATTTAAATTCAACTTATCAAAAAATGTATTCTAAACCAAATGATATACCTCATTTATTTTACACTAACAAAGATACGAAACTTCATAATCAACATGTATTTAGTATAACTGATGGGAATGAATATTTATTCCATTCAAAAGATCATTTTTCTTCTGTTATATCGAAAAGATTTAAAATATCAATAAATCCAAAAGATACAGCTGGATTACACAGTATTTTATCTCTAAAAGTTACCATGTTAGTAGAATTATGTTATAATTATAACACACGAGATGGATTCACCAATGGAAGCGATGGGATTTTCATGTCCACAACAACATATAACGATGATCAAATCATTTCGATCCAATTTTTTGATCCAAAGATTGGAACACAAACGAGGAACAAACAAAAACATTTTTTTTCCATTAACATTAATCCATCTTGGACGCCCATTATGAGAATTTCACAACAATTTCCAATCAATAAATATACCAGAGAACATAAGATCACTAGAACACAATTCCCTGTTCAACAAGCATCTGCACGAACTATCCACAGATCGCAAGGATTGACCATGCATCAAGTAGCTTTCAGTCCTAAGCACATAAATCGACACGGATTGACATACACTGCATTATCCAGAGTGAAAAATCCTAAGCACTTACATATATTACAATCGATCGAGCATCGTCATATAGTTATAGACAGCAGAGTCACTCTCGAAATGGAACGGTTGAAACTTAAATCATCATGGCAATTCCACATCCATGATCTTCAAATGAATATCTCATCTTCCACTTACATGCTCATACAATTTCTAAATACAATATCATTAATAAAACATCACCTTGATGTTCGAACAAATCATAATTTACAATTATCTGATATTTTGTGCTTCAGTGAGACACTTATACAAAATCCTACTTCTGTTCCGTATTTCATAGACATCGAACGCTTTCAATATATACATACGCACACAAGTCGAGGTTTGCTACTAACATATCGAAACACAATGCAACTCTCGAGGCATAATATTTTTGGAACTCATAACATGGAAATAATTTCTGTAGATTTCAACATTCTAACTCGTCATGCAATTCATATCATAGTTGTATACAAATCTCCTCGTATGCATGTCGATGAGTTTTTGATCAATTTTACTATCATTATTCAAAACATACCTAAGGATTATCCCACGATAATCATAGGAGATTTCAATATCGATCTGCTCAAAATTGATGATCATCAAACTACATCTTTCGCATCTTTCATGAATTCATTCAACTTTTTTCCAACTTTCACAAAACCAACCACAAAATACGGTTCAAATCTAGATCAAATATGGACTAACGTTCCTCAATACGGAAATCTCTCTTCATCATCACATGCTTATTGGACAGATCATGATCCTATTTTTATTCTCTATAAAAAAGCCATCACATGTTAATATGTTCTCATTTACGTGAAAAAACATATCCAATCTTCTTTTCTTCGTGTACTCATCAATTGAGCTATACGAGTGATGTTCATGACCATATATTTCAGATTCAAGAGATTTCAACACTTGCGAAACAAGGTATTCTCTTTTACATTTCTTGAAAAAAACATTTTTTATATAAATTGTAAATCATCATCATGTCATGAGCTATTGACTTTACAAAATTCCTAAATGTGTGCATTCATAATTGTTCAATATAATATAAACATGTTCATTCTAACATCCATAATATTCCAAATGTTTTATTTCGCAGTTACGATTCATCATTGTTCTCAAGACGACCTCAACATTCAAATCATTCTATACATTTCTTGCATATCTTATATATTATTGATATTCCAATGTACATAATCTTCACAACATCTCTCAAATTCTCCATTGTATACTTTTTCATTTCAACTATCATCATATGTTAATATATTCTCATGTAGCTAAACAAATTAGTCTATTTATTTTCTTCATACGCTCATCGAACCATTTAATATAAATTCATATGCATCAAATTAAAGCTAATTTCAACAATTCTGACATCATATAGTCCTTCATATTTCCTAACAATAATTGCATCATACACAAAATGAAAACTAGTACAATGTCATTTATGTATCTTTTCTTAACTTCTATAAATTTTCAAATGTATGTAATGACACAGTCTGAAATTATCTTTCCTAACCTCCACAATATTTCTAAATGTTTTTCTCTGCAGTTGCAACAGATCACTACCTCTGAATCGGTCCAAACACTCATCAACTTCTACATTATCATACATCCAAAGATAATCTTAAGATCACTATCTTCAAAATGATCCGAAGATTCACAAGTACATATTTGCATAAAAGATGCAGACAGGTTACTACCAGTTTATGAAGACATGTTGAAAGATGCCTATTTTGACTCACATAAAATTATAAACTACTTTTTTCAGTATCTGAAGATAATCTTATCATGGCTTTCAAAGACTATATTAATTTTCATCATTTTTTTAACATTCATCCACATCTCTAGAATTATACTTTCACATATATCACTTTCTACGACTCTAAGATGAGATGGATTTCATTTTTAACATTCACCTTCACAGATTTCACCTTCTAGGATTGTGAGGTCTTGCAAACGCATAGCCCTTGCAATTCCATTGCATGCGTAGCGACTTGTTTCTTTGTGTTACATGTGTTTATTTTGTTCTTTTGTTAGTTTTTTGTGTGAATTGATGTAACAAAAAAATGCATAAAATATTTTTTAATTATAAATCTTTAAAATATGCTCATATAAATTTTTATTATTAAATTTATTTGAGAAAATTTTAAAGATTTTTATCAATAAATAAAAATTCCATCAAGTACTCAAATTTATTATAGTCCTGCAATAATAACTTGACTGAAATTCAGTTCTTCGAATTAACAAATAATTCAAATTCAGTTAAGTTCAATAAAAATTATATTGCTTGAAACTGTTGATTTTTATTTTGTTTTGTTTCTGTTTCAAAGAGGATTTCTTTTACACGCCCGTTCTTTACTACTAACATTGTTCGATAATAAACTTAATTATGATTTATCTTCATTTTATACTTCTTTTACCTCATGATATAAGTACCTTTATGGAGATTATTAAAATGGCTTAGGTTCTCTTAATGGTTATTTTGATTTTCCTTTTCGCTTTTGTAAGAGGACTAATATTCACGGATTAATTAACATCCTTTTCTCGTTAACTAATAGAAAGATAGTTTATGCATATGCAACAAACGATTGTACTTATCATGCAAATCATAACCTACTTATTGAAGTCAATCCTGACATGTAACACAAGCCGACCTAGCTCAGTGGTAGAGCGCGTGGCTTTTAACCACGTGGCCGTGGGTTCGATCCCCACGGTCGGCGATCAGATATTTTGACTTTCATGAGTCATTAATGTATTTTTACTTCAGTAAAGTTTCCATCCTTCGATCGTCCCAGTTTGAGTGGGTTTAGGGTTAAGAAGTTAAGTTGCACGTCCTGTGCGCGGAGCAGGGGAGGTGCCGTGTTCGCAAGATTTCGACTACATTGCTGTTGGCATTTATTCGTTGTCATATGATTCACCAAGTCAGCTCATCGTTTTCACTCAACTTTTGCACCTTGCTCGTGTATTGTCGTGCTCCCGGGCTGCATTACGCATTATTCATGAATCTGTCGCAGTCGAAATTGCGCTCTGAAGACGCTAAGAGGTAATAATTACTCAGAGAGTAGTTCGTTCAGCTGTGAACTTTGACAGTCAGCTGGCCTTTCGGTCAAGTTGCAGAATGCTGAAGTGTTCAGTCATCAGTTGAAACAATGGCGGCCGGGCGGAAAGCTCTTCTGGATGACGATGACGATGGTGGACAAGACGAGATTGCTCCACAGATACGTGTGAATGAAGAGTATGCTAAGCGCTTCGTGCACAACAAGGAACGTGCAGATTTGCACAGACTTCAGGAGTTGAGAAGGGACGGACTTGTCTCGGATTCTGATGACGAGCCGTCTTCTGAGGAGGACGAGGACGGAGTTCTTCCTGTGAAAACCGACGAGAAGATTTTTGAAACTCTGGCTAAAATCAAGAAACGCGACCCTAGCATTTACGAGCCAGATACAGCGTTTTTTGGCGACGAAGATGAAGAGGACGAGGACGAGGAAGGAAAATCCGCAGTAAAAAAGCAGAAACCTCAGTATCTGAAAGATGTGATTGCTCAGCAACTGCTTGCGGATGGGCCAGAGAATGAAGAGGAAGATTTCACGGAGAAGCCTAAGCCTAAGAGCTATTTCACGGAGCAGGAGGAGTTGAAGAGAGCTTTTCTTCAAGGTGTGAGAGAAGCCGAAGGTGAGGAGAACGCCGATGATCTTCTCAGGGTTAAGCAAAGGACGAAGGAGGAGCTTGAGAAGGAGAAACGAGAAACCGAGGAGGCAATTGCCTGGGCAGAGCAAAAGCAAAAGGATGCCAACATTGCGAAGAAGCTCGAGGAATACTTCGGCAAAGACAATGACCTAGACGAGAACGATAGATTTCTGAAAGAATATCTACTTAATAAGGGTTGGATTGATCAGGATCAGGATCAAAAGCAGGGTAGGTTTCCGAGGTTCGATCAGGAACACGAAGCGTTGAGTGAAGATGAGGATGCTTTGGACGAGCAGGATCAGTATGAGGCGGACTACAATTTCCGGCATGAACAAGGGGACAATACGTATGTCAAGGGGCATTCTAGGATTATAGATGATTCTGTCCGAAAGAAGTCGGAAACAAGGAAGAAGCAGAGGGAGGCCAAGAAGCTGCGTCAGTCTGAAGAGGAACGGGCTCGACAGGATGAGCTGAAGCGGCTGAAGAATCTAAAGAAGAAGGAAATCGTGGAGAAACTGGCCAAAATCAGGACTGTTGCAGGGGTTAATGGCCAGTCTGGAGCGGAAGTCGTAGATGAAGATGACTTGGAGGAGGATTTTGATCCTGAAGAGTATGATAAGAAGATGAAAGCGGCATTTGGTGACAAGTACTATGGGGCCGAAGATCCTGATTTTCATTCGGACGAGGATCTAGAGAAACCTGATTTTGACGCAGAGGATGAATTGCTGGGAATGACACCAGAAGGAGATTCGAAAGGAGCAGGTTTCTTAGCCGTCAAAGCAAAGTTAGCCAAAAAGGTGAAAGTTCCCTTCCAAGAGAAGGTAATGATCGACAAACACCTTGAGGAGTACTACAAACTTGATTACGAGGACGTGATTGGCGATATGCCCACGAGATTCAAGTACACTCAAGTGAATCCGACCAAGTACGGATTGAAGACGAGAGATATTCTAGGCATCGACGATAAAGAGCTGAATCAGTACGTTTCTTTGAAGAAGCTTGCTCCTTACACTACACAGGAGTGGAAGCCGAAGTGCTCAGCTCCTCGCTTAAGCAGCAAAGCCAGACAAAAGAAAGCGTTGAGTTCTGGTGACAGCGACGTGAAAGTAGACAAGATAAAGGACAAACCGAAAGAGGAAGGAGACGATGCGGAGCCGGATGATCCTATGTTGCGGAAGGCAGACAGCACTCGGGGTGATAAGGATGCTAGAGATGAAGGAGCCGAACTAAAGGGTGAGACAAGAAGTGCAAAGAAGAGGAGGAGAAAGAAGTCCAGAGTGCCTCTTCCGCAGGCTCGAATGCGAACTTACGCCCCCCCCATGAAGAGGAAGAAAGTGAAAAGGTGACATTCAGATGGTGGTAGCTAGAAGCGTGTAGGCGCTACGTATATTGAGAGATAGAGAAGCACTGTAACATTGGGAGTTAGTTGATGTTTTTTCCTTCTGCATGTTCATTTTGGAGAATAGAAGCGGGTATCACGACATGATGCCAAGAGATAAATTCCAGAGGCGATGTTTTGACCCTGAGAGGAGGAGATGCTTTGTGTAGTTATACCGCAACTTGCAGATGATGTCATAAGCGCGGTCCCACAGGACTGTCACATGTGTACCACGGGTTCTATGGTCATGCCTTTGCAATGGATTCTGGTAGGTGTTTCAGGTGCCCGGGCATTTGGACACTCGTTTGTGCCCTAAGAACTGCTGCGCCTGGTGTTGCTGATCCGTGATTAAAGACAATATCTCAGTTTCTCTCCATTCATTTGCTGTTCCAGCGTGATATGTATTAGCCCTAAAAGGTTATTGAGTCTGTGCTCGTATGATAAGAGTTTTGCTGCATTTCGTTTGTTGTTAGAGGCATCTGGTAAATTCTGTCCGTTTCATTCTAGCTAGCTCCTCTGGATGGACATGGACATGGACGCTTTTCTGATGTTTTAGAATGATCATGCGCCTAGATCAGTTTGCGCTGCATATAGTAAGAGCATCAGCTGTGCTTCCATACCACGGTGTCCAGTCTTTGGAAATATGCTGTTTGCTACATATCACCAGTTGTTTTGAAGTATGTTCTCACTGCCGTGCACTAACAATTTAAGGTTTTAGAATGAGTAACTGACATTGTCTCATGTTTGCAAACGTTGTGTGCTCCACTAACAAACCTTGTGAAGGAGGATAATTCGAACACAAATAAGGTACATGACGTTTGGTGAGTTCAATTCTTACAGTGGGTTCGGACGAAACATGTTCAACGTGCATGAGTATTGTTCGGGTTACATAAGTGATTACATACGGGTAAACTGCGAACTGTTTCCCAAACTTTTGGTTTGAATCTACGAGCATGAAGAGGCAGTTTCGCGCTACCGGACGAGGAAGAAGATGAAGGTAAGAGATGTGGTCTCTGACGCCAAATGCAGTGGTGTAGATTGCGTCGCGATTTACTGGAAAGAGGTCTTTCTCCCACCTTCTCCCACCTTCTACCATTTGCTGGTACTGGTAAAATTATTTTACTGTCTACATGCTGCCTCTCTTCTACCTCTTGGTTCGTTCCTGTTCTTCTCCTGCTTCCATTCTACTGTTGTACTTCGTTATTTCTATGTATTGCTGCGTAGTTCACCTATAGAACTACCGGAACAAACTCCCGGACTGATGAGTCCCTGCCGAGTTGGAAATGTCTTCAACTTCGATTGACCACCTTTCTTCCTCATCTATAGCCTTACCCTCTCTGCTAGGTGTTCGTGAAGTCAGAGATAAGGTGAGGTGCATGCAAAGGGAAGTAGAAATTACCGGCATGCTGCGTATAATTAGGTAGTTAGGTATTTGAGTGTACACCTGCTCATCCTACTGTGTCAGTGACTTTTGTGCAGAATATTGTTGGTAATGTATTTTCGGGTCGAGAACCTTGGTTTCTTGTCATTGTTCTGCTCTCAAAGGTTTACCGTCTGCCCCTACTCCGTCGTGCGTTCTTTCTCAATATTAAAGTTCCGTCCATACGGCCCTGTTTTCCTTGGACTTAAGAAGAGTGTTTTGGACACTAGAAAGTGCGTTTAGAATTCCTTGCTGCTGAGGGATTAAATTAGCTGATTGTGAATAGAAATCAAGGCGGCTTGGGATCATTTTTTGATGCATGGATCGTAAAGATGCTGAGGAGAATGAGGCTGCCATTACTTCCCCGGGGGTTCCATACACGATCGTCAGGACAGGTGCTGTAAAAGATGAACCAGGTGGCCAGCTTGGTCTCAGTTATGGACATGTAACCTCGAACTCAAAATCATCGTGAAGTTTCCTCGAAACTTGAGTTAGTGCACGAAAACCTGGTTCTCTTGGGTGGGAAGGGATGGTAAGGTTCAGAGCATAATCAGCAGACTGGACGTTGCTTACGTTTGCGCCGAAGTACTTGAAGCCCCACCTCAAAATGCCCTCATTTACGACGTGAACCTCGTACGTGAAAAACTTGGAATGTACGAGGATTTCAATACAAAACTTTACTACCATTTGAGCAGGGGTTTTCATGCTTTCATGTCTGCCCGGTACATGATATCCGGAACTGTTCCTTCTCTTTGATTGTTTTCTAGACTTTAACAAATCCGAATGTAAATGGATCTTTTTAGGATTCCCTCATAACTGGCCTTTTAAGCCGCGATCTCTACCAGGTGGTGAATGGAGCGAAGGATGTAGAAGGCTAGAGTGCTGTATTGAGCGCGATGAAAGAAACAACGGTAGCTTCTTCGTGAGGTTGAAGTTTTTAACTTTGCTTTCTTTTGAGTGGAAACTATCGTGATCTCGTGTAGGCTGCATCAAGGGTAGATCATGAAGTGCAGCTTTGAGGTGAGGAAGGGTCGAGTAGGAGAGACACTACTGTGGTTGTATTTAAGAAAGTAAAATTGCACATTACTTATGCATTCGACTTCAGTCTGAAGTAAAATTGTACATTACTTATGCATTCGACTTCAGTATGCTTCCCTTTGCCATACGAAATTGGCTGTATTATGTGCAATTGCAGTATAGTTGTCAAGAACTCACCTTCTAATCACTTCATGCAATTCCTTGCATAGCAACCGCTCGTATCTCTCTAACTCGACAGAGACTGAAAGTACCCATATTGTTGTGATTGTACTGTAGGAGACAAGGTTGACGCGCAAGCAAAGGGAAGTGTGAATTATCGGCATGTTCTGCGTGTAATTTGTGGGAGTTAGGGATTTAAGTGTACACATACTCATTTCACGTGTGAGTTGTTTTTGTGCAGAAAGCGGTTGTAATGTCTCTCCGGGTCGTGGACCTTTGCTGCTTGTTTTCCTTTCTAATGGCTGCTTTATGAAGAGATGTGCGTTTCTCCCTTTTTCCGCTTCCCAGTTCCTAGAACTTCGCTCTTGTTGTTTTTCTCCGGGTTCAGTATTCGCAGGTCACTTTTTAAGTGTGTGAAGCATTGGTGGGCTTACTAAACTTTGAAGGTTGTTATTGTGCAACGAGACCACTGTTATGGTTTAGTATAATTATGCATCCCAAGCGAATTATGAAAAGAAAGTGTAGAAGAAAAGAATTGTCGGAAATTAAACAAATAAGTTCATAGAAACGATGGGTTGTGTTTTTCTCTTAGTATGTCCATACAGAAAACTTATGCCCTCCATTGGTCCAATTCCTCTGGTCTGTCTATAAGCTTGCAGTAAACTTTGGGGGGTGTTCGTTTCTTTTGTTATCAAAAAATACATAAAAAATATAAACATTTCATATTAAACAAATTTCAAATAACTAACTGAAAGATGAACAAAAAAATTGCCCTCTAATCTAGACATAACCCATAACCAACTTTTAAATTTGAAACTATAAAGCGGAGAGTATAGTACCAAATTATTATAATTTATAATATGAATCTTTCAACTTTTTAGTTAAACTGAATACAGTTAATGAACCGTACTTTTGTTGTTCTATATGCTAAGGATTCATAATAATTTAAAGTTTTAAACACTTATAATAAATTAACGAACATGCTCCCTTTTCCATCAGAAGAAGGTGATTATGCATAGTTCTTTACATAATAACCATAACAATATCCTAATTGCATAATCATGTTCCATAGTTGTTTATCTATTCATAGTTTATAGTTGCTTATAGATTTATTATTTAATATTTTCAAAAAAATAGTTATATAATGAACTAAAGTATTTATTGAAAACTTTATGATAGTCGAGAACAGACCAGACTTATACAGTTGGAGGCACGTTGTTATAGACTTCACATATGGGTTTTCTAGGGCCATGTCTTGGTTGATTGTCTTCAGTAGGCGATCGATCGTCTTGGATTGATAGTCTTCAGTTAACTTTGGTCCTTCACGGGACAGAATATGTCTATATGAAAGGTTGTTAATTTAACACGCACGGAAAGGAGCAAAAGGGCCAGCTAGCGTTTATACTAGTAACTACCAAGCTTATTTCTTAGCTGGTGTATGCATATATCTAAGCACTTCAATACAGCAAAGTGACATCATCAGAACGTGGTCGTTAGAACCTGCTCAGGTTCTAACGACCGCGCTAGGAAGCCTTCAAGCACACTATTCCCGCTTCCGTAGTTCACTGTACGGATAATGTTTAACTATTATAGATTATATTTGATATTCAATACAGCTTAGTACATAGTTTCTCTATAACAAATATATCTTTTCATATAACATATACCAAGCAAAAGTTTTCCAAAGGTGGTTGAGCATGTTTATGCTTATTTATATCTTGGAAGAGGATATTCATTTTGATTTCGGTTCATTCTATGTATTAGATTGTTGTCATTTTTCCAGATGATATATTTTGACTTCAAAACTGATCTGATTTATTCGTGGGTTAGTGTAATGATCTTTAATTTATAAAAAAATCTTTTTTATTTATTTGAGAATCAATCGTGTTTTTTTATAAAAAAATAATAATATTAAAATAATTTATCTTTATTATCAAGACTTTTAATTATTAAAAATTATCAAAAATTTAATGAAAATGTCCTTTGAGTCTACTCTTCTGTATGATATTGATTTCGAACTAACGACATAGAGCTTCCAAAACGAGAGACCCGTCTTAACTTGAATATGTTGATAAAATAAATATAATATCTATATCTATATTTATATATAAAATGAATATGTTGTGACAACACCCATGCATAATCATGTATAGAGGGTGTCTATATATTAATACTGTACACCATAACATGTTATCCGTTTTTTATCTCTATATATAAAATAAATATGCTATGACAACACCCATGCATAATCATGTATAGTGTATATCTATATATTAATATTACACACCATAACATGTTACCGTTATTGATCTGCTTGATCTTCTCTGTATTCAGACTTAATTTATAGATGCTTCTGAATAATAAACAAACGTACAAAAACAATATATCTTAATTTAAAAACCTTTTCACAATAAATATACTCAAATAATAAACAACAAGACAAGCCAGCGACTGAAGCCCCTGTAAACGGCGGGCCCCCCTCCCCATCCGATACGTAGGGGCCGAGAAGAAACCATCAGACTCCAATATCAACAACATGACAATATATGAAACCACATAATTATTCTTCCAGAGTTAACGCTTGTCTTCTTCCTTCTCTGGGTCAGAACATCACTTTGGATGTATATTTATTTTACATCCTCTGACATCGTCTGGAGACTTTGAAATAACTTCTTTTCTGAATTTCTGGGTCGTCATATGAGTTCTATTATATGCGCGTTTCGAAACCTGCATCTTCCCTAACATATGTTGCATGAGTGAACCCTTCCTCATTTAATCCTACATAAGCAGTCCAGTAATCTTAGTGGATCAGAAAACCTAATAGAAAATGATAGAGAGTAAAATACTTTTACCTTTGTTATCCGGATAAACTATTTGTTGAACACGTTCTTTACGGTCACGACCCGGCAGCCTTACCACTCCCAAACCCCAGGTGTTGGAACGGCTGCCGGCCAA
This sequence comes from Asterella californica, assembly GCA_036924285.1. NCBI lineage: Eukaryota > Viridiplantae > Streptophyta > Marchantiopsida > Marchantiales > Aytoniaceae > Asterella > Asterella californica. The sequence continues at coordinate 16,949,629 of JAYKYS010000001.1, read as the reverse complement.
ATTTCGTATCGTGTTTGAGATATGACACAAGAGTTAACATTAAGATGATTTTACCTCAGCGGCCTGCCGTATCCTGTTCTCGTTTCCAGTGAGCCGTTGCTTGTAAGCTGCAAGTATACAGCTAGCCGCGAGCGCATGACCTCCTCGCCATCTAAGCAAGAAACAAAAGCACTAAAAAAATGCGTTACACTTGCAAAGTCTTATATTAGTTATATGTTCTGTTACGTTTATACTTGTATGCCTTCGTCACTTACTTCAAGTTTGTCAACACACCTTACCAGCGCCCTCCCCCTCCCCTCCCAACCAAGCGTTCCTCAGGCTCTGAAAGTTGAACTTCTGTCACCTAATTACTGCTAACCATCGCGGTTATTCTCTGGAAAGCTCTCGAAAAGTGACTTTGAACAGTCTGCGGGGAATGAACATGAATCTACTCAGTCACCGAAGTACCAAGTTTTTCTTCCAGTGGGAATCCATCACTGCAACTCTACAACCTGTCAAAACCAACCGATCCTAACATCAAGCACTGAACACAACACAAACGTGAACAGTCTCTCTGGAGGCAATGCACCAGTCGCAACATTATCTGCTACGGCACAATAATCACTCAAATTCGTTCGAACTGAAACCACATCACACTACTTCGATAAACTGAACTCAATCACCTGGACGGACAAGTTCAAAGAGAAATGTTGTATATTACATATCCTGACGAGGTAAGAAACGGATTTGCGACAGGTCAGTCTCCTATAGCAGGTTATATATACTCTCCCTTGGCTTAGATCCCACACACTTCAACATATTTCATATAGATTTGACATCTATCTCAGTATGCTCCACAAATGGTAATCTGATTTCTCCGTTTTTACTGCTATACTGATGCCGGATGTAAACTGAGTGATATAGCAATGAAAATTTGCTAACCTGCATCTCTACACGGAGCAGGACTGTCGTTTCGAATAGAACTAAGAGACGGTGGAAATGAACATACTGAAGGGGAGGATTCAGAGTCTGTTAGTAGCCTCCCAGATGATAGTGCCGTCACAAGAACATAATTTCTTGTAATTTTGACCAACACCAGCACTTCGCGCTATCACAGCCGCAGATATTCCATCCTTGGACTTGTCTTCATCCTCATATATAACCACCGCTCGTCCTATTAAATCAGGAACTTGTAGGCCTAATTTTGTTCCATTGAACTCTGTAGCTCCATCACTGCCTACTTCTAATGTTCCCAAATCCCCAATGGCCTGCACACAGAACAGCCGAGTAAAGTACAGCGACAACAATCCATCCTTGGTTTTTACGCCGATGCTAACCTCTGAAAGATCTGTCATCTAGTATTCAGACAATTTTTCCCGTTGATTTCATGGAATGGACAAACACGGTAAACAACGATTGCAACAAACACGTTGCAAGGAAACAAGAACTATGTAAGGTCAGGTTCCACGTTTCCTGGGTAGTGATCACAAATCAGAGAAATATATATCATAAGTTTCAGGTGCTCTAGGTCACAAATTCACAAATAGAATTGTTTGGTAAGGTAAGAATGGAAGTAGAATATACATCAGTGGTGGAAACTGGTGACGATGAAGACTCTAACTCGTAAATACCCCCAGTGCTCGCGGCACCTCGCGTCAGATCTCCATACATGTTTATTGACCACCTGTGCTTCCCTGGCGTTAGACCGCTGAAGTTTGCCTCAATTCTGGACATCTCCATGCTCACGTGGGCAAACCTAACCACTCCATGGATCTCAGGACCCTTAAACTCTGCTACAGCTGCTGAAACAGTAAATTCTGACGATCACAGCACACAAGGGATTAAACCCTGCAAACAAATGTTTGACTTAGACCAAGACACATTGTCATTCATCGAATAGCTCACTTCCACGAGGGAGCAGAAATCACGATAGACTCCATCAAGCCTTGAATCAACTGAAAAGGACTCCAAATGAAGGGAAAGTGAAAAGATATAACGTAACCTTTCTGCTGCAACTAAGAGAACTTCAAAAACCATCACAGGACCGAACATGTTTTCCGCATTCAATCAACTACAAGAAAATTCATTCAGATCAATTCCTGGAAAGGAACATTCCTCTCACAGCTGTAAAATATCCAGGTTGAGAAATGGCAGTTTACCTGACGGTACGCCCTGACCAATCAATCGGACTGCACGTCCACTTTCCTCAATAGCAACAGCCAAACTCTTTACAGATGCAGACCCAAGTATTCTCACCACTTGATTTGCAAGATCGAATTCAACCGCTTTTACCCCTACAATTGTAAATAATGACGAATTGCGGGATTGAGGAAGAATTCCAACTAAAGATCTTGCGAAAGCAAGATCTTTAGTACACTAGGAATGATGAAAACATCTACTCTGGCAACTATAAACTGAAATAAGATTCATCTGCTGTGAGCGCTATTGCATTACAAACGGTGCATACCTTCCAGGTTTTCAACCTTGCTGCGTACAGCCTCTACACATCCCTCACACTTCATGTCCACCATGAACTCTGTCTGTCACCACAATCAAGGAGTTGATGTCAGAACCAAGCTCCGCCCAGAATATTCACGATACTGCAAGAGAACCGTCATCATGTTGTGAAGCAACTCAAGTTACTTCGAGGTACCCACGAAGTCTGATGTATGGAAGTGTGAATCAGAACATACACGCGAGGTCCACATTTCTTATCTGCATTTCGGGCAAGGTAGAAGTCAGAGAGTTCGAAACTCACAAGAAGTTCTGGGAGTGGCGGTCCAACATTCTGCAAACGTCCAAGAAGAAAATCTCAATGCCGCCAGCATGAAGCTAGATTGCAAACATAAACACCCAGCAATCCTGTTTTCTCCGTCCTTCCTTTTTGACCTTCAGATGGAGACTCCTAATCTCCACAAGTATGCACAAAATTCCGAAGAACGAGATTCAAGGTTTATGTCGGTTATATCTATAGCAGTTCGATGCAAGAATTACCTTCAAAGCCTTTCTTTTAAAGGAATAATTTTTAACCGAGAAGCACATAGCAGGGTGTGATTGTGCGCTTAACTTTAAGCCTCAGTTATGTTCATACGTCGAGAATGGCAGATATGCTCAAGGACCACTCTCTAGTATAGGGGTATCAAGCAATTACCCCAGCCAAGTACATAGTGAGAAGCAATTAGGGACCGAATGTGCGCTAACAATGCCGACTGGAGTTAACGAATTATTTTATAGCCGGAGGGTGTGCCGATGGGAATGTGTGGTGCGAAGCACATTTCCAGGAAAGGTTCCCCTTGGTATGAAGTCGAATGTGACAGAGCAATGACAAGGAAACAAATGCAATATGTACTGGTGCAGTCTGATCGCTTCTAATGTAAAAAACCAAATTTAAACCCCATTCAGAAATGATGACAAACTAGCTTTGTCTAATACAATCTTGAAATAAGCGAAGGCTATCAAGGCAAAAAGTAGATACAGATAGCCAAAGAATCCAGCGCAGGAGAGAGTTCTCCATACGTCGAGAATGGCAGATATGCTCAAGGACCACTCTCTAGTATCGGGGTATCACGCAATTAGTCCAGCCAAGTACAGAGTGAGAATCAATTAGGGGCCGAATGTGCGCTAACCATGCCGTGCGGAGTTAGCGAATTGTTTTATAAGCGGAGGGTGTGCCGATGGAAATGTGTAGTGCAAAGTACATTTCCAGAATAGGTTTCCCTCGGTATATCATCGAATTCGAGTAGACAAAGGCTAAATGCAAACCCCCATGCAGAAATGAAGACGAACTAGATTTGACTACTGCAACGTTGAAAGAAGCGAAGGTTACCAATCAAAACGTTCATAGAATCCATTGCAAGAAAAAACGAAGGCTGTCCAAGCAGAACGTAGATACCGATAACCATAGAATCTAATGCAGGAGTTGAGGAGCACAGATTTAGTCAGTGAATAGAGGAGAAGGTAACCCTACGAAGAAGACAGATACGGTCACCCTACGAAGACGACGGTGCGTCTTAGTTGCGCCATCAAACAATCAGTACGCCGAGCGACTTTTGATCAAGGAAATCGGAAACAGTTGATCAGCCTTCACAGTAACTGACACAAATGTAGGCAATCAGTAGGTGTGCACTCAAGGAACAGAACAGAAACTGCTGTTTACAGGCTGTTCTAGACTGTGGAGCCTCTCTTCAACCTTTGCAGGATAGTAGAGTACCATCTGTCAAGTATACCCACCGTACCCAGCTGTTCTCATGGATGGCAACGAATTTCTCAGTCCTTTCTGAATAGCTTCCTTGATGGACGAAGAGTGGCATGAGGTGGACCAGATTCAGTTCCTTTGGACGACCTTTCACGGAGGGGTGGAGTAGGTGGAATATTTACATCAGCAGTCATTATATGTCTATGACCCTTGTCCATTACTTGTGACGCTAACATTTGAAGTACTAATAACATAAATTGGAGGAAAATCACAACCAGCTATACGGAAATTATGGAGTGAACACAAGAAAAGACTGGAAGAAACTCCTCAAGCTCAGAGATTTTTCAAAATTGACGTTGAAGAAGAAATTTGCCTATCAGGAGGCGTTGGGCGAGCTGCTGCAAAAGTAGTTTACTTCACTGTAACAACGAAGACTATGAAAACTCCGAATTCAAAAAAGCCCTCACCACCTCTGCCGATTCTCACCCTCACTCATCAACAAGGACGATCAGATCAAATCCACCACATCCACAAACTAGAGCATCACAATTAAACTGAATTGACCGGAGAACTGAACCGAACCTTCTTCTCTTCCTCCGGTGCACTCACAGCCATGGTCGTTTGCTCCGATCCAAGGCCCCTAAGCCCTCCTGCTACTCCTCCGACACCCAAAGAACAAACGACAATGTCTTGTACACATCCGCCGCGTCCTCTGCTGTTTCTATCGCTTCTCGCTCTTAGAACCGAGTTCCCAAGGCGTCCGAGCACCGAGAATGGAACTTTCTGGTGCCGAACGCGGAGTTTCGACGAAGTCTTTGAAGCTTCAAAAGCGGTCGCTGATGCTGCTGCTGCAGCAGTTGCCAAGAAGAGGGATTCTAAGACCAATAATCTGAAACATGCCATGACATGAGGAAAAGCCAACAGAAATACACCGACTGCCGCTTGACCAAGAGCTTCTCCTTGCGCAGTCTCTTCTCGATTCATGTATGATTCAATCCTCGGGGCTAACCGGAATTACTTGGAACATAAACCGGAGAGCTTTCTGTAAATACCGCCTGGGGTGACCGGCTCAGACGGATTTCAAACTTATGAAATGTTTCTTTTTCTCGTTTCACGAATCACTTATTTTCACATGTCTCCCAAAATCTTCCACTAACAAAATTCCTCTTTGTTCTGACATAACACAGTGTTTATCAATAGTTCTCTAGCATCTTGAAGTGGAGAACCGTACAAATTGATGATTGTATATTGTACGAATATATTTCATTATTTCAGATTTTATATTCTGAAAATATGCATCCAAAGCGAGATGGGGAAGTTCGGAGCGGGAGGTGACAAGCTATAGTAGACTGGAAAACTCCAGGCTACAAATGATCTTTGTACTGTTTTCGCTGAGTATACTAGGGAAAAAGACATATTTTTTTTCTCCAACGGGGATTGTAGACAGCTGGAAAGACTTATGTATAAGTAATAAGCATGTTCCATCAACTCCGGGAAACTTTCATATTGTGTTATTATATAATATATAAATTTATTACTAAAATAACAAAAAAAAAACAATCTCTAAATAAAACTTTTAATCAACCACCTAGTTGCGTCAAGTTCCCAAGATAACCATAAGTATAGCACGTGAACATTCGATATAATTATAATAGCGGTCCTCTTACAGCTTACAAAAAGTTTTAATTTTAATTTATTCATTAATCAAGCATGCTGCACTCGACGGAAAAGAGTGAAAATATGCATGTAAGATCAACTTCGGGAAACTTTTATATTTTGATTGTTATCAGAAAATATACAAGTGTTAAAGTGAAATTTCAATACCAAACTGAAAAAATTTCAAAGTAATTCTAAAGGTTAAGTGATAGCTAGTCTGGAGACGTGAAAAAATTCCAGAAGAACTCATAAAGGGATCTTTTGATCCGAACAAATTATATTCTTTTTGTTATTTAATTTATTATTTAACTGACCCAAACAAAAGGATTAAGTAATAAATTAAACCTTTGCATATTCACCTCCTCCATACCTAATAGAGGAAGAATAATAATATGCTTCCCAAATAACAATGAGAACAAGTTATATGTGACCCATTGGAAAATTTGGTCATAATAATATATTTAGTATGAGCTAGGAAACCTTACAAAGAAGTATATAAAGCAACTTCTGGAATATTATGCGAGATGATAGTTTAGTTTAGATGTAAGAACTATGAAAGGTGGTTATGTAACCTTGTGTGAGTGATTTTCTTACTGCGATTGTGGCTACAGTAAGAGCTCCAACTACCGTACCTGGTCTGTGTTGTAAATCAGAAGACTTTTCTCTTCTACCTGGGAGATAAAATAATCAACTTCAGTCTCTCGTTTGGTTGCTCTGAATAGTATATTGCATCTTTACTTGGGTTGGTGGTGACAACGAGGGTCATAAATGCATTTTATGTGATTTTTACAAGCTTCTGATTTATTAACTAACTAAACAGACACTCCCCTAGGACGAAAGATATTTTTATTAAACCACCTCTAGAGGTATAAAAGGCCCAGATCGTACGTGAATTTCTTTAATAGTGAGCAATGCTGGAGCCAGAGAGCGACTCATTTCCGAGAGAGCAAGGCTTTAGGGTTTTGAGGTTGTAGTTTATATGCTAAAAGGGTTGAGTGCTAAGAACGTGTTTACAAGACTTGTCTCCATAGATCGAATAATATAACTCTTGCGTTAAGAAATGTGTGTTGTGTGAGATCATCTATGAGATCTACATATGTGTGCTTTGGCTGCTGCGTCAACATTTTTTTCTGATGTTTCATCATTTCTCGATCATTGTGAACTCACGAAATGTGTTCTTTGGATGAACGCTTCAGAATGATTTCTCCATTCGAGTAAATCTATACAACCTAGTTTATTGTTCTTTCTTCTCAGTCTCTTGTTGTCATTCTTTGCTCCCACATTGGTGTTACATGAAGTATATTATTTCAAAATTCTCATCTCTTGTGGGCAACTTGTTTCTTAGCGGTGGTTTGCATCGGACTGTCATGGAGAAAGTACGTGGGCAAGAGAATAATGGTTTGTTTGACGAGCATCTTGACTCTGTTCAAGATTCACACAGCGAACCTGAGCTGAGACTAGTCATGGAGGGTGTTTGGAAACTGACTTAGACTGGACTAGGAGAATATGATGAGCAGACACGGAATGCTAGACGTTTTACGATGTTCCGTTTGGAACATGTCTAATTGAGTTTTCAGATGTTATGGTATGTGAGATAACACTGAGTCCTTTTGTTCCAGATTTATAAGAAGATCGTCAATATCAAATGTATAAGAAAATAATATCATAGATCATAGATCATATATCAATCAAAGAGGTTCAGATTTAGAGAAGGTCTCACCAAGATACAATCCTTGCGTTTTGTGATGCATGTAGTCTCTTCGCAACAGAACTGGAAGAGAAGTCGGACGGTTTTTATTTAGCTGCAATTCATAGTTTTCTCCAAATTGAGCCAAGAAGACAACATTTTGTCATGTATAAGAAGTTTGCTTTCGCCACAGGTTGGACAAAACGTCAACAATTCTCTTAAGATCTTCAGTTGGATGTGCAACATACGTGGGAAGTTTCTGACGAGGAGCACGTAAGATTTAGACCTTAGCTTTTTCATTTTTGTATTTTTTAGTTTCTTGGCAATAGGTCCCCCTCTAAAGATCTTTACACAGAAGGTGTGTCTAGTGAAGAAGCGTAGAACTTTTGTCATCATTGGGTGCAGTCTATGTGGTTCAACTCCTCTCAAAAGTATCATTGTTTTGCCAGAAATAATCACTATGTTTTTTCTATCTACTGGAAGTAGCAGAAATCTGATTTCTATATATTAATTCAAACATGTTTACGGACTATAGTGTACTGTAATTTTTGGAAGCATATTATTATGTTTACTGGAAATCCTAAAATTCTTCAAGCCTCGAAAAATATTAACTCAACTTCCCAGTATGTCAAGACTTCAACCATGTGTTCTAAAGATTTCAAACCTGAGGTTTGTAGTTTCTATATGTTTCTAACTTCAGCTATAGACTCAATTCAAACTCTCTGTTCACGACATGTTTCGAGTTTTAGTCTCGAAAATCTATACATTTTGGTTACAAGAAATGCGAGACAAAAAAAATCCTCCTTAGACAATGTGAAGTCATATCGTGCATGACTTTACACACTAAGTCTTAGGAGAAAAATGTAACTCATGTCTCCAACTCCCAATTGAAGGAGACATTCAGAAACACCCAACTTTCCACAGTGTAAACAATAAACATCTTATAAACAAGATGAATAAATTTCCAACCAGACAACTTTTTCAGGAATGCAATTGGAGACGAAAGCAAATGTCGTGCATGATCCACAAAGCAAAAAAGTTGGCTGACTTGGGGCTAAATCTGGAGAAAATTATATCTTAAAGGCTCAACTGTTACTTCAAGGAGACACTCAAAAGCACCTCAGTTTTCCACACTAGGAGGAAAAATTCAGTCTTAGTCCAGACAAGGAGTAAAAAAACTAAACGTTTACTTATAAATCCGTAAGTATTACATAATGTCCTTTAGAATTTGCAAAAAAGATAGACTTGATGGTACTGAAACATAGACTATGGGGTCAAACCGTGACGTGCCAAACGATAGAAGTGAAACAAGAACTAGAAATGGTAAGACTGAACTGAAATGAACAAGGCAACAATGAATCCTTATGAGAAATCATCAAAACATTAGTGCAAATTAGTGTAAAAATAATCATGGGGAGAAATTCTAAAACATTTACCGGTCATAAGATATTGTCTTATGACCGATAAATGAATTAAAAGATCACCTAGCTCGATCAGGTCCATAACATAGACAAAAGAATTCATTAGAATATAAACACATCTCAATTTTTGAACCTCTGAAAAAGATAAAAGCAATTACACTAAACCACTTGCTGATCATAAATCGCTCTGATCACCGAATAATAAATCTATAGCTTCATCTTTCATTGCATTGTGCGATCTGGCAAGGAGCGTCTCATCGGAGGTATACTTCGCACATTAGTGTTTAGTGGATGTCGCTCTCTAGTCTTGGATGGTTCACGTAATATATTCTCATTCCAATCCATGGTGCAAACCGCAAGACATGCTTCATGAGACTTGTTGTAGTGGATCCACTTGGATGCAAACTTATTTCTGATAGATAATTCTCTCTAGCACATGTATAAAATCGTATTTTTGTCGGTGTAATTTGTTTGTCAATAAATGTGATCATTACGCGATGCGTAAGAGAATATACATATCAACCAATGGTCAAGCTCACATACAAACTATCATGAAGATATACGATGATTGAAACGTAAATGAAATTGGACTTATCTTCATCATAGTATTTATTGGCTTGCCGTAAGTTCGAGTCCTCTTGTGCACAACAAGGTCTATTAGTTCCTGTCTCAATTCCAAATAATCTGCAAACTAGATGCTAACCAGCTTAGTGATCAACTGCATTCTTGATGTCTCTACACAATAGGATAGCATCGTCATCCTCTTGTTGATATCTTCCATCAGTCTTTTTGTCCTTTGTGCATTTAGTTGACCACAAGTATATATCCATCCCTTCAACTTGTCTGCTAGAGCGTGTGCACCGACCTTTAGAAATATGTACCGTCGTGAGTCGACAAAGGAACTATAAGTCATCTCACGCATCTAGAAGATGCAAAAAAGTCCTAAGTGTATGAGATATAAGAACAAATTGGAGAAGAAAAAGAAGAAAAATGAAACGAAGAGAAAAAACCAGAAATAAAGAAAAAGCAAAGAGAATGAAAATGAGAAGGACTGGCAAAATAACCCCAACATAACAAAAAGAAGGGAGAATAGCTCCCTCCTCCTTCGCACCCACGTGAAGTATAGGAGGAGGGAGCTCCTTCCTGGAAATTCTGAATTTTTTCAGGTTGTTAGATTATTTTTTCTGATCGTCTTAAATACAACAATATTTTCCGGTCAATTAGTAATGTGGATGGATGACAAGTTCATGTAATTTCAGGTTCATATTAAGTACTTTCTTTTTAGACATTATTCTTGTATCCAATCAGCTGGTCTTTATAATGAGCAAGTGCTCAGTAGGATCACTCTCAAATTTCAAAATTTGAAATAAGTGGCTAAGAATGCAAGAGAAGTTTACTGACTTTCTCTCAGCCGTTCTATGTGCAGATCAGCCCACGAAAGATTCAAAATGTAGATCTTTTTGAGGCTTTCATTTTGAACCTTAGATGAGAACCAGACGATGACAAATAACAACACATCAAGGAGGCACATTTTGCTACAGGTCCTCTCTTTTCTTGCTCCTTTGTGAGAACTGAAAACGACAATTTATGGACGTGAAAGCTATCGGTGGCTCCTGCGAAGAGAAAAAGATTTCTCCCAAATTCAGGTAGCTGAGTAAACTGAGCTCCTGAATGTGCAACAAAAGAAATTCAGTGGGGGCGAAAATAGCTTGAATTCTGAGCCCAAGATCCTTGTCGAACTGGTGAGTCCGTACAAAGAGCGTGCTTCACGCTACCGGTACAGGTCAAGCTAGATCAGATCACCTCGTTGTATCTCTACGCTATCTACAATATGTATGTTTGTCACTTGTGTAAAAGTAGTTCTGCCTCCAATAATGGTGTCTTTCCTAGCCTCATAAATTCCCAAAGTAGTCTTTTTTCTTCTTTTTCCACAAGCGGAGAAGAAGTAGTTCTGCCCCCAATAATGGGGACTTTCCTAGCCTCATCAGTTCTCAATTTCTCACAATCTGCTGCCTCTCCGGTCACCGGCCACAACCGGCTGTATCCCTCCTCCATCCTCTTCCTCAGTAAGTTTGTTGTGTTTGATTACACACTATTCACTACTATCGACAGTAAATTTAGTCATGACTAAATACCACAATCATTATAATCGTTTCAAAAATAAAATACACTTGCAAAAAGAAACTGATGTGTAGTCATTTTAATCACTTCAACAATAAAATACGTCTGTTAAAATAACTGATGTGTGTATCATACGTATCATTAACACAACAAAGTGAAGAGTTTCACAATGTATAACCATCAGTCATGGGTGTGATCAAGCATCACAATCTTCATCATTAAGAAAAATATGATCAAGCACAATAAACTTACTGGAGATGTTATCATCACATATCTACCTATATATATTATGTAATTTTTGAATTATACCCCTCAACTGAATTCTTTTGTGTTATCACGTGCCCATACGGATGGTTATTTATTATACAATTGCTCTAGAGTTAGACAATTACGTTTTATTTTTCTGTTTGAAACTTTCTGTGGTATACGTGTCAAAGTTAAAAAAAGTGAGGTCGATTTTGGGTTTTATTCTTCAACCGTTGAAGAACTTTTTCTTGAACTTTGACCCCCCCTCTCAGTACACTTTGATTTAGTTCAAAATTTGCCTGCATAGTTAGTTACTTACTTGGAAATTACTCACTGGGAAATTACTGGGGATACGGATACTGAGGATAGTACCGGAGGGGAAAGCAAGGAGTAGAGGAGGACAAACAAAGACAGTAACTCTGAGAGCAAATCGCTCGGAAGGTAACGTCTTGAGAAGGAGAGTTACAAGGCGGCAGGTCACCGTTTGCCATTGACAAGAAAGAGGTGGTGGCGGGGTGAAGTGAAAAGCACTCTAATCTGTCACAAACACAGAGTTTTAAACTAATGTAGATAATTATCACGTAATTGAGTGTTTTCAGGAATGAATGACTGACCAGAAAGCGTGAGAATGCAGGTACTGCACTTTCTTCCTTCTCTGTCTTTTCTTCCTTGTTCTTGGAGGCTCCGATCTCTACGGTCATTTCCGAGCGCTTCTGCTGCTCCCGCTTGAAGAACGAGGAGGACGAGAGGAGTTCTGAGCGAGACGAAACGGAACGGGAGGGAGAGAGAACTGGAGCAAGGAGGATAGGAGATCGGAGCACAGGCGGATGGATCAGGCAGAGTTCTGATGGAAGTGGAGTAGAGGCATGTGTTTGAGCAGGTGGAATCAGGAACAGCAGGAGGAGGTGCCAGAATCTTTGGAGGAGTTTCAGATAATTAGAGATTGAGCGATCAGGACGAAGTGGAAGTAGACGGAGTAGAGAGTGGGAGTTACAGAGGCAGTGTAGACAGTCTGGTTCTTAGACAGGATGAAGGTTACAGCTTTACTCTTGTTGAGAGCCACTCCGGACGGTGGACCGGATCCTGTGGTTTTGGCAAATGCTTCTGATGTGAGTCATTTTGGATTCTTCCAGCGCAGTGCTGCAAAGGAGTTCATTCTATTCGTAGCGCGAACGATTGCCAATCGCACGCCCGGCGGACAACGGCAATCGGTACAACAAGATGGTTTGTCTCTTAATCTGTATGCTGCTGGCCATAGTGTTCCGTCTGCCGTCCTGCTTCTTAGGGTTGGGCATGGAGGAGTCCGACGAAGATACCTGCATGCAAAGATCTGGGCTGCACCCTTGAATTGAGATTTGAAAAGGTCGTGTCTTTCACACCTGTGCAGAGTATATGGTGCACTGCTACAACAGGGGTGGTTTATGTGGACTAGCATTTACAGACAAAGAATACCCCATGCGCAGTGCCTTCTCAGTTATAAATAAGGTGCAGTGAAACCATCAGCAGTTTGTATCGCAGTTTGTTTTAGTTGAAGTCTTTGCAATGCTTCCGTAGTAATGGAAATTCGAACTTGCGGGAGCTCGCGGATTGCGAGAAGAAGAAACATTTTTTTACCTCGGAAGTTTGGGTATAATTGTAATCTGTACTGCGGTCATATGCCGTAAATGGACTTCGGTCCTCTCAAATGATTGATTCGTGATCGACTCTGATGCTATCCTCGCTGTGTACCTGATAATTTGGGTTGTGGTCTGACCTTATTCCCTTTGCTTATTCCCTTTGCTGACGTATCTCGTGCGGGGCTGCAGGTCGTAGACGAATATCAGTCAAAGTTTGGAAACACGTGGTCAATGCGGACGGAGGATAACAGTGAACCTTGGCCGTACCTGACAGACGCTCTTCAAAAGTACCAGGTTAGTGAGAAATTATTTCAAAGCGCTTACTGGTCGTTAGTCAGATTAAGCTGTTCATGCACTGGCTTAATACTAGCGTTGTAATTCAGTTCAATCCTTCGGGTTAGATTTGTGTATACGTCAAGGTTCCAGCGACGAGGAGGACGCTTGTTTACTGTAGTGGTTCTGTCATGAAGGCCTTTTGCGCGTAGAGCTTTCACTCTGGTCGATCTGTGTGGTTTACAAGTTTCCTTTTGTTCTGTAGTTAAATGTCATGCTGGACTTTAGTAGCTGGGTTCCAGTTCGTGCTGGGTATATTTTAAAGTTATGGACCGTTTTATCGCTCGTGTGCAGAATCCGACAGAGGCTGACCAGCTCCTGAAAGTACAGAAAGATCTTGATGAGACCAAAGTCATTCTGGTAAGTGTGGCCGTAATAGCATGGTAGTCGAACTTCTTACCTACCTTTATTGCTTGTATCGAACTTTACAGAATGAACTCACTTCTTCTTCGGGCACATATGAGACGGTTAACATCTCGGAAACCGGGATCTTAGCTCGCCACCACTCTTTGTTGCAGAATCAGTGTTTGCAACCTAAACCGTCACATAGAAAACTACCTTATATGCTGCATGGAAATTCCACAAACAGCCAGTCAATCCTCGCTTCATCAATGCAGCTGCATGTACATCGCTTACCGACTTGTCTCTCTGGCTTTGTGACGCATACGAAGCACTCTCCGCTACAGTGGAGAAACTTTGGTCCTCTCTCCTAAAAACTATGATGTTCATGCTACTAACAGTTGGATCATAACTAGCCCAGCACAGGTAGTCAGACACTTAAACACCTTTAGCATTTCAACACCTTCAGAAATGCTCGGTTTAATCCGCTTAACATACACCGCTTAACATACAGTCCTACAATTTCTCTACTCTGTATACCAATATCGACATCTCCGACCTCAAACTGCGTTTAGAGGATTTAGTGCAGATGGTTTTCAATCACTACGAGGAGAAGAGAGAAACTTTGCCTCTACTCCACCGTTCCACCGTTCCACCGTTCCACCTTACACTCCAACTTTAGATGGTTGAAATCTCCTAAAGGAGATAAATAACATCGACGGTTTCAGCAGTAACCATTATAAACTTGTCACCGCTTCCGACCTAACCCTTTGACTCAGTTTCCTGCTTGATAATCTGTTTCTAACTTTTGGTTCTACACTGTATCAGCAAAAAGTAGGTATCCTCTTGGGGACTAACTGCGCAGTTTTTCTCGCCAGTTTCTACCTACACATATACGAGCGCAAGTTCGTGCAACGGCATCCTGACTACAGAAACTGACAATTTCTCTTATATTCCCTCTCCAAGGTTTGCAGATTCGTCGATGACATCCTTGTTATTGGCCCACCGAACTTCGATTCCTTCATGTACTTAGACCCTGATGCGTTGGGAGGGGGTATCTACCCTAAATCTTGCCAGTTAAACAAGTAGGGTTCTGGGCCTTCCTGCAATTATTTGGACATAGCTATATCACAGGACGACCATGGACTGCACACCTCTCTCTACGGCAATAGGGACCACCCCCCTTGTCACACCATTCATTTAGAACGTCTAACATCTCCATGCTCAGCAAAATTAGGTTCCATTAACACTGACACCTCGGTCCTAGGAGTCTATTTACACAGTCTAGCACCCTTCAGTTACATACAATTGTAACTCCACTTGGCAAGTTCGGGCACATTCGGCCCCTATTTGCTACTTACCATGTACTTGGCCCGCTTACTTGCGGGTTACCTCTATACTAGAGAGTGGTCCTTGATAGAATCTGCCATTCTCGACGTATGAATATTACTTGGCCGGGTTACTTGCGGGTTACCTCAGTACTAGAGAGTGGTCCTTGATAAAATCTGCCATTCTCGACGTATGAAAATATGTAACGACCAGAGGGTTGCCCATACACTCATATTTGAGCGGTGTAGGTCGATTGCAGTTTTGTGGTTCGTACATATTCCAAGATAGCTTGAGCCCTGTATAGACAACGGCCAGAGCTTTAAACTGTAAGAAAGCTCTGTGGTTTGTGTTTGGTAACCTCTTGTGTATGAAATACTTTGCAGCATAAAACCATCGAAGGTGTGCTTGCTCGAGGAGAGAAATTAGACACTTTGGTGGACAAAAGTACCGATCTTAGTGCCGCCTCTCAGGTACGTTAGCTTATCAAATTCGTTTGAAGATAGGTGTGCTCTGAGGTTCCGGACTACTAAATTACGATAGTAGCTCCTCAGACTCCTACAGCATTGCAGTGTTCTATCATTTCTTTACCTCAGAAGACCGGTGGCCCTGAGTTGATTAGTTTTGCCGTTTCTCGTTCCTTGTCCTTTTGGTTTCTCTCCTGTTCTAGAGACTACGAAATGTGATAATAATGGAAGGAATGGAAAGAATGGAAAATTTATCAAAGTGGGTACTTGTCCTTTCTTGACTTATGTTGTGCCCAAACTGGAGTTGCAGCTATTTTACAAGCAAGCAAAGAAGACAAACCAGTGTTGTTCTATATTGTGAGCCTGCAGAGGACAAGATGGATTTGTGGGATTAATGACTTTGAATTGGGGCTGCGAAGGTATGAGTCACGAATCAGCTCAAGCAGAAGGAACTTAAGATTCTTGATTCTTGTTGTATGGCGAAAAAACAAATTCTCCAAGTTTGGGCATACTTTTTGCACCATAAGAATCTGAGAGTAGTTACTACATTACATCCAATTCTTTACAAAGCGCTTTCATGAGCGTATGGATCTACTCTATTATCTTGGTGACAGTAGAAGAGATTCTGGTTAAGGATCATTGTACAGGACATACCTGCAACCGTTTGAACTATTTTCTCCTTATACTGAGAATAATCCAGTTGCTGTCCTGTCCGATGGTTGATGTTGAAATAGGTGTAAGAAGCAGTTAGCCAGTTTGAATTGGTAGATTGTTCCGGTTCGATTTGATGTGTCGAGCTCTAGACAAGCTGGTTAGTTGTTTGGATTTGACCTCTTAGCAGATATGGAAACTTTGTAATGTATTGTTCGGCTATTGGTTCACTGAATTCCGCTCACAACTCTTGACTAGTGAGCTGTGACCGATATGTAGTTTAACTGTCTGCATGCAGCAGCTTTTCTGCAAAGCATATGATTTGAGACCTTGGTCATGACACACGTGTTACTCGAAAATGAGATTGACGAAGGTCAGTCAGCAACAAGAGGAAGAAGTACTCCACATTGTTAGCATTGAACATTATGCCCCTCGTTGATTCAGCTGCGATGATGGTTCCTTTGTGTCTGAACGATCTGGTTCTTGACGGTTTACTTCTCTGCCAGGACAGTGCACAGTTACGCGTGGAGATTGTAAGATGTTCATTGGCAGGTAAGATGTCGGGGCAGATTTTTGTAGGCGTTAGCGTGGTGAGCTTTCGTGGAAAACACGAGGTTGAGTATTGGACGATAGCCGAACGTCGAAACGCACAAGTAAAGTTTCAACATAATCTTCGCATGAGTCTCCTAGAAAAAAATGCGGTAAAGCGCGAACCAACATCTAAAGTACAGTCCAAGGAAAGATTTGAAGGAAAAGGTCAGAAAGGACAGGTGGACCTGGACGAGGTTAGTCTGCCTGAGGGGTCCGTGTGGAAGTTGACTTCATGTAGTGCTAATTGCTTCTTCAGTCATCTCTTCACGCCTACGCATGGGAGGAGTGTGCTTAGGGAGAGGCAAGTAAGAAGAGACCCATTCTAAGAGGGACCCGTTTCTCAGCCACTTCCAAAGGTGTCCTTCAAGAACTACGACTCAAGGTGATAGCAGGCTTCTTTCTTTCACGCGTAAGCAGTCGGACTGCTTTCATGTGGGGGCAGATAAACCTGTTCCAGATGTATAGAACGGATGTGAGTGGTTCCTTACTACAGTTTTGGAAAGTCACTTTTACAGGTGACAAAATTGTGGAGTTTGGTATTTCCACCTACCGCCTTCTCTCAAAATAAACTGTTCGAGGAGTGGGACTATATCCGTACCATTTATATGTAACATATAGACGCTACATCATATTCTCTGATTGTTGCACCATGATCTTCTATGGTAACTCTAACTTTAACTGTCGTAGTATATATTTATTTTACTAGGATAATCAATTTTAGTGATTACATTTGTATCCGTTTCGATGGAAGTTATCAAGAAGTATAAGTTCAAGTATAACTCCTCCATAGTCAATGCTCTCTTTTCATGATCATCTGGCTTAAAGATTCTAATTTCATTCTCATGATAGAAAAATTTGTCTTAACATACGAATAAAATAAATTTATTTGTACTGTTCTATGTTATTGAAATCGTATACGAGAAGTCTATGAGCAGTAACGAATTGATATCAAACTTTTTTTATATCAATAGAAATAAAAAATAGATATTAATTTGATAATTATATTTGAGATAATGATAAAGATTTGATAATTATAACTTGGACCGTTATAGAGATAGATAAGTATAATTTAGATAGTTATATAATTTGATATTCATTTTTTAAGTATTTATTTATTTATCTTCTGATTACTGATAGTGTTCACATTTCTCTTAAATGATCTTGACTATGTACTTTGACAGGTCTACTCACTCGGGCGAAGTCTATAGTGGAATATATATTGAGAAATGAAATAATCTTGACTATGTACTTTGACCGGTCTACTCACTCAAGCGAAGTCAATAGTGGAATATATATTGACCATGAAATGAGATATAAAAAGATTGAATTTTATTTAAATATTTATTTTATTTTGCATAGCATCATCTTAGTTCGAACTAGGAGACTTTGGTAACAATCCACACGAAATGCTTTGTCATTTCCTTTATAAACCATGATTGTGACATGTGAATGATCTTCACACTTCGGATTCCGGATTTAACTTTGCAAGCTCGTATCACTGATGCTGGTCTCAATATGTAAATCATACTCTTCACTGCAATGTTATTAGAATTCACGATAGATTGCTACATCAAGTGGTTAGAGAAAACAATTGTTAGATTCAAAGAAATAATCATATCATGATTGTTAATTTCTAGAAGATAGAAATTATGGACAAGTTGATGTGAAGTATGTAAAGATGGATTACGAGAAGAACTAGATCTCAATCAAATGATGTATTTCATGTGAAAATAGTACGGTCAATATACCTCATCAGAATCTTTCCACTCCATATTCTGAATTGATTGACTTTCACAATCTTTTGAATTTTTTCAGTGTAGGGGAAAGTACATGAGGTCTGATAATACTCTCGATTTTTGATATAACGAATATTGTAGTAAAACATTTATGTGATGTTCTTTCCTAACATCTTATGTACGTTTCTAAATGGTAGGATAAGAGTATATTTGTAAAACACGTTAACTTGATACGGTAGATGTCTATGAGATTATGAACATGTTGAATGATAAATCGTGTCGGCATCATGGAGTAGAGAATATGTTATTTTTTATTCTTAAGACACACCACTAGCCAATTGATATCAAGAACATCTACTCAACTTTCTAATCATCATGTTGTACGTCAAGCATATTATTTTGTTGACAAATTGATATTGCTTTTGCTTGTACTTTTCAAAGTTGAATTTGATCTAAATTTGCTTCATCGGCTGCTTATCACTCTATTTTATCTTGAATTCAGTCCAGATGATGAGAATGAAATGTTTGTTGAAAAACTTATCTTTCTAGTTTGTGACAAGACCTTCATCTTTCAGTATATGATTGATACCTTGAGATATTTGCTTTGAGTATCAAATTACGATCATTATTTTCATGCTAGAGTTGTTCAACAGAAATATGTTCTAAGAGCTAAAGGCAATTGAAGCTCCAAATTTTCACTACTTGCATATATCGTTGTCTTGTTCTAGATCGAATAAGATGAAAAACGAGCATTTAGATACGACTTGTGCACAACTCACTACAAATGCAAATTAGACTTCATCACTAAAAAGAGTTTGTCGTGTAGGGTTGAATTTCTTTTTAGGTCATCACAAATAGAGCTACAAGGAAGACATTACAAACATTATTATATTTTTGGTTTACTATATATATGTATAATGGTTCGTGCATGTTCACTTTTTTTGATATTTAGTTGGTTCATACGTAGAGGGGCTATGTAAATTTTGTAGTATTTTCTAGAGTAGGTTGGATTGGATCAGTTTGTTGACAAAACTTGGATGAAGTGAGATCGAGTTAGAGACCAAGAAGTAGTTTAGAAATGGCAAAATCGAGCATTTGGAAGAAACTCAACAATAATCTGCAAACTCGTTTGTAATTACTTTCCAACTTTGAAACTCGACTATATCTGAGTTGGAGGTTAAAAACAAGTGGAGATAAGTCATTTGGAAGAGTTTGAGTGATAATATGCAAACACGTATTTTTAGTTTACAGCCAAGTTCGAGATTTGAAAAAGATTAGAACATTTTGAAACGCAATAAGTTTTCCTCTTGATCGATTTCGTTAAAAATAAATTTTAGTGGCTTTCAAATGAGAATAAAATTATTGGATTTGGGGTTATACGCATGTCTGAATTCTATTATGCTTGGAAGTAAATATAGGATATCACAGTAATCTCCAAGGACATGTTTCCAGTTTACTATACACTTTGGTAGTAAGAAAGAGAGAGCAACTTTTAGAAGGCATATATTTTTCTAGGGAAATCAATTTTGTATCGTTGGAGAGGTGTCTTCAAGATCTATCATCAGATGCATGAGCATCCGATGATAGATCGTGGAAGGATGGGTGGGAAAAAACTCAGCAATAATCTACTAAAGGATGTTTGTAGATTTCTATTCGTGATATTTACACTTTGAGTAGAGTTGGATATCTGAAAAGCGGTTGTCGAACTTGTATGGAAGTAAAGTGAAGAATCTTTGGGAGGAAGGTCTATTCAGGACGATATCAAAATCATCAGATAGCTCTTCTCATGGCAAAAGTATAAATTTGAGGTTGAGTGACAATATAGAAGTCAAGAACCCTAAAGGGTTCACTTATAAATCTTGGGTGACAAAGAAAACTATAAATGAATTAATTTTGTATTTAAAAGAATAAATATTTATTTTATTTCATTCCAGTTGCAAGTCTTGCACCGCCAAGGATCCGATGCCATCCTAGAGATAATTCACGTAACTCACGTATACGACACTGTCATAATGATTGAACAAATGTACAATAACAAATCTGTTTTATTCTTGATTCTTCAGTTAAAGATCAATGATGTTATTCCCATGGATGCTTATTTCATAGTGGAATCTTTGGTTAAGATATGCATACATATGACTGAATTTCAATTAATACAAGTAGTTTGTGTTCGGATCATTAAGATGGGTCTTTTAAGCAAATTTTGCGCTGATGCGATAAAAAGAAAAATCGCATTCTAATAAATAAATCAATGTTTCAATCTTCATAGTTTTTTGACAAAATCAAGAAATTACACACATGTTTATATCGATGGACAGAAGCATAACGCTTTTCAGTTATGTATGAAGGATTAACGATTTACATCAGCTTGAAAGATATAGTTTCGAAACTATAAAAAACTCTTTTATAAACATATATCAACAAATATGTGATGTAGGAGCTCCGTAACTTGCTAAGGGTGAATACGTGGCTTTCGAGAGACGTGATAGTATAGCGATATGGTAGTCTAATAGATTGAATACAAGGGAGACATGTGGTGGTGCAGAATCGTATTTTTATCTAAGATCTTGACTAATGATATTTTAATAAAGGTGAGCTATTAGCTGTTTAGAATGGACATAATTGAGAATATATCATAACTAGAATGACGTCTATTAAGAAGTTCTCATAACGAGCATGTCATATTTCCTTATGCATACAACTTCTAAACATTCTTGAGTTCTCTTAATAATAAATCTTGGTTATGTGTTTTGAACACTTAAATAAAACCTTGGCGTTGTATTTTGAACAGGACAATTGGATAATTCAATATAACATCAGTTAAATGATGTGTCAATGTCTTATAGTTGTGCATCTTCAACAGATAAAATTTTTTAATCACTAGTGGGGAGGGAGTCTATGTTTAACCCTTGGTACAATCTTTATCAACTCAATGCCGCAAGAAATCACATACTTAGTCTGCATAGTAAAGTCTGAGCATATAAAGATGAAGCAGTCTATGAGTACTACATGACTTCAACTTACTTCTTTTGGCCTCTACAGACTGCAATGGCATGCCTGCAAGCCATTGAAGCTGATTCTTCTCGCCTTCCCAGAGACCTCGACTAGAGTCTTGGGTCTTTTGATCTAGAAGAATGTTCGCACTGTGTAAGGTTCACAGCACTACTAGCTTTAAACCAAGTTAAACGATTGTTTGAGTGGTCGTTTGGATTCTGATCTGTACCCATGGGCATGGCATGTCGACCTAATCAAAGTATTTAGCTGAAATTGGCTGCTCTGCTTAGAATTGGTAGGAGACGCCAGCAATGATACATAGGATCATGAATGACGTTGTCCGTGTGCACGTCACACCAGAGGAATCAAGGTGTGATTTCACGTCACCCTTGACATCAATTTGCCGTTACATGCGGGTCAGTCCTTCATATCAGAGCAGCGAGGTCTTGGGTACGATATCTTGACACTCAAGTTTCCTCGATGCTCGTATACTCTAATTCACGCAAGCCTATGTCCTAAGAGTCTTTGTGTTCTCTACAATTTCTTCCCTACCTTGGTTGTCTTTAGTGCTTTTTGTGTCATCAAGTAGAACAGGGTGCAGGAGTAGTAAGTACAGCCGGCAGAGGAGAGAAAAAAAGATCGCGCGGATAATGGAAAGAAAGCGCGGGACATGTGGTAGGCCACCTTGTGCAAAAGCCACAGTAAGTATATTCGTCTTCTTACAACGCCAAGTATTTTATCCTCTTCTACCTTTTGCTCGAGACCAGTGTTCCAGAACCGGTCTCTTTATCTACAAGGGCTGTTGTATCGGCTTGGAAGACGGTGAATATGCAAGGAGATTAATTGACTTAACCATTGCGTTGGGAGGGGTTTAGTAATAAATTAAACTTTTAAATTATAATATATTTCGTTGAGATGATGATATATATAGTGATCTGCGGAAGTCTCATATCGTTTTACTTACAGATTTTTTTTTACATGTATTCAACAGTTGTCAGTAACAACTTGTCTCGTATCTTTCATCCAATCTTCTCTGTCGATCTTGTAATCATTATCTTTAGAACTATTAAATATATTATAGTATAATAAATCATGTCATTTGTCTGTACATTTGTTCTTTCTTGTAAGGATATCTATACACAGAGCATTCGTTAGAGTCTGAAATACAGTTAATAAAAATGTCAAACCTCTTATCATCTTGACTGCTCCAATCTCAACTCTGTATTTTATAAACGATTTTCACGTTTGTCTTCTTCCCCTCCTCGGCCGGATGTACATTTTGATTTAGATAAATTATATATATATTATCCAATTTGATTTGTTGTATTTTTATTTATTTCTAAATTACTCCTCCCTTCCTCTAAGGTTCATCTAATAAGATAAATACACTCAAAGACAAAATAGTATTTTCTCTTTATGGGATTCACAATCGAATGATAGCTATACATAATCTCTTTAAGGATAAGTTCAAACTAATTTAGATGTACAACAAATTATATTAGATGAATCATAATTTAAATGTAAAACTCTATTACATTAAACCCTATGTGCGATGTCGTGTTGTATATGCATTTACCATGTACAAATTTGTTGAAACGTCTATTTGTGCATATACACATCAACCACATCAAGATATGCTAAATAGGTGGATAGGGTAGTGTTTTGGACATACTTGTATACACACATGTACTTCATGCAGAAAGCAACGAGACACATGTTAGTGTATTATGTAAATAATCACACATTGACGTTTCTTGTAACTAGTAGTTTAGCTAAGTTGCATCATGTAGGTTGACCTCTTTGTCAAGGTTTTTATTTATGTTGACAAGTATTTTAAAGTTTTACATGACTTAGATGAGCTCTAAAATATTTATTATAGCCAAAGATGACTATGTAGGTCACTAGAAGACATAAACATAAATCTTTGATTTCTCTATGGTATGTTAATTTTAGTTAAAAATTGAAAATGACTCCCTGGGGTTCAGATCAATCTACCGGTCGCTACAAAGATGATATCAATCAGTTCATAGTATCATTGGAAATCTCTTTTTGCTGGCTTGCGCACTGAATCAAAAATCTGCCGATTTGAGATCAGGAGAACAGATATATGTCTGATTGAAGTTTAAGTAGTCAATTTCTGGATATTCGTATTCAAGTAGGCATAGATATCACATGTAGATTTGATTTGAGGGAGGTCGGAAAACTCTCGAGGAGCTGATAATTATCTACGCAACGATCATTAGATTTTGAGTTCAAAGTGAGTGAGATACGATCGATTGAAGTTAGAGAGTGTAAATTTGAGAGTGAGTGTTCAACAGACATAAAAGTTGCTGCTTAGCTGATCTGAGTGAGATCAAGGCAAGGTTGGAGAGATCTGGTCAAGTTGGTGATGGTGGTCCTATTTTTCATTCGATTTGGACTTGAAAAAGTCGGGAAACAACCAATTGAAGTTTTGGTGTATAACTTGTGAGTAAACAATGACACATTTGAGAATTCTGGAGTAGTTTTTGTGTTTTTCTGGATCAACTCGGTGTCAATTTTGTGTGAGTGTGCTTATTGAGTGTTTTCTGCTGTGGGTTCAAGTTTTTTGCTTATTTGAGAACCTTTGAGGTCAAGATATAGCTAGTTGAGATAACTATGACATCAAAATTTATACGTTTCATGCTAGTGTTGCACTTGGCTTGTAGTCTGCAATCTGTTTGTCAGAGAGAGTCCTAACTTTACAAAAGGACCATGTGAGTGCAGTCTATCATCTCACAAAGCTTTAAAGAGAGTGAGTAACCGTAAATATCTCTATCGAGTGTCAAAATTTGCTAGAAAAACTCTTAAGTCTATCCTTAGAGAGCACTAGTTGCAACAACCTCACGTCTGATCAAAGCCAAAAAGTTTCGCATTCTCTCAAGAGCCGTTCTCGTCTTACGATAACGGGTATAGAAAATAAAAACTCATGGTTACTCATGGTTAACAAAAAGATATTATATTATTTTAAAAAACATTGTATCTAATGTTTTTCATAGATTTTAGAATAATTGATATTAATCACATTGTGTAAACCTATGAATTTAATAGATTCTGTTCTTGCAAAAAGTATAAATGTTCAATTTCTTTTTCTTTTCTTTCTTCCCGCAGAATGAAATCCACCTGTTAACAAGTATATATAAAAGAGAACTGGGTTTTAAATCGAAAGTCTCTCTACCTAGAAACGGCAAAATCTCACTTCTTCTCCGCATTTTGTCTTGTTCTCACTTGAGTATCGACTGTTAGCTATGCAAATCCATAGCAAAAACTAAGCTTTACAATATCTTAAAAGAATTGTAGACTTGTAAGCTAATATCCTGCCCCACGGACTTGTACAAAAAAAGGGAAAAGGACAAGAATCGTAAAAAGACCTGCCGTTTCAAAGGGGATTGCACGCCAGCCAGGATGTTTAATTTTGAGATGTATTTGGGGGGGGGTGCACTGTAAAATTTAAAAAGTGAAGGAATGAATATGCGCGTGGTTGAAGACGTCAAATACTTAAACGACAAATATCTAAATTTAAAATGCTATATTTAAAAAATCTAATTTGAACATCTCACAGGAGAAAGAAACACATGGACTTCTGAAAAAGTCATAAACCCATACACACTGTGAACACACTTGGAACTATCCGAGTATAAGTGAATTCCTGTCGTGAATCAGTAGATCATTGAGGCTATAATTTAGAGCTAACCCTTCCCTAAGAAATGGGTTAGCTCTAAATTATACCCATGTACACTGTCTAAGTGTACATGGGTGAATATACAGCCTTATGCTAATTCTTTCTGTTTTCAAGAAGTGTATCTCTTTAGAAACTCGGTGGAAGATGAAACTCGATAGCAGACGTTGGAAGCTGCTAGGAAATAAATCTTTAACACGAAAGAATTCTATCCCTGTGAGTCGGGACTCCGTTTATGTCGCTTTTGGTCATCTTCCTCTTCAAGGGAGAGATATCTTATATGCATGGAGCCCCTTGTTACGGTACCTCTTGCTATACGTGTACATTGATGATATATATATCATCCTACTCTCCATGTATCATGCCTTTTTACAAAATTTATTTGAATAAATAAAATCCAAAACATCATCAAACAAACAACTATTATCCGTTAAATAAAGATGATATTATAAAAATCTTTTTTGTGTAAATCATTATTCATCTTAAGGATAGAAGCTTCAAGTTTACATGATTACGTGCAGGATAAAAGTGGTTAAAACAGGGATTTTCACCGTTCACGTGATGCTGAGTATAACTAGCACTGTCGTATTTGACTTGGAAAAGTTACATGCGCAAAAACATGTAGTCTTCCTTTCTCGGGAGCTTCCGTTGCCGGGACTCGAACCCGGGTCGCTCGGGTGAGAGCCGAGTATCCTAACCATCTAGACTACAACGGATGTTGTGTTGCGTTCAGGGCTGGCTCTACAACAAGTGTGACAAGAATTAGTCCTCCTTATCAGGACGTTCAAGGAAAGAAGCTTCAGGCATAATCTTATATCGACATCAACATTACTGCCATTATCTTATGGTTTCAGTCCAGACATCTATGTTAATAAGTCACCAAGATGGATATTTTGCAAAAAAAGATTGGAAAGAAGATAAATATGAATCACGGACGATAGTTCAGTTATGTTACTGATGGCTGTCTCCTGATAAGGATTAATATGCGTTATGGAAATATCATTCACGCATACGGAAAGCGTTTTTTCTCTCAGGAAAGAGGAGCAGATGAATAATAATATGTATGCAACATGAACTCCCGGGGAACTCTTGTCTGCTTGTGGTTATCATAAAATATATATGTGTTAATTGGAAAATTTATATTAAATATTAAAAGAGCCCAGAGACGTGAGAAGATCCTGAGATAACCCATAAGGAGGAAGATGGAAGACGCGCTTCTGAAAGTATAAGTCCAGTGGGCTGCAAGCAAAGTATCCAAGCTTTAGCGATGCATTCAGTTTATTGTTTAATGTTAGGTAATAAATTTAATTTTTGTATATTTATCTCCTCCATCTTTTGATGAAGGAGATGAATATGCATCCAAATTGCACTTCTAAACAAACAGAGAAAAAAAACAACGTTTAAACAAGAATATGCATGGTTGACGCATCCAAGAGAACACATGCACTTTTAAGTTTAATTTTAAGTTTAATAGAATCTTAAAGACTACAAAAGAAAAGAATCATAGACTGCCGAGACTCACTGATACTAAGTATCAAAGCGTGTTCTGGCTCTCACATAAGAGTATCGTGAGAGAATGATTATATCTGATTTAATTATGATTTAATTTATGTCAAAACTTGTTTTCAGTTTATTATTGACTTCTCCTATGTGAAGATGGAAAGGGTAAAATAAGCAACCTTCATGAGAAATGGCTATGGGTCTCTTATACTATAAAGCTAATTATAAAATTATAAATGATAAATGATGTTATCTGTCCCTTGGGTCTACGAGGACCATGATACTGTCAGTGTAAGTCCATCACAACGAGATCCGGACCAAAAACTTCATTAACAGTTTACAGCAGCATGCACCTTCAACATTGTTACAAAGGAAGCTTAGTGGAACGCTTGAAGATAAATGTGAGAGAAAACGTCGAGGAATATGAGACAAAGTCTGATCAGAGGTTCGAATTTAGTATGTGAGACTAACGTAGCGTGATCAATGACTACACCAACCAGACGCCTATGCAGTAACTTCTGTTTACCATTTACTGCGCAATAATATATTATTAGTATATTAGTTTATATTAAATTTTCCTAGTAAAATAAAGATTCACCTTGAATCGTCCTCAATATTTGTTACTTGACGTGTACAAATTTCCCTTCTATAGTTTACAACTTTATACTTGAGAGATAAAGGCATGTAATGTTCTGCTATAAATCTTAGGATAAGATACTTTTAACATCGATCGTGAATTATTTTGAACACATGATCTTGTTGGAGTCATGAATAATAAAATTTCAGTATTCTGATATATGTGATTGTATTCCATAAATCTTTTTATCTATCTAACAACAAACTAGAGAAACACGATCATATGTTAGGACTTACCGTTAGAATGTGGAACATCCATAACTCCTAGTGAAAAAATTAAGTATTATGTCGATGTACCCACCTGGGGTTAGCTTGACTATGGTTTGCAGTACGAGGGGTAGAGAGGCTTTTTCTTCTCTGCAAGCATTCAAAGTATATATATGAAAGTTTCAGCAATCATTTTCGCGATGCGTAAATTTTAGCTTTTTGTTACATTATATATGGTTTTGCTTTATTGTTGGTTTTGTATCTAACCTAACTCTATATCATAAACGAGCATTAGCTTGTTGGAAGCTCCATCCGTCAGTAGTCGGGGTCGTATGGGTTCTGAGTCTTCCTGTCAGGAGAGTTTAGTCCGTGCAAAGGCAACAACATTCAGCTGCAGAAAGTCTCACAGCGAAAAGAAAAGAAACTTAAAATAATTACGTTGTTAGCCTAATCACTTTTTACTTGACCGAAAGAAACTTTATATCATCATGGATATCTAAGATCATAGACAAGTCATACACTCCAGAGCATAGGCTCAATCTTTTTCATAAACTAGTTTCTTTTCGTGCACTCGTGTATATCCACCTCTTCCATCCGAAATTCATTTATATTCACTTTTTCTATCTTCGGACAGAAGAGAGAAATCTGATTTACCGGTTTTATTCACAGGTTAATTTATTATCAATTTTTTCCCAAGAAGGATTAATTAATAAATTAGTAAATATAATATATTAATGTATGTTTGGTTCTAGAACTCACATGTGTACTCTTGATATCGTGTCTACGTTTAGTCCAGATTTCTCGCATCTTTATCTCTCGTTGAGAGGAAATTGTTATGAAAATTTGTAATGTTTCATTTTGATTTAGTTTATAATCTATATAAAATACTCATATATTGTTGATAATGCAAAGAAAACATGACACCAAATAACATTAATTATTTTTCTGTTTACAAGTCAATTCCAGAATCCAGTCTCGCCGTAACCACAACCTATCCCGGTCAGATTTTTCTCCTATTCCTTTGCTGTTCCTCTTCCTTCCCTCTGCACAAAAGTTCATGTAACATGTATATTTATCACCTCTTTCATGCAAAGAGGTTTAATCTTTATCACCGGAAGAGTTAGATGATAAATTAAACTTATAATAAAATATATTTTTTGATAGAACAATAAGACGATCTTATGGTTCTTGAGCACGCTTCAACCTACATGGTTTATAGGTTTTTCCTGGAAGTTTCAACATGCACTATGTTTATAATATAGCATAGTGCATGTTGAAACTAATAGTGCATGTTTAGTTTCAACATGCACTAAAATACTCATTTTAAAATATATCGGATTTTAAAATTAATTTATATTTCTTGTTTACACCAAGTCTTAGACAATTACAACTAACACTTCATAAATAATTATTAATCTGACATTGATTAATAGATCAAGAAGTTAGATAAAATCTCACTGCACTTTCAGGTCCAATTGCATTACTAAATTTTGCTCTTTTCTCTACGTTTGTATTTTTAACTGAGACAAAATATTCATGTTGCATGCATATTTATTCGTTATGATATAACTTAACTTCCGGTACATAAGGGGTCTTGTTAACTAGTAAATCAGCCGTTATGAAACTATATACACTGATGAATTTGTTGAAAAGCCTAGAGACAAACAAAACAAGAAGACAAAATCTTTTGATTCTTCCAGCAGGTTAGAGGCAGAGAACAGTGTGGAATGGTGACGTGTACTAGATTATAAAATGATAAATTTTCTCATGTACTGATTCTAACTCATGACTGCACTTGTACTGGAAGTTGCGTTGGCCCGGAAGTGCATGGCACCCTTGCGTCAGCTCCTCCTCTCCTGTCTTTCTTGTAAGTCAAAGAAGACAGTTGCAACCTTTCAGACAAAATGCCCTCAACTTTTGTTAGGGTCTCTTCCGACTAGTTCCTTAGTTCGCTTATCAGACATTGTCAGATAGGTTCGGTAATAAGAATCGACTTCAGACTGTAGTTTCGTAAGTGTGCCAATAGTATATACGTCGGCATATAGCATCTCCACGATTTTTGGATGGAGGTACCTCAGAGCTAGCACTTCCGTGTATTTCACTTACACAAACTCTCGTTCGCGGACGGGTGGATAATTAAAAGACGCGTGAACTCTCTGTACCTTCGCGGGAGCGCGAGGGGTGCTAGCTGCAGTTCAGGACGTGAACTCTCTGCTGCCTTCGTGGGAGCGCGAGGGGTGCTAGCTGCAGTTCAGGAAAAAGACCGCGATACAGCAATTGCTTCAATTTCAAATTGCTGCGTTCGACGTGCAGTGAGCTGGTCGGAAGCGCAACGTTTTACGTGGCAGGTTGGATTCGTTTGAATGCAGTGTTGAACAGCTCCGACTAGTTCCCTCATGTTTACACCTTTGTTGCTACTACTTCCCACTACTTCTGTGTTCTACACATTTTTCTCCATCATCTTTATGACCGTTTCTTCCATACAGCTGAGTATACACTACGTAATCTCGATCCTCGTGTCCTTTCCATTCTGTGAAGTAGCTACATGGTTCCTTCGCCCAAAGCAGTTCCCTGCAGGATTGTGGATGCGTATGGTTCAAGTGGAAAAGCAACTGCTTAAGACACCGACGAACAGCAAAGTACGTACCATCGGCAAAGGATTTCAGAAGGATGAAAATAGCACCAGTGTACATGCGGAGAAATTAAACTCAGCTGTATCCTATCAAAGGTTCACTGCCAATTTGTCGTCGGAGATGGAAGCCACTGGTTACAGTTCTCGAAATGGTCGATCGAGAAACATTGCCGAAGTGTACAGCTCTGAATGCGCAAATTCAAGGAAACGAAACAAAGTCATATTCTGTGCACGATGCTGAATAACATGCAGGAAATATCAGCATATCTTTCTATTCTAGAATTCTCGTTTACATGTTTATGCGTTTACATGTTTAAGCACCCGCCTGCACGAAGGCTGAGAATTCGGCAAATTCGCTGGTCACCTCGAATGAGCCTTGTTTCGTTTATCCTTCGTCGCGATGAACTGCCAAGTGGAACTGACGTGAATCGACTGCCGCGACACGTGAGACAACTCTTTTTTTCGAAAATCACGAAGGTAAACAATATGTGATGAGAAGACTCCACTATCGCGACTGCAGTAGTTATCAGAAACTGCAGGACTGGGAGCTGTATCCTTCAGGTCTGGCGGGACTCATTAGGCGCGTTAAAGGGTGTAGTCGGAAGAGACCCTTAGAGTGAGCCAAAAGCAAGGCTACATTACCGTCTGAAAAAGCGCCGGAAGTTTCACCGTAAAGGAAAGATGATTGCATATGAGTCATACTGGCTGGGAAGATGACGAATAGCAAAGATAGGTCATTCCAACTTGACAGGAAAGTTGAGGAAACTTTCTGTCAAGTTGGCGAAAAACCTTTACATTAGAGGGTGTAAAAGTTAGAGCTTTTCTCGAATATTCTTGCCTCGTGACGGAAGTTATGAATTCGACCAAGAGTCCGAGAGGTTTTTTATTTATCTTTCAATCGTTTTGACCGTGAGTTTTCCTACAAAAACAAATAATTAATACTCAAGATAATCCTCTCCACTCGCAAAAATACTTATTATTATTACTGTTATTTAATAATTATATTTACTTTTTTACTTTCTATCGTTTAGAAATCTTTTTACTTAACTTTGGTACCCCTTTTAGATTCTGTTTTCCTATAATAACTTCCAAGATTCTTGGCAAGTTGCAGTTCTTGGCACTTCGGGTCCTTCTTTCCCTTGTAAGGCTTGATGGGTCTTTCTATCCGTTAGCTATTCATTGCGTCGCGTGTTCAGCATGGAATGTTCAGTTCATGCACTATGGCTACGGTAGTGGCTTGCGGACGCAATGAGGAGCCCCGGAATCTTGTTCGTTTTTATTCTTTATTCTTTTTCAGTTTAATCCTTTTTGAGGCGCCAGAGTCTAGTGGCGCAGCCTGAGCCCTTCGGGGTACAATACCCGTGCAGATATAACTTTGCGACAGCCTGGCGGCTAGCATCTCCCGACCAGATGCAACGACTACCGGACTTACCGGTACTTGATTTCTGCAGCGTAGTTCGGGCACATATCTTTCCCCACGGCCTTCTACCGTGAATTTCGTTTTCTCTGATCGGAAATCGTTGAAGTGTTATAAAAAATTAATTTTTTAAAGTTATTATAGAAAATTGAATTAATTCATAAATATTATATATTAATCAGTCCTTGAATAGTCAACTCATCTTAAAAAAATCCATAAGTGAAGAACGAGCTGCTGCGTTCTTGAGGGTATAAAACGAGCTGCTGCGTTCTTGAGGGTATAAGTCCGTAACAGTAATTATAAAATAACGACTTTAAATAATGTACACCTATGTGCACTGAAGTATACATGGATGAATATCCCGTAGTTCGGGCACTGACACTTCGTAAAATCATGCGGAGTCTGGAAAACTTTTTATCTCTTTTCCAGAATAAATAAATTTATAATCTGCATATTTTGTTACAAGAGTTTTACTACAAGTAGAAATATGGGTACAAGATTTGACGAATGAACCAAATGATAGACTATGTCGAAGTAAAATCATAATTTAATTTGGAGATATGGACAAACCTAAGAGTCCATACTTGAAAGTTATTCTTTTCACGGATGTTTTAATTCATGTCTTGGAAGTTTGAACGTTCCGTCTGTCAATGGCTCTAGACTTCTCCGTAACTCATTCTAAACCAGTTCAATCGGATTACGGCTACATATGAAAACTTGTTTCAGTTTTATTTTCGTTCTCTTTGCAATGGCTTGACTCGGATCTTCCGTTCGGAGCTCCATGCTTTTCTCCAAGTTTTCCAGGCTCTCGAGTTCTTCACAAGATTACAAGTGATGGTGCAAAATTATTATTCACGAAAGTAAAATTACTTTGTACACTGTTATATTGCATATTGATAGCAAGGCTTAGTCCCGATGTTCTTCCTCCCTTTTGAGCGTTGGTTGCTTGGTTCTTCGGGTCCTTCTTTCCTTTATAAGGCTTGATGAGGTCTTTCCATCCTTTGATTATTTACTGCGTTGTCGTGTCGTGGATCGGCTCTTACATGAAAATCAAATTTCGACTGTTATCGCTCCCAAGACACTCATGGGTCCCAACTTATGAACTTTTGGCACAACTTCGGATCTTCACTTTCATCGCATCAATGAGTAGAGCTCATTGTCAGCTTTCCATGGACACTTCCTATACTTCATTTGGACGCATAGTGGAGAAGTTACGAAGCTCAAAAGATGGATAAAACAAGCTAGGCTCCAGCTTATGAGCTTTTGGCACAACTTCGGATCTTCACTTTCATCGCATCAATGGATAGAGCTCTTTGTCAGCTTTCTATGAGCACTTCGTCTACTTCGTTTGGATGTCTAGTGGAGAAATTATGAGATTCGAAAAAAAGAAAATCAAGCTAGTTTACTTTTGATGACGGGGTATTTGTAGCTCCAGGCACTATACTAAGGACACAAGGGGCCTGCTTCCTAATAATATGAAAAACTATACCTACAGCGACTGACGTAAAGGGGTAGCTTAAGAAGCTAGCTTGCACTTGCGACCTGTCACGAACAGTTCAGGAGATTTGGAGGTCTAATGCAAGCACGCAAGGTGTCATTGGGTTCAGATCTGTGCAGGCTACGCATAGGCTAAGACGGTTCGTGAAGAGGCAGATCGAGGAGTGTGTTTTGGGAGAAATTGAGACGCAGAAAGAAGAAGAAGAAGTGAAGAAGAAGTTTTAGAAGAGTTGGAGTGCTTCAGTGATCTGTGGAGGAGAGTTGGACCGTTCGAGTCGTTCTAGAGTCCAAACTTGCTGTCCTTGGATCCATCGGGATCAGAACGTCGAGTTCTTCAGGAGATTGAAGACGATACGAAGTTTCATCGGGCGGTTTGGTAGTTCTGAGTGAAATTGGCTCACAAAGAAACATTTATGTCAGATTTTCATTTGTCTACAACTTGAAGTTGAGTTGTTCTTCGCGATTGATGAGCCAAGCTCTTCGTACTTGGTGCTTACATGATCAGGGAGTCTTCATCTACGCATAGGAGAAGACCGTACGTGGATTGAGTTTTTGGTTTGGATGTGGTGAGCGAGTTTGAGCAAGGAGTCGATTTACGTCAGTTTTTTGCGTCATGGGATCAAATTTCTTGCGTGGTTTTGCGAAGGGAACTCCAAACGGCTTGTTTGGAATCTCCTTGGGTTCATGATAGCTAGATCTACCTATAAGAGAAGATGAATATCAGATCAGATTATCCGTTTGGGCAGTTTGTGCGGTTTTAAGCTGCAAGGAGGAGTTTTTGAAGGTTCGGTCACTTGCGACCAAAAATCGACGATATCTCGGCTGTTGGGAGTCGGATCTAAAGGTTTCTTGGGCCAACAGAGTCAGAGAAGAAGATCTTATCGACATCTGAAGACCGTTTGGTGAAAGAAGAAAGTTCTCAGATAGACTTTTTTCGGCTTCGTTACGATTTTCACTTTATTTAGTTCGTTGGAGTTCTAGTTGGTTATGTACAGCTTGTGGTAGCTAGCTTTAGCTAAGAGCTTGTATGTGGACGTTGTTACTAGAAGCTTGTCGGAGTCTTAATTTCTCGTTTTCATCTTGTTTTCTCTTGTTTGGATTTTCTCTTCTTCTCCATCTTCTCACATCTTCCCATCTTCCCATCTTCTTCTAGTGAGCTTCCGAGACTTCTATTGAGCTTCTGTGAAGGTGAATGTCGTTGTAGTGCTGCAGGAAGACCGTTTTCGTAGACAAAAGCCTAGGAAGACTACAGGGGCATACACCATGTGATTGATCTAACCATGTTGGACATTGGAAGAGCAATGTGTGATAGACAGTGGTAATTTGACGTCTAAGAAGTAGGAGCAATCTTCTGGAGGTGTGAGAAGCCGAGTTGAACCCTCAGAAGCTGAGAATTACTTCGGGAAGACTATCGTGGGAAGATTGAAAGCCGTGATCTGGAAGTAGAAAGCGTCTTCCCGAGATTCTCTGTAGATATTTGTGTGATATTTTAGGTTGTAGTTGTTTGTTTAGGTCTAGAGCACCTTCTGAAGGATCTGGAAGCCGTGTGGTTTTGTGAGAAGATAGGATTTCTAGATAAAACCCGTGTGTTTGTGTGTTTGAACAGATGTTAGAACTTAGAGCAGCGATACTTGTGCAAATCCTCTGTGAGAACGATATCTTTTATGCTAAATGGGCTAAAAGAGAAATCATGCGACACTACAACTTGATAAGAAGAGTAGACAACATATAGAAGTGTAGACTAGAGTGTTTCAATGTACAAGAGTCTTGCGAGTAAGCCATATCTGATGTGTTTGAAGAGTTTTTTTTGCATATAGTCTCTTGTCAGTTGGTTGGATGATATGAGCAAGATGGCAGAGTAGTTGAGTGATATGGTGGTGATTTTGATTCACGTCCAAAAAGTATATGAGGACATTACTTCATACTTACAACTCTATTCTCATTTGATGCTAGAGAACGAATTAGGAGGACTTATGCTGAGGTGTACCCGTAGTACAAGTCTATGACAAGAAAAGTGAAACATGTGACGACTCAGTTACTGGTCAACTCGTGACAACAAATGGAGTTAGCAACTGCAGAACCTCTGTTATGGAGTCCGAGACAAATAGGACATAGATTCATTGAAGATACATTAAAGCAACTCCAGATAAGAGGGGGTGGTTTCTTGAATGAGACGGAGAAGAACATTTTCGAGGAGATGATCATTGGCCATGATAAAGCATTTGTTTTTTTGAGATTGGTTGTGTTGATCCTAAGGTGATAGCTCCAATGGTTATATTTACTATTCCTCATGTGCCTTGGGACTTGAAACTCGTTCCAATCTTTCGGGCTTTGCTTCCAAAGCTAATTGAACTTTTGAAGGAAAAAGTTCAAATGAGAATACTCCATCTATGGCTCCATACTCCAATCGATGATTCACCATCCATGAGAAATCTCGTGCTTTACATTTCATCCAAGTTCTACAATCTACGAACAATGTAACCATACAAAATGTTGGTGTACGTCCAGTTGTCGATGAAATGACCGAGGCTTTTGGTGGAAAGGCTATCTATTTCATTAGGGTGAGCATTGTAGTTTTCTAACTACAATGTAAACTTAGTCCCACGTCTAAGTCAAATCAAGTTTTGACCAGAAAGTGAGTTTCGAGAGACCCAGTAAGTAGGTGTAAGTACTTATAAGTCAGCAAGTCTTAAGTCTTATAAGTTAGAGTCTTAAGTAGAATGTTTATAAATTGTCAACTAGTTTTGTTTAAGGGTGGCCAAAGAGGTTAAGCTTCCCCGAGATTAGTTGGACTTTTCTACGTGGTCTAGTGACAACTTAAGCCTCAAGCCAAGAAGAGAATTATCGGTTAGCTACAGAATGCAATTCTGACGTCAAGGAGTTGACTATCCATTTTGAACTTGGTTTAATTTAAGAATTATTATTGATGAAGACATCAACCTCCAAAATGGAGGTGAATATCGTGACCCTCAATCTCAAGATCGAGCGCAGACGTGAATAACAGAACCCGCTGGTTGAGCTTTTGCTAGTATTTACATAAGATATCAACCCATACGTTGAAAGAGACGTTGATTGGAAAGTTCAGATCCATTCACTCGTCAAAATAAGATTTACACAGTCAGGTCTCAACTCTCTCTGTACATTACGATTGACAAGATCACCAGAGTACGAAAGTCTATCATCCTCTCCATGAATTCTTCTCCAAAGTAGACAGCAAACCATTGTCAGAAGTGATCACGATGAATGTAGTGAAGCTTGATATAGAACAGATTTTGAACATGAAAGATTTGGAATTCGGATCAATCCTCCATCCATAAATAAAAAGTTCCTCACCTTTCATGTAAGACACTAAGAAACACTCACAAAACTTACGCGGAATGTCCTCACGAACTCTCGACTCTCTATCTTGAATCCAAATTTGACAACAAGAGCTACTCACATGAATACCCATGGATCACTGAGCTGACTTGTCTCATTGTCATGCGATATCACATCCTAGATAACCATGAACATGACAACTAATACATCGTCAAGCGAGTTACATGAAAAGATTCATGGAATACAAAAATCAACACAATACAAGTTCTATGCTAAATTCACATATGAGTTGTGTTACAACACGATAGCATAATAACCTTGAGGTCCACACAAACAATCTCCTCTGCTGTGTAAGAAAATGACTTGCCATGACTTGCTCAGTCAGAAAATCACCCCCTCATATATGAAGTTCTCGCAATGTCTTTTTAGTAAACTGATGGTCTATCCTTGTATGATCTCGTAGAATGGGTTCAGTACCTACTAACTCCACCTCTTGTGTGTCAACATGTAGCTAAGTAGTCATAGGCTTCACATTTTTCAGATTTGTACTTTGTGTGTACTTCCATCTCTTGAGGAAGTGCACATCATCAACTTTCATCTTCTCATTCACTCATACTCTTCAGCCTTCAGTGAGGAAGGAACTGCATGTATGCAGTGATCTCTTCAAACACTCGTCGGAAGTGAATAAAGATCACCAACGTATGGTCTCCTTCTCTCAACAATCTGCTCATATTATTCAGCTAACTAACAAGCGACTGTACACACACAAACTTTTCAAATATGCCCGAAATTATCTCACCATCTTCTAGAACTCTAGTATTCAGTAGTTCTGACATTTGTCTCACCACTCATTTTTTGTATTTTCTTCTAGATCCTCAACTCGCACAATTTGACTCCAACCATCAAGGTCAAACCTCAACAAACCAGACTGTCATCTTTGTGCATTATATATATCTTTTGAACGTTAAGAAACTAATACATCAGATTTTAGTGTTCTTCTTAGTCGCTTGAATGAGATAACAACAGTAGGTTCCATATCGTCTTGCAAGAGAGAACCTGAAAAACTCCACCTCATCGCATTGAATAATCTCTCAAACTCTATCGATTCTTCTCATGCTTCGTACGCACATTCAAAAATTGAATTAAATGTCTATCATCAGAATTACGTATTCTAACATAGTGTGACATGTCTTTCATCACTTTCATCTTCATCCAAACTACCGATGTAAGATTGACAAA
Organism: Asterella californica; assembly: GCA_036924285.1. Lineage (NCBI taxonomy): Eukaryota > Viridiplantae > Streptophyta > Marchantiopsida > Marchantiales > Aytoniaceae > Asterella > Asterella californica. The sequence goes on along the minus strand of JAYKYS010000001.1, from coordinate 16,912,128 downwards.
GAATAATAGGGTACATAGCATATGATTGTACAAAGAAGTGTTGGTCTACCTCTACATCCCAATCTTTACACGCATGTTGGGACAAGCTCCAAACAACTCACCCTTTTGGTTGTTGGTTGCTCGTAGTACCCAATCATGGTGCATCTCAATTAACCACTTCCTTTTCTATAGACTTCTCGCAAGATGATATTGATTTCCGAACCATGATCAACAAGGGCAAGTTGTGGTGTCAATAGTTTGCAAGTTTTGGGATTTTTTTTAAATTTTTTAAGTAAACGTCGTGTACATATAATTAAATTAACCTTGTTACTTAAGTTTATTTCCTGCTTAGTGGGAAGATGAACTAAGACGGATTTTTGAGAAGAAGTCAGCTTCTTCTGAAGCCGGAAGACGTCTTCTGGAAGACAGAATCCATAAGATATACTGCAAAGTCTTCCAGGGAGGACCGTGATTATAACTACTAGAGACACCAATTTAGCACCAACTGGGTAAACCAGTAGGTGTTTGGTGGACCTGAAGGGCAGCCACCTAAGCAGTAGGTAGGGCTAGGACTGACAAAGCACTTACCTAAAATGTGGACAGTTGGGGAGTAGACAGAGAAATTACTAGATCATGAGGAGGCACGGAAGCGCCATATCTTTTTTCCTTCTTCCTTACTCGAATTCAAACACATCGAGGAAGACATCAGAGGTGCATGCAGAGAAATTTTAATGAGAGATTGTGAGGACGATTGTCTTCCAGCAGGAAGAGAGCTCGAAGTAAAAGCATGCAAGATTTCTCAAGGATCGCAAGAATTGAAAACCTCTAGAATCGAAGATTGGAGCTTCACGCTGTAGGCAACAGAGCTCAAAGTAAAATATTCAGACAGAGTCTTAGCAAGACGAAGTCGTTCGTGAGCATAATCAAAACACTCACACAATAATGCGCAGAAGACATTTGGAGATTGAGCAAAAGCGCAGCATATTCTGCTAGCGCAATTTTGAAGTTCTTCTCACTTCTTCCTCCTTCTCATCGTCTTATTGCCCTTCTGTTCCTATGTTTCCTTCTCCCTTGATTGATTGCAGGAAGCCTATCTATTCTCCCGTCTCTTTTGAAATTTCTCCTCAGTGGATTGTAGACGGAAGCGTTATCCAATTTCTGACAGCCTTCTTCTCAATCTCACTTCTCAAAATTGAATTTGATCTTCTTTCCTTGTCTAGAAACTCTTTACTCCTGTCCATCAATTTCTCTATCCTATTGTACTTCTGTCCTCGGAATCCATGGACAGAAGACTTGTTTGAAGGTCTAGACATCTCCAAAAGATGAATTTTGAATTCACATCAAGTAGTATGGATTGGATTGGAATTGAATTGTGAGAATCTTGATATGAACCCAGAGTGGAAATATGAGTTGGTAATTATTTTGAGAAATAGGAACTTGGGATTCAAGTCAGTGCATCTTAAGCTTATTGTCTTCACAAATCCACATATTCTTAGAGAGCTAGAAGACTGGAAGGGCTGGCAGAATGCGAAAAGATGTGAGGGTCCTCTACGAGTCTCTTCAGTCTGACCTATAGCAGCATGTGGACGGTGGACTGGTGGAGAAGAGAGTTCCATCTATCTGAATATGAGAACAGGGGTTACGAGCTAAAGAAGAGAAAAATTCCTCTGATCATTTCAAGGAAATGACATATACTCTGGAGTACTACCTGTCTCTTCCTAGAGGATAGACATGGAAGGAATGGTTGGAAGATGGAAGCCTACTAGGAGCCGAAGAGCGTCTTCTGGGGAAGCTTTACCTTCACCTTTTCTCCAAGGGAAAAGGTCAAAAGGTCCAATACCTAGGAGATCAGGATGTGGAATTCCTAGAAGCTGTTTGGACAAATGAGGTCGTCAATTGCGGCGTCTTTTTCCATGCTTATGTACACACCGAGTTAGCTTATTTTGGCACCCTAGCAAGAGGACATCTCACCCCCTTCTTTGTTACTTGTATGTGTCCAAAGGAGACTTGAAAGAGGCTCGGTTGGTCAAGTACGGGTCAGTGAGATAGGAAGGAGTCAAGAAGGAGACTTCATAGGAGGAAGGCCTGACATGTACTACGTCTTCCTCTCTAATTTCAGTGCCTAAGGGAGGACCAGACACCACCTCGAAGAAGATCATCAACCAGACAGATGATTATAACGACACAAAAGATACGTCATCATCGAGGAGGATGAGATCTAGGAGCGTTCCTAGGACAAGTACTTCTTATCTCACCATCCACTTCGGATCTGAGTCAAAACCTCAAGAAGACACCCCCGGCACTAGGACCACCAGGAAATCGGTTCGTACGATCCTAGAGAGTCTTTCTGAAGACTCTAGAAGATCAAAAGTGGGTAGATGTTCCGACTACGACAATTGACTTGTAGAGAAGGAGACAAAGCATCAAGAAGACAAGCAGCTTGTCTCTACTGTGAAGAGAGACCTCTCACCAAGGAAGACATTGCGAGTGGTGTCTTCTCGAGCACAAAAGGGGAGGACAACCATGGTGGAAGAGGTCGAGGCACCTCAAGAAGACAGAGAAACTTTTGCAGATCAGTATGTCAGCATGAACCTGGCTTCCGCACGGAGAAGACTGGAGGAGTTCAGTGCCTTCTTCAGCGCTGAGATCTAGCCAATCATGGAGATGATCGAGAAGCGGGCTAGGGCTCGGGAGAAGTCTCTTTAGCTTGGACTTGGTCTTCGGACTTTGATTCAGCATGAAGAAGCTCAGAAGCAAAGGATGGAAGCTCTGGAATCCAACCTCCATGGTATCGAGAAGATAGCCAATAAGTATAAAATGAAAGGTATTGTTGGTTTTGCTACTGTTGAAGTCGATGATGAGGACATTGAGGATCATGAAAGGAAGCCATCTATTGACAGTCACTTTAAGCAAGAAGACTGGGTCATGACTACTACTGAGATGCAAATATGACTTGGAGGTCTTGTTGAGCTTGTACTTGTGTAGTGTCTTAGGATTTCTCCTTTGCACCATTGTAGCATAAACGATTTTTTCCCCAAGAAGATTTACACTAGTTACACAGTTCTAAGTTCTAAGATCTGTTTGAACTCACAAAAATATTAGTTTTGGTCAGAAGTTTCTTCTAACTCACAAAACCACATGGCTTCCAGATCCTTCAAAAGATGCTCTCGATCATAACACACAACTACTACTTAAAATACAACACAAATATCCACTAAGAAGACAGAGAAGACGGTTACTACTCCTTGGTCAAGGCTTCCAATCTTCTCACGCTTCTAGAGACAAATCTCATCTTCTGGTAATGCAACTCGGCTTCTGACACCTTTAGAACATTGCCATTGCTTGATAGATGTCAATTACTACTCCACACAACAAATTGCTCTTATGAATACTAAATTGATTAGATCAATCACATGGTGTATGTCCTCTATAGCCTTCCCAGGCTTTTGCCTACTGAAACGGTATTCTAGCATCACTACAACGATACTCACATCCACTGATATTCACACAAAGCTTCTGTAACCAGATAAAAGATAGAATGAAGATGAGAAAATGAGAGAAGAGAAGGAGAAAGAGAAAATTAACAAATGAGGAAATGAAAGAAAAGAGAGAAATCAATCTCCCACATGCTTCTAGTCCGGGTCCTGACTAACAAGCCATCCATGCTTGTAGTAAATTGAGAGAGAAGATCAAATACCTACTTACAGATCCATTGTCTTCTTGTTAATGATGACATCTTCTATTGTGGTAAGAAGCAATCTGCCGGCTTCTGTGTACCTTAGGTCTTTCTTCTCAAGACAATCCTATAGTTAATTACCACCCACTGTCCCTTTGGTCAAATGAGTTTTTATAGAAGTTCAGACTTGTGCCGACATTCTCATCGACTTCCTACTTGATACTCAACCAAAATATTGCATATATGACTTCTAGCTTCTTCTGCCCTTGTTTCAACTACTCTGTCTCAAGGGACCAATCTCTCATGGACAGCCCGTTTGTGGATCGGAAGTGCTCCATTGGATGAGACAAACTTGGACACTATAAAGCTTCTAACAATCACCGCCACTCAAGAGGAAAACTTCTCATGCACAATTGGGTATGAATTCGAGGAAACTCAGTCCCCATAAGATATAGACAAAGCTTATGTAAGAAAAAAATGTCACTCAAATCTCTGAGAAGAAGTTACATTGGCTTCCGATAGCTACTCCTTCAGCTTCCTGTCACTACCTCGACACACCAGACTAAACAGAAACTACACGAGGATGTCATTCCTTGTCTACTCTGTATATTCCTGTCTATATCTCCACGCTCCTCTGTTGGGTGTGGATGTACAAATCTACTATGTGCGCATGTGTACTCTTGTGTGTGTCTAAAACTAAAAATCAATCTCGTCCTTATACAACTGCTTGACCATGTGCTGACCAACAGTCCAAAAAACTACCTCTAACCAAATGAAGAGATTCCTTCGAGCCACAACCACAGCCTAGAGGATGAAAGGACCCACTGTCAAATGACCACCTCCTCTTGGACTTCGGTTCCTCTCAATTTGGAAAATCTTTCCTATTCTTGCTGTAATTAACCCTACCACATGAATAATATCCTAAAAATACAAAAGAAGTTGCAAGGCTAAAAACATCTAACTCCGATTCTTTGAAAATCAGCGAGGTATAAACAACTTGGACCTACCTAATTTTCCTACCTGTTCTTGATCACCAGGTGTGACATCCATAGTGTATGCAGCTGCTTGTGTATCTAATTCGACTTTTGGTACCACGTGTTGCTCAGCTGGTATCTCTAAAGTGACTCAGGTGGCATCCGTCTCAATGGCAACCATGTGTTCTTTTGTAATTGACCCGGAAGACAGAAGATGATACTGGAAAGCCGTACCCAGCTTCATTTCGGGACTCTTCTGCAAGACCTGTTCGCTGTTTGGAGTTGGTGCGATCTCATGGAGGTTAGAGACGGTCATTACCTCCACTCTGAATACATGAGAAGCCGTCTCCTCTTCTTGTGTTCTAGAAGACGTCTTGGCTTCTGGAGCTTCTTCGCGTTGTCGTGTCGTGTATAGGTTCTTACATGAAAATCAAAAATTTATCTATTATCACTCCAAAGACACTCATGTGTAAAACAAGCTAGACCTCATCTTACGAGTTTTTGGCACAACTTCGGATCTTCACTTTCATCGCATCAATGGGTAGAGCTCGTTGTCAGCTTTCCGTGAGCACTTCTTCTACTTCATTTGGAAGCGTAGTGGAGAAGTTACGAGACTCGAAAGATGAGTAAAACAAGCTAGGTCCCAGCTTACGGACTTTTGGCACAACTTCGGTAGAGCTCTTTGTCAACTTTCTATGGGCACTTCCTCTACTTCGTTTGGATGCCTAGTGGAGAAGTTATGAGATTCAGAAGAAGAGAAAATCAAACTAGGCCCTAGTTTACTTGCTGATTGGGTATTTGCAGCTCCGGGCATTATACTAAGGAAAAAGACTTGCTTCCTAATAATCTGAAAAAACTGTACATCAGCGACCGATGTAAGAGGGCAGCTTAAGGGGCTAGCTTGCATCTACGACCTGTCAGCGAATGATTCAGGAGATTTGGAGGTTCAATGCAAGCACGCAAGGCGTCGTTGGGTTCAGATTTGTGCAAGCTACGCATTGGTTAAGACGGTTCGTGAAGAGGCAGATCGGGGAATGTGTACTGAGAGAAATTGAGACGTATGGAGAGGATTTGAGGAGCTTCAATAACATGTGAAGGAGAGTTGGACCGTTCGGATCGTTCTGGAGTCCAAACTTGTTGTCCTTAGATCCATCGAGATCAGAACGCCGAGTTCTTCAAGAAATTGAAGACAATACGAAGTTTCATCGGGCGGTTTGGGAGTTATGAGTGAAATTGGCTCGCAGGAAAGCGCTTGCGTCAGATTTTCATCGCCTGCGACCTGAAATTGGGTTGTTCTTCGCGATCAGTGAGCCAAGTTCTTCGTTTTTGGTGCCTACACAACCAGGGAGTCTTCATCTACGCATAGGAGAAGATCATACATGGAGTGGATTGGTTGTTTGGGTGTAGTGAGCAAGTTTCAGCCGAAGGGAGTCGATTGACATGATGACATGCGATCAAATTTCTTGCGTGGTTTTACAAAGAAAACTCCAAATGGCTTGTTTGGAGTCTTGTTGGGTTCATGATAGCTAGATCTACCTACCAGTGAAGACGGATATCAGTTCAGATGATCCATTTGGATGGTGTGCATGGTTTTAATCCGCAAGGAGGAGTTTTTGAAAGTTCGATCACCTGCGATCGAAAATCAGCAATATCTCGGCTGTCGGGAGTCAGATCAGATAGTTCTTGAGGCCAACAGAGTCAAGGAAGAAGACTCTATTGATATCTGAAGATCGTTTGATGAAAAGAGAGAGTTCTCAGATAGATCTTTTTCGATTCCTTCGCTACAATTTTTATCCTTTGGAGTTCGTTAGAGATCTAGTTGGCTATGTACAACTTGTGGTAGCTAGCATTAGCTAAAGGCTTGTATGTGGATGTTGTTTGGACTCAGGTTTGAATCGTGTGATGCTGGTGCAACTCTTTTTGTTAGCAAAGGGATGTTTCTCTTGCTTTGAGCTACGCTACCTGGTTTTGGATCTGGGTTGAGATTCATGAGCTCGTTTTAGAGGTTTTTGAAGCAGACTACATATCGCTCTGGTCTGTTTCTAAGTTTTGTGTTCTTAGGTTGAAAGAACCGGTAGTGTATATGCGTTGAGAGTTGATATATATGACGACGTTCGTTTTCGTGCTTGTTTTTCTCTTTCTTGTCTATGTTCAGCACATTACATCTCCACAGCCAGGAACCTCGTATTTTCCTGGACAACCTTCATGCAAAATCTGACACGACAACAGTGGTGAACTCTACATGAAGGTCCAAGGTGGAGATTTCTGTGTTGAAACTTAAAAGATGAGATCAACAATCATGAACGAGGATGAGATGGATACGGTTGTTCAGGAGGATGCTGTAGATCTGGGATGATGGATATATAGATAGTTTGAGATTATGGAAGGATGGGAGGATGGGACGAGCCATGACTATGGACGGGATGGATGGACCAGAGGGGATACCAGGGGTGTAGTTGGATGCAGCAACTGCACAAATGTTTCAAACTTTCACTTTGTTTTTGCGACAAGAGCAAGAGCACCAACAAAAAGAGGCTTCGGGGAGGAAAGCGCTTCGAAGAATGATCGACAAGCTTGATCTATTTGATAAGGGAGACATCTCAAAGTACTTGAGATGTTACAGGACGGAGATGGATTTGGATCAGATATCAGAGAGAGAGATGATCGAGGCATCCGAACTCGCTACGGTGCTTGAGCTAAGAGAGCATGTGAAGGGTCTAACAAAGCATTTTGAGAGAAACTGGGACACATTTTCACATGCACTGATGGAGAAATATTTCTTGAGAAACTCAGATCGAGTAACCAAGAAATCATTTTTGGGATGGACAACCAACCCAACAAGAGTTTACAGCCTACAGAGTTGTTAAAAGAGTTCGAGAGATAATTATCTCAACTATCACGGGTGGACAAGCTAACCTTACTACAAGACAGAGTTGTTTCTTCAAGCTGCTGATGAACCATGGCAAGAGCGGTTGGAGCTACTTCTGGAGGATGGATTGGAAGAAGAATGGTTGACAAGGAATTGGGAGGTTGTGCATGAAGCGGTTGAGCTTCTTGTCTGGAGATATACAAGGGAAAAGGTTACAAGGGTGACACCTCTATCACTGACTACCACACCAGTTCGGGTAGTATCTGAGGTTCAACCTCCAGTTGAGATTGTAGAGGAGAAAGATCCAACCATCAAGGACCTACAACAAAAGATGCAAGATCTACAAGCTAAGGTTACTATGTTGGAGGATAAGGGATTGTCGATCAAGTCGATGCTTGTATTCACACCAGCTTGGGTACATCAGTGTGTGTGGTGTGATGATACTGATCATCAGTGAGAAGATTGCATAGACTTTGCAGAGTCTTTGCAACGAGAGGTTATTTCTTGGGAGGATGAAAATGTTAGGTTCAGAAGTACAGGTACTCTCCTTCAAGCCAACGTTAGTAAAGGAAGGATGAAGAAGTTTGTGGATGATTACTTTGCGACACATGCAGTTGTAGCTATCGAAGCTACAAGTTATGGTGCTAGGGTGGAGGAGATTGAGCATGATCTCCATATGGATGATTTGGATGAGCACGTGGATCCAAGTGAGCTCAAGTTGGATACTACATCCATGATGCAGAGCGAGAAAAAGAGACAAGAAGAGATTTCTTTTGAGAAGCAAGTTCGGGAGGATAAAGTTCAACAAGAAACTATTCTTTTTGAACTGACAATGGAGACAATCCTTCACAATCGGAGGAGATGGTTGGAGAGCGGACAACGGACATGGTTGATCTGGTTGCAGACATACAACAACCAAATATTGGTATAGTGATGGATGTGAAGGGAGGTTGGGAGGAGCGCATTCAAGATGTCAAGATTGGATTCATTTCACGGGAGGTCTTGAGTGCGATTACAAGAGAAGTCCATGATGTCATCATTGACATCATCAAGGACGGACATGCTCAAGGAGAAGGAGAGTGGACAGATGCTCTCGAGGCTACGAGTATAAGATGATGGTAAGGATGGCTTACAGGAGAGAAGTCATTGCTGATCTGATTAGGGTTGGGAGGATGATGCTTGGGAGGTTGTAAAAGTTTTCAGAAGAAGGTTGAGAGAATGATGCTTGGGAGGTTGTAAGGATTTTTAGAAGAAGAGATCAAGGAGGATGATGGTTGAGGAGGATACTGTATACAGCGAGACAATGATGATTGCAAATTTTACTTGCAGAGTGTGGTTCTTTTTTTTAGTATAGAAAAAAAAAGAGATAGATATGTATGATCGCATGTACAAGCTTGAGGTTGAAGATTACAATCAGGATATGTGGTGATGATTGGGATGACGGGTGATGTCTACTACGACACTTGGGTCACAAACCTCGACGGTGGAGTTCAACTAAGTGAATGGAAGGAGTTTCTATGGTATGATGATTTACTCCTTCTATGTCTTTGGACGCATACTGAAAGATGTGTAGATTTAGATGGGTGATTGGATGGGAGGTTGAAGAAAAAAATTAATGAACATGGATCTAGTGAAGATCATGATAGGATAGCAACTACAAGATGACAATCAAGTCGTAACCTTGAGGATGAGGTTGATTGAGATGAGAAGGAGGACGACAAGACGAGATGCGTGCCTGTCACTCCTTGGTTGATATCTCTGGTGCATACCGGAGGATGCACATGTTTGGAGGGGGTGGATGTCGTGTCGTGGACCGACTCTTACGTGAAAATCGAATTTTGACTGTTATCATTGCAAAGACACTCATGGGTAAAACAAGCTAGACCTCAGCTTACGGACTTTTGGCACAACTTTGGATCTTCACTTTCATCGCATCAATGGATAAAGCTCCTTGTCAATTTTCCATGGGCACTTTGTCTACTTCATTTGGACGCCTAGTGGAGAAGTTACGAGACTCGAAAGATGGGTAAAACAAGCTAAGCCCCAACTTACAGGCTTTTGGCACAACTTCGAATCTTCACTTTCATCACATCAATGGGTAGAGCTCTTTTTCAACTTTCCATGGGCACTTCGTCTACTTCGTTTGGATGCCTAGTGGAGAAGTTATGAGATTCAGAAGAAGAGAAAATCAAGCTAAGTCCTAGTTTACTTTTGCTGACTAGGTATTTGTAGCTCCAAGCACTATACTAAAGGCGCAAGGGACCTGCTTCTTAATAATCTGAAAAAATTGTACGTATAGCGATTGACGTAAGGGGGCAGCTTAAGGGGTTAGCTTGCATCTGCGATCTGTCATCGAACGGTTCACGAGATTTAGAGGTCCAATGCAAGCGCGCAAGACGTCGGGTTCAAATCTGTATAAGCTACGCATTGGTTAAGACGGTTCGTAAAGAGACGGATCGGAGAATGTGTACTAAGAGAAATTGAGACGCATGGAGAGGATTTGAGGAGCTTCAATAACCTGTGAAGGAGAGTTGGACCGTTCGGATCATTCCGGAGTCAAAACTTGTTGTCCTTGGATCCATCGGGATCAGAACGCCGAGTTCTTCAAGAAATTGAAGACGATACGAAGTTTCATCAGACGATTTGAGAGTTATGAGTGAAATTGGTTCGTAGGAAAGCGCTTGCGTCAGATTTTTCATAGCATGTAAACTGAAATTAGGTTCTTTGTCGCGATCGATGAGTCAAGTTCTTCGTCTTAGTGCCTAAACGATCAAGGAGTCTTCATCTATGCATAAGAAAAGACCATTTGTGGATTGGATTGGTGGTTTGGGTGTGATGAGCAAGTTTTAGTCGAAGGGAGTCGATTTAATTCAGTTTTTGATGACCTGCAATCAAATTTCTTGCGTGGTTTTGCAAAGAGAACTCCAAACAGTTTGTTTAGAGTCTTGTTGGGTTCATGATAGCTAGATCTACCTACCAATGAAGACGGATATCAGTTCAAACAATCTGTTTGGATGATGTGCGTGGTTTTAAGCTACAAGGAGGAGTTTTTGAAGGTTCGATCACCTCCGACCAAAAATCGGCAATATCTCGACTGTCGAGAGACATATTTGATAGTTCTTGAGACCAACGGGGTCAAGGAAAAAGACCCTATCGATATCTGAAGATCATTTGACGAAAAGAGAAAGTTCTCATCTAGACCTTTTTTGGTTCTTTCGCTACGGTTTTTGTCCTTTGGACTTCGTTAGAGATCTGGTTGGCTATGTACAACTTGTGGTAGCTAGCATTAGCTAAAGGTTTGTACGTGGATGTTGTTTGGACTCAAGTTTGAATCGTGTGATGCTGGTGCAGCTCTTTTTGTTAACAAAGAGATGTTTCTCTTGCTTTGAGCTAAGCTTCGGTGATTTTGGGTCTGGGTTGAGATTCAGGGGCTCGTTTTAGAGGTTTTTGAAGTAGACTACAAACCGCTGTCGTAGCGAGAGCCTTTCTTCTGAGTAAGGCGTACCTTCTGGTTGTGGCTAGCGATCGATGCACAACAGAGCGACTAGTATCCCGTAGATTTCTCTCTGGCTTCCTCGATATCTGAGCACTTTCTTTCTCTCAATAAAGGGTCAAGATAACCACACGAAAACGTTGGATGATCATGGACACAAAAAATGGAATATGCGATGACATGATCTCTCAGTAGTATTCCTCTTCGAAGTTTCTCAGTACTAGGGCTTCGTACATGGCTTTGGGTCGACAGATGTGTCTTATCTCGCACTCAGTGTTAAAGTTTACAAGAGGGAGTTGATTTAGATCCATCCTTCGTTAGATGAGGATAAAGACGGTAAGATCCCATTCTTGGCCGTACCTGACAACAAGTAAGATCACAGGGACAGGCGGGAGCATGACTTGCACGGTAAAGTTATGCTCGAAGGATCCTATCAGAAACTGTTGGAAATGAACTCGTTCCATGTACATCAGTTTAATCTAGAAAGGGTTTCGGAAAGGAAATCTGGGTGGTAAGTAGAGTCCTTTGTCTATCTCTCACAACATTTGCACTCCAACTACAAAGGTATCTGGATTCATAGAACGCCGATACAATCTCATAGGATCACTCCGATCTCTCCACGAACAATCTCTTGAATCTTCTCAAGGTCGAATGTCCACACACAGGTCACTCTCCTTTGCTTAAAAGTTTCGAACCCAAAACAAGGATAGGTGCAAGCTCCCTAACCGAGCAATCCAAGCCACACGGGCCGATGAGGTGACACACATGCACATCGCATGTTTGGTGCCGTCATACTCATCCACGTGTAGGTCGTCTGGGTGGAAGGTTCAATGCATGCATCGTAACATATTCCAATACTAGAGACTAGGCTAGACAGGTCGTCGACTTTACAGATCAAAGATCGCACTTTGCCACGTTGAGTGCGAACTTGACAACCACATGACGTGGTTACAATGTAGATCGCTAAAGTCTTATCTATGCCTAGAATACTCTCCAAAGAAATACAAACGTCACACTGGATGCTTTTCTGCAAGCTGCCGCTAACAAGACTCGAGACCTGGAGTAGATACCGTTGCCGATACAACTCGACAGAAAAAAACAGCAAACTTTCACACATGATAAGTACAGATCTACAGCTCAGTCTCCTCTCAAACTTGTCACGTAGGTAGGATACTAAAATCTCTACTTACATGTCAAATTTCAGGAAGATCTGACGGCTAGATCTCCTCCCACAATTAACACAAATTCTCAGAAACTAACACGCACTTCCAATCTCAGAATCAGGACAGAAGCTTCTTCGTCTAAATGAACTGTCCACTTCCACTCAAACTTCCTGTGCTATCAATTCAGAAGGTAAACTCACTACTCGGGAAATTTGAGCCGATTTGACCGTTCGGATCATCCTCCATAAATCTGCAAACTTGTTGCTCCAGATTGAAAGCTTTCTGCACCCTGTCGCCTTCAAATCTCAATCCGCAGAACATACGGTGGTGAAATTTGGAGTCAGAGCTTCAGCAACTGACAGATTACAAGCTCATGAAATTTGGTCTCAATCTGACGGCTCAATCACTCAAACTCCTTAATCTTACAATCGGAAGAGAAAAGTATGTACTCTCATCACTCTATGAACTTCAAATGGCCATAACGTATGCCCTGAACCTCCAAATCGAGTGAAATTTGGGCTCAGGTTGCTCCTCCCGTCGAGAGCTCTCTGCCTATGCCCTCCGATCTCCAAAATCCCTCGTCAAAGTGTCCCGATCCTCCCAGAGCGCACACTTAGATAGATGACAAGCTATCTTTATTTTTTGGTGGACCAATGGGAAGTTAAAGGACTCAACCTTGTCCTTTTCTACTCCATGGAGACCCCCATCAGATAATAGAGCATTCTAAGCTCATAAGAGCAAAGTTTTAGATCCCATTACACCACAACTTCTACAACTGTGTGCAAAACGCACTTATACGCGTAATTTACATACCAACTGATCCCACAACAGGACACCGCTCTGGTCTGTTTCTTAGTTTTGTGTTCTTAGGTTGAAAGAATCGGTAGTGTATATAAGTTGAGAGTTGATATATATAGCGACGTTCATTTTAGTGCTTGTTTCTCTCTTTCTTGTCTTTGTTCAGCACACTACATCTTCACAGCCAGGAACCTCGCGTTTTCTTAGACAACTTTCACGCAAAATCCGACACGACAGCGTGTCTTCTCCAATTCCAATGTTGTTAGCGTCAGGTAAACAGCTAGGTCGAACTTCTCCTTATCTGGATCCTCAACATGGGAAGGTCATAAGGCACCTGAAGACATAGTTGTAGAGATGAGAATTGAAGGAAGACCGTAGAGTGTCTTCAGATCCTCAATCTGGCGATCCAAGTAACGGAACATGATGTCCTTACATTCTACCAAGATGTCCTTGGAGGCATCATCCTAAGTTCGAGCCAAGGTTAGAAGCCTCCTCCTTGCTATGAAGTTGAACTTCTCCTGAGGCTTCCTTCATCTGTGCCATGATCTCCTTGATTTGATGTTTTGCTTCCACCTGCTGCTTCTTCTCTTCGGCGGCCTTAGCTTCTGCAGCTTCTCGATGGGCATTCCAAGTCTTCTTCTCGTCCACTAGATCAGTCAATTTGTCCATGGTCCTCAAGCCTTCCTGCTCCTTTTGCTGAAGTTGCACGTGCAACTCTTGATTGGTCTTCTTGAGCCATCTCCTTAACAGAAGCATATTAATGCAACATGTTCAACCTCCTGAGCAAACACCTTAATCAGCTTCTCCTCACCTGCATCTTTCATCATCTCGATCAATTGACTTTCTATATATTTAGACATCACTGACCTCTTCTTCTTCATGATGTTCATGAAATTTCCTCTTAGCGATGTCAAGTACTTCACGAAGTGTAAATTTGACCCCTGTGTCCAAGATGCACTGCTCCAAAATGCTTCTCGAGTCTCGAGTCTACAGATACCTCGATGTCTGCTGGAGCTTTTTCTTTCTCTTGGGACGTGAACTTCTTCTTACGCCCTTTTCTGTTCAGACCCACGTACACCTTCCATCGGTTCTGGTACAAACGAAAGAGCCTTAGAAGTGGACGAGACATCTGCTGAGAATGGAGGTCTATCATCCGGCTTAGACCTCAGCTCTAGTCTAATAGGTTATGTCTCCGCTGCTCTCCTTCTAGTAACTCTACGGCAATCACCAATCTCATCTTGAACTGCTGTCTCCAGATCAGTAGCATCCCTCTGTCTCTTCTCTTCTACTAGAGCATCTTGCTAACCATCACACTTATCGATATTCAATAAGACGTGAATAGAGACTCCATCCACAAGATCACTCCATCTTGTAACTTTATGAATAGACTCAACTCTTCTTCGCATGACCTTAAGAAGTACATTCTCAATCCGATCAAGCAAAGTAGGACTAGCATATGCTTTAACATGTCCAGCAGAAAACATCGTGTTCTATCGACTGAACGATCGTCGTCACCGCTGCAGCATCAACATGTACTAGAAGTTAAATCTTCATACCTCTTCTTCCAAATTGAGTGTTCGATGACTCTCTAGTAGCAATGAGGTGTAGTCTGTTATTCTGATAATGGACCACGCTCTCTCGCAAGAGAATTGTCAGATCTAGACACTCATCTCTTAGATGGTCAAGATTATCGCACGAGATGCACCTACAGAGAGGAACACTAAATGGACACTCTGTCATTGATGCAAGCTTTCTGTGCAAACCAGTTAACTCAACTCTTACGTCACACATCTACTATATCACGCATCGATCTGGTTTTGTTGCTCTGCAGACCGTTGTCTAAGTGTCGTCTATGCAGCAAGAAATACAAGAGCAAGAGCAACTGGTACTGCATGTGTCATTGCATGTGCAATAAGAGCCGGAGGTTGCATCATTAAAGGAGCAACAACAAGGACAACTGGTGCAAATGGATGGCCTCCCACTGCTATTCGTCCTCGTCGTTGCTTCGTAAGAACTGTAACTGCATCTTCCAGCCTTCCTCAGTCCACTGTAACATTTCTTTATGCATCAATCTGCCAACATAAAGCATAGTCTATATGTTGTTGCATCGTCAGTAGCATGCAAGAATAACTCAATTCTCCTAGCATCCATACTCATCCTCTCAAGTGTAGAGAGTTGTTTGTATCATCTATCAAACTCTTTGTTCAGCTCGTTCATTCCAATCATACGTTTGGGTTGTTGTTCAACCCAATCGAGAAAAGTCGTTCATGTAACTCTTTCAAAATCGTTCTTTAAAAACTCCTCCTTAAGAGCACGCTCAAAACTAGTCCAACCTCCTAGTTACTTCTTTCACTTGATCTCTCATCTCTGGGATCACAGCCATCTCGAAACTTACAAACATCTCAACAATTGTGACTCTAACAAGCTCCATCTCTCCTCTGTATTCGCTTAGAAATATCTTTACCTTCAAATCGACCTCACCGATTCACAACTTGAAGAGCCTTTGTGGATTTAAGCTCCATCGCACCAACAACCGGATGATGTTAGACTTGGACCGTAAGCGTCTTGAGAATTTCAGTGATATCCATGTCCAGTGTCATCTTTCTCCTGAAGTAGAAGCTATCGTAGATGATAAGTAGGACTTGTACCAGCAAGGCGCACTAATAGTTGCTCAATCCATATCTTCTTTGCGTCGTAAATCATCCCAACAAGATCAATCACCCCAAGTCTCTCAGTAGAAACACCAAATATTATGTCGAACGAGAGTTTTCTTGAGAGTTTTCTTGAGTGAGACGAGCCCTCTAGCTGCAAAGCAATCTATGTGTCGAGATACATATGTGATCGATGGATCGGTGCTAACACAACTCTCCCAGTATCAATTTCAATCACAAATCAAAAGCGAACGCTAAAATCAAACAGTTTGATACACAACCAGGATACAAGTCACATGAGTGTAATCACTCTCTCTCATACAAAATTTTAGAAGTCTCATTCCTTCGATAAGGATCACTTAGTATCGTCTCTCAAATACATTAATTTTCTCAATTTCCTTCTTTTTTAGTATTCCCTCTCTCAATAGTATATGTATCTTCTCCAGAATGCTCTCTGATCTCTCACAACTTCTCTTGTCGACTCTATTTGGAATGAGCCTCCTAAACCTCTTTTACTCCCTTGGCTGCGAGGTACATCAAATGAAGTAACCACCAATATAACAACAAATGAAAACTAAAAATAAAAACAAATGTAAACTATATGCTGATGTGTTCTATGACCTTAGTAGGCGAGCAGCTCACCTAGGTGCAGACATTTTTGGACGAGTAGCTAAATTAAGTTATAAGAGACAGTATGACCTTGGTAGATGAGTAGCTCGCATAGCGCGAAGAAAAAAATAAAAAATAAAACCAAAATTTTGTGAGTTTACAACCTCCACTATGCACAATGCTTACCAGCTGCTGTTGGAGTCATGGTCATATAGTCACTTTATTTCGAGAACTTTAGAATGTAAGATCATGAAACCAACAGCATAAGGAAGCGTCGTCTATACAAGTTATGTTTAGGAGTTCTAATCATATAAAATGATTTTATTTCGAGAACTTTAGAATGTAAAATCATAGAACCAACAACATAAGGAAGCGTTGTCCTGTTGTGGGACCAGTTAGTATGTAAAATACGCGTATAAGTGCGTTTTGCACACAATTGTAGAAGTTGTGGTGTAATGGGATCTAAAACATTGCTCTTATGAGCTTAGAATGCTCTATTATCGGTTGGGGGTCTCCATGGGGCAGAAGAGGACAAGGTTGAGTCCTTTAACTTCCCATTGGTCCACCCAAAAGTGAAGATAACTTGTCATCTACCTAAGTGTGCGCTCTGGGAGGTTCGGGGCACTTTGACGAGGAATTTGGAAGATCAGAGGGCATGGGCGGAGAGCTCTCGACGGGAGGGGCAATCTGACCACAAATTTCACTCGATTTGGAGGTCCATGGCATACGTTATGGCGATTTGAAGTTCATAGAGTGATGAGAGTACATAGCTTTCTCTTCCGATTGTAAGATTAAGGGGTTTGAGTGATTGAGCCGTCAGATTGAGACCAGATTTCATGAGCTTG
Source organism: Asterella californica (assembly GCA_036924285.1). NCBI lineage: Eukaryota > Viridiplantae > Streptophyta > Marchantiopsida > Marchantiales > Aytoniaceae > Asterella > Asterella californica. The sequence continues at coordinate 16,895,071 of JAYKYS010000001.1, read as the reverse complement.
TAGTCTGTCAGTTGCTGAAGCTCTGACCACAAATTTCATCACCGGATGTTCTGCGGATTGAGCGCAATGGCGATTTGAAGACGACGGGGTGCAGAAAGCTCTCAATCTGGAGCAGCAACTTTGCAGATTTATGGAGGATGATCCGAACGGTCAAATCGGCTCAAATTTCCTGAGTAGTGAGTTTACCTTCTGAATTGATAGCACAGGAAGTTTGAGTGGAAGTGGACGGTTCATTTAGACGAAGAAGCTTCTGTCCTGAATCTGAGATTGGAAGTGCGTGTTAGTTTCTGTGGATTTCTGTTAATTGTGGGAGAAGATCTAGCCGTCAGATCTTCCTGAAATTTGACTTGTAAGTAAGGATTCTAGTATCCTACCTACGCGGCAAGTTTGAGAGGAGACTAAGCTGTAGATCTGTAACTATCATGTGTGAAAGTTTGCTGTTTTTCTGTCGAGTTGTATCGGCAACGGTATCTAGTCCAGGTCCCGAGTCTTGTTAGCGGCAGCTGGCAGAAAAGTATCCAGTGTGACGTTTGTATTGCTTTGGCGTATTCTAGGCGTAGATAAGACTTTAGCGACCTACGTTGTAACCACATCATGTGGTTGTCAGGTTCGCACTCAACGTGACAAAGTGCGATCCTTGACCTGTAAAGTCGACTACCTGTCTAGCCTAGTCTCTTGTATTGGGACACGTTACGGTGCATGCATTTGAGCCTTTCACCCAGACGACCTACACGTAGATGAGTATGACGGCACCAAACATGCGATGTGCATGTGTGCCACCTCATCAGCCCGTGTGGCTTGGGTTGCTCGGTTAGGGAGCTTGCACCTATCCTTGTTTTGTGTTCAAGACTTTTAAGAAAAGGAGAGTGACCTGTGTGGGGGGGACATTCAACCGGGAGAAATTCAAGAGATTGTTCGTGGGGAGATGGTGGTAATCCTATGAGATTGTATCAGAGTTTTATGGATCGAGATACCTTTGTAGTTGGAGTGCAAATGTTGTGAGAGATGGACGAAGGACTCTACTTACCGCCTAGATTTCCTTTTCGAAACCCTTTCCAGATTAAATTGATGTACATGGAACGAGTTCATTTCCAACAGTTTCTGATAGGATCCTTCGGACATAACTTTACCGCGCAAGTCATGCTCTCGCATGTTCCTGTGATCTTACCTGTTGTCACTTATGGCCAAGAATGAGATCTTATCGTCTTTATCCTCATCTAACGAAGGATGGATCTAAATCAACTCCCTCCTGTAAACTTTAACACTCAGTGCGAGATAAGACACATCTGTCGACCCAAAGCCATGTACGAAGCCTTAGTAGTGAGAAACTTCGGAGAGGAATACTACCGAGAGATCATGTCATCGTATATTCCGTTTGTCGTGCCCATGATCATCCAACGTTTTCGTGTGGTTATCTTGACCTTTTATTGAGAGGAAGAAAGTGGTCAAGTATCGAGGAAGTCAGAGAGAAATCTACGGGATACTAGTCGCTCTGCTGTGCATCGATCGCTAGTCACAGTCAGAAGGTTCGCCCTTACTCAAAGGAAAGGCTCTCGCTACGACAGCGTCACCCATATATGTTATGTTGCACTTAAGGACTGTAACTATGATTGCACTCGTCCTTAAGTGCAACCGTAGTTACAGCCATCGTAATTCTTCTTGTGAAGACCGATGTGCTATGATAACCGTTTGCTCACGGTTGGATTTGAACCCTAGACCTCGTCCTTCCCAAGCTAAGTCTTTAGAGTTCTATGTCAACCAACAACCTATAACAGATTGTTGTATGTAAGGGAACACAAGAAGAGTCGAGGCTTGTGTTTTTTGAGTTTTAAGTGTCCTTCATTGCTTCTAGCCTTCATATCTTCATCGTCATAGATTCATTCTCGTTAGTTCAAATTTCTATGGCTACTCTATATTATACCTACGCCTCAAAACTATAATATCCATAATGCGACCTCCCTATCACTAATCGTATAATTCTCTAAAATGTATTTTTCACTTAACTACAAATAACTGATTTTTCTCACCGAAGCCTATTTTTATGAATCCGAACATGCCACAACTCTCATCTCGACGAACCGTATAACATTATACTCTCACATTTCATAGGTGAAAATTCTTCCTCTTTCAAACACTGGCTTAGCTTGTCCAAGGCTCTAGCTTAACCTAAGGCATTGCTAACCAAAGACTTAAGCTAGGGAGCAAATACCTAACGGCCTTGCTTGCATTCTAACCACATACAACGCATATTTTCCATAGAAAAAAGCTTACAACACGACACCGTTCCAAAGAAAAACGATCCTTCTTGTACTTAGAATAAGATTGAACACCTAGTTGTGTTGTGTGGTGCACACATGTTACACTTAAAGTTAGATTAGATCAGTAGAAACCGAGATAAAGTTTGATAAATTGGGCAGTGAGGGCACTAGGATTTCATCGAGTTGGTCCAAGGTCTTGCCGTATCTCTCTACAGATAGATACTCTGTGTCATCCCAGATGAAACTTCACACTCTACAACAATTTTTGGGTGCGTGCGTGTTCTACGATATCTAGATTCTTCATTATGCTCATGTGGCAGATCCGTTATATGGGTTGCTGAGAAAAGGTCACAATTTTAAATGAGAGGATGAGCATACAAAAAAAATATGGAAGTTGAAGAGGTTATTGTCATCTCCTCTAGTTCTCGATAGGATAGATTATAAGTGTGATATACTAGTAATCTTTATGATAGATACTAGTCCTATCGCTATTGGATAGGTAGTTGGACAAGACAACATGGATGGAGACAGGTTTGCAATATGATTTGGAGCGAAGGTCTTAAGCACTCGTCAACACGCTTATCCATAAGTGAAGAGGTAACTTTGGAGGATTGTTTCAGTCATGAAAGTCAAGAAAAAATACCTCATTGGTGCGATGGTGGTGGTTGAAATTGATTGCTTATCGTAACTAGAGATTATTATCAATTATATGACATCAAATATTGCAATGTTGAGGTGGATCACCTACATCAAATCGTTAGATCTGGAGTTCAAGCACGTGGTAATGAAGGATAACCCAGTAGCTGACATGCTATCGCATGCTACATATGATAGGGAGGATGAAATGATCGATGATGTTGACGACGTGTGTATAAAATTCTACATAGTTGCACATTCTGTAAGAGAGAACAAGCTATTTGTTGAAGGGTTGTATGAGGACGAGTTATTGAATATTGACGATACTTGAGCACTTTGGTGAAGCAAGCGGTGATGACATGTTCCGAAAGATCTGAAAGAAGACTTATGGATTTATCTTGCAAGATGGTGGATTTCTTTGGAAACAACAAAAAAAAAGATATGATGAAAATCACGAAGCCTTCCGACGTCTGAATCAAAAAGTGCCCTTCTTCTACTCTCTGACGCTCATCTTTTATACTCCTCGGCAGCACCCAATCTATGTTAACGTGTCACGGCTTGAAGAATACAAGTGGTGGACATGTAGGCAAGACAAGTGTCCAGCATGCAGCCTACCACCTCAGCAATAAATCCATGTCATTCTTCTCGTCTCGTCATCAACTCAATCAAGTCAACAAAGTGTTTGACATGTCACAACGTCATCCGACGCCATATCACATATTACATTTAACAAGTATCAATGAGTTACACGTTACAATCGAATAGAAAGACTCGCTTAAGATTACAAAAATTTCCCACCTTGTTCTTTGACTTTTATCTTGTTCTGAGTTTTGCAAAATCGAGGGTTAACTATGCATTTAACTAAGAATAACTTACACTTAAACTTAATAACAGAGACGGAGGTACTTTTTCATTACCTCTACATTTAACATTTTTTAGTAAACTAGAAATAAGATTCAGTTACTCGGTTTTATTGATGTCTATATAACCTCAGTTTTCTGCTATACGTTACTATGGTATACGTCGATTATAAAAATCAGAAGACAGAGAAATTTATTATCGTGTAATGGAATGGATGAAGTCGTTATGAAAATCAAAAAGAGAAAAATAACAAAAATGGAAGAATAGAATGTCGTAATGAAACTCGAGAAAAGAACTATGATAAAAATCAAAAAGATAAAAGAAGAGAATAGATCTGAATAATCGCTAACGCATAACCGTGCAATTCCATTGCAAGCGTAGCTCCTTGTTCATGATACAAAGATTTGTTTCATACAAATGTATTATTTTTATTTTAACTCTCGAGTATTTTGAGCTCTAAATCAACTTACGGAAGTTCTTCGTGATCGCAAATCACCAAGAAATTCCGTAATCATGAATCACCTAGAACTTCCGTAATCACGAATCATCTTTAATGCATTAAAATTGAGAGGGGGAATTTTGGGTTGGGTGCAAGTCGATTTGGTCTTGTGGGAGGAAGTTGACAGTGAACTATTTACGAGCGTAAGTAGATCCTCGCAAGGTTTTGTGAGGGGCAAAGAGTCGGACAACTTCTGGAGGTCATAGCGGAAGCTTTGGGTGTCCGTTCAAGATGATATTTTTTACGTCAGAAAAATCACATCGAGGGCTTTCTTCTTGTGGGTTCAGATTTTTGTGATTCTATGAATTGTCTGCAAGATCTGCTAACAGACGTGAGCAGATTATCATAACTTTCTTGCGAGTTGGTGGATACGGTAACTTTGGAGGGCCGTAGCGGAGGCTCTGGATGGTTGAAGGTAATTTTGTTGCATTGGAAAGCTCATCTCGAGGGCTTTGTGATTTTATATTTGGATGGCTTTCGGTGAAATTCTACGAGGATCTGCTAACGAGCGTTCTTGGAGTTTGGCTGGAATGTGCAACTTTGGGAGACCATAGTGTTGGCTGTAGGTGTCTGTTTGATGCAATCTTGTTGGTCTTAGAAAGGTCTCATCGTGCAATATCTCCCCATGTTCTCAGATTGGAATTTGACCATTTCAGAAGAAAACTTGCGGTTAAATGCTAACAAAAGTTCGCAGATTGTCACAACTTTCTTAGTTTCGGATGGATTGAACAATTTTTGTAACTTGTAACTTTTCACTCGGGTGTCGATTTGAAGTGATTTTGGTACCATTCGGAATGTTTTCTTGAGGCCTTTGTGACTAGCTAGATAAAATCAAGGTTCAGAAATATGAGTTGACACCGTGGACCTCTAAGGTTCACTATGTTGGTTGTCGAGACTGTTATCGTAAATGAGAATCCAATCATCTTTTTCAATTGCCTTAGGTCTCAATCAATGTCATTCATCAAATCGAGTCTTGTTGTGTATCCTTACATCTTGTAGGTTGTCCAAAGCAACTTGCACACCTAATGCCTCGCTCTACTTGTCAAATTCTGATTGCTAGAAGTTCTTCAGTAGACAAGTGATCTTCCCAAGATAACACGCTCCACCTAGATACGACTTCTTCGATTGACATGATAGATTTTTGACATGTCATTAACTCAACCAGCATATACCCTGTTACTGAGCTGTGCATAGTATGATCAGCCCATAATGCAAATGATAATAGTCGAGGCACTCTCTGCTCGTCCGTTGCAAGCTTTCACCAAAGCTTTGACTATCGGCGGATTACCACGTTCGCTCTTCGCATTATCTTTGGGTTTGTAAGCAGTTTCATCTCACACTTTTTGAAGAATTCATGAGCTTCATGTGCATCCAACTCTCCTCGATCTGGCATTATTTTACCAACACATTCATAACAACAATAACCTCTTCCAATAAAAACTTACACACTCCTTCAGTAGACTTCATGTGAAGTGCTCTCCCTTTCATCTGATTCGGTTATCCTCTCGAGCAAGTACAAGATACCTCATCTGTCATGGACCCACTAGCATAGTCATCAGATCCACGATCTATTTAAAATGGATTGCTAAAAGATAAATTGGATGTAAACAGTCTCGATGTCAGATGTTTGAATACATCTGACAAATTAAACACTACTTCATAAATGAAACTACATCCTTGTACATGTTTTGTTACCAATATGGTTCCTTCAGCTTGATAAAAGTTCTCCAAATTTCTCGAACTCCAGACCACCTACTTTCATGAAATCCTTGCAGAATCTTGTGTTGCTGCAAGGAGTGAGCCGAATGCTAATCCCGGGTTAAGGTATCCGAGTTCCGCTGCCGCATGAAGCTCAAAGCAGCACGGAATTCGGTAAGGGAGCAATATGAACCGGCTGGTTTTAGCCGCAAGATAAGGTGGATGAGATAAACTTGATAAGTGATTATACTTTTAACTATATCCGGAAAAGGATATGATCAGTCAGATCTTCAGCCACGTCACCTGGGACTGAGTTCGTCGCACACAACAGAATAGACAACACGTTCCGTTGGATGGGATCAGGATCAAGAGAAACAGCTACAAGTGCTCGATATAAGCATATATCATCAGGATGGCGAATTACCGGGGCCTAATCTCCGGGGCGTGCCTAACTAAGCACTCCACTTACTGACACATGTTGTATATTTTTGACTCGTGGTACAGGTGGAAGACCACAGGTTTGGAGGGTTGGATTACAAGTCAGAAATCTACTGACCTGTTTTCAGGAATTCTGACCTATAATCTGACGAGGACACTCGCGGAATGTTTGCCTGATACCGTCGGCGGGTGCAATCCGGCTATAAACAGGAAAGAAGCAAAAGAGGACGAAATGTACGCGAGAAAGGTATCAGGAGGAGGACTATCGGTTTATGAACGTGGCTGTAGAATTGGCGGCCACTTGGCTGCGGGTTCTTGAGGTGGGACCCGCAAGGCAAGAAGTAGGAAAAGGCCAGGCATTCACCCGCAGGTACAAAACGGATGACGGAGACCGCAAACAGCACATCGGAGTTGTTGGACCTACGGTAGTGTTCAATTGCGAGGATCGCGACGCTCGTGTAGCTTGTGTGATTTGGCGCACCAGACACAACGTCTTCAGGGCCCCGTAGCCAAAGGTCTTTAGCCTAGCCCCGCCAGAGCAGAGTATCATAGCTACATACCACCGGTAGACCGGGCGAAGTCTTCTCCCCCGTGCTTCTCCTTTTCCCGCACGGCAATCTCGTGAGGAGTCTGAGGACTCGTGGGAAGTTTATAGCGAAGCTCAGCGAACGCGCAAGAGCAATCATCTCCACCGAGGAAAAGTCGATTCTCATACGGCGAGTCTCACAGCTTTTGCACTCAGAGTTTAGCTAGAGCTAGCGCGTGGGTGCTTTTTCCTCCGTCTGTAGGAAGCCACGCTTGAAGTAGACTTAGCGGAGGAGACTGATCCCTTGACTCTTCTTCTTGACTCTTCTTCTTCGTTCGGGGTCCTCCCGTATACCACAATGAGTCCACAGCAGTCGGTAGCTTGAGCCTTCAGCGAGTCATCGGTCATCCTTCTTTCGTCAAGTGCGTTTTGTCTTGGCATTGAGTCGAAATCGCAGCAGCATATTCAATTATCTCAGTAGCATATTCGTATGTATTGAGATTGTCGCTTCTATACAGTGAAAAATAGTCCAGAAAATCGGTTGTACACTTTAGAGGTGAAAGCTCGTGCTCTGTTAGAAACAGTCGATCTCTTTTCCGTGGAACTATTTTCCAGTAGGGAAGTTGCTGCTGTTGTACAAGAGCGCTGGTTGAAGGCTGGAGCAAGGGAGCTTTTCAGGTCTCAGCATGGCGTGTATTGCATTGGGCAGTTCGTTTATAACTGGTATTCCCTTGTTGCATGACTCTTCTGCACGCGACCGTGAGTGCGGACACAGTCGATCCCGTGTAGTCAGTTGCGAGAGTTCGACAGCTTACAACAACAGCCAGAAGAAGAGCACTGAACTTAAATCCTCAGCGGAAGAGGGCGGGGTACAGAAAATTCTGAAGAACAGCGCGGAGAAAAGAAATTGGTTCGCTCCGCTGTTCGATTTGTCTCCGGATGGCATGTGGTCCAGTATGTCGCCAGAAGAAGCCGAGAAGGAGATAATGGGAAGAGTTCCTGTGACAGCTTCTGCTTCAGTTGGAGGAGAAGGCGTTTCATTGACGGATCTTTTCGTATCATCCAAACTAATACCTATTGCAACTCCAGCAGCAGGTATGACAGGGATTCAAAGAGACATCACTTCACTGCCAGATCTCATTGCATCATCCCAGCAGGAACCTAATGCAGACGGGAAGCAGGTGATATTTGACGACAAGAAGGCCCGAGAGTTGCGAAAGCAACTTCGGGTTCATGAGGCGTGGCACGACGGTTGGATACATTCGGCGATTGCTACACGGCTAGCGGTACCAGAGGAATAGGGTGTACCTGTGCATTATGTGAAGTCTTTTGAATCCCTGTAAATGCTAGGCCGGTCCCTTTTGATATACTCTACTCTTGGTACTTATTCGTACGAGCCCAGACCGGGAGCATGTACCGGCATTGTTATAGTCCATCGGAGTCAAGCGCAGAGTTGTGACGGGAACGTAGGAAACGTCCATAGGATGGACATGGTTTAGTTGCAGTGAACCTCGACTGGCAGAGTTTCACCGTTCCGAGTTTTAGCTCAGTCAGGATCGGTCATGACGGTCTCTTTTTGGTAGTAGACCTATCCATTGATCTCTTTCTTGATCACAAGACTGTACAGACAGAGTGCTTTGTAAAGATTAGACCAAGATCTTGAATACTGAACCAGACAGTTGCTGCTTTATATTACTACTTTGTTGTCCTTTTCTCCTCTTGCAACATTTACCCAACAATCATTAAAGCATAATACTTTGGGTCCAATTCATTTCACGGCAGCTGTATATGTAGACACTTTCATGTGGATTGGGACGGCTGTATATGCAGAAGATTTCTTGTCGGGGGATTGACAAGTTAAAACTATAATTATCCTCGTGCTTGATAGATCGATTCTCAAGACCGTGGTTGCCTCATTTCGATCCCGACTCGTTCACACGAGCAGTGCGATGGTTGATGGTCAAGGAACATGTAATGGGGATTGAAATCATTGCAACTAACAGGCGGTAAAACTGGCTATATGAAGTGAGCAGCTCATGTGACACGCATTGCATCTAGTTGGGCGACTGACGATATGAAGTTGATGTACTTAACCGGACGACGGGCGAAAAGCCGGAGAAGACATCCATGAACATGCGACTGTTTCACAAGCTCTCACAAGCTCAGGCTCTCTGCTGCGCAACTGCACGCATTCGCCTCCGAGAGTCCGGAGCTATAAGTTTGCTTAACCGTAACAGCATGAAAACCGTCAACCCTATAAGACCAACCCGGAGTTCGGAGCAAATCAGAGTCCCCGTCCAGATCCGTGATCGCTCGCTGCATGGCATTGCTGCGAGTCAAATTTGAATCTGGCACCTAGCGATGGGTGTCAGCTTCACGTGAAACTGCAAACTCGAACACTCGAACACACCAATAAGCGACTGATACGTATACGAGTATGAATGTGAGCAAGACAGAACATGCAAAACTCTCGGAACGGTTGCAGAGGATACTGATGAAAGTGAAAAGGCCGTTAGTCAGTTGCCTAACCAGTGATTATGAAGGGACGAGATCCAAAATAGCTGTAACCCAAGTGTCCCTATCCTGGTAACATAAGTATCTCATTTGTAGGATTCATTTTCAGTGAACTCAAAAGTCAACATGTAAACATGAAGTTATAGGGAGCCAAAGAGCAGTTATTAAGCATTACGGTTTGATAGATATGCAAGCTTCATCTATTACCTAACCCTTTCGATGGGAAGGGTGATAAATTAGGTGATAAATTAATGTATTCTTTTGGTTCAGTAAACTCCCGCTCTTGTACTCTTTCAAGTCTACCCCTAACAGCCCTTCGGTTCGGGAAATCGTCTCGGCTTGCACTCCACTTATAGGTTTTTTGTTGACATTGCCGTTGTTCTTGGAATGACTAACATTTCATGTTTCTGTTTTTGTTAGAACTTAGTCCAAAATATCCATATAAATTTATAAAATTTTTGATATCATAAAGAGAGCAAAAGATCCGAAGTTGATCAAGCATAGATTATTCTCTTGCTCCATCTCCCTAGAGAGTTTGCTGGTCTCTATTCCAAACCCTCTCTTTTCGATGCATTAGGGGTGTCAAACTTAGAATCTTTCCACGAGATTCTTCGCTCGGGCTGGAACTATACTTTGGCTGGACATCCGCGGCGTAAGCTTATTTATTCACTCTCAATCAGTTTCCACCATGAACAGTGTCACTCGGATAATGTCAGAATAAACTATGAATTCTTAATGTCAGTGGCAGAAAATAATTAGCGAAGAAATAATTCTCTCTACTCAAAATCTCACCTCTCTGCTGTCTTAGACATAGTTATTCAATTGGTTTTTGTGGTTTTTCTCACGGCGACCGTCGAGGAATCTTTACGTTAAACTTTGATAACTCAGAGCTATTGTCTGATATACCCTCTCCACTGGAGATATACAGTCTCAAGGTTACATCGTCACCACCATGTGCTGGGAAGGAAGATATTCACTTCATGTACACTGAAGTGTACATGACGTGTACGTTAATTAATATTTTAACCCTTTCGATAAGAAGGGTTAGAATATTAATTAACGTCCTCGGTAAAAAACGCGATATAACAATTAGGGCTCCTGATTTATATCCCAAGAATGCACCGGCTCGCTCTTCACTTATGGGTTCTTTCCGGATGAGTTTGTTACTCCGGGAGAGATTAACATATAATATTATGAAATAATTTAATTTTTATAATAGCTTATAAGAATAAATTTTTATAACACTTATACGTATTCTGATAAGAGAAAACGAAATTCACTGTACAAGGTCGTGAGGAAGGAATTTCACGTCAAACGTTTAGATGGACATATATGTGAAGTTTTAGCTTTGGAATTTTCTACTCTGTCTCGTCTTCAAGTCCTAATATAGTATTGAGACACTTTAAAAACCTTTATGTGTGAAAAATTGACATGTAAATCCACTTAGACATCTGACATGACGAGTAACATGGACATGGTCGGTTTCCAGTGGACAGATGGATCAAGAAATACGTCGATAGAAAGAGTTGGAGCGAGTTCAGCAATCTCTATGCACGAAGAGCAGAAATTTACTTGACCTTACCTTAATAAGTTTGTCGATCTTGACTCTATCTTTCTTGATGCTGCGTTATTTGACTGCACCCTTGACTAGCAATAGCAGGTTTAGTAAGTTTATTGTTATTTACAGACACTATACTAAATCAAATAAAGATCATCCGGGTTGATAATATATTATGAAAATATTTTAAATTAAACTTTTTGAGTAAATAAATGATTGATGGCTAACATGCACTACTCATGTTCTGATTACGTACCATTTTGACCTACTGAAGCTACTATAGACAATAGCTTTGAATCTCGCTCCTAAACAAAATTGGACGAACCGTTATTACGGAACTTTTTTCCTTCCGGAAGTACAGGAATCGTTGTGTTTATCTTTGACTCCCCTTAATACCTGAACCAGAAAGGATATCTCTCCAACGTAAAGTAGACTGTGAGGAGAAAAGGAATATTCCTTATGGCTTTTATACCCGCGCCGGGGTCTAACTGCCGGGGTCTAACTCTCATTTGAAAATGCATTCCATATTTTCTGCATCTCCTAATGATTTTAGGGACGGAGAGGATAATGTTAGTAAAGAAACAACATACTACATCATATTAGAGCTTGTCTCTATTGTCGCTTCAGCGATTCCTTGCGTACATTGAGGCACTGGATTAGACTACGATTATCTCAGCTGGTCTTCATTGTGGCTGTCCGCATTAATGAAAAGAGTGACTATAAAGCTCTTCACCAGCTATGAAAACTCCCCTCAAACTGGACAGGATCATGGAGTTTTGCACATCTGAAACAATTAACAAAACAGTAGAAAAGTTTTGTAACCATCTAGAGCCAATTAGTTTCAGAAATCAATATGCATGTGACATAAACTTTTGCCTCGAGGAAAAGAAAGACAAGTGTGAAGAGAGGTGAAAAATCTAATGGTAGAATTGGAGCGGACATGGAAGTGAGATCTTATCGAACTTTTAGGCTATATTAATCAGTTTAGATTAATTTTTGTTTATGAGTTATTAGTTTAATTCTGTAGGTATTAGTAATCTCAAAATGAAAATATGTTTGAAAATGAATATTAGATATTATATACAATGTGTATGCCGACCGTGCCAGAGAAAACCTACCGGCAATGTAAGAAAAAATTCACTCCAGGAACCATAATACCGGATTCTTGTTCCAGAAAATTAGCAGCTTTTGTTATAGGTGATAAAACAAACCGCTTTGCATATTTTTCTTTTCCGAAGATGGAAGAGGTAGGATACTTCTTTCTATCCTCTTCCATCTGAAGATGGAAGAAGGAAGCAAGTTGAATTTATTATTTAATATTTTTATCTAGAAATTTTAGTTAATATAATTAATATATTATTTCTTAGTCGATAAGCGGCCACGCTTGTAGCCTTGGAAATGAATTGGTTTGTGCTTCACTTATAGGTTCTGTATGGATGTTTCTGCATTTCTCGTGCAACTATCATTTTAACAGTTACATATTAATTTAGATTTTCATTAAAGCTTACATCCATGCTCGCAAAACACGGTATGTATATTCAGTGTGATATTATTTATTTTCCTATACTAGTTATGAATTCACATAAAAATTACAAACTATATTAATTAGTGGATGCGAATGCACAAACTCTGAACAAGATTTATTAACTGGATATAAGCTATAAGTTTGAACTACAGAAAGCTACCTGTTCTTTCATTCACAGAGAATTCAAATTGCAGTGATGGTGAGAACAATGATGACAAATCTATATCGATACCTTTATAGGAGAACTTTTTCTTAAACGACGCACTTAAATAATGAAAAGAAAAAGAAGATACAAGAAAGTATGTGTATAAGTAGACTTGAAGTTCAAAAAGTCCCACCCTCCAAAAGGCAAAATGATATGAATACTAGTTTCTTCATGAGAATTGTTAGCCACTCTGAGTTTATTCAACTGTAGATGACTTCATTGAGTCTGGCAAGACATTTCTCAGAATAAAAATCTCTTCCCGTCAGAGGTTGAACAAGGTTCAGGGTTGATATTGCAGAGCGCCATCGGATAAGTCAGACCTCTTATGTACGACGAAAAGAATATCAATTCGATCAATTTGAGATGAACAAAGTATATATGGACATCAAGAGAACACTTCAGTAAATGAAACAGCCAATTCGGGCGAACTTACAATAATTCATAGCTTTACTATACCACAAGATAATAAGCATCCCCAACGCGTGTACAGCGAGAGTAACAGCCAGAGTAAAAGAAACGACCGTTACGGCGGAAGGCCACTCGGGAAAAAAACCTGGTTGGAAGCCGCTCATGTATCGCAAGCGGAGGCGGCGGCATGTTTAAATTTTTGCTGCGTTCGATTCTTCGGCATGTGGGTACTGCCGGATGCAACTTGCGTCAGTCCTTTCGTGTGTTCGCTACATGAGGCGGCGGGTTTATCATTTCTATCCCTAGCGGTACATGAGACGGCGGGTTTTCGTGCGTCACGCTCCGTGCGTTCATATCAATCCTCGACCTCTAGCGGAGGCAGGTTTCCGTCGCTCGCTTCTCACACTTCTCGCTTCTCTTACCTTTCTTTCCCTTCGTCGAGGTTTGCCTCTGCTGGTCATGAATGACGATTTCCCGCACGGTTCTTGGCAGCCACCAGTATTGGAGATGGAGAAACGCTTCCTTTTTGCGTATTGTTGTCTTGCTCGCTGGAAGGAATGCGTCACGAGTCTCGTCTCGTCGAAGCTTTACTCGTGTCGTCGATGGAACCTTTACTGGATTCTGATTTTCATCGCGCTCTTTTATTGCTTATGCGAAATGTCACTGTCCTTTGCTTCTGGTTTGCGTCTTTGCTTCTAATCTCCTTGTCGTCGCATTCTTTCTTTGCTGTAATTCGGCAAAGGAAGAACTCGACGTCGATGACAGCGGATGGGACGCTCATGCCGGGGCATTCGCTGCTTCTTGTTTCTTGCGTCGACTCGTCTCGTCTCCACGTTCGATGCTTATCTTGTGGCAGCAGATAAGTTTTCTCACTCGTTGTTCTGCTTCTGGTCTTTTCTTTTCATGTCGCAGCACGTACCCGAAGTCATTGTTGTCGATGCCGATGATGATCCCTTGTCTCTTCCATCTACTCCGGTTTCGGAACTCCTTGCCGATGATGAAAGTCGGTGTATTCTTTCCACTCCCCCTGCCTCCAGTCCTCGCCGAGAATGTCCAGAGCTGCAACTGCAGGACTGCTTCCGTGCCTTCGAAGTGATTTGTTGTCACCAAACTGATGTCTCCGGCCCATGTGTTATCGATCGTTTCCGTCGTCCTCTGACTTCACCTCTTTACCCCGTTTACTCCGGCAGTTTGCTGTCCTTCTGTGATATCGATCTATACAGGTCTGCGTCCTACATTTACATTGACTTTCATTTTACACTCGTGCCTCCCGAATTCTTAGTTCCTGCCCTGGATTATGTCCTCCTTTCTAAATCTTTTACTGTACCCACCAGTTGTCTTCAGGCTTGTGTCGGTCCCTTCTATTACATACATACCGAGGGAACTTGGCTAGTTTTACGAGACAGTCGTTCGATTCTGTTTTGTTATCCGAAATTCCTACAGCTTCCAACCGATCGACGTCTTTTGAAACCGAGTGTGGTAGGTCTTTATCGTCTGAACTGCGTTAGGTGTCTCTGCCACGACGTTGATCACGCTTCTTATAGGTTTGCTTGTAAACACTTTCCTTTTAGCCATGTTGCTCAGACGAGCCGCTAGAGCTTACCGTCCGTAGAGTCTGCCACCACCTCTTGCGGCCGGAACACGTAGGGTACCTATTACCAAGCGATTGGAGTTGTCAGTAACTGTGAATTGCACAGGGGCTGACCTCGATATCGACAGATGTTGGCCGCTTCTGTCTCGATTCCTCGAAGAAGAGTGTAAGGGCGGTTTGTTCTCTGTAGAACGAGGAGGAAGTCTACTCCACTTGCATATACAAGGTGTAATATGTGTCGAAGCTAGCACTTGTGTCCAAGTCAAACAGCGTCTTCTTGCAGTTCTTGACTAGAAAGGACTCGACAGGCCTGTGGGAGACGAAGTCTGCGTCAAGTCACTGACGAACAAGGGACTCCATACCTTCGTCGGTATGGTAGGCTACTGCATGAAAGACAAGGCTGAGGCTCATCATAAAGCCTGCATGAAAAACATTACTGACAGTATGCTGCAGGACGGAGAAGAACTTTTTACGCTTTTTGGTGCTGCAGACACTAAGAACCGGGTGGAGTTAAACTGCAACAACATTCTGCAACGGGCCGTCCAGTTCAACAAGTTTAGAAGTACGCATCCGCTAGGTAGCACCTTGAGAACTTGCCTCCGGTCGATGATAAAATCTGGTAAATATACCCCTTCCTGCCGCTGGTTGATGGCGTGTGGCATTCATAAGACTAGGAGCGATTCTTTGTGGAAGGCTATCGTTCGTCCAGAAACCATCACCATATCGGACATTGACAACGTGTTTTTTGCCCAAACTCGTGCTCGGTATTTCACTGTTGAACCGGATACTGATATTATCAACGAGGAAGATTGCGTCGTGCCTGCGTCCCTTGCAGACAGACCAAGGAGAGTATCGAATTTTCAAGACGTCGAGGCCCTACCGGACTACATGCCTATCTGCAGCGCTCTCGATCGTCATCTGGGAGCGGACAGAGCCTATGAAGGTAGGTTCCCTTCTCTGTTTTCTCTGCTACTTCATTTCTTCTTCTTCATTCGTCGTTCTGTCGATAACTGCTGTTTCCTCTGTGCAGAACATGAAGGCAGAGCGGAGACCACACGTACAGAAATTCATACTACTATATGCAGAGTGGTGGATTCGCAGAGTCAATGATCACAGCTCGTTAACTCCCACTTCGCAGCTTGGAGCATTTCGCAGCTTGGAGCATCATCACCAGCGTGAAAACTGTTACAGAACTTCGTTTTCTTGTACACACTTAAGTATTATAGACCGGCTTAGATATTAGGCACATACTTTAATCGTACAGATATGTTTTGTAAACGTCATCTTCAGCGTGACGGTTTTCTATCGGCATCAGAAACTTACATATGGCTAGCATACTATCGTACAGACTTGTATTGTAAACGTCATCTTCACACATTGTAGACTTGGTGTTACTGCTTTTATCGTACAGAACGTCTTACGGCATCAGAAAGTAATATATGGAACAGACTTGGCGTTACTGTCTCTTTTTTCACGTTTATATACTCTGAATAAAGTTTACATTTTTCACATTTCTCAGACGGGCAGTGAACTCATCCCGTGCACGCTGTTTTGCTCGTAAGAGAGAACGAAGGTAACTGGAAGAAAGTTTTGATACGGAAAGCCGTAACTGAGAAGGCAGCGGAGACAGAGAAGCCGAAAAAAAATAGAACCGACCGTGGAGGCCAAAAAAGTAGCGAAGGAAACATATAAAAATGTAGAAGCAGAAAATCGGAAAAAAATAAATTTTCTTGTCCGTAGCAACGAACTCGAGAACCAAAATGGTATAATGAAAAAACAAGCGTATGGTCGGAACGAGACGAGTGGTCCGGTGAGAAAAATACTTGCTTTTCGTTTTGGAGGATCGAAACTGCGAAGCACATGGGTGAATATGCATTCCTCTGAATAGATAATAACACACTCCAGTGATAGAAACCTCCACCGTCGTTTCCTCGGATACCCCTAGGAGTCCTAGTCGGCTTTACCCTTTACCCATCAACCTAGATTATCACCTAACCTTAGCTGAATGTTGTTAGTACCTTACAGTCCAACCAGCACTCCTTTGTTTAAATTAAATTAGTAGTCGTCCCGAACAGATATTTTAATGGTAGAACCTAGCCGACTCCAAGTACTCGACTTACAATTCTTTTTCGTTTCTGACCAAGTGTACAGAAAAGTTGAAAAATGTGGTTTGCAAAGGAAACTAGACCAGTTAAATTTAGAATTTAAAAGTATATATATTGAATTCTACTTCTAGTGAACTATCGTCCATTACAAAGACTACATTAATGCAAAAGTCTTCACGTCGTTTACAAAATGCAAAAATGACAACAGAAACAGTTTCTTCTCAAAGCCAGCCGAAAACCAGATATATTATTCATCTCCTAAAATACACAAAGGTTTAATTTATTACCTAACACTTCCGTTGGGAAAGTTTATTTAATAAATTAAATTTCTCGCTAAAGCTTGAATGTTTTGCTTGCAGTCCTCGTATTTATACTGTCAGAAGCGCTTCTTCATCTCTGGGTTATGTCTAGATCTGCTTGTGTCTTTGGTCTCTTTTAATATTTAATATTAATTTTAAAATTTTAAAATTTTAAAATAAATTAATCTACATTTTCCAGTTAACACATAATAGATATTTTATGATAACCACAAGAGGGCAATAGTTCCCCAGAAGTTCATATTGCATACATATTCACTTCTTTCATTCAAAGATGAAAGAGAGAAGCAAGCTGAATTAGTATTTAATAAATCTTGATGGAAGGATTAGAAAAATTTTGATATTTCATTAAATAAATTATATTTATTAACATACTATGGCACTTGTAATCTCGGAAGCACGTCTGTCCATGATCCACTTATATTAGAATTTAGATTTTTCTGCATCTCCAGATCTAGATATCATTTAAGAATTATAAATAAATTTAAATTTCATAATAATAGATTATTATATAATTTTTACATACCATTTTCTCTTTTTTTTGACAAGAAGAAACGAAAAAAATTCTCAAAAGGTGGTTGAGGATACTTATTTATTTTCTCCATCTTTCGATGGAGGAGGCAAATATGTATGGAATATTTTAATTATTTTTGCCAAAAGAGTTAAATAATAAATCAAATACACATTGTATTAATGTATAATTAGTGACGAGATCCCAGATTTGTACTTTATTTAACCACTCTGGCCTTCTCATGGCTTATGTTTATTTCTCTCGCATCGCTCTCCTCAGCTGAGGTTACCGTTTACCAAAACTTGTACTTTTTATTTTCAATATATTATAAAATTTATGATATTTTGTTTATTTGTTTATTTACTGTTAATTCAAACTGAACTAAGATTGTCTCCACTCTCGAACTCAGGAAGCATGTATATTTTATTCATCATTCCATATGATGGAACATAAGAAAATGATGAAATTAATGCCCCGTAAAGCGTCACATTTCGTGATACTTCCATTGATTGTGCTCACATCTTTAACTCTCTCGTATTGCTCATTCTACAGGTTATATGGGAAGCATGCATATTCATTCACTTTTGCGACAAAGTTCCAGAACTACCGTAAGCCATTGTAATTTGCTTAATTTGCTTGCTACTTAGAGTGAATTCGCATGAACCAAAGAAGAGCGCCGGACCGGATTAGGAATGGAAGCGGACAAAACATATTGATTATTTTCATCTTTTATTTAGTAACCTGGTCTCGTCTCTGTATGCGTTCTGAAACTGGTCCGAGAAAGGAAAGTCTTTTGGTAGCCGAGTTGACTTGTTGACTTGTTGACCTATACAGAAAGTTTACCGGATTGTAAACCAGCTATCAAAGGTCATCGAATACGGTGTTGCTTCTGCAGAATATATCTAACCTGTATTCATCATTACAGTTTTTAATTTGTATTCACATTACTTGTGGAGAAACACTTGGTACCACGCGAACGGACAGAAAGGTCCGGACAAGATTATTTACCCGGTCTGGTTACGTTGTATGGTCTAGTAACTAGTTCATGCTAATCCTGTCTTATTCATCTCTTCGCTAGAAGAGATGAATAAGACAGACGCGCTTCCAAGAATGTAAGTCCTGCTTGTTACTGACCAAAATGATTATTTTAAAATTATTTTAATTTATTATCTAACTGTTTCGACATATACTGTTAAAGGAGCGTTGTATGGACTTCATTTATGGGTTCTCTTCGGATGCCTCCGTTGTTCTCTGTATGTCTAATAATTAATAATTTATTTTATTTCTTAATGGAATTAAATATAGAGTTTTTATATAATATATATATCTTTTCTGATAACATATACAGAACAAAAGTTCTCAAAAGGTGGTTGATCATGCTTATTTGCGGAGACTCGAAGCCAAACCATTCGTTCGGCCACTGCATTTTCACTGTTGTTCTATGAAAATTTCCTAGAGTGTCTTCGTGTCCACAGATATTTGGTCTCACAAATGACTTCATAGAAAAATTTGTATATCTCACAGATGACTTCATAGAAAGTTACTAAGTAGATATAAGGTTGTCCTTTATCTTCTCTATAAAATAATGTCTTGATTATTCTTGTGTACAGAGTCTACTCTAAACTTAGTCTTATGTTTTTTGTCATGCGCCATCGTTACATAACATACATCGCTCTCAGAGATAAATTACACATACACATAACACATGGACGATCTCATACACATACACAAGTGTATTACAATGATAGACGATTGTACTCACTCCACCATGCCAACGGCCACTAAACAATCACTAAAGTCGAGCCAAATCCACTATGTGCTCGTAAACAATCCAGATTACACTCATCAAGACTATCCACCATAGCCAGGAGTTTGAAGACTCAACTCTAAGAACTAAGGTCTCCAAGCCTGACGTGCGAAGTATACCCCTAGTGGGCTATCCCACCAACTCGTCATAACAGCACTAACGACCTTACCGAGATTCGTCACTTCGTACTCGGTCAACCTAGGTGCCAAACTGACGTGACATTTTCTTCTTCTATTTCTTGATATTTCTCCGTCAAATTTAAACAAAGAGGACACCTCTATGAAGATCCACTAAGTGATTATATCACTTGGTAATGGAAAATTCAAGATCCTCTCACAATTCCTTTCTCTTATTAATATATTAGGGTGTGTCAAACCTAAGAAAGAAGATTCTCTAATGAGAAAAAGGAAAAAGACCTTAGTTTATTGAAGGAAAAGTTTGTATAGAACAGTGGTCACTTAAGGGTATATTTGTTAATTAAGAGTACTATTTTAATTTTCATCACTGTACTTTTGTGAAACTTAGAATTCTTTTCTTGAATATTAAACTTCTTTAGGGTCAAAATTCATTACCAAAATAGATAAAGAAAAACTAATAAGAAATACTCACGCCTAAGGAATTTTCCTAAGATGTATACAGAAAACGTCCATGACCTCTTGGCCGAAGTTATAATACCCGCGCGCAATCAGTTTGAGTAAACATATGTATGCAAAACTTAGTGCTGTACATGAAATTTAAAGACTTTGCCGAGAAAATGATCCAGATTCTCTACTTCGCTGCAGTCTAAGCAATTGGATATTATTAATGGGGTGTCAAACTTAGTCAAACCTGGATAAATGATAGGGTGCTAGAGTAACGAAATTCTAATATTTACAGAGAAATAATATTATAACATCGTAATCATCATACAAATAACTAATACATAAATTTATAGATTATAACATATAAACTAAAAAATTTAACCTAAGAAGAACACCAAAAAGAAACCTACTTAGAGTACAATACACAACGAGCATATATCAATGAAAAGTCAAAGGATGTTTTAAATCGAAAATACAATTCCTAGATGATACAGTATTAAGCTTCTGACTGAAAGGAGTCACCAGTTCATATCACTTTGAACAAGAGATTGGAAGAAAAATGTTAAGACTTTTGTTTTCATCAGTCTGATTTTTGTTATCAGATCCTGATAAGACTGTTCTAAATATATCTCTATCAGACTAAACCTAGTAAAAACCTGATCACATGAAATTCTTGCATATTATTCACCCTCTTCCAAGTTCGGAAGAGAGGAAATATCCAAACGTTTTAATTTATATCCTAACCCTTTCTGTTGGAAAGGTTAGATCTAAATTAAAAGTAATGAGGTCTAATTTTTTTACTTGACAGGATTAGCTTTATTGCATCATGAGAACCGCAGTATGCACATTGCTTATGGATCATTTAGGATGCCAGACTCAATGTGTGATCCACTAAAACATCTAGAATTTAGTTCGTTACTAGGTATTTAAGTAATAGCTAACATTAATCAGTCAACTGTCACCTTCCCAAACCAGTTATTCTCGGTCCACTTTCAGATAATTTGAACTCCCGATAAGTTAGACAATTTTGAACTCTCTGTCCATGGAACAAAGTAGTGGAACCGGAACCATTGGGCTTAGTTCGGGAAAGAAATAAAAAAGAACAAGTTCAAGATAACAAAAACATCTCAAACTTCAGAAAAAATCACAACATGTCCAATCCGCACATTGAATTTTTATTTCTCGTGGTTCACGCTTGTTTTTTCTCGGTACCTTTTGCAAAACAACGATTTGGATGCATATTCTGTAATTCTCGGGTTGCAAGTATATCAAAGATTGATCGCTTTCATAAGCTAAGCCAAGTAATCAGAAACTGTAAGCTGTTCTGGATGACTTAACTCAATGGTTATCACAAAATCAACTAACTAGTGTACATACATCATTCACTCCAGAATCCAAGCTCACTTCTTCCAAATGCTGAAGCAGTTGATTTAACTGTCCTCGTCCATATGAAGACATGTTGAATATTTAAGTTAAAGCCAGATAACGTAACAGTTGATTTGATTCGCTGTCACCCAAGTGTATTTATTTCTAACATTTACAAATAGTTGCTCCAGATTCGTTATCATTAGTTGTTGTCAATTATAAGTGTGTCTTGTAAAGCAACGTATATCTAGATGTATTAACAAATAAACAGAATCAAAACCATAACAGTTAATGAGATAGCAGGTTTGCAAATATCTGCTTTACAAAGTAGCCAAGTTCTAACCATTATGAAATCACAACACTTAACCGGATAATGTTTCTCCAAGACAGACGCAGATAAAAGTGTTAAAAAGTGGCTCTTCCAGATAACTTCATCTGGTAGGATCTGTTTTGCCAAGCAGGTACCTGAAGAGAAACCCACTTCTCTGGGTGAGACAAGAAATTAACAGTGGTTGCAAATAAATACCTATAATATGCTGCAACTAACTCGATCAGAGACTAAATGACACACATTTATTTTCTGATTAATTTAAATTCTAGACTTTTTACTGAATATTTATATACGACATAAAGTCTAAACTGTAGACTTCTTATTAAATACTCCATATAATACATTAGGGGTGTGAAAGTTAAGTGGAAAGATTCTTCAATGACTAAGACAAATAAAACAGTAACTTCTTAACGGGTAACATTGTATAGAACCGCTGTTCATTTTGCTTCACCTTTATGAGTGGACAAGTGCTATGATCTCTTCATTAATTACTTTTTATTTCTGACACTTGGAATAATTACTCAGAGCAGTAGATTTCTCAATTGCATAAGCAGACTGGGCAGAACGAGTCCAAATTGAATAAGAAAACATCTAAGGCATTTTTCTACAGGTATCTTCAGAGATATCAGCAAGAAACACCTGCAAAGGCTTGGCCGAAGTCGTTATTCCTTCCGTGTGGATCCCTTATTACATTCAATGTCTCATCCGTTGTGTGAGAACATTTGGTAATACGTCACAGTTAGATGTACATCATGACTGATCGAGCTGCTATTCCAAACTTGCAAAATGTCAACCCTGCTAGTTAAGATTACCACTTTCTAAAAATGATACCTCAAAAAATAATATTAAGAGATTTTAAAGTTAAAGAAAATATTCTTCAAAGACTGAGAGAAGAAGAGTTGTAATTTCGTCACAGATAACTTTGTGTAGAACCGCGATTCATCCTAGGTCGTTTTTATGAATGGATACTATGATCTCTTCATTACTGTTTTTTCAGTTCTCACACCAAGGATAATAAGGGATGTCAATGTTAGAATCTTTTTGGAAGATTTAGAACCCATGGGAGAGAGTTACAACTTCGGCTAGATGCCTATGGCTATTTCTGGAGAGACTCTCATGAAACAGCTACGGGCGTTTTCTTAACAAATTTTCATTCATTTCGTCCAGTTTTTTTTGCAGTGGAGAATCTGCTGCTCGAGGTACTAATTCTCAGTGTCCGAACATAAAAAAAAATTTAATACAGAGATCATAATGTCAATTCACAGGGGCAACCAAGAATGCAATGTGGTTCTACAGAAAATTACGCGTAAAACATTAAGGTGTTTTTTAATCGAAAATATATTTTCTCTTCAACTTTGAAATCTTTTATTATTTATAATAATAATTCTTTTTTACTAAAAAGAAGACTAAACAAGTAAAAATCCGTTAAAAAAGCACACGCTGTATTTTCCTGCAGGCACCTCCAAAGGTCTTTGAACACCTTTGACCACCTTTGACCTTTGGCCTTTGTAACTGACCTGCCAAAGTCTGCCGAAGTGGTAAGGCCTACCGCGAGTCCAGGAAAGGATCCAACTTTGAGATCCCTTCTTACACCAGATGCCACTTTTGTCAAAGAAAAATGAGAGCTGGATGAGAGAATGTGGCGCGGGAGGCGGAGCGGGGAGGGAGGGGAGTGAGATAGCAGGGAGGCTTTGTGAAAGAGGGGAGGGTGTTAGAGGAGATAGTGCAGGATTTTTTTATTTTTTATTTTTTATTTTTTTTTTGCACTTCGAATTAGTACATCTTGTAGAGGAATGAGGGAGTATTAAATAATTTTAGTTTTTTTGAGATTTTAGGGTTACAGAGTGTTTTTTTAGAGTTTTTGAGAGATTTTGAAGAGATTTCTTGTCACATTTAGTATATTTATTCTCTTCCTCTTACATATCGGGGTTCAGGGTTCTTTTTCTTTTTTTTTTCTTTTTACTTTTTTCTTTTTTCTTTTTTTTTTTCTTTATTTTTTTTTTTTCTTGTTTTTTTCTTTTCTAGGAGATGTTTCTATTATGAGTATCATTTGATCGGATATCGTTTTTTCTTAACTATGGATACTCTCTTTCTCATGAGATCGAGACTGATTCGGGACACACCTTGTCCGTTATGCAATCAGTTATTTACCTCGCAAGGGGTAAAATCTCATGTGAGAAAGATCAAGAGCTATGATACGACCACATGGGATGCCCAGGTTAGCCGAGATCGGAGGTCTACACGTGCAATCATTATGGCACTGTTAGTCCTCCTTTCTGGAGTCCCTCCAGAGTCGTGGGAGTGGTTGAGAGCTCACTCTTGCACTATTCTGAGTTTGTTCCAGACGAGTTCCCCTTGTCCGCGTTTGTTCCATCGGTTACCTCGTGCTCTTCATGACGAAGTGCGACAGGCATTCCGTTTATCGCTCGACATGTTGGCACGGAACACCAGGGACGAGGCGGCGTGGTTATTGTTTCTGTTACTTCATCGTTGGTGCTTCCGTTATACTCGAGGTGGCAGAGGAGGACATCTGGAGGTGGCGGCCCGTCTTCGGAGATTCCGAGCAGGTGACTGGGCAGCCTTACAGGAGGAATCGATCCGTGCGGTACGAGGTAGGAGTGAGTCTGCCTCTACACGTGATGTCTCATCTTCTGCTCGCATACGACGTTGTAGGATGTTAGGTCAGGTGGGAGAGTATAGCAGAGCTGCCAGAGCATTGCATCCTTTGTCATTGGCATGTCCTACTGAGGAGACGATCGCTGCGTTGCGTTTCTTTCATCCCTCACCGGGTGATCCCTCACCACCTGAGGTTCAAGACTATCAACCTGAGGAACCATTATGTCTCGATAGATTTTGTTCGTCCAGGCCTTGTGTACAGCTCCACGTCTATCTTCTGGAGGTCTGTCTGGGATGGTCTACGAGCACCTACGAGCACAGACGACCCCTCTAGTGGTTTCACGGAGCTTTTTCAGGTAGCGGCAGTAGTAGCTCAGGGACATATTCCTCAGTCTATAGCTCAGGTATTGGGAGCAGCTAGACTTTTGGCCATGACGAAAGATGGTGGAGAGAGTTCGACCGACAGCCATCGATGAGATTTTCTTACGACTTATCAGTCGTACCATTGTCCTTCAGCTTCGAGATACTTTTCAGGACCACTTTTGTCCTCATCAGTTTGGAGTTGCGATGCCGGGAGGTTGTGAGTCTGTGTCTTTCGGCATTAGAGCTCTGTTGGACATCCATCCCGATTGGGTGGTCCTACAGATAGACGTGAAAAACGCTTCAATAGCGTTTCTCGCGCTTCTATTTTTAGGGAGCTCATGGATGGCGGAGGATCTCTGGCGGGTCTCGTTCCCTTCGTGCGATCGTTCTATGGTTCTTCCTCTTCTCTTTATTACCAGCACGGTCCTACGATAGAGGGGTTACAATCATCAGCTCTGCTGCGGAGACTCGCCAGGGAGATCCTTTGGGTGGACCTCTCTTCGCCTTAGCTCACTATAGAGCTCTCTTCGCCACCGCCTTGGCTGCTCCAGGTTGTGTCTTTCCATCTCTAGCTGATGATACGCACATCGTAGGTCCGGCGGACCAAGTCGGTGTTGCCTTTGATCACCTTGTCTCTCAATTGACCTTGGTAAGGCTAAGGACGAAGGTGTCAAAGTGCAAGGCTTGATCTCCCATAGATATACCGCCGGACCTACATCTCCCAGAGGGATTTGTTATCCCTACAGATGGTTTACGCATCCTCGGAGTACCCGTGGGTACAGAGGACTTTGTCTCTCGATTCTTAGATGCTGCTCTTGTGGAGGACGTTATGCATATCGAGGATCTCCCTCTGTTAGAGGACCTACAGGTTGCTTTTGGTATCCTTTCCTCTTCCATAGCACGACGTCCTTGTTACTTACTCCGCACAGTACCCCCATCTCCTATCTTCATCTCGCGTCTTAGAGAGTTTGATAGGAGGATCATGGGGGTGTTTGGCGACATCATAGGACCGGAGACCTTTGACTGTGTGGCAGGACCTCTCGCACGGAGACACACATCTTTGTCAATATCATGTGGTGGGGTGGGCTTATTATCCATGGAGGAGACTGCTCCGGCAGCATTTCTTGGTAGTTGGGCCCTCTCAGCACCTTGTTCGGGCAAGGGCGCAGGCTCTTGGCTCATAGCTCGACCTTGCATTAGAGCGTTCTGACTCGCACCGACTATCTTCTCTATAGCGATGAGGTTCCGTCTAGGCTTGGTCCAGCCTGTTGCTTCGGCACTGTCTACCTGCGAGTGCGGTGTCTCGCTCGACACCTCGGGTCGTCACCTTGCTCGATGTCCTCACGGTGGAGAACGGATAGTCACCCACGATGTCATCAGAGACGTCGTGTTTGCCTTAGAACAGGAGAGCGGTCACATGACGTGGAGAGAGCGTTGATACGCCCTTCAGACGGGAGGATCAGTGAGAGCAGACCTGTACATGATGAGGGAGGATCAGGTCTCAGTGGCTGATGTGGTTGTTACGGATCCGACACGGGACTCAGTGGCGGCACAGGTGATCACTCATCCCTCAGGATGGGCTGCAGGCGTGGCGGCAGCAACGAAGGTATCCAAGTATAAAGGTATGCAAGCGGGACATCGATTCATCTCCTTAGCTTTGGAGATATACGGATCGACAGCTTTGGAGTTCGACGTCTTTCTGCGAGAGTGCGCTAGAGTCTACCATGAGAGGCGCCAGGGGTACCACTTTCTCTTTCTTTCTGCATCATGTTTTTCAGACAGCGAGTTTCAATTGTTCTACAGAGAGCTTTAGCAGGGGCCATTCACAAGAGAGCAATCGCAGTAGGCGATGCCTCTTCAAGTACATCTGTTGTAGATAGAGGTACTGACTTTTTGATCTCCGACATTATAGGTGCAACTGGCGATTTTAGAGCTACTGATAGAAACTATAGAACTCTCCCCTTGAGGGTGGTTATTGCTTGGCCCTTCGGGTCCTTCTTTCCCTTGTAAGGCTTGATGGGGTCTTTCCATCCGTTGGTTATATATTGGGTCGCGTTTCTCCCTTTTGTCAAAGGTGCTACTAAGTGTCCCCACTCGTGACCATCGTGGTCCAGTCATCAGCCGATGCTGACATTTGGTCCACGAGAGGACCAGTTCAAACTTTACAGGAAGACCTCAAAGCTACAAGCTGAGAAAATGTCACATGGGTATGCGCGCACATCCTACAAGAAGAGAGACGACAGACAAGAGGCAGAGAATCCGACGGCTACTATGTCGTGGCTGCTGGTCTGGAACCGACCATATCAGCATATGTACTGATCAGGTTGCATTCTGTTTCCTCAGACCCATGATTCCAGTTCTTTCTTCTAGTGGACTGTATGCTGGATGTTTGTGTATTATCCTTGCGAAAATCTCTGATGCACCTGGCTTCTTGCTGCCGACTGTGTGCCGATAGAGCTCTCAACCTATCCAGTGGATTAAGACGGTGAATGGCTTTGAGGTGAGTTCTAGAAGGAATATATGAAGAAATTGCGACTGTATTAACCATCTCGCACTGGTAGGTTCATAAGAGTGGCCCTGACTGTTATACTCCACGATGGGGATGTGCAGACTCGTTTCGGTCAAGGCGAGCTCTCGGATACGTTGGTTCCAGGTCGAACGGAGTTTCTATCCAGACCACAGTTTCGAGGTTTCTTTCGGGTCTGTGAGTCCACCTTCAGCTTTGCTTCATGAGATTGATCTAATCCAGTGCTAGTTTGATGTGGTCTGAAGAATATCAATCTTGAACCTACGCTCTTACTTTGTTTATGATCTGTTTGTAGCAGACGTTCGGCCTTGCCTTTCAACCACTGGAACAGAAAGTTCATTCAGAAGTGAAGCACTGGGCATATATACATTCCGAAGTCAAATATCGCTGTCCTCCAGTGAAAGGATCTTCGGCTCCGTTACGGCGTGATCGTAAATCGACAGCCTTTTACACCAAAATCAGATGTCGGAGTCCCCGCGAAGTGGAAGTGACTGGAGCGAGTTCGATAGCGAGTCCGATGATGAACGTAGTGATCGTACAGAGAAGGATCAGTCCCTGCTTGATGTTGAGCAGGTATTGCGAAGCTTGGAGGAAATCGCTTGCCAGGATTATCCGGAATACAAGCTTCTGCCTGAGGGCCTTCTCGGAGAGATGAAAAGAATATTCGATCCGGAGTATGGAAAGCGATTCTCCACTGAGCGTTGGCTGGACGATCGGATGAAGGTGATGAGAGCTTTGGGTATCTGCCTGAAGAGCCGTAAGATGGTTGATGATTTGGGACTAGCAAATGGCTACAGCTTCAGTAGAGAAGAAGGTTACTCTCTGAATGGACCTTCCCGCTTGTCCTTTCCGGAACTAGAAGCCCTCACGCAAGGTCTGAAGCACAGCACAGTCTTGAAAGCACTACACTTCTCCGTGGATCTGTCGCACTTCGTAGCGAAAGACGAAAATGTATCCGCTTGTTGGACTCTGGTCACAGATATCCTTCGCAGTGTAGAAAATTTGGAGGATTTCACCATCAAGGCTTTGCACCGCGGATATGATTACTCATATTTGGGCCAAATAGCGCAAGCGGTCACTTGTAAAGGTGTAAGGAATCTTCAAAGGCTCGTGGTGGCATATAGCACGGTTTGGACGGAAGAAATGTTAACGCATCTCTCGGAAATTTTAGGTGCTGCTCCGAAACTGAAGTATCTAGGTCTCCAAGGCACAAGTATGGAAGATGTTGGAGCTAAAATCCTCGGGCAAGCAATTGCACTGCACGAAGTATTGGAAATACTTGAATTCGTGGTCACTAAAGAAGTAAGAGATGCATGTGATGCTGGATGCTCGTATGCCACGGGGCCGGGGTCAAGAAAAGGAGTACTGGATTGTTTAATCACAGAGGCGTTGTTAGGTCCTCGTCCCAACACATCCATTCATCGATTGAGATTCCGTGCTCCTCGCGGAATTCTTCCCGGTAGCGGTCCTATTGAGGAAATATCAACGCTATATACTTCCATTGAGGAAACGCTAGATACTTTCCTCCATGATGATGATACTGAGGTAATATCAACACTAGATATTTTCTCCCATCTCCTTCTAAAGAATTCCTCTGTAGCTGTGCTGGAAATAGATGCGTTTCTCGCATTCTATTCAAGTTGTGGTTTACGAAATCTGTTCGAAGCCCTAGGAGCGAATCGCTCTATTCGAATTCTCAAGCTGAAAGTGATTGACGTAAATAGATCTGTAAATACTACTGGAACAAGTACAGGCATCTATTTCGGCGGCTTCACTGAGATGGTCGATTGGATAAAGTCGGCGACACATCTAGAAGATTTGGATCTGTCATTCGCGGGCGGGATCTCTGAGGATAATTTCGAGCTCGACTGGCCTGCATTTTTCAAGGCTCTAGCATCCAACTCAATCCTTAGACGTCTTCGTCTCTGCATGCCTACCATTAACGACCTTGCGAGGATGGAAGCCATTCAGAAAGAAGCGGTGGTGTGGTTACGCACTACACGCTTGAAATGGCTGGAGTTCGACGGTGGGCCATGCTTGTGGGGAACTCTACTCAGATCTCTGAGAGCAAATACGAATCTCGAAGGGCTCACACTGAGCTCATATGTTCTTTCCCATGATGAAGAGTTCCGGGAGTTGATGAAGTTGTTGCAGATCAATTCAACACTGCAAGATATTCGTTTCCCGTCTTGGTCTTGGGATGACAATAGTCGGCAAGCACAGGTTGACGCAGCGTTGAGGTGTAAAGCAAGGCAGGAGACATATCTAGCGGAGCTACGGGCAACTTTCGGGACAACACGCTGGGCCCATCCCACTTGCGGTCGAGTCTTTCTGTGCGGAAATCCTATGGCAGGTACAGCAATCTCTTCCTCAGTTTCCGTCATTTTGGCTGTTTCGACTTAATTTCTAGAGCACGGGAAAAGATCCGTTGTTCCGCTCTGCAGTTCTAAAAGAACCGTGAAGTTGAACTACAGTAGAGTCGAACCTCGTTATACACGATCTAGTCACATTTTCTTCTCGTAGGACATAATTTTTTGTAACACTTTCGTTATAGTCACTATCGCATTGTTTAAATTCACATATTTGAGTCGCTAAGTAAAAAATAAGTCTCACTATATATCTAAGTAGTAAGTATTTCGTGAGTCAATAGTAAGCGTTCAACTTATCACATTACACCATTTGAAGAAACAAGAAGAATTTGTTAGCTTTTTGGCTTCTTCCTTTCACCAGTCAGAATATGCATACGGAATGACATTATAGTCATATAGTCATTTATAAGTTCTTCTTAGTTCTTTTTGCTTTGTTTATGTACCGGTAGTCACGTAAACAATGAAGAACAAATGGTATAAGTATAACGAGGTTTTATTTTAATTACTCTAAGGACCACCCAAGTCTCAACGTGTATAGGTATCAAAGGTATTAGACTCCAGATGCAACATATTGTTAATAGCGGAGGAAGAATACGGAAACTTGAAGAAAAACTGTTCTAGGAAAAAAAGAAGAAAAAAAGTTACTTACCTAGCAAATAGTTTTGCCTTCATAGACCGAGAATGGTGTCACAAACTTGTACTTTTCAGAAGCATATAGCATCCGGAAAAGAATTGTTGAAAGTGACAATGAACGGGAAAGACAGCAATAAAGGAATTGATAGTGGCAAACAATATCACTGTAATATGATCATATAGATCTAACCATGCATATGGTAGGTGATATGATATCGCATTCCACAGAAAACACGAAAACAAACACACACTAGTTATCGAAAGAGCCATTGTCTAGTTAGTCCACTAGATTGGACCTCCACATTTATCATCACTTTGCACGTTATTGCCCCGGACTTTGCCATTGTAAGTTAGTTACAAATATATGATCATGAGATACTTGTGATGTTTTTAAGTAAGTTTGTGTGTTGTCTAAGTAGAATATTTGTGCACTGTTGTACTCATTGAGATATTGTAATTCATTTTAATCTTATTACATCCTCTATCTGCAGGGAAAACTCAGCTTGCCCACACCATGTTACAACAAGGGATGACGCCATGGTACACTCGTGTGATGGAGAAATTTATACCTAGGACGCGTGGTATCGAAATTCAGCTTTTGAGAAATGATGATAGTATGCAATTGTCTCTATGGGACCTGGCAGGACATGATATCTTCCGTGCGCTTCAGGAATACCTCTTCCCAAAGCTGAACAAGGCTTGTGTCTTCTTGTTTGTGTTTTCTTTATACGATCGAGAAGCAAAAACTATCAAGCCAAACTTGGAAGTTGCTCTTGAGGAGGAGTTTCTTTATTGGCTAAAGTTCATAGCTTCCAACTCTCAAGTGACTGGATTCAATTTACCTATTGTGATGGTGATCTTGACCCATAAAGATAAGACGCAAGATATCAACAACAATTGGGCTCTACATGTGGTGGAGAAGTTGCGGAGGGAGTTCAATGATGTTTTAGCGATCTACCCCTCACCGTTCTTGGTGAATGGTCGTCAGAAGAAGGACGTATGGCCGATTATGAGTCAGGTGTTTGATGGCTTCAAAGACCTTTTCGAGCAGAAACTTTTCATGGTACCGGAGGCGTGTTGTCAAATCAGCAGGTTCTTACTCGATTGGTCTCTTCAAAATGACAAACAACCAGTTGTGATGTATGAAAAGTTTGTAGATCTGTGTACTGCTGCCGATCCGACTCTGAAAGATTTTCTGTCCAATCATTCTGATGACGAGAAAATGAGGAGTATTGACGCCTTAGCTTCTTACCTTCATGATGTGGGAACCATTATTGAGCTTCCTAGCCAAAAAATAATGGTTGTCAATCCCAACTGGCTTACTCATGCATTCCTTGGAAACTTGATAGGGAAAGGAAAGGATTTTCATGATCAACACACAGTAAGCAAGAAAGCATCTCCACCTTTTTCAAGTAATGGATTCCTTTACAAATCTCAGTTCGAAAGATTTGTGAAAGAGAATATTCTACCGGCTTTGAAGAAGGATAGATACCATGAACTAGACTTCGAGATGGTGCATATGTTGATGGAAGGTTTGGATCTTTGCTTTGAGGTGCCCAATGGAGACGAGAGGTCACTTGTTTTTGTACCAACACTCTTTAGAGTGGGACAACAACGTCAACTCGGATGGAAAAGATCACATGTGAAGGGTGTTGGTTCATATCTAGGTCTGAGAGTACGCTGCAAAGACCAGAGGACAACGTCCATGTCAGTTGGCTTCTTTCCTAAATTTCAGGTATATATGAATTGTATTGATCTTAAGCTGAAATTCTTATTCTGTTATCATATGACATCAATTTTGCTTCATGGTATAAGATTTCGACGCAATGACACTTTGATCCATTTGTTTATTGACATGCAGATTTCGTTGTGGAGAAAGATGATTCAAAGTTTATCTTTAGATTTGAAGTTGAGTTACGATTGCAAGTACAACCTGATTTCCATACTTCATGACGGCCATGATGTACTGGTGGAGAATGAGGACGATGGAAGCTTTGTGGATATTCTTGTTCGATCAGAGAAGTCAAGAGAAAGTGTATGGATGTTCGTGGAGAAACACATCCTTCAAGAGCTCTATGACTTTTGCGCCTCTGCCAAAGGTCCTCCTGGAGTAACTTTGGTGGTGGATGTTCTGAGGACTGAATGTGTAAGACAGCTTACAAAGTGCACATACCGGAAGGATCAAGCAGTATCAAGAGAACTTCTGAAGCATAATCTGAAGCGGTCAATACGAGATCAGTCCTTAAGAGAAAGATCTGAAGACGACTCTGAAGATCTGTTCAAGCATACATGGAAAGGGCTTGAAGACTCGAATCTTACATATGAATGTGAAGCAGCGTTGGATCTCCTCTCCCCACAAGATATACTAGAAGTCCACGAATGGGTGCGGTCTGAGACTTCTGCATTGATTGATAAGGCCAAGAGATCGGACTATGTACTCGACGAGTTTTGTGCATGTGTTGGTTCAGTTGTCACTGCAGATGTCTCCAAGGAGAGAATCAGAATGGAGGAGCAAACCGAAGATCACATGTCTAAGAAACACAAGACCACAAGTTTAGATCTTCGGCCTGTTGTGAACATGATGCAAGATTTGCATCTAAAGATGGACGAGCTGCATGTAAAGTTTGACGAGTTGAAAGTCGACATCATGCGAGTAACGGCACAATTCACCAAGGCTCAGAAGATTACAGAAGATAGCTTCATTCGACTTTTCCAGCAAATGGATCGGCTTACTGGAGTAACTCGTTTTTGCTCACAACTCCCACGTCGGCCTTATTTTACCATCAAGGATGCATCATGGTCACACCGAGTAAAGGCAAAGGTAAATGTCGGAGATCCTCTGATTCTTCACTTTCTCTGTGAAAATAAGAATGGAAATCATATTGTTCTCAACCAACAAGGATTTGAGTTGATTGTGGAAGATGGAAATAGAAAGTGGCTAAGAGTTATCTTAAGAAAT
The DNA here is from genome assembly GCA_036924285.1 of Asterella californica. NCBI lineage: Eukaryota > Viridiplantae > Streptophyta > Marchantiopsida > Marchantiales > Aytoniaceae > Asterella > Asterella californica. The sequence continues at coordinate 16,861,870 of JAYKYS010000001.1, read as the reverse complement.
TCTGTGAAAGCACTATGGTGTCTCTTGAAAATTGGTGTGCATGTTACCACAAGTCTAGGAAGTGTGGTGCCAGATCTACAACTGCAAGTTTCAGATTCGAAGTATACTTCACTAGCTACATTATCAATCAGTAGCGTGTTAGATATTATAGAACCTAAAGACACAAACTCAAGTAATGTAGTAAATGATGAGAACTCAGATAATTCCTCTGCTGAGAGAGCGTGGCAGTTTTTGCAAGAACACCTCAAAGGTGAACTGATGGACAAGATCCCTCATTACTTCAGTTTGTATCCTGCATGTTATGTAGACACTAGATTGCAAAATCTCTTTGCACATGTTTGGTTGTGCAAAGAATGTATGGAAGCAGGTATCAAGGACGGAAAGATCCGCCGGACTTCCAAATCTCCTTGAGCAACTCTTCAACTAGCCATAAATATCTCTTTGTTAATATCATCATATGGTTAGAAGTAAGAATTTCCTTTATATCTGATCGGTATGTTCTATCGTAACTCTACTAATGATGATTTATATGTTCTTTTCATTTGTTTTTTGATGGGACGTTGAAGTTGAATTAAAGTCATTCACTGTCAATATTCACATTTTAGACATTCTTGTCCGTTGTCAATATAATGATATTGCTTTGGACGAGCTATTCTGCTATATTGACGTCCACACTATTTCTACTTCACTTCTACATCATTTTCCGTAAATAGAACAAGGATGCAGATATGCAGTTGGTTGAACTGTAGGAAATGTATGTGATAATGATGAGAGTTCTTGGCTTACTGTTTTGTTCTTTTGATAATTTCAAACTTCATAAACAACTTGGTCGGAGGATCCTTGTAAGTCTTTAGGATTCAGATTACTACTTCTGTTCTGAACACCGATTCTGATCATATGCTGAGCTTTTAGAATAATGTAATAAAGCTTCCCCAAAACTAGACAAGTCAAAATGATCCAAGGAAGAAAGAGTATTGATCTCACACTTCTTTCTCAATCTTTCTGAAAGATCGATCTATCATACTCTTCTGATTCTTCATACGTCTCACAATATGTTCACTCCAAGCACTATAAGTTGAGACCAAATGATCTTTTGCTCACAGGTTACGCTTCCAGTCCTCTCTCAGTTGTTTAACCTTCTAAGTCCACCAAGTAGTACAATATGCACATCTTCTTACGCTGTTCTTTCCGGATCTTACTCGTTTCAGCTTGAAAGAAGAAAGCATTATTAGGAAAGATGAGTGTTCGTAATCTGAATACACGAACAGGAAGAAACTGAAGGTAAATTGGTGACTTTTTTATTAGATGAAAACATTAGCTTCAGTATTGTTGTAGGTGTTTGCTAGCTACGGTAACAAGAATTGTGTTTTTATCATCTTGATGCTTCTGTGAACATGGATTGAGAAAATTCTATCTTTTAAAGGGGTTGCTGATAATACAGGAGGATGCGATAACCTGGTATTTGTGCGAAGAGCTTCTCAGGTGACCTCTTAACTTGAGGGTCATATTATGGATATTGCATTATTTTGGTTACTGAAGAATTGACTCCCTTCTTACAAAGAAGTTTCTGTCTTCCAATCAAGGAATTACTCTTACGGTTTTTCGGTTTTAGTTTGTCAAGAATAACAGCTGAAGATAATCCAAGGTAAATAGTTGAGTTTCAATTTGTTCAAAATTGAAATAGGCGAGGTTGACTTTAGAGGAAGAGGATACAATCGGGTGGTTGACTTGAACGCTGAACTCTCTTCGAACCATCAAGGTGACTCCTCACTTTACACACGTCCAAAACAGATAAAAGTCTCTTTGTTAGTTAGTCATTAACATCCATATCAGCCTCGATGTAGTAATTTACTAAAAGGATGCGATAACCTAGTATTCATGCGAAGAGCTTCTCATGTGATCTCTTAACTTATGAATATTTTATTATTTTGACATATCGTTTTACAAAGAAACCTCCATCTTCCGATGTGTGCAGTCTCTTTGTTTGTTAGTCGTGAACATCGAGGTCAGCCTCGATGTAGTTACGTACTTACTAAGGGTTTAGGGACAAATGGAGTTATCTCGAGAAGAAATAATCTCAAGGTAAAAGGTTTATTTTCTTCTTTTAGATGAAAATAGTAGTTGGAGTATGATATGAGAATCATACTTCTAGTAACTAGTGGCTTCTGGGTACAAGACCTTGTTATCTTGTATAGGAGTGGTCAATATTACAAGAGGCTGAGATAATGAGGTGGTTGATGGTTGGTTTGTTTGGAGAGCTTCATAAGTGATCTCCTAACTAGAGAGTCGTGTTATGTCTAGTGTTGTTTGAACATCGAGGTTGACCTCGATGTACAACCATATGACTTTGTTTGCTACATTAAAGAAACCTTGGATTGTGTATATTCGATTCGATGTTATGTTGTTTGCTGACTACTGATGTATGCTTGACAGCTCCTCTCAGACAAGATCTTGAAGAACTGACAGACCGTCCATATTGATGACACGAACAAAGTAGACCTCAAGAAGGATACCGATACAAATATCTTCAAGTCGTTTCTTTGTTGCAGCTCCATCAAAGGTTTGAAATCTGGATGTTCAATCTCAGCTTTAGCTGTACTACATTACGTGTTAACGTTTCTCATGACTATCAAATCTGAAACTTGTAATCTTAATATTTGTTTAACAGACAGAACAAGGAGGAAACGTTGAAGGAATGTTTAAGGCGTCTTGATGAGGCTATCGTATTATCTCTGAGCAACAAGAATTGGTTTGTTGAGGTTGCGGATTACAAAGGTGGAAATTTCAAAATGAGTGCGGAGTTTCTTCTCCAATACATGATGAGTCGGTTGGAAAAAAATCAAGATCATTGTCTGGAGTGATGTAGGAGATCAAAGTCTTGATAGTGTTGTTATAGCCATAGAGGACTGGGAGAGCAGAATTATCAACATCTATTGTTGTTTAGTTTGAAAATTTTTGAGGCCCATGATGAAGCATAGCAAAGAGAAGGATTTCTCTTCTGCAAAGTTTTTCTGTTTCAACATCTCAAAGTTCAAAAGCGTAGAACAATTGGTTATAAATATTACAATAGCTTTGACTAGATAAAAAATGCTTAATCTAGTTTTGGATGGAGGAGATTATTCTTACGTCACGACAGAAGATATTTGGGATGAAGCACCTATAACAAATGAGAAGCTTCACGAGATGGACTAAGAAGATGATGTAAAAGCATTGATGACATACTTGCTAGAAGCTAGTGCAGAACAAAAGCAGAAAGGAAAAGAGAACGTCGTTGATGATGTCAACAAGAAGAAGACAACAGAGCGAAGGAAAGAAAAAGAAGGTGTGTGCAACACTCCAACGCTTATTCTGAAGGAGATAAAATGAAATGGTGTGTCAAAGACGAAAAGAGCTACGAAAGAGATCAAGAGTAACGTCTCTCGACAAGATGATCAAATAGAGAATGATGGAGGTGTTGACGAGGACTATGAAAAACTATTTTAAGTTGGGCAACTCCCTCTTTTTATTTTAGGATAACTGTCCATGTGGCAGTATTAGTTACGATAGGAATAGAGAATACTTTCTAAACCAAGGAGAACCAAAGTCTAGGAGAAGGTGGTCCTCTGACAACGCCTCATTTTATCTCTGGGCTGTGGTTGCGATTCGGAGGGATCTCTCTTCTGCGATTAGAAGCAACTGTATAAGATCGATGTCGATGTAGAAATTCACACACATTATACACATTTCACGCGAGACTATGCACAGAGTTTGGTTACTCATAGAGTAGGTCTGCACCTCTGTTCCCAAGAGGGGATCGTGAGAATGTAGACATGAATATATAGCATAGGCAGGGAACGGCATCCTCGTACAGTCCTGTTCTAGGCTGATGTGTCGAGTGGTAGTGATAGAAAGCTGAAGGAGTAGCTTCCAGAAGCCAGTGTAACTTCTTCTCAGGGATTGGATTGCAGATTTTGTTCACAGAAGCTTTGTTAATGTCTTCTAGGGCATCCTAATGTTTGTTTAGGTTTACTTTATCTTCCTCCCGATGGGCAAGAGAGTCTTAAGAAACAACCGAACCCATAAAGACTCTCACTCGATACATCGATGAGTCAAAAGTTAACATTGACAAAGTCTTGGGTTCAATCCTGAAAGAGAGAGGTCGTTTGGAAGATCTCACACAAGACCTCGAGTTTAACGAGAACGAGTTGAAGAAGATCGGTGCAAACAGTTTGGAGCACTTGAAATCTTGTTACCTATTAGGATTGAGTACCATGTTTCATATACCGGTGGTCAAGATCCACAAACCTACTGCTTTACTGGGGTGCATACCATTCAACTTGACATATGTGGAGTATATTTGAAGACATGCGTACAATATCTAGTATTACACCTCAAGTTGCTGACATGTTATCTTACAGCGGGGCACTGGAAAGAGGTGTAAAGAAAGACGTCCGGTTAAGTCTCAAAATGAAGGATGAAGTCCCACGAGCTATCAACGATCCTAATGTATTTTTCTATGATTTGTCCAGATAGCATTCAACGTTTGTTCAACGAGCTATGCAAACTTTTCCTTCTTCTATATTAAGAAGAGAAATGCGACTCGTCTTGCACGAATCCTTGATGATAAGACTAGAACTAGTGATCTAAACAAGTTTTCACATATGGGAAACCAACAACATGTGAGAGCAAGGTTCGAGTAAGCTTTCATTGAGTTAGTGCGACAAGTAAGAAGTCAATGGATTCAAGCTGGTCGACCCCGACCAACGAGAAGAGGATGTAGAAAATGTGATAGTAACTATGAAGTAAGAATTAGCTTTCAACTCTCAATATGTTTCACGTTTGTAATCAAGTCAAGTTTGGATGTTGTTTTATCTTGAAGTTTATCTTCAAGTGTTGTGTGGTGTTGTATCTTCATGCGGTCGACTGAGTCAATTTTAATTCAAACAGTTTCAAACAATCAGCTTGACATTTCAGAGAATTTTTCGTTATTATAGACATCGAGGTCAACCTCTATATGCAACTTTTTGGACCTTGTAGTCTTGAAGTAATCTCTTGTACTGATCGATGATGTTTGAAACTCTGTAGACATCGAAGTCAGCTTCGATGTGCAACTTTTAAGACTTTGTAGTTTTGAAGCAATCTCTTGTACTGATGGATGGTATTTGGAACTCTAGTGGACTTTGTAAATGCTTGTGTGTAAGTGCACGCTTTTGGTGCAAGTGTAAACAAACACATGATTCTTGATCTGTTGTCTTGATGTAGGGATTAGTGTCACTATCGAAGAAATTCTTCACAGAAGATCTTTGAAAGAGATCAAAGAATTTTAACAATAGAAGATGACATCAGGAAGCTGTTCGAGGATGTAAAGACTGCAAGGGTTCACAATCGACTTGAACATCCTGAAGGAATGTTACCTTCAGTTGGAGCTCTTGAATTCATGGAGATATTGAGAAAGGTATCAAAAAAACAGAAGCTTATGAAAGCTAATTGGTTCAAATCTTTTCAAGGTATGACAAAGAAAGGTGTGATAGATATTCTTGTTCTTGTATTGAACAAGAAACTGTTATTGAAGAAGAGTACCAAGACAGAGAAAGATGTGGAAGATTCGCAGTCTGTTTGTATGTTGTTGAAGATTCAAGATCGTTTGTACAAGGAGATCCTAAAGTACTTTTTGACTACTTAGGGATGTATAGCGGATAAGTCATTTTTGCAGACTCTATATGGAGTAGGAGCCAACTATATCAAAGCTATTTATCATCTTGTACATGCAAAAGATCTTGATACTTTGCGGAAAAATGAACTTAAGACCGTGCTTGAGGATAAGCTCATCAAATATGAGAGAAGCGTAATCCACAAAGGAACCTTCAACATCTTGTGTCATACGTTGTGGCTTGTAATTTTGGGAAGCTTTCAAATGCAAAGGTATCATTAAATGTGAGAACCTCTAGTATAGCAATCGCTGATTTAACTGCAGTTCCTGAATGAGAGAGCAAGATTATGAACATATGTTCAACCGGGTCTTTGTCATGTTTGCTTCATTAAGGAACACTCACTTAGTCTTGTTAGTGGCCATTAATAACTTCTGCATTGTATCATGTGATCCAATGCAGAATGAGGTGCCAATGAGTAGTTCCTTTCAGGTCTTGATACGTTATTTTTTGATACTTACAAAGGTTCTTATAAACCAGATAAGCCTATATCGTTGAACTCCCAAGTGAGTAAATTGTTGAAAGGTGAGAGCAGCTCTTGGAAAAGGGCAGAACCTTTTGGCTATGATCAACTATGAAGCTATTGCGGGGTAAGAATATCTATGGATGGACGTAAGAGTGTTTCTAGCGAACTTTGGAACTCGATAGAGGTAGTTCTAGTTGCACACTCTCTAGAACTTTGTATGGTGACAGAATGCACTCACATGCTCTATTTGCAAAGTCTGGACTCTCTCTGAGAAACAGATCGCAAGCTACCGGTTAAGTGCGAAACTATCATGAAACATGTAAATTTCAACATCATAGAAGCTTCAACCGGCTATACCTTGACCTCTGAGGTTCAGATGAGCATAAAACTTCAGGTCATAGTAGAAAACATTCACTGAGTACCCTCAAATGAAATTGGGACCAATTCATCCATAGAAACAAGAAAATGCTCTAGAATTTTCAAATTATGTCGACGTCTACTCACGATGTGTACACCAGAACTTCAATTGGATGTATCTCAGCTTCTCATATCCAAATCGACTGAAAACTGAAACCACCATCACCAACTCGACCAGATCTCTCCGACATTACCTTGATCTTCTTCAGATAAAATCTAGTAGCGATATCTATGATTACTTGAAGATGAACACTTAGCAATTAACTCTTCTAACTTCAATCAATGCTATTTTGCTAAATCAGATTCAAAATTTGACCCGTCAAACTTCAGTCGATAGTATCTTGTTTGCTTTGAACTCAAATCAATTGATCTTTGAATTCACAATTATCAGCTCTTCGAGAGCTTTTCAACCCCATTTGGATCTCCTTCGAATCACTCACACAGTTCTATGGTTGTTTGAATACACACACATAGAAATTGACTACTCAAACTTCAATCAATGGTATATTGCTCTCTCTAAACTCAAATCAGACGGTTGTTGAGTCCACAATATTAACTTTTTGAGAGATTTCCAGTCTCATATTAATCTTCTTCAGATAAAATCTACAGCAATATCTATGACTACTTGAAGATGAACATTTAGCAATTGACTCTTCTAACTTCAATCAATGATATTTTGCTAACTCTGAATTAAATTTTGAATCAATAGTATCTTGTTTGTTTTGAACTCAAATTAGTTGATCATTGAGTCCACAATTATCAGCGCTTCGAGAGCTTTTTAATCTCACTTCAATCTCCTTGAGATCACTCACACAACACGTTCTATGATTGTTTGAATACGCACACTTAGAAATTGACTACTCGGACTCAATCCATGGTATGTTGCTTCTTGTGACTCAAATCATACATTCGTTGAGTCCATAGTTCTCCGTTCGTTGGAGCTTTCCCACCTCACTTCAATCTCTTTCAGATCAAATCTACAACGCATTCTATGACTATCTGAATATGTACACTTAGAAATTGACTACTCAAACTTCAATCGGGTATATCTCAGTTCTCTTGGCCTCAAATTGACAGATTTTGATTTAGTGCACAAGCCAGCAAGAAGAGTTTTCCAGTGATACCATGCACTTGTGGAGAGCATCTCTATAGCAACCGTCAGGTCTATTTGAAACCTAGGGAGTATTTTGAAATTTTTATAAAAAATAACCCACCAATGTGAAACTAAAGATTTTTGTTTCTGTCTCCTAGTGACCTCCATAGCCATCTTCGGTCATAATAAATGTTTTGAGCTCACCTAAGTCACATGCAACAATAAAATATTTGTCAACATAAATGAAAACCTTGACATAGAATTCTATCTACTTGATGTAACTTAACTAGACTACTAATCATAAGAAACGTCAACGTTGGCGATTCACATAGTACATTAAGATACAATGGACTTTCTAGAAGTATGTAAAAGTGAACATACTGAAACATCCTAACATGTGTCTCATCATCTTTTGCATGAAACACATGTGTATTGCAAAATATGCCAAAATACCAATGTAACCACCAGTTTAGCATGACATCGGATGATAATCATTCCACCAAACTTGTACATGGTAAAATCATGTACAACGCGATACCGTACAAGATGTTCTATCTTTTCATCTCTGCACCATCTTACGTATTCTAACAGTCTTATTCACCTACTAGAAAGTTGAGTTTGATATCTCTTTGTGATTTTCAGAGAATTATCTTGTCCAATAAAAATCAGTGAGAGGTGATAAGAGTCTTACAAAGAAGGAGCATGAGAAGGAGAACTACAGTTGGCGTGCCTCTTACTGGAATTTGTGTAAGGACTTATCACATCGACTTGGTCATGAACATCCGTTGAGCAAGAGATCCGATGATATGAATCAGTTGATCAAACTTTGGTCGTCATCAGAGAGCTTCGTGATTGATATTTCCACAAGAGGTGTGAAGATGCGTGTTGCTTTGGTAAACAAGCGTGAGATATTCTCGTTTGCTTTTGACCATGAAGAAGAGAAGTTTCTCAACCATTTCAAGAAGAGAAGAGAATTTGTTTTCTACAGCAAGGAGAGCTTAGTCATGTCCGGATTTCTGATTGGAAATGTACCAAAAGATCCGTTATGTAATCATGTCACAAGGTGCACAAAACTGACAAACATTACGTCAATGCTTGAGGATGAAGAACGGCTGATGATTCTAGAGGATCCTTTTGAGTTTATAGCTGATCAAGACAATGAAGGTGATTATCGTGAAGGAATTTTTGAGTTGATCAAGACTTGAGTTTGATTTTTGAGTTGTCGATCAAGACAATGGAGGTGAAGACACTAATGAGAATGATGGAGGTAACAGTGAACAAAATGGAGACACAATCATGAACATCATGCACAAGATTACGTTGATGATGGAGATTACAACGACATCGATGCTCAAGGTGAAGCAGATGAAGACATTTTTAATGCAGAGTTAGAAAGTGACAAAGATTGTGACCACCAAAAGCATCAAGTATCTAATGCCAACAACATTGTTGACTTAGCTAATATCTCAAAAAATGTACAATACATATACTCTTTGAATGTTCTTTCTTTTATCTTGAATATTATTTAATCATATACATAGAATATATATGATTTTTGTCGAGTTTAATCTTTTGTGTCTTTTTTGTGAATACTGTTTTGATTTGAGTTCATAATATTTTTTCTAAAGTGTTTTTAAGATCCTTCAAGAGGAATAAGAATATCTGCTCTGTCTTTCCTGAAAATCTTATGTTGTTCTTTTTTATATAACGTGGTATAAGTTATTTCTTTTCTGTGAACTTCGATAATTTGATTAAAATATAACGAATCTTGATCAAAATCCGTTCTACCTCAATGTCTTATTCCATACTGATATATAATTAAACTTATACTAATCACGTGACGATTATAATTTAGTATTATATTTTATCCAACTCTCATCTTTAATGTCAAAAAGTAATTCTTTTATATAACAAAAAATATTTTTATCTATAGATAAAAGTAATCAGATTTTAGCTCGCACAAATCCATGTTTCTTTGAGCGAAGAAAATAAACAAAAGTTTCTTTCGACGTTATCGTTTCTTGAAGAAAACTATACACACAATAAGTGAAATAATATGTCTTAACTATCTGTTGTTTTTTACAAGACAATTCAGTGGAACGGATTATCTCAGAAATTTCTAAGTCTTCTTCATCTAGCTTGAATTTGATTATCAAGAGACTTCGCTCTAGAAGTAAATAATCAAGCAAAGATAAACATGTTGATTATTCTCCGAATGGTGTAGGTCCCGACGAGGTCCAAAAATCATCCTCTCCTAAGAAGTTAGAAGTTTCATTTGGAAGAAAACAAGGAGAAGATGAGTTAGTGACAAATATTATAGATTTAACTATAGTGAGAGAGAAAAACGTACAGTCTTTGAACGTGATGACAAAGTAGACGAGAAGTTTGAACTGGACAGAGAAAGAGTTACAACATTTTTCACGAGATGATGAAAAATCAGACTATAAGATTTAGGAGGTTGATAGTACTTCATCTTTACTCTTGGAGGAGCCAAGTAAAAATTCAAGGAATATTTGTTACTAAAGGAGGACTTGCAAAATGAAGCATTGGCAAGAGAAAAACAAGACATCGAGATTCAGGTTAACAGAGATGCATAGCTCGAAAAGGTGAATCATGAAGAGATTCAAAGTGATCAGACTCTTGGAGAAATCAGAGGTGGTTGTAACTCTTAGTCACATTATTTGTACTCAGAATTACTTGTGCAATGATATGTTTTAGTAATTTTAGTTTTTTATTAATTTTTATAATTTATCTCTAGTTTGCAGGAGAGAAAAGGAGACAAAAAATATCCAAGGACACACTTGCAATCTCCTCTCTGCATTTATGAGTGATAAAAGGTGACTGAAGAGAATTACATGCCTTCCCTAACATGTGCAATGGGCATAATATTTCTTCTATCGCTCTTCTCTCTGCTTTGACATTTTTCTCGAGAAAACTACTCATCTTCTCCATCGACGAGTTACTACTTTCTGCAAAGTTCCAATGGTCAACCGGGAGGAAAGTGTATTTACACAGAGAAATGGTGGACAAGTATTTTTGCACGAAGCGAGCAATGGTTGAAAGTTTCTTACAAAGATGTATGAGACATTTTGAGGTTACCATATGGTCCACAAAGTCTCCTAAAACAGTCAAGAATTTTGTAAAATTTCTTCTCACAGAAGACCAACTGAAATCCTTGAAATTCACATGGGGCAATGAAATGGTTGTTACCATACATGGAAAATCTTTCCATTTCACTGGATGTTCCTTTCTACGTAAGAGTTACAATTTTATTTGATAGTCAGTCAAAATTTGATGATAGACACTATTTTGGAAAGATTTCAACAAACTCATGCGTATGATTTTTCATTTGCCTTCAAGTAGTTCTTTAAGTCCATTAATGAAATTCAATGGGCAAGAGCTTATGGTTTCCAAGGAGAAGACAAACCAAAATCAAAGCTTGAGTTAGACAGGACTATTTGTTTTTACAAATAGTGATCGACAGATTTCATGTGTAAAGTTTCTTATTAATAAAAACTATTTTTATTCAAATTGATTTATGAACTGAAATTTTTTTAATGAGTATTGAAGTAATTTCCAATTTTTTATCATAATAGAAATAGATTTATTATATTTTAGTGTTTTTATTATTTGTATATTTTATAATTAAATATTCAGAATTAAATCATTCGTGTCTCTCCATTAGCCTTGACTTGTCTACTTCTAGTGAATTTGGTGATCTAGATGATAATATTTCTCTCCTCTTTGATCTCTCTTCTTTAACGCTTCCTCTCTCGTCTCTCCAAACAGTTCACCTAAATTTAATTTGCTTCCAAGTCCAGACAAGTGACTCCACTATTAGTCTTATTTAACTCTCTATGAAACGACATCTCGAATAGAATGAAAGATTTTCATCTCGATCATTTAGTGTAACCTTCATCCATGCCAAAAGCCATAGCGTCTCTATCATCAAAATGAGCTCAAAATGATCTCATTGGAAAGCTCTCCTCAAGAGATTTTTAACCATATAACTCTCAGTCGATATTGAGTAGAACTCACAAAGTTACAATGACTACTATCGAAAGAATAATCTAGTGTAAGCACTCATGTATAGCTAAATTACTCTTATATTACATAGTGAACTTCGTGCTTCACGACAATGCGTCAGGACGTCAAGACGTTATACGAAATGTCAATCTTGATGTCAAGACGTTGATGATCAAGGAAGCAAAAGGAGAAAGCACCTAAGGAAGAGATTAAGTTCGGAGTTTGATGGTCTCTTATTTTAGACCAACATGGGAAGGTGGTTATGCTGAGAGGAGGATCCTCATCCAAATCGTTGCTTGATGTACTACAAGAAGATCTGTGAAATATCAAAGACACGCTTCATGGCATGATTTCCACAGCGTTATTTCAATCTGTCAAGGATAAGCAAACGCAGAAGATCTTTGAGATGGAGACAGAAAAAGTGATTGAGGAAGAGAACTAAGATTTCCTGTTGTCGTCGGTTCTCAACTGATATCCAACCAGAAGGAGCAAGTATTTGCGGTGTTGAAGGAGTGCAAGGCTGTCTTCAAGCAAAACAGATCTAGTCATGCATAACATTGCCACATGGATCAATACATATACCATCTTTCAAGAACAACATAGTGGAAGAAAAGCTTATACAAACATCAATGGATAAGATGGTGAAGTTGAGAATTTTTGTTCTCTCAAATTTTCCTTGGGCAGCTCATGTGGTTTTAGTGCCGAAGAAGGACGATCAAAGCAACATGAAGCCAGAAAAGAAAGTGTGTATCGACTACAAGAAATTGAATTCGATCATTAGGAAAGATCGATATCCTGTTCCATTCATCCAAGACATGTTGAACAAGCTAGGGAAGTGTAAATACTTGTGCATGGTGGATCTAGAATCTACATATTAATGTCTGATCAAGATGGATCCCAAGAGTCAAGGGAAGACCTTGTTTTGGACCAAGACGGATCAGTGGGAGCTTCTGAGGATGAGAATGGATCTAGCAAATGGACTTGTCCAATTTACTCGACTCATGCACAAAGTGTTAGCCAAGCATAGGGAGTATGCTCAAGGCTATTTTGAGTAACTTTTGAAGAGACTCTCAAGACTTGTATTGATGTCATTAATTGATGCAGGTTTGCTAGCTGACCATAAGAAGATCAACTTGTTAGAGTTGAAGGTCAACTAGTTGGGTTTCACTCATGATGATGTAGTTCTGCATCAAGACAAGGTGACATGCGTCCTTATGTGATGTTGACCTCATGATAAGCGAAGTTGTTTATCATTTCTCAACTTTGGGTTGTATTACAGGAATAGGATTGAGAATTTTTCTGATCACATGGGACCTTTGTACGTTGTGACAGGAAGCCAACCTTGGAAATGGGATAAGGTCAAGAGAAGAAACTGAAGAAATTTCTTACTAGTCCTCATGTCTAGATCTTCTTGATTTCAATCTCACTTTTGTAGTACAGAATGATTGATAGCCTGATGCAGTTGCTGCCATACTTTCTCAAAGAGACTATAGCAGTTTGAGATGATATCGAAAAAGAGAGTTATAGCTTATGCTTCAAAAGGACTCAACACATTGGAGAAGAACTACATAGCGACTGAAGGAGAATGTTTTGCTGTTGTTTTTGTTAAAAACTTCTCTCAATATCTATATGGCATGAAATTCACTGTGGAGCTTGATCATCTAGCACTATGATGGTTGATGAATGACCAACACTTGACTAGTAGGTTTGCTTAAAATGAATGAATTTGTTTTACTTTACCTTCTCATTTTTTCTTTGTAAATCTTTCCTCTGTGAGGTTTTCTGCAGCTGTGCGCCACTATCCTTGCATAGCTTGAGACAATTCAGCCACTCTATAATGAATATTCTTCCTCATAATTATCAATATATATATAAATAGTAGGTAAAATTTTATACTAAAATACTTTAAAGTATCAAATGTTTCTATTACTATTGAAGCATTAAACAGCAACGGAGTTGCCAACCGATCAGGAAGTGAAACATTGACTCTTGCTTTACTAAGAGTACAAGTCAAGAACCTTACTACAAAAGTAATGTCATTTCATTTGCACATTCATTTATGCCTATCAGGAGGTAAATTAATTGAAACCCTCCGGTTTCCTAAGTGTACATGAGGTGAATATACATAGATACGATAGGTATACAACATGGACTTTTGGCTCAGAGAAGGAAGAGGACAAACGGATTATATGCACTAAAAATCTAGACTTCCTACTGCTTATTACCTCGTTATGCATTGAACTTTCAGTTCTGCAGATGTAAAAATAGACCATACTTTAGAAAATGATGAAGTCAAAGAATGAAAAGAGATGCCCGTAGAGAAGATTAGATAGTCCTCTTCTAAGCGTGCATAATCTTCCCATAGGTTCCGTTCGTTCTCATAGAATTTATATTTATACATAGTTTTTTCAAACGATTGATAATGTGAGGATCATATGTACATGCACTGGAAATATGACACATGAAAAATTTAGCACAGTGGTTGGTGCTTGTCTTAAGACTCAAGACGTCAGGAGATCAAAACTCAATCTGACTCTCAGGAGTTATTTTCTCTCCTCTGTACAGCGGAAACGGGACATTAATAAATCCAAACGAGTGAAGATTTTTAATAAAGGTGTGGAGAAACAAAGGAGTCTTATTGAGAACATTCAAAAATTTTAGAAGGATAATCTAAAAATTAAAATGTATGTAGAGTAATCCAATATGATATCTAATTTGTTGTCAAAGTAAGACACTGTTTGAATATTTGAAAAGAAAAATCATTCTAATACATGAAGTGACTATGAAGCTCTTCACCAGCTATGAAAAGTCCCTTCAAAATGGACAGAATCACGGAATTTTGCACATCTGAAACAGTTAACAAAACAGTAGAAAAGTTTTGTAACCATCTAGAGTAAGTTAGTTTCAGAAATCAATATGCATGCAACATAAACTTTTGCCTCGAGGAAAAAGAAAGACAAGTGTGAAGAGAGATGCAAAATCTAATGGTAGAATTGTACCAGACATGGAAGTGAGATATGATCTGACTTCTAGGCTATATTAATCAGTATAGATTGATTTCTGTTTATGAGTTATTAGTTTAATTCTGTAGTATTAGTAATCTCAAAATGAATATATATTTAAAAGTAAATAGTATATGTTATATACAATGTGTATGCCGACTGTGCTAGAGAAAACCTACAAGCAATGTAAGAAAAAACGACCTCCAAGAACCATAAGACCGGATTCTTGTCCCAGAAAAATTAGCTTTTGTTATAGGTGATAAAACAAACCGCTTTGCATATTTCTCTCTTCCGAGGATATAAGAGGTAGAATATTTTGTTCTAACCTCTTCCATTTGAAGAAGAAGGTAGCAAGCTTGATTTATTATCTACTTTTTTTGTAGAGAAAGCTCAACATTAATAAATTATTATATTTATATTTTAGTCGATAAGTGACCACAGTTGTAGTCTTATCGACTACAACTGTGGTCGATAAGACTGTGATTCACTTATGGGTTCCGTTTGGATGTTTCTGCATTTCTCGTGCAAATATCATTTTAACAGTTACATATTAACTTAAATTTTCAGTAAACCTTACATCCATGCTTGCTAAACACGGTGTGTTATTTACTCTAGATCTTGCTATAATACTTAATGTGATATTAATATTTATTTTCCTATACTAGTTATGAACTCTGGTAAAAAACACAAACTATTAATTAGTGGATGCGCATGCACAAACTCTCAACAACATTTGTTAACTTGGATATTAAGCTATAAGCTTGAACTTTCATTCACAGAGATTTCAAATTACAGTGATGGTGAGAACAGTGATGGCAAATCTATATCGATACACTTACAGGAGAGATTTTCGCTTATCTCATTACAATGTTTTCTTACGGTCTAGTCAGAGATTGAACAAGGTTCAGGGTTGATATTGCAGAGCGCTGCTGTTGGATAAGTCCGACCTCCTATGTACGACAAAAGGAATATCAATCAGGTCAATTTGAGACGGATAAGATACATATGGACATCAAGGAAACACTTCAATAAACAAAACAACCAATTCTGGCAAACTTACAATAATTTATGACTTTTCTATACCACAAAAGTATAACACACTCCATTGATAGAAACCTCCATCGTCATTTTCCTGGAGATCTCTAGGAACCCTAGTCGATTGTACTCCCTTACCCATCAACTTAGATTACCATGTAATCTTAGCTGAATGTGATCAATACCCTTCAGTCCAACCAACACTCCAGTGGAACCTTCACCTCATCGTTTGATTATCAGTGAGTTCTCGATCTCTCTCTCATGCACTGCGCTTCCACACTCCTAGATCACACTGATCATCGTTTCTGCACGAAGAGTAACAACATACTCTTTTTCTCTTGGATTTCTGAAAGATATAGTGCAACTACCAACTACCTAGACATACATGCACATGCGAGAACATAAGAGTGTGAAAATTGTAGTCTATCTTGCTATACATAGTTGATAGATTATCGATTTGATGTTGCATCAGTATAACTCATATGAGGAGTCACATAGTCATGGTGGCATTCTAATCTGGGGAGATAAGACAATTAACTAGAATTACAAGCTGGGTGGCCGTATGCTCATAGACTTTGTATTTTTCATGGGAAAATATATCCAAACTATTATATGGGACTAACTTCTAGGCTGACAAGAATGAATTTTGAATTATAAGTCTTTTCTTGTAAATCTTTTTGTAAAGTTACGGTTCATTGTGACCCAAAATCATTCTGGAAAATATTCTTCATCAGCGGATGAGTGTTTTGATTTCGGCCAAGAAACCAAGGACGTTTCTTAACGGCATCTCTTATTGACTTTTTATCCGATTCAGCAATAATGAAGTTTAAAACTCAAGAAACTTAGTCTAACTTTCCAAAAATAAAATGTTAAGAAAAATATACTTATCTCAATAAATAAATACGACCATAATTATTATACAAATTTATTCTTTGATAAACTAGGGACTTTTTCTTTCTGGACGTTAGAGAATCTTAAGTCTGAGCTTTGACATGTCCTCTTAACATAAAACAGATGTTTTCACAATTTATTGTGTATGCATAACCTTCATATTTACACGATAACATCTGGCAGTACTCCATAGTATGAATGCTTAAAGCTTTGTTAGATAAAGTTTCACCTTGCTTCAAAGTCCGTACCTTCAGACAGTCTGAAGATTCTGTTTAAGTCCAAAGTCAGCTTTGAGCGAAATCGCTACTTTAGAAATGCGTTTGGTGAGCTTGGTGGAAATGCCATATATTATAAAATGATTGAAAACATAAAACTAAAAAATACTATGTAGTTAAGGAGCCCGATGGGGATGTTTTTATTTAGTTATAGTTCTGAATTATAGTTCATTGAGCATGCATATTCACCTCTTCCATGTTCGGAAGAGGAGAATATGCAAAGGCATTTAATATATCACTTAATCTTTCTGACGAGAAGGAGTGGGCGATAAATTAAATCTTGCAGAAAATCGATAGAAAATCCTATAGAAATTTGATTTTATGACAAAGTTGCTGTCGAGTCTTATGGTTCTTGCTGCGCGCTGCAACCTACATGACTTATCCGGTTTTCTCCCAGAAGGTCCGAACTGTACTCTGCAGTTAACATATAGTATTTAACTAAATATTTCTTTTAATTTAAAACTATTATATAATTTTCTTTTTAATACTTATAGAATTTCCACTAATAACTCGATGGCACCCCATTTTGATGTCCAGTCCAGTTACTTTTTAGATTTTCCAGTTTTCTCTACGTTTGTTTTTATTCCTCCTCTGGGCCATGGCCAAAAGTCACTTTGGATGTTTTTATTCACCATTTCTATCCATCGGGAGATATGCACATTTACCCTCTCCCTTCTCCACAGTCATAAGATCTTCCTCAAAAAAGGTTTAGTTATAAATTAAATTTGTTTAAATTAAATTTGGTAGTCGTCCCAAACGGATATTTAATGGTAGAACCTAGCCGACTCCAAGTACTAGACTTACAGTTCTTTCTCGTTTCTGACCAAGTGTACAGAAAAGTTGAAAAATGTGGTTTGCAAAGGAAACTAGACCAGTTAAATTAGAACTTTAGAAGTAGATATATTGAATTCTACTTCTAGTGAACTATCCTCCATTACAATGACTACATTAATGCAAAAGTCTGGACGTCGTTTACAAAATGCAGTAATTGACAACAGAAACAGTTTTCTTCTAAAAGCCAGCCGAAAACCAAACATGTGATCTGGGAGGACCTTCTGGTTATTCCAGTGCATGTCATCTTTCTCTTCTTCATTCCGGACTGCTGCTGGGATGCATATTATTCATCAGGAAATTATACAAAGGTTTAATTTATTCACTAACCCTTTCGTCGGGGAAAGTTAGGTAATAAATTAAATACCTCGCTAAAGTTTAAATATTTTGCTTGCAGTCTTCGGAAGTCTTATACTGTCAGAAGCGTGTCTTCCTCCTTATGGGTTATGTCGAGATCTGCCCGTGTCTATGAGCTCTTTATATATTGAATATTTAAATATTTAAAATTAATTTAATTTAGATGTTCCAATTAACACATAATATATATTTTTTGATAACCACAAGAGAGCAAGAGTTCCCCAGAAGTTAATATTGCATGCATATTCACTTCTTTCATTCGAAGAGAAAAGCAAGCTTAATTAGTATTTAATATATCTTGATGGAAGGATTAGAAAATGTATTGATATTTAATTAAACAAATTATATTTATTAACATGCTATCGCACTTGTAATCTTGGAAGCACGTCTCTCCATGATCCACTTATATTCTATAGATTTTTTTGCATCTCCTGGTCTTGATATCATTTAAGAATTATAAATAAATTTAGATTTCATATTAATAGATTACTATATAATTTTTACATACCACTTTTGCTTTTTTTTACAAAAAAAAACGAACAAAGATTCTCCAAAGGTGGTTGAGTATACTTATTTATTTTCTCCATCTTTCGATGGAGGAGGCAAATATGCATGGATTAATTTTAATCTCTTTTTCCAAAAAAGTTAAATAATAAATTAAATACTCTTTGTATTAACGTATAGCTAGTGACGAGATCCCAGATTTGTACCTTTTTAACCGTTCTGTCCCTTCATGCCTTCTTTTTATTTTTCTCGCATCACTCTCCTCAGCTGGCGTTACCATTTACCAAAACTTCTATTTTTAGTTTCAATATATTGTAAAATTTTATAATATTTATTTATTTACTGTTAATTCAAACTGAACTAAGATGGTCTCCACTCTCAAACTCAGGAAGCATGTATATTTTATTCATCATTTCATATGATGGAACATAATATAATGGTGAACTTAATTCCTCGTAAAGCGTCACGTTTCGTTATCCTTCCATTGATTTTGCTCACATCTTTAACTCTCTCATATTGCTCATTCATTCACTATTACTTATTGCTTATTCACCTATTCCATCTGAAGATGGAAGAGGGCTGCAACCTTAATTTATTACTTAACCCATCCGACGAGAAGGGTTAGGTAATAAATTAATGTATTTATATATTCATAAATACATTGCAGCACCCTCCCGCACTTGTATCGTGTGAAGCACAAATTAACACACTCTGTTTATGGGTTTTCTAAAGAGGTTTCCAACGTTCTTGGAGCAAGTAACAGTTAACACTTAAATATTATTTTAGTTTTTATTTTTACTTAATCTAAACTATTTATATAACACTTATAACATTTCTGATATCTTAAAGAGAACAAAACGTCCAAAAGCTTTAGCTCCGAGAAAAAAGTATACCAAGCAGGGCCGAGAAAGACGCAAAAGATTAATTTAGAAATTTCTCATCAAGAACAAGACCACGGACTACTTATTGTACGTGACATTCCTCCAATGAACGTAAAAGAAAACCGTTCTATCACTTTCTCTTCCACGTTTTTCTCCAGGATGCACGTTTGGTTTGCTTATTCACTATTGTACGCTTCGTTGCATATTCACTTCCTCCATCTTCCAATGGAAGAGGCAAATATGTTTAGTTTAATACCTAACCTTTCTGACAGGAAGAGTTAGGTATTAAATTAACCTCAGTGTATCTTAATACATTAATGAGTATGAAATCTCTTTCTTGTACCTTCTGAAGCGTGGCTATCGGGTCCAGACTTATGGGTTATCTTCTAATCTCCCAGTATTTCTAGGTATTTTTAAAAATTAAAATTAAAATAATTAATAAAAAACTAAAATTTTTATTTATATATTATATATATTGTATAATTTTATATTATATAATCTCACTGGTACGTTTGGTACTATGACCCAAATTTTCTGTTTGCAGTGTCAACTCTCAAAAAATCGTGTTGATATATAAAAATAAAATATTTTTACATGTTTATCTTTTTCCTCCACACGGCCAGAAGTGCACTTTGGTCGCTTATTATTCGTTTATTCACTTTTGCGACTAAGCTCCAGAACTACCGTAAGCTAATGTAAATTGCTTAATTTACTTGCTTGCTTAGAGTGGATTCGCATGAACCAAGGAAGAGCGCCGGACCGGATTAGGAATCGGAGCGGACAAAACATATGGATTACTTACATTTTTTATTTAGTAACCTGGTCTCGTCTCTGTATGCGTTGTGAAAACTGGTCCAAGATAAGAAAGTATCAGTCTCTGGTAGCTGAGTTGACTTGTTTCATCCCTATACAGAAAGTTTACCGGATTGTAAACCAGCTATCAAAGGTCATCGAATACGGTGTTTAATAAATTTTCTCGTGGTCCCTCGTGGCCTTTTCAATAAAAATAAAAAATAAAATAAAATAAAATAAAATAAAATAAAAAACTAATACGGTGTTATTTCTGCAGAACATATAAGAACCTGAATATATCTAACCTGTATTCATTATTACAGTGTTTATTAAAACTTAACTTTTATTTACATTACTTGTGGAGAAACACTTGGCACCACGCGAACGGACAGAAAGGTCCGGGCAAGATTATTTACCCGGTCTGGTTACGTTGTATGGTCTAGTAACTAGTTCATGCTAATCCGCTTCTATTCATCTCTTCCATCTGAAGATGGAAGAGGGCGCGCTTCCAAGACTATAATTCCGGCCTGTTACTGACCAAAAATATTACTTCTAAAATTATTTTAATTTATTCCTTAACCCTTTCGACATATAGTGTTAGAGGCGCGGTGTATGGACTCCACTTAAGGGTTCTCTTAGGACGCCTTCGTTGTTCTATGTATGTCTAACATTTAATAATTAATAATTATCTTTAATTTTCAATGAAATTAAATATTAGAGTTTATATATAATTTTTTTTTCTGATAACAGATACAGAACAAAAGTTCTCAAAAGGTGGTTGATCATGCTTATTTGCGGAGACTCGAGGCCAAACAATTCGTTCGGCCACTGCATTTTTACTGTTGTTCTATGAAAATTTCCTAGAGTGTCTTCGTGTCCACAGATATAGACAGATAATTTGGTCATGCATTCGTATATCTCACATATGACTTCATAGAAAAATACTAAGTAGATATAAGGTTGTCCTTTATCTTCTCTATAAAACAATGTCTTGATTATTCTTGTGGACAGAGTCACTCTAATCTTAGTCTTATGTTTTTCCTCTATTTCTTTGATATTTCTCCGTCAAATTTTCCTAGTGGAATTAAACAAGGAGTAAACCACTATGAAGATCCACTAAGTGATAAGATCCTCTCACAATTCCTTTCTCCTTTTAGTATATTAAGGTGTATCAAAGCTAAGAAAAAAGATTCTCTCTAAGAGAAAAAAGAAAAAAACCTTCGATAAACTAAGGTCTTTTTCTCTTATCGAAGTAAAGGTTTGTATGTTTGTTAATTGAGAGTACTATTTTAAATTTTCATCACTGTACTTTTCTGAAACTTAGAATTTATGTTCTTGAATGTTAAACTTCTTTACGGTCCAAACTCATTACCAAAATAGATAGAAAAACTAATAAGAAATACTCACGTGTACGGCATTTTCCTAAGATGTCTACAGAAAAAGTCCATGATCTCTTGGCCGAAGTTATAATCAGTTTGAGTAAAACATATGTATGCAAAATGTACATGAATTATAAAGACTTTGCCGAGAAAACGATCCAAATTCTCTATTTCGCTGCAGTCTAAGCAACTGGATATTCTTAATGGGTTGTCAAACTTAGTCAACTCTGGATAAATGTTAGGGCGCTGGAGTAACAAAATTTACAGAGAAATAATAATCATCATAACAAATAACTATTACATAACATATAAACAAGAAAATTTAATAAAAAAAAAAAACCTACTTAGAGTACAATACACGATGAACATATATCAATGAAAAGTCGAAGGATGTTTTAAATCGAAAATACAATTTCTAGATGATACAGTATTAAGCTTCTGACTGAAAGGAGTCACCAGTTCATTTCGCTTTGAACAAGAGAATAGAAGAAAAATGTTAAGGCTTTTGTTTTCATCATTCTGATTTTTGTTATGAGATGCTTTATATCCTGATAAGACTGTTCTAAATATATCTCTATCAGACTAAACCTAGTAAAAACCTCCTCACATAAAACTCTTGCAACTATTCTGTAATTCTCGGATTGCAAGTATATCAAAGATTGATCGATTTCATAAGCTCAGCCAAGTAATTAGAAACTGTAAGCTGTTCTGGATGACTTAACTCAGTGGTTATCACAAAACCAATTGACTCGTGTACATATATCATTCATTCAAGAATCCAAGCTCACTTCTTCCAAATGCTGAAGCAGTTGATTTAACTGTCCTCGTACGTATGAAGACATGTTGAATATTTAAGTTAAAGCCAGATAACGTAACAGTTGATTTGATTCGCTGTCACCCAAGTATATTTATTTCTAACATTTACAAATAGTTGCTCTTGTAAAGCAACGTATATCTAGATGTATTAACAAATAAACAGAATCCCAAAACCATAACAGTTAATGAGATAACAGGTTTGCAAATATCTGCTTTACAAAGTAGCCAAGTTCTAACCATTATGAAATCACAACACTTAACCGGATAATGTTTCTCCAGGACAGACGCAGATAAAAGTGTTAAAAAGTGGCTCTGCCAGATAACTTCATCTGGTAGGGTCTGTTTTGCCACGCAGGTACCTCAAGAGAAACACCACTTCGCTAGGTAAGAAATTAACAGTGGTTGCAAATAAATACCTAAAATATGCTGCAACTAACTCGACTCAATGACACACATTTAATTTTTCGATTAATTTAAATTCTAGACTTGTACTGAATCTTTATTTAAGACATAAAGTCTAAACTGTAGACTTCTTATTAAATACCGATGTAATACATTAGAGGTGTGAAAGTTAAGTGGGAAGATTCTTCAATAACTAAGAGAGAAAAAACAGTAACTTCTTAACAGGTAACATTGTATAGAATCGTGGTTCATTTTGCTTCACCTATCTGAGTGGACAAGTGCTATTATCCTTCCACTAATTAATTTTTGACACCTGGAATAATTACTCAGAGCAGTAGATTTCTCTATTGCAAAAGCAGACGAGCAAAACGAGTCCAAATTGAAAAAGAAGACATCCTGGACATTTTTCTACATGTACCTTCGGTGATGCCAGCAAGAAACACCTGCAAAGGCTTGGCCGATGTTGTTAATCTTTCCTGTGGGTTCCTTATTACATTCAATGTCTCATCCATTCTGTGTTCCATATACATCTAATCCCAGTTAGATGTATATCATGACTGGTCGAGTCGCTATTCCAAACTTATGGTACGTCAATCTTGCTAGTTAAGATGACCACTTTTTAAAAATGATATCTCAAAAAATAATATTAAAAGGTGTCAAAGTTAAGAAGAAATCTTCTTCAACAACTGAGAGAAAAAGAGTCGTAGTTGCATCACGGATAACTTTGTGTAGAACCGCGGTTCATCCTATGTCATTTTTATGAATGAATATTATGATCTTTTCATTATTATTTTTTCAGTTCTGACACTACGAATAGTAAAAGATGTCAATGTTAGAATCTTTTTGAAAGATTTAGGATCCACGGGAGAGAGTTACAACTTCGGCTAGATGCCCATGATTGTTTCTGGAGGTACCTTCATGAAACAACTACGGGTGTTTTCTTGACGAATTTTCACTTATTTATTCCAGTTTCTTTTGCAGTGGCAAATTTGCTGATCTAAGTACTTATTCTCAGTGTCAGAACATAAAAAGAAAAATTAATACAAAGATCATAACGTCAATTCACAAGGGCGACCAAGAATTCACTGCGGTTCTACACAAAATTACCCGTAAAAAATTACGATACTTTTCTTTTGATCGTAAAAAAATATTTTCTTTTAACTTTTACATCTTTTATTATTTATAATACTTTTTTTACTAAACACCAAACAAGTAAAAATCCGTTAAAAAAGCACATGTTGTATTTTCCTGCAGTCACCTCCAAAGGCCTTTGAACACCTTTTACCACCTTTTACCTTTGGCCTTGGTCACTGACCTGCCAAACTCTGCCGAAGTGGTAACTCCTACCGCGAGTCAAGGAAAGGTTCCAACTTTGAGACCCCCTCTTACACCAGATGCCACTTTTATCAAAGGTGCTGCTAAGTGTCCCCAGTCGTGACCGTCGTGGTCCAATCATCAGCCGATGCTGACTTTTGGTCCATGAGAGGACCAGTTCAAACTTTACAGGAAGACCACACAGCTACAAGCTGAGAAGATGTCACATGCATATGCGCGCACATCCTGCAAGAAGAGAGACAAGAGGCAGAGAATCCGACGGCTACTATGTCGTGGCTGCTGGTCTGGAACCGACCATATCAGCATATGTACTGATAAGGTTGCATTCTGTTTCCCCAGTCCCATGATTTCAGTTCTTTCTTCTTGTGGACTGTATGCTGGACGTTTGTGTATTATCCTTGCGAAAATCTCTGATGCACCCGGCTTCTTGCTGCCGACTGTGTCCCGATAGAGCTCTCAGCCTATTCAGTGGATTACGACGGTGAATGGCTTTGAGGTGAGTTCTAGAAGGAATATATGAAGAGACTGTATTAACCATCTCGCACTGGTAGGTTCATAAGAGTGGCCCTGACTGTTATACTCCACGATGGGGATGTGCAGACTCGTTTCGGTCAAGGCGAGCTCTCGGATACGTTGGTTCCAGGTCGAACGGAGTTTCTATCCAGACCACAGTTTCGAGGTTTCTTTCGGGTCTGTGAGTCCACCTTCAGCTTTGCTTCATGAGATTGATCTAATCCAGTGCTAGTTTGATGTGGTCGGAAGAATATCAATCTTGAACCTACGCTCTTACTTTGTTTATGATCTGTTTGTAGCAGACGTTCGGCCTTGCCTTTCAACCACTGGAACAGAAAGTTCATTCAGAAGTGAAGCACTGGGCATATATACATTCCGAAGTCAAATATCGCTGTCCTCCAGTGAAAGGATCTTCGGCTCCGTTACGCGTGATCGTAAATCGACAGCCGTTTACACCAAAATCAGATGTCGGAGTCCCCGCGAAGTGGAAGTGACTGGAGCGAGTTCGATAGCGACTCCGATGATGAACGTAGTGATCGTACAGAGAAGGATCAGTCACTGCTTGATGTTGAGCAGGTATTGCGAAGCTTGGAGGAAATCGCTTGCCAGGATTATCCGGAATACAAGCTTCTGCCTGAGGGCCTTGTCGGAGAGATGAAAAGAATATTCGATCCGGAGTATGGAAAGCGATTCTCCACTGAGCGTTGGCTGGACGATCGGATGAAGGTGATGAGAGCTTTGGGTATCTGCCTGACGAGCCGTAAGATGGTTGATGATTTGGGACTAGCAAATGGCTACAGCTTCAGTAGAGAAGAAGGTTACTCTCTGAATGGACCTTCCCGCTTGTCTTTTCCGGAACTAGAAGCCCTCACGCAAGGTCTGAAGCACAGCACAGTCTTGAAAGCACTACACTTCTCCGTGGATCTGTCGCACTTCGTAGCGAAAGACGAAAATGTATCCGCTTGTTGGACTCTGGTCACAGATATCCTTCGCAGTGTAGAAAATTTGGAGGATTTCACCATCAAGGCTTTGCACCGCGGATATGATTACTCATATTTGGGCCAAATAGCGCAAGCGGTCACTTGTAAAGGTGTAAGGAATCTTCAAAGGCTCGTGGTGGCATATAGCACGGTTTGGACGGAAGAAATGTTAACGCATCTCTCGGAAATTTTAGGTGCTGCTCCGAAACTGAAGTATCTAGGTCTCCAAGGCACAAGTATGGAAGATGTTGGAGCTAAAATCCTCGGGCAAGCAATTGCACTGCACGAAGTATTGGAAATACTTGAATTCGTGGTCACTAAAGAAGTAAGAGATGCATGTGATGCTGGATGCTCGTATGCCACGGGGCCGGGGTCAAGAAAAGGAGTACTGGATTGTTTAATCACAGAGGCGTTGTTAGGTCCTCGTCCCAACACATCCATTCATCGATTGAGATTCCGTGCTCCTCGCGGAATTCTTCCCCGTAGCGGTCCTATTGAGGAAATATCAACGCTATATACTTCCATTGAGGAAACGCTAGATACTTTCCTCCATGGTGATGATACTGAGGTAATATCAACGCTAGATATTTTCTCCCATCTCCTTCTAAAGAATTCCTCTGTAACTGTGCTGGAAATAGATGCGTTTCTCGCATTCTATTCAAGTTGTGGTTTACGAAATCTGTTCGAAGCCCTAGGAGCGAATCGCTCTATTCGAATTCTCAAGCTGAAAGTGATTGACGTAAATAGATCTGTAAATACTACTGGAACAAGTACAGGCATCTATTTCGGCGGCTTCAGTGAGATGGTCGATTGGATAAAGTCGGCGACACATCTAGAAGATTTGGATCTGTCATTCGCGGGCGGGATCTCTGAGGATAATTTCGAGCTCGACTGGCCTACATTTTTCAAGGCTCTAGCATCCAACTCAATCCTTAGACGTCTTCGTCTCTGCATGCCTACCATTAACGACCTTGCGACGATGGAAGCCATTCAGAAAGAAGCGGTGGTGTGGTTACGCACTACACGCTTGAAATGGCTGGAGTTCGACGGTGGGCCATGCTTGTGGGGAACTCTACTCAGATCTCTGAGAGCAAATACGAATCTCGAAGAGCTCACACTGGAATCATATGTTCTTTCCCATGATGAAGAGTTCCGGGAGTTGATGAAGTTGTTGCAGATCAATTCAACACTGCAAGATATTCATTTCCCGTCTTGGTCTTGGGATGACAAGAGTCGGCAAGCACAGGTTGACGAAGCGTTGAGGTGTAAAGCAAGGCAGGAGACATATCTAGCGGAGCTACGGGCAACTTTCGGGACAACACGCTGGGCCCATCCCACTTGCGGTCGAGTCTTTCTGTGCGGAAATCCTATGGCAGGTACAGCAATTTCTTCCTTAGTTTCCGTCATTTTGGCTGTTTCGACTTAATTTCTAGAGACCGGGAAGAGATCCGTTGTTCCGCTCTGCAGTTCTAAAAGAACCGTGAAGTTGAACTACAGTACAGTCGAACCTCGTTATACACGATCTAGTCACATTTTCTTCTCGTAGGATATAATTTTTTGTAACACTTTCGTTATAGTCACTATCGCATATGTTTAAATTCACATATTTGAGTCGCTAAGTAAAAAATAAGTCTCACTATATATCTAAGTAGTAAGTAGTTCGTGAGTCAATAGTAAGCGTTCAACTTATCACATTACACCATTTGAAGAAATAAGAAGAATTTGTGAGCTTTCTGGCTTCTTCCTTTCACCAGTCAGAATATGCATACGGAATGATAATATATACATATAGTCATATAGTCATTTATAAATTTTTATTAGTTTGATTTGTTTTGTTTATGTACCGGTAGTAACAAAAACAATGAAGAACAAATGGTATAAGTATAACGAGGTTTTATTTTAATTACTCTAAGGACCACCCAAGTCTCAACGTATATAGGTATCAAAGGTATTAGACTCCAGATGCAGCATATTGTTAATAGCGGAGGAAGAATACGGAAACTTGAAGAAAAACTGTTCTGGGAAAAAAAATAGAAAAAAAGTTACTTACGTAGCAAATAGTTTTATCTTCACATACTGAGAATGGTGTCACAAACTTTGCTTTTCAGAAGCATATAGCATCATGAAAAGAATTGTTGAAAATGACAATGAATGAGAAAGACAGCAATAAGGGAATTGATAGTGGCAAACGATATCACTGTAATATGATCATATATAGACCTAACCATGCATATGGTAAGTGATATGATATCGCATTCCACAGAAAACACGGAAACAAACACACACTAGTTGTAGAAAGAGCCATTGTCTAGTTAGTCCACTAGATTGGAACTCCACATTTATCATCACTTTGCACGTTATTGCCCCGGACTTGGCCAGTTAGTTCAAGGCTGCTTATTCACCTCATGTACACTTCGTGTACATGAGGTGTTAAATATATATCCTAATCCTCCCGATGAGAAGGGTTAGTATATATATTAAATGCCTTGTTAAATGACGCATATTTACAATCCGAATCTCGGACTTATACTCTGAGGGACGTCTCAGCCTGCTCCCGACTTATGGGTTCTGTTTCGATCCGTTAGCTGCTCCCGGAGAGATTAACTTTTAATATTTATAAGTGCTTTTGATTTTTTATTATAGCTTCTTACATTATATTTTTATAACACGTACATGTTTTTCGTTAAGAGAAAACGATTTTCACTGTACAAGTACGTTGGAGATGCCTATTGTCCCGGACTTGGCCATTGTAAGTTAGTTACAATGGCCAAGTCATGAGATACTTGTGATCTTTTTAAGTTAGTTTGTGTGTTGTCCAAGTAGAATATTTGTGCTTGGCTGTTGTACTCATTGAGATATTGTAATCCATTTTAACCTTATTGCATCCTCTATCTGCAGGGAAAACTCAGCTTGCCCACACCATGTTACAACAAGGGATGACGCCATGGTACACTCGTGTGATGGAGAAATTTATACCTAGGACGCGTGGTATCGAAATTCAGCTTTTGAGAAATGATGATAGTATGCAATTGTCTCTATGGGACCTGGCAGGACATGATATCTTCCGTGCGCTTCAGGAATACCTCTTCCCAAAGCTGAACAAGGCTTGTGTCTTCTTGTTTGTGTTTTCTTTATACGATCGAGAAGCAAAGACTATCAAGTCAAACTTGGAAGTCGCTCTTGAGGAGGAGTTTCTTTACTGGCTAAAGTTCATAGCTTCCAACTCTCAAGTGACTGGATTCAATTTACCTATTGTGATGGTGATCTTGACCCATAAAGATAAGACGCAAGATATCAACAACAACTGGGCTCTACATGTGGTGGAGAAGTTGCGGAAGGAGTTCAATGATGTTTTAGCGATCTACCCCTCACCGTTCTTTGTGAATGGTCGTCAGAAGAAGGACGTATGGCCGATTATGAATCAGGTGTTTGATGGCTTCAAAGACCTTTTCGAGCAGAAACTTTTCATGGTACCGGAGGCGTGTTGTCAAGTCAGCAGGTTCTTACTCGATTGGTCTCTTAAAAATGACAAGCAACCAGTTGTGATGTATGAAAAGTTTGTAGATCTGTGTATTGCTGCCGATCCGACTCTGAAAGATTTTCTGTCCAATCATTCTGATGACGAGAAAATTAGGAGTATTGACGCCTTAGCTTCTTACCTTCATGATGTGGGAACCATTATTGAGCTTCCTAGCCAAAAAATAATGGTTGTCAATCCCAATTGGCTTACTCATGCATTCCTTGGAAACTTGATAGGGAAAGGAAACGATTTTCATGATCAACACACAGTAGGCAAGAAAGCATCTCCACCTTTTTCAACTAATGGATTCCTTTACAAATCTCAGTTCGAAAGATTTGTGAAAGAGAATGTTCTACCGGCTTTGAAGAAGGATAGATACCATGAACTAGACTTCGAGACGGTGCATATGTTGATGGAAGGTTTGGATCTTTGCTTTGAGGTGCCCAATGGAGACGAGAGGTCACTTATTTTTGTACCAACACTCTTTAGAGTGGGACAACAACGTCAGCTCGGATGGAAAAGATCACATGTGAAGGGTGTTGGTTCATATCTAGGTCTGAGAGTACGCTGCAAAGACCAGAGGACAACGTCCATGTCAGTTGGCTTCTTTCCTAAATTTCAGGTATATATGGATTGTATTGATCTTAAGCTGAACTTCTTATTCTTTTATCATATGACATCAATTTTGCTTCATGGTATAAGATTTCGACGCAATGACACATTGATATTTGTTTACTGACATGCAGATTTCGTTGTGGAGAAAGATGATTCAAAGTTTATCTTTAGATTTGAAGTTGAGTTACGATTGCAAGTACAACCTGATTTCCATACTTCACGACGGCCATGATGTATTGGTGGAGAATGAGGACGATGGAAGCTTTGTGGATATCCTTGTTCGATCAGAGAAGTCAAGAGAAAGTGTATGGATGTTCGTGGAGAAACACATCCTTCAAGAGCTCTATGACTTTTGCGCCTCTGCCAAAGGTCCTCCTGGAGTAACTTTGGTGGTGGATGTTCTGAGGACTGAATGTGTAAGACAGCTTACAAAGTGCACATACCGGAAGGATCAAGCGGTATCAAGAGAACTTCTGAAGCATAATCTGAAGCGGTCAATACGAGATCAGTCCTTAAGAGAAAGACCTGAAGACGACTCTGAAGATCTGTTCAAGCATACATGGAAAGGGCTTGAAGACTCGAATCTTACATATGAATGTGAAGCAGCGTTGGATCTCCTCTCCCCACAAGATATACTAGAAGTCCATGAATGGGTGCGGTCTGAGACTTATGCATTGATTGATAAGGCCAAGAGATCGGACTATGTACTCGACGAGTTTTGCGCATGTATTGGTTCAGTTGTCACTGCAGATGTCTCCAAAGGGAGAATCAGAATGGAGGAGCAAACCGAAGATCACATGTCCAAGAAACACAAGACCACAAGTTTAGATCTTCGGCCCGTTGTGAACATGATGCAAGATTTGCATCTAAAGATGGACGAGCTGCATGTAAAGTTTGACGAGTTGAAAGTCGACATCATGCGAGTAACGGCACAATTCACCAAGGCTCAGAAGATTGCACAAGATAGCTTCATTCGACTTTTCCAGCAAATGGATCGGCTTACTGGAGTAACTCGTTTTTGCTCACAACTCCCACGTCGGCCTTATTTTACCATCAAGGATGCATCATGGTCACACCGAGTAAAGGCAAAGGTAAATGTCGGAGATCCTCTGATTCTTCACTTTCTCTGTGAAAATAAGAATGGAAATCATATTGTTCTTGACCAACAAGGATTTGAGTTGATTGTGGAAGATGGAAATAGAAAATGGCTAAGAGTTATCTTAAGAAACTCTGTGAAAGCACTATGGTGTCTCTTGAAAATTGGTGTGCATGTTACCACAAGTCTAGGAAGTGTGGTGCCAGATCTACAACTGCAAGTTTCAGATTCGAAGTATACTTCACTAGCTACATTATCAATCAGTAGCGTGTTAGATATTCTAGAACCTAAAGACACAAACTCAAGTAATGTAGTAAATGATGAGAACTCAGATAATTCCGCTGCTGAGAGAGCGTGGCAGTTTTTGCAAGAACACCTCAAAGGTGAACTGATGGACAAGATCCCTCATTACTTCAGTTTGTATCCTGCATGTTATGTAGACACTAGATTGCAAAATCGCTTTGCACATGTTTGGTTGTGCAAAGAATGTATGGAAGCAGGCATCAAGGACGGAAAGATCTGCCGGACTTCCAAATCTCCTTGAGCAACTCTTCAACTAGCCATAAATATCTCTTTGTTAATATCATCATATGGTTAGAAGTAAGAATTTTCTTTGTATCTGATCAGTATGTTCTATTGTAACTCTACTAATGATGATTTATATGTTCTTTTCATTTGTTTTTTGATGGGACGTCGAAGTTGAATTAAAGTCATTCACTCTCGATAATCACATTTTAGACATTCTTGTCTGTTGTCAAGATAATGATATTGCTTTGGACGAGCTATTCCGCTATATTGACGTCCATACTATTTCTACGTCACTTCTACATCATTTTCCGTAAATAGAACAAGGGTGCAGATATGCAATTGGTTGAACTGTAGGAAATGTCTGTGATAATGATGAGAGTTCTTAGCTTACTGTTTTGTTCTTTTGATAATTTCAAACTTCATAAACAACTTGGTCGGAGAATCCTTGTAAGTCTTTAGGATTAAGATTACTACTTCTGTTCTGAACACCAATTCTGATCATATGCTGAGCTTTGAGAATAATGTAATTAAGCTTCCCCAAAATTAGACAAGTCAAAATGATCCAAGGAAGAAAGAGTATTGATCTCACACTTCTTTCTCAATCTTTCTGAAAGATCGATCTATCATACTCTTCTGATTGTCTCACAATATGTTCACTCCAAGCACTATAAGTTGAGACTAAATGGTCTTTTGCTCACAGCTTACGCTTCCAGTCCTCTCTCTGTTGTTTTAACCTTCTAAGTTGGACTAAGAAGATTCCAACAGATCCACTAAGTAGTACAATCCTAGTAGATAATATGCACATCTTCTTACGTTGTTCTTTCCGGATCTTACTCATTTCAGTTTGAAAGAAGAAAGCATTATCAGGAAAGATGAGTGTTCGTAATCTGAATACACGAACAGGATGAAACTGAAGGTAAAATGGTGACTTTTTTATTAGATGAAAACATTAGCTTCAGTATTGTCGTAGGTGTTCGCTAGCTACAGTAACAAAAATTATGTTTTTATCATCTTGATGCTTCCGTGAACATGGATCGAGAAAATTCTATCTTTTAAAGAGGTTGCTGATAATACAAGGGGATGCGATAACCTGGTAATTGTGCGAAGAGCTTCTCAGGTGACCTCTTAACTTGAGGGTCATATTATGGATATTGCATTATTTTGGTTACTGAAGAATTGACTCCTTTCTTACAAAGAAGTTTCCTTCTTCCAATCAAGGAATTACTCTTACGGTTTTTCGGTTTTAGTTTGTCAAGAATAACAGCTGAAGATAATCCAAGGTAAATAGTTGAGTTTCAATTTGTTCAAAATTGAAATAGACGAGGTTGATTTTAGAGGAAGAGGATACAATCGGGTGGTTGACTCGAACGCTGAACTCTCTTCGAACCATCAAGGTGACTCCTCACTTTACACACGTCCAAAACAGATAAAAGTCTCTTTGTTAGTTAGTCATTAACATCCATATCAGCCTCGATGTAGTAATTTACTAAAAAACAGATAAGGAATGAGACCACACGAACATTGATTGAGGAAATTGCTATCTTTAACAAGGGTTGCTGACAGTACAAAGGGATGCGATAACCTAGTATTCGTGCGAAGAGCTTCTCATGTGATCTCTTAGCTTATGAATATTGTATTATCTTGACGTATCGTCTTACAAAGAAACCTCCATCTTCCGATGTGTGCAGTCTCTATGTTAGTTAGTCGTGAACATCGAGGTCAGCCTCGATGTAGTTACCTACTTACTAAGGGTTTAGGGACAAAAGGAGTTATCTCGAGAAGAAATAATCTCAAGGTAAAAGGTTTATTTTCTTCTTTTAGATGAAAATAGTAGTTGGAGTATGATATGAGAATCATACTTCTAGTAACTAATGGCTTCTAGGTACATGAAGTGAAGACCTTGTTATCTTGTATAGGAATGGTCAATATTACAAGAGGCTGAGATAATGAGGTGGTTGATGGTTGGTTTGTTCGGAGAGCTTCATAAGTGATCTCCTAATTAGAGAGTCGTGTTATGTCTGGTGTTGTTTGAACATCGAGGTTGACCTTGATGTACAACCATATGACTTTGTTTTGTAGTACATTAAAAAATCCTTGGATTGTGTATATTCGATTCGATGTTATGTAGCTTGCTGACTACTGATGTATGCTTGACAGCTCCCCTCAAACAAGATCTTGAAGAACTGACAAACCGTCCATATTGATGGCACTAACAAAGTAGACCTCAAGAAGGATACCGATACAAATATCTTCAAGTCGTTTCTTTGTTGCAGCTCCGTCAAAGGTTTGAAATCTGGATGTTCAATCTCAACTTTAGTTGTACTACATTACGTGTTAACATTTTTCATGACTATCGAATCTGAAACTTGTAATCTTAACATTTGTTTAACATGACAGAACAAGGAGGAAACGTTGAAGGAATGCTTAAGACGTCTTGATGAGGCTAGCGTATTATCTCTGAGCAACAAGAATTGGTTTGTTGAGGTTGCGGATTACAAAGGTGGAAATTTCAAAATGAGTGCGGAGTTTCTTCTCCAATACATGATGAGTCCGGTTGGAAAAAATCAAGATCATTGTCTGGAGTGATGTAGGAGATCAAAGTCTTGATAGTGTTGTTATAGTCGTAAAGGATTGGGAGAGCAGAATTATCAACATCTATTGTTGTTTAGTTTGAAAATTTTTGAGGCCCATGATGAAGCATAGCAAAGAGAAGGATTTCTCTTCTGCAAAGTTTTTCTGTTTCAACATCTCAAAGTTCAAAAGCGTAGAACAATTGGTTATAAATATTACAATAGCTTTGACTAGATAAAAAATGCTTAATCTAGTTTTGGATGGAGGAGATGATTCTTACGTCACGACAGAAGATATTTGGGATGAAGCACCTATAACAAACGAGAAGCTTCACGAGATGGACTAAGAAGATGATGTAAAAGCATTGATGACATACTTGCTAGAAGCTAGTGCAGAATAAAAGCAGAAAGGAAAAGAGAACGTCGTTGACGATGTCAACAAGAAGAAGACACAGAGCGAAGGAAAGAAAAAGAAGGTGTGTGCAACACTCCGACGCTTATTCTGAAGGAGATAAAATGAAATGGTGTGTCAAAGACGAAAAGAGCTACGAAAGAGGTCAAGAGTAGCGTCTCTCGACAAGATGATCAAATAGAGAATGATGGAGGTGTTGACGAAGACTATGAAGATTCACATCCTAATGTTTGTTTAAGTTTACTTTATCTTCCTCTCGATGGGCAAGAGAGTCTTAAGAAACAACCGAGCTCATAAAGACTCTCACTCGATACATCGATGAGTAAAAAGTTAACACTGACAAAGTCTTGGGTTCAATCCTGAAAGAGAGCGGTCATTTGGAAGATCTCACACAAGACCTCGAGTTTAACGAGAAGGAGTTGAAGAAGATCGGTGCGAACAGTTTGGAGCACTTGAAATCGTGTTACCTATTAGGATTGAGTACCATGTTTCATATACCGGTGGTCAAGATCCACAAACCTACTGCTTTACTGGGGTGCATACCATTCAACTTGACGTATGTGGAGTATACTTAATGACATGTGTACAACATCTAGTATTACACCTCACGTTGCTGATCTGTTTTCTTACAGCGCGGCACTGGAAAGAGGTGTAAAGAAAGACGTCCGGTTAAGTCTCAAAACGAAGGATGAAGTCCGACGAGCTATCAACGATCCTAATGTATTTTTCTATGATGTGTCCAGTTAGCATTCGGCGTTTGTTCAACGAGCTATGCAGCTATTAAGAAAAAAAATGCGACTCGTCTTGCATGAATCCTTGATGATAAGACTAGAACTAGTGATCTGAACAAGTTTTCACATATGAGAAATCAACAACATGTGAGAGCAAGGTTCGAGTAAGCTTTCATTGAGTTAGTGCGACAAGTAAGAAGTCAATGGATTCAAGCTGGTCGACCCCGACCAACGAGAAGAGGATGTAGAAAATGTGATGATAACTATGAAGTAAGCATTAGCTTTCAACTTTTAATATGTTTCACGTTTGTAATCAAGTCAAGTTTGTATGTTATTTTATCTTCAAGTTTATCTTCAAGTCTTGTGTGGTGTTGTATCTTCATGCGGTCGACTGAGTCAATTTTAATTCAAGCAATTTCGGACAATCAGCTTGACATTTGAGAGAATGTTTCGTTAGTATAGACATCGAGGTCAACCTCTATATGCAACTTTTTGGACCTTGTAGTCTTAGTAATCTCTCGTACTGATGGATGATGTTTGAAATCTGTCGACATCGAAGTCAGCTTCGATGTGTAACTTTTAAGACTTTGTAGTTATGAAGTAATCTCTTGTATTGATGGATGGTATTTGGAACTCTAGTGGACTTTGTAAATGCTTGTGTATAAGTGCACGCTTTTGGTGCAAGTGTAAACAAACACATGATTCTTGATTTGTTGTCTTGATGTAGGGGTTAGTGTCACTATCGAAGAAATTCTTCACAGAAGATCTTTGAAAGAGATCAAATAAATTTTAACAGTAGAAGATGACATCTGGAAGCTGTTCGAGGATGTAATGGCTGCAAGGGTTCACAATCGACTCGAACATCCTGAAGGAATGTTATCTTCAGTTGGAGCTCTTGAATTCATGGAGATATTGAGAAAGGTATCAAAAAAATAGAAGCTTATGAAAGCTAACTGGTTCAAATCTTTTCAAGGTATGACAAAGAAAGGTGTGATAGCTATTCTTGTTCTTGTATTGAACAAGAAACTGTTATTGAAGAAGAGTACCAAGACAGAGAAAGATGTGAAAGATTCGCAGTCTGTTTGTATGTTGTTGAAGATTGAAGATCGTTGTACAAGGAGATCATAAAGTACTTTCTGATTACTTAGGGATGTATAACGGATAAGTCATTTTTACGGACTCTATATGGAGTAGGAGCCAACTATATCAAAGCTATTTATCATCTTGTACATGCAAAAGATCTTGATATTTTACGGAAAAATGGACTTAAGACTGTGCTTGAGGATAAGCTCATCAAATATGAGAGAAGCGTAATCCACAAAGGAACCTTCAACATCTTGTGTCATACGTTGTGGCTTGTAATTTTGGGAAGCTTTCAAATGCAAAGGTACCATTAAATGTGAGAACCTCTAGTATAGCAATCGCTGATTTAACTGTAGTTCCTGAATGAGAGAGCAAGATTATGAGCATATGTTCAACCGGATCTTTGTCACGTTTGCTTCATTAAGGAACACTCGCATAGTCTTGTTGGTGGTCATTAATAACTTCTGCATTGTATCATGTGATCCAATGCAGAATGAGGTGCCAATGAGAAGTTCTTTTCAGGTCTTGATACGTTATCTTTTGATACTTACAAGGGTTCTTATAAACCAGATAAGCCTATATCGTTGAACTCCCAAGTGAGTAAATTGTTGTTGTAAGGTGAGAGCAGCTCTTGGAAAAGGGCCGAACCTTTTGGCTATGATCAACTATGAGGCTATTGCGGGTAAGAATATCTATGGATGGACGTAAGAGTGCTTCTAGCGAACTTTGGAACTCGATAGAGGTATTTCTAGTTGCACACTCTCTAGAACTTTGTAGGGTGACAGAATGCACTCACATGTCTCTCTTTGCAAAGTCTGGACTGTCTTTGACAAACAGATCGCAAGCTACTGGTTAAGTGCGAAACTATCATGAAACATGTAAGTTTCAACATCATAGAAGCTTCAACCGGCTATACCTTGACCTCTGAGGTTCAGATGAGCCTAAAACTTCAGGTCATAGTAGAAAACGTTCACTGAGTACAATCAAATGAAATTGGGACCAATTCATCCATAGAAACAAAGAAATGCTCTAGAATTTTCAAATTATGTCGACATTACTCACAATGTGTACACCAGAACCTCAGTTGGATGTATCTCAACTTCTCATATCCAAATCGACTGAAAACAGAAACCACCATCACCAACTCGGTCAAATCTCTCCAACCTTACCTTGACCTTCTTCAGATAAAATCTAGTAGCGATATCTATGATTACTTGAAGATGAACACTATCAATTGACTCTTCTAATTTCAATCAATGATATTTTGCTAATTCAGATTCAAAATTTGACCTGTCAAACTTCAGTCGATAGTATCTTGTTTGCTTTGAACTCAAATCAATTGATCTTTGAGTTTACAATTATCAGCTCTTCGAGAGCTTTCCAACCCCATTTGGATCTCCTTCGGATCACTCATACAGTTCTATGGTTGTTTGAATACACACACATAGAAATTGACTACCCAAACTTCAATCAATGGTATCTTGCTCTCTCTAAACTCAAATCAGACGGTTTTTGAGTCCACAATATTAACTTTTCGAGAGATTTCCAATCTCATATTAATCTTCTTCAGATAAAATCTACAGCAATATCTATGCTTGAAATGAAGATTTAGCAATTGACTCTTCTAACTTCAATCAATGGTATTTTGCTAACTCTGAATTGAATTTTGAATCGATAGTATCTTGTTTGTTTTGAACTCAAATTAGTTGATCATTGAGTCCACAATTATCCGGGCTTCGAGAGCTTTCCAATCTCACTTCAATCTCCTTGAGATCACTCACACAACATGTTCTATGATTGTTTGAATACGCACACTTAGAAATTGACTACTCGGACTCAATCCATGATATGTTGCTTCTTGTGATTCAAATCAGACATTCGTTGAGTCCATAGTTCTCAGTTCGTTGGAGCTTTCCAACCCCACTTCAATCTCCTTCAGATCAAATCTACAACGCATTCTATGACTATCTGAATATGTATACTTAGAAATTGACTACTCAAACTTCAATCAGGCATATCTCAGTTCTCTTGGCCTCAAATTGACAGATTTTGATTTAGTGCACAAGCCAGCAAGAAGAGTTTTTCAGTGATACCATGCACTTGTGGAGAGCATCTCTATAGCAACTGTGAGGTCTATTTGAAACCTAGGGAGTATTTTGAAATTTTTATAAAAAATAATCCACCAATGTGAAACTAAAGATTTTTGTTTTTGTCTCCTAGTGACCTCCATAGCCATCTTCGGTCATAATAAATATTTTGAGCTCACCTAAGTCACATGCAACAATAAAATATTTGTCAGCATAAATGAAAGCCTTGACAAAGAATTCTATCTACTTGATGTAACTTAACTAGACTACTAATCATAAGAAACGTCAACGTTGGAGATTCACATAGTACATTAAGATACAATGGACCTTCTAGAAGTATGTAAAAGTGAACATACTGAAACATCTTAACTTGTGTCTCATCATCTTTTGCATGAAACACATGTGTATAGCAAAATATGCCAAAATACCGATGTAACCACCAGTTTAGCATGACATCGGATGATAATCATTCCACCAAACTTGTACATGGTAAAATCATGTACAACGTGACACCGTACAAGATGTTCTATCTTTTCATCTCTGCACCATCTTACGTATTCTAACAGTCTTATTCACCTACTAGAAAGTTGAGTTTGATATCTCTTTGTGATTTTCAGAGAATTCAGTGAGAGGTGATAAGAGTCTTACAAAGAAGGAGCATGAGAAGGAAAACTACAGTTGGCGTGCCTCTTACTGGAATTTGTGTAAGGATTTATCACATCGACTTGGTCATGAACATCCGTTGAGCAAGAGATCCGATGATATGAATCAGTTGATCAAACTTTGGTCGTCATCAGAGAGCTTCATGACTGATATTTCCACAGAGGTGTGACGATGCGTGTTGCTTTGGTAAACAAGCGTGAGGTATTCTCGTTTGCTTTTGACCATGAAGAAGAGAAGTTTCTCAACCATTTCAAGAAGAAAAGAGAATTTGTTTTCTACAGCAAGGAGAGCCTAGTCATGTCCGGATTTCTGATTGGAAATGTACCCAAAGACCCATTATGTAATCATGTCACAAGGTGCACAGAACTGACAAACATGATGTCAATGCTTGAGGATGAAGAACCGCTTTTGAGTTTATAGCTGATCAAGACAATGAAGGTGATCATCATGAAGGAATTTTTGAGTTTGTTGTTGATCAAGACAATGGAGGTGAAGACACTAATGAGAATGATGGAGGTGACAATGAACAAAATGGAGACACAATTATGAACATCATGCACAAGATTACGTAGATGATGGAGATTACAATGACATCGATGCTCAAAGTGAAGCAGATAAAGACATTTTTAATGCAGAGTTAGAAAGTGACAAAGATTGTGACCACCAAAAGCATCGAGTATCTAATGCCAACAACATTGTTGACTTAGCTAATATCTCAAAAAATGTACAATACATATACTCTTTGAATGTTCTTTCTTTTATCTTGATTATTATTTAATCATATACATAGAATATATACGATTTTTTTCGAGTTTAATCTTTTGTGTTTTTTTTGTGAATACTGTTGTGATTTGAGTTCACAATATTTTTTCTAAAGTGTTTTTAAGATCCTTCAAGAGGAATAAGAATATCTGCTCTGTCTTTTCTGAAAATCTTATGTTGTTCTTTATACCAAGTGCAAAATAAGCTTGAGAAAGCTTTTTTATATAACGTGGTATAAGTTATTTCCTTTCTGTGAACTTAGATAATTTTTGATTAAAATATAACGAATCTTGATCAAAATCCGTTCTACCTCAATGTCTTATTCCATACTGATATATAATTAAACTTATACTAATCACGTGACGATTATAATTTACTATTATATTTTATCCAACTCTCATCTTTAATGTCAAAAAGTAATTCTTTTATATAACAAAAAATATTTTTATCTATAGATAAAAGTAACCAGATTTTAGCTCGCACAAATCCATGTTTCTTTGAGCAAAGAAAATAAACAAAAGTTTCTTTCGACGTTATCATTTCTTGAAGAAAACTATACACACAATAAGTGAAATAATATGTCTTAACTATTTGTTGTTTTTTACAAGACAATTCAGTGGAACGGATTATCTCAGAAATTTCTAAGTCTTCGTCATCTAGCTTGAATTTGATTATCAAGAGACTTCGCTCTAGAAGTAAATAATCAAGCAAAGATAAACATGTTGATTATTCTCCGAAAGGTGTAGGTCCCGGCGAGGTCCAAAAATCATCCTCTCCTGAGAAGTTAGAAGTTTCATTTGGAAGAAAACAAGGAGAAGATGAGTTAGTGACAAATATTATAGATTTAACTATAGTGAGAGAAAAAAAACGTACAGTCTTTAAACATGACGACAAAGTAGACAAGAAGTTGGAACTGGACGGAGAAAGAGTTCAACATTTTTCACGAGATGATGAAAAATCAGACTATAAGATTGAAGAGGTTGATAGTACTTCATCTTTACTCTTGGAGGAGCCAAATAAATATTGAAGTAATATTTGTTACTAAAGGAGGACTTGCAAAATGAATCATTGGCAAGAGAAAAACAAAACATCGAGATTCAGGTTAACAGAGATGCATAGCTCGAAAAGGTGAATCATGAAGAGATTCAAAGTGATCAGACTCTTGGAGAAATCAGAGGTGGTTGTAACTCTTAGTCACATTATTTGTACTCAGAATTACTTGTGCAATGATATGTTTTAGTAATTTCAGTTTTTTTTTTAAATTTTTATAATTTATCTCTAGTTTGCAGGAGAGAAAAGGAGACCAAAAATATCCAAGGACACACTTGCAATCTCCTCTCTGCATTTATGAGTGATAAAAACACAAAGAGTCAAAAGGTGACTCAAGAGAATTACATGCCTTCCCTAACATGTGCAATGGGCATAATATTTCTTCTATCGCTCTTCTCTCTGCTTTGACATTTTTCTCGAGAAAACTACTCATCTTCTCCATCGACGAGTTACTACTTTCTGCAAAGTTGTGATGGTCAACCGGGAGGAAAGTGTATTTACACAGAGAAATGGTGGACAAGTATTTTTGCACGAAGCGAGCAATGGTTGAAAGTTTCTTACAAAGATGTATGAGACATTTTGAGGTTACCATATGGTCCACAAAGTCTTCTAAAACAGTCAAGAATTTTGTAAAATTTCTTCTCATAGAAGACCAACTGAAATCCTCGAAATTCACATGGGGCGATGAAATGGTTGTGACCATACATGAAAAATCTTTCCATTTCACTGGATGTTCCTTTCTACGTAAGAGTTACAATTTATTTGATAGTCAGTCAAAATTTGATGATAGACACTATTTTGGAAAGATTTCAACAAACTCATACCTATGATTTTTCATTTGCCTTCAAGTAGTTGTTTAAGTCCATTAATGAAATTCAATGGGCAAGAGCTTATGGTTTCCAAGGAGAAGACAAACCAAAATCAAAGCTTGAGTTAGACAGGACTATTTGTTTTTACAAATAGTGATCGACAGATTTCATGTGTAAAGTTTCATATTAATAAAAAATATTTTTATTCAAATTGATTTATGAACTTTATTTTTTTTAATGAGTATTGAAGTACTTTCCAATTTTTGATCATAATAGAAATATATTTATTATATTTTAGTATTTTTATTATTTTATATATTTTATAATTAAATATTCAGAATTAGATCATTCGAGTCTCTCCATTAGACTTGACTTGTCTACTTCTAGTGAATTTAGTGATCTAGATGATAATAATTCTCTCCTCTTTGATCTCTCTTCTTTAATGCTTCCTCTCTCTGTCTCTCCAAACAGTTCACCTAAATTTAATTTGCTTCCAAGTCCAGACAAGTGACTCCACTATTAGTCTTATTTAACTCTCTATGAAACGACATCTCGAAGAGAATGAACGATTTTCATCTCGATCATTTAGTGTAACCTTCATCCATGCAAAAAGTCGTACCGTCTCTATCATCAGAATGAGCTCAGAATGATCTCATTGGAAAGCTCTCCTCAAGAGATTTTTAACCATATATCTCTCAGTCGATATTGAATTGAACTCACAAAGTTACAACGACTACTCTTGAAAGAATAATCTAGTGTAGCACTCATGTATAGCGCAATTACTCTTATATTTACATAGCGAACTTCGTGCTTCACGACAATGCATCAGGACGTCAAGACATTATACGACATGTTTATCTTGATGTCAAGACGCTGATGATCAAGGAAGCAAAAGGAGAAAGCACCTAAGGAAGAGATTAAGTCTGGAGTTTGATGGTCTCTTATTTTAGACCAACATGGGAAGGTGGTTATGATGAGAGGAGGATCCTCATCCAAATGGTTGCTTGATGTACTACAAGAAG
Source organism: Asterella californica (assembly GCA_036924285.1). NCBI lineage: Eukaryota > Viridiplantae > Streptophyta > Marchantiopsida > Marchantiales > Aytoniaceae > Asterella > Asterella californica. The sequence continues at coordinate 16,819,240 of JAYKYS010000001.1, read as the reverse complement.
ATCTGCAAAATATCAAAGATACACTTCATGGCATGATTTCCACAGCATTATTTCAATCTGTCAAGGATAAGCAAACGCAGAAGATCTTTGAGATGGAGACAGAAAAAGTGACTGAGGAAGAGAACTAAGATTTCCTGTTGTCATCGGTTCTCAACTGATATCCAACCAGAAGGAGCAAGTCTTTGCAGTGTTGAAGGAGTGCAAGGTTGTCTTCAAGCAAAACAGATCTAGTCATGCACAACATTGACACATGTGATCATCCACCAATACATCTACCATCTTTCAAGAACAACATAGTGGAAGAAGAGCTTATACAAACATCAGTGGATAAGATGGTGAAGTTGGGAATTTTTGTTCTCTCAAATTTTCCTTGGGCAGCTCATGTGGTTTTAGTGCCGAAGAAGGACGATCAAACCAACATGAAGCTGGAAAAGAAAGTGTGTATCGACTACAAGAAGTTGAATTCGGTCATTAGGAAAGATTGATATCTTGTTCTATTCATCCAAGATATGCTGAACAAGCTAGGGAAGTTTAAATACTTGTGCATGGTGGATCTAGAATCTACATATTGATATCTGATCAAGATGGATCCCAAGAGTCAAGGGAAGACCTGATTTTGGACACAAGACAGATCAGTGGGAGCTTCTGAGGATGAGAATGGATCTAGCAAATGGACTTGTCCAGTTTACTCGACTCATGCACAAAGTGTTAGCCAAGCATAGGGAGTATGCTCAAGGTTATTTTGAGTAACTTTTGAAGAGACTCTCAAGACTTGTATTGATGTCATTCATTGATGCAGGTCTGCTAGCTGACCCTAAGAAGATCAAGTTGTTAGAGTTGAAGGTCAACTACTTGGGTTTCACTCATGATGATGTAGTTCTGCATCAAGACAAGGTGACATGCGACCTGATGTGATCTTGACCTCATGCTAAGCGAAGTTGTTTATCATTTCTCAACTTTGGGTTGTATTACTGGAATAGGATTGAGAATTTTTCTGATCACACATGACCCTTGTACGTTGTGACAGGAAGCCAACCTTGGAAATGAGATAAGGTCAAGAGAAGAAACTGAAGAAATTTCTTACTAGTCCTCATGTCTAGATCTTCTTGATTTCAATCTCACTTTTGTAGTACAGAATGATTGATAGCCTGATGCAGTTGCTGCTATACTTTCTCAAAGAGACTATAGCAGTTTGAGAGGAGATCGAAAAAGAGAGTTATAGCTTATGCTTCAAAAGGACTCAACACATTGTAGAAGAACTACATAGCCACTGAAGGAGAGTGTTTTGCTGTTGTTTTTGTTAAAAACTTCCCTCAATAGCTATATGGCATGAAATTCCCTGTGGAGCTTGATCATCTAGCACTATGATGGTTGATGAATGACCAACACTTGACTAGTAGGTTTGCTTAAAATGAATGAATTTATTTTACTTTACGTTCTCATTTTTTCTTTGTAAATCTTTCCTCTGTGAGGTTTTCTGCAGCTGTGTGCCGCTATCCTTGCATAGCTTGATGTAGAAAGATCGATACTTCGAGGACATTCCAAGAAGAGAGAGAGAGAGCGAGTAGACAAGGAAATAAAATAAGAAATGAGATGAGAGAGGCTTTGCCTCTCTCTGTATATATAGTGGAGGTGAGTACAAAGGAAACCCTAATGGTGGATTAGCCCTCTAACTAACTCTAACAACTCTAACCTCTCCGGCTAATGATTGCCGTCGATCTAGAGCTTGGGACTATATCAACACTCCCCTTCAAGCTCATCTCTACATCCTGTACTCCTAGACAATGTCTGAAAGCATCAAACTTATCTCTAGGCAATGCCTTAGTGAAGATATCGGCAACCTGATCTCCTATGCTCACATAATTGAGCTCAATCTCTCCTGCAAGGACCTTCTCTCTAATAAAGTGATAGTGCACCTCAATGTGCTTCGTCATAGCATGGAAAACAGGATTACTAGCTAACTTCATGCTGCTAATATTGTCTGTATATACAACAACAGGATCTGTACACTCCACACCAATATCAGATAGCAGACATCGAAGCCAAATCGATTCGCATGTGCGTTCGTTGCTCCTCGGTACTCTGCTTCCGTGGACGACAAAGCAACTGTGGGTTGATTCTTAGAAGCCCAGCTTATAGCAGCGCTTCCAAGTCCGAAAGCGTAACCTGACGTGGATCTCCTATCGGCACTTCCTGCCCAATCAGCATCTGTGTAGCCATGTAACAACAATGATTCACCGTATCAGTAGTGAAGTCCGTACTGCATCGAGAACTTCACGTAGCGGAGGATCCGCTTGACAGCCTCAAAATGTGGTCTCCGTTGTCGAGGCGAGAGTTTCCTGAGAAGGGCGAACCTTCTAGCTGTGATACGATCGTGAAGAGGAGGGCGAAAATCACACACGGAATACGGATCGCAAGAGAACACACCACCACGATTTCGATCTGGCCAAGATAAAACACACGGCGTGCAAGTAGATCTTCAACTCCAGATCATGCAGATTGCAAAGCTCACGCTCAGTAACTCAGAATATCAGAAAACTGCTCCTGTGAAGCACCAGCGCGTTCACCTAGAAGCTTCCCGTTTTCTTTTCAGAAAAATATGCGTACAAGTTGTTGGTCTCCTCTCTACTCGATTCTGCTCTCTACTCTCAATCCCTCGATATCAAAACTCTGATCAGACAGAAGTTCTCTTCAGACGTAACCTCTGTGTAAAATTTCTCTCCTCAGCTCTACTATTTCTCTCTACTCGATAGCTCCCGCACGGTAAATTCTACACTGCTCGATGATCGACAACTTCGATAATGTGATAATGCTCGACAATGCTCTGAGAATTCTCTCTCTTTGGAGTTCACCCCTTGGGTTTTCCTCCACCTTACGTAACCTTCAGTGTCACCTGGCAAGGTTAAAAGATGCCCTAAACAGATGGCAGCAGAAAAATAAATCACTGATAATAAATCTATATGTAAAAAGACTATTTCACTAAGCTTTGCAGATTCATCTGTACGGACGGTCACCGACTCGGCTGTACAGTCAGCATCTGACACCTTCACTCGAAGTAACTCCGCCACGGCTACCTCTGGCCACCGGAATTACCTCGTTTTGACACGTGGAGCCCGAGTTATCACCATTGTCATTTTCCGGCTGCTGCCATCTGTTTAGGGCATCTTTTAACCTGGCAAGGTTAAAAGATGCCCTAAACAGATGGCAGCAGAAAAATAAATCACTGATAATAAATCTACATGTAAAAAGACTATTTCACTAAGCTTTGCAGATTCATCTGTACGGACGGTCACCGACTCGGCTGTACAGTCAGCATCTGACACCTTCACTCGAAGTAACTCCGCCACGGCTACCTCTGGCCACCGGAATTACCTCGTTCTGACACGTGGAGCCCGAGTTATCACCATTGTCGTTTTCCGGCCCCCTTAAACTTCGAAGTGCCGTAAGTATGGCCTCAAGTATCAGTTTCACTTGATTTTTCGACCCAAGTGAATAATGGTAATCTCCCTCTAGCATCCACACTAGGTGACTGCACTAGTGCAGGGGTAGACGGAGGCGTCCCGCATTCTCGGTACGTTTAAGGGACATCTAGTGTCCCGCCCCTAGGCAACTTGGTGCCCCTCATATTCCCCCGAAGGGGCCAGCCTACTCCAAGCCGGTTGTGAGTCTGAACGGATTTGATCCGGAGACCTCCTCCCTACAAGTTTCTCAGCTACACCACGGAAGCTGATCTCACAACTGGTTTTGAAGACCAGTTTCTAAGCTAATATGCTAGAAAGCTGCGGTATTTCGTCTTTCCTTTGCTAACACGAAGTGCCATAACTTTCTCTAGACATGCTCTTTTTGTACATTTCGAATTTTAAACAAATACTACATACTACAATCTACATGAGAAAAATCTAAAAAATATTTTTCGAACTCACTCAGATTTATGGTAAATTTCCCGGTATCAAAAATCTTGTAGAAGAATTCCAAGTAACTTTTCACCTGCAACTCCGTTTGCAACTTTTGAATATATCACGGTGATCAGCGCGACGAGACCTACGCCGTGGTGTTTTCAGATTTTCAAATGCACACTTCCTCCAGAATCGACTTCTCTGAGGTCTTAGCTTCACTCAGAGAGACTAACTTCAAACTGAGAGGTGAATTATTCACTATGTGGAATAATTCACATCACGACACCGTGGTGACTGCATGAATTGACTAATCAGACCGACAGCATAACTCAAGTCTGGTCTGGTGATGATCAAGTAGATAAGACTCCCAACCATCTGTCTGTACATGCGTGGATCATCCAACAACTCACCATCCTCTGCTCCTAGCTTTACCCCTTGCTCTAATGGTGTAGCAATGGGTTTGCAATCAAGCATACCAAATCTCTCAAGCATACTGAGAGCATATTGTCGCTTTACAAGCCAAACATCCTTCCCATCTTTAATGAACTCCACAGCAAGGAAGTACTTGAGTTCTCCTAAGTCCATCACGAACTCGGATTTCAAGTGATCCTTGATCTGGGAAATAAGCTCCTCAAAGTTATCAATAATGATCAAGTCATCAACATAGATGGTGATCACAACAATCCGGTCTCGTATTCTCAATGAATACAAAGTAGAGTCTGAACTACAAAGATGGAAACCAAGAGATTACAAGTAAGAATTGATCTTTGCATACCATGCTCTTGGTGCTTGTTTCATACCATAGAGAGCCTTTCGTAACTTACATACACTGGAAGAGAACATAGGATCCTCATAACCAGGAGGTTGCTGCATGTAGACCTCCTCCTCAAGATCACCGTTGAGGAAGGCGTTCTTGAAATCCATCTGGTGCATCTTCCAACCTTTTTGAATTGCAACTGCAACTGCTGTTCGAATAGTCACCATCTTCGCAACATGAGCAAAGGTCTCCTCAAAATCCACTCCATGTTGCTGTGCGTAGCCCTTAGCTACCAATCTGACCTTGTATCGACACACGGTATCATCCGAGTTGCGCTTGACCTTGAAGATCCACCTGCAACCAATCGCTTTCTTACCCTGAGGTAAGTCTACCAACTCCCAAGTCTGTTGGTGATGAAGCGCAACAAGTTCAGCTTCCATAGCACTTACCCATTGGGCCTTGTGCATCGTCTCCTCAAGCGAACTCGGTTCTGTAACGACCTATGTTACACATAGGAAGTTTGTCTATTAGTAAGATGTTTAGTTATAACTAAGTGTTGAGAATGTTTATTTGCTGCCAAAGTACTTTAAGGAGGTATCAAGTTAGTCATGACTAGCTAAAAGTTAGTTATGATCAAACTTAGCTGTACTTTTGACAGAATTCAGATATTTGCTAAAGAGTGAGCACTACTATCTTGTCATCTTGTCTAAAAGGTAGAAAGGAGGTGGAAAGTATCCCTTATCTCCTTTTTGACTTGATATTAGTGGTTGGATTAAAGTTGTGGACTTTGTGGGCATTAAAAACAAGAAGAGATTTCACATGTTTCCTTTTTAGTGGGTCCTAGTGTAGAGGGGGTGGAAATTCGAGATTCCTTAAGAATATTCCAGAATCCTTCTAGAAGTTGTTGACTTTGAAGGAATAAGCCCATGTGAAAAGGTAAGAAGCCCATGTGATTAATGCTTTTACCTTAAATAATATCTTTGTAAAACTCGATAAAAGTAGTTACGGCTGAGTTACCGGAGGGTACCAAAGTAAAAACCTAAAATGTATAAATAGAGGAGTAGAGAAGAGCTCCTCATCCTTGTTTTCATATCGTCGTAATGACAACTTGAGTAATATAGAGAGTGTGGGATATTTTTAGCATGTGAGAACTTGAGAGACGTCGATTTTAGTTGATGAATTTATGGAGATTTTTAGTTGATAAGTTTGTGGGTGTATGAATGAGTGAACTTAGCATTTTTCCCTTCAAGATTCATGGTGTGCTTCCATCAAAGCCATCAGAGGTGACCCCTGAGTGAGAGACAGGCCCGACATTTGCAGATTCATCGATGACGATCGTGGAGGTTGAGAGATCTGGGGGGTAGTTGATCGATAGGACCGCGGAGGGTTTACAGTTTCTGTTCCTGAAGAACATTGGTCATATATGCATGGTGCGCAGCAAGAAAACCTTCATGCATATACCTACTCACTGGATGTTTTGCCCGCTCAGATCTGCGAGAGGTAATCGATGCACTAGTCACCTCCCCTTGCAACTGATCTGACGTAGACGCCAAGGTCTGAGACAAAGTATCCAGTGGATGTGGAAGATCCACATATCTGGATGAGTCAAACATACGCTGCAATAGCATACGCTCATTATGTGTATAAACTACACTAGTTCCACTAGGTTGTGTTACGTGGACTCCAGCGTTAACAACAGCTCTATGTGCAACAGATTCTGATCTGGAATCAGTGACTTCTCCAGATCTTCCACTCAACGTATTACTCTGAGGTACTACAATGGACTGACTCCTTGGTTCTATAGTAGGTACAGGGATGGCTACGATAGGTGCAGATGCAAACCAAGACTGTAGCTCATCAAAAACGACATCTCTACTTATATAGAACTGCTTGGACGAAAGATTGTAGCACCTATATCCTTTTGTATCAGAAGCATAACCAAGGAAGATACATCTATCTGCTTTCGGATCTAGTTTCTTACGTCTTTCATCAAGTATGTGCACATAACAGATACATCCGAAAAACTTTAAGGAAAGAGTAATCAGGCTTACTATCTGTGAAGACCTCCATCGGTGTCTTGTTGTGGACTACCGTTGTAGGCGTCCGGTTCATCAGATACACCGCACATGAAACAACTTCTGTCCAGTAAGGTCTAGGCATGGTCTTCTCGTTCAACATCGCACGAGCAGCTTCTGCTATGTGTCGATTCTTGCGCTCCGCAACCCCGTTCTGCTGCGGATTGTAACTGCAGGTCTTCTGGCGTCGAATGCCATGCTCATGCAGATATGCATCGAACTCTCCAGAATGAAACTTGCCTCCTCCATCAGATCTTAGACATAGGATAGATGCTCCAGACTGTTTCTCCACCAACTTGCGGAAAGTCTGAAATGCTGACAGTACTTCGATAGAGGACTTGTTTCTCAACAAATAGATCCAAGTATAACGCGAATGGTCATCAACGAACGACACGAAGTACTGAAAACCGGTCATACTTGGCTGAGAAGCAGTCCATACATCAGTGTGAACAAGCTCTAGAAGCTTGTTCGCTCTACTACCTGATCCCTTAAAGGGCTGTCTAGCTTGCTTGTCGAATTGACATGCTGCACAGATTCCAATGGGCTCACTGGATTCGAATTTGGGCAGACCTGTAACCAGGTCAGAACTCGGAAGACTTTTCAGCCTCTGAAAGTTCATGTGCCCAATTCGCTTGTGTCAGATGTCAATGTCAGACACTACTGGACCACTCTGTCCATACATGGCAGCCTGTAACTTAGGCGCAGATGCATCTAGTTTAAACAATCTATCACTCTTGATACCTCGAGCTATGACAGTGCTATTCGAATCTTCAATAAAGCATCCATCTTTATTGAAGCGCACTTGCAGACCCCGCTCTATCAACTGTCCTACAGATAGCAGGTTTCTAGTCAACGTGGGTACATGTAAGACATTCCGTATATCAGTAAAAGTTGAAGTACGAATGTCAAGTGGAATGTTACCCTTGTGCTGGATCTTGTGCTTGGTGTCATCTCCTGTCACCATAAACTGTGGAGTCTCCACAGGCTCGAGTGAACTAAACCACTCTCGATGGAGAGTCATGTGACTGGTGGCGCCGGAGTCGATCACCCAGTCAGTCTGTGGCTCGAAGATTGCATAACTCTAATAATCAGCAACTGCTCCGAATAGACATGCTCAGTGACTGCATAGCCTTGCTGGTTGCTGTTACCTTGTTGGGGGTTGTTGTCGTGTTGCTGTCTTTGATCGTTCTACTTCTTGTAGCACTGATTCGCATTGTGGCCTTGCTTCTTGCAGTAGTTGTAGGAACCAAGCGCTCTTCTCTGGTTGTTGTTGGAACCAGACTGTTGCTGGTTCTGCTGATTCTGCTGCGATTGCTGTTGTTGTCCGTGACCCCGTTCACGTCCAGCACCTTTGCCACGACCCCTACCTCGAGATCCTCCAGAACCTACAAAATAGACAGATTCTTGCTGACCCGTCGAAGTAGAACTCCCCGGTAGGCTCACCTCCTCTCCTAACATCATAGGAACAAGCTCATCAAATCGCAAAAGGGTTCTCTGGTCGAAATCAATTTTATGAACTGTTTGTACTCTACAGGCAGTCCCTGCAATGTGGCTCTGATCAAGATAGTGGGATCAATCTTGACTTTGATAAAAGATAGTTGATCCGCGAGCTGCTTGACATGGTTCACATAGTCGTTGATGCACATCGACCCCTTCTTCACAGTGTTGAACTGCTGCAGCAATCGCAACTTCCGCACCTCTGTTCCGGAGTGAAACAAACGCGCGAATGCATCCCAAGCTTTCTTGGGCGTATCGCAATCCTGAATGTGACCGATCATCGATGCTGAGACTGTCAGCGCGATGTAGTGAATAGCCTGATATAAGCGCTTCTTCCACTCCTTGAATTTCGGGTCAGAAATTGGCACTTCAGGCGCTTTCTCCTCCTCAATGATAAGATCCCATAGATCTTGTCTCGGCAGGAAAGTCTTCATCCGGAACTTCCACACTTGGTAGTTGTTCTTGTCGAGCTTCTCTCCAGTGATCAAAGACACGGACTCCGCCATAGCTGCAATGTCGAAATTGCGATGTTCTGTACGCGGAAAACCTCACAGATCTTTCACGAAACTCGTCTCTCCACACCGCGCGATCAAGAGTTGTCACAAACACAAGAAGTCGACTCCACCAACTCCTCCTGCAGCGAGAATAAGGAAAGAAATTGTCCATGAACTGTAGGTGTACAAAACACAACGAAAACGTCGAGAGAACACACCAAGAAAGGTCGAAACTAGATCAAACGAGGTCAGAAATGGTTGTGCGACCCCTCAAAATTTTCCAAATTCTGAGGAACAAGATTTGTTTTAAGGTCAAGTCCTAAAACTTTCATTTTGGTCGAAAAAGATCCGATTGAAAATCTGTCGCTGGAAACCTCCAAATCGACTGAAACTTGGCCCAGTACACAATTCGCACTTCTGAACAAGACAGTCCAAAAGGACTAGTCGACAGATTTCAGCGAAAAAAAATCGTCTAGGCCTACGAAATCGCGTTCAAAGTTTCTGGTGGCGAAAGAAACGGTTTCGCCTCACCCGAACGCATCAGTAGGATAGTGCTCGCTATCAAGCACAACTCCGGCTGCTCTCTCCTGTACTCCAATCTCCATCTTGCTCATCAGCAAGGGACACACGCTCTCACCAGCTCTGATACCATGTAGAAAGATCGATACTTCGAGGACACTCCAAGAAGAGAGAGAGCGAGCGAGTAGACAAGGAAGTAAAACAGGAAATGAGATGAGAGAGGTTTTGCCTCTCGCTGTATATATAGTGGAGGTGAGTACAAGGGAAACCCTAATGGTGGGTTAGCCCTCTAACTAACTCTAACAACTCTAACCACTCCGGCTAATGATTGCCGTCGATCTACTAGAGCTTAGGACTATATCAACACTTGAGACAATTCAGCCACTCTAAAATGAATATTCTTCCCCATAAATATCAATATATATATATATATTAGGTAAAATTTTATACTAAAATACTTTAAAGTATCAAATGTTTCTATAACTATTGAAGCATTAAACAGCAACGGAGTTGCCAACCGATCAGGATAAAACTCATAAGTGAAACATTGACTCTTGCTTTACTAAGAGTACAAGTCAAGAACCTTACTACAAAAGTAATGTCATTTTATTTGCACATTAATTTATGCTTATCAGGAGGTAAATTAATTGAAACCCTCCGGCTTCCTAAGTGTACATGAGGTGAATATACATAGATACGATAGGTGAATAAATATGTATACAACATGGACTTTTGGCTCAGACAAGGAAGAGGACAAGCAGATTATATGCACTAAAAATCTGGACTTCCTACTGCTTATTACCTCGTTAGGCATTGAACTTTCAGTTCTGCAGATGTAAAAATAGATCATATATTAGAAAATGATGAACAAAGAAAGAAAAGAGATGCCCGTAGAGAAGATTAGATAGTCCTCTTCTAAGCGTGCATAATCTTCCCATAGGTTCCGTTCGTTCTCATAGAATTTATATTTATACATAGTCTTTTCAAACGATTGATAATGTAAGGATCATATGTACATGCACTGGAAATATGACACATGAAAAATTTAGCACAGTGGTTGGTGCTTGTCTCAAGACTCAAGACATCAGGAGATCAAAACCCAATCTGACTCTCAGGAGTTATTTTCTCTCCTCTGTACAGCGGAAACGGGACATTAATAAATCCAAACGAGTGAAGATTTTTAATAAAGGTGTGGAGAAACAAAGGAGTCTTATTGAGAAAATTCAAAAATTTTAGAAGGATAATCTAAAAATTAAAATGTATGTAGAGTAATCCAATATGATATCTAATTTGTTGTCAAAATAAGATACTGTTTGAATATTTGAAAAGAAAAATCATTCTAATACATGAAGTGACTATGAAGCTCTTCACCAGCTATGAAAAGTCCCTTCAAAATGGACAGAATCACGGAATTTTGCACATCTGAAACAGTTAACAAAACAGTAGAAAAGTTTTGTAACCATCTAGAGTAAGTTAGTTTCAGAAATCAATATGCATGCAACATAAACTTTTGCCTCGAGGAAAAAGAAAGACAAGTGTGAAGAGAGATGCAAAATCTAATGGTAGAATTGTACCAGACATGGAAGTGAGATATGATCTGACTTCTAGGCTATATTAATCAGTATAGATTGATTTCTGTTTATGAGTTATTAGTTTAATTCTGTAGTATTAGTAATCTCAAAATGAAAATATATTTAAAAGTAAATAGTATATGTTATATACAATGTGTATGCCGACTGTGCTAGAGAAAACCTACAAGCAATGTAAGAAAAAACGACCTCCAAGAACCATAAGACCGGATTCTTGTCCCAGAAAAATTACCTTTTGTTATAGGTGATAAAACAAACCGCTTTGCATATATCTCTCTTCCGAGGATAGAACAGGTAGAATATTTTGTTCTAACCTCTCCCATTTGAAGAAGAAGGTACAAGCTTGATTTATTATCTAACTTTTTATAGAGAAAGCTCAACATTAATAAATTATTATGTTTGTTTTTTAGTCGATAAGTGACCACAGTTGTAGTCTTATCGACTACAACTGTGGTCGATAAGACTGTGATTCGCTTATGGGTTCCGTTTGGATGTTTCTGCATTTCTCGTGCAAATATCATTTTAACAGTTACATATTAACTTAAATTTTCATAAAACCTTACATCCATGCTTGCTAAACACGGTGTGTTATTTACTCTAGATCTTGCTATAATATTCAATGTGATATTAATATTTATTTTCCTATACTAGTTATGAACTCTGGTAAAAAACACAAACTATTAATTAGTGGATGCGCATGCACAAACTCTCAACAACATTTATTAACTTGGATATAAAGCTATAAGCTTGAACTACAGAAAGCTACATGTTCTTTCATTCACAGAGATTTCAGATTACAGTGATGGTGAGAACAGTGATGGCAAATCTATATCGATACACTTATAGGAGAGATTTTCGCTTATCTCATTACAATGTTTTCTTACAGTATTACGAATAAAATGCACATTTCAGTAATGCAAGTATGTGTATAAGTTCGGCTTGAAGTTCAAAAAGTCCCAATCTCCTCCAAAATGGTATGAGTACTAGTTTCTTCATGAGAATTGTTAGCCACTCTGTGTTTATTCAACTTTAGATGGCTTCGATGAATCTGTCAAGAAATTCCTCGAAACAAAAATCTCGTCTAGTCAGAGATTGAACAAGGTTCAGGGTTGATATTGCAGAGCGCTGCTGTTGGATAATTCCGACCTCCTATGTACGACAAAAGGAATATCAATCAGGTCAATTTGAGACGAATAAAATACATATGGACATCAAGGAAACACTTCAATAAACGAAACAACCAATTCTGGCAAACTTACAATAATTTATCACTTTTCTATACCACAAAAGTATAACACACTCCATTGATAGAAACCTCCATCGTCATTTTCCTGGATATCTCTAGGAACCCTAGTCGATTATATCCGTTACCCATCGAACTTAGATTACCATGTAATCTTAGCTGAATGTGGTCAATACCCTTCAGTCCAACCAACACTCCAGTGGAACCTTCACCTCATCGTTTGATTATCAGTGAGTTCTCGATCTCTCTCTCATGCACTGCGCTTCCACACTCCTATATCACACTGATCATCGCTTCTGCACGAAGATAACAACATACATTTTTTCTCTTGGATTTCTGAAAGATATAGTGCAACTACCAACTACCTAGACATACATGCACATGCGAGAACATAAGAGTGTGAAAAGTTTAGTCTATCTTGCTATACATAGATGATAGATTATCGATTTGATGTTGTATCAGTGTAACTCATATGAGGAGTCACATAGTGATGGTGGTATTCTAATCCGGGGAGATAAGACAATTAACTAGAATTACAGGCTGGGTGGCCGTATGCTCATAGACTTTATATTTTTCATGGGAAAATATATCCAAACTATTCTATGGACTAACTTCTAGGCTGACAAGAATGCATTTTGAATTATAAGTCTTTTCTTGTAAACTTTTTGTAATTTACGGTTCATTGTGACTCAAAATCATTCTGGAAAATATTCTTGATCAGCGGATGAGTGTTTTGACTTCGGCCAAGAAACCAAGGACGTTTCTTAACGGCATCTCTTATTGACTTTTTATCCGATTCAGCAATAATGAAGTTTAAAACTCAAGAAACTTAGTCTAACTTTCAAAACATAAAATATTAAGAAAAATATACTTATATCAATTAAATAAATACGACCATAAGCCATCCGAGGTTTAAAAAAAACTTATTCTTTGATAAACTAGGGACTTTTTCTTTCGGGACGTTAGAGAATCTTATGTCTGAGCTTTGACATGTCCTCTTAACATAAAACAAATGTTTTCACAATTTATTGTGTATGCATAACCTTCATATTTACACGATAACATCTGGCAGTACTCCATAGTATGCATGCTTAAAGCTTTGTTAGATAAAGTTTCACCTTGCTCAAAGTTCGTACCTTTAGACAGTCTGAAGATGTTTAAGTCCAAAGTCAGCTGTGAGCGAAATCGCTACTTTAGAATTGCGTTTGGTGAGCTTGGTGGAATTGCCATATATTATAAAATGATGAAAACATCAAACTCAAAAATACTCGGCGTTAAGGAGCCCGATGGGGATGTTTTTATTTAGTTATAATTCCGAATTATAGTTCACTGAGCATGCATATTCACCTCTTCCATTTCGGACGAGGAGAATATGCAAAGGTATTCAATATATCACTTAATATTTCTGACGAGAAGGAAGGAGTGGGCGATAAATTAAATCTTGTAGAAAATCGATAAAAAATCTTATAGAAATTTGATTTTATGACAAAGTTGCTGTCGAGTCTTCTGGTTCTTGCTGCGCGCTGCAACCTACATAACTTATAGGTTTTCTCCCAGAAGGTCCGAACTGTACTCTGCAGTTAACATATAGTATTTAACTAAATATATATTCTAATTTAAAAGTAATATATGTTTTCCTTTTAATACTTATAGAATTTCCACTAATACCTCGTTTTGATGTCCCGTCCAGTTACTTTTTTAGATTTTCCAGTTTCCTCTACGTTTGTTTGTATTCCTCCTCTGGGCCATGGCCAAAAGTCACTTTGGATGTTTTATTCACCATTTCTATCCATCGGGAGATATGCATATTTACCCTCTCCCTTCTCCCAGTCATAAAATCTTCCTCAAAAAAAGTTTAGTTATAAATTAAATTTGGTAGTCGTCCCGAACGGATATTTATTGGTAGAACCTAGCCGACTCCAAGTACTCGACTTACAATTCTTTTTCGTTTCTGACCAAGTGTAGAAAAGTTGAAAAATGTAGTTTGCAAAGGAAACTAGACCAGTTAGATTAGAATTTTAAAAGTAGATATATTGAATTCTACTTCTAGTGAACTATCCTCCATTACAATGACTACATTAATGCAAAAGTCTGCACGTCGTTTACAAAATGCAGTAATTGACAACAGAAACAGTTTTCTTCTAAAAGCCAGCCGAAAACCAAACATATGATCTGGGAGGACCTTCTGGTTATTCCAGTGCATGTCATCTTTCTCTTCTTCATTCCGGACTGCTGCTGGGATGCATATTATTCATCAGGAAATTATACAAAGGTTTAATTTATTATCTAACCCTTTCGTCGGGGAAGGTTAGGTAATAAATTAAATACTTCGCTAAAGTTTAAATATTTTGCTTGCAGTCTTCGGAAGTCTTATACTGTCAGAAGCGTGTCTTCCTCCTTATGGGTTATGTCGAGATCTTCCCGTGTCTATGAGCTCTTTATATATTTAATATATTTAATATATTTAATATATTTAATATATTTAATGTATTTAATATATTTAATGTTTAAAATCAATTTAATTTAGATGTTCCAATTAACACATAATATGTATTTTTTGATAACCACAAGAGAGCAAGAGTTCCCCAGAAGTTAATATTGCATGCATATTCACTTCTTTCTATCGAAGAGAAAAGCAAGCTTAATTAGTATTTAATATATCTTGATGGAAGGATTAGAAAATGTATTGATATTTAATTAAACAAATTATATTTATTAACATGCTATCGCACTTGTAATCTTGGAAGCACGTCTCTCCATGATCCACTTATATTCTATAGATTTTTTTGCATCTCCTGGTCTTGATATCATTTAAGAATTATAAATAAATTTAGATTTCATATTAATAGATTACTATATAATTTTTACATACCACTTTTGCTTTTTTTTACAAAAAAAAACGAACAAAGATTCTCCAAAGGTGGTTGAGTATACTTATTTATTTTCTCCATCTTTCGATGGAGGAGGCAAATATGCATGGATTAATTTTAATCTCTTTTTCCAAAAAAGTTAAATAATAAATTAAATACTCTTTGTATTAACGTATAGCTAGTGACGAGATCCCAGATTTGTACCTTTTTTAACCGTTCTGTCCCTTCATGCCTTCTTTTTATTTTTCTCGCATCACTCTCCTCAGCTGGCGTTACCATTTACCAAAACTTCTATTTTTAATTTCAATATATTGTAAAATTTTATAATATTTATTTATTTACTGTTAATTCAAACTGAACTAAGATTGTCTCCACTCTCAAACTCAGGAAGCATGTATATTTTATTCATCATTTCATATGATGGAACATAATATAATGGTGAACTTAATTCCTCGTAAAGCGTCACATTTCGTTATCCTTCCATTGATTTTGCTCACATCTTTAACTCTCTCATATTGCTCATTCATTCACTATTAATTACCTCGTATGCTTATTCACCTATTCCGTCTGAAGATGGAAGAGGGCTGCAACCTTAATTTATTACTTAATCCATCCGACGAGAAGGGTATAAATTAATTAAATTAATGTATTTATATATTCGTAAATACATTGCAGCACCCTCCCGCACGTGTATCGTGTGAAGCACGAATTAACACACTCTATTTATGGGTTTTCTAAAGAGGTTTCCAACGTTCTTGGAGCAAGTAACAGTTAACACTTAAATATTATTTTGGTTTTTATTTTTATTTAATCTAAACTATTTATATAACACTTATAACATTTCTGATATCTTAAAGAGAACAAAACGTCCAAAAGCTTTAGCTCCGAGAAAAAAGTATACCAAGCAGGGCCGAGAAAGACGCAAAAGATTAATTTAGAAATTTCTCATCAAGAACAAGACCACGGACTACTTATTGTACGTGCCATTCCTCCAATGAACGTAAAAGAAAACCGTTCTATCACTTTCTCTTCCACGTTTTTCTCCAGGATGCACGTTTGGTATGCTTATTCACTATTGTACGCTTCGTTGCATATTCACTTCCTCCATCTTCCGATGGAGGATGCAAATATGTTTAGTTTAATACCTAACCTTTCTGACAGGAAGGGTTAGGTATTAAATTAACCTCAGTGTATCTTAATACATTAATGAGTATGAAATCTCTTTCTTGTACCTTCTGAAGCGTGGCTATCGGGTCCAGACTTATGGGTTATTTTCTAATCTCTCAGTATTTCCAGGTATTTCTAAAAAATAAAAATAAAAATAATTAATAAAAAACTAAAACTTTTATTTATATATATTATATATTGTATAATTTTATATTATATAATCTCACTGGTACGTTTGGTACTATGACCCAAATTTCTGTTTGCAGTGTCAACTCTCAAAAAATCGTGCTGATATAATAAAAATAAAATATTTTTACATGTTTATCTTTTTCCTCCACACGGCCAAAAGTGCACTTTGGTCGCTTATTATTCGTTTATTCACTTTTGCGACTAAGCTCCAGAACTACCGTAAGCTAATGTAAATTGCTTAATTTACTTGCTTGCTTAGAGTGGATTCGCATGAACCAAGGAAGAGCGCCGGACCGGATTAGGAATCGGAGCGGACAAAACATATGGATTACTTACATTTTTTATTTAGTAACCTGGTCTCGTCTCTGTATGCGTTGTGAAACTGGTCCAAGATAAGAAAGTATCAGTCTCTGGTAGCTGAGTTGACTTGTTTCATCCCTATACAGAAAGTTTACCGGATTGTAAACCAGCTATCAAAGGTCATCGAATACGGTGTTTAATAAATTTTCTCGTGGTCCCTCGTGGCCTTTTCAATAAAAAAATAAAAATAAAAATAAAAATAAAAATAAAAAAAACTAATACGGTGTTATTTCTGCAGAAAATATAAGAACCTGAATATATCTAACCTGTATTCATTATTACAGTGTTTATTAAAACTTAACTTTTATTTACATTACTTGTGGAGAAACACTTGGCACCACGCGAACGGACAGAAAGGTCCGGGCAAGATTATTTACCCGGTCTGGTTACGTTGTATGGTCTAGTAACTAGTTCATGCTAATCCGCTTCTATTCATCTCTTCCATCTGAAGATGGAAGAGGGCGCGCTTCCAAGACTATAATTCCGGCCTGTTACTGACCAAAAATATTACTTCTAAAATTATTTTAATTTATTCCTTAACCCTTTCGACATATAGTGTTAGAGGCGCGGTGTATGGACTCCACTTAAGGGTTCTCTTAGGACGCCTTCGTTGTTCTATGTATGTCTAACATTTAATAATTAATAATTATCTTTAATTTTCAATGAAATTAAATATTAGAGTTTATATATAATTTTTTTTTCTGATAACAGATACAGAACAAAAGTTCTCAAAAGGTGGTTGATCATGCTTATTTGCGGAGACTCGAGGCCAAACAATTCGTTCGGCCACTGCATTTTTACTGTTGTTCTATGAAAATTTCCTAGAGTGTCTTCGTGTCCACAGATATAGACAGATAATTTGGTCATGCATTCGTATATCTCACATATGACTTCATAGAAAAATACTAAGTAGATATAAGGTTGTCCTTTATCTTCTCTATAAAACAATGTCTTGATTATTCTTGTGGACAGAGTCACTCTAATCTTAGTCTTATGTTTTTCCTCTATTTCTTTGATATTTCTCCGTCAAATTTTCCTAGTGGAATTAAACAAGGAGTAAACCACTATGAAGATCCACTAAGTGATAAGATCCTCTCACAATTCCTTTCTCCTTTTAGTATATTAAGGTGTATCAAAGCTAAGAAAAAAGATTCTCTCTAAGAGAAAAAAGAAAAAAACCTTCGATAAACTAAGGTCTTTTTCTCTTATCGAAGTAAAGGTTTGTATGTTTGTTAATTGAGAGTACTATTTTAAATTTTCATCACTGTACTTTTCTGAAACTTAGAATTTATGTTCTTGAATGTTAAACTTCTTTACGGTCCAAACTCATTACCAAAATAGATAGAAAAACTAATAAGAAATACTCACGTGTACGGCATTTTCCTAAGATGTCTACAGAAAAAGTCCATGACCTCTTGGCCGAAGTTATAATCAGTTTGAGTAAAACATATGTATGCAAAATGTACATGAATTATAAAGACTTTGCCGAGAAAACGATCCAAATTCTCTATTTCGCTGCAGTCTAAGCAACTGGATATTCTTAATGGGTTGTCAAACTTAGTCAACTCTGGATAAATGTTAGGGCGCTGGAGTAACAAAATTTACAGAGAAATAATAATCATCATAACAAATAACAAATAACTATTACATAACATATAAACAAGAAAATTTAATAAAAAAAAAAAACCTACTTAGAGTACAATACACGATGAACATATATCAATGAAAAGTCGAAGGATGTTTTAAATCGAAAATACAATTTCTAGATGATACAGTATTAAGCTTCTGACTGAAAGGAGTCACCAGTTCATTTCGCTTTGAACAAGAGAATAGAAGAAAAATGTTAAGGCTTTTGTTTTCATCATTCTGATTTTTGTTATGAGATGCTTTATATCCTGATAAGACTGTTCTAAATATATCTCTATCAGACTAAACCTAGTAAAAACCTCCTCACATAAAACTCTTGCAACTATTCTGTAATTCTCGGATTGCAAGTATATCAAAGATTGATCGATTTCATAAGCTCAGCCAAGTAATTAGAAACTGTAAGCTGTTCTGGATGACTTAACTCAGTGGTTATCACAAAACCAATTGACTCGTGTACATATATCATTCATTCAAGAATCCAAGCTCACTTCTTCCAAATGCTGAAGCAGTTGATTTAACTGTCCTCGTACGTATGAAGACATGTTGAATATTTAAGTTAAAGCCAGATAACGTAACAGTTGATTTGATTCGCTGTCACCCAAGTATATTTATTTCTAACATTTACAAATAGTTGCTCTTGTAAAGCAACGTATATCTAGATGTATTAACAAATAAACTGAATCCCAAAACCATAACAGTTAATGAGATAACAGGTTTGCAAATATCTGCTTTACAAAGTAGCCAAGTTCTAACCATTATGAAATCACAACACTTAACCGGATAATGTTTCTCCAGGACAGACGCAGATAAAAGTGTTAAAAAGTGGCTCTGCCAGATAACTTCATCTGGTAGGGTCTGTTTTGCCACGCAGGTACCTCAAGAGAAACACCACTTCGCTAGGTAAGAAATTAACAGTGGTTGCAAATAAATACCTAAAATATGCTGCAACTAACTCGACTCAATGACACACATTTAATTTTTCGATTAATTTAAATTCTAGACTTGTACTGAATCTTTATTTAAGACATAAAGTCTAAACTGTAGACTTCTTATTAAATACCGATGTAATACAATAGAGGTGTGAAAGTTAAGTGGGAAGATTCTTCAATAACTAAGAGAGAAAAAACAGTAACTTCTTAACAGGTAACATTGTATAGAATCGTGGTTCATTTTGCTTCACCTTTCTGAGTGGACAAGTGCTATTATCCTTCCACTAATTAATTTTTATTTCTGACACCTGGAATAATTATTCAGAGCAGTAGATTTCTCTATTGCAAAAGCAGACGAGCAAAACGAGTCCAAATTGAAAAAGAAGACATCCTGGACATTTTTCTACATGTACCTTCGGTGATGCCAGCAAGAAACACCTGCAAAGGCTTGGCCGATGTTGTTAATCCTTCCTGTGGGTTCCTTATTACATTCAATGTCTCATCCATTCTGTGTTCCATATACATCTAATCCCAGTTAGATGTATATCATGACTGGTCGAGTCGCTATTCCAAACTTATGGTACGTAAATCTTGCTAGTTAAGATGACCACTTTCTAAAAATGATATCTCAAAAAATAATATTAAAAGGTGTCAAAGTTAAGAAGAAATCTTCTTCAACAACTGAGAAAAAAGAGTCGTAGTTGCATCACGGATAACTTTGTGTAGAACCGCGGTTCATCCTATGTCATTTTTATGAATGAATATTATGATCTTTTCATTATTATTTTTTCAGTTCTGACACTAAGAATAATAGAGGATGTCAATGTTAAAATCTTTCTGAAAGATTCAGGATCCACGGGAGAGAGTTACAACTTCAGCTAGATGCCCATGACTGTTTCTGGAGGTACCTTCATGAAACAACTACGGGTGTTTTCTTAACGAATTTTTACTTATTTATTCCAGTTTCTTTTGCAGTGGCAAATTTGCTGATCTAAGTACTTATTCTCAGTGTCAGAACATAAAAAGAAAAATTAATACAAAGATCATAACGTCAATTCACAAGGGCGACCAAGAATTCACTGCGGTTCTACACAAAATTACCCGTAAAAAATTACGATCCTTTTCTTTTGATCGTAAAAAATTATTTTCTTTTAACTTTTACATCTTTTATTATTTATAATACTTTTTTTACTAAACACCAAACAAGTAAAAATCCGTTAAAAAAGCACATGTTGTATTTTCCTGCAGTCACCTCCAAAGGCCTTTGAACACCTTTTACCACCTTTTACCTTTGGCCTTGGTCACTGACCTGCCAAACTCTGCCGAAGTGGTAACTCCTACCGCGAGTCAAGGAAAGGTTCCAACTTTGAGACCCCCTCTTACACCAGATGCCACTTTTATCAAAGGTGCTGCTAAGTGTCCCCAGTCGTGACCGTCGTGGTCCAATCATCAGCCGATGCTGACTTTTGGTCCATGAGAGGACCAGTTCAAACTTTACAGGAAGACCTCAAAGCTACAAGCTGAGAAGATGTCACATGCATATGCGAGCACATCCTGCAAGAAGAGAGGCGAGAGACAAGAGGCAGAGAATCCGACGGCTACTATGTCGTGGCTGCTGGTCTGGAACCGACCATATCAGCATATGTACTGATAAGGTTGCATTCTGTTTCCCCAGTCCCATGATTTCAGTTCTTTCTTCTTGTGGACTGTATGCTGGACGTTTGTGTATTATCCTTGCGAAAATCTCTGATGCACCCGGCTTCTTGCTGCCGACTGTGTCCCGATAGAGCTCTCAGCCTATTCAGTGGATTACGACGGTGAATGGCTTTGAGGTGAGTTATAGAAGGAATATATGAAGAAATTGCGACTGTATTAACCATCTCGCACTGGTAGGTTCATAAGAGTGGCCCTGACTGTTATACTCCACGATGGCGATGTGCAGACTCGTTTCGGTCAAGGGGAGCTCTCTGATACATTGGTTCCAGGTCGAACGGAGTTTCCATCCAGACCACAGTTTCGAGGTTTCTTTCGGGTCTGTGGGTCCACCTTCAGCTTTGCTTCATCAGATTGATCTAATCCAGTGCTAGTTTGATGTGGTCGGAAGAATATCAATCTTGAACCTACGCTCTTATTTTGTTTATGATCTGTTTGTAGCTGACGTTCGGCCTTGCCTTTCAACCACTGGAACAGAAAGTTCATTCAGAAGTGAAGCACTGGGCATATATACATTCCGACGTCAAATATCGCTGTCCTCCAGTGAAAGGATCTTCGGCTCCATTACGCGTTTGATCGTAAATCGACAGCCTTTTACACCCAAAATCAGATGTCAGAGTCCCCGCGAAGTGGAAGTGACTGGAGCGAGTTCGGTAGCGGCTCCGATGATGAACGTAGTGATCGTACAGAGAAGGATCAGTCACTGGTTGATGTTGAGCAGGTATTGCGAAGATTGGAGGAAATCGCTTGCCAGGACCATCCGGAATACAAGGTTCAGTCTGAGGGCCTTCTCAGAAAGGTGACAGGAATATTCGATCCGAAGTATGGAAAGCGATTCTCCACTGAGCGTTGGCTGGACGATCGGATGAAGGTGATGAGAGCCTTGGGTATCTGCCTGAAGAGCCGTAAGGTGGTTGATAATTTGGGACTAGCAAATGGCTACAGCTTCAGTAGAGAAGAAGGTTACTCTGTGGATGGACCTTCCAGCTTATCCTTTCCGGAACTAGAAGCCCTCACGCAAGGTCTGAAGCACAGCACAGTCTTGAAAGCACTACACTTCTCCGTGGATCTGTCGCACTTCGTAGCGAAAGACGCAAATATATCCGCTTGTTGGACTCTGGTCACAGATATCCTTCGCAGTGTAGAAAATTTGGAGGATTTCACCATCAAGGCTTTGCACCGCGGATATGATTACTCATATTTGGGCCATATAGCGCAAGCGGTCACTTGTAAAGGTGTAAGGAATCTTCAAAGGCTCGTGGTGGCATATAGCACGGTTTGGACGGAAGAAATGTTAACGCATCTCTCGGGAATTTTAGGTGCTGCTCCGAGACTGAAGTATCTAGGTCTCCAAGGCACAAGTATGGAAGATGTTGGAGCTAAAATCCTCGGGCAAGCAATTGCACTGCACGAAGTATTGGAAATACTTGAATTCGTGGTCACTGAAGACGCAGAAGTAAGAGATGCATGTGATGCTGGATGCTCGTATGCCACGGGGCCGGGGTCAAGAAAAGGAGTACTGGATTGTTTAATCACAGAGGCGTTGTTAGGTCCTCGTCCCAACACATCCATTCATCGATTGAGAATCCGTGCTCCTCGCGGAATTCTTCCCCGTAGCGGTCCTATTGAGGAAATATCAACGCTATATACTTCCACTGAGGAAACGCTAGATATTTTCTCCCATCTCCTTCTAAAGAATTCCTCTGTAACTGTGCTGGAAATAGATGCGTTTCTCGCATTCTATTCAAGTTGTGGTTTACGAAATCTGTTCGAAGCCCTAGGAGCGAATCGCTCTATTCGAATTCTCAAGCTGAAAGTGATTGACGTAAATAGATCTGTAAATACTACTGGAACAAGTACAGGCATCTATTTCGGCGGCTTCAGTGAGATGGTCGATTGGATAAAGTCGGCGACACATCTAGAAGATTTGGATCTGTCATTCGCGGGCGGGATCTCTGAGGATAATTTCGAGCTCGACTGGCCTACATTTTTCAAGGCTCTAGCATCCAACTCAATCCTTAGACGACTTCGTCTCTGCATGCCTACCATTAACGACCTTGCAACGATGGAAGCCATTCAGAAAGAAGCGGTGGTGTGGTTACGCACTACACGCTTGAAATGGCTGGAGTTCGACGGTGGGCCATGCTTGTGGGGAACTCTACTCAGATCTCTGAGAGCAAATACGAATCTCGAAGAGCTCACACTGAGCTCATATGTTCTTTCCCATGATGAAGAGTTCCGGGAGTTGATGAAGTTGTTGCAGATCAATTCAACACTGCAAGATATTCATTTCTCGTCTTGGTCTTCGGATGACAAGAGTCGGCAAGCACAGGTTGACGAAGCGTTGAGGTGTAAAGCAAGGCAGGAGACATATCTAGCGGAGCTACGGGCAACTTTCGGGACAACACGCTGGGCCCATCCCACTTGCGGTCGAGTCTTTCTGTGCGGAAATCCTATGGCAGGTACAGCAATCTCTTCCTTAGTTTCCGTCATTTTGGCTGTTTCGACTTCATTTCTAGAGCCCGGGAAAAGATCCGTTGTTCCGCTCTGCAGTTCTAAAAGAACCGTGAAGTTGAACTACAGTACAGTCGAACCTCGTTATACACGATCTAGGCACATTTTCTTCCCGAAGGATATAATTTTTTGTAGCACTTTCGTTACAGTCACTATCGCATTGTTTAAATTCACATATTTGAGTCGCTAAGTAAAAAATAAGTCTCACTATGTATCTAAGTAGTAAGTATTTCGTAAGTCAATAGTAAACGTTCAACTTATCACATTACACCATTTGAAGAAACAAGAAGAATTTGTGAGCTTTTTGGCTTCTTCCTTTCACCAGTCAGAATATGCATACGGAATGACAATATATACATATAGTCATATAGTCATTTATAAATTCTTATTAGTTCTTTTTGCTTTGTTTATGTATCGGTAGTCACATAAACAATGAAGAAAAATGGTATAAGTATAACGAGGTTTTATTTTAATTACTTTAAGGACCACCCAAGTCTCAACGTGTATAGGTATCAAAGGTATTAGACTCCAGCTGCAACATATTGTTAATAGCGGAGGAAGAATACGGAAACTTGAAGAAAAACTGTTCTGGGAAAAAAAGAAGAAAAGAAGTTACTTACGTAGCAAATAGTTTGCCTTCACATACTGAGAATGGTGTCACAAACTTGTACTTTTCAGAAGCATATAGCATCCGGAAAAGAATTGTTGAAAGTGACAGTGAATGGGAAAGACAGCAATAAGAGAATTGATAGTGGCAAACGATATCACTGTAATTTATCGATGTGTATTATTTTAAGAGCGATAAACGACCTTAGAACTACTGATAGCTGAGCTTTCCCTTCGGGGACGTTAATTGCTTAGCCCTTAGGATTTTTCTTTGTAAAGCTTGATGGGGTCTTTCCATCCGTTTGCTGTTCATTGCATCATGTGTTTCTGTTCATAGTTAGGTCTATATATAGAATATAGACCTAACCATGCATATGGTATGTGATATGATATCACATTCCATAGAAAACTCAAAAGTAAACACATGCTAGTTATAGAAAAGAACCATTGTCTAGTTAGTCCACTAGATTGGAACTCCACATTTATCACCACTTTGCACATTATGACCTCGAACTTTGCCACTGTAAGTTAGTTACAAATATATGTTCATGAGACACTTGTGATCTTTTTGAGTTAAGAGTGTGTTCTCCAAGTAGAATATTTGTGCTTGGCTGTTGGACTCACTGAGAGATTATAATTCATTTTAACCTTATTGCATCATCTATCTGCAGGGAAAACTCAGCTTGCTCACACTATGTTACAGCAAGGGATGACGCCATGGTACACTCGTGTGATGGAGAAATTGATACCTAGGACGCGTGGTATCGAAATTCAGCTTTTGAGAAATGATGACAGTATGCAGTTGTCTCTATGGGACTTGGCAGGACAGGATATCTTTCGTGCGCTTCAGGAATACCTCTTTCCAAAGCTGAACAAGGCTTGTGTCTTCTTGTTTGTGTTCTCTTTGTACGATCGAGAAGCAAAGATTGTCAAGCCAAACTTGGAAGTTGCCCTTGAGGAGGAGTTTCTTTACTGGCTAAAGTTCATCGCTTCCAACTCTCAGGTGACTGGATTCAATTTACCTATTGTGATGATGATCTTGACTCACAAAGATAAGATGCAAGATATCAACAACGATTGGGCTCTACCTGTGGTGGAGAAGTTGCGGATGGAGTTCAGTGATGTTTTAACGATCTACCCCTCACCGTTCTTTGTGAATGGACGTCAGAAAAAGGACGTATGGCCGATTATGAGTCAGGTGTTCGATGACTTCAAAGATCTTTTCGAGCAAAAACTTTTCATGGTACCGGAGGCGTGCTGCCAAGTCAGCAGGTTTTTACTCGATTGGTCTCTTAAAAATGACAAGCAACCAGTTGTGATGTATGAAAAGTTTGTCGATCTGTGTACTGCTGCCGATCCGACTCTGAAAGATTTTCTGTCCAATTGCTCTGATGACGAGAAAACGAAGAGTATTCGCGCCTTAGCTTCTTATCTTCATGATGTGGGAATCATTATTGAGCTTCCTAGCCAAAAAATAATGGTTGTCAATCCCAATTGGCTTACCCATGCATTCCTTGGAAACTTGATATGCACAGGAAAGGATTTTCATGATCAACACACACTAGGCAAGAAAGCACCTCCACCTTTTTCAAGTAATGGTTTTCTTTACAAATCTCAATTTGAAAGATTTGTGAAAGAGAATGTTCTATCGGTTTTGAGGAAGGATAGATACCATGAACTAGACTTCGAGACGGTGCAGATGTTGATGGAAGGTTTAGATCTTTGCTTTGAGGTGCCGAGTGGAGACGGGAAATCACTTCTTTTTGTACCAACACTCTTTAGAGTGGGACAACAACGTCAGCTCGGATGGAAAAGACCACATGTGAAAGGCGTTTGTTCATATTTGGGTCTGAGAGTACGCTGCAAAGACCAAAGGACAACGTCCATGTCAGTTGGCTTCTTTCCTAAATTCCAAGTATATATGGATTGTATTGATCTTAAACTTGAACTTCTTATTCTATGATCATATGACAGCAATTCTGCTTCATGCTATAAGATTTCAACGCAATGACACGTTGATTCATGTGCTTACTGACAAGCAGATTTCTTTGTGGAGAAAGATGATTCAAAGTTTGATCCATGTGCTTATTGTCAAGCAGATTTCGTTGTGGAGAAAGATGATTCAAAGTTTGAATCATCTAGATTTGAAGTTGAGTTACGATTGCAAGTACAACCTGATTTCTATACTTCACGATGGCCATGATGTACTGGTGGAGAATGAGGACGATGGAAGCTTTCTTGATATCCTTGTTCGATCGGAGAAGTCAAGAGAAAGTGTATGGATGTTTGTGGAGAAACACATCCTTCAAGAGCTCTATGACTTTTGCGCATCTGCCAAAGGTCCTCTTGGAGTAACTTTGGTGGTGGACGTTCTGAGGACTGAATGTGTAAGACAACTTACAAAGTGCGCATACCGAAAAGATCAAGCGGTATCAAGAGAATTTCTGAAGCATAATCTGAAGCGGTCAATACGAGATGGATCCTTGAGAGAAAGACTTGAAGACGACTCTGAAGATCTGTTCAAGCATACATGGAAAGGACTTGAAGACTCAAATCTTACATATGAATGTGAAGCAGCGTTGGATCTCCTCTCCCCACAAGATATACTAGAAGTCCACGAATGGGTGCGGTCTGAGACTTCTGCATTGATTGATAAGGCCAAGAGATCGGACTATGTACTCGACAAGTTTTGCACATGTATTGGTTCAGTTGTCACTGCAGATGTCTCCAAAGGGAGAATCAGAATGGAGGAGCAAACCGAAGATCACATGTCTGAGAAATGCAAGACCACAAGTTTAGATCTTCGGCCCGTTGTGAACATGATGCAAGGTTTGCATCTAAAGATGGACGAGCTGCATGTAAAGTTTGACGAGTTGAAAGTCGACATCATGCGAGTGACGGCACAATTGACCAAGGCTCAGAAGATTGCACAAGATAGCTTCATTCGACTTTTCCAGCGAATGGATCGGCTTGTTGGAGTAACTCATTTTTCCTCACAACTCCCTCGTCGGCCTTATTTTACCATCAAAGATGCATCATGGTCACACCGAGTAAAGGCAAAGGTAAATGTCGGAGATCCTCTAATTCTTCACTTTCTCTGTGAAAATAAGAATGGAAATCATATTGTTCACGGCCAACAAGGATTTGAGTTGATTGTGGAAGATGAAAATAGAAAGTGGCTAAGAGTTATCTTAAGAAACTCTGTGAAAGCACTATGGTGTCTCTTGAAAATTGGTGTGCATGTTACCACAAGTCTAGGAAGTGTGATGCCAGATCTACAACTGCAAGTTTCAGATTCGAAGTATACTTCACTAGTTACATTATCAATCACTAGCGTGTTAGATATTCTAGAACCTAAAGACACAAACTCAAGTAATGTAGTAAATAATGAGAACTCAGACAATTCCTCTGCTGAGAGAGCGTGGCAGTTCTTGCAAGAACACCTCAAAAGTGAACTGATGGACAAGATTCCTCATTACTTCAGTTTGTATCCTGCATGTTATGTAGACACTAGATCGCAAAATCTCTTTGCACAAGCTTGGTTGTGCAAAGAGTGTATGGAAGCAGGCATCGAGGACGGAAGGATCCATCGGACCTTCAAATCTCCTTGAGCAACTCCTCAACTAGCCATAAACTTCGAATCTCGTTTTTTATCTCGTCATATGGTTAGAAGTAAGAGTTTTCCTTGTATTTGATCAATCTATTCTATCATAACTCTACTAATAATCATTTATATGTCTTTTTTTATTTCTTTTTTGATGGATGTCGAAGTTGAATTAAAGTCATTCACTATGGATAATCACATTTTAGATACTTTTGTCAATATAGCGGAATAGCTCGTCCCTGCTTTGGACGAGCTATTCCGCTATATTGACGCCCACATCATTTCTACATCACTTCTAAACCATTTTCCGTAAATAGAACAAAGGTACATATATGTTGTTGGTTGAACTTTAGGAAATGTCCGTGGTAACCGTTAGAGTTTTTGTTCTTTTGATAATTTTAAACTTCATAAACAACTTGGTCGAAGGATCATTGTAAATCTTTAGGTTTCAGATCACTACTTCCGTTCTGAACACCGATTCTGATCATATGCTGAGCTTTGAGAATAATGTAATAAAGCTTCTCCAAAATTAGAGAAGTCAAAATGATCCAAAGAAGAAAGATGTATTGATCTCACACTTCTTTCTCAATCTTTCTGAAAGATTGTTCGATCACAGTCTTCTGATTGTCTCATAATATGTTAACCCAAAGCACTATAAGTTGAGACCAAATGGTCTTTTGCTCAAAAGTTCCTCTTCTAGTCCTCTCTCAATTGTTTTAACCTTCTAAGTTGGACTAAGAAGATTCTAATAGATCCTCCAAGGAGTACGACCCCAGTAGACAATATACACATCTTCTTACGCTCTTCTTTCCGGATCTTACTCGTTTTATACTGAAAACAGAAAGCATTATCAGGGAAGCTGAGTGTTCGTAATCAGAATATGCGGACAAGAAGAAACTAAAGGTAAAATGTTGAATTTTTCTATTAAATGAAAACATTAGCTTCAGTATTGTCGTCAGGTGTTCGCTAGCTACGGTAACAAGAATTATATTTTTATCATCTGATGCTTATGTGAACATGGATCGAGAAAATTCTATTTTTTACAGGGCTTGCTTGTAGTACAAGGGAATGCATTAACTTAGAATTTGTGCGAAGAGCTTCTCAAGTGACCTCTTACTTGAGGGTCATATTATGAATATTATATTATTTTGATTATTGAAGAATTGACGTCCCGTCTTACAAAGAAGTTTCTCTCTTCCAATCAAAGAATTACTCTTACAGTTTTTTCATTTTTAGTTTGTCAAGAATAACAGCTGAAGATAATTCAAGGTAAATAGCTGAAGTTTCAATTTGTTCAAAATTGAAATAGACAAGGTTGACTTTAGAAGAAGATGATACAATCAGGTGGACTCAAATGCTGAACTCTCTTCGAAACATCAAGGTGACTCTTTACTTTACACACGTCTAAAACAAAAAGAAGTATCTTTGTTAGTTAGTACTCAACATCAATGTCAGCCTCGATGTAATGTTTTACTAAAAAAGGGATAAGGGATATAGAGACCACACGAACCGTGATTGAGGAAATTGTTATCTTTTACATGGGTTGTTGATAGTACAAAGGGGATGCGATAACCTAGTATTCGTGCGAAGAGCTTCTCAGATAACCTCTTAACTTATGAATACTATATAATTTTGACGTCTCGTCTTACGAAGAAACCTCCATCTTTCGACATGTGCAATCTCTTTGTTAGTTAGTCATGAACATCGAGGTCAGCCTCGATGTAGTGACTTGTTTACTAAGGGTTTAAGGACAATTCAAAGAACTTCTCTGCACCTTTAGGTCATGTTTTCTTATCGAGGCTTCCTGCCCTCCCGAGCTCTGTCCCTTATCTCAAGAAGAAACAATCTCATTTTTTCTTTTAAATTAAAATAGTAGTAGGAGTATGATATGAGAAACATGCTTGTAGTAACTAGCGGCTTTTGGGTGCATGAAGTGAAGATCTTGTTATCTTGTATAAGACTGGTCGATATTACAAGAGGCCAAGATAACGACATGGTTGATGGTTGGTTTATTCGAAAAGCTCCATATGTGATCTCCAAACTAGAGAGTCGTGTTATGTCTGGAGTTGTTTGAACATCGAGGTTGATCTCGATGTACAACCATATGACTTTGTTTTGCAGTACATTAAAGAAGCCTTGGATTGTGCAATCCGATTCGATGTTATGTTGTTTGTTGCCTATTGATGTATGCTTGACAGGTCCACTCAAACAAGATCTTGAAGACCTGAAAGACCATCCGTATTGATGGCACGAACAAAGCAGACCTCAAGAAGAATATCGATACAAATATCTTCAAGTCAATTTGTTGTTGTGGCTCTATCAAAGGTTGGAAATCTGAAAGTTCAATCTCAACTTTAGCTGTACTACATTACGTGTTAACACTTCTCATGACTATTGAGTCTGAAACTTGTAATCTTAACATTTGTTTAACTTGGCAAAACAAGGAGGAAGCGCTGAAGGAACGCTTAGGGCGTCTTAATGAGACTATCGTATTACCTCCGAGCAATGTAAGTTGATTTGTTGAGGTTGTGGATTACGAAGGTGGAAATTTCAAAATAAGTGCGGAGTTTCTTCTCCATATTCGTGATGAGTCTGACTGGAAGAAAGTCAGGATCATTGTCTGGAGTGGTGTAGGAGATCAAAGTCTTGATAGTGTTGTTATAGCCTTTAGAGGATTGGGAGAGCAGAACTATCAACATCTACTGTTGTTTAGTTTGAAAACTTTTCATGCTCATGATGAAGCATAGCAAAAAGAAGGATTTCTCTTCTGCAAAGTTTTTCCATTCAACACCTCAAAGTTCAAAAGCGTACAACACTTGGTTATAAATATTACAAATAACTTTGATTAGATCAAAAATACTTGATATAATTTTAGATGGAGGAGATGATTCTTACGTGACAACAGAAGACATTTGGGATGAAGCGTCTGTAACAAACGAGAAGCTTCACGAGATGGACTATGAAGATGATATAAAAGTATTGATTACATACTTGCTAGAAGTTGATGTAGAATGAAAGTGGAAAGAAAAAGAGAAAGTTGTTGATGATGTCAACAAGAAGAAGATGACAGAGCGAAGGAAAGAAAAAGTTGGTCTATCAAAGACGAAAAGAGCTACGAAGAAGACCAAGAGTAACATCTTTAGAGAAGACGATCAAATAGAGAATGATGGAGGTGTTGACGAGGCTATGAAGATTTGCATCCTAATGTTTGTTTAGGTTTACCTGATCTTCCTCCAGATGAGAAAGAGAGTCTTAAGAAACAATCGATCCAAAAGACTCTCACTCGAGACATCGATGAATCAAAAGTTAACATTGACAAAGTCTTGGGTTCAATCTTGAAAGAGAGGTCTTTTGGAAGATTTCACACAAGACCTCGAGGAAGGAGTTGAAGAGCACTTGAAATCTTGTTACCTATTAGGATTGAGTACCATGTTTCATATACTAGTGGTCAAGATCTGCAATCCTACTGCTTTACTGGGGTGCAAACCATTCAACTTGACACGTATGTGGAGTATACTCGACGACATGTGTACAACATCCGGTATTACACCTCAAGTTGATGCTTTGTTATCTTACAATTGGCAGTGAAAAGAGGTGTAAAGAAGGACGTGCGACTGAGTCTCAAAAAGAATGATGAAGTCCGATGAGTTACCAACGATCTGAATGTATTTTTCTATGCTATGTCTTGACTGCATTCAGCGTTTGTTCAACAAGCTATGCAAATTGTTCCTTCTTCTATTAAGAAGAGAAATACGACTCGTCTTGCACGAATCTTTGACGGTAAGGCTAGGACTAGATCTGAACAAGATTTCACATATGCGAAATCAACAACATGTGAGAGCAAGGTTCGAGTAAGCTTTCATTGAGTTAGTGCGACAAGTAAGAAGTCAATGGATTCAAGCTGTCGATCCCAACCAACAGAAAGAGGATGTAGAAAATGTGATGGTAACTATGAGATAAGGACTAGCTTTCAACTCTCAATGTTTTTCACGTTTGTAATCAAGTCAAGTTTGTATGTTGTTGTATCTTCATGTTTATCTTCAAGTGTTGTGTGTTGTTGTATATTCATGCGGTCGATCGAGTCAATTTTAATTCAAACAATTTCGGACAATCAGCTTGACATTTCAGAGAATGTTCGTTAGTATAGACATCTGGGTAAGCCTCTATGTGCAACTTTTAAGACTTTGTAGTTTTGAAGTAGTCTCTTGTACTGATGGATGGTATTTGAAACTCTAGTGGACTTTGTAAATGCTTGTGTGTAAGAGCACGCTTTTGGTGCAAGTGTAGACAAACACATGATTCTTGATTTGTTGTCTTGATGTAGGGGTTTATTGCCTTCGTGAAGAAACTCCTCAGAGAGGATCTTTGAAAGAGATCAAAGAAACTTTAACAGTAGTGACTATATCTGGAAGCTGTTCGAGGTTGTAACGACTGCAAGTTCACAATTGACTCGAACATCTTGAAGGAATGTTGGACGAGATTGTTATACCTTCAGCTGGAGCTCCTTACTCCATGGAGATATTGAGAAAGGTACAGAAAAACAGAAGCTTATGAAAGCTAACTGGTTCAAATATTTTCAAGGTATGACAGAGAAAGATGTGAAAGATATCCTTGTTCTTGTATTGAACAAGAAACTATTACTGAAGAAGAGTGCCAAGGCATAGAAAGATGTGGAAGATTTGCAGTATGTTTGTGTGTTGTTGAAAAGTGAAGATTATTTGTACAAGGAGATCATAAAGTACTTTCAGACTACTTAGGGATGTACAGTGGATAGGTCATTTTAGCATACTCTAAATGGATTAGGAGCCAACTACATCAAAGCTACTTATCATCTTCTACCTGCAAAAGATCTTGATACTTTGCGGAAAAATTGACTTAAGATTGTGCTTGAGGATAAGCTTCATATGAGAGAAGCGTAATCCACAAATGAATCTTCAACATCTTGTGTCATACGTTGTGGTTTGTACTTCTGGGAAGCTTTCAAATGCAAAGATATCATTAGACGTGAGAAGTCATAGTATAGCAATCGCTGATTTAACTACAGTTCCTGAATGGGAGAGCAAGATTATGAAGATATGTTCAACCGCGTCTTTGTCATGTTTTCTTCACTAAGAAACATCAGCATAGTCTTCTTGGTGTATCTTGTTCCGCTTGATCTAGTGCAGAAGTTATGAACGGCCAATTAGAAGTTCTTTTCAGATCTTGATAAGTTATCTTTTGATACTAACAGTGGTTCTTATGAACCAGATAAGCCTATATCGTCGAACAGCCAAGTGAGTCAACTGTTTTTGTAAGACGAGAGTAGCTCTTGGGAAAAGACAGAACCTTCTGGCTATGATTAGCTATGAGGCTATTGCGACTAAGAATATCTTTGGATGGACGTAAGAGTGTTTCTAATGAACATTAGAACTCGATAGAGGTAGTTCTGGTTGCACACTCTCTTTAGAACTTTGTAGGGTGACAGAATGCACTCACATGTCTCTCTTCGCAAAGTCTGGACTCTCTCTGGCAAAGAGATTGCAAGCTACCAGCAAAGTGCAAAACTATCATGAAACGTGTAAGTTTCAACGCTCGTAGAAGCTTCAACCTGCTATACCTTGACCTCTGAGGCTCAGATGAGCATAAAGCTTCAGGTCACATTAGAAAACATTCACTGAGTACAGTCAAAATGAAATTGGGACCAATTCATGCATGGAAATAAAGAAATGCTCCATTATATCGATGTTTACTCACATTGTGTACACCAAAACTTCAATTGGATGTATCTCAGCTTCTCATATCCAAATCGACTGAAAACTGAATCCACCGTCACTAGCTCGATCAGATCTCTCCAACCTTACCTCGATCTTCTTCAGATAAAATCTACAGCGATATTTGTGACTACTTGAAGATAAACACTCAAAATTTGACTCGTTGAACTTCAGTCGATAGAATATTGCTTGTTTTGAACTCAAATCAATTGATCTTTGAATCCACAATTATCACCTCTTCGAGAGCTTTCCAACCCCATTTGAATCTCTCTCATATCACTCACACAACATGTTCTATGGTTGTACACACACATAGAAATTGACTACACAAACTTCAATTAATGATATCTTGCTCTCTTTGAACTCAAATCAGTTGGTCGTTGAGTCCATAGTTATAAGCTCTTTGAGAGCTTTATAACCTCACTTCAATCTCCTTCAGTCACTCACACAACACATTCTATTGTTGTTTGAATATGCACACTTAGAAATTGACTACTCTGACTTCAGTCAATGATATGTTGCTTCCTTTAAACTCAAATCAGCCAATCGTTGAGTCCATAGTTCTCAGCTCTTTGAGAGTTTTCCCACTTAAATCTCCTTCAAATCCAATCTACTATACATTGTACGTACACTCAGATATCTTGATATCAAATTGACAGATTTGATATAATGCACAAGGCAGCAAGAAGAATTTTCCAATACCATGTCTTGTCGAGAGCATCTCTATAGCGACCTTGAGGTCTATTTGAAACCTAGGTAGTACTTTTGGAAATTTTTATGAAAAATAACCCACCAATGTGAAACTAAAGATTGTTGTTTCTGTCTTCCAGTGAACTATAGCCATAATAAGTGTTTTGAGCTCACCTAAGTCACTTGCAACAGTAAAATACTTATTGTCATAAACGAAAATCTTGACAAAGAAGTCTATCTACTTGTTGTAACTTAGCTAGACTATTAATCGTAAAAAATGTCAACGTTGGTGGTTCACATAGTACGTTAAGATACAATGGACCTTCTAGAAGTACGTAAAAGTGAACATACTGAATCATCCTAACATATGTCTCATCATCTTCTGCATGAAACACATGTGTATAGCGAAATATGCCAAAATACCAATGTAACTACCTATTTAGCATGACATCGCATGGTAATCGTTCCATCAAACTTGTACATGGTAAAATCATATACGACGTGACACCATACAATGTCCTATCTTTTATTTCTGCATCATCTTACGAAGTGACAAAGATTATGACCACCAAAAGCATCAACTATCTAATGCGAACAACATTGTTGACTTAGCTGGTAGCTCAAAAAATATACAGTAAATATACTCTTTGAATGCTCTTTCTTTTGAATATTATTAATCATATACAAAAAATATATATGATTTCTGTCGAGTTTAATCATTTGTGTCTTTGCTCTGTCTTTTCTGAATATCTTTTGTTGTCTTTTATATAATGTGGTATAAGTTATTCGCTTTCTGTGAACTTGATAATTTGATTAAAATATAACGAATTTGATCAAAATTAGTTCTACCTCGATGTCTTATTTCATAATAATATATATTTAAAATTATACAAATCACATGATGATTATATTTTATGATTATATTTTATCCAACTCTCATCTTTAATGTTAAAGAGTAATTCTTTTATATAACAAAAACTAAAATACTTTATCTATAGATAAAAATAACTCAATTTTAGCTCGCACAAATCCATATTTCTTGGATCAAAGAAAACAAACAAAAGTATCTTTCGACGTTATTGTTTCTTCAAGAAAACCTTTATACATAATAAGTGAAATAATATCTTAACTATCTGTTGTTTTTTACAAGATAATTCAATGGAACGGATTATCTCAAAAATTTCTTAAGTCTTCTTCATCTGGTTTGAATTTGATTCTCAAGAGACTTCGCTCTAGAAGTAAAGAATCAAGCAAAGATACACGTGTTGATTCTTCTCCGAAAGGTGTAGGTCTCGACGAGGTCCAAAAATTGTCCTCTCCTAATAAGTTAGAAGTTTCATTTGGAAGAAAACAAGGAGAAGATCAGTTAGTGACAAATATTATAGATTTAACTACAATGAGAGAAACAACTTACTGTCTTTGAACATGACGACCAAGTAGACTAGAAGTTGGAACTGGACAAAGAAAGAGTTACAACATTTTTTCACAAGATGATGAAAAATTGACTATAAGATTTAGGAGGTTGATAGTACTTCACCTTCTACTTTTGGAGGAGTCAAAGAAATGTCGAAAGAATATCTGCTACTGAAGGAGGACTTGCAAAATGAAGCATTGGCAGAGAAAAACAAGACATCAAGACTCATGTTAACTGAGATGCATAGCTCGAAGAGGTGAATCATGAAGAGATTCAAAGTGATCAGACTCTTGGAGAAATCAGCGGTGGGTGTATCTTTTAGTCACATTATTTCTACTCAAAATTGCTTGTGCAGCGATATGTTTTAGCAATTTGAGTTTTTTTATTAATTTTTTTAATTTTCTCTTGAGTTTGCAGGAGACAAAAGGAGACAAAAAATATCCAAGGACACACTTGCAATCTCCTCTCTCCATTTACGAGTGACAAAAAACACAAAGAGTCAAAAGGTGACTCAAGAGAATTACATGCCTTCCCTAACATGTGCAATGGGCATAGTATTTCTTGTATCGATCTTCTCTCCGCTTTGACATTTTATTGAGAAAACTACTCATCTTCTCCATCGACGAGTTACTGCTTTTCGCAAGTTCCAGTGGTCAACCAGGAGCAAAGTTTACTTACATGGAGAAATGATGGACAAGTATTTTTGCACGAAGCGACCAATGATTGAAAGTGTCTTACAAAGATGTATGAGACATTTTGACGTTACCATATGATCCACAAAATCTCCTAAAACTATCAAGAATTTTGTAAAATTTCTTCTCATAGAGGACGAAGTGAAATCCTTGAAATTCATATGGGACAATAAGATGTGTCTCTCTACACTCTACATAGACGTAGATGAAAAGTTTGAACCTTTTTACATGAAGAAAGTTTGTTTGGTCAAAATATAAGGATTATAATTGACTTGAAGAATACTACGAAGACTCTCTTCGCCGAAGTTTGACTTCGGAGATCTGCGTCAATCAGATTTACTCCTGCGACAGCAAACTACGATCTTCGTAGGAAATCGATTACACTCTTACTCCGTAATCTTGTGTAACGAAAATTAATTAACAAAGACTGAAAACATGAAAAAGAGATAATGTCTGAGAATCGCATTGCTTATATACTCTCTTGTCCGAAGATGACGGATCTCATTCTTACAAAGAAAAGATTACATCTAGAACGTTGGATCACGACTTCCCACTTAGCAGAACCGAAGTTTCTCTACTACCTAACTGTAAAGTCATACCTATACTCCATAACGATAACTTAACTGTCTCCTTAGGCTCGCAAATCTCACGGACTATTCTCTCAGCTACTCTAATTATCATACTCTTAGCCGAAGGGTCTGGTGCTGTGGTCATCTCCACTCGAAGTCACATGAGAAGCTCTTTCTCTGTTGAGTTGTGCTCGTTGACGAAGTACGAAGTCATCACCTCGTCCATCTTATCCCGAAGCTCTTCGATCTTCGTCTCCGAAGTGGCCTTCGCTTGAGAAGCCTTCTCGAGTTCTTCATCCTTAGTTGCCAACAGCTCCTGCAAGGTGTCCCTTTCTGACTTCATATCTTGAAAACGTGAATTCATCAAATTTAACTTGGGCTACAAGTCTTGAATTTCCTGTGAAGTCTTTGCTTGTTCTTCGGACTTCGCTTGTTGTAAAGCATCGCGCTCTACTGTCATCTTCTTTAACTCTTCTGAAGAGGCTTCCAACTTCACCACAGTTGATCTTTCTCCGTGAGCCATCCTTGTCGTCCGACGTGTACTACGCTGAGAAGGTCGATCAACGTCAAGGGCACCTTCATCTCCTCCTTGTAGACTTGTAGCTGCATGTCTAGTTGCGCGAGGATAGATAACGCTGTACCGCTGAGAAACTCTAACGTTTGTTCAAACATACGCAGCTCCTTCCCGATACTCGGATCTCGCTGCGCTGAAGTCGTGGCTTCACCCTGTTGTGACGAAGTCCGAGGAGCTTCTCCAGGATCTTCCCCTTGTATCTCGTTCGTCCTCGAATGTACTCTCCTTAAAACAAACTCTTCTTGGTCTAAGTTAGCTCGACTTCCTCTTGGATTTGATTCTCCAACAATCTCGACTGAGGAAGACTTTATAGGA
Organism: Asterella californica; assembly: GCA_036924285.1. Taxonomy (NCBI): domain Eukaryota; kingdom Viridiplantae; phylum Streptophyta; class Marchantiopsida; order Marchantiales; family Aytoniaceae; genus Asterella; species Asterella californica. The sequence continues at coordinate 16,781,567 of JAYKYS010000001.1, read as the reverse complement.
GTCTGGACCTCTTCGGCTACTTCGTCCAAAGTCTCTATCGTGATCTTCTTTTCTTGCTGCGGAAAGTCAGTCCTCTTGACGTCCCTTCGTTAGTCATCTTCACCTTCGTCCGAGTTCTAGGTCCCACTGAAGTCATTGGTGTTATCATCTCCTCCCACTGAGGAGTCGGCTCCAACATCAAATCATCTTGGGACAAAGTCCTCTGTCCATATCTATCCTCTTCTGCCGGCGTTAGCAAGTGCATTCTCTGATAGAAGATTACGGCGAAGACTGCGAAGTACATTGCTCCGCCGTCATCAAAAGTAACAGCTTCTTTACATGTTGGTGAAAGATCTTCGTCCAATACGTCTTTCTTCCTACGAGTACTTGCTCGATAAAGTGTATTTGTCAATTCGTCAGATAGGAAGTCCGATACGGTTTGAAGATGGTGTTGAGGACGATGGCGTGTCTCGTCTGAAAAGATCAATGTAGCTATGTACTTTAAAGTCATTCGATCCTATCGGCATCGTAGAGAAAAGTTTGTTGTACTTCGTCACCTCCTCAGAGATGGCTTGCAGGTACTATCGTACATGAGATCACCCTTGCGTCTTGCATCATTGATGCCAAGTGCGAAGCTCCAATGCGCGAGGGTTCAATTCTGCGGTCTACTCCTCAAGTCGTCCGAAGGATGTCATCGACATATGAGGGCCTCTGTCACCAGCTCAGAAGATATAACTCCTCAATTCTGTATTAAGAACGCCATGCCCAACTCCTCCAATCGTTCATGATACGGCTGGAAGTCTGACCACTTCGTCGTGATAGTCTTCAACTTCATCAGCGGCTTCCTCGAAGTCTGCATCCCTTTCATTTCTCTCAGCACGAAATTCTTCGCCTCCTGAGTGTGAAGTTCTTCGTCACTAGCTCCTGTCGCGCTAACCCTATGAAGTTCTCCGTCGAAGATGCTCTTCGTCTATCTCTCGCCGATAGTTTCGGAGCGCTACAATAAATCTGCGAGTGAGAACAGTAAAAATTAATTGCTTTTGACTCTTCTTATACCTATTTCCTTCCCGTCTCCCCACGTGCGAAGTCACTCTTGTCCGTCGACCACGCAGTCGCGTTAACTTTCATCGTACTTGGTTCTCCTTCTCAAGGTCATAACTTCGTCGTCCGACGTCCGTTCTCCGCAAATGAGGTATCCCTAGAAAGCTTTTCGTTTGTATAATGCAACCAGGTTATCCCAAGATATACACTTCTTAGTTCTTATATTTCCACTCAGCATCATTCTTCGACTAAGAAACTCTATGCTGTAGTACAACTAAAACTATTCTATCTTGTCATCTATGCTAACTAATCTACTATTTTACTAACAAAAAAAGTTAACAAACAAAATGAAAATCCAAGGCTTCACAAGCACCTAAGGAAGATATTAAGTCTGGAGTTTGACGATCTCTTATTTTAGATCAACATGGGAAGGTGGTTATGATGAGAGGAGGACCTTCATCCAAATGGTTGTTTGATCTACTACAAGAAGATCCGCAAGACATCACACACACGCTTCATGACATGATTTCCACAGCGTTATTCAGTCTCTCAAGGATAAGAAGACATTTGAGATGGAGATGGAAAAAATGATTGAGGAAAAGAACTAAAATGTCCTCAGATGTTGTCATCGGTTCTCAGTTGATATCTGATCAGAAGGAGCAAGTTTTGACAGTGTTGAAGGAATGCAAGGCTACCTTCAAGCAAAAGGATCTTGATCTAGAATTTACAAATATAGTCATGCACAACTAGACACATGTGATCATCCACCACTACATCTACCACCTTTCAAGAACAGCATTGTGGAAGAAGAGCCGATACAAACGTCAGTGGATAAGATGGTGAAGTTGCCAGTCAATTTGATAAAACGCGTAAGTGAAACATCGACTCTCTCTTTACTAGGAGTATAAGTTCAAGAACTGAGTACAAAAGTAACTTCATTTCATTTGCACATTAATTTATGTTTATCAGAAGATAAAATAAATTGAAACCCTCTGGCTTTCTAAGTGTACATGAGATGAATATACATAGATACGGTAGGTGAATAAATATGCATACAACAGGGACTTTTGGTTCAAGGAAGGAAGAGGACAAGCAAATTATTTGCACTAACAATTTAGACTTCTTATTGCTTATTACCTCGTTAGCAGTGTAATTTCATTTCTGTGGATATAAAATAAACTATACTTTAGAAAATGATGCAGTCCAAGAAAGAAAAGAGATGCATGTAGGGAAGATTAGATAGTCCTATTCTAAGCATGCATAATCTGCTCGTTAGTTCTCGTAGAATTTATATCTATATATAGTATTTTTGAACGATTCATCATGTGAGGATCTATGTACATGCACTAGCAATATGACGCATGAAAAATTTAGCACAAAGGTTGGTGCTTGCATTAAGACTCAAGACGTCAAGAGTTTAAAACCCCGTCTAACTCTCAGGAGTTATTTTCTCTCCTCTATACAGCGGAAACGAGACAGTAATAAATCCAAGCGAGTGAAGATTTTTTAATAAAGATGTAAGAGAAATAAATTAGTTTTATTGATAAAATTCGAAAATTTTAGAGAGATAGTCTAAAAATCAAAATGTGTTTAGAGTACTCCAAGATGATAAAAGTAAAATACTGTATCTGAAAGAAAGAAAACCCATTCTAATACATGAAGTGAAACGCGACCATGTGACACGCTTAGAAATATACATACCAAGTGCAATCCCAGAGAAGAGTGTATAACACAACAGGTGGCAGAATAAGGAAGAAACTGTAAAAGTTGGTTGGCTAGGTACTTTATTAAATGTACGTTTATATTTCTTCGTGAGAGAATAAATATAAGGGAAGTGGCATCTGAGGACCATTTTCTCTGTTACGGCTGTAGTTTCTGGGATTAGCGATGGGCCGTGTGTGTCCCACAGTAAAGTTAAAATTGAGGATTTTAAATCTTTTATATTTAAGTTTAAATATCTAAAATCAGTTTTGTAAGTAAAGTGCTCACTCTCATGTTGCCATAAAAGGTTCAGTCCACGAGTCCTTAAATTTCATTTAAATTCTTTTCATTATTACCTAACCCCTCCAAGAGGAAAAGTTAGATAATAAATTAAAAAGAATGCATATTACCCTCTTCCTAACTAATTATGGAAGAGGGTGATAGACATAGTGAAACAATTCATCCTTGTGATAACGTCTCTTTTGCGATAACTTTCTCATAAAGCAATAATGCTCCAGGAAATGAACAAGCGACGCGTGTCACTATTGACTTAGATCAGTCATTTTGGACTCTTTGTAAACGGCTTCTAACTAAGCTTTTCTTTCTAGCGGTTCTGTTTCTTTACCAAATGTATTCCATGGCTAATCAAACATACCATTCACCTCCTCCATAATTTGTTACCCGGTTGAATTAGTATCATCTTCTAGTAATTTATCACATTTATATTGTCGTGCGTTTTTATACGCTTTCTTTATGGTTGAGATCTTCTCGCATCTTTAGTCCAGGTAATATTTAATATTCAGAGATAACTTTGATTTTTCATATCAGTTTACTAATGAATTCTTGCTTAACATTTATGTTTTGGGATAATATCAAGCGGGCAAGTGTTCTCCAGAAGTTAATGATGCATGCATATTTAGGTTAGCGAGAATAGAATTTGAAACTCTAAATGCCTCATAAAAGAAAATATAGAATGAATAATAAGAAGATTGTTATGTAACTTTTATTAAAACCATATGAAGGGGGTTGGATTGAGTTTGCGATTTAAGTCAGGTGGATATCTGATAATATATATTAATGTTTTTCTTATCGGTTTCTCATCTGAAATCGAGAGTTTCCTACACGAATGCATTAAAAACAATTCCCTTTGCACTTACCAAGCGTCTTCATTGAATAATGTTTCTTGTTAGTTTAGAGCATTATTTCAAACTTGTAGAAAGCAGTACAGACGATAAATTAGTTACTTTGTAAATTGTAATATATTATCTCGAGTTCTAGACTTCTAGTCGACAAAGATCGAGGTTAATCATGTTAAAGTTTATCTCAGTATATAAATACAGCAGAATTTATATCTTTAATTGAAATTGGTGTCGAATTGTTACTTAATAAAAGGATACCCGAAATTAATTGGTTTGATAGTGAAAAAATGCTAAGATTGTGGAAAACCATCTTTTATCTCATACTCGATATAATTCAGTACCACGTATCAACTAGTTTAGTTTACATTCTACACCATGTAATGGGCATGACCAAGTAATGATTGAACAGTAAGACCTTGTCAAGTACAAAGTTTGGCGTATGGGCTTGACCAAGTAAATAACTGGATACTTTGACGCTACATGAAATGTTCACACATGCTGTCAAAGAATTTTTATTTATTACGTTATCGACGATACGTTAAACTATTAAACCACAAGCTAGAAGTAAAGTTTTCTAAGGATTTCACATGAGAATTCCCCACCGACGGTAGACTAAATACTACCAATCTGTTGGTATTATTTGACGTGCCGCAAGGGAACTTTGATTTTTTGTCTTCATATTATCTTTATACTTAGGAAAGAGCTTTGTAATTGGATGTGCAAAGCACAATTTCATATCTTACAAAAAGGGTCCATGATAAAGAAAAGATAGGAAAAGATTGGCATTTTGAAAGCATGGAAGGAATATTATCAAAGAGAGGAGACATATCCTAATAGCTCAAGATTATTGTTTCCACAGCTTTACCCATATCAAGTTAAGGAAGAAGAGCCGACAAACTCATCACTCATATAGTGATGAGTTTTAGTTGATTTTACTTTAGATCTTTTTTGTATTCACTAGACAAAATTGATTTGGTGAATTGTGTACTTGAACAGAGTCCAAATGTAATCCAACATAGTTTATTTAATTTAATAAGTAGATCTCATAGAAAGAGAGTATGAACATAATTCACCAAATTGATTTGGTGAATTATGCACTGAACAGAGTCCAAATGTAATCCAACATAGTCTATTTAATTTAATTAGCAGATAGAAAGAGAGTATGCTTTTCGAAGTAAGTACATGATGATTCTGATGTTTCTCTTTACAAATAGTTCAAATATGTATGCCGGATGAACTTTTGTTCCTTTAATGATATTCAAACTATATAGTTGTTAAATAAAATTTATAGATAAAAATAGATAAAAATAATTACAATATTTATAAAAGTTAATTGTTAGCTCATGCCTGGAAACACGAACAGACCAAGATATAACCCATAGGGCATGAATGTACAGCCACGCTGCCAAAGATACAAGTCCGAGAATTTCAAAATATTTATATATTCATTCACAGTGATTTGAATTTAAGTACTAAACTAAACCCCTGCATATTTACCTCCACCAATCGAGCCACCATTGGAGGAAGTGAACATATATGCTCACTGTTCAGAATCCTTCAGAGAGTTAAGGTAGCAGCTTAACTGTCTCATTTTTATGTAATTATTAATGAGAACGCTCAATGCAATTGAAGTTTATCCGCGTATTCCTTTTCAATCTCAAAAAGCCGATAATAACTTAAGGGTGTATAGTTCAACCCTTCGCGCATCTAGCAAATTTGTAAATGATTTTTGATTACAATATATAAATCTCAAAAAACTTATTTCCGTAAAGTTAAAAAGTACTACGGTATTTTTTGAATTTCTGACTCGACACTAACGCTTGTTGTTTTCTTCTCGATTTTCAGTGTGGAGGTGGCTTTGGATGCATATTTATTTCGCAATTATCTATCTTTTCTTCTTTGTTTATGATGAGGTCTGCTATAACTCTTTTAATCAAAAGATAAAAGCTCGTATTGTGAATATCAAAAGCGAGGGAAAATTGCAATTGATATAATTGCAATTTATAATTGCAAATTGCAAATAATATAATTAGCTTTTTAGTCTTTTCTTGTTTGCTTACAGAGCATGCTAAAGGGACGCGTGGCTAAAAAGATTTTTTGTCTTGTACTACAATTTTGCCTTTACCGTCAGAACTAGTTTTATCCTTTACAGTAACACTGGAAAATGTTGCCAAACGGAAAAGGAGAAAAGAACACTGCCTAACCAGCGGCTGTTACCAGCCACTGGCTAGCTACGATACCGGTACGGTAAGACTTCGGTCCCTGTAAAAGTCACATGTGACAAGCCTCACCGCTATAAATGATAGAACTTCTTTTTGTCCGTTAGAAGCGTCTTTATTTAGCCCCTTCTCCTTTCCCTTTCGTCCCGTCCACCGTTCATGGCCAAATGTGGCGGGCGGCCAAGCCAGACCGTAACGTACATATTTTCGAATGCGGGAGCGTGAGTAAGCGCCCTCCCCTCGTTTCTTTTCTCATTCCTGAATTCGAACTCGCCCCTTCAGCAAATCTAGTGCCCTGCGATGCATCGTCCAGTTTCGGCTGCTTCCGATCTGAAAAGATCGTGGTGATAGTTAGAAGGTTGCGTTGAGCGCGTATGTGTTGTCTTTCCTCCGTTTGTTGCCGAGCTTTACGAGCGTGGTGTGGTGGTTTGCACCCAGCGAGCGAAGGCGCAGCGGTATGCATCGGGTGAAGGTCGACTGGAGGAGGGGAATCGGAACGAGCCCAAAAAGAGTTTACTGAACACCAAAGTTTGTTGGTTCGTTTGTGGGCTTTTTGAGTAGGGAGCTTACCTCCTATGCAGAAAGAGGTTACAGAGAAAGCCACATAGCTGAAGTGAAGCGATGCGAGCTTGATGCCGATATGGACTACCACTCGCTTCCGCGGAAGGAGCTCCAATTGCTCTGTAAAAAGCATGGCATACCTGCAAACAAGACCAATGTGTTCATGGCGGATGCTCTGGCTGTAAGTCGATTCCCTACTGGTACTGAAAGTTTGAGTTCGTAGCTTTGCTTGTTTTTATCTATTATGAGAAATAGTCTAGCAAACGTAAAGTTCCCTGCCTGGTTGCAGTCCTGTCTGTCCACTTAACGATCACGCACAGTGCTCGACAAAGTGCAATGGTGCTGGTAGTGGAATGAATTGAGAACTGAAGCATTCTAAGAACCTGAAACGGAAGGCGGTGTGGTTCGGTTTGCTCACATACATAGTACTGTTTGTATCTCATGCAGAAGAAACGAGTTCCCCTGTCCGATATCAGTGTCAACAGGGAGGCTGGTAACGATCTTTTCTCAGTTACCCCTCTGAAAGTTGCTGCTGCAAATGGTAAAGTCAACGATACTAACGCAGCGCTGTTCAACAACACTCCTTTCTTGAGAAGAGGAAGCAAGAAGAAAGGAGCTCCTCCCAGGAGCTCAAATGGGGCTGAGAAGGCTGACGTCAAGCCTTCGACTACTGGAGCGCATAAGCAGCCAGTTGGAAACAAGATAGGGGCATTTGTGACTACGACAGCTAATGCAAAAGTAGTTGGGAACGAGAAAAGGGGCGGTAAAATCTCCACACATCAGAATTCCGTTAACAGGGCATTCGAGCAGGCAGATAGTGGATCTAACGATTGTTTTATTTTGGAGATCAGACGCTCATCGAGCGAGAGCTCATTTACGTCACCCGACCAAGAGGATAGCCAGCCTAAAAAGGTAGAGAATTTAGAAATAGAGGCTGGTTTCGACAACAAGCCCCAAACTGATGTGGGCCGAGGTACGAACGTTGAAGGCAATCAACGAGGCGGAAGTGAACCTGGGAGGCCACAAACTCCACCAGGAGAGAGATACATAGTCAAAGTTACCTTTGCGGATGAAGTAATTGCTACGGATCAGGGGTCAGGTGGTGCCAAGAAGGTAAAGCCAGACGAATTCAAGCTGAGGAGGACAGATACTTCATCAATAACGAACGGAGGATACACCGTCAAATCGAAGTTGGATACAAGACCAGCTACAAATTGGCCTTTTGTTTTTCGGGCAACCAGACAGGAAGAGACCAAGCCGAGAAATTCGAAAACTGCAACAAGAGACACCTCAGACCTGAAGACGCGTGCAGAGTCCAAAGCTTCCACAGCTGGAGCTTTGAAACAGGAGGAATCTAAAACCACGAGAGCAGTTTCTGAAGGTAAAGAGGGCTCTGCGGTCGCGAAGGTGAAACCTGAGGCAAAAGCGAGTGCTGCACCTGGTTCCACTTCGTACGCAAAACCTTCGAAGCGAGCCCGTTTGGGTAGTGGTTCTACTGTTGCAAATGATTTGGAAGGCACCGTTGGTAAAGTTCACTCCTCGCCTACCAAACCAAATGTAGAAGCAGCCGATTCTTTTGAGTTTCCTGCAACTTGTTCCGAATTTAAGGTTTTAGACCTTCCGGAATGGGCAAAAGAGTTCAAAAGACAAAGAAAAGACACCTTGTCCTCTGCAGCTGATCACACTCCAGATAAGTCAACCCACGTGGAGATGGTTACCTCACCAGCTCCAGGCTTGAGTGGCCTAAAGAATATTGAGGACAAAGTCGTAAAGCTCTTGGATAGATTGAAAGGTTTTTCTTGGAAGGGTGAAGCAGAAACTGAGGCAGCTAATGGAGTGGTAACTGCAGTAGAGGCAGCGGATCAAGTAGAAGTAGAATAAACTCCCACCCAGCAGGTGAGGCAGACTGATTAGTCTATCAGTTTCGAAGTTTTTATTGTAAATATTCAACACTTAACTCGAAGGCAGTCTTCCAGTACCTTTCTTGGACCTTCTTCATATACATGTCTTGAGGAATGGTTATTGTGTTTCTTGAATGGATTGGTTCGTCAGTTCACTTCAATCGCGGTCATGCACAACAACAGTATTGTAAATTAGTTTTGGACTGATCCGCCGAAGCGTTCGACATCTCGGAGGTGCTTTAAGGACAATTTGTTTTCGAGACGGGTTGAAACTGCTCGATAGGATTTCGCTCATAGATAGGTGAGCGAAAAGTTTGTAAGCTTCAGCTCCCCTCTCCGTCGGTGCGTCCGTCCCTGTAACTCCTCTAGCGGCCTCTAGTGTCCGAGAGTCGCTGTCGGAAAGCTACGATATAAACTGATAGGGAGAGGTATCAAAAGCAGCAAGCACTATCTTTACTCTGATTATGAATAAGTAGCTGATAGAGCTAGCGATGAAACTGAGACGCGCTGTCCAGATTCTAGCGCCTCCCATTCTCACTACGGCTTGTTTATCAGACAAGCGATGAAATAAGTGATGCATCTCTCGAATAAATTACGCTAGTGTACGCTGGCCCGGACGACTAGAGTAAGCTTGAATAAGAACCAGACTTTCTCTACAGGAGGTCCGTTTACGTCCCCTGGGAGTGAGTAGGAACACTCATGTTGAAGGCAAAACTTAGCCACATTAGCCATTTTTTGTTGTGTTTTTATGTAGGCCCGCACGCATTTGTAGCGAAGATGGACCCTGCAACAAGAAGCCGCAAGAGACGATCAAGTTCGTAAAAGGTAAACTGACCAGCAACAGCACAGGATCACAGCAGGAACAGCTGGGAATCTAGGAAAACCTAGACAGGCTAGACTTCGTTCACAACTTCAGGCTTGTTCCGAGTCTCAACCGACCACAGACGAAGGAGATAAACACGAGAAACGGAGTGATTCGGGCCTCCAGTAGGCGACAGGAAAAGCTCTGTCTCTCCTCCCTCAAGCTCCAAGACGACGACAAAGGAAACGCTCGAAGCAGAGTAGCATAACCAACCACGCGGAGAAGCTGAAATGCTTGAATCGTGGTGGCGCAAGTGAAAGCCTCGAGGTTGTGTGGTGCTGAGACCAAGCCAGCTTTGCCACGTTACCGGCCAGGACGTCAAATTGACGCTGTTGCCTCACAGCCGACACGTGTCAGTGCCTTTCGAGTGTAAGAGAAACAGCTAGACACCAATTGGCGGGCGAAGGAGCTGCCTGGGCAATCAAACCATGAACCTGAAAGCCCATAGCCATGACTGCACAAACAATCTTGAGCTCGCCACGTGTTCCAGTAGCCTCCGAAATTCGAATTTCTTCCTTGAAAATTCATTTAGCAGTTCCACTTAAATGAAATGAAATGACTTCGTGAAAGATGCTAGACTAGAATGACGCAGCACAAATGAAAATCAAAGTTGCCTTCGCTGAAAGCATGTACCGTATGCCCTCTACAAATCCGCTTATGTAATCGCAAGATCACGATTGCTACTGTCTGTACAGGTTTGTATAGGCAGCAACAGTTCTCTATGATCGCTCCCGTTAGTCGCCTTGCAAAATTGAAGCTGTGGGTGGCAGTGGCTGACAAGAGGAAAAGCGGTCGGTTCGTAAAGGGGAAGCGACTCAATGAATAACAAACGGATGGGAAGACCCCGTCAAGCAGAACAAGAGGGACAAAAGGACCCGAAGTGCTAAACACCAAGGAGGTGAAGAGAATTGCTAACTGTAAAGTCGCTCACCGCTCCTAAAATATCATTACATGGTATGTGAAAAGTCTTAGATACAACTGGTGGTACTTGAAAAGTCCCACGTACACAAGGTGCAAGTGAACTCTAGTGAACCGCGCCAGTTAAAGCTCTCTGCAGATGAATGGGAAAGGGAGTCATTCTGCTGTCACAGGGCTGAGTGGAAGAGGAGGGGATGTTGAGGAATCTAGGAGGAAATGAGCGAGAAGGGGGAAGGGAATCAGTGAGCAGAGTCTGCACTGTCGCATTCCTTCCTCGATCGTTTCCTCTTCCCTTATAGGTGGCGTCTCCTCGACCACTGCAAAGGTTCTAGAAGTGTGGAGAGGAGATGAGGGGCTGGGGACGGAGAGTGTAGGCCCTGTAGGGATTACAAGAGAGCAGCGTAGCAAACTGACATCAGGACGCAAGAGGCGTGGAGAGGAGTGAGTGGATGTTGCAGCCTCGATGCATGGGGTGTTTGCCAGCATTCATAAGCTAGGAGAAAGTGGAAGCAGTAGATAAAGACCAGTTTGGAACTAGAGAAGAGGAGAGGCGAGGAGAGTAAGAGGGCCGGGAAGGGTAGGCAATGGAAAGAGAGAGAAAGAGTGAGACGCAGTGAGTGAGAGAAAGAGAGAGAGTTGATTGCCTTGCTCGGGGGAAAGTTGTCTTGCGTGCAGATACATCTTCTAGTTTCTAATTGTGGGACCGAGATGGAGCAGGCGACGAGAGTAGTATGGAGGACACGCGGATGAGGAGCAGATACGTCCTTGTATATGAGACTGCTTACTGAGAGCAGATGATCGAGCCTTTCTGACAGGAAAAGCCTATTCAAGGATTTCTAGGATTGCAGCAACTTTGAATTGGACTGTCACGCAGCTCGTCACGTGAAGATCGATAGGAAGAAGGATCTGCTGGGAAAGGAAGAAGGTTGGCTGGGAGGCTAACTGCGGGGGCGATTGTCAAGGAGGAGGAGGAGGAACAGGAAGCGAAAGAACTTCTGGATCTGGTTTTGGTGCATGCTGTTGCGATGGGGAGAGGCGGTGCTGATGGAGGTGCTTCAGTTGAAGGAGAGGAAAAGACACCCTTGCGGTCGACCTATGAAATTCCTCCATTTCCTTGGGGCTTCACGCCAGAGGCAGAGTATTATAAGAGCAAGCATGTAGACAATCGCAGAATGAGGATGAAAACATCTCGCGGTGTTGAGATTTTCACTCAGATTTGGACGCCAACAGACCGCGAGCCAAAGGCTCTCATCTGCATGGTGCACGGATATGGCAACAATTCGAGTTGGACTTTCCAGAATACGGCCATGCTCTTCACGGATATGGGTTTCGCGGCCTGCGCATCGGATCTGGAAGGCCACGGCCGAAGTGAGGGCCTCAAAGGTTTCCTTCCCGATGTCCAAGGCGCAGCAAACGATTGCCTCGAATTCTTCCATTCCGTGCTTGATCAGAAGGAGTTTCAAGGCATTCCCAAGTTCCTCTACGGAGAGTCACTCGGAGGTGCCATATGTCTACTAATTCACTTTCAAGAGCCTGAGGAGTGGGATGGTGCCATTCTGGCCGCGGCCATGTGCAAGATCTCGGACAGTATGAGACCTCCCTGGCCAGTGGCCGAGATTCTCACATGCGTAGCTCATATATTCCCCACCTGGGCCATCGTACCAACCAAAGACCTAGTCGACAAATCTATCAGCCATCCTTACAAGCGTGAGCTGGCAAGAAACAATCCCGAAAGATATGCTGGCAAACCTCGTCTCGGTACCGTCATGGAACTTCTTAAAGTAACTGCTTACCTCGGAAGTCGCCTTCAGGACGTAGACCTTCCGATCCTGATCATTCATGGCGAGGAGGATGTCGTAACGGAGCCGGCTACAAGCGTGGCTCTCTATGAGAACTCCAAGAGCGAAGACAAGACCTTGAAGATGTACAGCGGCATGAGGCATTCGCTCCTCCAGGGTGAAACTGATGAGAACGTGGCAGTACTCCTTGTTGATATCACTGCTTGGCTAAAGCAGCGCGTTGATTGCTGGAAACCGCACCCTTGATGTGAAAATGAAGGACGAGGTTGCTCTGTTGTCAGCATTCAGCTCGCTTTTCCTAGCTTTGTCGCCAGCGCAGAATCGAGCGAGAACTTTAGCAGCTCCGTGAAGAGGGTGGATGTGTTGAACTTGAGACAGCTGACCTCAGTTGTATATAGTTCAGGAAGCAGAGGCTCACCGTAGCCACACGGAAGGCATCAAGGATAATATCTGAAAACCTTACCTTGTTTACGCAAGGATGATACTCGTGGGATCATCAGTGGACTTCTACGTTACATCTGCCTGCCCGGAAAATTTTCGTGTACACTTGTGACCAAGCTTCGACAGAAGTTGGTGGCGGTCTACCCAGATAGAGAAGTTACAATGCTACCTTAGAGCGGAAGCATGGGAGAGATTTAGAAGTGGTTACAATGCGTCTCTGCGTTCAAGGGACTGGAGAACAAAAGCAGGGTCTATGCGGTGTCTTCAGCTATGGAGGAAGGATGCAGCAGCATCTACTCTCAAGAGCTAAATCATAGAGTACAGGGGGTTAAATTTACTCTGTAACCCAATCAGTGAGCGACGTCACGAGGAGAGTCTCACGGACCTGTTTGCTTCAAATCAGTCAACTTTTAAGGTTCAGGTCTTTCACAAGTAGGAAATTTCCATCCTCCATGGATTTGTTGGAAGCATTGAAAACGGGTGGTGAATACAGTGGAGCTCGCTGTGTTGGAGAAGCGAGACACTTGATAGAGATGAGCTCATACATCGGAGGTGTAAAAATTCATAATGCAAAGTCACACTAGAACCAAAGACGGAAGCAACTGGCCGAGAAAAGTCTTCTGCGCGAGTGAGGCACGGAAAACCCTATTACGGGCTTCTTGCCACGTTCATTGTAAGCAGTTTCGAAGGAGGATACGTTCGTCGAGGTTAGAGTCTAACCTTGCGAACAAATACAGTTGTTCGCAAAGGTTCCGAAAGGCTTTTGAAAACCTTTGAAGGTGTCTGCCGAATAATGGACAAGTCGTGCATTAATTCCTGGGAATCCAGTCATATGTAACGACCGCTTACCAATATGAGCGATTGTTAACGAACGGAGAATTGTAAAGTTATCGTGCACTCGAACCCGGGCGATTGCAAATCAACCACTGGGGAATGGTCGATATGATCCAAAAGCGTTGCAGTTCTTTTCTGGATAGGTTGATCTACACTGCCGTGGTAGTCATTATCATAATCAAAAGCGTAAAAAATTCAGTAGCTTGATAAGTTTAATATTCAGTGTATGAGGATCATTTGCCATGAATCAACTATACAGCGGGAAATGGCCTGCTGTATGTACTCTGTAAGACGAAGAAATCACTAACCGGAAAGGTGTGCTGATTTACGATGCTTGCAATATTTCCTCATACGACAAGTACGATGTAGAAGCAAATTTAGATACGCTGCAACCATCAATTTATCTACAAATTTGTCCACTATAAATGAACCATGTACACTCATGACTAATCTGATCACGCACTAGACATATCCTACGGTGAAGCTTTTGGAGGGAGAGTCCAACTGTCTAACCAGTGATCTATCCAATGTTTTACCAAGTCAATCGACCACCACAACTGCTTCAGCAGCATCGACAGTCTGGTACTTTTAGCTCCCTTTAGATATCCCAATACAATCAGACCGCAAAGGTAACAAACAATGACCACAGTGAACAAACTCATATTCCCTCTCAGCACCTGACTTATTGGTTCTGCGACTTCGATGCGCTGTTGCTGACTTTCAACAAGTGACCGTGAGGAATCGCTGTACACAAGCACGTATCTAACTCTTAGCAGATCACTATTCTGAACCACCACGTATGTTCCATGAGTGCGCATATGAATCTTCCTGCTGGTGGCGGTATCTGCTACCGGGGAGGTGGAACACTCCACTCCTTCACCCTTGGCAGCCTCGCACAGAAGGACGTACCTTACCTTCGATCCAAAACATGACCGCTGCCAGGACTCACCAACCTTACCGAACGTAAGCGCAACTGACAAATCAGTTGACAAATATACACCTTCTCCGAACATGGCCCCGTTCCTTTGCAAAGGAGTTTTGCTCATGTTCAGCAGACCTGCATAAAGACAAACACGCTTGGAACATAATCAAGAGTCCGAAGACATGGCTTCATCCTCAAACATATATTCGTACGTCGAGAATGGCAGATTTTCATGTTTGATTAATCATAAAACATAGATATTTCCCTCTTTGCTCTTCGAAGTGGAGCAGTGTGAGAAATTGGGGTATGGATCCTAGTTTTTGCGTACCTGACATTAGGAAACTACTGACAAAGTCCTTCTGAACTTAGATTAGGTACGGGTTGCACTCACCGCAACGTAAAATACTGTGAAGGTTCTCCACCGTTGTGCCATGGAAAGCCATAATACTTCCATGTTGGGATCTGGTGGTTTCAAAAGCGCTTTTACCCCATCTTCCCTCCTCTACCTCTTGTACCTATCGTACAAGTCGAACATTAAGAAAGAACTGGTAAATATCCGGAATCCGTCCAAACATTCTAAAGAAAGTTCCTCTAGATTGTATTAACAACTTCAGAATGTAGAAACTATGTTCAGCTGTACCGAACGGCATTTCTTAGATAGAAACATCATAAAATACTCTGAATAAGGCTGTGATAAGAAGCCGATGCATATAATGGCGAACTGTTCGCGAGGATTAACTGAATAGTCGTAGATATATCTTCCAGTTGGTATGAGTTAAAGCAAATGGTTACTAAGACGCGAGATAACGGGCTACGTAGCAGGAGTGGAGGAAGTTCACCTTGATAACGAAAGACGGATTTAGAATCGAGTAGCTCGGGTTTGCCCAAGGAGATTTCGAAAGCAGAAGGCTACTGAACTCTTCAACTGGATCATCTACCAGTTGTAGATGATGACGGAATCGTAGTATCCAGTTCAGTAACATTAGTGCTTCAAGCGGCAGCTCTTGTAGAGATTGTACAGCACTTCGTCCGTCACCAGGCTCGAACACTTCTGACCATGCAATTTCTTTCGTCGATGGGAAGCCTGCAACGACTTCAGTCGCAAACTTGAAATTTTTGTTCCTTGCATCATTGATGAGAAAGCTGGGAAAGGGGGCACACACTGCACACCAGTATTTAAGGGTCAACTAGCTGAACAGTCGTTTCCTGAACTGTCACAATAACTGACCGATAAGCCGTCGAATAAAAGTGCCCATTATAAAAATCTAAGCGGAATGATCTAAGAATGAGAAAACCGAAGAGCAATCTATGACAACGAAGAAACTGAGAAACAGGAAACCTAACGCCGTCGAGTAACGGACTCCGTCAAACTGAGCGGCATGGACTTCATGGACTCTACTGGTAGAGTATACCACTAGCTGATAAGAAATGATGCCCTTAAACCAGTTGTTTCACAGGCTGGAAAGCATGGAAAATCGAAATATGTCATGAGACTTCTGATATCTGTGAAACTCAAGCACTTATTTACCAGGGTATATTCAGCAAAATCAACCGTTGATAACCCTAGATATTGACGCCTGGGTATACTTGCAGCATAGTGCATTCACGTCCTGCTCATTTGAAGCAGTCAGGAACCCTTAAATATAGATTTCACTTCATGTTTCCTTTTAGACTTTTCACCGAGTCTAGGTCTACGTATGATGTTCTTGATGTTTAATCCTTAAACGTTGAAAGCCTAAAAGGCTCACCTGAAAAACGACGATAACTGCGAAGGGCCTGAATGAACGCTGTTATGAGAAGATCGGCCCCTTCTGGAGACTTGACACAAGCATCATATATGGATAGTTCAAGACGAACTCGTTCGAAGTTGTCTGCAGAACTACTCGCCATCAGATCAGCGGCCTGCATGAGAGGTAGAATTTGTCAATAACTAATCTATCAAGGAAAACAGATGAAACCACTCGTTTCCCTAAGCCCTGCAGTTTCACCTCACTGATGCTTCCTTGTGATGCTCTGCGGAAGTTCAAGGCAGCTGATATACAAGCTACTGATAAAAATGACACAGATGCAGGTTTTTCTTTGAATTCTATTTCACAGGTCGCAAGATTTACATGTTTGACGCGCTTCTAGTCTGGTGAAGGGGCTTAAACTTTCAGCAATATTCAGTAGAAAAATGAGTTCTACTAATTGACTACAGAAGTGAACAGTTTGAAATTAACGTCTTGAACTCCTGCGTCGGAATAAATGAATGTATAAACGACTGCTCGATCGGAGAAAGAACCACAAGAGTACAAGCAACTGGTAAACATAGCGAAACTGGAACGAAGCGAAGCATCAAATTCCGCAGTCTCAATGACAGCAGATTTACCCGATCACCAATCATTCATTCCATCCTCCGGAAACTGAAGCTTTCTGTCGAATGCTGAATCCATGGAATCCAATCTTCCTTCAAGAACGCTGAAAAGTCGCCACTCGATTCCACTACCGCTCTAATTTCTTCGATCCGCGTCAGCCAGCATAACAAAACAGCACATCAACTCCTGCGTCTTCCATCCCGCCGCAAACAACAAACTTCAATCATGTCTTTCTCAATCGAACACTTTGTACGTTCTCTGTAGAATATTCCCTTCGCAGAAATAGGACTTCCCAGGAAGGAAACAGGGACACACAGGCCTCCTCCAGGTGCAAGAAAATGGATGAGCCGCGGACTGGAGCGTCTGCTCGATCGCTATTTGAAATGTGACAAAATGACAAAACCTAGTGCATAAATACCTAAGTAAGTTGATATCACTTTACTTAGGTATTTATCCACTAGGTTTTGTCATTTTCCGACCTTGTTACGTTTGACCCTTTTATTCCCTCCCATGGTTCAGATCCTTGTGCTTTTGTTGTATTTGAATGCTCGGAATTCACCCTTGTTCGAGAATTTTATCGAATGTTATCACTACGGTTCTGCGCATGACTGGAAAGTACAAATTATCGATCCAATAAAACGCTGGATACTAGCGAGTAAGGAAGAGAGTAAGAGTTTAACTTAATAATATGCATGCAATATCCACTTCCGACCCGAGCGAAGAAAAGGACAAGCGGGGGAAGAGTCGCTCAGTTTTAAACGTCAATTGGACCATACACTCGAGGAGCGAACAGTGTAAGTAGAAAAATCAAGATATATTATCAGTCCCACTTACAGATTATTTTTGAGATGTTAATAATAACTCTATAAATATTAGAAAATAAATGTAAAGTTATGTTAGAATTAAATATATTTTTATATAAAATCTTTAATTTTTAATACAGAATTTTTAATTTTTAATTTTTTAAAATACTATTTGTTATATATGAACTGCATGCAGTAAGTTTTGGACAAAACTTGTAAGTCATGTTAGTGAAAACGCACTCCAAGAGCTATAAGAGCTACTTCTTGTCTTATCAAATATATATTTTAATCAAGATTTAATTTATTACTTAACCCCTCTGGCAAGAAGAGTTAAGTGATAAATTAAACCTCTTTGTATTATCACCTCATCCTTACGTGGATGAGGTGATAATGCATAGAAGATGGATGTATTACTCGTATAAATATGTATCTCCTTACCCCTTGGTAAGTATGTGTTTCTTTTTGCCTCGAGAAACTGCTCGATCTTCTCCACACCTTGAGTATGGATATCTTTCATACCCTTATCTTCACGATAGATATGTATGTATCTTTGCCTTGAGGGGAATTGACCTCAGAGGTAGTGGGATCACCTTGTCCCCTTGGTAGATTTACTAGATATGTGTGTATCTTTGAACTCGAGCTAATGAAATCACTTTGCCTCCTCGTACTTGGGTATGGATGTCTTCCTACCCTTCCTCTTCGTAGATATGTGTGTCTCTCTAGCTTGAGGATGGTTGGTCTCAAAGGTAATGACATCACTTTGCTCATTAAGTAGTGTTGTCTCTCTGATCTCAAGGGTAATGGAATCATCTTATTCTCTCGATAGGAGACAAGAGGAAAGTTATGGATGTTCAAACAATGAGTTAAATTTGTACTAAGCTTATTCATGACTTTTCCTCTCTGGATGAGATTGGATGTTTCTGATCTCAAGGGTAGTGAGATCATCTTGTCTTTTCATAGATATGTGTATCTCTGTTCTTGTATAGATAGAGTAGTGAAATTATGATTGTTCGTACAACAAGATTTGTAAGCTTGTCCAAGTTTTCATACTTATGTGTGCTCTTTGGACGAGATTGACTGTCCGTACTACATGAGACGCCCTTGGTAGATATGTGTGTATCTATGATCTTAAGATAGTGGAATCATGTTATATGTACAATGGGTTAGACTTGTAGGCTTATCCATGTATTCTGACTTCTAACTGCTCTCTGTAAAGGATTGGTTATTCATACAATGAGTTAGATTCTTAAGTTTATCCATGTGTTTGGGTCTTTGGGTATGTCTCAAACTGTGATTTCATATCTGGTCCCATATCTCATTTGTAATAACATCTTTAAAAGAATTAATACATCATAAACATGAAAAAGCTAATCATCCTTCTTTGGCAACATATTTTACACAATGGAGGTTGTGAATATATAACATTTTTTTTAGCTACACAGTTTATGCAATGGAGGTGGTGAATCTATAACATAACAGAGGTGCTATATATATATATATTGTGCTCTCATATTTTTCTATGTTTTGGTATAGTATATATTGGCACACGGGTAAAGCAGTTTTCGGTGAAAACAATGACTTCCTCTGCACACTTAGACCACAACTGGGTGTATAGAATCCAATCCACACGTGGGTTCTTTTTCCCTTCACTCTAGCGAGCAAGGTTTTCAACCGGAGCAGGACACTTTTTTTTATCAGTCCATAGGTCCACACACGACTAAATGATAACCAACCTTTTTAAGATGTGGAGAATTAGTGGACAGAAAAATGAGCTAAATCAAATATAAAGAAAAATATTTCAACACCAGGGACAAAGTTCACACTGAACTCTCTCAACCCTCTTCCTCCTATGCGAGATGTGAAAGACACTCACGAACAAATGATGAGAGAAAAGAGGTCGAGCCAAGATTTGGGGTTCCTTCTGACAAGAGGGATTTTTCCCCCCTCGTCAAAGCACAAAGGAAGCTCCTGTGGAGCTTCTTGTTTCATGAGGAAGCCCCTTTGGGAGTTCTTGAGGAAAAAGTCTCTCCTCGATGGAGGAGATACTGCTAGCAAGAGGGCAGCTGGCAGGAGGGCTGTCGGCAGTCCTCTGCAAACAGTGTGGGTCGATCGAGGTCCGAGAGGGAAGACATCTAGGAAGGTCCTTTAGGACTTTATTACCACCGTCGGCAAATGAATCTGGTACCGGATTCATAACGAGCTCAGATTTTGACTTTCGATTTTGGGTCGCAATGCCGTCTGAGCTCTTGTACCAGGTCTCGTCTATGACTAACTTGAAATTTTATCAATACAAGAACAATTTGAGATTTGAGATTTAAAATATTGTTTTTCTATGATTCTCATTCATCAGCTCTTTGTTTGCTAATTTCTCATCCGTCCGATTTCAGAACGGGACGATCATGATCTCATTTTGAACATCACTGTCTCTTGGTCATTTTGGTACCCAGATCGCTCATTTCTATATCATGTATCTCACGTGAGAAAAAAATACGATTCTGTCGAGGACTCCGCTCAAACCGAATTTGCTTAGTCAGAACTAAAACATGTGGAGATCTCCACTGCTAATATAGCGACATAAGTGGTTTAAGATAACCTTTCAAATAGTTTTGAAGCATGCAAGTACAAAGTGAGTAACAAAGAGTGGTGAACATGTAAGCTTCCTTGATTAGAGAAGTTAGCGAAAATATAATAACCCGGGAGGACAAATGAGAAATGTGTAAGAAAAACACATTTTCAAGATGATATTCCCTGGTAAGTAGTTGCATGATATATACATGATACATATCCAGTACAATACGTGATGCTTACTGATCTGTACGAGAGAGCAACTAAAATGATAAAATATAGCCGCAAACCAAAACTAAAAACCATGAGAGGCGAGTTAAGAAGATGCCAACAAAAAAACCATGCATGGAGAGATGATCCAGCTGCAACGAGGAATAATCGAACAAGAAATTTGTAACACTAAAATGGACACAAGAAGAATGTTAGTGGCAGTTCTCAAAAAAAATCTCTGTAGAATATAGTTATGTTTTTTCTCTCTAACTTTTGTTGTTACAAATTCGCATATCTGACTGGATTTCAGAAAAGGAAAGGATAACACCTCTTACAGATTTGGCATCTTGAAGTTTTAATTGTGTCTACTTCTTTTATTTTCTCAAGAGAAAGAAGTGGGTGGGAAGGGAAAACGCAGCGCAAAAGACACCAAGCAGAAATATCAAGCACTAAATCCGAAACCCTAATTTGTTTTAAATAAGTAGAACAAATCATATACTGGTTAAGAGTTACCATGTGAGTCGAGAGGTGTTGATTTCAAATCCCATGTTTTCTTTTCACGCATCTAAGAATCTATGGAGTGAAAACCCTACACGTAAAGATTTTGCTTTTCACTTTTTACGCATTCCAAGCTGCACAAAGTAGTTTAAACGAGATTTGAAATATTACTAGGGTTAGTAGCATCATGCAGCAGGGTAAACCAGCTAGTCTTACCACCGCTCCACTCGACCTCACGGGCATCCGACGTGTATTCCTTCCCTCACCCTTTTCTGAGTAATCCTTTAACTAGTTTGAATTTCCTTCTTATGTTAGAATTTCAGTGAAGAGAATAAATATGCAAGCTGCCTGGGATTGAGAATGGAGACAAGCAAAATGACAAACAGAAAGAAAGTGACAAAACTACTGATGTAGATTGGTTCTATCATGACTGGAATAGATTCTGGATTCAGATTAAAATAATAATTTTTATTGAATCGATTAATATCAGTTGATATTAGTCAAATATTAAATAATAATTTCAAAGTAAATTAAACTGAGAAAAAGTGATAATATTTATATCAAACCAGGAGATTGATCTGGAAACCAAGACATAACCCATAAGGCATGTGCAGATTGTTGTGCTAAAAATACAAGTTCAAAATCTAATAATTACTTATATATTGATATAATTTTTAGTTTTTAAAAATATTTATATAGTAAATTAAACCTCTACATATTTACCTCTTCTTTCGGAAGATGCAGAAGGTGAATATCCAAGGTGCTCCGAGTAGTATCATACGAGGATAAGCATGCGCAGCCGCCAGGAGAAACTTCTGTGCGTGGAGGTCTGCCATTGGTTCGTTGTCTGTGCTATTCAACTGTTTTGTTTTGGCATTTTCCAGGCCACTTCGACTTTCTTTGAGGCGCCATATTTTCTGTTATAGTTGCTTTTTTTCCCCTCATAGCGATACATTTTGTCCCCGCGGCAATATCTTCGCAGTTGTAGGGGGACCTGGTTTTAATGTTCTTGCAATCACTTTCTATTATTCTGACTTGGGAACTTTTGACCTTCTTATTTCCAAACACACGCAAGTGTTAAATGTAGATTGTGTATATCAGTCTATAAAAATTAGATGATATTTTGACTTACTTTTGCAGGATGGTCCCGATGAAACCATAAGTGAAGCGTGGACCGACGCGCTTCTAAGACTACAAATGCAATCGTGTTTAAACAAAAAAAATAGTTTAATAGATATATTGATTTTATTTATTTATTTTCATGGAAAGATTGGATAATAAATTAAAGTGGCTGTTCTCTTCCATCTGAAGATGAAAAAAGTGAATAACCATTCTCGATCAAACTTTGAGAACTCTTGCTTTCTTTATGTGATCAGTAAAACTATAAAATTTCTGGTTTAAACTATGATAAAACACTAAATCTATCTGTAATGTTAAATGATGAACTTTTTCTTTCTTTAAGTGATAAGTGAAAATATAAATAAAATATAAAAGTTCTAGTTGAAACTATGATAAAACATTAAATCTATCTGTAATGTTAAATGATGGTCAAATCTACAGTCGCAAGAACATGCAGGGATAACCCATACGGTTAACACGAAGAAAAGTGCTTCCGGGAATACTAGTGGGGGTAACTTATTCAAGAAAATAGTTACTTTAACTCATTAATCAATTTTTCACCTAATCTTTTCGGACGACAATGTTAGATAATATGCATGCAAAGTGCAGTTATAGCTAACACAAAGAAAAAGACAAACATTCATGTAGTTACTGAAATAACCAAAAATAACTGATTTGGAGATGATTAGAAATGACAAGTTTAAAAATAATAATCATATATGTAATCATAAAAATGAAGAGATGCGAAAGAGAACTAAAATGTTAGTTAAATTTAGTATACTAAATTTAATATCTTATTTAAAAATTTAGAATTTATAAATAAAATAAATTTTTTATTGTACATATGGTTATTTTGATTCGAAAACCATAAGTAGAACATGGAGAAGTACCTCCTTTGTCGTATAAAACCGCTGTCCCTAAATGAATAAAAATATTATTTTTTGTTAATGTTAATTTATACACTAGCTCTTCTGAGAAGAAAGTGAATAAATTAACACGTCTACATATTTCCCCTCTTCCGAACTTGGAAAGGGATGAATACGCATCCATAATAAACAAGCTAGAATAGTTATCTGTACTTGAAAATGAAATTTTACAGCTCCATCCACCCGTAGCCTGGGGTCGAGTCCTCCTGGCGGGAGGGCTAAGTATGTGCAAGGGCAGTGGTGTCGCAGGCCTAACCCCCTTCTTGACGTCTGGTAGCGCGGTGTCGCAGTTATTGGCAAAACATTGTTGTGTGAATTTGTCAAGTAAAGTTTGGTTCTTTGGAGACTTTACTGCTGGGATTTTGTCAATTTGCCCCTGATATTGATTTGAACGGAGATATAGTCGGTAGATTCGACTACATATAGAAGAATCATGAACAAATATAACCGTTAAAGTTCAGTCACATATAGAGGAAATCATGAGTTTGACCGGCTAAAGTTCGACCGAGATAGTCTTTCTTATTGTCGGACGGAGATCAACGTCTAACCCCGAAAAGGCTTGGGGACCAGAACGAGTTCTTGACTTGACCGAAATACTCGAAACTGAAAGTTATATAAGATATATGCATGCTGGATGAACTTCTGGGAATTTTTATTTATTTATTGTTATTGAAAATATATATAAATATATATAAATCATATATACTAAGTAGACATAACTAATTAAATTATTTTATAAATATTATCTGTTAGACGTCAGGAAACACGAGAAGAGCAGGAGATAAACTATAAGTCTTGACTCTACTGCAGTGCTTCAGAAGGTATAAGTTCAGGAAATTATACTTATTAATATATTAATTTACTCATAGTTTAATTTAATACTTGGGCAGGAAAGATTAGATATTAAATTAAACGCTTGGATATTTACCTCCTCCATCTTTCGATGGAAGAGGTGAATATGCAGGTGCTCTGAATACACTGCACGCGATGGGCTTACGCAGCGTAACCCACTGCACGAGGATAACTTATGCATATAAGGAAAATTTATCCAATGTTTACGTTGAAATGAAAGTTGTGTTTGCTGACATCTTTTGCTATAGATCCTCTTCAGTCGGATATTTCTCATCTATGTGGTTAACTCTGTGAAAAGTAAACGTGAATTCTTTCTCATTCAAATCTTGCATCTATACGAGTTTGTTAGTATATATCTCTTATATATACTATGTTCAAAGTATCTGGTGATATATTTTTGTATATATCTTGCATATATACTAGTTCTTTTATATTTGTGTTTCCATATTTCACATTTAAAACTCCGAACGTTCACTCGGAAGGTAAACTTCTTATGATAGAAATTTGGTCGAACTTCAACACGGACCACTGAACTCTCACGAGCAGATTTCAGGCTGAAACTTCACAGGATTAGTTCCTTCTCGAGCTGAATCTCCTGCACTTGAAATCAGACCGCACGGACGCTCACAGCTCTCTCAATAATTCGGTAAAGTTTTGACCCTGACGTAATGACAAAACCCAGAAACTTGAAACTAATAAATCTAGTTTAGATCATGCTACTTCCCCAAACGATGAGAAAATGGACCAACAGGGCCAGAGCTCTGTTCAGGTCAAAATTGCTATCAAAACACTAAAACCAAACTTGCTGAAAACAATTTGGTAGCCTGACGGCTCATCTAACTCTCCATGCTTTCCTTGAACCCCAAAGGTTTAAATACTTTCAAAGGATCTGAAGTAGCTCACGCTTCCTTCAGATCTACTCTAACACCTATATAGTCAGAAAAAGCTGACTTGAGGTGTAATTAAGTAGATTAGAGTAGAAAAAGAGAAATTCAACTTCCCCCATTTACTTCCTTTTCTTCCCTCGTAAGTTACTTAGGAAGTAGCTGAGCTACTTCCAGATCTGGCTAACTATGACTTCTGCTATTTTAGCAAGAAGTCTAGTCAGCAAATAAATAGGAAATAGCTTTTCAGCTATTAAGATAGAAATCAGCATGCGACTGATTTACCTACCTGGTTTAAAGAAATTCAGTGTTTAGACTTAAAGTCTTTGTCGTTATATTCTGAACTTGCATAGCAAGTCAGAATTTAGTATTAAATCATATTAATATGATTTAAAATAACTCTCAACTTACTTTACCGTAAGAAGATAAAATTCACACACAAATAGATAAATAAATATCAAAATATAGCTATGTGAATACTTTAATACATTCGGAAGCCACAAAGGCATTTTCACACAAAGAAAATATTCTTTTATGCTAAAAGGATCCTAGTCATATCTTTGCCATACGGACTCAACTTGTGCATCGGAAAATACGTATGGGTTTATTAAGAAGAGGCAGACACTCCTAGCTATTCATCTTAATTTTTTCCTTACAAATAAAATTCAAATAAGAGGCACCATGCATTTCCTATCCAGCTAACCACAAGCTCGGATATTCACTTCCACACGCGTGCATTTAATAATAAAATGACAGTGGTATCAGAGTAGAACTCTGAACAACACCTCTTCAGAGGAAGATTCAAGGAGTAGAGTCATCGTGACTTCATCTTTATCAACTGTATCATCGGCTGAAGGTTCCAAGAGCTCGAGAGCTGATACAACGCAACCGGAGGTGTAGAGACTGCAAGCAATGATTGCTGCAATGGCTGAGAAGATTACGGCTTTGGAGCAGAGGTACATAGTCCCTTCTGATGGAGCTGATCCTTCAGAAGCGAAGAAAGCTGAGAAGCAGAAAGCAGTGGTGGAAACTAGTTTGGAGGATGAGTCCCCGACAGCAGGTTTGCAGAAGCGCAAGTAGTCAGAACCGAAGGTGCCTGCTGAGTATTCTGGAACCTCTTCATTTTCTGTCTTTGATTTATATGGTACTGCTATGGAAAATTATCTGAATGCTTTTCCTAAAAGCAGTTGGTTTATTTACGCTGTGAGCAAGATAAATGACGACGCGATGCAATGGTATTCTCACACGCAGAAGTTATTGCAGTTGGTTGGAAAGTCAAAGTTGAGTACATGGAAAGAGCTAAGTGATGGGTTACGTAAGTACTTGGTACCCCGTAATGAATATGCAAGTTACAAGCAAGAGCTTGATAGTTTAAGACAAACTGGTAGTATACGTGAGTATGTGAATCGTTTTACGCATCTTACGTTGCAAGCGAGTATTACAGATCAGCAAGAACATACTTTTCTTTTTCATAGTGGTTTGTCTGGTTAGTACTCGTTTGAGATGAATCGGATGGCTGGGAAACCCCTCTTGAGGATGTTTGTACCCAGCTAGAGCACTTGGAACTCTCCAAGCGCAAAGGAGCTAGAGAAACCATGGCAAGCGGTAGCGCTGTTGGCCATTCCCCTACCCAGAAGACCAGGGAAAATTCGAATTTTTCTAGGAGGTTCAGAAGCCGAATTAAGAGCAAAGGTTTCAGACAGCGAAACCTGAACCCGTGGCCTAATAAAAAACTGTTGGAGGTTCGGGTGGAGGTGCACGACCAGCTAAGAAGCAGGCTCGACAAGCGCAACAGGAGCAGCGAACCTGTTTCAGCTGTGGAGAGAAATGGTACATTTCTCCCAATTGTCCTAAGAAGAAGAACGTTCAAGCTACAACAGCTGGAGGTACAAGAACTGGAGGAGAAGAAAACTGGGTGAGTTCGGATGAGGAACCAACTTCAGAAGTTCCTGTTGGTCCTACTGGTAATCCAGGTATGGATAGTAATCCTCTGTTTTCAGCTGAATATTTGTCTTTGGTTAGATCGCACGTAAAAGGTCACGAGCTTACTTTATTGCTTGATACTGGGTTTGATGTGAATGTACTCAGTCAGAGAATAGTTCATGAACTTGACTTGTCTCGTATTAGACTAATGAGCCCTCTGGTAGTTCAATTTTTGCAAGATCGGATTCGGATATTCTGTCTGTGCTTGTTGATCTAGGGAAAGTCGAACGTAAACATGAGTTTCTTGTGATGAATTAATAGCAATTAAATGAGCTTAAAGTGCAGTTAGCAGAACTGTTTGAACATGGATTTATTCGTCCCAATGTTTCATCTTATTCTGCCCCTGTAATATTTGTCTCGAAGAAAGACAAAGATATTTGCATGTGTGGAGATTACAGAGCCCTGAATAAAGTCACATTTAAGAATAAATATCCGTTATCATCGATGAACGAGACCTTGTATAAGCTCGCAAGGGGAAGGTATTTTACTAAGTTGGACTTGAGGTTAGGTTACCATCAAATTTGATTTTTTGAAGGAGATGAGGAAAAGACGACCATTAGTACTCGTTATGGATCATTTGAGTATACAGTTTTATCGTTTGGTTTGTCTAACGCACCAGCTACGTTTTGTATGTTGATGAATGCTGTTTTCATGATATGCTGGATGAGAGTGTTGTTGTTTACTTGATATTATAGTTTTCTCTCCGACTTGGGAGCAACATCTGCTGGATGTTGAGCATGTGTTTCAGAACCTAGAAAAAAAAAACATTTGGACTTGAAATATTCTTTTGGACAGCCTTGTGTTGTGTTTCTTGGTTGTTTAGTGGATGCTGATGGTGTCTATCCGAATTCTGGGAAAATTTGAGTTGTAACTGAGTGGCCAATATCAAATGTCAGATCATTTTTAGGCTTAGTGACTTATTTTTATAAGTTTATCCCTAGATTAGGACAAATAGCTACTCCTCTTTTCGATTAACTGAAAAAATCAAAGACTTTTGAATGATCGGAAGTAGCGCAACATGCGTTAAAGTACTCTTACTTCTGAGCATGTGATAGCTTTATCTAAGACGGGTGAACCATTTGAGGTTCATACAAATACATTCGGTTTAGCTGTTAGGAGAGTCTTGATTCAGGATGGCCATCCTATGGCTTATGAGAGCCATAAGCTCAGCGAAATCGAAAAGAGATGAGAAGCGCACGAGCAGAAAATATATGCCGTGATATGGTGCCTTAAGCGATGAGAACACTACATTATCTCAAGTAAGATAACTGTGGTTACTGATAACATAAGTAATACTTATTTCGCAACCAAACCTCGTTTGTCTTTAAAGCAACAACGATGGCAAATGAAGATTTCCAAGTTCAACCTAAGTGGAGATATCATAAGGGTAAAGAACATGTCCTTGCTGATGCTTTAAGAAGACAGGTGTTTGCGCTCATGATTCAAGATCTAGAATCTGATTCTATATCAGATTCGTAAAGCTTTGGAGATTGATCCAAGTGCTCTGCAGTGGAGTCAGCTATGTGAAATGATACACAAGTAAGTCATTTTACATTTCGCAATGGGTTGTGGTATTTCAAGCAGTTTCATTTGTATGCGCCTGCAGGTGGTTTACAATCATAAATTTTGCGAGAAAACCATGAATACATTCTTGTTTCAGAACCGAACCAGAGAGAAAATACAACGCAGTTTTTACTAGCCTATTCTGGATTCGAACGTGAAAAATTATTTGCGCACTTGTGTGGTGTGTCAGCAGAATAGAGTTGAGTTGAGAAAACCGGCTGGTCTTCTACAACCATTACCGATTCCTCAAGGAGTTTGGGAAAATATTTCGATAGATTTTATTCCACAATTGTCTTTCTTGCTACTTCCCCAAACGATGAGAAAACGGCCAACAGGGCCAGGGCTCTGTTCAGATCAAAATTGCTGTCAAAACACTAAAAGCAAACTTGCTGAAAACAATTTGGTAATCTGATGGCTCATCTAACTCTCCATGCTTTCCTTGAACCCCCAAGGTTTAAAATGCTTTCAAAGGAAGTAGATGGGTGAACCTGACTTGAGATTTAATTAAAGTAGATTAGAGTAGAAGAAGGGAAATTCAACTTCTCCCATCTACTTCCTTTTCTTCCATCGTAAGTTACTTAGGAAGTAGCTGAGCTACTTCCAGATCTGGCTAACTATGACTTCTGCTATTTTAGCAAGAAGTCTAGTCAGCAAATAAATATGAAATAGCTTTTCAGCTATTAAGATGGAAATCAACATGTGGCTGATTTCACTACCTGATTCCTTTTAAAGGAATTCAGTGTTTAGACTTAAAGTCTTTGTCTTTATATTCAGAACTTAGTCTTAAATCATATTAATATGATTTAAGACATATTACATTATTTAAAATAACTCTCAACTTACTTTACAGTAAGAAGATAAAATTCACATATAAATAAATATCAAAATATCAAAATATAGTTATATGAATACTTTAATATATTCGAAAGCCACAAAGGTATTTTGCACAAAGAGAATATTCTTTTATGTAAAAAATCCTAGCCATATCTTTGCCATACGGACTCAACTTGTGTATTCGAAAATACGTATGGGTTTATAAAGAAGAGACGGACACACCTAGCTACTCATCTTAATTCTTCTTTCACAAATAAAATATGGATACGAAGTCACATGCATTTCCCCTAGCTAACCACAAGCTTGGATATTCGCTTCCACACGCGTGCATTTAATCATTATCGTAGCATGTGTCTTCTTGTAAGCTGCAAACACAACATCAAAGTAAACTTTATTTACTAACATACATTCGCGGAGTTGAGCTTACGCCGGTATGCGCCACGCTAACTAACTTGCACCCGGTTGCACTGGGTTGTGGTCGGGTTGCGTCGCGACACAACGTTCATGAAGAACCGACTCCGAGATCTTACGTCTCATACCTGCAAGGTTCCGGCTCCGGACTCATAGCGTATACCTTACATCTTCAGATTGAAATTATACTCCAAAAACAAAATCCAAAACTCTCAGATAGAAATTTTGATTTTGATTTATTATCAGCGGTAGTGCTGCTGGTCATTCCTCTGCCCAGAAGACAAGAGAAAATTCGAATGTGAAAACACTTTAAACTGTTCTCTCATGTTTCTACTTAGTTTACAACTGATATATACTTCTCACATTCAGATGACATGGCATTTTGACCTATCTAACCTGCTCAAACCAGTCAAGGGTACTGTAAAACAACGCAAAAGTCAGAGGAGTGGGTTCAAGTTTGACTAAAGTATTAGGAGTGCAGTAAGGTGAATTTCTGTCCTTATGGATAGCTACTTGGACATCTCCACGTGTACATGACTGCTAGAAAAACAGTTTCATAACATTCCCAATAATATGCTAAAAGTACATGTAACTGTTTTCCCTTGGTGAGAGAGTTTTGGCATAACGCATTTGCAGGCAGAAAATTGCCGCTCCCATGAAATTCTACTAGGTAAACTTTCCGGCTTGCGCTCTCAGTACTCGGTCGCTTTTCGATATCCCTCCGTTCCATTGCCGGCCGTTTTGGTGCAATTCGGTATTTCCGAATTTCTCTTGGAAACCTCTTCTCCCGGTAGGCCTCTCAACGTCGGATCTACCTGAGCATTGCAAGATGCACTCAGAGAACTCTACTCACATGAGAGGTCGTGGGAGTCCGCATGAATCTTTATCGTCAGAAGAATTACAAATTAATATTTTATTAATATTTATATGAATGATAAGGTAATTAATATGAGTAGAATTAACGTGTTGGAAAAATGTTTGATTCGGTTTGACTTCTCGATTTTTTGCAGTGAGATTGATATTTTTGTATTATCACCTCTTCTATCTTAAAATAAATAAATAATACAAAACATTTTAATTATAACCTAACTTTTCTGGTGAAAAGATTAGATGATAAATTAAACTTTAAGCAGTGCAATTATTTTTATAGGACAGGAAGTCATTTTTATGATTCTTCGAGCACGTGTCATCTTACATGGCTTTTATATTTTCTTTGGAATTTCTAGCATGCATTATGCATATAATATAAAATATATTTTGATTTTAAGTTATTTTATAATTTTCATTGAAGAAGTACATATTACAACTAAGATCTATAAAAAATTTAGTATTCTAACATTGATTAATAGTTTCAGAAGTTTGATAAGTACTATCCAATTGTGTTATTAGGTTTTTCTCCTCTTTCCCGCTTGTCTTTTTCTTCTCCTTTTTCTTCCCTGGACACAAATTTATGTTGCAGGTATATTTTGACCTCTCTATTAGAAGTTTGGACAAGACAAAATAAGTTACGCCTCAAGTTCATTCAAGAATAAATAGAGTTTGGATTCTGATAATATTATGAAACATAGCACCAAAAAAACTTTATAGTATGTAACATACTAAATCATTTGATGAATATATGATTATTATTTAATTCTCATGCTGCTTAATTTTTGGTGACGGGTTGATGGAACACTTTCAAGATTTTTATCGTGTTGTGTTTTCTGAGCATCACATGACCTTTAAAGAGCTAATCTCAGTTTTATGATCATGTAGCTAGTTCTCACTGGAATTTACTTTCTTTATGAATACGATAAGGATATCTCTTCCTTATTATGACGATCATGATGGTAGAGAACAGTTGTAAATTGGAGATGGATTTCATCTCTTGGGTGGTACTCCACACGTGGAATGAAACTTTCAACCCTAGCTAATTCAATACGTCCAAAACCAACTAGCATTAGAGGGAAATGTTTCTCGAAGGCGGAGAAAAAAGAATCATAAAATCACAACAGATAACTTTGTATCGAAGCGCGGTTCATTCTGGGTAGCACTTGTTATTGGACACCACTATTTTTTCAAAGAATTCTTTCTAGTTCTGACACTCATGATAATTACTCAGAGCAGGAGATACTCTTCTGTTAAAAAAATGAACAAAATGAGTGAATAGTCGTTAAAAAAACACCCATGACATTTTTCCTTAAAAAAACACATGTGGCATTTTCCTGCAAGTACCTCCGAAGATGCCCGTAAAAAAATTTGGCCGAAGTCTGACTGAAGTCGTAACTTCCTCTCGCAGAGTATAAAATCTTTCAAAAATATTTATAACTTTGACACGCTTATTAGCTTGTTGACCGTCACATCCGCAGTAACCGGCTGCGGCATAGACTATTAACAGGAAATCTCAGTCACTGAATATGCATCCAAAGTGTTCTTTTTGCTGAAGGAAAGAAAACGACAATATTAATATTGAATCTCAAATGCATTTTTGCACAAAACTATCGACTATATCTAGTACAGGGATGTTTGCTTTTACAAAATTGAAAGCTAACTTGTACAATTAATTATTTTTATTCATATAAGTATCAAGGAAGACATAATCATCTTTAATTCATGAGATTTTGGTAGTATAGTTGATAACAAAACATGTTATCAATATTTATTTCACAAATAAATATGGACAATGACACCAGATGAAAGAAATACAGATCTCTTCCAAAAGAAGACTATGAAGAACCCAAAAAAGTTGAACATGCTCTCACAAAGTGTCATAGTAATGCAGTTCTCTCATGCGATAAGTATTTGTTTTCTCGTAGTTACTAGTCGCAGTTAGTCGTGGTGGATTGTAACATTGTAAAGAACTCGGCTTTTGAACACTGAATGTCGACGCAAGACGAGGGTTATGCTGGAGAAGTCATTATTTGAATCTTTTTCTATCGTAGTGCTTGCCTTTTCATGTCGAGATTGCATGCATATTCCTCCTCTTCTGAGATCAGAAGAGGAGGAATATGCATACACTTTAATTTATGTCCTTAACCTTTTCTTTGGGAGGGTTAGGTCATCAATTAAAGTGATTAAATTCAAAGTATTTGTGTGGACATCACAGAACTATATACCAAGACAAAGATCACTTCCCATATTTGGTTTATGAGTTCTAAATGGATCTGTGGCCATGTGTCCAGTCTGCGGTAATGTTTGGCTTTGGTAATCTATATTTAATAAATAAACCATATGTGTCAAGTTTGACTTTGATTATCTATATTCAGCAGCATAGCATACCATAAAAGCATCTCGACGATTTCTCCCAAGCCTATATTGAGAAGGTGGTCCGTCATCTCCCCCTCCTATTTTTCCTAAAACCCTGTCAGTTTTTCTTTTCTCAAAAGCGAGTTGTCCGGTGGACATCTAGATGGAAGGCGCTTTGATAATTCAATTTTAGTATAATAAATAACTCTATTTTTTTGTCTATCTTGTTTACAATGATCGAGTCAAGCATTTGTCTGTTTAAGAGTTTCTCTGTACTTTCTTTTCATGACTGAAACAGGAATCAACTACATTTTATCACAGTATTGCATTGCAGAATTGTAATATTGGATGCACAATCATCGCCAACTGTAATACGATCACCGGAGTCATCTTTCCCTGCTTTGATTTCAGTTTACCATAGGTTGTTATGTGTAAGTTCGGCTCTTATAATCTCTTTGAAGTCCCTAATGCTTCGATGGTCAGGCCGTCAGTCCTAGGGCTCACTGACCCTGGATTAGCACTTTGTTAACAAAAGTACATATATATGGGATATAGCGGTCGTTTATATACTTTGTGAACAAAATCACTTTTTTGATAAAGACCATCTCACGGCGTTACTGGAGAATTGTCAGATCTCTACTGTTATCGAGACCTAGCCGGTCTGTATTACAAGCGGTTGATCCAAACTTTCCTTCTTTCCAAGCGACCCAAGAGGTAAATATTTTCTAAACCTCATGCATATCGATCTTTAGATCCGCACTACAGACTACGTTAAGAATTTGGGCAGTGCAGCTTGAGACTACATATGTTTCCTTGAGTTCCTTGAGTATCAAGAAGCATCTTTGAAGATAATATCGATTTTTCTTTTTTAGTTCTTGTTTCAGTCTAGCTTGAATCTAGTTCTTAACATGTTTTGTTTTCTCCAAACAGATAGTTGCAGACCCAGATCTGATCTTCAAATTATTCGACCGGGAAAGCAAGTTGATCATTGCGATGTTTGCAATGGGGTTGAGTCGAAAACAAGATGTTTACAGCAATCTGAAAATGTTCATGGCTCAAGAAAACAATCAAGCTAATAAATTAATATCTAGCATCGATGAGAAACGATTAAGGAGACAACCATTTGTTGGTCATTCTGCAGATTCTAACAAGATGTTATTTGATCGATTAGTTCTGTGAGCTTTAGATCATAAGATAGTTATTGTCAACCCACTGTTACTTGTGAATGGTGTCATCCGACTGTGCAAACAGCATGTAAGTTTCATCATAAATTGAGTTTAAAAATTTACTAAAGAGAACATTAAACTAGAATAAAGATTCTAAGAAAAGATATGTTGAACACTGGTATAAAGGACACTATGCTAGAATTAATTCTACATGTTTTCACTTCAAGTTTCATGTTGATACTTCCCAGAGTACATTAAATTTATAACTCACTAAGTATACACCATTATTATTATTGGTGAATAATAGACTTCCATAGATATAGTATAAAGATACAACAAGATATATAATAATAATCATAATGGTGTATACTTAGTGAGTTACAAATTTAATGTACTTTCTGGCGATAGCCATATTCATCAATACTAGCATCGCTTCTTAAAGTTAAAAATCTCTGTTTATAAACTTCTAGCAGAATGAATCCATCTATTTGAGATCCATTGGTACTTAATCTTAATATTCCAGCGCATATATAAATTAACCCACTTGGTTAATTCATATATGGGTTCAGTACGAAAGGTGGCATAGGAGGTCCGACTTAATTCTAATTCTCAGGTCCCGAGTTCAAAAAGGATTTTGCGAAAAGTATATATACATATAATATATATATATATTCTGGTAAATTCTACCTGATTTCGAATTGGCAGCATTGTCTTGTTGCTAGAAGGGAGTATATATTTCACATATTTCGTAAATTTGACCACAAAATGATTTTGAGGAAAAGAAATTATGTTAAATTAGCAGCCGGTGATCATGCCGTTGTGTTTGATGACAGTTATATTTTTTGTTACTGGTGAGACACTACTTTCGTCTAAAGAATGTAGAGAACCATTTACACTTGAAATATTGTCTCACAGCCAATCACAATTCAGAGAAAATGAGCTTTCCTGCAACTAGTTATAATAATTAAATAATTAATAATCGACTTTGTGGTGTGCACATGAAATTCATTATACCCCGATCGTGGTTTTAGTATATCATCATAAAATAGAAATAGAAATAAAAATAAAAATATAAGTATAATAAAAATCATAAACATAATAGGTATGACAATACTCTCAAGTATCCAACTCTGAGACATTTTAGAGAAAGCAAAGCGAAAGAGGAAAGGAAAAAGAAACGGATGGAGTTACTATAATAGCTTTTCTGAATAAACGATAAGAAGGGAAAATAATAAAAAGGGAAAATTCTCTATAATAGAAGACATATATTATAGGTCGAGGTACAACTGTGAGCTTCAAAAGCTGCACTAAGTGGCGAAATGGAGCATTCAATTTGAGATGTGAAAAAGAAAGTTTAAACCACTTTCATTCCAGCAAATTCTAAACGATAGAAGTACATGATGCGAATCTCGCTCTTTCTTACCGTAGTGATATAATTCCGTGCACTAATTAATTATTCAATTGTACGAGAGAAAGAATAAAACTCTTAAAATGTGTGCGGTTTAGTCTATAAAAACAAACTCGGTGATGTGCAATTCACATGGAAAACCCAAAATACACCTCTTTCACCAAAATCAAACATTGTTTACTGCTTCAAGTGAGGATGGTGTGATTCTGTAATGTCTACGCAGTTACTTAAATTAAATTAAATTAACCCATATAATTACTAAATGTCGATAA
Organism: Asterella californica; assembly: GCA_036924285.1. Classification (NCBI taxonomy): domain Eukaryota; kingdom Viridiplantae; phylum Streptophyta; class Marchantiopsida; order Marchantiales; family Aytoniaceae; genus Asterella; species Asterella californica. Next base: position 16,746,177 of record JAYKYS010000001.1, on the reverse strand, counting down.
ATATCCTCTGCACGGTGAGTATTTGAATCGAAATTAATTAACTGTTCAATTGTTATATGGTTTGTTAATTAATTAGTTATAAACGATTAATGAATAAATTGATTAATTGTAATGATCACTACGGTACATGGATGCACACTGTCAGACAGAGTCATGATCAACTCAAGGCACAAACAGCAACCGGTCGTAGAAACCCCTCCACTGAATTAGTGTATTAGAGTACTTGAATCTGCAGTGCTTTCTCTAGGCGAATAATAGACGGTAAAGCCGATGTGAGGGACCTCTAGATCTGATCCTCAGTTACATATTTTGGCCCATGCTTGGACGACGATCTTAGGGAACGTTAGAGTTGGGTGAAAATAGCATAACTCTTACCACAGATGACGACCTGGGTATATATATATATGTTATGCGCGTGTTCTCCAGTATTGATAAACTTTGAGCTGTTTTGCACCGTGGCAAGAGTGGATATATGAATACGCATCCCCTACGGTAGATTTGAGTGTTGAACAAGAAACTGCATCGCAGATGGACTGTAAATTCCGTGGTTTTGGGCAACTGTCCATCCCCGCAGTTTCCGACTGAAACTGCGGAAAGACTGGAGAAACTGGGCGCTACTGGATCCAACTTCAAGTTTCCCAGTTACGAATGGCGGAATTGGAATTCGAAGAGAAAAACTGCGGAATGAATGGATGGAGAATTTTGCATTACAATGACTTCGAACAGTTACTGGACTTTGCCTCTCAGAGATGGATCCGATATCTATGAACTTCGATACCCCACCCCCAGTTTCCAAGGAAGAAGTTGAATGTTTCCATCTGGTTGCCAGCTACCATTTCAGCTTCAAGCACTGAGAGTATAAGCGTTGAATTTAGGGTTGCCGTATGCTGAGGGTGAACCGACCAGATTGTATGCTGAAAATTCGTGGCCCGCGATTTTCTAGACGTGGTTAAGTCAAAGTGTCTGTGTACAGTTTTGTCGGCGTTCCAAAGGTTTAGGCAGGTACGTTTGAAACGTTTTCGGAGGATGAGTGTCAATTGGAAGTATAAAAAAGAGGTGGAAAGGTCTCTCGGTTGGAAACTACAAGCAAAGAATCTGAACTATGAGTACAAGATTGGATTAGAAGAGATGGATGGAAAACACGACCCAGGCAGAAGTAACTGAAGGCAATCGGGAAAACACCAGAAAAACTGTTTCAGACATAACAGAAACTCACTGTGAATAGACTTTATGGAATGCAGATGCAAGGCATTGGCTACTTCTCGAGGAAAACCGTGGGGTCCTGGAGAGTCAGTATGTCTTACCAAAGGGTCATTACTAAGCTTTCCGAATCATTACTCAGAGAAAGAAGCTGACTACAGTGTGCGGTATCCTACACTTACTTCCACCAGCTTTTAGAGCAGCAGGTTTCACCTTGACGATGGTATTGTACCATCGTCAAGTTGGGTAGAATGTTCATGTCGACGTCAGCCTTGATCAGGCCTCTTACATGATATTGTACCATATTAGGTCCAGAATGGAAATGGAAATGATTCACGCCTTTTGCGAGACCCGAAGCATCACCGTCACTGAGGAGCGAGGAAAGTAATTAATTAATCCCGACGTTTGCTCAGATCTCTACCCACCGTGTATCTTGTGCGGTGTGTATGTCGGACTGATCCACTAGAGCCTCCATAACTTGTACAATGGATTCACCGCACCTTTTCTCCCCTTACACCGGAGAAACCATCGACGTAAGGGAAAGTGGGGATAGCCCCACTGTGCAGTCCACGGCGCTAGAGGACATCGCGAGAGGTGGACAGACTGGCGCTAGCGTACAACCAGCAAGGTTCAAACTTTAAGCGTACCAACTGTGTGATCGCTGTCTTTCATACCGATTGACTGAGGAACTGCTGTTACAAACATGCACCTTGTCAAGTTCGATAGATTGACCTGACCTCCTTGCCTAGAGAGTAAGAAACGGCAATTTTAGAACTTCTGGGCATGAACCATGGGAAGCCTTGTGTTTCTGCATAGAATCGAAGGTCAGTGAATTTCTCACATACGTGTCCCCGGAAACTTTGTTCACTAGAACTAATGTGTGTCTCTATAATGACACAATATATACATATATATAACACACCGGACAGAACGAGAGAAGTGACAGAGCTCAATTTGGGAAAGCGCACAAGAATCACGTGTGAACAAGGAATTCCAAGGCCGAGAAAACTGCAACACTTTCGTAACTCCGGGGTCACACAGGAATCCGATTCGTCTCTTCCTTCTGGATTTGACGTCGAGTCAAATAGTTACACATCTCAAGGTGGACACATCAAAGTGAGAACCCGTTGTGAATAATAAGCAAATAAGGCTCCGTAGACTGTCTGAGTTGTCCAACAGTAGCATGGCAGTTCGAAATCTACTCCCTATACTAATCTAGTTCTATTTACAATACCTTGATCTACAAGAGCTCCTCAGGTTTCAGTAATCTAACCTTCAGTACGTCCTGGCAACCTCTTGTATCGCAGTAGAATCAACCGTGTATAAGACATACCAACGCCAACCAACTGCCATGCGACTGCCATCGTTTCTTTCTCCTTTGATGTGAGTCACAGAGCCCCAGCAGGCTAGAGCAAACTGAGAACTCGGAGAAAAATGAAGGCCACGTAAGTTGTCAATAAGAATGTATATGTACCAGGCGGTTTTCAATCTTACTCCTATGCTAATCTACTTTCTGTGATAATTCGCTAATCTAACTTCTTCACTATAAAAGCTCGTCAGGAAAGGATGATCCAACCTTCGGTACATCCTGGCAGCCTCTTACTTTAAGGCTGGCATGCTTTCCCAGGTGCTTCCATAAGCTTTTGTTACCATAAAATCTCGTACAAAGTGCCGCGCTGTTGGAAGGTCTCCGCCTACGAACTGTTGTAAAATTTCGTCGCAGGTTTCACCGAATCCTCTACCTCCGAGATTAAAATTAGAGCAGCTACGCCCAAGAACTCCATCTAAGGACTGTTGAATCTCGTGGCAGGTTTCACCTAGTGTTCGGCGTCCACCATTAAAATTAGAGCACATATATTTTTCTTGCTCTACAAAGTCCTCGGCGAGGGGAAGAAAGCGGTCGACTTCTTCTAGAACGGCAGTAACAGATACGTTGTCCGCGTACAAAGGTGTATCCTCCAGAAGGCGTCGAAGAATTCTCTTTACGGACTCCGCTCTTGCTCGCACTGCACTGTGAGCGGGGAGGCGATGAACAAATCGGTACATTTGTCTGCATACATCTTCCAACCGTGTGAGCCTCTCATCCAGTTCTGATTCTTGTCGTTCCTTGAGTTCGAAGAGCATCCCGCCTTCTCTGAAAATCAGTTGCACGCTGAGTTCCGTGGTTAGAGAAACCAAGGTGTTAAGCAATGTGCACATCTCGCACATGTCCGTGTCCGCCATATTCGTACTGAGGGTGATGATGAAGGAAAGCGACCACAGCAATAGCAAGCAGTGAGAGTAACTCCAGTCCATGGAGTTATAACACTCTCACCACCTGCATGTCGAGCGGCATCCATGTTCAAGAGCGGGTTCCTCAACATAGATGTTGCCGAGGAAGGAAAACTATGATGTTCTCTGGGGAGACAGGTGTTCCCATCGGCAGGAGGCGCGTGTCGCTCGATCGAGGTGGCCATCACAAATCACAGCGGAGCGGAGCACCGGGAGAAGATGTAGCAGGAGAAGCTCCAGCCAACGTCCATGGATTGATGCTATGGCGTCTGGACCGTGGGATGTCGGGTCGAGTCTAGCTTCCGCTTCCCGGGGCCTACTGACTAACAACTTTTGTTCTCTTGTGCGCTTTTCCTCCCTCTTCCCGTGGACAAGGATGGAATCAGCGCACGCCGGTAATCACCCAACCCGTCCAGCGGGGACCCGGTCCTTCTTTCCTTCCTCCCACATTCTCTGGACAGATCTCTCCGCATCAGCACTAACCACATGTCCTATCCCATACTCTCTCCAGCTTTACCGTCCTTCCCAGTTACGTACGCACCTTCCCCTCTCAGCCAATGGAACCGTGAGAACCAGCGGAGACTATCAGACCAACTCATTTCAGACTGATCACGTCCTCCGGCTTCACGTCACTCTGTTTCGGGCGATAACATAGTAAAAGTGTTTCGGCTGCGGGTGCGTTTACATTACGCTTCTCACTTTTCGCTAGGCTTCGGCCCCAGTTCAGTTCGGTTCAAACCGGTTTGAGAAAGTTTGAACTGAACCGTTATAGATCGAACTGGTTAAAGAAAATTTAACCTGAACCGAACTATTTAAACTAGAAACCATATAAATTGAATCATTTAAGTTAAACCACGAAATCAATAAGTCAAATCATTTAAAGAAATTTGAACTTGAATCATTTATATATAATATTCTAAAATATATATTATTTGAATAACAGTTTGAGCTGTAAGTCACAGTTCGAACCATCTGAACCTGAACTGAACCGTCTTTTATAGAATTTTAAATCAAACTGTTTAAACTTAAACCATTATAAATTGAACCATATAAAGTATGTTAAACTTAAACTAAACCATAGTTCACCAAACCTAAACCGTTTTAAACCACGGTTTTCGTGATTCGATCCGACTCGAACCGAACTGGAGCCCAGGCCTACTTTTCGCTCCGCTTCTCTACACGCTACGCAGGTTCCACGGCATTTGACCTACGAAGTTTAACCCCGCCCAAACTCAAAGTCCCGTCCCGTAAGACGGAAATCAAGTTTATGTCGACAGCTACAAGCGTACAAATCTTCGTCATGACTACTGGTCCCACAGCCGTAGGATATATCATATATAGGTCATGTCAAACCTCATCCTTCAAACTCAAAACGGGAATGGATTTGAAGCCCGCTAACTCAAAAAGCGAAGAGTTCTCGGTTGAAAAACGTAAAAGTTACATCGGAGAAAAATACCCACGAGCATCGAACACCGCGAGTCGTGGGAGGCGAGCCGGGTATTGCCAGAGGTACCCTGTTCTTTATTCCAAGCACTCCGGTAAAATTGTTTACGGTGATGCACCGGGAACCTCTGGGGGCGACCTTTGACACGTCCTAATAAAACACTCAGATAAGAGAGTGAAGTGGCTCATTCGGTTGTGATTTGCTTCGTTTAGGAAAGGTTAAGACTACCGTTCCGGGTTAGCGTAGCCCATACAGTCAACCCTCTATAGTCATGCACTCGGTGACTTTATATTTGGTGACGATAACGTTTCAGTGATTATAACTTTATAGTCATAGTATTGAAAATGATGTAAAATGTGACTATATAAAAAAATATGAGTTTTTTATAAATTATGATCATATAAAATTTTAAGGTAAAAAATATGTAGAATATCAGCCTTGTCTAATGTTCATGAACAATGAAGAATTTTAGGCCTAGAATTGCTCTTTGCTCAAAGAGGGAAACAATGTCTCAGTAAAGAAAATAAAGAAAATAAAGAAAATCATCGTGAGAGCATTTATTTTTTTATAGTCACATATCTTGTATTTCTCGTTTTGAAACTCTATTTATATACTTACTGTATGATCATAAACCTTAAACCTTATAACAAAATAAATTATAAAAGAAATAGTTATTTTTCAAAATAAATGTGAATTAACATATTTATGACTATACCAAGTGGGATTATAACGAAGTTTTACGGTATATCAATGCTCAGGGAGTTCCGGTTTTTAGAGTAGTGACTTCCGGTACTCCTTGGAAATTTCCGGTGTTGGAAATTTCTCGGAAGAAAAATCTATTTTCTTATGTAAATTTGGTAAAAAAATTGACAACTGCAAATATGTTTTGCCTTGCGCCGAAAACTTCCCACTTTTCACGAAAGAACTCCCCGGGCACTGCTGTATATACTTCGTTACACGGTTTGTGGGGCACGTTTACCGGGGCATGCCGGTGGAGAAAAAAGAGCGGCGCCAAAACAAACGCGAAGTTTCTGGTAGAGTAGTGCCCTTATTACCTGGCTGTCTTGTCGTCTTACCTAGCGAAGACAGTTCTGTGCCTCCATCAACTGTTTCTTGAACATCATACAGAAGTGACAAGAGCTACGACAGATCGGAGGACACCGTCCAACCCAGCGGCGCCGTCTGTACTTGTCCGTAGCAGATTCGGTGCAAAGCAGTCTTTGCAACGGGACCACCAAAGAAGTCTGTGCATCAATAATGGTTTTGACAGAAGGACATCCGTTCCTTTTGTTGAAGTTGGTTGATTCTTTCAACCTGTTTGACCCTTCCTCCATCAGCCTCCATGGTTAACTGTGTTCGCTTCAGTTACTGCAGTACAGCCACGGGAATGGGCTGCTATGCCGTGCGAAGTTGAGCGTCGTGCCAGGATTTTGGACATCTCTAACTGGATTCGAATCACTGGATCTGACTGGATCAGATGGGACTCGGGAGACCTTCCGTTCAGACATGGCCTCACTTCATCTTTGCGTCGGCACTGTGGATGTATGTACCGAGCTTAGGTGGAAAAGCTGGATCCTACAGGGATCCTATTTGGCAACCGTCCCCAGGAAAGTATCCTCATAGAAATGGTCCTCCAGCGGCCAGCCTTCAGGGAAACAAGGCTCGGGGGGTAAAAACTGTCGATCATTCTTTGTTTAACTTTCGAAACTGAATGTAATTTTTCTGAACTTTTCGAGGGGAAGATGCGGTTCGTTTTTCGATCTGTTCTCGTCTATCGGAAAGTTACTGAATGCCGCCAAAAATCTTCCCGAGCACTGCCAGGGAACTAGGCCGCCGTTGTCTACCCTTTAGTAAGTAACGCATCTTGTTTAGTAGAAATAGTCAATTTGGAAAACGTACATTACAGGGCAGCAATTTTGTTGGGAATGGAGGACGTTGGTATGGCATACGTGTAAACTGAGGTTAAACCACCGCTCCTGATATTTAGCGTTTCGGTTACCCGACTCTTCATTTTTTGACGTGCACGGATGTGAAAAACGGATCTGAAAAATATTGTATTTCAAAAAAAATTTATTTTGATTTTCATCTAAATATTACCAAAACTCAGTTTATTAAATTTTAAACTTTTTTATGTTCCAGATTTCAGAGAGGGATTTTATATTTTAAAAAAATCTAAAATAGATATTCCCTCTAGGACCCTTTTATACCAGGATGGGGGTTTAATTTTACAACGGAACCACATCCTGGAAGGGCTGTCTCCAATACTTGTCGTTCTTTTTCCACCTTGGCGTTATATTTCCTTACACCCGAAGGACGTTGCTGGAAATCCACTAAGGTCGACGTTATCCCACGTAGGCTCGGTCCCAAGGTAAACCGAACGTGTACACTGATCATTTGAAATAGACTCTCGTCCTTCCGTTGAATTAGTGCACGTACACTAATTCTGCATGGAAGCTGTTCAGCGGGGTTCACATTAATTACTGTATACTACACTTTTGAACTAAATAGCATCCAACAATTCGTGGTTAATCAAACCAAAATGCAAGCATTTATATTTCCTCCAATGTACATTAGCAAAGACTTGATCATGCATAATGGCAGCTGGAAGAACCTGCTTTCTTTTTGGAGTGGTTAATGAAGAATCATTCTCTAAATGATTTTTATTGGAAAATATATATGAAAACATCAAAATGTTTTGCGGAAAGAGTGTTACTCTGAATTAAGTGTCACATATACTATTATTGCGGGGTCGAAACTTCAAACCTTCACTAAAATAGTGTAGCATAGACTATTCAAATAATAGTTGTAGTTATGTTGGAACGATCCAATGGAGAGAATTATCAAGCATGCTTCCCTCCATAGCATGCATCCCAAGTGTATATTAAAAATATTTAACTTCTTTGCATATTCACCTCTTCACTGTGTTTTCAGATGGAAAAGATATCACTGCATGCTTCATTTATAACTAGACTTTTTCTTCTGGAAGAATTTTATCATAAAATTGGTATATCCAAATAAAAATATTTCTATTTTTCCGGAAACAGTTCTTTTCTACCAAAAAGAAATCGATCTAATGTTACGTTTATAAGTTGTAGCTTGCAACAGCCATGTGTAATTGATGTGTCCACAATCCAGCGGAGATGAGGAAGAGAACAATTGTCGGCAGCGAGGTTTTAAAATGAGAAAAATGAATTGGCGGATGGTGGATGGATTTCGAGAATACTTTTGTACTTTTTCATTGATTTTTTCCTTGACGGCAGTTTCGAGTGCTTCATTTTTCTATTTTACTAAAAATATAAATTTATTATATACATAAGTTGAAATTTTAATTTTAATTTCTTTATAAATATTAAGTATTTATGGACTGAGAGTTACAGGTTGAACCAGATATAACCCATAAGCATAAAGCACTAGCACGTACTTCTGAAACAAGAAGATCGGGATTTTGTTATCATTTAAAATTAATTTATGATAATTATCAACTTATTACCTTCCTTTTTACGGAAATGTCAGATAATAAATATAATGGAACATGACACCCTCTCCATCTGAAGATGATGAGGGTGACTATTGGATGCTTCAAAAACAGAGCAGGAATGTCAAGTAGTGGCTTATAAACAAATTAAACTTATTACTTGATTTTAAGCCAGATCAACAACAATAAGACTATATTTGATGAATGTATAAACTTGAAAAAGACATGTTTTGAGTTCGATTTTTGAAAAAATATTTTATTTTGGTGTGAGGTTGCAGATCACTCTCTTAAAGTACTTGCATTTTGTTTAGTTCTTAGCGTCTTTGTAAATCTTCACTTAGAGTTTAGGATTAAATTTCTCTTGGTCATGACGGATTACAAGTAGCAGATCGCTCACTTGTACTTTCACTGTCTTAGACCCCTCCACTGATATTTACGGTTTGGGTTATCTAGACCTTTCACATTTTGGTGACCCCCCAAGAAATGTCATTTGTATCGATCAATATTATTTTCGTCTAATTTTCAAATCTGATGTGGAAGATAACATTAGAAAAAGACTAAAAAGCGCAGTCGATAAATACCAAAGATTGATAAATATCAAAAACTAATAATCTAAAATTTGAGTTTCTGTCCTCTGAAGAAAGCTCCTTCTCCGAAGAGAAATTTTGAATAGAAGAATTCCTCTAAAAGACCTTTTATACTAGGAGGGGGCATTTGATTTCTTTGTAAGTTTCTCCTGGTCATGAAGAGTCACAGGTAGTGATAACGAGGAATGGTGATTACCTAGGACGTGGTCCCACTGTCCAGGTTAACTCACGTAAATGAGGAGACCGAACCGAGAGAAAAAACGAGTGGATCCAAGTAGTATTTTAACAACCGTAGTTAGTTCAAAGATTTCGTCTCACTGCACCAAGCGAAATATTCTTTTGCTGTTAGAACAGATTTACTTAACGTTTGTTTGAACCAAATCTCTGCGCTGAGTATAGAGACTCTTGCATACTGTCGAGACCGTTGCAGGCTTGAAAGCATCACGTGTCACAAGTCGAACGTCTATCTCTCCAGTAATAAAAAACCTCTAGATGTAATAAGTTAAAGATGAAAGTTAAGTTTATGAATAAGTTTTATATATTAAATAAGTTAAATATATAAAACCGGTAGTGGGAGGAAACCACTGACTGCCGAAGCAGAGGCTACACCCGATGTAACCTAGTTAACTGGTGGTGGACGGACGAGACCCTTAGTCTAGAGTACTGTAGGTAACTAGAGCAGTCCCGGAGTCGAATTATGACTCGAATGTTGCCATTGTCATATTCAACCGATAACTGCCCTGACACAAACCAGGTGTTTAGTTCCCAATGGTAAACGGACGTGATTACTACGATGGTGTTTTGGAGTTAGTTGTTCCCACCTGTAGAGGGCGGAATGGACTACAACTAAAATCCGGCGGTGTTTGTTGGCTCTTTACCGCCGTAGATAGAGGAGCTCAAGTGGCTACTGGGACATGCTACCGGTAGCCTTTTTGTTTCCTCGCGTTCTGACTGGCTATGAACCGAAAAAGTAAATACTTCCTCTCACTCCGCAGCCTCTCCTCCTCATCTGTTGTCAGAGGGGACAAAGAGCCGCTAGGGCTCTTGACCCTTGCTACTCTCCTCCTTACAGACCCGTCCAGAATGCACTTTCATCGAGTAATCTAAAGAGCTCTATCTAATCTAATCATAGACGTGATGATCATAGTGCTTACGCAATCGTAGGTCAAAGTGCTTCCAAATTTACATGTCCTTACATACAGTAAGAGATATATTCGGATAAGAGATATCGTCAGTCGAAAGGAAAGGACATGCATAACACGGACAAGACGGGAAACCTCCAACGTGGGGAACCGCCAGGATATGGCTAGCTAATTACCTTTACCTCACGCTAGTCAAACAGTGAGAATTAAATCACCTTCGATGTAATGGTAATTTCATTCCTCATCACTAATTCTCATGAGAAGGGGTAACACGCGACGCAATGAATAGCCAACGGATAAGAAGACCCTATCAAGCCGAACAAGCGAAAGAGGGAACCGAAGGGCCAAGTACGACGCGAAGGAAGAAGAACATTGGAGGACAATCATGTGAACGGATGATGGGTTAATATGAATGCAAAATTATATATATGTGATGAGTTTTAACCTCCCTCTTGGTAAAAAATGTTTTCGCTGAGAATATTTTTGTATTTTTAGTGGATTTAAATTTCTAATTCTTTCCAAGAGACTTTTCTCTAAAAAAAAATTCTAATTCTTTTCGCACATGTGTCGAAGAAATGAGAAGATTATACATGTTACATCCAGATGTGTTAGTTCTTCTTCGTGCAATAATTACACGATTTTCACATTTCTTGTCAATGGATTTTAACATGTTTAGTCTATCATCTGCAACACAATCGACGTAATAGTTATATTTTTTCCACACACCGAAAAATTACGTCTTCTTTCTACTTATTGCTGAAGTAGAACGTTAGGTTTTTTAATTAGATTTCATACTTCGATATATATTTTAAGTACATAAACATAGGGATCTACATAATGATGAGAGGGGAAAACAATATTACGTTATGAATTTATGTATATGTGAATCTGTTTTTATGGAAATATACCTAAATTACATTCTGACCATATTTCTTTAAATCGTTTTTGCTTGCCATTTACTAAATGTGAATATTTTTACCTTTTTATGTTTATCACCATTTCTGGGGTTTCTAATAAGCGATGAAAGCGAGAATAAGCTGCACTGATTGTTAAGTTTAATATGCTATTCAAGTGTGAAACACGTGAACAATTGAACGAAAAGTTTATGTGTTAATAATGTTCATTGAAATGATAAAGATAAAGATAAAGTTGTTACCATGTCTGTTTATCCCTTCAAGGGGCATCGGACTGTCCTTTGTGGGTAACCACAACGTACTCGGATCAGATTGCAACATACAACGATTTCTTGCACCTCCAACTGGGAGCAGGAAGGTTCGAACCCCATATCTTTCGCTTAGAGGTCTGAGACTCAACCAACTCAGCTACCGGTCTTCGGTAAAGAAGATAAGACGCATGATATCATTATCTTTTCATCATTCATAATATATCATTGAAGAATAATGATTGATCACAATGAGCCAATCTGGAAGACATGGAACTTGAGGTTAATATTAAAGGGGTGTTAAAAATAAAAAGAAATGTTCCTCAACGGCTGAAAGCAAAAAAATCATAATTTCTCCTCGGATAATTTTGTGTACAATTGTGACTCGTTTTTTATTGCTCTTGGGAATGGACATTACTATTTCTTGATTAAAATTATTGTAGTTATGACTCCAAGAATAATTACTCCAAGCAATAGAGAAATCTACTGCAACAAGAAACAAAAAGAAAAGAACAAAAATCCAGTAAGAAACACCCACGGCATATTCTTATGGACACTTCCAACCAAACACTCTCTCGAAGGTCCAGAATCTTATGTATAGATTCTAACATTGATACCCCTAATAGAAGAATTTGAGCTTTTGGGGCCCTGAATGAAAAAGAAAAGAAGCGAGTGACGGTGATTGATTGATCCACACTTTTAGCTATACAATTTCTCTTTTTCTTTTTTGAGGTATATAATGCACCGATCAATAAGTGCATAATGTTGACCTAAAATATAGAAAAACGACTTGCACAATTTCCTTCTCTCTCGCTCTCGCCACAGGAAGAGTCGTTCGATTCCTGAATATTCGTTCTTATTCTTTTCGGGATTAATCTCGTTACTACTGTACCAATATTCGTCACTTTTTCAGAAGTATTACCGGTCGCCGTTCCTTCTGGTCCTACCTGCTCGTTGTCTGTCACCCATGCCCTCGGTCAGGGTCATGGGCACTATCTTCAGTCGCACACGATTCCTCGTGCGGCATTTCGGGCCCTCCTCCTCCTCCTTCATGCTCTGCGCTCGTCTGTCGTCCAGTGCCCGTGATGTTCTTTGACGCATGTAAACACTTTTAGTTCTCACTGAGAAAACGCGACGCAATGTCATAGTCACAGTTCACACTGTGACTGTAGAGGTCCTTCGCGCCGAGCACGAGGATAAAAGACAGATAAAAGAACGGCGCCATTTGCTCGTCGCTCCTATACGACAGGAGCGGTCGCACATGGAACCGGAGCTTCATATAACACCCGGAGCTCCGGCAACTTAGGGTCTTCCATCATCCATCCATGTAGGCGAGACTCGAGACTAGAGGATCGAGACGTTAATTTCTTGGATGCATAACACGTGGACCAATAAATGCACATAAGGTACGACAAAACCTGGAGCACGGGTGAGGGATCACATGATCATATGATCATCATCAGTATGGGTCCTTGGTCCCGCACCAAACACATGGCCCCTGGGTCTTGTGTTACGGCGGCCATCACTTTATGTCCCGGACCCCCGACCTCCCGGCCTGTACCTGTTGCGGGATCGCTTTGACGGATGATAGCAGGTCACCGAGGAAAGAGCAAATCCGCGACTCTGAAAGATATATAATTAGCTGATACTGTTGTATTCCTTTTTTCCTTTCATGATGCATTTTCTAAGATTTCCGATAATCAGCATCCTATGTAAAATAAAATATTTTCCCCGGCGGATGCTGATTATTTATTCTATATAAAATTAATTTTTCCATCTTTAGATTTATTTATGATTTTCTGAACTTTAACTTACAAGGCAATGAGTATTCTACGCGGTACCTGGAAGTCAGGTATGTTATATTATCCCTATATATACAAACCTACCTAGCCCTATAAACCTTATCCTAATATACCGTGATGGCTTTTGTAATTTCCCGTGGTTACCTGCACCTTGTTAGATGTAAGATTCTTGCTAATTATTGTTATTTCAATAATAACAATTTTCAGGCGATTTAAGACAATTGAAGGTTACTTGTGTTAACTGAACTTAATTCATCAAGCATCTACTTTTTTGAGATGTTTTAAGACTGAAATTGTCTGAAACCTGCTCTATTTCTCCGGTTTTCCCGGAAAAAAATTCAAAAACAACTTACAGTTATAATGAATCCCAGATCTAGGCTGGTGCTGCTAAAGACTAGCTTTACTCGATGAGATATGAAAAAAAGAGTCTCATTAAATGATAAATGTTATTATTTGTCCTCTGAGGTCTTGAGACCATAGAACTGTCCATGTGAGTGGAACCAGAGTAAGAATAGGAGCAGAAGTTTCGTTACCAGTTTGTCGCGCATGCACCTTCAACAGTACCTGCAAAAGATTGAACTCATGATCTTTTTCTTAGAAGACTATAAGCTAAACCACTTGAGACATCTATGTTCAATTTAGATACAGATCACTCTCACCAAAGAGTTATCTATCTCTAAACTAGAAAAAATATAACGTAATAAACAAGTGGAGAAAACCTCGCCTGGGGATACAAAAATAGAAAGCGAGGTGAAAAATAACAAACGAATGGGAAGATCTATCAATCCAAACAAGATTAAAAAGACTCAAAAGTGAAATCAGGAAAAAGACCAGAGCCTCATCTCTAAAGGGTTGTTCGTATGAGGTTAACCGAACAATGATGGTGTACATATGTTCACAAAAAGGACAGATATCCACAAGCAGTAACCACATATTCGTTTATATCAGCACATTCGCAATTTAATAGCATACGTAGCGCGAACAACAGGTTCAGTTTTATTCAGGACGTATTTATTTGTCAATCCGTGGCAGTTCCAGGTTTCCGGAGCTCCGGCGGCTAGCCGCTAGAGGAGTACCGTAACTGTACTCCTCTAGCCATGGCCCATGGCCCGTGAGAAAGCACAAAGTGAGTCTCTTTTCTACGAGAGGAATATATGGCACTTGAAAAAGTGCGAACTAGTCTTGAACATTCTCGCTCTAGAGTCTAAGCTCTAAAAGCGTCTGTGCTGCTCAACTTGGAAGTCCGGAGTCCGGAGTCCGAACATCCGACTGACTGACGTTACATGTAATGATGATCTTGTAAGGTCCAGAGCAAACATCCATTCTTCAGATTTCCAGAACAGGTCAAAGTTTCGATACGTCATGCCGGAGAGCCTATCATGAAGCACGAGTCCTGAATGTACACACACAGCACGTACTTCCATAACGGGTAATGGAAATTGCAAAAATTTGTTTGATCACACCCTTAGTAAATTTGTTATGCTTGAGTCACAACTCTTTTAACGATGTATTGTTTGATCGTATCGTTAGATTGATTGGTTACTGACAGTAAAACTGATCACTTTGCCATGTGATTCATCATTTCACTACATTCAACTGTAACTAAAGATTTCTGCCATTCAAATAATTTTAACGATAAAATACATATCAGATGATTCATGTTAAAAAACTAAAGTGTGTAATCTCACATATCACTAATATGGCAAAGTGATTGATTTCACGGCTATAGCCAGTGAGACGAGTGATCAAGCGATATATATATATCGTTAAGGGGGTGTGATGAAACACAACAAACTTATTGAGGTTGTGATGAAAGCAACAAACTTTGCCGGATCCACAACTGGCTGAGATTACTTGAACGGTGTCATGATTGCCAGCAGAAAGATAATTGAGGCGGGGGTGGCAAGAGGTTGAGAAGGGAGAATGTTGGTAAGCTTCGTGCGTCAACTGCTCGAGAGATCTGACATGTGGCTGTGAACGCTTTCTTCGCTACTGAAGGGGGACCTTTGCATCGGTCACCGAAAGTTACTTCGGACTAAAAGGTATGTATGTTTGAGAATGCATCTTTTGGAGCTGATTAGAAATTTATGACGTCGATAGGTTACGATCATCGTCTTGTAGAACCAAAGGCAGATCACGATTGAATTGATCTTCAGCCTGGAAACTATTGTCCTTCTCCATGATAATCGTCACTCGTTCACACTCTCTAATGTTTCATGTATGATAAGACTCTCATGTAAAAGTCTGAATCGATTCTTCATTTCAAGCCACTCTACTCACTTCTCTTTTGGCATCGGAGTCTGATCGACCCCATTCCCAATCATTCGAGGGTTCAGAGTGCAGAAGAGAAATACCTCTTGGAGTTGGCCTTAGACTCAACTCCACATAATACCCCTTTAACCCATATCCATCAAGCTTTCGCGGAATTTTGATTTATGCTTCTCGCTCGTTGTTAGCAGAATGCACATATTTCTAAACTCACTCTGTCTGAACCATTCCAGGTAGCACTGAATGCAACTCAACCATCTGGAACTAGAACTATTTAGAATCGAATCACTCTGAAATCTAACCATCGTCACTGTAAACACTACAATTGTTAACTTTATCTTCTTCCATGCAAAAGACAAAACAAACCCGAGAAGATTGGATTGACTAAACCTGCTCTTAGGTTCGACTTGGTTCGACTTTGAGTCAAATCGAATCATTCGAGGTAAAACCAAACCAAACTGAAACAGAAAGCTTTAGATTTAGAATTGTATAGAATCAAATAACGTTTGGTGGTGTACAGTCTCCTCTTATATATATATATATATAAAAGAGATGGACTACTTTTTAAAAGATTAAGAAATAATTTAGTCTAATCAAACCATTTTAAAATCTATGTGAAAATAGGAACCCCTTTTTGTTGATTTGGAACCGACACTGAACAAAACTCTAGTTCAAATCCTAAATGATAGAGTGACAGCGTGTTTAATGATAAGTACTTTGTGTAATATGCAAGAGGTTGTGGCGCAAACTTACTAGGAAAATATTATTCATTACTTCTTGGCAGTTCGTGTCACTGAAAGATTAGCAAAATCTTGTGTGAAAGTTACTTCTGGTGACATTCATTGCGTATCATCTTCTTCATGATCCGCGTATTCTGTTCTATACAAGTAGGAATGCTATGTTCAGTTATCACTCCTTCAATCGGTGATACAGTTGCACTTTGCTAACTGCAGTTGGAGTAGTGTACATATTTTTATTTTCTTTTATTTTTTAAAAGTTATTTATAATACTTGGTAGATGAGTACAGGACCTGAAGATAGAATCGAATGATAGATGATAAACATGGCAAGTTTGAATCAGTGTTTCCAAAGCACACAGAAATCCGAAGACATAGACAAGCCTGAAAATATGACTTGTGTTTGAGTTAATGAATTTCACTACTCTGAGATCAAAAAGAAACACATATCAGTCAAGAGAATAAACAGCATATCATTACCCAATGTGTGCAGCCAATTGAGTACTTTTGCTGGACGAGAAATCTGTATTAGAACTCTCATGAACCCGGCCATGCAGAGTAAGACAGCGTACCTAACCTCCAATCACGAGATCCGAATTCCGGAACTCTTCTAGAAAAAAAAGACCAGAGTTGAACCGTGATCAGTGTTTGTGAGAACTGTCACTGGTACCCGTCAACCTACTACTCTGGGTAGAAGTGAACAGTTTTCTTATTACACAGTCAAGTACACCATTAAGGTACAATATTGTAACTTTTTGCAATTGCATTAAAAACTACCTCTTAACTCGAATAAGAAAACTTGAATAAAACACCCTTTTATATGCACACAATGCTATATGTAGTGTTGCATGTGCATCAGTGTGCGCATTTTTACCCTGCCAGGAGAATGTAACCTGCAAATAAGGAGACCTTAAAACCAAATGCACAATGAATCAAAAGTCTCTCAACCGAGTTCCGTTTCGCATCTCATTCTAATAAGCTTTGCTTGATTACATGATTATAGTTAAGTGGATAAGTGAAAAATATGCAGTTATCTATTATTGACCTTCTTTTATCTGCACGCTGATGAGCTACCCATGAGTGTGCACATAAGGACGATGGACTGTAATCGATCAAAGACTAGTCCAAGCAAAATATACAACCGGTCATACCTTTAGTAAAGATATTCCAGAAAGGATTGTTCAACTATTTATCCTTCTCAGACTATTAATAACTTTGCACGTTTAAATGGGGATAATTCCTCACAATTACCATAACTGGTCAAACTGGTAAAAGTAAAACTGGTCACCATGAGTTCACAACTTTCACAGCAGTATGGAAAATGATAGAAACTCATTCTTTTTATGTAACCTTCTGAATATATATATATATATATATATATATATATATATATATATATATATCATGATATGGTGTCTTGTGCATCAACTACTTAAACCGTTACCAGATGAGAATGCTTCAAAATGCACGGGAAGTGAGAAGATTCTGATAGGTGTGAAAGGAAGTTAAGCTTTAGAAAATAGAAAATAGGCTTTGATTGTTCTAACATATACTTCCAGAATCTAAATAGAATCAGGTTTTGAATGGGAAGAGAACAGCTCTTCTCCATGAAGTGATACATATTCTCGTTTTATATGTTGGCAGTGGATAGCACGAACAGTACTAAATATTTCAATAGAGGTGATACAGTTTCTTACATGTATTGTTTATCTTGCTATCTACATTATCTTAAGAAGAAACATACACAAGCGAGAATAAAACTAGAGAATTACTGCCCAGTTGCTCTTTGCATAGTTCTACTTTCTCTTCAACTGCAAAGACTACTGCAAAGTTGCAACACGAGAGTTACATGAATATCATCTATTTCCATGGCACTATGGTTTTGTTTATGGATTTAAGATGAAATCATAATTTCTATAAACTCCAGAATGAATTATCTAAATAAAGGGAAACAGATGTTACCCTGCAACATGTAAGGCATTTCGGTTAAACATAAATGTAAATCTAGTTCATTTAGGTCATGAAATAAAAATCTATCTTCCAATAGTAAGAATTTCAACCTTTCTATTCTTCACCTCATTCTGAAAACTTTTTACTCAGTAGTTACAATGAGCGAAATCCTTTTATAAGTGAAAAAGATTTTAATCTTCTATGGGTGAGTTAACTTGTAGCTATGCTGCTGCTATAGTAATAGCACTGGTCTAAGCTGGTCGAGGCAGCGGAATGATTCCTTCTGTCGTTAATGCGAAAAGGTTGTTTTTATAAAGAGGAAATCTTTTATTGGAATTAGTTAAACCTACGGTCCAGATTGACACTCTGAGGAGATCAAAAGCTCCGGAGAAAGATTGGAAAGATTTCTAGAGAGAGAATATGTATCTCTTTAGGAAAAAGGTTGATGCGACGTGAGGCTATTTAGGTATGTACGGTATGTCCTTTTTTGGATTCTGGAATGAATTGTAAGTCAACTCCAGTCCGTTGACCAGTAGCCATCCTTTTTGAGAGGTAGATGCTTCTAAATATGGGAATACCTTTCCAGCGGCCAGAAGCCACCGGAAAGCGTAAAAGTAATTCCAGTGGACACAGCTGTTTTCTGCTGCTTTCCAGCGTCATGCTTGAGAGTCGAGACAGGGATCTTGTGGAACGGTGTGTCTTGTCCATGTCATCCAAGAAGTTTACTTGAGCATAAACCCGAAACTGTTCAGGTGAGACTGATTGACATCGTTTCCATTTTCACTTTTCTTTTCTATTTTTCTTTTCTTCTTGTAAAATAGTTTCTGTTCAAACTGAGCATGAGTATAAAAGTATGTAAGTGAGTATTTCTTTTTTCTTCCCTTTATATTTTGAGTCTGAAAAAAAAATTCTCTTTGCTGGAAATAGTTCTCTAAATTTTCATGTTAACATTTCTCACTCAATACTAGATAGTTGGTTTTGAGATGAATCATACTTTATGAAGCTGATGAATAATTTTGAATTGATTTTTTATTTTATAGATTCCAAGTTGAGATGAAGACCTTTGTAACCAAAACCATTTTCTCTATAAGGGTTAAATTTCTCAATTCTCTAAAAGTAAAACAGCAAAATAAAGTCGTCTGGATCACCCGGAGGACTTGTAGTCATACTAGGGTAGTAGTCATACTTAGTAGGGTTTAATTGTCTTCGTGATCACAATGAATCAACCCGTCTGGACCGGCTAAACCTAAGTTGATATCCGAGCTGCTGTAGCTATTGATTGACATCGTTAGTTTCTGAGGACTTTCAAGCCAAAGTGAAGCTAGCGCTGTTTAAGGAAGGATGCTGCAGTTTTAAAGTTTTTTCTTCCACAAGCCAGTAGCACCATATTTAATTTCTACTTGTAGAACTTCGCTCTAACCCTTTTCTACCCTCTTCACTACTTCTAGCGTAGACAATACTAGAGATATATCTTACTAATGTAAGCGATTACTATACTAACTTAGGAAGCACCTTATCACCTATAAGTAGGATTACTGTACGACGACCATTATTACTATCGTTCAATGTACAACAACAACAAAACTGTCATTTACTGTACAACAACATTATCGTAAGCGATAGAAGCCTAAAAACACAAGTAAACAAAAAGTTAGATACAACTAGTTTAGGGTGTGAACAGAATACCCAGTTTTCCGGTTTCAGTTCACATGAATGTACTTTTCTCTGCATTTATTCGTGCAGGCGATCCTTCTTCTCCCTTCCAGCAATTTCTAGTTGGACCGTTCATTGTTCATGTTGAACTGTGTAGCATATGCTCCTATTTCTAGCATTATCACTGATGTACCACTGGAGATCCTCTGACACAAACTCAAAAGAGGAACGGACAAAAGTACTTGGCTTCCTACTATCTGCCACTACAAATGTCTCCACAGAATTTACCACTGTCCTCTATGTCTCCACCTCTTAGACCCTATATCTCATTATCCATCTTCAGGTGTCATAATGAGGCGGTAACCAAGGATGCAGTACATGATCATACTTTCTGCGCCTACATCAATCTCAATGTGAAAGAGGTATGACTTGTGTCTTCCTCTAGAGTCTAGAGGTACAGCGTGAGTATCTAATTTCCTTTTCAAGGATAATGGTCATCATTTCTTGGACATCGTGATCACTGACAGATTTGTTAAGTCGAGCTACAGCAAAACCTGGCACGGCTGTGTCGCACAGAGTGCGACATGAAAGAAGCTCGGATCAAGTACCCCTCCGACAACTTCTTTTGAAGTTCTAGGATACATCCATCATGCAGTTTTGCTTTCGCAATCTAGCCACTCTTCCCTTTTCTTGCTACTTTACTTCTCAACTAGATCTCTTCTGCTCTGTAACATTCACAGGTCGTAGTTAAAACTTTCAGATCACTACAGCAGTATGCCTTCAGGTAAGTGTCAACGAAAACATACTGGGTAAGAGTAAAAGCAGATTTCTCCGACCAGTGGTACGGACATAGTTGAACGTTACATTTTGCTTGGTGTGAACTGGATTCGGAAAAGTGAAAGTTAGAATCCTTATTTGGACCAACTTAGTTCACATGGCACTCAAGCTCATGGCTCGGCGTACTGACGTAGTCATTAATTCCTTTCGAACTTTCGGTTTGAGAAGTGTTGTAGAAGATCTTTCAAGAAACAATGTTAGTGGAAAAGGTTGTGCCTAATACTTTTGAGTTACGTTAAGTGTTACCACGGCCTCGCTTTTGGAGTTATGCAAAGTCTTTTCTAACTGGTTCCACGAGTGACAGTACCCACTTTACCACGTAAACCCTGGTGTTTCAGTCAAGTATTCTGGATACTTTTTCTCTTCGGCCAGTAATTCTGGATGTATCAGTTATCTCGTTGTTCTTTTTACTATGCCAGTACCAAGCTCCAATTTAGGGAATGGGTTGCTCTTGTTAGCTCAACGAACGATTGCGCGCTTTTGACGAATAGACGATGGAAACCACACGATACCGTGTAGTTCAACGAAAAGGAGATTACCTGGTGCCATCCGAATGCGGTAAACGGCATTAAGTGCAGAATATCCAGTAAGTATCATCGAGCACTTAAACACTTCGGCTCACGCTAAGCCTCGCCCACGTTTTTCGTATCGGCAAATTTCAAGCGCTTCGTTCGTTCCCTGCAAATGAACATCAGCCACGACGAAGGTGAACTCGCAAGCAGCTCTTGTAAATTTGGGTTCGCAGAAACACTCAAACCCTTGCGGGCAACGACCATGTCTTAGCAGGAACTACGCGGCTACGCGATTGGTAAGAGTTGAAGAAATCCCTGGCCCCTCAGAAACGTGATGCGAAATGCTCCGCCGAGATCCACAGGCGAGGAGAAAATGCGATACAGAACGTGCCAAAGAGAATACGAACCAATACCTACTGCTTGCTTGCGCGCAGAGACGAATCCCAAGCAAAGATTTCGCAAGGCAGAAACGAACAAAGCAACGACGACTATCCCAGTTGAGAGATTACTTCTTGCAACTAGGCTGTCTGAATCAGCTTCTCGACATGCAAGTGCGAAAGTTCAGCGAGATCCAGCACAGGTGTCGCGCAAACGAGGCCCATACCGCTGAGACTCTCCCTCGGCCACATGCGAAAGCTTCAGTCTCGAAAGGCGACATATTTGCCAGCTGATTTCAGCAAGCCATCTCGACTTCCTCACTGGATGCGGTTCGGCTGCCAACCATTTGTACACGGCATCATGGGCACAAGAGGTTGAAAAGTCTAGTTGGAAACAACATCACGACCTAGACGCTGTTCCAAAAAGTTCGGTTCCAGCTTTATTCGTTACCCTAAAAGTACCATGCCATTTCAAAAGCGCAAAGCGGCGCCCCATACAGTGAAAGATTCGGAACAACTGACTGGCGTACGATTATCCATCTATCTATCTGACTATCAACCTATCAACACAATACTCAAGATCTTTGCTTTCTCCAAGGCACTTTATCTCGATGTAGGCAATCTTGTGATAAAGTGCAGAGTAATACTTTCCCTTCCGTTCCAAGCCTCTAGTAGATACATATGAGAAGTTTGAAGTCCTTCTACCGGGAGTCCACAGTATGACACCTGACTGGCGAGTCCGAATAAATCGGACTGTAAGTTTGGACCGACTCTTCATAAAATGAGGATACAAAACCGTCTGTGACGTGCCGCTTGCCCCCCAGAGCCGAAGCCAATTATCACCGGCATGTTATAAACCCTGGGACTCAGGGAGGAGAACGCCTGAGACCGCAAGGCTACCGACATTACGTCACGAAGACTCACGAAGCCACTGAACGTTGCTCCCAAGCTGACTTCACTGCCGCTATGCTGGTCTGACCTGCAAAAGGCCGACTCCAGGCATGCGGCTAACGTCTATTACGCGTTTGCACCATATCAGGTCCATATCAGCGAAGAAGCAAGAATCAACTTCCTGCGTTTCTCGGAAACTGTCCTGCAGTTCGCGGTTCTCGCAAGGATTCCTTATCGGGCTTCAAGTATTGCTCAACGGGCCGGATGGATCAGGCCGTGGCATTAAAACCAGGGCAGTTCAGTCCCGCTGAGCGTCGAGAATCGTCAAAGCTGGAACGACTTCGGTATGAATTTTAATCCAGTAGAGAACAGAAGTCTTCAACCCCGCTTTTAACCTGCATAGTCTCCCATCTGAGGGGCATTCCTGTAAAGTCTTCCGAGTCAGTAGAACAGTCGCGTCCAGGATTACCAGTCTAGAGAAGGGGCACTGTGAGAGTAAAAATCTGGCTTTCACACTCTTGTACCTGCATCCTCTACCTTCATCCTCGCCTTAAGAGAACTCGTTCTACATACGATACTCCAAGTGGGCAGCCACCTCCGCCCGTGGAGGTTACCACCACCAGGTCTGTCTCCATCATTCAACGCATTTGCGATGTTTCCTTGAGTTCGTTAATAGTCAGGTCTGATACAAACGTTCCAGAGAAACAGAAACTCCCGGCGTAGAAGATTACGAACCAGGTATAGAAGGTTACGCGCGAGAGCTCACTGGCAACTCAGTGGACGAATCTTCTGCAGTGAGAGAAAATACTGACTTGCCACATACTGTTTCCAGAAGGGCCTACTTTTTACTTTTCTCAGCAGCGATCTTCTTCTTCCGCTTCTTCAAGGCTTTCGGAACTTTAATTTTCCGCGCCTCTCTCTTTTCGAGCTTCACAGCCTTCTTGTGGTCTTTTCTCGCCTTCCTGATCTCCTCCTTTGAGGAAACCGTACTACCACCTTCTACTTCAGAACCACTCTCGTCATCCTCATCTTCATCACTGTCGCCTTCTCCACTGGAGGCATCGTCTTGGACGTCATTTATAGTCTCCGTCACACTATCCGGTTCCTCATCATCTGCACCGCTTGCTAGCCCAACGGATGCCTCCGCTCTTTCTCTCAAAGTGGGCCCGGAAAGTATTTCTGGTGTCTGCTTGACACCAGACATATCCTCTTTGAGTCCAGTTATGGATTGGTAATATATACCTTCAGTGTCCTTCCCGCTGGTTAACCGCTCGTAGTCTCTCTCGTAATTTTTAACTTGATCCAAGGTTTTTGGGATGAAAGCCTGTATTTCAGACGAGATCAGAATCCATCCGGTGCTTGATCTGGATATCACCAACCCTGAGTAGGATAATCATACAGTACAGACTCGCGACAGTAGGAACAGGAAAGCAGTACCGGCGAACGTAAACAAATACATATGACTGCTCGACTCACCTGAATAAAGACGGCTTCCGCAACTTCCTCATCAGCCGTCGGCACAGGTCCCCGGGCATTTATCTTCTCCTGCATCTGTTAAGTCCAAAAAGTTGTTTCACCGATCAGAACTACTCGCACACCAATACGAAAGAATCCGGGGGTGAATTACCCAACATCATGGACACATTCGCATTTCTCCTTAGACATATATACTGGTATTGTGGTTCACAAGAAGATGCAAGAACTAAGCACGTACACTTATAAGAGGCAACACGTGAATTTACGATCCTCCTACCATATATATCCGAAACCGTGTAGGGACAAAAGGAAACTCATGATAGCAACCCTCCAGTGAAATATTCTTAAAGTTACGATATCTCATGAACCATGTTTGATCTTTTCACGTACTAAGTGTAAATTTGTACCTTGTCTAAGTAGTTGTCCACAAGGTCTGGGGTGATAGTTGGATCGACAACGAAGTCAAAAAGTTCTCGTACTGTCATAACAGCTACCCCACTTTTTCGAAAGAAATCCTAATAATTCGATCAAAGGAATAGTGTTACTGGAAGTCAATGCAAACACCATCCAACTTACGTCAAAAGCTCCAAGTCATCTTCAGTTGGACAGACCGGAAGTACGTACAACAGAGGAAGGAAAACACAGGCAGCAGTGCCCGGATGCAAAACGGAGTCTGCGAAACGACCGAACCAAACTAGCGATGCCGAATCGAACGAAGCTCTTTGACACAAAGGGCACTTCTGCCGGTCCTCTGGCCATAAGTTACTGAGCGAAACGAGAAAGCCATTCAGAGCAAAGAAAGTAACAAACAATAGGTTAACCGGATGGCTTCAGACGCAGGATGTTCAGAAATAACAGGTCGTCGAGCATACAGTGACGTGTAGACAGTCTTCCCGAAGAAAGTCGAGGGCTCGAGGATGGTCCAACTCCACTGACTGTGACACATCAATAATATACAAGTGGCCCTGCAAATAACCACAGAAGTAAGAAAACGAGTTGAAAGCTTCTCTTTTGCCAATCGATACTTAATGCCACAGTAAGCCTATGTTAACTACGCCTAACATTAACATAGGCTTACTGTGTTAATGTAAGCCTATGTTAATGTTAGGCGTAGTTAACATTAACATTAACTACGGCACTTGTCTAGCAGAACTCCCGCTCATTGTCCAGGCAGTCTTGTCTCCCATCGCACACTCAAAGGTTTGGGGAATTGCGGACACACAGATGGAGGTCACATGATACTGAGAGGCAACTACCTCGTAGTACAAGATATTATATTCACTCAAGTCCCCATGAACCAATTTACACACTTGGTACATCGTGCGAATAATAGTAACCACCTGCAAAACAGAGGACATTGAGAGTCAGTTGCAGCACGCGTTTCTGGAAAGGGAATCTGAAGAAACAGATAACTGCTAGTCTGTAAACAACAGGAGTTTCGTACCCTCACTTTACTCCAAGAGATTCGAAGTGTGTATGGGTGTAAGTAATTACTCACTATGACATTCAATGAGGTTTTATTTCACTCTCTTTGACAATTTTCTACTTCCAAGTCAAGTTGCACTCCCCACCACGGAGTCAGGATTCAAATCCACTAACTACGACCCGAAATCTGGACATAGTGGGCCGCACTTGCGATACAGACAAAACCACTACCGACAGGCGAGTCCATTTTTGTGGCGCTAAGTGTTGTACCTCGAAGTAGCATTCACATAGTTTCGAATCGGTCAGTGCAGCGTTCTTCAGTCGTGGAGCTGCCCAACCCTCTTTTCCTGCAATGAAACCCACACGAAGGATAATATTCATTCTACTCGCACCTAGCGAGGTTGCACAATTGTCATCATCGGTACAAGAGTCAACGGGTGCCAACAAGCTGCCAAGCTCGCCCCGAACACCAACAGAGCAGTTGTCAAGTACTCAACGAAAGTAGAACAATGGATGCGGAACTCTAACGCCAAGAGCTGTTGTGAAAGTTCGGTCATATAACTAACCAATGAATGTCATTACGAGGACGTGAAGCCTGAGAAGGATTGGCGTGGGACTTCTGATTCCAGCAGCCGAAAGCCTGCAACCAGTTGACAAAACTCATAGTCAGTAATCATTCACACGAGACCTACAAAGCGCAACGATGTTATCTCCACGACAACAAAATCAAAGCAGAAATTAGAACTTAACGAAAAATAAACGATCCCTATTGACAGATCCAAATGTGGAACTCCACCGCTACCTGGCAAGATTTCGCATCTCCTTCTCAGCCCATGTTTTGACCATCTTTCGTGGATTGCCTTTAGAATACCCATGCCTGAAACGGAAATCTCCCTGAACATATCTTTCCCGGTCCCTGCAGCAACAATAACACCTCGTTCAGACACTAGAAAAGTGCTAGTAAAGTATCAATAACTGAAGCACTTGTCTATACCTCACGAATCAACGAAATCAAGCTCGAAAACACTGAATATGTTGTCCACTCCCAACTCAGAACCGATACACGCTGGATGGAAGTTTTCATCGAACCTACTTGAAAACTAATATTGAAGTCTTGTAAACCTTGACGGCCAGCTCATCCCCAGTGGCTGTCGTGGCGTGATAAACATTTGCCTTCACGGGTAGAAGCCAGTCAGTTGTGAATATGACCAATGATGCGGAGTACAACATATCATACGCAACATAACAGACCACCAGAGACGAGATATGTGTATGCTCTTACTTCTTTCCCAGTAGATATGCAGCCCTGAATATCCTGGAAGACGCCACGGTTCAGCATCTTGAAAAGAACCATCCGCGTGCGAGGATCCAGTGCCTGCTCACCATAAATCAATCATATTAGGCTTAATACCTTGTGAGTTTGACACTCACTCGTCACCTAACGCCCGAGATACAACTCCGGCAGTTGACGCCGTAACAGGATTCTAATAGCACAGAGGCCAAAGTAGATTGTAAAGCTCAGAAACCACCGACAGTTGGACCCCAGGAAGAATTCGGAGCAGCGAGATTACTGCATGAACCCAGCATCTCTAAGGACCCTGGTATAGCTTACTGACTTCCGCACGAGGTGTGTTTGTACCTGCTCTACAGTAGCCCGGTCCGCCTTCTCAGTTCTTCTCACTCGACCTTCAGCTTGTTGGCGAACGTTATCTCTAACCGTTGTGGCGGCAGTATTTGACATCATCGCACTTTGACCGAGGCCTTCCCAATCCTGTATAAGCCAGCCAACTGAACAATAAAGTTACGATGTACACTCAAGGGTCCACTTGACAGGATCTACAGGGGCCGTCGCCAAATTGTCCATCAATGATATCAGAGCACGGAGACTGCACCGCGTGAGAACTAATTCCTACACAAACCCAATTGTTAATGCTGATTTTCTTCAGCAAGGGTCGTCAGAAATTTCAACATCCTGCGTTTCTCGGAGCTTGACTAGAACTGATTCCTCTACAAACCCAATTGTTAATGCTGATTTTCTTCGGCAAGGTCCGTCAGAAATTTCAAACATCCAGCGTTTCTCCGAGCTTGACTAGAAAAGCTGATAACTCACCCACTTTAAAAGTGAAGCCACCCCAATCAACACTGTAAAACAAACCTAATCACAGTACTAGCCCTTGTAACTACAACTACAAGAGGACTAATCACATTTCAGACCATGAAAACGTGATGGCGAAGATCATAAGACACTTTCTCTGTAAAGTACTCTGTAATTTGTGAACTGAGAAACAACCACGCATAAATGATGAAGAACTCGCCCCATGCGGTAGGCAATACCTCCAGTGAGTGCTTCAGCATGCGTCAAAGTAACTTTACCATATGCTCCACGAATTTCAAGTTACTCATTTCTGACCCAACGTAACACTTTAAAAAGATCTACCCAGTATAAGTGTAATCTGACTACTCCAGAGAAAGGAACCACGTAAGAACGCTGAGAATGAAGTAGTTAAGGTGAAGAAAGCTTGCCCATGCAGCAATCTTCATACATTCGCTCATCTTCTTCAGCAAGATTTAGAACCTGTCATGCTTCTTTTGTCCAAGCTTTACGTTCCTGTTCTGTCTACTTGACCTACCATACTGAAGTTCCTGTACCGAGATCTGATAAAACCTAATGTTGTACCCGTGCCAACAGTCTTCATCGACAATCTCGATAGAATAGCGCCTAGAGGAGTTCAGGTATCTGGACAGACGCCCCATTAAATTCCACGGCTTGTCAATCAGGTATTCAGCTCACAACCAGACTTGTGTTATGAGGTCTTAACCACACTTGGCATTCCAACATCGCCACTATAACAATCATAACACGATTTCGCTCATTTAAACTACCAAAACTCGCCACGTTTATGTAGTAAGACACAAATATCAATGAAGTCATGATCGTCCGGAATGAACGAAATTCAGTGAAAGGAAGCTCGCCCATCCAAAAGACCAGTTAGTGTCGCTCGTGTTCTTCAGCAAGATTCAGTAGAAACTTCTATCGTGCTGCTTTTTGTCGAGCTCTATTATGACAGCCTTCAGTCTCACAGTTTTACCACACCGACATTCCTGGATCCGCCATTTAACTAAACTAACACCAGATTTGTTTGGCTTAAAAAGTCAAACAAGATATTCTCGCAGTAGATATCAACAGAATAATGTCAGGGCCGCTGGGAATGAAGGAGTTTAGGTGACAGAAAACTCGCCCATGCAGCAACCCATTTGATGTCGCTCATATTCTTCAGCAAGATTCATTAGAAATTTCTATCATGCTGCTTTTTGCCGAGCTTCCTTTTTACACCATCAGTCTCATAGTTTTACCACACTCTGACATTCCTGGACTCAGGGACTTAACTAGGCTCAGCACCAGATTTGCTCAGCTTAAAAAGTTGAAACGAGACATCCTCCGAAGCAGACGTCAACAGAACAATGTCAGGGCCGAAGGAGTTCCGGTGACAGAACGCTCGCCCATGCAGCAACCCATGTAATGTCGCTCATGTTCTTCAGCAAGTTTCATTAGAAACTTCTAACATGCTGCTTTTTACCGAGCTTTACTATGATGACAATAAGTCTCATAGCTTTACCACACTCTGCCATTTCTGGATCCGCCATTTTACTATGCTAACACCAGATTTGCTTGGATTAAAAGTTTTAGTTTATTAGTTTATTACAGTTTTACCTCACTCGATATTTCTGGACTCAGGGACTTAACTATGCTCAGAACCAGATTTGCTCAGCTTAAAAAGTTGAAACGAGATATTATCCGAAGCAGACATCAACTGAACAATGTCAGGGCCGCTGGGAAGGAAGGAGTTTCGGTGAGAAAGCTCGCCCATGCAGCAACCCATGTAAATGTCGCTCATGATCTTCAGCAAGTTCAGTCAGAAACTTCTAACATGCTGCTTTTTACCAAGCTCTACTCTGATGGCACTAAGTCTCACAGTTTTACCACACTCTGGCGTTCCTGGATCCGCCATTTTACTAACTAACACCAGATTATCAACAGAATAATGTCAGGGCCTCTGGGAATGAAGGAGTTTCGATGACAGAAAACTCACCCATGCAGCAACCCGTGTAATGTAGCTCATATTCTTCAGCAAGATTCATTATAAACTTCTATCATGCTGCTTTTTACCGAGCTTACTATGATAGCCTTCACTCTTACAGTCTTACCTCATTAGACGTTCATGGATCAGCGACTTTACTAAGCGTAAAAGGAGATTTTCTCAGCTAAAGAAGTCGAAACGGGACATTCTCGGAAGCAGACATCAACAGAATATGTCAGGGCCGCTGGAACGGAGCAGATTCGATGACAGAAAATTCATCCATGCAGCAACCCATGTAATGTAGCTCATATTCTTCAGCAAGATTCATTAGAAACTTCTACCATGCTGCTTTTTACCGAGCTTACTATGATAGCCTTCACTCTTACAGTTTTACCTCACTAGACGTTCCTGGATCAGCGACTTTACTAAGCGTAAAAGGAGTCTCAGCTAAAGAAGTCCGAAGCAGACATCAACAGAACATGTCAGGGCCGCTGGAACGGAGCAGATTCGATGACAGAAAACTCACCCATGCAGCAACCCATGTAATGTAGCTCATATTCTTCAGCAAGATTCATTAGAAACTTCTATCATGCTGCTTTTTACCGAGCTTACTATGATAGCCTTCACTCTTACAGTTTTACCTCACTAGACATTCCTGGATCAGCGACTTTACTAAGCGTAAAAGGAGTCTCAGCTAAAGAAGTCCGAAGCAGACATCAACAGAACATGTCAGGGCCGCTGGAACGGAGCAGATTCGATGACAGAAAACTCACCCATGCAGCAACCCATGTAATGTAGCTCATATTCTTCAGCAAGATTCATTAGAAACTTCTATCATGCTGCTTTTTACCGAGCTTACTATGATAGCCTTCACTCTTACAGTTTTACCTCACTAGACATTCCTGGATCAGCGACTTTACTAAGTCGTAAAAGGAGATTTTCTCCGCTAAAGAAGTCGACACGGGACATTCTCGGAAGTAGACATCAACAGAATATGTCAGGGTCGCTGGAACGGAGGAGATTCGGTGACGGAAAGCTCGCCCATGCAACAACCCACTCAATGTAGCTCATATTCTTCAGCAAGATTCATTAGAAACTTCTATCATGCTGCTTTTTACCGAGCTTTACTATGATAGCCTTCAGTCTTACAGTTTTACCTCACTCGACATTCCTGGATCAGCGACTTTACTAAGCGTAAATGGAGATTTTCTCACAAAGAAGTGGAAACGGGACCTTCTCGGAAGTAGACATCAACAGAATATGTCAGGGTCGCTGGAACGGAGGAGATTCGGTGACGGAAAGCTCGCCCATGCAGCAACCCACTCAATGTAGCTCATATTCTTCAGCAAGATTCATTAGAAACTTCTATCATGCTGCTTTTTACCGAGCTTTACTATGATAGCCTTCAGTCTTACAGTTTTACCTCACTCGACATTCCTGGATCAGCGACTTTACTAAGCGTAAAAGGAGATTTTCTCACAAAGAAGTCGAAACGGGACCTTCTTGGAAGTAGACATCAACAGAATATGTCAGGGCCGCTGGAACGGAGGAGATTCGGTGACGGAAAGCTCGCCCATGCAACAACCCACTCAATGTAGCTCATATTCTTCAGCAAGATTCATTAGAAACTTCTATCATGCTGCTTTTTACCGAGCTTTACTATGATAGTTCAGTCTTACAGTTTTACCTCACTCGACATTCCTGGATCAGCGTTTTTATTGAGCGTAAAAGGAGATTTGCTCAGCTAAAAAGTTGTAACGAGACCTTCTCGGAAGTAGACATCAACAGAGTATGTCAGGGCAGCTGAAACGGAGGAGATTCGCTGACAGAAAGCTCGCCCATAAAGCAACCCACTCAATGTCACTCATGTTCTTCAGCAAGATTCATTAGAAACTTCTATCATGCTGCTTTTTGCCGAGCTTTACTATGGCAACCTTAAGTCTACATTTTTTTACCATGAGATTCGTAGATCAGGAAAGACGTTGACTCTACTCCTAGTAATTGCCCTGCCGTACTTTGGTATTAACAATATCTTGTTTGCCAGCAGAGGAACATCATGCGGAAGTTAGATCAGCCGCTTTACTAAACGTTACAGTAGATTTGCTCGGCGAAAGAAGTTGAAACCGCGACATTCTCGTGGTAGATCTCAACAAGAATAAAGGCCGCTCGGAACGAAGAAATTTCAGTGACAGAAAGCTCGCCCATGCAACAACCCAGTTCATGCCGCTCATGTTCTTCAGTAATATTCCTTAGAAATCACAATCATGCTGCTTTTTACTGAGCTTGCTGTGAGAAGGCTAGCTTTCAGTATGTGACCGAATAGATTAGGCCCGACACTCTGCACAGGAACCTCCACGCTAAGAAGTCCTTCCTATCTTATCTTGACTCTCGGGCACTCTCGAGCGTGCGGAACGGTATCCTTCATCTCTAGCTCCCTTGGATAGACGATTACCTTCTAATGATGAACGTATGCTCCGTTCTAGTACTGAAAACTCCTATCGTGCCATGCATTCATTCCATTATTTTGAGGGTTAATATACATCAAGCTAGAAAAAACAAGTGAAAAAGGAATATGCGGTGAAATAGGAAGCATACTTTGATAGAGATGCAAAACCTCAACGATAATTAAGAAAAGAGAAGAGGGTGTGCATCTTGGTTATAACACCACAGGATGAGGGCACAGAGCAAGCACCAAGCATAGGTTCATGTTCTACAAGCCCTCAGCCTTCGGCTGAAGATTCACTGATATCCCAGTAGACATTAAGTAGGTGTGCACTCCAACTCCAGAGAACTTATTTACTTACAGCAAGCGGTCGCGGGTTGATTCGTCCAACCAACTTTTGCTGCTGATTAGTTCGTGGTTGCAGTGCACTTGCTCCACCAGTCTGATGACTATGAGTTCCACCGTAGGCATTAGGGCGCCTTTGCACAGAAAATCCTGAACCGTATGCTGTTGTACTTCCTTGACCGGTGCCCCGTGAATGCAGATCTGAGCCAGACTAAGAGATGTGAGGATCGTAAGGAAACCTTCCTAAGCACATGTCATCCTACAAGAAACTCCTCTGTCAAGAAATCTGTCTCAACTGGAATGAGCAACTTTATTTCCTACTCCACACTCAAAAGCATCAAGCCACCACACTCGATGTGAGAGAAGAATGATGAGTAAGTGCGCGACACACATACCGTCCCGAAAGTCAAGCCAATCCAGAGCATCCGCAATATCGTCATCTTCATCTGAGTCTAATTCATCCGACCAATCACCTTCATCGAGGTCAGCAGCAATATTGTCCTCCTTGCTTTCAACTACGTTTCCACTGCCCTCGGTAGATTTTACGTCATCCAAAGAGGAAATTTTGCCGTCATCCGTGCTTTCGCCTAATTTCACGTCAACGAGGCTTTCCACAACGACAGCCATAGCATGTATGCGCGAGTGTACTAGTCCTCCAAAACTGCCTATACCACTCCCTAAACCCTGAATTGCTAATAAAGATTCTGACCGCACAATCAAAGCCGATTCAGCTCTCGAGTTCCCCGTTCCTCTCGACGCTTTCCCATAAAACCAGCCACTAAGAACCTGTCTTCCAACACCCCTTCCTCAAATCTCAACCCACATGCACTGGGACTCGAGTCTGATAACCCTGTGCACCTGCGGCGAAACAAATAATCCTGTGCCTTTGACCCTCTTTTCCTCTTCGCGGGATCGTCGAGCACTGAAGCATAACCAATCCTCGATTCCTCGCCTCAGCGTCTCTAACAAATTTCATGAAGAAAAATGTGAAACACGTATATACGTCTATATCCTCATGACGCACTTGTCGATGAGAGGGGGCAATTTCTGAGACAAGGTTTAGGGCTTCAATCGGGAGACGGGACTAGCTGGGGTTTAGGGTTTAAGCAGGGTTTATAACCGTAGTCAGTCAGGTCAGCTTGTCCAGTTCTAACTGGACCAGTTGGAACTCCGAACTCCGAAGGAATTCCGGGCCACAGCGAGACGGCCTGTACTCTGACGGCCGCAGCCGTCCATCCAAGCCAGACAAAAAAAGCTTGTCCAAAGTCCAGAGTACTCGACTTCGGTCATTCGACGCCACTGAATTTGTGACTTGAATAGTTCTGGTCGTGAACCTCAGTCTAAAATCTAAACTCTTCTTAAAATATGCATGCACCCTAGACTTTTTCGCAGAGAGGAAGAAAAGGACAGGATTATAGATGCATCCAAACTTCTCTTCTAGAAAAACAGAAGAAAAAGAAAAATATTAAAATAAGATATCAAAAGAATCATTAGCAATTGGCCAACAACCGTTTTCAAACAAATTTAATGAAATTAAAGTGCAGAGTCACGGAGAAGAGTGGTGCTGGAGTGGATTTACAAATTGTGACTTGTGATAATGCTTTATAAATTTAAAAGAAAATATTAAAAAATAAAATTTACTAAAGCGCAGAGTCACGAGAAAAGTGTTGATCGGCTAAGTTTGCAAACTGTGGCTTGTGACAAAGTTCTCTAAATTTGCTCCAAAATCTAGAACCCACTGGATAACGTGATTACACCTGATCCCTTGAGTTATACAAAACCCATAAATGACTCACGTAAACATAACCTCTCTATGGTATAAAAGCACTCTACGGTATAAAAACATGTGTATTACAATAATAGAAATATTTTTAATTTCAAAGTCTTAATTTGTAGCATAACCTTCCAAGAGGAAAGATTATAACAAAAATTAAAGCTCTTTGCATATTCCTCTCTTCTTAACTTGGAAGAGATGAATATACATGCTCATACTATAGTACTGAAATAAAATCTCTGAGTGTTATTTGCACATACGATGGCTGGACATTCTCATGAAAAAATGAAAATTAAACATATGAATGAATTTTAAGGAATGTTGGATTATTAACAATAAAGTAAAACAAGACGCTATGCATACAATGACATTACGAGAGTTATGCATTTGCAATATCTTACAATCCTAGACGATGAAATATGTGAAAATAAATCTTAAAAGTGAAATCCACCTCACCTCACGAGTCTTAGAAGGTGATATACGTGGAAGTAAAATTGTAGAGACATGGATGAATGTTAAAAAATGATGAAGATTAATATAGTCTTTGAAAGCTATGATAGAATTTCTTCAAATACTAACAAAAATGATTTATAATTTTATGTAAGTCGCAATAGGCATCTTTCAACATGTTTTCATATACTGGTAGTAACATGTTTGCATCTTTTATGCAAATAGATAATTGTGAATCTTCAAATCGTTTTGAGGATAGCAATCATAAGATTATCTTCATATGTATGATAATGTAGAAGTTTGTGAATCTTAGGACTGATTCGAAAGTAGTGATTAGTCACAACTGCAAAGAAACAAACATTTGGAATATTGTGAAAGTCTGGAAGAATAACTTCAAACTATGTTATTACATACATTTCAAAATTTATGAAAGTTAAGAAAAGATACATAGCGACATTGTGCTAGCTTTAAGTTTGTGTATGATGTAATTATGATAGAAAATATGAAGGAGTATATGATGTCATAATTGATGAAATTATCTTCAGTTCGGTGCATATGAATTTCTATTTAATGGTTTGAACGATGAAATAGAAAGGAAAAAAATAGACTAATCTGTTTAGGAAAACGATAATATAAGAACTTGTGATGGTTTTTATCAGATGAAAACAAGTATAATGGAGAATGTGAAAGATTGTGTGAAAACTATGTACATTTGAGTATCGATGAGATATAAGATATGTAAGAAATTTATTAAATGATTTGAATCTGGAGGTCATCTTGAGAGCAATGATGAAATCGAACTGCATAGCAAAACATTTGGAATATTGTGGATGTTTGAATAAACATGTTTATATTATATTGAGAACTGTTGTGGATGCATACATTTCGTAATTTTGTGAAGTTAGCTCATAACATGATGATGATTTTCAATTTATATAAGAATATATTATTTCAAGAAACGTATGAGAGAATACCTTGTTTCGCAAGTTTTGAAAATCTCTTGAATCCAAAATATATTGTCATGAACATCATTCGAATGGCTTGATTGGTGAGTATACGAAAAAAAAGATTGGATTAGTTTGTTCACGTAGATAAGAACATATTACATGTGATGGTTTTGTATAGAGAATGAAAATAGGATCATGATCTGTCCACTAAGCATGTGAGGTCATATGAAGAGAGATTTTAGTGTTGAGGAACGTTAATCCATATTTGATCTAGATTTGATTCGTATTTTGTGGTTGATTTCATGAAAGTTAAGAAAATGTTATATGATGTAAAGACTGAATCTAAAGACTGAGTTAAGAATGACGACTAGTTCAAGAATTCGTTGAAGGCAACGGAGATCAGTATGGGTTCATGACAGTGGATCACTTTGTCGTAACGCCTTGCTAGAATGTCGACTAATTTTCTCTTGCCTTCATCACAAAACCGCACACACCTGACTTAGCAAACTATACACATTCTAGCCGGGTGGTCGAAATCTGACATCGTGAGAACTTGACAATTTCATGAACAACTTTCTTATTTATAAATCCCAATGTTTCATTGCTATCACAAGCTGTCAAGTTGAATTTGGCATCCCAGATTGATGAACGTGGCAGACAAGCACATAAAACTTGGAACCCAAGCACACACCACCATAGAGAGAAAATTGCTGAAGCACCACACGATACACCTCGCGCATCTCACATTCGTGACTCTCTCTGCTCTCTATAAGAGATCATTACATAATCAAGTTGGGTATCGCAACCACCTTATGGCTCGATACACCGTTATCATCGACCACCCAAGCACACACCGTCAGAAAATTGCTGAAGCAGCACAAAATACATCTCGTGACTCTCTCCGCTCTCTATAAGGGATCATTACAAAATCAAGTTTGGTGTTTTGCAACACCTCGCGCATTTCATGTCCGTCTCGAGATGATCATTCTGGAAGTTCTAAACTATCTTAATGAACTACCTTAACGAACGGACATCATATTACACTACACACTACCTTAACAAATGGACGTCATGTTTCACTACACATTACCTTAATGAACGGACACCATGTTCAACTACACACATGATGACTCTTGATCTTAGGGGGGGAAAATTCTCTATTTTTCAGGATTTCAAAAAATCCAAAAGATCTGTAGTAAACTATGCACAAACGCATAGCAAAAACAATATATATAAATTGGAAAATAAAGTACCTTAAAGAATAAAATTTGTATAATTCTATTATGTTGTTTATAACAAGAGTTACTTGGAGATATAAGAAAACCCCATAAAGAAAGCTCACCGGACTAAACGTATAAGTCTTAGAACCTTGGTACTAAATAATAATTATTCAATCATAATTTTAATTTATTATCTAATTTTTCATGATAGTTAATGCATTTGCCTCTCCAAAAGTCATAGACTTTGATACACTCGGGTCTAATTGAGCTCAAAAATTGATTGCAACCAATAACCAATGCTACCTCTATACTTCGCATTGTCCATTAATTAGGTTAGACTTTTATGAAAAAGACGACTCCTAAATCCATAGTTTCTCTTTCTCAAATGTGAAGAGAAGTTATCAAAATATATATTTTAGAAATAATTATTTTATAACATACATTATCAATAAGATATACCTAGTACAAGAAGATTATTAATCTCATACTTGCGCACTCTGCAACAAAATATGATATTCTATGTTATTTTTTATTTTTTCCATATAAAGCATACATAGTAAGAAAGAGATCAGTCTCATATTCTCACACTCTCATAATCTCATAATCTTTAACTAATATTCACACACATCTCTGAAATTCAAAAATAAAATAAAATATTTTTTATTTATCTCTTTTAACTATTGTAATAACTTCATAAATAAAACATTAATATTAACACACAAGATGAAAGCTATTGCATGCAAGTAGACACTAAATATATGCAATTAGACACGAATAAATACAAACATATAGAAATGCATACTGAATATTGTATATGACAATATCTATATGATTCTAATTAATATTCTATCTCAACTATTTGTACCAAAATCAACTCAAGGATCACACCAGTCAATGTTTTTTGTCTCAAACGTGGATTTGTCACCCATTGAATTGCAAGCATGTTAGACTTCTTGGTCTATATTTCAAAACAAGTAGGACAAAAAATCCACTACACAAACATCATAAGTATGTAGGAACTCCGAACTCCACCTCACGAAGGCGAAGGAGCAATCAATGCATGGGCACGCACTTTGGTTTTGCGATCTATACGAGCGCGTCGATCACTAAAGATCGACTTTTGCATCTAGTGAAAGAAAAATGTATAATGTCATGAACTGTTTCGTCGTTCTTGTAGCTAATTACTCTATCTATTTGACATCTAGTTCCAATATTGAGATGAAAGCTATTGTAAATGCAACTACACACAACAATAACCACTAAAGTGTGAATACTACTATCACCCTTTAGGACAAAATCATATAGACATATATATTATATGTACTAGTAACCAACTGTTGATAGCTAAAGTGAGAACACTACTATCACCTTTTTAGACAAAGAGAGACATATAGATTACATGCACAAAGAATGATGTGTTGATGAAATACTGACATCGACTAGATTGAGCAATCATGATATTCGATGACTCTAGATTGAAAGAGTAAAGCTCGAAGAAGTCCTGGTCTTCTGCTCCACGAAATAAAGATCCACATGAAAGCCATTGGTTATGATACAAAACATCAATTCTTTGACTCTAGATGCAAGCATGTGCTCAAGTATGAGAATGAGAGAATGAAGGACAAAAGCAACGAGCTCAAAGTAATAACACGACTAATAGTTAGTCACATGTGTCATGTAGAACTATAGAGAAATACCCTTTGCGGTTATAAATCCAGTGATTGTCTATACCCTCTTGGTGGTGCCTGAATGTTAACATGTGTCTCATCTATAACTCCTTAACAGTTGGACAATCCACATAGTCTGACCAAACCAGCAAAAAGCCGATCCATGGCAGGACCAGTTGATCACTATAAATATTTTGACCACTATAAATATCATGACTTTGATAATCACATGTACCATGTTGTACATAATCTCGTAGATTGTGCTTTTGTCTATATCGAACTTATGTTATACATTGAAATAATTAACACCAGTTGCTTATCTATACAACACTATAGCAACTCGTACCTCAAAAAAGACTGCCCTTCGGAATTGCGTGTCACATTTCTAGAGATGCGACATTGGTTATGAAATCAAGTCCAACAATGTTTGTTCTAGCATGCATAATGTCGTCACACATCGTATGAGTACCACACAACAAATCGAACCATATAAGAGATCGCTCCTTCACTCACCACTTTGTTGTACCGACAACATGTTCAACAATTATATAAAGTGCATGGACACATCTTGTCCAAGCTCTAGATGCTATCTCGAGTTTGACTGAAACGTCATCTTCATCAATGTCCATCATTTGGACTATTTCCATGACCACTTGCAAGCACATAGTGCAAACAGCTACCACAAAGAGCAAGAACAAATTAAGCTCTACATATCCACATATAATGATGATATGCAACTATGATATTCTAATATAAAGAATATCATAGCTGCATAGAAAATGCGAACAGACGTCCACCAAATGAAAATGATCAAATTTACATGCATACAAAACATATATAAAAATATCTTATCAATATCGTGTTGTATATAACAACAAGACAAGGTTTGATAGATGTCTACATCGTTCGAAAATACCAAATAATCCATCAATGAAACACTAAATTCAAAAGCGATGTACAATAGTTCAAACATATGTGTCACTCAATATCTCTTGTCTCTAAATCGCTAAATCCCTTAGATGGATAAGCTGTATGAAAACTATGGAGCTAAAATACTAAATAGCTCAACACCCTATGTGAAGGCTAAAGACATCACCAAAAAGTATAACTCACTCCTCATTGTCCTCTTCTCTTCTTGCAAAAAGAATAACCATGGAGTTGCTATGCGACCTATGGCCCTAGCCATTTTTGACAACATGAAACACAATTCTCGGAATCAAAGTTTTACCTTTGACAACCTCCTCTCCTCGCTATCCTAACTCCATTGGAGCTTTCGGCTCTCTATATTGACAGTGCTCTCAGATAAACACTATTCATGCTATCAAGTAATGCACTAGTTGTTTTCACATCTCCTTTCTTCCTCTTCTGTCCAGAATTTGACTTCATAGTCTTGAAGTCTATGGCACCTTCAGACGGTTGTCTTTGCTCAAAAAACTGTCTTGTTTCAGAACGCAACCCTCGTTCATTAGGCTTTGCTCGCTCTGAAGGTTGCACTCAGTAATCCTCTAAGTTCACTCTTTCATTCTCGTCTTCATTCTCACATTCGGCGGTTGGTGCTCTCACTTATGCTATGAGGGGTCATAGAAGACCGCCCTCCATAGAAGGATGTTATAATTTTGATCCAAGAGTAAGGAAATTCGATTAGTAGCTCATCGTCCTTCCTCTCTTTTCGAGTCATGGTGTGATAAGATTCATCTTCACTTCTAACGTGACAGTCTTTTATTTTTCTGTAATTTCCTACCACTTGCTCCCATTTTGTTTGTAATGGACCTCATTTACATACAACTCCTCATCCCTTCATGGTCTCAATAATCTTAAGCCACTTTTGTTCTGGTAATCCATTAATATCTCCCAATCATCTATCACTCAAACTCTTCCCATCTACTTTCTTATATTTCAAAAGTGCAACTACTTGCCAATGATCTCAACTTGTTCTTCTTGTGAAGTCTTGATTTTCCATTTTTGTTAATTAATTGATTAGTTGTAAAGTAAATAAGAAGAATATGTAGTAGAAGATAGAAGATAGAAGATAGAAGTAGAATAATGTTAATTAGAAGTTTAGTGAAGAAGATCTGTTCTTGAAGAATCAATTGAAGTTATGAAGTCAGTTGAGATGGAATTTCCTCATGGTTGGATTCTTTAGACCAAGAGCTTTCTAACGATATGTTATGCGAGGTAAACGGAGTCCGAATGACGAAGTTACAAGCGACTGAAGTATTGAGGAAGTCGATGAGAAATAACTTCTTAGTACTTCGATCGACAAAGAACTTTGGTGGAACTGCGAAACTTTAACTGCGGCACGTGTTTTCAAAGATATAGCGATATACAAGTGCAGCGAGTTAGGTCATTTGTCGCTTTGCGTAAACAGTGTTAGAAAGAGCGGAAACATCTGCAGTAGTTTATCGGCGAAGGAGTTCATCTTCGCTGAAGTAAGTTTTAGAGGAAGAAGTTCCATCTTTCGTCTTCCACTTCTTTCTTCGTCTCCACTCTTAATTTTGTCTTTCACTTGATTTTCTGTGAATGCGAGGGATACAGACATCCAAGCCACCTCTACTTCAGACGTTGGACGTGAACTATGTCGGTCTTCGTCGATATATGAAGGATCTTGAGGACATAGGGTTGTCATTCTTCCTGCTATCTTGGTGGTCGGTGGTATCAGTGAAGTTAGTACAGGAGTTGCGTGTTTGCATGGAGCATCCTTCGAATGAGTCCTATGGAAGATCCAGGAACTGGACCGAAACGAATTGATCTTTCGTCGACGAGACGGAGAGTGATGGAGATCTTCTCTTCGACAACGTACCGATGAAATATCTATTACTAACTACTTGTCTCACAAGCAAATTCTATCAATATAACAATAACACTATGAGTACATAAAACCACCATGGAAATAAATAAGATAAATCAACTTACAATATCTAATACCAATAACATAAAAGAATGTTGTGATATCTTCAATTAATAAGAGACAATGAACAGTTGATCCATTCAGAACTACTAGTTGTTAGAATCTGTTCGATTTAAACCAATCAAAATTAAAGTAATTACAGAATATGTGCATTTTGAGATGTCCCTTACATTAGACCCTTAATGATGTTAAAATTATCGCGCCCCTTACATGGGACTATGGAGTTTACTCTCTCCCGTTAGAAGTATTTAGCTATAGCTTAAAACCGAACTCTAAGCTAATTGCGCAATGTGGATACCGCAATTAGAGATTATCTCGGTATCTCTAAAGTGCGGAAACACTCCATAAACGTAGAAACACGAAAATCGCACCGTGAGATCAAACATCGACGGCAGCGAATCGCAGGCTTGACGTGGGGAAAACCAATCAGTACAGTACTCTTTCGACTGCCCGCAAAATAACAAGATGGCGAAAGCGAGCGAACTGTGTTTAGTCGGGCGGACTGCCGTTCCCGGTTCAGGGGAAATGGAGACGGCGCCTATCTGTATGTTCTTGTAAGTTGAGCCGATGTAGGCAAAGCACCGAGTCCCGGAGAGGAGAAAGAAAGGGAGAAGGCATTGGACAGGGCCGGGCCAGAGGAGGTGACGCTCTTCTCTCTGTTCTCTGTTCGTTCATCTGATTGATGTCACAGCTAGATTGCTGGGCTCGTGGGATTACATCTTGCTCTACGGAGGGAGGTGGGGTAAGGAGCGAGCGATCAGCGCATCGTCTTTTTGGTCGGGTTTTTTCGCTTCGGAAGAACGGAGTAGAGCATCTGATTACATGTATGGTAGAAGATTTTCTGGGGATGAAATTGGGTTACGTCGGAGTTGTCGGTTTTGTGACAGTGGGTTGTAGCTGGTGTATGCGGCAGTTCTCTATTCAGCGAAAATTTTGATCGGAGCAGGTCAGGGCAGGACAGGTTCTTGAGTTGACGGTGTGGAACGGTATTGCATTTATTTGGCTTCGCGAGGTTTTGTCGAGTACGATTGGAATGAAGGTCGAGGAGACGAGGGATAGGAACGAGGGAGCTTGAGAGTAAACGTTTGGACAAAGGGAGAAAGGAAGGAAGAAGTTCTTGGTTGCCTAATTGGGGGTGTTTCGTTTACTGGGTATAGCGATCGGGTAGTCTGATTCTGGAGAGTGGAATGCATAAGATCTGTTGGTAGTGAGGTGGAATTATGGCCGATCCACCTTCAACCCCAGCGCAGGAGCTTGATAGGCGCCGGGCTGCCCCACCGGCATTCGCAGCTCCTGTTCGTACTTTTTCTTCGACACTTGCTCCTGCTACTCCTACTCCACCAGCAACTTACCGCCAGTTCTCAGGTTCTCAAACTGGGAGCAGTGAAGATGCAGGGAGTTCATCGGTGATAGTTGCGGAATCGGACAGCTCGGCGTCACCCGCCGGTACGCAGGAATCCTCTAATAAGGGGTATTCCAATGGATCAACGAAGGAGAGATCGGCTGTCGACCAACAGTCGGATGCAAAATCACAACCGACTTTTAGCCTGAGCAACGGCAGGGGCAGTGTCATGATTCCAGGTGGTCCTCCACGTTCCATCCCCATGGGCGCTCCTCCAGGAAATATGGGTCATCCTCCCCACTTTCTAGGTCCACCACCGCAGTTTTCAGGCCCTCCTCCTTTTGCCAGCCCGATAAGGTCCATCCCTTCCTTCCCTCCAGCAGCAGCATCTGCGGTCACCTTCTCAGAAATCCCATTGGCAGCCTTAACTCCCCCTGCCCTACCGGTAAATGAGAATGGATAT
The DNA here is from genome assembly GCA_036924285.1 of Asterella californica. NCBI lineage: Eukaryota > Viridiplantae > Streptophyta > Marchantiopsida > Marchantiales > Aytoniaceae > Asterella > Asterella californica. The sequence goes on along the minus strand of JAYKYS010000001.1, from coordinate 16,703,331 downwards.
CCATCCAATGCAGATCAACCATTGTATAACACCCTCGCGGAGGACGACTTTGATGCTTCCGGACACTCGGCTTCTTCTGCGTTTGTCCTTTTCTCGTCTCAGACTGTAAGTTTTGCTTTCTCTTGTTCAAAGCGTTAGTATACGTAACACTGAAAATCCTTGATGTCGTGGAAGTGAGTTTAAGTCGTGTAGTGCTCTTCCCCAAACTTGCCTCAAGCTCCAGAGTGCACGGATACATCTACAAGTTTGATAGTTCAGCAAAATTCCTTTAAATGTACCTTATGTGCTTTATTGAAGATTTTACAGTCTTCGTTAATTTTGGACGGAATGTTTTTGCTTGACTTTCGAGGTCACTGAGAATTTTAGCTATCTGTGGCTGGTCCTTGTGTCCCTGTACTTAAGGGCAAATTCTACGTATTTGGAGCTTGTCTCTGCGTCTTGATAAGTTACATTGCCATTCTTTTTGACATCGGAAATTGAGGCAGTAAGTGGCCAGATAAACTAGATTCGAGTTGCATTATATTCAACTCTACTTGTCAGTCCAGATCTGAAACTGGTCTAGGTACAAAACTCTTATAGCTATACTCACGGACGAATATAATATACCATATGGACCTTGTGGTAGTTAGGTACTACTGTGGTATCTAATCCCATTCGCTTCCCTAGCTTTCGTTTCGCAGTGTCAGTGTCGGACCAGCAGCTTTCGCCATTGGTGTTCTTTCCGATCTTGTTGAGTATCACGTTTTTGTAAGATAGATATGGATAATTTCTGCTCGTTGGTCAGTCCCCTCGGGTTACAGACTTGCGCCGACTTGACGTTTAAAGATAGCATACATGCCATCTTTTGATACTTATTTCTGTATTTCATGTGTTACCTCTGTGTATGAGCGTGGTTGTTGTTCCACTGATGAACTGTCATCGCTCTCGGATGAATCATAAACCGGTAAATGTTTTAATACTTGGGAACTTGCGCGCCGGTTAACACTTTCTGCTTTGTCCTAACAGATTTTGAAAGACAAGAAGCTGATAAACACAGCGAGCTTGGGATTTGGTGCGTTGGTTTCCATAGGTAGAGAGGTGTCACCGAATCCTCCGGTGCTGCGGCGAGAAGGTATCCGCTGTCGCAATTGCGGAGCTTATGTCAATCTTTTCTGTGGTATCGTCCCGAGCTCTGGACACTGGAGATGTGTTCTATGTAATAAGCTTAATAGCAGTGAAGGCGAGTACAAGTCCGCTACCTCGGAGAATGTTCGTAGTTGGCCAGAGCTTGTTAGCAGCGTTGTAGATTATGCTGACGCTGGTACAAGGCGCCACGGTTTAATGTCCGTCACAGATTCAACGATGGCCGCTCCTGTTGCTATTCTTGTGGATGAGTGTCTAGACGAACACCATCTTCAGCACCTGCAAAGTTCTCTTCACTCTTTTCTGGACTCCTTGTCCCCAACAACTAGAATCGGTATAATCACGTTTGCGAAGACTGTCTCCGTGTATGATCTGTCTGAGGTGGGAGTTGCAGCAGCTGATGTGTTACCAGGTGATTGTACCCCTAGTCAGGAACTTTTGAAGATGTTAATATATGGCACTGGGGTGTACCTTGCTCCCATCCATGCTTGTCTGGGTATAGCTCAGAACATTGTCTCCTCTCTTAGGCCTTATAGAGGAGAGCTGCCCGAAGTGGCAAGAGACAGGTGTTTAGGGACGGCTGTTGAGGTTGCTCTGTCACTAATTCGAGGTCCCGCCACCGAACTTCCAAGAAGCACTGTGAGGAGATCAGGAGGAAGCAATCGGATTATAGCTTGTGTTGGAGGACCTTGTACCTTGGGTGTAGGCTCCTTACCGTATTCTGATACCCATCCTAACTACGCATATCTAGAAAAGAAGGCAATCAAGCAGATGGAACACTTAGGGCATGAAGCTCGCCGATTGGACACAGCAGTAGATGTGCTTTGTGCAGGTACATGCCCAGTAAGAATATGTGCTCTGCAACCGTTAGTGAAATCTTGTGGTGGTGTTTTGGTCCTTCATGATGATTTTGGGGAAACGTTTGGAATAAATATGCAAAGAGCAGTAAGAAGAGCAACAGGATTCAGAGGTGTACTGGAGGTACGATGTTCGAGTGAGGTCGCTGTTACCCGTATTATAGGTCCTGGAGAGGAAGCTCACCTTGATTCTTCTGAGTTCCGCAGGGATAGTGCTACAGCAGTTCAGTTGCTGAGTGTCGAGGACTGCCAGGGTCTGGCTTTGACCATGGAAATAGCGGAAAACATCACAGGGGACTTCGCATACTTCCAGTTTGTTGCCCGATACACTAACACCTATCACATTCAGGTTACCCGTGTCATCACTGTAAGGCTCCCAACTACAGGCAGTCCTTCTACCTACTTGCAAAGTTTGGATGATGAAGTTGCGGCTGTACTCATAGCTAAGAAAAGCGTTCTTCTGGCGGAGAGGCCTTCTGATCTGGCTGACGTACGTGCCTCTATTGATGAAAGGGTGAAGGACATCAGCTTCAAGTTTGGAAAGCAGATGCCTAAATCAAAGGTTTGGCGATTCCCGAAAGAGCTCCCGAAATTGCCCGAGCTCTTATTTCATTTGAAAAGGGGTCCATTTCTAGGAAATATCGTTGGGCATGAGGATGAGAGAGCGGTGTATAGAAGTATATTTTTGCAGGCTTCGTTCGATTTAGCACTCCGAATGTTGGCTCCAAGACTTCTTATGCATCGAGAGGGGGGAACCTTTGAGGAACTTCCAGCTTATGACCTTGCTCTGCAGTCCGACACATCATTAGTGATGGATCATGGGACTGATCTTTTCATATGGACGGTATGTTATTTTCTTAGCTCAGTAGGGTGATTCTTTGTCTTCTAGGTAGGTTACTTGAGATATCCATACGCGCTGTATAGAGAGTTTGCATGCGTAAGCTCGTACTGGCCTGTGAGAAGTACATGAAGGCCAGTTTAGGTCAAGTTCTTTGTGTGTTTACGCCTGTACTTTGACGCAATCTCAGAATTTTGTGCACGATCATTAAGTTTGTCTTTCATTCATAGTTTGTACCGGACCCTTGTTGGCTTTTAAAGTCCTTATAGAAGTCCGTAATCGACCAGTGTGAATCAGATAAAGAATTAGCTTCCTCGCGGCGCTGAGGTTTTGTCATCTTGTTATATGGGCTTATGTCTGCTACCTGGAATGTTGTGGTGAAGCTAGACACGTCTTATGACTTGTATTTCTAATCCAGTGTAAATTTTCTTTTCCATAGGGATTGGATGTGGCAGCAGATGAAGCCCAAAGTGCAGCATCATCAGCTGCATGCCGTACCCTTGCCAACGAGTTGACAGAGAGTCGATTTCCTTCGCCACGACTTCTTGCATTCAAGGTCGGTGGAATCACATCCCCAAGGAAGTGAGTTTGGGTTGGTTTGTCTTTGCCACTTGCTTTTGCTGTCTGCAGTGGACTTGGAAGTCATTGCTGTACCACCATGTAAACTTCACAAGGCTTGCTGATCTGTGTGCAGGAAGCAAGCTCGCAGTCCAGATATCTGAAATCCAGACTTATACCTGCCCACAAAGATCCCCCATACGAACAGGTATGATTATTTTGGTGCAGACATTCTGTGTTGCTACCCCTACGTTGATAGAGTATTTTAATGAACTTGCGGTTCATTTTAGTCTCCGGAGCGTTTATTATGTTTGCACGGTGTAGATATGTTTTGACGGTTCGACCTTTTCTGTATCGATAACTGATGCATGTTTCTTTGTCGCACAGGAAGCTAGGTTTCCACAGTTACGGAGTCTAAGGCCTGATCAGAGGGGACGGCTCAAGAGTAGTCTTCTTCCGACAGATGATCTGAGTTTCTGCGAGTGGATGCGGAGTTTAAAGCTTGTTCCCCCAGAACCCTCTTAACTGCAAGCAGTGTCTCCTAAATGGCACAACTCGCAAATTAGGATCAGCTAAAATTTCTCTAATTCTTCACATGTTTCTGATTCGCCAGTAGGTAAACGTATGCGTTAACCGTGTAGAATAGTCCCAGTAATTGCAAATTTGGTGAATATGGTCCCTTGAAGTAACCATGACAGCCAGATATCGGTTGGGTTGCTGTTGTTCACGATCAATTTGGAGTTAACCAAAGCAGATGAGCTGCTAAAGTTTTCTCTCACCAGCGGTCCAGCTTTAAGAGAATAGTGGTTTATGCATGAGCTTCCGATTTTCGCAGAAAGTATGCCCGGATGCATATTGTCAGGTTTCAGGTGCTCAAGGGAGAGCCCAAACTTAACAAACAAACTGACCTTTCTTCCAGATGGTCAACCATATAAGAACTACTTGTGGACTCTCTGTAGTCTGTCGTGTTGAGTCCCTCAACGAAGAATCTAATACTCCTCAACGAAGAATCTAATACTCCGAAGCTTCTGGTTATCTGGGAAGAAATCAGTTCATACAGGACCCGCCTATGCTATAAGCAGTCAGTGAAGTAGAAGGGTGAAAGTGACCACTAAATGTGCGCTGCTGTTCCAGCTACTGAGATCTGTTCGGGTGTTTCAAGGGTGTACTGGTGTTCAGCGAAGACTGGAACAATTCACTTTGAGTATGCAGGCTATCTAAAATGAGGTACAGACGATATACTTGTCCAATCCGCGTCAATCAAGAGTCTAGAACAAGAATACCAGTCTAGAACGAGACATCGTTCGAGCTTTAGGGGAAACATGATATAGGATTAGATAGGATTGGATACCTATGTATGTACATCTTATGGGTTGCAAGTTTAATTTATTACCTAACCTTTCCTGTCAGAAAGGTTACGTAATAAATTAAATGACCCATACCTTCATGATTATCTGAGACCAGGCCCCCCGTCTCGTGGTTTCGGCACGTGCTAAGGTTCTGTACGTATGGGTTCTCTCTTTATTCCTCATAGAGGGAGTCTTGATTGAAAGATCTCCCTCTCCCTCTAACCATCCTTTACTCGCCGGAAACGCTTTGCAGATGGTTGTAGATCTTTTTGAGCTAATCATCCATAACTCGTTGTAAATAAAGAAATAAAGATTATCAAAAGAGAACATACAGATTGCAGTTTGTGATTATGATAAAACAAATATTTAAAAATAATTTTAAATAAATAAATATTTAATAAATAAATAAGTGTTTATAATCTGAAAGAATATTGTTAATATATGTAAAATTAAAATAATTCGAAAATATAAAAATAATCACAGAATCTATATCATAATCCGGAACGAATCCATTCCTTTTCTTTTTTCTCAAATATAAAGTTTGTCCTTTTCTCGGCTTTCCTCGGCTAGTTCCGTTTGGGATTCATATTTTTATTTAGGGTTGAGCGAGGGCTAATGAAGGTGATAGGGCACGTCGTTGTTCTATGTTTAGGTGTCAGACAGTAGACATTAGCATGTCTCCAACACTTCCGCCGTGTAGCAGACGGGACCGTGACCATATACTGCGTTACTGCAGTAGGAGACGTCCCATACCAGGTGCTCCGGGTGGCCAGGAATCGCTTTCCAAACAAGCTTGGTGTTCAGAGTTAATATGTTCTATCGCTAATTAGTGTGGTCTCTGAATTATCGGTTTAGTTACATTCGGTAGCGAATTCACGTTACAAGCTTCGTTTCATTCGCGAAGATCGGAGTCCATTATGCACAAAATTAGGGCAAGTTTGATATTTTAAACGAATCAGAATATGACATTGCAAGTAAAGATTTGAGTAAGAATAGCTTCTGGTATTGTAAGTCTAATTCTCGTCGCATCGTAAAGTTTATATTTCTACAATGAAATGGTAGAAATATCAATTTTATGATTTGAAGAGAAGAGACCACCACTAGTTTCACGGTAGATCTTCCAGTGAAATAAATATGAATGCATCTTGGGATTTCCACAAGAAGAATGAAGAGTAAAACCATAGGAAAAGTGCAAAGTTTATTTCAAAAAGTGGATTCATTTTGCATGACTTGTCGTTTTGTTTCCTAGTCTTGCCCCAACCCTTAGATTGATCATAGATCCGGACGTCCAAGTCTAGATCAAAACGTACCTTGGTACTAGTTCGATCATTATCTCATGTTCTTTGAGTCCGTCCTCTGAACCTTGGGGTCGGGTGATTCATCTTGACTCATCCAGACATCGAGCATCCTTCATATATACTTCATATATGTAGGTCTCACATACCAGTATGCATCAAAGTTGAAAATATTCGGGTCAAGATGCAAAGAAATGCAAGTGAATATGTACGGGTGTCATGTAGGAAAATTACAAAGTTCATTTCAAAAAGTGGATTTGCTTTGCATGACTTGTCGTTTTGATTCCTAGTCTTGCCCCAACCCTTGGATTGATCCTAGGTCCAGACGTCCAAGTCTGGATCAAAACGTACCTTGGTACTAGTTTGATCATTATCTCATGTTCTTTGGGTCCGCCTCTGAACCTTGGGGTCGGGTGATTCATCCTAACTCACCCATGCATCAAACATCTTTCATATATACTTCATATATGCTCGGGTCTCACATACCAATATGCATCAAAGTTGAAAATATTCGAGTCAAGATGCAAAAAAATGCAAATGAATATGTATAAGTATCACGTGACGATATGTATCAAAGATGGATTTTCGGATCAATCTGATGCAAAGAAATGTAAGAATTTATCATTAGACTAAAATTCAGAGAAAGAAAAGGGATTATTTTAGAGAATTTGCTACAGAGAACTGGAAAAAAGAATGTTTCAAAGGATATAGTAATATCTGTTTGAATGAAACAAATAATTAAACTTTTAGGTATCTAAAGATTATTGAAATAATTGTATAAGTCATGATGAAATACTGGAATTAGCATCATTAAGGAACCACGAGCTTAAACCCCTATCAGTGAAACTACAAGTGTTCTTCGTGACCCAGAAAACCTTATTTTGCGGGTTTGCTTCAAGGGAACTGAGAAATTTAATTGTTATGAAGAAACATCTTCATCTCGTTTTAAAATATTATGAAATAAAAAATCAAATTAAAGCTACTCATTAGCTTTACAAGTTATGATTCATCTCAAAATAAACTATTTATCGATATTTATTTAGCATCGATAGAGGAACATTGAAATGAAGATTCAGGGTTTTCTGAAGCAGAACAGAATCTTTTGTTCAGATTCAAATAAGAATGAGAGAAAAAAGAAATATTATCGTTAGACTTTTATATTCATACTCGAGGTTTAACTACTTAGTTAATATTTTCTATTTACTAGCACTACTTGATTGATTAAAGGTTGGTTCCAAAAGCATACTATAAATTTTTGAATCTTGTCTTCTTTCTTTTATAGAATAATCATATTTTACTATTGGAAACAAATTACTTAAAATATATGAAGGAAAAGTTTTCTATAGAAAAGAAAATTTAGATTTCTTTCTAATGAGTAGACCTCATCCTTGCAAGAATATTACATGACAAGATGAAGATTCTTATAAGAGAGTTATGATCGTGTTAGCAGCAAGGGATGGAACTTGAACACGTTTAGTAGAAAGAATAGTAAACTCATCTAATCTAATCTATCTAATCTAATCTACCAAACATGACGAGTTTCGAAGAGATTCTAAAAGTGACATCTTCCTTGCATATTTCACCTCCTCCATCTTCTGATTGAGGAGGCAGTATGCAAGGGTTTAATTTATTACCTAACCCTTCAGCTGGGAAAGGGTAGGTAATAAATTAAATGCCTCCTAGTAGTATGTTTAAATTAAATGTAGTATGTTTAAATGGTTGTATTTTCCTGGACTTATACAGTGAGAAGCGCGTATCTCTCTTCTCCTTTTATGGGTTATGTGAGAATCTTTCTGCGTCTCTTGGCTCCTCTACCATTTAATATTTATATATATTTTGATATTTTGAATTACTTTAATACAGATTTTCCAATTAACACTAATATATTTTCTTATAACCAAAAGCGAGCCAAGAGTTCCCCAGAAGTTGCATGTATATTTGATTCAAAAAGTTATTCTTATATCTGAACTGTGTTTATGACCAAACCTTTCTAAGAGGAAATGGTTGGTCATAAATTAAAATTCTCACAAATCTAGATTGAAGAGAAAAATAATATGCAGGTGAAAGAATATGCGTCCTAACTCCCCTTCTGAGCCAAGAAACAGAAAAAAACAGTAGTAACGTCTCTATCAGCCTTCTTCTTATTCATTTTCCAATACCGAGCTATCTATACTATACACCCGCTGGATCTAGAGGTACGCTATCGGCGCATGGCAAGGGAGAGCTAGACAGAGGGAGAGCCAGACTCAGAGGACGTTAGGATATCAAAGCTTGTCATAGAGAATAAGCATCCCCAACGGCCTTGTACAGTGAATTTTGTGTAAATATTATAAAAATAAAATAAATTCATAAATAATATATGTTAACTCATCTCGGAGTAGTCAACTCAGCAGAATATAACCCATAAGTGGAGTCCGAGTTGATGCAGAATATAACCCATAAGTGGAGTCCGAGTTGATGCGTTGTTGAGAAAATAAAACAGAGACTCTAATTTTCAAATTGTGTTGTTTTATGATGACATTAATATATGTTCTAATCTTTCTCGTCGGAAGAGTTATAACATATATTAAACCCATGTACACTTCAAAGTGTACATGAGATGAAAAAGGAACAAGAAATAAATAGAACGTGTTAGCCTAACGATTAGGTTCCAGATTGGAAAGAAGAGGTCTCGGGTTCGATTTCATCCGAAGTAAAGATTTTATCTCTTCGCAACTTGCATACGGTGCGGGCTGCGGCCATCGACTTATGGTGTTTGGAAAGCTACGATTCCTTAGATTAATCTGGATTAGGAAATAGCGGGAAGCAATAGCAGGCAGGAGAATCGCACGAATTTTTACTGCTTGGAAAGGAAGATCACACGAGTTTGATTATGAACTAAGTGTAGCTTGTCTTCCAAATCCAGTCCGGATTAATACTATGTTAGGAGGATAAACAGGCGTGAGCCTCTATCAAACCTTTCTTAGCTTTTCGTTTTTGGTTCAGATCCTTGACTTGCATAGATTTGTCGTGCTAGTAATCATGCCATGCTGGTACATCCATATCAACAAAATTTGCTGAAGTGTGTCATTGTCATAGACGTGCATGAGCTTTTTCTCTATTTCTCTCCATGTGTTCGTGCAGTCCAAGCATGACAGCAGAAACAATCGACAAAGACACACCCTGCTCGAATGAGAGCATAAGCTGACAACTTCAAGAGCTGCATTTGCTGATCGAGTTCAGACCGTAAAGACGGTCTTGATGGACTTCGTAAGTGAACGTACCTGATGAATTACCTCAGATTTCATCCATCATTTCATCCATCTAAAACTCAGACCGGTCACATCAGTTTCGTGATCAAACTCAAGACATGAAGTTGACTGTGTTGCCATCATTCTCTCTCGAGATTTACTCTCTATTGTTCAATATGCGTTTCCCTTTCCCAAATTCCGTACCGACCGTTCTTTGTCTTTGTACACGTAACATTACAGATGGTTCTGGAAGCTAACATGGACGGTTCCACGTGACATGACTTCTGTCAGTTTGTGACAAGTCAGAGGTATGATCAAGAAACAAAAGACTGAACCGGCGAACGTACAACGTAGCTGACGAAGCAAACCATCTATCGTCATATTAATGTAAGTCTTTTATCGCACTATTAAAGCAAATAAAGAAAAGCAAATAAAGAAAAGCATGTTCAAGTAGGCATGTATACAAATTGTAACTAATCAACAACATTCTTACAATCACCAATGTCTAGTTTGCAACTTCCGGCCATTTTCTAGAACTCCGAAAGTAAACAAATCCGTCAAAAACTTTCCGAGGAAAATCTTACCACAATGTAAGTTTCTAGGTTATCAAGATTTACTCTTTGTTGATTTATTTTCTTCCCTACCGTTTACCACCGAAATCCTCCCGACAAAAGTGTAACAGACAATAGACTTTTGAGTCTAGCAAACGCACGTGCAAATTTATTTTCAAACACGTGCGGAATGAGAGAATCGTTCAGCTCTGCAGAGATTTACTTGACTGCACTCTTAATGTGTTTCTCGGACTTTACCTCACTTCTTTTAACTTTGCATTATTTGATCTCGCCTCTGATTCTCAATAACAAGTTAAGCAGATTTATTAGAATGTGAATACGTTACACAGACAAATAAAATTATCGCATTAGCTGATGATCTGTTATAAAGATATTTTATACAAGTACCTGGCTGGCGGTCGACATGTATTTCTCATATTGAAATTAAATGACCTGACATTTTGGTCTGGTTAACTTGCCCGTCAAAGGTTGAGTCAAGTAATATAAAATTAAGAGGAGCGAGATCAAATCCGACAAACATATTAGGGCGTGTCAAAGCTGAAATCTTTTGATTATATTCTTCTGTCGTGGTCCATAGTTACGGTCAAGAGGTAGCCGTAGGACTGGCCGTGGCGGTCTCTCCTCCGGTCATAATTTTTTTGATCGGAAGTTTGAATTAGAGAATTTCAAGAGAGAAAAAGAGAAACATGATGTTTTGCTGTTGCTTAGTGCGAAGCAGTTTGTTTTGCTCAATTCTTGAATGAAACAAGATGTTCAATCAAGTTATGTACAAAGTAAACAAGAATTCACATTAAGAGGAGTGAATGATGAAAGATAACATACTTCCTCAATTGCAGCTCCAAGAAGTAGGTAATCCTTCTCTTCCATAGCACGTAGAACTCCCGTGTTTAATAAAGTACGAGATGTCCATATGATAACATGGAACTTATCTAGACAGATCTCTAGAAAAGCTTTTACTCAGATCGAGCCACGTATCAAAGGAGGGATTCTTGGTAATCTCTACTACATACTCTCTTTCACGAGTTGACATCAACTCAGGCTTGTTCCTCCCCACTTGTATCAAAAGACCATTCAAATCAAGGATAAAGATTCTTATGGCCTTATGATAATATGATGAACCAAACGAGGCAAAAACTCTTTAGACCCTTGTACACGGGATAGTTCTTCTCTCCCCACTTCAATCTCCTATTCGATAGCCTTTAGCTCTCCTTCTCTTTTTGGAAGCTCATCTTCCTTTTGCTGAATGGTCCGAGTTAAACATCAACTTCTTCCTTCTGCCGATTTATCCTCTCCAAGAGAATTCTATCTTCATCATCTATAAAAATTGAAGCTACAATAAAGCAATACCAACCAAATATGAAGCAAAATCCATCCAACAAAATAAACAAACATCTTACTAACTTATAAAACATGAAGTAAAATCCATCCAACACAATAAACAAACATCACTCTAACTTATAAAACATAAAATAAAGTCCATCCAACAAAATAAAAAAACATCTTACTAGATGGTGGAGGATCTCGCAGCAAAGACTAAGAGTCTTGATCTCGTTGAGAAGACTGAGGGTTTTGAATACGGGAGTCGACGTGATTTGAACTTCGAATGATACGTGACTCAAGAAGTATTCCGACATGAATCATGCGATGAGTCAACATCATACTCACCCAAGTCTCGAGATGTCTCATCAATCTCTCCTTACTCATATGCTTCTGTAAAGAAGAAACCTCAGCATCCAAACAGTCTAAGATGAACTCAGTCCAATCATAATCTTCCAGACTCTCCTCTACTTTTGTCTTCACGTATAAAGCTAATTGCCCATGCACTTCTTTTGAACGTCGACGAGCCAAAGAATGCAATTAATGAGCTGAAAAACTGACCTCCACTCAGAGTATTCACACATCCATAACAAGTATCGCTTTTCTTTTTCATCTTTTTGAGGAAATCAATCGTCTATCAAACTCCTCTTAACACTATGAGAACGCTAGACAATTGTTCTCATATGTAGAACAAATGTCTCACGGACAACAGACTCATCAAGCAAAATCTCATGTCTTCTTATAGTAGCACGATGAGTCTCCTCATCATAAAAATTGATAAACTATATGCAATATGAAATATGTAAAGGTTACAAACTAAGAAATATCATGCTTACAAGTTTAGAGCTCATACATATAAGATTTCTGCACTAATGAAACACATGCATACAAGTTTGAAAGAGCTACATAAAGAGATTATGACTATAGCTACTTACATCAGGATGAGGGAAGTCAAAAGACAAAGCTACCAGTAATCCCAATCGATATATGACTTCTTCTTCTACTCTGTGTAATGCATTCTCCACGTCCTCTTTTTGAACTCAACACCATTTCAAATGATATCTCTCATTCATGATTAAATTTGAACATGAATGGTCCCTTTCTCATTTTTTCCTCAGCCTCAGCTATAAAAACCATAAATGAGAGGGTTAACATAATCGAGTTTTAAGATAACCGAGACTATATAGCAGTACTAGTTTTGCTCGAATAGGATCAAAAAAGCATTGTATCGCTCATACTTGAGCGAAACATAGGATGCATCTCTCTTGTTGTGAGCAATACAACCATTGTTTGTCCTATAGTTTTACAATTCATGTTGTTTCGCTCTAAGGTGAACGAAACAAGGTTATTTCATTCGATCAAAGAGAAAGACGAGTGAAACAACTGCGTTTCACTCTAAGCTAGACGAAACAAATAATGAGCGAAATAGTAATGTTTGGCTCGTTTTCCAACAAGACCGAGGTTTCGCTCAACTAGTGAAACAGAGTCATTCACTCGACGTATGAGCGAAATAGTCTTGTTTTGCTCGATAACTAAGACAATCGAGCGAAACACTAGTATTTTGCTCAATGTTACAACGATTAGAGCTCTGAATCGCTTGCGGTAAGACGAATCACGATGATTCGTCTTGCATCTGTGGGTGGTTCAAGCTGAATCATTGTAACCTAAACATTCTACTCAAAATAGACATATTCACATATAATTCAACGCATTGGTAATAATGAACTTACTAGGATTTCTCCCACCTTCTCGTCCTCTCTCATCACTTGAGCCTCTACCCCGCTACATCCTCTCTCATCGTCTCATCCTCGGCAAGCGGATCTACTACTACTACTACCTTCTTTTATCTTCATCACTACGATTCTCAAGATCGCTCAAAATACTACCGCAATCAAAATAACAGTTCAATTTGAAGATCCACACAGATAAAATATTATCTCTTGATCGTCACTCAATCTCTGACTCTCGATCGCTCACTCTTGTAAAGTCTCCTCCTTCGTTTAGACCCTCTTCGTCTCAAGCTAAACTCCTCTTCAACTCTATATTAAGGATTTCCTCTCCTTCTCTTTTTCCATCTCCTCTCCCCTCTCTCTTCCCATTTCTATCTCTTCTCTCTTTTCAAAGCTCTCTCTCTCTCTCTCTCTCTCTCTCTCTCTCTCTCTCTCTCTCTCTCTTTTCAAAGCTCTCATATGCAAACATTGTATGATTTTTCTCTTCGTGTCATATTCTTCTCATATTCAAACATTGCATGCACATACATTCGTTTCGAGTAGAAGAAACTGAATACTTTCTAAAATCAAATTCTTTTTGTGTGTCTGTATGTGTTTGAGTTGTTTTCTGTCTAGATCAGCTTCACACATACAAATCATAATGAGTTAACAGAGATATCAGTTTGAAACAATTTGCTTCTATCATGATAGGAAAATATTTTGCACTAAATCAATGAACCCAAAAGCACTTTTGATTTCTTCTATATTTCTTCCTTCTCTTGTCATTTCAATGTAAAGAGTCATTTTATGTTTCTTCACTTTCTTCTTTTTTGAAGATTCTCTAGCCTTTCTCTTTCGTCTAAAGATGCTCGTCTATAATCTAGAAAGACTTTTTTGTATTCAGATTTGTCTTTCAAGCTCTCTTCGTAAGCTAAGAGAACCGAAGTTTTCTGATAGAACTATGAGCTTTACTACTCCTAGTAGATTTTGAAACAGGTCGAGTTTCATGACCTTTCTCAGATATGATACTCTCTTCATTGCCTTGTTCCACTGACTCGTCTTTCTCTCCAGTATCATTTTTCTCTCTTTCACCCAAGTATTGATGCAATGGTGTAACATGGTACAACTCTTCTTCGAATGGAACTTCAGATGGTTGATATGCCTCAAGAGATTGATAGATAAACTCAGAATCATCGATGTGTTCATCATCATCTAATCAGAGAATATGATCATACGATCCACCCAAATCATCTAAATCCATACAATCCTCTAAAACTATTGAAGATATTGTCGGAAGATCTATATTGACACTACTTCTAAATATAATGTCATAGGATCAAAATGAGGACAACTGGAATTGAATTTCGCTTCTAAAGTAACACCATGAGTCATCTCTGTCTCAATCACACCTCCGTCAATGCTATCTTTCAGTTCTCCTGCTTTCTTGTACATATCAATGTATCAAACCACTCTTTTCTTCAGCTCCTCTCCAGTGATCAAAAGAAAACCGTTCGACTTGGATATCTATGCTGCCTTGACGTTAAAGGTAATAGGTTTCGTCAAACATCTTCCAGTTCTGATCTTAGTCCTCCCAATGCAAAATTATTAAGATCTTTCAAATAATTGACGATCTTGTCATACTAAGAAACACTCAAATATATTCTTCTTTTCTTCGATGGCTCGATTTGTTTTGGTGCCATGTTTGCTTGTACGTTTCTCTCTGGATGAAGAAATATAACACTGATATCAGTTCGATTAAATTGCGAATCACTCGATCACTCTCAACCACTCTATCTCTTTCAGAATTACAAATGGTAGATGTAGAGCCACGTCCATGACCTAGAACAAGCACAAGCTTCGCTCCTTCCGATTTCAAAATCGTTCCACTACAATGAAACTTCAATGAGACGCAGAAGATTGTGGACTGAGCATTCGTATCCAGACAGAATGCATTATCTTTAGTAACAGACATCATTCATTCAAAGAAGATCTACTCGATGTAGATCGTCTTCCACATTGAAGCTGATATGTACGCTGGGAAAGAGACGGGTCTGGGCACTTGATTGAACATACCACCTCTTCTTATCCACTCAAAGATACAGACTAAACAGATACAGATAGTAAAAGTTCTCCCTACCCATAATAACACACTTACGGCTAATATTCCTCCTTAAGTAAGTGAATATTTTTCCCAAGCTTTGACACGCCATATTAGAGTCAAGTGAATTTCGGTTCAACACTGATATGCCTAGTCTTAGGAAGTACAGTAACAATACGGTACCGTATGTCCTCGGCTGTCCAAGACTCCAAGCTCAGCTCACTGCTCACAGTCTCAAACAACGGACGAGCTTCTCCAATCCGATACCGTTCATACTGGGCCGTGGTTCATAAAGGCCGTTGGATTGATTGGGGGCTGACTTTGACTGACCCGCATTATGAGTCCTCGGACAAGCTCCTAGGACTCCGGAATCAGGACCAATCGATAACTGCATTGATTTGCGAAGGGCTTGACCTCAAGCAGCTCCGTGGTCCGTCGGACTTAGTCCCCAGGGAGTGTACCTTGAACACGGCAGTTCAGGTTCAGGATCGGTGGAGAAAACGAGCAAGTATATATTGCTCGTTTTCAACGAATCAGTCAGTCAGCTGATCGTTCAAAGCTCAACTGTGCGGACATGTATTTCGGCCAAGTTACTGCTTCACACTCTCTGCGTAAAATCGGCACGAACGACTCGATGTAGATCGTCTTCCACATTGAAGCTGATATGTACGCTGGGAAAGAGACGGGTCTGGGCACTTGATTGAACATACCACCTCTTCTTATCCACTCAAAGATACAGACTAAACAGATACAGATAGTAATTCTCGAACATCCCCACTGTACTGACGACTGTTGGTCGAGAAGAACGAGTAGGACAAGGGGATTGATTGCTGTTTAGACGGAGAAAGATGGCGGCTTTGATGGTCGGAGGTCAGATATTGCGAGAGTTAACTAGTAGTACCGTCAGCAGAAGGAGACTTGCCGTTGGGAATGAATCGGGGCTCAGGAAGGCTTCCGATGCTCGAGTAAACCTCGCAGGTACCTCCTCCTCCTCTTCTTCTTCTAGAGGTGAGTTTCAAGCGAAGCACACTCTTTCTTACCGGTTGAATGTCGTTGACTACAGTTTTATGGTTAGGGCTCTAATACAAAAGCAGAAAGAGAAGGAAAACAAACGGAAATGCGTGGGCTTGATGGAAAGGAGAATTCTAAAACGATTCCACGATGTCTCGGATGGATTCTGATGTTATCTGCTCTTGTCAATCGGCAGGAGTACGCAGTCTTCGAGCTTCTGGCGTAGAACAGAACGATCCAGTGGATGGAGGCGGCGACTTGTCACAGAATCCGTCCAGTGCATACTTCAGGGGAACACGTGGAGTTTTGAATGTGAAAGAAAGCAATTTTTTCTCACCGCCGGAGTCAAATAAGGGATGGGATGATATCCGCCTTCAGGCTCTACTGAGATCACTGGCAGTGATGGCGGACGATAGGAGTGAGATGCATGCAGCTGTGGCTGTCCAGCGGGATAACTGGGGCAAGCTGCTGCAAGTGACGATTACCATGTCCATGATCTCAGCGGGTCTATTATCTGCGATGAACACCGTGGCACTGCCTTCCTTGAGCTTCTCAGTGACTGCCAGCCTTCTGGCAGGGGGCTCATTTCTGTTCATGTGCTTGGAGAACTGGTTCCAGCCTTCCCAGTTGGCGGAAGAACAAAGAGCGGCATCACGTTTTTTCAAAGCTCTCGTTCGGGAGATCGAGGCGAGTTTGAAACCGGGAGGTTCTCGTCTTAAAGAAGATGCCGGTTTATACTACGAAGCCAAGCTGCAGCGATTGCAATATCTGGACAGGGCATTCCCTTTGCCTCTGTTTCCTGGAGGAATTGACAAGTTCCCTAGTGTGGTCGGCCCCTCTGTCCTCAGTGCTCCTGTGGACACATCCAAGCCAGAGGTACCACTGTCTCAAGATCCATCTTCCAACAATGGCTGGACACAAGCCATTGTCGAAGACCTGAAAAGAACGTCTGCCCTGTTGAGAAAATCCGACATCGCTACTTACGTTGGCTGGGAGAAAAACGCGCAAAAAATCAACAAGGTGCTGGCAATCTCCGGTCCGAGCTTGGCACTGATCAGCGTGATTGCAAACTTTGTGAGTGGTGGGGCTGTAGTTGCTGCTGCATGCTCGGTTCTAGCTGCCCTAATCAGCAGCTTCTCACATGATGCACAAGTGGGAATGGTTTACGAGATGTACCGAGATGTTGCTGGTTCTTTCGAAGATATAGACAAGGAAATCCAGAGGAATCTCCGTCTACCTGTGGATCAACGAGAGGATGGAGAGCTCTTTCATCAAAGAATCGCCCTGACCCTTGGACGTAAAGAGGATAAGCCTATTGTAGCTAGTGACGATCAGAAGTCTGCAGGATCACTCCTGTAAGCATGGACTACCTTTCCAGATTCCCTTCTAACTTTTAGTTACTAGTCTCAACTCTATAGAAGCTTGTTTATACTCAGCCTCAGGTTTGTGGACATGACCACCCAGTCTGGTTAATTCACCAATTCCCCAACCATTTTCTGCAGTCTGTCTATGTTTTACCAGGATCAAACCTGTGGAACATCCTGAATGTATGTAGCTGGTGGATATCTGCCTCAAGCAGAGAATACCGTACCTCCTGTATATATCGTTTCAGTCAGCACTGGCAAGTGCATCAGGCCCAAAGAGCTCCATTAGTCAGTTTGCACGAGTTTTGGACCAAGGCACTCAGCTGATGGAGCATGTAAAATAGAGCATGAATATATGACAAAGGTTTGAGATCTATACCGGATACGCAAATCGAAGTACGAATCATGATTGTAGTTTTCTTGCCATTCTGGTTAGAAATGTACAGAGGCACGGATCCATCTTCTTCTTGACTGACCACATGTTATCGTCCTAATATACGGGATACCGACTGCACAAATCCTTTCTTGTTGAGTTTCTCAGGTAAAATATCGTCTCGACAGTTTGAGATCTTTGTACGAACGCACCTAACGGGAAGCTCGAACGTCTATGACCAAAACCTAAGCCTAATTCATTTCTTTCGAGACTCTTCAGTCATGTCCCCGATCGCTCTTCACTCTCACCCAGTACTTTTTCAGGGAATCAGTATCTACCTTCGATCTGCTGGGGAGGAAATCAAGGAAGCGAGGGAAAAATCTGGTTCGCTCCGAGCTTTTCGACGTACGCCAGAGACCATCCTTGCCTCACAAGGTTGCTGAAACATTTGCAGGAAAGCTTGTCATACGCACATGATTGGTTACAGTCAAAGAAACAACAATTATACGAAGAAAACTATATCCCTACAAGCGATAAGCGATAAGCGACAAGCGATCCGCTACGATGGCAGGAACAAGGACGCTTGGCAGCGATGCACGAGCCCGAACTCGAGCCTTGCAGTAGAGGAAAACGATTGCAGGATCCTTCTTCTGCGTTCTGTAGTGATAGAAGCCATGCCTAAACCCTAAGGCGCTCCCTCGGAAAAGTGATGGCTGTGGAAATGTGATATCATCTTAACCTTACCTTGAGGATGAGGTTACTTAACCTTAGCTTGTTGTCTACTCTGGTTTAATTCTAGTCAGGGCCCATGCACACCGGGCTTTTTGGCTGAAAACCTAACGAGAATTCCGAGGTTAAAAACAGTACTGACGAGCCGGGCTTGTCCACGCGAGAAGCTGGGAGTAGATCAGTGTCCGCGCACCGGTCGAGGTTACTGAGAAATTAGGGGGTGTCAAAGTTAATTGTCATCAGGATTATTCGTGTATCCGCGGGCTGTATTTACGGACAACGGCCATGTCAGTCGCGGGTACCTCCCGGAGGTACCTGCAGAAGTGATCCGCAGTTCTCATTCTTTTGATCGTAACAGTTTTGGCCATAAATTAATCGTCTTGTACTTACATAAGATGAAATCAGTACATGGTTACGATAATGATAACAGTACATGGTGACGTGGCAGTACCTCGCAACACTTCGAATTTGAAATCAAAAACTCGTCTTCTTTGAGAAGGAATTTTAGATTTCGTCTAGACTTCTCGACGTTGAATGCTCTGATCCAAGATTAACTAGATAGAGAGACAACATTGTTCCCGTCGAAGTGATATTCCCAAGCGCTGTTCTCCTCGAAGTTCAAATCAGAATTCTAAATATGCCACGAGTTTCCGATAAAAAATCTTCTGTTGAAAACGATAGAGGACATTGTGGAAATGCGAGTGATGTTAGCTTCTTCGAGTTCGGATGAATCTGCCAAGAATGATACGGAGCGTGAAGCTGAAAGTGAAATGAGCGAAAATGTAGAGAACGAGGCTGATTCGAAGAGAAGAGGAGAAGGTGGAGAAGATGATAAGTTCTTCCGAGGACGATGGAGGGTTAGATTCAGATTCTGAAGGAGAACTGATCGAACTGTATCAAGTTTTGTCCAGTTCTCGATATTTAGAACGACAAGATCAGTTCACCTTCTTTAAGAGCAAAGATTTTTACAAAAATTATTTTGAAAATCTTCCCGATGATTCTTTTAGACAGCTGACCAGGATGGATATAATGAGCTTTTCCAGATTAGTTGTTATAGTGGAAACTCATTCTATATTTTATAATCAAGCTCGGGTGAAGCAAGCTCCTGTGTCTTTACAGGTAGCAGTTGCATTAGATCGATTTGGTCATAATGACAACGATGCTGCTCTAAGTCGTTCTTTGCTTCTCTGGGAGATTGCACATGGGACTATGGTGCTTTATACGAAGAGAGTGATGCGGGCTTTAGAATCTACACTTGGAGGGTACATTCGGTGGTCAAATCGCGAAAAAAGAATAGCAATCTCTGAAGTTTTTGCGTCGAAAGGCTTTCCAGGTTGTATAGGATTAATAGATGGTACTTTACTGCCTTTGTCTCAAAGACCTCTATTTGACGGAGAGACTTACTATGACAGAAAGTGTAGCTATTCTATGAACGCGCAAGTGGTTTGTTGTCACAGGAAACAACTTTTCTTCTTATTTGCAGGTATGCCAGGAAGCTGCCAAGATATTACATGTTTGCGCAAGTCTCCTCTTTGGACACACATTGACAATGACAGTCCATTATTTAAGAGAGAACAATATTTACTCGGTGACTCAAGATATTCACCGTTGCGGCATCTCATTCCTTCGTTTTGAATGACCACAGGAGATCGAGACAAGCAGGATTTTAATACATGTTTAGCTCATGCTAGAGTCGCGAATGAGCATTGTATTGGTATACTGAAATCTCGATGACATTCTCCGAAACAAGTTCGCACGCAGTTGAAAAATAGATCAGAAAATGAATATTTAGTGAAATGGATAGGTTGTTGTGCTATGTTACATAATTTTCTATCCAGGAATCGCGACGAATGGACCGAAGAGGATGGAGAATTGATCATCGAGTGCGACGACCGAGATCCAGAGGAGGAAGTTCGGACAGCGAATGTGCCAAGCAGTGGAGTATTTCGCCGAAATCAAATAGTACAAGTTTGTCTCTCGCATAATAGAAAACCAGGTGGTTTCTTATTCAAACCTTAGATTAGACTAAACTGAGTGTGCAGTGCAGGTTAATCAGGAATGAGACCTTAGATAGAATGTGCGCACTAGTATGTGATTTCACTATGTACATTGATTTTTATAAATACAAAGATGGGTTCATCAAGAATGTTGATTAAAAGATCTTTGGATTGTGCTCTTTGGATCGATAATGTGGCAAAGTTGTCGCATCGTGACTATTCGCATTGACTGCGATTCGAAAATGTCGCACTTAGTGCGACTCAAACGCACCTAAGCGCAGTGAGTGCGACCTGAAAGTCATGATTATCGCACTGAGTGTGATTAGTCGCGCTTAGTGCGACCCGAAGACTTTACCGAAGACTCTACCCATTGTGTCGCACCTGCACGCAGTGAGTGCGATCCGAAAGTCGTGATTTATCGCACTCTGGTCAATGGGACTCAGTGCGCATCAGACTTTAGAAGATCGTATGCGTGCCACCTCAGCCTTCAATCCATGCAATTCTTCTCGTTTCATATAAATGGATTCTTCCATACTCGAGAGTCTCTCTTGTAAATCTACTTCTGTCTCTCTCACCTTCAGAGTCACCTCTTCTTCCTCGATCCTCTTGGTCAACAGACGTATATTGAGTTCTTCCTCTTCCTCTTTCTTCTGGGCAAGTCGCATGTCAATTTGCGACTCCTCCAAGTTCTTCGAAGTAAGACGCATGTCC
The DNA here is from genome assembly GCA_036924285.1 of Asterella californica. Classification (NCBI taxonomy): domain Eukaryota; kingdom Viridiplantae; phylum Streptophyta; class Marchantiopsida; order Marchantiales; family Aytoniaceae; genus Asterella; species Asterella californica. The sequence goes on along the minus strand of JAYKYS010000001.1, from coordinate 16,682,201 downwards.
ACCTCTTCCTCGGATGATCCTGTCAAAGCAAGTAGAGAAAGGGTCCAAGCGTCAATTGGTGTCTAGAACACACTCAACTGCGACCTGACCGCACTCAGTACGACCTGATCGCACTCAGTGCGACGAGACCGCAAGGTGGTGCTATCTACACGCACTCAGTGCGACAGGACCGCAAGGTGGTGCTATCTACACGCACTCAGTGCGACCTGATCGCACTGACAACCATATTTGTGTAAGTTAGAGCACAAGATTTGTATTCGCTAAGCTAATCGCACTGAGTGCAATCAGGAAACGCACTGAGTGCGATCTAGAACCGCACTCAGTGCGATAAGAGACAACCAGAATTTTATAAGCTAATCGAGCTGAGTGCGATCCGGCACCGGGTTGAGCTAATCGCACTGAGTGCGCTTCGGAACCGCACTCACTGCGATAAGAGTCAACCATATTTCTACAAGCTCAGTGATAAGACTCAACCCGATTTCTATAAGCTGAGCTACTCGCACTGAGTGCGGTCCCTAATCGCACTGAGTGCGGTCCCTAATCGCACTCAGTGCGATAAGAAACCAGATTTGTATAAGCTAAGCTAACTCAATAGCACTGCAAATGGGTAAGTCCCTCAGTGCCACCGACACACAAGTGCAAGACTTCTCAGTACGAATATGCAATGAACCGGGCAACTAAAGAATCAGCTATAAAAGAATACGAACTTGAAACATAACAGTATCTCCAAAATCATCTTCTCTTCCCACATGTCGTTCGATGTCCGCTTCAAGCTCTGATTGATCATCGACTTCGGGCTCGAATTCGGTTTCAAGCTGCTCCTCTGGGACTTCGGATTCTCGGACGATGACATGTACATGGACTTGAGTTTCTCGAACTGCTTCTTCAGGTTGAGATTGCTCAAGTGGGACTGATACAAACACGACTTCTTGAGAGATTCCTACATGACTCATTATATGAGTTAGAGCAATCTCCAAAAATGTCTCAACAGTGTCACTTTTCTTCGGTTGCTTCACATGTTTCTGAACATGTAGAATCTCTCCTTCCAAGTTCTCCAATATGAGCTGTGCTCAATCGAAATCTACCTCCAGACCTTCGACTTTTGACTTGACATATAATGCCAATTGTCCTGTCACAGTTTTGGGTCTCTTCCTCGCAAGAAAGACAACATTGAGACACTGAAACACAGCTCTCCATCCAGAATAAGCACATTCTCTAGCGAAATAATGCTTTCCTACTTTGTTGTACTCTGGAAACCAGTCCGCAATTCGCACGTGTCTAACAAACGAGGGCATTGGAGTGACACCAAAAGGGATAGCGAAAGCTTCCCTGATCAGATCGAAAGTGAACTCGATCTCTGTTGACCCGACCTTCGCAATCCGAGTTTCCGGATCATAAGAGTGTAAAAAGGATTTACATAAACCAACCTGCATAGACAAACAGAAAAACAGAGCACAAACCAACCTGTAACTCATAGTGTTAATTCTGAAAACTTAGACAAACAGAAAAACAGAGCATGAAATAGGCCTAAAGGATCGCATCTTTACATCAGGCGGAGCAAAATCAAAGGATAAGGCTATCAACAAGCCCAACTTCTCAACCGACTCTTCATCAACTTCGTTCAAGGCTCGTCATATGTCATGCTTATTCATCCAATGCCACTTTATGCGATCATGCATATCATCTTGTGTATTGAAAGAGATAAGAAAAGGTCCTTCTTCTTTCTTGCTCGTGTTTGACATGATCTGCACAAGAAACCACGATGTCAAAACCGAGATCGCACTGCAAGAGACCCTAAACCGAGGTCGCACTGTAGAGGTTTAGTGCGATTTAAAGCACTCTCCGGTCGCACTGTCGAGATACAGTGAGATTGAAGTGCTAACCCTAAACTTGGTGTTTTAAATCGCACTAACAACCCCGGGGTTTTAAATCGCACTGTCGAGATACAGTACGATTGAAGTGCAAACCCTAAACCTAAACCCGGGGTTTTAAATCGCACTAACAACTACGAGATTAAATCTGTATTCACACGCAACGCGACCCGCATGAGTAATGCAGAGCTAGGTCGCATTGAGTGCGATAAGGGTTGCACAGAGTAAATGTCGCATTGAGTGCGATAGTCTCAGTGCAGAAAGGATCGCACTCAGTGCGCACATGCACTCAGTGCGATAGTCTCAGTGCGATAAGGGTCACACTGAGTGCGCACTGAGTGGCATTGCACTGATAAGGATGCGCACTGAGTCGCATTGCAGATTCGCATGGTTTAAAAACGCCTTCTTCTGAATGCGATATCGGTCGCACTCAGCATTATCGCGCGGTATCGTCACACTTCGCATTATCGCCTCTACTCGCACCGCGAGACTTACCAAAGCTTCCCATTCACTCCAAGTTAAGCTCCCTACACCTAGGTGTCTATAGTTCAATCGCACTGCTTCCATCCTACTCGTCGTTGTGCTATCTGCACATATAACTAACTCTAATTCTATCTACGTCTATCGCAGACGCGTCTCATTACACACGTTCTGCTCCCAGTATTGCTAACAATCATTCAAACGTAGTGCGACCGCATGCTAACGATCATTCAAACACAATGCGACCGCAAACGTGATGAAGACTCATAGTGCGACTCTCAAATCATATCACCGTAAACTCACGTCGTTGAGTAGGAGGTACTGCGATCGCAGACGTGATGAAATCGAAGACTCGCAGTGCGACTCTCAAATCCGTCCGATCAGGATAAACTCACCTCGCACTGAGTCGAGACTCACTGCGACTCGCAGTTAAACTCTCACGTTGCACTCTGAGACTTGTAAAGCTTCCAACCCACTCGTCCTTGTACTCCCTGCAGCTACACTAAGCAAGAGTCAGCAACAACGTAACTGGTTCTATACAAACGAGAACAGGTCTACTTACCACTCACTGTGAGAATTTAAAATCAGTGCGACTCACTCTTAAAATCGCCCTGAGTTTAACGTGCGACTCACTCTTTAAATCGCACTGAGTTTAAACTTGTAACACACCTTACAAGAAATCTTTTTGGTGATCCGATCGATAAGCTTCGACGTGTACATGAGAAAACAATGTACAATGGAGTACAATGACGAATGAAAGTACACAAACTCTTTACTCCTCAACTCAGTTACATGTTATCGAGCTTCTCGATAATTTCTTTGATTTCTTCAAATGACTTTCCTGCTTTATGCAATTCCACAAACAAAGAAGTATGCCTTTTCCTACTCTGTTCCTTTTCGTGGCTTTCTCTCGATCTCTTTTTCTCTTCCAAAGAGTCCATCCTGTATTCAACGAACACTTTCCTATACTGAGCCTTCTCTCTTATACTCTCTTCGTACAAATTTAACACTCCTCCTTTCATATTCATCCTGCTGTTGGTGACTCCAAATCTCTGATTTCGAGACATTTCCTGCACAGACTCTGGAACTGCTCCTCAACTCATCTCCTCTTCTCTACCCGGGCTCCTCTCGTCTTCTCCACCGTCTCTTTCTTCATTAGTCGTTCTCTCCTCATCCATTGGACTCATTTCATCTTCATCGCAGTGAGAAATATCTATATCTCCATCATCGTCTTCAAGCCGCAATGTACTACCCGATCGAGGAAGAGAACTCTCCGTGAAATCGAGAAAGAGTACTCTCCGCTTGAGAATCCGCTTGAAACTGAGAATCGTACGCCATAAATTCCTCTTCTGAAGGAATTCCAAATGCAAGGATAGCAGGCGGATCAATGTTGGCACGACTACCAAAGACAGCATTCATGCGATAAAAGTGAGGACACTTCTCATTCAACTTCTCTTCTAAAGTAAGTCCTTGCAACATCTCATCTTCTATCAATCCTCCTCCAGTACTATCTTGAATCTCTTTCGCCTTCTTGTACATGTCAACATATCTATCAAATCTCTTTTTCAAATTCTACACCAGTGACTACAGGAAATCCATTCTTCCCCGAAAGCTGTGCAGCCATGATGCCAAATGCAGTGGCTTTGCTCAAACACTTTCCCGCACCAACTTTGGTTTTTCGACTAGCTCTGTGCAGTGAAGCAAAATTTTCCTCATCCTCGATATAAGCGACAATCTTCTCATAATCGTCTAAATTCAAACGTATTCGTGATTTCTTCAACGGCTCTGAACTTTTCGGAGCCATCGCACTGCGAAGAGAATCTACTTCAACATCAAAACCACCTATACTGGTCACTTCGTCACCTATATTGGTCATCGTGTTGGTTCCGTTATTCAAAAGAAAGCTTGTTCACTCGAAGATCTATCTACCACTCGCTCCACTACTTCCCTTAGCGATTGAATGCACACTTGTGTTTACGTATCTCTCATCATTTGAAGAGGGCACATTTAAGCACAATGTATTTTAAAAATAATACGGATAAGTTTGAAACGCCCCCTCTTATACCCACGGCTAATGGATGTAGTTCTCCCACAAAGTTAGCCGCGGTTAAACCTAGTCAATGCCCGGCCTCGAGTTACGGAAAATATTCCACCACCCGTTAGCGAATAATTCCTCCGAACTTTGACACCTCTTATTATTCGATTCATAAGTGGTCCTTGACGCTGGGTAGACTTCTCTCCGATGCTAACTGGATGTAGAAAATGGCACGAGCGCATAGAGGGGGTGAGAGATGACAGGACTGTGCGCTCCACATTATGCATAAAGTTGAAAGCAGGACCCCAAGCCCAGAAGTGATTTGTGATCACAAAATATCAATGTGTTGTGTGTTGAGTACTACAAATATCTGTTTTAACATGAACCTCTTGCAAGCATTTTTGTAAATTCTTAGCGTGCTCATCTCTTCTTTGCATCGCTTTTTCTTTCCGCCTGAGTTTCAGATCAAAGAGAAGAGCTTTTCTGAATGTAGTACTAGGTGTTTCGAAGCGGGTGCTTGGGAGAAAGAGCAATGTTTTTTGTTCAAAAATGTATATGTAGTATTAGGTGTTTACAAGCTGGTGCCAATAGCCATGTCTCAATGAAAAAATAACCCTTGAGCAAAGCATTTCAATCTGACTTGTGGACTACATTTGCAAGGAGAAGCAACCATTCAAAAACATGAAAACAGTTAAATCTCAGAAGTGAAGAAGATCACAAAAGTACTTAAAACAGTTAAATCTCAGAAGCATGTTCCGCCAAATGTTTATTGAAATATAACATACAACAGTGGTAGTAGTCTCCCAAAAGATGTATATAGCTCACCCCTCAGTCATGAAGAGACTGATGGACACTGCATTGGCAATCTTTGATGGATGTAGTAGGAGATTCATAATTGTTGTGCAGTTCAAAGATGCTAGTGTTCACATCTGTAGAAGCTCGAAACAAATCTTCTGGATCTAGGAAACGTTGAGGTTCGGTCACTTCTTCCACACTGTCAAAGATTTTTGTCAATAACAATTAGATGTTATCAATTTCTGCAGTGTCTCAGGATTTCTCCTTTAGCCCATTGTAGCATAAAAGATTTCATTCCCCAAGAAGATTTACACTAGTTACGTTGTTCTAAGTTCTAAGATCTGTTTAAACTCACAAACACTCGGGTTTTGCTCAGAAATCTCTTCTTCTCACAAAACCACACGGCTTCCAGACCCTTCAAAAGACGCTCTGGACCATAACATGTAAGTACTATCTAAAATATATCACAAATACCTACTGAGAAGTTCGGGATGATTACTGCTTCCAGTTCATAACTTTCAGTCTTCTCACGTCGACTTCTAGAAGCAATTCTCAGCTTCTGCGAGTTCAACTCGGCTTCTGACACTTCTAGAAGACTGACTTTGCTCCTTAGTCAATTACTATTCCTTATCACAAATTGCTCTTACGATTTCCAACGGGTTAGATCAATCACATGGTGTATGCCCCCTGTAGCTTTCTCAAGCTTCTGCCTACTAAAACGGTCTTCTGACAGCACTACAACAACATTCACATTCATTGATACTCAAACGAAGCTTCTGAAATCAAATAGAAGAAAGGATGAAGATGGGAAGATGAGAGAAGAGAGAGAAGAAGAAAAAATCAGTAACAAGAGAAAATAAAAGAAAAGAGAGAAATTGAGAAGCTTCTAGCCCGGATCATGACTAACAAGCCATCCATGCTTGTAGTAAATTGAGGAAGAAGACCAAATATGTACTTACAGACTCATTGTCTTTCGATTGAGGATGACGTCTTCTGTTGTGGAAAGAAGGCTTCTAACTTCTTCTGCCCTTGCTCCGACTACTCTGACTCAAGGAATCAAATCTCTCATGGACAGTCCGTACGTGGATCCAAAGTACTCCACTGGACGAGACAAGCTTGGACTCTGCACAGCTTTTAACAATCACCGCCACTCAACAAGAAGGCTTCATATGCACAATTGGGTATGAATTTGATGAAACTCACTTCCCAGAAGATACAGACAAAACTTATGTAACCAAAATCTGCAATCCAATCCTAGAGAAGAAGTTACATTGGCTTATGGAAGCTACCCCTTCAGCTTTCTGTCACTATCTCTTGACACACCAACCTAGAACAAGACTGCACGAGGATGCCGTTCTCTGTCTATGCTGTCTGCTCATGTCTACATTATCCACGATCCTCTCTTGAGAACGGAGCTGTAGATCTACTCTAGGTGTAACCAACTCTGTGTAGCCTCGCGTGAAGTGTGTGTGTGTGTGCTTAAATTTCTACCTCGACATCGATCTTATACAATTGCTTCTAATAGCAGGAGGGAGATCTCTTTGAATCGCAGCCACAGCCCAAAGATAAAATGAAGCGCTGTCAGAGGGCCACCTTCTCCTAGACTTTGGTTGTTTTGAGTTTGGAAAGTATTTCCTTCTCCTACCGTAACTAATCCTGCCACATGAACAGTCACTTAAAATATAAAGAGAGAGTTGCAAACTTAAAGTAGCTAACTTCGATTTCCTACAAAATAGCAAGGTATAAATAACTAACTAGTCTACTGTCTATTCTTGATCACCAAGTGTGACATCCATGAGATCCGCACCTGTCTGGTCATCTAACTCAGCTTCTTGTAACGTGAGCGACTACTGATACCTCTGGCATGTTGAGATGCCATCCGCTTCAGTGCAAGCCATGTGCACTTTGCAATTGGCTCGAAAGCCGGAAGAGTTCCATGAGAAGCGGAATCCACCTGACTCTTCTGCAAGTCCTGCTTGACGCTAGGAGCTGTGACGATCTCACAAAGGTTAGAGGTAGTCATTACCTCCACTCTGAACACATGGGAAGCCATTTCTTCTTCTTGTCTTCCAGAAGACGTCTTGGCTTCTAGAGCTTCCTTGCTCGTCTTCTCAGCTTCCGATGTCGTCACCACCAAGTGAACAGTGAGGTCGAACTCCTCCTTGTCAAGATCTTGCACATGGGCTGGTCTTAGTGCATCGAAAGACATGATTGCAAGAATGAGAACCGAGAGAGTCTTCGGACCCTCGACCTGTTGATCCAAGTAGCGGAACATGCTTTCCTTGCATTCCACCAACATTTCCCTGGAGGCGTCATCCCATGTGTGAGCTAAGGTCAGAAGCTTCCTCCCTCGGGTGAAGTTAAACTTCTTCCGAAGCGTTTCTCTCATCTGCGTCATGATCTCCTTACCTCGGGCTTCCGCTTCCACCTCTGCTTCTTCTCTTCTACAGCCTTGGCTTCTGCAGCTTCTGGCTGTGCGTTCCAAGTCTTCTTTTCTTCGCCAGATCAGTTAACTTACCCTTGATCCGCAGAACTTCATGCTCCCGCTGCTGAAGTCGCACTTGCAACTCCTGGTTGCTCTTCCACAGTTGGATCAATTCCTCGACAGAAGCAAAAGCTTCCGTCTTGTACTTCGTGGTGATCTTCTCCGTGGTGCGGAGGTTGGCTTCTAGAGCTTCCACCTTCTGCTTCTGAGCTTCCTCCTGGTGAATCAAGGTCCGAAGACCAAATCCAAGCTGCAGCGGCTTCTCTTGGGCCTTAGCTCGCTTCTCCACCAACTCCATAGCTGGCTGGATCTCAGTGCAGAAGAAAGCACTGAACTCCTCTAGTCTTCTTCCGCAGAAGACATGTTCATGCCTACAAACCGGTATGTGGCAGCTTTCCTGTTTTCTAGAGGCATCTGTACCTCTTCCACCATGATGGTCTTCTCTTTCTGCACTCGGGAAGATGCTACTCTCAATGTCTTCTTGGGTGGAAGATCTCTTCTCACTGCAGAAGCATACCTCTTCTCTACATAGCCTTCTATCACAGTCGGAACATCGATCCAAGTCCTGTCTTCTAGAGTCTTTAGAAGACTCCATGTAGTCGCAAGAACTATCTTCTTGGCGGTCTTAGTGCCGCGGGTGTCTTGCTGCGAATCTAACTCAGATCCGGAGTGGATGGTGGAGTAAGATGTGTTCTTATTAAGAATGCTCCTAGGTCCCATCTTCCTTGGTGACGACGCGTCTTCCGTGCAGCTGGAATCATCTTCTCAAACATTGATCATCTTCTGATGCGTGCTCAGTCCTTCCTAAGGCACTAGAATGGAAGAGGAAGATATGACACCTGTCCGGTCCTCTTTCTTGATCTCTCGCTGTCCCGTTGACCCATACTTGATCAACCGTGTCTCCTTCAGATCCCGCTTGGACACATACATGTAGCAAAAGAAGGGGGTGAGATGTCTTCCTGCTGGAGTGCCCAAGTAAGCTAACTCGGCGTAGACGTAAGCGTGGAAGAAGGCGCCTCAGTTGACGACCTCTCCTGCCCAAACAGCTTCCAAGAACTCCACATCCTAGTCTCTGAGATATCTGACCTTTTGAGCCTTTTCCTTGAAGAAAAGGTGAAGATACAACATCCTCAGAAGATGCTTCTTCGGCTCTCGATAGGCTTCCACCTTCCATCTGTTCCTCTCCTGTTGATCTTCCAAGAAGAGGCATGTAGTACTCCCAGGTACATGCCATTTTTCTGAAATGATAGTGGGAATCTTCTCCTTCTCCAGCTCGTAATCACAGTTCTCTGATTTAGATCGGTGGAAAGCTATTCGTCATCATATTTCATCATCCACAAGGCTGGTCTTCCTTTGACGACCCTTGTCTTGACAAGTACATGATTTCGAAGAAGCAATGCTGCCCAGACCTCTTCCAGCAAACCCTAGTCAGCGAGATTTCAGTCTCATGTGTAAGAAGTCGAAGCTCAACTCCTTGATGAAAGGTTTGGCCGCGATAAGCTCCGCTTGTGATTACACCAACCCTCGAGGATGCATCGACATTTCAAGCTTCTGTTACACGATACCACACATACTTGCTTGTAAGCCTAAGGCTCAATCCTTATCAGGCCCTCACAGTCCACCTTCCACTCTCAGAAGACGAATTTAGTCTTCCAAAAGATAGCTATTCTGTCTTCTAGAATTCTAACAGTGCTTCCTAAGTACATCACGTCTTCTAATCTATATCTACGTAATCTTAACTAAGCAAGGCATCTCATGGCTTCTTAAGAAAATAATCCACCTTGCAATTCATCCTACTTCCTAACAGAAGATGAAGAGATAATTGAGAAGTGAAGTCTACGAATCGATCAGAAGAAGACTGAGGACTCCTACGGTGATAGTGGTCTCTAGGAAGACTCCCGAGACAGCTTCTAGTTAAATGACGTCTTCAGAAGACTTCTCGCAGCTAGGTTTCTCATCATTGATCTCGCTTGTCTTGGACTTCCTACATGCAATCTATCCTTACAACAGACACTGACATCCACACTCTGTCTTTCGACTCCTCACCTCGCATACACTCTTAGAAGAAGCTTGCTACGTAATGAGAAGACATGACCCTTAACATTGCTCTCCAGATTTTACCAGCAAGTCTTCTCACAACTCTCATCTAAATTTCGGAAAGAAAAAGGAACAGACTGCTATGCGTCAGACAGAAGAAATCCGTAGATGACCCTCATATCTTCTCGTGCATTCTGCCAGTCTTTTCAATCTTTTAGCTCTTTAGGAAGATGTGGATTTGAGAAGTCAGGAAGCTTGGGAAGCACTGGCTAGATTCCTAATTTCTTGCTCCTCGAAATAACAATCAACTCTCAATTTCACTCTGGATTCACATCAAGCTTCTCACAATTCAATTCCAATCCAATCCGAGCTACTTGATGTGAATTTCAAACATTCGGCTTCTGGAAATGTCCAACCATTCAAACGAGTCTTCTGTCCATGGATTCTGGGACAGAAGTACAATAGGGTAGGAAAATTGATAGACAAAACAAAGAATTTTGACACAAGGGGAAGAAGAAGCTCAATTTCGATCTTCGAGAAGAGATTGAGAAGAGGATTGTCAAAAATTGAACAGCGCTTTCGCGTCCAATTCTCTCAAGAGAAATTTCAGGGAAGGGGAAGGATCGATAGGCTTTCTGCAAACAATCGGAGAAGCGTAGAAACCTAAGAACAGAAGGACGGAAGCGAGGAAAAAGAAGAAAGAAGCGAGAAGAACCTCAGTACTGCACTTCCAAAGTGATACGTTTCTGCTTTGCTTCTTCATACGTCTTCTACGCACCTAAGTGATTCGATTCTGCTCTCGATGTCTTCGTCTTGCAACGATCCTGTTTCTATCTTCGACTTTGAGCTGCTGCGACTCTACTTCTACAATCGACTTCTATCTACTACGATCTGAAGCTTCCAATCTTTGATTTTCGATTCTCAGTTTCCAATCTTTGATTCTCATGTGGATTCTCGATCCTTCTATCTTGAGTGCGCTTCCTGCTGGAAGACGTCCACTCTCAATCTCTCACTGCAATTCACTTCTACGCGCGTCTCCAGTGTCCTTCTCAATTCGAATTGAGTAGAGAAGCAGAAAAGAAAGCTATGGTGCTGATGCACCTATTCTCCTAGCTTCTTTGTCTTCTCCTTCATGTTTAGGTAATTGCTCGATTGACTCTAGTCCTATCTACTACGGTAGTGATTGTCCTTTAGGTACACCTAACCTCACCTAGTTGGTGCGCGGTTGGTACTTCTCGCGGTTGCAGTCATCGTCTTCTTGGAAAGTACACTCCGTCTTCCGACTTCGGAAGAAGTTAGCTTCTTCTCACGAATTCGCCTTAAGTTCATCTTCCGGCTAAGCAGAGTGTAAACTGAAGTAATAAGATTACTTCAATTATATAGACACGTCATTACTTAAATTTTTTGAAAAAATCTCCATCCTTGCAAATTGTGAGCCCCACAGTTTCCGATAACAACTCATCTCGTGTGAAAGGTAACGTTACTGCACTCCACACTTTAGCCTGCAGTTTAACCAGGTTATGTAATACAAAGCCCGCTTCATCACAAATCCATTGAGCATCGTTTGATTTCAGCTTCTCGTCTGACCTCAGAGTGTCGGATGGTGAATGCGAGGTCGTAGAGGGATATGGAGTCGTAGTTTCAAGAAGTGCAACCCTCTCTCCTTACAGAAGCTGTATGAACCTTTCGTGATGATTCTCTACCTCAGGTATTGAAGCAGAAACATGAGGTGTACTGATCCATGTAGTAAAGAAAGAAATACAGATTACATCCTACAGCCTCACACAATACTCATAATGAACAGAAGCATAAAAAATAATGACAAGTTATCTTCAGAACATCTGATGGAAAGAAAGCATGAACTAAACTCCAGTTAAGTAAGACATACGACATGCATGCAACCGATAGCAAATTGCACTAGAAACAAACTGCCACTACATCAACAGACCTGCGTTCATTGTGTAGTCATCATTGATCAGACTGAAAAAGAAATACTTCTGAAATCAAGCAGAGACACACAAGTACTCTGTTAGTTGTTCACGGACTGCTGACACTTGTTCTCTACTAACTTGAACATCTTTTTCTCTCCTTAGTGACCAATCAGTATCAAGGTTGGAAAAAAGAAGTCAGGGATGGATCTACAAGCTTGGATCGACCAATCAACACATTGTATAGAGTACAACAGTTGTGAACTATCTAAGAAGCCCAATCCACGTCTGAAGTAATCTCTATGTCTAGAATCTGAAAATGAGATTTCAACAAGCAGAATGTTTGCTCTATAAGCAAACTACCTCTGATGTGATGCTCATTAAAGATAGCTTGGTCTGGAGATAAGCTAGATATGTATGAGTAGAGAATTTGCATCCATGGTTGTAGTTGGTATCTAGAATCCTCAAGTAAGTATGGTGGGAGACTGAAAGCATTATTAATAGTCAGAATAGGATGCGATATCACTTCCCCAGCTATGATTCGATGACATAATGAAGACATCGTGAACAACCGCTTGTCATTCAGAGCACCGAGAGGGCCTACAAAGATATCCAAGAAGAGACCTTCAAAACCGCATATGCCTAGCAGTAGGATACTATGAAAGTCTTTTCGGTTGTAATAGTATATCGCAAGGATTGCGCTCCTATAGGTGTCTATATGAGAATATGAGAAGCAACCCTTGTGCATTTGGGAAGTTACATACTCAGTGGAGATCTTCAGAAACTCGTTCCATGGTCTCACTTCAAGGTTGAGGAATAAAACGGCGATCCAACACCTGCCAACACTTGCATATGGCTTGAACCCAACCTTGGACTATGTCGCAGACTGTTGTCTCTCCAACTGCAAACTTCTGTGAGATCAAAAAGTAAGAGTGTGCATGCGTCAATCATTGTCACACCAAGTCGCACTTCAACCGGAGCAGACTTCCTGTAGTTGGTGTTTTGCTTCAACAAAGAAAGCCCAAGTTGTGCTAACAACCACATGAAAGTCTGTTGGATCATTCTCATGGAACTAATCCATCTGAGAGATCCATACACAATCAGCAAATATCGATCAAACTAGAGATGAGATCAGTGTTTTATCCACCATCACGGACTGTTGCTACTTCGTGCAAGCACACCAGTTGATCATAGTTTGCACCGCTGGACCACATAGTTGCTCTAGAGGTGCAAAAAGCGCATGCTCAGATTCCGAGGGTGAGAAGAAGAAGTTTAACTCTTGCAGCAAGGCCGCAAGTAGAGCTATTGCTGAAGTAAGTAAGATAACTACATAATCTCCATCAAGAGCATATGTAAAAAACAACAAACAAAAAGCAGTATCTATAAGCAAAGGCACCACATACACATGTACACACGGCTGAAAAACTACTCGGAATAAAAAAATATGAGTCATATTCATGACTAAGATTGCATTTTAGTGATATCAGAAAGAGCATTGGCTAATAAGCCAAGTACAGAACAGATACTAGCACAATTCTCTTTCATGGTTTGGGCTCTCTTGTCTTCTGTATGTAAGCTAAAGGTACGTCTACCTCCTTTATACAGCTGCTAAATTCTAGTCTTGATCCATCCATTGCATCCACAATCATCTTTACGCTCTGAGAGACGATCACAGCTTATCGAGAGGAGCTGATCACTGACGAGGCTAAAGCGTTCTTCAAGAGGTGTGGTGTGAAGATAACTCTTACTACAACCTACAATCTAGAGAGAAATGCGAAGAGGGAACATGATCATCCTCCTATTGTGAAAGCTATTGTGAAAGCTTGCAAGGGGAGGGCAAGAGAATGACCAAAGTTTCTTCCATTCGCATTATGAGCTAATCGTTCAACTCATAGTTAAGTCACGGGAATATGCTAGCGGAGTTGATGCAAGGGTAGAAATCTATCATGTCCATTGAGGAGCACATGTCCACTTGGAGTATTCTACCTTAGAATTCTACAGAAGACCTTCTTGCTATTCGGATTTTTCAACTAGAGAGAAGATCTGAAGACGTAGAGACTGCAGTGAAGAAGTTGAAAGAGACGCGTTTGAGAAACAATGACAAATTTGATAAGCGTCATCGGTTAAGACCGAAGGAGATTAAGGAAGGGAACTGGGTGTTGGTGTACGATAGTAGCTTGGACAACCAACATAGTGCGCCTAGAAAACTCTCTAAGTGATGGTTTGACATGTACGTGATATTGTCATGCATGACAATGTCACATATTCACTAAGAGAGCTTGATGGAGCAAAGCTTAAAGTTCTCATTGCAAACAAGCGTGTGAAACTCTTCAAGAAGCGAGATGAAGAGATAAGCATGGAGGAAGTCGGAGTAGAGTTTGATCTCTTGGATGATGATGAGTAAGATTTGGATGTTGAATATTTTACTAACGACGACGTCAGTCAAGAGGACGAAGATATTGTGTAATGCCGACAACAACTTTGTGAGTGTTGGCGCATACTAGAGGATGCACAAGTTTAGAACGGATGGATGTCATGTTGTGGTACGGCTCTTGTGTGAAATTCTCATTGAACTTAGGATGTGTTTTTTGCTATGTCTCATGAATTTTTCGCATAACTTGTCAAACGGTGTGATGGATGACACGATGTGATTATCTATTTAAGTGATCACACGGCAGTGAAACTTGCCGAATTAGCAATCTGTGCGTGTTCAGTTCAGTGGTCCTTGTTGTCAAATTTGGATATAAAATGGTGGGCCGAGGCTTCGTAAGACATTCTCTCTTAGTGGGTGATTCGTGAGGGTTTCTCGATGGTCTGCATGGAGGAGTGAAGAACTACGGGAGTGGTGGTTATGGACGTAGGTCTGATACCAGCTCCGGATCTTTCTTTTCCGAATCTATTTCTCATCAAGTTTCATTGCATCCACCGCGGATCACTTCTGATAGTGGTTAATTTCGTATTTTGGTGACGAGTTCATGAGGAGAGTGATGGACTTATAGCTTCCTTTGATCCTTCTGATTATTACATACGGAGAGACTTGAGATCTGACGACGTACATCTTGTTGCGACTAAGAATGGATCTCAACTATCCAGTCACTATTCCTTTCAATGTCACTGCAGATCAAAGATCAATCATGGAGCATGGATCATGAGGAACTCTAGAGAAGAGTATTTCAACCGAATGATAGCTTCATTGTTTTTTTGTGGTACTTTTCATTGTAGATCATTTTCAGGTTGTAATATTGACTCTTTATTAGGCGGTGATTCAATTGTTTCATTCTAGTTCTGCATATTTACGTTCCGCAAAGAATCCTTCAACATGTATCAGAGATTTTATGATTTCTTCTAGTCACTATGATTACCGTCAATGACGTAAAGTGTCAACTATGAGGAGGAGGTGAAAACCAGTCAGTCTTTGTCACTCAATCGCGAGGATCAACAACAATCAAGAAGTTGTTGTAATAGTCCCCTTACATCACTTTCTTCAACCTCTCAATGAACAGTGGCTTACAGTTCGAATCTGATCCGCTTCCCAGTTATCGTAGTTGGTTTCTGCAGATGACTTCACGAGCTGGTCGATACAGATTTGTATTACTTTGTCTATTACGTGACAATGTTAGATTGCCTTCTTCCTTACATCATTCTTCAAGTCTTGAGTGAACGCGGTCTCTTGCAAGAAAATCAACGCTTGGAGGAGAGCATTCGACTCAACAGGAATGGATGCACGAGTTGGATCTGGAGAAGCCGAGCAACTAGGTTCTTTTTCTTCAACAGGGCTGGCGTGAGGCGATGTAAGGCAACCATCCATGAGAGATGATTTTGTTTTTCCATATCATTTTTGGAACCAAAGAGAAAATGTCATCTAGCATGTATGATACAACTGTAGTGGGTATCATAATCAACGCTGTTTTAGGTTTTCCCCCTAGAGACCTCGAACTTATTTTTGAGATTCTAGTTAAATACATGATATTGGCAGGGAAGACAGAGTGACTCGGTCAAAGAGAATCTGATCGGTAACTCTGCTAATGTAAAATGAATAATGAACTTTTCAACCTCATCTTATATAGTTTTCTATAGGAAGGTCGCGATCAATGTCAGAAATAGATCAATGCGTAGATTTTGTGATTTTGTCAGATTGATTTCATCCTAACCGCTTGTGAAGAAAATGTTACAAAAAAAGATTCTAATCGAATATTCAAGTCTATCTCACCTCCACTATAAAAGGAAGACAGCAACACGAGTCAATATTTCTCTATCACTTTCACGATTATAGAGGTTAAGTATCCATATCTTAAAATTTTGCATCTTCTATTTTTACCTAGTTTGCATGTTGTAATGTCAGTTGATAAAACAGACCAAAAACGGAAATCAGACAAATTTTCTATAGAAGAGGATACGAATTGACAACGCAAGTTGACGTTCGATGAAATCTCTTCTGACTTTGAATCTGATGATTCGAGAGAGATAGAAGAAAATTTGAGCACACCACATGTACCATTTTTGCTCCACTTGGCTTGGCGTCCAGTGAAGATCAAGCTCTCGTGTTTGAGTAATTGCTTAATTCTGACAAAATTATAACTTTTGGAGAATGTTCAAAGAAGTTGGCAATCACGGTGTGGAGAAGTCCATTAAATTCATGAGATTGAGGAGATTTTCACTAACCAATCAGAAATTAGTGATGATAGTACTTCAGACGAACGTCACCCAGCGTTAGAATTATCTTCGGAGAGAATTGTACTAGGACTGATGACGGCTGCAAAATAGTTTACAACACCCAACATCAAGTTGCCTAGATTAGCAAACAAAATGAGCACCATTTCAGTTCTCTCTTACACCTCCAGGTTTACTTAAATCTGGTGGATCTAGAATCGAACAAACAAAAGTAGTCAGAAATGTCTTCTCCTCTAGCGAAGAAATTGATGACATGGATGATCTATCTCAATATGAGAGTTTATCACTGGGACGAGGATTGTCATCAGAATTAGACTTTGGCCTTTGGTCTAGGAGAGGCAGCAACCACAGTTATGAAAGATCGTTATCTTGTTCGTCTGCATCAAATGAGTCTTTTACTCTTCGAAGAGATATAAGTGAAAATCTTGTCAATGGAAGTGTCTATCAAAGACAAAGAGCCACGCTAGTCAAGAGACTAACACCTATAAGTGGTTCACTGGAGGTCGAAGAAACACAACAATTCAGAGAAACTTTACGAGACAATTCACTTTCTCAGAGAAGTTCAGGTCAACCATCCAAGCATACACCCCTTAGAAAAGTTGATGAAAAGTTTATCCATTGTAAAGTTAATCCTGATATTATAAGGAGAGATGGAAGGAAGTTTTGTTGTAAAAAAATTATGCTTGTGGAGCACGGGTTTTGATCGTCTGAAACTAGAACGTGAATATTATTTTTGTTAAAATGAAAGGAAAGATTTGTTTTTCTAGATTCTATATGCCGAGAAGCGACTCTCTAGAACAAGCAAACCAAAGTGTGTATACTATTTATAGTTGAAATGATGTCTGTCGTAGAAATTTCAAGTTTATTTTCTTGTATAGGTAATGATCGTCTACATAGAATCCAAAGTGATCTCAATTATCATCCAATCTCTAGACCACTACTCGTATGAACATCCCATCTCTCCTCTGTGACTGTCTCCAAAGGTATTTATCACGTAGAAGATAGTTGTATGCTTGTTTCTTTATCTCTCTGAAATCTACTTTGCTCCATCTCTCTTGTCTTTCCAACGAACTCAGATAATACTCTATGTCATGAAGTCTACATGTGTAAATCTCTTCTTCAAACATCAACGGCTCCAAGTTTGTAACCTGTCGACCAACTTGACATCGAACATCTTTTCTTTCTTCTTCCTCAGCTTTTGAAAACATATCATCCTCGTCTATATAACATGCCCTTGACAACATATCTGCTACCACATTCTCCTTACCTTTTATATGCTTCAGCTCTGGATTCAAGCTCCTGATGTAGACAATCCAACGTAACATCGTTATGTCCGACATGTTACAGTTGGATATCATGCCAAGCAGAGATAGACAATCTATCTCTAAAACTACATGAGCACCAATCAAAAACTCACGATCTGTTTTCATCACGATGATCACACCTCACAACTTGCGCTTCACTTGAGAATAATCTCGTTGCCTGTCCATCAAGATTATAGTCCCAAACATGAGCCGTCTATAAGACCATACTCTAGCAGGTGGTTCACTGTACCCAAGAAATCAGGATCTTGGCGCTTCATTCAAGACCTACAGCCTACAAATAATGTGATCATTCGTAACGTTGGTATGAGTCCTGTGATTGATGAGATAGTGGAGGCATTTGCAGGGCAAGCTATCAATTTGATTGGAGATCTATATTCTGGTTATGATCAGTTTTAATTAGCTGTCGAAAGTAAAGATTTGATCACTACGCGTATGCCTTTGGGATTGATGAGGACGTGTACTCTTCCTCAAAGAGCAACAAATTCAGTGGTTCATATGCAGAATGCGATGCATACGGTATTATGAGAGTTTGTACCTGAGGTTACCATTCCATTTCTAGATGATATTCTTATAAAAGGTTGTGCGGTTGAAGACATGATGAAGCAATGCTTGTGAATGGATGTAGGAGGTTTGTTGCAAATCCTATAAGAGATGTAGAACGTGTTTTGACTCATCTGAAAGAGGTACATCTCACCTTGTCAGGAGCTAAGTCCAAGTTTGGTGTGTCTAAGATTTTAGTGGTTGGTCATCTGTGTGGTGCTTTTGGAAGGCGATCAAATCTAGAGAAGGTTGATGCAATAGCGAAGATGACAGACTGTAAGAATATCACAGAGGTTCGACGCTTTCTAGGAGCTTGTGTATTTTATCATTTATCCATTCCTCATTATGCCTATGTTGCGGAGTCTTTAAAAAGATATGCATTATTGAGGAAGGGTAAGAGGTTTGTATGGACTTCAATCCATCAAGAAGCAATAAATGAGTTGAAGGAGACTCCAAAGTCTCCACCTGTGTTGAAAAGAGTAGACTAGGGGTGTGAAAGATCTGTCATTGTCAAGTGGATACTAGTGACAATGACTGATTGAAAAATAGATCAAGATTATGGAGTGGTGTGCGGTTTAATCTGTACTTTCTCTTTCAGCAATTCAATGAGTTTAGGCAGCAAGGCACGAGGAACCGGAATCAGTTTCAGATCCCAAGACACATGAGAGATTGCGAATATAACCATATGTGTTATTATCTTTGGATCCACACAACCTATCTCCTTCGGTGAAAAAGAAAATGCTTTACCATGATCCGCTATCATCTGCTTAAAAACAGTCTTCTCAATCTTAGTAAGGAAATCACTCCTTCTTATCTGGAGCTCCTTCAACGTCTCCTCAGTAAACTGATGCACTACTCGTCTATGATCACGTAATATGAGCTCAGTGCCTACTAACTGTAGTAGGTTGTTGAGTTGCTACCGACGTCACTTTCTTCAGTACGGATTTGTACTTCGCATGGACTCTACCTCTTGAGGAAGTGCACACCAACAAACTGCTTCTCTTCTCACACTGTTCTGCATCGGATGAGGAACGAATCGCATATACGTAACAATCTCCTCATATATATGTTGAGAGTGGATAGGGATCACTATTATACCATCTTTTTCTCCCATCAATCCGCTTACACCGTCCAACCAACTAGCAACTGACTGTACAGACACAAACTCTTCGAACAAGCCAGAAACTACATCATCTTCATGTAGAACCTCTATACACCATGCCTCTCATACCTGCTTCGTCATCCATTCTTTTGTATTTTCTTTCATATCCTCAACTCTTGTAAACTGGCTCCACCCATCGCTCTCGAACATCAACAATCCAGACTGCCAACTATGTATACTATACATGTCTCTGAACTCTTATACATGTTTCTCATCTGACTCTTCCACTTTGTGTATCAACTCTGATGGGATCTCAACAGTAGGTTCTATACCCTTATCATCTCGCTCTACATGAGTGGATTGCAAAAACCCCTTACATCTCTTTGTCTGAGAATCTCTAAGAGTTTGTCGATTCTGCTCATGTCTTGAACGAACAGTAGAAAACTGTACTGAATACTTATCATCATGACTCCGAACTCTGACATAATGAGATCCATCATTCATCATCTTTGTCTCCATTCGAACAGCAGTGATGTAAGGTTGGTCCAATATGACAAGATAAGAGACAAACGATTGTACAAAGAAATGCTGATCAACTTCCACATCTCCAATCCTTATACGCATATTGAGACAAGCTCCGTATAACTCACCCTTTTGATTATTTGTAGCACGAAATACCCAACTATGATTCTTTTCGATTGGCCATTGTCTCTTCTCATACACCTCCTTTGAAATGATGTTGATTTCTGACCCGGTGCAAGTATCGATTCAGAAAGTCCTCCAAGTCAAACATACGTCTCCATTGTCGCTCATGCCCAATGATTCTGTTTGAAATCACTGTTTGTGTTTGACTTATCCTCCTCAAATTCTTCATCTTCATTCTCAACAATAGCAGGACCAGCAACCAATGATTTTTGACATCTCTGAATCCATCAACCTCAATAGCATCCACCACTTCAACCATCTGACTAGTTACTTGCTCTGCCAACACCTATTTCTTTTTCTTCATGATATCAATTATCAACTCATGAAACTCTCTTTTTGCGATACCAAGTACCTCACGAAGAGAAAACTCAACTCTGGCATCAAGAATGCGTTACTCCAGAACAATACGCAAGTCTGTTGCTGTTTCGATGTCTACAGCCAACTTAGCTGGAGCTTCCTCTTTCTCTTGTGTTGTAAACCTCTTCTCCCGTACTCTATCAGTAGCAATAGTCTCCTGTGACAAATCCTGTACACCTTCCATATGATCTACTGTAGGTGGTGGAACTATAGAGGTAGAAGATACATCCTCTGCAGTAGGAAACCTACCAGTTAGTACTGATCCAGATGGCAATGGCTCTACCTAACTTGTAACTCTTCGACAGTCACTATCATAAGGTGCTCCTGCATCTAAATCAGAAGCATCTCGCTGTCTTTTGTCTTCCACCATGGCATCTTGGTCACTGCTTGCTTCTACAAAAGCTCGAACAGAAGTTGCATCTACAAGACCTCTCCATCTAGTAGCTCTCCTAATGCTTTCTACGCCTCTCTTGATCATTTCAACTGAAACTTCAGCAGCTTGCTCAACCATAGTTGGATTAGAGCGCACTTCAACTCTTCTTGTATATACATCAGCTTCTGCAGAGCCCGCAGTCATTGTTGTAGTGTTCACACTAGTAAGTACGGGAAGCAGACTCCTCATTTCTCTTCATGTTCAGAGGTTACCCAATGGCGATTAGATGCAACCTGTTATTTTGATAATTGATCAAGATGTTGTGGTGAGAGTTTCTTGGGAAGGGCGAAACCTTCTAACTGTGATACGATCATGAAGACTGTGATACCGTCTACTTAGGAAGACGTTGGGCTTCTAGCTGTGGTTGTTTACTCAAGAGATAGACTTCAAGTTGTAATGTGGCGCTATAAACACTCACACAGGTCTGTTGGGTCCTCTTATATGTTCAGAAAGTAAAAATCAAGACCGACTAGTAGTAATAAGGTCAGACGGTGAACTTTATCACTCAAGAATAATAAACATATGATGGTTTAGACTTCAAAACTTCTCCTACATGTAAATGAGGTCTTACAGAACACACATACGAACTTTCAGCTTGAGATCAAATCTGAGCACTGAGATGTGGGCAAAATTACAATGAACATGCCTGTGAAATTTGCCCTGCTGTTTGTACACAGTTCTCCAGATCTTGAGCTATGAAGTTGCTGCTCTAGATTGAGAGTTTTTCAGACTCCCTCTGCTTCAGCGGTCACCCTGGATTACTCACTCACTCAAATGACATGAAACTTATTTGGACAGTCGTAGCGCTGCTGACATTAAACGCAACCATGAAGGTTTGAAGCGATTATCTCAATTCTGCTGGAATTGACACCAAAAACTCCAAAATCATCAAATGTGATCTAGTTCCGTCCCAATCCGAACTTCAAATTGACATAACTCCTTCTTTATTGCTCCAAATCGATCAAAACTTTCACTGATAGTGACTGACACGACGAGCTCTATCTTCTTGTGTTCTCAGATTTCTCAGTGACTCTACCAAAATCTCGAACTGCTGCTTCTAAGTTTAGAATTTCACAAAAGACAAAAATGGACCAATGGGAGTTCATAGCTCCACTTCTCTTTCCTTTTGTGTCCCAAAAAACGTGGTTACTTAATTTCACACATAGGTTACCACGTCTAGCCTCTAAAGTGTCAACGTAAATCTTAAACTACCTGCAAAGACATGTAAAATGACACGTAACCCTAAAAGATAACTTAATCAAGCTAGAAAGCATGCATGAGCGACATGTAAGTACAACCCATGAGCTTAACTCTATCAACACGGTAGACCTAAGTTATGTATCTTGAACATCATAGATATGTATGAAGTCACTTGCACAAGCGTAAGAATGCTTGAACAAGATAAAAAATATACTATCAACCTACTAAGACTCAAAATATATAACATAATAGTGTTAACATCATATGCAAAGGTGTCAAACATATGCATAACGAACTAGAAATAATATTGGGTTAACTTCTAGAACTACTAAACTCAAGTGTCGGAGTAGAAGTGTAACACGTAGCTGCCAAGTAACGCGACAACAGTGATCAGCACGATGAGACTAACTCCTTGCAAAGAGGTGAATTATTTACTATGTGAAACAATTCACATCACGACAACGCCCTCTCGCAAAGCAACCGCTAAGTCTTGACAATCCTCTTTGAGATGATATGGACTGTCGCACCAAATACACCTCTTGGTAAAGATTCTCCTTACAAGTCAAGCACCTAGTGCTGCTGGTCGTTGATCTCTTCAGAGATATGTCATCTCAACTCTTAAATCCCTCAACTGTTAAGTAAGCTCTTCAATCAAGTTATGGTGATTTTGATTCTCAACAAGGCGTTGTCTAGGACCTCTCTATGCTAGAACATGCACTACAAGTGCTTGAGGAATCACTACAAGTACTTGGGGAGCTATAAGTGAAACAATTGAGACTTGAGGAGCCACTCTCTGTTCTGGCAAGGTCTCTAGTTGTCCAACTACTGCCATCCTGCCATGACGTTGTCTAGCAAGAGTAGATACTGCTTCTTCCACTCTCCTCCAGTCAGAGATAACTCCCCCTCTGCTCCACGAACAACTAACATGAAACAAAGTCTATTTGTTGTAAACTCATCCATAGTCCCAAGAACAACTTTGTCTTTCTAGCATCCAGCGTCAATCTTTCCAGATCAGAAAGATGCGAGTACTTCTTTTCAAACTCACGAATCAACTCAAGTCAATCTCATGGTACGTCTACGCTGACGCTGTATCCAATAAAGGAACGTCCTCTTGGTGACTCTATCAGAATCTTCTTCTAGAAACTACTCTTTCAATGCACGCTCAAACAAAATCCATCATCCTAGATGTCTCCTCTGTAGATTTCTCACTTTCTCCCTCAGTTCAGGAACAACAGTCAACTCAAAGCTCAGAATTACCTCAACCTCAGGTGCCCTGACCAGTTCCATCACACCCACATACTCCCACAAGTATTTAGTAACATCTCTGTCAGTACTAAATTTGTATGTTTTATATTTAAAAGTATCAATAATTTAGATATTTGTAACATCTCCAAGACTTTTCTAATATCTTTTTCATATTCATTGCCTTCACTAAATTAACTATAAAGTACTCATCCTTTTATTCATGAAAGGAAACTGATACATGTATCTCCAGACTATGACAAGTCTTAGTCAGTATCTTGACGACCAAATATATCATTGCTCAAAATTTAGTTATCCTTTTTGCTTCTCAAATCTTGTTAAGTTTTGTTAAGCATAAGTACTCATGGACCTTTCATTAATTGTTCTTCCTTATTCAGTATCAGGGAAAAGTCTCCGGATTGATCTTGACAATCGTTTTCCATGCGGAATTGAAGTACGATGCGAGATGCATACTGCATCACACTTGCGATGAGTTGTCACATAATTTGATTTTGTGATGCGTATTGCATTATACTTGTTATTACAAAGCATTTGAATGCTGACCAATGAATCTTAAAGAATTTAATATTTGTATGGATTAAAGGTTACTATGGTAAGAGATTATCATAAAATAAATTTCTTTTCTCTCACATATAATATTAAAGAGATAGTAATAATAAATTTATTACCTAGATATATTACTATACAGTTGCATATCTCGTGTAATATATATAAAAATTCAGTTTCTATAAGAGTATCAGTTGTATTGTATAATATAGTATACTAATAATATCTACAAATATATAGAAAAGATAATCATAAAAAATTTATTTTTAATCTTCAAATATTGATAAATGCACATGGGTTTGCTGTTGTGTGAAGAATAAAGTTCAGTAAACACTTGAGTCTTAAACGTCAGTGCATCGTAAACACGACAAGCTTATTGCATCACAAATTACAGTGTTTAGTTACATAAATAATGTTCAACAAACAATAATTCTGTGTTGAATAAAATCATCATCATGCGGTTTACTGATCCAAATGCAACAATCACGCAATTTCACTCTCGTCTTAAACCACATTGATTCAAATGATGATATAGTATAACAGATAATGTATCAAATGCATATTTAAGGAAATGTTATAATAATCATACGTTTTGAAATTAATGAACTTATTTGACATCTGATTCAATATATAACTTTTATTGTTAGATCATTCAATTTGTAGTCTTGTAGAATAAATTTAAAACCTTATGTTTTTCTAGATAAATATATTCGTTAAATACATGTATATAAGTGAAATGAACAGATTTATCTCTTAAGCTTTAAGATTTCAGGTAATATATAATTACTTCTAAAATTCCTCACGTTGGATTCAACTTTCATATACTTGGATATCATTTTGATATGGAGTTTAATTAGAACGTGTCTTGATTTAAGGAAAAAAACTCACATAGTGGATAAATTGATTTAGTCTCTTGCTGAAACACAAAATCTTAAGCCACGTGGAAATCCTTCACGGGTGGATGGGAAAGAAACTTGCTTCAATCAACCTGAAAAGTTAGTGAATATTCTGAGCTTCCAGTTCCAGCTGTATCTCAATACATATCAAACTACTCATAAAAGCGCGAGAAAGTCTTATCTACTGGACTTAATTCGCCTTCTAATTCCAAATTAATTCTCTTGATATCAGAGCGAAGGTGGACCTTTGGTTAGTGACGTTCCGACTTTATTGTGAGCAAGATTACGATAGATCAACAACTCCAACAACAACTTGTCGGTAAGAGTAGTTGCCTGAGGGCAAGTGCATCAACAACTGGAAGCACGTACGTCCCACTAGCCCTTCTCTTCTCTTGATATCGGAGCGCTCTGATCTAGGCAGCGTTGGTCTGGCTTAAGCTTCAGAATGAGGTCTCAAACTCATTTCTTGAGACTGCACCAGTTACTTGGTGATCGGCCACACTAGCTTCTCTGAAAGCTTAAATTTTCCTACAACGAGTGGGATGGATCAAACGAACTAAGACGTGTGTTGTCTTGAAATCGTGGCTTGACACGGGAGGTCGAACCAAGACCGCAGTATCGCCAAATATTTCCAGGTACAGACCATTCAGACCCTCTCGCAGTGTAACCATCTTCATTCAGGAGACGAAGACACGCTGATACTCAGGAAGGAAGAAGCGTTTTCTTGAAACTTGGTCGTTCTCGTGCACGAGAGACTATCTATGATTACACTATCTTTATCTCTTGTCGTTATTGTGCAGCTGTTACTCTATAGGTGATTGAGTCTCTTTTGGCACAGGGTCGCATTTGAACGTGCTTCTATTCGTCTATCTCTCATCATCGATTTCGGGTAAGATACCGATCTCTCGCCAAGGTTGTGATTCTTCTTCGTCACAGATCTGTCTATAACTTGAATCCATGGGCAATCTACAGTTCCGCCTCATAATGGTTAACTTCTTTCGTTTCTAGTAAAGAATGAACGAGATATCCAGTTACAATGTGAATGCATGGACCTGGACGAAGTCATAATTCTGCTCATGAAACAACACAGGCCAAGCAACGGTGATCACCAAGAGATCTAGAGAGCAAAATCAAACTCTCATGATATATCTGCACGCAGAAGAAACCGCCGCTAGCCTCAGATTTTGTTGGCAGAAAACTTCCGACTGCGTCAGTTTGGAGGACTGTGATTGCATTATAAGCCGCGGATCTTTGTATTGCTTTCCTAACACAACTGAATAGGTCTCATAGAACCTTGTGAGTCCGTTGTCTTTTATTAGGGTTGAACTTCACGGTTTGAAGAAAACGGTTGCTCCATGTCTTTGTGCATATTAAGTCTACTTAGTAATCAGTTTTAATAGCCTTAGGTCCAAACGGATGACTTCTTCCTTGGTAGAGGCTTTAGATCAGAAGGACTTAGTTTCCAATGCAGCTAACGTTACAAGGTGATGTCATCGTCTACAGTACTGTGCAAAGCAGAGAGATTAAGGTTATCAGAGTGCTTTATATCCCTACTGTCTGCACACAAATAAAGATAAAACTTAGTTGGTGGTAAGACAGTCATTGTGGTATGAAACAGTATACTATGAAATCGTTCTACTGTTATGAGTTATAGAAAGACTCAGAGACAGATAGGCCATCAGTCTCATATCATATTTTGTTGTACTGGATCAGCTTGATGTTTATTTCATGGTGCACTATTTTCTTTCATACTTTCTGTTAGCAGACTTAACACAGAACAGCTTCTCATGATCACTCTCCCGTTTTTGTTCTATCAGAGGAGCTATTTCATCCCAAGTGATTGCAAGGAGCAACGCCTCCTCGTCTGTATCAATCATATTTGCAGAAGATTCTCTACGAATCGTTGAGTTGAAGAGCATCCAGAGCATTGGAAGAAGCATGAGGCTCTCGGACTGCATACCGATCGTTGTTGCGTTATGTTCGCCCAGCGACTATCGTGTCTACTTGAGGACCATCATTTGCATATGTTGGACAATTGAGTTCTTACTGTACCTGGTAAGTCTCTATTATGGATTTTCTATGCGCAGATGGATAAGGTTCCAAAATATCCAGTATTTTAAGATGAAAGTCAGGCAATTCTCAGTTATCTTTGAACATGGAAGAATAACGCTAGCCATGAGATCTAGAAGAGGAGACAAAGTGCATCTTCTCACATTTACTGGTACTATAACTATACACTGGAGATTGAGAAAGTGCTTACAGTTTTTCCGACTATATACCAACGTGCCGATAAACCGGTTGCCCGATCAATACAGATGATAGGCCACTCCGGCATAGAATATAGTCCCTTATGCTCGAGATAAATGTGCCACACTTCTGCCGCTGCGAAAAGGTTTGATACGTACGACCTGATGACGGAAGCAAGTCCTTTATACGTAAAGTCTTGGCATGAAGTTTCAGTCAGATCTATATTCTGGTAAGTGAACTCCCATAAAGGAGTAACTGTCATGATAGGGTATCACTGATATTGTGCGCGGAAGTTCTATATATTATGAGTTTCCAGATCACCCAGATGATTCATATCTCCAATTGCATTTCAAACAAATTAAATGGGCCCCTTCAGAATACTGTTATAATGTATTTTAGACTACATGATATGAAGTTCTAGCTACATCATTCTTGTTTTGTTTTTGGGTATCATGATCACCTGCCGCGATTTAAGATATAATAGTGAATGTAATTATATCTTAAATAGCGGCAGAGTGCCTCAGTTATTAGGAGCGGATAAACCCCAGAATTATTGTAGAATTGAACAGTTATTTAGAAATGTACGGTAACCCTCTCTTGTTTGATACGCAGTACATGAGACTGTAAAGAGTTCGGTATGTACTGGATACGTCATTTTTAGAAATAGTAGACTTTAACCGTTAAATCTCAATCTTCTTCTGGCTAATAATCTAAGATCTGTTCGATTCTCATAGTCAGTTGATTAATAAGAAAGCTTAGCAACTAGAATGAAAGGGGTTTTGACACTGATGATGAGAACTCTGATATGGGTAAATAAAGTTTAGGTCTTTTGAAGACACACAGTTTTCTTTTCGCTGGTGATAAGGCTTTCACTTTCTCAATGGTGCAATAAATTTTTCTTCTCAACTGACAAAAGGAAGACACTAACACATATCATCAATTTTTTACCCTACCTTTCGTATGATAGAATGAAAATAACTTTCTTTCCGCTGTAACAGTTGCATTCTTGTGTCAACTGAGACTTTAAGGTATCGACTAAAAGATCTGAACCTTCAAAATGCAAAAGAGAAGGCAGAGCGTGCTCCACTGTAAGAATATTTAGTCCTGGACCGTCTGTTTCAGCATTTGTCGCTCACAGAGATGCTAAGCATCCCGAAAATACCCCCGACCAACTATCGCAACGATGAGAGCTCGAGGTTTCGAGCTCTCATCGTTGCGATAGTTGGTCCCGAACCCTCTACCTGCAGTTTTCAGTCGCGTTAAAGTTTTAACATGTTCTGAGACAGTGGTTGCTGTCATACAATCAAGCAAGGTATCCACGAGCAGGAGATGATAGGGTGCAGGTCACCCTCGTCACGCGGTCTTTCTCCACGTTATCTGCACCACCCGCCCGACCTGCTGGAAGGCTCCACACTGGGAATCGACACGCATTTCACATGCCCCTGGTCACTCTCTTACTCTCCCCTCCGGTTACAGTGCAGGCATGCACTACACTGCCCAGACGGAAGAGTATGTCTGCTTGGAGCTCATGTACATTCGGTCTCAATGAGTGAATTGGAGCATGCATATTTTGCCTCCTAGTTAGAGGAGGTGAATATGCAATTGTTTAATTTATTACTTAATCCTTCAGTAAAGAAACAGTAGGTAACGAAAGGATTAAGAATTAAATCAATGTAAGTTCTTTAGCAATATGTTGTACTTGTATTTCAGAATTTCAGAAGCAATTTTCTCCATGTTAGTTTTATAAGTTATGTTTCGATCATGTTACAACTCTAAGTGTGGTTATTTTCTAATATTTATAGATAAATTTTCTAATGTGATATAAAATCTTTCTATCATACTTAATAATATATATTTTTTATAATAAAAAGTAAACAAAAATTCCCCGAAGTTAATCTAACGTGGATATTTTCTGATTAAAGATGGAAACATGCTTAATTTATTACTTAACCTCTAGAAGGGTTGAGTAACATTTGAATATCTATATGGCTACCGTACCAAACTCCTGCAGTTATATTCTTGGAAGTGTGTGTTCTTGGTATATGGATTCTGTCTAGATCCGTCTGCAATTCTCGATTTGGTTATCATTTAACACATCCAAATTCTTAAATTTTATAGTTATTTTCTCTAAAAGGTAACATAACAAGTGCTTACATATTTATCAGTAAGAAAAAGCGAACAAAATTTATTTGAAGTTTAGCTCCGTGTACATCTATACCTCCCAGCAGCATAAAGTCTGACATCGAAAACAGTTTGCCTCGTTTCCCACCTCGTTGCATACATACCCAGCGACAATAAAGTTGAATAAACACACCACTAGCATCAAGGAAGTTTTCTATGTTTATGTCACTTGTATTCTGCTCCCAACTTCCCATCGCACTTGGGTGTATATCTTGGGAGGATATACACCCAAGTGGCCAGCTTGGTAAGCCAAGGTATCCTTGGCTTACCAAGCTGACACTTACCAAAGTGACACTGCCCGATAAACTTTTTAAGCGTGTAGTGGGCTACCACGTCATGATCAGAAGAATTTGATCAACCGCTTAGTACATATAATAGTTTTAAGAACCATCTTGTCTCACAGATCCTACTAAAACCTATAATTTGTTAATTAGCTATCTGTTTCAAATTATCTTTTGATGTTGATATTTTCTATTACTGCCATTGTGCCGAGTTAACAAAAGTTATACGAGTAGTTAGAGGTACTAATTCAGGTGCTCCTGTAAAGATGGAACTAGGAAAAAGGTCCAGAAATTGGCTTGATCATACCCCCAGTAGGTTCTGTGAGCTTGATCATACCCTTCTTAACGTTTGGTTGCTTGATCATACCCCTGACGCGTTACTCAGAATAGAGCCAGTGATTTTATTTTTTGGTTCATCATTTTAGTACTTTCAACCTGACAAAATATCACTGCAAGTCAAAATATTTAACATCAAAGACACATTAGACTATCCATATTCTCATTCTTTTAATATGTGCAGTCTCTCATATGAATAACATCACAAAGTGACTGGTTTTACAGGCAGCCAGTCAAGGGTGTGATCAAGCCATACATCGTGAAGAGGAATATGATCAAGCTCACAGAACCTACTAGGGGTATGATCAAGCCAATTTCTGAAAAATGTCTCTGTTACATGCTGTCTCTTCTGGTGTTTAAAGTTTCCTTATTCGCACCTGTATTCTACGCTTTTCCTCATTTTCTCTGCAGATCTTTCAACATCTTACAGTCGTCAATATTTTACAATCATAGTCAAATTATATCAAAAACTTTTGATATATGAGTGATTCCAGCCCTGATTTTCTGTCTTTATTTTTTGTAGTACAGCATGTACGAAAGAACCCATTTTAGAATTATGGATTTAGAAGAAAGTTAGAAGAAAAAGAGATCTCTAATAAGGTCCATGGTCTCCAGTCCGTGTAAGTTGTAAGATACTAATGAATCGGGAGTGACCAGTAGAACTTCAGACAAATTGTGCCGTTGTGAACTCCAATTTTGGAACTCATGACACTATTGCGGTGTACCTCGAGGTAAGATTTGGCACTTGTTTGCGAATTTTATTTTTGCTGAAATTTAATGAAATTCTGCACCCAAACTTAAAAATAATAAAGAATTACAAACACTTTTGAATCTTCTATTTGGTCAA
Organism: Asterella californica; assembly: GCA_036924285.1. Lineage (NCBI taxonomy): Eukaryota > Viridiplantae > Streptophyta > Marchantiopsida > Marchantiales > Aytoniaceae > Asterella > Asterella californica. The sequence continues at coordinate 16,651,640 of JAYKYS010000001.1, read as the reverse complement.
ACAAATATTATCCTTAAAACTATTTTATATTTTATATCAACTTTTAACCTACTAAAGTACTAACGTTCTTAATTCCTAAAGCTTTTGCGCTCATATAATTATAAGGTTTTATATTTTAACCTTGTGGTAATTAAATTTTTTGCGGAATATGAGCTCTACATACGATACCTAGAAAATCTTACACTGAATTTCTTAATAAGGAAATTCAATAAGGAAACTCAATAAGGAAACGTTATGAGAGCAAAACATTGACAACTCTCTACAAAATATTGATGATTTTCAGCAATTACGTACTGTAAGCAGTAATACAAACTAAAATAACTTATTTTTAAAAGCTAATTTAGACCCAGAGTATGACTATAAGTGTTCCGGGTACCCCAGAATACTTTATTTGGTAAGTTTTCCATCCGAAAACTGAAAAATTTAAAGTTATGTAGAAGATGATTATGGTGATTACATCATCATCTCAATTTGAAACTGTGAGATAAGGAATCAAATTCTAACTGTTCACTAGCTGTAGAAGTTATGGTTCATCTTGAGCAAATTGTTTAGTATTCATAGAGAAATGTTAAGATGAAGATTTCTTGGCAGAAGAGAATCTTTTTCAACTCAAATAACATTAAAGAGAAAAATAGAATTCTCTTTCATGCTTTATACTCATACTCAGCGAGTTTTCATTGCTGTACATAGAGCTTTAGCAAGTTTGGTCCACAAAGAGAATAATTGTAATAAGGGATGCTACTTCATGTGTAACTGTTGTATGCAAGAGTTTTGACTTTTGACCGCTGTGTGATATTTTAAAAACGATAGACTACCTTAGAGCTACTGATAGCGGTGTTCTTCCTCCCTTCGGGGCGTTGGTTGCTTTGCCTTCATGTGCTTCTTTTGAATGCTTGATAGGGTATTTCTTCTCATACGCGGGGTTTAACGGTGGTCTTTTTCACGTAAAACATCGCGGTGGAAACAGAACCTTGTTAAATATCATTAGAGGTCACATCTAAACTCTACGGAAGATAAAAAGACAAAAGTAAAAAAAAAGGAAGAGGTGACTTGTGACATGACTTGTGACGTGAGAAGCACTGTGACAGCAGTTAGGTAAGTCACTTTGAGGTGACAGCAGTTATATATCATTAGTATATTAACCCACATTCCCTGTAGAGTAGTATGAGTCGGAGGCCCTTTCTGTCTGTACCAGTTCTGAAGTCTAAGTAAAGCTATGCACATATCATCTCGGAATATTTCTGTTCAGTTCTCCTTCTGATTAGTTTTTAACAGGCTGATCTGTTATCAGTTCTAATAGGCTGGTAGCATTCTATTCTGAGATTCGGTAAATTCTATATTCTGAGAGACTAAAGAGTACAGTTCTCAGTTTTGTAACATGGTATCAGAGCACAGGTTGCTCAAGCTAAGGTTTTAAGATTTTGATAATCTGGTATTTAATTTCTGGGGCTTGTTTTTGGACTCATCATTTCAGCAAGATAGCAACTATAGTTGCTACTTTCAGATGGATGACTGTATTATGCTTTCTCAACAAGCATACATAAAGTCTATACTTGGAGAGTTTCAGATGGAAGATTGTAAGTCATCAGCAACACGTGTGGAACAAGAAAGTGGTTTTGAGAAGACAACAGCTGACAATAGCATTGAAGAATATCTGTACAGGAAATTAATTGATGGAATTATCAGTTGGAGCAGCAAGAAGCAGAATACAGTAGCAAGATCTTCAACGGAAATTGAATATATTGTTCTAAGTGATGGTTCTATAATCTTGATATTGTTAAGGAATTTATTGCTCGAGATGGGAGAAAAGATATCTGGATCAACAGTATTACATGTGGATAATCAGAGTGCAATGTTCTTGGCTAACAATAGAGTTATCAGAGAAAGAACAAAAGGTTTGGAGACAAGGTTCCATCATATAAGGGAGAAAATTGAAGCTAAGATAGTCAAGCTGGAATATTGTCCATCGGAAGATCAATTAGCTGATATTTTTACCAAAGCTTTACCAAAACTAAGGTTTATACATATCAGAGATTTACTAGGTATGAAAGAAGTGATGCTCTAATGAAGGAGGATGTTAAATATCATTAGAGGTCACATCTAAACTCTACGGAAGATAAAAAGACAAAAGTAAAAAAAAAGGAAGAGGTGACTTGTGACATGACTTGTGACGTGAGAAGCACTGTGACAGCAGTTAGGTAAGTCACTTTGAGGTGACAGCAGTTATGTATCATTAGTATATTAACCCACATTCCCTGTAGAGTAGTATGAGTCGGAGGCCCTTTCTGTCTGTACCAGTTCTGAAGTCTAAGTAAAGCTGTGCACATATCATCTCGGAATATTTCTGTTCAGTTCTCCTTCTGATTAGTTTTTAACAGGCTGATCTGTTATCAGTTCTAATAGGCTGGTAGCATTCTGTTGTGGGAGATAAATTCTATATTCTGAGAGACTAAGGAGTACAGTTCTCAGTTTTGTAACAAACCTTATCCTCGAGTGCTAAGGATAACTAATTTGGACACTAGCCAGGTGATGTCCTCGTACCAGCGGATCGGTTTGAGGCTCGAGCTTCGCGTGCAAAGTCTAGGCACTTCGCTTCGGGAGTCAGCATTCCCATGCAGCTGCACTTCTTCACGTGGTCTGGATGATCCATGAGACTGAAGAGATGCCTAGTACCCTCGTCGGCTGACTGGATTTTAGCTTATGAGATAGCCCATGCAATACTCCAACCTGGCCTTTGCAACAGCGCGATTCAACGGCCGTGTATTGCATGCTGCAATTGTACTGTACAGTTAATTGTAAGTGACAGCTAATTAGAAGAACTATGGGAGAAGCTAGCTAAGCCAGTGCGGTACATTCCTACGTAAAAAACGTGAGGGACGAGGATTAGCGGGCAAAGTGGAACTGTTGGATCGAACTTACGATCGATCAGCTGATGATGGCTGTCAATCTCATCTGTTAGCCGTCAAAAGGGTGCGCTACGGTACTGGTCATGATGTAATCATATATTTGTGAAGCACTTATCTGTTAATCTACCTGTTTCAGTGTTCCATCTCCATTAGTGGACTTTTGACTGTTACTCATGCAGTCCAGTAAAGACAGGATATCAATTAGCATGCGAGTATCTTGCCAAAAAAAAAAGTGGACCTTGTACTTGACGAACTTCGGCTCATGGGTGGTACAGGTCGGAAAGCGATCTACAGCTACTACAGTTCATGGACCCAGCAAACACAGCTCGCGATCTGACGATCCAGTAGATCATGACCATGAGTAAGAAGTAGCTCCTCCCCATGGCTTCTTATGCATATAAGCTTAGCCTAGTCGGGAGCAAGCGTTACTGTCATGTGGGCTCTTTATCATTTGGGGGCCGAAAGCGCTTGCAGGGTATTTATCAAAATCTAGAAATCGATGTCTTTCCGTGCTTTGGGATTCAGAGCTTGATCTTGATGGACTTGCGGGCGCCTTGGTCGCACACTCTGTCCAGAGCGCTAGCTCAATGACATTATTCGACCAAAAAAAGTAGAAAATTCAATTCATTCCTTTAGTTCTGCGGCAGCTCCTCTCGTTAGTGAAAGTTTGGTATGTCCAATTGAGTAGGATCTATTCTTTCACCTCCACAGGAAGAACTCACATCAGTCTGGCAATTATTCAGTTCCCGATGGCCATAGTATTCCAGAGTCTTGCTGTTGCTTGGTCAAAAACGTTCATCATAATTTCGTTGCTAACCGTTTCCTTGCCAGCAACATGCGGTAGTGTTTTCACAGATGATGGTGATACAAACGGAGGGCCATTCAACCATACTGTATTCTACCCGTGGTCGTTGCAGCAGGAAGATGGGGGGTGTTCGGCTTCATCGGTGGCGACACTCATGTCTCCGAATAGAAACTATACCCTCAAACTGAACGTAGTCTGTCCAGATCGAACTATGGATCCCTGGAATCTGAGTTTTGTGGCAGGAGTGGGGAGGCGTTTCCCTGACCAATTTCAGACCGATGGTAATTTAAAGTTCCCTTTGCAGGACTGGGCATGGACAGTTCCCGTGGGGCTCGATCAGGCCACAAACAGCTGCGCACTACGATTCACCGACACAGGAGACTTCCAGTTTTTGGTGCCGAACCTGAAACGAGGAGATAGCCCTTTCCCTCCTTGGAGGCTAGAAAGAATACTCTGGAGGACGAATACTAGTGGCATGGGTGCTGTGGAGCTGCAGGTTCAAGACTCTGGGAATTTGGTTCTCGTTCATTCTGATGGGAAAACAGTAGTGTGGAAAGCTTTGGACATACCTCTTCTGCCCCTTGCTCCGCTCAGGGCTTCGCTGAGATCCGCTGCAAGTTCGTGGCGCTGTCTAGCATTACTGTCAGCAGTATTGGCTGCCTCCGCAAGTACTTCCTTCCTCCGAGTCATGTGAGATACCATTTCCAACACAGGATCTAGAATGTCATGGCCTGGGCTGTTCATACTAGAAATACGGGCTGCTAAGATCCATGATCAGGTGATGGAACATGTACAATTGTCACGACATCTGTTTCCAGTACTGATATCCAAGAGAGGGTATTCGGACTGAATCCAGAATTACACAATCCAGAGTCCATTATCTAGATTTTTCTATCCAGAATCCTTCTTATCTAGAGTAGCCATTATCTAGAATACAGGAAGCCAGAAACAAGTTTTCTCTTCAAAGAGTTTAAACGAGTATTAATTTACTTCGACCGCTGCTTTGAAATTTACTGTAATCATTTGTTCTTCACATCGTTTACACGAGTGCGGCCGCGGCCCCGACCGCACTTCTAGGGTTATCATTTACTTGTGCAAGATTCTAAACGAGTGCGGCCGCAGGTCGCTGTTTTAAGGTTTGCACATTTCTTTGAAAAATGAGGTGGTAATTCATGCTCGATCGGTTTAAGGAGTTAGTGTATGTTTGATAAATTCTAGAACTAAACTGCGAGACAGAAGGAGAGAAGTTTCATATCACGATGCAATCGGATCCAGAAAAATGAATAATAAATATATTACTGTCATCTCAAATATTCTCAATGATATCTCGTCTGAATAATATCATTCTGGATTGTTGTTTCCTGACTAATGGCTTTCTGGAAAGGAGTTTTTCTACCTTCCGAATTCTGGATTTCAGATTTCTGGTTAGTCGTATTCTAGCTTCCGTTATGGGATCCCAAGAGTTTTGCATACTTACATTGAGATTGCGATGAATCCATTGTATATGACCTTGTGACGATCTGGGACTTGTTTCTCGTGTAAAATTATGATACAATGTTGTATATACCATCAGTCAGTAAATAGTGTGATTATGATCTGAGTTGCTATACTACAGAGCATGATTACAGACATATACATGTTACACGACCATGTTAAAGCGACTGAGGCGAGGAATTCCTCCTAGGGATGTCATGAATGAACTTGTCATTACAGATGGACCACAGTCAGAACGAAGAAATCATTGTCTACCATTCTTATCACTCGTGCTTTGCTTCGTGTATAGGCATGTAGATCACGGGGAGGATTTTCTCTGATCTTTGTAAATGTCCTCGAGTGGTTTCGAGAGTGTTTCATCGACATGGATGAAGGTTAGTTGTATGATGTCAAAAGTAACTTCAGTTCAAGCATTACTATCCAGACCTTTCTGGACTCATAGCCGCTGTAAATCAGCCTAGTATGCTCAGATTCCGTTTTATGAGAAGGTTCACAAGGACCCCTTACTAGCCTATTTACTACATGCATGCATATTCACCCTCCTCCGAGTTCGTAAGTTCAGAAGAGTGGATTATTTCCTTATGGATTGTTTGGCCCTTCGGGTCCTTCTTTCCCTTGTACGGATTGATGGGGTCTTTCCATCAGTTGGCTATTTATTGCTTTCGCGTGTTCTCTAATTTATGTCTTTAACCTTTCCCCTTGGAAGAGTTAGATCATAAATTAAAGTTATTAAATCCAAAATATTAATATTCGTGAACACCATGCAAGTTTATACCCAGACAGGGATCACTTCCCATAAGTGGTTCATTTGTGTCCAGTCTGCAGCCATGTTTGACTTGGTAATTTATATTTAATAATTTAGCCATGTGTTATGCGATAATATTTTATTTTGATAATCTATAATTTAATTTTAGTATAATAAAATTAGAAAACTCTTTCCCTCCGTCTCCTCTTGTCTAGAATGATCAAGTGGAGCATCTGTTCATTTAAGAGACTTTTTGTACTTTTTTGTCATGATTAAATACGAACACCAATTGCAAATCAATACATTTTATTTTACCAAGTTGTCGTTTTCTTCTCTTCTACAAGAAGTTCATCTAGCATGTATATTAAACGGAGGTTCACTGTTTGACAGGTGGAGCACTGGGATGAAGAAAAATCACCACTGCAACTAATTAAGCTTTAACTGTCAATTAGTGAGTACTGATTCCCCTTCCTTACTGCTGGTTTTATCTCCCGACGTGTTAGTACATAAAATTTCGACATCAGTATATACATTTGAATGTCTCTCTTGTTCGATCGCTAGGCAGGTTCATCTGAACAGTGATTCTGTGGCCAAACGGTTAAGAGGCACTTCAGAAAAGAAAAACTTTATTCCACATTTGTCAAGTTTTCACCCAATGGCATACTAATTGGAAGGGTTGTATAAATTTACTAATTTAGCCCTCGATTTTCTAATGAATTGGTTCTCATGGAAGAGTCATCAAGTAGAAATACTCACTCAAATAATGTTTTGAGTACACCAAGGCAACCAAGAAAGAAGTTGGGGATGACAGATTTCAGTATTTCGTCTTCTCAAGCGGGATATTGATGTGATTGAAGCAGTGGGGCTCAAAAAGCCAACATCACAGTTGGGCAACTGATTGCACTCAACCCTAGTTTATGAAGTGAACCCAAAGGAGGACTGAATAAGAAAAACAAGAAGAAGAAACTCAAGAGCAAGACATCAAAGTCTAAGAGTTGGTGTGGTGGATATACATGCTTCAGAAGTATGCAACTAAGGCTTCAAAGACTGAAGTCCGATAGAATGAATCACTATGTCTTTGACATGTTGATGGATGGAGGGTCGGTAGTAAATGTCATATCCGAGAGACTGATGAAGAAGTTGGGGATGGAATCAACTCGTTAGCTAGTATTGTTGTGGAGATGGCTAACAAGCAACGGGTAAGACCTCTTGGTATGTTAGAGAAGGTGGTTCGATTTGTGACGAGAGTTTAAACACTGATGTCCTTTTTCAAGTGCTAAAAGAATCTAGTTATGATTTGCTCCTAAGTAGACTTTGGTAGAGAGATGTGCGCACCACAGATAGGTGGCACAAGGGATATTTACGGATTGGGCCTAGAAATCATAGAGTGATAAACTTTGACAATTTCAGCACCTCTTGCTTCATTGTTGGGACAGTTTTGTTGAAAATGAGAACCTCCACAAGTCAAGTATACGATTTCTTCAAAGTTACCTTGGTTGCCCCCAAAGTTATTTTGATTTTCTCAGTTGAGATTGTTGTCATAACCTCTTTGACCTCCTCCTCCACTTTTGTTCTTTCATTCTCATAGCTGCACCACGTTTATCTTAAGATAAGCAAGAGTATCGGTGATGCTCTTCAACTTGACATGAAAATCTGAGATGGCAATAGACATCGCTGTAGTGACAAACAGTATTGACACCACTGTTGAAGCTAACGTTGAAACGATCATCAGTTGTGATGGTGCAAATGCTATCGTTGTCTTACACTTTGACCGTGTTGTTCTTACAACTGTTTAACGAGAGTGAGATTTAGATCTTAGGTTATAATTAAAAATTTTATATGATGTACTCTTCATTTGTATCTTAGCTTGTGTATAAAGATTACAGTTTCTATAAATTTTTATGCATACATGATTTCTCATTTATTTCTATCTTCAATTTATCTTGATATTACAAAGTAGTGGCTAGTATGTTATTTGGTACTTGATAATACATATATCATTTCTTTTGTTTGTTTTGTATATTTCGTCTGAATATCATAAGTGATTTAACTGCCGTAGTTAGTCATACATTCAAGGAACGTGTGTTCGGATTGTCAATAACTAATAACTGACACTAACATTTTCTTATTTCTCACGCTTAACCTATTTTTTAGATTCTTCAACCAGATGTGTATTTAAAATGACTTATAATGTTAAATTCGGTCAAAATGTGTTAACTGTCTCCAACCTCGTCATTGCCTGACTCTAACTAGAGTTTAATCTAGACACGTCTAGAGTTGATTGTAGTTCATGTTTTATAATGTGGTCAAATCGAGGTTTAACTCTAAGTGAGTAACGTGAAAACTGAATAAATAGACGACTATGAGGAATATTGTGTTGCGTATATTACAAGTTATGATTGCTGGTAGAACTTGCATCATTTTCTTGTTCACTATTGTCACTTTCATTTGTGTTCGAATGTTTTTTAATAAATCCAACTGAAAATTTGTGCGCCTCTGATTTTCTTTCTCAATAACGTAAAGAGATAGTCATTTATGATATTTTTTATGTGGTTGTGATATCAATTTTCTTTTCACGTGAAAAATGATACTCGATAATTCATAAATTACGAAGTTGTCTAGTAAATTACTACCTTGTCAACAACATGTTCAAAGTAATGTCCACCAACACAATTCAGATCACTCTAACAAAAATGTCGTATCATACGTTAGTCAAGTAGAAGAGTTGTCTGAACTTGATCACTTATCAATATATCATAGTAACTGGTATAATATCCGTTGTGTTGTCGACTTCACGAATGAATGCACGGTAAGAACAAGAACACCAAGAGACTCAAAAGAACAAAGAGTTACGTGTTGAGAATATTTTTCTTCACGAGAAAGCGAACAACAAAGGAGACTCGGAATAACAGTCACTTGTTTACGACCAATTTGAAGAAATCATATCGGTGAATCTTGCGTTTAAAACAAGAAAAAGAATAACAATAAGGATTCAGAAGAAAATTAAACTGAATGTCAAGAAGGACAATAGGAAAAAAGTTCATGGAGTTCATTGTCAAAAACCATCAATCATTCATTTCTATATATGTAACAAGAGACATCTTGTGCGTTGTGTTTACTAATTCACTCTCACATGGCATGAGGAGTGATGTCTCGAACGATATATGAAAGTGAACAGATGAGCTCAAGGATACTCTAGTTGAGATGAGTTGTTCTATTGCTAGAGTAAAGACAACGCTTATTTAGAAGCTAAAGATGGCATCAAAGCTCAAGAGAAAGATAAGATAATCTCTACAAATTAAATTCAACAAGGTGTTAATTTTTATCTCTTGATCTCAATTGCAAATCTTGTTACATATGACATAGAAAAATGATTAAGTGAGAAATCTTTGATCTTCGTTGACGAACATGATTTAACCTCTTTGCGACTAAATATAACAACATTGTGTTCGTGATCGGATGTTGTCTAATCCTACATATCAATATTGTATTTTTTTCTTGACATCAACCGTTTAATTTACTCTTAATTAATTGATTTATATCTAGTCAAATATGTATTACAAAAATTTCTTTTTGGTTTTCGAATGAAATGATTTTTGTTTCAAATGACGTGTTAGTGGCATATTGGTTTGTGTTTCACGAACTAGACAAAATAAGACTATGGAAGGAAGGCATTACAGGAAGACAACATCACTACACTCCATCATAACAATAACACTGAGGTTGTATTCGCATCCAACAACTCATATCTCTAGTCTCAAGTTCAAATTCCGGGGTCAAGTTCGAGACAAGAGATCTGGAAAAGAGTTTATTTGCATATCAACTCTCTATCTCAGGAAGTGAAAATATTCCAAAGCGGTTAAATTTATCACCTGAAGGGTTAGATGATAAATTAAACTTATAAAAAAAACTTATTTGCTAGATAAGAATCCCATCTCATGGTTCTAGAGCCTGCTTTAACCTGCATGACTTATAGGTTTTCTCTAAAAATTTCAACATGCATTATTCGTATAATATATACTTTTTAAAATATATTTTGATTTTTAAGATTATTTTAGTTCTCATTAATAATATTTATAGAATGATCACTGATAACTCATAAAGAGTCATTAATCTAACATTGATCAATAATTCCAGAAGTTCGATAGATCCGTTTGCACTGTCTTGTCTAATTACGCTATTAGATTTTGCTCCTCTGTCCATGCTTGTCTTTTTTTCTTTCCTCGAGATAAAAGTGGATGTTACAAAATACACATTATCATCTATACTTTCTTGCATATTCATCCTCTTCAAGAAAAGAGAAAAATATCAAAAAGCTTTAATTTATGTCCTAAACCTTCGTCTTGGAATGATTAGATTATAAATTAAAACTTAGAAATTAAAAATGTGTTTACTCGTGCAAGAAAGAGATCTTTGTACCAGGAAAACATTATGTTTGACGTGAGTTATTTATGGCTTTTGTGTAACTCAAGTGACCATGTGAAATGAAGTTAACAAAATGGAAGAGTAGCACTCAGCAATTGCTCACAGATGGAACTTTAGATCCTCCAAGATCCGATGGGCTTGACGAGTTTTAATTTTAATGATTTAATTTAGTAATTTAAATTTAATAAAATAAATTTAGAATTTTTTTTTCATAATCTAAAACTTATTTGCAAACCCAGTCAAGCACCACTCTTCCTCGTAACTTTATGCTTTAGTAAACTTTTTCACTAAAATTTTTTTTTTTTTTACTCATGATAATTTTGTGGAGAGACGGAAGGAGTGTAATCGGAACAAGATTTAGGTTAGATTCGGATTAAACGTGTAGCAACGCAATTACACTTTAAAATTTGTATGAATAATACTTTTGATCTCAAGTGTAAGTAATGCATATATATTTAACTTTAAATATACATTTATTACTTAACTAAAAACCCTTGAAATAATTTAGAATTTCAATAATATCATATATTTGATTTATCTCTAACCTTCCTATTAAAGTACTGTTTAGAACGATATTGCGATTCTTTAGTTTATGTCCAAATCTTTCTGAAAGGGTTTGCATATAAATGAATACGCAAGCACCTAAGTGAATAAGCCCCTATTTTCCAGTTGTTATGATCATTCTTCCATTCTTGTGGAGATACAACTCTATCTGAGACAATAAGACCGCAATATCTGTTTTTCTTAAGCTAAAAGCTCCACCGATGCATGGGAAGAGTTCGAGTTCTCTCTCTTCTCATGGATAAGATCTCGCAATACATCGATAGTAGTCACTCATGGGCGTTAGAGTTGTGACTTCTGACTCTGGTAGACCCACTAGTGACTATTGAGAATCCGTTATAGATGACAATCAGAATGTCTCGGAGATAGAAATAGGAGATTCTTATTATCAAGAATCCTCGTATGATGATGAAGGATTTGATCGAGGTGAATCATTACATCAACTTAGTGCTATTGACTTCTCGTCTCGATCAGTAGTGGAGAAAGACCTTGACAACGAAGAGTTGAGTGAGATAGAGATTGTGATATGAATCTTTGCCTTGAAGTTTGGTATAAATGTCACTCAAGATGAAAAAGATAGATTCAGAGAAATATTTCAAAAAATATATCCATGTGTTTGCTTTCAGTTACAAGGATTTGAAGGAGATGACTCTAGAGACTCATCGAATTGAACTAGAAGAGAACGCAAGATCAGTTTGACAGAAGCAAAGAAGGATCATTCCTACAACAGCAATGATGATCAAAGAAGAGATAGACAAGTTGAAGGAGGCATTTCATCTATGAGGTGGAGAACTCAGAATGAGTTTCATCCATTGTGATTATCAAGAAGAAGAATGATAAGCTACGAGTGTGCATAGACTATAAGAAGCTAAATGCAGTTATCAAGAAGGATTATTATCCTCTATCATTTATAGATGAGATTTTGGAAGAAGTTGTTGATCATGAGTGGTACAACTTTGGTGATGATTATAATAGATATAACCAGATCAAGATAGCACAAGAGTACCAACAGTTGACTACATTCACTATTCATTGAAGAACTTTGTATTCTGAGTGATGCCATTTGGATTGTGTAATGCTCTTATCACGTTTTGGAGGTTCATGACAAGGTGTTTGAATCATTCATAGAGAAGTTTGTTGTGATTTTATTGACGATTTTTGCATGTAAGGAAGAAGGAGGACCATTTTGATCATGTGATCAAAGTTTTGTAGAGGTTGGAGCAAGCTAGCGCTTCTCTAAATCCAGAGAAGTGCATCTTTGACTGTGAAGAATGTCTACTGTTGAGACACATCATTTTCAAGAATGAGATTGCGATAGATCTTGAGAAGGTGAAAAAGATTGTGGGTCTTTCATTTCTGATCAACTTGACAAAGTTGAGATAATTTCTTGGCATGGTTGGATATTATCGTAGGTTTGAAAAAAAACAATAGTGACAGCTCCTATATTTCCTAAACTTGAGTGGAATAAAGCATTTATTTTATATACGAATGCTTCCAATATAGCAATCGGATGTATCTTAAGTCAGTTAGATGGAGATGGGTATGATCATCCTATAGGTTATGTTAGTAGGCAGATGATTCATGCTGAGAAGAATTACTCCGTGACTGAACGAGAAGGATAAGCTATGATTTCTGATTGAAGAAATTTTGACACTACTTGTTAGGAGGGAAATTTTCCAAAGTCATAGATCACAAAGTTTTAAAGTATATCTTTAATAAGCCTAATGCAGAAGGTCGTATTGCTCGTTGGAAGATCCTTCTAACAGAATATGATTAAGTGATCGAAGATAGATCAGGAAAGAAGCATGCAAATGTTGATCTCTTGTTGAGAGCTTATGATGATGAGAGAGAAGAACTATTTGATGATTCATTTCCAGACGAGCAAGTGATGACCATCACAAGCACTGAAGAGATACAAGAAAATTTAGAGTTTCTTTGCAGATGGCTCATTCCCAAAAGATATGCATACTCGAAAACGTAACGCGTTAATCAAACGATGTAAACCTTACATCATGACGGAGAGAATTTCATTTCATCAAGGAGCAGATGGTTTACTAAGGAAAGTAGTTGGTCAAAAGGAGACTTTCAAGCTAATGCACGAGTTTCACGACGGCATTATTTTCAAAGATCACTTTGCTGGTAAGATAATAACCTTCAAGATTTTGGATTGTTATCATTGGAGAGATATTTTCAGGGAGTATTTAGACTATTACAAAACTTGCGACGTATGCTAAGATTTGCTCTGAAGTCTACTAGAACACCTCCGTTAAGATCACTTCTAGTGTTAGGATCATTTGAGAAGTGAGGTATTGACTTTGTAAGTCCTCTTAATAATGCACCTCGAGGCAATAGATACATTATAGTCGTCACACTACTGTACCTTGTATAGAGACTAGACCTTTGAGAAAGACTAATAAAATAGAAATGGGTAGATTCTTATGGAGAGGATCATCACAAGATTTGGATGTCCGTTAGAGTTAGTCTCAGATAGGGGATGAGAGTTTATAAAGAGCATGACTACTACTATGCTGCAACACTTTTCTATCAAGCCACGAGTAACGACGTCATACAAATCAAATGCTAATGGTCTTGCGGAGAAGATCAATTTTACGCTTTATATGATGCTCGTCAAAGATGTTGGTGTTGAGATTGCTAAACATATTTGGGATAAGAGACTACATGCCATCTTATGAGAATATCGAATGATAACAAAGACTTCTACTAGGTATTCTCTTTTTGACTTGTTTATGCTATGGAGTCCAAGTTCTCAATCCAATTTGAACTCGAGATTTTTCAAACTATTCAACGAAAGTTGAAGAGATCGAGGAGAGAAGACATCGTCGGATCAAAGAGGGAGCAACTCATGGAGTTGGAAGAGATCTGAGCAGTAGCAATGATCCGGATAGAACGAGTTCAAACGTATCAAAAGAAAAGTTACGATAAACGATTGGACAAGAGTGAGATAAAACCTTTTCAAGTCGGAGATTGGATAATGTTGTATGATGCTATCAAATTCAAGAGAGCTAGGAAAAAGTTTTTTCTTAGATAGTTTTGTCCTTTTGTTGTGGATACGGTGTGGATTTACTTCACATATGTCCTTCAGGAGCTGGGAGGAAAGAGATTCAATCAAGCCAATCATGACAAGTTGAAGTTGTTTCATCGACGAAAGTTCTCTCTTCACTCCGAGGACGAAGCGAGAATTTAGTCCGAGGTAAAATATAACGGCCTATGTTACACGTAGGACGTTTATCTATGAGTAAGGTGTTTAGTTATAACTAAGTGTGGAGAATATTTATTTGCTGCCCAAGTACTTTAAGGAGGTATCAAGTTAGTCATGACTAGCTAAAATTAATTATAGTTAAACTTAGTTATACTTTTGGATAGAATTCAGATATTTCTTAAATAGTGAGCATTACTATCTTGTCATCTTATCTAAAAAGTAGAAAAGAGGTGGAAAATATCTCTTATCCAACACCATTTCTGTTGTGTCCAAATCTATCTAGAGCAACAGCAAGTTACAGAAACATCCGAGCTTGTTTCACACTTCGCTTATGAAATACAGGATGTCCTTTGACTAAACTCATCAATTTACCAAAACTACGTCTATCCATCCTTGTAAGCTGCCGGAAAGAACCAGAAGAGAGATTTTAAATGTAATTTTGAAAAGAATCTTTATTTTTGAGAATTTGAAACGATCTTGTCGTTCCAAATATCTTGAAGTGCAAAGTACTTGATACAACTCTATGAACTCTTTGTCTGAGTCTGAACCTAACATATCGCTCTCTTTTCGAACGAACTCGTATGATCCCGTTTCCGTCTTTTTTCTTGAGTTTGAATCTTCTTTAACGCTGGATTCATCAGAGCTTGAGGATGTCAACATCACCTTCATCTCAACAATTTCCTCTAAATTTTGCAACAACTGTTTCTCTTTGACACAAGCGGCATGAGAAACACGAAATGCAGATAAGTGCAGTTTTCTCTCTGACACCTAAGCAACAGTAAACAGTCATGCGAAGACGACAATCATAAACTTCAAACATAGATCTTCAAACGAGACCCAATGGTAGTATGAGTACTCTACATCATACATCATACAACCCACGAGAAAACTCGATCTCTATCATAAAATTTCTTGTACACCACCACCCACTCAACTAAGCTACGCATGAACTTTCGTAAACTCGCTCATCGAACAAAGTTGCACACATCTTCAGAAATCTTTGCGAGAACCCTCTAGTCTTTTTCAATTTTAAAACATCTAAAAGTACATGCCACTGGAAACTTGTGAAAGTACATGTCACATAACGTGAGCATTAAGTTTACATGATATATCAGCAGTGAGCATTAACAGAACAGATAAAATCATGACGGGGCAGTTAGACAGAACTCGCGGCTCACTTCTACGAGTACTTCTAGATCCACCTGCATCCAAAATGACCGATGTCTGAAACTCAAACCCAGGTATCATGGAATAGTCACTACAATATATAACTTTGACACCCTTAATAAAATTGTATTGAATTTGATAACTTCGAAGTAGACTTGACCGAAAAAAGTGGCTAACAATAGAAGTCGACCCTGGTTCAGTTCAGAACGAACTAACTAGGATCGAATCCATAAGATTATAGTCTGGTTAGGTTCAAGGACAGTTTGGTTTATATTCTTGGTAAACCCGAACTCTCCGCGTCAATACCACCAACGGGGAGATTCTGCGGGAAAGACCGACACGGTTAAGTTGTGACCTCCCGTACAGGTCGACGTAAAAGGGACTCACGCAAGTGATTCCGGTCACAAGAGAGGTAGTTGACAGTCCGTTGCAAAGGCGTAACTGTGCAAGATCTTGTACGGTTAGTCTAAAGTTCAAGTTCAAGTCCAAGATCAAGGTGCGCTGAGGTGCGCTGGTTCTAACTTGGGTGGACCTTTAGTTAGCTATTGTAGATCACTTGAGTAAAGTCGGGCCCCAAGTGAACGATCGAAGAAAGTTCAAGAACGCATAGTGCGTGAGTGAGTGCAGGGGTACGAGGGGAGTTGAAGAAATGGACCATTCGCTCAGGAGGGAAAGTAATGTTGGAGGTGGAAGAGCGGATACGGAATCACTTGCTATACAGAGTGAGAATCCTGCACGAGTTGTTATCATGATCGTTGCGAGATTTTCGAGCTCGCTCTCGAGGAACCCACAGAGCTGACTGAACTCGCTGTAACGTTCGTTGTCAAGATCTCTCCAGCGTTAGCAGCATATCAAAAAACGATTTCGTTTGGGGAGTCGAGGGACAATTCGACTGAAAGAATGTAAGCAGACATCGAAACTTACGAGGTTGTACGTTCAAATTACCGGCCCAGAATACTGGCCCCAATGACTTTGACACTAAGTGTAATCAGCACGGGCAGGTCTAAAAGCTTCCGTCACCTGAGAATCCAAAACCAGAGCGACCGTGTTAATTTCAGGAGGTGCGGGGAGAGCCTAGAGCCTGCTGGAACTCATCTGCCTTGAAATCTGTCCATTTCGCGGTTGCGACTGGAGACGCGTATGCATGACTTCGGCTCGAGAGCAAGATTATTCTGAGAAAGTCGACTCGTCGACGTATTGAAGCTCGAAATCTCGCCAGCGAGCTAAATTGTGAAGTACGGCTGATTCAAAACTCGAAACTGATAGTCGTCCCCGCAACGATAACCGCTGCCGAATCAGATAACATGACATGAGACGTGCAACATGAATTCAATACCGGTATTAGCACTACTCTGCTACGGAGCTCTGTTCCTTCATATGGTGCTGGCAACCAAATTTTCGGACCATTTTCATATCAGCTTTGGAGCTGACAATGTCAGATATCCGGACTTAGACGCTGGTCATACTGTGCAACTGGGTTTGAGCAACGTAACTGGTATACTACTGGCCCTGTACTTCTGCCATCTGCGTTCGCAAGCTCAACAATACTAGCCAGACTAAGAACTCGACACGATAACTCACCCCCTCCAGTTAGTGTGAAATACGGTTTCCACTGGATTTCTTTCAGAGGCAGTGTGTTTCCTGTACATTCTTCCTGCTTCTGATGCCGGAACGAGGCTGTTATCTTATCAATCTTCATTGTCCGGATCTCGTCTGTGGATGCATACAGGATCGGGATTCAGATCTAAGTACCCCTACTTGTATGGCCGCCTTTCGATGAAGATTAAACTAGTTGGAGGCAATTCTGCGGGAGTCGTTACTTCATATTATGTAAGTAGTAAACTTGTTCTTTGTGTTGTCATGATCACGAGTATTCTATCCCTGTACTGTAACAAGGCGAAACCCGAAATTTAGTGCTCGACTAACAATACTGACATGAAAGCCTGCAAGCAAAGACCCCTAAGGATTACATTCGCTCGAGCTGGCCTTCTCTTAAAATACAGCTAACCGATGCGAAATCGTGTTCCGAGCGCTCATCGTCGGACGAGTCGGCAGGAATGTTCTCAGTTACTCACACAATAAAGAAACACATGTTCTTGCTGGATCTCTAATTCGATAACCCTGCAGATGGCTTCTACACTGAGAAGATGGTCTGAACTAGACTTCGAGTTTATGGGTAACGTCTCTGGAGAACCGTATATACTGCAGACGAATGTGTTCTGCGAGGGAAAGGGTGGCCGGGAACAACGGATCTTCCTCTGGTTTGATCCAACCGCCACATACCATGACTATGGCTTTTTGTGGAACCAAGAACTCATTCTGTAAGTCTTCCTCATACTCTAATGAAAAGAACTTTCTCAGAAACTCAAGCATGTATATGGCACTGCCTAACGGAGGTTCATATTATGGAATCCAGTCCGGACACAGGTGATAATTGGGGCTGTGATTTGACGGTGAGGTGTTGTAGGTTTTTGGTGGACAACCATGTTATCCGAGTGTTCCACAATGCGAAAGAGCTGGGAGTTCCTTACTTGGAGTATCAGCCGATGTATATCTACTCGAGTATCTGGAATGGCGAGTCGTGGGCAACTAGTGGGGTCAAAGACAAGATAGACTGGACTCTGCAGCCATTTTTGTCGTCTTACTCTAGCTTAAATCTTCAAGATGCTTGTGCAGTGACAAGCAATGAGGTCAGTGCAATGCATAACTGTTTCACAAAGCTGTTCCAGAGCTCTTATGGCTGGGGTCACAACCTAGTACTCTCAGGCCATCAGGTTCAAGATCTAAGATGGGTCAGAAAGAATTTCATGATTTACGACTACTGCACAGACACCAAAAGATTCAAAGGTAAGAAGCCACCTGAGTGCGCCGTGAATTGGCCTTGAGCTATATTGCAGTTGTTTATTGTAAACTGATAGTGTCGGTAGTTGCCCCACGATCAACTTATCCATCCACTTGAACTGGACATAGAATTCTCTCGATACCATTTGAATGCTTCCAACTAGAAATGGGTTTGCTAAACTACGGCCTAGAATTTAGATATGAGGCCGACAGTTAACAATCCTCCCTTCTTTGATCTGGCTAGATTAGCTAGATGAGTAGACGAAGTTTGTTTCACTACAGATATCAACAGAAAAACACACTGAGCACTGGCAAGCAGTATCAAGTGTGACAAATCCCCTAAGACAGTAATCTGTCAGACCCTGTAAACTATGAGAATAATGACTCAGACCTACATGTCTTAGGGAGTCAGCGAAACTGTGCCTCAATCAATACAAGACTCGTACCTGAGATGAAATCTTCTTACACCCCTCACCGTCAGTGAGACGACACAACCATGAAAGTGAGGTCCTGATCTGTGCAGACTGACGTTAGGACTACTAGACTTTAGTTTGAGGACGAACTTTGTCCCGACTACAATATTCCATCAATAGAGTAGATTTCATAAATGGCGGGCGTGGCACAGCAGACGGTAACACGGAGCAATATGCAAGCGGGGCAGCACAATTTCTGGTATAGCCGCAGCAGAGCATATCACTGGAAACCTACACAGACCTTGCATAACAGGAGTTTGGCCTGTAATCCTGGAGATTCTAGAGAATAACGGTCTACCCAGGGGGTTACGTCGAGGGGTTACGTCGTGCGATTGATGTGCGAACTAGTGACCAACTCTTCCCCTGCTAGTGTAGAAATTCAATGCAGAATGAACTGCGAAGGAAGGCGCTGAAACCGAACTCCTGCGAAAGCGGTGTCATTTGGCGTACGCCACCTCATATCGAATAATAGGAAGCGATGCGAATCATATACGTATCATAGACAGTCAACAAAGACGGCAGAAAGTACAGTAAGACGAGCAAAAAGGCAACGACCAGACCGATCACAGGCAGCAACGTTAGTACCACCTCAGACAGACATCTTATGAAAGAAACTCGGACCCCTACTTGTCTCTCAAGTCGCAGGAACCTATACATCTGGACTCTCAACAGGCAGAAACCCTACTTCATATTCCCGTACATTCAGGAACTTGGACTCCCCTGTGTATTAACGTACGGGCGGCAGAGTTGTTCTGTGCACCCCGATGTATTACATTTGTAAATACTGAATCACGTTTCCGCATAATCAAGATTACAACGAGATGAGCATTCTGCTTGTGTTGTTTGGGTCCCCCAGAGGGGGATGGGCTACGCCGGCCGAGGACAATAGTAAGGCAACAATGGCGAATCCGAAGTAGAAAGCTACCCCGCTGGACCAGCACCCGTGAAAGAAATTAGAGTGATCGATGATATTGAGAACAGATACTACAACTGATCTTAGCCAAAAGGCCGAGAAAGGTATTTACAATCTAGGGTTACCCGTCAGACTTCTCAAGAGCCACGCTAACATTGGTTTGTAATACAGTGGTCTGTGTCAACGCCCAGCTTGTCACCCGTCAAGCCTTCACTAGTGCAGCACAGTGTAGTCGTGGCAAGAAATTCCTAGTTGTAGTAGAGCTCCAGTCCCATTCCGTCGTGAATCTCATAATCGGCAAGGGTAATATGGTCTTTGTAGATGTTTGACCATTTCTTTATGCGGATCTTCTCTGGGCTGCAACAAGCTTTTTCAAGTCACCTATCGTATCGTCTTCATTACACTTCACGCGTACTTTTTTGCCAAGACGATCGTTCAGCACCACCTCAATCATATCTGCTGCTAGTCACTCTTCGTGCACGCCAATATGAACACCACAATCTGTCTTCTTCCCTCCTGCAATTCCTTCCCTTTCCACTGACCTTCGGATCCTTCCAGCAAACCTGCCCTTCTTTCCTCCTGAAATTCCTTCGCTACCAACCGACCTTTGAATTGTTCCGGCAAATAGTCAGAGGCCCGTCCGTCAAGCAATTCCTTCTCTTTCCACGAATCTTCAGATCGTTCCAGCGAACATGCCCTCCTTCTCTCTTCAAATTCCTTCGCCACCAACCGACCTTTGGATTGT
The DNA here is from genome assembly GCA_036924285.1 of Asterella californica. NCBI lineage: Eukaryota > Viridiplantae > Streptophyta > Marchantiopsida > Marchantiales > Aytoniaceae > Asterella > Asterella californica. The sequence continues at coordinate 16,631,345 of JAYKYS010000001.1, read as the reverse complement.
TTCCGCAAATCGTCAGAGGCCCGTCCGACAAGCAATTCCTTCCCTTTCCACTAACCTTCGGATCGTTCCAGCAAACCTGCCTTCTTCCCTCTTGAAAATCCTTCGCTACCAACCGACCTTTGGATTGTTCCCGCAAATCGTCAGAGGCCCGTCCGACAAGAACTGCCTGTACTAGTGAAGCACAGTGTAGTCGTGGCGAGAAATTCCTAGTTGTAATACAGCTCCAAGCCCATTCCGTCATGAATCTCATAATCGGCAAGGGTAATGTGGTCTTTGTAAATATTATACCATTTTTGTATGCGGATCTTCTCTGGCCGTGTGCCCGTCTGAGCTGCAACAAGCTTTTTCAAGTCACCTATCGTATCGTCTTCATTACACTTCACGCGTACCTTCTTGCCAAGACGATCGTTCAACACCACCTCAATCATATCTGCTGCTAATCGCTCGTCGCGCCCGACAATATGGACACCAAGGTCTGCCTTCTACCCACCTGCAATTCCTTCCCTTTCCACTCACCTTCGGATTATTCACGCGAACCTCCCCTTCTCTCCTCCTGAAATTCCGTCGCTTCCAACCGCCCTTCGGATTGTTCCCGCAAATCGTCAAAAGCCCGTTCGACAATAACAGCCTCCTCCTCACCTCTCAGTTCAGGCAAGCTCACAAAGTTTAACAGGTCAAAAATGGAATACTGAGCTCAGCGCTCTCTAGCATGCCTGTAAAGACAAGCAATGAAACCGGCAATGAAACCGGTGACGATCTCTCACGGGAATATAAGTCTCCAAGACACCCAGGAGTCATCCAAAGCATATTGGTTTACGTGCTAACCCCCACCACTCTGTCGCCTTTACTGTTACTGTTCACCTCATTGTATTTGCGTACCTCGAGTCCTCGACTGCGCAAGAACGCGTAACGTGGATTCCACTCTACCAGGAAACAACCACGCAGTGTAACTGACTCTAACACTCTGAGTGTACTGAGCACGAGGATAATACTTATGTCCACACATCAGAGACTGTTGTAGAACGCGCTTTCCTACACATAGAATCACCTTGCACCGTAGTACCATACCATAACTCCGCGCATTGAGTAGTTTTGAAAATCAAATTTTCGGGAAATTCCCCAAACGAGATAAGAGTAAAACCATCCACGTACGAAAACGGGTGCGTCTTTTCTGCTAAATCTCCTAGTTTTAGTGCTAAAATTCATATCATATGCTGATTTCTCGTGAAATCAACAAAATTCTGTCTGGCTCGCGAATCCTCTTGAAACTCCACCGTTGCGGCATTTCTCCAATCCGGAGATTTCGTGCAATCGGGCATTACGAACAGTAAATTAAACTGTCCCTTGTAGTATTCTGTCTGCTAAATAGATGTTTTGTACGGGTACGAGGCAAGGTCAATTAAATGGTGCGCGTATTCTATCGGGAAGTCCTTCTAAGGACAAAGTCCATATCATCCTCTTTTATGCTTAACATTGGTGGTGCCCCAGTTAAGGAGCGTTCCAAATATTGGTCAAAGCCGCTTCTGTGACCCGCACATGGTATTTTTTAGTAAAAGGCGAAAGAATAGTTCGCTCTGGGCTGATCATACGGTTGATATTCCCTCAATATGCATCCGCGTTATTTCTATCTCAGCGGAGACTGAGTTCATTTACTTCACTTATAGGTTTAAACTTTAAACTGATCTCCGCGTCTCACAAGCGAAACACGAGCATTTATTTATAGCGGAGCCCGGACGAAACAAAGAAAAACACACCTGTTCATAATAAGAGAACAGAAACACGCGACGCAATGAATAACCAACGGATGGAAAGACCCAATCAATCTTTACAAGTGAAAGAAAGAACCGAAGGGCCAAGCTACTAACGCCTCGAAGGGAAGAACACCGGGACTAAGCCCCGCTATGAGTAAGAAAGGCGAAGAGAAGAGGAGGTCCAGGGTTCCAAACTTGGCCACGTCCTCCATGGATATTCCCTGTCTGGACTTGAGGTTCAGCAGCCGTTGTGTCTACCCGCAGCAGTAAGAAAAACTACCACCGTACAACCACCAACTGTGCGTACCTGATGATACGCACATCGTAGGTCCGGCGGATCAAATCGGTGTTACATTTGATCACATTGTCTCTCCATTGACCTTGGTAGGGCTGAGAGTGAAGGTGTCAAAGTGCAAGGCTTGGTCTCCCATAGATATACCGTCGGATCTACAGCTCCTAGAGGGATTTGTTACCCCTACAGATGGTTTACGCATCCTCGGAGTACCAGTGGGTACAGAGGACTTTGTCTCTCGATTCTTAAATGTGGCCTTGGCGGAGGACGTTTTGCATATCGAGGATCTCTCTATGTTGGAGGATCCTCAGGTTGCCTTTGATATTCTTTCCTCTTCCATTGCACGATGTCTTAGTTACTTACTCCGCATAGTACCTCCATCTCTTATCTTCATCTCACGTCTTAGAGAGTTTGATAAGAAGATCATGGAGGTGTTTGGCGACATCATAGGACCGGGGACTTTTGGCTGTGTGGCAGAACCTCTCGCACGTTGTCGTGTTGTGAGACGTCCCACATGTGAATTCAGTGTAGAACGGGTGTTGTGTTTTCTTTGTGTTCGGTGAACCTTTTGTGTAGTTCGCATAAGAGGGTATTAGGTGTCACGTTCACAGAGATCTGGATGTGAGATCGCACGATAACAAGATGTGTCGACTCAATGATCCGTGAACGTTCGCGTGAATGGCTCTTGTTGTCAAACATAGGTATAAGATAGTGGGTTGGGGATTTGGGAGGCATTCTTCTTTGGGGGTAGTTTTCATGAGTGTGTCTTAGTGTCTTACGTGATAAGAAGGAGCGGCAAGAGTTGTATTCATGGATGGAGGACTGAATCGAGTTCCAAATCTGCCATTTCCGAACCCGTTTCATATCAAGCTTCACTTGATCCACCGCGATCACTTTCGACAGTGGTTCGTCGTCTACTTTGGAGAAGAGTTCATGGGGAGGATGATGGACTCGCCTACTCCGGTGATCTTACCAATCGTCACGTATGGAGAGGACTGGGACTTGACAGTGTACATCTTACTTTGACGAGGGCCAATGGACCTGAATTATCCAGCCAACATTCCTTTCAACGTCTGGGTGGATGTTCGATGTCACTGTCGGCGGAAGATCAATCATCGTGCGTGGATCGCAAGGAACTTTGGGGAGGAGTACTGTAATCAAGTGATGGCTTCTCCATTTCCTTTTGTAGTACCTTTCATCGTAAATCGGTTCCAGGTCGTCATCTTGACCTTGTACTGAATCTTAAGTATTGAGTACGATCTCTATAGTTCGACGAATATAATTAACCTAAGGTTGGGGCCGATGCCTTGAAGGCATGAGAGGATAGTAAGGTTATAGTTGTTCTAGGGTACCAAGTAGAGGACAAAGAGGTTTTCCGATCTGTTTTCTTATTGGTCCATTTTCGACCAATCAACGTCATTCCAGATCTGCAGACGGCTTTAGGGTTTTGGAGGTCTTCCCGAGGGTCATTTGAGGAGTGAGTGGTCTTGTTGGAAAGCTCTCGAGACGGGCTACACTCTGGAGACAAAGATCAGGCGATTTGGAATTCGGAGGAGAGAGTGATGGACGTTGAAAGTCAGGGGGTCAAATCGGTACCCCGAGCTACGTTTTGGAGTGATCCGGGAGTTTGAGAGGTGATCTTTAGGAGCTGTCAAGGGGATCGAGTAGTTCACTCCGTGCTGGTTGTATTGATGTAAAACAATCCTACATTCGGGTTGGATTTGCTCCTGAAATGATCGATTGAAGTTGGCTGTTACAGTTGAGAGGTATGAGTAAAACCGCTTTCTTTGGATTCAAAGCTTGAGTTGCTCCGTGCACATGGGATTGGATCTCTGAGTGAAACTTTCCAGGATGAGAGTGTGCCCTATCAGCTAGTCACATGTGAAATTTCAGTTCAATTGGGTAAGAGAATGTGTGGAGATCTAGGATTTTGGTCATCGAGATCTGTAAAGCTCATAAGTTAGCACAGGCGGGTGGCTTGGTTCATCGCGGACAGTTGGGTTCAGATCTGAGACTGAAATTTCATACAGTAGTAGAGAAGGGTCGGAGGGGATGTCCTGTGAAGTTTGAGCATGATTGGATAATCGAGGTGAAGGCACGAGATTGTCAAAGTTCAGTTTGCAACGAGACGAGAAAGACGTAGAGAGATTTCGCTGAAATCTCTTGATTGGAGTTGAACAAAAACGACTTGAAGATGGGAGGTGTGCTCCTTGGAGGTGTCGTGTGGATGACAAGGAGGCTGTATTGTGAGATTGGTACGGCGATCACGCTCAGTGGAGGTGCCACGTCTTGCTGAAGCTGAGGTACCGTTATCCTCGGTGTCACGCCCCGAGTTTCTAGCTGTTTGCTGCCGATATGTCTTGTATCATTGGGAAGCTTGTGTAGTAGGCGGTCCTTGCTGTGGGCATCTTCTTGAGCAAACTCGTATCAGCGAACAATAGAAGATCAGAGTCTACAATTTAGATAGTTTGTCGAGAAGAAGTAGTGAAGCGGATGTTGATGAGAGATTGTATGAAAAGTGCTTGGATCTAAAGCAGACACGTACCGTGTATGAGCCTTGTCTTTATCTAGAGTGGAATCGAGCTCCGAGTCATTTGTGTGATGCACATGTGTTGCACTTCGGTCAAGTTAGCTCGCTAGTAACCTACAAAAAAGACTGATAGATTAGATAGTGAGAGCATAAGTTTTCATCGGTTAGGTCGTAGATCCAGTTGTATCGCTCTACAGCCAGATACCCCGTGTATTCCCAGACCATATTTCACGCCCTACGACAACGTAGACAGACATCTTTACTGATATCATGTGACGGGGTGGGTCTATTATCCATGGAGGAGACTGCTGCGGCAGCCTTTTTGGGTAGTTGGGTCCTCTCAACACCTTGGCTCTGTTGCCATTTTCTCGTACGAGATAGACTTATTCTGGAGAGCTATGTGACAGAGGTGGAGGATGGTTCTTACCCACTATAGAGGTGTCTCCGTGAGACAAGAGATAGTTTGACTCTTGAGGCACGTGAGGCACACCCTCGATTTGATACTTTAGCTACCGATGGATCTCGTGGACTACAGTTTTCTCTGACGGGACACCACTTCCAGCAGGTTCTCCATGCGCTCTTAGTGGATCCTTTCATCTCACGGGATACTAGAGCTCGACTCCGCTCTTGTTCGGACAAGGGTGCAGGCTCTTGGCTCATAGCTCGACCTTGCATTAGAATGTTCCGACTTGCACCGACTATCTTCTCTACAGCGATGAGGTTCCGTCTAGGCTTGGTCCAGCCTGTTGCTTCGGCACTATCCACCTGCGAGTGCGGTGTCTCGCTCGGCACATCGGATCGCCATCTTGCTCGATGTCCTCATGGTGGAGAGCGGATAGCTACCCACGATGCGATCAAAGACGTCGTGTTTGCCTTAGCACGGGAGAGCGGTCACATGACGTAGAGAGAGCGTTGGTATGTCCTTCAGACAGGAGGATCAGTGAGAGCTGACTTGTACATGATGAGGGAGGATTAGATCTCAGTGGCTAATGTGGTTGTCACGGATCCGACACGGGACTTAGTGGCGACACAGGTGATCACCCATCTCCCAGGATGGGCTGCAGGCATGGCGGTAGCAGCGAAGGTGACCAAGTATAAGGGTATGCAAGTAGGACATCGCTTCATCCCCTTAGCTTTGGAGATATACGGATCGACAGGCTTGGAGTTCGACGTCTTTCGGAGAGATTGTGCTAGAGCTTATCATGAGAGACGCCAGGGGGTACCACTTTCTCTTTCTTTCTGCACCACGTTTTTTAGACAGCGAGTTTCATTGCTCTACAGAGAGCTTTAGCAGGGGCCGTTCACAGGAGAGCAATCGCAGTAGGTGATGCTTCTTCAGGTGCACCAGTTGTTTGCAGACGTACTAACTTTCTGGTCTTTGACATTATGGGTGCGACAGGCGATTTAAGAGCTACTGATAGCGGGGCTTAGCCCCGCTGTTCTTCTCTTCGGGGTGGTTGTTGCTTGGTCCTTCGGGTCCTTCTTTCCCTTGTAAGGCTTGATGGGGTCTGTCACACCACAAGTATCCCATTATTTGTGTGCGTGCTTATATAAATTTCATTAGGTACGACTATCTTATAGAATACTCTAGTTCGAAGATTTAAATCTAGAGTGATCAAAACTAGTCATAACTAGCTGAGATAGTTATAACTAAGTTAAGGAAACTATTAGAGGTTTCACTATGGCACTATGTGACAAGTGTGGAGCTCTAAATATGCTTCTCAAAAGTATGTAACTTTGTTGACCATCGCTGATTGGATGCATGATGGAAAGTCATGCACAAAGATCTAGAGATACTCCTCAAAAGACGTATTAGTTTGTTGTCGTCTTCCGATTGGATAGTTTGGAAAGTTAACATTTTACAAAAGCTAAAGTAGGAGAATCTCTTACTTTAGTAAAGTAGAACAAGTAATGTGTGGGCTATTCTTAAATTTTAGTAGCCTTTAGAAGTTTAACTATTTTGGATTGCACACTTACCGTGTGATAACGTAACTTAGTAAAAGTTACCACGGTAAGATTGTAGAGTATATAAGGAGGAGTTGAGAGAGTGGAAAGGACTCTCATTTTCCTGTCTGTAAGTAAAGTGAGCATTGGAGACCTTTGGAGTCCTTGAGTACTATGTGATGCAATGTGGAGGGCGGGGTTAGAACTTGTTTGCAGGAACGCTGTTAGAGGGATCGATGTGATCATACGGATCAGAGCGTTGAGTGAAGTGAGCATGGATATGATAGAATCTTTGTAATTAAAGTGCACTAGTAATCCTAGTCATCTGAGGTACCCCTAGGTGAGAGACAGACCGGCTTACATTTTGGTTCCGTTGCCGGGACCTCAATACAAAGATTCGTATTTAGTTGTTAGTACAGTTCATGTCTGTTTTTGAGCATGAGTTCAGAAGCTTTGTACATACACCATGTTATAGAGGGCAAGATAAGCTTTCCAATAAGCTTGATATCTCTGAGAGATCAATTGTAAGGAGAGAGTTATGTCTTTCAGAAGTTAAGGAGGTTTTTCGGTATCAAATAATGAACTCTCGGGAAGGAGTTTACAGTCAGTTTCATATTTTCAGTTTTTAGAGTTAGACCTTGAAATCATCCATGCTGATAGCTTGCAAGATAAGCTATCTAGGCACCCAAATCATGTGTGAATTGATAGAGTAGAACTGGAGTTATGGCATTCGAAGCGAAGGGGGGTCAAATCTGTTATATCGCTTGCTGAAGTAAAAGAGTGAAAGAATTTCAGAATTCTTGAGAGGGTTATGTTCGATCTCTGAGGCTCAGGGTTGACAAGTTAAGCTTCTATTTAGTAATGTGAGAGATTGCTAAGCAAGAAGATAGTCGAGTGATCAAAAGTGTCAAACAAACTATATAGCGAGAGAGATGTATGACGGATCATCATCATGGAAGGACAGCAAGAGTGGAAATTGAGGTTGAGCAAGATCCCTCAAGGCTATGCGGTGATAGTTACCGCTGATCTGGCGAAAGAAGAATTTCGACTAGAATTTGAGGAAGAAGCAGAGAGTAGTCGTAAGAACCAGGAGAAGAACTCGAGGTGCTTTTTGTGTGGAGAAGAAGGACATAAAGTGAGCAAGTGTCTTACGAAGAATAGACTTTTGCGTGAACGAAGAGGGTTGGTCGACTTAAGCTTACACATAGGTCCTTCTTCCCCTAGACAAGGCGTCATTGACCCTACAACCTTTTGTCCTAGATGTGGAGTGGACGGGATTCCAGTTGAGCACGAGTGTAGCGCAGTGGTTGCTTTGCTAGAAACTGTAGCCGAAGGTCTCGAGAGAAGGTTGAGTGTAGAAACGGAACGAGTGAAGACCTCTAACGAGGATGGAGATAGTCTGTCACACGAGAGATAAGATGACCATGAGGGTCAAACTTATTCCAACCTTTGGAGAAGAGAGAGCTCAACGGGAAAATTGTGGATTGCGGTGAAGTACGATCTTCACATCCGCAAGCAGTACCTTGAGTAAGAAGAAGAAAAGAAGAGAAGAATGGAGAAACTTCCGGTGTTTTACGGAAAGGATGGAGAAGACGTGGAAGGATTTGTGAGGGACTTCAAACGAGCATGCATTGACAATGGAGATCGAAAGAAGGGCGAGTGGGTAGGGTTGATACCTGAATTTCTTGAGAATTCTACATTGACATGGTATGAGGATAGGAAGAAGAGAAGCGTCGTAGGGACTCCAGTTGATACTTGGGAAGTATTGACGGAGGCCTTAATTGAAACTTTTCTTCCTGATGAAAGTTACGAGAAGTTAATGGTAGAGGTAACTTACCTCAAACAAGGAGAGAAAGAGAAAGTAAGGACTTACGCCGAGAGGGTGGAGAAATTAGAACAAAAGTTTCGGGTGGTTTTACGAAAGAGTGGAGATGTAGTAGAACCAACGATGGTGGGCATTGGAGCAATGCTCACAAAGAATTTTATTGGGGGATTCAGGCCGGAGATTCGAACACAAGTGCGGTATGAGAGACCAACTTCGAAGGCTGATGCAGTGAAGATCGCAACCTGGATGGAGACGACTTGCAACCAATGACTGTTGGGACAACATGTGGAGATGTGCAAGGGCCGAGCATGCCAACTCTGACGCTTGCGAGTGTTCGACTGTTCGATTTCAGAATCTGACTCCGATAGCTCCTACTAGTGCGGTTACAGTCACTATACCATCTAGATCTGTTACTCCCGACTTTCGTGATGAGTTGAAAAGTTTGACAGAGTCTCTGGCAGATTTGAAGATCAATATGATGAATTTGTTGCAACACCGCAGTCCAAATGTTGGAGGAGGCTCACGAGGTTAGGGGAACTATCAGTCTAGACGTGGACCACCGCAAGGATCACCAAGTAACTACACGAACCAAGGATGTTTTACGTGTGGAAGATCACATTTCCAACGTAATTGTCCAAGTCGTAATGGTGGAACGGCGGATGGAGCTTCAACTTCACAAAGCAAGGACAAGGGTGTAGCATGCATTGACATCTTGGAGCCAAGAGATGTACGAGAAGGTTTTCAGTCCGTAGAACTGTTGGCTCAAGAGAGGAAGAGGATGAGGACGCATTTCGATGAGGGAGAACCAGTCGTGATGGAAGATTCTCCAAGTCAAAATACTCGGAGTAGCAAATCTTCTTCAAAAACCAAAGAACGGTGGAAGAAACTGAGAAATACTGATTTCACAATTTTGATGGAGCAATCAAAATACAATGTGGTGGAAGACGTGGGTAAGCAACGAGCAAACATTACTGTGGGACAGTTGATTGCTCTGAATCCTTCGGTGAGGAAAGAACTTCGTAGCGGTCTAAGCTCCCAACGAGGTCGGAAGAAGAAGGTAAATCCTTCTACTGTCGGTGTGAGTGCTGTAGATGCTAGTGAAAGAGAGGTGTGCAACAAGGCATCAAAAGTAGAGGCTCGTATCAATGGGAGAGATGTCTCAGATGTTCTTGTCGATGGAAGATCTGAAGTAAATGCCATCTCAGAACGACTCATAAGGAAGTTGGATCTAGTACCAACTCGTCCTTCTAGTATCACGGTGGGCATGACTAACAGACAACGAGTTAGACCATTGGGAGTGTTGGAGAGAGTTTGTGTGTCAGTAATGGGAGTGCAAGTAAACATGACATTTCAAATCTTGAAAGAGTCAAGTTATGAAATGTTACTCGGAAGACCTTGGCTTCGAGCAGTACATGCAACGGATAACTGGCACAAAGGTTATTTACGCATCGGACTGAATCACCACCGGATCAAAGTTCCATTGCTCGGAGATCAAGTTGGGACGTCGGAATCGGATCGACTCACATCGAACTACTGGGAGTCAGAAGTTGTCGATACTACTTCTGATGTAGGTACCAATTCTTCAGATTCAAAATCTGAAAATACCTCGTCAGAAGAGGAGAGAGAAGAACGAAATGTGGGTGTGAATGTAGTGGATCTTTTCCCTTCTCCGGAAGTGCAAAGAGATCGAGACAAAGAACCGTTGACTCTCGAGGAGGTGGAGAGAAGAATTGCCACCTTACGTTATGGATCGAAGGTTACTAAAGAGGAGAAGAGTTGTTTCGAAGAGATCTTTCGCAAATACATTCATGTACTTGCATTTAGTTACAAGGATCTGAAGGAGGTCACACTGGAGCAACACTGTATCGAGTTAGAGAAGGAAGTCAAACCGATGCGACAAAAGCAACGAAGAGTGAGTCCTCCAATTGCGGATCTGGTGAAAGAAGAGATCGAGAAGTTGCACACTGCCGGGTTCATTTACGAGGTGGAGCATTCTGAATGGGTATCACCCATTGTGATCGTAAAGAAGAAAAATGACAAATTGAGGGTGTGTGCTGATTACAAGAAGCTCAATGCGGTCACAAAGAAGGATTATTATCCTCTACCTTTCATCGACGAAATCTTAGAAGAAGTGGCGGGAAACGAATGGTACAGCTTTGGAGATGGTTATAGCGGATATAACCAGATCAAAATTGCACCAGAACATCAACACCTGACCACTTTCACTACTCCGTGGGATACGTTTGCATTTCGAGTCATGCCATTTGGTCTGTGTAATGCTCCTGCGACGTTTCAAAGGTTTATGAACAAAGTGTTCAAACCTTTCTTAGGAAAGTTTGTGAGAGATTTTATAGATGACTTTTGTGTTTACGGGAGTAAGGAGAAGCATTTTGAGCACCTTGTGAAGGTCTTAGAATGTTTAGATGTAGCAAATGCATCTCTCAATCCGGAGAAATGTATTTTTGGGTGTGAGGAAGGGTTACTCTTGGGTCATATCATATCCAAGGATGACATTGCCGTTGATCCAGAGAAGGTGCAGAAGATCTTAGAGCTCCTTTTTCCTAGTACTCTCACTAAGCTACGACAGTTTTTAGGTATGGTGGGGTATTATCGAAGGTTTATACTCTCGTTCTCACATAAAGCATATGCTTTGACTGTATATCTGAAGAAGGGAGTAGATTACGTGTTGATTTTAGGAGATGAAGAAGCTCTAGCCGCCTTTGAGGAACTGAAGAAAGCTCTTACTTCAGCTCCGATCTTGGTTAAGTCCGATTGGAATAAACAGTTTATTCTATATACGGATGCTTCCAATATACGGATGCTTCAAATATAGCAGTAGGATGTACTTTAAGTCAATATGATGTTGAAGGTAGAGATCATTCTATCGCATATGCTAGTCGGCAAATGGTCAAGGCACAGAGAAATTATTCTGTGATAGAGAGGAAAGGATTAGCAGTGATCTATGCTCTGAGAAAATCCCGACATTATCTCATAGGAGGCAAGTTCACTATCGTTACAAATCATAAGGCACTGAAATACATCTTCAATAAACCTATGGTCGAAGGACGATTAGCAAGATGGAAGCTCTTATTGTCAGAGTACGACTATGAGATCTGCGATCGATCAGGAAAGAAACACGCGAATGCAGATTTGCTATCTAGAGCTTACGATGGAGATGGAGAGGAACCGGTGGACGACACCTTTCCTGACGAAGATTTGATGGTCTTGATGAGCAACTCTAGTATCCCAATAGAATATCAAGAAATTTGGGATTTTGTTACGGAAGGTGTCTATCCAGATGGGATGCGGACTAGAGAGAAGAAGGCGTTGGTGAAACAAAGTCAACCTTACTCGGTGGTGGAAGGTGTGTTATTCTGTGAAGGAGTTGATGGGGTCTTGAGAAGAGCTGCGAGCAAGGAGGAGTCTCTACGACTCATGGAAGAATTCCATGACGGTCTAGTATGTGGAGGACATTTCGCAAGCAAGTTGACGGCCCTCAAGATACTTGACGTAGGATACCATTGGAAAGGGATGTTTAGAGATTGCCTGACGTATTGTAAAACCTGTGATGTTTGTCAAGCTTTCGGTATCAAATCTAGTGTTTCTACTCCTCTTAGATCTATTCCGGTTCTTGGACCTTTCGAGAAATGGGGAATAGATTTTGTTGGGCCTTTGAATCGCACCCCACGCAACAATAAGTATATTGTTGTAGCCACAGATTATCTTACAAAGTGGGTAGAAGCCAGACCTCTTGTAACTATTGGAGAAGTTGAGGTGGGTAGATTTCTATACGAACGGATCATTACTAGGTTTGGATGTCCCTTGGAGTTAGTTTCAGATAGGGGTCGAGAATTTATCAGTGGTATGACTACTGCCATGGGTACACACTTCTTCATTTCTCAGAGTGTTACTACTTCATATAAACCTAGTTCAAACGGTTTGGTAGAGAGGACAAACTTTATCTTGTGTCAAATGTTAGCAAAGGATGCTGACATGGAAGGGGCCAAACACAACTGGGACAAGTGTCTTCATGCGGTGCTATGGGAGTATCGTACAACAGTGAAGACGTCTACGGGATATTCACCTTTCAAGATGGTGTATGGGTTGGAAACCAGATTACCAAACCAGTTCGACCTAACCACCTTTCAGACCTTGCAAGCTGGATTGAAGAGAAAAGGTGGTCCAATAGCTGAGAAAGAGAGGAGAGAAATCTTGTTGGAGCTGGAAGAGAATAGAGACAATGCAGCTCAAAGAATTAAGATGGCTCTGCTACAGCAGAAGAAGAGCTATGGCAAGCGCTTGGCGAAGAACAAAACGAAGTTACAGCCATTTCAAAAGGGTGAGTGGGTGATGTTATGGGATGCTATTAGGCACAAACGAGTTCAAAAGAAGTTCTTACGTCGATATTTTGGGCCTTTCATCATCTCCAAAGTGTGGAGTAATGACACCTATGATCTTCAAGAAAGGAGTGGTACGTTCTTCGACCGAGTGAACCACGACAAGCTGAGGAAGTTTCATCAACGTGATACTTCACTCCGAGGACAGAGTGAAAATTAAGTCTGAGGGTAAATGTCACACCACAAGTATCTCATTATTTGTGTGCGTGCTTATATAAATTTCATTATGTACGACTATCTTATAGGATACTCTAGTTCGAAGATCTAAATCTAGAGTGATCAAAACTAGTCATAACTAGCTGAGATAGTTATAACTAAGTTAATGAAACTATTAGAGGTTTCACTATGGCACTATGTGACAAGTGCGGAGCTCTAAATATGTTTCTCAAAAGTATGTAACTTTGTTGACCATCGCTGATTGGATGCATGATGGAAAGTCATGCACAAAGATCTAGAGATATTCCTCAAAAGACGTATTAGTTTGTTGTCGTCTTCCGATTGGATAGTTTGGAAAGTTAACACTTTACAAAAGCTAAAGTAGGAGAATCTCTTACTTTAGTAAAGTAGAACAAGTAATGTGTGGGCTATTCTTAAATTTTAGTAGCCTTTAGAAGTTTAACTATTTTGGATTGCACACTTACCATGTGGTAACGTAACTTAGTAAAAGTTACCACGGTAAGAAGTTGTAGAGTATATAAGGAGGAGTTGAGAGAGTGGAAAGGACTCTCATTTTCCTGTCTGTAAGTAAAGTGAGCATTGGAGACCTTGGGAGTCCTTGAGTACTATGTGATGTAATGTGGAGGGCGGGGTTAGAACTTGTTTGCAGGAACGCTATTAGAGGGACCGATGTGACCATACGGGTCAGAGTGTTGAGTGAAGTGAGCATGGGTATGATAGAATCTTTGTAATTAAGGTGGACTAGTAATCCTAGTCATCTGAGGTACTCCTGGGTGAGAGGCAGGCGGCTTACAAGTTACAGGTCCGTTTGCTATTCATTGGTTCGTGTTCCAAAGAAAAAAAAAACTACCTAAAGGAAAAGATCAACAAAAATCGTAGTAAGAACGGGAAGGCCTGATCGCCGCTGCTCTTGGAGCTGACGTGATAAGGATCTGTGATTTCACTTTACGTCTACAGAACCAGGACATGCGGTCTAGTTGTATGATTGTCGCTTAAGGTGCGACAAGTGCCGAGATCAATTCTCGGAATGCCCCTCAAGGGGTCGTCGGCTTCCTCAATCCCATAACGAGTATTTAGACCTTTGTTCGGTCCCTAAAACGGACAGAGATTTACTTGATCGGATCCTAGAACAAATCGCGGACTTGATCGGACCCCTCTTATAATTCTCTTCTTGATCGGACCCCCAACCTGCAACAGCCCGTAAAACAAGTAACTGTGCCATGTCAGAGTACAGCTCGGATTGTACATGTCATGCTTTACAACCACGTCCTTGTATGACTGAAGTGTCTGAAGTGTTTTCCGGAAAATTTGAACGATAGCATACTGGTAACACAATGAATCAATTTTCCTCTCTATTCCGCGAGAGGTAGACATTCGTCGACTGATACTTCGGAAGAGAATAGAGTACGACGGGATCTAGTTAGGAAGTAAGTGCAGACACTTAAACGATGGAGGATGTGCAATCTCCTCGTACTGAAGAGGAGAGATGTCTAGATGGATTATATTTTGAGGATATTGACAGACACGAGTTTACAATGGATGCGAGGACCGATGATGAAAGAGACTTGAGCATACTAGATCAATGACGGCGACAAATGTCACAAGCTCGAGCTGATGACCGCGTGTTGTAAGGAAGAACATTAGAGTCGTTGCGTGATGCTGCAGGCAGGTTGAAGTTGGGAGTGGAATTCTCATCCTTCAAAGATTTTGATTTTGCTGTTGATAGCTGGTGTTTCCTTCACAGTAGAGCACGTCAAAAGGTAAAATCGAAAGAGAATTATAAGTTGTGGATATGCAGGTGGGGTGGCAACGCGCGCTGCCGCAAAAGTGTCGAACAAAGAGAAGAGATAAATAGAGCTGCGGAAGGAGATTTTCGTAATATTCAACCACGCAGCTTTCATGAATTCTCTCAGAGACAAAGACAACGCTGAGGACGAGATGATCAAGAAGCAAGCTCAGTCACACCAACAGCAGATCGAAGGGTGCCGGAAAATGGTCGCTACGGTATTTGAGTGCGGGAAGAACCATCTTCTATGGAGGAGGTTCGATCGTCGTAGAGGTGTTAAATCAATGCAAATGGAGAATTCGAGCACAAAGAGGAAAGTTCAGTGCAAAAATCACTGTCACAGTTTGCAATCTAGAACATACTTGCCCGGCACACATGGCTTATTGGCGTGATCTTGCATCAAATTCAAAGTTTCTTGCTACTATTCTGTGTAATAGAGTGGCGATTGATCCGCATACACCTATTCGTAACTTGATGAAAGAAATCTGAACATCTTTCAACAAGCGAGCACCTTATAACCAAGTGTGGAAAGGTAGAGAAAATTCGCGTGACTGGTTAGAAGGTAACCAAGCCGTCTCATTTCACTACATTCCATCAGTGTGTAGAAGACTTAAAAATGTAGACCTTGAGTGTGTAGTAGATTGGAGAACATGGGACAATCATCCAACTATTTTCAGCAGGTTCTTTGAGTGTCCAAGTGCCACCCGCAATGCATATAGGTTTTGTCAGAGAATGATCTGCTTAGATGTTTGTCACAGTAAGAGCCGAAAATTTCCATCTCAGATTTTTCTAGTCACTGTGCTTGATGATGCAACCGAAGGTATCATCCTGGCATTTGCAGTAGCTCCAAAAGAAGATACCTCGAATTGGACGTGGTTATGTGATCTACTGCGTGAGTCGATACATGGGATTTTGTCATCCCAAACTGTTATAATCAGTGATCGACAAAAAGGTCTTGAAAAAGTTGTTGCTGAAATATTTCTTGACACAAAACATACGCATTGTGCACAACACATTCGCACCAACGTGCGCACACGCTTTGAAAAGGATGCTGAGCAGCCGTTCTTAGCGTGTCTTTATGCCAAAACTCGTGAAATGTAAGTTCTTCAAATTTCTTATCGTTATGTTTCAAATTGATTTCTTATCTGCTATCGTTCTATTTGCATGAATCATTTCTGCTTGACTAATGTGGTTACTAATTGGGTTCATTATGTACGAATGCAGGTACGACAGTGTCTTGAGCAAGCTGGCTGATTCCGGAGAAAGAGACAAACTGCTAGGGGAATACTTACGAGATATCGATCCAGCGAGATATAGTAGGTGTGCCTTTTCTTTACCACGTTATGGGAATGTTACTTCTAATGTTGCCGAGAGCATGAACAATACTCTCAGACAAATCGGATGGAATGCACCTCTTAAGATTCTACTCGATCTTTGACATTATAGTATGCAGCAATTTACGAGGCGAAGGACACAGCTTCATCACGAGACAAATCAGTTAACAAAATTTGCGAGACTCAGGTTTAATGAGAATGAGCAGGCTGTTGAGGATTTCCTCTGTCAAATATCAAGCCAAACCGAGGCCACGGTTCGTTGTCATAGAACTGGAAAGAGTAATGTTGTGAAACATTCTGTAAACGGTAGAGGTACATGCACCTGTTTGGAGTATCAAGAAATGGCTTGGTCATGTGATCACATGATAACATTCGACAGAGAGCTTGGAGAGAGTCCAATTACACGAGTAGACTCAATTTGGTATAGTTCTAGTCTTTTTTCAATTTATGGCCATTTATTTCTGCCTGTTATGACAACCGATGACTTAGAACCAGTGTGGACTTGTGGACCACCTCCTATAGCTAAGCGTATTAGGAGACACAGAGTAGTGAGGATAGATAATAATACTCAGTTCTCACAAGCGAGAGCTACCGCTGCAGCTGAAGCAACTGGTGATGCTGACGAGAACGTGGTTGAAGATGGAGAAGCAAATCCTACTGGCGAAGTTACTATTGAGAACATTTTCCCTTTACATGACATGCCGGCGAATCATTTTCCAAGTTCAGATTTTGCTCATCGAAGGAGAAGAGTAGTTTCAGTGACTGATCCTTCACCATCTGACCAATTAGGATCACAATCACGATCTAGTTTAAGGAGTTGCAGTAGGTGCAAGCAACAAGGACATAACAGACGGACTTGTCATGGACAACAACTAGTTAATGAACCCATTGCTTCTCTTCTAGTGGAGAGCGAGATGTTGATTGAGGATGAGAACGAGGTAATCTTCACTGCATCTAGTGGTGATAGAAGATGAGGATGAGGTGTAAGTAGTTTCAGTTTTGTGTAGTTTCAGGTAGAGCGTAAGAGTCCTGGAACTCAAGGTCAGATCTATTCAAAACAAGAGTTCTTGTTTGACGATTATCTTGACGATGTTGGATAATTATTAACGACTTAACAATGTTGGATGATTATTTTAACGATGGACATTGACACATGTTGCTGGTATGTATCGCCTCATGTTTGAAAGCATTGTCAAGTCGCAGTTTACCTCCACATTTACGTAGGTCATAGTCAGGAGTGCTTTTCTGTTCTACATTTTGAAATCTCTAAACTCCATAATTTCTTAGCACGAGTTAGTGGTGGGAGCTTTCCAGATCGGCTTGAAAGCCAAGCCCTACCCACTCTTACCAAAAAATAGCAGCGTCATGCAAGATCAAGATCACACTAAAAGTCTCTCGGATATGCATAAAATGTTACAAAAATACCATAGCTCTAGGGGAATCGAAAAATATGCCAAAACAATGAACATCAGCTGAAAGTTAGTTATCGAGCTATTTGGTATGTGCCTCTTGGACATATCTTCCTCGTTGATGAATTTTTAAGGAGGAGAGAGAGAGTTCGTGGATAGGCAGAGTAGAGGAGGAGAGGAGAGAGTGGGGGAGAAAAGAGAGCTCAGAGTGAAGCGAGAGGAGAGAGAGTTCAGGGAGAGAGGGAGAAGAGGAGAGAGTTAAGGGAGAGGAGAGGTTTAAGACTTAAGGGAGAGGAGAGTTCAAGGAGAGACGAAGAGATTGCGAAGAGAGGAGAGAGTGAAGAGGAGAGTGCAGCGTGTGTGTGCAGAGTGTGCAACGTGTGTAGAGTGTAAAAGATTTGTTAATTCTTGAGTTGTTTTAAAATCTAACTATCTATTCTGAGCGATTTAATCGCTATGATGAGAACTCGAGGAGTTGGTCGAGGTCGAGGTCGAGGTCGAGGCGATGAGAGAGGACGAGGTCGAGACCGCGATGGAGTCCCGGAGAGAGAAGAGTACGAAGAGAAGAATCATGTAAGATATGCATCCATGTCTTTGTTTGAATGAGTGTTGTATTATTTATTAGGGTTAGCGAAACGTTCTGTTTCGATGTGATATGCTTGTTAGGGTAGGTGAAACAGATTGTTTCGATGTAGATATGCTTGTTAGGGTAGGCGAAACAAATTGTTTCGATGTAGATATGCTTGTTAGGGTGGGTGAAACATCGATGTTTCGTCTCTCACAGAAGAGGTACCCTTCCCGGATTATGAGAGTGAGCGAAACATCGATGTTTCGCTCACTGGAGAGTCAAAACATATATGTTTCGTCTCTCTGGGAAGAGGTACCTCTTCTCGGATTATGAGAGTGGGCGAAACATCGATGTTTCGTCTCTCTCGGTCTCTGGGGAAGAGGTACCTCTTTCTCGATTTTTACAGTGGGTGAAACATCGATGCTTCGCCCACTGGAGAGGCGAAACATATATGTTTCACCTCTTTGGGAAGGGGTACCTCTTCCCCATTAATACAGTGGACGAAACATCGATGTTTCGCCGCTCACAGAAGGGGTATCCCTTCTCGGATTATGAGAGTGGACGAAACATCAATGTTTCGTCTCTCTGGGAAGGGGTACCCCTTCTCCGATTATTACAATGGGTGAAACATATATGTTTCGCCTCTCTGGGAAGGGGTACCCCTTCCCTGATTAATAAAATGGACGAAACATCGATGTTTCGTCTCTCGCAGAAGGGGTACCTCTTCCCGGATTATGAGAGTGGGCGAAACATCGATGTTTCGCCCACTGGAGAGACGAAACATATATGTTTCGTCTCTCTGGGAAGAGGTACCCCTTCCCCGATTAATACAATGGGTGAAACATGCCCCCACCCTATTTGTCCCCTTGTTTAACCATTTTTAATAATATCTTTGTTTCTAGCGGGTGTGGCATTGGAGAGTATGAAGGAGGGACCTTCAATGGTCAAGTATTCTCACGAAGAGGACGAGAGATATCATTTGAAGTGGTGTTGGGTTTCCAAAGATGAAGTGGAGAATTCATTGCTCGAAGTGGAGGAAGAAACTCTCGACCGATAGGATTATTCGTTGCTTTTTCTTTTGACTTTCCTCCTCTAGATGTAAGTAGTCTTTCTTCTGTAACTTGTTTGGATGCATGGATGCATGGATGCATGTCCTCTATTTTATTTATATGCTTTATAGGAGGGATGTTATTTCCATAACTTCTGTTCATTTGTAAACCTTTTATATCATTGAAGTTGTTTATTCTTCTTAATTTTATTTGCAGTTCTTTCTATATGATTAGGTTGTTTATTTTACAGGTTCCATTTTGTATAGAGTTCATCCAATCATACGATGAGGAAAATTATCTTGCTATTGTACAAGGACATGAGATAACGTTGGATGAGTCGGTTATACGTGAGTCACTTGTTTTACCTATGGGAACAACCATCCCCCGTCCTCATAATGTCAAGAGGAGCATGATAGATGATTGGTTTCCTCAAAAAGATGAGAAGGGAAAAAGATATTTATTGTGGATGTGTGAGTATCCGGAGTGGAGACCCGTTTTCCAGCTTATTAATTGTCTCTTTCTGGCTCGTCGACGGCCAAGAGAAGTATATGGTCATTTAGCTCTATACGTCAAGACAAAAGTAGCGGAGAGAGGAGAAGATTACGATTGGATTGAGTTCATTTTAGATTCTTTGGATACGGAGATCTCTTCTATGAAAAAACATATGAGCAAGGAGAGATTAGTGAGACATCTAGAGACATGGGTAGGTATGATCTTGACTCAACTCATGATCCACATGGGTATACTTCTCGAGGGAGGACGAGTGGATTCTTCTCGGCAACATCAGCCATCATCAAGTAAGACGTTTATTTCTTGTGAGAGTATTGTCTTAGGTTTCTTTTACTTACTTTCCATTGATTATTCTTGAATACTTAATGTTTTAACTCACATTTTACTTTGGTGGTTTCAGCTCGAGCGGAGTCTTCTTCTCATGATCAAGACCCACAGTCTTCGCAACATGTTACTCCATCATCAAGTAAGAGTTTTTAAATTTATCATTTCCTTCTTTGTTATGATAAAGTTTGTATTATGTTTAAACTCTCATCTCAAGTGGTGCTTTCAGATCCTGCTGTGCAATCTTCCTCTCCTGGGCAAGATCCTCAATCTTTGCATCATGTTCCTCCTTCGTCAGGTAAACTGTTGATAGTTTAGTTTGGTGTAGTTCGAGTTTATTTCTATTTTGAAATTTTTCAACTTGTTTATTTAGTTATAGTTTAGTTTTACTTTATTATATGTATTGAGACATGTTTAGCTTTTTATTGTATATCTGCAGATGAGGAAGCTATTCTCATAGCGAGAATGAATCAACTCCATGAAGCCATAAAAAGGAGGGAGGAAGAGCTTAAGTCCAAAAGTGTTGAACTAGAGCATATGAACTATCAAGTCGTGATAGTGAAAGAGGAATTGAGCACGATACGAGCGGCAGAAGAGTTCTATCCGCATCTAGTTGCACCTACTGCAAATCGACGGAAGACCTTAATCCTTGATTTGAATGGTCTTTTGGTCCTAGTGGGAAGAAACGAGCATGAGTTGATGCTAGCGCGTGAGAGAGGATATGTAGTAGAAACTACATCGAAGCCGTTTATATGATACGTGACGAGACGTGGAGTGAAGCAGTTTATGGAAATATGTCTAGATAAGTTTCATATCATCATATGGATCTCGGACGGTGTTAAACACGGCCACTTTACTACGTATTATAGAGGATGCTGATTATTTACCTCTTGGAGTGGCAAGAGCAAAGGTATGAAACTTTTCTTCTATTGAACTTATTTTCAGATCAACTTGTCAATATCTTTGTTGTATTATATGTTATATTTTTTATCTAAGATATATATTCTAATACAAATTTCTTACGTTTGTAGATATGTCATGTTTTTGCTCAAGACATGTGTTTTAAATATAAGACGGCGAGAGAAGCTGTCTTTGGGAATCACTTGTACTTGAAAGATTTTGCAGAGCTTCATCATCGCAACTTGAGCACGAGAGACGTATTGTTGGTGGATGATAGTCCAGTGAAAAACTGTACCAATCATCCTTTTAATGCTATACATCCTCCTCCTTTTTCTCTTTTCACTATGGATAGTGATAGAGTTGTATCTAGAAGCCACTTTGTTGTCTTGGCTTCTTCGTTAGGGTGTTAGCCCCGAGGCAACACCAGCTTATGTAGAGAGCAGATATTCATAGGTTTTTGGTCAGGATCCATTTATAGCCCTTAAAAGTTATTGGACCAATATTACCCAAGAGGAGGTAAATATCGTATGGAGATCTGTTCCTCATGGAGTTTGTATGGATCTCTACCCTAAACTCCGATGAGACATATTCCTCTTTTTTGTTCATTCATTATATGATATTTTTCATATAATGAGACACTCACTCTATATGAACATTATATGAGGAAGTCCATAACTTTATCTTGTAAACAGTTATATTTTGTAATACTCATTTCCATTATCCCATGCTTAGCTACACTAGTTTACTAGTTTGTCTTGTGAAGGGTTGTTTGAGCAAAAGCAGAAGAACACAAAAAGAAACGAGGGATTTTAAATATTACAGAGAGGATTTGTACTCAAGGCAGAATAAGGGTACTCCTATCCTTTTGGAATGTCAAAATGATAATCAAAATCATTTCTCTTACACCAAAATACCTTGCTTACATTCCTAAATGTTACTTAACGTCCTCTTGCTCCGTCCGACACATGCATGTAAAGCTTGTATGTAAGTTCACAACTTGAAGCTCGGAGCATTACACATAGCCAGAAAACTAACTTCTCTCGATTCAATCTACTTGGCGAAACATACATTTCTGAAAAAGAATCTAATATTGATTGGAGCCGAGTACACATCATCGATACTCGGCTCCAAGCAATTTTGGATTCTTTTCCACTATACTCGAATTTGGAGATATCGGGATTGCTTGGATTCTTTTCCACTATACTCGAATTTGGAGATATCGGGAGGATCGGGAGGCTGAGGTACAGGATGGCTGGGCTTGGGAGAAGTTGTAGATGAACATCGAGGTTAAGAGCACGCTACTTCGTGAAACATACGTTTTTGGAAAAGAATCCAGTGTTGGTTGGAGCCGAGTAAACATCAGCGATACTCGACTCCAAGCAATTCTGGATTCTTTCCACTATACTCGAATTTGGAGATATCGAGAGACTGAGGTATAGGTTGGCTGGGCTAGGAGAAGCAGTAGGTGGACATCGAGGTTAGGAGGACGACGAATAGTTTTCATGCCGCAGGATAAAGAACTTCCATGAACCACAAGCAATTACTTGGTTTATTTCTTGCACTTCCTGCAGAGATTTTGTAAAGCGATTGGAGAACTCGCTACAAAGCTTTTTCAAAGATTAAGGGTTTGGGCGTCCAGACCTCGTGACAGGGCAAAACATCATGTTTCGCCCTTTGACGTTAAGTCACGAAAGAGTACGTCAACTATTCGCAAAAGTACCTTTTGCGACTTAACGTCAGAGGGCGAAACATTATGTTTCGCCCTCTGCAAAGTGTATCCTAACGTCAGAGGGCGAAACATCATGTTTCACCTCCGCAAAGTGCACCCGAGTAATCGTCACGAGACGAAACACTCTCTGTTTCGCCCACTGAGTTATGTTCTAGAGGCGAAACAGGTATGTCTCGTCTACCGAGTGGGCGAAATATACCTGTTTCGCCTCTCACTGGATAATGTTTAGTATAAGATGTTCACGACAAGTGACATGAACAGGGAGCAAAGATTATGCCTATCTGAGTTCTGAAAACTGTATTCAATTCAACTTTATTATAAAATCGATGAACCATTAACACTTGGTTCGATTTACAATCATCCTACAACTCTTTTAGTTTCCGTAATGCCTCTACTAATTCTAGCAGTTCTTCTTACTCTTGGCGTCAGAGCTCTATTACAGCATGCAAATCCGAGAAATACCTTCTAAGCTCTGTTCAGTCTCTTCTGATTTTTCAACCAGTGCCAGTACCCGATAACGTACACGCTCTATCTCAACAAGCTCCGCATTATTACCCACTGTAGACGTTTCACTTTCTACTGAAGGATAAAATGTCACACTATCCATGGCAGTGGCAAGATCTTCTATAGCGTCTTTGAACTCATCTAACTCCTCTATCTCCTGCTCCACGTCGAACACGATAAACCGATTTTGCTTCATGTTCATATCTATTTTGAATCGCCATTTCTTTTTGCAAACAACATTGAAAATGCTATCTTGTTCATCTGAAGATAACTTCTCAAACTCTTCCGCAGTGATCCCTAATAATTTTTCTCCAATACTCCACACAATAGCTATGTGTAAGGCTGCTTCTGGACAATCACTTACACTATAATCGATCAATCTTAAATGAAATCGATATTGTCTTTTACTTCTCCTCTGATCATAAGCGTGTCAAGTCTTCCTACTATCAGATTGCGAGTGATTGAAATATAGCACCTTCCTTGCAGAGCTTGATGAGGTTTGTGTATGTTCTACCACTTGCTTGAAACACCCTGGAAAATTACAAGCCACATACGATACAGAACTCCACTTCCGATTTTTGATTATGTGCTGAATAGAAGCTACCACCCATATGCAAGGCATATTACTTATACACTCTTCAAGTTCTGTCAACGAATACATTCTGAAGTTCTGTCACCTCTACTCAATCTCTCAAGTTCTCCCGCCTTCGATTCAACGCGCTCAAGCTCTTCCGCCTCTACTCAATCTCTCAAACTCTCTCGTCTTCGATTCAACGCGCTCAAGCTCTTCCGCTCAAGAGCTCTCAAGCTCTCAAGCTCTCCCGCTTTTGTAACACGACGTTTCTGTCAGTTCTCAACAATGTGAAGCAAACTTGAGTTTCTGAACTTCTATTCCCGCGTCTTCGTCGTCTAGCTTCTACAGTCCGAACTGTACTCTGACATGACCGAGTTACTTGCTCGCGTCTTCGGGGGTGTGGCTTCTATAGTCCGAGCTGTACTCTGACATGGCACAGTTACTTGCTTTACGTGCTATTGCAGGTTGGGGGTCCGATCAAGAAGGGAATTATAAGAGGGGTCCGATCTAGTCCGCGATTCGTTCTGGGGTCCGATAAAGTAAATTATTGCTAAAACGGATGGGGTCTGGTATTCATTACGTCGCGCTTTCTCTTTACGTTTACAACTTGAAATTCATAAACGACAGGCTACTGCCTTAACAGAAAAACTATATCTCTATCCTCCAGCGCGAGCATCAATTCAGATGTAGGTGTTTGAACTTCGATCTTCAAGGTGACTCCCAAAGCCAAAACCCGATGAGCACTGGCTATCTCAGTCGTATTGTGCCAGCATGTAGACAATGTGATACACAGTCAACACAGATTGTCGAGCTTGTAGATCAAGCGGAGAGAGAAGTGTTCCAAGCTTATGTTCTTAAGAACCAACCCGTCTCAATAGTCAGCTCGTATGGACCAAACGCACATAAGCGTATAGCGTCGCTCTTCAGGGCGACCGCAGTCAACAGGAGATTAGAGTTGGGGAGATTGTATGCAGAACAGAATCATCCCCGTAGCGGAAGTAGTTAGAGAGCATCAGGTTTTATCGTCCAATGCAAGATGATGCTTGCCAAGTTACCGTGATAGAAGCGGGAAGTTCACTTCCACTTCGTGCTACTTACAGCTCCGTCTATAAAGGCGTGACTAAGGCTGAACTGAATTGGGCTTACGAATGCGCAATGACAAGATGTTCCTTGATCGGAATTGCTGCGTACTTCCACGGCAGAACCAACGCGCGGTAGGCTGGTGCAGGAAAGGCTTGAATGGTGGACTAGAACATCCAGGGAGAATGTGAGTCGGTCAAAATAGTCTACAAATCAGACATATGACAAACTGATGTACAGCATAAAGAACTCACTCAGACGGTGAGCTGAGTGGTGCAGGCCGAGCACAAAGATCTTACCGCTGTCGTGGTAACCTGTCTAACCCTAGAATGAGCGGCAGATCACGACCAACTCTGGTGCAGCCTGCTCAAGTTCTCGACGCCTTGCCCTCTTGGTGGCTGTTTCGGCTGATCGTAACACTCTAAAGTTCAAGGGGCTCAACTGGAAAGTGGCTTGAAAAGAATGCGTTCTTTCCTGTGATGGCTGCTGCTCTCGCTTGTGTCTTTCCGCCCTCGTCATTTCACAGTGGGGTTCTTCGTCACGCTGCTGCCCCGTGCATTGTCAGTAACTGGATACAGTGCAGAGCCCTGAGGACTGGTACCTTATGTTCTGTTAAGCATTTTAAGCATGCGTGACCGATGGAAGTGTACTCCTGTGAGGGGGGGTTGCAGTCAGGCCAATCAGCTAAATGGAACGCCTAGTCCGACCGGCAGACAACCAGTGAGAAGAGGGTTTCTGTAACAAGCTTGAAATTGGGTTGATTCGAAAATATATGTGTACAATGTGACATTTGGGTTGTAGATGTTGGACTGGTGGGAACGTCTTCTGTTAAACATGCTCATTCATTTGCTGCTATTGTGCGTCGCCTACTGTGGATCCGATTTCGCATTTCGCTCTTTTGTGTGGTCATCGGAAGTATTATGAGATTGGCCAGCAGTAGGGCGGATAGAGCAGCATCGGTACAGTGCTGATCGGTAGAGGTAAATGGCTGGCGAACGGTGCACCACCATCTCGACCACCATTCAGGAGACGGACAAACGCTTGGGAGGAATCGCCGCCGTGGCGAACCTGGAACGAGGTTATTTAGGTACTCTAATTCGTGACATCATGGATGTAAATGTTGGACACATGATAAAAGAACTTCATGTGGATAGTTGGCTGCATTAGCTCCAACATCACACAGCCGATTAAATCCTAAGCTATGGAAGATCATCCTGCAGTGGTACCAGTTAGATTGATTGGTATCTTGCTTCAGCTGTGCTTCTGAACGTCTTTGCAGCTCAGTGTGTGCTGCAGGTGCCAGTTGGACAAGAAAGTAGACTGGGGAGTGGAGATGTGTTCGTTTGCTAATGTCTCGGGAGGGACTCCAGTACCGGTCAGTGAAGGTTATAGCGGGTTAAGTCCGTCTTGTCAAGCTAAGCATTTTGTATACTATTGAGTTCGAATTGTGCTAGTATCGTGTCGATGCCACTTGAAAACTTTTAGACCATGCCGCCCAGTATGAGTGTTCAACAGATGATCAGATCATACACCGTTTTAACCAGACCGTTAATGTTCCAAAACGAGGATCTTGAACTTAGGTCAATGATTTGTGCGATACTATACCATTAGAGCATCCCCACCGGCCTCACCAAGCGCCATACTATTTTCAAACTTGATGTTTTCGCCAAACGCCACCCCAAAGTAGCGATCGTTAAATGATGGATCATACTTTATCCATTATTTAGCTATTCGAACTTGACGGCCTTATTAGTCTGTTTGCCCTCTCGCGCAGCTTTTAGCGTGCGTCGCAGAAGATACTCCCGCTGGAAAAAGTGTAGAGGATACTCGTACTATCCAGCAAGCTGTAGGCAGGATACGTCGGATGTGACTTTAGCAACTAATTTTTTTGTTTGGTTTTTTTTTAGGCCTCTTTTCGCTGTGGGGCTTTCTGCAGCCGTATGCTGCTGCCCTTGCACAGCATGAGTCCCCCCGCCACCTTGCTTGGCTCAGCATATGATAAGTGCTTCTCTACTGGAAGCTTTACATTCAGAAGGTTTGACTAGTACAGTCTTCTCAGTCGATATATCTAAAATCTGAAGATACTTTTAGACTCATTATAAGCTTCCCAGCATTCAAGTTCGGATACGTTCTCAGTTCTTCTTGCGCTCCCATCATGATCCAGATCATCCCAATACTGCATGCAGTTTGTACTGTATCCCAACCGTATGCAGTAACAATGATGCTTATAATCTGGAGCAAGAAAATGGGGGAGGAAGAAGCAGGAAACGATGCTCAGTACAAGCATGTAACGTACAAAGGAAGTCGTGAATTACAACTATTCAACAGGTCTGTGATATCAGATTCCGCAGGTCTCTATTCACACTGCATTGAGACCTGCGACCTGAATAGAGACCTGTTGAATTAGCCAACAGTACATCACAAGCAAATGTGATAAAGAACCAGCATGCGGCCTCAAGAAGATTGAACTGTACATACTGGTATAGTCCGGATTTCCTCAAAGGTATTTACAGATCAGAAAGCTCCCTACAATCTGAACACGGTACGTCGACCAGGAGTCAGGCAGGTCCCGCCATTGAAGGTCCGGAATGAGAACTTACACCAACACTAGCTACATACCTTTGTTCGGAAGCGAGATGAAGACGTTGACGTCGACGTATTAGCTTCAGTACTGGACTGGTACTTCATTTTCCGTATCATACAAGGAACCCTCAGAGTCAGAAGATGTGAAAAGTTATTGCCACTCGAGAGCCAGCATGGCATTCAAATCTTCCCAGTCGAGTTACCCCGTACATTGCACAGTCTGGATAAACAGTTTGGAAGATTTCGAGTCCAAATACTTCAAACAATCAGCTGCATATCGGTGCGCAACCTTGATGCTCACAATCAGCTGTTCGACCAAAAGCCCCGCTGTGACTGCGTATAAATTGTATTGAAAGCACCACCTTTGGAACTCAGTTCTTAATAGCCAGATTGTCACGATGTACAAACATGCTGCATTTTCTAGCTTTAGGGCAGACTTACAGCATTCATCTACTGTGATAGAAGTCACCAATTCCCACCGGGGTCGCGAATATTCGCGAACAAGTGTGAATATAGCGTGGGAAGTGCAGGATTTCTTAAGAAACTGCCAGTCCCTCTTTTACAATTTGAGGTTATTGCATGCTATGGTTAGGAACATGATCAAGCATGCAGCCATTGCAGAAAGTTACGTTGTTGACGCAAGAGGTTTAAAGTATATACCGATATGTGGCATCCTTGTCTCAGTTGTTTCAGATACTATTATTGTTTGTTCGTAATCTTTACTTTGATTATCCTACCACCTCCTGAATGTGTCCTGACCTCAAATTCTGGCAAACGAGAAGACTGTCATTGTTTGCATTGTGAAAACACCATCATGTGGCAGAGGGCTGCACAGTCCTTGTGAATCTTTCATGGGATCTATTTCGGTTTCTATTCTTCTACTCTCGAGGGACTGCGTTCCTTTCATCATTCTCTCGGGAAAAGAACTAATCCACGTAATCCGACTCTCTGATGTTTCGATCGTGAATGCTCATGTACTGTTAAATCACCAAATCAAGTACTAGGGTAGTTTTCAGATCAGCGGATGAACTAGTGTAAATTCTTACTGGTTGGATCTAGGGTAAAAAGGGATTAGAGACATTTAAGATTCGATCGTAACAGTTGCTTCACCACCTACCTGACGTTCATTTCTCCAGTCTCACGGTTGCCCTGAATCCATATACAGGACACCGATGTAGCTTCTTGATCGACATATTGCTACCCTGTTACGTGGAACCACCAGCGTGACCTTTTCTGAAACAGTAGAAGACTGCAGGGACTCCAGAGTCCATTCCCTGGCATTAATACTTTTCTTTCAGTCTTACTAGTGTCTCTCTTCAGTTTCGATGCTTATCAGGATCTTGGGAACTCGTACGGAGGTGGAATGGGGAAAGGACAGGTCAGAAGCAGAGGTTCAGTCTTGCACGACAGCGAATCCTGCATCACTTCTGGTAAGATATTTATGATTAAACCACCACTGCCGGTACTTTAGCGGTGGGTTGTTTCATATGGTAAGTTTGGCCGTGTCGTGGACTGACAAGCATATTATATGGACCACAACTAGTCACCTTTTGGATCGCAAAAGTGCTCAAGAGTGTAAACTTGGATCAGATGAGCCACTATTAAACATCTTCCCGTGACCATCTTCCCCCGGAATCCGTCCTCTCCAGAGTCCAGAGTCCAAACGATGTTGTCCGTGGCTGTGCAGAAACGAAGGAATCCTTTCGCTAGAGACATGGATGGGCCCGGCTGAACAGACTCGGCACAGCTTGAGGCGCAGCTTGAGTCGTCAAACTGATCAACACTACACTTGTAGGTACGCCGCTCATCCGAATTTCAGGTGTCTGGCGTCCACGCGATGTACTACTGTACATTCTTGGTTTACGGTTAGGATAAGCTTTGAACTTTTGACCCTGGTAAACAAGCTTTGGACAGAACGGTTAGATTGCCAGACATTCTTGAACTGCCTTTCTATAGACCGGAACCCAACCAAATTAACTGAAACTGAATATTGAAATGTTTAAAAAGTGTATCTTTACATTAACTTGACCTAAACTTGACCTGACTCTTGATGGGTCCTCCCATCCGTTTGCTATTCATTGGGTCGCGTTTTTCATTAACTTGACCTAAAAACCATCGTCTTTACATCAGTTCTGCAGACATCACACAGTCGTTCATATCTAGCTTATAGGTCAATTTTACTTTACATTAGCTTGAGAGAATTTTTCTCAATCCTAGATCTCATTTGTGTTGAGTCTAGGTGGCATCTATCTGACGATTTCGGATTGCATTTCGGACCAAAAGACAATCTCACCTCTAGAGATTAGATTCAGATGTTCTTTATTGACAAAGAAGAGTTTGGTCCACTGTCACATCCACTTTGGGATGAATATCTTTTTCAGTTCCATATAAACTAAGAAGTACTGTAGGTCTAGTCTGATGTTTGCCAATGTGGACTTTAGGTCAAGTTCGAACATGTAAAGAGTCCTTTGAGTTGAAAAGGAGTTACATCTACTATACAAAGAACTTGCGTTAATATGTTGAGTTAAATCTAACTGTATCTATAGATTCACTCGGATCAAACAGTGAGCTTGTTCTTTTGTTTTTTCCTTAAGCGGGGAGCACGAACTAGATAACAGCAGGGTGGACATCAAGCCTCACAAAGTAAAGAATCATCGATCAAGACCGTCAAACGCAACCACGCAAGGAGGCTGGCCGTCGAACCGCCAGTTAAAACGTCAGCGAACCAGTGTGTTTGGTAAATGGACTTGTTTGAAACCCAGGTGAGGATCTAAGAGCAAAGAATCGAATATTCCTGTTTCTCTCCCCAGTGTACTTATTTTAGGTTAGGGAGAACATATTACGGTCTTATTCAAAAAAAAACACCAAGAAAACTTCAGTCCAGTATCTCTCAGTTCTATATAGATATTAAATAATCAGTTGCGAAGTGAGTCATATACGGTAGTGTAAAGCTCTAGGAGAGCTTTGAACTGAGAACAAAATCTCTTAAAATAATGATTCTGTTCTTCGAGAAAATTTCCATCAACACAAGTATTTCGGATATAATGGGTAATTTTTTGTTTGCAGCAGTCCACTCGCAGAATGAAGGACACTTGGGGTTTTATGAGATATAAATTCAATCTAGACCCTCTTAAATTTGAATCCAACAAGGACGACAACAAATATCTACCATAGAGAATTCCCTTATACATACCTGTTTGTGACTTGATCTTATCAGATATCAAACTTCCTTGTATAGTATTCACCTCCTCCATCTTTGGATAGAGGAGGCAAATCTGCAAAGGTTTAATTTATTACTTAACTTTTCTATCAAAAATAAATAAATAATAAATCATTATGTTTGAATAAATGAATTATTTTCATTAGCAAATTATTGCAATTGTACTTTTCGTAACGTGTGAATCTACACTCTTTTTAATAGGTTGGGATTAGATCTTCCCGCATCTCCAGTTCCTGCTATCATTTAACATTTTAAAAATAAAGTTAATTCTTCCTATCAATTTAGTATAGAAATTTCACATAAACTTTTTTTTTCTGATAATAGCAAATGAACAAAATTTCTCTGAAGTTGATATTACATGCATATTATTTGGTGCAAGGCGATAAAACATACACAAAGACGGAATATCACATGTTTGAACAACTATGTTTCTGGAACTTCTTTCCGAAGTACATGATTCTCAGTAAACTTAATCTACAGTCGTAAATGGTTTCTTGGAAAATCGCAAATACATTGCACACAAGAACAGGAAAGCACGAAACTACCTATAAGGTGCGTGGAGCATGCCAGACCTGTTCCTTTGTATGCTTCATCTCAAAGCTCTCTTGTTTTCCTGCCCCTTTGCATCCTATATAGCATATGTCTATCATAATTTCCTTAAGGAACTCTCGTGGTGCTTGGTCGATGTTCAAAGGCTCTATCAGAAGTGGTACATCTCAATAGTGCATGTATGAGCGGCATATACTCTAATGGTTCGGTATTTCCGTCTGGTTCGCTCGGTGTTTTTTCGTCTTCGGGCTCGATAATAGGTTGTTTCTCTTTTCTCTATCTCTCTCTCTCTCTCTCTTCTTCCTCCATATGAGGTATGTCATTCTGGTCTACTTCATTGTCCACCTGTGTCTGCTGCTCATCATTGAGAATCTGTGATTCTCCTCTGGTCGCGTATCATAGATCCAACGTATCAGTGTATCTACGCCTGCAATGAAAACATCATTCAATGTCTTGTCAAAAGAATATTATGTTCATCCCCGGAGGTTATCTATTCTAGGTGCAGGAAGGATTTCACAATGAGTCAATGCGTCGGACCTGTATGCCTTCCTGCATCAGCCAACGTGGGTGTGCAAAGTACTTAGCAAAAAGTATCATTGCTCATAGACAAGTACAAAAGTTAGTAGACAAGGAATGTGAGTTTTTATATTTATTAAACTGCAGCGCACGGGGAAAAATATTAACAAGTATCAACTCAACCCTGTTCTTGGTATCGCAAGCTCCCATCAAAGTGTACAGTTCTTTTCTATTCGAAATCATGCTCTCAGAAATGTTCTTGTTGTGCACACGATGGTATTGCTCTGCCTGGTCCTTTAAGCAACATTCAATCATGCACACTTACATGTGTAAGCCTTTGTTGCTAAAGGCTTTAACACATATTTCATCTCCAACCGGTTTGTCTTTCCAACCGAATCCAAAGCAGTTATCAATCAATTTTTTACCTCTAATGGGCTCTTGATGTTTATACAGATCGCTCCCTGGAAGTGTAGATGGAATAGTACCCCTCCGTGCTCCATAGAGAAAAGTCCAGAGAGTCCGTCATTGTCGAGGAATCCAAAGAGCATGAGGAAGATATTTAACTCCAAGTCGTCTCCAGTTTTACAAACCTTGATGAACAATTCAAGTTGTTCTTTTGGAACTGTGCTCTTCCTGATCCTCGTCTTTTTTCTTAGAATATCCAGTTGAGAGGGTTGAGGATAGTGTGGACAGAGAAATAGAAAGGACTTGTCCAAGTTGCAGCATAAACATGGAAGTCTACGGAGTCTATAGATCATCTGAATAGTAGGTGTCAAAAGTTTAGTATGACGAGAGATGAAAAACTGAGGATAGGTGAAAAATGAGATCTTTCGTCTTGTAGCACTAGCCAGAACTCGTCGTCGCTCCTCCCGAGGAACATGAAGGATCCACAGAGGGTACCCAAGGACAATTATGCACACTTTGGATAGAGGCTACAATATTCACGAAGTCACCGTCCAAGAGAAAATTCAGTAGATCGGAAGAAGGCTCGAGATCTATGTACATGTATGCACTTTTCTATTCCAGTATGCGGTGGCTAGAGCTCAGAATCGTCTGCTGGACGTTGTCAAGGCGAGAGTTTCTTGAGAAAGATGAAACCTTCTTCAGAAAAAGAAGCACAGAACAAGAATCGCAAAAGAATCTCCACCACGTTTTCGATCTGGACAAAACACAAACTACGCACATAAGTCTTCAAGTCCGAACTGTTTACTCTACAAGCCTTCAACTCTAGATCATCCAGACTAAAATTCTCACACGCAAGAACTCAAAACTTTCAAAAAATTGCTCTTGTGAAGCACTCGCCGTTCACCTAGAAGCTTCTTATTTTCTATTCAAAAAGATATACATACAAGTTGTGAGACTCCTCTCTATTCGTTTCTGCCCTCTATTCTCAGTTTCTCGATGTCAAAACTATCATCGGTCAGGAAATTCCTCTAGTTGTAAGCTCCATAAATCTTTATCTTCTGCTCGTCGATATCTCTCTTCGATAATGATTGAAAAAAACTAAACTTTCTGTATACATCCTCTCTAGGATATTTTTCCTCTCTATGTGACTTCCACCATCACATAACATGTGTAAAAAAGATGCCTTAGACAAGTGGCAACAGAAGAACAATCTCTGGTAAAAAATCAACACATAGTATCTTTGTACGTGTCAGAAAGACTAATTAACATGTTTTCACGGACTCTTATATACGCTATTGAGTTGGTCATACATTCATCTTTTGACACCTCCACTCGAAGTAACTTCACCGTGGCTATCTATGACCATCGGAATCACCTCGTTCTGACATCCAAAGCTCGAGTTATAGTCATTATTGTTCACCGGTCTTCTTTAACTTCGAAATGCTATAATTGTCTCCTCAGATATCAATTGGACTTGATTTTTCGACCCAAGTGTATCACATGATGAAATCAATATTTTTCTACAAAAGAATTGGTACAAACTTGGAGTATCTTTGATGTCATCTCGTTATCCCAAGACTTAGAGAGTTGCACACCAAATTCATACTAATTACCTCGACACCCCTAGTGGGAGTTAGTCCTCTAGCATAGGGTGTTATTTCAGAATCCTGCTGTAACATCCCTCTAGCATCCACACCAAGTGACTGCACTAGTGCAGAGATAGACGGAAGCATCTCGTATTCAAGGTACTTTTGCGTGACATCTAGTGTCTCGTCTTTAGACAACTCGGTGCTCACATATTCTCTCGAAGGGGCCAGCCTACTCCAAGCCGGTTGTGAATCTGAGGAGATTTGATCCTGAGATAAGTTTTCTCAACCACCGTGGAAGTCAATCTCACAACTGATTCTAGAGATCAATTTCTAAACTTATATGCTAGTAAAGCGCACTATTTCATCTTTCTTTTTGTCATTAACTAGAACTACCATAACTATTTCCAAATGTAATCTTTTTTTACGTTTTTAGATGCAAACAAATACTACAGACTATTTCCCACAGCCTTAGAGCTCTCTTCTGGTTTGGACGAAGGTACATCAGACATGATCAAATTGTGATACAAAGTTTCATCATCGAGTAGATTACGACAGAGAAAACATAGAGAGAGCAGAAAAGACACATATACAAACTAAGCTGGTACAAGAATGACAGGCAATGACAGAGAATGATAGGCAATGACTGTCTGAAGAAGACAATCTGGTCCATACCCCAGAAGTTCATGTTGCATGCATTATTTTAGATTCTGTAAGTGGTTTCAAAATGGTTTGCTTCGAAGATAAAAGATTTTATTTCGTTTCAGTAAAATCTTCACTTTGATCTTTATTTTCAGTGGTTCAGTTCGAAACCGAAATCGTATCAAACTGATAATATTAGAAGAAGATGTAGCTACTCTGATTTTAATTTAATTTTATCAAAATATTTAAATTCACCTAGGTAAAGACTAGTCCAATTTTTGCGATGAGTTAGCATAGCTATACGTGAATGGTGAAAACAAGAAAAGGGGTTCTTTTGTCGTGGAGTGCATTTTTCGTTTTGGTAGACAGTTAAATGAAAAGGAAGCTGAGTGACTGTGAAAATTAATAACAAAATAAGATCGGATCCGGATTAAACGTTAAAATATAACCTCTCATTTACATTACAAGCGTAGCTCTTTGCAGTGTAATGATTGAATATTTTTATGTTCAATCATTGAAATGAGTGAAATGATTCGATAGTTTATTTGTAACTAATGAAGTTCTATCTTAATTCAATTTCTAGAAAATAAAAAGCAATTTGATTCTAAACGTTTCGATATCAGTTCTACTCGATTCCACCTTGAACCGAACCAAGAGCCCTGCCAAGAGCCCTGCTTCGGAAGAAAGGAAGCCTGTAAGTTGCATCCAGCAGCGAAGCTTAGCTCGCGTCATTGATCTCCCTCATTCTTCTGTTTACATCTCTCATTCTTGCATATTCACTTCTTCCACCTTTCGATGAGAAGAGTGTTACAAGCTTAGGTAACAAATTAAAGTATTTATTCAATATTTTATTTTAGTCTATAATCGCGGGCTTATATTGTTGGAGGCGTGTTAGCATGGACTACACTTATGGGTTTTTTGGAATAGTTTTGTATTTTTAAATATTACTAATATATAATATATAATATATAATACTTTAACTTTAATTTTAAATAAAATTTAGTATTGAATTTTTGTATAACGATTATATCTTCGAGCAAAATTCACCAAAGGTGGTTGAGCATGCATATTTATTCTCATCTCCTTTGCTTCAAGTTATCTCTTATCTCAGGAATATTATTTTATTTATATATTTGCAAGGAATGTCTTATGTGGGAGATATTATTATTAAACTTCTGGTTAAACGCCATGTGCCCGTAGAAGTACTCCTGGTCACCAGCAGGACTTCATTGTACGAGTTCAGTGTCGGTGAACCAGAATATCTAACAGGTAAATCTAAAATGGTTTCGCTGATTACACTCTAGTTCAATTATAAAATCTTTAAAAAAGTAATTCAAATAAAAGCTGTCTAATAGCTCTATAATCTATAATTCACTCTCAATTAAATTACTGAGTAACGATTGAAAAATGTTTAGTTAAAAAGAATCCTTTGCTTTTTGGTAACATAACAAAATCTCCCCTCCACACCAAAATACACGGAGAGGAAAAGAATATTCCTTTTTCTCCTTTTATATCCGCACCGGGGGTTTCGATTCCACCTTTGAATAATTCACCCGGTGAATAAACAAACTTAACGAAATAAGTAGGGACCATATCACTGTACAGTAAAACTTCTTTATACTCACACGATTTAGTTTACTTTTTTTTGTGACTATACATGTTTTGGACTAAATATATATATATATAAATTAAATACAGTACAATACATTCTGTTCATATAGGTACCGCATCTTGGAGTGATGAAAGAAATGTGACCATAAAGTTTAAATCTTCTAAAAGTTTTCTATTCCACATGACAGTGTTTGGTAGCTCTCACTATCATGCACTCGATCAACGTTAAATATAGAGTTTACAGATTTGTAGACAGAGTAGTTTGATTGAGATTTTTGCTCCGTCTTTTATTAACTAAATTAACAGAGTTCTTTGCCTCACTTTCTTATTCACAAAGTTTAAATCTTCTAAAAGTTTTCTATTTCACATGACAGTGTTTGGTAGCTCCCACTATCATGCACTCGATCAACGTTAAATATAGAGTTTACAGATTTGTAGACAGAGTAGTTTGATTGAGATTTTTGCTCCGTCTTTCATTAATTAAATTAAATTAACATCCAGTATGCATATTCACCCGCTCCATCAGAGTATAATTTAATATCTAACCAGAAAAGGTTAGGTATTAAATTAATTTCAGTGTATATATTAATGTATTAATGAAAATGAATTTTCAGACTTGTATCTTTTGAAACGCGACACTCGCGTCGACACTTATGGGTTATTTTTTGTTCTCCTCGTGTTTCCAGACATGAGCTAACAGATAACTTTTATAAAATATTTTAATTTTTATATTTACTTAATATATATATTTTATTTAACAATAATATATATTTTTGATAACAGTAAACGAACAAAAATTCCCGGAGTTCATCCAGCATGCATATTCGTTTCATGTCAATTTGATAATTCGTTGTTTTTAAATTAAACACTAGGATTCTCTGGACGATTTTCATTGTCACATGAAAAAAATATCTTGACTTGAAAAATCGATGCACGGCATATAATCACTCTTACTAGTCATTTATGAAGTATTTAATATAAATAAATAAATAAATAAATACGTATAAATATGTGTATATATATATTTTTGTTAATTTTAGTGACTCAAACCTACTATCATAAATTGTGTAATAGTGACTATAATGGACATGTCTAACGAAAATATCTGTCTCCAAAAAAAAATATTATATCATGCGGGAGACTATATCGAATGTGATTATAACGAGATTTTACTGTATAATCGAATTTGCTTTACACTCTAGAAAAGGAATACCGGACAGCCAAATAGCACCTGGAGCAAAATTCCGTACCGTCTGTAGCTGTTTTCGTGTTTCCCGGCCAAGTCACGATGAGCTCCCTCCACAGATGTGGGGCTCTTTGACAGTATGCGTTAGAGAGCTTGGCGCTTGCGGTGATGATCTTCTTTTGGCAGGTCTTATTTCTGCTGACTTCTTCCAAGATTCGGCTATCTCGTTGACTACCGTCGCAGCTCGACGATGTTTACCAGTGCTTGGACGTACTCTCTCGTTAGAATGAAGTAGTTCAGTTGCACTACGTGCCAAGTAAATTTACTGCTTGTGATGTTTGTGAGAATTAATATAAAGTTAATATTTCTGAATTTTAATTTCTAAAGTACCTGTTTTAATTTCTAAATTCTTAAAAGCTTCATTATCAGTGTTACACTTGACCGTTGATGAAGGCAAAAATGGGTAAGTGAAGTGTCTGAAACAATTCTCA
Source organism: Asterella californica (assembly GCA_036924285.1). NCBI lineage: Eukaryota > Viridiplantae > Streptophyta > Marchantiopsida > Marchantiales > Aytoniaceae > Asterella > Asterella californica. The sequence continues at coordinate 16,593,873 of JAYKYS010000001.1, read as the reverse complement.
TCCTACTAGAAAGACAGTCATGACGTATAGTAATATTTAGTTTTAATATATTTTAATCTATAACTGAACTTTTGAAAAGAAAAAAATTAATAATAAATTAAAGAGTGTTTATATACTTCCTCCCTCCGAACATGGACTCTAGGTGAATTATGCATGCTTGTCTTGAGGTTATGTGGTAATAGTAGAGTTCTATCGGTCACGAGAATCTTTTCGGTGTAAATACTAACTTACAATATGTGAACTTATTTTTTCTTTTTTCTTTTCTTAGCTGCTCAAATTTAAGAAGCCAACAACAACAATTTTCTCGTCTATAGAAAGAAAAATTAGACAACAAATATCCACCTCCAAGTTCCAACCGAACCAAAAATCATGAGTCCCATTTCCGAAAGAAACAGCGCATGTGGGAAACCATGAGAGGAGTCATTCTGACACGTATGTAACTCCCTTGCGTAGCTTCTGGGCAGCAAGGTAAAATGGTAAATGATGTTACTAGATGTCACATTCTTGCAGAATTCTTCCTTGTCGTTAAGATATGTGTATTGTTATTTTAAATGATAGATTTTTATATGTTAAAATCAATTAACATATATGAACTTTAGTTACAGTTCATAAACTGTATCTTACGTTAACACTCTACATTTCTTTTTGTAGTATATGCATAGTTTTTTATCTTGTTACTTCTGACTGTGTTCAATTTAGTGTTATTAGGTTTTTTCCTTGTGACCAGGTTATTTCAGAACCCAGAAGTAACTTATGTCATCCTGGTAAATTCTTTCATCTCTATTTCTAGTTTGCAAGCTTTAAGTGGTTAGAATGACTCGGAAGAGAACAAAACCTCAAGAAAATAGTGAGAGGAATGTTCGAGATAATTTCTGGTTGGATAAAGGTTTTATCTTGGGTAGCAGTTCTTCTAAGTCGAGTGATGCAGAGCTTTGGTGGACAAACAGAATAAACATGTAAGGAAGAAGACACTGTGGAAGCCATTGGTCTTGACATTGTCAAGACCAATGGCTTACATGATCATGCAACTACTAGGGAACATATCATATGTACTTATGCTAAGCTTCATGATCAAGTTGAGATGCAAAAGTGTATACGTACTGCTAACAAGTCATGCGATGTTGCTATTTTAACGTTATTTCGAGCAGCATACTTCATTGGTAAGGAGTCCTTGGCTTTTTCAAAATTTTCTAATCTGTGTCGATTGTTGAAGTCAACAACTAACAACATTCCAGTAAGTCTTTACCAAGATGACAAGGCTTGCAGTGAGATGATTTGTCACATATCTAGTGTTCTGCAACGTAACATCTTGGAAAAAGTTAAAAATTCTAGTTTCTTTGGGATTATGATAATGAAAGTATTGACATCTCTATCACATCCTCATTTGGTGGTATTTTGCTCCTTTCTTGAAGAAGGCAAGAGTATGACAGCATTCTTAAGTCTTATTCAAGTCACAGGGAAAGACTCTGAAACTATTTCAAGTTGTATATTGTTGTCTTTGAAAGAGTGGAGACGTGATTATAGTAGAATGGTCGCTTTTGGTTCCGATGGGGCAGCAACTATGATGGGAGTTTGTAATGGAGTTGCAGCTCGTTTGAAGAGATTGATAAATCAATATATTGGTTCTTGTCACTGTGTAGCTCATAGGACTAACTTGGTTGCTCTAGCTGCAGCTAAACAACCTCAATGTAAGAAGGTGAGTGAGGAGGTGGATGCATTACTGAATAGTGTAAGTTTATATTTTCACTACTCTAGTAAGCGCAAGACAACTTTTGGGTTAAGCCAAAGCTGTCTTGCGCTTACTAGAGTAGTGAAAATATTTGATGCTAGAAAGTGCATGAAAAGGTACCACAAGATGAGATGGTTGAGTAGGTGGCAAGCTATTTCTGCTCTATGTGACAGTTACGAGAGTGTTTTGGTATTTCTAGAGGAAGTTAGAAAGACAGTGATGCTACAGCTGGGAAGTTGTATGCTAAGCTGGTTACATTTCAAATGCTTTACATCATGTACTTTCTTGGTGATATTTTGGGTTGTTTGGCAAAGTTGAGTAGAACTTTTCAGGGTGATTTGGTAGACGTTTCCACTGTTGGTTCTGAGGTCTCTATTATTATCTCTGAGATCCAAGTTAACTTTTTGATGGAGACTACTGACCTTAATGCTGCTATACTTGATGAGAAAACTGGATATTATTTTTTGCCTAATTTTGGTGGTTCATCCGATTTTTTGAAACGTCTTTCTTATGAGTTGAGAGGTAAACAATTTCACAGTGTAGAGTTAGTCAGAGATATTACATGTAAGGATCTTGAAGAAGCTTTAAGGTTCCAAAGGGACTTTGCTGAAGCGGTTTGTTCTTGTTTGTCGGAGAGATTTAAAGATAACAGTTTGAGAACTGCTTTTAAAGTGCTTAATTCTCAGCATGTGCCTCGAACTATGTCTTTGATGAGAAACTGAGGTTTTAGAGAAATAGACCATCTATGTGCATTTTATGATAAGCCTAGAGGTGAGCTTTCTCCTCTGACTGATGCTTCTGCAGTAGCCGGTGAGTTTAGAGCATTCAAGATTCAAAGCATGACAGAGTGGCAAGATCTAGAATTTCATGAAGTTTGGCAGTTGTAGTGTAAATTCGATTTATGCTCAAAAGTATGTTAAGTTGTTAGTCTTAGTGAGTATTGCTAGGGTGCAATGTATTTCTACTGCCATTTGTGAGAGAGCATTTTCTATTCAGAATATTATCAAGACTAAGCACAAAAATTCTTTACAGACTAAAAACTTGGAAGCCCAGATGAGAGTTGCACTTGAAGGTCCAAGTTTAGATTCGGACGACTTGTTAACTGAAACAACACAACTATGGAAGAACTCTGCTCACCATCGATATCTCTACGTCAGACCAAAAAGTCACTTATCTCAGTTCAGTTCTACTTCAACTTCTGATATGGTTGATGATAACCTCAGTTTTGAAAAGTAAATTTATAGTGTTTTTAATCTTTAGAAATTTCAAATAGAGTAGCCCTGCAAGATGCACCTAGTTATTGTATTTGCATCTTGGAGGAGAGGCTCTCCAGTTTCCATACGGGGAAAAAACTCGAGTTCAAATCCCGCTGGATAGGTTTTACGATAAATGTTATGAATATTTTTGATGTTAGTTTATGTGCGGTAAGAAATAGAAACATTGTATCTCAGGTGTACCTTACTTTACAAAAGAGAACTCTGATTACTCTTTTACACTTTTTACACGATAAGTGAACCAAGTAAATAGAAATCATATTTTCTTGGCCGGTCCCAATGATCAATAAATTGGATATGACCTGTTCTCCTCATTTCCAAATCATAAATATTACTTTCTCGACTTTGCAACTTCTGGAAATATCTCTGCAAATGAGTTTAACTTTCAGCCAATACCCGCTCTAAAATTTTAAATCTCGGCAGTATATAGATGACATTAATTCTTGGCTGCTAACAAAAACAAACCGATGGGAAATTCCAGTTTCTCGAGAAAAAACTCCCCGAACACTGGCGGATAGAGTTCAACTGGAGAATTTACTGCCTGAGTGAACTAATGCAAATGCGTCGAAAGTACATGTGATTTGAATGATAGAGGTCCAAATCAAGAGTGATTCTGATCTCGGAGGTAAGAATTATGTCAATTTGAAGGTCTATACTTTGAACAGTCAATTCGAGAAAATCGCTGATCCGATCGACCTGATTTTGATGACCAGAGGTAACCTTGGAAAAAGAACGGTTAATCCTCACGTGCTTTCTGTACATTGTATTGCACATCGAACTAACTTGGCAAGTCTAGCCGCGGCTAAAATTCCTCGCTGCAAAGTGATTAGTGACGATGTGGATAATTCCATTATATGCTTACATCCTACTTCTAGAGCAATTCCAAGCGTAAGGTAAGTCTGTCATCGTTACAAGAAGCTTTGAATGATGCACGAAAGTGCATGAAGCGATACTTGAAAATCTGATGACTAAGCCGTTGGCATGCTATTAGGAACGTAAGATTGAGGTCAAATTTGATCTGTACATCGATTCATCAACTGCACAAATAGTTAACAAAGAATCAAATCTTTTATGATAATCTTTTGAAAGCTTGTAGGAAGTTTGAACGTTTCGATACTTTGAAGTGTGAGCAGCAGAGTGAGGTGTTCAGTAATCTTACTGCTTATGTTATCGGGCATGCTTGAATTTTTTGAAAGTTTAGTTTAAAGGTTGGAGGTTTAAACTCAATGCTCTAGAGTTTCACGTAAGAATGGAGGTTGGAGGATAGAATTGAGTTCTATTATATATTGTGATCAGCGAAGATAGTCCCAAGGTGTTCCATGATTGACATATGAACCGTATCGTATCTCTCAAGTTATGAGAAGAGTTTAGCATATTGTGGAAACGTAGAGGTTTGAACTTTTGAGCCTAGATCTAGAAGAGGATTGAATGGTTCTAGAAGTTCATGATACGGTGGTTTAATCCATTTGAAGGATTCAGTGTAGTGTACGTATAGTGTAAATGTCGTACATGAGTTGTATTTGGTTGTTATAAGATTTTGAAAAATTTGGTAGTTTGTTTCATGACCTTTGATCAACCGAAGATTGGTGTCCCGAGTGGTTTAGCCCAGAGGCCTCTAAGAGAAAGGTCTTGGTTCAATCTCTCTACGAGCATGCAGTTGGAGATGCATACTTGGCACAACGGCAAGGAAGAACTCTGCAAGAATGTGACATCTTTGTTATCCTCAGCTTGGCACATAAAAGATAAAAGTTAAGGGTCAATAATACTGCCGCGACGCTCTAGCAAGGCTTGAAACTTTCTGCACGTATCATTATCTGCATAAAGTTTCGAGATTCAAGATTCTGCTTCATGACGGAATAGCATTTAGACTCTTAGACTAACCTTTCTGTAGGCACCTTCTCCAAGGATCTCTCCGCATGTCCACTTAACAACATCGAAAGGTTGTGAGAAAGGCAAGGTAGAAGTCCATTGGTGTTGTTCTGAGGTGATTTTGCTTGCCTTGTCGTCTGATCGTGCGCTCTTTGAATTTATCATTGGTGTGAAGTGGCTTTTGCAGACAAAAACTAAATATTCCTCCCACACTTGTCAACATAACAATGATTGCACGCAGACGCAATCCGTTCAGAAGTAACTCAAACAAGTATATTATGGAAGCAATGAGAAGCAAAAAACGTATCCGTATAGTGCTCGACTAGCCTTGCGACACCAAAATGAGATACCGATTATAGTGAAAGTCAAAACAGTGGAAAGAAAAACACTATGCTCGATAGATCTCGCACTGCAGCATCACTCCACTGTCTCGATTCTTGAGCTTTTGTCCAAGCTGCTCTGAAAGCACTCGAAGAGTCTAAGTCTCTAAGACTTTAAGAGTCTAAGACTCTAAGTCATAGCTTCGTGCCTTTGACACAAGCCTGACCTATATCTAACAGCTTTTCGGCCACGGTCTCCGTTCTATTCAAATGAATGGTTGAGATCTTTTGAAATTATACGTTCAATTGGTTGCCACGTGGAGAATATATAATTAATTATTTCCGGAATTAATTTAAACTTATATTCAAACTTCTGAAATATAATGATCAGACACCAGCTCGTTTTCTGCATCGTGCACATTTCCATAAAAAATAATCCGGAAATCTGAAACTTTTCGAGAGCTGAATTTCCACTACTTTATATGGCACGTCAGCCCAGTTCCGAAAATCTACAGTCTCATGGGAGAACCATTTCCTCTGCTTCCTCGTTTAAAACGGAAAATCCCCAAATGTACCGGAAGTCAGTACTCTAAAAACCGAAAGTCCCCGAGCATTGCTATCCACTATAGCTTCGGTCCCTTGCAAGCTCTCATGAAAGATTAGCACGAGCGCACGAGACATAAACCAATTTCAAAATCTCCTCATCTCCTTATCTTGTTCATATACTTTTCACAAACCAGCTAACTCAACTCAGTTCAGGCGCTGCATGCTTAGCCGTAGCTTCTACTTCATGATTCATCTCTTTATTTTTTAATCTCCTTTGCGTGTAGAAAAGTGAACCACTTCTTATTAACTACACTTTAGTGATTAACCACTTTTCATCTTATGCCACTTTAGTGATCTAACCACTTTCTCACTAAAGATTAGAACTTCCATTCACTTCCTTTATCATCAACCACCTTTTTGGTTTATCTCTTCCACTTCAGTTTTACACACTTTTTTTTTGCTTGGACGATACTTTTTTTTTTCAGTCAACTCAATAAAATACTTCCATGTAAATACTTTATTCACATGACTGAGATATGAGAGTTAAGTATGTTCGGTAAGCTTACTGATTTATAGTAAAGCTTGTATAATAATAAAATTTTTTTCTCCAGTTAATTTTCAGTAATTCGTACCGAGCATTTCTCTCTACGGATGCTTCTGATTAAATACACAGTAACTTTAATCTTTCTATGAATCTTTTATTCTATTATAGATATAAATTTATTATGTAATTGAAATACATTTTTTACTTTAAAATATGATTCTATTAACGGTTGTTTTAATCATTATTTCGATATATATATATATATATATATAACAATATATTATGATTTAGGTTAAACTGGCATCTAGCCTCTCACTCTCAAACCATGCGTTCCGTATCATAAAGTTTGACACTATAACTCGAACACGCTTACATTACACATTCCATTGCATAGGATTTTGCTGACCGGCTGTGACGCCAACGTGGAGCCATGGAGCTGATACGGTGGGCTGAGTTGTCCAGAAATAACGGCTCTGATATGACTTCCTTCCGTCGGTCACAATAGCTCGCCCACGAAAGGACTAGGATGCAGAAGTTCACCGTGAGATGGATTTTTCTTTCCACCGTTTTCATTGATTTGGGTGAGTTGCAAGTGTGTGAGTGAAGGGAGCGTCTTCTTCCCGAGTCTTTGTGTGTGCCTGACTGTGTTATGTTTCTTGTGAGCTTTCGTATCCAGCCCGAATCCCATCCGCTCTCGTGGCTGCGACGTCATCTTGTCGGTTTTAGCCGCATTTCACGTTCGGCGAAAGTGTTGCACAATCGCCGTGAAAGGTGTGATAGTTGACGGCGAGATTGAAGTTGTTCGGCTTGCGTCTCCTGCACCGGCAGAGAGATCTTTTTTTGTTGTGGTTTACCTTTTTGCTTGTGCAGTCTCCGTCTGTGCGCTGGATGGGATGGTGGGAGTATCTTTTGAAGGCGGACTGTTTCTTGTCATCCTTCCGTGTTCGGTAGCTCCGGGGGAAAGCAGCCTCACATACTTTGGACCATGTGGTTAGAGTGCCAGACGCCGTGCTATTGACGTGCAGTGGGCAGCACGGGCTGAGATTCGTGTTTCCAGATTTTCCCGTTTTGCAGTTCTATCGAGTCACTTCCTATGTCCTGAAGCTGATGGACTGGCTGGCTCTCGATCTCGACATGACGAAGGGAAGACCATGCTCATGGAAGGTGCTGTCGGTTTGAATTGTTGGTAATTCGAGTCGACTTCGTTTGAACCCGGGGCGTCTTGGTCGGGATGTTTCTGAGTTGAAGCAGGCGGCTACCGACGGTGTGCTTTCTTACGGAGGGATTAGGCCGATAGTATTCGGTTGGTGTCGTAGAAATTGAGGCCGAGCATCGTTGGTTGGACGAGTTTCTGTGCCCGTTGTGTTCATCGTACAGGCGTATCTTAGTTAGTTGCATAGCCTTTCCAAGGCCAGTCGATTATTTGTCGACAGTTTGTTGTTGTTGAGATGACGACTTCACTGCTGAGAAGCCAAGAGCTGAGTACTTTCGATAGTGGAGGATGGTTGTCCGAAGAAGAAGGGTCTCAGGCCCCAGGCTCTCCTCTGAGCAGAAACGGGGAAGCTCTACGAGTGATGGTGGTTGTAAATGCTAGCAAGGATCTCACGATGGACGCTCTTGAATGGGCTTTGATAAACGTCGTTCAACCAGGAGACACCGTAACGCTTCTCGGAGTAATTCCTGACGGGGACACTCTGTGCGGAATTAAGTTGAAGGTGGCATTGCAAGTGTTATTGACCCGTCTTTGTACGTTTCCTTATCCCAAAGGCCTTCACGGTTGAGTCGATGTTAGCAGTAATTTGTTTGTTCTGGTTTTGTCCTTTCTCTCGTGCTAGCTCTAAATCACCAGCAATCCTTTATCTGAGTTGGGTTTTCTAGGGAACACTCCAGACTTCCGAACAGGATTGGGGTTTATGTCCAGCTAGGTGGTAGCATCGGAGTCGAAATTCACGGTCTTCGTGGAACGTTCTTTTCTAAGGGTAGTATGTCTGCGGAGTATCTGTCAGCGAAGACTGTCCAGGCTTATCCTGTTTCTAGTTTTCTGATAAAGAACCGTAGAGACATTGAAGTTTCCTTGAATTTCTTACCACGAAAGCACTAAGACAACATGCTTTTCCTAGAGAATATGTACAGCTGCGAATTTCACCCATGCGTCTCCATCGGAGCTTTCCTGCCTCATTTAGGATTAACTTCGCAAACCAAGTCTTTCTTACCTGGACCGGGTGAAGTTTGTAGCGTCATAGGTGTTCGATGTCGAACACTGCGTGGAGATGAAGTGGATAATTCTGTTGTTTGAAATTTTATGCAATTGGGTCAACCCTCCCGTATCCTGAAGAGCAACTAAAGATAAAGCCAATACTCGTTACGGAGTTTCATGTGCCCGATTTATGGCCTTAGTCCCTGGGGTATTTGAACTATTCGGTTTTCCTTCAGCTCTTTTCGCCACCGTGGCTCAGCCTAAGCAATCTCGGAATATGGTTGGTTGGTCTGTTATACTGGTGGACGTATTTCATTATCGGGTAGACACTGTGGAGCAAGTAACAACTGATCGGCAAGTTTGCACCTCTAGCTTTTCTGACGTCCGTTTTATCGCTATTGCAGCCACATGTTGGCAGGGTAATGAGGAGTTTCAAGAGCATCACCAACTACTAGAGGACCAAGTTTCCAGGAAAAAAGCCATATTCCAGAGTTCGAACATGTTACAGCACTTCTACGGAATCTGTGAGAAGAAAGGAGTAAGTTTTGTTTCCCGCTCTGTGACCTAAGATTTATTCAGAGGCTGGCTCATGTCATTCTAGGAAGGATATAATATTGTCGAGTTGGTGAGCTTACCAAGTTATCCCAAATGAATGGAGCAAAAAAGCAGAACTGAACTGAATGCTCTTTCTCTCGTATTTTGTTGAGCAGAGAAGATGGCGTAACGGCTCGATTTTTTCTTCCTCTTCTTTAATGTCTGACTTTAGGTGTTCAATTTCTGTTGTCGTGTTTAGAGACATAAAATGCAGCAGACAACAAGATTGGAAAGACATGAGGCGCGGCAGAGTGCATTAACGTTTGAAATGACTATGGTACTTTCAGGTGAACCTGGACGTCAAGATAGCAGCGGGAGTGACGAAATATGTGATTACACGACAAGCGGAGTCTTTGCAAGCGACCTGGGTTGTGCTTGATAAGTACGTACTTGCTTTCAGATATCACCTTCTTTTGATCCATTTAAAAGGGCTTGACTCACAAGAAGCGTTGTGCGAGTAAATTGTCCTTTGTTGTTTGAATCATGTAGACACTGTTGTTAGCAGATATTGATGCTTCTAGTCTTCAAATTCCGCAGGGCATTCAGAAGAAATCGTAGGTACTATGAGCATCACTTGCTCTCCAATGTGGTATTGATGAAGCGGGCCAACGTCGGTGACATCGTCCGTGTGTACTACCATTACTGATACAAGACGGAGGAGGCAGTCACTTCTGTTTCACCTTTATAGGCGTTTTGGTGCTTTTCGTCCTGTCATCATCATCATTGTGTATAATTTTCCGGGTTCAAGGAGGAGCAGTTTATGATAGATAACGGACATTCATGAGGCATGTTTTTGCGTCTACACACGGCTGCTTCGTTTCGATACCCTTTTCTCGAAATCACCAAAACGGTCCGTATAGTTTCACTGCTGTAGTTTCTTGAGCGAGCCGGATTGAGTTATCCTAGCAAGCAACGAAGATTTTTGAGATCCTCCCATCTGAAGGTTGCGGGCATGAAAGTCGCTGAAAGGACCGCACGGTAAGTGGTTGGGGCGTTGGGTTTCCTCTTTCAAACGTCAAGGTTTACACTGTATAGTAGTTGCTAATAGCCTGGCTCCGAGAGAGCAGGAAATCTGGAGGTAGGTATAGTACTGACCATAGCGCGAGGAATTTTTGGGACAGTATTTCGCTCTGTCATGTCCGAATATACAGTGGAGGAGAAGATTTGGTAACTGAACGATCAGAAACCCGACCGCCTCCGGTTATGGTTCTTGTACTCAGCAGTGCCATCATGGTTCATAAGTTTCTGCTGGGTGGGGTTTATGCGAGAGGAGGGTCAGTGGGAAGAGTATGTAGCGTCTCTGCAAAGTACAGTAGAGGTAAGAGCTGGCTTTCGAATATAGAATAGGATAGTGACGAGATGCTTGTATCAATTTGACCTGAAAAACAACTCACCTCACTGATGGAGGTTGCAAAGTACGAGAACCACACGTGCTGACTGACTGCATTACAGTCATTCATTTCTGTCTGAGGTCCTTTCCGCGAGGACAGCACGTTCTCCTTTTTGTTCTTGTCTCACAGATTTGCCACTCACTTCCGTGGTGTATCTTTCACCGAATATGTTCTTGGGCAATTTCTGTATTGTTTAAAGCCATTGTCAGATTCGCCTGTGTGGTTAAAGCTGTAAAGAGCCCCCGTCTGGGATATGTTAAACAAACTTCCATCCGTTGGAACTGTACTTCGGTACTGTACAGGCGTGATGTAGCGAGCAAGTATGAACTTTTTAGTGGTTGGGCTCATAAAGTCTGTCCTTCTAGCTCAGATGGGCCGGGAGCAGTTGTTTCGGAGAAGTGTTGACCGGTATATGTCGTCAATGTGCTGTGGAGTTCCATTCGATGCAGCACAATGCGCTGAACAAGTCATCGAGCCCGGCTGAAATTTCACTCTATGGTCTGCATAGTATATCCAGTTCGAGCATCGGATTACGACGGTCGTAGTGCCGAAGCTTTGGTTTTACGCTCGTTTCTGTTTGGAACGCAGAGGTAAGTTTCTTGTTTTTCTTGTACCGTTTCCCCGCCATGTGGAACTGGTGCAGTGGAATGCATGTCTTTCGCAGATAATTTAGTTCCAAGAGTGTGTCTATGATTGTATGTTGCTTAAAGCCCAAGTGCCCCGGGAGTACCAGGACTTCATTTGGCGGGTAGGCTGTGGGCAAAGAAAGAAATTGAACCGTAATACCCACAACTGCTTAGTATTTGCTGATACAAATTGTTTGCGACAACAGAATATGTTAAAGTAAGGACTTAATCAAAGCTCTCCGATAGCTTTACACTATGTGATTCGCCACACAACTAATTATTGAGTATCTACTGGGAAATACTGAAACGAGGTTTCTGGGGTTTCTTGGAGCCAACAGTATCTTCTCTCTAGTCTAAAGTACACTCGGATATAGGAAAGGAATATGCTTTTCCTGTACCTGGGGTTCAACCAACCATCTTGGTAATCTAAAGGAGAGAGTAGCTGCTGAAATTTGTTTGGCCTTGTGCCTCCCCAGTTTCACGCGAAGCCGGCTTTGTAGTTGCCCAATTGGGAGTGGGAAACCAGGAAGTTCGGAAGGGAGAAAAGGTCGTAGGCCGATGTCTAGTCGAGCCTCAACATGCTTCTGATGAGTTGTGTCAACGATTTTGTTCTCCTTTCATGTTCTGTTAACTCTACAGTCCATAGCTAGCAGTCATGGTTCGCGCTAGATTGACATTCCTTGATCTTTAGGAAGTTTGAGAAATTAATATGTGCGAGGACAGGAGAAGTACCGGCCACTATTATTCTTTTATATATAGTTTTTGAAACTTTTTTTCCTAAAGTAACAGATCGAATGATAGACGATAGAAGTAGAATATACATATCTAATGAAGAATACAACAACATCGAAAGTGTGCAAAAAGAAAATCAGTATTGGATTTGAACTTGGCTGTTATTACTGGAACCAAAGTTTGGCGCAGTTGAGTTACAAGATTCGAGTCTTTCATACACGAATTCTGCTTCTGCTTAAACCCCGAGTATGAGGACAGAAGCAAGCGAAAGAATATTACTTTTTCCTCGTGATGTTCTTCCGGTTTTGCTCCAAGAGCCCAGAAATATTCATCTCAACACTTTTCTGTTAATACTAAGTAGTTTGCTTTGAGATGAACCATAATTAGTAAAGTTAGTGAATAGCGTGTAGTTGCGAATGTTCGTGAGGACCGAAACTGGAAGCCCTGAAGATTTAGATATAGATCTCTTGGCTGGTGAGCAAACTGTTTGGATTGAAGTCATCGATTAATCTAATTGTAAATTTGGGTCTAGAAAATTCCCATTTGATCTGCTCATTGATTTCGCCGAGTGGGTGTCCATTATAGCCAGCTTAATTTAGGTTACAAATTCATGTGAGTAAACTAATTCTGTTCATTAGCAAGTTTCTGCACTTGTAGGCTCGGAGGCGAGTCATTTTGCGATTACTTATGGGTTATTTTCTGGACCTGGAGGTTGTAACTCCGGGTCCTGTTATCACTTTAACAATTATCTGAAATTTCCGTAAGAATTTACTAGAGTATTTTACATAACACTTATATATATGTTCCGAATAGAAAGGCGAGCAAAAGTTTTCCAAAGGCGGTTGAGCATATTTATCCGGGCCAAGAGGATCTTGTACATGATGAGTTTCTTAAGACTTGTCTCGACACGCATATAGTCTTCGTTTTTATTGAAAACGCTCCGATGGTTCTTGTTTTTCTAAACACATACTGCAGGTCTCGGTGAGTACTATTAGAGATATATACATGCAAGATGAACTTCGGACATTTTTCTCTTTTCTTGTTATATGAGTAGATATATATGTGTTAAACAAGATTTATATATCAGAAAAATTTGAAAAATCCTATAAATGATAACGATTAGTCTAACCTAAACACGCTCCTTAGAGTACATATGCAGACCACTAATAGCCAAAACACGCTTCCTAGAGTACACATGCGGATCATTGATAGCCATTAATGTATGATAAAGTTTAATTTATTAGCTAAAGGTTAGATAAAAAATTTAATCCAGTGAGTATTTGCGTTTCGATGGAGGAGGAGAATATATGCACGAGTAGCTTCGTAAAGGTATTAGAGTAAATGCATATGTATATAGACACCTGTGGGGAAGTTTAGCGAGGGAAAGACAAGCTTGTTTGAATTATTATTTATTATTCAAAAATAATAAATAATAATTCATTTATTATTTTTGAATAAATAATAAATGAATTATTATTTATTCAAAGACAGGCTTTTTGATAACAGGCAAGAGATGGCTATTTAAAGTATAGGGTATTGTACATATGGAAGCAAAGTGAATCGAAGTTGTTTGCTTTCATGTGAAAGCGAAGAGATATTTGGCTCTCTAATCTACATAACGATTTGAGCTTAAATGAATATCAAGCAAGTTCCCTTTGGTCGCAGAGTATGATTTAAACCAAGTATTATTCTCTGAAACAAGTTCATAAATAATGCATGCCTCTCCCCGTACGTAAAATTGGGGAGGAAAAGTTTATTCATTCTAGATGAGAAGTCTCACGTAAGAATTACAGGGAAATTCTCTCAATTTTATGCGTTGGAATTTATCTACGATGAGAAAGCATTTATCCGAGAAAAATAATACAACCAAATAAGGATAAAAATTGCAAAATTATCTTCCGAAAACTGAGGGTTTCGCGAACATGTTTATAACTAAGATTGGTATGATTAAAGTAATATATTTAATACTTGAAAAAGTTTGGAACAAACTAATATGGAATAGCTAATCATCTTAATATTCCGTGGCTGTTGATATTCATTAAACCCACTAATGAAACCATAAGTGTTGTCGTCAATGTGACCTAACTTTATCTTAAAGATGTGATGTGAAGAGAAAAGGACGACACTTCAAAATTTCTGTTTGCTTTATAACCAAACCCATTTTGGACATAAGTTGTGAATAATATGCATGTTACATGTCAAGATATATAAAGAACATAAAGGTCAAGTTCTCAATAGTACTACATTTAAGCAGGATCTGCCTTTAAAACTACGGAAAGTTAATCGATGTAGGGTTGGTAATAAGAGGAATGTTCAACCAGTTTCAATTTCGTGAATACAGTTGGAATGAGGGAGTACATTTTCTCATATTTTAAGAGATGAATTTAAGATAGGTCATTCTCAAATCTGATTCCGGACTTGTATTTCGTGAAACTGCAGAACCGAGTGCAGAAAGAACCATGGTGACAAAAAATATAACATTAATGTGAAACTAAACTATCATGAAAATGACAAAAATGGAGTGGATACCATTTGAAAGAAGCAACTTGAGTGCCAGAGGAAGATCTGGATATATGCAAGGGAAGTACTAGACCTCTTCAAACAATGAAAAGAACAGCAAGGACATTGACAAGATGAGAACATCTCTTTCCAACGAGGAGTGAAGGAATGACAACTCATACGAGTAGCAACTTGAGATGATTTGGACCGATGGACTTTGTAACTTTGACTTATATTTTGTGGAGATAAAGAATATTACAGATAAGCTCTTAATCAAAACAAAAAAATAAATATACTTCAAACACGGTGTAATAATTTCAATAGTGTATGATATGTCTTTGCATCAAGGAAAAATATTGTGATTTCATACAACTCACGGCAATGAAGTTGGTGAAAGTGAATATCTATAAAGGTGCTCAATAGGAGCAAGAAATTTAAACCCTTTCTCATCAATTCTCGATTGGAGTTTATCATGTTCACGACTGAAACGTCCAACTTCCAACGTCTAACGATAAGCTCACTACAGAAAAATATATCTTTTAATTTAGTTATAGTTAAATTACCTCTCATTTTCAAGAGTCTCTGACTAAAGGGGTATATATCTTCTCCTAATTTCATTACTAAAATTTTCAAATATTAGTAATGAAATAGAAGGAAAATAATAATGTGTTGGATTCTTTTACAAAAGAGGGAAGAGTAAATCGAGAACAATGAAATCATATATATTTTGACAAAAGACTATCTTGTCAAAACCTCCAGAGCCATGCAATTCCACATTAAATTTTAGATTTTAGAGTTCCGAATTCAAACCTCCATTTATCACAGCTATATTAGAGTTTAGCCGCAATTGCATTATCGGTCTCATTTATACCTTAATCACAGATTAAATTAATTACTATCCACTAACCGACGATGCTTTGAAACTGTTAAATTGAAGAGTAAGAAACATTTCCCAACTGTGATCACACCACACTTGCCAAGCTGCAGTTTCATGCACATGAGAACTCCAAACTCCATATAAACACTCGTGCATTGATCTTCTTCGTGTCAAATCTTACTTACGTGGATTGATACACATTGGAAATGCAAGACTCTCGAAGAAACCATACTCTGCAAAGATTTGTGTCGTAAAGCGATAGATTATTTACGATGAAGACTCCATACCTCCCGAAACTGAAATTGCATGTTAGTGTGAGCTTATGGATTATTACCCACCCACACCAAGCTCTGAAACTGAAAATGTCCTCATAAACCTGCAGGTGCGACAACATGCTCTATGATTGTTTATCTTTTCGATCCAGAGCCACCTTCGAAGGTGACATTCATCACTAGAAGTTGAATGTGAGCTCGAGATAAGGCTTATCTCCGACCCGAGAGCCTCGCATCCGGTTGTGATTGACGATTTCCAGTCAAATTCTTTTCTTAATATCATAATTCATTATTCTCGCACTTTCAAGGACATTGGAAAAGCAATACTGATTCTGAACCTCAGGAGGTATTTGTTGTTATAAGAGCATCTCCACCCGTATAGAGATAAATATCTCTTTATCTCTAATTTACAGATGAACTGTGAAAGATCTTTATCTTTAAGGGAGGAATTTCCCCACCGCACTCTTTAAATGGATCTCTAAAGAATATCAAAAACTCAAATCAAATTACCAAAAACTGTTTCTCAAATGGTTTGATATGGGTCTTTATTACAATCTTTAAGTTAGAGAAGCACAGTAGCTTTTAGAGAATTCCATAAATTAAAGACTAGTATAAGATCAGAGGTGAGAAGATTTTCTCCTAACTGGTTAGGGTAGTCTTTAAAGACCCACAATGGAGATGCTCTAAGTGCTTAAGACTTTGGGGTTTTACGGTTTGACCAAAGAACCCATGGGACTATCAACACTAGCAGTTTGTTTTTTCTTGTCTAATCAGTTTCATAAATTTGACGTGATATTTGATCTCGCTTAGAAGAATACAACAGTGTAGAATGCGGAGACATTAATAAAGACCTTTAGTTAAAAGAAGAGAAATGGAAGAAAAAAAATTCTGTTTTGAAAAAAATTTCGGTTTTGTATTTTTGTTAATTGCACGATAAACTAGACAATGCAAGAGTCAATATTCTGGGTATATTAGAGAGTGTAAAAGTTATGAGAAAATATTCCTCAATGATTGAGAGATAAAATATCATAATTTCGTCACGGATAACTTTGTGTAGCACCGCTGCTCATTCTGTATCGCCTTTGTGAATGAACACCGTAAAATCTTCATTATTTATTTTTCAATTTTGACACTACGTTACTCAGAGCAGAAGATTCTCTACTACAAAAAAAAGATCAAAATAGTGAAAAGCCGTTAACAGAACGCCATAGCGCTTTCTTGCTGGCACTTCCAGAGGTGCCTGCAGAAAACAACCACAGATGTCTAGCCGAAGTCGTAACTCCCTCCCGGTACTGAATCTTTTAGTAAGGTGTCAGCTTTGAAACCCCTATTTTGATAGTATCTTTCAGATATCTCAGAATTCTCTTTGCAGCAACTCGATGAGATGAATTGGAGCAATGCATAAATTGACTTAGCCTCCTCAAAACATAACAAATAACAAGTCTGGTGTGGATGAGATATATAAGTTTATCAAATAAATCTTTTGAATAAACTCACCATGTAGAACATCAAGAATCACTTGCGAAACATCAAGCAAGGAAGAATGCCCCCATGAACCCTCGACCTTCTATCGTATACTCAATTTGATGATTGTAACATACAAGAAAACCAAAAGATGCCCAAAAGTAGTAATATAAAGATCGAACCCACTGAGATGCAAGTAAATATCATCTAAATGTAGTAAACAAGTAAAAAAGGTGATTCTTTAAGATTATCTTTTATTCTCACGGACAGAAATCAATCCCGGTAGAGATCACAAACTCATGTCTATTCAACAAGATAGAGTTGATAATCTTGACAAATCACAGAACAGACACTAAACAAGATAGGCACCTCAAGAAAAAAAATAAACAACAAGAATACGAAGCCACAGAGAATAAGTATCAACAAAGAAGTACTGCTGAAGTGCTACTAAGTAACCTCTAACATCATAGAAGCTAAGTATCTTCACACTATGCTACTTTCACTACTATTGTTCTCGGAAATTATGAAGAAGAAGACTCTTCCTCCGAAGTACAAAGAATACTCCTTTTGAACTGCTACCTAAGAAGAACTTCACATCGAAGATACTTCTTAAACCACCAATGGGGTATATAAACTCCCCTCGCACGCGGCAGCGCCCTTTTGGTCATTGTAGAGTAGGTCCAGAACCAAGAGGCGGAGCGAAGAGAGAGAGCTTTTCCGGTGATTGTCTAGGGCTTGAGGGTCCGGTTCAAGACTCTGGAGCAGTGGGGTCGGCTGAGTGCGATCGGCTGAGTGTGAGTGTGGGATCGACGGCTTGGTTTTTTTTTTGTCTTCGCTTTACTGTGCAGTGGATGGGGTCGATTCGCTACGTGCAGTACATCCATCGCATGATTGTTTCTGTGAGGACGGCGATTCAGCCAGACGACATCGTTATGTTTTTGTGGAGGCAGTATCGTTATTTCCTTGCACTCCCGCTTTGTTTCTGGTGACTTATTGCAAGTCGTAGCTTCTTGTTTGGTATGTATTGAACCTCAAATTTGCATCAACATGGGCTCGAGATCTTTTGTCGTGGTCTCTGGAGTCTAGCCTTCGCCTCGCACATAATCTATTCCATTGACTTCTTGCAGGTCCTACGGCCTTGCTTGGTACGTTTGAAACTCATTTTCTGCATCAACGTGGACTTCCTTGCACTCTCGCTCTACTTCTGGTGATTTTTTGCAGGGCGTAGCTTTTCATTTGAGGCTTCTTTGCACCCTCGCTCAGCTTCTGGTGACTTTTTGCAGGGCGCAGCTTTTCATTCAGGACTTTCTTGCACTCTCACTCAGCTTCTGGTGACTTTTTGCAAGGCGCACTTTTCATTTGGTACTTTCTTGCACTCTCGCTCAGCTTCTGGTGACTTCTTGCAGGGCGCAGCTGTTCATTTGGTGCTTTTCGAAATTCATTTTTGCCTAATACGCGGACTCTATTGTTGGCTTATGTGTTTATGGACCCGACGGTTTACTCCTAAGACATTCTCTCAATATCTTGTGGTCGATTTTCCATGGTCGGCTGCAGTTTTTGCGGTGCTGTCGGCTTACTGCTCTTCTTCTTTGGGTGAATTCTTTCGCGGTGGCTCAATCTGGTTTGTTGGTAGTATCCGCTTCGGTGACCTTTTTGGCTCCTGTTTTCACTGCTTGATATATTTTGAACTCCCAGTGAGGATCTATGGGTCCTAGGTATAAACAATGTCATTCTTGGGACGAAGATCGAGGTCTTTGGATGGTTTTGGGGAGAACTTCGAAAGATACATTATTAGTCACTCATGATGAACTGAAACAGTGTTTTCTTATCTTTCATGAAGCTTGTGTTCAAGTGGCGAAGATGGAACAATTTGCTAGCATGTGGGACAGTCCTGATCTTTTGGAACACTCGCTTCTCGGATGTGCTTCTGTTTCCTACTGTGAATCTGGTTTATCCAAACAGCGATTTCAGGTCTATCGAGCTGTGGCACTCGTTTTGGATTCTATTGAACGGACACAGCTGCCAGGTGTCTTGGAAGATGCAGTGAAATCCACAGGTGAAATATTTGTTGAGTATCAAGAGTAAATGTGTCCTTTAGTTCTGCATCTGCACACATTTTGTTCTTGCATTGTTTTGAAGAAAACTTTGAGCATTTTGCATCCCTCCTGGGTCCAGGGGAGTGTGCCCCCTGCGGTGAAGACTGCCACTGGGGCATTTACTGGGTTCAACTCCCAAGTCTTCAAACTGGAATTTTGTATGGAAGGGTATCACTCATGCACTCGTAATTGCTATAGTCTTGATCTATTCATACACTAAGCTCAGATCGCTTACTCAGCTTTGTCATTCGACACACTCAGACATTGTGATATCAAACCGAGAGTCAGAAGTCCATAGAGGTATGGCAACAAACTAAACTTCTCAGCATTTCAGAGCTTTGTGCTCTCACACACTTAATTATGATATCAAACCAGGCGTAAAAAGTCTACAGCGGACAGGAGAAACTCTAAACAAATATATGAAGAACATAAACAGAAAATCGAGAAGAAGGAGATGGAACCTTAGTAGAGAAATTCTGGAAAACCAGTGATAGCTACCAACTGTATATATACACGGTAATTTGATAGCATGAAGTATGGAGAATTAAAAGGAATTAGCCAGATCCAACCATGGGAAAACTAAGAGGCGAAGTCATGAGTTTTCTCGTAGAAGACTACGTCGTTGATGTTAGAGTAGGATGCATCAAAGTGGTAAAAGAAAAAAGCTGTTGGTTTTAGACATGATCAAGTTAGCACTCGAGGCTAGAGTAGCATGGAGTGGTTTTCATGTTCCACCCTCAACATTGGCTATCTCCACGTACAGACACTTCCTCGTCGATAATAATGGAGTAAAATCTTGCAGGTTACGAGAAAGTGCAAATGTGCATACAAAGGCGCTTGCGAAAGACAACTGATATTCCCTAACCAACATTGCATCCAACCATTTATGAAAGCTTGCAAATCCTTCAATATAGAATTATGCATTTTGCTTGTAAAGAAACAAAAGACCTTAGTTTTCGATATAAATATAACATAAAGTTTGTTCTGAAGTCTTAGACAAGAATTATACATGTCATAGTAGATACGTCAGACTCGACATAACCTGCATAGAAAATGTTGAAATGTTTAGTAAATCATATTAAAAATATAATATATTACAAAAAAATTACATTGCAATGAGTTTTATGCAGATTCAGTGTTTTTTACTTTCAATTGTCCTGTCTCACGTGCACGTCGAACAAAACCTCTCTAAGCTCTGCTTTCCAAACTGTCGTCCGTTCTGGCAAGTCACGACGGTTTGTCATTCTATGAAGCACTGTTGTATGTTGCGGCCTCCGTGAATATATTTTGATAGGCTCATGAAAGATATTCTCATTCCAATCCATCGCACATGCAGCCAAGCGAGCCTCGTGACTTTTGACAAAATGCGTTCGTTTTGTAGCGAACTTGTTGATGACAGAGTTGAAAGTCTCAGACAAGTAGTTCTCGCGTGCTCGAGTATAGAATCGCATCTTTGTAGGCGTAATGGCTTTTGTCAAGAACTCCATCATTGCACGATGCGTGAGAGAACCTGTAGACAAATGTCATTATGAGACAAATGAAACGAATGACAAATAAATACAAATAATCTCATTAGACTCACCCCGCAAGTAATATTGATCGGAGGTAGGCCTGTTGAGATCTGGGACAGTGCAGCAAGGTCGTGGACCCGGTAGATCTCTATATCGAGTATGATCCCAGTCCAATGATCTGCTGCATTGTGAATGTCCAACACCAAGAGCTCGGTATCGTCTTCGTGTTGGAGGAATCGTCCATCTATGCCCACGGTCCTCCGAGCATTCAACTGACAACAAGTATATATTCATCTTTTCAATTTGTCAGCAATGCCATGTGCTTGGAGCTCGAGGTATATGAACCTTCGAGATCCACTAACAGCTGCCTCCTCTAGACCTCGCATTTGGGCCACTCTCTGGACAAGCTCAGGCTTATTCTTCATAACGAATGCGCCTTGAGCACGCAGTCATCCCACCAGTTGAGCTTTAGTGAGAAGTTGCAGATCAGCAATCACCTCAGCCTCCTCTACGCCACCAGGAGCTCTCTTTTTGTTTTGCACATCAGCCAAGAACTTCTTGATGACGCACTTGCATTTGTGCAATAAGTCTTTCTGGCTAACAATCCCATGTCGCGTCAATATGACATCCACTGAAGACTTGTCGTCATGTACCACCTCGTCTGGGAAATACCTCGAGCGATAAGTCTAAGTATCCTCTCTTCAAAAGCACGATCTTCAATCCTCCACGCGTTGTTCCCAACTTCGACTCTTGTCATATTCACCAATTCGATCACGCGGTCATCAAAAGCATCAATGAATACACATGTCATGTTGTAACCATTTCTTGTCGAGTCGTATCGAACATCCGTATAGATCACAAAATTTCCTAAATGATCATTCCACATATCAAAATATTTAAATCATATTCATATATCAATAAAAAGTAGGTAATATCAACATATGTCTCGTTCAAGTTGGGAGCAAGCCTATGTAGCACTGCCAATTGCACCACCTCCTTCTTCATGGCCCATTTTTCAAGTGTTGCTTGAATCCACCCCACACGCCGGTTCTCACTCCGTTGAAATCCAAAAAAGTGACGTTTAGATATCGACGCTAACCCCACCTCTCTAAACATAGAGTCTAGTTGAGTGTATCCCATTCCAGCGCATAGTCCCGCATGATAAAACATCAGGGACGCTATGATACACCTCCATTTCTGTAGATCTCCAACCAAATGTGTGACCGGTCGAACATCTAAACTTCACACTCCAAGTCTGATGAATGGGACTAATAATAAGAAATAAGCAAAACTCCTCGCAGCCATAGTGAGGACACTAAACCTTGAAATCTGTAAATAGCTCCCTTAGTCTAGACAAAGCTACCACAGCATACTCTGGGAGAGTCTCTGTTGATGTGGATGCAGCAGTAGGATCCTCCACGGGTCTTTGAGAGTCTTGGACAGGATCTATGACTCCATGTGAATCTAGAACAATAGGCTCGGTCTCCACTGATGCATCATCTCCATCCTAAACAATAGAATATAAAGTTAAAAATATTTGTAAAATACAAGCACAATCATAAAATTAAAACTTATTCTATTCATACATATGCATATAAAATTGAATAACCTTATTTGCGTCATAATCCACACCAAGAGCGTGAAGAACTAGTGGGTCGACATCCTCTCCTTGTTGAACATCTCCGCTATGAATGTCTCCTAGACCACCCTCCTCACATATTACATCTGACTCGACACGTACTCCTTCTGCTTCTCTTGCCATATCATCAATCCGAATACGAGCTGTCGCAAAAAGAAACTGCATAACAGGGGCATGTCCGGCACCTGGTCCCAGAAGTCGCATAAGTTGCATATATCGCGACAACAATGACTCTGGAACTCGGATTATCCCCCCGGGGACCTCCGGACATCCTCTAGGCTGGTGCCGATCGCCTGGACGTCTAGGATGTTGTCTAGGAGGCATCAGTGAAAATAAATGTGATCTAAGTTCTCGATGGTCTATCCGTCCGGAGGTCCAACTCTAGCTTGGTAAAAAGCCCTCGAGTATCTACCAAGAAATATTAACTCCTAAATCTGTATATAAATATGACAGTTATCTGAAAAAGAAGTACATAATAAATATCCGAAAGATCTAGTGGAAGAAGAAAAGAAAAATGCTAAAAATTCTTATTTGTCAAATCCAATATATCTAAATAAATATATAAATAAATATATGCTAGCTTAGTCACTATGAAAAAGAGAACAAATCAGAAGTAGAGCAAACTAGAAAAGGGAGGAGAAAAACAAGGAAGTCTGAGAAAGGTCTCAAGAAATGAGTCCCTTCTGGTAGGGACCCAGACTCATATGGGGGCGCGGCCGGAGTAAGCTGGGCAGAGAGGCTGGATCCTGCAGCCTTTCTGCGGAGCCTGGTTTTCCTGTACTGTCAGAAAAAAAATTCTGGCAGCCAGAATCCGGTTTCCGGCAGTGACAGGAAAAGGGCAACAGGCAAGGAGTTGCCGTCTGACCTCTCCGCAACGCCATAAACCTGGCTCCGTTTCTCTCTTTCTAGTAACGATGTTCTTGTCTAATCAACTTTTGTCACTAAATCAAGATTAATTTTGGTAAAAGAACTTTTTGAATTTCAAATAAAAGAATATTCTTTTATACTACGTGAGGACACTACGATCTGTTTGTACTCATTTCTGAATCGTCAGATGTCAAAATGTACTCATCAATGGCTCAAATTCTAGGTTTTCAAAAGCTGCTCATTTTGAGCCATAGATCACAAAAAACGGATAACGAATGATTACAGACCACGTAGATGCAGATATGACGGGTTTTCCACCTCGATTTCTTCTCGACTAGAATGATGAGCGGTGGGATATCCCACCGCTGGTACCAGTACTGGTGGTTTAAGAAGAAACACTTCCTCCAATGTAACTTCGTCCTAAAACTACTTCACAGTAAACTAACTTCGTAGTTGTTGATTTGTTCTCTGACTTCGTCTCAAACTTCTTACTCTGATTTTGGATGTCACTAACAAAGAACTTTGTCACCCAGACTAACTCTTACCATAACAAACTACGAAACTTCGTATGTAAAACTCCAAAGAAGACAAATACACAATGGCTCCGTAAACTTAAAAAAATAGAAATCTAAAGTAACAAACACATAGAGGTACTGAAAATGAAAAACACAACTTCTTATATACAACTTACTGGAACAATACAAGATGGAGAATCTTACTTCTTAAGAAGTAGGATGAACATTGACACCACTCGGTGAAGATCTTGTGCCTAAAAACGACACCAGGAACCACACAGAAACCTAATGTTAAGTCTCTAACTATCTCACTAATAGAAAACTTCACTTTTGCTATGATCTCGTGAAGTTCTCGTACTACCCTCTGGCCTAATCTAATTACTCGGTTCTTCACCAAAGAACCCTCTACATCTTCTGCTTCTAACTCATGTCTAATATGCTGAAGAAGCTTCAGCTCTGAAGTATCCAAATCAGTTGCAAAGTAGTTCTTCAGCGTCAGCTCGACTCTGCTGCGAAGACTCGCAGCTTGATCTTCGACCGAAGTACACTTCGTCTTCAGATCTTTGATCTCCTTCGACATCTCCGCTACAATATCCTGGCAATGATCCTGTTGATGTCTCATCTCGATGAACTCCTTCTTCATCAAAGACAATATCTTCTCATGTTCTTTTCTGATCTCTGTCTTCTGACGAAGTAGTTCCTCCTGGTCCGAAGTCAATCTAGCCTTGGAGATATACGGATCGACAGCTTCGGAGTTCGACGTCTTCTTTCGAGATTGTGCTAGAGCCTACCATGAGAGACACCAGAGGTATCAATTTCTCTCTCTTTTCGTACTATATTTTTTAGACAACAAATTTTTATTGCTCTACAGAGAGCTTTAGCAGACCCAATCCTCAGGAGAGCAGTTGCAGTAGGCGATGCTACTTCATGTGCACCTGTTGTTTGCAAGACCACTGACTTATCTGTTTCTGATATTATAGGGTGGTAGACGATCTTAGAGCTACTGATAGCGGGGTTTAGCCCCGGTGTTCTTCTCTTCGGGGTGTTAGTTGCTTGGCCCTTCGGGTACTTCTTTCCCGTGCAAGGCTTGATGGGGTATTTCCATCTGTTGGTTATTCATTGCTGCGCGTTATTGCCGTAAATGCTACCCCTCGTCCACTTGTCCTACTCCCACCGTCCATGTCCACTTAGTGTTGTGTAGTTGGGAACTCTTCTTGTCTATCTTACGCGATCGAAATGCGCGGGGACTTTCGGAATATAGTGTTGCGAATTTCCAGTCATGAACAAAATCTGCGGGTAATTTTGTCAGAGAACAAAATTAACTTTTTACTGCATTTATACAAATATTCAATAAATTACAGTTTCCAAGTTTCTTTTCCTTCCACCAATTTTCACCTAAAGCCTTCGCGAGCGCTGCACGGTCGTCTAGATTTGTTCATAAAGCTTCTCGTATTTCTCGCTTCAGAACAAATAAAAGAACTCTCTAGTAACTCAACGTGTACCGCAAACCAAAGAACAAGTAATTACAGGACTATACGCTAGCGATTTATTCGGATCTATTTTTTATTTAATTTTTTGTTTAGATTTTACAGTTTTTTCTAGTCATTCCCTCCATCTTGCTCTCTTTTTAACTCTCTTTTAATATGGAAAAATAACTAAATGAAAACAATTTTCCCTTTTCTTTCCAGTTTTTCACAATCGACGTATTGTTATGCATAGCAAAAATGACGTTATCCTTTTTAGACTTCTCCTTTTTCTTTTGACAAAATAATTGTCATTTTCTTCTCGGGTAGATTCTCCATCAGCTAGCTGGTAGGGGGTTGAGATCTTTCCTGGATTACAAAGACTTCTGTTTTTGTCGTATCCTTCGATTGTAAAACTCGAAAAGGAAGGGGGAATTTATTGTCTTATAGAGTATTAGAGGAGGGAGACGTTCAGATCCGGATAAATCGCTAACGCATAAACCCCAAGCAACTTGTTTCCTGTTTAATACTTTTCTCCTAGTAATTTAATTGTATTTGGTCCTGCAAGTACCACACGAAAATAAATCTGTTGTTGTTGCAGGATACGATGCTGAAGAACGCGGATGGTCCAGTAGCTCAGCTCAAGAGCTTGTCAAAGCACGTCTAATAGTTGCAGGTTCAAATCCTGCCTGGACCACGAATGTTTTGTTCTTTTTTTGCACATGTAACTCGTTCTTTCTCAGGTTCGAACCTTGCCTGGACCACAAAAGATTTATTTTCTTTATTCACATGTAAGTCATTCTTTTTCTCCTGCAGGTACCTTAGGAATACTTACATACAAGAGTCACTGTTCATACCATCCAGATTTCCCCTCCACTATTGTTTCTTATTTCACAAGAGAATCTCTGTTAAACATTCCTCTGTTTATCATTGTCTTCTATAAATTGTTTATTTTCATAGAACGTGTGTTCTTTTTATGAATAACCTCTGTCATCCACGAATCGCTATATTGATATTCCAAGAACTATTTTCACAGGCAAAGCGTAGTTATAATATCTTATGAAATTACTCTTGTACTTTATCATATAGAGAAAATGTTAATGAACTTAGAAAGGTGATCAAGTATGAAATAGTTCCCAGTTTTGTTATACATTTAAATGATTGTAAACTATATTGAAGGAAAATCTTTTCATGCTGCATGTACTAACAAAGTACTAATCTCCTTATCCTGCTAGTACCCAACAAGCTAAGATAGAAGAGGTATGCATCAAACCAACAAGTACGGCCCAGTAGCTCAATGCAAGAGCTTGTCAAAGCAATTCGATGGTTGCAGGTTCAAGTCCTGCCTGGGCCCCTTAGTGTACTTTTTCCTGGCTAGGAAGTTAAACGCAGCTTTTTCTTTTTTTGGTTTTTTTTAGGCCACTTTTCGCTGTGGGGCTTTCTGCAGCCGTATGCTGCAGTTAACCCCCAATTCCAGTAATTGGATTCCGGATCACCCGTAGAGGATCCACTATTCGATGCAGAGCTGATGCAAAATGTGTTCTGGAGGTTTTGCTGGAACTGGTGTTCGCAATACCTCGAGCATCATGACCGAAGTTCATGTCGCATCTCAGTCGAGAAAGAGATGGATAATCGAAACTTGAAATCGCTGTAGTGAAACGCAATACCTCGAGTATCATGACCGAAATCTCAGTGATTTTATAACCTACCATTCCTTACAACAGTCGAATCTAGTGCATTCAGTTCATATTTCTGAGTAGCAGCTTGCGTGTTATTATAGTTTGAACGAAACTTTTCAATCATCTCATGTTGATACAAAACCATCTTTGTTTGATGCAGCGGATTGCTGTCATTGATGAAGTACTCGAGCAGCGAAATGCTAGAGTACCTAGTAGAAACCATCATGCAGTTGGTTCCAAACGACAACGAATATGAGGAGGAGGACGATGTTGGAATCTCTTCGGATGTAAACGAGGATTGTATCATGGAGTTAGAAATGGAGCTAGAAGCAGGAGACACGGTGTCGTGTCGTGGAACCGACTCCTATCTGAAATTCAAACTTCGATGCTTGTCGCTCCAAAGACACTCATGAGAAAGCAAGCTAGGCCCTAGCTTACGTGCTTTTGACACAATTTCGGATCTCCACTTTCATCGCATCAGTGGATAGAACTCTTTGTCAGCACTCCATAGGCACTTCGTCTACTTCCTTTGGATGCCTAGTGGAGAAGTTACAAGACTCGAAAGATGGGTAAAACAAGCTAGGCCTTAGCTTACGGACTTTTCGCACAACTTCGGATCTTCATTTTCATTACATCAATGGGTAGAGCTCGTTGTCAGCTTTCCATGGGCACTTCGTCTACTTCATTTGGACGCTTAGTAGAGAAGTTACGTGATTCAGAAGATGGAGAAAATCAAGCTGGGCCCTAGTTTACTTGCTGATTGGGTATTTGCAGCTCCATGCGCTATATTAAAGACGCAAGGGGTCAGCTTCCTCATTATTAAAGAAACCTTGTACGTACAAAGACTGACGTAAGGGGGTAGCTTAAGAGGTCAGCTTGTTTCTGTGACCTGTCGATGGACATTTTGGAGAACTGAAAAGTCTAATGCATGCGTGCAAGCTGTCATTGGGTTCAGATCTGTGCAGGCTACGTGTGGGTTAAGACGATTCTTGAAGAGACGGATCGGGGGATGTGTTTTAGGAGAAATTTTAGTAGCTAGCTTGGCCTAAGAGCTTGTACATGGATGTGGTTTGGACTTGGGTTTCAATCGTGTGATACTGGTGCAGCTCTATTTGTTAGCAAAGAGAAGTTTCTCTTGCTTTGAGCTACGCTTCGGTGGTTTTGGATCAGAGTTGAGATTCAAGGGTTCGTTTTAAGGGCTTTGAAGTAGATTACAGACTGCTCTGGTCTATCTTTCAATTTTGTGTTCTTAGGAAGAAAGAACCGGCAGTGTGCATACATTTGGAGTTGGTATATATTGCAGCATTCGTTTTCGTGGTTGTTTTTCTCTATCTTGTCTCTGTTCAGCACACAGCATCTCCACAGCCAAGAACCTCACGTTTTCCTGGACATCCTTCACGCAAAAACCGACACGATAATGGAAGATAGAATTGGTGGTTGCTGTCTGATTTGCAGGTCTTTCATATGGAGGTTCTTCTGTCCAGTAGTGGTCCTTGCGTGTTATTATAGTTTGAAAGAAAATATGCAGTCATCTCATGCTGATACTAAACAATTTTTGTTTGATGCAGCTTATATTATCATTGATGAAGTACTCGAGTAGTGAAATGCTAGAATATTTAGTAGAAACCATCATGTAGTTGGTTCCAGATTCGAACCTCTTCGGATGTAAACGAGGATTGTATCATGGAGTTAGAAATGGGGCTAGAAGCAGGAGATATGGAAGGTGGAATTGAGCAGTTGGTGTCTGATTCGCAGGTCTCTCATATGGAGGTTCTTCCGTCCAGCAGTGGTCCTTTCATCAATATGACTCGTGCCATCTTGATATGACTTGTGGCGTCCTCACCGGCTTTTGGTCCAGACTGAAGCTCGCTGAATTTTTCCGAAATTTTCAAGTGAAGTGTCCTTTGATTGATTGTGCAAGATACTTTTGTCCGCCCATCGTTACTGAGTTCCAGCAATGCTGAACTTTGTACTTTCGGGATGACTCTGACCAATCAGAAGACGTTTGTCACAGGAGAGATGAAAAATCATAAAAGAGTCCTTAAATCGTAAATGTCACAAGCCGATTGTATCACTCTGCTTTGAGTTCAAGTCTAAGTCACAATAACCTGCAATCTTTGTGCTGGGAGCTTGGACTTTACGTCTCTCGAAGATGACACTTCTATGATTTCTAAGCAAGAAAGAACTGATCGAAGGGATGGAGCGAGGTTACATTGGAGTTATGGGCAGCCAAAAAGCAACACCTGCAAGCATCATTAGGTACTGAAAACCTTACGTATACTAGTCTCAATGTATTGGTGTAATTTGAAGCATGTTAGAACATGTTACGAGAAGAATATGTTTTCTATCGAGTTTTTTCACTAGTCTCTAGTTGAAGGGGTTGTATTATATATTGATTGCCGCTTCGACTCATCGAGATCAGGGTACCATGGAACAGTTCTCTTCATAAACATGGCTGATGACAAAGTCTAGAAATGTGCACCTTGACAAGGGTAGAGACCAGTAGTTCATGGTGGATCGAAACAGCTGCTGTAACTAAGAGAATAGAGAGTTTACAGAAAACTAAAGTTCATATACTTGAAGTAGTTCATGACGACAATCCATCAGTGGATGGTATACTGAGCGTATGACATTGTATCACAAAGAGATCTATGACACAAATGTAAAGAATATCATCAGCAAGTTCAAAGAGCAATTAGAGGACAAGAAAAAGACTTCTCAAGACATTACGTCGATCATATATGAGCTTGCATTGTACAATCTTCTACAACTTTGACAGTTGTTGCGGAGGCACTTGCAGATGTCTGGACCGAAAGCGAAACTAGTTGTTCGTGTTGCTACCTTCCTATTTCTACAAAACAATGTTTTATTTGCACAATGATCACATCCTCAGTTGTTTTCGGAGCTACAGTAACATGATATTGGTTACAAAATAAAGAGTTGAATATACACGTGCGCACATGCAGTAGCTAAGCGGTAAGTTGAGCGTTTCAGTTTTAGAACAAGTTTGCAAACCTGTCTTTAGACCCTCACACTAACCCCAACTTAAACCGGCAGGAAAGATGACTCTTCGTGGATGCTCACAACTGACAAAACAAATGCAGCCGACCACTGACCAGACGAGCATTTGCTATGTCAAGTTCCGCCAAGTCCTCGAAAGTGTTATCTAGAATCATGGGATTGTCTTCAACAAATCAATATCCTAAAGGTGAGCTTTCAAAAGACAAAGACATTCAATAGATCTTGCAAGTAACTATGCACAACTCACTTGAACTTATCGTATTACTGTCTCGTGTAGAATTTGCAACTCACTTGGCAGCGATGACGTTCTTGACTAAATACATTACAACCTCAAAGAAGAAGTTCCATACACTAGCTCTTGAGAATTTCATTAGTGAAACATTTCACTCAATAATCAACAAGTATGCATCAAAATGCATACATTGGAAGAAGAGCCATTACTCACGCTTGGCGATTACAACTCTAGACTGGAATGAAAACATTAGATGAGATGTGAAAATAATGTATACTCAAAAGCTAAACCATATGGCTGTCCTCAAACATTCGATTACTAATCGAGGCTTAATAGATAGGACTACAACTTGGAAAACTAACTTGGAAGCTGCAAATTTTGACTAAACCTAAACTTTTGATTGCAGAGTTGTAACCATTTAATATACATAAAACAAACACTTCACTCGTAGATAAAAAAATAATATTACCAGGATTTGAATCTGTTCTCATACCTCGTCAGCCCGAGGACAATAGTGTCTCTCTCTTTCGCTCATATAATACATACAAACAAGAAGTCTACAGGAGAAGATTCGGCTGTAAATGACTATCGTCGTTGTACCAGCGAATACAAGCAAGCAAGCAAGCAGGGTGGCAAGAAGGATCGTACCGAAGTCCAAACACGATCTGAAAACAAGCAGCAAGATATAATGCCACACAAGATATTTCCAGAAGCTATTATATTACACTACTCAACAAAATCAACACCATTCTCGAAGAACAAAGAAGAACAAAGAAGGCAACAACATGTACATTGATAGTACTTAGAGCATACGGAAAATAGTTCCCATAGTTTCTGTTTCTATGAAAAATAGTTCCCACAATTGAATAGAAGAGGCTCCACAAAATATCGATAATCCAATGTATATATTGGATTTTGCACGACCTTCCAGATTCAAACCACAAACATTGCTTCAAGCAAGGGATGTAAATTTGACCCTTCGCTCAAGTTCAGAACTCGAGCAATAGTACCACACACTATAAGAAGCTTATGTGAATTCCATACTACTCCAAAACTATAAGCAGCACAAACGATCAGCGAATCAATCGATGTCGCAATCTCTTGTGGACCAAATGGTAAAAAATGATCGATGTTATGAGAAATCATGAAACTGATCTATCAGTTCGATAATATGAACGCGGTAGATTTCATCCAAGAACCCTTCGTGCACATCTAACAACCTCCCGTAGTCATCTCTTTTGACGAAAAGCACCGATGATGAGATCTCGTGAACCGATCACATCTATAGTTGTACACCATGATTAGTCAATCTACATATCAAGATAGCGAAGAGTACTAAAAGAAATCTGACCGGACACAAGCAAACCTGATCTTGATATCCATCGACAAGATCCGGCCATTGAACTTTCACAGCAGCCTCGAGGATCACCGGTAGAGCTGTTCTAACACCGTAACCTAAGAGCATGGTGATCTGTCTATACACGACAAATCGTTTCTTCATGAGTGCATGCTGTGTCATCAAACACAATGCACGCATTACCAAGTCCAAAGACTCAAAGAACGGCGACGTCTCTACATTGATATGTAACATGTGATGATATACGAGAGCGCCTAAATCGAGTACCATCATTTTACATCAGCAGCACACACCTTCACAACATGCATATGGAGCAACCTCCTAGAGGCTTCCCACATCCGACCATGCTTATCATCATTAAGCCATTAGATAGATGGTTGCGGTTGTCAATAAAAGTTCGAATGACGAGGTCTTTTCTCTGACGTTTACAAGCGTACACATCATAGATTACTCTTGTTCGTCTGCACGTCGCTTCTATCTCATATTGCACGACAAACAACACATGACTTTTAGACACACTACACGGTCAAAAAGAAATGTACGCATAGCAATACTTGTCACTACCGACTGGACCTAGCAACAATAAAAACTATAAAGATATTTTAACAGTATCGATCAACCTCTGCGATTCCATAGCAAAACACTGTCTTCCACTAACTGCAGATCTCACCACGAAACACTTATGTGCATGAAAACATCAATGAAAAAGCCGTGACATGTACTTCAGAAAGGAGCACGACAGTCACTGCGTCCTCGGATCACTAAGCACTCCAGGATTGCGTCAGGTAACGTTAGTCGCACTTCGGGAGACTGTGAATGGGAGCAGATTTCACTATTTATATTGGAACTGGGTTTAAACCCCTAGTTGTGACTATAAGTAGTGCTCCGGGTAACCCAGAATACCTTATTTAGGAAGTTTTTCTTCACAGAACTGAGAAATTTTAATCATAATGCAAAAAGTCATTCTGGTGATGTTCATCTCAACTTGGAATTTGTGAAGTAAGGAATCAAATTAAAGCTATTGGATTCACTAGCTTTACAAGTTATGACTAAGCTCAAAGCAAAAAGCAAAGTACTAGGCTAGCCATACATACTAGTTTATCAGTTTTATCTTATAATCTGACCTTGGTAAACATACAGGTTTTTCATTCCAGGAACCAGGGGTAAATGTTATGACAGGAACCATGGTCTAGGTTTACTGTCACTGAATAAGTAAACTGGATCTTTTATAATTATTTTAATAAAAATCAACAGTAATATGACACATGTCAACATAGAAAATCAATCGCTCTTAAAAAATAAATAGTTTTTTACATCTTATTTTTACTTCAACAAAGATCAACCAATAATGTGACATGTGTCAACATAGAAGACAAACCTCTCTTACAAAGTCTTAAGATGGTATCCAAGAAGGCCTTCTATGAATTCATTAATTTTAAGAATATTCCTCGTTCCATTTTATTGAGAATCTATAAACTTGAATTTGCCATGATACTTCTTATTACCGAAATTAACTTCAGAGAAAATACTAATCGAAATAAGCCATGTGCGGCTGGGCCCTTAGTATTGACAGAGATATGTTCAGATAAAGATTTGAGGGTTTTTTGGAGCATAACAGAATCTTTTCTTCGGACTCCAAGAACACTACTAGGAAAAACAGAATATTCTCCTTCATGCTTTTATACTCATACTGGAGGTTTAAACTAAAATTGTTATTGGTCTTGTGACGAGAGAGTAAGCAGATGCATGCATACTGTAGAGGAGAATGTTAAGCTTTCACACGACAAAGAGCGGAATAACATGATCAAATATGGTATGCACGCCTTACGATGGTTGCAGGTTCCATTCCTGCATTTCCTGCCTAGGCCGGAAATGGCTTCTTCTTCGTTGCTAGTTTGTCAAGGTACCCTGAGAATTTGGGACGTAGCAGAGTCACACCAGGTGCATACTGTACAGTAGAAGGTTACCCTTGAAAAGCTATTGACACCATCGCAAGACGGCCCAGTAGGTAGCTCAATAGTACAAAGACATTTGAGCTACCATTACTTTTTCATGCTGCTTGCTGTTTGTACTGTAAAGTACTAACACTTTTCTTATCCTGCTAGTACTCTGCCCCTAGAATATTTACCAAACTGGAAATGCTTCAGACATGGATGGCCCAGTAGCTCAATGCAAGAGCTTGTCAAAGCAGTTCTGATGGTTGTAGGTTCAAGTCCTGCCTGGGCCAAAGTTAACTTTTTCTTCCTTGCTAGGTAGTTAAGCTATTACTTTTTTCTTGCTGGTACCCTCAGAATTTGGTACTTCATACAAGAGACACCAGATGCATACGGTAGAATGTTAACTTTTCATACAAATTAGACCAAATTAGTCAATCAAATATTTAATTGGAAGATTTGCAACTCAAAGAAATCCCTCTCTGAGCTTTAAGATGGATCATACCGTACGGTATTGTTTATTATGTGATCCGTTATTGTGTTTGTTAACTTTTCACTTATGTAAGTGAAAAGTTAGAACTACATTCCCTTCAGGAATATAGTAATAGTGTTTATATGTATAATTATGAACTTAAACCAAATCAAATACTATCATTTCATCTCAGCTCTGCAAACGTCACATCCGTTAATATCTGGCTTATAAGTAAGTCATTCTTCAACTTTGTTACTTTATTTTTGCTCACATTATCATATCTGATAGCTAGCTTCTCTCAAGTTTCTCTGCTTGTATCACAAACCTCAATATTATGTCTGATATTCTTCTTCACAACAAGAAGAATATTGAATAATGCTCTAGTTTACTTCTTAATGAATCTTAGAGTTTCAGGCTCATCATAAAATAGAGCCAGCTTCTCTTCACTAGAAACCACACCTCATAAGTCCTTCTCACTTAGAATAGCTTCATGATCAGTTTCTAGGAACTGTACTTGTTAGGACCTGAAAGTCTAGTGAGCACTCTCATTCAAACCAAACTCACTGAAAGTAGCAGCCATAGTTGTTATTTTATTGAAAAAATGACTCTAAAAATCCACAAAAACTAAATATCAGATAATCAAAATCTTAAATCCTTTAGCTTGAGCACTTTGAGCTCTGATACCATGTTACAAAACAGAGAACTGCACTCCAAGTCTCTTAGAACATGAAAACTTTATCTCCCACAACAGAATACTATTAGCCTGTTAGAACTGATAACAGATCAACCTGTAGAACTTATCAAAAGGAGAACTTCAACAAAAATATCTTGAGATGAAATATGCTATTTTATTTAGATTTCAGAACTGATACAAACAGAAAGTGCCTCGATTCATGCTATTCTATAAAGAAGGTAAGTTAATATACAGAATTACAATCACCTAAAAGTGACTTACATAACTGCTGTGACAATAACTCTTTCTCAAAGTCATGTCACAAGTCTCCTCAGATTATTTTGTCTTTTGTTATTTTACCTTCCGCATAGTTTAGATGTGACCCTCTAATGATATTTAACAGAAGGTGGAGTCACATCATGCCAATATTAAATATACGAGAGTACGATCAGTTTCGATAGTACAAATAAACGAAAATGAAAAGAAAGTACAATCAGTTTCCATGTATCAATCAAGAGGAAGCCACAAAACCGACGCAAACTCGCAAAGAACGTCACCAAATGTAATCTAAAGTTTTCTTATATGTGACAGATATTCCTCTGGAAGAGTGCTTCAAACTCCAGTTTCTGAACACTTCTTAGATCGTAACGTGTCGGCACGACGGACATCACAGACACACAAGGCTCACGGAAAGAAATTGTTCCATCTACTGCCTACAGTTTGAAAGCAAAGAATGACAGAAGGTTGCGAAAGTGTTCCCTGCATAAGAACCTCAATGAAGGTAAAACCGGCAGCCGACACGTTTATTCGGTCAAGCTATCCTGTCAAGCTTTAGTGCAGGCTGAGCAGCATGCGGCAGTTCGCTGCCAATCTGCTGAGCGTTAGTGATCTCACTTTTAGCAGCTTTCACTTACTCTGAGAATCGAGAACGCTTTTCCATCCGCGGAAAGGTCGTGCAGACGATATACTAGAAGCATCCGTAATGTGCTGGCGACTTCTGATTTGTGGAGATCGGAGAACCGCCTAGGACGCACTCAGCAGTGCCTTCTGGCGAGAACGGTAGATCATATAAACCAAAAGTCCCTGATGTCGTGGATCGTTGAAGACCATGGCCGTGCGATTCCTTGCCAGAAGGCTGATCGGATCCCTTGATTTCTCAAATGCACTACAGTTTCAATTACAGTTTCAAGACTTCGGTAAGATCGTTCTTTCTTGTATAACACATCTAAAAGTAGAACACGCGACGCAATGAATAGCCAAGGACGGAAAGACCCCATCATGCCTTACAAGGGAAAGAAGGACCCGAAGGGCCAAACAACCAACGCCTCGACGGGAGGAAGAACACCCGGTCAACATGGTACATGGAGAAAGAACACATGTAAATCATGGTAACTCTCCGCTAGCGATACGTGTCGTCCAGCAGTTGCTCCATACTCC
This sequence comes from Asterella californica, assembly GCA_036924285.1. NCBI lineage: Eukaryota > Viridiplantae > Streptophyta > Marchantiopsida > Marchantiales > Aytoniaceae > Asterella > Asterella californica. The sequence goes on along the minus strand of JAYKYS010000001.1, from coordinate 16,558,043 downwards.
CTATATAAGGCTCCGCTGAAGGACTTCGGAAAGCATTGCCTTCGTTCAATCGTCGACTGCCTCATACTTCACAAGTTTCAAGATCTACGCTAGCACTGAAGCGTTTTCTGGTCTGTGCACATTGCGGAAGTATCTGCTTGCTTGCTTGATTGGTCGCACGTATCCCGCTGGAAGTTCGCAGTGAGATTCCCAGACGGGTCTCCTCGCTCGTGCGGACATTATATTACATCTGAAAACTAGCAGTCCGTTTACAGCAGTATATTTGATTCTTCGTAATCTTGCAAACGGTTCTATCTGGTCAAGCTCAGCTGTTCTCGGGCTGTTACAGTCGGGGAGAGTCGACGTTGCAAGTTTCAAGAAAATCAGTGGGCGAGGAATTTGAGATCAAGGTACTAATCTTTTGCAATATGCGGATCCGTTTATACGGTGAACGATCTAGGTCCGACTGCGGTCTTCTTTCTCAACTGTCCGTTCTTCAAGTGGTATTGGAAGCCTGGTGTCAAAACTAGTACTGCATTAACAGTGAAGATCCTGACGAATTCTTTCTCGTCCATGCTGACGACATATCTTGCACTTTGGATGAGGGTAACCATCAACTTAGTTATTTTTTAGTTACAGTAACTGTATTGAAAGCTAGATCTTCATGGACTTAAGATCAGCGGAGCAGAGAGAGTTCATTTGAATGGAGATTCTTATGGACGTTCGTAGGGTTGTGCCATGATCATGCACTAAGTCTTGGATATTCGGAGTGTGAACTGACTGGATGGAACTCATCCACCGGACCAGGTCTCACTTAGTTCTGCAATTTTTGTTTCTAAAGTCAGCTGTAAATGAGAGGTACCTTTTGCCTTAACTTCGAATTCTGTCCATATGATACTGTGCACTTCTTGTAGGTACCAGTTCCGTAAATGGCCTCAGAGACTGCAAAGAACTCTTCAGCGGGTGGTGTCGATCTACCGTCTAATGCTGCAGCAAATCAAGCCATATCTGCTCAAGTGAACACTGGTCTCCATCAGTCACCATTATCTCGAACTTCAAGTGTTTCTAGGAACTTCGGACGTGTTGCAGGTGGACTACAACGAACCTCGTCATGTGCCAGTGGGGGGCACAGGACACGAAAGACGGTGAGAAAGACGCTTGACCCGCTCGCCGAGGAGTTCAAGAATCGTCAAACAGCAACAAACTCCAATATACAAGGCCATGATAACTGAAGCCGCGTTTCAGTGTTTCGCAGGCATTGTGACACTGTACTAGATTCTCTTACGTGAAATAAAATGATTTGCGTACAGCGTATTTTTCACTTTCTCAGTTTAGTAACATGTACACCGCAGCTCTGATCATGAGATTATATCGATAGAGTTTAATAATATGTATGACAGAGTAGTGATTGACAAGGTGTACTAGCTAGGTTTCTCACACACCTGGTATTCTAGTTGTCGCAAGTAATTTATCCCTTTTGCTCGTCCTTGTTAGGCATGTGCATCACAAGTTCAAATTCTGAGTCTGCAGAATTGCTCTTACCCTCATGTATACTTGCTAGTACTCAGTCTGCAGGTTGAAATTTGTAGATAGCAACTTAGTCTACGTATCTCCTCACTACCTGAAGCAGAAGTTGTTTGGCACTCGGAACCGATTAGAGCATCGTATGTCTAGAGAACACAAGGAATACTGATGCAAGAACCTCAAGAGTGCAAGAATTTTCGAAGCCTGTTGAATATGAGTTGTTAGCTGATCAGTTTTTTTGCAAAAGTTAGTCTAAAGTATGTCACTGAAGAATTTACTCACCTTGCCACATTTTCTCCATTAAGATTACTGAGAACTCGCTGATGATCTAAGCTTGAACGAAAAGTACATACTCCGGACTCACCTTGTACATGTCACATCTTCTCCCGATTTGGAACTTACTGGTAATTATCGCTTGAAAACTCGCTGATGATACAAGCTTGAACAGAAATATTACTGCTACATCAGGACACGATGACAGTGTTCACAGGAACATGATTAGGAAACAGTGATCGTTGTAACAAGCTATGGCAAAGAACAGTGTCACGTGTTTCTCATCCTTCGTACTATACTCGAGGTGTCACTCAATATAGATCTGGTTTCATAAATTAAGGAGACTTTGTTTTCCCACACATAAACTCTGGCAGCAAGCTGGGTAGACCACCTTGAGTGGTGAAGTTCAGAGCAACCTCTGGAGGCGAAATATCTTTTTCAGCACATTGTGTCCAAATCACTTAGCTTTTTCTGGTTTTGGTAGAGAACCTCAGTCAGTTGAACTGCATATGGTGAACCCTCTGAACGGTAATATTCCCGTCACATCTGCGGAGGCGCCTGAACCTGCGACAGGTATATCTACTTACCGACATAGCCCAGTTGAGTTCAAAGGCTCAAAAGAATATACTTTCAGTCTTGCAGCAGAGTGGCCCCATGGCCATGGAGGTGCCTTTCACAGATTTGCCTCGGCTTCAGCTTATCATGCTGTTTGTTGACAATTGAATCACTTTCATCACCTTCTTACATGTCTGTGGTCGAATACTGGTGGCTCTAGCTGGACCATGAGCGGCCGGTCTTCGGCTGAAATCGTGAGACAGTTGTACAACCTTCAAACGGAGCGGATGAGGAAATCCTTCAGATACATGCTTGTGAAGTTGATCATGGGCTTTTTACTTGGGACTCCAGTTTTTGCAGAAGTGCTGGCCCGCATTCTATAAGGTGATCCTGTTTCTATCTGCCACAAAATCGTTGGTGAAGGAGCTGAAGAAGGCTACCTAGTCTGTGCAGTCAATGTTCGCAACAGGGTTTCCCCCGAGCTCGTTAGAAACACCAAAGTTCGATTCCGGATCAAGAATTTCGTTCTGTGTGAAGGGCCAATTAACTAGTAAGAAGGTGACGCGTGATTTGCTTCTAAAGGTATCTCCATCAGTCTGGCGGAGTTCGAGACGGGGCAAAAAGAGAAGCAGCGTCGAAAAGTGTTCTTTCGTTGTCTCATTTGTTTGCTCTCCTGCATACAACAAGTGCACACGAAGTAACCTCTCTTACTGCAACAAACATGATGCAAATTTGATTATCGTTTCTCCGTTGATTTTTTCACTTATTAAAACTTTTCGCGGCAGCCACTAAAGCTTCAGTGCATTCCTGTACTGGACAGCATCCCCGGGCCCACCAACCCCCGCCATCTGGGGCCTGCGCGCCATTCCAAGGAAACTTGGCTGTCACATGCCATGGAGTGATGGCGTGGACTCCTCACAATACTTTTTGTACTCCCGTTTGTAGTTACTAGCGTAACTGATTCTCGCCTGTATAGTATATACTAGCCTGTTGACCACAAAGAAAGAAATATTAACGTTTAAGTTAGAAGTTTACGAACAACGGGGGTGTAGCTCACATGGTAGAGCGATCGCTTTGCATGCGATAGGCACGGGGATCGATACCCCGCACCTCCACACGAAGTGATGTTTTAAAATTTCTTTTCATTTTCAATGCTGGATTATAACTGAGCGTTCCAGTATGAACTGGACTTAACGGGGCTGGTTCCTTCAGAGGTTTTACGGCTTTTCTTGGTAGCCACATGTCAGCTGTACAACAGTACAAGTCAGCCTGGCTTTTGCGGTTGCGCTGGTGAGCCGGACTCGCAGGCAAATATGCGCAGTTTCAATCCTCACACGTTTGCTGACTTGTGAGGAATTCTTACGAGGATTGAAACTGTATCATGATGGTTGGATTCGAGTCTGCCCAGGATTGAAGAATGCTCAGTAACTACTTTTAGTTACCTGCAGATCGAACTTAACGATACCTGGAGATTTTCCTACATTGGCGATAAAACAAAATATGCTCGCTGGAATCTCTGTCATGAGTAGAAATCACTGAAAGTAGTTCAGTTTGAACAGAACCGTCCAGAACTGAATGGAACTGTACATGTTGATGAGCGTGGGAGGGAGCATTTTTTCGCACAAGTGCGAAAATTAAGCACTGTTTATTATCGATGTACCGGTGCTTTAGGTAGGTAATTTTGTTATTTGAGTTTTTCCTAACCGTAATGCAGGAAATTAATAACAAGAACTGAAGTTTCTTTGGTGCAGATTGAGTATGATATGATTCATGTACGCTCTGTATATAATACCATTTGATGTACAGAGTTCAGAATAGCACCTTGTGGACTTCAGGGCAAGGTGAGGAAATCTCATTCTGCACCGATAAGTACTTCCGGGAGTGTATTTTGAGTGCTGTTCTGTGCAGGGAGAAGGTGTAGTACTGAAATGTCTTCCTGTGAGCTGCACAGTACCATCTCTAACTCTTTTCTTCAGACTTCTAAGAAGATATTTAAGTAGAATGTTCAATAATCCTAAAGAAGAGAACTGATATGACCCAGCATGTGACTGGAACTACAACCACAGCCCTACATGATCAAGTGACTAACTTTTGATACCTAATGCATATATACCCGGGGAAGCTGATTCAAGTCTCCTACAGTAACTGGAGCAATGCTTCAAAGTCAGAAACTTTGTCACTCATTAGTTACATAGATTTCATGCAGCTTTGTATAATGGTATGGTTCAGTATCTTACACTTTAAGCTCTCTTCCGGATCCCCTGTCTGTAAGTCTTTGACAGTCCGGATTCGAACACTGGAATTTGTCGTGATCACTGCTGGTTCAGTTAGGGACGTGTATTATTTTTCCCCAGAGATTTCGAGCTCGCTTGAATGAATCAGTTGGTTACATTCACAGCACCCGCCACAACCTAAAGAAGACAGAAGAGGAAGCCAGCACAAGCAGCAAGTCTAATAACTCAGATACCCAGCTGCACCAGTCCGAGCGTGGTTGTGTTATGACGAGGACGGGAATCTCGATCCAGATAGGGAAAGAAGTCGAGGTTGCAGTAGTCTTCCTGCGTATGACTATCGGTAACCAGGAATGCCCTGTACTCCCAACTGTTGCAACCATATAACTGCAATCCTCTGTCACTGCGAAGTAGTTAGTTAGTTTCGTAGCGCACAAGATACCCAGCATTCAATGCAAGCTGCAGGGACCGGTGCGGAAAAGAGTGTCTGTGTCTCAAGATATATGGAGCAGCAAAGAGACCATGCATCATGGTGGATACCAGAAGCCCGGCCACCATTACTCTATATGGATCAGTTAGTTAACTTTCTCATCAAAGCTCTAATGTGCTGTTTCCAGCTTCCAGTTAGACCTTCAATGAAGCACACATTTAGAACCGATCGAGACATGTGGGTGTAGCAAGTCAAAACTCCACCCCTTCTCTCAGACTGGCAAGATGTGGACTAGGTCGGACGTCCGCTACAAATTCATCATGAATTTATGTTCCATACATTTCCTGTATTTGCCGGAACTGGTTGAGCATTGACGATGCAGTTCTCTAGCGTGTTGTCTTCAGTTGTTCTCGCAATTGTCTAGTGTTTTGGTTAAGTTATATATAAATTTTCCACGAGTGAGAGTACGATTCAAGAATTTCATGAACACCTTAAAGCTTGTAGTGTTTCGATAAACACCTTTGTAATTTTCGACAGTTTGGTACTCTGACAAATAGAAACCAGGAATTCGATACTTACCCCCTTGTGGTTTCTGACAGCCTGATACTCTGACAATAGTGGTGAATTCACAATATTGCACTTAGAGATATTTTCCTCTAATAATAGAGATATTTTTCTCTATTAGAGGTCTTTACATTAACTTGACCAACAGTTCACCCTGGCAAACATCAGACTGGACCTCGATCCATAATTCATAGCTACGAAAAGATATCCATAGTTTAATAAGTTTATATTAAACTAAGAAAATATATCTATACCAAAGTTGCAGTTTCAGTGGACCAAACTCCTATCTTCTATTACACTTGTGAATGAATACCATCTGAATCCGATCTCTAGAGGTACGATTTCTCTTGCTCGAGATGCCATCCACGTCGATGCCAAGTAAGAGCCACCTACACTCAGACAAATGACATTTAAAATCGAGAAAAGAATTTCATCGATGATCTCTTCAGCTAATGTAAATGTAAAGTGAACTTACTTATAAGCCAGATATGAACGAATGTGACGTTTGCAAAGCTGAAGATCAAATGATAGTAAAGGAATGTAGATCTAACTTTTCACTTTTAGAACAAACACAATAACGGATCCCATAATAAACAATACCCGTACGGTATGATCCGTCTTAAAGCTCAGAGAGGGATTTCTTTGAGTCGCAATATTTGATTGTCTAATTTGGTATTATTTGTGTGGAAAGTTAACATTCTACCGTATGCATCTGGTGTCTCTTGTATGAAGTACCAAATTCTGAGGGTACCAGCAAGAAAAAAGTAATAGCTTAACTACCTAGCAAGGAAGAAAAAGTTAACTTTGGCCCAGGCAGGACTTGAACCTACAACCATCAGAATTGCTTTGACAAGCTCTTGCATTGAGCTACTGGGCCATCCATGTCTGAAGCATTTCCAGTTTGGTAAATATTCTAGGGGCAGAGTACTAGCAGGATAAGAAGAGTGTTAGTACTTTACAGTACAAACAGCAAGCAGCATGAAAAAGTAATGGTAGCTCAAATGTCTTTGTACTATTGAGCTACCTACTGGGCCGTCTTGCGATGGTGTCAATAGCTTTTCAAGGGTAACCTTCTACTGTACAGTATGCACCTGGTGTGACTCTGCTACGTCCCAAATTCTCAGGGTACCTTGACAAACTAGCAACGAAGAAGAAGCCATTTCCGGCCTAGGCAGGAAATGCAGGAATGGAACCTGCAACCATCGTAAGGCGTGCATACCATATTTGATCATGTTATTCCGCTCTTTGTCGTGTGAAAGCTTAACATTCTCCTCTACAGTATGCATGCATCTGCTTACTCTCTCGTCACAAGACCAATAACAATTTTAGTTTAAACCTCCAGTATGAGTATAAAAGCATGAAGGAGAATATTCTGTTTTTCCTAGTAGTGTTCTTGGAGTCCGAAGAAAAGATTCTGTTATGCTCCAAAAAACCCTCAAATCTTTATCTGAACATATCTCTGTCAATACTAGGGCCCAGCCGCACATGGCTTATTTCGATTACATGGCTTATTTCGATTAGTTTTTTCATGGGTCATATCGACGAAAGGACCACTGCTGGGCGGAAGAACCTCTATATGAGGGACCTGCGAATCAGGCACCAACCACCAATTCCACCTTCCCTGTCTCCTGCTTCCAGCCCCATGTCTAACTCCATGATACGTCTCTTTCTCGCAGTTCTCCTTCTTCTTACAAGTGATCGCGACCGCGATTCGACATGAACACCAGTTCCAGCAAAAGGTCCCGAACACATCAGCTCTGCATCGAATAGTGGATCCTCTACGGGTGACCTGGAATCCAATTACTGGAACTGGGGGTTTAACTTTCTAGCCAGTAAAAAGTACAATGAAGGGGCCCAGGCAGGACTTGAACCTGCAACCATCGAATTGCTTTGACAAGCTCTTGCATTGAGCTACTGGGCCATCCTTGTTAGTTTGATACATACCTCTTGTATCTTAGCTTCTAGGATACTAGCAGGATAAGGAGATTAGTACTTTGTTAGTACATGCAGCATGAAAAGATTTTCCTTCAATATAGTTTACAATCATTTCTAATGTATAACAAAACTGGGAATTATTTCATACTTGATCACCTTTCTAAGTTCATTAACATTTTCTCTATATGATAAAATACAAGAGTAATTTCATAAGATATTATAACTACGCTTTGCCTGTGAAAATAGTTCTTGGAATATCAATATAGCGATTCGTGGATGACAGAGGTTATTCATAAAAAGAACACACGTTCTATGAAAACAAACAATTTATAGAAGATAATGATAAACAGAGGAATGTTTAACAGAGATTCTCTTGTGAAATAAGAAACAATAGTGGAGGGGAAATCTGGATGGTATGAACAGTGACTCTTGTATGTAAGTATTCCTAAGGTACCTGCAGGAGAAAAAGAATGAATAAAGAAAATAAATCTTTTGTGGTCCAGGCAAGGTTCGAACCTGAGAAAGAACGAGTTACATGTGCAAAAAAAGAACAAAACATTCGTGGTCCAGGCAGGATTTGAACCTGCAACCAGAAGACGTGCTTTGACAAGCTCTTGAGCCGAGCTACTGGACCATCCGCGTTCTGCAGCTTCGTATCCTGCACCATTTAATACTGATTTCCTTTCGTGTGGTACTTGCAAGACCAAATACAATTAAATTACTAGGAGAAAAATATTAAACAGGAAACAAGTTGCTTGGGGTTTGTGCGTTAGCGATTTATCCGGATCTGAACGTCTCCCTCCTCTAATACTCTATAAGACAATAAATTCCCCCTTCCTTTTCGAGTTTTACAATCGAAGGATACGACAAAAACAAAAGTCTTTGTAATCCAGGAAAGATCTCAACCCGCTACCTGCTAGCGTGATGGAGAATCTACCCGAGAAGAAAACGACAATTATTTTGTCAAAAGAAAAGGGAGAAGTCTAAAAAGGATAACGTCGTTTTTGCTATGCATAACAATACGTCGATTGTGAAAAAACTGAAAAGAAAAGGGGAAATTGTTTTCGTTTAGTTATTTTGCCGTATTAAAAGAGAGTTAAAAAGAGAGCAAGAACGGAGGGAATGACTAGAAAAAACTGTGAAATCTAAAAAAGAAAAAAGAAATTAGATCCGAAATAAATCGCTAGCGTATAGTCCTGTAATTACTTGTTCTTTGGTTTGCGGTACACGTTGAGTTACTAGAGAGTTCTTTTATTTGTTCTGAAGCGAGAAATACGAGAAGCTTTATAAACAAATCTAGACGACCGTGCAGCGCTCGTGAAGGCTTTTGGTGAAAATTGGTGGAAGGAAAAGAAACTTGGAAACTGTAATTTATTGATTATTTGTATAAACGCAGTAAAAAGTTAATTTTGTTCTCTGAAAAAATTACCCGCAGATTTTGCTCATGACTGGAAATTTGCAACACTATATTCCGAAAGTCCCCGAGCATTGCGATCGCGTAAGACAGACAAGAAGAGTTCCCAACTACACAACACTAAGTGGACATGAACGGTGGGAGTAAGATAAGTGGACGAGGGGTAGCATTTACGGTAATAACGCGACGCAATGAATAGCCATCAGATGGAAAGACCTCATCAAGCCTTACACAGGAAAGAAGGACCCGAAGGACCAAGCAACTAACACCCCGAAGAGAAGAACACCGGATCTAAACCTCTCTATCAGTAGTTCTAAGATCGTCTACCACTATAATATCAGAAACAAATAATTCAGTGGTCCTGCAAACAACAGGTGCACATGAAGTAGCATCGTCTACTGCAATTGCTCTCTTATGGATTGCGTCTGCTAAAGCTCTTTGTAGAGCAATGAAAATTCGCTGTCTAAAAAATATAGTACAAAAAGAAAGAAAAAGTGGTACTCCTGGCGCCTCTCATGATAGACTCTAGCACAATCTTGAAAGAAGACGTCAAACTCCGAAGCTTTCGATCCGTATATCTCCAAGGCTAAGGCGATGAAGCGATGTCTCACCTGCATACCCTTATACTTGATCACCTTCTCTGCTGTCGCCACGCCTGCAATTCATCCTGGGGGATGGATGATCACCTGTGTCGCTACTGAGTCCCGTGTTGGATCCATGACAACCACATCGGCCATTGAGATCCGATCTTCTCTCATCATGTACATGTCAACTCTCACTGATCCTCCCGTCTGAAAGACGTACCAACGCTCTCCACATCATGTAACCGCTCTCCCGTGCTAAGACAAACATGACATCCTTGATGACATCATGGGTGGCTATCCTCTCTCCATCGTGAGAACAACGAGCAAAGTGTCAACCCGAGGTGTCAAACGAGACCCCGCACTCGTAGGTGGACAGTGCCAAAAGAATAGGCTGGATCAAGCCTAGGCAGAACCTCGTCGCTGTAGAGAAGATAGTCGTGCGAGTCAGAACGCTCTAATGCAAAATCGAACTACGAGCCAAGAGTCTACATCCTTGCCCGAACAAGAGCGGAATCGTGCTCTGGTATCCCGTGAGATGAAAAGATCCAATAAGAGCCCACAGAGAGCATTGAGCATTGACGATGCTTGCCAAAAAACTTTCTTCTTGATAGAGCTTGCTTGTGTTTTGGTTTGCTGTAGAGTTCGCCACAGGACCGTTCATAGATCCATGGCCATGCACGACTTGAACCTGCAACTTGCCTAATGTTAGGGCCACTGTGCCATTCATATATTGCGTTCTGGTGATTATTTTACATTTCCATCACTATTCGAAGCTTTATTCTAAGCTACAGGTTCAGATCCTGCCTGGACTGAAAGATCTACTTGCTATTTGTAGTACTTGTAGTACAGGTAGTATTTTTCCAATACAGTGGTAGTAAGACGAGCGGTTCTCTTGTTGCTTGTTGTATGTCAGTGTAGTGCCACCAAAGCTTTTCCAAATTGCAGCTTGATGCTTCCTGCCTGGTTCACAAATTTCGTTTCTTCCTTCGTACTTGTATCCCCCTATCCCCTGCAGGTCCCCCTTGGGATAGGAGAATACAAGGGTCACCATTTGGATGAAGATCCTTGCGAAAGGACGGGTCGCTAAACGCAAGAGCTTAACTGAGCTACTCCCAAGTGAACGGGATCCCAACCATTTTCCCGCTTGCATCCCACTGTTAGTTTCTCTTGCAGGTAAAGTAGGAACAGAGTTCCGTGAGAGTCACGAGATAGTAGTATGTGAAGGGTCCAGTAGGCCGGTGCAAGAGCATACCACATCAGCTTCCCCATTCCGAGATGGCGGATTCAAGTCCTCCCTTGACTGCGAAGATTTATTTTGTAAAGGTAGCTTAAAGTAGAAGCAAGTTGCAGATTCGTACCCTGCCTGTGACTGCGAAGATCCATTTCCTTCATAGTTGAACTACTATTTCTCCTGCAGATACCCGGGGGAGGGATGCACGGCATCCAAGAATCACCAGCTGATTGCAAGAACGGTTCGGTACCTCAACCCAGCGATGAGCACATCTCAAATACCCTGGATGCCGAAGCCTTCTCCTCTACAGCATTTGAGTGCAACACTATGGCTCCACAGCAAACAGCGAGCAGTTTGATACGGAAACTTAGCAACGCAGTCACGAAGCGGCAAGAGCCTGCCGTCATGGGATCGATATCAATGTCGAGACCACCAAAGTGGCAGACATTAGCTTGTAAGTGAAACTTAGTCCATCGTCTTTAACAAAGCTCGTAGAAACAGCCTCAGCTCGTTGATGCAGGTAAAGGCCCTTCCTCAAAATTCAAGTTTCTTTCTGCTTGATGAATTTTACTGATTTATCTGGAAAGTGGACCCCATCTTCCTCGATGTATACTTGTTTGCTTTGAGCAGAGTGACATGATTTCATTGAAGAGCCATCGTAGTACGTCACGCATCCGTTAAAGGCTCCACAAAATATAAATATCGGCGGTGCCTACAATGAGCTGAGAGGTGAGGAAGGAGCGACAGTCCAGTCCCTCTTGCGTCTGGCAACAGTCCTTGTCAGGAATTAGGTACCGTTCTCATGAGAGCACTGCTGTATCAGCACCTGTCTTAGTTACACTCAGAGACTCCGGGGAGCTTACAGTCGTGTCAAATGTAAGGTCTCGAGCACCAGACCATCAGCAACACTGGGCAGATTACCAGGATAACGATCGTGCTCGCAACGTTCACATTGTCCTGCGCCATTGTCTGCACATTAACTGCACACTTAGAAGACATGAAAATTACTGGCCTCGATCGCAACCATGGAAGTAAAACATATGATAATGTTAATCTCTAATATTCGGTTCAGACCCTGTCAGTTATTACGCACGACTGGGCTCTGTGAGTGTGGAACTTTAAGCAAGCACAAACATCACACTTTCGGAACCATTGGTTATCCAGCTGTTGGAAGATTAGTTCAGTGACAGCGGTGTGTGTAAGCATCATCTCAGCTCCGATCAGATACATATGGCTGCAATCCGTTTAAGACTGTAGCCCACGCACACACATATGCTTCATGCTTAGCGAGCTGTCTAGCGTAGCAAGGTCCTCTCAGATGAAATGTTCGTCGCAACACGTTCTAGCTCATACATACTAACTTCAGCTGCACATGAAACACCAGGTCTGGTTTCATCAATCCAAGGAACAAACGCAGGTTCAAACTCACTAGCCTTTACTATTCACATACAGTGTGCCCACGGGACACATGGGTCAATCCACCCATCAGTCTTCAGATCGCCAGGACTTGTAGGTTAGTTTACCAAAACTTCAGTCGCCCGGCTGGATCAAACCGAAGATAACCCAACAGCAACAAAGAGCGATAAGACCGCTCGTACTCAGGGTGGCCGCTACCTCAAGTGAGTGAACAGACTTCAGGAGCCCAACCATTTCTAGCCACTGACGACTTGTACGACAACCGATGTTCACCAAGGAAATACGACTGCCCCTAAACCACAACATATGGTAAAATAATAATTACTGCTATATATGATTTATCCCCTTCGGAGTTCCAAGCTCGAAGTCTCCATGCAAACCTCTAACGACACACGTAGAACAGCACACTCTCAAGACAACACAAATTAGACAGATACAGGACAACAAGAGCAACATGAAGATCGTAAGGCGAATCGCTTTACGGAATTCCGAAAGGAAGGAGGCCCGCGATTCTCACGCGCGCCTCCTGTTTATAAGTCCATATTCAGTACACCGTAGTGTGAAAACAACAGATGAAATCACAGCCAGTAGGTAGGCAAGTGCAATGCTCTTGAAAGTCTGCACTGACTGACTGTGTGAAGGAAAACAACCCGCATAAACAAGAACCATGCGTTCGACATGCCCCGGGCAGGCAACCTCTGTAGTAGTCCAAATACAAAGATTAAACAAGCAAAACAGAGAGAAACAATCCGACTTAGGCTTACTAATCAAAATTGCTCCAAACCACTTCGGCCGAAAGGATGAGTAGACCCGGTTATACTCACCCGTTAAACATACGAAGACACTCTCTCATAATCAAGGGGAGAAACGAACTGAACACTCAAGCTCACAAGACATTCCTAGTCCTAGCACTAAGATGGCTCACCGGCGGGACATCGTCCAGCCATCCATCAACCCGTGAGAACTCACATCAGGAACTCACTGTCCAGGCCCGGCGATGTAAAGTACATGCACAGACCCCCACATATAGACCATAGATTCGAAACTCTGCAGGACCCCTCAATTTGTCAGAGATAACTTTACCTACTTTTGCGGTCTAGTCTTACCATAGATTCTTCATCTGATTGTACAATCTACCCACGATGGCAACTCTATCTGTCGTCCATTAGGAGTCGATGTTGAGCCATGACCCTGAAGCTTTCATTTGGAGAGACTCCTGTACAAAAAAGAGCAGTAGGTATCTACCGCCAATTCTCTAAGCAAATTTATCCCATTCTATGTTTCATAACATCCGCAGGCTCAGCATACGCCTCATCATCGTCATCCTCTTCCCAGACGTCGTCCAAACCGGTGTGAACCTCATGGCCTGTTTCTTCGTCGTCCGAGTCCACGACTCCGGACCAAGATTTGAAACCGTCTGCAATTCTTTTCTCAATCACGGAATCTGGCTCCTCAGCAACAGGTGCCTCAAGAAGCTCGACCCCACGTAAGTGTGATCCGTACCACTCGCCGGCATCCATAATTACAGCTGCCTTGCGACGCAAGAAGAAGGCAGTTCCGGCAAGCAGAATTGCGGTGCCCCAGCAAACAACCTCGTAACACCAAAACAGGGCAATGGAACATTCCGTCTCCATTGTGAGAATACTGGATCCAAGGAACAAGGCTAACAGCATGAACACAACCATGAAAGATATGTTGAGGAGGGCCAGGCACCGTACACCACCTGTCAAGCCAGACGTTCGAGTTAATGAGGCAAATACGACATCTTCAGCTCCTGCTCCAAATCTGGATCAATTCTAAGTTCGCAACTACAGACACAATGCAGCACAGTGCTTCTTGCAGCACCCTGGAATAACTTCACAAATTAGTCTGAACAGGAAAAGCGGAGACAAACTAGTAAATCCCTTTCAACGGTAATGCGATGCACCCAAGCCCACAAGAAGAGGGAACGACGCGCACACATAACCCGTAGAAAAGTCTTTCAAATGAAGCTTTCGCCAAACACTTCACTTTTTATTGCTTCCTTATCCTCTCCTACTTTTGCTTCAGAAACGCAAAAGTATTAGCATTGATGGTATGAAGACAGCTACTAATGATCTCATGCGAGCAGAACATACCACGTCGGGATGCACAGCAGTTATTTTCCACAACTCGCAGACATGCATGCCGTTCAGGAGCTGAGTAAGCAACAGAAATACCTGTACATAGGAACCATTAGAATCTTTATCTCAGAATCACGCGCACTGCATAATAAACCAGCTCTTCAGCTACAAGTTACCAAGGACAACCTAAATATGATAGTTTAACTAGTTCACTACATGCAGGTTCAAGCGCAATTACATTACAGTTCCATTGCAAATATCTTCAACTGGAGACACTCAACGGTTTTCTTAGTTCGTAATGCACCCTCGACAGACCAAACTCTCGTTACTTCCAACTTGAAGGCACAAACGCTTTTTGACTTCCTGTTGAAATGTACCGCTTCCAAATGAAATTTCCAGTTCGCTAAGAAACATGTAAACTTGATACAAGAGCTTATTACTCAAGATCGTGAATGCTCCAAGTCTCGGTTGAATCTTCAACAATGTCCTTCCCCTACAGTCTAATCCCGACGATAAAAGTGACACTCAAGCACTGTAGGCCTCAACGATAGGTGAGCTGCTTGTTCTTAACAATACTCTCACCTGCAAAAAGATATACCACGGCAACTCCAAACACAACTGAAGTGGGTAAGAAGACCACGATCCAGAAATACTGCGCTGCCTCCTCTTCTGTAAGCAAGTAAGACGCTCTTGAATCTCCTTCAACAACAGGATCAGGAACAATGTGCAAGCTTTCCAGCCTCTTTTTCTGGCAGAAGGGCCACTCCTGATCGGTCACGGCGAAAACAATATCGATCATGATTGCCGAGGCACTGACCACGCAAGTCCAGATAACAGTCACAAGAGTCATCAAACAAGGCCTCGCCAACCTCCTCGATGCTCGCTCCTCTTCCCGGAGTAGCTCATAGTCTTCCTTAGACATAAATGATTGCCGCAAGGCATCACCCGCTGCCTGCAACATTTTTCCTCAAATTCAACACCTCTCCTGAGAAGGGTCAAAAGTGCTCTCTAGTGGAGGTGATCTTGGTCCGACTTAACAGTCGATGAACCTGGTTAAAACCCTTTGATCCCCCCTCAGGGTCGTGTTCTTAAGCCCATAGCCACTGTTTTCCAAGAGATTCCAGCCTTTATTGGGCGTCAGGCATAAGGTGAAACCATATAAAAATCCCAACGGCACAGCTCAAGTGTCCTCCGAGAGGAACTTCCTGGGAACCCAACCAATAACGATGGCTGTTTCGTATCCGTCAGTATACGGTCGTTTCCCAAAACAAAAGACTTCTTAAACACCTTCAACGTGATCCCTCAAGCCAGGAACCATCACCAGTAGCACCCCGGTTCAACTTCAATGACCAACGAGGCATCTACGAGGACAGAAAGAGCTGTAGAAAAAAGAGTGTCCACACACCAAGCCGACAATGACGCTTCTCCCTATGGCAGCAGTATTCCCGAATGCTTTCTTTATCCGCTCTAGGTCCGAAGGCAACCAATCTAAACTCCGAACCACCTCCTGTTCCTATTATCTATACGTTCGCTTTATTCCGTCCCATAACTATCTTGAAAATCACATGATGGTCCCAAAAGAACTACAAAACTCGGTATACAGCTCCCACCTGCAATCAATCACTCTACCTCTTCCGCAACTTCTTGAGCCCGCCCTGCCCTAACTAATGGGAACTGAATTACTGCCAGAACTGCTCTCGTCCTCCTGCTATCACCACTACTCCTTGTCTTTTCCCTCTTCTCGTCGAAGAGCAGAAAGAAAGAGGAACTCCCCGGCACTGGCAAGGCAGAATTCCAATCCTTCCTGTAAAAATTTTCACCGCAGATCAGCTCAGGACACCTCCAACCAAGATGCAACACCCCAAAAATACGGACCGAAACCTCACTAAACTTATCTCATCTCTCGGGAAGGAATAAACAAATAAGAAGAACTGAATCAACATTTCTCCGTTCACTGAATCAACTCACGCATTCAATTCATCACTGATTCCGTAAGCAGGAGCGACTGCATTGCTGTGGGCGTTTGCGGGAGCCACTCTCTGGACGCATGTGCGATGCAATGCACTGCTCTGAAATCCGATCGAGCCCACTCGCAAGAGTTTCAGACGTGCCTGTCCCAAAAGTGCGCGAAGTGATTGGATGCGGGCAGGCGAATAAAAGACAGCCCGACGATGAAGAATGTCATCCTCCTCTGATCCAGAGAGACCCACGGGAGCCATTTCCTCAGTTTACTGCCACCTACGGTAACAGG
Source organism: Asterella californica (assembly GCA_036924285.1). Lineage (NCBI taxonomy): Eukaryota > Viridiplantae > Streptophyta > Marchantiopsida > Marchantiales > Aytoniaceae > Asterella > Asterella californica. Next base: position 16,541,554 of record JAYKYS010000001.1, on the reverse strand, counting down.
TCAGGTAGCAAGTCTGGTTCAGCCGAACTGGTCTACCGTCAGTGAATGGGCACTTGTACCGGTTGCCGGTAATCGTACAATACTCGTACTCGATTCGATTGCCAACGAGTATGTACTGATACCTGTACCATCTTATCTTGAACTTTTGTCTTTCTTTTCATCGCAGAAATTGGTTTGATAACATCCCCAGTAGGTTCCGTGAGCTTGATCATACCCCTCTTAACGATGTATGGCTTGATCACACCCCTGACTGGATATTGCCTGTAAAACCAGTCATTTTGTGATGTTATTCACATGTGAGAATGCACATATGAAAGAAATGGGAATATGGATAGTCTAACATTTCTTTAATGTTAAATATTTTGACTTACAGTGATATTTAGTAAAGATTAAAAGTACTAAAATGATGAAGCAAAAGATAAAATGACTGGTTCTATTGTCAATAACCTAGCAAGGGTAGGATCAAGCAACCAAACGTTAAGCGGGGTATGATTAATCGCAACAATCGTATTGGGGGTATGATCAAGCCAATTTCTGATTTTCATCGTCTAAACAATCTTCATGTTTGGTAGAGACTACTCAGTTGCAAGTTATGAATGGTGATAAGTTAATGGATTGTGATTCTGGTTGCTAGGACTAAACACTTTGATAATAACTACAACATCACTCAAGAAGTTTTTATGGTTGTTAGTTTGGCTTTCGTCCTTTTGATAATTTGCATCACGAAGATAACATATGCTTTCTATTATCTCTTATGGGGATTTTTTCATACTTCACTAGGTTGTTTGAAAAGAGAAAAGAATAATATGCATCCAAAGTGCACTTTTGGCCGGATAAAGAAACAGATAAACATAGAGAGAAGTGGAAAATCTAAAAGCGTTACTGGACCAGACACGATAGTGTGAGTACCATAGTACATGCCAGATCTTCTGAGAAAAGCCCATAAGGCAAGAGGGTTTTAGCACGCAGTAGGAACAATAAGTCCGGACAGCAATCTTTTCATAAAATCTATTTTCTATAAAGTTTAATTTATCATCTAATCTTTCTTACCGGAAGGATTAATTGATATTTAAACATTTTTGCATATTCTCATCTTCCGAACATGGAGAGATTAATATGTAAGGAAGATAAATATGTCATGCACCATAAGTATACTCAACCACCTTTGATGAACTTTTGTTCCATTTTTGTTATCAAAGATATAAGAAATATATATGTGTTATATAGAGTTTATTGAGATTAACAATTCTTGAATTTCATTTCGTTGTTACATGGATACTTATAGAGAAGAAGTTCACGTGACATGTTTCGAGTCAGTGGAAGTATTTTTATGAGCTCTTCATATTTTTTATTAGTGCATGCAACACCTAGTTGGGTTAATGTTTTGCCCAAAAACGTAATGTCGTCATCCTATATTAATATAATAATATTTACTGTACACATATACATGTACATGTTCATTACATTTAAGAGTATGTGTATATATGCATAATCATTTTATAGAATATACAGTTTGATAAATGAATTATATGAAGAGTAATTATATATATAACTCAAATACAATATCATCTTTTCATTTATATTCATATTTATTACATATTCAATTTAGAATTGGTGTATATAAATATATGTACATGTGGGTATATTTATTATTTATATTAGACTTCAGAATTAAGTATATTTGAAGAATAACAAATTATGATGTATATAATGATAGATACAATGTCATGGTTGAGAAATATAAAAACAATTTTGAAGAATAAAATCGACTTATCGCATATTTAGAGACATTGTCGTGTGAGCGAGATATTATTTCTGGATAGAATTGATGAAGACTATAGCGAAGAATTGGAGCAGATAACAAATATGGAAGAAAGCCATAAGAAGTACATGAACAAAGATTTAGATGTGATGTGGTTCTAGCTCAATGGCTATGGCAAGGAAACAAAAGTCTAGAGTTAATATTTCTCTCTTGATATATCTCTAAGAGGAGGTTTGAGAGCTACAAGGTTACCATAGTAGGTTTATTCCCTTGGGAGATTATGTTGGACCTTGTGCATAGGAGCGGTGATGGTATCTCCTTAACAGTAGCATGTTGTGCAACGCCTCCGCTTACTACACGCATCCAAAAAGAGAGATCTCGACATATTGGAGCTTAATATCTACTTTGATTCTAAGGCATCTCGAGGTTAGTCTCTCAGTGCATGTGAGTCAATGCGTAAATGAATCTGTGTCGTAATACAACATGTATCAATCTATAAGAATGTGTAATAGCACGACATCAACAATATTGCGATAATTTTTGATCAAATTTGTTATTAATTTTTGTGATACTCTTAATTTCCATCTAAGTTGACTTTTGAGTCTAACTTTTATCAGTATAGCTTATTAATCTAAATTAAATTAGCTTATAAACTTCAACGATAAGTTCATAATTTCAACTATGGATAATGAAACTCTGTATAAGTTATGTATTTCTTATTAGGTTATTTCACTTCTCATTCTAACTTAATTAAACTCTAAATTAGAACTAACCAACCTATACATGAACGTCTCTAGTAATTTAATTGAACTTCTCACTACTTTTCATAGCTAATTCAGTATTTCTATATGTAACTACCAAGACTTGATACTTCTCTCTATTAGTCTAAACAACAATAGATCACTGGATGAATTAAGTTAAACTGAAATTCTCACTTCTTCTCAAAGCTAATGGATTTTCTGCAGTCTGATGTAGTCTGAACATATAATAATAATTCTCGTGAGGAAAACCAACGATACAATCTACACTAGTACATAGAAGCTGATTTAGAACAATTTGACAAAACAGCCAATTTAATGAAAATCGTTTGAGATAATGTATTACTATTTTTTAAAAGATATATCTATTTTAAGATAGTTTCAGAGAAAATATAACAGTCTTGAGATAGTTTCAAAGTGAAAATAGGAATAATATGTTTGATCATTGGTACCGGTGATCAATGTGAAATATGATATCCAATTGTTTCATAGTAGGAGAACCGAGTCGAGTATTAGGGGAAGCTGCAGTTGTGGTACTACATCTCCATGCAATATGTGGTGTATGAAGGCTGTTAGTGGATGTTTGGTGTTGTGACCTAGTAGAGTTATCTTGGAAGATATTCTAGGAGCTTCTAGCCAATTAAACACTAGACCCAATTTATGATTGTCGGTGGTCATATATTATGCATATGGTTGCTGAAAGATCGAGAGTCAGTCCGGATGAGGTTGGGTTTCTCGTTATGTGAATGTTTGAGTGTGGAGGATTATCATTTAGACTTCTTGTGATTGGAACCCTCCATATTCTACTTCCTATTTGTGCTATAAATCCTCTGCGGTCCTATCGATCAACTACCCCATAATCTCTCAACCTCCACGATAATATCCAACAATACCAAGAAACTGTATCAACTTTGTCAAGTTGATCAGAAATGAAAGATCCACAATCTTCTTCACCTTCTCATGATCTATCGCAATCTCATTCTTGGAAATGATATGTCTCAACTGTAGACCTTCTTCGCAGCCAAAGATGCACTTCTCTAGATTTATAGAAGCGTTGGCTTGCTCCAACTACTGCAAAACTTTGATCACATTATCAAAGTGATCCTTTTTCGTCCGTATACGAAAAAATCATCAATAAAATCACGGACAAACTTCCTTATGAATGGTTCAAACACCTTGTTCATGAACCTCTGAAACATGACTGGAGTATTACACAGTCTGAATGACATCATCCGAAATGCAAATCTTTTCCAAGGAGTAGTGAAAGTAATCAACTGCTGGTACTCTTATGTTATATTGATCTGGATATACTCATTATAACCATCACCAAAGTTGTACCACTCATGACCAGCAATTTCCTCTAGAATCTCAGCTATAAATGGTAGAGGATAATAATCATTCTTGGTAAATGCATTCAACTTCTTATAGTCTATGCACACTCGCAGCTTACCATTCTTCTTGACAATCACAATGGGTGAAACTCATTCTTAGTTCTCCATCTCGTAGATGAAACTTGCCTCCTTTAACTTGTCTATCTATTCCTTGACCATCATTGTCGTTGTAGGATTGACCCTTCTCTGCTTTTGTCGAACTGATCTTGAGTGATATTGATATCAAACTTCAGGACAGAGAGTCTTCTCACAATCTCTGCCTCACTCAACTCTTCTTTGTCAAGGTCTTTCTCCATTGCTGGTCGAAGCAACAAATCAATAGCACTAAGCTGATATAATGATTCATCTAGACCAAATCCTCCGTCATCAGACGAGGATTTTTGATCATAAGAGTCTCTTGTATCTATCTCTAAGACACTCTGATCATCCTCCGTATCAGATTCTCAATAGTCACTAGTGGGTCTATCGGAGTCAGAAGTCACAACTCCAACACCCAAGAGATGTACTATCACTCTAAATCCAATCCGTAAATATCTCTTGTGTCACTTATTTGTGGTGCGCATAGCTCTCAACCAGGGCATACCTAGGAGTAAATCATAACTAGAGTCTTTTAACACTTGAAAAGACATCAATGTTTGAACTCTCATCACAAACATAACCACCTTCTCTAACATACCAAGAGGTCTATCCATTGCTTGTTAGCCATCCTCACGACCATGCTAGCCGGACGAGTTGGTTCCATCTCCAACTTCTTCATCAACCTCTCCGATATGGTATTTACAACTGATCCTTCATCCACCAATATGTCAGAGACGTAATGATCATTCAATATGACTTCAATCTTTGAAACCTTAGTGTATACTTTTGAAGCATGCACATCCACCACACCAACTTCTCTTATAATTCAGTCCTCCTCTAAGTTCCCTTCATAAACTGAGATTGAGTGCGATCAGTTGCCCAACCGTGATGTTTGCTTTCTGAGCACCCACATCTTCAACCACATCATATCCTGCTTGAGAAGACGAAATAGTGAAATCTGTCATACCCAACTTCCTTCTTGGTTCCCTTGGTGTATTCGAAATGTTACTCGAGCGAGTACTTCTACTTGGTGATTCCTCCATGAAAACTGGTTCATCAAAAAATGAAATCCTTTTCCTTTCTTGAGCTAAAGCTCCACCGATGCATGAGAAGAGTTCGAGCTCTATCCCTTCTCATATATGAGATCTCGTACTACATCGATAGTAATCACTCTCTTGTCTCGTGTTTATGATGGATTTCTTCCACCAACATTCATTCTGACAGCTTCAACACCCCTTGCTCCGTTGTTAAGATAATTTCGTTGGAAATGAGAACCTCCACATGTCCAACAAGTGAAAGTTACCTTGGTTGTCTCTAAAGTTATCTTGATTTTCTCGGTTGGGATTGTTGTCGTAACCTCTTTGACCTCCTCCTCCACCTTTGTTCATCCATTCTCGTAACTACACCACATTTATCTTGAGATCCGCAAGAGTATCGGTGATGCTCTTCAACTCGGCTTGAAAATCATAAATGGCAGTAGACATAGTTGTAGGGACAAACGGTCTTGGCTCCACCGTTGGAGTAGGAGCTTACGTTGAAGCGATCACCAATTGTGATGGTGCAAATGCTATCGTTGTGGTTACATCAAGATTCGGAGTCGACACCAGAGCAACATGATGAGGTTGGATGATATCTCTTTCATCCAAACTCTCTTCCATATTTGTCGTGATCTTGATGACCTCCGCTTTGGTTGTTGGCTTCTCGTACCTCACTTGGGTTCGAATCGAAGACCTCGACCCTCCCACCAAATTCTTGATCAGCACTGCTCCAATCCTCATCATCGTTAACTCCACGTTGTCTCCACTCTTCCGTCGGACCGTTTGAAACCGTTACTCCAACTTATCCACCCTTTCGGCATACTGTCAACTTTCTCGTCGTCTCGTTGCTTCAAATGAGTGAGCTCCACCATAAGCTTCTCATAACTCTCCTCTGGAAGAAACTCTTCAATGAGTGCGTTACTCAATGTCTTTCATGTGTCCTCAACTACACCAGGTGTCTTGTTCTTCACTCAGTCTTCATATCATGTAATAGCAAAATCTTCTAAAACTCTAGCAGTAACAACACCCATTCTTCCTTCTTTCTCATGTTGTTTCTGATGCAACCCCTTTTGAAGTCTCGAACAAACGGTTCTACATCTTCATTGTCTTTCTCATGAAACATTGGTAGCTTCCTCATCTTGTAACTACTCTTTTTACTCTTCTAATCTTCGTGCAATAACTACTCGCTAAAAGAGCGAACATCACCAATTTCATTCGAGAATAATCTACCATAGATAAATAAAAAAAATGATTGTAACAACACCTCTTGTGCCATTTCTTCTCCAAAGGTAATCATGAGCCTGAGTCGCATCACCGCCTTCTTCATCATCCGAATGATGATCTCCATCACAACTCAGCCGAGTCCTCTGTTGAAGTCGACAACTTCTCTGTTTCAACTCTCTGAGTCTCGTCCAACTTCTCGACTACTTATGTAAGTAGGGCGGCCACATCTACACACTTGTGTCCTCTTGATAGATCACTCGCTCCACAACTTGGACAAGGATCCTCTCTTAGAAGATGAATTGGCGCTGGTGAAGATGGACCCACTCGAAGACTTAAATTAGTAAACTCTCCCTTTCCTTTGACTCTCTCTACTCTAATCCTAGTTGGACAATTCACTACTTTATGTCCCAACCTTCTACAGAAATAACACCACAAGTCAGTTTCTACTCTTCTCCTCGGAGATTCTACTTGAGGTTTTGTACTAGTGTTCTCAAACTCAACGATAATCTCTCTCGAGCTCTTTCTGACACTTACTATGACATCTAAACCTTGATGAAGGTTTCTAAGTCTAACTTTCTAGTCTCTTGAACTTTCACTCATGTTGTTGAACCTTCTCAATCATTAATAGGGCAAAATATCTTTGAGGAAAATAATTCTACATCACTTACTTAACTCTTTCGAGCTTTACATTAGAAATCGTGTATTATACATGCTATACACGAAATAAAATCCAATCTAAAATTAATTGTCTAAGATATGATCCTTGTAGTGTCGCAAGATTACTCCTTTTGCCCATTTAGTATACAAGATATCGTTCCCACAGAGGATTTGCACAAGTAACACTGCTCTAAGTTCTAAGATCTGTTCAAACACACAAACACACGGGTTTTATCTATAAATCTCGTCTTCTCACAAAACTACACAAAACCACACGGCTTCCAGACCCTTCAAAAGTGCCCTGGAACTAAACAAACAACTACTAACTAAAATATCACACAACTATTCACAGAGAAGCTCGGGAAGACGCTTCCTACTTCCAAGTCACTTCTTCCGGTCTTCTCAATACCGTCTTCCCGAAGCAATTCTCGGCTTGTGGGGTTCAACTCTGCTTCTCACACCTCCAGAAGACTGCTCTTGCTTCGCAGAAGTCGATTAGCAACGGCTGTTACACCTTACTCTCTCGCTCATAATCCAACGGTTTAGATTAATCACAGGGTGTATGCCCCCTGTAGCCTTCCCAGGCTTCTGCCTACGAAAATAGTCTTCCTGCAGCACTATAACGACATTCACCTTCACGGAAGCTCAATAGAAGCCTCGGAAGCTGACTAGAAGAAGGTAAGAAGATGGGGAAGATGGGAGAAGATGGGGAAGAAGGGAAAATCCAAACGAGAGAAAAACAAGATAAGAATAAGAAATTAAGATTCCGACAGGCTTCTAGTCCGGATCCTGACTAACAAGCCATCCCTGCTTGTAATAGTTTGGGAAGGAAGACAACAAACGTGCGTACAGTTGCACCGTCTTCTACTTGAGGATGTCGTCTTCTGCTGTGGGAAGAAGACTTCTTTCTTCTTCTCTCGCTGCTCCGACTGCTCTGTCTTCTGGGATCCTTTATCCATAAGATCGTCCGTACGTAGATCCAAAGTGCTTCATTGGACGAGCCAAGCTGCAAATCTACACAACTGATGACAGTCACCGCCACTCAAGAAGAATGCTTCTCATGCACAGTCGGGAGTAAATTCAAGAGAATCAACCACACAGAAGACACGGACAAAGCTTCTGCATTCAAATCAGCAATCCATTCCCCGAGAAGAAGTCACATTGACATTGGGAAGCTCACTCCCTCTACTTCCTGCTCCTACTCCTCGACACACCAGTCTAGCCAACAAGACTACACGAGGATGCCGTTCCCTGCTCCTAGACTGTCCACTACCTCTATCTACATCATCGAACCACTGCTGATAGCGAGCATGCAGACCCCTCCGGTATAAGTGTGTGCGCACAGTACACAACAACGTACTTAGTGCGCTCTTCCAAATGTGTATATTCCGTCTAATGTATCATGTGTCCAAAATCCTACTCTTCGATCCTACTTATGCATCTGCCACGAGAAAACAAAGGGAACCACCACCAGAGAGAGAAAAGCTACCTCTCCACATGCAAGCGGTTTTCCCTTCCTATTCTTGCGCTTCATACACTGCCACATGGCTGCCTAACTAAATTTATACTAGAACTGCTACCCCTAAGATAGCATGTTCGGTTCTTTGCTAAGTTTGGAAATGTCAACTTGTCTCCTACGTTTGCTACCTACTCTGATTGCTCGGAGGCAATCTCTACTTGATCTGCTCCTATCGGAACTACTAACTCGGCTTCTGATAAGTTGGGAAGCCCTGCAATTACCTCAGGTGTCATTGAGGTGGCTTCCTCCTCAACAATTGTCGTTGGCTCTGCTGCTTCTGGTTCTGCTTCTGCTTCGGAAGACGGAAGCGTCTTCGAGGAAGCTGGGTCGACTTGTGCTTCCTCGCTCTTCTGAGGCACTAGTTCGACACTGGGAGCCATGGTGACCTCATAGGGGTCCGAGGAAGTCGCTTCCTCCACTAGGAATACCTGGGAAGACAGCTCTTCTTCCTGTCTTCCAGAAGACATCTTGTCTTCCGGCTTCTTCCGGGGTCTTCTCGGCCTCCACCGCCGTCACTACCAAGTGGACAGTGAGGTCGAACTCCTCCTTCTCCAAATCGGATCCAGTCGATGGTGCTGAGGCTTGGGAAGATGCAGTTGCAGATGGCGGAATCAAGGGAAGACCATAGAGTGTCTTCATTCCCTCTATCTGCCGATCCAAGTACATGAACATGCTCTCCTTGCACTCTACCAACATCGTCTTGGACTCGTCGTCCCATTCTCTAGCTAAGGTAAGAAGCTTCCTACCCGCGGTGAAGTTGAATTTCTTCCGAAGCGCTTCCACCGACTGAGCTAGCATCCCCTGCGCACGAGCTTCCGCTGCTTTCCGCTGCGTCTTCTCGGTTGCAGTCTGCGCTTTTGCGGCTTCTCGTAGTGTCTTCCATGTCGTCTTCTCCTCTACAAAGACGGTGATCTTATCCCGCACTCGCAGAACTTCCTGGTCACGCTGCTGTAAACGCGCTTACAACTCCTGGTTGCTCTTCTTCAGCTGCGCTGACTCCTTGACAGAAGCGGCTGCTTCCGCCTTGTACTTCGCTGTGAGCTTCTCCGTGGTGCGGAGGTTGGCTTCCAACGCTTCTACCTTCTTCTGGCCTTCTTCCTACCGCATCAAGGTGCGTAGACCAAATCCAGGCTGTAATGGCTTCTCCTGAGCTTTCGCTCTCTTCTCGATCAACTCCATAGCTGACTGGATCTCTGAGTGGAAGAAGGCACTGAACTCTTCCAGTCTTCTTCCCGCGGAAGACAGGTTCATCTCCACAATCCGATCGGAGATGTCGACCTTGTCTTCCAGAGGCAAGGATGCCTCTTCCACCACTATGGTCTTCTGCTTCTGCGCACGGGAAGATGCTACTCTTCTCATCTTCCGAGGTGGAAGATCTCTTCCCATGGTAGAAGCGGTCCTCTTTACTACGCTTCCTCGCATCGCAGTAGGAGTATCCATCCATCCTTCGTCTTCTGGAGTCTTCGGAAGACTCCCTGGTGTTGCAGAAGCGGTCTTTTGTGCAGCTAGGGTACTCAGGGGTTCATCCGGTGAGTCGGACTCCGATCCAGAGTGAATGATCGAGAAGGAGGTGGTCTTCTTAGGACCCATCTTTCTTGGTGGTGTCGCGTCTTCCGATCCATTGGAATCGTCTTCCCTCACCAGAAGCGTCTTCTGATGAGTACCGAGCCTCATCTGCAGCATCAGAGTGGGAGGAGGAGTCATCGCTGCTACTCCGTCGTCTTCTCCCGAGGTCTCCTCCTTCGCCTCCTTCGTCTCATGCTGCCCTGTTGGTCCATATCTTGCCAACTGATCTTCCGTGAGATCTCCCGTGACCACGTACAAGTAATAGAAGAATGGAGTAAGATGTCCTCTTGTCGAGATACTTAAGTACACCAACTCCGTCTGCACATATACGTGGAAGAACGAACCACAGTTGACGTTCTCTCTGGCACATACTGCTTCCAGGAACTCCACGTCCTGATCTCCAAGGTACTTCGTCTTCTGCGCCTTCCCCTTAGGAAAGAGGTGAAGGAACAGCTTCGCCAGAAGACGCTTCTACGGCTCCCGGTAAGATTCAACCTTCCAGCCGTTTCTTCCTTGCCTGTCCTCCAGGAAGAGGCAAGTTGTGCTTCCAGGCACATGCCACGCACTCGAGATCCTAGGTAAGATCTTCTTCTCGAGCCAATAACCTCGGTTCTCAAATTCTGGCTTGTGAAAGGTCTTGCGCCACCACTCGTCAGTCCAGGAAGATGGTCTTCCTCGAGCTACTCTTGCCTTCGCAGGTACACGGTTGCGAGACAGTAATGCTGCCCAAACCTCCTCCAGAAGACCCTGGTCAGCGAGGTTCCAATCCCACAGGAAGAAGTCGAGACCCAACTCCTTAAGGAAGGGTTTGGCCTCGACTAATTCTGCTGCTGGTAACACCAACCCTCGAGGATGCATCGACATAATTGAAACTCTGTTGCACTTAGTGAAACGTAAGTACTGTGAGCCGAAGGCTCAGTCCTTCCCAAGTCCTCACAGTCTAGCTTCTACTCTCAGAAGACGATTTTAGTCTTCCAGAAGACAGCTACTCCGTCTTCCGGGATTCTAACAGTGCTTCCTAAATAGCTCTCGTCTTCCGAGCTATATCTAAACAATCCTAACTAAGCAAAGCCTCGCATGGATTCCTAAGAAGACAACCCACCTTGCATTCCATCCTACTTCCTAACAGAAGATACAGGATTTGCGAGAAGTAGAGTGCATAACAGGTTCAGAAGATGGTTGCGGACTCCTGCGGTGACAGTGACCTCTGGGAAGACTCCCGGGACAGCTTCTGAGTCAATACCGTTCTCGGAAGACTTCCCGAAGCCAGGCTTCCCTTCACTGGTCTCACTTGTCTTCTGCTTCTTACACGCAATCTATCCTCACAACAAACTCAAGACATTCGCACTTTGTTCTTTTGACTTCTCACCTCTCATACGCACTCAGAAGAAGCTTGCTGCATGATGGGAAGACATGACCCTCGACCATTCTCTCCAGATTCTGCCAGCAAGACTTCTCACAACTCTCTTCTAAGTTCGGGAAGAAGAAGGAATAGGTTGCCATGGATCGGACAGAAGAGATCCGTAAAGGACCCTCACGTCTTCTCGCGCATTCTGCCAGTTTTCTAGTCTCTCCAAGAAGATGTGGATTTGAGAAGCTTGGAAGACTGGGAGGCACATGCCTAGTTCCCGACTTCCAACTTCTCGAAATAACAAACAACTCACCAAGCCACTCGAGATTCGTACCAAGCTTCTCTCAACATAAAAGCAAATCCAATTCCACTCTTGATACGAATTGTACACAGTCGTCTTCCGAAGACAGTCAGGCTTCCGAAGCGTCTTCCGAAGATGTTCAGATCTTCCGAAGCGTCTTCTGTTCAAGGTTTTGGGAGTAGAGGGATGGTAGGGTAGGGAAATTGATAGCTGCGGTGTCGAATTTGAGGGCGATGGATAGGAAAGTTTGAATTGCACTCGGGAAGAAGCAAGAAGATGGCTGTGGGACATTGGGCAGCGCTTCCGCGCCCAATGTCTCAGAAGGAAAAATATGGGTTGATCGATCGGTTGCTTGCCAACAACTGGGGAAGCGCGGGGAATACCAAGCAAGAGACGAGAAGCAGTGGGTAGGGAAGGGTGTGAAACCTTGATTTTTCATTTTTGTTAATTAATTGACTAGTTGTAGACTAAATAAGAAGAATAGGTAGTAAAAGATAGAGGATAGAAGTAGAGTAGTGTTAATTAGGAAGTTTAGTGAAGAAGATCTGCTCTTGAAGAATCAGTCAAAGTTGTGAAGTTAGTTTGGATGGGATTTCCTCATGAATGGATTCTTGGGACGAAGAGCTTTCTAACGATATGTTATGCGAGAAAAACGGAGTCCGAATGACGAAGTTATCAAGGATTTAAGAATCGATGAAGTTGGTGGGGTATGACTTCTTCGTACTTCGGCCGAAGAAGAACTTCGTCAGGCTGAGAAAAACTCTAACTACGGCATGTGTGACAAAGTCATGAAGATATATGAGAAAGATATTAAGTCATTGTCATATCATGTCTACAGTGTCAGAAAAGACGAAGAGACAGAGAGAGAAATTGACGAAGAAGTTGATCTTCAGCGAAGATTGTTTTGAAGAAAGTAACTATATGTGAGGAGGTTCTTCAAGAAGTTTCTTCGACTTCAACTTCGAACTTCGGACTTCAACTTCGTACAATCTTCAAACTTCGGACTTCGGACTTCAACTTCGTATCTATTTTCAACTTCGTATCAATTTTCAACTTCGTATCAATTTCCAACTTCGTATCAATTTTCAACTTCGTATCTATTTCCAACTTCGTACCTTTTTCCAACTTCGTACTTCGTACTTCATGACCATCTTCGTGTCATATTTAAACTTGGAGGTGACCGTTGAACTTGACGACTACGAGACTTCACGACATGAAGTCATAGAGAGACACATTGCAAGAACTGCTAGTGATTTCGGAAGAAGAGACTTCGAGGGAAGAGACTTAGAAAGAAGAACTTCGGACGAAGGTGGATGAGATTACGACAACATACTTCGCCACCGAACTTGATGCGACAGAGATGGAGCTTCTCCAGCGGCTTCGGGCAGAGTTAATGATAGCACCAGATCCTTCGGCGAAGAGTAGGATAGTTAGGCTAGCGGAGAGAATCATTAGAGATTTGAAGGAGCTTAGGGAGACAGTTAAGTTTACACTATGCAGTTTAGGACAGAAGTTACAGTTAGGTAGAGTAGATACTGCGGTTCCGCCAACTGGGGAGTCGTGATCATGCGGTCTAGATGTGACCATCTTTTGTAGGAAATGAGATCCGCCATCTTAGGGCGAAGGGCTATATAAGCGATGCGAGTTTCAGTCATTTTACCTTTTCCATGTTTTCAGTTTTTGTTTCTTAATTTTCGATTGCGCAAGATTGCGGAGTGTGAGTGTGAATAAAGTGGGCGAAGGCAGATTTACCTACGAAGGACGTAGTTTGCTGTCGCAGGTGTAATTCTGATTGACGAAGGCCCTTGTTGATAATATTGGACGAAGTGACTTCAGTGGAGAATTTGACCGAAGGTGACTTCGACCGAAGTTGAGACTGTATACTTCGAAGGTGTTTGAACGAAGATCTGAGAATACATTAGTTACTGTGAAGTGGAGAAGCATAAGTTAAATTGTAAGAAGAGTTCGGATGATGGTGACTTCGTCTTAAGTCTGCCTTCTTCAAATAAGTGGGATTCTTAAGAGTGAGGATTTAGTTGGAAGAACATTTCTTAGGAAGAGTAGGGGCTTATTCTTTGAACCTTGATGTGAAGTCTGTATTCTTCTGTCTTTTCAGAAGAACTCTAGTAACATTTCAGCAGTATTTTGCTACCTCATTTACTCATACGTCTATCTTCTCGAATCTTTTATATGTTGTTGGAAAGGTCCCTGATCAAAGAACTATTTCATTGTTGTTTGTATTCGATTTATCAGGTTTGTACTTGGGTTTGGTTTCTTATCAGACTTAACTCTCATCCGGATATTATTCCATTCCGTGAGAATAACAGAAAACCATTTGAATTATCATTGTGACGTTGTAGTACTGTGTTTTGTGTAATTGTTAACTGTATCTTCGTGGGAACGATCCTTTATTTACTATTTCTGATACTTTGTGTTTCTCTGAGTTGTTACAAAGGGAATATGAGAAGAACCTCTACAACCTTCTGTCTTCTTCCTGAGCTGTCGTCGATCTTCCGCTCGAGCTTCCGGTTTCGTCCCTAGCTCCAATGCGACCCCACTAAGCTGCTGCTGCTGTCAAACGCCTTGCCATCCTCAATCGAATAAGATTTCTCCTCTGATTCCTCTCAGCTGCCCTTCGATGTTTGCTTTCGGGAGTCCTCAGAAGACCCCTTCAGCTCGATGTGCTTCCGATCCTCAATAATTTACCCTCGTCCTTCTTCTAACTACTAATCGATCGTGGCCTTACTCAATTCCACTCTGCTGATCTTCACTCAACTCGATTTCCTTCCAATTCGATCTTCTAGCCAAAAGTGAGCTCAATGCGGGAAGCGGTAAGGTTCGGTGCTAATGCGCTTCCTGCGCATCTTCTCGCTCAGTTTAAGGATTTTCGACCTACCCGACTTACCTAACCCACTCGGTGCTACCTGGTAGGTATACCTACTTCTTACGTGGTTCAGCTTCCACGGTTGCCGTCTTCCGGAAGATACGTGTCTTCCGTCTTCCGCCTTCCGAAGACACAACCAAGAAGACGCTTCCCGGAAGACGGTCGTCTTCCGAAGAAGTCAACTTCTTATTACAAAAAGATCATAAGATCATCTTCCTTCTAAGGAAGCCGTAATCTTAAGTAACAAAGCTTCTTCAGTTTTACAAACAAGTTATTAATCTTAAAAATTTCAAAAATTCGTGAATCTTGTAAATTATGGGCACCACAATCCTCATGACCATCGTCTATACTAATCACATCAGACATCTTAAACTCACTCTTGTAGTGATCCAAACTCTACTTCACTAGGAGCATTCGTGGTCTCCACAGTGAATGAAGCTTTCAACTCAGCCTTCTTCACATCTGTGCCAATGGTCTTGGAACCTTCTTGATATAGAGTAAGGATCGCACCCCAAGTGCTATAGATGCACGTTCGCATCATCTATACTTAACTTTGGCTTCTCCGTTTCTGTTCGAACTCCCAAACGTCTCTTCTTCCAACTCGGCATCCGAACTGGATTTCTTATGAAATATCTTCAATAATACCTCCTTGTATGCCAAAATAATGAAATAATTCCTTGTATGCCGAAATGTATACCTCTTAGTCGGTAAGAGATCTATCCAAGATTTTTGTGACCTCTAGTAGCTCAACGTCCAAACTACTAGCTCATGAAATTTCAACAGAAACTTCCATAATCAGAAGAAATGGTGCTGACTGTACAAATTTCCAAAGAACTGAAATTTGTATAGTTTGACTTCACTCATGATTGTCAACCTCCTCTACTTTGAAAAGTTCTTTATCTCTCTCCAAGCCTAATCTTCTCATGATAAGTTATTAGTTTCCTCTAATAACTTATCAGACAAGCTACAATTCTGAAAATTTTCACAGAGAAATAAAAACACAGAAAAGATGACAACAACTGAATAGAATTTTTAGAGAGCAGAATGTCTAAATTTTGACTCTAGACCTCCTCTTCCCATGATTTCAGTTGTCCAAGATAGCTTATCAGCCAAGCTAAAATACTGCAAATTCTCTCAAGAAAATAAAAATCATAGAAAATCTGACAATGACTGTACAAAGTTTATAGAGAATAGAATGCTTAAACTCTCGTGAATAAACCCCCCCACAACTTTGAAAATTTATATATCTCTCTCTAGACCACCTTTTCTCATGATTTTTGTTGTCTTAGATAGCTTATCAGCCAATCTAGAATACTGGAAAGTTCACATGAAAATAAAAACACAAAAAATTTGACAGCGACTGTATAAATTTCCGAGAGAGCTGAATTCCTAAACTCTCAAATTTTTCTCCTCTAATAACTTCTCTCTCCTCCTTTCTCTTGAACACTTGTTGCATCCACTTTCAACTCTCCTCAAACCCTTTCTAAGTGAACAAGATATAGAGAATGACCTCGAACGCGTCATAGATCACTACGAGATACACGAAAGTTCTAAAGTGGCTAACATCGCGTTAGCTCTCTCTCATCTCAATGTTCTCTCCATGTGCTCTCGCATGATCTCCTTCTGTCGAATGTACAATTGAACTATAAACATCCTTTAACGATTTCTTCAATTGAGATCCCGGTAACGGAACAAAAATGTAAACTTTTCGCGGTCTTATCGATCAATTATCTCTTAATCTCTCAACCTCCACGATAGTCATCGATGAATCTGCAACATGTCGAACATGTCTCTCACTCAAGAGTCACCTTTGATGGCTTTGATAGAACCACACAATGAACTTGAAGAGAAAATGCTAAGTTCAATCATTCACACATCCTTAACTAAAATTCTCCATTCTAACGACGTCTCTCAAGTTCCCACATGCTATCACATTCTCTCTATATTACTCAAGTTGTCATTACGAGGATGTGAAAACAAGGATGAGGAGCTCTTCTCTACTCTTCTATTTATACATTCTAGGTTTTTACTTTGGTACCTTCCGGTAACTCAGCCGTAACTATTTTTATCGAGTTTTACTAATATATTACTTAAGATAAAAGCATTAATCACATGAGCTTTTTTCTTTTTCACATGGGCTTATTCTTTCAAAGTCAACAACTTATAGAAGGAGTCTAGAATATTCTCAAGGAATCTCAAATTTCCACCCCCTTCTACACTAAGATCCACTAAAAAGGAGACATGTGAAATCTCTTCTTGTTTTTAATGCCCACAAAGTTCACAACTTGTATCCCACCACTAATATCAAGTCAAAAAAAAGATAAGGGATACTTTCCACCTCCTTTCTATCTTTTAGACAAGATGACAAGATAGTAGTGCTCACTCTTTAGAAAATATCTGAATTCTGTCCAAAAGCACAACTAAGTTGAACCATAACTAACTTTAGCTAGTCATGACTAACTTGATATATCCTTAAAGTACTTGGGCAGCAAATAAACATTCTCCACACTTAGTTATAACTAAACACCTTACTAATAGACAAACTTCTTATGTGTAACATAGGTCGTTACAATGCGTCGCATTTGCTTGTGTTGGCGCTTGATTTCCGGAGTGAGTTCACTCCAATGTGCTATTAGTAGTGAGGCTGGAGTTGCAGACTAGTCAAACTATCTTTGTTTCTCTCACGATGAGGTTGGACTAACGATCAACAGACCGTGAGAAGCTGCATGTGGTGATGGTAGGTACATGTTATCTTTACCTTGACCATCTTAGTAGAGGATATGTGAGCTCAGTAGGAGCGAAGTTAGGCAAGTTGTGATTACGGTGGTGATAGAGATTTCGACATTCTGGTTGGAGAGTGTGTTCACGAGATTCTATCATTACGGAGTTCTCGGGAGGTTATGATGCGGACTTCTCGGATAGTCAATATACACGGAGTGGGGTGCGATATCGACTACTTACACCATTGCTGTTTGTTGTTCCAGAGGACAAGTCAGACATAGACAATGCGTTTTCTGATTATGCGTCTAGTTTCGCGCACCTACCGCCTTGTTGCGTCAGCGGAAGCTCTTGCTCAGTAGGCCGTGAACTTTACACCGCTAATCTGCAAACACAATCACAAGTTAGCGTCCATACACCACTTACCTTATCTCAGTTTGGTCCGGACCAGAGCCGGACCGTCTCCCTAATCATCAAGCTCAACAGTTTCTAAGTCCCGACCTAGACCCGCATAGGTCGGTCCCAAACATGAGCAAGTCACAATATGACTTGGGACGGACTTCCCATAAAGTCCAGGGTCCTAAACGATGCCTTCAGCACACCTAACGGTCCAACCGTTCGTGATGTCCGTCTGGGTCTAGGCTCCCGAACGGTGGTCTAACCCGCCGACTCGTTCTCTAGTCTTGCCCAAGCTCTTACAGCGTTCCTAAGTCCAGACGTCCAAGTCTGGACGGGAACGTGCCTTGGAACCGGTCCAACCATCACCTCATGCCCCCAGAGTCTGCCCACCGAACCCTGGCCCACCTAGGCATCGAGCCCCCCTCATATATACTTCTGGAGGTCGGCGGTCCCGCCCTCCTATTTGGTCCTTGAAAATTACACCACAACCCAATCGTGGTTCAGCCATAACTTCCAGTTCGGAGGTCAGATCGAGGAGTGTTATATATCACTGAAAAGCTCTCGACGAGTCCTTTCCAATGATACCTCACTCGCCTCGAGATCTTATGTAAAGCTCCATCCACGACCTAAAACGTCCATGGAGCTCCAACACTTAGTCATTTTTCAGAAACCTGTGGTCCAGACCCAGACTCGAACCCTGTGCTTCGGACCAGCGTCCGAATCATGGTCCGTATGCATCTCGGACCCACGTCTCGATCTTGCGTCTCTGATCTACGTCTCAGACTTATGTCTCAGACTTATGTTTCAGTCCGTTCCCAGACTTGCCCCCTTAGGTCAACGTTCGTCTAGGGTCGTCTTGGGGTAGACCCTTAGGTCCTAGCCCAGTGTTCCAATCTTGGTTCAAAGAACCACTTAGGGTTCATCTGATCCCGACGAAGCCGTTAAGTCCTACTCGTAGTGCTCAAAACCTAGCGCAAGTCCGCTAGGGTTTTATTGTCCGCGTCTGCGTCCGACCTTGAGAATGAGGGTCGCGACACTAGTGTCGCCACACCGTTGTTGTGAGAGATGGACGAGATCTATGAGGTCATGAAGGGGCCTCGATGATACTCGGATACGGTGGGTATCATTGAGCTGGATGACTTCATCCAGCTGTTCGACAGTTGTGCGATTTGTAGCAGATGCGGAACTCATAACTGTTCACACCCTTCATGACATGGAAGGGTTTGTTCCAATACTTGGAAGGACCACCGATGGACGATTACCATGAGTTCATGCGAGACTACATCATGGAGATTGAGTTATGGAGACAATATTGGTCTCCCAACTACATTTCTATCACTATTGACGTAATTTCAGGATGCATAGCACTTGCGAGTTTAAGTGCCAGTAGTAGTGATACATCCACGGATGGCAGAGTACCTACTACAAGCGGTGCGTCTACTAGTAGTGGAGCAGATGGTAGTATGAGCGAGATACCACTAGAGTTTAATCTTGTGGTTCAGTTCTTCCAATGTTGAGGAAGAACTATCAAGGTGTGCGTATCGATAAGTTGAGGAGTCAGCAGGAGTTCCAGCAGAAGACTAGAGAGAGCTTACGCGAGGCGTTTACTCGCATGAAGCGGTTGATCAGTGTTACCCAAGGGTTGACGGAAGCACAAGCAGTCCAGTTCTTGTATGAGATACTATGCCAAGAGCTGCGTAGGAGAGTCAGAGATGCAACTCTCTTTAGAGACACTGCTTTGACGTTAGTGGTTGTCTTTGGTCTGGTTGAGAGCGAATTGAACTCAACATGGTGGAGGAGAGGGTGATGACTGTTGGGTTCAGCAGGGAGGCACCACATGGAGTGACCACCTCTTCTCGAGGATCACAGATTATGTAACGATGTGGTGGTAGTGGTGGTAAGGATCGTGATGAACAATCACGATCTCAGAGAGGTGTTGGAGGACCTGGTGGACAGAACCCCAAGCCGTCTTTCTCTAGTCAATAGCAAGCGGGTCCTTGTTGGACGTGTGATGGTCCTCATCAGTAAAGGACTGCCCACATAGGAGAGGTGGTTACGAGACATCTGGGAGGTCTCAAGTGATGCCTAGGCAGTGTGAGCATTGCAGACGACCAAGTCACAATAGTGATCATGTTTTGATCTCCATGTCGAGCTATGGCAAGAGAAGGCTTATCGTGGACGAGTCGGAGGAGCTCAAGGAGACCGTGGTGGTCGAGTTGGAGGTAGAGGCTCAGCACCATTCCATCCACCGT
This sequence comes from Asterella californica, assembly GCA_036924285.1. Classification (NCBI taxonomy): domain Eukaryota; kingdom Viridiplantae; phylum Streptophyta; class Marchantiopsida; order Marchantiales; family Aytoniaceae; genus Asterella; species Asterella californica. Next base: position 16,521,657 of record JAYKYS010000001.1, on the reverse strand, counting down.
TTGTTACAACATCAAATGCGAATATGGCTGCTCGGATTGAGCAGTTGGAGTATAAGATAGCTAGTATGACTATGGTTCAGCGGAGATATGGTTCAAGAACAAAGGCTTCTTCCTCTTATGGAGGAGAAGGAGTTGATTTTGACTTCATGGCTGATGTAGCGCAGATTGAGATATCTACGGTGGTGACCTAGAGTGCAGTACGTGTCTCTAAGCCATAAGGTGCGTCGATGGAGTTGGACCACAACGCGGGGACGCTTATACATAGGCTAGGCTTCCTCAATCGCTCATGCTATCGGAGGCATTGAGGACCGCATCTATGGTTCCTAAACGATCTACCGATGATGCAGTGGAGTTGGAGACATCGACATCTAAGAGTGAGGGTGATGCGAGTCAACCCTCGACGTTTGTGGATGTGATATCAAATCGATGTTGAGGACGGTCACAACAATTCTTCGAGCCTCACTATTTTCAGCCACGGATACAGGGCATTGGGAGTTAGCTTGGCTCTAGTGTTCTAGTTGACGGTCACGCTCAGGTAGAGTGAGGATGTAGTTATCTCTAGTGCTGAGGTGGTTCAGCGAGAGACGGTAGATGTGTCCATGGAGTCGAGGATCAGATACAGCTACTACCGCTACTTAGCAAGCAGCGACTGTCAGGTTAGATGAGTTACCAGCTAAGTCGGCGATTGACCGTGTTGATTTGACACCAAGTGTGGTGTTGTTGGATAACAAAAGTGATATCTTTTGTTTGGTGGCACCTTCAAGGAAGATGTATCGACCACAGAAAGTCTTGTTAGACTCTAGAGCACAGCCGTTGATGTTGGAGAAGGCGACGTGCATTAGTTTAGATTTGAAGAAGTCCGAGGTGGAGAGATGTCCATTCCAACTACAGACATCTCTAGGGTGATCAGGGAGTACAGCTCTACACATGACACGCGAGGATGATGATAAGAGTTCTACCAGATCACCTCACGGATGGCTCTATGGTGAGAGCCAAGGCCATCGTTACGGCCACGAAGTCTTATGATGTATTGGTTGGAGATGTTGTGTTATACTCTATGAGGTTCGTGATCGACTATTGGACTGAGACAACGTCTTACATATCAAGTTGGTAAGCCGATGAAGGACGAGTGAGCCGCTTATCAGTGCGGTTCAATGCTAGAGTTGAGATAACGGAGCCTACACCTGAGACGATAGCATCCATTGCAGGATTAAGTTCAATCATCACTTGATCGGACGAGTTGTTAGAAGGCAATGCCCATGCGGAGAATACTCCGATCCTTGGATGCAAGATGACGATCTCAAGTAGTGAGAGTCGTCGATAGATCACCCATGACAATGGTGACTTAGTGTGACAACTTATGACAACGTTGTCCACGTTGGTAAGCTTTTCAGCGTCACATGCTTACAGAGATGGAGGACCTGGGCTTGTATGAGATACTCAGTTACAACAGTTGGTGGAGCCTAATGTCGATGAGAGACAGCGAGCGATGAGTTTCTCTACAGATATGACGGAAGTAGTTTCGATGTCAAAGGCTTCACGTCGTCAAGTGTTGGATCAAGCAATGGACTTGAATTGCTTGACATGGATTGTTAACCTTGGATTGGCTGAGCAGGGTCAGATGCGATCGACAGATGTTATTGCTTGGACATTTCTCAGCTCTTTTGGCTACCGGGTCGGTGGAAGCAAAGACTTGGGGCGAGACGTGTGGAATTTGTCGTTCTTGGACATCATGGGATGTCGTAAGAGAGAGTGTGGAGCTTGTAGCTAAGATTGCATGAGTTTTTTTGGGCAGTGGAGGTGGAGGTTGTTAGGATGAGCAGAAGAAAACTGCTCCAGAGATTACAAGATAGCAGTCAACGACTTCATCTTCTATCTCTAGCTTGGTGACAGAGGATACTTGGGAACCAGAGATTGGACCCAAGCTTATAGAAGAAGAGAGACGAAGAGTTCAAAAATTACTGAAGAGCTATAGGAATTGTTTTGCCTTCAGTATGAAGGATTTGGGTACCTTGAAAGGACCATGTATACGGATCGACTTGACTAGTGACACGTCAATCTTTCGACGTCCTTACAAGTACAGTGACATGGAGAGAGCCTTGATCCAGAGTAGGACTCAAGACTTGTTGGAGGTTGGGTTGGTAGAGATGTCGTATGGAGAGTATGCATCTGTCACAGTTATGCCAGCAAAGAAAGATATGTATGACAACTACACGGATAGACGGATGTGTGGAGACTACCGTCTTATCAATCGACATACGAAGTCCGATAAGTATGCCATGCTGACATCTGAGGAGATCTTTGATGTAGTAGGGCATGTGAAGATCTTCGATACTTTGGACCTTCGAGCAGGGTATCATCAATTGTCGATGAGAGAAAAATAAGTCAAGACCACATTCTAGAGAATTGACTCTCACGACAAAGATTGTTTGTATCAATGGTGGTTCTTACCATTTGGGTTGATGAACGTCTCTGCTGAGTTCCAAAGGATGATGGATAGGATCCTAGCATGATTGGATTTTGTCAGATGTTATATTAACGACATCTTAGTCTATAGTGCTACAGTGGAGGAGCACGAGAGACACGTACGAGATGTGTTGAGCGGTTGAGAGCTCATGGGTTGAAGTTACATCTTGAAAAATTCTTCCAAGAGGTGGTAGAGTATCTGGACCACATCATCTACCCAGGTGGGTTGGATGTTCAACAGATGAAGGTTGAGGCTATTGCACGGATCCCATGCCCCACAGATGTGAGTCGAGTTCAAACATTTGTTGGTTTGTCGAACTTCTGTCGATCGATACATGAAAGAGTTTAGTGCAATTGTGAAACCATTGATCAAGCTGATGAAGGTGGACCAAGAGTAGCAGTGATGAGACGAGCAAGAGCGAGCTTTTGTAGAGCTCAAGGATAAGTTGACATCTGATCTCATCTTGAAAACACTCGTTAGGGGGCATCTCTTCCAACTGCACACTGATTGGAGTATGTTGAGACTTGGAGCAGTGTTGACTTAGCATGATGATGAGAAAAAGAAGTTTGTGATGACGTATGTCAGTCGCTTCAGTAATTTGGTGGAGGTGAGGTACAATTCGTACGAGAGAGAGTGTTTAACTACAGTGTGGGCTATTGCACACTTCCGATGTTATCTATTTGAGAACCCGTTTACTCTCATCACTGATCACCAACCGCTCAAGTGGTTGATGGAGTCCGACAAGCTTACATGGAAGCTTGCACGATGGGCATTCATCTTACATGAGTATGACTTCCAAGTAAACTTAGATGCCAATGGGTTGAGTCGTAACTCATGCACGAGTCAGCAGGATCAGACTAGAGCTTGATGATATGACGAGGTTGATGAGGAGATAGTATCCGGGTGACATGCATCTGCCTTTCTTTGTGTGTTGACCAGGAACTCTAGTATGGAGGACCATGTCGTATCTTTCTCAGGTCAGAGAGTAGATGGCGAGTCTTTGGATCCTCGGGATGGAGATGGTGTTCCAGACCAACGAGATATTCACGACGATGTGACCGTAATGGAGTATCTACGTACTGACATGGTGGTAGGTACAGTAAGTACCAAAGAGTGAGATCGGTGTCCTTCAACGAACGAAGAGAATTCGACGAGAAGGATGACATGTACTTCGACTGTGAGATGATGAGAAAGTATGGATAGGGTCACATTCATCCCAAAGGACACAATTAGTACGACATGCTCCAAAATGTTCCAAATGAGGAGTTAGAACATTTTGGAGTGAAGTGTACGTATACCAAGGACAGTCTTGTGGTGTGGTATGCACATCGATGTGCAATAGTTTATCGCATGATGTGTGATTTGTGATCGAGTACGAGCATCATTTAATGTTCCTACTCCACAGTTCCATCTCTTACGGATTATGAGGTTGGTTTACCATTGGAGTTTGGATTTTGCGGGACCCTTATAGTTGACCGTCACGTCATCATCGTTATGTGTTGGTGATGGTGGAGCACTTCTCCAAGTGAATTGAGTTGGTGGTATTATCGGAAAGTGAAAGGACGGCATATGCGTTCTTGGATCGAGTGCTGAGTCATTTTGGAGCACCAGCTGAAGTGCTGACGGACCAAGGTACAGAATTTCTTGGTGAGTTTTAGGCCTTGTGTGATCATGCGTTGATTGATCATCAGACTTGTGGTGCCCACAAATTACAGGATGCACGAATTTTTGAAATTTTTAAGAATAATAACTTGTTTGTATAACTGAAGAAGCGTTGTTACTTAAGGTTACGTCTTCCTTAACAGGAAGATGATCTTAAGAGCTGTTTGTAATAAGAAGTTGACTTCTTCGGAAGACGACCGTCTTCGAAAGAACGTCTTCTCAGTTGCGTCTTCAGAAGACGAGAAGACGGCGGAAGATGAGAAGACGGTGGAAGACACCTGTCTTCCAGAAGACAGCGACCGCGAAGGACCAACCACGAGTTTTCGGGTAAGACAGTAGGTGTATCTACTGGGGCGCACCTAATAGATAGGTAGGTCAGGAAGACACCCAAGGTCGAGAACCCCTAATCTGCAGGGAAGATGCGTGAGGAAGCACATTAGGCACCTTCCAACTTCCCGCAGCACAGCGCGCTTGAAGAAGATCGATTGAGAGAGTGAGCTTCGCGAGCTAGCATTGAGAGAGGACATCGAGGTAGGAGAGAGTAAGTTGGCAGCTAGGCGAAGGGTGAGATCGAATTGCGGGAGCACAAACAGCAGAGAGAGCAAAGGCGTTTCTGTGGAGCTTCCGAGAAGCTGACATGGAGAGTGGCGAGTAGAAGCGAAGGTGGAATCGAGGTGTGGACCGAAATTGATAGCAGGCGCAGTCGAGAGGAGTCGCATTGGAAGCTAGGACAAGAGCCAGAAGCGCGCGGAGGTCGAAGGCAACTCGGGAAGCCGAAGAAGACTGTAGAGGTTCTTTCCCCTGTTCTTCCCTCTTCTCACTTCTTCTCGTCTTTTCCTGATATTCCTCGCGCTTCCTTCGTTGTGTGCAGGCAGCCTGATCGATTACCCCCATCCCCCATCTTTCCTATTGAGACATTGGGCGCGGAAGCGCTGCCCAATTTTTGTCAGACATCTCCTTGCTTCTTCCCGAGCTCAATTCGAGCTTCCCTACACCTCGTCTTCAAATTGGAGATCCCAACTATCAATTTCCCTACCCTACTACCTCTCTACCCCCAAAACTTGGAACAGAAGACGATTCGGAAGATGGGAACATCTTCGAAAGACGTGTGGTGCCCACAAATTACAGGAAGCACGAATTTTTGAAATTTTTAAGAATAATGACTTGTTTGTATAACTGAAGAAGCGTTGTTACTTAAGGTTACGTCTTCCTTAACAGGAAGATGATCTTAAGAGCTGTTTGTAATAAGAAGTTGACTTCTTCAGAAGACGACCGTCTTCGGAAGATCGTCTTCTCAGTGGCGTCTTCAGAAGATGAGAAGACGGCGGAAGATGGGAAGACGGCGGAAGACACCTATCTTCCAGAAGACAGCGACCGAGAAGGACCAACCACGAGTTTTCGGGTAAGACAGTAGGTGTACCTACTGGAGCGCACCGAATAGGGAGGTAGGTCAGGAAGACACCAAGGATGAGAACCCCTAATCTGCGGGGAAGATGCGTGAGGAAGCACATTAGACACCTTCCAACTTCCCGCAGCATAGTGCACCTGAAGAAGATCGATTGAGAGAGTGAGCTTCGCGAACTAGCATTGAGAGAGGAATCAATTGAGACATCGAGGTAAGAGAGAGTAAGTTGGCAGCTAGGCGAAGGGTGAGATTGAATTGCGGGAGCACAAACAGCAGAGAAAGCGAAGGCGTTTCTGTGGAGCTTCCGAGCAGCTGACAGTGAAGAGTGGCGAGTAGAAGCAGAGGTGGAATCGAGGTGTGGACCGAAATTGACAGCAGGTGCAGTCGTGTGGAGTCGCATTGGAACTAGGACAAGAGCCAGAAGCGCGCGGAGGTCGAAGGCAACTCGGGGAGCCGAAGAAGACTGTAGAGGTTCTTCCCCTTGTTCTTTTCCCCTCCCACTTCTTCTCGCCTTTTCTTGGTACTCCCCGCGCTTCCTTGATTGTGTGCAGGCAGCCTGATCGATTACCCCACCCCCATTCTTTCTATTGAGACATTGGGCGCGGAAGCGCTGCTCAATTTCTGTCGAGACATCTCCTTGCTTCTTCCCGAGTTCAATTCGAGCTTCCCTACTCCTAGCCCTCAAATTGGAGACCCCAACTATCAATTTCTCTACCCCCCTACCTCTCTATCCCTGAAACTTGGAATAGAAGACGATTCGGAAGATGGGAACATCTTCGGAAGACACTTCTTGAACTTGACTGTCTTCGGAAGACTGTCTTCGGAAGTCGACTGAACACAATTCGTATCAAGAGTGGATTTGCTTTGCTTTTGTGTTTAGAGAACTTTGTACGAATCCTGAGTGGCTTGGTGAGTTGTTTTGTTATTTCGAGAAGTTGGAAGTCGGGAACTAGGCCTGTGCCTCCCGGTCTTCCAAGCTTCTCAACTCCCCATCTTCCTAGAGAGACTAGAAGACTTGAAGGCTGGCAAAATGAGTGAGAAGACGTGAGGGTCCATTTCGGGTCTCTTCTGTCCGACCCATAGCAGCCGTTCCTTGTTCTTCCCGAACTTAGAAGAGAGTTGTGAGAAGTCGTGCTGGCAGAATCTGGAGAGAATGGTCGAGGGTCATGTCTTCCCATCATGCAGCAAGCTTCTTCTGAGTGCGTATGAGAGGTGAGAAGTCAGAAGAACATAGTACAGTTGTCTTGAGTCTGTTGTGAGGATAGATTGCGTGTAGGAAGACGAAGACAGGTGAGACCAGTGAAGGAAAGTCCGACTTCGAGAAGTCTTCCGAGAACGATATTGAATCGGAAGCTGTCCCAAGTGTCTTCCCAGAGGCCACTGTCACCGCAGGAGCCCGCAACCATCTTCTGAACCTTTCTCATACTCTACTTCTCGCATATCTTGTATCTTCTGATAAGAAGTAGGATGTAATGCAAGGTGGGTTGTCTTCTTGGTAATCCATGCGAGGCCTTGCGTAGATAGGATTGTTAAGATATAGCTCGGAAGACGAGAGCTATCTAGGAAGTACTGTTAGAATCCCGGAAGACGGAGTAGCTGTCTTCTGGAAGACTAGTTTCGTCTTCTGAGAAGTAAAAGCTAGACTGTGGGCACTCGGGAAGAACTGAGCCTTCAGCTCATAGTAGGTGCTTGTGGTTTAGTGCAACAGATCTTCCAGGTATGTCGATGCATCCGCGAGGCTTGGTGTTACCAGCGGCAAAATTGGCCGAGGTCACTCCTTTCCTCAAGACTCCAGAAGACGAAGGATGGATGGGCGCTCCTCTGCGATGCGAGGAAGCGCAAAGCGGAAAGCCGCTCCTGCCATGAGGAGTCTTCCACCTCGGAAGATGAGAAGAGTAGCTTCTTCTCAAGCGCAAAAGATGAAGGCCGTAGTAGTGGAAGAGGCTTCCTTGCCTCTGGAAGACGAAGTCGACACCATGGAGCGAGTGGTGGAAATGAACTTGTCTTCCGCAGGAAGACGACTGGAGGAGTTCAGTGCTACTTCCAGAAGAAGATCCAGCCCGCTATGGAGTTATTGGAAAGGGGAGCGAGGGCACAGGAGAAGCCTTTACAGCCTAGATTCGGCCTGCGCACCTTGCTGCGACAGGAAGACATCGAGCAGAAGACGGAGTCGCTGGAAGTTAGCCTCTACACTACGGAGAAGCTTGCAGCTAGGTACAAGGCGGAAGCAGCCGCGTCTGCCAAAGAGTCGATGCAACTTCGGAAGAGCAACCAGGAGTTGCAGACGCGAGTACAGCAACGCGATTAGGAAGTTCTCCGAGTGCGGGAGAAGATCACTGCCCTCGCAGAAGAGCAGACCACTTGGAAGATGCAGCGAGAAGCCGCAGAAGCACGAGCTGCAGTGGAGAAGACGCAGAGGGAAGCAGCAGAGGCCATGCGCAGAAGATGCTAGCTCAGTCGGTAGAAGCGCTTCGGAAGAAGTTCAACTTCACCGCGGGTAAGAAGTTACTTACCTTAGCTAGGGAATGGGACAGCGAGTCCAAGACGAGGTTGGTGGAATGCAGAGATAGCATGTTCAGGTACCTGGATAGACAGATAGAAGGAGTGAAGACACTTTATGGTCTTCCCTCACTTCTGACACCTGCAACCGCATCTTCCCAAGCCCCAGCACCCTCGACTGGATCCGGAATGGAGAAGGAGGAGTTCGATCTCGCTGTACACTTGGTGGTGATAGTGTTGGAAGACGAGACGACTCCAGAAGACGCCCCGGAAGACATGATGTCTTCTGGAAGACAGGAAGACGAGCCGTCTTCCCAGGTAGTCCGCGTGGAGGAAGCGACTTCCCCGGACCCCTATGAGGTCACCATGGTCCCTAGTACTGCATCTGTGCCTCAGAAGATCGAAGACGCACCATTCGACTCCTCTTCCCAGAAGACCATTCCGTCTTCCAAAGTCGAAGCCAAGGAAGACGCAGCCGCAGAAACAGCAGGGCCAGCGAAGAGCGAGGAGAGGGAAGCTACCTCAGTGGTACCCGAGGTAAGTGCAAGGCTTCCCAGTCCATCAGAAGTCGAGGTAGTAGCTCCGGTAGGAGCAGATCATGTAGAGATTGCCACCGAGCAATCAGAGTAGTTAGCAAAATCGACACTTCCAGATTTAGTAGGATCGGACATGCTATCTTAAGGGTGGCAGTTTTCCATGTAAAAATAGTTAGGACCCCATGTGGCAGCATAGGTAGCGTAGGAGTAACACAGTGGAGGGCTAATTGGGAAGAGGGACCGCATGCATGTGAGGTGACAACCTCTTGTCATCGCCTCTCTCTCTCTCTCCCTGGTGGTCGCCTCCCCTGACTCTCGAGGCAGGTGGTTAAGTAGGATCGTAGAGTAGGAAATAGAGCTCTGCCAGTTCTGCCAGTTCTATAGAATTCTGTCGTAACTGAACATACACATCGATTCTACAGGCAGGCAGGCGAGACACATTAGAGCAGAGACAGTCTTAGCACACTACACCCGTCGTTGGAAACATACGAATAGTCTTGGAATATACAGGAGGGATCTGCATACTCGCACCAGCAGTGGATTCGAAGATGTAGATAGAAGTAGTGGACAGTCTAGGAACAGGGAACGCCATCCTCGTGCAGTCCTGTTAGCTAGGCTGGTGTGTCGAGGAGTAGACACAGGAAGTAGCGGGAGTGAGCTTCCCAATGCCATTGTGACTTCTTCTCGGGGAATAGATTGTGGATTTGACTGCAGCAGCTTCGCTCATGTCTTCTGGGTGGTGGAATGTATTGAATTCGCTCCCAATTGTGCATGGGAAGTGTTCTTCTTGAGTGGCGGTGAATGTCAACTGTTGTGGAGTGTAGCTTGACTCGTTCAGTAGAGCACTTGGGATCTACGTACGAACGGTCTTCTGGGTAAGGGATCCCAGAAGACAGAGCAGTCAGAGCAGCGAAGTGAAGAAGAAAGAAGCCTTCTTCTCGCAACAGAAGACGACATCCTCGAGTAGAAGACGGTGCTACAGTACTCACGTTTGTTGTCTTCCTCCCTAAACTATTACAAGCAAGGATGGCTTGTTAGTCAGGATCCGGACTAGAAGCCTGTCGGAATCTTAATTGCCCTTTTTCATCCTGTTTTCTCTTGTTTGGATTTCTTCTTCTTCCCATCTTCCCTCATCTTCCCCATCTTCTTATCTTCTTCTAGTGAGCTTCCGATACTTCTATTGAGCTTCCGTTAAGGTGAATGTCGTTGTAGTGCTGCAGGAAGACAACTTCCGTAGGCAGAAGCCTGGGAAGGCTACAGGGGGCATACACCATGTGATTTATCCAACCCGATTGGAATGTGAGTGTGAGAGTAAGGTGTAACGACTATTACTAGTCGACTTCTGCGAAGCCGGACAGCCTTCTGGAGGTGTGAGAAGACGAGCTAAACCCCCAGAAGACAAGAATCGCTTCGGGAAGACGGTATCGAGAAGACCGGAAGAAGCAACCTGGAAGCAGGAAGATCGTCTTCCCGAGCTTCTCTGTGAATAGTTGTATGATATTGTAATGGGTAGTTGTTTGTTTAGGTCCAGAGCACCATTTGGCGTGTCTGGAAGACGTGTTGTTTTGGTATGGTTTTGTGAGAAGACGGGATTTCTAGACAAAACCCGTGTGTTTGTGTGTTTGAACAAATCTTAGAACTTAGAGCAGCGTTACTTGTGCAAATCCTCTGTGGGAACGATATCTTGTATACTAAATGGACAAAAGGAGAAATCCTACGTCACTACATATAGTGAGGAACCATTTTTGACGCCGCTGCCGGGGATTTCATCTTAGTAACTTCTGTTCTAAGCTTCCTGGATCTGTGTGCCATTAGTTAGGTTCGTTTCGAACTAACTTCGATTGTAGTTGAATGTGTTGTGGGACTCTATCTTGCTAGAAGACGGGAACCGCAACCAGAAGCTGATAAGATACCTCAGGGAAAGTTGGAAGCAGCCGCTTCCCTGCTTCCAAGAATTCCTTGGAAGACTCGATCTTGGAAGACTGCTGTGAATACAACGAGAAGCAGGAGAAGACGACGTTCTGAACCTGTGATCGGTTGTTCAGTCATTTGGTCTACCGGATCTAGTGGTAGAGAAAAGAGAGACATCTGTTCTCAGTACTCTGGTGGATGCCTCCGACCGGAGGAAGAAGCAGAAGACGCACGGGTAAGGATCCTGAGTGGGTTAACTCACCCCAGCGAACCGCTTCTAGAGATCAGCGGATATCCCTGAGACACCAAAGGAAAGAAGAAGAGCTCAGGAAGATCCGATCGGTAGAGTTGGAAGAGCCTTCCATCTCGAGCATAATCTTTGGCGAAGACAGAAACCAACCGGGTGATCACGTGTATAAAGTAGATTTCGGTACTGGTTACTCGGAAGACGTCTTCCCAAGTGCGGGAGAAGCTTCTCAAGGTGAGGGAAGACTGGAGGAGATTGTTCCAGACGTCTCGGAAGGTAGCAGTAACAGTAGCTCTGACTCAGAAGACGCTCTTCCTGATTCAGACAGGCCTGGACCTTTGAGAAGGCCATCTCCACCACCTGGACCTGAGGAAGAAGGAAATTGGCAGTCGCACCAGCCGGCAGTCAACATGGCTTCCCACACTCGGCAGACGTACCATCCGTACGACGATGATGATGATGCGGGCGACTTCATCACGATGTTCGAGACCATCTCTAGATCCAACAAGGAAGACGCTGATGTTGACAGACTCCGTGTATTTCCCAGTTTGATCAAAGGGAAAGGAAGGAAGTGGATGAGTAAAACGTTGGATGATGTTGTAGTAATGGCCGCGTGGGCTACTCTGAAGGCAGCTTTTCTGAAGAGGTTCAGAGGAGTGGGCTACGATCGTATGACCCTCATAGAGCTTCAGAGGCTCGAACGAAAGAAGAAAGAGACACTGAGGGATTACACCGAGAGATTTGAAGATCTCTTGGATCACATCCCTCTGAACCAAGGAAGACCCGGCTACTGTGCTCAGCAAGCTGTGGACTGGTACTTGGGAGGATTGTCTCAGGATATGGAATTGTACTGCAGAAGAGGAGGAGGTGATGATTTAGCGGAGGTACAAAAGCATGCCGAGCAGTATGAAACCTCGAGCATCACTCGGAATATGACGAAAGACAAAGGGAAGACCTCGAAGAAGTCCAAGAAGTCGAAGAAGTCTTCCCGGAAGTCCAAGAAGAAGTCCAAGTCCACTGAAACTGATAACAGTGATTCGGAAGCAGCCTCTACTTCTGAAGAGTCTACTGTCGAAAGTTCAAAATCCGAATCTGAACAAGAGAAGAAGACGCGGAAGAAGAAGAAGGAGAAGACGCGAGCAAGGGAAGAAGTTGTGCAGAAGATGCCTCAAACTCAGATCATTCAATATGCACCTGATCCCCGCATCGATGAGGTTCTGAAGCAGTTTGCCGACCTGAAAGTTCATCTTCTGAACCAGAAGGACAAGCGGAAGCAGCCTACGGCTTCCCGGCCAAACCTTTGGTGCAACCTTTGTAACTCTTCCGGACACACCAGAGATCAATGTACGCAGGACCAAGCTGTCAACTGGGCAGGATGGGAAGAAGATGATGAGGGATATCTACACGATCCCAGTGGAGAAACCTGCTATAGGATCGAGACGATCCAACCCTTCACTCCTACGCCTCCCGCCCAATATAATCATTATGTACCGAGGGATAGAGCTAGCAATGTACAGACCAGGACGCCTTGGCAGCCTTCTTCATCACAACGACCTCTCAACCCTCTTCCGGGAGCGTGCAATAATTGTGGAGAGACAGGACACTGGTGGTCCACCTGTCCTCACCCGAGAAGACAGATTGGACAAGTGTCCTTGTGTGGGAACTGTAAGGAAGCCGGTCATTTCACAGGGAATTGTCCTCAGACCTTACGGCCACGACAAATGGTTAGATTTGCAGATACCACGCCTCCTGCAGAAACTGCATCATCTTCTAAGCTCGAGTTAGCAGTGGTACAGCACATCACGGTAGAAGAAGAAGATCCTGGGGATTGTACGGATTGTCTCCATATCGAGGAAGACGAACCAGACCCCGGGAAGCGCGAAAGAAAGGAACCTCAGCTGCAGAAGACGACTGCAGCTCAGAAGATGAAGACACCTGAAGAAGCGTCATCTCTCACTTTGACGGATGGTACTGTTTGGAATCCTGACCCGAATTCAGATAGCTGGCCTCCTGAGGAAGTCTTGAGCTGTGTTCAAGGTAAGTACCAGAAGCAAAAGGAAGTCAGAATCTCGCCAGAAGGACGTCAAGAAGAAGAAGCAGCGTAAGGAGAGGTCATCTTCTCCCGAGCGGCCGTCTTCTCCTACTTACGATCGAGAAGATCCGAAGTACTTTGCTCCTGACATTAGACAAGAGGTTGAAGCGATCATGCAAGAAGAGCTGGAGAAGAGACGGAAGATAGTACAGCAGCTTCCTACACCGACTACGGCGACACCTGTCTCACGGGAGCAGCCTCCAGTCGAGGGAAAACACTCTTCTAGTCTTCCACCCAAGGAAGCAGCTACTGCATCTTCTCTGTTGGAAACTCCAGTCACTCTTCTGAAAAGATCTCCTTACGACTTCTTGCGAGACTTGTGGAATCAGAAGGCGGATGTAACCTTCCAACAGCTGTTGGATGACAACGCTGGTTACAGGAAGTTGTTACAATCTGTGCTTCGAGGATCGAGGAAGAGGAGGGCAGCTAAACTTCCCAAGAGCACTCCGATCCTAAGGATAGAGCATGAGGACTTGGGAGCCCCAGAACTTGATATGGAGATCCATGGCTGTCTTCTGAAGAAGGTACCCATTGATTCCGGCTCCGGAGTTAACATCATGACGGAAGAAACGGCGCATGCCCTAGGCTTCACTGAGTTCCAGCCTACTCCGAGAATTCTCAGAATGGCGGACCAGACCAGAAGACAACCTTTGGAGCAACTGAAAGATGTCCTGACGGTAATTGGTGGAGTATCTTTTTACCTCACTTACATCGTTTTGCGACCTGTAGCTAAGGTTGGATATCAGGTGTTGATAGGAAGACCATGGCTGTATGCTGCAAATGTGAATACCGACTGGAGAATGCATCGTTTGAGATTTCCCAATCCTACACCCAAGCCAGGTGAGAAGGCTAAGGTCTCGCTTCCTTGGATCAAGATTGGACACCAAGGTGAAACTCCGTCTACAACAGAGGGGTACACTTCAAAAGACTCGGCTGCGTCTTCTGACAGTGATGAACGGTATAATGAGTTTGTGACGAATAACGTGTGTGCTACAGAAGTAGCAGAGAAAGTGGAAGATGTGGTCTGTGGATACATTGAGTGCTACGAGATTGCGGAAGAAGAGCTTCCAGAAGACGAGACTACCGTCTTCTCTTCGGAAGATCCGATAGTTGGTCTTCCAGAAGACGAGAATACCGTCTTCTCTTCGGAAGGTCCGACAGTTGGTCTTCCAGAAGACGAATCTGAACTAGAAGAAGCTCCCAAACCAGAATACTTTGGTGCCAGTGAGTACAGCCACACTGAAGGAATGGTAGACCCGGATGATCTCCAAGAGATGGAGGTTGCTCCTGGGAAGAAGCTGAAGCTTTCCAAGGTGATCGAGGGCCAGCAGTTGGAAGACTTTCGAGAACTTCTAACGGAGTTCCAGGATGTCTTCGCGTGGACCATAGAAGACATGAAGGGCATACCTCGAGAGTTGGGAGAGCATCGCATCGACTTGCTAGAGGGCGTTGTTCCTGCACGGCAGAGGCAGTACCGGCTCAACCCCAAGTACTCGCTTCTGGTGAAGGACCAGATTGACCAATACTTGAAGGCAGGAGTCATCTTCCCAGTACTTAGCAGTGAGTGGGTAGCTCCTATTGTCATCGTGCCGAAGAAGCAGACAGGGAAGATCCGAGTGTGTCAGGACTTCCGGAAGCTGAACTTGGCCACGAAAAAGGATCACCACCCCTTACCATTCACCGACTCTGTGTTAGACCAGGTAGCAGGACATGAGTTCTACAACTTCCTGGATGAGTATTCTGGGTACAACCAAGTTTCGATCAGAGAAGAAGACAAGTCGAAAACCACTTTCACTACTGATTGGGGCACGTACGCGTACAATCAAATGCCGTTTGGTTTATGCAATGCACCCGCCACGTTCCAGAGGTTGATGATTACAATCTTCAAGGAGTATCTTCGCACCTTTATGGAGATTTTCTTGGATGACTTCTGTGTGTTTGGACCAAGAGAAGACCACTTGATATTTCTAAGGAAGTGTTTTCTGAAGTGTAGAGAACATCGTTTGGCACTTCACCCTGAGAAATGCTTCTTTGGTATGTCAGAAGGGATCTTGTTAGGACATAGGATTTCCGGAAGAGGTATAGAAGTCGACTATGCTAAGGTGGAAGTCATCATGAAACTCCACCCACCTGCTAACCTGACACAGTTGAGAAGCTTCCTTGGCAACGTAGGATACTACAGGAGGTTTATTGACAGGTACGCAGAGGTAGCAGGGAGACTCACTAAGTTGCTGAAGAAAGACGAACCATACATTTGGTCTTCTGAGCAGCAGGAAGCATTCGAAGAAATGAAGAGGCTTCTGTCGGAATCCCCTGTCCTATGGCCGCCTGATTGGGAAAGAGTCTTCCACATTTATGTGGATGTTTCTGCTTTCGCCATCGGGGTGGTGTTGAGTCAGAAAGATGAGAAGAAGAAGGATTATCCCATTTACTACGCGGGAAGACAGCTCAGTGATGCAGAGAAGAAGTACTCGACAACTGAAAGGGAGTGTCTTGGCATGATTTACTCCTGTAGGAAGTTTAGACACTATCTTCTGGCAAACCCGTTCGTCTTCTATGTAGATCACTTCTCTTTGAAACATCTTGTAAAGAAAGCAGATTTGTCTGGCAGGATAGCTAGGTGGATTCTCCTACTCCAGGAATTTACTTACACAGTTGAGTACAAGCTCGGAAGACAGCATGTTAATGCTGACTACCTATCCAGATTAGAAACAGAACGACGAGAAGATGAAGTGGAAGACGAGTTTCCTGACGAGAAGTTGTTTTCAGTTTTCGCAGAGACACTTTCATCTGAGGGGGGGCGTACCGCCTGCTTCCTAGAAGACGAGACTAGATCTTCTGATCCAGTCTTTGTGACTTCCACAGATGAGTCGATCTTCAAGGACTTGAGGAAGTTCTTGGAAGACCAACAATATCTCGAGGGAATGGATGCGGAGCAGAAGGTCGTCTTCTTACACAAGGCAGGTCCATATGCTATCTTCCAGGGTATCCTGTTTCGAAAGGGACATGACGAGAAGCTGAGAAGATGTCTCGAGCCGTCAGAGATAAAATCAGTGATCACATGTCTTCACTACGAAGATGCTGGAGGTCACTACGGATTGAAGACCACAGTGAAGAAGATGCTAGACGCCGGATACTGGTGGCCAACTATGTACCGAGACACTTTTCAGGAGATCAGGAAGTGCGATGCATGCCAGAGGATGGGAAGACCGACCGCTACAACAAGGTGGCCTCTTACTCCCATTCTTCCGCTTGCCCCGTTCGAAAAGTGGGGAATCGACTTTGTAGGTCCTATCGCCCCGGTGGCGAGAAGAACACGAGCAAGGTACATCTTAATAGCTATCGACTATGCCACCAAGATGGTGGAAGGCGAGGCCACGAGAAAGAACGATACCGCAGTAGTAGCAAGGTTCCTATGGCATAACATCATCACTAGGTATGGATGTCCGCTGGAATTGGTGTCAGATAGGGGCACTCATTTCTTAAATGAGACTATCTCCATACAACCCGAAAGCGAATGGGCTGACGGAGAAGTCGAACGGTCTTCTGTGTAACATCCTGAACAAGGTAACTGTTAACCATGCGTATGACTGGGACACGAAACTGCCATCTGTGTTGTGGGCTTTCAGAATTTCACCTAAAGTCACAATCCAAAAGACGCCTTTCTACCTAACTTACGGCATGACGCCCATTGCCCATAGAGTTAGAGGTCCCAACATACCGGTTAGCCGTATCCGAACGCATGGGAGAAGAAGAGAGCCAGGAGCAGCGTCTTCTGAACTTCGTAGAGTTTGAAGAAGACAGGAATGCAGCTTTGGAGAAGACATACGAGGTGCAAGCGCAACGTAAGGTAAACTACGATAGCAAGTTGAGGAAGGTGACTGTTGTGGATGGGGACTTGGTGCTTCTCTACGACAACCGTCATATTGAGTTCCCCGGGAAACTTCATCTTCGCTGGATGGGACCTTACCGTGTCTTAGAGGTCTTCGACAATGGCTCCTTGCAGTTGGAAGAGTTAGACGATACACTGATAACCACTCGTGTTAATGGGTGGCGCGTCAAGAAGTACTGGACGTAAACAGAAGTGCAGAAGACACTGATGTTTGCGGGGATGCAAACATGTGAGGGTGGGCGTATGTGGTGCCCACAAATTACATGAAGCACGAATTTTTGAAATTTTTAAGAATAATGACTTGTTTGTATAACTGAAGAAGCGTTGTTACTTAAGGTTACGTCTTCCTTAACAGGAAGATGATCTTAAGAGTTGTTTGTAATAAGAAGTTGACTTCTTCAGAAGACGACCGTCTTCGGAAGATCGTCTTCTCAGTGGCGTCTTCAGAAGACGAGAAGACGGCGGAAGATGGGAAGACGGCGGAAGACACCTATCTTCCAGAAGACAGCGACCGCGAAGGACCAACCACGAGTTTTCGGATAAGACAGTAGGTGTACCTACTGGAGCGCACCGAATAGAGAGGTAGGTCAGAAAGACACCAAGGACGAGAACCCCTAATCTGCGGGGAAGATGCGTGAGGAAGCACATTAGACACCTTCCAACTTCCCGCAGCATAGCGCACCTGAAGAAGATCGATTGAGAGAGTGAGCTTCGCGAACTAGCATTGAGAGAGGAATCAATTGAGACATCGAGGTAGGAGAGAGTAAGTTGGCAGCTAGGCGAAGGGTGAGATTGAATTGCGGGAGCACAAACAGCAGAGAAAGCGAAGGCGTTTCTGTGGAGCTTCCGAGAAGCTGACAGTGAAGAGTGGCGAGTAGAAGCAGAGGTGGAATCGAGGTGTGGACCGAAATTGACAGCAGGTGCAGTCGTGTGGAGTCGCATTGGAACTAGGACAAGAGCCAGAAACGCGCGGAGGTCGAAGGCAACTCGGGGAGCCGAAGAAGACTGTAGAGGTTCTTCCCCTTGTTCTTTTCCCCTCCCACTTCTTCTCGCCTTTTCTTGGTACTCCCCGCGCTTCCTTGATTGTGTGCAGGCAGCCTGATCGATTACCCCACCCCCATTCTTTCTATTGAGACATTGGGCGCGGAAGCGCTGCCCAATTTCTGTCGAGACATCTCCTTGCTTCTTCCCGAGCTCAATTCGAGCTTCCCTACTCCTAGCCCTCAAATTGGAGACCCCAACTATCAATTTCTCTACCCCCCTACCTCTCTATCCCTGAAACTTGGAATAGAAGACGATTCGGAAGATGGGAACATCTTCGGAAGACACTTCTTGAACTTGACTGTCTTCGGAAGACTGTCTTCGGAAGTCGACTGAACACAATTCGTATCAAGAGTGGATTTGCTTTGCTTTTGTGTTTAGAGAGACTTGGTACGAATCCTGAGTGGCTTGGTGAGTTGTTTTGTTATTTCGAGAAGTTGGAAGTCGGGAACTAGGCTTGTGCCTCCCGGTCTTCCAAGCTTCTCAACTCCCCATCTTCCTAGAGAGACTAGAAGACTTGAAGGCTAGCAAAATGAGCGAGAAGACGTGAGGGTCCATTTCGGGTCTCTTCTGTCCGACCCATAGCAGCCGTTCCTTCTTCTTCCCGAACTTAGAAGAGAGTTGTGAGAAGTCGTGCTGGCAGAATCTGGAGAGAATGGTCGAGGGTCATGTCTTCCCATCATGCAGCAAGCTTCTTCTGAGTGCGTATGAAAGGTGAGAAGTCAGAAGAACAGAGTACAGTTGTCTTGAGTCTGTTGTGAGGATAGATTGCATGTAGGAAGACGAAGACAGGTGAGACCAGTGAAGGGAAGTCCGACTTCGAGAAGTCTTCCGAGAACGATATTGAATCAGAAGCTGTCCCAAGTGTCTTCCCAGAGGCCATTGTCACCGCAGGAGCCCGCAACCATCTTCTGAACCTTTCTCATACTCTACTTCTCGCATATCTTGTATCTTCTGATAGGAAGTAGGATGTAATGCAAGGTGGGTTGTCTTCTTGGTAATCCATGCGAGGCCTTGCGTGGATAGGATTGTTTAGATATAGCTCGGAAGACGAGAGCTATCTAGGAAGTATTGTTAGAATCCCGGAGGACGGAGTAGCTGTCTTCTGGAAGACTAGTTTCGTCTTCTGAGAAGTAAAAGCTAGACTGTGGGCACTCGGGAAGAACTGAGCCTTCAGCTCATAGTAGGTGCTTGTGGTTTAGTGCAACAGATCTTCCAGGTATGTCGATGCATCCGCGCGGCTTGATGTTACCAGCGGCAAAATTGGCCGAGGCCACTCCTTTCCTCAAGGAGTTGGGTCTCGACTTCTTCCTGTGGGATTGGAACCTCGCAGATCAAGGACTTCTAGAGGAGGTGTGGGCCGCGTTACCCCCGCGTAACCGTGTACATGCGAAGACAGGAGTGGCTCGGGGAAGACCGTCTTCCTGGACTGAAGACTGGTGGCGTAAGGCGTTTCACAGGCCTGAGACCGAGAACCGAGGATATTGGTACGAGAAGAAGATCTTGCCTAGAATTGTGAGTTCATGGCATGTGCCTGGGAGTACCACCTGCCTTTTCGTAGAAGACAGGCAGGGGAGGAACGGTTGGAAGATAGAGTCTTACCGGGAGCCGAAGAAGCGACTTCTGGCGAAGTTGTTTCTGCATCTTTTCCCCAAGGGAAAAGCGCAGAAGATAAGGTACTTAGGAGATCAGGACGTGGAGTTCCTGGAATCAGTGTGGGATGACAGAGTGCCAATCTACTGGGGCGCGTACATCCACAACTATGTACAGACGGAGCTAGCATACTTGGGTACCCCGGCGGGAGGACATCTGACGCCCTTCTTCTGCTACTTGTATGTAGCCATGGGGGATCTTAGGGAAGATCAGCTGGCAGTGTATGGGCCAACGGAGCGACAGGAGGTGAAGGAGGAGACCTCGGAAGACGATGACCGAGAGGCAGCAGCAACGCCCCCTCCCACTCTGATGCCACAGCTGAGGCCCGGCTCTCACCAGAAGACGCTTCTGGTGAGGGAAGACGAGTCTAGTGGGTTGGAAGACACCACGCCAGTGAGAAAGATGGGTCACAGAAGTGTACCAAGGACACACATCTCCCTCATTCATTCAGGATCGGAGTCGGACATGGAGGAAGACTTGCTGAGTACCCGATCGGAACAGAAGACAGCTTCTGTAACACCTGGGAGTCTTCCGAAGACTCCAGAAGACGAAGGATGGATGGGCGCTCCTACTGCGATGCGAGGAAGCGCAAAGAGGAGAGCCGCTCCTGCCATGAGGAGTCTTCCACCCCGGAAGATGAGAAGAGTAGCTTCTTCTCGTGCGCAGAAGATGAAGGCCGTAGTAGTGGAAGAGGCTTCCTTACCTCTGGAAGACGAAGTCGACACCATGGAGAGAGTGGTGGAAATGAACTTGTCTTCCGCAGGAAGACGACTGGAGGAGTTCAGTGCCTACTTCCAGAAGGAGATCCAGCCCGCTATGGAGTTGTTGGAAAGGGGAGCGAGGGCACAGGAGAAGCCTTTACAGCATGGATTCGGCCTGCGCACCTTGCTACGACAGGAAGACAGTCAGCAGAAGACGGAGTCGCTGGAAGTTAGCCTCCGCACTACGGAGAAGCTTGCAGCCAGGTACAAGGCGGAAGCAGCCGCTTCAGCTCGTGCTTCTACGGCTTCTCGCTGCATCTTCCAAGTGGTCTGCTCTTCTGCGAGGGCAGTGATCTTCTCCCGCACTCGGAGAACTTCATGATCGCGCTGTTGTACTCGCGTCTGCAACTCTTGGTTGCTCTTCCGAAGTTGCATCGACTCTTTGGCAGAAGTGGAGAAGACGCAGAGGGAAGCAGCAGAGGCCATGCGTAGAAGATGCTAGCTCAGTCGGTAGAAGCGCTTCGGAAGAAGTTCAACTTCACCGCGGGTAAGAAGTTACTTACCTTAGCTAGGGAATGGG
Organism: Asterella californica; assembly: GCA_036924285.1. Lineage (NCBI taxonomy): Eukaryota > Viridiplantae > Streptophyta > Marchantiopsida > Marchantiales > Aytoniaceae > Asterella > Asterella californica. The sequence goes on along the minus strand of JAYKYS010000001.1, from coordinate 16,500,971 downwards.
ACAGCGGGTCCAAGACGAGGTTGGTGGAATGCAGAGATAAGTACTGAGTGCAGGATCAGGTACTTGGATAGACAGATAGAAGGAGTGAAGACACTTTATGGTCTTCTCTCACTTCCGACACCTACAACCGCATCTTCCCAAGCCCCAGCACCCTCGACTGGATCCGGAATGGAGAAGGAGGAGTTCGATCTCGCTGTACACTTGGTGGTGACAGTGTTGGAAGACGAGAAGACTCCAGAAGACGCCCCGTAAGACATGATGTCTTCTGGAAGACAGGAAGACGAGCCGTCTTCCCAGGTATTCCGCGTGGAGGAAGCGACTTCCCCGGACCCCTATGAGGTCGCCATGGTCCCTAGTACTGCATCTGTGCCTCAGAAGACCGAAGACGCACCATTCGACTCTTCTTCCCAGAAGACCATTCCGTCTTCCGAAGTCGAAGCCAAGGAAGACGCAACCGCAGAAACAGCAGGGCCAGCAAAGAGCGAGGAGAGGGAAGCTACCTCAGTGGTAGCAGGTAAGTGCAAGGCTTCCCAGCCCATCAGAAGTCGAGGTAGTAGCTCCGGTAGGAGCAGATCATGTAGAGATTGCCACCGAGCAATCAGAGTAGTTAGCAAAATCGACACTTCCAGATTTAGTAGGACCAGACATGCTATCTTAAGGGTGGCAGTTTTCCATGTAAAAATAGTTAGGACCCCATGTGGCAGCATAGGTAGCGTAGGAGTAACACAGTGGAGGGCTAATTGGGAAGAGGGACCGCATGCATGTGAGGTGACAACCTCTTGTCAGCGCCTCTCTCTCTCTCCTTGGTGGTCGCCTCCCCTGACTCTCGAGGCAGGTGGTTAAGTAGGATCGTAGAGTAGGAAATAGAGCTCTGCCAGTTCTGTCAGTTCTATAGAATTCTGTCGTAACTGAACATACACATCGATTCTACAGGCAGGCAGGCGAGACAGATTAGAGCAGAGACAGTCTTAGCACACTACACCCGTCGTTGGAAACATACGAATAGTCTTGGAATATACAGGAGGGGTCTGCATACTCGCACCAGCAGTGGATTCGAAGATGTAGATAGAAGTAGTGGACAGTCTAGGAACAGGGAACGGCATCCTCGTGCAGTCCTGTTAGCTAGGCTGGTGTGTCGAGGAGTAGACGCAGGAAGTAGAGGGAGTGAGCTAGGAAAGGGAGCTCTGCCGGTTCTGCCAGTTCTGTAGAATGCTGTAGCAACTGCACATACACTTCGATTCTATGGGCAGGCAGACGAGACACATTAGAGCAGAGACAAGATAGATAGTTCTTCACACTACACCCGTTGCGGGAAACATACGAATAGTCTTGGAATATACATGAGGGGTCTGCATACTCGCACCAGCAGTGGTTCGACGATGTAGATAGAAGTAGTGGACAGTCTAGGAACAGGGAACGGCATCCTCGTGCAGTCATGTTAGCTAGACTGGTGTGTCGAGGAGTAGACGCAGGAAGTAGAGGGAGTGAGCTTCCCAATACCATTGTGACTTCTTCTCGGAGAATAGATTGTGGATTTGAGTGCAGAGGCTTTGTCCATGTCTTCTGGATGGTGGGTTCTTTGAATTCGCTCCCAAGTGTGCATGGGAAGTGTTCTTCTTGAGTGGCGGTGACTGTCAGCAGTTGTGGAAGTGTAGCTTGACTCGTTCAGTAGAGCACTTGGGATCTACGTACGAACGGTCTTCTAGGTAAGGGATCCCAGAAGACAGAGCAGTCAGAGAAGCGAAGTGAAGAAGAAAGAAGCCTTCTTCCCGCAACAGAAGACGACATCCTCGAGTAGAAGACGGTGTTACAGTACTCACGTTTGTTGTCTTCCTCCCCAAACTATTACAAGCAGGGATGGCTTGTTAGTCAGGATCCGGACTAGAAGCCTGTCGGAATCTTAATTGCCCTTTTTCATCCTGTTTTCTTTTGTTTGGATTTCTTCTTCTTCCCATCTTCTCTCATCTTCCCCATCTTCTTATCTTCTTCTAGTGAGCTTCCGATACTTCTATTGAGCTTCCGTTAAGGTGAATGTCGTTGTAGTGCTGCAGGAAGACAACTTCCGTAATCAGAAGCATGGGAAGGCTACAGGGGGCATACACCATGTGATTTATCCAACCCGATTGGAATGTGAGTGTGAGAGTAAGGTGTAACGACTGTTACTAGTCGACTTCTGCGAAGCCGGACAGCCTTCTGGAGGTGTGAGAAGACGAGCTAAACCCCCAGAAGACGAGAACCGCTTCGGGAAGACGGTATCGAGAAGACCGGAAGAAGCAACCTGGAAGCAGAAAGATCGTCTTCCCGAGCTTCTCTGTGAATAGTTGTATGATATTGTAATGGGTAGTTGTTCGTTTAGGTCCAGAGCACCATTTGGCGTGTCTGGAAGATGTGTTGTTTTGGTATGGTTTTGTGAGAAGACGGGATTTCTAGGCAAAACCCGTGTGTTTGTGTGTTTGAACAGATCTTAGAACTTAGAGCAGCGTTACTTGTGCAAATCCTCTGTGGGAACGATATCTTGTATACTAAATGGGCAAAAGGAGAAATCCTACGTCACTACAAGACGCTTCTTAAACCTGACTGTCTTCGGAAGACTGTCTTCGGAAGTCGACTGAACACAATTCGTATCAAGAGTGGATTTGCTTTGCTTTTGTGTTTAGAGAGACTTGGTACGAATCTTGAGTGGAGTGGTGAGTTGTTGTGTTATTTCGAGAAGTTGGAAGTCGGGAACTAGGCTTGTGCCTCCCGGTCTTCCAAGCTTCTCAACTCCCCATCTTCCTAGAGAGACTAGAAGACTGGAAGGCTGACAAAATGAGCGAGAAGACGCGAGGGTCCATTCGGGTCTCTTCTGTCCGATCCATAGCAGCCGTTCCTTCTTCTTCCCGAACTTAGAAGAGAGTTGTGAGAAGTCTTGCTGGCAGAATCTGGAGAGAATGATCGAGGGTCATGTCTTCTCATCATGCAGCAAGCTTCTTCTGAGTGCGTATGAGAGGTGAGAAGTCAGAAGAACAGAGTGCAGTTGTCTTGAGTCTGTTGTGAGGATAGCTTGCGCGTAGGAAGACAAAGACAGGTGAGACCAGTGAAGGGAAGTCAGACTTCGGGAAGTCTTCCGAGAAAGACATTGAATCGGAAGCTGTCCCGAGTGTCTTCCTAGAGGCCACTGTCACCGCAGGAGCCCGCAACCATCTTCTGAACCTTTCATATACTTCTCGCATATCTTGATCTTCTGATAGGAAGTAGGATGTAATGCAAGGTGGGTTGTCTTCTTGGTAATCCATGCGAGGCCTTGCTTAGATAGGATTGTGTAGATATAGCTCGGAAGACGAGAGCTATCTAGGAAGTACTGTTAGATTCTCGGAAGACGGAGTAGCTGTCTTCTGGAAGACTAGTTTCGTCTTCTGAGAAGTAGAAGCTAGACTGTGGGCACTCGGGAAGAACTTAGCCTTCAGCTCATAGTAGGTGCTTGTGGTTTAGTGCAACAGATCTTCCATGTATGTCGATGCATCCGCGGGGCTTGGTGTTACCAGCGGCAGAATTGGCCGAGGCCACTCCTTTTCTCAAGGAGTTGGGTCTCGACTTCTTCCTGTGGGATTGGAACCTCGCAGATCAAGGGCTTCTGGAGGAGGTGTGGGCAGCGTTACCACCCCGTAACCGTGTACATGCGAAAGCAGGAGTAGCTCGGGGAAGACTATCTTCCTGGACTGAAGACTGGTGGCGTAAGGCGTTTCACAGGCCTGAGTCCGAGAACCGAGGATATTGGTACGAGAAGAAGATCTTGCCTAGGATCGTGAGTTCGTGGCATGTGCCTGGGAGTACCACCTGCCTTTTCGTGGAAGACAGGCAGGGGAGGAACGGTTGGAAGATAGAATCTTACCGGGAGCCGAAGAAGCGCCTCCTGGCAAAATTATTTCTGCATCTCTTTTCCAAGGGGAAAGCGCAGAAGACAAGGTACTTAAGAGATCAGGACGTGGAGTTCTTGGAATCAGTGTGGGATGACAGAGTGCCAATCTACTAGGGCGCGTACATCCATAACTTTGTACAGACGGAGCTAGCATACTTGGGTACCCCGGCGGGAGGACACTTGACGCCCTTCTTCTGCTACTTGTATGTAGCCATGGGGGATCTTAGGGAAGATCAGCTGGCAGTGTATGGGTCAACGGAGCGACATGAGGAGAAGAAGGAGACCTCGGAAGACGATGACCGAGAGGTAGCAGCAACGCTCCCTCCCACTCTGATGCCACAGCTGAGGCCCGGCTCTCACCAGAAGACGCTTCTGGTGAGGGAAGATGAGTCTAATAGGTCGAAAGACGCCACGCCACTGAGGAAGATGGGTTCCAGAAGTGTACCAAGGACACCCATCTCCCTCATTCATTCAGGATCGGAGTCGGACTCGGAGGTAGAGCTGCTGAGTACCCGATCGGAGCAGAAGACAGCTTCTGTAACACATGGGAGTCTTCCGAAGACTCCAAAAGATGAAGGATGGATGGACGCTCCTGCTGCGATGCGAGGAAGCGCAAAGAAGAGAGCCGCTCCTGCCATGAGGAGTCTTCCACCCCGGAAGATGAGAAGAGTAGCTTCTTCTCGTGCGCAGAAGATGAAGGCCGTAGTAGTGGAAGAGGCTTCCTTGCCTCTGGAAGACGAAGTCGACACCGCAGATCGAGTGGTGGAGATGAACTTGTCTTCCGCAGGAAGACGACTGGAGGAGTTTAGTGCCTAATTCCAGAAGGAGATCCAGCTCGCTATGGAGTTGTTGGAGAGGAGAGCGAGGGCACAGGAGAAGCCCTTACAGCATGGATTAGGCATGCGCACCTTGCTGCGACAGGAAGACAGCCAGCAGAAGACGGAGTCGCTGGAAGCTAGTCTCCGCACCACGGAGAAGCTTGCAGCCAGGTACAAGGCGGAAGCAGCCGCTTCTGCCAAGGAGCTGATACAGCTTCGGAAGAGCAACCAGGAGTTGCATGCACGAGTACAGCAGCGCGATCAGGAAGTTCTCCGAGTGCGGGAGAAGATCACTGCCCTCGCAGAATAGCAGACCACTTGGAAGGCGCAGCGAGAAGCCGCAGAAGCGCGAGCTGCTGTGGAGAAGACGCAGAGGGAAGCAGCGGAGGCTCGTGCGCAGAAGATGCTAGCTCAGTCGGTAGAAGCGCTTCGGAAGAAGTTCAACTTCACCGCGGATAAGAAGTTACTTACCTTAGCTAGGGAATGGGACAACGGGTCCAAGACGAGGTTGGTGGAATGCAAAGATAAGTACTGAGTGCAGGATCAGGTACTTGGATAGACAGATAGAAGGAGTGAAGACACTTTATGGTCTTTCCTCACTTCCGACACCTGCAACCGCATCTTCCCAAGCCCCATCACCCTCGACTGGATCCGGAATGGAGAAGGAGGAGTTCGATCTCGCTGTACACCTTGTGGTGACAGCGTTGGAAGACGAGAAGACTCCAGAAGACGCCCCGGAAGACATGATGTCTTCTGGAAGACAGGAAGACGAGTCGTCTTCCCAGGTATTTCGCGTGGAGGAAGCGACTTTCCCGGACCCCTATGAGGTCGCCATGGTCCCTAGTACTGCATCTGTGCCTCAGAAGACCGAAAACGCACCATTCGACTCGTCTTCCCAGAAGACCATTCCGTCTTCCGAAGTCGAAGCCGAGGAAGACGCAGCCGCAGAAACAGCAGGGCCGGCGAAGAGCGAGGAGAGGGAAGCTACCTCAGTGGTACCTGAGGTAAGTGCAGGGCTTCCCAGCCCATCAGAAGTCGAGGTAGTAGCTCCGGTAGGAGTAGATCATGTAGAGATTGCCACCGAGCAATCAGAGTAGTTAGCAAACTCAATCGACACTTCCAGATTTAGTAGGATCGGACATGCTATCTTAAGGGTGGCAGTTTTCCATGTAAAAATAGTTAGGACCCCATGTGGCAGCATAGGTAGCGTAGGAGTAACACAGTGGAGGGCTAATTGGGAAGAGGGACCGCATGCATGTGAGGTGACAACCTCTTGTCAGCGCCTCTCTCTCTCCCTGGTGGTCGCCTCCCCTGGCTCTCGAGGCAGATGGTTAAGTAGGATCGTAGAGTAGGAAAGGGAGCTCTGCCGGTTCTGCCAGTTCTGTAGAATGCTGTAGCAACTGCACATACACTTCGATTCTATGGGCAGGCAGACGAGAGACATTAGAGCAGAGACAAGATAGATAGTTCTTCACACTACACCCGTTGTGGGAAACATACGAATAGTCTTGGAATATACAGGAGGGGTCTGCATACTCGCACCAGCAGTGGTTCGACGATGTAGATAGAAGTAGTGGACAGTCTAGGAACAGAGAACGGCATCCTCGTGCAGTCCTGTTAGCTAGACTGGTGTGTCGAGGAGTAGACGCAGGAAGTAGAGGGAGTGAGCTTCCCAATACCATTGTGACTTCTTCTCGGAGAATAGATTGTGGATTTGAGTGCAGAGGCTTTGTCCATGTCTTCTGGATGGTGGGTTCTTTGAATTCGCTCCCAATTGTGCATGGGAAGTGTTCTTCTTGAGTGGCGGTGACTGTCTGCAGTTGTGGAAGTGTAGCTTGACTCGTTCAATAGAGCACTTGGGATCTACGTACGAACGGTCTTCTGGGTAAGGGATCCCAGAAGACAGAGCAGTCAGAGCAGCGAAGTGAAGAAGAAAGAAGCCTTCTTCCCGCAACAGAAGACGACATCCTCGAGTAGAAGACGGTGCAACAGTACTCATGTTTGTTGTCTTCCTCCCCAAACTATTACAAGCAGGGATGGCTTGTTAGTCAGGATCCGGACTAGAAGCCTGTCGGAATCTTAATTGCCTCTTTTCCTCTTGTTTTCTCTTGTTTGGATTTTCTTATCTTCCCCATCTTCCCCCATCTTCCCCATCTTCTTATCTTCTTCTAGTGAGTTTCCGATACTTCTATTGAGCTTCCGTGAAGGTGAATGTCGTTGTAGTGCTGCAGGAAGACAACTTCCGTAGGCAGAAGCCTGGGAAGGCTACAGGGGGCATACACCCTGTGATTTATCTAAACCGTTGGAATGTGGGTGTGAGAATAATGTGTAACGACTGTTGCTAGTCGACTTCTGCGAAGCCGGACAGCCTTCTGGAGGTGTGAGAAGACGAGCTAAACCCCCAGAAGACGAGAATCGCTTCAGGAAGACGGTATCGAGAAGACCGGAAGAAGCAATCTGGAAGCAGGAAGATCGTCTTCCCGAGCTTCTCTGCGAATAGTTGTGTGATATTTTAGTTGGTAGTTGTTTGTTTAGTTCCAGAAGCACCATTTGGCGTGTCTGGAAGACGTGTAGTTTTGTATGGTTTTGTGAGAAGACGTGATTTCTAGGCAAAACCCGTGTGTTTGTGTGTTTGAACAGATCTTGGAACTTAGAGCAGCGTTACTTGTGCAAATCCTCTGTGGGAACGATATCTTGTATACTAAATGGGCAAAAGGAGAAATCCTGCGTCACTACAAGACTACATATCGAGATCATCATGAGGCGGATGGTTTGACGGAGAGAGTAGTTCAGACGATGAAGAGAAGATTGCGCAAGTATGGCATGCAGAAGGACCACTTGGGAGATTGGAATGTGCAGCTACCATGGTTGGCTATGGGCTACCGTTTTTGTCGACAAGCGTCTTTGGTTTTCTTCTCACCCAGATGGCTTCCAGGAACTCCAGGTCTTGATCTCCAAGGTATCTCATCTTCTGTACTTTCCTCTTGGGGAAGAGGTGAAGAAACAGCTTCGCCAGAAGACACTTCCGCGACTACCGATAAGCTTCTACCTTCCACTCGTTTCTCCTCTGTCTATCTTCTAGACACATTCCACTTCTCAGAGATCATCGGTAAGATCTTCTTTTCGAGCTCGTATCCTTGATTCTCGGATTCTGACATGTGAAAGGTCCTGCGCCACCACTCCATCACTCCACCGTCTAGGAAGACGATCTTCCAAGAGCGACCCCTGCCTTCGCATGTACAAGGTTACGTGGAGATAGTGCTGCCCAAACCTCCTCCGGAAGACCGTGGTCCGCGAGGTTCCAGTTCTACAAAAAGGAATCGAGGCCAAACTCCTTGATGAAGGGTTTGGTCTCTACCAACTCTGCTATCAATAACACTAACCCTCGAGGATGCATCGACATGTTTGAGCTTCTGTTACACTAAGACACATGTACTTACTATGAGCCGAAGGCTCAGTCCTTCCCAAGTCCTCACAGTCTAACTTCCACTCTCAGAAGACCAATCTAGTCTTCTAGAAGACAATTATTCCGTCTTCCAAGATTCTAACAATGCTTCCTAAGTACTTCTCATCTTCCGAGCTACATCTAATCAATCCTAACTAAGCAAGGCATCGCATGGATTCCTAAGAAGACAACTCATCTTGTATTTCATCCTACTTCATAACAGAAGGTAACGAGATACGTGAAAAGCAGAGTATACAGAAGGTTCAGAATATGACTGAGGACTCTTGCGATAACAGTGACCTCCAAGAAGACTCTAGGACAACTTTCGATTAACTGACGTACTCAGAAGACTTCTCGCAGTCAAGCTTCTCATCACTGGTCTCACTTGTCTTCGACTTCTTACACGCAATCTAGCTTCACAACAGACACGAAACATTCATACTTTGTTCTTCTGACTCCTTATCTCTCATACACACTCAGAAGAAGCTTGCTGCATGACGGGAAAATATGACCCTCGATCATTCTCTCCATATTCTACCAGCAAAGCCTCTCACAACTCTCTTCTAAGTTTGAGAAGAAGAAGAAATAGGCTACTAGGCGTCGGACAGAAGAGACCCGTCAAGAACCATCACGTCTTCTCGCACATTCTGCTAGTCTTTCCAATCTTCTAGTCTCTCTAGGAAGATATGGATTTGAGAAGCTAGGAAGATCGGGAGGCACATGCCTGGTTCCCAATTTCTAGCTTCTCGAAACAACAATCAACTCACACGTTCACTCAGGATTCGTACCAAGCTTCTCTCAACACAAAAATCCAATCCAATCCAATCTTGGTATGAATTGAAAACATTCGTCTTCCGAAGACGTTCAAACATTCAGAAACGTCTTCCGAAGATATTCCGATCTTCATAAACGTCTTCTGTATGAATTTGGAAACAAAGGTGCGGTAGGGTAAGGAAATTGATATTCATGTGATCGAATTTGGGGATGAGAGACAAGGAAGCTCAATTCCAACTTGGGAAAAAGTGAGAAGATGGTTGTCAAAAATTGGACAGCGCTTCCACGCCCAATTTTTGCAAAAGAAAGTTTCAAGGTAGGGAAATCGATCGATGGGCTTCTTGCAAACGAGCGGAGAAGCGCATGAACATCAAATCAGAGACGCGAAGCGGTGAGAAAGAGAGAAAAAACACGGGAAGAACCTCAGTACTACTTCTGACTGCTTCTTTCAATCTTCTGCGCGCTTTCGATCATCAATTCCACCTCCAATGTGACACCATGATCCAGCTCCTGTCGTTAATCTTGAGTTGCACTCCTCTGCTATTGCAATCAATTCTCGCTACTGCACCGAAGCTTCTCTCTGATCGACCCTTGATTTCTGATTCTCAAAATCCTCAAAGATATCTTCAGCTCGAATGTGCTTCCTGGCTGGAAAAATAGCATCGCTCTCTCTCTTGCTTCAATTTGATCTTATGTGCTCTCAATTTTGACTCTCCTCGCTTCCACGACCTACTTCGATATCCCGATTGCAATCGATCTCTTAATGCGCAGTATACCTTCAATGCGGGAAGCAGACAAACGATCATGTGTTAATGCGCTCATCGCGTATCTTCTCTGCGCAATTTAAGTTAATGCCTCCGATTATCTCGAATTACCTACTACTGGATAGTACATCTACTCCTCGATGATGTGGCGTGTGGTTGGTACCCCCGAAGAAACAGTCATTGTCTTCCCGGAAGATATTCGTCTTCCGTCTTTGATCTTCTATCTTCCGGCTCTTGTCTTCTGGAAGATACGATTGAGAAGACGTCTTCCTGCTTCGGAAAAAGTCGACTTCTCTTTTCAAAAAAACCCTTAAGATCATCTTCCCTCTAAGCAAGGTGTAATCTTAAGAAATAAGGCTACTTCAATTACATAGATACGCTATTAACTTTAAAAATTTCAAAAAATCTCCAATCCTGTAAATTATGAGCACTACCAATTTTGTCATCTGTTAGTTATTAAAAATATAAATTCATTATATTAAAAAACAATGTTTAAAAAGTTAACAAACACTCATTTCATTACAAATTCAGTATTTGTCATATTATTAAGGTCGCTCAATCTTTGATAATAAGAATTTTTATATTTTTTGGAAATTCATTTATAAATATAATATATGATATATAATCGAGGATGTCATTTCTTTACTTTGGTTAGAAGGTGATGTTAGCGACGTCAAATTTTGAATCTTGAGATTTTACTTACGATGATGTTTGACGACTTATTTTCCTCACGGCATAAATTGGTACGATCAATTAGAACTCATATAATTAAACCTTGAGGATGAGTATAAAAGAACAAAACAGAATATTCTCTTTTATTCTTAGTGTATTTTGAGTCAGAAGAAATATTCTCTTTAATCTAAGAAACCTCGAAGTGTTCATATTAACGTTTCTCTATCAATAGTTTGTTCCGAGATGAATCATAACTTGTAAAGCTTTTGAATAGCTTTAAGTTGATTCCTTATTTCAAAGAGTTGAGATGAAAAAGTAATAACGAAAAGCATTTTTTGCATAATTGTAAACTTTGTCAATTTTATGATAGCAAACCCGCAAAGTAAAGTGTTTCGGATCACCAATGGCACTTGTATTCGTACTTGAGCTTTAAGTAGAGAAAATGTCACTACCTACCTTCACGATGTACACATTCACCTAACCCACATTTTCTGATTACAGAATTATTGGAGGCTGTTAGTAGGTGATGCTCGTGAGATATCTCAAACAACTCGAAAAGCGTGCTTGGAGAAAATGACACTCCTTATTATATATGGTTCATTATATTTGTACTATAGCTAAACGTTTTCGGCCATAAAAACCTTTTCGTAGCAATTTAGTTTCTAGTTAGATCTAGTGTTGCACGTTATCGTGTCGTGGATCGACTCTTATCTGAAAATCTATTTTTGATACTTATCATTATTGCTCCAAAGATGCTCATAAGATTAAAAATGAGTTTTTTTACACAACTTCGGACCTTCACTCTCATTACATCGACCGGTGTCACCTTTCCATGGGCACTTCATCTACTTCATTTGGACGTCTAGTGGTGAAGTTACGAGACTCGAAAGGTAAGCCCTAGCTTACGGACTTTTTGCACAACTTCGGATCTTCACTTTCATTACATGAATTGGTAGAGCTCGTTGTCAGCTTTCAATGGGCACTATTTCATTTGGTGCTTAGTGATGAGTTACGATGTTCGGAAGATGAGAAAATCAAGTTGAGCTCTAGCTTACTATTGTTGATTGGGTATTTGTGGTTTCTGGTGCTATACTGAGGATGCAAAGGGCCTGCTTGTTCATTATTTGTGAAAACTTTCACGTACACGACTGATGTAAGGGGGCAGCTTAAAGGGTTAGCTTGTTTATACGATCTGTCGACGGACGGTTTGGAGAATTAGGAGATCTAATGCATGCACTCAAGATGTCATTGGGTTCATATCTGTGCAGGTTACGCGTTGGTTCATGAAGAGGTGGATCGAGGAATGTGTTCAGAGAGAAATTGAGAAGTATGAGGGTTTGGTGTGTTCCAGTGACTTGCAAAAGAGAGTTGCACCGTCCAGACCGTCCATCAGATCAGAACGCCAAGTTATTCAGGAAATTGAAGACGATATGAAGTTTCATTTGTCGATTTGGGAGTTTTGGATGAAATTGGCTCGCATGGAAACGCTTATGTCAATTTTTCATCGTCTGCGATATGAGGTTGGGTTGTTCTTCGCGATCAGTGAGTCAAGTTCTTCGTTCTTGGTGCTTACACGATCAGAGAGTCTTCACTTACGCATAAGAGAAGACCGTATGTGGATTGGATTATTGGTTTGGGTGTGGTGAGCGAGTTTGAGCCGTAGAGAGTCGATTTATGTCAACTTGTTGCTTTATGCGATCAAATTTCTTGTGTGGTTTCGTGAGAGGAACTCCAAACAACTTGTTTGGAGTCTTGTTGGATTCAAGGTAGCTATATATATCTACCAGAGAAGACGAATCTCTGATCAGACGATTCGTTTGGGCGGTGTGCGTGATTCTAAGCCGCATGAAGGAGTTTTTTGAGGTTCGGTCATCTGCGACCAAAAATCGGTGATATCTCGGTTGTCAGGAGTCGGATTTGGGAGTTCTTCGAGCCAACGGAGTCAGGAAGGAAGACCTTATCAACATCTGAAGACGGTTGGGCAAAAGAAACAAGTTTCCCTATAGGCTTTTTCGGTTCTTTCGCTATGATTTTTGTCTTTTTGAGTTTGTTAAGGTTCTAGTTGGTTATGTACAGCTTGTGGTAGCTATCTTTAGCTAAGGGCTTGTACATGGACATTGTTTGGACTTGGGTTTGAATCGTATGATGCTGGTGCAGCTCTTTTTATTAGCAAAGAGATGTTTCTCTTGCTTTTAGTTATGTTTCGGTAGTTTTGGGTCTAGGTTGAGATTCAAAGACTCGTTTTAGATGAGGTGTTCTTAGTTTTGTGTTCTTAGGGAGAAAGACCTGGTAGTGTATATAAACTGGGAGTTGGTATATATTGCGACGCTCGTTTTCGTGCTTATCTCTCTCTCTTTCTTGTCTCTGTTCAAGATATCTCCACAGCCAAGAACCTCACATTTTCCTAGACAACCTTCATGCAAAATATGATACGACAACGTATGATAAACAAATTAATGTATCTCAAATCTCATCATGTAATATGTTTTCTTCTTCATTAACGAAATGAACGTACTAACAACTTTTACGAACAATGTCTAGGGTGATTAAGCAAGATAAATAAAATAATCAAGATAAGTTTTCTTATCTTGTTTATCCAAACAGAAAAGTGCAGCAAGTTTAAATTATTATATATAATTTTTAAAAAGAGTTAAATAATAATTTATTCTTTAGTCACCAAGCGACCGGACTTATAATCTTAGAGATGCGTTATCTTGTGCTTCATTTATGGGTTCTGTTTGAACATTTTTGTAGCTCTTGGTAGGATTACCAATATTAATTTAACATAATATTATTAACACATTAATTTAGATTTGATTAAAATTTATTATATAATTTATATATAACACTTATATCTTTTCTGATAACCAAATTTGAACAAAAGTTCCCCAGAGGTGGTTGCTCATTATTCTGTCGTAAGTTTATTTTTTGCACCATCATTGAACATTTTCAATTCGTTAGATGAGATTTGAGATTATATATATATATACAACTAATGACAAATGTTCTTGTTTAAAGTGCAAATGACAATCATGAAAGTTACTAGAGGTGCCAAAGTTGTAACCTTTTAGAGAATCACTCGTATAAAATTTTGACATCGTTGGATAAACGAAATTGTTAACTTTCAAATCTCATATAATGGTAGAGTATATAGAGGATCAAAGAGGAGACATAGTAATTACACTTAGCTAATCATCCATATTTCTAGTGAGGTTGAGTTTCAAGTTTATTAATTTTTTGTTAAGATTATGTATATTTTCAACTTTGATTACTCTCTTAACTTTATCGTTATCTTAATACCGGCTAGATGAAAACCATCATTTATCAATGAATTATAATATAAAAAAGTCAGAGATCGCAAAAGAGTAACCTTGTGTTTTGTGTGTAACCACACACAAGAAATGAAGGATTCTGAAACTCTTCATTAAGTAAATATAAAAGATACGAGAGTACAATGGAAGGATCTTACAAAAAGGGAGGAAGAAGATATTAAGGAAACACCATGGGTGGATGAAATGGAGGATATGATATAGAATAGTGAGATAGTGGATGAGGAAAGAGTAAAGATAGTGCAACCAAATCTACACCCGAACTTGGAAGAACTAGCGAGCGAGATAATAGTAGACGGCAAAGGAGGAAAACCGACCATATGAAGTATCATCACAAAGGAGGAAAAACCTATGCTAAACCATGATGTTGAGAAAGCAATAAAAGAGTACAAGATGTGGATAACAGTACAGAGGAGAGTCGAAAAGAAGAACCTAACAGAAAACAGTACAGAGAAGAAGCATTGGCAACACCAACGGGGAAAGAAATCATAACATCGAACTAGGCCAAACTTTGGAGGGAACCAAGCAAAGGATGGGAGACGAGAAGACACAAGAGAGAGAAGGACGAGGACCACATCTTGAACCGACACCGAAACCTACTAGAGACAATCAGACACATGAAGATCTACTTGCACTGTTAGAGATAGAACAGACATTGGAGCCACAATATAAAGATCTCCTCAATGAAAATCTGCTAGACGAAGGTGTTGTAACCCCCCATGTTTTTATCCTCAAACATACACTTGGAGATTGAGAGCGACACAAAAGAAGATAGTAGAGTTCTCACCAAGAAGTAGAAAGAATAAAAGATAACTTATCAAGAGGACAAGAGTACTAGAGACACAAAACACAACATTAGACAAAGAGAACTTTCAACCAATTCAACACGTGAAGGACTTTCGAGAACTAGTGGAGAGATGGAGCGGAAATTTGTTAGCAGATCTCAGTTTTGAATAAAAAATGAGCAAACTAATAAGAAATGAGAAAAAAAGAGCACGACCAAAATGAGAGATCAAACACACAACATGAAGTAGTAAGAAGAAGAAAAGAAGCTCGACCCTAAGAGGAAAAAAAATTTAGAGTGCAAAAAGGAGATCATCAATGTCACAACGAAAATACCAAGTGGAGAAGGATACTCCAGACCCACGTGAACCGCTACCGATGCAAAATATTTTGAGGAAGAAGAAGTAAGTCACTTGAAAGAGTGTTGATGTCAGAAACCTTCAATGTTGTATCCTATAATGTGTAGGGTTCATGTGACTTTAACAGATTGAGGATAGTTAGGCAATGGTGAGAAGACACCGGAAGCAAACACAAGTAGTGGCGCTACAACAATTGAAGATGCACAAAAGAGGGTTAAAAATATCACGTCAAATGCTTTCACCATCACTGAATACGCAGAATTCGAGAGAGAGAGAGATCATCCTTGATTATCTCATCAAAACTAGATGTATGCAAGAGTGGATGCAATGGAGAAGGTTATCCAGTATGGGTGAAGTTTAGAACAAAGGCAGGGGAAGTTGACATTATGGCGATACATGCTTTCAACTACAGAGCCAGAAGTGAAACATGAGAGTGGGTAAGAGAAAGAGTGAGAATAGACAAATGGATGTTGTTCGGAGATTTCAATATGATCGAGTACTCAAAAAACACCACAAGAACTACAACAACTATTCATGGAGGAGAAAGACGGGTTTGGAATCGATGTGCAAGTCAAGTAGACCTATTAGATGTTTATATGTGTGCAGCAGAGTGTGAAAGGATTTACTCAACAAGCAAGATCATGGAGTAGGTACATGTAACCAAACAAGGTTAGACAGATTCAATGTTACTGAAAGAAGAGAATGGTTCCACTACATAAAGTAACTCATCCACATAGGAGTAGTGCTATTTGATTACATCATTGTCTATGATGAGATACAACTAACTAATGAGAAGGAGACAAGTCATAAAATTAAATCTTACTTCAAGTTCGACGCAACCATATAACAATAACACGAGATGATGCAAGAGGTTCAGGAGGCATGGAAGAAGAACCCTATAGGCACCATGGAGAAGAGGAGGAAGTGAGACTTGGATGGGGTAGAACAAAAATGATGTTTCAGAAGGCTAGAAGGGAGATGGAAAAAGAAAATCCTAGTCTAGAGGAGATGAGAGAGCAAGAAGAATTACAACGAGTCAACTTCTCGACGGATCCATCTGAGGAAGAAATGTCAAAAATAGACAAGAAAGTGGATATGTTGCGAAGGAAAGAACATATGGAGATCATCATGTGGAGAAAGAGGAGTAGAATAAGATGGCTTAAAGGAGATGATGCACCATCTAAATATCTGTTTGTAGCACTGAAAGCAAAACATGCAAGGGAAGCAATTGAAATGAAGGAAGGATATCTGGTGACAGAGCACGAGAAAATAATGCGATGTATAGAAGAGACTATACAAAACTGTTTGCTCAAGAGGAAGAACACGAGGACGCAGAGCGAAAGTGAATAATAGCTTGAGAATTAATCAGGAGCAAACTTGGAGTCATCTCATCTAAAGGAACATGCCTATTGACAAGGCACCGTGGATCGACGAAATCACATTTGAAACACTGAAATATGAAGATGAAGATGATGATTATGGAGAGGGTGAGCAAATGTGTCATTAAGCTGTAAGCAAAAAATGAGACTAGAAATCTATTACAGAACTAGAGCTCGATAATGCTAATGTCTACTACGTACAAGATAGTGGTGAAAATACTGATCAATAGAATGAAGTACTTCCTACCAGACCTCGACTCACAACAAACAAGATTTGTGAAAGACAGATATATCGCTGATAATGTTCTATCTCTCAAGCTAGGGCAAGATTGGATGCATGTATCAGAACAAAGTGCTGTTTTCTTGAAGCTTGACTTCTAGAATGCTTATGAGAGAATACAACACAAATATATATGGGAGACTCTCCAAGCGATGGGTTTCAGCACAAAAGTAGTACAACTCATTCAAGATCTAGTTTTAAATGACAATATGCTACCGCTTGGCTAAAAGAATAACTGTATATCTCTTAATGGAGCTCTTCTAGTAGAACTGGAGGTTTAAGTACTATTTTATATCGTACTCGCTGTTTTGTTTACCTCCACCTTTTGATTATATTTTGGCATAGCAACATCCCTTCCTTCTGAACGTTCAAGCTACACTTCAGGCTCTCAAGTCTTTAGTGCGGATGCAACTTCTATTCATTTGGACAGGAGCGATTTGTTAAGATTAACTTCTTGTTTTGGATTCTCGATGTTAGAAATATTAGCATGAGTTTTGATTTATTGACGTATGATATTATATGAGCAACATGTGACTTTACAACTAGAGATAGCGAGGTTTAGTCTCAATTTTCTCTTCTCCTTCAGAGCGTTGGTTGCTTGACTTTTCAGGTGATCTCTCTTTTCCTTGTTCGGCTTGATGGGTCTTCCCATCATTAGATATTCATTGCATCGTTCTCCTTAGATGGTTCTCGATGTTAGAAAAGTTTTCTTGATCCACTTTTGACATTCTCGTATACTTTTTGTTCTACTCATCTCTCTCATTTGCTATGTACTTATAGTTCATAGGTTAGTTGGACATTACTCGATGTACATTTTGCTTTGGGATTGGTCCTCGCACTCGTGTAATTCTGAGTTCTCTTCTTAATATATCGTCAGGGGCTCAAGATTTTCTTGCTTGGGCTTGCACTGTTGTTCCTCTTTTTGTTGTACTCTTTTCCTTATAGTTAATAAAGTTAGATTTTGTAGTCTCTTGTTTTTTCTTAAAAATAGAAGTATAAAGTATAAATTAAATTAAATTAAATTAAATTATTTAGTCTATGGAAAGGTCCAATCAAGTGTTTTTTTAAGTGTAACTAAAGTTGAAGATCATTCAATTGTAAAGACATCTATTTACTTAAAAATATTGACTATAGCTGAAACAAGGTTGTTGCAAATGCAAAAATTTGTTTGATCACATCTCCAGTAGGTTCCAAGAGCTTGATCACATCCCAACAGAATGATCCATTGTTTGATCACACCCTTGACGGATTATTAACAGTAAAACCAGTCACTCTGTTTTATTGTTAATTACATTATATTATTTTAATATTATTAAATATCTCTACATTTAGAATATTTTATATTAAAAACTTCAAACTGATTCGTGACCGAAAACTTGAGGTGTGCAGTCTAACATGTGACTAACACCATAAAGTTATCGGTTTCAAAGGCAATAGCAAGTCAAAGGTGTGATTAAGCAATACATCGTGAGATAAAACTCAAAGATCCAGGTGGGGTGTGATCAAGAAAATTTCCTGTTTCCCATATATGAACAGCACAAATACCGAGTATACAGCTAGAATGATCAACCCCATGGCGGCAGCACTTGAACTGCATATGCATCAAAGACGAAAACGTGAATTGTTAGCGTAGACCAGATTGATGGCTAGGATTAGTCAAATCAGCACTCTTCCAGTAGAACGTCAAACACAAAGTGGTCATCTTCAGGTCTTTGCACTCCGGCCGCATATGAGTAAATTTACTCATGTGTACTTCGAATAGGCTGTCAGTTAGGAATCAACTGCCCGAAAAGGGAGGAAGAGACCTACAAATTCGTTTTATCCGTTACTGGTAAAAGAACAAGCATGTCCCTTGCCGTCAGCTCTCCTGTTGCTGAGGCCGTTTTGTCTCCGCTTCTTGCGTTCTCCCCTCCTTATAAGCTTGTGCTGACACGTGTCGGTAGCACAAAATAGAAAGAGAAGCTTGTCATGGCCGGTTGGATATAGGCTATTTGGATGCATTCACTTTTCTTCCTTTTATTAATTGGAATTTGGGAAAAAAGAGTTCAACTATAATTTTCCACATCCAAGTGAGTGATTATCAGAAACTGATGAAGATGCAACCCTTCTTAGTTGAAAATCCAGGACCTTTATTTTGCATTAGTTTTGATAAATTAAATAAATAGAAAAAAGTCCTGGAGTTACTTTTTTTTGGGGTTTTTGAAATGAAAGGCAGACAAGAGTTTACTACGAGCAACCGCAAAGAGTATCCTGGAGCTAATCAAGTTTCATTGCAAGTCTTTCTTTTACGTATTACACGAAGAGAGAGATGATTTGATTACGATGATCAGCGCAAGCTTTTAGTTAATGATATCAGAGAAGGCTTTAAAAGTTCCACAAGTCCAGTAGAAACTGCACCCCCCAAAAGTCCGGCTCGAACACTGAAGGTATAAACACTGTACAAGCTTCGTGGCATTTTTGGAATAAATATATCCTTACTTACACGTTCAAGTATTCCTTCAATATAATATACCGTGCAGTAATACTTGTTCAGGTTCGGCAATGCACATCATACAGAGGAGTGATCAAGGAATTACCGTAGTGGCCAGCTACTTCGCGCACACCCGAGAGCGTAACATTCAGATGTGAACCAAAGTGAATATATATGATATGCATGCTCGAAGAACTTCTTGGGAACTTTTGCTCCCTTCATGATATAGAAAAATATACATATATATGTTAGATAATAATTTTATATTAAGTAAATGAAATTAAAAAATAATTTTTATTTGTTATATATTAGCTAAACCAACAGGGATAGCAGGAGCCAGATTTAACCCATAAGTGCAAAGGGTCTAGATAGATCTTGAAGAATTCAAATGCAAAAGTCTGTTAAACCCCAATAATTAATTAATCAACAATTTAATTTATTACTTATCTTTTCATACTGTTGAAAAATGCAAATATGACAGTATATTCAGCTCAAATTATTAATTAATCAAGTTTAATTTATTACCTACCCGTTCCTACCCCTTCCAGTCGCAAGAGTTAAGTAATAAATTAAACCACCCGTGCATCTGATGAATATGCACGGGTGCTCAACTTGGTGAATTAGTTTGGGCAAACCGTATTCAAATTTTGTGAACATTCGCTTCGCTAGCTCGACGCTAAAAATGACGTCTTCTTTGCGTATTCACACTGCATCAGAATATACAAGGGTTTAGTTTAATATTATCTAACTTTTTCGTTAGAAAAGATTAAGTAATAAATTAATTACTTGGTTAACTTAATGCTGGATTGCAAGTAGTCTTTTCTACGTGCACTTTCGGAAGTGCGTCTATGCTCCTTTAACGGGTTAAATTTGGATCGCTTTGTAACTCTAGGTTAATCTAATATTTATAACTAAATATTATTTTTTTGAAAAATTACTATATAACATTTGTCCTTTCCGATAACAGAAAGCGAGCAAAAGTTCTTCAGAAGTTAATATTGCATGCATATTTAGACATTTCGATAACTCGGATACTTACAAACTTCACTCACATATTTGAATAATATTTCGTTGGCAGAAAAGAGGAATTATTTGCGCGAAGTCTTAGCTCGCCCCACCGGAAGGAGTTGATCGGACTTGAACGGTATACAGTACTCTGAGATCGTCTTCAATCTACGGTCTTTCCTGTACCCACGGAGTTCCACCATGTTCCAAGCTTCCGAGCACCGCGGAAGGAAAGGAAGGTACTGAAAAGAAGCGAACTTGCAAGTACAGTTTAGTGCGTGTGGGTTGTGACTGGAAAGAAAAGGAAGAGGAAGTACAGGACCGGCCTGATTACTCGAGCTTTCCATCCTTCCGAATATTCCCGAAGTCTCCAAGATTCCCAATGTGTGGATCTCTAAAAATAATGCGGGCCGCGGGCGGTGTGATGAAGACTCCAAGTGTTCTAGTACCGAGAGCTGACAGCGGCGGACAAATCTGACACAAAAGCAGCAGGCGACGAGAATGATTGGTTGGCAGCCGACGTGGACGAGGAAGTCGCCGAAGTGAAGGGGGAGAGAAGAAAAGTGGGAGAGGGTGGTGTGCAAACATTGGAGCGGAGGGAGAACGATGAGAAACGAAGAAAACGAAGAGAAGAGTGATTGAACGAAGGAAGGGAGAGAGAGAGCTACTAGGAGTGGGAGAAGATTGTTGGTGTGGTTGTTGTGTAGAGGACGAAGCAGAAGGAGGTTTAATCTGCGGACCCGCCTGCTCGACTGTCTCAAGAAACATGGGACAGTCGAACGAGCGGCAGTGTAAAGCAGCAGTGCTGCAGCAGTAGCACCCAGGGAGAAGCGGATGAATCAAGTGGATAAGCAAATTGAGCACTGGCGGAGTTCGTGGTTGTTGGTTTCGTTGCTGTTAATGGACGAGAGATGAGAAGTACATTAGCGCAGTGCCGGTTGAAGCTGGAGCAATTAGCTTGCCTGCTGTCTTGTTCGGGAGCATGGATAGCCCTTAGAAACGGAAGAGGAGGACTGTTTTTGTGAGAGTGCTTTGACTGGGATTGTGGATATGCGTGAAGTTCGGATCGATTTACTCTGGGGATAGACGCTTGATGAAGAAGTAGCGGTGGCCTTAGAGGAGGAGCGATGGCGAAAGAGAGGGCGCCCAAGGGTAGAAAGCCCGGGGCGCCCGCGTCTGTTGAACTCAGTCGGTGAGTGCGTCTCTGACTTAGTAGGGCGGAATTCCACAGGAGTCGGCCAATGCCGTGATGATTTCAGTTTTCTTCGATTGCGTTACTATTAAATGGTTTGAGTTTAGTTGGTTAACGTGGTTGATGGGCTGGCAGGGATATGTATGGCTTTATGGTGCGGCCTCAGCATTTGGAACGATATCGCGAATACTGCCCCATCTACAAGGTGGGACCTTGAAGTTTGTCAATTCTGTGTCTGTTACCCCGCTAAGGTGTTTAGGGTGTAAAAATTCGTTGGTTTTTTCCGTCTGTCGCTCTCATTCGGGCTGAGTGACGACACGCTTCTTTTATCCCAGTCCGCCCAATGGAGTTGTCGCTGCTGCAGCGGGCAGCTTGCCCTGACTGTTGACTTATTAGAGTGCATGGACTTGTTGCGGAACTAACTCACACCACCCGTCAACAAAGTTTTGAGCTCCGATTTGATCCGGCTCATCAACTTTTAAATGATGTTTTGCCGATCATGATCAGGAGGAGGAGGCAGAGAGGTCGGAGCGATGGGACCAGTTTTTGGGAACTATAAATGAGAACGTGCCCTCTCCCGTGGGCAGCCTGGATCTTCTTTCTTCTTTAAGCTCAAATGGTGACGGGAATGTAGAAGGTCAAGATGTGGATAATATTGAAAATGCGAGCACTCTGGGGACTAATGGAATTAGGATAGAGGCAGAGCCCGGGGCTACAAAATTATGGGGCCAGTTGCGCAAATCGCTATGGGCGATTGAGGGAGCAGGAAGTATCAGGGATAGGGGCATCAATAGCCAGTCTTCTTGTGCTAAAGACAGTCTGGCGCGAAATGGTAGTCCTATGTCAGCAGGGCTCGATCCTCCAACAACAACAGGGGAGGACCAACAATCGGATGGACCTGTTGATGTCGTGGAGGAAACAGTTTATACAAATGGACACGCAAAGGAGGATACTTCAACCACAGACATCTCACCGGAGACTTGTAACGGAGACCCAGGTAGAGTCAACGGAGAAGGATCTGGAGACGATACAGAGGAAGAATTCCAGGATGCTTCGGAAAGTGCAGACGTTTTACAGGACGGGGATACTATGGTTCGCTCCACGAGTGCACCCGCCATTGCAGATGCAAGTCCACCTGTAAAGAGTGAGAATGGTTGCCCGTGGGACGAGGAGCTGAGGTCTTTAGTGAGAGGAGGAGTTCCAATGGCCCTGAGGGGGGAGGTATGCGACTCTCGACGACTACATTTGCTCCAACCTTGAATTATACCCTTGTTTTCTTATGGATATAGGTCCTGTCCTCGATCGGAGCGAATTGAAGTTAAGAGAGTTACGGAGCACTAGAACGTATGGAACAAATCTGGAACTCGTTTGGAACAAATGGAGTATAAGAGTAAAGTCATTCCCAGTACCTTGAGAGAATGATTTCTATGCTTCTACTGGACTTGGTGGACACTGACTACGAGTTGGTTGGTTGGGTGGGCGTGGAAAGCAGTTATGGCAGGTTTTTGTGGGCACAAAGAAACGTAGGGCTTATGGACATTACAATGCCCTTCTCACACTTCTGGCAGATGGTGGGGGCGACAGTGATGGTGTTGGTGGTATACTGGAACGCAACGGTAGCGCAACTTCTAACTACCTTATCTCGAAAAGCGGTGTTTTGGAGAAATGGACAAACCAGATTGAGAAGGTAAGTGCCTTGGGGAGGTTCCAGACCAATCGGGAGAATCCATAAGAGCAAATTTACCATTAAACATATGATGCAGACTTCCGGATGTTGGGATCGGATGCTAAGAGCGTTTTATTTCTTCCATCACAGGACCTTCCTCGCACTTTCCCGGGACATCCTGCCCTCGATGAGGACGGGCGCAATGCCTTGAGACGGTTACTCACAGCATACGCTCGACATAATCCATCTGTGGGCTACTGTCAGGTTATTCCTTGGTTACTTCCTTAATATTGTCTTCTTTTAGGACGAAGTGGAGACAGTATATTTTATACTCATTACTATTCCCAGTTGGAACTTTGTTTGGTTTTGCTTTGTCTTTTATGCCAATTCATAGAATTATTTTGGTTTTATTGGTGGATCATAATCACCACATATTTTGAACGTGGGTTCATCTCCGTTGGTATGGTTTCAGGCTATGAATTTTCTTGCTGCCCTCTTGTTACTTTTGATGCCAGAAGAAAATGCATTCTGGTAAGATGTTGAGTAGTCTGTGAACAGGTTGTCAAGTAAATTCAGAGCTCACTCCACTTATTGCTGTAGTCAGGTTGTCCCAGAAAGTTCATTTAGAACTTACTCTTTCATCCAATGTTCAGTGGTATGCACTTGATGTTTGTGGTCTTGACATACATTAAGGTTATCGTTACGTCGTTGTTTACTCATTTCCGTTTGCTATTACTGAAATATCGGTTGCTTTCAGGACTTTAACTGGCATTATTGATGAGTACTTCGAAGGTTATTACTCTGAGAAAATGGTGGAAGCTCAGGTTAGAAGAGTTTGGCCTTCGAGTTAATGTAGAAATAACTCAAGATTCAAGTATACAGATCAAGAGGGTGTTGAGAATCAAGACATGCCTTCTTCATTCCCATCGTCTAGTTAACGTAGCTTCTGCTCTTCAGTTCCTAGAGTCGCATGATTGATGGCTTTCATCGTATCTTCAAAGATAAGTACGAGACTTAGTAAAAGCCAAGAACATGTCGTCCATTGTAGTCTTCGTACTCATGTCTCGAAGTGTTATTGGTTTCCAGGTTGACCAGCTTGTTTTCGAAGATCTGGTGAGAGAACAATTCCCCAAACTAGGTAAGGTTTCTAAACTTCTTCGAAAGACATTTCACTTGAAGAATCCCACAAGACAGTTCCGTCTTTTTGCCTCTGACTTGCTTTCTTGTCTGTTTTCACAGTGAATCATTTAGATACGCTGGGAGTTCAGGTGGCATGGGTCAGTGGTCCTTGGTTTCTGTCAATATTCGTCAACGTGCTGCCTTGGGAGAGTGGTAACTTCTCTTTCAAGTCTTCTTTATGCCTTAAGCATCATTCTTGATTTGGAACATCTTTGAGATGATTCCGAGCGTTTCTATAGCGCCATTTGGGACTGTGTTTATTTTGAACACCAGGAAGCTTACACGACTTAACTTTGGTAAATCTTGCAGTCCTGAGGGTTTGGGATGTTCTTTTATTCGAAGGAAATCGATGTATGCTGTTTCGGACTGCTCTTGCTCTAATGGAAATTAATGGTATGTATCTCAACAAGACAATGAGCGTTCTGAATTCTCAAGTGTGATGGTTCAGAGGCCTTCATGTGTTAAAGGGTGGTTTTGGTTGGCAGGAATGTTCGTTCCGTTCACGTGTTCAATGTTTCTTGTTGGTCGGCGTTTGCAGGACCTGCTCTCGCTGCAACCCGCGACGCCGGAGATGCCGTTGCATTGTTGCAGTCTATGGCTAGTGCTACTTTCGATAGTAGCCAGTTGGTAATGATAGCCTGCATGGGTTTCCAATCCGTGACAGAGTCCAGACTACAGAAGCTAAGGGTTAAGCATCGACCAGAAGTATTAGCTGCCCTACAAGAGCGATCTATCGAGTTGAATCTTTGGCGAAATTCAAACGCAGCCATAACTCCCAAGTTGCCGTTACTGTACAGTAAAGAAGGATCTGACGGTGATAGTCGGTTACTGAAGAAAACAGTTCTAGTTTCAGGTGATAAGTCTGAGGGTGCACAATTGAAACCGTCTCAGACACCCGCTGCCATTGATGCCCAGCGACTGGGACTTTCCCTTAAACTTCCAGTTTCTTTACCAGAAATGTCTGTAAAAACTCCTCTAGTAAATGGCAGTACCCCACCCGGCTCAGATCAGGACGATGATGGAATCAGTGGTTCGGATCTCCAAGAGCAGGTATACACCTGTTTATGGCTTGAGTGGTTTTAGACCTTAGCGTGTCTAAGTATCAGTTGATGGTCAAGTCGTAGCTTGGTATATATTCTGCCCTCAATGTCGGAAATCTTAAGAACTCAGCACCTTGTGTCCCAACTTTTAGGTCCTGCCTTGTTCTGTGGTTTCTAAACTTGTTAGTCGTTTACAAGTGCGCATCACCAACTTGATTTGACTGACAGTGGACAATCTCAATGTAACAGGTCAAATGGTTGAAAAATGAGCTTAGTCGGGCGTTAGAAGAACGGAAGGCTGCTACAGTCAGGTATTGAAATCACCCAGATGCTGGTGCACATTCTGTATTTGAACTAATCATGAACAGGAGCTGAAGTTTTCCTGTGATTCTACTACTTTACAGGGCAGGGGAGTTAGAGAATGCCCTTGTTGAGTTTTCCGTACAGGACAATCGCCGGTTTCTCGCTGCGAAGGTATGTTCGACCCCTTTAACCTGTTAAAACGAATATGGGTGAACAGTTTAGTGTTTAATATCTTTTGGTTACGAACCACTTACATAGTGGAAAACGTCAGATATTTACGCCATATTTTTTATTCTTCAACGAAGATCTAGACGTTGTTAGAACATTAGCAGATTTAGACATTGTTTGGTTGTTGGATTGCTGATTGTTGTTGGTGCACTCATGCTCTCGTTGTGATATATGAGTCAGGTTATGTCGAGGTGTTGTACCTGATACATGTCAAAGAGATTACTATCCTTTTTAAGTTTTCTGGAAGTTGTTTGTCGAGCGTTCCTTGCTTATGTGTCAGTTGTCAGGACACATCTGATCAGTTCATATCTCTTGGCACCCGCTAAAATGGAACTGCAATATTCCACTTACGTCTTACAGGTGGAGGAGTTGGAGAGGGAAGTGGCTGAGTTGAAGTCAACTCTTGGACAGAAAGAGGAGCATGAGGCATCTCTTGTGCAGGTTGGGAGCACTCAGTTTGTCAATTTGGTCCGCCAATATTGCGAAAACGTTCTATACTCTAATAGCTATTCTCTTGTACCACCATATACGTTTAAGTTGGTCTACACCAATAGGTGTTCTTTTGTTGTTCTCATTGCCCACTATGTTAAGTTCTCTATTGCTCAGGTACTTCTTCACCTTGCCGCCGTACGCTAAAATAGTTCCTCCCTTCTGTCGCCTCTAGGCTAAGTACTCATTTCCTTACAAGTGTGCTATTAGGGTTCGTTGAAACCCTAATCATTAGACACCATTTGGAGTTGGCTCTCGGTAGATAAGCGTCAGCTCCGACCTACCTCTTACCCTTGTTTATCACTCTAACCTTCTGACTCCAAGAGCCGGGGCCTCGGGGCACATCACTAGTATATCGCGGTACTTTCACGTGATTATTTCTTGTCACTGAAAACACATGATCTCCAGATATCACTCAGGAGTAGTAAAAGTTACTCTAGAATCTTTCTTTTGATCTGACCCCTCACATATATTGCGAGTGAAGCGCCGAGAATAATCGAAGAGAGAACACCTCCGAAGCAAATGCCGCTTCTCATTTGTGTTTCATATACCCACTTTTATTCTAAATCAACTCTTTTGATGCGTCCATTTCCAGGTCCTTGTACGAATGGAGCAGGAGCAGAGGATCGCAGACGATGCGAGACGTTTTGCTGAGCAGGATGCTGCTGCCCTAAGGGATGCCGCAGAGCTCCTTCAGGTGTGCTTTTACCCATGAAAAAGACAGTCTAAAATAGTAGGAGCTCCACGCACAAGGTAGATGCTGAGGTAATGTAGTCGTCGTTCGTGTTAGGAACTGACTATTACTACTAGTCAGAGTATCATGGATTGATGGTCAAGTGTAGCAGAGTTGAAGCTAACTTCTTAGCATTTTCTGTATGTTGTGACATACGTTTTCAAGTTGAAGAGTAAATAAGGTGTTAAGAATGGTCTCCTGATGATCCGAATTGTTTGCAGACAAAATATGAGGCATCAGTCGAGGCTGTTAAAGTAATGGAGAAACGAGCAGTGATGGCTGAGTCCATGTTAGAAGCCACTCTATCATATCAAGCACTTGGTAATAATAGCCCGCATGGCTCATTCCGCCGGTCGTCAATGGATCCCCTTGTGCGGTAAAGAGTGTTTTCGTGTAACCTAACTCTTGGATGTACGTTTAACATAACTAACCTGCTTTGATGTGAGCGGATATAGAATTGAAACAAGGGTAATTTGTTGCACATAAAAGGTTTAGTGTATTAAGCGTAAGAATATCGCAATTTCAAGCCAGCCTCTATGAGTTCTACTTTCTGTAAATGAGAATCCTGTGTCGTTTTGCCTTCCTGTTCTAGTGTAGCTGTCTGTTGTGTACTTAGTCTCTCATAAAGTATCGTTTCTCAATCGGTAGTCAGCTGTGGCAGGCATAGTGTGACTTCCTGATAGCCTTTGGTTGATGTCTTGGACGAGAGAATGAGTGTCTTGTCGTTTGTTAGGGAACTTCCTTCAGGAGGGAAAAGTGCCGGCGTAGGTCCATGTTGGATGATTTTAAGCATCATTGGAATTGTATCCCCCTTTCTTCCCTTCTATGCTGGGAAGGAGATAGCCGAGAAAGCTCTCATCTCACACGGGTCTGTTTGCCTGTCCCAGAAAGCAGACATCCAAAGAAATAGTATATCAGTGAACAACATAGACCGGCATATATCAGTCAACAACTTTTCGACAAAGCTGAGATATTTTGCTCATTGGCAACTGCGCTTGGATTGCAGACCACCAGAATCACCGGTTGGGTCCCCATTAGTGACGGAAGATGCAGGAATTTCCAGAAGTTTTTCCGATGGCATCAATAGGGGCAGCAAAGAGCAGCACTCGGACGAGAAAACGAGGAAGCAGGGAATCTTCGGTCGGCAATTTTCTCTCGGTTGGGGAGATAGAACGAAGGTTAGTCCTCGAATTGGTTGCTTTGCGCAGTATCAAGGGAAACGGAATTGTTGCAACAGATATTGTGTGAAGATCTATGAAATATCGCCGGAGCATATGTCACGCAATTAGATACGGAGGTCGGTAAATTAGTTCTTTCGTGTGTTGATAAACATACAGGGCAGGACTGCATCAAGCATGGATTCACCCAGGAGTCTTGAATCACTACAGACTCTTTGTCTATCTGACTCGAAGCGAGGTTTCGATGCCGACCCTACACTGGCGTCCTCTGAAGCATCAACACCAGACACTGATTAATCGTCTTCTTCGATGCCTTGGTACCTCAGGTGGTCAAAAGGCTTGTCTGACGGGACGGCGAATCTCGACAAGAGATGGAATGGCCAAAAAACTTTCGGAAGATGCGTTGGTCAGAATTGTATTTGTGTTGTCACCACGCTCTGCATTGGATGACGCTGCTGTTGTATCTTGGAGTCGTACAGAGTTGGTCTATTCCGGGAATGAGTAAAATACCAGATACAAAAAGAAAAAAGGTTGAAGGGGAAACCTAATCATCGTAGGATATCTAATATCTTTCTATACCACGCGTTGTGCATATGAGGGGTGTCTATTTACCGGAACGCAGATGGATAGTTGGCTTTCAACAGAGTTCGATCAGGAGAACGTTTGATTCAATCATATGCTCGTTAGCCCTTAGCTCGTCAGAACCTGCGATAGATTTATATAGGACCACTCAAAATACGGTCGGCCAATTTTGGCATCTAGGTCAGACCCCGTTCCACAAATAATACAAACATGAGGAGTAGTACTATTTAGCATCTGTGGCAAAGTCACAAGTTTGTAGCTGTTGTTCCCAAGGTAGGTTTTCCGGCCGATTGAAATGGCCAACGGCCGTTTGATTTCATGATTCATTTTCACTCCCATTGTTTACCCTCGGGACTTCTTGTAATAAACTTTAGCTGATTATATGTACCAGAATCCATGAAGGGTTTAGTAAAGTATTGGCTTCGATTTGTAGACGTCAGAGCGTCGAGCATAAACCCGCGACATATCTCTGAAATGAGACGTGTCTAGATATAGCGATGCTCAGGCTGAAACTGTAGACTCTCTATGCTCATGGACAACCAGAAGCACTTGGAACTGTGAAGAATGCTTTACTCCTATGTTGATGGGAACTTATACAGGGAGAGGCTGTGAAAATACCTGGAGATGCATGATATGGTAGGAATTTATACAGTAGAGAGGCAATGAGCATATGCTGGAGAGTCCATCGTGTCTCGAACACGAATTTGGTCATCACATGGCAGGCCACGCATTTTAAGTTCGGTACAGATCGGCTGTTAATTTTGTGTTCCCCTATTTGTGTATGTTTGCTTGTATACTCAGCGCATGAGATGAACGTCAGTACTGTAACGAGTTCTCTAACTCCGCGTTCTCTAGTTATGTATTTGGCCAGTAGCTTGAGCAGATTGAGACTAATTTTATTACTGTGATGTTAGACTTAGATCCATTCACACGTGCAAACGACCGGTTCCATTTGACGAGATGACAATAGAAGCAACCTACCCTCACATTCATATACAAAGAGATTGGTACACGGGTGAAGTAGCTTCCCCTGCAGACCTCCAAAATAGTTATGAATCCATGCAAGTACAAAGTGAGTCGCACATAGGGATGTACATGAGAAGTTAGCGACTGTATATAACCGAGGTCGGACAAAGGTCCGATATATAGAGAAAGCAAACTTCTAAGATGGTACTCCTAGTTATGGATGCACGAGAGATGGCTAGTACAATATGAGATGTCTACTAATCTGAGCGAGGGAGCAATCATAATTGTAATATAGAGCGAGAAGCTATTGAACTGCTGAGTTATTTAGATAATCATAAATATAAATACAGGAAAGAAATACACACCATCTTGGGGAAATAATCATAGAACAACAGGGAATTATCAAATCAATATTCGCAACACTATTCTGTTTACCCAAAAAACGTCAGAGGTAGTTCTCTCAACAAAGGCCCCGGACACAAGTATAGGTAATGCATAGGTGTACACTCAAAACACCTAACTAACCACAAGATATAACACGGAGATATTCAAAGCACTCTCCTGAACATGTTCCATGACTTCTCAACACCCAACATTGAGGTTTAGACTCTAGATGAGTAGCAAAAGTGATCAAATGAAGTTGAGAACTTTTCCAACTCAGCAGGGGGACCTTCTCAGTAAAGTAGTTTCTGTTGAGATCCGGGGACATCTCAGGTAAATCTTGTTCTTTGTGTAGTGGTAGATCCTTGGGCGTGTGAAGAGAAATGCCAATCGATAGATATATGTAAAGTTCTTCGTTAGTCAGCAAACCATTTATAAACATCGACACACAAAGAAAAAACATTGAAATGTTAACTTGAGAAAGGCGAGAGAACTCAAAACAATGCGGGGGAATAAGGAGATGATGAAGGAAAGGTCAAAAGAGGTAACCTGAAGGAAACCATAACGAAGGATATAAGCCCATTGATCAATGGGCTTATATCCCGACTCATAGGTGACGGGTAAAGATAAAGTATGAGACTTAGTGAACATGAGTGTAGATCAGATGGAGATACTGGAAGGGAATTGATGGACTTCTTAAAGTGATACTTGAGTCGATATCAACCATGACAAATCTCTCTGAACATGCACCAGAAGCCCCTTAGGAAGTTAGGAGGTATGTAACATTTGCCACGGCTCCTTTCAAGTTGAGTCCAAGCTGGAGAAACTGTAAGCATATTCTCAAAAAGTTCTCCCGGCGTGAGGAGATCTAACACAAGTAGTACTGGATCTCAGAGCTCCGGACGGAATTTCCCTCTAGCTGTTGCAGATATGCCATGATCGAGTATGCCTATTGCCATGCTTCACTGCAGCTGGTAAGTAGGCATGCTTGAGTAGACAAACTTCTGAACTATGGAATATCAACTACTATAATGGATTCGAAGTACAGAATCCCCAATATCAAACTGTTTTTGATGGTCCACGGGCAACTACTATAGATAGTTTCAAGGCCACACAAAGTGGGTTCGACAAAGACCATGATTATGCTCACTGTCAGAGTCAGAAGAGATCCCCCCTGCATAGCGCCAGCTAGTTCTCCCGTTTCTGTTGTACGTACATGTCCACCGCATTTTGTCTTGTCAAGGAGGATAGGATCGTCATGCTGTAAGTGACAAATTGGAGGTCGGTATGCCTCTTAAAGTGAGTGCTCTAGATCTATGCACACGAGAAAAAGTGCTACTTTTCCTTCAATAATACGAGCTTATTACCGAGGACCTTTTGGATCGGGTTCAAAGCAGCTGTAATGTAAGTACGGCTACCTTTAGGTTCAGAACTAACTAGGAGGATTCAATCAGAAGTACTGGTTTAGCCATGGCAAACTCTTTGACCCACGGGGTCTACATATTGATCACTACAGTATATGTTTGTATAGCTCATCCTCAAGAAACTCGCCGGTTGTGAAATTCGGCGCAGAATACACTTAGTCTAGTTGGGAACGAGAAAATAGCATCAAATCACACAAAACTGAATTCAGACCTAGCTGAATAGAAATGGAATCATACATACGGGCCACAACTAGATGACATTGTACAAACTCGTATGCTGTTCGAGGAGGAAAAGGAAGTATATAGCCAAGGATCACGTTGTTTCAAAACGTAAACGAAGTTTACCCTTTCTTTAACCCTTTCGTCTGGAATCGAGGACCAGGGTACATGCATTCCAAAATCTCGCACTGCCGTTGGATTCTCCATTCTTATGTTCCAGACTTCATGATCCTCTTTCTACCCTTTGTTCATGAAATCTCTGTGATAATTGCAATCATTACCATGTGAAGCATGAAGTCTTGATATCAACCATAAGGTGGCCAAGGAAAGTAGTGGATACAACTTTTGAAAAGCTATACCTGTAGTACAAGCAGCGCATGTTGTAAACGTCTTCAAGGTCTAATTATTTGGTGCCTTCGTAGACTTGACTTGGGATATTCTTATGACTGAATCATCAGCCACAATTTTGACATGATCATGCGCAGATGATACTCGGAGAGGGCAGAGACCGAGAATCCGTGAAATGACAATCAACTAAAGAATCAAACAACGAACTTGAGGTCAGATGTATTAGGACAAGACGTCACAGCTGGGTCGGGTGCGCACGACACTTCTTGTACGCTTTTTCTCAGTCTGCTCTGATTACATCTTATAAAAGTAGTCAAAAGAGAATTCAAAAATCTTGTACTAGTACTCCTCGTATAAAGCCTTATAAAAAAGCATGGCATTGCACAAACTTTGCTCTAGATCTACAAGGTCACCATCCTTTCACTTTCTGGAACTTTAGTTTCAAAGTGACTTCTTACCTGAGGTTGCATACCCATGCACATGACCACAGATCCTCCATCCGAACTTACGCTTTAAGAATTTGCAGGTCCTTTGCAAAAGATCGATACTGTTGCACGAGATTCGCATGCTTGCTTGTCCTGAGCTTAATAGAAAGTTCAAAGCTTCAAGTTTGGTAGAACTGGAATGATCTTCTGGGGTCAGTCTGAAATCGTTTACGCCCCTTCACAAACATATGCATGGAAGCTAAGTTAAATCAATAGACTGTAAATTTAATCAAGGGTGTCACTTACCAAGGCTTCCAGTTTCCGATTTATTTGTCTCCCGGGCAGGTTTACTGCAAAGGAGGGAGTGAAAAAACTTGTAGCTCGTTCAGTTCCGATGAAAGCTTTAGGTAAGAAACATCGTTGATCCAAGGATTCGTGCGGAATGCTTGAAGGAGGCAATGAACCGCTACAGTACTCTACGTTAATTATTTTACTCTCAAGGAAACAACCAACTGCAAGTTTGCTAACTAACAGCTTCTATTTGGAATTTAACCATACCTTCCTCGGTGATATCATGAAACCAGAAGCTAGTCAATGTACGCACTTGTAACTCGCCCTCAAGACACAATGTACATGGACCCGCCATTGTCGAAGTCGGCCAGTGAACGTGAATATCTAACAGCAGCAGCTACTACAGCATCATACACTACTCAAAAGCTAGCCCTACGTAGCGCTTTTTTTGAGTAGCGATTTTACATTATGGAGTATGTAAAATCACTGGGTCTGACCCAGTGATTTTACATACTCTATACATCTAATCCTCGATTGTGTCTTAACTCAAGAGATTCATGAGCCCTGCTCACACAAGAACAAAAGCTGCTGTGTCAACAAGAGGAATTTACCAGTCAAACGGTTCGACATCATCGATCAGCGGATGCTCTTTGGACGTTTATGTGACAAGAGCTCGCCTGCTGTACTGCAGTGATAACAGCTTGCATGTAGTGTTGCAACACAGCCCATAAATCTTTACAACTGTTGTGGATCAGTCTCGACTTTCACAGCAGCAGTCGGCTGTGCTGGAAACCAACTGTTGTGTCTTGTCTCTCTTATCTATTGTCGATCAGTGTGATAAAAATACCCAAAAATAAATACAGGCTAGTTTGACAGAAACGACGACCGTACACAAAGCGAGAGAATCCGGAGACGAACAAGTAAATACTGGAAAATTGTACCTTCAGTTCCGACGATAACTGGAGAATCGGAGTGAAAACGGTAAAAGATAAGCTGAAAGGAGCTTCGACCCTATTAGTTACTAGATCCATACAGTATACTTAACTTATACCTAAAGGTTATCTGAGTGTAAGGAACTGTATCCACCTCGCCACTGGGAGAATAGAGAGAAATGTGAATCAAGCTTGTTAAATTTCTCTGCATCACCTCAAACGGAAATATATTCTGGACGCAATGAAGTGCAAAGGAAGTGCTCATCCCAACTACTTGAAGATCATTATGACCGGCACAAGTTGATGACAACTTTAATCCGAAATAATTCACCAGTTAA
This sequence comes from Asterella californica, assembly GCA_036924285.1. NCBI lineage: Eukaryota > Viridiplantae > Streptophyta > Marchantiopsida > Marchantiales > Aytoniaceae > Asterella > Asterella californica. The sequence goes on along the minus strand of JAYKYS010000001.1, from coordinate 16,467,081 downwards.
GGATCCGGAGAAGTGGGTGAATTTGAATTCAGACGGACTGTTCTTACTCTAGAACTGCCTTAACTACTTCCCTGGTTGGAAACGTTTGAAGTTTCACTTTATAGGATAACCACAATCATCAACCCATCACTTAGATTCGAAATGCAAAGTTGAAGCTAATGTCTTTAGATTGCACTCTATTTGACTACTACCTACTGGGGCATGTATCTTGTATGAATGCCTAAAAGAGCTTTAGTCCCTAAAATTATACATATCTACAAGTCTCAGAGCTTTTTTACTTCTAGTTCGATTTTTGTATGTTAAAACTTTGTTCTTCCGTTGTACTGAACTGTATACTTTCAACACGCTATCAGCACTTAGAGTTTAGAGCTCGATTAACTTCCATCACCTGTGAAGCTCTACTCATATTTGATAGATATGACTGTAGTATATCATATTAGTTTATATCTTCTGTCTGAAATCTGCCTGGACATTTCATCTCTACAGTAGCTACGATGACGTCAAGCTCCGTCAGCGCAGCGTGGCCCTCGTCAGCACAATCGTCGAATGCCCTCCCAACAAGGACCAGAGTTCAGCTACTATCATGCACAGACGAGCCACTGCGCGACGGCTGGGTTCAGTGTAACATCTGACAGCAATAATTCGAAGACCTCAGCTGAGATAAGGGTCACTGTACAAAGTTTTGTCCAATATTCTTCGGTTACTGACCTTTTCTCGAAATGCGTCGCACATCTGGTCTTTATTCTGCGTCTAAGGCCTAGTTCACACATAACGGTGGGTGCAGCAATGTGCTTACTGAAGAAGTTCGAAGCGTAATGACACGTCGAGGAAGGAATCTCTTGAGGTTGAAGCATGCACCCATGCACGAAAGTCTGTATTTTCTCTGTGTTAATTCTCCTCAGTAAGATCAGTCAGTCACGATTCTGCGCTACTACACCTCCTGCGTCTGAACACAATTTGAGGTATCCAGCAGCGTCTCTAGTCAGTGCAATGTCATTCAAGATATCTGTGCATAATGACACAATGGTAGGATCATACTTACACTGTCAAGTGACTGTGACTTGGGGCGGGGTAGAGACGGAGTTGATGGAGTTCTGGTACGTACCAAGAAAGTTTGAGAACTGGGCCAGTGACTACTTTGTTTCGTTAATGACCTCAGCAACGTGAAACTGTGTTTCGATCAGTTTCCCTTGAAAGCTGTGAATCTATGTGAACCTCTAGGGCCGGCACACAATACCATATGCATCATCTTCGAGCATTTTCGAGCTGAACGAACACACCAGTACTATGAAGCAGCCCACTAGTATCATAGAATGTTATACGTTTCTAGCTCATGATCACGGTACCGGTAGGGAAAATGAGTCCAAAGCGCGCGTCTCGGTATCCTAATTGATGAATTTTGGAACTTACAAGCCGTCCAATGTAAGTGTTAAATTTTCGTTCCCCCTTTGATAACTTTCGATTCCCTTGATGGCATGAAGAAAAGAGGCACCTTTTCTATGTAGATTCACACCATGTCTGAACACGCTGACGGATGATATATCCAACGCATGTTCATGATCAGGGTCAATTTCATATTTCTGAAGCAGCGTTATTTTATTGGGTTCAAAGTTCGTGCCGGAAAATTAGTAAGACGATTATAACTTAACACAGCATGAATGTATCAAAAGTATCTCCAGATTCTGCGGAGAGAGATGTGACTCAGATGTTGGGAGAACTTATCCACTAAAACATGACAGGCAGTCACCGCGAGTTTGGCCCAGTCTGAGTGATAGCCAGACTCTATTCACTCGAAGGTAAACGAAAGGACTATCTGGACAACAACTCGGAGGATGTGCCCAAGGGAAGGTTAGTAATTACACTGCTTCAGGACGAAGTACATTTTCTTGTTTTCTCGACGCCAACGTCATCAGGATGGCGTGTTCTTTGTCGTGGACAACTGTTCCGCGGCTGCAACCCAGTTGACGGTGACGCATGTCTTGCCTTTACAGCTTAGTTTTGGCGGAACACACTCTTACTACTCCCGTAGTAACTCCAAAGCTTGGCCTCCATAGCCATGTGCTCAATTTGATCTTAGCTTCTGCTGTTATAGCTACTCCTCTAACCGAGTCTAACAGACTCTAACGTATGGGTTCACGACTTTACAGTTGGATGAGTAGATCCTGAACACTTCTTGAATGCACGTGAGTTCACATCAGTCAATCTTCACGTTCACTGAAAGCGTCCGAGTGTCTGACGCCTGCGGCCAGCCCCATCCATGTGCTTAAGCCCTAAGGAGTTTCCCGACTGTCCCCACGACATGCCAGCTTCCGGTTACTATTAATAGCCAACATCATCAAGAACCTTTCAGTGTCCATGCATCTTTTGCTTTTACATCGGAATCGAGATCTTTTCTTTGCATGATGGTGGGGTGCCCAGGGATGTAGGAAGCTTTATAAGCTCTTGCAACGATATTCTACTCCGTCCCAGTTTAGCCTCTCCCCAAGTTCATAAGGGATACAAATTAACTACCTGGGCGCTTGTACGTACTACGTAGGCAACTGGCATGTGTTCTGGCCTCGGAGCTCGTCACTCTGGCGACTGAGCTCCACGGTGAAACCTGCAATTATTCAACGTGGCGATTCAGAATCTACGTCTAGCCTGGATTCTTGAACTGCATATATCGTATGGTAACCATTTTTGCATTGAGTGAATTTTGCTGTAGATCTATAGAAGGGTGGAGTTCCTACTGGGAGAGAGACGAAGTCTCCAACAAGAGAGACAAGCTAGCATCTGAAGAAAATTTGCTGGAGTGAGTGCTGGAGGCAATATGGTGCGAGGAACTCCAACAGCGGCAGCAGGCTTGAACCTGCTGGCATTTGTGTGGGTTAGCGCTTTAGTGGTCTGTTCTTCTGCACAGAAGGCTCCGGCTTTGAACATCACGGCGGTATTGGCCAAATATCCTAGATTCAGTTCGCTCAGCGATTTGTTGGTTTCATCTGGGATAGACAAGGAGATCAACTCTCGAAATTCAATCACGCTCTTAGCTCCTGCTAATGGCGTCTTGAATACTTTCATAGCCAGCGTCCCCAATGCTGATTCTGTGAAGATCGGTGACCTCATGCGCTACCATGTACTTCTCCAATACTTCTCCATGGCAGAGCTTAAGGGTCTAGGCACCGAGAACTACAGCTCCGTCACCACACTTTATCAAACAACCGGAAGGGCTACAGAACAAGCTGGGTTCGTCAACATCTTCAACACCGCAAACAAAGTTCTTATCGGCCCTGCGACCTCGGACTCCGCTGCTAACGCCACCGTAACTGGAACCGTCTTGGAAGATCCATACGACTTGAGCATAATTGAGATAGACAAAGTTCTTGAGCCTGCAGGCTTCGATGCTGCGGAGGGAGACCTCATTAAGGTCCTGGAATCCTTCCAGACTTTCAGCCTCTTCATCTCCTACCTCCAGTCCACGGGAGTCGACGACATTCTAGCAAGCAGGAAAACTACTGGCGGCCTCACCATCTTCGCACCCAAAGACTCGGCATTCAACTCTCTGGAATCCGGAACTATTCAATCCCTGAGCGTCAACAGGCAAAAACTCCTCCTGCAATACCACGCGCTCACCTCGTACTACACACTCGCCAATCTGCAGAGCATGAGCAACAATCCAGTACAGACCGTGTCTTCCACTGTCGGCGGGGGCTATCTCATGAACGTCAGTGCCAAAGCCAGCACTGTCACCATCAGGACCGGTGTCGGCAATGCTACCATCACCGATACTGTCTACAACGCGAATCCAGTGACAATCTATGCAATCGACAAGGTTCTGCTTCCCACGGAGCTTTTTGGCACCGCCGACGAGCTGAGCCCTGCGGAAGCTCCGACTCCTGATGCCGCACCTCCCCCAACCCCCAAGAACGCCCCCGCGCCCGCACCCAAAGTAACGCCTCCAGTTGCAGAACCTGACGCAGAAGCTCAGGACACTCTCAGCGATCCCAGCGCTGCCAGCGTGGCTCGTATCTGTACGGCCCTGTCAGCTGCTCTGCTCATGGTTTCCTCCATCGTCGCTATCGTTTAGTAGACTGGTTCCTGTCTCTTCGTCCAGGTGTAATCTGGACGAAGAGATGGGTACAATATGACATGAAACTGCGCATAGGTTGCATGCCCATCCACTCTATTTCAGCAACAAGTATAGCTCATTCTTGCCATGTCTTAAATTGGCTTTTCCTTTTCTAGAGTTTAAAGTAGAACTGATTCAGATGATTCGCGTCCCAGTTCTTTCTTCCATCGTTTCATTTAGACCGTTGCTGTGGTGCTGATGCATGGGCCGGCCGAACAGTTTCGGGTCGTTTGATGAAGGATGAGAGGGATTACGAACAGTGCCGATGCTGAGGGTCGTTTCTCGTTTCTATACAAGCTGTTACGTAATGGTTGTGCATTAGCAAGTAAATTCCTTCAAACCTGGACACATATATACTGCAACCTTCCGATTTGTCTCCAAGGTTGTTTCCCGCAGGTCTCCTGTTATCAGTCATCGATTTTGTAGTTGATAAGGTAAATCTCCCTCTCAGCCTCCCATTTAGTTCACCTTACTGATGATACGAACAAATACTGATTACGGCATTCCTACCATATTTCCCCCGCGATGTGTGCTTGAATGAGCTTGCATCATGCATGATCTAGGGTACTACCGATACGTTTCCAACTGCAGTTTCCGTTTCGGAAGAGTAGATGGAGGCATACATTTAGTCCGTGATTTTGATTTTACCCTCTTTGAGTAATGTTTGGGTTTTTAAGTTCTGCCGTGTACCGGTGAGACTTGGCACACAGCATTTGTAGCTCTCCACATCATACACTATCCGTTATGGCAGTGATTAGGTCATACAAAGTCTCTGACGCGAGCTTTAAGGCTAGAATACCAGGAAGAAAGCCGTTGCTTACTGCTGACAGCTCCAGTCAAAGTCCAAGCATCGATGCCGATGATAGCAGTAACGAGTAAGAACCAGAGCATAACAAATGGAACATTCATTCTACAGACACCATGGAGACCATACTAGTCGTTCGGCAGTGTGAGCCTGCTTCGTTCTCCATCAACCAGTTGTTAACCAGCTGGGTTCACAAGAACATTCCTGACGATGGACAATGAGAAAATACTACTCGACATTTGCCTTGCAAGGCAATGTGTATACCATCTGACAAACCAAAAGAAGTTCCGACGTCCACATTGTGAAACATCAACCTCGTTCCCACCAGCGCACGAACAAAACACTCCTGAAGTTCGAGAGAATACTTTGTCACTTACGAAGAGCTAGCAAGCGCTCGACACAATGTTTCAGGTCGCACAAATATTCTTTGAGCGTTCTATACAGGAAGTTCTAGAAGTCTACAGTTCCTCAATTCTCTACAAAGTTCCCCAGCTACGGAGAACACAATATAAAATACACAACTAGCAAACGCTCATGCATCTATGTTCCAGGTCCTACCTCTTATGCTTTCAGCATCATGTACTACAGACGCGTAAAATACAATTAACCTGATTTGATAATGTATGATACAGAGTCGTCATAAGAACTTCTTTCATAGTAGCCACAGTGATGAACCTCTCGCGGATACTTTCCATCGCAGCGTACAAAGCGTGAACTTGCACCATCACTTTTCCACTCAGAGCTGACTTATAGTTACCACCCAATATCGCTTCTTAAGGTTAGAATCCCGGTGAGTGCGGCCGAGTCAGGCCGACTCAAGGATGAGTAACAAAAAAGTACGCAAACTAATCACTAAAAAATCTCTTATGTACTGGATCGCAAAATATTGTCCTACTTCCTGATCCAAACTTCGCAACCAGAATTTACGTATGCCCCTGGTAACTTTCACAAAACCTTCTATCTGATGTATGTAGCAATAAAGAGGTGAGAATAACCCTCTGCCCGATCATAGAGTACCAAATGATTGTTATACTTCACATCAAACTTCACGACTAGGTTATAAAGTACAACATCTCGTAGAATGCGACCTTTGATGGAGGTTGGGATGTGATGAACCATTCCCGCACAGGTCCGGTTGTGAGAAAATTTCCAATCCGACAATGATCGGCATGAGGCCGTGCCACGCGCATTAACGCTAAGGTTCTCAGCAACCCATTCGTGAGCAGAACACAAAGTGCGAGAATGACTCATGCTTCGGTTCCAGATGTTGCTCATGTTGAAGGGCCACAGGTACGAAGGCCGGATAAAGCTAGCGCTTATGAATCTGCAAAAGGAAAAGAACTCATTAGACAACCGCGTTCTGTGGATACACCTACAATTTACGCACCCGTCAGGGAGCAGCGTACTAAGTTCTCGGAGTCCCATCGCCCCTGACGTAACCTACGTCTACTTTTATCCTGACATGAACACAGGCAATGTCCAGTAGCAAGGCTTCGCGGACGTGTACTGGAAAATGGTTCGGTTGAGAGTCTCGTCTGAACTAGAATTGCAAAGTTTCGGCTTCCTAGAAGCCAAACGTGTAAGACAACTTGATCTGTATTTAGGCCCGACAGCATAATATGTTGATCGCTCTCGGTGATGCATGAAACAGAACAGGGAAAATACACACATACCAGGTGCAGCGAGGCACCTAACGAATGAATTTGTTTCAAGCTTCAAGGTCCCTATTGAGTCAACGAAGCTGCATCGAAAGCTGGGTACAGAGAGACTAAAAGAAACACGGTAAAAAACTGAAATCAGATGGGTCGAGCACGAAATTCTTCTGTCACTCAAAAGTCTATATCTCTAAGTTAACAACCTAATGCCTTGGCCGGCATGAGTAAGAGTGAATAGAAATCATGTACAGAAATCTAACGAATAAATCGAATAGCTGTAGTTGGGACACTTGATAAAAACATGGTTCTCATCCTCGATCACATCGAAACTAAGAAAACACCCTGAAGTAAATAAGATCACGCTGAAGTACATAAGCCTTTCAACAGATCTGCTATACACGCTTCCCTTTAAGAGATCTTTTACACAAGCAACATGGAAGCCTGATTGATGAACGAATTACGAAGGAAACTGGGATGCAGAGGATAGTGAAAAAAGTACCAGATTTACAAAGCCAAGTGATTTTATCCACTCTCTGTAGCGTTACTAACAAAACCATGATGTTCAAAGCGATCTCCGGGGCAGTAATTGACGTGACAATACTCGTTCGCAGCGTCTGCGAAATACTCGCAGAAATCGGCAGTATACCATCCGCAGTCCTTATTCACATCAGCTTCTATTTCACTACAGCAAGAACTGTCGATGTCATAGAATCTCCCATTGCAAGTCCACAAACGAGCAACTACATCGCCATAGCTGTAACAAGCACCGGCCCCTGGTAGCATAATGAATATCACAGTAAAAATTCCGATAATCAAAGAAAGGATCAGTATGAACCAAACGAGACGTTTAGTCCAACCATCTGCCCCCATAATGGTACTCGATCCTCAGATCCGTCACAACACAGGCTTCGGCGCTCTCTCGAGCTCGATCGAGGTTATGCGCGCGGCAGAAGAATGCTTAAACGTAACGAGACGGCTCTGTGTCCGCGAAGAACCGATCGCGGTCGTGATTTTATTCAATCATGCCTGATCTACTCCGTCGGCATAGCCAGGAGTCCACACCTACCGTCAAAGATCTTCCCTACCTGTAAAGACACAGATTTCCATCCCTTGATACCGAATTTTGGCGTCATACAATTCAAAGCAGGAGCTGCAGCACTGACACGCACCATTCTCTTCCAGGCTAGTTGCTTTGATGACAGGTGTTGCGGTGCCTGCAGTTCGACTAGATTATACAGCTCGGTAATACTACACCACACGCAAGCTGACAGCTGCTCCGGCCCAGCATCTATATATGGCCACAAGTGGAGTCCAAAGAATAGCCGAAGGCGTCAAGTCCGCACTCGTTCACACGTGTGTCTCAATTTTTGCTCTTCTTTGCTCCTGACTAACTACTCTGAATTCAGTTGAGGTTTACGGAGGACAGTTCCTTCATTTGTTGCTTTGGACCACAAAAGTTCGATATGAAGGTCTTGGATGCACCACTAGATTACTGAGTCGAACTCTAGCTGCCTATAGCGTGACCTTAGGAGAATTCAACATGCAATATATGCCACCCGCGAGTTCGAGACACCCGTCAAGCCCAGCCAACGCAAAGGAACGGATGAGCATGGAGGAGTACTTGCTGTCGGGACAAAAGCCTTCTCTGTTCGTTGCTTTCATACGAATAAAAGTATATAACTTTAAAAATTCGGTTTTGCCTATCTGGTTTCAGCGCTTTGACTATCCATGTCGTCTACCTCTTTACTGTGAACGCAGAGACTGTAATTTTGAGTTGAGGTTCTTCTCAGTGCCTTCCATCGCAGCTGCGTGCACGCAACTGATGCTGTCAGGACTTATCCTGTCGCGTGATTCCGTACTATACAGTACGGAATCGTTTGCTGGCAGAGAGTTCCATCTCAGCATGTAACGAGCATGTAATACTAAATTCAAGGGAAGCATGTTATCGATGCTCTTATGAACTATGTTCACGTCCCTAACTTGGATGAGATTATCAACAGAACGTTGCTACGAACTCAAAACTACAGAGGAAGAGCTAAACCCTATGTCTAATGTAGCTTTCATCTCTCATGTAGAATGACTTTATCAAGCACATTTTGCACAAGACTCGATCGTACGGGACTGGCCAAAGAGTAGACTCGTAGAGTGATTTCTGCTTCAGGTACCAAATAAAGGGAAAGGAGTATATGAACAGAGTTCCATATTCTGCCAACCAGAACCCGAACAGGAGTACTTCTAAGACAGCTGCGTGATGAATAAGTAAGATGAGGACCGGGGAGGAGATTCTGTCGAGAGCATATTAGACATGTGCAATGCAAAGCCGTGATTTGCTTGCAAAATTTATGGCAACAAACTTTCACGTTGAGGAAGCTATATTTAGAGTACAGCGGCATGTAAACTACTACTTGCAACCCAGAAAGGACGAACATCCTTCTAATATGAAAGAAGCCTTCACCTTCCTCTACAAGTGAAGGTGAAAGTAAATTCGACCTGAACAGGATCACAGACCCCTGGACTCTCACCAAATCATCGGGCGTGAACATATGAAAATCTAGGTTAAGTAGTTAGTCGAGAACTAGATCAAAACCCACCGTTCACTGCTTTGAGTACAAACTAATTGTCAGAAACTCCACTTTAAACATCAATCGTGCACAAATAGCGATTCCTTAACAGATTTATTCGACAATCGTAAGCTCACTTGCTCGTAATATCCATTCCAACCATATTCGCCTATAAGCAGTATATACAATGCTCAAGGAGCATAAACTAGTTCAAATGACAAAGAGAACACGAGGAGATCAGTATAGCACATGAGATCCTCATGCCCACGCCAAAATCTTATTAGGTTTTCAACAGCTGATACGGCGCGGCCAAAGAACCATAAAATCCAGTAACAATAAGGACAGGCCTACAGCAGTGGCTGCGGCTTTCTTCTTGAACGGCTGATGTGATGCTCATCTTGGTGTATAAGAACCATCAGTGTAGGTCTTTTCTACAGGTAAACCGGAATTGGGATCTCCGTTGATGTGGACGGGCCGGATGATAGGAGAGCGGACTGGGTTCTGGAGCGGTGACAATATCGTTTGTTGCCCACAAGAAGACCGCATGTCGTCAGGTTTTCATCAGGTCGACATGAGAAAGAACTTCAGACCGGCATTCTTCACTAATCGTCCACGCTTCGCCCCGAACAGTAGTGACCTAACCCTCATGGATTGTGATGTGGATGACGACCCAGGTGAGCGGGGTGAGGATTCGGCGGGACATCGTGTTTCATGCCGTCGAACGGAGTTTGAAATGAGGAGGGTAACCTACGATCACAAATATGACACGACTGCAAGCGATGTGCTAGATCGACATCAACAGATTGCTTCAAGCTGCTGGTTGGGTTTTGACAAGCTGCTGCTGATTGATCCTTCGTTGCTCCGGGTTCTTGCTCAGCAGATAGTCCAGAAGAAGCTCCAAATCTACGGTGGTCCTCCGTGGAACTCTCCATAGTATCCGCTACAATGTGTGTTGATGATGACCATCCTCCCTGTGCTCCGCTAAAATCACGAAAATGGTTATGCCGATCATTCGCAAAAGGATGTGATATATAACAGCTCCTCAATTCGCCACGGTGATGTGTTCCTTCTCCTATGAGCATATGAAGATTCTGTAGCAGGTGATCTGCAGAAACGGCAGAAGATCCCGATGCCTGAACATCACCTGCCATAGTGGTGTCGTTCATCATTTTCCCAAAGCTACTGTATCTTGGAGATTCTTCAAAATGGATCACTTCATAGTTTCCCAGCGCGGCGACATCTTACACTAAACGGCAAGGCATCTCAACACGACACAGAACAGGGTAGTATCGGTATCAGACTATCAGTTTCACTTGAAGTCATATGAGCTGGGATTCGACGCCAACATTGATTGATCGAGACTCATCAACAAGCATACAGAATCTTCGTGACAATTATTCCTGCTGTTTCACTTACAGAACCTGTTTTGATGCTCAATCGCCAGAATCTTCTTCAGCAGTCATTGTGCTTGACTGAATTCATGATCCGTCGTGAACATCTGATGAAAAAAACCAATAAAATTAAATATTAAAAAACATGATCCGTCGGCAAAATATAAAACAACCAAGTAAAGTCTTGGCAGTCAATCGATTCAGCACCCAATCATGTGCTAGCGAGAAAAATCTCTGTTTCACCGAAGAACCTGATATTCAGCACAACATATTGTTGAACCTCAGGTAGATCTGAAGCATTTTATCGGATTATCCTGTGTACTTCCTTCCCCTGGTGCTAGGAGCGTCAGAGTCGTTCTTCGCATACAAACCAAATGCAGGCTGACCCTACAAAACTTCCTCAAAAATATGCATCCAAGCGATCATTTATCCTCTTAGAGAAGTGGGAAAAAGGACAAACACGAAGTCTTGGTGATTCGCCTCTAGTATTGGCGGGGGGTAACATAAATTTCTCTTGCGGTTATGGACAAATCGCACATAGTTAACTACTCGTTTATCACTTGTTTATTAGTTTCTTTTTTGAATCCGAAGTTGATTTGCATGCTTGGAATAGAAAGGTTTTTTACTCAACAAACTTGGGATAGATGTTGTTATCGGAACCATGGTTTAGATTTTATGTGAGTGAATAAAAAAAATTCACTATTTTACTTTTACTGTCACAGAAGTCAACATAATATGACATGTGTCAACATAGAAAACAAACTACTTTTCAAAATAAGTATTTTTTGGTATTTAATTTTTACTTCAGAAAAGGTGAATAGATAAGGTGACATGTTTCCAAAACAACTTCTAAAAACCCTTAAGAGATACCCAAGAGGAACTTCTAGGAATCAGATAATTTTCGGAATATCCTGTACTCCAGTTTAATGGGAACTCAATAAACTGATATGTGCGATTGCTGATCTTATTACCGAACCTAAGTTCGAGTAAAAATTAGTGCAAAAGTTACCATGTGCGGCTAGGCCTTTAGTTGAAAATCAATCCACGGGGAACAAGATTTTATTGAAGTTAACTCTTCCAAAGAAGAAAAAAGAAAAAAGTGAAATTTAATTTAATATTTTTAAACATAGAGAATTTGTCTTCTCTTTCTTACGAATCCGAGAGAAAAGATATTAAACTTGGATGCACAATCGTAGAAAGTGACACAAAAATGTACTAAAGTTCTGACATAAAATATCTCTCTTAAGCGAATGACTATGTTGATTTAACTTCATTTTGATGTATGATAAAATTTCTTCACGAGGAAGAATTTTGATCATAAATTAAGATATCCATATTGTCACGTCAGTTTAGCACCTTGGCTAGGTTGACCGAGTGCGTAGTGGTTAGTCCCAGTAGGGCCGTTAGTGCTGTTAGGGCGAGTTGTCTTGGACTAGTCCCATTAGGGGTATACTTCGCATGTAGGGCTTGTAGGTTTTAGTTCTTCGAGTTTAGTCTTCAAGCTCCTGGCTATGGTGGATAGTTTGGTGGCGTAATCTGGATTCTCTTATGCACATTGTGGATGTGGTTTGATTTTAGTGTTTGTGTAGTGCCGATTGACACGGTGGAGTGAGTACAAATCTTTATTACTCGAAGAACTCAAGTCACGAGGTCTGATTGAATGTTCTCATGTTGCATATTTCTATTGGTGGTATCTCCGGAGTGTGCATATCATTGATATCTTTGATTTGCATGTGCGCGGAGTGATTCTTTCTGATCGTGGTCTTGATCGTTGTCGGATTAGTAGTGTGTGGACTTATTCTTGGTCGGATTTGTGATAGGATAGTGCGGAAGTGCTTAAATTTCTTATGACAGATTTTTTGGTTCAATTTGGAGGTTGATAGATGTGCGTTGGCGGACGACAAGTAGACGTTGGTCAGCAATTTTTGGTGGTGATGAGTGTAGTAGGTGTGCTCTAAGAAGACAATTCCAACACACCAAAAATCATCCGATTTGGTGAAGGATCGCGGGTGGTCAAAAATCTGACATAAACCCGCTTACACGTGCAGCTTTGGCAGATTTTGACTTTTGAAGTGGTTCCAAGTTGCTGTCTGGAGTGATTCTTGCTCGTGCACGTTTGATCTCGAGTTGCTAATCTCTCTAAGCGGAGTGGAGCGACGAGTGAGCAGGAGTTTTCCGGTCGGGAGTGCGTGTTACGGGACGGAGACGGGGCTGAGCCGAGCTGAGCCGTGCGTAAGCTAAGCCCAATTTCAGTAGTGTGTGAGTGAGTAAAATCAGGTCACCCATCCCAACACTATTCTTGTAGAATGTGCTTAACTATTTAGCACTTAGTTTTAGCTTTATCACTAGACCAATAGCTCTTGGTGTCTTCTAGGGATGCGTGCAAGTATTTATGGACTTGTTTAAGGTAGTATGAGACATTTTCATACATTCCTAGAGGAAAGATAGTACGACCTCATAATACTAGAAGAAAGTTGTCGTTGTGGTAGCGTTTGTCTATGTCGTAGAGACGCGCATGGAAGAAGTTGGTGGTAGTTGACTTGGGTGAGCTAGTAGAGCTATCACATAGAGACTTTTGGAGCTACTAGAGGTTTGGACATCTAGTTGGTGATCTTAGGTACATGTTACGATAGTTGGTGGTCATATATTGTGCATGTGGTCACTTAAGAGGAGGTGTCAATCTGAGTGAGGCTAGGTTATCTTTTGGGCATGTTTGAGTGTGGAGAGTTATCGTTTGGACTTCTTGTGGTTGGAACCTCTCCATATTTTACTTCTTGTTTGTGCGTCATGCTTGCTTGTGTTGGCGCTTGATTTTTGGATTGAGTTGACGATTGATAGTGAGGTTGGAGTTGCGGACCAGTCAGACTATCTCTGTTTATCTCACAATGAGATTGGACTTGCGAATCAACAGACCGTGAGAGGCTGCTTGTGATGATGACAGGTACAGATTGTACTTATCTTGACGGTCCTAGTAGAGGATAGGTGAGCTCAGTAGGAGCGGGGTTAGGCAGGTTGGCGTCACGTGATGATGAGAGACGTTCTGGTTAGAGCTTAGTGTTCACGATTGACACAAAAGTTGTCATCACGGAGGTCCATGGAGATTCTGGTGGAGATTTAGCTGCAGTAAGCAATGGGTTCACACTGAGTGGTGCTATATATCAATTAGTTGCATCGATCTCATTGACGGAGGACACCGATTCAAACGAGGACGTGGTTGAGATACACATAGTGTCGTCATACCGTTGTTGTGAGACATGGACGAGATCTATGAGATCATGAAGAGACCTCAACGATACTCAAATACAATGGGTATCATGACTTCATCCAGGAGTTTGACAGTTGGTGCGATATGTAGTAGATGCGGAACTCACAGCTGTTCACACCCTTCATGACGTGAAAAGATTTATTCCAACACTTGGAGGGATCGTCTATGGACGATTATCATGAGTTCATGCGGGACTACATCGTGGAGATTGAGTTCTAGAGACAACATTGATCTCTCAACTATGTTTCTATCACTACTGGCGCAGTTTCGAGAGACATAGCACCTGCGAGTTTGAATGTCAATAGCAGTGGTATATCCACGAGTGACGGAGTACTTATTATCAATGGTGCGTCCACTAGTAGTGGAGCATGGGATAGTACGAGCGAGATACCACCAAGGTTTAACACTATGGTTCAGTTCTTCCAATGTTTGAGGAAGAACTATCAAGGTGTGCGTGCGGATCGACAAGTTGAGGAGTCTGCATGAGTTCCACGGAAGACTAGAGAGAGTCTACGCGAGACGTATACTCGCATGAGACGGTTGATCAACATTATTCAAGGGGTGACGGAGACACAAGCAGTCTAGTTTTGGTATGAGATACTGGACCGAGAGCTACGTAGGAGAGTTAGAGATGCGATTCTCTTTAGAGACACCGCTCCAACGTTGACGGTTGTCTTTGGTTTGGCTGAGCGGATTGAGCTCAACATGGTGGAGGAGAGGGTGGTGACTGCTAGGTTCAACAGGGAGGCCTCACATGAGATGACCACCTCTTACGCAACAGCGTTATGATGATAGTGATAAGGATCGTGCTGACCAATCATGATCTCAAAGAGGTGTTGAAGACCTAGTGGACAGAAGCTCATGCCGTCCTTCTCTAGTCAGCAGCAAGCGGGTATTTGTTGGACGTGTGATGATCTTCATCAGCAAAAAGACTACACATAGAGGAGAGGTCGTTACGAGACATCTGAGACGTCTCATATGTCACCTAGGTAGTGCGAGCATTGCGGACAACCAAGTCACAGTAGTGATCGTTGTTTTGATCTCCATCTCGAGTTACGGCAAGAGAAGGATGACCATGGATGAGACGAAGGAGCTCAAGGAGACCTTGGTGGTCGAGGTGGAGATAGAGGTCCAGCATCCGAGAGAAGATCAGTCGATACACTGTCCGCTAGGACGTCAGATGCGGGTATGGCTGCTCAGATTGAGCAGTTGAAGCAGAGGATAGCTAGTATGAGTATGACTCAGCGGAGATATGATTCAGGAACAAAGGCTTCTATGGAGGAGAAGGAGTTGACTTCGACTTCATGATTGGTGTGGCGTAGATTGATACATCTGCGATAGTGACTCGAGGTGCAGTACGTATCTCTGAACCACGAGGTGCGTCGATAGAGTTGGATCCACAATGCGAGTAGGCTGGTAGGCAGACCAAGCTTCCTCAGTCATTCATGTTATCGGAGAAGTTGAGGACCACGTCTATGATTCTTAAAAGATCTAACGATTGATGTAGTGGAGTTGGATGCATCGACATCCAAGAGTGGAGGTGATGCAAGTCAATCCTCGACGTCCATAGTGCGACATCAAATCTGATGTTGGAGGCGGCTACAACAGTTTTGCGAGCCTCGTTATTTTCAGCCACAAATATGAGAGCATTGGGAGTAGATTTGGCTCTAGTGTTCCAATTGGCGGCCACGCTCAGTGAGAGCGAGGATACATGTAGTTATCTCTAGTGCTGAGATGGTTTAGCGAGAGACGGTAGATGTGTCTAGGGAGTCGAGGATCAAGACGGCTACTAGTGGTACTTGACAAGCGACAGTTGCCAAGTTAGATGAGTTATCAGCTAGGCCGACAATTGACCGTGCTGGTTTGGCACATGTGTGGTGTTGTTGGACAACAGAAGTGATATCTTCTGTTTGGTGACACCTTCAGAGAACGTGTAATGACCGTAGAAATTCTTGTAAGACTCTGATCTGTAAACCCTCCGCGGTCCTATCGATCAACTACCCCCAATCTCTCAACCTCTACGATAGTCATCGATGAATCTGCAACATGTCGAGCCTGTCTCTCACTCAAGGGTCACCTCTGATGGCTTTGAGGGAAGCACACCATGAACTTGAAGAGAAAAATGCTGAGTTCAATCATTCACTCACCTATAAACTCATCAACTAAAAATTCTCCATAAACTCATCAACTAAAATCCTCCATTCTAACAGCGTCTCTCAAGTTCTCACATGCTAAAATATCTCACACTCTCTATATTACTCAAGTTGTCATTACGACGATGTGAAAACAAAAATGAGGAGCTCTTCTCTACTCCTCTATTTATACATTTCTAGGTTTTTACTTTGTTATCTCATACTATTTTTACCGAGTTTTACTAAGATATTACTTAAGGTAAAAGCATTAATCACATGGGCTTCTTACCTTTTCACATGGGCTTATTCCTTCAAAGTCAACAACTTCTAGAAGGATTTTAGAATATTCTCAAAGAATCTCGAATTTCCACCCCCTCTACACTAAGACCCACTAAAAAAGAGACATGCCGTTAGTGTCGCTAGGGCGAGTTCTTGGGTTAGCTCCATTAAGGGTATACTTCGCATATAAGACTTGCAAGCTTCAGTTCTTCGAGTTGAGTCTTCAAGCTCTTGGCTATGATGGATAGTCTTGATGAGCGCAATCTGGATTCACTAATGCAGTGGATGTGACTCGACTTTAGTGTTTGTGTAGTGTCTATTGACATGATGGAGTGAGTCTTTATTATTGTGGTACACTTGTGTATGTGTATGTTATTGTCTATGTGCTATGTGTATGTGTAGTCTATCTCTGATAGTGATGCATGTTGTGTAGCGATGTGTATGCGCAAGACAATATTGATCTATCCAACGTAAGATGGAAGATATGAATATGCAAAAAGATCAATTTACAACAAATACAAAATATTTTCTGTTTCTTCATAACGTTGTCTTGAACATTTCAATTGTACTTTTGTTATAACTTTGTACTATCTGTAGTCTATAGTTATGTTATTGATATAAGTTCGTTTATATATCATTTATATATGTTTGTTTCTCTATATTAGTTTAGCTAATTGATCAAATAGATCATGAACAAGAGACAGGAGTATCTTCTAGAGAGAAGATTTAGTTCGGAAAAGTATCGCTAAACCGTCATCACAGTAGAAGATGGTGGCGTTCTATAATCACGAGAGACTATGTAAGGCTAGGTTAAACCCCGAGTATGAGTATAAATCATGAATATTCCTCTTTCCTCCTAGTGTTGTTTGAGTTTGAAAAAAAAAACTTTTCTTCTACAAGAAATCTCAAAATCTTCATTTTAATATTTCTAGGTCAATACGTAATAGTTGGTTTCAAGATGAATCATAATTTGTAAAACTGGTAAACGCTTTAATTTGAATTTTTATTTCACAGATTCCAAGTTGAGATGAAAACGTATTAACCAAAATTATTTTATATATAACGTTTAAACTTCTCATTTCTCTGAAAGCAAACCGGCATAATAAGATCTTCTAGGTCACCAGAGCACTTGTAGTCATACTCCGAGATGAGAGTCGGAGAGTTGTTTATGAGATAAATGATATCATGATATTCTTTTAAACTGTAGCCATTTTGACAATGATGCAATATCATAAAAAGGGTAAAGATTTGTAGTATTTTGTATTTCCTTTTCTTTATATTTTCTTCTCTGTACTCTGACTGTGTCATCATTAGATTCGTAAGCTTGAGAGATCTCCATTTTCAGTTAATATACTTCTCCTCGACTATAAAGCCTCAGTTTGGGTATAAAAGTATAGAAAGGAATATTCTTTTACAGTGTACTTTAGATATAGAAAATACCTTGTTTTGTTCCAAGAAATCACAAAACTTTCTCTCTATCTTTCTCGGCCAATATTCAAAAATTTGTTTGGCAGTGGGTAGTATTATAGATTGTAAAGCTACTCCAGAGCTTTGATTTGATTTTAGTCTTTACTTTACAGTCTTTACTTTACCAGCAAAAGCATTTTAGGTCTAACTTTATTTGTTCGCATACAGCGAACTCGCAACATGAGTTCCTGCTGATTACCATGACTATTTATAGGTTTAAGATCATCTTGGATGTACAATTATGTTAAAAGTTTCCAATCAGTATTTTTAACTATCTTGCATATCAAATTCTTGTGTATGAAAGTCATTAATTTTTTATTTAATATTATCAATAAAAGAGATTAAAATTTAATTTAGTCCTTGTGTGAATTAATGATCAATAGAGCTATAAAATGAATAAAGAGTGAGACATGTACAAGCTCATTAATATATATTGATCTTGATAAATATATATATAACTGAAATTAAATAAATATAATATCTTCAAGAAAAAGTAAAAATTTATCAGAATTTTATATAAATAAAATATTATTAAATTACACATGATTTTTGAACTGAAATCTAGTGAATCCTCGAGCTAATGTATCATATCGTTTAAAGCATTCTGATGATAATAATAGGATATAAAATAAGATTACATTATATGTTCATAGTCAATCCAAAAAGCAAATCTTCTTTGAGTTCTGTGAGAGCTCTTTGAGCATGTTAAAAATCCAATTGAATGACTTTTCTATGATTTCCACTTCCAAGACGAGTTGGCATACATAGAAAACCACCGGTGCTTCTCAAACATCTTGGACTATCGTATGAACTCATACGATAGTCCAAGACGTTTGAGAAGTCACCAATGACCATCAAATATTCATCCATTTCATCTCATCTCACCCTTTTCACTTTCTTTTCGTATGACTTTCTGGTGGACCTTCACATCTTTAGTAAATATTATTATAACTCGTTGTTTCAACTACGTCCATCAAGAAGCATCGAGTGCACCTAATCTGCACCTAATCAACATTAAAGATTGAGAAACACTTGAAAATCGAAGCATTGAAAGCAATTGAAAGAAGCAACACAAACTGATGCCTAAACATGCAAGAAACAAAACAAGAATGTGACGATTGAAATCAAGAAACTTCTTGAAAAGACTTTTACATCAATACGAGATATCTACAAAAGCTAGATGGTATAGTTTCATGTCAAGAACGGTTGGTTAATGATCAAAATGTACATGGTCATAAGTCGATAAGAAATAAAAGAGTACAAGTTGAGCTTGATTGACTGCAAATCTGCAACCCATCGTCTCAAATAATATGTAACTTTGTGAAAAATAGTCAAGATCGTTCAATCCTCCTCTACATCTGTATCTCAGAACTAGAAATTATAAAAACATGACCAACAAGTGAAAAAACAATAGAATGAATGACAAAAACAAAATGGTGAGTTTGTAGCACACGAATATCTTGCAAAAGCAAGAATATTGCTATCAATGTCAACAAATGAACAGCCTGCAAAACAAACAAATGACTAAAGAGGTGCAAAGAAGAACGATAGACGAATCGTGCAAGCAAAATGTAACTCCGAAAACACCGACAATGAGAAAGAGCAATAATGACAATGAAAAAAACAACCGGATCACAAGCAGAATGAACACAACACCAAGACCATGAGCAAAAAGATGAAGATACAATCAAACACGAAAGTTGAAAATGATACATCAAGAGCTTACGAGTTGACCTTTCCTCTTTGCGGCATGGAGGATTCTACGCTGGGTAGCAGTCATGTGCAACAAACAAGCAGTTGCGTGCCATAGAGTCAGACTAGCGGGCTGCCCACCTGCCTCTATCATCAACCTTCGTGCGACGTTATGGACAAAATGGTGAGTCTCTAAAGATTTCTCGAACTCTTTTTATATGGAGAGCAGTTTATAGATTAGATGGTTGAATCTTTGTTAATTTAATGTCACTTTTTTGGACCATCTGAAGTCTATATCGATTTACTTTTGTGAAGTAGCATAGTAGATTTTAAGGGTTTGTATATTATGTAAATTACATTTGTATTTTCTTGTTGATATCCTACTAAGTTTAGCTTTCTCGAGTAAGAGATTACGATAAAACTACATTCGATATTTCATTCAATTTTGTATACTGAGATTCTGCAAAACATTCTCATGGGACATTTGAACGGTTTTATATCCATAGGATACAAGATTTCACTTGTTAGCAGATTTTGTCCTCTAAGTTGGAGATAATGGACAATAATTTATATTCGATCTGAATGAATCAAAATAAGACAAATAATCATCTAAAGACAAGTTTGAGCTTTAAAAGAATCTTGTTAATGTTCTGTGCAAAGCTATTGAAGTGAGATTCTAAGATAACTCTTTGTTTTGTTATTTTAAAGCTTCTAACCATACAAAGACAACTTGTATTACAAAAGAGCCGAGAGATTAAGGTTCAATGAACTTGAATCTTGCTATTATGTTTTATGCTGAAGATGAAAACTTGAACTAGCATGTACTTTATTATGCTCTAATTAGTATTTTAGTTGTGAAAGATACATAGAGACTTTTAAAACTCAAAATATGCTTGAATAGGAAGACCCAAGGGTTTCACTTGTCAAAATCGTTGAAATCATGTCAATGAGAGAGTATAAAAAATAGTTTTATTGTTTTAGCTAAATAAAATTTATCAATTTTTTTGTCAATAATGCTTTTTGTATTTTATATAATCTTTTATGATTTTCTCTTAAATTCAGTATAACTGTAAAAACTATAAAATAAGATATATCTTTTATAAACTATACGAGTATCATTCTTTCAAAGCTGTTACCCAACATATGCACGTAATTATTAATTACTTTATATTACCCAATTACTAATTACGTTATATTACCCAATTATTAATTACGTTATATTATCCAACATATGCACATAACACATTGTACCTCAAGAACACTGTAACACGAATGCGTGATGGTGTGTTTGTTGTTTTTTCAAAATGCTATAAAGGCCAAGTATCATACCACTTAAGTATCAAAAACTTATATAGTTCAGAGTGAACATCTGTGGATGCTTATGATTTGTTGGTAGTAGGAGTCCTTTTATGGAAGAACTCTAAACAATTAGACAATTTGATATGTGTAGTTCACTTCATCCAGATTTAGTGTTACACCTCCGAATGAAAAGGAAGACACGATGATTTTCTTTCTTACATTAGTATTATATGGTTTCTTTTCGTTGAAGAATCATGACATTCAAACTTTAAAAGAAAAGCTCAGATAAGCAGAAATAGTTGCAGTTAGAATGTCTCTCTAATTACATTCTCTGTATTTAGTGTCAGTGACATTAGTTCTGCAACGGTATTCTGAAGGGTTTATACAATTATCAGTCGTGCACATTAATTCTATATTTACACTAATAAGAATAAAATATATTTAATGTCATACACATTAATGTTACCTGCGCTTAAATAATATGATAAGATTTTTAGAACTTTAAATTTTATGATCGATAATTTCTTAAGAGAGAAACGGCTGGTAACCAGTCATTCAAGTTTCATTCGGGACATTAAATGAGCAAAAAATAACTCAAAATAAGTTTTATAGTCTACTCTGTTTACTATTTGATTTTATCAACTGTATTATATTTCTCTTCAAGTTGTATCTCATTTTCACTCTTTATTTATTAAATTTGAGAAACGAAATTCAAATTGATAGGTGGCACCATAGGAGAAGGGAGGAGCGGAAATGAAAAAGAAACAGTAAAGGAGAGAAGAAGTAAGGTTAAGAGAAGAAGAGATACGAGGAAGTACTTGGTTACACCATTTTCTTCCTTCTCCTCTTAATAAAGTGTCATATCTTTTATTTTTATGTTAGCTCATATGGCTCTTTAGTTCATCAAGTGAATATGCATAGGTTGTAGGTTCAAATCTTGTTAAACAATTTTTCATTATATAATTAATTGATAGTGTATTCACTCACACTATAATTTACCTCTAATAATATACATATAGCAAAACACCTAAATTAATGTCACTCACACTAATTACATATACACAAAAACAAAAAACAGGAAAAAAAGAAAGAAAGACAACAAAAGACAGTGTGATGGAAACCTGAATGAATTAACTGCGTTCATTCCGGATCGCAGTTAATTCATCGATCTAACTGCGTCGATGAAACAAATGACATACAACGACGTCGAGTCACTCACTGTGTTGGGTTCATGGATTATACTCAGTACACTCAGTACGTCGAAAATGGTGGAAGCCGTTTCTACTTGGTGATTCAGTTGATATCCTAGCCACCATCAAGTGAAATTGGTTCATCGACAGCAAGTTTAATCAATTCTCGAGCAGAGCAGAGCAGATCAGATCCGAGCAGATCAGATACTGCGAATGCGGGTGGTAAGGGCACATTCTTTGAGTTGGGAAATTTAGTTGGGAACACATATGGGAGATATGTTCACCCGAGATTTTCATGATAAAGTTCACATATTTCCTTTTCAGGCTCGTGCTTTCTACTTTCTGAGAAGGGAGGATTTAGTTTAGGATCTTGTGAGTATGAAAATGTCCTGCGACATCACGAAAGTTCTGGAGGGTTTGCCAGTCAATTGTGATAGTCACAGTGTTGGTTGTGTCAGACCGTGATTCGTGGAGACCTTAGGATATGTTGCTGAGGAGACCTGAGTAGAACTATCCAAGTGTATATTGATAGTCTGTGGTGGTTGACCGAGAAAAGATTACGCGGGCAGTCCGACGGAGTGAAACAAGTCCGAGATGATACGGAGATTTTTGAATCGAATGCTCTCTTACAAGGATCGCGTGAAAGTGGGTGGGGACAAGTATGGCAACAGCTACTATCAAAAGCAAGAAATGAAAGAGCACGCTCGTATGTTCCCTTCGCATGTCCCTCTGGGTTTGAGTATGAGTGCGTTTCGGGTGGTAGGGTTTTGATAGGGTTTTGAAACCGGTTGATTCTACTTTCGTGTGATCGTTAGTATTCCCTGTTAGAGATGTAGGATGGCATATCCAGTGCCCATGACCTTCATGTGCAATTAGCTCTTCTGACATGTCTGTAACTGATCAGGTTGTTCATTCTGATTAGACTGTAATCGTCTGAGAATGTTACCTTTTCGTTCTTCGATCAAACTGTTCCAAGGATTTTGTGGAACAGTTTCCGTACTGCTGGACTTACATTGATTGTTACGAGTACACCCCGAAACGTTGTCATGTGTTCCAGTCGATGGTCGTAGAGTAGTATATTTCATACCGACTTTGGATCTCCGAGCTCCCTGTAGGCTCTCATATGTGACTCTCTTAGGCTTGTTTCGGCCTAAATGAAGAGTTTTAGGTTTTAGGTTTTATGTTTACTGGGTTTTGCATCTCGTGTGTCCGTTGGTTAACAATTCTCGAAAACCTTTCCAAGGTAGTGACCTGACTCTGGAACGTCACGTTGTTACAGTGGTGGAAAGGAGATGGGTTGAATTTAAGGGTGAGCCCGATCCTACTAGAGTTCCAGGTGAGATTTGTACTTCTAGGTGAAGATGATGTGTCAGAATTGACGTCTTTAATGACCAAGATAGTTTTGAAAGTTGGATACAAGTGCACTTCTCAGAAGGATGAGAAGTGCTAGGATTTGCTGGAATGGCAGCACAACCAGCGACATTGTTTTCTACAAGGTACTATCAGCTGGTTGTGCATCTTACAACCAGCATAGTGCATGAACTTTGCAGGCTTTGTTCAGTTTCTGAATTCTGGCCTTAAATGAGGCGGCATTGCAGTTGAATGGACCAGTTGGTTGGCCGGAACAAGGAAAGGAGCTCCAACTCAAGAGGTATTGAGATAGCATGCTTCTGCATATGGTGACCGAGTTAGCATGCTCTTGTACTTCGTAATATTCAGTTCTTTCTCTCTGATCGTCCTCAAGTGAGAAGTAGAAGTATTCCTTCCTAGTCTGAATCTTATGAGTCTTCGGATACATGCGGTAATCCGTCACCATCAAAGAACCATACGAATCAACCAGTAAGTGCAGTCACTGACTGATGTGTCATGGTTTGGAAACTTGAATCCTACTGAATCGGGATCGCTTGTTGGAGTATTTAGGAAATTGCCGCTTTGGAAGCTCATCGCGAAAATGCTAAAAGGATGGCAGCCTGTAAGGTTTTCTTCTTTTCTTGCCTCAGCTTCGGCCTCGTGAGTGACGGATTGGACATGCACATTGTAGATCAGCTGACAACACGGGTAGGAAAGAAGGTGATGTTTTAGCTATAGATGCTCACCGAGTGATTATTGTGTGCAGTGTACGAAGTGGAGGAAGAGAAACGGCGGATGAGAGCTAAACTAACACAACAGGGAGTGAAATCAGGTAAAAGCTAGACCTGTGTGATAAACGTGCATAAGTTTCGACTTTCGACTTTCGACTGCGCAGACCCTGATAGACCGAAGCATAGGGTGGTTTCATGTTGCATTTTCACTTGAGATATTATTCATCGCAGTTTTTGCTTATTTCCCTCCTTTTCTACCGTCTTTTTTCCCTCTTTCTCTTATTTGGGCCACTTCATTTTCGTGTTATTAAATGTTGGTACCTCTTCCTGTTTAACAGACGAGCTTGGGTTTGAAGCTATGGAAGTTATGATGCGGCAGATCAGTGGTGAAATGCCCAAAGAAGGTGTGGAACCCCTGACAAGGCCTGAAAAGTCTGTCATTACGAGAGCTTAATCGCAATTGCATTCAGATCTGACATATGTGTATGTCACAAGCGCTAATTGACGAAGTCCTCTTTCAAGTTAGAGACGAGGACCATTATATTCTGAACTTTTATCGTTGGGATAGGTGCTGAGAGAACTACACAAGATCCCTTATCTCATAAAAAGTACACAAAGGTTCGGGAGGGCAAGGAATCTGCGAGTGTTTGGCAACCTCAAACTAGCAGGTATGAAGTTAACCAAAGATACTTCGCATTTTGTCAGTGACGAAGATGCAACTCCTTGAAAAGAGACTTATTTACCTTATGGAGTTCTTTTGTGGGGTATGTGAACAACATACGTACTTTGTGGCATGTGGTGCTATGGTCAACTGAGATTTTTGTGTATACTTGTGCCGAACAGGATAACCAAGGATGCCGTGAAGAAGACCACTCATGTCGACCACCCGTCCGCCACAGAGTAAGGAAGCAACGTGAAAGATATGAAATTTATTTGGTGGCTCGCAAAGCAAAAGGCCAAGTTTTGTGAATCGTGTTCTTGTCCTGAAACTGAGAATATAATTCTATTCATTCTGTTCTCCAACTGTTGGTTGCAGGTCTTCAGAATCACAAGGTCAAGGGGACAATTTTACGCCTGGAACATGGAGACCGTGAAGTAGACTTGAAAACTGCGGATTGGTGATTTGTAAGAAACTGTTCTACGTTCGGATGTGCAGGCACCTCTTTTGGTCCCAGTAGAGAGAAGAAATCCGGTCTCGGTACTTGAGACGGTTGTTCAGCTTTTTGTACACGATATGTTTCTGCTTGCATATGTCCCATTGATATCTCGATTTCGACTACCGGTCCAGCCGCAAACCAAGCTCCACTGATCTCGCCTCCTCACCACGGTTTCTACAGACGTGATAAAGAAATTTTCCTTTAGACGCATGCACTCAGTCCAGGGAGAATGATCTGGTATGTCGCTCAAACTTGCAGCCAAGCCATGTTTGGTGTGTATTGAAGCATCAATATTACTTGCATCAGATCAGTATTTGCAGCGACGTAGTAGTAAAGATGGAATGAAACACTTACGGCATCCACAACCTGAACTTGCGCACGCCAAAACTTAGAGGGTTGCTCGGCGCGCTTGGGAGTTGAACCATCCGTGTGCATTATCTCCAAGCGGTGAACGTTGAAAGGTGTGACCGGATTCCGGACAGTCACAGCTAGCCAAAGTCTTTCGTGAGCCAGTCTCTATTGGGCCCTTGGGTGCATGTTTCGATCGAACGGCCAGCAATCTGTGTATGAGTTGCAGTCCGGTCTTATTCGAATTTTCCTTGTGAGGTTTTTTTGGGGTGGGAGATTTGTTGCAATGCTGCTGTCGGCAGATCAACATTTTCAGAATATGATCAAGGAAGAGGGTGGTAGCGACTCCGAACATGAGGGAAGAGACAAAAGCGAAGATTAGGTTTTGGGATAACGATGAAAGGCGAAGAGAGGGGTCTGAATCCGGAGAGGAAACGGATCGGAATTGATGAGAAAGGAGGGTAAAACTTTCCAGGTAGCAACTTCGAGCTGAGAAAGGTTGGTTCTTCACGGACAAGGAGGAAAACTAAGTGTAACTTTAATAATTGATTTAAATATGTAAGTGAAAGGCTTGAAGTAATGATTGTACGAGTAATCAAGTAACTAGAAAACCTCAACAACAGAAATAAAAAATTACTTTGGCATATTATATTATTGTGAGAACAACTTATTTTTTATTTTCATTTTAGTAACCAACTTATTTGTGATATGATATAAAGGTAACTGCCATGAAATTGTTTTTATGTATATAACTCTCCAATAAAATGAGAGTGCTGAAATATTCCAGTCAAAAAAGTTAACTGTATCGAATGATGATGTTTTAGTAGTATCAACATTATGTCTCTTGAGAAGGTAATGCTTCTCCAGGAACCTAAATGGTATTCAACTTGATACCTCACAAGTTCTTCCGCGTCCGTGCTTGATTGTATTCAACGTCTTACACTTGGGTCCGGATTGTATGGCAAAGGGTTTTAATGAAAAAGATAAATTATTATGATGATCCTCTTCCACCAACATCTTTGACGTCTGGTTCTAAGGTGAAAGAAAAAACTATTCAAAATGTATTTTCAGTATCTTGTACTTTTGTCGAGACATAAAATAAAATTATTATTTATTTTCTGAAAATTATTTGTATGATAAAACGTTGGTTATTGAAAAATTCTTTTATTTTCACTTATTATGCATAGAGGTTTTTTGCAGTCGAATGATGCTACCCTTGTAGTGACTTAGCCCTCCAGGCAAGAAGACTCGACCTCACGTCGCATTATTGTGTACTTTAATTAAAATACACAATATTGAACAACCATACGATAAAAAGAAGACATTTGTTTATGCATGTAATTGTGTATGATTTCGAGTTTCGAGTTTCGAGTGACTCATGGTTGATTTCATGGCTTGTTTCTTCTCACTGCATGACATTGTTTGCATCTATGGCGTCAAACTAGAGTGGTTCTACTTGAAGTCGGCTCTCTTTTTGCATGTTTTGTCGTCGGGATCTAATTGCTTAGTCCTTTTCGCTTTTCGAGAAGTCAGAGCTATGTTTGGGCTTTGCTTACTTGAGTATGCTTCATTTCTTGGTGATGGTTAAGTGGGTGGATCATTATTTGGTGAGATATTCTTGCTGAATGCGAGCTATCTATATCGCACTTGGTTTACTCATGTGCTCTTTGACTGTTTTGTTCGGAGATCTTTTTTCCTGAGCGATGCTTAGTGTATTTTGGCTAATGCATCTACTCTGTCGATCTTGTCGATTGCTATCATCATGCGGACCCGAGTCCAAGGATGCGAGATATATGCTTGCAGGGCCTTTTCTCCTATGTAGTTGAGATCGTATGTTCTTAGTTTTGTGCAAGGTATACATGCCACAACTGTAACTTTCTTGACTTGTGATGATTGCTAATAGTCTCATCATGTGCTGTGTTCTAACATCTGTTGCATTTCGCCGCAAGTGACGGTGTTTGATAAAGTACCATCAAGTTTTAAGTTTCAATGGACTGCTTAGTCACTAGTCATCAGGAGACATGTTACAAGTCATGTATGTTATTTCTTATCTCTTGTATCGTTCTTCTGTGGAGGCAATCGGTCCCTGCTCATTTGCATTTTTGTTTCATCTCGTTGTAATTTTCTGGGTGCTCGATCATTTGCTCTTGGTAAGCTCCAGCTCGCATTTCTGTTGGTTGCCATGTGCAGCTCAATGCTATTCTCTAGCCCTTGCGTGGGTAGACAGAAGTTCTCTAGCACTATTGGTCTGAGAAGTCCTTGTGTGGGTTGTGCACACTCGTAGTGCGGTAATGTTTTGTCCTCTTCCGCTTGTGTTCTCAGGGCATGGCATTTTATTCTCGAGCCCTTGTGTTCATTTTGAAGCGAACTGATTTCAGTCTTTGGAACCTTTCAGTCATTTACACTTTCAAAGTGGAACATTTTTCTTCTACCTAAAGTAGAAGTCATTTTCTCGACCTCGTCAGAGTGTGGGTACTTTGTCATTCTGCACATGGTACAGTTATTATATCTAGATCGTGTGGCATCGAACAAACACTGAATGATTTGCATCATTGAGTGATGTAGTTGGTCATAGTGACCACGTGCACTCTTAGAGAAAATCTACTACGCCTTTGTGGTGTAAGCCGGCAGCATTTATATTTTCCCTTCTCGCGTTCTCTTTTCTAGAACTTGAGGGTTCTCGTCTTATTAGCATTTTGAGTGGCTTTAACTTCCGATGTTTGGAGCAAGCCACGCTTTGACTGTATGCTTGAGGATGTTTGGAAGTTTTCCTGGACCGGATATGAGAGATTTATTTGCACTTTAGTGATTCGTGTGAGGTTTTTGCTGCCTCTTTGGAGATGGAGCTGTAAAATTTTTTGATGGCGGCTTGTTACACTTGGTCTGAGGGTGAACCTAAGTTTTCAGGTATACAAGCAATTGTCTTACATGGCAGGATGGACAAAGAGGCAGAAATTTCTTGAGTTTATGCAGTCCGCAGTCCAACGAACTTGGGAAGAGCCATGCAATGAGCATGTAGGGTAAATCTCTTGATTTCGTTGTGTTATAGATTTTCATCATTTTTATTACAAGTATTGTAATTTTTCTGGCTTGGATCTCTTGTCCTCTTGTGAGTGGAGTGAACCTTCATTGGGTCGGTCAGCAAGATCAATTCTCATCGAAGCACTTTTTTGACTTCTTCAGTGGTGGAATTTTTGTTCACTTATACTTGCATGCATGCATGTATAAGAATGTACTTGTAAGTTCTCTATAAGTTTGAAAGCTATCATATATTCATAGCCAGAGTTCATTCATGCATATGTTGTCTTGAATGGATTACTTCGAAACAAGGAAGTGGATTACTCTGAAATGCCAAAAGTGGTTTATAAAGGACTATAGAAGTGGATTACTCCGAAACTAAGAAGAGCTGTATAGTAACTAATATTTCTATGTCCTTCTGAAATGACGGAAATATATTGCTCCTAAAATCTCCACGTATATAAACTGCTCCAAACATATGCAACCATATTCAGCTGAACGTGAGACATCTTATAGTGACATTACGGTGACAATTTAAAAGTGTGAGAACTTGCAGTAGAACTCACGTTGTAAGT
This sequence comes from Asterella californica, assembly GCA_036924285.1. Lineage (NCBI taxonomy): Eukaryota > Viridiplantae > Streptophyta > Marchantiopsida > Marchantiales > Aytoniaceae > Asterella > Asterella californica. The sequence goes on along the minus strand of JAYKYS010000001.1, from coordinate 16,438,061 downwards.
TGATCTCGAAAGCTGAACAACCTCACTCATATTCTAGTCTTCCACTCTGTAGTCTGAGGCAGCAAGATGCACGTGGTCGTTATCCTATGTCACACTATAGTGTGTTGTGATCGACGAGATAAGATTTTGATGAGCTCGTAAGTAACATTCTTATCCAATCCAAACAACAAATCGCAAGACGGAACTCGTTGGTCTTGACACAATGAATTTGCTTTGTAGTAAATTTGTTGATGACCGAGTTGAACATCTCGGACATATAGTTCTCTTGCGCTCGTGTATAAAATTGCATCTTGTCCGATGTATTGGCTGACATCAAGAACTGCACCATAATCACGGGTGTCGACGAGGCTATAAATAAAACATCATAGTCAAAACTTAGTTGGATTAGGAATTACTTATATGATCAAATGTCACTTATACTAAGATTTTTACCTCTGATAGTACTGATATGAGGTAGACCGATTCAACTCGGATAAACTACAACAAGGCTATTCTCTGGATAGATTTTGACATAAAGGATGATCACCCGGCGAATGATTATAAGCATTATAAATGTCCATACATCGCGGTATCGTCCTCCACTTGTGGATAATGATCATCCGGTCCTATTGTCCTCTGTGTGTTCAACTGACAACAGGTGTATATTTTGTGGACCTACTACCTTGTTGTGACAGCGGAAGCTTTTGCTCAGTAGGTCACGAACCTCACAACGCTAATATGCAAATCACAATCATATGTTAGCGTTCATGCATCACTTATCTTGACCTTGTTTGGTCCGGACTAAAGCCAGACCGTCTCTCTAATTCTCAAGCTCAGCATTCCTTAAGTCTCGATCTAGACTCGGCTAGATCGGTCTCAAAACATAAGCAAGTCACAACGTGACTTGGGGTGGACTTCCTATAAAGTCTAGGGTCCTAAATGGTGCCGCCAGCACACCTAGCAGTCCAATCATCCGTGATGTTCGTCTAGGGACTCTTAAATGATGGTCGAACCCGCCGTCTCGTTCCCTAGTCTTGTCCCAATCCTTGAGTTGTTCCCAAGTCCAAACATCCATGTCTGGAACGGAATGCATTTGGTACTAACCCAACCATCACCTCGTGTCCCTAGAGTCTGTCCGTCAAACTCTAGGATCGTGTAACTCGTCATGGTCCACCTAAGCGTCGAGTCCCTCTCATAATACTTCTGGGGATTGGTGACCCCGCCCTCCTCTTTGATTCTTGAAAATTATATCACAACCGGATCACGGGATCGATCCTAATTCTCAGCTCTGGTGTAAGTTCGAGGAGTTCTTGGTATCATTGAAAGGCTCTATCTGAGACCTTTCCAATGATACTTTACTCGCCTCGAGATCTTACTTGGAGCTCCGTCCACAACTCAAAATGTTGTTGGAGCTCCAACACTTAACATTTTTCCGAGGAATAGTGATCTAGCACCAGACGAGGATCAAGTGGTTTGGACCAGTGTTCGACTAGCGTCTGTTTAAGCCAAATCCATGTCTCAGTCTGTTCGGATCCACGTCTCATACTTACCGTTCATTCTGTTTTCATACTTGCCCTCTTAGGTCAGCATTTGTCTGGGATCGTCTTGGGATACTTCCCTAAGTCATAACTCAATGTTTCAACATCGGTTTAAAGAACCACTTAGGGTTCATCTATTATCAACTTCTCGACCAAGCCGTTAAGTCCTACTCGCAACGTTCACAACGCGATTGCGTTGCATCTACGCCCGATCTTGAGACTGAAGGTCACGACATTCATCCCACTTTGGAGGTTGATGTCTTCATCAACAATGATCCTTAAGTTAAATATCAAGTTCAAAATGGGTAGCCAACCCCTTGATGCCATAATTGCTTTCTGGTAGCTAATTCACAGTTCTCTTCTTGTCTTAAGTCTTAAGTTGTCGTTAGAACACTTAGAAAATTTCAACTAGTCTCGAGGAAGCCTAACCTCTTTGCCATCCCTAAACAAAACTAGTTGAAAATTTCTAAACATTCTACTCAAGACTCTAACTTGCTAACTTATAAGTATACACACCTACTTATTGAGTCTTTCGAAACTCACTTTCTAATCACAACCTGATTTGACTTAGACGCACGACTAAGTTTATCTTGTAGTTAGCAAACTGCAACGCAAGATCACCCTAAGCCCCAAAACAAGTGTAAATGATTCACACTTGTTTTGCCAATGCTACGGTAAACCTCAGTCTTGACATCAAGACTAGGTCTTGATGTCAAGACTGAGGTTTATCCAAACCTACTCACTTCCTTTGAGTGTGCTTCGTTCCTCCTCTTGACAACATCCTAGGCATCTGATTAGAATTAGTCACAACCATGCACTACCAATACACTTAGATAATTTCTAATTTTATTTTCATAAATACAAGTCAAAGCAACAAAGTCCATCGGCTCAAATCGTCTCAAGTTACTAGTCATATGGTTCGTCATTTCTTCATTCCTCGCTAGAAGGAGATGTCCTCATCTTGTTAACGCACTTCTTGTCCTTGACGTCGTCTGAAGAGGTCCAATTCTACGTTTGCATGTTATAGATCTTCCTCTAGCATCCAAGTTACTTCTTTCAAATGGTATCCACGTCATTTGATCAAATACTCCGTTCGGTTAGATTTACACCACGATCACAAAATGATCTCCACCTCGTATTCTGTTAAATTACTTCTTTAATAAAGAAACATGGAAGGTCGAATGCAACTACCACTCTAGAGGAAGGTCAAAGTATAGACATCTTCATGTGGATTCTTGACAATCATAAAAGGTCCCACAAAATTGGATGAGAACTTCACAAATATTCCTTCCGAAAGGATGAAATTTTTCATACTCAACTATACTTCTTCGCCCACTTGATACTTCACTTGCCGTCGATGGTTATTTACCTCCTTTGTGTAACATTGTTGCACTTTGTCGAGGTTCTTTTTCACTTGTTCCTCATGCTGTTGCATTTCTGTCACCAACTCTTCAGCTGATGTTCATCATGTTCTTGGTTGTGCTGATGTAGAACTCCTTGCAAGAGTCAAGTCAAGAGGCACTTCTGTCTCACGTCCGTAAGTCAACAAGAAAGGTGATTCATCGATTGCTGAATACTTCTTGGAGTTGTAGCAATATTCTACAAGATTGATCCACTCTGTCTAATCATTTTGGTCCGCGTTCACATAATTTCTCAAGTATTGATTGAGGACCGAGTTAACTTGTTTCGTTTGTCCATCCGTTTCAAGATGAAAAGTGGTATTAAATTTTACTTAGTCTCCAACTTTTGGAACAAGTGTTTTCAAAAAGCACTTGTGAACTTAGAATCTCGGTCTGAAATAGTACTCCGTGATAATCCATGTGAAGGCTACCAAATATCTAAGAACAATCAAGAAGTCATGAACGCTGTTGTGATATCCAAGGTCGAGGTAAACTCCGCTAGTTGCTAAACCAGTCAACTATCACAAAGATTGCATTGTATCCTTTGATTCAGACAAAGACGTAATGAAGTTCATGCTGATGCTTTCCCAAGGTCTGTTTGGAACCGGCAAATGATTCTTCGCATAAGAAACTCGGTTCACCTAATAGATTACGCATGTTTTCACAAAGTCGACAACATTGTCTTTCATGTGGGGCTAATAAAACCTTTTAGCCATCATTGCTAAAGTGGAATTTTCTCTTTTATTTTATGGTCTGATATGGATGCATCATGACACTCTTAAAGCAACTTAGTCCTAAGTTTTTCTTGTCTCACATAAACCTGACATTGTTTGAACATGAGTAATCCATGTCTCAGCTGCATGTTCTGCAACTTCACTCCTCGCTTGAGTTGTTTCAAGTACTCCTTCGCTTGGTCATCGTCCATGTAACTTTCACGTATTCACCTCTCCAAGTCTGACTCCTTAGGATACATAGCTCGCAAAACGTGTCGATGTTGAAAGATATTCCTCTTTGCGACTCAAGGAGACGTTAGAACCACATTGTCATTTCTCGTTTTGTGGATTAATTCCACATTCATGAGCGCCAAGGTATCATGCCACTGTAGTTACTTTGGCGTTACCTGATCTTGTGTTTCAAAGTACTTGAACGAAATATTGTTGGTGCACATTTGGGTTTCATGTAGTCTCAAGTAATATCATCATTTCCTCAAGCAATGAACCACTGCAAACAATTCCTTCTCATGAGTCTATCATTGATTTTCCGTCCCAGATAACTTCTTGTTTTCGTATGATATCGATTTTCCATCTTGCACCAACACTCCGTCGGTCGCATAGACGTTTGTGTCCATTTGCACCTCAAATGGTTTGTCAGACTCCAGCAGCTTCAAAACTAATGTCTATGACAAAATGGATTTGATCGTTCGGAACGCATCATCTATCTTCTTGGTCCAACTTACTTGTGCGTGTTTTTCCATCCAGTCCATTAGCAGCTTAGCGATCTTTGAAACCTCTTTCACATACTTATGGTATAACCGCATCAGTCCTAAGAATCGTCGCATCTCTTTTTTACTATAGTCAGAGATTCTCAAGTCATAATTGTATCCACCTTTTGCATATCCGAGTCGACTCTTTTTAAGACATGTCCCAAGAAGTTAATGTGTTCTAAACCAAACTCATTTTGTTGTCAACGTTGACAAACATCTTATGCTATCGCAACTTCGTCAGCACCACCCTAAGTTGCTCTGCGTGCGACTCCAAGGTCTTTGAGTAAAAGATGTTGTCGATGTAAATGATGATAAACTCGTCCATCTTCTCGTGAAAAATTGTGTTCATCAATGTGGTGAATGTCGAAGGAGCGTTGTAGAGTCCAAATGATATCACTACGAACTCAAATGATCCGTTATTTAGTTCGACAAGCGTTCTTCTCAACATCTAGATCAGCTACCCAGGTCTGATAATATCCTGACTTCAAGTCTATCCTTCTGAAGTATTTTGCGCTTGCTAACCTATCAAAAAAATCATATATCCTTGGCAATGAATAATTATTTTTCACCGTCATCTTACTGAGCACATGATAATCTACACATAGTCGTAACTTCACATCCTTCTTCTTTGCAAAAAGAACTAAGGCTTCGTAAGGTGACTTGCTGGTCTGAATATATCCTCGTGTTAATAGCTCACCGAGTTGCCTTTTCAACTCAATAAGTTCCACCTGATTGAGCCAGTAAAGAGCTTTGGAGGGTGGTTTTGACCTTAGCAAGACCTCGATCTTGTGGTCCACCACCCGCCTTGGAGATGATTGAACAGGTAACTCATTTGTCAAGACATCCTCAAACTCCGTAATCACTTCACAAAGCACCTTCGAAAGTTAGTCACGTCACCTGATAGTTTCTCATGTCCGTCACTCGTCATCAAATATGCAACCCGCATCAAACACATGACTTTGTCGTTGAAGTTCATTTGTTTATCTTTGATCAAATTCACCACAAAGTCATCAATTTTCTGCGCTTTTCAGATCAACCTCCCTCCCAACTTCCGTCTTTTAACTTTGATGCTCAACCTCAAAGGTTTTTGTCTAAGTTCTACTTCAAACTTATCCAAGAAACTGTGTATCAAATCGATGGATGTAATCCATCTCGCACACCATGAAGTTGTACGTGAACTCCAACTTCTCACACGCAAATCGTACGTCTAAGGCCACTTCAGAAGTTTGGTACTTCTTGTCCTTGGCAAAGCGCGTTGTCGTGTTGTGGATTGGCTAGGGTGTGAAACCAGCACATATCCTTATCGTACGTGTTTGGTGTTGAGGAGTCACTGGGATCTTATCCTGTCAAAAGATAAGGCTCCACGTGGATGATCCGTGTACTCTCCGCTGAGTGGAGATAAAGGTAATACTCTTGTCGTCACATGCGATGTTGATGTATAAGAAGAGAGGTGCGCGGAGCTTGGGATATAGAGTGTAGAGTATCCAAGTCTAGTGTGAGTGTGATCAGTATCATCAGATGAAGTAAGCGACAGTGCGAGTGATAGGCATGAACGAAGAGCCCTTTCGTGCTCCTAATCTTCCACTTGCGCATCCATTCGTCATTAAGATCCATTGTCTGCCGCGGGATCACTTTCGAGTATTTATGGCAGCTCATTGAGGAAAGTCGTTTATGACTGCGATGATGGCTACTCCGGATCCTATCGTTCTTCCCATTGTCACTTACGACGTTGTTTGAGATCTTACTGTCTACATTTTGCTCTGATGTGGTATGGATCCTCCATTGGACCTGAACTTTCCAGCGAGAGTTCCGTTCAACACTTGGGTCGAAATACGATATTACAGTCGACCAAAGGTGACGCATCGTGAGTTTATCGTGAGGAACTTCGGTGAAGATTATTACAACCAGATAATAGCTTCATCTGTTCCTTTTGTAGTTCCGTTTATTATCAACCGTTTTAGAGTCGAGATTCTGACTCTATATTGAACGTAGTTTGTTCTTCGTGTCTACGTGCTTCGTGGCCGACGGTATCGTCAAAGACGCATGTTTGTAGTTTGTTCAATATAAGCCTTGAGGCCCAAATGGTACTCTTGGATAAAAATTTGTTCTTTGTGTGTTTGTCATGTGAGTGAAGACAAAACTCATTTTGTCAACTTGTTTCTTATTGGTCGAAAGTTTGACCAATCATCTACTACCAAGTTTCTTTCATGTTTTTGAGGGTTAGAGGCACTTCTCGTGGGCCATTCGCGGAGTGTGAGATATGGTTGGAAAGCTTGGGAGACGAGGATGCCCGTGGACTCAATGGTTGCTCCATTTGAAGCACGGATGAGAATGTTTCGATCAATTGAAGATGAGGGGGTTAAATTCATGACCAATTTTGTTTCTGTGAGGTCTTTCTCACTTTCTGGGAGTTCTGTGAGGTTGCTGGAGATGAATTGACTGTTGTTGGAAAGCTCTTGAGATGGGCTTGCTGATGGACTCCGAGATCAATCGATTCCAAGCCGGAGTAAAAAAGTTATGGCCGGCTTGGGTGTCTCAAATCGGAGGCTATGATAGTAGGCGACTGTAAACAGAAGACATTGAGAGAGATATGGAGAGTTTGAGATCGAATTTCGTTATGAAACCTTCCAAGGTCTGAGAAGGTACAGTCAGCTACCTACCTGTGAAATTTCAGACCATTTGGATTATTAGGTTGAAGGGAAACGCTGTTTTTGTGCACAAGGGTCTGCATATCACCTTGTGTCATTGACGAAAAGGGCTTGGATCATTTCGAGAGTTTAGTTGAGGATCTGCTGGTGAAACTTTACAGAGTGGTAATGATGGTGACTCATTAGCTTCCTGAGAAGTCTGAGCCATTTTTGTCGAGTGGTTTGTGAGGAATCGAACAGCAAAGTTCTGTCGAAATAATATCATGTTATAAGAAACAGCGAACTTTGGAAGGGCATAGCTGCCAATTCAGAGATGATCTCTCTGTAAGTAATACCTTAATAGAGAGATTATTCTACAGGCTATCTATTGGCTTTGGTTTCATCTCATTCTGAGCTGTGGTTGAAGAGTGACAGCGAGGTAAAGTTGAGAGGTTCTTGCTCCGAAAGACACAAGAGTCAAGATCTTTTGAAGAACAGGTCGGCCTGGAGATTTTTCTAGTGCTTCAGAGCACTTGATCATGAGTATGGAGAGTTGTTGACAGTATTTCCTGTGTTTGGATCCTCTCCATACTCGCATGTCTATTTGTACGCTCAGTTGGTTTGATTGGATTTGTGTGCGAGCGTTGTGCTTAGGTTTCTTTTCTATTAGGAGTGCTGGTATTTCTCTTGTGGTGAGACTGGAGTGATGACCAGCAGACCCAAGAGTGCTTGCGGTGATGGCAGGAACAGGTTGTCCGTGCTTGTTATCCCGGTTCTATTCCTAGTCGAGTAAGAGAGAGATTTGCCGAGAGGACGTGAGGATATCGTAGCGGGATAGGTTCAGAGTGTACTTGGAGGTCAGAGAGAGGTTTGGGTGGTTGCTGGTTCTGAGTCACGGAGTGCGACACGTACTCTCTACAGTTAGATACCCGGTGTATTCCCAGATAAGAAAACACGTCACACGACAACGTGTGAATAAGCGCCTGACTTGGAGACAGACAAGTCCAACTTGTTCACCAACTTCGGACTTGCGAAGGAATGGATCGCTCTTGTGTCCACAAGGAAGATAACATCACGGTTAGTAACTTTAGCTTGTACAAAAATCATTCTTGGAGTCTTCTTTGTGGTTCCTAAGGTCATAGTCATCTGGCTCTCCAACAAGTCCTTTGCAACAAACGCAGTTAAGAAATCTTTAACCTTACGAGTTCATCATATGCTTGAAAACAGCATTGGTAAATTTGTCTCACAAAGCTTTTGAGTAGCTTTGGTTCACAGAACCACTCTAGGTTAAGTTCCGTGAACCAAAGTTAGGTTAAGACGTAGGGGCCTATCCCAAGACAACTCCAGACGAATGCTGACCCAAGGGGGGTAAGTATGAAAATAGACCGAACACAAGTTTGAGACGTGGGTAGGTGTGAGTCTGATGTAGACGGATGCTGATCAGACATTGGTCTGAACCATAGGGTCCCAGTCTGGTGCTGTAGCACGGTTCCTCAGAAAAATATTAAATGTTGGAGCTCCAGCGATGTTTTTTGTCATGGACGGAGCTCCAAGTAAGATCTTGAGACGAGTAAGCTCCATTGGAAAGCTCTCTCCAAGATCTCCTCGAACTTACATTAGAGCAGATAATGATGGCCGATCCATTGATCGGGTTGTGATATAATTTCTAAGACCCAAGAGGAGGACGGGGTCGTCGATCTCCAGAAGTATATCTGAGAGAGATTCGATGCTTGGGTGAGTTAGGACGAGTCACCCGACCTCAGAGTTCGATGGGTGGACTCGAGGGGCATGAAGTGATGGCTGAATCAGTACCAAGATGCGTTCTGATCCAGACATGGATGTTTGGACGTGGGAACAACCCAAGGATTGGGGCAAGATTAGGGAACGACACGGCGAGCTCGACCATCGTCTGAGAGTCTGGACTCGGATGGACATCAAGGGCGGTTGGACCGCTAGGTGTGCTGGAGGTATCATTTAGGACTTTGGATTTTATGAGAGGTCTGCCTCAAGTCACGTTGGGACTTGCTCATGTTTAGGATCGACCTAGCCGGGTCTAGGTCGAGATTTAAGGAATGCTGAGCTCGAGAATTAAGGAGACGGTCTGGCTCCGGTCGGACCAAATGGAGTAAAAGTGAATGGTGCATGAACGCTAACATGTGATTATGGTTTGCAGTTTAACGTTGTGAGTTTCTTGACTTACTTAGCAAGAGCTTCTTGTGGTGCAACAAGACGATAAGTGCGTGAAAAGTGCTATCTGCGGAAACGCTTCGGTGAGCGAGAACTCAAGATAGCAGTTGAAGGCTACACGCTTGGGGAAAGATGTGAGATACAAAATGGATCAATATTTCTAGGTGAACGCTTGGAGCAATAGTTGACCTAGACAAAGTTCGAACAGGAAGTCCAAGAAACGAATGGCGGCTTCAGATTGTACCTCGAGCTAGTCTCGAGGTACAATCAGAAGACCATAACGGATAACTTTCATCCCAATGTTGAAGAAGCCCTATACCAACTACGACACATGTGTAACATGAATATCCAAAAGTTATAATAGAGAGAAAATTTTGTTACAGTAATGTAAATGCGCGTTACAGTCACCAACATCGTGATCCTCAATGTCGGAGGATAAATAGAGCGCCGCGGTCAGTCTATAGGCTGGAAGTGTATAATTCCACATTCATGGATTCCTTTCTCGGAGTTTTATAATTCCCTCTACAGTATGGTAATTTTCTAATTGCCATATAGTAGGTAGAGTCCTCAAAGCAGTGTGGAGTTTTAGAGGTCCATTATAAAATTAGTAGAAATAAACTTGGTTGATTTCTTCATTTTCATTATAGAATATATGTAGTGGAAATATGAGGTATTTGTTTTTGGATACTCATGTTGTAGGTTAATTTTTTTTGTTGTTTTCTTCCATGCGGTATTAAAGTTGCAATGACATGTTTTGAGGTGCTTGGTTTTTTTTTACGAGCTTAGTTTGGATCTCTTGAAGGATAGGTCAGACTTGATCAGAGAGGTGTATTGTTTGTATAATCATGCCTCTCATGGTTCATCTCAATTTGGGAAACATCACCTACTTAGAGGATGTTCGGAGGTCCCAGATGAAAAGTGAGAATGTCGGAGTCGTTATTGCTTTGCTATGTACTCGTTATTTGCAGACAATGTGACTTTTTGGCCAGCAGCTAGTCAGACAGATGTGTTTCATTTTCTCAACCGCGGTTGGTTGCATAGACCAGATGACAGAGAAGCTGAGACTAGATTGGAGGACACTTATGTAATTCCAGAGGAAGGTGATATGAGAGAGATGTTATCCTTCATGCGGATGCTGAGTTTGATGCGAACTATATAATATTACGAGCTCTTTGCGTTGGTTCGGTTCAGCATCAGTTATGGTTCAAGTTCTGATAAATGATGAATTTTCCTTTGGCTTGCTTTACCAGGATTTTTTAAATTTCTTTACTATGACTTTTCCATTAGTATAAATGTATATGTAGAATGTGTCCGAGAGATATATCTAAGTATAACATATTGCAAATGTCATATTTATGAGATCACGATGAGGTCTTTACGTAGAATTTGTTAGTTTAGATTTCCATATTCTTCTTAAGCCGATTCTTGATCCAACAACCTAAAAGACTGGACCCAAGGATCTAGCTCACAAGCCAGCACCAGTGTTAGAGCATCCAGACCTACTGGTCTAGAGAGTTGTAGGTTTGACTAAGTTGATGAAGTTATTCACTCTTTTCAAGCTGCAATGTTATCATTATGGATGCGAGAGGATTCTTGATCCTCCGGTAGTGTCATGTATCCATCAGATCTACTCTTTGAAGCTTTGATGTCCACAAAGTCATACGTTTGATTGGAGATCGACGTAGATGGAGTTGTATCACAGTATTCTGGATGTGATTCATCATTTCTATCATGTCGATTTGTGCATGAGCTTGGGATACGAGCAACTAGATCGTTTATATCTAGAGGTTGAGTTAGCCCCAATACTAAGTTCTTATTTCTTTCCGCTGTAATCAAGGATAATCGTGTCCATATCTCAGTTTATTGACTAGATGATGGAACGAGAGCTGATTGATACCACGAGATTTGAAGGTAACTTTGTGGTGTATGTTGATTTGAGGTATAACTCGACAAAGAATATCATGGAGCTTGTGCTTTCTCAGCAAGTGACGATAAGGTTATCGAGATGGTAAACGTGATATGCGTTGGATCGATAATAACTCATGGTTGATTGAAGATCGTGCGTTTGAGTTGGATATTCAGTGATTCATTGATAAGAGAATAGTGTCGGATGAGGTCGTGCATGATGATAAGTCATCGGTTGATGTTATCTTGTCCCATCTTGAGATAGTCAGCCAAAGGACTTATAGCACAAGTGTAAAAATATTATCAAGAAGTTCTTAGTAGAAGTGCAGAACAAGAAGTGTGTACCAACAGTTGTGGAGGAGGCGTAAGTTAGACCTGATATTGAGCTCCTCACAAAGAGACACTTGATGATGTGACTATGTGGTGAAGGTGTTTTCATTCAAGGCAACAAGTCTGTGTTGATTCAGTGAGTAGTCGAGATGCACGGATTGGTTGATGGAGACCTCATTACATCTAGATTTTTCATGTATTTTGAGTTGCAGACGCAGACGTGAACAACAAACCCTAATGGACTTGTGCTAGGTTGTGAACACTGCGAGTAAGACTTAACGGTTTGACCGAGAAGTCAAGAAAATTTGAGACAAGAAATTCCCTTGGCCTGCTTCAAGCTCGACGATATGTTCATTCCTAGAGACCATGTCCTCTTGCATGGTTTTCATCATCTTGATGAGCTCTACATACAAAGCTCCTTGACTTCTTGCGTCTGAGCTGTTAGAATTGGTAGGCAATACTCTAATATTCTATGTCCATAGCTCTCAGTAACTTGTTCTTCTCGAGCTCATTTTGAAGCAATCTGATGTCGGAATGATCTCACCATGGTTTCAATCCGTATGTATGCGTGTCGTGCTCAATACCAAGATCGGATGTACTTTTCGGTCATAATTTTCCATATAGGCATATCTTCATAAGTTTAGAGGATGTCTATTCTTAATAGTTTATCATGAGTTCAACCATGTCTATATGTGCTATTTGGTGGTATTTGGATGATGTCTCTTCTTTTACTTGGTGTCGAATTCCTGTTTTCATTTGGACTACTTCGTGAATGTCACTAGAATAATTAGCAAACATTTGTGAGAATCTACACTCTTTTCCATGTGAATCAATCAGCATCTCCAATGCGAAACGGCCAAGTTAAAGACGTTCAGGAAAACATGAATGGCTGCCGTCTTTTTAGCTGAAGGTTTTAAAAACTTGCTAGCCATGCGGAGGGACTTTCGCCTACATCTAGTAACCTTTTATCTCACGAACGTGCGTCATTTTGCTCAGATTATGCGAAAGTCGTAGCGAGACCACTTATCATCGGTGCTGCGTTGCCTTTTTTCTGACCAACGTTGACGGATGTGCGTGGTTCCGCTTAGGTTATGCGTAGCGTCGCCACTTATCGTCGCAGCTGCGTTGTCTTTCTACACGTTGCTGCGTTGCTTTTGCCTTTCAACTTCATTGCCTTCATCGTTGCGACCTCGCTTCTCATGGCTGCGTGATTTCATCTTCGCGGTGAGACCGGGGTCTTGTTTTTTGACAGTCGTTCAAGTGTGAGGACGTCGGAGCGGTTCTCGATGTTGCTTCACGACAGCCATCACATGCATGTTTTTTTCCTACCCTCTGCCTGAGAGGGATTTCATCAGCAGATTTCAGAGGTGGCCGACGATACGCAGGTGGACCAATTTCACGGCAGCCATATATGTTTATTTCTTTGCTGCATGTCCGTTTCTTCGATTACGTTTAGGTTGCCGCTGTCGATGTTACATTATGCTTGTGCTGTCTCGGTTGGAAAATGAGAGCGGGACTGCTTTCGTCATCAGGATCGCTGGTTTTGTTGCCGATGCTGGGAGCGGGAGCAGTCAGCTTTCACTTATATTTGATTTCCCTCATTATCCTTTACGGCTGTACGCAGAGCACCAGTGAAATGGGCCGACCTGTAAACAGCAGAAGTTGTGCACGATGAGCAGGGACCAGCGCATCAGGAGTTATTACTCTTTGAGATCGTCCACCTCTCTACTGCCCGGGCAATATATGTATATATGGCGTTGGCAGCACAGTGTTTGTATATCTCTACTGCCGTCTTGAAAAACTGGATACAGGACTGTGGCAGACTACAACAGCCCCTATGACTGCTTTCAGAAACTTCTGAATATCAGTTCACTTCTGTTTGTATTGTCTATAAGGCGGTAAGCTATGTACATAGAAAGGCATCCACCTCTGTTCACCGCTGCAGTTCTCTGCACTGCTGATACTAAACACAGACCTCAGAGCTCTTACGGCTGCTGTACAGAAACTTTTCAATATGTGTTGTAGTAAATAGAGTGGGGATGGTGGCGGAGTAAACAGCCGCTACGGCTGCTTTAGACAAAGTTGTCAATATCACTTTACTTCTGTTTCTATTTTCTATGAGGTGGTAAGTTATGTTTAAAGAGTGGCACCTTTGTTTATCTCAACTTGACCGCTGTTGTTCGGTGCACTGCACATATGAAACACATTTTTTCCGCGTGAACGCGACTAGCAATAAAGCAGGAACAGCAATTCGTAAACTGCTATGATTTTCAGCAGACTGCTATACTTGCAATGGATCATCTCTTTAAAAACTTCGATCTCTATTTGCTTCAACTTCATCGCTGTTGTTCACTACACTGCATATATGAAACACCTTTCGATTTCCGCGAGAGCGCAGAACAGCAATTCGTAAACCGCTAAGATTTTCAGTGGACTTGTCGAAAACGGACCCACTTTACTTCACTGTGGTGAAGTGAAAAAATAGTACGAGCAGACGAGGACCTGTCAGGAATGGAACCGAGAAAACTACATACCGTCGAGAACCTTTTTTCTCGCTTTGGAGCAGGGGAACAGTTAAAATACAGAAACAACCATAGAAGAAGAGAGGAGAAAAAATTGTGGACCAGAAGAACGCACGAAGAAAATCTTCTTTGGCTAAGCTGGCCCGGTAAATAATTTGCCCCGACGTATTTCACGAACCTCTAACGGAAGAGGTGAATATGCATCTAAAGAGAATAAGATTGTTGAACATTCACCAATTATACGGTTGTTTTTTCCAACTGTTGCTCCATCGTGCAAATAGTTCTCCTCCTTTGCCTTGCTTCTTTTCTTGAATATTCTTTTAGTGGGCGATTTGAATAATCTAAACGACCCTCATCATGTTTAGATATTTTGATAGAGTTTTCTATCTGCGTGAAAGTTTGATTACATCCAATACAATCTTTTTGCATCTTAGTCTTTTCAACATAGTTGTATTAATTTTCAAAAAACTTGGACCAAAATAGGTATTTTTGAGTATATTTACACACCTAGTGTAATCTGATATTGCATGGGGTAAGATTTTTTGCGTGATTTTGTTTAGGATGGTTGTCATCCGTGTGTAAATATAGATTCTATCTATCTTATAGTGAATACTGAATTGCCAGTTGTGAAAGATATATATTTTATTCTTTGGAAATAATATTCTGAAGACGTAATTAGTGTCTAATATTTCTTTAAGAGAGACAAATTCATCTAAGCCATCATTATCCTTACCTTAGTTAGTATTTCTAGGTGGATGACCATAGTTGTCGTAAAAAGCTTTTTCTTTCACTTACTTCTGTCGAGGTATATAATGAAATACATGTTACTATTTTATTTTCCCAAGTGATTGTTCGTGAAGTCGAGGTATATAATACAATTCACGTTATTATTTCATTTTTCCAAATAATGATTCCAAGTTTCATAATAATAATAACGTAGATAAATAATCATAGCATTAACTCATAAAGGAGATGCTCAGTGATTCTAAACAACACTAGTCACTTGTATGCTTTTCTCCGTCTAAACGAACTAGTCTTTTTTCCTTTAAGATATTTAAGAATATTTTCATTTAACTTTTACCCTCTCTAATAGAGGGTCGGAACTCACGGACAGATCGTAGTGACTCTGCGACGGACCTGTCAGTCTAGCGTCGTTTGATCATAGACGAGTACTTCGTATTCTTAAAATGCCCATTTCACATATCCAACTGATCAAAAATGTCAAAAGCCGTGCGTTTGATAAAAGTAGAGTTTGCCAAGCGGCTCTAGCAATGCACTTGATAGGGCCGTTTGTAGCACCTCACGGACATGCGACAAAATTATGACATTTATTGATCTCTGATCAATGACTTGTCCTCGGATCATGTATACATCAAACTAGGAATATTAAGGAGTGTCAAACTATAACTTTTCTAAGAGATTCCTCGACCGCGAGTTGGAATTACAACTTCTGCCGTTTCTTGTAAGCACCTCCGGAGGTATCCGCACGAAACACCCACAAGCATTTGCTTATTAGGGGTGTCAAAGTTAAGAACCTTCAGAAATATTCGAAATCTGCGGAATGAGTTACGGCTTCGGCGAGACTGCGGCCAATGTTTCATCCATGCACCTCCTGAGGTTCACTAGTTTCGTCTCTTTTTTTTTGCAATGGACTCTCTGCTGCTCAGAGTCATTATGTTGAGTGTACAAATGAAAAATTAATCATTGACAAAATCTTGATGTTTAGTCATAGACGCGATCTAGAATGAGTCGCTGTTATATACAAACTTACATTGATAATTTTACGGTCAGTTATCTCTTTGCCGTTGAAGAATCTATCCTCTGAACTTTGACACCCCTATTTATTCACTTCTGGTTTGTTTCAAATGTGAACAGTGTCAGTAAGAAAGTGTTAACGTAAACTATAAATTCCGAGTGTCAGTGGCAGAAAATAATTAATGAATAAATAGATCTGTCTACTCAAAATCTCACCTCTTTGTAAACCGTGATATTAGACAAAGTTGCCTGATTGTTTTTTACGACTTCTCTCACTTCGACTGTAGAAGAATCTTTCCGTTAAACTTTGACACTTTCTATTACACATAATAAAGCAACTTTTGCGAAAAGAATGACTCCGCACGCACATTTAGGTAACCACATTTCATTTTGAACCCATGCAAGTACAAAATGAATAACAAAGAGTGGCAACTGTATGTCAACTTGGTTCAAGAAGTAAATAAATGTTATATAATCGAGGTCGGGTCAAGAAGAAATGTGCAAATAAGATAAGCACATTTCCAAAATGATACCCCCGGTGATTGTGTGACAAATATGTATCCAAAACGCCTTGGAATATATAACCCGAGAAAAAGACACACACATGGATGTTGGTTGGCCTAGTCTGTTTACGGAAAAATCATTTCGAAAATTTTGATTTTGTTTAATCAGTCCGATGTAGTGACTTTTTTTATTTTGTTTAGATTTATATATATATTTTTATATATATATCTCTCTCTGTATCAAATATTTTGATACAGAGATAAAAATATTAAATTTTAATATTTTATCTAATGTTAAATATTACATGACCACGTATTCTTACGGACATAACCCGTAAGCGATGTATAGAGCAACGCGCTCTCCAAACTACAAGAGTGGAGCCGCGCGTCTTAGATTATCATTAATTTTTAAAATGACATGATTTATTACCTAACCCTTCCCAAAGCCTTCTCACTGGAAGCGTTAGGTAATAAATTAATGGGCATGGCACCCCCTCGATGCATATAAATGACAAAATTGTGATTGTAACTGTAAGAGTTTTACATTCTTATGAAGCCTGCTTATTCATTCATTTACACTCAATGTACATTAAATAATGTCTTAATCCGGACTTATACCCAGGAGCGCAGCAACCCGCCCTTCACTTATGAGTTCTCTCCAAACGAATTTACTACTCCGGGATTGAATAATATATAATATTAACGAATTAATTTAACTTTCTATAATAATTTTAAAAAAATAAATTTTTATAATACTTACACATTTTCCTATAAGAAAAGACGAAATTCACTCTACAAGGCCGGGGAGAATGATATTATTGTGAGACAAAATACAAAACATGTCGGTGAAGGAGTTTTAATTGTGGTTTATTTTCAGATGTTCAGTTTGTTCAGTTCCGGGAGCATCTGAAAATAAAAAATATATATATCAAACGATCCGGAGAACTTTAACACGGAGAACGTCTACCCGTTGCAACCTATCGTTAGGACCAATCGACTCGATGTCTCCAGGAGAAGAACGCGTCATCCCTTGAGTACCGGAGCTAGAACCGTGAGATATTTCGAAAAAGTTTTCGAGTGTAAAACGCGCAATTTATTTCTTCTACCTTCTGGGAGAGAAGGACGAAAGGTAACACTTACAGCATATCCAAGAAAGTGGGCTTTCCCCGCAAGAAAAGGATGAATGAGCACCGCTAATACGTTATAAGCTGTGAGCCATAGCCCCACGGACAAACATGACAATTTGACCAGCAGCATTCTCGTAGGGCAGGATGATGGCAAAATTGGTGGGTACTCCAGCAAGAGTTTTGAACTTGCGTTGCAGAGCACACCTCACCTTTCAATTATACATGTTTGAGCTTTGACATGTGGTCCCAACATTGGACCGTGAACCAAGGGACAATTGACCCTTGCTTGACCCTGTCAGGAAGACTGTACAACTCCCCTATAACGACTGAATCGAAGGGAAAATCTGACCATGGAATGGGTCCTATGACATCAGGCACGGACGAAGCAATTGTGCTTCGGTCCAAACTATTTGACGAATCTTAAACACCAACTGCTTGGCCTGAGGCGAAATAAATGAACTATTCTACAATTCCCTTTTGGGACAGGCACCTATGTGCCCTTTTAAATAAGGGCAGCTATGCATCTCTACAAAGTAATACAGCGTCTCGGGACACCACTGCATATCACTTGAAGCTTGTGCGGTATCCGTCATGAAAGGAAAGGGCCGCATGTGGTTGAAAGTTAGCGCTAAGCCTACTTCAAGGAGCAAGCACGAGCACTTTAATTGTCCCTTGACTATTAGCAGCTAACATCGTAGGACTGTCGCTCTTCCAGCACACCGCACTAATGAAGTGGGATGCGTCATCGTCACTATCCTCTGGTTCTGGAGACCCGAATCGATGAAATGCAGCGGGTTTGGACATGGCCTTCACAGAGGAAAACAGTGGAATTTGTTTAGCTTTAACCAACCTATTGGCCAGACACCCTGAGATATTAGCACATTAAGATCACATAAGCCAACATCCTTCGTGTAACACCCCGGCCAGTGGAAATGAGTAGCGCAAGCATATGGCTGAATTTAACTAGGATCGCCCAACTCGGACTGCTTACCTTGTGATAAACATACACCTCGTTGGTCTCACTCCCACAAGCTATGTACTCGCTATTGACCGTCAAGCCGACGAAATTCTTCTCGTTAGTGTGACCTTTCAGTGTCCTTATCTGTTCACAGACGTGTGGGAGCAATGTCAACAATCATTGCACATGCAAAACGAGGCTTGGATCCAGTCCACTGAGTACATACATTCTGAACCCGAACGTCGGCGTGTTACAGGACCCACAAGTCCCTGAGGCTATGGAAAGGCTTGCACAGCTACAGAAGTGCAACACTAGAAACAAGAATAAAATTTAACTTCTCATGTGGAAGACCTCACCGCACTGTTGTCTTGTACGTCCCAAAGTCTTAATGTACTGTCCGTCGACGCTGAGGCCAGCTCGTTCGGCGAGATGAATTTCACATAGGATACAGCTTTCCTATGTCCATTGAACACATATAGCGGTGATTGTGGATTCCGGAGATCATAGTAGTGAATATGATGATCAGCAGAACCCACCTGCACGGACCGTCCAAAGAGAAAGGTAAGCACTTGTTGGAGGATCATACCCATCGTACGCGTCTCGTAACAGGGAAGCGTTCAAGGTGCTCTTCTTAAACGACATATCTAGTCCGCCTTGATACAGAAATTTGGTACCACGTGAAGCACTAGCTAAATCAAAACAAAGACCTCCAAGGCCTCAGGCCCAGCTAGAGTCCAGCAAACTCCTGTAATTCTACGTTGTCCTCGCATCACGAGGGTAGAGCTAAGCAGAACAACTTACAGCGATGAAGTTGCTTGAACCGGGGTTGTACTTCACGCAACATATGTTCGCCTTGATGTCAATATTCAGAACGCTGGTTTCTTGCCTCGTGCACCATACCTTGACCTTCCCGTCGTCACTACCAGATACCAACCTAGTGGGTTCTTTCTTGGAAAAGTCGACACTCCAGGCACGTTTCTCGTGTTCTTCATACTCCATAATGCTCTGCATGGTAAAAAGTACAGTGATCAGACGAAAGAGACGTCTGAAATGCCAAGTGCCAACAAGGACACTGTACTCGGCACCGTTCAAAGTCTACACGATATATCTAAGGCTTGCACATCAGTTTTCTACAATACCACCACAACAACACTAAAGGTACCTGGCCAGAATTGACGTCCCAAACTGTGACGATGCCCTCATAGTCACTACTCGCAATGTGTGATTTGATATACTTGTTCCAGCTCAGGCAACTCAGCTTAGAACGTGTTGTCATTTCAACAACTGGGCAATGAACATCAGCAAGCTCGTTCACAACCTGCATATGCAGACGCATAACACAGACCGAATCAAAGAGATATCGAGGAAAGGAACGAAACTCACAGTTCAAATCAAACGCAACTCCGCGTCATGTCTCATAACCATCTCACAAAACCAAGACAGCAAAGGAAGAATAAGGGGCCATACCGTCGCAAATTCAAACACTTTTATTCTTCTCGAAACTCCAGCCGTGGCGAAGAATTCGTCATCCCGATCGAACTCAATGCTGCTGGATGCGAAGATTTGTTAGTACACTGCAACTATTCAGTAGTGAAAGTAGGACACTGATTATGGCAAAGCACTAAGGTAAAATGCGCGAAAAATATACCTTGAAACGATATTGGATGAATGAAAGAGGTCACCGTGCCGCAACTCCGCAATGACACGAAGCTTACTGCACACCATATGCATCTCGTTAGTCGCCGAGGCTAGGAGTCATCATCAGTAAAGCAAGAATTCTCCTACAACATAGGAAGTACGCCGAGCGGTAATTACTAATGTGTAGGACTAGCCCTCCTCGGCAATGATTCCTTCTCCCAAAATCAACAGCATGACGTTTGGCAGCTGCTTGAGAAACCAAAATCGTTCAGAACTAAGACCTGTATCGCGTAAACGCACTCAATACAGACTGGAAGTCTTCTAGGCCCGATCGGTCCATGCAAACGTCATCAACTTTCAAACTCCCATCATATGACGCCTTCTGCCGTTGGAAGGCTACCTTCCGCCTCCGCTTTTGCAAATAGCATTCTTGTAGATCTTCAAACTGCACAAACACTGGGCCGGATCAGCCGGACGTAGCAACAACTAAAAGATAAGAACAGGCACACTCACGGCAATCCTTTAGACTTGAACTTCAGACGTGAACTTTCATACCTTTCAATGGGCCAACAATTCCATATATAGACATTCGAACCTGTTCAACCTTCATATGCTGGAAAAGGAAACCAAGGACGAGAGGCAACTAAAATGACCTGTTGTGCCACCCTCCGCTTTTTCGCAACCATCACGCCGGTATGCGCAGCTCCTAACCTTACGGAGTCGGAGAAGTTAAAATCTCCAGAATCCCCAGACGCTTCTTTCTTCATGGAGACCGTTCCGAGTCTATGCTTGGAGTCCCCTCTGCGACTGGGTCCATTGCTGGGAACAGCGGCACCACCTTGGCCATTCCGGATCAGAGAGACAGAACCGCCTGTGCTAGAATTGTCGGAGGCGAGTACATCTGGCTGGGGTGACTGTCCGTCAATTAACATGCGAATTTTCATGGAGTACCGCTCCTTAGCCTTCGCAAGTTCCATCCTCTGCCTCTCAACATACGCGATGTCTTCTTTGAGAAACGCCAGGTCTCCTTGTAACTGTCAACAAGCACACATGCATATTTTGGTCAGTGTCAAAACCCAATCTCATCTACCCTTCACGGTGACATTCTTCTCGCTACCATTTCACAACGGACTTATCTCAGACTAACCAGTTAAGACAGAGCAGCAATTACAAGACCCACTGTTACCCACTTCACCAACTTCCCGGCGGGCCCCCACAGCGGAAAGCAGCTTAAAATGACCTCACACCGCCATACCTCGTTCAACTCCTCTTGCTTTATTTGCCGGGACCGATGTAGGAATTCAAGCAAGACTTCCATGTTAGCTTCAGCTTCTTCCTGCTCGGCTTTTTGCTTCTTATCGGATAGCAATAGGAGGAGAGAGTCCAGCTCCTTCACCGACACTTCACCCTGGTCAGAGCAGGAGGAAATGCAATATAAGATCTCGAGACATAGAGACTACAGCCATACCTAGTCAGCCGGCGACAGCCTGTGCGCAGAAACCTTCCACACTGGACAGAAGGTGATCATGTAGATACCAGCACCCTACTGTGGTGTCCATTCTTTAACATTGGGATAAACGAGAAATTTACACACCTGCTTGAGTGCTAGTCGAATGTGCTCAGTCGGTGAAGCATTAGTAACGAACTGACATGCTGAGGCTTTCCTGAGCAGCTGCAACCATGAAACAAGGATGTTAGTCCTAGGAAGTAAGGACATGCGGCATGCCAATGATGCAATTAAAAAACCGGATAACTACACGACACTCAAAACGTACTCCTATACGACAATTAGGCCTCGACACTAAACATATAACCTCCTCTTTCCTGTAATCGTCTCTGACACGATGAGAGCACAGCACTCTCGAGACCAGACTACTACTCGAGTCTTCATGGCAATCCGCAGAGGAAACGTAGATACCATCGGTTGTTCAGAAAAGTGCCCTGTATCATATCAGATCCCGTGAAAGACAGTCGAAAGGGCAGCAAAATATAGGAGGTGACTGCGGCGAGTTCGGAAAGCAAGTCACGTTCCATGAACATTCGGTTTATCGAACTAGAGCCACAACCGGCCACGAAATACTCGTCAGACGTACTCCCTAAAGAAAACAGTAGAGAGAGCCCCTTATTTAGTAATGCTCCCCACCTATGATCAATGTCACACCAAGTTTCCAACACCGCAACATTTAACGGTCGAAAGCTCCAAGCACAGCCTTCGCTCCATCACCTTAACTCACGAACAATGGCTAGCGATACCAGTGACGAGTGGAAACAATGCACTTCGAGATCCTCCCTGCAAGTGAGAAACATCAAGCAGACATCGATGTCTCTCACTTGCCCCGACGATCCAACTAATCCATTGTCAAAGGACCCGGGGGGGCTCGCGCAGGGCCACCCAAAACCCAAAACAACCGGGCCAGGTTCTTGAGGCAGACACTGCCCAAGATGACATCAAATGCGACAGCTTCCAAGCGAAACTCCGCGAGTCAAACGCACAGACTGAACTAATCCATCTTACACTTACGTTGCTGTTTCGCCAAACATTTTGATCCACTAATCGACTGAGAATGCCGGACAGCAGTATCCTGGGTTAAAGAGGTTTCCAATCTACAATCAAGTACAGCCAAGCTTACACTTCTTCGGACAACAGCGAGTCAACATTCACTGAAATTAACAGACGACGTATATCTAAAACAACCGGCACGAACCGGCATGTTAATCGCTAGACAGCCTCTTCACTTTCCGTTTTTCTGGTGATCAGACAAAGTCGTTACTGTCGTGGCAAAACGAGGACTCCTCGAGAGAAACCAAGGATAAGTGATAAGCGTGGGTTTCAACCAAAAAACTCTGTGTGGAGTCCGAATAGAAGTCATAGAAATCCTGGCCGTGGGCTCGTTCCCGGTGTAACTACCGTACAGCAAGTGCTCTCATTTAATGGTGATTTCAGAACCTAATTTAGCAACCATTACGTGAAGAGCTCGTGGGGAAGGACGGAGTGCACAACTTAACAAGTTCGGGTAACTTAATTTTGAGTGACGTCATCACTATTAGAGCTAGACTAACGATAAGAAATACGTGGACCACCGGACACTCTACATGCTCCAAGGGCAAGGGTGGATAGTTCTTTTCACTAACCTTGTTGAGGAGGAAATTAGGGAACAGTTGATTGTTCGTCAAATAGAGGCCGCAGCACGGGCAGTTGTTTTTGTTGTTCAAATGAATCATAATGCACCTGTAGCAAAAGCTGTGTCCGCAGGCGGTCAAAAATGTGTCTTTCATAGTCTGGATGCAAATCGGACAAAGGAAATCCTTATCAATTTCGGCCCTCGTCGAGCCCGCGTACAAAACCCTGCCATCCTTACTATCTCCCGAATCCCATGAATCTGCCTGCGGCTCCATTTTCGCCCCCATGATGGAGGGAACATTGGGCCCGACGGAGCCCTCAGTACCCTCCATCCTCCTCCTCTTCACGAGCTCAATCGCAGGGCCCGTGAAGAACACTCCAGCACTCTTTGCGCTGTAGTCCTTACCCCGACCTCCTTCCTTTTTCCCTGCCTCTCTCGCTTCAGACTCCGACACTGAGGCTCGCCTCACGTAGCTTACAATGGACCTACTATCCCCTAGTGCTATCTACCCATCCTGTTCGTCCCCTGCACAGTTCGATGATGCGCGAAGCAGTTGCTCGGCCGCTCTCGTTGGGATACGTTCTCCATAATCAGCTGCTCTCGTTCAACCGAGTCACATGCACTTTCTCATATGTGCCTCTCGTGTGTCTGTTTCTGTTTCTCGCCCTTGCGCCTCTGTCTGTCCTCCTGTAGTGTTAGTACACTGAAGGCATCGAACTTTCGCGTCTATACGTGACTCATCTCAATCTTTGCATCAATCGTGAATGAATAACATCACCGCCATGACCTGGTTCCGCCACAGATCAGCAGAATGAACAGCTGCTCGTTAGCTTTCTCTCCGCTACGTCTTCGAAATAGGTCTGGCTAGCCAGCCTTTGGTGTCTTCCCCGGAGCACTGAGTTCCGGTTGTAGCGTTGGGCGTCCCTCGGCTGCTGGGAATCAGCCTCTGCCTTCTAGTCCTACTTGGCGACTATTCTCGTAACATGTGAAACGCACGTGTTCCTCTCGAATACACAACGGCCACGTGGACAGCGAGGGTTTCCCTTTCACTCTTAATGGCCGCCTTGTTCTTCGAGTTTGAACCCGAGTCTTCGTCAAGTGGCACTGATCTAGTGAAAGCTGCTGGGCCACGTCATGTTCGTTTCGGATTTGACACAGTTACGCTAGAGCTTCCAGGTGGGATATCTGGAGAAGGGAGCGTCAATGAGAGTGCCGCAAAAGATGCGCTGGGCGAGATCATGGAAATATACGACTGACAAATGGGTGAAACGAGGTAAAAGGACCTGACACAAGGATGAGCGGTAAGACCGGCTTCCTTTTTACCGCTCGACTCATGTCTTACCCTGTCGAGAAACTTTGACACGCACTTTGAATCTGGCCCCTGCGTGTAGCTCTAGCGTTCACAGAATTCGTCTCAGTTCTGCGCTGAAGGCGGGGACCACGGTCCGGGAGTCCGGGAGTCTCCGGACCTGAAGGCCGGGAGACTGGATGGGGAAGAGGAGTCTTCCACACCTGAAGGCGTGGGGTAAATGGTGGGGAAGCAGCCACGTCTGTCTCCTCAACTCGCACTTATTTATCATCTCCGAGGAACTCCGGTAAACGTCTGTTACAGTCGGACATTTATTCCAGTCAATATACACAACCCGTAATCTACTAGATCTTAGATCATGTCCGTCGCCGGGATGTCTCCTCCCGATGTCGCGTACCACTTTTAAAATGACGAGGATTACTGGAGCACTACCTTAGTAACTGTCTTGTTTCGAGGAGTTTATTACGCTCCCTTGGACACCTTATTATCATTTCACCGGAAAATGCCGTTTCATCAGTTTTGGTTTTTGTTTTTAATATTAGTTTTTAAAGTTTGATTTATTTGTGTCTATGTCTATGTCAATGTTACTCAAGTGTTAGCTGTTAACACATTTAGAATTGTTAAGTCTAAGTGTCCTGATAATGCAATTGTAGCGTCAACACAAGTACCTTAAACACTATCCGGTACAGTTTACTACCATATCTTGCTTGATTTAGACTAGCGGTTTATTTTTAAAAAATAAATAGTTGTAGAAGAAACTCCTTTTGAATTAGAGTTAAATTACCAGAAAAGAAAAGAAAAACAATAACGATTACCACACAAGTTCTTTCTGGAAATATTGTCCAATCAAAGGCCTTGAGCTGAGTCAGACTTGTCGTTGCGCATGGGGTTACTGACTATTTGAGGAAAAGGAATGGAGAGACAAAACCCGGAGATACCGGAAGCGTTTTTCACCTCCCATCATCATCTACCAGTACACCCAACTGTAAATACTCAGTTTTACCCTGTAAGTGAATAAATCTCAGCAGTGCCAGCAGTTTTATAATTTTTTATTTCACTTCATTTTATTTTATTTTTAATAATATATATAATAAAAAGAGAGGATGCACCCACTCAGCTTTATTAAGGGTATCAAAGTTAGTAACTTTTCTAAAATATTTTATGCTTGCGAGAGAGAGTTATGACTTCGGTCAGACCTTGGTGGATGTTTTCTACGGACACTTCAAGAAGTACTCGGAATATAACACTGCTAGCGTTTCATTAACGACTACTCACTCATTCTGTCCATGCTTTTTTATACTGAAATATCTATTGCACTGGATAATTATCTTGAGTGTAAGAACTGAAAAAAATTCGTTGAAGAGATTGTATTGTCCCGTCACAAGCGCGACCTCATGAACACACTCGTGAGACATAAGAACACATGCGTATGCCCTTATGCATAGATGTGAAGCACATTTATGCGTCCGAATGAAAATTTTTGAATTGTGTGAAACATATCACACTTCTGATCTGATATGTCTGGATATATATAGTATATGTCCTCCCGGCCCCAGCAGCTACCTGCTGGCGTCCTGTTGAATTATTTTGTCCCGAGGAGATGCTATACGTACAATAGTCTCAGATTGCCCTTTGGTGGCCGTTTATCCCAACTAAAAGCAGACAAGGTCTTGGTGTGCGCTCGCCAACATCTGCTAAAGCCTTTGGTCCAACGGGCTCGGCCCGAGGGCTCGTTCACGCGATGCTATTGTCATAGTATACACATCGCTACACAACATACATCGTTGTCTTAACTACGAAATACATAAGAAGCACAGAGTGTCATACATATACACAAATATATCACAATAATCTGAGAACACATGCATAAACACTTTTCAATCGGCAACGGATCACTCACAAATCAAGCCAAACCCATTCTGTGGCGATATATGCAAACGATATTAATTTATTCACTAACCCTTCCTCTTGGAAGGGTTAGTGCATAATTTAATATTCATAAAAAATAATACTTTTATTCACTTAGAACCAGCAGCTTTATACGAGGAAGGAGATATTTTCCTATCCTCTACTTATGGATTTTCATGTACACAAAGTGACCATGTGTATAATAGGAAATCTAGTCTATTTATAGATTCTAAGTTTAGTAATTTAATTGTTACTATTTAAATAAAAATTAAATTTAACTAATGTTCTCGGAAAAGTACGTATGTTACCAGTTTAATATTCGGAATCTTGCATAATCACCTCTGAAACGATTCGGCGGTTCCTAGCACTTCTCCATTTTACAATGTTTTTAAACTTGTCACTTCTGAACTTGGAAGAGGTGATAATGCAACGAAGTCTGATAGATGTCTAAATGTCAGAGGAAGTCAGGGCTTGCAAAAGACACACAAGACTCCGATTTGCAAATTAAAAATCACACCGATTTTAAATCACACATAGAGCATACGAGCATCTGCACCATATACTCCCGGAGGAGGCGAGCCGAGTATCTCAAGAGGTACCTGCTCTCTATCCGGGTGACGGACCAAATATTTACGGTGACGCCACGGGAACCTCAAAGTGCGACCTTTGACACACAATACTGTATTAGGAGCTTACTACTAAAACGGTCGGAATGTTTATATCGACTAGCGCGGTAAACGGACGATCAATCAATTGGTCGCAAAGGCAAAGGAGCCTTAAATGCAATAGAAAGGGATGAAATCAAAAACAGGAAGCATGAGGCACAAAAATCGCTGGAATGGCGGAGGGCTGAGGGCTGAGGCTCAGAAGCGTTCCAAGTTTCCGGCACGTGGCTTGTTATCTCTTACCCTCAGCTCACCGTTCGTTCACTCCTTCTCGTAGGTCCCACCACAGTTCGTCCCAGCCATCAGGGGGGACCCTACAGTGATGGGACATGCTCACAGTTCTCTTACGGTCCTGACCTTGGATATCCCTCCACTCCATGGTGGTACTTATGGTTTAAAAGGCAGGACTTCACTCCTCTTCTTTCTTCTTTGGCTTTTTCAGGGTCTTACCAAGTTCATTTCACGCCTTCGTTATCAACTCAACTTCATGAACTCGTCTGAACGTCGAGAGTAGACGCGACGAATTGTTCCGTTCAGTTAGGTTCAAGTTCAAATCATTTGTAACCCAGTAATCTAATCTGAACGCGCTGTACGGAGGGAAGGTTTGGCTATCGGAGTCATAATTATGGATCCGGGGAATGCCCGACCATGACTTTTGTCAGGGACATGACGAGGATTTGCGACGCCGCAGGTAGATTCGCGGCATGTCAGTCGAGACTCGAGGGTTTCTCTCGTTCTGCCGGTGCATGCCTTCCTTGAGGACAATGGATCACAACAAACGGCACGGTGCCACGAGGCACATCTTAGTCCTGACGCAAAGTTTACCTTCCTTCCTTGAGAGTCCTCTTGTCTTGGTCTCAACGCCAGCCTAGATCCGGCATCGCGTGTATTGTGCCCCGGCAACTTCTCCAAAATGCAAGAGAAGTAGAGAATGCGTCGGATAATTTTTGTCTCAAAGAAGTGAAAAAACATTGCTAAGAATAGCCGGTGAATTAATACAGTAGTCAGTCAATTGTCAAAAACCACCGGAATTACAGGTAAGCAGGGAAAACCTGGGCTGGGCATGCTTGGTCTCGGAAAGGAGATCCTTTGTACCGGTACAGCTCTGTCTTGTCTTTGTTCCTCTGGAAGGGTAGGATTACTCTATCGAGTTTTCCCACAGCCCTAACTAACGTCTTGCCTAGCAATGGGGTTTTGCCCGTCCGCCAGCTAGGAGATTAGAAAACCTTGAAACCTATCTTCTTAGGATGGGAACGAGACTGCGAAAGAGGAAGCATGAAACGAGACCCAATGAATTGCAAACGGATGGGAGTACCCTATCAAGCCTTACAAGGGAGAGAAGGACACCAAGGGCCAAGCAACTATCACCCCGAAGGGAAGAACACTGGGGTTAAGCCCCGCTATTAGTAGCTCTAAGATCGTCTACGACACCTATAATGTCGGACACAGGAAAGTCAGTACTTCGACAAACAACAAGTGCACATGAAGTAACACCACCTACTGCGATTGTCCTCCTGTGGACCGTCTGCTAAAGCTCTCTGTAGAGCAATAGAAACCCGCTGCCTAAAAAACATAGTATAGAAAGAAAGAGAAAGTGGTACCCCTTGACATCTCTCATGATAGGCTCTAGCACAATCTCGAAGAAAGATGTCGAATTTCAAAGCTGTCGATCCGTATATCTCTAACGCTAAGGAGATAAATCGATGTCTCACCTGCATACTCTTATATTTGGTCATCTTTGCTGCTGCTGTCACGTCTGCCGCTCATCCTGGATGATCACTTGTGCCGTCACTGAGTCCCGTGTCGGATCCGTGACAACCACATCAGCCACTAAGACCTGATCCTGGGAACACAAGTAGAACACAGGATGGGAACACAAATAGAAGTAATTTTACCCACGTTGCTCTTTCACGATGAATTACCCCTAACTGTCAAAGTCTGATCCCCACCTCCGTTTCCTCATCTCAGGATTTCATCCAAGTTCGTATACGTTTGTTCGGCGGTCATGAAACTTAGTTAGCAACTGGTTTGAAAAGCGTCGGGAGACACGAATAAGAAAGTCGAACGTGTTTTCTCCTGTACTCCTGGACTCGGTCGTTTAGTCACATTAGTGCCACTCAAACCTATTACCATAGTGAAATTTACAGAGTTCAGATGAAAACACGTAAGTGTATTTTCATTGTCAAGGAGTGTATAACGAGTGTATTAATTCAATATAATTTCTTTTAATGATATTCAAAAGATAACGTTTAGGCATATCTAGAGGTGATAAGTAAAATTTACAACCGGAACCTGTAAAAACATTGACGGGAGTTGCCGTCATTTCTACAGAAGTATTCTCATCGCACCGATGATCCTCAGTCGACAATGTGGATGTAACGTTCAGTTTCAGGTCATTCTGCAATCCATCTGAGAGGTATTTAAACCCCTTTCTACCGTTTAGCCAACTTTCTTTTATGTAGATTACCCGGACTGAACTGTAAACTCAATATTCATTCATTTTGTATAAGCGTGCATAACTATTCACAGAGTCATTGTGAATAACTACTGTTCACTTCATTTATTAGAGTGTTCTTCTTTTACAAACCGAATATTTTTGTTTGAGAAAGAATCAGATGTCACCATCAAGTGTTTTAGATATAGTTTAATCTCTTAATGCCCAATCATGCAGTTTTTGCATGAGCCACTCAGTTTTAATACCATATCTCCCTCAGTTTTACCAAATAGAATAAATTCTTAGTGTAACAGAAAAGATTTTGAATAACGAATCCAATGATGTGTCTTGATCAAGCGTCTCAGATCAAGTTGGTGCTTAAATTGATTGGATGTGAGCAATTCTCATGGATGTGTCAATCTTGGACATTCTCATATCTCAATGGAAAATTTTTAATTTTTGACAGGATATCATAAACTTTCTGTTCTCAATACTCAACGGTGCGATTATTAAACAGTGTTTATACGACTGGAATATCTGGTCTAACGTTGTTGTCAGATGCTCTTATGCTAAGAGCTCCAAAAGATATTGGGCGTAAAGGAGTTAATAATAAAAAGACTCTTCTAAATCTGCAGAGAAATAATGATTTATTATTTTTTCTATAAAAATCATCATTTTAAGGAGATATGTGTTTTGATTATTCCATGAGATTTTTTGGAAATAAAAACTAATCTCTCTCCTGCTCGAACTGTCGATGTCGGCCACTTAACGAACATAGTAGTCATTGTGCTAACTTCAATATCTATAAAATAATAGTAAAGTTCATGTGGAATATAGTCCGTGGGCCTTTCATTCTGCTAGCTGTGCGTGCTGAACAAAATAACGAGAGACCCGTGACCAAAACAACAAAGTCACATGCGCGTCAAGTAAGACAGAGCTCAAGAGTGAACTCAAACTTGAATGTCCTTGGAGGCACATTATAGTGAGAGAAGAGGACAAGATAAGATTCATTCCATTAATGACCACCCAAAATGAGTAGATCGCTGACGTGGTTTACCTGCAGCTTTAGATCTTACATCCCAAAAGAACATCTATGGGTTTCAAAAGGAGACAAACAAGAGCTCGTTGGAAAGCTCTCAAAGAGTAAGAACCAAGGCATTTGAGACATGTCTTAAAACTTTCTCTTAGCTGTCAGTTTTTGAGTTGAAAAAAATCATTCTGACCCTCAAATCCCAGAAATTTTTGGTGATCTTTCCTCACTCTCGTCTATTCGTAGAAGTGTCTTTTTACTATATCCATTCTCATGCCCACTTGAACGTAACTGATTATTATACCAAAGAGTTTAATTAAACTAAATTTCATCTCTAGTTGATAAGTAGAACTCTACTTCTTACAAACCTCTGTCCTTTGAAGAAGCAATGTTCCCATTGCTCAAGTGTTGTTCGAAGGCTTTCACTAAGAGTGGTCCATTTCCAAGATTTGTCACGGATTCTCATGTCACTTCATGTGATGGATATGTTTTTCATTTCACCAAATAATCTACTCGTTGATTAAGTGATCTTGGAATGTGTTTCTTTAGGATGCTCTCTACTTCAAACTCTTCTTGGCCGTCAATGATTTGAGAAAGAGATCTAGATTCTTGTGAAGCACCAAATTTATGAGATCGTGGTACATATCGTCCTAATACGAACACACGAAAAACCAGATGAATCTCCATATGAGCTGGAAGTTCAAGCTGATATGCACTGCTCCTACTCTGTGAACAACATGAAAAGGTCCATTGAAATGAAGGTGGAATTTATGAGTGCTACCAATGTAATGTTGGTTGTGGATAATCACATTTGATCACCAACTGCGAACTCTTCATGTGACGGTATCCATTAGGATACTACTTTTATCGATTTTGAGCAACTTGCAATTTCACCTTTGCTTTTTTCACTCCTTGTTGAATTCGTGTAAAAAAATCATTGACAACATCCTCTTGTCTGTTTATTGATGATTTAAAAGACCTAATCGTGTCAAGCTTGCTGTTTTGAGAGGGTGGTCTTCATACATGAGATAAAAAGAAGTTTCACAAATAGACGCATTGAGTGAGGTGTTGTAAGTAAATTCTACCAAAGGAAATAAGGTGTCTCACTTCTCTCGCTCCTCTAGGATAAAGACTCGTAACATGTCCTCGATAGTTGGATTGGCTCTTTTTGTTTGTTCATCGGTCTATAGGTGATAGATAATGGACATGACAAGTTTAGTTTTTAACATATCAAATAAAGTTCTCCAATGTATGTGAGATACCTCTATCTATTATGCTCACACGGGGTAGATCATGCCGAACAAAAACAATATTTAATTATAACTGAGTAAGTTGAGGAGTTGAGATGTCTTTCATGGTTGATCTGATGTGGATCATCTATCTATGATGATAAAAGATCATGTGGAAGAGATAAGAAGTGGTTGAAGAAGAACTGCATGTGCTTGATTTGTAGCTTTATTTTGTTGACATACTCACAACACTTGGTGTATGATGCAACATCTTCTGCCATCTTGAACCAATAGAAAACGTGTTGGTATGCTTTCATTGTCTTCTCTTCTCCAATGTATCTTGCAATTGTTGAATCATTATATTTAGTTAATATGGTGGTACGTAGTTCAAGATCCATAACTTCCTTTCATGGAATGTTATCCATGATTACAAATATTGGTTTTTGAGGTTTTGGTTGTTATAATATGTGCATCAAACCTTGTGCGTTTAGTCAATTTTTCTGGAAGTAATAACTCACCTTTACTTCAGAGATCATGTTATGCAAGACATGCATGTAAGTTCACGCATGCATGTCTTGCATGCAACTTCTTATTTACTTCTTATTCTCAACATATGTGATGATCATGTTGAATCGTTGTCTTAATTCTGCCCAACGTATTTGTCTCTTGAGAGATTTTTTTGTGTCTCCAAATAGACTAAAGGTTTGTGATTTCTCTCGAACATAAGTCTTCTTTCCTAAATAGTGCTTCCAATGCTTCACGGCGAAAATAATGATCAATTCTTCTTTTTGGTTGGTGTGTTAGTTTTGTTCTGCTGGTAGCAAGGTTCTTGAAAAGTATGCAATTGGATGTCAACCATCCTCCCATTCTTGCTGCAATAGAACCTCAATTGCCGTGCTTGAAGCATCAGTTGCTAATTTCATAGGTCTCTTCTGGTTGTACCACTTGAGGATCAGAGTATGTGATAGTGTCGTCTTCAATGCTTGAAGACTTATTTCCTATGTTGCTCTCCACATCCATTTCTTTCCTTTTCTTAACAACGTGATTAGTGATTGTATAATTTTGACAAAATTCTTAACAAATCTACTATAGAATCTTATCAGTCACAAGAAATTCTTAAGTTGAGTATGATCTTCTAGAGCCTTCCATTGTTGAATGACTGCTATCTTATTTGTCATGACTTGTGTGCCTATTACACCCACTCTATGCCCCAAGTAGTCCTGCTCCATTTTGCTACATTTACATGATGAAATTTTGAAGTACAATTGATTGCTACGGAGGACTTGGAGGACCTCTCTCAAATGCTACCTATAGTTTTGGTGTAGATTAGAATGTCGTCAAGAAACACAACGACTGATGTATCTAAGTAAGGACGGAGTATGTCATTCATCAAATCCATGAAAGTGACCGGTGTATTTGTTAGACCGAATGGCATCACTAAGTATTCAAAGTGACCATACCTTGTTCGTAAGATAGTTTTCTCCATGTCTTCATCGTCAATCCATATCTGGTTATAACCGTTCCGTAAGTCTAGCTTGGTGAAGTACTTTGCTCTTTCAAGTTGATTCAACATGTCATTCATTCAAGATAGTGGGTACTTGTTCTTCACCATATGTTGATTAAGTGCTCAATAATCGATGCACGTTCACAAATTATTATCCTTTTTTCATTAAAAAGTTGGAGCTCCATATGGTGACACACTAGGCTATATAAACTTTTTTTGCAACATCTCCTCAATTTGTGCCTTGCACTCCTCCAAATTGTGTGATGCTAGTCTGTATAAAACTTTACAACGAGGTATGCTCCTTGAAATCGCCTCAAATTTATGATCAATTCGATGTTTTGTTGGTAGTACTTGAGGAAGATAATATAGAAAGTCATCCATATATTTTGCTACCACATCTTTCATTTTTCTTGGAATCTGTTCATCAAGTTGTGTACTTGGAAAATTATTATTAAACCCAAAAAACAAACATCATATTACAAATAACACTCGTACCTATGACATATACAGACAAATTTTATCTTTTGGATCTCACTCTATATCTGAAGATTTTTCACTACTTTTCTTCTCCAATCTACTTTGGATTGTACTTCTCCATCCACAACATATCCAATATGACATCATAACAAGCTAATTTGATTCCTCAACATTCAATATCTTCGTCTAATCTAAACTTCGCATAAAGTACGTTCTATCTTCGAGCTGAAGACTCAATCTTCTTTGTATGTCCATTTAATTCTACCTCTTCACTCTCATCGCTTTCCAGTACCATTCTTAACTTGTTGCATCGGCATCGATTAGTTCTCTCATCTGAGTCTCTTCCAAGACTCAATTCGTGGCAATCAACAACGCATTATTTTTTATCAATCTCTTTCTCTTGTCCTCGTCTTTTTTCCTCCTCCTTGAACCAGTAAGGCTATGAGGTGAATTTATTGGTGTTTTGTAGTTTCTGGTGTTATCTCTACTTCTTCATTTTATTCTCCTTCATTCAGAAGTCGACGATATAGAGGTCTCAGATCCCTTGGGAAGTGAGTTCGGCAGTTTGTAGCTATGTGACCAAACCATCCACAATTATAACATCGACGTTGCTTTGGTCGAGATGTGATATTTCTGACATCATCTCTTCTAGGAGCTCCATGCATCTTTCATTTGGTCGTCCTCGATGAACTCTCCATCGAAATCATCGTGGTCTGATAGCGAATGTTGTCTAACTTCATAGATGTCGTCCATTTGCATATTGTGTTTTGGATGGTTCATATGATTTGGTGGAATAATCACTTCTCTTCCTCCTAATGCTCTAGCAATTATCTAAGTGCAAGCAATGACTTCAAAAGCTGTGCATGGACTTTTCATCATTGTCTCTATTGGATTCGCTTCTTTAAACGTCTCTTGGAGTTACAAGAGCCTCCGTTAGACTCATGTTGGTGATTGCAACTTGCAAGTCGAGGAACGCCTCTACATACTCTTGAAGGTTACTCTTTTGTTCTGATCTCCATATTTTTGTTTGAGCCATTTTCATAAAATCCACATATTGAGAATTCTTTAACAGACCTTCTTGCATTGCAGTCCATGTTACTGCTCTCTCTTCCGTCAACATCGTTCTCTCTCATGCATCATATCACGTAAGAGCTTTATCATTAAAGTATTCACACACAAACACTCATGCTACATGATCAGTTATTTACATATTGAAGAGTCGCAAATTATGATTCATCCGAGAATCTAGTTCTTGACTACTTTCATGAGTCGTTGACATTGTTAGTGTTGAATGTTATAGGTTTTCTTCATTTGGAGCTCTAATGATATATGCCACAAGTTCTCTTGGTAAAGCTTGCTCTCTCACCACTGGTACTCCTTGAGACGGTCCTCCATCTCTCACGTTGTCATACTTTGACCTCGAGGTTCAACAATCTTTGTAATCTTTCGATTGTCATCTTCATCTCTCGGAACTCGTTCAATATTCTTTGCATCAATTCTTGTATTAATAATTTTGGGTTCACATGTTGAAGATTCATGATCTCTCTCTCTTAACACAAAAAATCCAAATTTTTCCTATGTTCAGTATAGACTTATGACGGTCACCTTAAATCATTCATACGCTATAGATACTACAAAAGAGCCGAGAGAAGCAATTATTTCACAATACAACTTCTCACCAAAATTTCTAATCACAAACTCTCTATGCAACGATTTTGTCCACACACATAACTGATCTCCACCTAGGTGTTAAAAGAATGAGAGCAAATATATTTAGATCCATGCTCTACTAAATCAAAATATATACTGTCAAATCTCAACGACTACATATTTCACTATTGGAAAGAATCATACCTCTGGTGAATTCATCACTTGATTCAAGAAATCCTCACTGAAATGATACACAAGATACACTCGGAAGTGCTCACGATGTAGATATATAAACCTGATGTGAAAAAAATTCTAGAATGATAATTCTAGAGGATGGAAATCTACCTCCATCCATAACATAGCTCTCTGATACTCTTCCTACACTCCAGACTAACCTTCCAACGTACTCAAAGTTCCAATTACAAGGCATTTCGATCAAAGACTCTTCCAAGAGGAGTAATAAGCTCTCTTGGAATTCTCTACTCTGATATCATTGTAAGATGGGGCTCAAGAGTGAACTCAAACTTGAATGTCGTTGGAGGTACATTGCCTACTTTATATGATGAGAGAAGGAATACAAGATAAGAGTCAACTCATTGCTGACCACCTAAAGTGAGTACACTGATCGTTGAAATGGTTTACATGTAACTTTAGATCTGAAACCTCAAAATAACATCTAGAGGTCTCAGAATGAGACAAACATGGACTCGTTGGAAAGCTCTCGAAGAATATGAACTATGACATCTCATGCATGCATGAAGTCTTGTCTCTAGCGGTTAGTTTTCAAATCAAAAAATATCATTTTGACTCTCAAAATCCTTCTGGGAAGTTTTGATGACCTTTTAGCGCTCTCGTCGATTAGTAGAAGTATCTTTTTGCTAAATCTATTCTCATGTCAACTTAGATGTAATACCAAGCGTTTTACCAAACTAAATTTAATCTCTAATGGATAAGTATAACTCTATTTATTACACCGGATATCTTCTCTTCACGTGATAAGGGATAAGTCTTGTAAAATTCTTACACACAGAAAGGTGTATCTTGCAAAAATATCTAACAATACTTTGCATACATAGAAATTTTTCACACACGCTGTGTGTATATATATCTAATTTCTAAAACTAATTTACAGGAAGTGACATTACGATACACTTAAAAAATAAAAAACCCAAAATATTTTATTCTAAGAATCCGCTAGTCCTCTTCCCTTCCTGGCAAAAAGTTCATGTTGCATGCATATTGAAACCTCAAAGCTTGTGTATTGTATCAAAAGATTCAACTTTTGAAATATTATAATTTAGAAAAGAATGATGTATTTGGTGAATATTTATATTAAATATAACCTCCACACAAATCCAAGTCTTTTGACTCTAGCCAAAACCTTTGTTAGACTGAATCTGGAATCTGGACTCTTTGAATCTTATTTTATATGGCCTTTTAACTAGTAGCAGGGTTTTGTAAAATACACCTCGGTCCAACTCCCCTAGACATTATCTAACGTAAATAGCAGCTGTTCAATTTAAATGGACCATGCTTACTTCAAGTAAATAGTTTTAGATAACACAGTTTTGATGCTTGGCAAGCGTCCTATCCTAACTAAATGAAGTGATATTCCAGTTCACCAAATAAATAACTCAGCTGATAGACTATCAGTTTGCGTAATGTTATCCGTATTGGACGACTAGTGAAAATATTAAGTACCTTGTGAAGACAACACATAAAACATTTATTGTTCTAGTGAGATCAA
This sequence comes from Asterella californica, assembly GCA_036924285.1. Classification (NCBI taxonomy): domain Eukaryota; kingdom Viridiplantae; phylum Streptophyta; class Marchantiopsida; order Marchantiales; family Aytoniaceae; genus Asterella; species Asterella californica. The sequence goes on along the minus strand of JAYKYS010000001.1, from coordinate 16,401,034 downwards.
TACTTCTCTCTTGACTTGGGCTAATGTTTAGATTAGAGAAAGTTTAATAAATAACTTTCACAGTTGAGTTAAAATATTGCTTTAGAGCGATGGAAAATCACTGTTAAATTGTTGAAGCGTTGGAACTTTTCTGTTAGTTTACATGTGAGAACATTATGAAAAAAATAATATTTTTATATTTTTCAGCTGACAGAATATAACAATAAATATTTAAAGAGAGGTGAAATCTTATTATATCTCAATCTGATAGGGTGAAATCTTAATTTCATTTGGAATTAATTATTCACTCCGGGTTTAGGTGAAACAAAATATCAGTGTGGTATACCAATCTTAATAGTAATTGTGGAACCTATACATTAATAATGTTCATTTGTGAAAGCTATCATTAAACTAATAAGCCAGAAAAGTGACACACAACTGTGACTGTAAGGAACGTTGCATATTCCGTTATATGGTGTTAATGATAATACCTTCCTTGTCTTCACAAAATACCAATTTTCTTAGTTCTTATTTGGAGGTACAAGTCCACTGCAGTCATACCTCGTTATAATCACGCACATTACAGTCAGAACTGCGTTATAATCAAAACACTGACAGGGAAAGGTTTTCTTTCTAATGGAATCTCGATCTATATAGTCAATATCAAGTTACATGAGATCATTTTCCCATTTTGAACAATTTACTAAGGAATGTGACTATAGTAATAGTTTGTGACGATAACATTCAGACATCATTTCATTTGAGCCCTACTTCCTTTTCTCATGCGACGACATGAATGAATATTGAATTTTGTCGTTCTCTTTGACTGTCAGTCCGAACATTTGAAACATATCATTATGATGTTACACTAACCTTCAAAGTTCCCACCCATAACTCTAACATAGCTATGTATAATCACATGTGAAAAACTTCTCAATTTCTCAAAAAGAATTTGAAAAATGTAACTATAAACTTACAGTAATATCTTTGAGTTTTGTGATGTAAACGCATAACAAAATAAACGGTTTGTAACAAAAGGTTTGGAAATCAACTGTCTGATTATGATGAGATTTGCCTGTAGGAGCATCTCCATCGCAACAATTGAAACCGCCTGGAGAATCCAGTTCCTAGTCTATTTGAAATCACACACCGCGAGAAAAAATGTTGATGTTATTTGATGTTAACATATACTTGTTGCATGCATATTCCACTTGGCTTCGGTTCGTTCTCTATATTTTGATGCCATTGTATATTTTGGGTAGTATTATTTTGAGATTCTACGAATCACATACTTTCATCGCTAGGTATAGTCAAGACTGAATTATAAACATATCCATCCATAAAAGATTCATTTATGAAATGGATCTATTATTTGTCTCCATAGAAACTCCTCTATATTTTCCTTCCTCCTTTTTCTCCAAGTGAGATTCCAGCTCATGCGATGCAGTCCCTAGACCTTGTCGTGCGCATACACATCGCTACACAACATACATCGCTGTCAGAGGTACACCACACATACACATAACACATGGACGATGTCATACACATACACAAGTGTACCACAATAATCTGTATGAAGAGATTACCATCTCCAACACCACAACAAGGATTACTCACAAACGGTCAAGCCAAACCCACTCTAAACGCGAAGAGAATCCAGGTTACACTCAACTAGACTATCCACCATAGCCTGGAGCTTGAAGGCTCAACTCAAAGAACTAAGGCCTCCAAGCCCTACCTGCGAAGTTTACCCCTAGTGGACTCTCCTCCCAACTCGTCCTAACGGCACTAACGGCCTTACCGGGATGCGCCACTTCGCACTCGGTCAATCTAGTCGAGGTGCCCAAACTGACGTGACAGCTGTCGTGCGCATACACATCGCTACACAACATACATCGCTGTCAGAGGTACACCACACATACACATAACACATGGACGATGTCATACACATACACAAGTGTACCACAATCGCCCCCCTAACTGGCGGTTAGGTCCCTCTAACTCCAGATAGCTCCATATCCCAACTACGTGATACACACCTTCATGGGTGCAAGGATCAGGAGGCCGGGTGCTACATCGCCCCATCGTTAGTCGCATGTCTGCAATCCATATCACGCAAAGATCTAATCGACTATCTCCGCTATATACATCGAGGACAAACCCACCGTCCAGTAGGAACGACACTGAGAGGTGGAGTCAAACATGACATATGCCAACCTCTCGAACAACCATCACACACCAGCATACGGGCTGCTCCACCAGCAGACCCACACAACATACACCTCAAGCCCGCGCGTACAACTGCTAAGCTTGGGTCAACGGTACCATCAATGTTGGGAAGATGACATGGCGCGCAATTACGCACATGGTCCTTCCACACAACACCATCACGGCCCTCTAACATGAGTACTCCAGAAGGTAACACCTCTCGCACTCGTAAAATAGTGCGCCCTGCGGTCACATCCAACGTCGTCGGTGCAGTCTGCTGTAGATAGATATAATCGCCAGGATGAAACCTGCGAATCGATGGCCGATAACCTCCTCCTCGGATAGTCGCATATCGCAACGTGTCTCTATGCTGGGCAATCGCTAGGTTCTCAAAAGCCATAGGCATAACTCTCCGAAATGTCTCTGCTCGTTGAGAACATGCTCTCACCCACATATCCGGGTCATCAAGGTTCAGCACCTCAGCAGAATCACGACGAATGGCCGAAGGTAGATCTGGATCTCGGCCATACAATAGAAAATACGGTGAGAAGGAAGCCAAAGACGCTTGCCGGCTGAAACGGTAGCCCATAGCCAACCACGGTAGCTGCACATCCTAGTCTCCCAAGTGGCCCTTCTGCAAGCCATACTTGCGCAATCCTCTCTTCACCGTCTGAACTACCCTCTCCGCCAAACCATCAGCCTCAGGATGATCTCGAGATGTAGTCCGATGATCAATCAACGCCTGATCACACAAGGCCTGAAACTCACCAAGGAACTCTGTACCTTGGTCTGTCAGCACTTCAGCTGGTGCTCCAAAACGACTCAGCACTCGATCTAAGAACGCATACGCCGTCCCTTCACTTGCCTTGTCCGGTAATGCCACCAACTCAATCCACTTGGAGAAGTGCTCCACCATCACCAACACATACCGGTGGTGACGTACGGTCAACGGTAAGGGTCCCGCAAAATCCAAACTCCAACGGTAACCCAACCCCATAATCGGTAAGGGGTGTAACTGTGGAGTAGGAGCATTAAACGATGCTCGTACTCGATCACAAACCACACATCGTGCGACAAACTGTTGCACATCGATGTGCATACCACGCCACCAATACTGTCCTTGGAGTAAGCTATGCGTACGCTTCACTCCAAAGTGTCCCAACTCCTCATGGGCATGTCGTACTAACTGTGCCCTCTGGGATGGATGTGGCACTATCCGTACTCTCCCATCACCCCACACTCGAAGTACATGTCGTCCTTCTCGTCGAAATCTCTTCGCTCGTTGAAGGACACGATCTCGCTCCTTGGCACTTACTGTGCCTACTACCACACCAGTACGTAGATACTCCATCACGGTCACATCATCATGGATATCTCGCTGGTCTAGAACACCATCTCCACCCTCAGGATCTGGAGACTCATCATCTACTCTCTGACCAGAGAAAGATACGACTTGGCCCTCCATACTAGAGTTCATGGCCAACACACAAAGGAAGGCAGATGCATGCCACCCTGGCACTATCTCCTCATCAACCTCGTCATGCCATCGAGCCCCAGTCTGATCCTGCTGACTCGTGCACGGGTTGCGACTCAACCCGTCGGCATCTAGGTTTGCAACTCCAGGTCTATGTACTACCTGGAAGTCATACTCCTGTAAGATCAGAGCCCATCGTGCAAGCTTCCCTGTAAGCTTGTCGGACTCCATCAACCACTTGAGCGGCTGGTGATCAGTGATGAGAGTAAAGGGGTTCCCAAACAGATAACATCGAAAGTGTGCAACAGCCCACACTGCCGCCAAACACTCTCCCTCATACGAACTATACCTCGCCTCCGCTGAATTGTTGGAGCGACTGGCATACGCCACCACGAACTCCTTTTTCTCATCATCATGCTGAGTCAGCACTGCTCCAAGTCCCAACATACTCCAATCGGTGTGCAGTTGGAAAAGACGCCCTCTAACGGGTCTCCTCAAGATGGGAGCAGATGTCAACCTATCCTTGAGCTCTACAAAAGCTCGCTCCTGCTCATCTCCCCACTGCCACTCATGGTCCACCTTCATCAGCTTGGTCAACGGCTTCGCAATTGCACTAAACCCTTTCACGTATCGACGATAGAAGTTCGCCAAACCAACAAATGCTCGAACTCGACTCACATCTGTGGGGCGTGGAATACGTGCAATAGCCTCAACCTTCGTCTGTTGAACACCCAATCCACCTGGATAGATGGTGTGGCCCAGATACTCTACCAACTCCTGGAAGAACTTACACTTCCCAGGGTGTAACTTCAACCCATGAGCTCTCAACCGCTCAAACACATCTCGTAAGTGTCTCTCGTGCTCCTCCACTGTAGCACTATAGACTAAGATGTCGTCAATATAACATCTGACAAAATCCAATCCTGCTAGGATTCTGTCCATCATCCTTTGGAACTCAGCAGGGGCGTTCTTCAACCCAAATGGTAAGAACCGCCACTGATACAAACAATCCTTGCCGTGAGAGTCAATTCCCCAGAATGTTGTCTTGGACTTATCTTCTTCTCTCACTGGCAACTGATGATACCCTGCTCGAAGATCCAAAGTACTGAAGACCTTCACATGCCCCACTGCATCAAAGATCTCCTCAGGTGTCGGCATGACATACTTATCGGACTTCGTCTGCCGATTGATAGGACGATAGTCTCCACACATCCGTCTATCTGTGTAGTTGCCATACATATCCTTCTTGGCTGGCATAACTGTGGCAGATGCATACTCTCCATGCGACATCTCCACCAACCCAGCCTCCAACAAGTCTTGAGTCCGACTCTGGACCAAGGCTCTCTCCATGTCATTGTACCTGTAAGGACGTCGAAAGATTGGCGTGTCATTAGCCAAGTCGATCCGTATACCAGGTCCCTTCAAGGTACCCAAATCCTTCATACTGAAGGCAAAACAATTCCTGTAGCTCTTCAGGAATCTTTGGACTCTTCGTCTCTCCTCTCCTATAAGCTTGGGTCCGATCTCCGGCTCCCAAGTATCCTCTGTCACCATGCTAGAGGTAGAAGACGAAGTCGTTGACTGCTATCTTGCAGCCTCTGGAGCAGTTTCCTTCTGCTCACCACCAACAACCTCCACCGCTACTGTGTGTAAAACTTCTGCAGTTCTAGCTGCAAACTCCACACTCTCTCCTATGACATCCCATGATGTCCAAGGATGACGAACTCCACGTGCCTCGCCCCCAGCCTTTGCCCCCACCGACCCGGTAGGCAAAGAGCTCAAGAGTGCTCGAGCAGTAACACCCGTCGATCGCATCCGACGCTGCTCAGCCAATCCAAGGCTAACAATCCATGTCAAGCAATTCAAGTCCATTGCTTGACCCAATACTTGACGACGTGAAGCCTCCGACACCGAAGCTACTGCCGTCGTACCCGTAGTGAAACCCATCGCTCGCTCTCTCTCATCGGCATTGGGCTCCACCAACTGCCGTAATTGAGCATCCCACACAAGCCCAGGTCCTCCATCTCTGTAAGCATGTGACGCTGGAAAGCTTACCAATGTGGGTAATGCTACCATGGGCCGTCCCACTAGGTTCACCACTGCCATGGGTGACCTATCGACGACTCTCACTACTTGAGATCGTCGTCCTGCATCCAAGATGCTATCAACCATGAGGTGCGCTGGTCGTCTCACTCCATCGTGTGCGCGCTTAAGCACCTCTCTCGGTAACAAGTTCGTCCACCACAACCGTGGACGATGTGCACGAGATCCCACTCTCGCTGCATCCAACAACACTGCTGGTCCAACCCAAGACCGCACTTGGTGCACACTCGCCATCATCTGTGTACGAGCATCACCCAACAAAGGAACATTCTCCAAGATGTATGCTGGAGAATCCACCTGATGCATCTGGAGATGTCGTAGGATCCGTAACATCTCCCAGAACATCCTAGATCGCGGGTCATGTAAACCCTGACCTCTCCCTGCACGCGTGTGACCTTGACATGGCCATCCGGCTATCACCAAGTGAATGGTGCCCACAAACGTAAGATCCTGCACCCCCAGCAGCGAAATATCCGACGGTAATGCTTGCTGGTATCCTCTAACAGCTGATATGGGCAACAACTCAGGATATCTCTGCACCATCTGCATCTCATGTCGCAATGAGATGCGTCTCGCAATCTCATCTCTCTCCACATACAAGTATCGCTGTACTTGTATACCTGCCTGCAATACCGCAGCCAAACCTGTGCTGATCCCTCCAAACAGCTCCAGCACACATACACCTTCCTCTGGATACTGCCACACAATGGGAGTCGTATCCAACGGTGATAAGGTCAGAGGGCCAGTAGCAGGAACAACCTTTTGTTCCTCTACTGGTGGTACAAAAGCTTCACTCCAAGCCTGCTGCACCAACTGATCAGCATACTGCTGCAACCCTCCACTCGAACTCCAGAGTGAAACATCCAAGGCAGATGGTACTAACGTAGACATGCTAGGCATGTCCTCCACCTCCTCATAGATCGGAGTATCCTCCGCATGGGCATTACCCTCCAACAACTCGTCCGGCCAAGTCATGATCGAACTGAACCCTGCAACGGATGCCATCGTTCCTGGTGTAGGCTCCGTCGTCCCAACTCTAGCACTGAACCGCACTGGTAAGCGGCTCACTCGTCCCTCACCGGACTGCCAACCTGGTCTGTAAGATGCTGTCTCTGCCCAATAGTCAATCACGAACCCCATAGGGTACAACACAGCACCTCCCACCAATACATCATAAGACTCTGCGGCTGTAACGATGGCCTTGGCCTTCACCATAGAGCCATCCATGGGGTGATCTGGCCGAACTCTCACCGTCAACATCTCACGTGTCATGTGGAGAGCCGTACCTCCTGATCCCCCTAGAGATGTCTGCAACTGGAATGGACATCTCTCTATCTCGGACTTCTTCAGACCCAAACCAATACACGCCGCCTTTCCCAACATCAACGGTTGGGCTCCAGAGTCTAACAAGACCTTCTGGGGTCGATACACTTTCCCTGAAGGTGCCACCAAACAGAAGATACCACTTCTGTTGTCCAACAACACCACACCTGGTGCCAAACTAGCACGGTCAATCGCCGGCCTAGCTGGTAACTCATCTAACCTAGCAGCCGTCGCTTGCCAAGTACCACTGGTAGCTGTCCTGATCCTCGACTCCATGGACACGTCTACCGCCTCTCGCTGAACTACCTCAGCACTAGAGGTAACTACATCCTCGCTCTCACTGAGCGTGGCCGCCAACTGGAACACTGGAGCCAAGTTGACTCCCAATGCCCTCATATCCGTGGCTGAGAATAGTGGGGCTCGCAAAACTGCTGTAGCCGCCCCCAACATCGGGTTTGACGCCGCATCCACAGACGTCGAAGATGGACTCACATCACATCCACTCCTGGATGTCGATGCCTCCAACTCTACTGCACCATCGGTAGGTCGTTTAGGAACCATAGATGTGGTCCTCAACGCCTCCGATAATATGAATGACTGGGGAAGCCTAGCCTGTCTACCAGCCTCCCCGCGTTGTGGATCCAACTCCACTGACGCACCTCGTGGCTCAGAGGCACGTGCTGCACCTCTAGTCACTGCCGCAGATGCCTCAATCTGCGCCACACCAGCCATGAAGTCAAAGTCACCTCCTTCTCCTCCATAAGACGTGGAAGCCTCCGTTCCACCTGATCTCCGCTGGGCCATAGCCATACTAGCTATCCTCTGCTCCAACTGCTCAATCCGAGCAGCCATACCTGCTTCTGACGTCGTAGCAGGCGGTGGACCGACCGGTCCTCTCCCAGGTGCTGGACCTCTACCTCCAGCTCGACCACCACGGCCTCCCTGAGCTCCTCCGCCTCGTCCACGATCAACCTTCCCTTGCCGCAACTCGAGATGGAGATCAAAACAACGGTCACTATTGTGACCAGGTCGTCCACAATGCTCACATTGCCTAGGTACTGCTTGAGACGTCCCTGATGTCCCTGACGTCTCAACACCTCTCCTCTGTGGACAGTCCCTCTGCTGATGAGGACCATCACACGTCCAGCAAGGACCCGCTTGCTGCTGACTAGAGAAGGACGGCATGGGCTTCTGCCCACCAGATCCGCCAAAGAGTTCAAAGATCTCCTCAGGTGTCAGCATGGCATACTTATCGGACTTCGTCTGCCGATTGATAGGACGATAGTCTCCACACATCCGTCTATCTGTGTAGTTGCCATACATATCCTTCTTGGCTGGCATAACTGTGGCAGATGCATACTCTCCATGCGACATCTCCACCAACCCAGCCTCCAACAAGTCTTGAGTCCGACTCTGGATCAAGGCTCTCTCCATGTCACTGTACCTGTAAGGACGTCGAAAGATTGGCGTGTCATTAGTCAAGTCGATCCGTATACCAGGTCCCTTCAAGGTACCCAAATCCTTCATACTGAAGGCAAAACAATTCCTGTAGCTCTTCAGGAATCTTTGGACTCTTCGTCTCTCCTCTCCTATAAGCTTGGGTCCAATCTCCGGTTCCCAAGTATCCTCTGTCACCATGCTAGAGGTAGAAGACGAAGTCGTTGACTGCTATCTTGCAGCCTCTGGAGCAGTTTTTGATCTCTTTCCAAAGAGTTCTTTGAGTAATCTGAATACAGAGATTACCATCTCCAACACCTCCCTGAGATCGGGACTGCTCCGCACGATCCTTACCACCACCACCACCACCACGCTGTTGCGTAGCCTGTGATCCCCGAGAAGAGGTGGTCGCTCCATGTGGTGTCTCCTTGCTGAAACCAGCAACCACCACCCTCTCCTCCACCATGTTGAGCTCAATCCGCTCAGCCAGACTAAAGACAACCGCCAACGTCGGAGCGGTATCTCTAAGAAGAGTAGCATCTCTAACTCTCCTACGCAGCTCCCGGTCTAGTATCCCATACCAGAATTGGACTGCCTGTGCTTCCGTCACCCCTTGGGTAACGCTGATCAACCGCCTCATGCGAGTAAACGCCTCGCGTAGGCTCTCTCCAGTCTTCCACTGGAACTCCTGCAGACTCCTCAACTTGTCGGTCCGCACACCCTGATAGTTCTTCCTCAAACATTGGAAGAACTGAACCACATGGTTAAACCCTGGTGGTATCCCGCTCATACTACCACCTGCTCCACTACCTGTGGACGCACCGCTGGTAGTAGGTACTCCGCCACCTGCGGCTGTACCACTGCTACTGGCACCCGAACTCGTAGGTGCTACGCCTCCCGAAACTGCGCCAGTAGTGATAGAAACGTAGTTGGGAGACCAATGTTGTCTCCACAACTCGATCTCAACACTGTAATCTCGCCTGAACTCATGATAATCGTCCATCGGCGGTCCCTCCAAGTGCTGGAACAAACCCTTCCACGCCATGAAGGGTGTAAACAGCTGTGGGTTCCGCATCTGCTGCAGATCGCACCAACTGTCGAACTCCTGGATGAAGTCATCCAGCTCAATGGTACCAACTGTACCCGAGTAACGTCGAGGCCCCTTCGTGGCCCCATAGATCTCGTCCATGTCCCACAACAACGGTGTGGTGACACTAGACTCACCACCAGAAAACGCGCTGTCTGCGTCTGACTCGTCCTCTGGAACAACCGACGGCAATGGTGTAGGTAGTCGGTATCTCACCCCACTCCGTGTATACCCACTGTCGGAGAAGTCCCCACCAGAACCTCCCGAGAACTCCGTGATGAGAGAATCCCGCTAGCACACTCCCCAACCGGAAGTCGCAATCTCCGTCACCACCATAACCACCACTTGCCTAACCCCGCTCCTACTGAGGTCACCTATCCCCTACTAGGACGGTCAAGGTAAGGGCAACCTGTACCTGCCATCACCACAGGCAGCCTCTCACGGTCTGTTGGTCGTCACTCCAACCGCACCGTGAGAGAGACAAAGATAGTCTGACTGGTCCGCAACTCCAGCCTCACTACCGACAGCACACTGGAGTGAACTCACTCCGGAAATCAAGCGCCAACACAAGCAAACGCGGCGCACAAACAGGAAGCAGAATATGGAGGGGTTCCAACCACAAGAAGTCCAAAGGATAACCCTCCACACTCAAACATTCACATAAAGAGAAATCCAGCCCCACCCGGACTGACGTCTCCTCGTCGGTGACCACATGCACAATATATGGTCACCAACTGTCGTAACTGACAATGGAGGTCACTAACTAGATGTCCACACCTCTAGTAGCTCCAAAAACATCCACGTGGTAGCTCTACTAGCTCACCCAAGACAACTGCCATCAACTGCCTACATACGCGTCTCTACGGTATAGACAAACACTACCACAACTATAGCTTACCCCTAATACTATGGGGTCGCCCTACCACTCCTCTAGGAACGTGCGAGAAGGTCTCCTACTACCTTAAACAAGTCCATAAGTACTTGCACGCATCCCTGTAGGACACCAAGAGCTATTGGTCTAGTGGTAAAGCCAAAGCTAAGACTAAAAAGTCAGGAGTCCAGGTCCAGAAATAGTGTTGGGATGGGTGACCAGCTGGTTTTACCCTTCCCACACACTAGAACTTGGATACCTCTCTCACGCACGCCAGCAAGCTGGCTTGCGGCGGGCTCGGGCTCAGGCTCAGGCTCAGCTCCGCTCCGCCTCCGCACTCACGCACCTCTGCTGCTCGAAGCCTCGAAACGCCTCCTAACACGCACTCCACACCTCGACACTCCCGCTCACTCTCCGCTCCGCTCCGCTTGAAGTAGAGTAGAACAGGTACACACACACCAGAAGAGGCTCGGCTCCACCTCGAATTGCAGAAGATTGCACCAAAACAGCGAAAACAGCTTGCGGGTGCACACAGGTGACCAAAATCTGACGTAAACAGCAAGAACCTCCAAATCCAACCCGAACACCACCAAAACAGATTCGCAAATGCACCACACACACTTCGCGAATGCACACACACCCGAAACAACTCCTAAACTCCAGTTTCCACAAGAAATTGAGCCAAAATCTGACGTAACTAGCCTTTTGGTACTTTCGGGTCACACAACAGCGAACTTCGACGTGCCATAACTTCTTCAATCCTCGACCAAACTCCACGAAACTTAGTGCGCTAGAACCGTCTCTCCAATGCGCTTCCAAAGAGCCCACTCCGGCCTGACATTGCCAAGTACTCCGTCTGCAACGCCCAAACGCGCAATCCGGCTCCAACAACACACTTCAAGAACATTCCGCAAAATTTCTGCAGCGCTTCCGCATGGCAGAAATCTGCACTCGACCCCAACAACAGTAAATCGATCTGCGACCAGCAATCACCTCGATCACAGCGACAACTCGATCACAGCTCCAACAACCAAGCACGAACGACGACACCCGAAGATACCAGCGGACGATTTCAGATTTCAGATCAGCGAGCTCTTACTGAACTCCGCCTCGACCTGCACTCAGTTCTTTGAGTAATCTGTATGAAGAGATTACCATCTCCAACACCACAACAAGGATTACTCACAAACGGTCAAGCCAAACCCACTCTAAACGCGAAGAGAATCCAGGTTACACTCAACTAGACTATCCACCATAGCCTGGAGCTTGAAGGCTCAACTCAAAGAACTAAGGCCTCCAAGCCCTACCTGCGAAGTTTACCCCTAGTGGACTCTCCTCCCAACTCGTCCTAACGGCACTAACGGCCTTACCGGGATGCGCCACTTCGCACTCGGTCAACCTAGTCGAGGTGCCCAAACTGACGTGACAACCTTGATAGTTTTCACTACACCATTTCCTCTGATACAGCAGAAAAGACTCTCAAGTCTATATTAAAGATCAATGTAGTAGAAGCATCTCGTTGACACTGTTCAAGTTAAATTATTTTAGTGTGAAGTCACATCCTGATTTTTTTACCCTGAATTGTTGCGTTGATGCTATTCAAGTTAATTTTAATGTGAAGTCACACCTTGACTTTTTTACCCTTAACTTCTACTCACATGTATTAAAAGTACTTTTTACCGAAGACAATATGCATGCCCGATGAACTCTGGGAACTTTTGCTCGTTAATTGTTATCTAGAAAATATATAAGTGTTAAGTGAAAAATATATACTAAGTAAATATTAAAATATTAAAATTTTATAAATATTATTTGTTAGTCCATGCTTGGAAACATGGGGAGAGCAGGAGAAAACCCATAAGTGATGATTCGGCTCTCGCGCTTCAGAAGGTACAAGACCAAAGAGCTGTACTCAATGATTACATTACTTTAACGAGATGTTTAATTTAATACCTAACCCTTCTTGCCAGAAAAGTTAGGTATTAAATTAAATGATTATGCATTTCCTCCTCTTATGAACTCGGAAGAGGGTGAATATGCATTCTTCTCAAAGTGAAGTACTTTTTATCAAAGACAAAACCTCACCGTATCTATGTCAATAGTCTCACATGATTTACGTCTCACGAAAGAGAGTTGTCATTTTTGTGCTTTCTGGCAGATTTGCAATTTGGGTGCATTATACAATTATTCACTCGCTTGAGAGGATAGAGTGAAATTTAATGAGATGATAAATATGATAAATAAACCATGAAATAACCAAGATTAATACATTCTATAACACACTATTCCACCTTCCCACAATTTATTTTTATACTAGTCTTATGTATTGGTATGCATATGATTCCAAATAGACGACTGACTATCGAGATATATTAGTTCTCCAGAATATTCATGATGCATGACGGAGATGCTCTAAATGATTAGTCTCGGATGGAACTCACCACTGGATTGGAAGTCTTTGTATCGAGCTTTTGTGAAGTTCTACTAATTACAATCCCTCCTCTTCTTTTTGGATTTCAAATTCTGCTTAGTGAAATGGAGATTTTTTTCTAGATAGCTTTATAAAACACTTCGGTATCGATGCAATTTTATTGAGTCTCTCTTTGTGATCAACCAAATGTGAGTGCTTCTTGAGTTTTTGCTAAGAGAGAACGAAGAGTACAAGCGAGAAAATAGTGAACAAACTCTAGATGGACACTGGTTCGGATCCCATCGGGAATATGATTTGCAACTCGGTTGTACACTAAAATCAATTAAAGACATTAAGTGCTATGTTCACTCTTTGCTATTAGTAAATATATAGATATGTTAGAATAACTTAAAATGCAAAATAAAATATTTACGGAATATTAACTGCTAACTGAGAGAGCAATGCGAGAAATATAGACGTAATCCATATAGGAAGAACACACTGATGTAAAGTACAATTCTGGGATCATCTTACCGAATGTATTATCTAACTTCTTGACAATAAATGAAAACATACATCTATTCAGATGGAGGAGGTGGATAATAATCATGCTTGTCTTATGAAACACTGTTCTCAAGTTCACATCAAACCAGATATGACAATATGTCCATTAAGAGTCAACAAACTCGAATAACATACTAGCATCATAGACATGTATATTGCGCTTTAGCAATCATCATCGTGTGTCGACAGCTGCTTGTGCATGATGCAAGCACAGTTGCACATAACTTCTAGAAAAGACAGATTACAAAACTCGTATCTGACCTAGATCTTTATCTGTTAAGAAGAAGGTCGATTTCAACCCACGCTCCAGAACCGCATGAAACCATCAGATTAGCAATGAGATGCGAATGCGTTCTCCCTCTCCTTCGGAGTTGCCATTCTTATCTTTGTCAAAGTATTTTCTGCTGTAGAACATGTATGTTAAAGGTAACCCAAAACATCTGGTATTTGCATTCAAAGCGAAGAGCTCGTATCGCACAGCATTAGTTTTGAACTTGCTGTCTATTATGACCTCTGTTACCTTAGTAGCATTTGCAAAATATAGAGTAATGAAAGCAAAGATACTGTAACTCTTGTCATTCTCTAAAACTATTGGAGAGAACTCGGTCTTACTATATTTCTCGCCCCCGATCAACTCATGAGCTGATGCCAACTAGTTTGAGATGTTTCGGATATAAGTGCTTGCTAAAATCTTAGCAGTATGATAGTTTATCTGACTATGAGTGACAAAAGTAGGATCTATAAGGTTTTCCATACACAATGCTCTATAGAACTCTGTCTTTCTGTATGAAGAATTCACTGCTTGATGCAAATATTAGATGACAGCAACAGATATAACACAATCACGAAAAGAAGGGCGGTCATGCGCACATAGATGATGACAGACAAGCACGCATGTCTTATGCAAGAGATCTATGTCGACCTTCACATACTATCTTTACATGAAGTTTGATTGTTTTTTGTTTACATGGCTGTTCTGAATGGTGATAGCTCTCATTTGAAAAGATGATCGTTTGGCTCCAGATGATCATTTGACTTGGAGAAGATCAGCTTCTCCAAGCCAAACGACCGTCTCATGAAATACAACAAAGCGAAGCTGAACAATGATCACTAGATGTAGAAACTTGGACATATTGGACTCCTCAGTAATAACCGGACCCGCATTCGAGACCGAGTTTCAAAATATCTCTCACAAAGACATCAAATGTCTCTTCGATTCTGTCTTTAACGCTCATCACGACGTTAACTTTTGCTTGCGCAAAGACTTCATCATCGAGTTGGACTCAAATTCGAGTGCGGAAGGTGTCGACATCGTCATCTTCATCATCAAACACCTCACTTAACACATCTAAAAAAATATCTAGATCACAATCAACACCCTCGATTATGTCCTCTATGTCTACGTCATCGTCTGTTACATTCAACACGTCCTTACCACCACATCGATTATAACGCTTAAACTGACGAAGCTCAACGGGATTCTCAACATTTCGTTCACGCATGAACTATTATACTAGTAGATCAAGGTGTAGTATTACACCTTGATCAGATTTTGAATTAAATGTTTTGATCCGTCATGACGTTGTCGTGCTACCTGGCGGCTACATGTTATATTTCTACTCCGACGCTTGGGTTTAGTAGTTCTAGAAGTTAGCTCTTATTACTTCTAGTCGTTTATGTATATGTTTGACACCTTTGCATACGGTGTTAACACTATTTTGAGTCTTAGTAGGTTGATTACCATGTTGATAGGGCTTAAGCTCATGGGTTGTATTTGCGTGTCGCCCATGCACGCTTTCTAGCTGATTTAAGTTATTTTTCGAGGCTACGTGTCGTTTTAGGTAGTTTAAGTTTTACGCTGGCACTCCAGGGGCTTGACGTGGTAGCCTATGAATAAAACTAAGTTGCCACGTGGTTTAGGGTACTAAAGGACAACCAAGTGGAGCTATGAACTCCCATTGGTCTGTTTTTGTCTTTTGTTAAACTCTAAATTTAGAAACAGAGCTCTAGAGTGGAGTTCGAGCATTTGGTGAGGGATCTTCGAAATCTGAGAGCACAGGGAGAGAGGTCTCGTCATGCCAAGCACTTCCAGTGAAAATTTCGATCGATTTGAGTCAATAAAGACGGAGTTATGAGCAATTGAAGTTCGGATTGTGCTAGAATTGAATCATTTTGGTTGGATTTAGGGTTTTCAGTGTCACTCGCAGCAGATTTGAGGAAATTGCTTCAAAACTTCGAGGTTGTGTTCTCCGCCAGCATGGCTACGATTTCACAAAAAGTTTCATATCGATTGAGCAACTGAGTAATTCAGGGCGGCCGCTGAAGCTGAGGGGGTCTGAAAAGCTCTTAATCTAGAGCAGCGACTTCAGAGGAGGAGATCTACAGTTCTGTGTACATTCAGGAGTCCCAACTTCACAGGGATGTTCAGCACCCTGTAGACTGCAAATCCTGTAAGAAACTTCGAAATTGATCGAGCCAAACTCCTGTTATAGGTTGAAATAGCCAGCTAGGTACCAGAAATTGCCGTAGTTTTCTTGCTCAAAACTTTTCTGTTCATATCTCCGTGTCAGAATTTGATCTCAGGCTGAAATTTCGTCTGTGAGTTCAGTAGTACCTCATTTGCATGTAAGGGAAGTTTAGAGGTCTAAACCTTCATAGTTTTCCTCTCCGTGAGTGTCAAAGTTCACCGCCGAATCCTATTACTGCCAGCTAGACCTGAATTTCGCCTTCTGGGTATATTACTAGATCTTACACATCTGTGTGAGTGTTTATAGCCCTATTGTGACCTGAAAGCCAACCTCTTGAGTGAACAACCACAGCCAGAAGCCCGGCGCTTTCCTAGGTAGACGGATTACACTCCGACATACTCTCTTTTTGGTGAACTCGGCGTGAAACACCTAGGGTGGGAGTTTTCTTAAGAGTGTTACAGGATCAGATATCATGGCCAACCAAGGA
Source organism: Asterella californica (assembly GCA_036924285.1). Classification (NCBI taxonomy): domain Eukaryota; kingdom Viridiplantae; phylum Streptophyta; class Marchantiopsida; order Marchantiales; family Aytoniaceae; genus Asterella; species Asterella californica. The sequence goes on along the minus strand of JAYKYS010000001.1, from coordinate 16,384,623 downwards.
TCATCAAGTGGAGGTGCTGCTGCTGCTCAGCAACCTATTCAGTTTGATGCTGCTACGATGAAGATGTTCCAGGCTTTTTTCATGTTCATGCAGCAGCAGCAGAGCACAGAGAGGAAGGAGGTGTTAGCAACCAAGGCGTTGCAATCTGTGGTGCACCAGATGGACCAGTTCAAGGGTACAGATATTTCCAAGTATGTGCGATACTATGCTAGGGAGATGGAGGTGAACAAGGTGCCTGAGAAGGAGATGGTGGAGAACTTTGAGCTTGCTGTTGTCCCTGAGATTCGTGGGCATGTGAAGGAGCTCAAGCAGCAGCAAGGACAGAGTTGGGAGAGCTTTATGCGAGCTTTGAAGGATGAGTACTACACTGAAGATTCAGAGAGGATGACCAAGAAAATGTTCTTGGAGTGGGTGGTTAAGCCCAACAAAGGTTTGTCTGTAAATGAGTTGTTAAGGGAATTTGATCGTCAGTATGCTCAGCTTTCTAGGACAAAAAAGCTTACATTAGAGGTGGAGAAGTCCGAGCTTTTCCTACAAGCAGCAGACGTGACTATTCAGGAGAAGCTTGAGATATTGCTGGAAGACAAGAGTGAGGAGAGAGGATTGAAGACTGACTGGAAGGAGGTTGAAGAGGCTGTCTCTTTGCTGACCAAGAGATAGAGAAGAAGGGACAAGGTGGTGGTAAGTGAAGCAGCACCTCTGATAATTCCTGTCAAGCAGTTGCCTGCTAAGCCCGCTTTGGTAATTGCTAGAGAGGAAGACTCACCGCTTGATGAGTTGATTAAGGGTATGAAGGAGCTTAAGCTTAAGCTCACCAGGTTAGAAGAGAAGGAGCAGAATGTACAGCCTGCTATGCAGAGACCTCAGATGAGGGAAGGCTTTGTTCATCGTTGTATATGGTGTGATAGCCTAGACCATGTAAGGAGAGACTGTGGAGAGTTTTCAGATGCATTGAGGAAGGATCTGATCTTCTTCAAAGATGGTAAGATCCATCTGAGAGAAACTGGGATGATGTTGGGAACCAACTTTGGCAAGGGTGGTATGAAGAGACTTGTGAATGAAATATCAGCATCACATGCTGTTTCTCTTGTGAATGCTGCTACCTGTGGAGTGAAAGTGGAGATGGAGAGAGAGAAAGAGACTACTGGGTTGTGGTCTGATGTAGTGCGGTCCGTAGCTAGAACAGAGCTAGATAAGGATGTGCTACGAAGGGTTGGCAACTCAATTAGAGAAACTACAGGATGGAATGACCCTGTGGATACTATGTCAGTGCATGCTTATGTTGCAAGAAGTCAGCATGAAGCTGTACTAGAAGAAAAACGCAGAAGGGAGGATGCAGGTGAAGCTTCTACAGCCAAACGACTTGCTACAAGGAGTGAAAGGGCTAGACCAGAGGCAAGACAGGAGACAACACCTACTCGGGAGGAAACTATGGAGGATCTACCACCTACAACACCAAAGGAGAAGGAGAGAAGCAAGGAGAAGGGTAAGATGTCTGCTTACAAACTTCAATCTGACATTGAGATTGCTACAGACTTGAAGCAGGTGTTATAGAACCATATCTTGAATGGGAAAGTCGAGTTTACTTTGGGTGAGATTCTTGGGATTGCAAAGCGTGAGTTCCATGAGGTTATCATAGATATCATCAAGAGGAAACGTCAGATTTTGGGTGAAGCAGCTACGCTTAATGCTCTAGGGACCAAACTGTCGGATGAGGAGGAAGATGAGATTGCTGGTTACTGCTCTCAAGTATCAAAGGGGAGATCCTATCAGCATGTGAGGTTTGAAGATGAGGTGGAAGCATCGCAGAAGAGCCATTACTCTCACAACCATTGGGCAAGAGCAACCACAGAGACCTTAGTGAAGCTGGGAGATCTAGAGGAACCTGTGGTGGCGTTGATTGATCATGGCTCAGAGATTAATCTGATGTCTAAGGAGCTGTACAAGCGTGGAAGATGGCCCATAGACACCGACCATGGATGGCTTATCCGCGCTGCCAACAACCAGAGGGGAGAACTCTACGGTGCTTGTCCCAACATCAAGGTAACTGTGGGTGACATCAGTGATGTTTAGAATTTCTTTGTACAAGACATGTCAACCTATCCTATCATTCTAGGGCAGCCTTACATTACTGCTGTTAGAATGGAGACACGAGTTATGGATGATGGTTCAGCCTATGCTAGGATACGTAGTAGAGATGGCAAAAGAGCTGTTCAGTTTTTGACCGTTGCTGCAGAACATGAGAGAAACCGTGATAGCTTGAGAGACCGTCCACTACCTAAGATTACTCAGGAGTTTAGAGAGTCTAGGGGTTTTGGCAGAGTACCATTGAAGAGCGAGACTTCAACGGTACAGTAGAGATAGGATTCTCGCCTGATCCAGTAGAGCAGGAAGCTTTATCCACTAGCTTCTTAGGATTGACGGCATGTGGGTCAGTGTGTTATAGGAAGGTTGAGAATCTGAAGAGGTTTGAGAGGCAACATGTGAAGTGTACAGCCGTCTTTGTGGGACAGTGGAGAGTTAGCAGGAGATGAATATATATCTGGAGTGTTTGAAGAGCAGTATTTGGTAGATACTATAGGGGAGTTGAAATCTATAGTAGAAAGTTCTATAGATGATGTAGATAGAGTGGTGAGAGTGAGCTCCAAGGAGCTTTATGATGTAATTGATAAGTTTATAGATCGACAAGAGGTGTATGTGGAGACCAAGTACAAGTCAGTGGCAAAGAAAGTCAAACCAGTGGCTTTGTCTTTACCACTCGATTACAATCAGAAGATGGAGCAAGCTGCACGAGAACCGACGCTTAGAGGACCGAGAAGAATTGGGCACCAGTTTACAGAAACAACACTGAAAGACCTGAGGATTGGAGGTGATGGATTTCTTACTGAGCAAGAGAAGAAGAGCTTCAAGGAGATGCGATCTAGGCATGGTAAGGCGTTTGCGTTTGAGTCACATGAAGTAGGATGTGTAGATCCAAGTGTAGTTGCACCTATGGTAATCTTTACTATACCGCATGTGCCTTGGAATCTACGTCCTATCCCTGTACCTAGAGCTCATCTACCAAAGTTGATAGACTTGCTCAATGAGAGGATTAGGATGGATATCTTGGAACCATCTATAGCTCCCTACTCTAGCAGATGGTTTATTGTTCCGAAGAAGAGTGGAGCTTTGAGATTCATTCAAGATATGCAGCCAGTTAACAAGGTGACTATCAGGAATATGGGTATAGGACCTATTGTAGACGAGTTTGCAGAGGCTTTTGCTGGTCGTGCTATCTATTCAATGGGAGACTTATATTCAGGTTACGATCAGTTTAAGTTATCCTCTGAGAGTAGAGACTTGACTACAATGAGGACACCTTTGGGGTTACTAAGGATGTGCACCTTGTCACAAGGTGCTACCAATTCTGTAGCACATATGATGAATGGCATGAATAAAGTTTTGAGGGATTTCATTCCTGAAAAAACTATGCCATTCCTTGATGATGTGCCGATCAAAGGGTGTGCTGAGGAGGAGAAGAATGAGGTAATGGATCAGAGGAGGTGCCGTAAGTTTGTTGCAGATCACATAGTCGACTGTGATAAGATATTGAGTCGACTGGAGCAGGTTCATTTGACTTTATCAGGAGCAAAGTCTGTATTTGGAGAACATGAGGTGTTAATAGTGGGACATCTGTGTGGATCTTATGGTCGGAAACCTTGTCCAAACAAGGTTGATGCCATCCGAAGAATGAAGGAGACATGTGGATCGGTTACTGAGGTGAGAAGGTTTCTAGGTGCATGTGTGTTTTATCATATATGGATTCCGCACTTTGCACATGTAGCAGATCTGTTGTACAAGTTGCTGAGAAAGGGGCAGAGATTTCAGTGGCAAGAGGAGCAAAGCGAGTCTATGAAGAAGTTGAAGGATCTGTTGTCTTCACCACCAACTCTACGGAAGGTAACATATGAGTTGGGCAGACCTGTTATCCTTACTGTTGATACTAGTCCTATTGGCATTGGGTGGGCTATATGACAAGATGATAAGGATGGAAATAGATATGTGGTGCGTTTTGGTGCTAAGGTCTTAAGTTCACGGCAGAGAGACTACCCTCAGGTCAAGAGAGAGCTATAGGGAGTAGTTACTGCGATGAAGAGTGATAAGGAATACTTGATAGGAGCACTTGTGGTTGTGGAGACAGATTGCTTACCTCTCTTGGGAATGATCACTAGCTGTACAACTCCAGATATTGCTATGTTGAGGTGGATAGCATATATCAAGTCCTTGAACCTAGAGTTTAGACATATTGCAGGAAAAGACAATCCTGTGGCAGATATGTTATCAAGGGCTAGATATTACGATGAGAAAGAAATGATAGATGATCAGGAGGATGTGGGAACAGAGTTCTATTCTAGTGCTCTTGCTAGAAGAGATAGAAGCTATTTTGCAGCCTCGTTGGAGTTTTTTGAGGAAACTGTGTATGATGGCGAGTGGTTGGATCTTGGGCGCTATTTGAGTTCACTGGAAAGGCAAGAAGGCTGGTCTGATGCAGATTTCAAGAGGATCCGTAGAATAGCTTATGGTTACTTTTTACATGGAGGACATCTATGGAAGCGCCCTAAGCTACAAGGAGGTATACCGCAACGGGTGGTATGTGACTTGGGATTGCAGCAGCAGCTGATCAAGGAGTTTCATGAGAGTCTATGAGCCGGTCATAGAGGAGTTTGGGCAACATTTGCCAAGATGAAGGAGAAGTATTGGTGGAAGGGTATGTATAAGGATGTAGTACAGTTTGTTTCATCCTGTATACCCTGCCAGATGTATTCCAACGTACGTCATCGTGATGGATTGCATCCTACTTATCCTTTAGCCATTCATTACAAATGGGTAGTTGATCTGGTAACTATGCCGTTTGGACTTGGACAAATGAGATATCTAGTCTTGGCTAGAGAAGATCTATCTAACCAAGTCGAATATCGTGCCCTGAGGACGAAGACCACTGCTAGTGTCTGCCGCTTTCTACTTGAAGATGTCATTTGTAGGTATGGGTGTGTGGGAAAGATCATTGCAGATAGGGGTGAGCTGGATTCGCAAGAAGCAGTTGAGTTATTCAAGCGATTGGGAATCAAACTGGCATTAACCACTGCTTACAATCCTGAAGGGAATGGCAAGAGCGAACGAGGTCATCCGCCAATCATCAAAGCTTTGGTAAAAGCTTGCAAGGGTAAGATCCGTGAATGGCCTAGACTGCTACCATTTGCTTTATGAGCAGATCGTACAACTCATAGTACCGTTACATGTTACATGCCAGCAGAGTTGATACTACGACAAAAACCTGTGATGCCGATTGAGGAGGTTGTGCCTACTTGGAATGTTTTGCCATGGGAAGATGGTAGAAGTACGAAGGATCTTCTTGCATTAAGGATCCAGCAGTTAGAACGGAGACCTGAGGATGTTGCCAAAGTTGTGGAAAGATTAAAGATTGCTAGAGAGAGAAACAAAGGCAGATTTGATAGAACGCATAGATTACGACCCAAACCAGTTAAAGAAGATGATTGGGTATTAGTCTATGATAGTAGTCTTGATAATCAGCATAGCACTATCAGGAAGTTCTCCAAGAGATGGTTTGGACCTTATGTGGTGTTAGAAGTTTATGATAATGCCACATACTCCTTGAGAGAGTTAGATGGTGCAGTGCTCAAGATACCAATCACAGGAAAGAGAATCAAGCTCTTTAGGAGGAGAGGGGAGGACCAGAACGTTGCAGAGTTTACAGAGGATGAAGCTGAAGACTCAATGCAGGTTGAAGATGAGTTTGAAGCCGAAGCTGAAGAGTCTTGATCTGGATGGCACATACCGGAGGATGTGTAGGTTCAGAGGGGGTGGATGTCGTGCTACCTGGCGGCTACATGTTATATTTCTACTCCGACGCTTGGGTTTAGTAGTTCTAGAAGTTAGCTCTTATTACTTCTAGTCGTTTATGTATATGTTTGACACCTTTGCATACGGTGTTAACACTATTTTGAGTCTTAGTAGGTTGATTACCATGTTGATAGGGCTTAAGCTCATGGGTTGTATTTGCGTGTCGCCCATGCACGCTTTCTAGCTGATTTAAGTTATTTTTCGAGGCTGCGTGTCGTTTTAGGTAGTTTAAGTTTTACGCTGGCACTCCAGGGGCTTGACGTGGTAGCCTATGAATAAAACTAAGTTGCCACGTGGTTTAGGGTACTAAAGGACAACCAAGTGGAGCTATGAACTCCCATTGGTCTGTTTTTGTCTTTTGTTAAACTCTAAATTTAGAAACAGAGCTCTAGAGTAGAGTTCGAGCATTTGGTGAGGGATCTTCGAAATCTGAGAGCACAGGGAGAGAGGTCTCGTCATGCCAAGCACTTCCAGTGAAAATTTCGACCGATTTGAGTCAATAAAGACGGAGTTATGAGCAATTGAAGTTCGGATTGTGCTAGAATTGAATCATTTTGGTTGGATTTAGGGTTTTCAGTGTCACTCGCAGCAGATTTGAGGAAATTGCTTCAAAACTTCGAGGTTGTGTTCTCCGCCAGCATGGCTACGATTTCACAAAAAGTTTCATATCGATTGAGCAACTGAGTAATTCAGGGCGGCCGCTGAAGCTGAGGGGGTCTGAAAAGCTCTTAATCTAGAGCAGCGACTTCAGAGGAGGAGATCTACAGTTCTGTGTACATTCAGGAGTCCCAACTTCACAGGGATGTTCAGCACCCTGTAGACTGCAAATCCTGTAAGAAACTTCGAAATTGATCGAGCCAAACTCCTGTTATAGGTTGAAATAGCCAGCTAGGTACCAGAAATTGCCGTAGTTTTCTTGCTCAAAACTTTTCTGTTCATATCTCCGTGTCAGAATTTGATCTCAGGCTGAAATTTCGTCTGTGAGTTCAGTAGTACCTCATTTGCATGTAAGGGAAGTTTAGAGGTCTAAACCTTCATAGTTTTCCTCTCCGTGAGTGTCAAAGTTCACCGCCGAATCCTATTACTGCCAGCTAGACCTGAATTTCGCCTTCTGGGTATATTACTAGATCTTACACATCTGTGTGAGTGTTTATAGCCCTATTGTGACCTGAAAGCCAACCTCTTGAGTGAACAACCACAGCCAGAAGCCCGGCGCTTTCCTAGGTAGACGGATTACACTCCGACAACGTCGAGAAGACAATTCAGGTTTGTTCAAGGTGCATAATTTTTAAACACCACTGATGCACCCTCGTCTAAACGAGCTTCAAGCGATCCCAAGAAAACGTCAATTACTAAACTCGATTGCACAAAGAGCACAAAAGAATTAAATACGTACTTATCTTCCAAAAAAGTATTCTTTCTCCACTCGCAAAGCAACCACACTGAGCACGGTCGATTCTGTCGTGGGTCTAGCACAAACAATGACACACCGCGGACCGCAAATCGCGTCTAGAGCATTTAGTCGAGCACAAAGACAGCGGATGAACGATGATCACGAACTCAAGCTACACACCAGACGAGAGCATCGAGACGAGCAGCAGACGAGAGAATCGAGAGCAGACGAGAGCACAGAGACGAGCAACAGACGAGCAACGAGAGCAGACGAGAGCATCAAGAGCAGTAGACTTGAGCAAGAGACGAGCATAAGACGACCACCGAGAGAATATGAGAGCACCAAGAGCAGCAGACGAGAGCATGGAGACGAGCACCATGTGAGCACCGAGCACCGAGAGCAAGCAGACCACGAGCAGACGAGCACCGAGAGAGACGACCAGCAGATCAGCACCTCCGATCTATCGAGCTTAGGTCTCAGACGAGCATGAGCAGACTACGAGTAGACAAGCAACGAGAGAGACGAGTAGCAGACGAGCACCGACGATCTATCGAGCCTAGGTCACAGACGAGCACCAATAGCACACCATGTGATCGTTACGAGTGACCACGGTCGCGGTCAATGAACCAAGTTAGGGAGTGGGTCCATCTCTAACCGTGTCTGGGAACCACGCAAGAACTAGACATTAACTCGCACGAATTGTACTTATCAGTCATTGAAATTGCACGTGAGAAGAGTGCATTAATACGATAGAATGTGACACAACAGGACTGTCCTACCATAACTGTTTGACGTTCATACCCCAAGTTCCAACAAGCGCTCTGGTCTTGGATTCCACTATCGCAACTCGTCAAGAATCTACTCAAGTTAACTCCGCCTATTCAGAGGCATGTGAAATGCAAACCGCAAAACATCATGAATAAAACATACTACTATATACTATCACATTCAAGAAAAAATAGAAAAATAATACGTGTCAAAATTAAAACAAAAGTTTCTTTAACGTCCAGAAAGAAAAAAATCATAATTCTTCTGAAATAACTTTGTCTAGAATAATCTACCGTTAAATTATTATAAATATTTTATATTTTATATTTTATAGAAATATAATAAATTGTCAAATACTAAACTTGCTTAGTGTTGAAACTTACGGCAGCTTCGACGAAACATGAATTATAAACACCTGCGAGCGTTTCCTGCAAATGCCTCCGGAAGTGCCAGTAAGAAAGGTCCGCGACCTCTTGGCCGCAACCGTAACATTACCGTAACACAACCGCAACCGTAACCGGACCGCGGACGACGAATCTATCAGAAAGGTTCCATATTGGAAAGCCCATAAGCTTTCAACTACGACCAGTCCATGACCGTGACTGTACCGGTATTCAACGTACATAGTACTAAGAGCATCTCCACCGGAGCGCTGTAAATGCCTCGGCACTGTAAACAGACCCGGTAACCAGTCGCCTTCTTGGCGTGATGGGTGAGAAAAGACGGTAAATGGAAGGTTTCACTGTAAAATTATCTCGAGTTCCGTCCCGGTAAACGTCCACGCTAAACTTGAATACCATGTCAAGTTTTGAGGAGACTGGGAACTGGTACTTCCCGGGACATTTCCAGTGTTCGGGTGGAGATGCCCTAAGGTCTTTCCGGAATACCTGACCAAGTCCCCAGGACGATAGCGGAATGATCAGTACCATTGGTCTCACTAATGAGAGGTCCAGGGTTCCATACCGGCCGCTTACCTCGACGGACACCTTCGGACTGAGCACGTGGGTTACCATCTGACAAGACTTCAGGCACAAAAGGAGAAAAGACACAAAAATACAGAAAAAGAATAAAGACGATGTGGACGGAGGACTCAGCAGGTACGACTCCTACCGTAGTAGGGGAAGTTCGTGACTCGCGAGTACCGTGTGGGAATTGCTTCATCTGCAGTGACGACTCGCGACAATTTTACCTGCAGCAGGAAGGAGAATCTCTTTTGACGTTCATTCTGGGGAAAATAATAACCCGAATTTCCCTGGAGCTAGCTACAGTAGCTGTAGCACGTGTGGGTCACTTTGTATTTTCCTCGAGGAGTCCATACCTTCACTCCGGAAAGCACAACGTTCCAGAGGAGTGTCGCTGAGACAGTCAGTGGGACCTCACTGAGTCACTGCGACGAAGACGTCTTGGATCGTCATGGGAGCAAAAGCACGAAGATAAAAAGCCGACATCGTTCGTAGTTCGTTCCTTATCCATTCTCCGGTTACTTCTCAAGTCACCCACCTCCTCTAAAGACGTCATGATTCACCGAAGTAAGTCTCTTCCATCCTTCGGTGGGGTTTAGCCGTTTCCCTACGCAAGGATTTTACGAACTCCGCACACAATCCGCCGAACGCGTTCCCGTCATGACGAGCAAGTGCGGTGCTGGTGTAGTTTTATGCCACCTGATGATCACATGGTCGATCGTCAGGGTCTTTGAGGCCACCACTGCTTACCGCTTGGGACGATGCGAAAGTCATGGCCAGTACTGTCTAGAATGTGCTCCAGTCGCTCGCATGGAAGTGAGTGGTGCAACTATTTTGTCCATGGACTGAGGGGACCACTTCCGAGGGCGACAAAATTTCGGGTTGAGAATGAAATGCATCATGAATCCACATGAACCACTCTGAGATGGTCAAAAGACAATGAGGATTTCTAGTAAATTTCCACCGGAATTCATGGAGCAATATCATGACTTTTAATAGAAATACGCGAATAATTGCGAGTATACAAGTTTAAAAGTCAACCAGCTTGTGGACAAAATGATCCCACATTTCCCACATCCAAGAAATTTATGGTTTAATCCATTAATCCAGATATGCCTGCAAGATAGGGGAAATTTTGCTCACTTTTTGTTAGGGAATCGAAATATATAAATATTATATAAAATGAATTATTGATAAATATTAAACGATACTCGTACCTAGAGTTACGAGACGATCTAGAGAAAATCCATAAATCGAGTGCAGACAAACATGCTTTTGAAATTACAAATGCAAGAGACTCCTAATAAACACATATTTATTTGCATATTTCCCTCATCCACCCAAAGAAGGAGAAATGAATAACCATTGTCGATCCAACTTCGGGAAATTTTGCTCTTCTGATGTTATCAGAAAAATAATAACTGTTATATGGAAACTATACAATAAAATTGAATTAAAATTAAAATATATAGTTGTTAAATATTAGTCACACGAGAACAACAAGTCCATATAAAACCCATAAGTGAAACACATGGCAATGCGCTTCTAAGCCTACAAGTCAGGTCGCTTTGTGACTGAGAATACATAAGAGAATACATTAATATCAATACATTAATTTATTACCTAACCGTCAAGAAAGGTTAGGTAATAAATTAAGCTTAGCTGCTCTCTTCATCTTCAGTTCAGATGGAGAAATGAATAATTATATCATGAAAATATATATAAACAAATAAAAAAATATTTATTTATTTATTCACCCTTATCATCAGCCTAAGGTAACATGCGCAACCACTTTTTACAAGAAGCTATAGTAACAGAATCTTGCCTTCTCTCCTTATTTGCATCTCTTCTTCGCGTCACTGGAGTTCCCAGTTACTATGGTCAAACTTTCTCTTTTTCAGCGCAAGTAATGACTCAGTTTTCTACTTTTAATTTTTACTTTGCATATTCCGAACTAGTTTTCTACTTTTAATTTTTTTCAGCGCAAGTAATGAATCAGTTTTCTACTTTTAATTTTTACATTGCATATTCGGAACTACTTTTATACTTTTAATTTTTACATTGCATATTTCACATCTTCCAAGTTCGGAAGAGAGGAACATGAAAGAGTAATTAATTTATCACCTATCCTTCTCATCTCTTGACATGACTACAGCACGGTCATATAGGTCATATAGTGGCTGCAGTGCATCACCACATTTCTTATGGTTTCTCTAAAAAAGATTCGATATATATTTTAATATTTAATTATTTATAAGTACTGAATATTTTCTCATTAATATTTTTAGAATTCTCATTAACATCTCTTTGGCGCCCTCGCTGTTGTTTCCGTCCAATGAAACTTGAACATTTTTCAATTCTTTTTTACTTTTGTCCTTTTCCTTGGCATAGCCAAACTGCACTCTTTTTTACTTTTGTCCTTTTCCTTCGCATAGCCAAAAGTGCAGTTTGGATGGATATTTATTTTGGTCGATTGCATACGTCGACGGGAAATCTGAACCGGGTAATTCTATGGTCCATAAAGGGGTGAAAACGTTGAGTCAAAGTAATTATCTTTTTCTCTTATGGTACATTGTGGTGTGTTCGATGAGGTTTTCTATTGGACGTATCCACTTCCCTCTTTTTTCACGGAAGCAAAGACGGACTTACGGACGTGACGTGTTCCATACTGCATGAACGTCTACGAATTACGGTATGCTTTACGGACATCTCCAGCCGCATACTCTATTCCTATATAGCGTATTCTTATTGCTCTATCAGAGATGTGGTCTCCAGCGATATAATTTTATTCATAATAACTTACGTAAAACGACAGATAAATAAAGCTCAGGTAATACAAATACACGCTCCAACACCATGAGAAAATAACATTATAAACCATATCTACAGTAGAGATTTCAATCGCGCCCAAACTTAAGAAATTGCGTCAAGGTCTAGTTCCGGTATCCACCGGAAATACTCTGCTCATAGAGTTAGAAATAAAAGTAATAGCAAAATAAAATAACATAAAATAAAATAACATAAAATAAAAGATTTCGCTGGAGATGCTTGAAGAACGTCCCGTATTAAGGGACGCAACAGGACCAGGGAACGACGGGTCCAGTCAGGTGTTCACTGCCGTCTGAGCACGGAAGGTAGAGGAAAGAGGAAGGCATGGGATTTGTCCAGTAGTCGGAAATGGACTTGGAGGGAAAGCAATTCATGTGTAGGGTCAAGTTTGTTACCGTAAACTTATGCTGGTCAAGTGGGAGAACAATCTGTGGTACAGTATATTTATCCTCTGCCGCTGCCACAGTTGATGATGATTGAGCCGCCCTAATTAAATCATCAATGGTGATGGTATCCATCTAAAAGTACTTTGTGGCTGTACTTCTCTGTCTTCAGAGGAACTCGATGAGCCATCGCGGACTCGTGGCCAAATTTCGACCTTTAGGACGGATGTGAGTGGAGACTCTCACTTGTTCACATATTCCTTGCTTCCATATGAGGGAACACTAGCACACCAAGATATAAATAACAAACGAAGCGCACCGCACTACTCTTGAAACAGTGCTTACTTACTATGCCCTTTCCGAGTTCTGAGTTTTGCATCTCCGTCAGGGTCCATCTCCAGCTTTCTTCTCTTGCATAGAATAGGGAGTGTCAAATTTCGAATCTGTTATAATAAGGGGTGTCAAAGTTCAAACTTTTTTGGAAGATTCTGAGACCCATGGGAGAGAATTGCGATTTTTGTCAGACGCTCGTGGCTGCTTTTTACGAGCACTTCCGGAGGTGTCACAAGAAAACACTGCGGGCGTTCTCGTAACGAATTTTCATTCGTTTTGGTTGTTTTGTTTTGCAATAAAAAATCTAATGCTTTGAGTAATTATTATCAGTGTCAGAACTGGAAAAAAGTAATGAAGAAACTATAATTTTTCATTCACAAGGGCGATAGAGAATGATTCGTGATTCTACGCAAAGTTAACCACGATGAAATTCTGACATTTTGTGTCTGAACCGTGATGAAATATTTTCTCGTAATTTTGACACCCGCTAATAAGGCGTGTCAAAACTAAACCAACCGATTCTCTAACGTCAAGAAGGAAATAAGCCGTAGTTTTGCCCAAGTACAGCTTTGTCTAGAGCCGTGTATCTTTTAAAGTGGTAGAATTGGTTGCTTCACGAACATATGTTTGCTCACTATGTGCATTCTGTAGCAAACCGTCACAATACCAGAAGCCTAGGGATTGTGTTCTGTAGATAGATCAGCACTTTGACAGTCATGGTCGACATGGAACTTGTGGTGTCAGTAGATTCTTCTGTTTCAATGAGAATTTCCGGTCCCTTCTCGTGGGCAAGCCAGTCTAGACAGCATACGATTCCTGTATTACAGTTAAGTCGAAACCGTCGTTAGAGCCATCCCATTAGGTTTCGTCCATAGCATCATATTATGCGAGGATTGGTCCAATATGGTTTGTGGACTCTGGAGTGATCTCGTCAACTGTGTCCGAACACACAAACTCTTGAGGATTTATACCTAAACGCAAAGGAAACGAACGAATTAACAACTTAAGTTCCACGTCAACAACTTGAGGATAAACTCGCCAGGAGTTGCGGAAGAAGAAGGATTGCAATACACAACATGACAACTGAAGTATGACGTAGGATTCGGTAAGAAACATCGTGTACGTGGGCGCCCTAGTTTGCGAAGTCAAACTTGTAAAGCCAACAAGATCTGACAGCAGCATGCGGGAAACGTCCAACGAGAAAAATGGACAGGGACAGACGAAGAAGGTGGGAAAAGGATATCTACAGTACAATCCTTCTTTAGTTTCAGCCCTAAGCTGGTCACAGAGAGTGAGAACGAAACAAGATCCTCCTGTCACAGTCCGTTCATCTGGATCCCTTTTATCCTCGTGGAATCGATAACGTCCAACTTAGAAGTTGCAACCTTATTGGCTCCGACGTCAAACGCTGCAGTTGCAAAGTGATGCGACCAGGACCTGGACGCGATGGGAAGCAGTACTGTAACTGAAGCTGTGGTTGAATGTCATTGGGTCCACGCTCTGGAAGACTTCTCCGCATTTGAGCTGCTCTACGTGGCCCTATGCGAAATCATTCAATTGTATCTGGTCCTTGCCTGTCCGATTTCTTTCGCACGAGAGAAAGTACTGCTGCTGTAATGGCGCTAGACGACGACTCCTTCCAAGTTCCAGCGCATTGAGTCGGAGTTAGGTTAGGTTAGGTTAGGTTCAGCTTCGGATACGGAGTTAGGTTTGGAGGCTTGGTTTCATGTAAATTTGACTCTTCATACGTTGTTGGTAGGATGCCACAGTACCGTCCTAGCCGTCTTGTCTTCCCATTCTCGGTCATAAATCAAGGGCACTACGGTAGGGACGAGTTTCTCGCCGTCATCAGAAGACCAGGCGAAGTTAAAGGACTTTCCACTCAACTTAACTGTTGGAGTACAACTAGAACCCATTATGTTTGCCATCACCCATTGGCCACCCTCTGATCGCCCTACCTCAACTTGTCGCTGCTCCTTTTTCCTTTCGTGAAATCCAATTTGGTGCGTATGTGTTGTGGAGACACCTTCTTCGATTGACGGTAAATCACAAGAAGTTCAGTCTTGAAGAAGAAGGATCATATGTTCCAGCAACATGTATGGAAAACCCCTATGTGGAGTACGAAGTAAAGGACGAGGAATAAACAGGGAAGGCGAAAAGGGGCAAGCACCGCTAAACAGCAAACTACTGTACGTCGGGTTGAAGGACATCGGCTTGGAGCTTAGAAACAAGGTAACGTAGTCATTTACCTAAACAAGTTTCATGGTGGTTCATCTTATGCAACCGGGCGAGAAAATTTGGTACATCATCCTGACAGATTCTAAGCGAAAAGAAGACAGAAGAATGTAGTATGTCAATGATGGAGAGCGCAGTCCTATAAACATCACTTGATGTCATCCTTCATCATTGTATTATGCACGCGGTAATCCCCGTACCATCTGCCTTATGGCTTCGGACAAAGTAACGTTGGTTAGGAGTTCCTCGTTCCCACTGATGAGTAAGGGCCCATGCGCACAAGCTTTTCATAAGGGGACTTTCTTTTGTAAATTATCAAGTTCGGTAAGAAGAGGGTTTAGGGTGTTGTGCGGAGGGAGGGGTTGCGCTTTTCGGTTTTGCCCAAGAAGCTAAGAGGATAGTCTGTACAAAAACTGAACTTGTTTGTAGAGGTGCTCGGAGAGTACCTTGGTCGTAAATTTCGCTGAGATTAAAGGGGTTTAATGGTATCGGCACGAATACCTTCTTTCCCTTATCAGGGATTGCACGACTGTTCGTTGATTAGTGAAGAAAGGTCTATCTTGGTTCTTTCTTTCCTATTCGACAAAACTTCAGGTTTTGGAGGTCCACACACACTTCATCCTATATCTACAGAGTAGAAACGACCGAACTTGTACATTAAGAAAATATGTATGTATGCAATTCATACATGCAGCCAGAACACGACAGGAGTTGACACCAAGGAAGATGTGAGTCATAGGCGAGTCAGAGAGCCATAAACTACTGTAGTGACACTGATTGGGACAGGCTGGGAGCAGGGTAAGCTGAGTCCTCTGATCCAGCAGAGAAGCACAGAGTGCTTGAGCCGCGAATCGCGATGACTTGGAAGTACTGTACACGGGATGGAGCGTTTCTGACAACTTTTAGATATCATCAAAGTTTTGCGAGGCTGAAAAGGATCCTGCAAGATCTTCAAGGATCCTCCTCCGACACGTCATTGTTAAAGACCAAGCGCCGGAAATTAAAACTTGTGTGCAAACAGTACAATGGAGTTTTGGAGTTGTAACAGCCTGCTCTGTATCCGAATTTACGAACGGCTGTACTGCTGAACTAACAGTTCCGCAGTACAGACGTCTCGAATGCACAGTTATGATGCAATGACGGAAGTGTCCATTTTACGCCTCCTCACAACATACCCAGCTTAGGTGACATATATATGTTACTTAGTTTGCTTTGAGCACCCGCGAAGAGGAGGTCTAACACCCGGGCCACGAAAATGTAGATCTGGTCGCAGTAGAAACTACTGCAGATTATCCCGGTACGGGTTTCATGTTTTTCAACTGTGTTGAGCCCGCATACTTCGTAAGACGGTGAACAGTTATTGCAGTTTCACTGCAGAATCTACACTGGGTTGAGTAGTAAATTTCACTGCAGAAATTTACTTGACTTCACCCCTAATACCACCTTTCTTAATATATGAGTTGACTGATAACATGCACTTCTCGCGTTCTGATAATGTGAAATTTGATCTATAAAATAAGTCGACGAAAGTGTGGTCTAATAACGCCGCATAACGGGTAAAGTCCGAAAAACGTATTAGGGGTTGGGTCAAGTAAATTCACGTATACTGAAGTATACGTATCATTCACCAAGCTAGTAGCGAAGGACGAGAAAACCAACCCCAAATTGCTTTACATCCACGGCGGCATGTGATGAATTGATGCATCACACGTGATGATGCGAATCTTCGTGATAACAGAGAGTTTGCGAGGCTGAAACTGATTCTGCTGGATCTCCAAGATACAAGGTGTATCGCCCTACAGCAATTTTCTTTTCTTTTCTTATGTATAGTTCTTTAGGGCAGGATCTCGTTATGGAGCTCTGTCCTGCCACTGACTTTTATCTGTTTGTCCCATGATCACGACAAGGAAAAGGCTTGTACAATTAGGGTTGTAACTTGTCACAGCTTCGAAACCATCGCGGCGAAGCGGGGGACGAACACGGACTAAAGATGGTAGGTGCTGATCGAAAGTGAGGTAATGATTACTCAAGTTTGAACTTTGAAGCAGGTCGCTGGCGTGGCTGTGTGAGTTTGGTTAGCTTTGGGTTTCCCGTATAACCATTTTTAGGGCTGAAATTGATTCTGCGGGGTCTGGACCCATGCGTTGTAATCTGAAAGCTCCTTGCTTACTGTTCTTTGTTTGACAATATCACACCTAGAAAAACCTTCACAAGCGGCTACTTAGTTATTCAGCAGCGAGTTTCCATTGCTCTACAGAGAGCTTTAGCAGACGCCGTTCACAGGAGGGCAATCGCAGTAGGTGATGCTTCTTCAGGTGCACGAGTAGACATTCTGACTTTCTGATCTCCGACATTATAGATACGATAGACGATTTTAGAGCTACTGATAGCGGAGCTTAGTCCGGGTGTTCTTCCCTTCGGAGTGGTTGTTGCTTGGTCTTTCGGGTCCTTCTTTCCCTTGTAAGGCTTGATGGGGTCTTCCCATCCGTTTGCTATTCATTGGGTCGCTTTGTTCTCTCGTTATTCAGCCTTGTGTGGCTTCCATTGAAACCACAGACGTCCGTATACTCGAGACCTTCTGCTGGACGAATCCTACAGTGGTGTCACCATTTCTCAAACTAATGAGTCTTCGAGCGTGCCGAGATTAAAGTCGTTTTAGTGGATAGTTAAGTGAGATGTCCAATCTCTGTGACCGTTCACGGTGATGTAAGACGTCGTTGGAGCGAAGTTGACCACGACTGTAGCGAGGTGAAGATAACGAACGATGAGCGAGGTAGCGAGGACTGTAGCGAGGTGCAGGTAGTCATGTCGTCGTGCGAACGATAGTGAGGCGTCATTATGGACGTTTAGCGAGAACATTTGCGTTTGCGGTCCACTGCGGCAACGATAGCGAGGGAAATTCAAACTCACTGAACGTAGTTTCACTTGCAGCGCGGGCGATAGACGATAGCGAGGAATAGCGAGAGGCGAGGTAGCGAAAGCAGCTTGATTGACATAGCACGAGACGAGACGTAAGCATGCAGATGCATTTTGTACCTTACCACGAGTAGCGATGATAGCGAGCATGTAATCGAGACTGTGAGTAAACGAGACATTCACGAGTAATTCACGAGGAAACGAGAATTTATTCATGTTGTCACTCATTGCTGATCACGGAACATTGTATCATTGGTTCGATCCACTATATTCTATCCAAAGCGGCATAGCGATTGTGCAGACGCTACTGCGCGGCATGAAGATCTGAAGGCGGGTTTAAAGCGATGAACGATCACATTGGTCATTGCTGATCACGGAACGCGTTCATAGTCCCGTGAGGTAGCGCGGTTGCGAGAGTGCAGCTACCGCGCGTAGTCTTTTTACATTTGCTAGATTCACGATCATAGCCGTCTCGTGAGTTAGCGCAGTTGCGAGGAGAACGACGAATTCGCTAGAGGTACCGCGCGGCATCGAGAATTCGCAAGCATAGTCTTTTTACATTTGCGAGTCACGAGAACAGAACACATCAGGTTCAAGTTCTTTCACTACTTCTTTCTTAAACTACCTGAAGCATCTGAATATCGCAGTATCTTCGCTGTATGGTCGTACCTCCATCATTATTGTGCTTGGATGCTGTTATTGTTGGAGATACGCTACTGTGCTTGGATGCTGTTATTGTTGTCTTCTGATACACCGCATGTTATTGTTGTCTTCTGGTACATCAGTATCGTGCTTGATGTTACTGTTGAGTTCTGATACATTGGTACAGTGCTTGCATGCTAGTGTTGTGCTCTGATACATTTTCTTACCGAATGAAAACTCAATGTTGCTATCGTTGTAATAAGGATCAACCTTTAACGAGATTTACGCGTGCTCGTAAAGGATCTAACTCGTTGGACTTGATTGTTTCCAACATGGTAAAGCCGAAGATAATCGAGGGAGTATAGTAGATGTTGATAACGTTCATAATGAAGAAGATGCAAGCTTCTTAGTTACGGTAGAGTGTGAGATGTCTGAGATGATTGACGTTCTGAAGGAGTGTTTTATCGCTGAACTGATTGAAGATAATGTTATTTTCTTTCGACTGACTGTCTGTCTAACGGACGAATCAATCATAGAGGAGTTCGCGAGTTGGAACTCGCATAATGGTAGTAGTAAACTGACGTTGACGTGACGAGAGTCTTTCTTGGGGAGGGCGGACCTCCTGACTGTGATCGATCAAAGAAACGACCTGAAGAGAAAAACAGGTAGCCGCTGACGATGAGATCTCCAAAATCCTGCTTCTTCCGTCCACCGATTACAAAAACAAGCACTCCAACACACCTTGGGTACACAGATAGGTCTCTCAAGATTCAAATAACTTTATTTCAGTGTCGCTGCACCATCAATCTCTTCAACTTCAAACAACTCTCTCTTTCTCTCTTGCGTGCCTCTCTCTCCCGTCAATCAGTTCTCAGCCAAAAGTCTACCAAGTACGTCTCAATCCGAACCTAATAGTGACAAGGAATCTTATTTCTCTCTTTGTCCCAACTGAAACTCTCAGAAATTTGATCCAGCGTCGATCAAAAGTCCTATGTAGTTTTTCAAACGATCTCTCTCAATAAAACTGCCTCTTGAGAGTAATTTCTTCAGAACAGTTTATTAGACAACGTCCAAGCTTAAAACTCCTGCTCCTCTCCTTACGATGATCTCCCAATTCAATCTGTCAGCAATTTGATCTTCCCCCAGCCTCCTAGCTTCCCCTGCGTGTCCTCAATCCCCAATCCCTAATCCTCCTCCTTCCGCTTCAGCTCTCTCAGAAAAATCCTTTTCAAAACTGTCCCCGATCTCAAGCCGCCGCCGGTATTTAACCTAAAAGTTAAGGCCCCAGCTTAAGCTGCCCCCATGTTGTCCTTATAAACGTAGTCACTTATCAGAAGCAGGGCCCTAGCTAAGCTGCCTCCATGCTGTCCTTACGTACAAAACTTTAATTACTAAAGCAACTCCCTTTTTAATAAAAGCTTCACAATTGCCTTTACAAAGCCGACCTCTTCATTATTAAAGGTCTCACATCTTTCTTTGCCATTGCTAAGCTGACTCGATGATTAATTAACTGATCAGCATGAGTTTCTCGTGCTCTTGATGCCATCTTGATGCCACCCTGAATATACTACAAGTCATCCAATGTAGGCCGAAGCTCCAACACTTATGAGGCTGCCCCACAGGGCTTACAGCCCCCCATATGCGCACCATGTATCTCCCATAGTATATTCAGGATGGCATGCGGAGGTTTAGACCAGGAAGCCCACGATTAAGAGAGATTTAGTCTAAGATAGGGGGCAGCTTGTCAAGCATGACCCCAGCTTAGCTCCTACCCAGCTTGATAAGCTAGGGCGCAGCTTCCCGAACAAATGCTGGTTGAGTGTCTTATGCAGTTCCGTTTCATCATGTGGAATGTCACGCACTACGACATTCAGCCCCTCCAAACCTGCACATCCTCCGGTATGTGTCAACTTTTCCACTAGTCCTCATGGTTCTCTAAATTACCATTGTCCTCTTCATCGTCCTCCTCATAGTTCTCTACGTCTCCTTCTGATACCAGATCTGCATCTACATTCATCATCTGATCTGACTCCAAAAATTCATCTAGCTCAATGGATTCTCCCCTTCTTCTAAACAACTTGATACGCTTATCAGCAACATGAAGTCTTAGAGGTGTACCATCGAGCTCCCTAAAGAGTAAGTAGCATTCTGATGCACTTCTAAGACAACATACGGGCCAAACCACCTCTTAGAAAATTTCCGAACCCTAGAGTGTTGATTCTCTAACGTACTGTCATACACCAAAACCCAATCTCCAGCATGTATGAGCTTCGATCGGAGCATGTGGGTCTTGTCAAACATGTCCTTGTTCTTGAGACGGGCCTCTTTCAGTTTCTGTTGAGCCTCTATAGGATCCTCCTCTCTATGTTCCAACTGCCTGATTTGAAATGCAAGAAGTTGTACATGATCCATTTGTCCTCCCACGGTAAAGTAACCCATGTAGGAAAGTCCTCCTCTACCGGCATAATTGGTTTCTGACCCAACATTAGTTCAATGGGCATGTACTCAGTAGTAGTGTAATGAGTCGACCTATCAGTCCATAGAGCAAAAGGGAGCAACCTAGGCCACTGTCTATGCCTACTATCGTATGTCTTTATCAGAGCTTGGACAATCGACGGATGTCCTCTATCGCTCTTACCAATTCCTTCTGGATTTATGGCAGTGGTGAGTTTGAGTTTCACTCCGTGTTGGACGAAGAACTCCTTCGCTTCCGTACCACGCAACTCTCCTCTGTCTGCACGCAATCTCCTTATAGATCCGTACCTACAGATAATATCTTCAAGAACAAACTTACATATCCCTTTTGTGGTCTTCGTCTTCAGAGCTCGTCCTTCCATAAAGTTAGAAAGGTCTTCTCGAGCTAACACCAAGTATCTCATACCCCAAAATCCAGGAGGTATTGCTACCAAATTAAGAACTCATTGAAAATGGATACTAGGCGGATAGGTTGGTACCAGGCCATCTTTGTAATGTACCTTTGAATAAAATTGACAGTGCAAGCATGAACTCACAAAGTTCACCACATCTTGATAAAGTCCTCTCCAACAGTATCTCTCCTTCAACTTTGTATAGATAGCCCAAGCTCCTCGATGTCCGGCCCACAAGGTGTCATGAAACTCCTTCATCAACTGTTGCTTGGTCTGCAGATCATCTATAACTCGTAGAAGTGCTCCATCTCTTCTCTTTGGACGCTTCCAAAGATATCCATCTCGCAATAAGTAATCATATGCCTTCCTTCTTATCTCTCTGAACTCTGCATCACTCAAACCCTCCTGCCTGTTAAAGAACTCAGAAAGAATAATGTCACGTAACCTTCTCGTGTAGAACTCCTCTCTGAACGGCTCCAAGTCTGTAGCCCGCCGATTAACCTGACACTGAGCATCCTTTCTCTCTTCTTCCTCAGCTTCTGAAAACATGACATCCTCATCTACAAATCGAGCCCTTGACAACATATCTGCGATCACATTCTCCTTTCCTTTTATATGCTTCAGCTCTAGATTCAAGCTTCTAATATAGACAATCCAACGTAACATTGCTATGTCTGACGTGTTGCAGTTGGATATCATACCTAGTAGAGGTAGACAATTCCTTTTTTAGGACTACATGAGCACCAATCAGAAACTCACGGTCTGTCTTCATCGCTGTCACCGTTCTTCACAACTCACGCTTCACCTGAGGATAGTCTCGTTGCCTGTCTGTCAAGATCCTAGCTCCAAACCTAGAAGTAAACCGCATACCATCCGCATCATCTTGACCTATTGCTCAACCAATCGTCTTTGGACTAGTATCTACTGTGACAATGACAGGTCTCTCACATCCGTAGTCTACTCTTCTCAGAACAGGTGGAGACTGTAGAGCCTCCTTCAGCCTATTCATAGCTTCTCGATGGACTGAGGTCCATACAAACCTCTTATCCTTCCTCAATAATGCATACAAAGGCTCAGCAACATGAGCATAATGAGGAATGGATGAACGATAAAATACACAAGCACATAGAAAATGTCGAACCTCCGTGATATTCTTACAGTCTGTCATCCTAGCTATGGCTTCAACTTTCTCCGGATTTGGTCGCCTTTCAAAAGCACCACACAAAGTCCAACCACTAAAATCTCAGACACACCAAACTTGGACTTAGCTCCTGACAGGGTGAGATGTACCTCCTCCAAACGAGTTAAGATACGGTCTACATCCCTGATATGATCTGCAACAAACCTCCTACATCCATTCGCAAGTACTGCTTTATCCTTATCTTCAACCGCGCAACCTTTTAAAGGAATATCATCTAGAAATGAAATGGTAACATCAGGCACAAATTCTCTTAGTACCTTATGCATCGCATTCTGCATATGAGTCACCGAGTTCGTCGCTCCTTGTGGAAGAGTACACATCCGCATCAATTCCAGGGGCGTACGCATAGTAGTTAAATCTCTACTCTCCACAACTAGCTGGAACTGATCATAACCAGAATATAGATCTCTTATCGAATAGATAGCTCTCCCTGCAAATGCCTCTGCTACCTCTTCGATCACAGGACCCGTCCCAACGTTACGAATGATTACGTTATTCACAGGCTGTAGGTCTTGAATAAAACGCAAAGCTCCTGACTTCTTGGGTACAGTGAACCACCTGCTAGAATATGGCCCCATAGATGACTCAAGTATCCCCATCTGTACCTTCTCCTTCAACAACTTGATGAGCTTAGGCAACAAAGCACGAGGAACTGGGATCGGTTTCAGGTCCCAAGGCACATGAGGGATTGTGAATATAACCATAGGCGCTATAACCTTTGGGTCCACACAACTTATCTCCTCTGCTGAAAAAGAGAATGCTTTACCATGCTTCACTATCATCTGTTCAAACACTATCTTCTCGACCTCAGTCAAGAAATCACCTCCTCCTATCTAGAGCTCCTTCAAGGTCTCCTCAGTAAACTGATGCCCTACTCGTCTACGATCACGCAATATAGGCTCAGTCCCCACTAACTGTACTTGCTGCTGGGAGTTAGCAGGTAGTTGAGCTGCTACCGGTCTTACCTTTCTCAGTACAGATTTGTACTTCGCATGGACATCTGCTTCCTGAGGGAGTGCACACCAACAACTTGCTTCTCTCTCTTCATTATTCTCCATCGGATGAGGAAGGAACTGCATGTATGTAGCAATCTCCTCATATATACGTCGAGAGTGGATAGAGATCACCGACACACTATTTTTTCCTTCTACCAATCTACTCACATTGTCTAACCAACCGACAACTGACTGTACAGACATAAACTCTTCAAACAAACCAGAAACCACTTCGTCTTCAGGATGAACTCCTACACGCCACAACTCTGATATCTGCTTCACCATCCATCTTTTTGTATTTTTCCCCATATCTTCAACTCTTGTAAATCGACTTCACCCATCTGCCTCAAACAATCAGCCAACTCTGTACACCACACTTGTCTCTAGACCTTTGTACATGTCTCGCTTCCAACTCTGACGGGATCTCAACAGTAGGTTCTACACCCCTGTCTTCCCGCTCTACAGGAGTGGACTGCGAAAATCCTTACATATCTTCATTTGAGAATCTCTAAGGATTTGTCGGTTCCGCTCATGTCTTGAACGAACCGTCAAAAACTGTACTGAGTACTTATCATCAGGACTCCGAACTCTGACATAATGAGACTCATCATTCATCATCTTTGTCTCCATTCGAACAGCGGTGATGTATGGTTGGCCCAGTATGACAGGATAAGAGTCAGACGATTGTACAAAGAAATGCTGATCAACTTCTACATCCCCAATCCTTACACGCATATTGGGACAAGCTCCATATAACTCACCCTTTTGATTGTTTGCAGCACGAAGTATCCAACCATGATTCCTTTCGATTGACCACTGCCCCTTCTCATACACCTCCTTGGAAATGATGTTGATCTCCGATCTGTGATCCACAAGTGTAGGTACTGGTTCAGAAAGTCCTCCAAACCGAACTTGCGTCTCTATTGTCGCTCTTGCCCAGTGCTTCTCTTTGAAATCGCTGTCTGCGCTTGACCTATCCTCTTCAAACTCTTCGTCTTCATTCTCAATAACAGCTGGATCAGCAACCCATACCTCATACTTATCATCTCTGAACTGATCAACACCAATAGCACTACTGCTCCAACCATCTGACTACTTACTTGTTCAGTCAATACATGTCTCTTTCTCTTCATGATGTCTATTATCAACTCATGAAACTCTCTCTTTGCGATACCAAGCACTTCACGAAGAGTAAACTCAACTCTAGCATCCAAAATGCGTTGCTCTAGAACAACACGCAAGTCTGTTGTTGTTTCGATGTCTGCCGCTAACTTGTAAGCTGGAGCTTTCCTCTTCTCCTGTGCTGTAAACCTCTTTCCTCGTACTCTATCTGTAGCAGTAGTCTCTTGTGGCAAATCCTGTACACCTTCCATAGGATCTACTGCAGGTGGTGGAGCTGTAGAGATAGAAGGTATATCCTCTGCAGCAAGAAATCTACCAGCTGGTACAGATGGTGATGGTTCCACTGCTCTCCTTCTTGTAACCCTCCGACGGTCACTGTCCTCTGGTTCTCCTGCATCTAAATCAGAAGTGTCTCGTCTTCTTTTGTCTTCAATCATGGCATCTTGTTCACCACTCGTCTCTAAAAACGCTCGAATAGAAGTTGCATCTACTGGGTCTCTCCATCCAGTAGCTCTCTTAATGCTTTCAACACCTCTCTTCATCATTTCAACCGAAACCTCAACAGCCTGCTCAACCATAGTTGGATTAGAGCGCACCTCAACTCTCCCAGTATATACATCAGCCTCCGCAGAACCCGCAGTCATCGCTGTAGTATTCGCTCCAGTAAGTGCTGGAAGAGAACTCCTCATTCCTCCTCTTCCAAAATATGTGTTCAGAGGCTGCCCAATGGCGGTTAGATACAACATGTTGTTCTGATAGTTGACTACGCCCTCTCGCAAGGCAACCGCCAAGTCTTGATAGTCTCCTCTGAGATGATCTGGGCTGTCGCACCAAATACATCTCCTGGTAAAGGTTCCTCCTACAGATCGAGCACCTGGTGCAACGAGTCGTTGATCTCTCCTCAAGTCTGTCATCTCAACCCTCAAATCTCTCAACTGTTGAGTAAGTTCTTCTATCAAGTTATGTTGATTTCGATTCTCAACAGATCGCTGCTGCTGTCTAGGTCGTCTCTGTGCTGGGATAGGTACTGCAGGCGCTTGAGGAACCACTATAGGTGCTTGAGGAATCACAATAGCTGCTTGAGGTATTGCAGGAAGAGCTATAGGAATTACCTCAACTTCAAGTGCTCTGACCAAATCCATCTCACCCACATACTCCCGTAGGTACCTAGTAACGTCTCTTCCATCGAATCGTCCACATCGACCAACAATTGCTTGTAATGCTCTTGTGGACTTCTGCTCAGCTCCCCCAATTGCAGGCTGCTGCTGAATCAAGGCAGCCAACGCCTGAAGAATCTGAGACGTGTCTACAGTATGCTGTGCTGTTGCTGTTGGAACCACCGTAGGCCATCCTTGAGAGCCAATTCCATCTTGACCAGGAGTCTCTTGAACAGGAGCACCTTGAGCAGCAGCTACACCTTGTACGGCAGCATTGTGATCAATCTTCTCAATTCAGTCAATTCTCCAAATCAATCACCCCAATAGTTCTCAGTGGAAGCACCAGATGATGTGGCGAGAGTCTTTCTTGGAGAGGGCGGACCTCCTGACTATGATCGATCAGAGAAACGACCAGAAGAGAAAAACAAGTAGCCACTGACGATGAGATCTCCAAAATCCTGCTTCTTGCGTCCATCGATTACAAAAACAAGCACTCCAACACACCTTGGGTACACAGATAGGTCTCTCAAGATTCAAATAACTTTATTTCAGTGTCGCTGCACCATCAATCTCTTCAACTATAAAGAAAATCTCTCTCTCTCTTCCTCTCCTGTGTGCCTCTCTCCCCCGTCAATCAGTTCTCAGCCAAAAGTCTACCAAGTACGTCTCAATCCGAACCTAATAGTGAAATTCAGGCCCTTGAATCTTATTCCTCTCTTTGCCCCCACTGAAACTCTCAGAAATTTGATCCAGCGTCGATCAAAAGTCCTCTGTAGATTTTCAAACGATCTCTCTCAATAAAACTGCCTCCTGAGAGTAATTTCTCCTCAGAACAATTTATTAGACAACGTCCAAGCTTAAAACTCCTGCCTCTCTCCCTACGCTGATCTCCCAATTCAATCTGTCAGCAATTTGATCTTCCCCTAGCCTCTTAGCTTCGTGTCCTCAACTCCCAATCCCTAATCCTTCTCCTTCCGCTTCAGCTCTCTCAAAAAAACTCTTTTCAAAACTATCCACGATCTTAAGCCGCCGCTGGTATTTAACCTAAAAGTTAAGGCTCCAGCTTAAGTTGCCCCCTACTGTCCTTATAAATGCAGTCACTTATCAGAAGCAGGGCCTTAGCTAAGCTGCCCCCCTACTGTCCTTACGTACAAAACTTTAATTACTAAAGCAACTCTTTTTTTAATAAAAGCTTCACAGTTGTCTTTACAAAGCCGACCTCTTCATTATTAAAGGTCTCACATCTTTCTTTGCCATTGCATTAATTAACTGATCAGCAAAAGTTTCCCGTGCTCTTGATGTCATCTTGATGCCACCCTGAATATACTACAAGCCATCCAATGTAGACCGAAGCCCCAACACTTATGAGGCTGCCCCACAGGACTTACAGCCCCCCCATATGCGCACCAGGTATCTCCCATAGTATATTCAGGATGGCATGCGGAGGCTTAGGCCAGGAAGCCCACGATTAAGAGAGATACCGGTCTCCCGCCTCTAGATATGCAGGACGTGGCTGCATATCCAACATAGACTCCTTTCGAGGAGGTCAACATGCCTGAATAAGAACCAGAGGCCAAGAGGGATTGATCCTGAGACCACTTCCTTCCTATGCAGGCGCCCTTTAACTGAGATGGCCTTTGGTTCCGTTCAAGAAGGTAAAATTTTCTATACATATGTTTTCCTGAGGAAAATTTTCTGTAAAGTCTTTACTAGCCTTTCCTACGCTAACTTTTCTATACAACTCCGTTTTTAATGAACAAGGAGTCAAAACTATAGTATTTGTGAAAACCTACACGCTCACACTATCAGATTTTGAGTTTGAATCACGAGCTAGAATCGACAGATTTCTCTCTTTCACACATTTTTCAGTCTAAAACCCGTGCTAACTATTACTTAAAACACTTTCTGTCAAGACTGGAAGCATGAAGTCGCTCTCCTCGTCGAGCTCTGCATTCTGATGCCCTTCGACCTCTTTCAGGGTGATATTTCAGTCTAAGCTAGGGGGCAACTTGTCAAGCATGACCCTAGCTTAGCTCCTGCCCAGCTTGATAAGCTAGGGCGTAGCTTCCCGAACAAATGCTGATTGAGTGTCTTCTGAAGTTCCGTTTCATCATGTGGAATGTCACGCACTACGACAACATCTTGGGTAAAGATGAACCTCATTTCTGAATTAGAATTTGCTAGGTCGTACTATTGAGGTGTCCGGAATCCTCGTGTGAGCTTGAAAGATATTTCGGTATTCAAAACGAGCAATTACATATCAAAGCCGAGAGTCTTCGTCTATCTCAAAACGCGCTCAAGAGAAGAAACGAAAGATCTGTAGGTTTGAGTGTGGAGGAACCGTTCGAGTAGTCTTAGACACATGCTCGAAAGTAATGGTTCTAACTTGTCAACATCTGTTGCTACATGAGAAACCGACTTACAAACTGAAAGCTTTTCCAACAGAAGCTACAGTCTTTTTAGAGACATCGCCACGATGAATATTCGTAAACCCGAAGTGTATCGTATGCTCTACGATAGGGGCATTATCAACCCTCTGAATACAACTAGGGCCCAAGTAAACTTTTGGATTTCGGAGATACAGTCTAGATAGTACCTTCGTGACATCGACGACCAGGTGAGATCTGCCGCTCTACTTATCAAGAGTACTAGATTTGCATCAAAGAACTTCGAGCAAGTGTTGTACAAACACACTGACAGCTTCATGTCTTTTGAGTTCTGCACTCTTTTTTTCGAGCGAGTGAGTTCAGTACGTGAAATTGTAGTAGATAGTACGTTCAAGACTAATTCAATGCGTTTTGAACTGTTTGTGGTTGCTGCTAACTTGGGAGGATTTGGTGTTCCGCTGGCATACTTGTTTTATTTGAAGGTAAGTGATGATAAGAAGACAACCGGTTCTGAGACTGAGCAACACCGTAAGGCAGTATTGACATCTTGTTTCGTGTGCTTACGAGATAGAGGTTTGAAATCAGTATTTGTCCTGACTGACAAGGACTCTGGTCAGATCTCGGCATTACGCGTAGCGTTTGTTCCAATGTACATCCAACTTTGTTTGAAGCATGCTCAAGCGGCTGTAGAGGTAAAGTTCATGTCGTTAGGGAAAGCATCAAGCTCTTACATTGGAGTAGAAGCGACTGCGATTTTCCCCTTCATTGATCCAGACTGGGTTCTAGCATCTGCTATTGGTGGTACTAACTTGCCGAGAGGGCAAACAAGAAAAGAGGTGTTAACTTTGTTCACCAATCACTACAATCTGCATCCACTTATTCCGAATTCTTCAGGTGAGTTCGAGTCATCAGAGGCTCTCCATGCAAGGGTGGTTCATGAAATGTATGACTAGTGTAAAGACCATAATTGTATGTACCTCTGGGGATATTTGTGGAGAGAGTGGTATAGTCCCGTGAAGTTCAACATCTTCAGCCACTCGTCGAAGCCTCTCCTTAGTTTATCCCGAACTACTAACATAGTTGAAAGTCACTAGAGAAAGCTTAAACATGACTATAAGTATGCGCTCAATAGGCCTCGTCTGGACAGGTTGACATTGGTAATAGCAGAAAGTTTAGTCTCTGACATGCAGACATTGTTGAAGCAAGTGCTTAATTGGAGGACGTTTTCTTCGTGGTGGGGGACTTTGAGGGTTACATGACGGAAGCTTGTAACGCATCCAATTTCTCCAACTTCGACCTATTTGACTTGCACGAGCAAGTGGATCTGCTCATGTCCTCATTTCTTGAACTCGCCATACCTCTTGTGTAAGCATCTTATCTCTGCTTATGAGCAGAGAGTAGTAACTGCACCTCGATTTGAGATGTCTTATCGAAGATGTACATATCCATTTTATGTATTTAACGACGATAGTGAATTTTTTGATAGAGAGATAATTCCTGAAGCAGAAAATCCATGGACACAATATGTTCTCTCATCGAATGTTGAGCACCCCACAGAGCCTGATGTGCAGGTGTCGTTTTGAGATAACACCGGAGGAGATGTTCAGTCTGATGGCCCAAGTGAACAACACGTTGACGGACCATCGAGAAAGTCTTTTCAACATTATTGGGATGTTACATGCTGGTACGTTAAAGATCTCCTTGATCTCGAAGGAGACAACAATCTATTTTTGAAAGAACTCGATCGAGGATTTATTGTCTTCGAGCGCACGTGAAGGTATGTATTCAAAACTTGCGGTCTAGAAGGCAACAGCCGACTTGGGCGTCCTCTGGTCCTTCTTTGTATTTGCATTAGTTATTAGTCCTTTTATTGTGTAAGTGGTGTCTACCGGTTTTATAATTGTATGCAGTGCAGGTCACCCGGATGGTCGAGACCTAGTCGGTCTACTGGAGTTTCTCTAGCGGGTGGTTTGTTCTTCTATTTGGACTATATGTTTCATTTATTACAGAGGAACTTTTGTATCACCTATTACTGAGTTAGTCGTTACTCGTTACGATCTGTACTGCTTTGGCAGCCGATCTGACAGTTCATTGAAGTTGATGCAATCAAGTGGTCCATTCACGCAGTACAGTTGTTTCTAAGGCTCAGTGTACTTCTACTTGAGATGGTAGAGCAGTTTTAACGTAACACTTATGTTTAACGTAGCACTTATGTTGGGTAGTTTAGTTCTATTGATGTTCTATCTACATCGTTGTTCTCTTTAACGTAGCACTTATGTTGGGTAGTTTAGTTCTATTGATTCTATGTACATCGTGGCTCTCTTTAAATAATAAAACGTATCATCATAGTGCTAACCTTCTTTAGACACATCGGAGTCTTCCTGACTCTGTTTCACAAGGGAGTTATACACTCTTTACGCGTGATATTGTACGCATTCTTTACGGTTTATCTGGTATTCTCAATGCATTCCTCAATCCCTTTTCTCCTCAAGTAACAATGGTGTGTTGTTCTATAATGTCTATACGGATGTACGTATACACTTGCTCGGTTGATGAATGTGGCACGCATGGTGGAGGTCTTTTTTGCAGAGCAAGCAAGCTTAGACTCGTGTGACATATCATCCGTTGTGGCGAGCTTCGTAATAGAACGTTGCAGCTTGTATGCTTGCAGCTTGTATGCAGGTTGGATGTCATGTAGCATTGTAAGAGTCCATGTCGATTATATATGAATCGTATATGAAGATTATATATATGAAGTTTATGAAGTTTTACCTCGATTATATATATGAAGGAGGACCACAACTCCTGAAACTGAACTGAAACTTAAACCTGTTCTTTATAACGAAGATATTGAGGCGAGCTAGAAAGGAGGACCAGAGCTCCTGAAACTGAACTGAAACTTAGACCTGTTCTGTTACATACGTAACGTCTTCACAATTTCAGTGCTTATCAGGAGAAATTTAGCTCATGATCTCCTGTAGTTACTGATACTGTTAACTTGTCAACACACACATTGCAAGTATCAGATCCGATGGAATACATAAACGCAACTCCAGGTCTCACCCTCTCAGACTGTACCATGAAATCTCAAACTTGAAGTCTCCAAATCACTTTCTCCGTCACACATCGTCAAGTGCACCCTGATCTATACCGAAAGTCATGTTCACATCGACTTCTAACTGAGACAAGAGGATCTCAAGGTGCATTCAGTAGGGTGTGAGTTCATACATAAGGACGAGAGCCAAGCAAAGGCACGCAGCTTTCTCGCAGAAGTGGGTCCTCGATGAAGTCAGAGAGCACACAAGTGAGCACGAAGAGAGTCCGACAGACGAGCGCCATCATTCCGACAATTTCCCAGCAAACCAGTCGGAGCATGACAAAGAAAGAAGCGTGCTTTCAACGTCAGATGCACTCGAAGGAAATGAATGTGTCCGACCAACAGATCAAAAAGGAAAGACACGACCCAACTCACCTGATAAAAACTTGCTTTGTAGATACACAAGTATTCGCTTCACCTCCCCTACAGACATGCTTACTTGCTTTGTATCCGCTTCACAAGAGAGCTCACAAGATGCTTCGTATGCGCTTCACAAGAGAGCTCACAAGATAGTCAGCTATTCAGTGAGTACTTATTTAAGCTCATCTCACTGCTGGAAGGACAGTCGTGCAAGTGACAACAAAAAACGACTATCTTGACTCTCCCACTGGCCAGCCGCGAGTAGATAACCAAATCCCTGTATTGTCGGAAGTCCACTGAAATCTTCCCCTGAGCCTCTAGGAGGGAGGTTTTTGCTTAACGTAGTTGGAGTAAAGTATGGTCTCTAATGAATCAGTGGGTAGACCAGATCTGGGACCACGTAACGCACAACCCGTCTGACCGTGGTTGCCTCTGTACATACCAGGTTGCCAGCAGTACTAACTAGGTTGGAGCCCGCTTTCGTATGTGTGACGTGGTCCATTGAGACAGAAGTTACCGTTATAATTTGAATTAATTGAATCAACAGATAATTGGACCAAAAAGATTTAAGAATAATAGTATATAAATTAAGTATAAATAAAAGAAAGAATTCGAATAAATAAATAAAGTAATAATAACATAATATTATAATAAAGTAAAAATTGTATACCTGATCAAATCCACAAAAATCACCGTGAACTACCGATTACCATGAAGGGTGATAAAGTGCGAATTATTCTAAAGTTATACTTCTACTTTATTTGAACTTATATTTTAAATTAAATTTATTAAAATTAAATAATTCAGTTTTGAACTTACTAACTTCATTATCGATGTTACACTTAGTCGCTAATGACTAAAAAAATTTGTAAGTGAAATTATAGAACGGCTCTGATTTAACTATAAAAATAATATTTAAGATAAATTAATCCTAATATTTTATAAAAAAGTGGACATATATCTCCTCCTTCTTAACATGGAAGAAGTGAATATACATGCTCCAAGAAAAGCAAAATATAACCGTTTCTTAAGTAGATCAATGGTCTCCTTTTTCTTCTTATTACTTTCACTAATAAACAATTCAGTTTCCTCCTTCTTGTCCTCACTTCAGTTTTCTGTATCACTAAATTTTCTACAGATTCACCCTCCAAAATGACATCGTCCAATACTTCAAACAATATACATCCAAAGTACACTTCTGGCCGAACGGAGGAAAAGGTTGCTTCTCGTCGTGGTTTGGTAGTACATGCCAGCGACTTCCCCTCCAACCATTGTTTGAATCATACTACGTCCCGTTGAGGTGCACTCAATCACAGGTAGCGCGGTCAAGCTACCCGCACCAGTCTGGTCTAACATTTTAGCGGCTCTTTCTAATAAACGAATGAAAGTGAAAAATCTAAAACTTCCATTGGATCAAACACCACAGTGAGAGTGCAACAGAGATGTTAACATGAATTCCATTAGAGTTAAAGAGAAAATATTCAGTAATTTCAACTTTAATTTACTATTAATGTATTCACTTTATTTATCACTTTATATTCACAATTGTATTCACTAAAAGATTATTAGTTTAAATTGTCTATTTAACAACATGAATAAATCACAAGGAGGAGGAAAACCATAAGGATGTTAGGCCACCGGAATAGTTCCGTCGAGTAAAATTAAAACCTAAAGGCACTGAGTAAATAGTTATTTATGTCGAAGTCAATGGAAAATTGTTTTGAATTAGAAGGGATCGGCTTAAACCGGAGAAGTTCATTAAAAGAAATATTTAAAATTAAAAGTAACTTGAGAAGTGAGACTGAGATACTTGAGAAGTCATCTTCTTTTATAGAATGCCTTGAAAGGTACCCCAAATGGCAAGTCCTTAACGTTTGTGGTCTTTTCGAACATGTTAGAACGAGTTGAAATTTTGAGAATATGATGTATATGCTATGTATATCATACTAACAGAATTTCGTGTCGTTCTGAGATACTTGAGAAGTCGTTTTCTTTTACAAAATGCGCTCAAATGTTACCCAAAAAGGTTGTTTGTAGCGTTTGCGGTTTTTTAATCATGTCAGAATGAGCTGAAATTTTGAGAATATGATGTACATGCTATGTATATCATACTGACAGAATTTCGTGTCGTTCTGAGATACTTGAGAAGTCGTCTTCTTTTATAAAATGCTCTCAAAGTTACCCAAATGGGTTGTTTATAGCGTTTGCGGTTTTTCGATCATCTCAGAACGAGCTTAAATTAGATCAATATGATGTATATGCTACATATATCTTATTGACAAAAGCTCAGCTCGATCTGAGATACTTAAAGATTCATCATGAATTTTGTCCTAGAGTATTTTTCGTTTGGAATTATGCGCAAAAAATATAAACTATTTTTGACATATTAAAACCTGAATCAATGCTCACATCCGAAGCTGGAGGTATACCTTTTTTGGTCTTTAAATGCATGGATCTAACGTGGTACGATTGTTTGCTGTATAAATTTGAAATTTAAAAATTTTCAAGTGGGAGTTTTTTAGTGGTTATAATACACTGAGGCTCTTTTAATTTCCAATTATGATGTAAGATCTAATGATCCATTAAAAATAACTGTATTGCATGTAAATACACGTAAAAAGATAAAAAAATTCGTAATGATTTTGTTCTGTATTTACAACAAAAAATGTCACTATATACTGAACAACATGTGCAGAAAACTTATTATACATTATCTAAGTATGTATTTCTTTTTTGTTTTTATGCATGTGAAGGTATAGATCTTTTAAATATTATTTATAATAGACATATGCAACTATTGATAGAAGAGCAAAGTAAAAATATATATATGACTCTTAGTTTTCATACGGTTGCTTGTGCTCACAATAAAGAAGTTATATGTACACAAGAAGGTATGATTATTGCTGATCGTAAGAAAAAATAGTTACTGGGGATCTTCATTTCTTTATTAGAAACATGTTCGCACTCCGGTTGAAATTTGAAAGAGCTCGAGTCAAACTGCCATATAAACCCTAGTAAACTCTCTAAGTAGTTTCAGTGTGACCCGGAGCTGCTCACATATGCCTGCGACTTGCCTTCCACTTCTACAAGAACGTTGACCGACTACGGACCTACACGTCATACAGATAACTCTTTGTTGGCGGTAGGAGTATGTTCAAGTAATTTTGAGAACTTGGGGATGCCGCAAGTTTTACTTCTCCTTTTGGGGTTTGGTCAAATAAATTTCTCGATTATCAGTGTCTCTACATGTACTAGTTGTCTGAACTAAGTGTATGGCTTCTCTTCCGACGAAAGAGTTTTGGTGTACATTGACCTGCAGGTGTTAACTGATTATTGTGATACCACAGAATAATTTAATGGAGCTTTCGGTGTAAACTGAGCAACATACTATGCTGCTTGCTTCATGATTTGTGCAGATTTGTGGTATGCAGAGATTGTGTATTGTTTTCTTCTCTACTAGTTACGTTACGGTTTGTCTCCTATGGTTCTTCCTGTTCTACCTCGTTACTTGTTCTTCCTTTTAGTGCTGAATGTAGTCTACTCTGTTCCCGTATTGCTTCCTTAGTGCTTCTGCTTCTGCTTCCTTTTATAATTATGTGTTAACTAACCCACCTAGCCCGTGCCACTGGTAATCGTTAGCAAGGTATACTCATTCACGTAGACTTCAAAATGATGACACGCATCATCGACAAGATTCGACATATGGTCCAACGGGAAAAATCAAAAAATCTTATTGAAAGACCGATTAGGCTTCTGCTAAGTCTGTGTTCAGGAGACATTATATAACCTTTCAACTCAACCGGAACTGATGCAGCTTTAAGACTATGATAATCACTTAGTTCAGACTACTACTACATTCTACACACTGTCTAAATCTCGAAAACACTCTGTTACTCCACAGAGGTAACTAAATTCTAGACACTGTCTAGTAACTCTCAACACTATGTTACTCAGATGCTATGTAAGAACAGTCTTGCGTGGTAACCAAGACTGATTTTCAGAGTCAGCTGAGAGTCAGTCACCGTGTAGGAGAGTCGGTACACAGTGCACCCAATGCCATCTATCAAATATATCAACGAGCTATCAAATATATCAACGAGGATATACATACAGTCTCCGAAACATACTCGAGCTATTTTGTGCAGAGCAAGCAAAAAGGAAGATATTGATCCTAACCTATGACCATTTATTCGGGAGAAACTCAAGATCTCAAATTCCATCTCCAAGCAACAAGCATGCCTAAGACGACCAACGGTACTGTAATGCTCATAGATCATATAAAAAAACCAACATAGAAATCACTACTTCTGATAAGAGCGTCAAAAAGCACTACATTCGAAGCATTATGCACTCTGTCTTCACCTACACGTGAACTGCCATCGTTATCAATCCGCTGACCAGACCTTAGGAGAAGAATGCCACCGTCTCTGGACGAAGACTCGACTGTATTGCTTACAACATCAGTGGTGGAGGTCTCTGACGAAAACTTCGCACGTTTCGCACAAGGATTTGTCTGCTTGATCTTCATGTATTTTCCATTCGGGATCTTCTTCTTCACAGCAGTAAGTTTGACGATCCAAAAACTCTCGATTAGTCTCTCTAGTATTACAGTATCCTCGCCTTTCTGCTCCAGTTGATGAAATTCCTCCGCTGACATTTGCAACAGACTTGCAGACGCGTCCCATGCCACGGCCCAGCTCTCCGTCGACTTGTCTGCGATCAACAATTGTAACCGATAGCACCTTTTCACCTGACTAATCTTTCGACATCAATTACAGTACTCCGGCGCCGCTAAGAGCTTCTTTCCACAGGTTTCACACCCAACATAGATCCGGAATCCATCACAGTCATAAGCAACGATTTGCACTTTCATCCGAACAGTTTTTGACGTTCTTCCACTGTTAAGACAATCGAGTACATATTGCAAATTTACATGAGCATCCTCTTTCATCGCTTTCATCCGCTTTCATCCGCTTCCTCACAACGATCCTGGCACCCGATTCTCAATACTATCATGCGAATCCGAGTCACAATGATGACACCACTGTGCTTCTCGCTATGCCGTTCGTTTGCTCCGCTTCTCCCTCGCTACTGATTCACGGAACTTGAAGCAACACAATAGACGCATTTCAATGACACAACGATAGTGAAATGACGAATGAACAGTACTATCAGCTGACGTCCGCGCTGCTATCGTGAAACGCAAGTGAAACTACGAATAGGAGTTTGAATTTCCACATTGCCTTCCACAACAATAACAGCCTCCAAGCACAATAGGGTTCAGTAGGACACAGGGTTCATAAGGTTATCTCCACCAATAACAGCATCCAAGCACAGTAGTGTATCTCCAACAATAAGAGCATCTAAGCACAGTGGCGATGGAGATACGACCATACAGCAAAGATACTGTGACATTCAGATGCTTCTGGTAGTTTAAGAAAAAAGTAGTGAAAGAACTTGAACCTAACGCGTTCCGTTCTCGTGAATCATCTCGCAAATGTAAAAAGACTACTCGCGGTAGCTGCACCCTCGCAACCGCGCTACCTCACGAGACTATGAACGCGTTTCGTGATCAGCAATGACCACTGTGATCGTTTATCGCTTTGAACCCACATTCAGAACTCCATGTCGCGCAGTAGCGACCGCACTATCGCTATGCCGCTTTGGATAGAATATAGTGGATCGAACCAATGATACAATGTTTCGTGACTAGCAATGAGTGACAACATGAATGAATCCTCGTTTCGTCGTGAATGTCTCGTGAATGTCTCGTTTACTCACAGCCTCGATTACATGCTCGCTACCATCGCTACCCGTGGTAAGGTGCAAAATGCATCTGCATGCCTACGTCTCGTCTCGCGCTATGCCAATCAAGCTGCTTTTGTTACCTCACCTCTCGCTATTCCTCGCTATCGCCTATCGCCCACGCTGCTATCGTGAAACGCAAGTGAAACTACGTTCAGTGAGTTTGAATTTCCCTCGCTACCGTTACCGCAGTGGACCGCAAACGCAAATGTTCTCGTTAAACGTCGGCAATGGCGCCTCACTACCGTTCGCGCGATGGCATCGCTAGCTGCACCTCGCTACCTCGCTCATCGTTCGCTACCTTCA
The DNA here is from genome assembly GCA_036924285.1 of Asterella californica. Taxonomy (NCBI): domain Eukaryota; kingdom Viridiplantae; phylum Streptophyta; class Marchantiopsida; order Marchantiales; family Aytoniaceae; genus Asterella; species Asterella californica. The sequence goes on along the minus strand of JAYKYS010000001.1, from coordinate 16,346,964 downwards.
TCTCGCTACAGTCGTGGTCAACTTCGCTCCAACGGCATCTTACATCACTGCGAACGGTCACAATGACTGGGCATCTCACCTAACTATCCACTAAAATGACTTTAATCTTGGCACGCTCGAAGGCTCATTAGTTTGAGAAATGGTGACACCACTGTAAGGTTCTGCTGGACGGGAAGTGCCCATCCTGTCTTGCAGCGGAAGATGTGAGTTCGTTCGTTGTGACTGGTGTTATGAACGTGGTGTCACTGTCGCCCCTCGCCATTACTGTAACAGTCCCTGCTATCGGTAGAACTAGCTCCACTACGAAATGGTGCCTTGAGAGTCCAGATTAAAGAAGAAAAAACTTGAGTTCAATGTGGTGATTGGGGGCTGGTTCAGGTGGTGCAGGCAAGTTAGCAGTTTGGGTTGGTGGTGACTTAAAGCTTACATGCTGCGGTTTAAGTCCTTGTCTAGCAAAGAAAAGAAAAACACTTGTCTAGCAGCGGGTTGAATCGTGTTATGTCATGAAAACTGGCGTGACTCACTTTTACACTCGTCGTGAAGAGTAAAACATCAAACCGGATGAATTCCGAAGCAGACAAAGCAAAGCAAGGTTGCTTGTGGACAAGCCGTGAAGCGATGTTCAGGTTAGCTGTTACATCTGCACAATCGGTTTGACAGCTTAGCAAGTTTTCCCTTTTTCCCTTTTTCCCTTTTTCCCATTTTTGACAGCTTAGCAAGCTATTGGAAGTGAAACTGCAGCTAGGTTAATTGCGCGGGAATCTTGGTGGTATCAAAGCCATGATTAGGGTTAACTAAACACAAAGGTCTAATGGTCTGGTCAATCGACAGTTTTCCCTCTGAGGACCTTCTAGGTAGAAGGAATAGGGCAGCTCAAACTTTTCCTCGTAACAAATATTATAGTATTCAGATCAGCACACGTAAGTAGAAATGTCAGGTTTTGTCAAGGACTCCAGAAGTATGTAGTCATCACATTCAATTATTTTCAACGGTGTTGAGGAGATCTCATATAGGGACATACACTGCATATGTCCGATGAGTGTCAATTTTACGCACCATATCCCAAAATGGTATATATATTTTTTGTAAAAACCTGTAAAATGTTTTTGGGGAGTTTTAGGAATCTTTTACTGCCAAGGTTTGAGTGGCCCTAATATTTTTTCTTACAATTTACAGTCACTGGACGTATATCAGTAAATGAAATCTCCTGAACAACTTCGAAAATAATTGACTAGATGATTACAGACATTCAGCAGTCCTTGACAAAGCTTTACATTTTGGGCTTCCGTCTTCTCATGTCCTACGGGTCTTACTGCTTATCGCCTTCACTTGTGACTCCCGGAGACTTCCCTTCTGGTTTAAACGTTATAGTTCTCCGTTCTGCAGTATAATTGTCGCCTAAGTAATGTGCAAACAAGCTCTAGAAGCAAGGAGAAATGGCAGGATGTTCTTTTTTCTTTAGAATGCCAAAGTTACCACATGCAAGGCAAATTAGAAGAACGAGACAATAACGGAAACTCTAAATGAAAGAGGTGGTTGTTTTGTGTCGAGAGGATGTAGGACGTAGAACAATATGGTTCACTTACATACAATTGATTGTTAGCCGCGTCCCAATGAATCCAGATGCTAGATTTAGTTGTCGAAACAGCAACGAGAATTTCTCCTTGTTTGTGGAGACCGAAGAGCTACCTTGTGGAAATACATTCCAATCAGTAAGAACGTGCCGTCTGGAACACACGTGCATCCTCTATATTTCTACTCAATTTAGTGTGGGTTTGGCAACTATTGTTTGTTAGTCACGTTTCCCGGTCTGGTCATGGATCTTCCCTGCAGGTTTCCCAGCAGCGATGGAAGATGGAAGGAGGTGATCTAAACACGCCATGATGATATCCTTTGCTAGTAGTACGTGGAGAGAAATCTGGGGGCTGTCTGGACTCTGGAGGATCTTATTTGCAGGACTTGGGGAAATCGAGCATCTTTGCTCCACGCTTCCGCACTTTTGTCAGTCCGTTTTCCTTTCTATTCACGTTGGTGGGAGTTTTGCTGGATTTGTTCTAATAATATCCTCTCCACCTACCACCCTCTGTGAAGACCACATACTCCAGTTCTTGCGACAAGCGGTTCACTTGTCCCGTCCAGGTTTCCGCATCTTCGAATGGAGGGCCACCATCGTGAACTGGAATCAGTGTGACTAGACTGCGTCGTTAGTTCTTCGGTGTTTTTCTCCATTGGACTGAGCTTGTCATCTGGTGGCTGAAGTAGACACACAGTTATTTTATGGTGTCCTTTTCGCACTTACTATATTTCGCAGGGAGAACGGCCACGAAGGGTATGGACATAACCTTTCTTGGCTTCTTATCACATACATATGCTTCTTATGTACTTATTCACCTCATGTACACTTCACTTCAGTGTACATGAGGTGCACATTAAATAATGTTTTCAGTAAACGGCGCTGAATTACAATCTCTGCCCCGGACTTATACCCCCAGGAGTGCAGCAGCCAGCTCTTGACTTATGGGTTTTCTCCAGATGTGTTGGCTACTCCAGGACTGACTAACATATAACATATATAAGTGATTTTGATTTTTTATTATAGTTTATTACATTATATTTTTATAACACTTACATGTTTTCTGCTAAGAGAAAACGATTTTCACTGTACAAGTACGTTGGGGATGCCTATTGACTAGAGCAGTCACCTTATGCATATGTTTGTGATCTCTATAGTATGCGATATTAGAGTACTTGTTCGGTATCATCTAACCAGAGTTAAGAATGACGTTTACTACTCTAGCGCATTAGCTCAAGGGGTATTAGTTGCGGTTCTTATTTTTCTGATTATGGTTCTATTTCGATCTTTCTTCCAGAGGAATCTGACGTCTAGATCTTGTTACTGGAGGTAGGGTCTCATGTTTGGAGGTTGAGTACGTTGTTCCTCGTTGAAATTCGAGGATTTCAGTTTCAATTGTAAGAGCTCTGGCACTGTATCTAAAATACAACTATCGTCGTGAACTACCTCAAATCTTGGAAAGCGACTTGGTCTATCTCGGATGGTATTGGTTTCAAGTCACCAGAGTAACTCACTTGAGCTCTAGTGCATGTCCATTTGTATTGTATCCACCTCTATTTAGGTTGTTTATGTAGTTTTCTTCGTGTTCTTGTTTGTTTGACGCTGCATACATCTTTTTTTCTCGTGTCTTTGTTTGTTTATATTGCAAATCACTATACTTAAAATTTTAGGCATATTGCACCCCGATTTAGCGAGTCGCATGAGCTCCAGCTCCTACAAAATGTCATTCGATATGAAAGTTAAGTGGGTTCGAGACCCACTGACGTTACTTTGATATTTCTTGAAATTGAGAAGAACACAATATGGCAAATTTTTACATTTCTTGAGGACCTCATCATTGTTTAGAGTTGGCACAAACTGTTGTGAAAGGCTCGGGTTGACTTCAAGTTTGGAACACAAAACAAGCAATGAAACAACATTTCAAACTTTGAGAAAATCATAAGACTCAAAGGTAATCTAGCATCAAAAGTTTGTAAAAAATAATGAAAGTTTAGAAATAGGCTAAGCTTGAAAGCGCTCATAGTTTTACACCAAAAGAAAATGTAAATAAACTAAATATGAAAAGAGAGCCCTTACGGATTTGTGACCTCATGTTGCAAGAAGAAAGGATGCAAGAACCACCTCTGGATCTCCTTCTCTGGATTTATTTCAAACCACCCTACAATTTATCAAGAACTTATCAGAGAAGTCACACTAAGGAGTTTCACAACTGCTAGCGTATATATACATGGGAAAACAGAAGATAGACATACATAAGACATTAGGCTAAAAGTTTTCATAGTAATCCTAATGCTTACTAGACTTATTCAATGATCGAAGAGTTTCACGTGAAGCTCATCTTTCCAAATGCTGGTATGCGACACGAAGACTCGATTATGCGTTGATCGTCTATGGACAGCAATGTCAACCGATCGATGTTTTCGTCTCATAATCACCTCCCGTTGAATGTTTTTATTCCAATCCATGGTGGCACATGCTAATCTCGTCTTGTGCGAACGGTCCCAATGGATCCGCTTAGTCGTAAACATGTTGATTACGGAATGGAACATCTCACTCATGAGATTTTCTCTCACACGAGTGTAATATTGCATTTTCAGTCACATGATGTGCTTCATCAAAAAAGCTTGCACCGCAAGATGTGTGCATCCGCCATGTAGATAACAAGCATCCGCATCAAACAAAAATGTGTTACACTCATGATCATTATGAAGGATCCGACAATCAGTATGATCGCGTGCCGAGTGCGAGACGACCGTCAGAATGTCGAACACCATCAAATGTGGTTGCCCATCACTTCTGAGAATCAACAAGAAAATATGTTAGAAAATATTCAAGTTTATAAAAATTAAAAATATATATTAGATAAAATGATAAATAACATCACAATCAGAAAATAAAATAAAACAAATATTATAATGTTTAGAAAAACAAAACTTATATACAATGGGTGAGAAAATACCGTTCATGAGCACGACGAACATAAGTTTAAATATATGATTTCAACTTGTAGACAATGTCGTGAGTGGCTAGCTCGAGATACTGCAAACCGCGTGCTCGCTCATGTGCCCAATAGTCCTCGGCTGAAAGTCCAAAGTCCTCAACAACACGATTCACGAGATCCGTCTTATTGCCCCCAAGAGATAGATCTCTTGTCCGACAAAATGACTTAAACATCACAACACTAAACACACTCAATCTCTCCGACTCCTAACCTCCTCAATATTAAAGTCTCCGGTTGACATCTTTGTCTCTTGCAACTCCTCTTTGAACTTTAGCACTAAATTCTTTGTCTTGTGTCAATCGTAATTTTGATTGCAGATTTCATCTTTGTACAACAAAGATGTTTGTTAGACCATGAAGACATCATAAACTATAAGATAAATATGAGTAAAGGAGGATAAGATCACAAGAAGTACTTGTCAATAATAACATCCACAACACTATTGTGATCGTGGGTGATCTTTGAGATGGTCAAGCTCTTGTCCATCAACATTCCAATATCTTTCTCCACAATTGTCGTTTCAATCCTCCAAGAGTTTGTGGCTTCCACTCGCGGTATGGTCACCATCTCAATCACCTTGTTGTCGATGCATTGATAAAGAGAATTGTCTCATGATACTCGTTGCGAGAGGAATTTCACCGGCTCCATGTACAAGATCAATGACTCTACACATCATAAAGAGTTCATAAGACGTCTATAAACAATAAAATTTGGGACTAGGTCTGGAGTTTGAATCAATCTCAATAGTAATGTCTACAACATCTCTTCTACTCTGCCCAAAGCTCCTCAATAGCACTACAACACCCTAAAGCTCAGTCTACTCCACTCTGGAAGTCATATCAATGTGATTGAGTATATACACTCAACATCATAGTCTCAAGCATACTTGCCATACTAGTGTAATTGAGACCGGCACACAATGTTGCATGGTACATCTGATCAATAACGTCGAGTGAACCTCGATCTTTCTTCATCTCTCTGGTTACAAATACAGTCTTGTGTCTCTCATCGCAAATGAATTTCAACTTCCAACATTGCAAGTACGGTGTGATAACGAGTAAGATACAAAGAATGCATCTTTGTCTTTGACAATTCATACAGAAAATGTCACAAAACTCCATGATATGCTCTCGATCTCATAGACCGTACTAAGTCTTTCTATGCTCTCTGGGTGGCTCAATGACCTCGGCAAGCGGCTCCTCATCACAATCATCCACATGACTGTCCTCAACTTCCATAACATCAACGTGCTCGACATTGACTTCAAGTGTGTCAAGAGCATCTTCAAGGGGGTCATCTTCAACGGCTCAGCAATATGTCCAGCTCGTGCTCTCTTCAAACCCTCGATCCGGCCCATTGCTCCGTCTAATAACCACCTCAAGCACAGAATAAATGTCTAACAAATCCTCTAGAACTAGAATGACCTGGACAGGTCTCAGTCGTCTTCGCACATGATAATTCATCCGGTCAGAAGAAAACTGCCCCCAACATCTCTCTGCCATGACAAAAACTATAAACAACGTAATCTCAAGAATTAATAATATTTAATACATTAGATTCTTAGAAATAATCTACAGACACTCTATATTTTACAGAAATATATAACAGAGTTCTAACCTTCCGTTTCACTTATCAAACAACATACATGCCAATTATGAACTAATATGAAAGTCACTGCATAAATACCTGACTTAGTCGAACTTGCAGAAAAAAGAGATCTTCTCTGGTAGTGCGAACTGGATTCTTGTCCTGAATACCTGCAAACATAAAATAAATTATCAAATGACTGTAAATACTGTAAATACTCTCTAATGTAATGCACTGAACTGTCCACTTAGTCAAAACAACAAACATGACTAAATATTCTCTAAGATAAAATAATATACCCAATTGAATCTAATGACAAGAGTAAAAAATATCACTAAGTACCCAAAAAAATAAAAAAACCTACCTAGAGAGGAGATTCGCTGTCCTCCTCCGGCTCCGAGGAGGAGGAGGAACTAGCACAACAGGCAGCTGACAGTTGCCCTTTGAGTTTTTGGGCAGCTGAACGATTTATAATTTATTTGAAATTCAAATGTTCGTGCCCGTGTTGACGCTATGTGGTCGAGAATATTTCAGGTCCTCTAAGCTCTGTTTATGCCGGGAAGTACTCGTTTTCTCGCCGCTTATGTAGCGTTGGAGAAAATCTTTCGAACGAAACACATTTTAGCATCAACGGTGCAGTGACCGAATCAGAATATAACTGACCGAATCTTTCTGGGTAACCCAGAATCTTTCTCCCGCTAATCTTGCTTTCAGAAAATGAGCACTCTGGTTAACCCAGACCCTATATATGTACGTGAAGGGGGGTTTAAATTTCTTTGAGAAGTATTTTCAACTTTGACACCCTTTAATGGCCACTAGAGACAGTATTGTAGAATCACGGTTCATTATAGGTCATTATTGTGAATAGACACTATGATCTCTTAATTAATTATTTACCAAAAGTGACAGGAAATGAGTAGAGTGCAATAAAACCATCGGAGTCACAGTAAAGCACTAGTGGACGAAATTTTCACACCTTCTAAACTAATTCATAACATAGTTGAATACACAGTTTATATACATAGTTGAATGGAATTTTCAACTATAATACTTAATTGTTTCCATCCTGAATTATATTACTTAAGATTCTTGACAATTAAATAAGTGATGCGTTGAACTGATCCCTAAGTTCAATACAATACAATACTGCTAAAACGTTACCAACTCCTTTTCATACTGCTTTTTTTGCAAATGGTTAGAAAATATATATTAATACTTCTAATTTATCAAGTATTATCAAGCATTATATCATTATGCGAAGTTCACTAGTTATGTAAAAGGTTAGTTGTATTCTCATATACTAAGAAATATGTTCTAAGCAAGACTATGATATTCAAGACTGAACCAATAAGTTCTAAACTTTTTTGGTCGATATCTCATATCTCCAAGAAAATAATTATTTGTTAGTGTTTGTAGTTTGCCACTATGAAAAATATATAATCAACTATAATACAAAGAAAGACTTCTATAATATACCTAAATCTTCAATAGTTAATTTTGTAAATATATATGAGAATAATGTAATATATATCTATTCTATGTTTTGAAAACCATATTTTTTGAAAATAAGATATTTTATATTAGGAGTTTCATAGTGAAAATAGGCTTTCTAAAAGTTTAAATGTACTTGATAATTATATATTTTTGAATACTTATGCAAGATAGCTAAAATAAATAATAAATATTCAATTTAGATCCCAACTCAGAGACGATTCAGACAAATAAGCCAAAGTGAGTAATCTTTGGTCATTCAAACTCTACTTCTATGTATAGGAGGATATGAATATTACTTATGTATATATTGCATAATCAAGTTATGAGGGCAATCATAACATTATAGGGTGTGAACTCAAGTTATGGTACAGGTGACCATATGCATCCAACAATCATCATACCATAAACCTATATCACCTAAATATATTCAAACATAAAGTAGAGTACTATGATAGCTTTGTTCTTTCTCTCATATTATATATGTTGATGTTTTTCCGTGTTGAGTATCACCTACTCTTGCGTGAATAAACAAAAATTTACTACCTTAAATAAACCGTATAGGACTTATTTGAGATATCTTAAATTATGATGCATGGTTTAATTTGTATAGATATTTCTATAGAGAACTCTTAATTTATATTATTCTTCTAAAAGTTAGAGAACTTCTGAATATTTCTCATTGTAGTCAGAGAGGAAGAGTCAAGTAGTGAACTAACTTCTTTAGATTCAAGGATTCTTTTTTGACACTTTTCATATTTGTGAAACATAGCTCAATAAAATCTTAAGATAAATTCTTCAGATTTTTTTATCAATGCAGAAAAATTTCCAAACTATCATGAAAGTGGAAATGAAAAGCATATATGGAAATAACAGATAATACTCCATAAAAAGAACTATCAACAAATGGAATATAATATTTTATCAAGACATCATTAATAAAGTTTGTTAAAAATAAATGCAAGTAAATTATTTTATTATTTTAACTTTTCATTCAAAATAAATGGTGAAACTTAAAGGTGATATTTTTCGAAATTATTTTGAGATAAAATTAATATGACTTTGATGGGATGCTGTATATATGTTATATTATTTTTCTAAAATATATGTTAATCAAATATAAATGTTATGAGTAAAATAAAAGTAGTTCAATATCTACTGATTTGCTTGTGATGTCCAAAAATAACAAGAGTTATCCCTTCAAAAAGAAAATTTTGCGTCTATGTATGATCCTTGTAGTCATGAAGTGATTTTTTATATAATATTATGACTATTTATAAATTTACGGTTTTAAATTGCACTATGTTTAATTTACCATCAAGTTTGAATCAAATTCATTTGCATATTAAGATGATCATATACTATTTATAGTAATCCCAAGAATACAGAAAATTTGTCTATGGTTGTACTAAGGAGGATAATATGATATATAAAAGTTAAGAAGAATTACGTTATCTATGTATTGTAAACAGAAAGGGGGACACACTAGTGTTGTTCAAAATTAACGACTAGGTTAAGTTTTGAATATTTTCATATTTTCATATGTATTTGATTGTGATATAAATTTGTATTAGAAGAATCCAAGGTAAATTTATATTAGTTGTATATACAGTGTCAAAAGAACTATTTATAATTATAAAGTAGGACAAATATTATAAGAAGATTATATATTACATATTTATCATATGTTGAACATAATTTAGTTTAAGTTTTTATAGAAAAATCTTCTTGTATATTTAGTGTGATAAATTACTAGAGTAAAGTTAAACTAAAAATAGAATTAACTCATGTATAACTGAACAAAGTTAATTGCATAAAGTTTAAAGAATATTTCATCGATATTTTGTGGTACACTCATCAAAAACATACAAAAACATTAGTAGTTGGTGGTATAGAGAAGACTTGGGAGAAGAAGAGAATGACATACTACAATTTATAACAATGATTGAAGTCGTTCACTGGAAGTCTAAACTACATATATGGGTATTATATTTCATGATATTTTACAACAGTTGCATGTTATAATAGGTTGTGGAGGGTCGATTCTGGAAAGTGCTACAGAACTAGCATGTTCTTCTCGTGTAATATCAAACATGCCCATTATGTTTTTATTTCTAAAATTTGACCTTTTGTTTTGTTTACACAGTAATTGTACAATAATGTAAGGCAAAACTAAAGCTAGTTACAATATGTTTACATAACCTCATTTGCTGAAGCGATGGAAAAATACTCTACACCAAAAGAAATAAGACGTTATCGAGAAGGAAAGTGGAAATCTCTCTAATGGTACTGTTAAAAGCTTAATAAGAGAGAAATTAATATGCATGCTCGATGAACTTCTGAGGAACTTTTGTTCCCTTAATGATAGAAGAAAAGATGTATTGATTAGATAATAATCATATTATAAATAAATAAATAAATAAAACTATTCTCTAATTATTATATGTTAGCTGGACAACACGTGCGGAAAAAGCCATACTTAACTCATAAGTACAGAAGGGTCCAGACGCGCCTTGTAAATGCGACAGTCTACTCATCTCAAATTATCAGTTAATCAACAAATTAATTTATTACTTAACCCTTCCAAACGAAAGAGTTAGATAATAAATTAAACCGCATTTGCATATTCCCTTTTCTGAACTTTGGAAGAGGTGAATTAATTATGCATGGTGCTCTGAAAACTCTACGTCGATATGAAACCTAACTAGCAATGCAGCAGAGTTAGAGAAGAAGACAACAGAAGAGTTAGAGTTAGACAACAGTTTGGAAACTACCGCTTGCCTTTTGTACTTGTTTAGACATAGAAGTGTTGACAAATCACATCCTATTCTTTAGGCAACCTCTCTGAGCATCTGCACCCGTATAGCGATAACGAACTATTTATCTCTATTTTGGAGATTAAGAGTAGAGGATCTTTATTGTTAAAAGTGAAATTTTCCCACCACAGTGTTTAATAAATGAATATTTATAATTTAAATTAAAGAAGAGAGGTAATTTTTGGATAATGATTTAATAAAATTTTTTTATAAAGATAAACTCTTTATAAGATATATAGATATGATATGTAAACGATGAAAAGATTTTCCCTTAACAGATTAGGGGAGCCTTTAAAGACCTGCGGTGGATATTATGCTCTCATGGTAGGAAGTGTAAGTTTCATGATTCATAACCAAAGCAGTTTGGGTCTCAATCGGATGATCGTGTAATTGTACTTTTTATGGGGTAGTTGCCACTCTCCCATTTAGGTGTATGCCTTTACCTTGAGTAACCGGTAGACATCTATTTTTCGCAGTTTGGCTAGCATAGTTTATACTAGAAGAAGGTAACCAGTAGAATGACGAGATGTATAAGCATTATATAATCTGCTTAATTAGAATAAAGAAACCAATTTTCATAGTGTCGAGATGAGATGAGATGACATGGATACATAGAGAGTGGAACCTTGAATAAAATAAACTTGAAAAGAAGAGAAGATATTTTCTCCTAGATCTAGTTGTGGACGTTTCTGTTGCACCTCAATCTCTATCCTTCTTTATCATCATATAAGATAGAAGCGTAGGAAAGTGGACTATGGAAGATAGAAAATTTGGCTAGCTGGGAAGTAGAATGTTAGATCCCCATTGTAGAGGAGGTTGCATGTCACTTCATCGTGGATCGACCACTTCTCTTCCTCGTGGACCTCATCCATCCTCAGCTTTCGCCTCCCTCTCTGCCTGTGCCTGCCATGCCCGAGCCTCGAATTCTCACCCACTAAATATTGTTATCCTTTACATCGACCAGTCCTCGTGCACGATCGCTTACGTCCTCAGATCGGGATTTCGGTGATGTTCTCTTGACCAATCTGTTGCCAAAATCTTTGTCTGCCTCTCGAAAGATAGCGAAGAATATTTGCTCACTTTCCACAACTTAAAAGGTGTGTGTAGATTTTTGCTTTGGCTTCAAATAGAATAAAAAACTGTTGAAATAAAGCTTATTTCGAGATCAGTGGCTCATGGCTCAAGTGTAGCTTACCAAACCTCCTAAGTGTGGCTTATCAAGTGTGCTCCACCGAGAATGCGTTAGATTAACGTTGCTAAACCCGAGTATGATTACAAGTATAAGGGGCGATTGGGGACCTTAGGGCTACTGATAGTGGGGCTTAGCCTCGCTGTTCGTGCTCCCTTCAATGGGAGAGATGGTTGTTTGGCCTTTCGGGTCCTTCTTTTCCTTGTATGGTTTGATGGGGTCTTTTCATCATTCATGTTGGCTATTCGTTGCGTCACGTGTTATTCGTTACAAGTACTCCTGGTGACCCAGAAGATCTTATTTTGCGAGTTTATTTTTAGATAACTGAGAAATTTAACTGTATGCAGATAATGCTTCTGGTGACTATGTTTTCGTTAGATGAACTTAAAGCTATTCACCAGCTTTACAACTTAGGATTCATACTGAAACAAACTACTTAGTATGACAGAGAAATGTTAGGATGAGGATTTCAGGGTTTCTTAGAGCAAAAGGGAACTTTTTATTCAGAATCAAAAAATACTGTGAGAGAAAAAGAATATTCTTTTATGCTTGTATACATACTCGGGGTTTAACTATTCGAATTTCATAACAAAGGGAAAAATCAAACACATCTTAAATGGTAAAAGTTATCACTTTTCGTGGATTATCCACCTAAGCAACACTTTGAGGCGGAATTTATATAAGTCTCTTATATAAAAAAAATCCGAGATTTCTAAATTTCTTGCAATATTTATTCTCCAAAAAACCTGTCTTCCTTGCATATTATTATAAGGATTAGATAAGAAATTAAACTGGGTGTGTTTATTAGCAGTTTCCTGCACTTATAGTTTCGAAAATGCGTCTGTCTGCGTTGCTCTTATGTCCGGACTGTCTTGTAATTATAGTTGCAATTGTTATTTAACACTTCAAGATAAAAATTATATTTCTTGACAGTTGAACATAAAATTTATATCTTTTCTGATAAAAAAACGAGCAAAAATTTCCCGAAGTAAATATTTCATGCATATTTGGATATCACTGCAGCTGAGTCCAAGGAAAGTTCCCCTTCTTTCCTTGGACCAACGGTTCATCAAAGCGCAGCTGCCAGACGCACAAATTATCCATCCACATACCCATAATCCGAAGAAGCAATTGAGTGTTTGTGAATGAACGCGCTGGTCGATGACGAATGATGGAGGTCCCCGAGCAGCAGCACTACACTGTTCCAGAAAGTCTCTTTGCCAGTTGTCTCCGGTTCATTACCGGATTCACGAAGAGTGTTTCGGTCCGTCGGATACTTTTGTTTCTGAGCTGGTTAATTTTTGAATGTTTTACCGTATTATCCTGCAATGTTCGAATTTGTTTCCGGTATAATTTAAACTTCTAGAAGATGTACCGAATGAAATTATGCTCTTTATAATATCTTCACTGTAACAGATGGGGAAATGCAATTTGAAGGTCGAAAGTTTCATTTCAATGAAACTAATATATCTAAATATATGCATCCAAAGTGCACATCTGCTGTGGGCACAGACTGCTTACCTGGCCCAAAATTTTCAAGGTTTTTTCATTTCTTGAACATCTCGTTACTATTAGTTATTATTACAAATAATAAAATATAGAGATATATATAAAAGACGCACATGATTATTTCTTTCTGTGTATGAACTTTTCAGTATGAACCATTATGAACACCTGTACAAGACGGAGATTCTTATAACGTAAAGGTAAGATGCGGTGGTTATGTTGAAATGGATTGTACTTTCATTCGCCTATGGTCAAGTTACCCTATTGACAAGTCTGTTTGTTAAGAGTTCCGATGTCACGAGTTCGAACCGTTACCGTGGTCTGCAGAGAACTGATACAACATGATTTATACGGTCAAATTAATCATGGTTAGAATACAATTGTCTTTAAACGGATCGTTTCTACATACAAATGAATATTTGATTTTTTAATTCTAAATATTTAAAAATAAATCTTTAGAATTAAATTTTTTTTGAAAAAGTTTACATCCAACTCGATCAGAGTAAAAAATACATGGACCGAACTGAACTCAAATGAATTTATATATACAGTATGAAGCTTGAATATGTATGAATGGTGAGCTATGTCCGTAACGGTGCTCTCACTGTAACAAGCTTTTCGCTGCTGATATATCAACATCGTACTAAGACAAATGCCACGTCAGGCATCTTGTCTTATATTGACTTGTATATGCATACAAGGGGTTTAAGATAACTTATAAAATTTACGATAATTCATGGATATTCACACCTACCAGACGAAGCCATAAACTAAATCCGGCAACATTCCCGTATTCCCTTTTCACGATTGGTGAGATCCGAATATGTTACGGAACCATATCTCGAACTGGAAATATACAAGTGCTCTAAGTCTTGGGGACTTAGAGCACCTTCTCTGCTCGTCGGATATGGTCGCCAGCGTTCATGGTACACACGAGAAATAGACAATTTTCTCGGTAGATATCGACTTTAAATCAGCGTACGGGAAGAAATTTTGAAACAACCGACTATCTCCGAGACATGTACAGACATTAGCCGGTAATTGATTAACGTTGTCGCAAAGTTTTCCATGTCGATCGAAAAGAAGGGGGACCGTTTTGTCGTGTAGGGTATTATTTTGTTTTATTATAAAACAAAAAGCTCCGCTTGCAACGCAATTGCGCAGCTATGAGTCAGCGATTAGGTTTATTTTTTTATTTTTTATTTTTATTTTTTTGCTTGTTTTCAGTTTTTACAGAGACTCCATCCGTCCGCTCTCGTTAACTTTTTTTTTCTACACGATAATATTTTATTTGATTTCACAATCGACATATAGTTATGTTAATATATAATAATAATAATTAAAAAATTAATAGATTAGATAAATCATTATTTATAGTCTCATAACTTCATTACAACTTGTTAATAATATATTTAAATTTTACTTCAGAAATTGCAAAAACTTTCCAGATGTGGGTCTAAATGCCAAAATTCTGTGGGGGAACAACTTCGGAACATGAATACTATAGTTGTTCAACCTTCTCTTCGTAGCAAAAATTACAAGATTGAAATGAAAAAATGTAAATCCAATGCCAGACTGTGTAAAGAATTAAATGACATCTAATTCAAAATGTTTCAGTGACATTCAAGAGATCACATTTACGAATGATCAAATGATTATAAATTTTACACTAAAATACTATAAAGAGTTTTACGAGATGATAAGAATCTTTTGCGACCAAAGATTGAATGGCCTTACTAAAATTGAGTTCACATTATGACTTTACGATCAAATTTCCAAAATGTGGCTTGGACCGGTCAACAACCGCCGTTGTAGTTTTCAGAACTACTTTTGGAGCGAGTGTAATTTCGTGCCGCATCTCGAACGACTGGACTGCCGCATTATGCTAGTCGCCCGGTATAAGTGACTGGCAACAGAAGGTAACATGAAGGTCGGGCCACAGGGGAGTTTATAACCTTCCTTGATTTCGATCCGGTCAACCGCCGGTGCTATTCACAGGCCGTGGAATTAGCCGCGAAAACTAAAAGACGATAAACATAAACTCTAAGAGGCCTTCTGCACGTACAGTTTGAAAACTGCATATCTTGCAGTTTCCTACATTTTCGTTATTGCGAGAGACCTCCCGAACCAAAGACAATTTTCCACAGTTTCATTTTTACTCACCTTCTTCTCCGCATTGCTTCTGCAGTTTTGAGTGAAGTACCCTGTAAGGCGTGTGCTGGGCATGTGCTGTACACGCTAAGATGCCATGTGGAGTTTACTGGAAGGATTTACAGTAAACCTACCAGCAGGTATAACTCTCACGCGTGTCTGGGTCAAAACTGTAAGCTTTAAACTCAAAAACACCCTGCCACAACCCTTCTCCCAAAATGCGGGAATCTGTACATTTTGTACCAACTCTATTTGCCAAAGTGAAACTGCGCACAGTCCAGAAAATTACTTGATCCACCCCCCAGATAGAATCCCGGACTTGATCCACCCCCTCTTAACGATACCCTTCTTGATCAACCCCCAAACTGGCTACCGCCCGCTCTGTAAGTAACTTTGCCACATGGACGTCCAGTCAGGTAGTCCGGTCAGCTTTCCGAAGCTGACGTGTGATCTGAACGGGAAGAAAGTTGACGTGTGACCTGACGCGGGTCAGATGTCAGTTTGTGATGTCCGACGTGGTACAATGTTAGATTAATGCGCGGGAAGACAAGAAGGACTGTGCAGCAGAATGTTACATTGCGTAGAGTTTATGCAGCACGTTAGCGTTGAAGTGCTCGGCTCATATTCTCGTTGAAGTTTTAGAGTGCTCGGCTCATATTCTCGTCGATGGCTGTGCAGATTATTACTCTTCGTGAATTTTATGATAAAATCGAAACGATTGGGAAAAATGTAGAATCACGATGGACCAGATGCGCGATAGTGAAAATCGTCCGCAGCTGCAATGGTTCCATGACTTATCAGGCTTGCGCCAGATGTTTGAAAGCTATCGGAGGAGTTCCTAAACCAAAAGAATTCCTATCTCCTGGAGCAAACTCTCCAAGTTCAAGCAGTTGTTGTTCTCATGTTCGTAGTGTTCGAGCTTGGAGATTCTGTATGTCACTGATGGACTCGTCAACAAAGGAATGGAAGGTTGAAGACTGTGGTGTTTTCACAGTGTGGCAAGCCGGGAATGAACTCTTAGGCATGACAGCGACAGATTTTTCCATTTTGTCTGAAGGGGAACAGAAGGAGCTTATCCAATCTACTATTTTGCGAGGATTTTGGGAGCTGCAAATCGGTCTCAGTCGTAAAAATAGAGAACGCACAGTGTTCGCAGCGCGTAGAGTAGGATTTTCAGAAGCAATTTCTGATGTTATCGAGCGAGTTGGGGTACAGTCTATTGTTTGGGACATGGACCGATTGGTGATGGAAGAACCTATTAAACATGTCGATCATTGCCGGGATGTATTGACTAGGTTTCGCCAAGTTAGAGATCATATTGCAGAGGTGAAAGACCGAACTGTGGGTCTGTGTGAAGAAATAAAGAGTACACTCTTTGTGTGCGAAGATGCAATTGAAAACCTCGAGAAATTATACAATTTGTTAGAGTAGTGGAAGAGTCTATTTTGATAACAATGTTAGGTAATATTGCGGAATAAAATATATCTTCTTTTATATATGTTGTTATCTATTTCGATTGACGAGTAATTTTGCGGAATAAAATGTATGTTGTTATTTTGTTTCGAATGGTTTTAGAAATGAATGCGTTTTCAAACGGAACAAACTGAACTTCAAAAGCTTCGATATCCTTTCTCAGACTTCCTTCAGAAAGTCGGGAGAAATTAAGGCTACTTCAAGCTTTCGATTCACTTCCTCACACCCTTTCGAGTAGGAGAGTTTGTTACGTTTCGATTCACTTCCTCACACCCTTCCAGTAGGAGAGATTATCACGAGAGCCAAAATAGTCGAGAGGAGAGTGGAGAAGTTCAATCGAGAGGAAAGTCGAGAACATTCGAGGAGGAGATCGGAGAGGTATCGATAGAGTTTGGTTTCGAGGTATCGATAGAGGTGAGGTTTCGAGGAGGAGATCGGAGAAGGTTCGATAGAGTGAGGCTGCGAGGTGTAAGCGTGGCTGCGAGGTCTAATTTCGATAGAGTGAGGCTGCGAGGTCTAAGCGAGGCTGCGAGCTCTGAGTCAGTAAGGTTGTTGTAGAATTGATCTAACTCTGAGCGATTTTGAATCGCTGTGATGAAAACGAGAGGAGTTCCAATTCGAGGTCGAGGCGGAGGAAGAGGACGAGAGAGCGGAACGTACCACGACGTACCCATCGAAGTGTCGATTGAAGTGTCGAGAGAGCGGAGACCACGACGATCCTGTGAGTTAACTACATGCTAGAAGCGAATGTGTTTATCAAGCGAATGTGTTTATCGATTGGAATTTGTGAGTTCAGTAGATGCTAGAATTGCATGTGTTTATCGATTGGAATTTGGTTTTTCATGTTAGGGTTAGCGAAACGAACATGTTTCGCGAGTAATTGGTGCAATTGGCAGAGCGGAACACGCTAGTTTCGCTTTAGACAAGTGCGATACACATGTATCGCCCTGCGGGAGGGCGATACATGTGTATCGTCTGTTACATTTGCATTGAGCAGGACGATCCATGCTGTTTCGCCCTGGTGGAGGGCGAAACAGCATGGATCGCCCTCCCATAGAAGAAATTGTTCTTACTGGGCAGGGCGAAACAGCATGTTTCGCCTTGCTGGAGGGCGAAACATGCTGTATCGCCCTCCCATAGAGGCAATTGATCGCACTGGCCGGCGATCCATGCTGTTTCGCCCTGGTGGAGGGCGAAACAGCATGGATCGCCCTCTCATAGAAGAAATTGATCTTACTGGGCAGGGCGAAACAGCATGTTTCGCCTTGCTGGAGGGCGATACATGCTGTATCGCCCTCCATAGAGGCAATTGATCGCACTAGGCCGGCGAAACAGCCTGTTTCGCCCTCCATAGCGGCAATTTATCGAACTTTGCAGGCGAAACATGCTGTTTCGCCCTGCTCATAGAGGTCATTGATCGCACTGGGCAAGCGAAACATTCTGTTTCGCCCTGCTCATAGAGGCCATTGATGGCACTGGGCAGGCGAAACATTCTGTTTCGCCCTGCTGGAGGGTGAAACAACATGTATCGCCCTCCATAGAGGTTATTGATCGCACTGGGCAGGCGAAACAGCATGGATCGCCCTGCCGGTCGCATGTGTTCCTACCGGGCAGGACGACACATGCTGTATCGCCCTCCCATAGAAGCAATGATCCTCTTCCGGAGGGCGACACAAGTTGTTTCGCCCTGCCCAGTGCGATCAATTGCCTCTATGGGAGGGCGATACAGCATGTATCGCCCTCCAGCAAGGCGAAACATGCTGTTTCGCCCTGCCCAGTAAGATCAATTTCTTCTATGAGAGGGCGATCCATGCTGTTTCGCCCTCCACCAGGGCGAAACAGCATGGATCGCCGGCCAGTGCGATCAATTGCCTCTATGGGAGGGCGATACAGCATGTTTCGCCCTCCAGCCCAGTGCGATCAATTGCCTCTATGGGAGGGCGATACAGCATGTATCGCCCTCCAGCAAGGCGAAACAGAATGTGTCGCTTTGCACACCGCCAATATTCCTTCCTCTTTTCACTCATACATGCTTGGATTGTTGTGTTTACGTTTTTGGACAATTTTAATCTGTATTCCTTCTTTTTAGCTGATGAGGAAACGGAGAGCATGAAGGAAGGACCTTCATTGTTTCACTATACTCACGAGGAGGATGAACGATATCATCTTAAGTGGTGTTGGGTCTCAAAGGAGGAAATGGAGAATTGTTTACAAGGAGTAGAGGAGGAAGCTGTCGATAAACTTGGGTTACTTATTGCTCTCTCCTTTGAGTTCCCTCGTCCTGATGTGAGTTTTACTATCTTTCAACCATAGTGTTACAATGATTCGAGTGGTTGCTAAAAGATTACTTTGACTAGCATACTTATCCTTATTATTATGTATTTTGCAGATTCCATTTTGTATAGAATTCATCCAGTCATACGAAGAAGAAAGTCGTCGAGCTATTGTTCAAGGACGTCATATTGTATTGGATGAGTCTTTTATCCGAGAGTCTTTAGTTTTGCCAATGGGAACATCAGTACCTCGTCCTCATCATGTGAAGAGATCTTTGATAGAGGATTGGTTTCCCACAAAAGACGAGAAGGGAAAACGATATTTACTTTGGATGTGTGAGTTTCCAGAGTGGAGACCTGTGTTCCAACTTATCAATTGTGTTCTTTTGGCTCGTAGAAGACCAAAAGAAGTTCCGGGACATTTAGCTCTATACGTGAAAAGTAAAGTAGAGGAGAGTGAGGAGGATTACGATTGGACTGAATTCATTTTGGATTCTTTGGATGCTGAAATCTCTTCTATGAAAAAGCACATGAACAAGGAGAAGTTGGTACGACATCCAGAAACATGGGTGGGTATGATCTTGACTCACCTCATGATACACATCGGGTTACTTCCTGAAGGAGGAAGAGTAGAATCTTCTCGGAGATTTCAACAATCATCAAGTAAGTTTTTGTTTATGTTTTCACTTTTAAAACTTAACTTTTCCAGCATGGATAAACACAGGGATTTAATGTTGAAGTCCTAGTTCATGACACTCTCATGGATCTTGCATATACTCCTCCTGCTGAGCAAGATCCTCAGGCCTCTCTTCATGTTCCTCTTGATCAAGATCCTCAAGCATCACTTCAAGATCCTCAATCCTCTTCTCATGCTCCTCCTTCATCAGGTAACATATTACTAGTTGACTCACCTCTCGTTGACATTTGTATTTATTTTATGCTTTTTTACTAGGCGTCTTTTACTTGTTGGACTTGTATTAGACTTAAATATCCTTAATGAGAATTACACTTAGTATAGTTTCCTGAATGCTTCTTATTAATCCATATTTGTTTTGCACTGTACACTTGTAGATGATGAGGCTATTCTCATAGCGAGAATGAATCAACTCCATGAAGCCATAAAGAAGAAGGAAGAAGAGCTTCAGTCCAAACAGGTTGAACTAGAGCATGTGAACTATCAACTCATGGTCACTAAAGAGGAATTAACAACGATACGAGCTGCAGAGGAGTTCTATCCTCATCTAGTTCACCCTACGGCAAATCGACGTAAGACCTTAATCCTTGATTTGAATGGTCTTTTAGTCCGTGTGGGAAGGAACGAACATGAGTTGATGCCAGCTCGTGAGAGAGGGTATGTAGTGGAAACTACATCGAGGCAGTCTATATGGTACGTGGCGAGACGTGGAGTCAAGCAATTCATGGAGATATGTCTAGATAAATTTCATGTCATCATATGGACTTCTCGTACTCTGGTCAACACGGGCACCTTACTACGTGCTATGGAGGATGCTGATTACTTGCCTCCTGGAGTTGCAAGAGGGAAGGTATGCTACTTCTTATCTTTTACTTCTCATCATCTTAAAGTATTACATGTTATATTCTTGAGCTATGATAACTTTTATGTGTTCTAATACATATGAATGACATTTGTAGGTGTGTCACGTTTTTGCTCAAGATATGTGTTTGAAATATAAGACGGTGAGAGAAGCAGCCTTCGGGAACCACTTATACTTGAAGGATTTTTCTGTTCTTCATGATCGTAACTTGAGCACAAGAGACGTTCTGTTGGTGGATGATAGTCCTGTCAAGAATTGTACCAATCATCCATTTAATGCTATCCACCCTCCCCCTTTTTCTCCTTTCACCATGGATAGTGATCGAGAGTTATATTTAGAAGCCACCTTGTTGCCTTGGCTTCTTCGTTGGGGAGTTTCTCCAGAGGAGACTCCGTCTTACGTCTCAACTAGATTTTCTCAAGTTTTTGCTCAGGATCCTTTTCTTGCACTCAAGAATTACTGGACCAATATTACTCAAGAGGAAGTTAATATTGTATGGAGATCAGTGCCACATACAGTTTCCATGGATTTGTATCCTAAACTGAAGTGAGAAATAAAGTCTAAATTTTGAAAAATGACTTCATTACCCATTTTGTAAATGAATGGAAATCTTTTTAACAAGGATTTGATATGTTACTTGGAGAAAAAACTCCGCAAAGGGCGATACATCGACGTATCGCTCGCAGCAGCGCGGAACGTCTATGTTTCGCGCTTCTCGAGGGCGATACATCCATGTATCGCCTTCCTCGATAATCCGCAAAGGGATACCCCTTTGTGGAGTTCCGCGGAGGGCGATACATCTACGTATCGCTCGCAGCAGCGCGAAACGTCGATGTTTCGCGCTTCAGGAGGGCGATACATCCATGTATCGCCTTCCTCGATAATCCGCAAAGGGGTACCCCTTTGTGGAGTTCCGCGGAGGGCGATACATCGACGTATCGCTCGCAGCAGCGCGAAACGTCTATGTTTCGCGCTTCACGAGGGCGATACATCCATGTATCGCCTTCCTCGATAATCCGCAAAGGGATACCCCTTTGTGGAGTTCCGCGGAGGGCGATACATCCATGTATCGCTCGCAGCAGCGCGAAACATGGATGTTTCGCATATCTCGAGGGCGATACATGGATGTATCGTTCCCGTTAGAGCGGAACATTTTATGTTTCGCGTCACCAGGGCGGAACATGCGTGTACCGCCTCTGGCGGGACACTCTGCGACGGCGAAACATTTATGTTTCGCCTTCAAATTTCACGGAACACTAATGTTTCGTCGCGGGAGGGCGGAACATTATTCGTATCGCCTCTGGCGAGAACTCACTGCGGATCTGGGAGAGCGAAACATCCATGTTTCGCCTTCTGAAATCGCGGTACATTAGTGTTTCGCCGCGGGAGTGCGGAACTCCAGTGTCTCGCCTCTGACGAGAACTCTGCGATCGGCGAAACATGAGTGTTTCGCCTCCAGCCAGGGCGAAACTAGGGAGTTTCGCCCTCCCTAGGTGAAACACTCTAGTATCGCACTGGGTGGAGTTGCGGTACACCGTGTTTCGCCTCCAGCGGGAGTAAAAGTGGTAACTCTAACTGTGATGGAGTACAAATCATCTAACGAGGAACAAGAACCTGGATTGCTTTATATTAAGCATTGCATAATGAAAGAAAGATAGTACAAGGTAACCATTTACAACCGGTACCATTCCTAAAACTCTTTAAGTTTTTGTAATGCTTCTACTATCTCTGATAGCTCTCCCTTCTGTTCTCGATGGAGCTCAACAACCGCTTGCAAATCTCGAACTATACCGAGCAAGCTCGATTCAATGTCTTCTGATCTATCGACTAATGTGTGTACTCGATGATGTAACCTCTCAATCTCTAGAACTTCAGCGTTATCTCTCAACTTCGCCTTCTCACTTCCTTCCGAAGGATAAAATGTTACACTATCCATTGCAGAAGCAAGATCTTCTATTCTGTCCTCGAACTCGTCCGATTCTGCTAGTTCATGCTCCACGTCGAACACCGTATAACGATTTCCGTTTGTGTTCAATCCTATTTTGAATCGCCACTTCTTCGAACAAACAAGTCTGAAAAGTCTATCTTGCTCTTCGGACGATAATTTCTCAAAAGACTCTGCGGTCATTCCTAATAGCTTCTCTCCTATACTCCAAACAACCACAATTGGTAATGCTGCTTCCTGTCGATCACAAACGCTGTAATCGGTCAGTCCTAAATGAAATCGATACTGCCTCTTATTTCCCCTTTGACCACAAGCATGCCAAGTCTTTCTGCTGTCGGGCTGCACTTGACTGAAATATAACATCTTTTTAGCGGAGCTTGAGGAGCAAGAAGCGGAGCTTGATGAGATCTGCGAAGAGTCTATCACTTGCTTCAAGCACCCCGGGAAATTGCAAGCAA
Source organism: Asterella californica (assembly GCA_036924285.1). NCBI lineage: Eukaryota > Viridiplantae > Streptophyta > Marchantiopsida > Marchantiales > Aytoniaceae > Asterella > Asterella californica. Next base: position 16,323,945 of record JAYKYS010000001.1, on the reverse strand, counting down.
AGTACGATATAGAATTCCATTTCCGATTTTTGATAATCCTTTGAATAGAAGCAACCACCCACATGCAAGGTATGTTACTGATACACTCTTCAAATTCAGCCAAGGAACACATTGAAACACTGAAGTAAAAAACACGACTTGTCTTTTCGAATTGCAAGGATAGTATGCTAATAGTTTGGATCGTCCCGTCCTCACTGACTCGCTCTCTAACCAGCCTCACACCAAAACATCCATATAACGCTACTACTAAAGAACCGTTGGAAAGCTCCAATGGAGCCGTAAAAAAGCTCCAATGGAGCCGTTGGGAAGCTCCGAGCCGTTGGACAGCATCATTGGGTAATCCATATTCGAGGCCGTACAACCTGTAACCATAAAGCCCATGTTCGAGATCGGTGTGATCTACTCAGTCCTCACTCACTTCTGCGTGTACCTGCATTGATACAAGGACACAATAAATAAGAATATGAATGAATGTTTCAAGAAATTGAAACATTACAGCAAACATATCACTCTTGGAAAGGAGTTATGTAACGAACCTGATGGTACATCACTATTGTTGTCAGTGAATTCTTCATCCGAGGCCGTGAAAATTACATCATCCTCTCGATGCAATGTTGGCATGTTAGATTGATTCGATAGATGCTCAGCGTAATTGATATCAGCTATATCATTTCCTTGACATGTTCTAACATTGTGTCCAACCTGCTTGCACCTACTACATCTTCCAACTTGACTTTGCCTGCTGCCACTAGCCGTAGTAGATGATCGCCTAGTTCTACGAATAAGAAATTCAGAGGGAAAATGCGACATTTGTTCATCTGCTACATCGAACTCCATTTCCACAGCATTAACACTATCACTACCAGTAACAGGAGGTCCTGTGACACTCTCGTCAACAAAATCCGTTGTATTTCCTGGAACTCTAACTTGTGACGATTGAGTATTGTTATCCATTCGCACCACTCGGTGCCTTCCTCTTCGAATTGCAATAGGAGGTGGACCACAAGTCCAAACTGGTTCTAAGTCGTCTATTACTATTGGAGGCAGATGCTGTTGTCCATAAATTGAAAATAGTGACGAACTGTACCAAATTTGATCAACGCGTGTCATAGGATTCTCTCCTATCTCTCTGTCGAAGGTAATGACATGTCCACACGGCCATCCCATTTCCTGGTATTCAACGCAAGTGCACGTTCCTCGCCCATTCGAGTTATGTTTCACTACATGAGTTGATCTAGAACTGTGACAGCGAACTGTGGCCTCTCTAATGTTGGAAACTTGACAAATGAATCCTTCTGCAGCTTGCTCATTCTCTGTCTGTCTGCTCCTTGCAAATTTGGTGAGTAGATTAGTCTCCTGCTCCAATTGTTGACGTCTCTTGGTAAATTGTTGCATGATGTAATACCAAATTTCAAGTAAAATTCTCAAAGGAGCATTAAACCGGATGGTCCTCAGAGCATTGTTCATACTCTCTGCTACATTCGAAGTTACCTTCCCATATCGTGGCTTCGGAAATGCACATCGACTATATCTTTCTGGCATGATACCTCTTAAATAACTAGCCAACTGCTTGCCTCGATCTCCAGAATCATCGAGTTTTCTTAAAACCTCGTTATACCTGTAACACATTAAAACACACCAAATCAAGTAAATTTCTATAATTGACATAACAAGCTACACCAATTAACCAAATGCTCATAACTGAAATAAGAAACTACACCAACTAACCAAATGCTCACAGGTGAGATGAAATTCTTACGCTTCTCGATTTTTAGCGTATAAACAAGCCAAAAAAGGTTTTTCTGCCTCCTTGCCAAATCTCGCCCTCACGTTCATTCTAATGTGTTGGGCGCAATGACCATGGGTCACAGTAGGAAATATCTCAGCAACAGCTTTCTCCAATCCTTTTTGTCGATCGCTGATGATGACAGTTGTAGGACTCTCAATTCCATTTATTGATTCTTTCAATAAACCACAGAACCAAGTCCAGTTGGATGTGTCCTCTCTCGGAGCTACAGCATAAGCTAAAATGATAGCCTGGTTTGCACCATCGAGTGTGGAAGCCAAGAAAATTTGACAAGGAAACTTACGAGACTTCGAATGACAAGCGTCAAGACATATCACTTTCTGACAGGAGCTAAAAGCATTACGAGTAGCACTGGGACAGACAAAAAAACGACTGAAAATTGTTGGATGATTTATCCATGTGCCCCAGTCTACAACAGCTAACGGATCTACATCTTTGATCTTTCTGCAAACAGATGGAATATAATGAAAAGAGACCGTCTGATTACCTTCTAACCAATCTCGCGAATGCTCACGGCTTCTCCAGACTTGGTTATATGGAGCTCGTTTATTAAAACTAGTCCGAATTTCTTCCATTAAATTCCTGATTGAGATGTTGGGATCTATTGCTACTCTGTTACACAAAACTTGTGCAAGGAATTTAGAGTTTGAGGCTGGTCCACGCCAGTAAGCTTGTTGTCCAGGACAAGTATGCTCCAGATTACACACACTAATGGTTATTCTCCCTGTGAATTTCCCTCTCTGTGCACGTACTCTCCATTTGCACGACTGCGTTATTGACCCTTCTCTTGCCTCAACTCCAGTTCCATAAAATGTTTCTCTACCAGAGGTTAAATATCGCATCTTCTCGCCACATCGACCATTCTCAGGAACTCGCCGTGTTCTTTGGGTCACAGTGACATCTTCTCGTCTTCTGCTCTCTCTCTCTCTCTGTCGTTGGGTGAACTCGTGGAAGCTACGAGGCTGACTACTTATCAAATTTGGATCCAAGTTCTCGTTGTTTTCAACTCGCTGTTCTATTGATTTTCTGCAACGAATCCTCCCTCCATAACGACAGACGCGCACTCTGTGAGTAGAATATGACTTCAGCTTGTTACAAGCTCTACTGTTCAGAAAACACCAACAATCTATAGCAAAGTCGAAATCCTTCCAGCATTGAAAATCTCCCCCCAACTTCAGTGTCCCTGCGGCCTCTCTCAAAGCGTCTAATGTTTTTCCTTGAAGTACGCGGTCAGCCAGACGGGCGTCAATCATCTCCTGCTGCCATCGCTCTAGTATCGTTTCGTCTTCTTCCTCATCGCTTCTTGCATCTAAAAAGAATTCCCGCTCTTCATCTTCAAAATGTAATCCATCGAGTGAATCTAAATCATTATCTTCCGACATTATCGCTAAGTGCTTACATGCACTTAGCGCTAGATTTAGTGCTTAACGCTAAGTGCTATGTCCCAGATGTCTCGCTGTTACTCAGATGTCTCGCTGTTACCCCGCTGTTATCACCATGTACTACTGTTCACACATCTGCACTGTGCACAGATCTGCACTTTCCTTCTTTTCCTGTCAAGTACTCTGTTTTTCCTGCTGTGCAGTTCCGCTTCTCTTCCCGCGCACTAGTTTCTTTCCGCGTCAGGTCAGGTCACACGTCAGCTTTCTTCCCGCCTCAGGTTACACGTCAGCTTTCTACCCGCGTCGGATAACACGTCAGCGTCGGATAACACGTCAGCTTTCTTCCCGCTGACCGGACTACCTGACTGGACGTCCATGTGGCAAAGTTACTTACAGAGCGGGCGGTAGCCAGTTTGGGGGTTGATCAAGAAGGGTATCGTTAAGAGGGGGTGGATCAAGTCCGGGATTCTATCTGGGGGGTGGATCAAGTAATTTTCTGGCGCACAGTCTGAAGCACCCGTTTATTACCACCCCTAACATACACGCGTGAACTATGCTTGCGCAGTTTTGAAACTGTAGGTGCAGAAGGCCCCTAAGACCCGACGGAGCCGCGAACGCGAAATCTCACGATGTGAAGGAAGTGAAGACGAGGACGAGGTAGAGAATGTACAAGGTAAGGGACCACAAGTCAGCCAGCCAAGCCAGTTCACGGAGTCTCCGGTAATCAGTCCGTCCTGCGGCCAATGAAACAGAACTACGAAAAGATGAACAGTGCAGTTTAGTAGAGGAGGAGAAGAGGCCGGACATGTCGGACCCTCAAAGTCGAGGATGGATGATCGGACGGAGAGACTGCATGGCATGGCATGGCATGGGCAGCAGGATTCAGGAAGTGATGAACACTTTCAAATTGTGGTGACTAGCGGGCCAGCGCGCCCGAAACTTGGACCATAAGAGGAAAAGCTACGAGTAAGAGGTAGTTGAACGGAACACGCGGCAAACCGTATAATATTGTTGTTGCTGATAGGCGCCCAGCAACTCGCCTTTTCAGATTTTCAGCACCTGCTGCTTCCGTAGACGAGAAAAGAGAGCGTTCGCCATAAGTGTTGTGTCACGCATGGGGCTGGAACGACAGAGGTATCCCCGCTCCCTCACCCTTCGGGCTGTTATGATTGACTGCACTGTTTTAGCTGCTTTCATGGTATCCATCCAGTCATCCCTTGCTAGATATTTTAGGGCTATCGACAAGTTTCAAAGTTGAAAGTTGAAGGTCCTGGACCCATCTCCTTCCCGTTCTTAACAGGTGCTGAAAAGTTTTCAGTTAGGTTGGCGACTTCTTACTTCACATGAACATGGCTGGGTTGCTCTATGGTTGGTTTCCACTTGATTGCGAAGTATCAATCGTGCCTACCAACTCAGGAGATACGTACGAATCTTGAGGAAACAAAACGCTGCGAACGATTTGTATAAGAAAGGATGAGCAAAGGCTAGATACGAAGATCCAGTCTTACGACAAAGCAACGTCTCAGAGATGAACTCGTAGAAACCTCCGTGAAGTGCCTCTAACCGGCAAGCTGTAGATGAACCACATGACTGAAAATTATCACTATGAATCCAAAAGCGTAAGAATACTCCAAATACCGTAGATGTTCTTGTGGAGCGGTGCGGAAGACTTAACCAGATTTCTCTGTCGCATTCGTGCAAGGAAGAGAGAATATCGAGGCTTTTAGCCCTTTATCTATCCACTCACGAATATAGTGAATCCAGAGAAAGGTTTGAGTAAAGCTATGCGTAGGTCCACTCAGTAGCTGAGTATTATTATTATGCCTCCTACCTATCCAACTGGTGCACTCGGTTTGGTTGAGGTGCAGGCAGCAAAAGGCACCTCTACAGAAGTTGCACCTAATCAAAGACGTGGTGCGAGCCTAGTAACTTCGTACGCGTCCGCATCATCACGAATGAACTAATTTGGAGTCAGTTGAGTAGGCTGACTTATTGTTCCAACGAGGTCTAGTCTCTAGAGTATAAGGATAGAGGATAGAGAAGATCCGTATAACTGCCTCTATGATGAAAATTGGACTGTGGCAGTTCAGTCAGTCCAAAGAGCAAAGAACGATTTCTTTGCAGTGAAAGACCGCCTCCTGTAATTTTACGTTATGGACCGAGTGAACTTTGGTTCCCTGTAGGAAACGAAGAGCTTCTTGGAGAACAGATTGACCGATGACTGGGTAGGAACTTTCACATCCACAGCTGCTGAAAGTCATCTCACATAGCAACTTTGTCAACTCTGATAGTGGCGTTTCTCGTTTTTTATCCTGCTCTCTCACCGTTGTTGAATTCTTTAGACGCCATGAGGTGACCTCGACAGATCATCAGCTGCATCATGCCTTGCGCTACCGGAAACACCTAATACGAAAGCTTACATTTCCAGAGCTCTTTCTCGCGTATACTCTTCAGGTCCGTTACGTCACTCCTTTTTCCAGTAGGATGATGTTCTGGGTCCCATCGATATCCCGGAGCCCTTTCCAGTGGGTTAGGTCGATCTGCACTTTCACGATCTTGGAGTCTTCTGATCTTCTGGGTCCAGTTGTACACAAGCAAACTGACCCCATCCGCTTTCTCCCGAGTCCCGATCAGGTTTAATCTTGAAATCGTTTTGCGGCCGAGCCTGTCTGGAACTTCTTTTAGCAGGTGTTCCGGTTGACAGAAAGTTTGTAGTGGCCAGCAGCTGCTTCTCCTTCCCCTCTCACTCTGCGGCTTTGTTCTTTTTCTTGTTTTTTCCCTCTCGCTCTCTCTCCGGCTTTGTTCATCGTCATTCCTCGAAGCAGTTGATTCACGCCGTGTGGCTCTTTGTCAATTCAGAGCGCTCTCACCTCATTTCACAGCTGTTTTGCTGTTTGGTACTACGATTTGTGGTCGCCTTACTTACACAACGTTATTATATTTTCAGATGAAACGCTTACAGTATGTAGTTGCGTTCAGTCTTCCAATCTGTAGTAGTCAAATATCGACACTTTGTTGAGGCATGTTTGCTGCGGCCCGATGAAACTCACTCATGCATAAGTAGAAGGCCCCTTTGAGTTGATTAACTCACGAGTCACAATCCGAAAGTTTGAAAGACTTAAGACGTCGGCATGCAACGTGCAGTCAAGGCAAAAAGAAGAGATATCCTTGTACAACTAGGAAATGATCTACATGATACTTTGAGCCAACAAATCTGCATTATGCTTCAATTGGTGCGTTTTCACGCTTTCATGAGAGATTCGGAGACAACACTGTTGAGACGTTTGCACCTCGTGCTGTAAGATCACCAGCGAGGGTGTTCCAAGTCTGGGTCATATGAGTAGTACAAGCTCCAAGAAGACACACCGAAGGGAGTTGTTAGATGTCAGGCAATATCAAGTATTTGACCAAGCAAGCCGATTGGACACATGAGAACTTTCGAAGGATTAGAAAGGAAGCCTACAACTGCAGGACTGAGTTTTTGTGAAAGCGGCTTGAAACGGGAAAATGGATGATTTGCGATAGTGAGAAGTTCCTTCTTGACCAGAGTGTGATGACGCAAACAACACTGACATAGGCATCGTCGAAGAAGCCACATCCACTATATCGGGTACAGACTTCCTGGATTTGAGAAACGAATTGATGGGCGGGAGAGAGAAGGTGTTGAAAATAACCGAACAAAATCAGCTTCCAGATTTTGTAAGCCTGATAACCAGAACAGATATGAGTCCACAACTCTTGGAACATCGGCAGTGTCAGCAGTATCATGGAAGGTTCCTAGTTGTCACGACTTCAAGCTTTTCCTCACCAACTGACCACCACAAGTATGCCTCGGAGTTTCTGACACTTGCCTGCCTCAGAGTGGTGCAGGGAAGAAGTATGCCGGAGAATTCTACCACAAGCAGTTTAAAAGCTATGCCGGATAAGTCTGCCACACGGCAATTTTAAAGCATGTCAAAATTGTCCCGCGCCGTTCACGCCTTTTAGTTCCCCGTACAATCTTAAGTCAGGATCATACGCCTGAACCATGCAACTTTACGAACTCATTCCGTACATCTCCGCACCTATCTCAATATAAGTCTCTCTGCAACTAGACATTAGTCTGCTTCCAACTTTCCACCTTTCCATACTAGAAGCTGAATAAGATGGTGCTAGCACCTTCGCATAACTTCCTATCTCTGAATCCTTGATTTTCAAGTCTTGACGTCCTACTCGGAGTCGTTGAAACAAAGAGGGATGGAAAATTTATAACGCACTGAAGGAAGACTCTTCACGAAACGCACGATTCACACGTACTTATCCTGTCATCCAAACTACACTCAAGACCAATACCATTGGAGAGCTACACCAAAATCTAGAAAACTCGCTTGTCACCTAGTAGTCGCTGTTTGTGTACGTGTGCTGAACTCTGATATTAACAGAGCACCGCTTGGACAAGGTTCGCTCATGAGGTCGTACAACTACATTAACTGTGCTGGTATGGTATACTTGGGAATGTAGATGGGGTGCTCGGATGGAGGGTATGATACAGCAAAACACCTACCTACGACGGTCCAAAATTCGTTCTAACCAGAGAAAACCCCTTCCCAGGATTAAAACAAGCCTACATTGTTTGCCTAAGGATGTACAGATTGTTTCTTCCTTCCAGTCAACTCTTTCGGGTGGATTGCTTTTTGGCAGAAGATGGTGCTCCTGACTTGGAGTGCTCCTCTGAAGAGCTTGGAAGTTCCAGAAATCTCTTAATTGGTGGCTCCCTGTCCATCTCACCACATCACAGACGCCGTGGACATTCAAACTTCAGTATTCCCTCAGGTGAGACATAGACCTCTTCTGCATCACTGTATAAACTCCCTACCCACATAGATGTGTGCCCTGATTTTACCTTTGGCTGCTGTACTACGTGAACCCTCAAACAGATCATACTCTTCATATGGAGCAACCTGCAGGGCACATCTGCATGATTTCTAGTGGGTTTATAACTTTACATGATTGGATCTGTACTGGGCAGAATTTACGTTGCTTTCTGATTGGACTTTAAGCATTCCCAGATTAATCTTCCGTAGAAACGAGTCAGTCAAACAAAACAGGAAGAAGATTGACTTTCAAACGTTTGGCAGGCAGAGCGTCCTGTCCGGACCGACCTATCACGGGACTCAAACAAGACAACTGACGGACGAAGCGAGCGGAGACCTGATGGATTTACCTGCTCTCTTTCACTGTAAAACCATCCACCGTAGTTACCGTCTCAAATACTCGGCCTGAAGGAGAGTTGTGCCAACCATAAATTAGATCTCAACATCTCGGGAAACCTCCACTACAGAACAAGACCTCCAATAGCATAAGCATTGGGTCACAAGTTTGTCAACCTACGACAAATATACGATGTTCAGAGGAAGTCCTTTTAGTCCCTGGTTTGAACACAGAGCATGTCTAGTGACCAGAGAGAGGAGATCGAGATCTGAATCGTCATAACGCTGCACTTGAAGGGGAAATTTACTTTTTCTTCGTGATCAGTCAGTGCTAACCTGTTCCGGCTAGGTTCTTCCCCGAGAAATACTTATGATTTATGCGGCGGAGATAGTCCCGTTCGTAGATCCTATACTTCGCAGCGTACTCGGCAGCTTCCTTGGCAGCATCGCTGCAAAGACCCACCGTTCCACGAGCTCAATAAAGTTTCTCTGGCTCAACCTCGTCAGCGCTGCTCACATGTGTTCATACAAAGCAATGTGCATGTAAGAGAAATTCCACCTACTCAAACTAGCTGCAAGCGTACGCACACAATGGTCTGTCTGTACCCGTAAATCACTGAACTCTGTTCTTCAACCCAAAAGTCTCAACACGACCATGAACTCAGAACAGGTACAGTCACATTCTTCGAGGTATTCTTGCACTGCTGACTTAGGAAACATCGTGGATCTCTGTGTATAGTATGCTTGATTGATACAAAGATTCAGAGTGAAGTCCTGCAGGCTGTTTGCAGGGACAAGGAGCCATGCGGGAGTACGAGTATTAAGCACGTCTGTTCCTAGTCGACTCCATGGAAAACTTCTGGATGCGTCCGCTCAAAGTACTTACGGATGAAGGCGCAACGATTACCGGCACTGTTCAGACTGAATGAGAACTAAATTATTGGTGCATCAAACCTCTCCATACCGCACAGATGGAATCATAACATACCAGAGGCGGGGAAATTTCCTCTCTGCTCCTCTTCGATACAAGGCACGAGCCACGATTACATGAGACATAAAAACCAAACGGCAGCAGCTGCCGCCAGCGAACGAGGGAGCGACATGACCAAAAAATTATCAAAGGATAGAGATCAGACGGGGATCCAAACATTCTCCTTCTTCAATCGTCGGAATCTCTGGATCCCCGGGGATGGACAACTTCATTCGAACTCAGTATAACGATTCAAGAGAAGAACAGCAGCATCAGTCTAGCACGTATACTGAAAACGTTACAGCCGAGCCGAGCCATGCCATAACAGTTGCACTCACCTCGATGCTCTGGACAGTTTCCTGGAGAGAGTGGTGGTAGTAGTATGATGTTTCTGGGGCGCGGTAGACGCGCTGTTGGTGACTTTATCATCCATCTCAGTCACTTCCGCTGCATTCTCTCCCGCTTTCCCCACCAGTCTGGGTTTCGAAGGATCGCTATGCATGGGCTGAACGCTGGGAGTCTTCACTACACATAAAGGTATGACTCTAACTCACTCACTGTACACTTCAGTATTCTGGCCCGTTCTCTTGTGACGTAGAACGAGTCCCCGTCCCCCACTTAGTCCAATCCGTCTTTGTCTTTGGATTATGATCCTCGTTTTCATCCCAAAATTTACGTGATTTGGTGCTTCATCACTTCTCCAAATCCTCAACTTTTATCCCTTATTCCCTTTCTTGTTCCTCTTTTATCTCTTTCACGTTGTTGATGACTGCTTCTGACGTGCAAGTTTTGGATGCTAGCGAACTTCAAGCCTCCTCCATCTCCGAACCTGGCCATGGACCAACTCGCTCAACTTCTCCCCGTGCGCAAGAAACATCCGGAATGTGGGGCCATCAGTGTGCATATGTTGCATACTTTGATCAGGTGCACGAGAGGGACAGTCGGCGGGCACCTCGAACGTCCAAGGGTACCGTCTTCCAGGCTGCTCCAGTCATCCGATGGAAAGAACATCTGAAATTTCTTCTTCTTCTGACTTCGTGTCCTGAGGTTCTATTAATTTTTTTCACGGTTGGTAAAATTCTGTGAGTTTCCGTATTCTTTGAGATCCTTCATCATCATCTGCCCAGCGCACTTGACGGGGTCTTCAATCACGACGGGATGTGTGCCTCCCTCCCTGCCTTTCACAGTGTTGACAACAGACCACAGCAGTTTCATGTGTGTGCCGGTATGCGGTCGGGTTGGATCGATATGAACTTCTACTGCTAAGAAGTCTGCCGCTTGTTCTCTTCGTCGCTGGCTGAACCAGCACGGATAGTCCGCGGAACCTACACAAACTATGGAACCCTCCGTACGTACTTACGTAGTCCCTCCTAAAGCCCTCCTTGTATTTGCGATGGGCTGGGGAGCCTCCCTCGTTCTCAAACCTTTCGTAGCCTTTACCTTCAATGTGTCGTAACACTGTAATTCTGCTACTCCGTGGGGACGAGGCAGAACTACTGCAGTACCAGAACCTCAGTATACTGGAGTACAGTATACCACCACGTTACAGTTTGGACCTACCGTAGCCCCAGGAAAATCAGGAAGGGAAGTTGGTTCCTTATGGTACTCCGTAAATGGAACTGTCGTAGTACAATATCTTCCTACGTCGTACGAGACATATTCATTATACAGTAAACGGCTTATATTGCTGGTTGATTACATAGTCATCGTGATTGGAACTGCGGTGATGATGAAGTTTAGCCACGGCACCTTTCATTTGTAAGTAGTGGTGCATGAATCTTAGCAGTGAAGTGAGGTCAACAACTTCTACCTATCGTGAGTATGACATCATGTCGAGCTGAAACTTCGGATACAGAGGTGAAAGACTTACTCACAGTAGGCTCGACTGCGTCCATCAACTTGATACTACTTGGTACCAGTTTTCATCGTTGCGAAGATAGAATAAGTTTCAGGACCGACGAGTGGTAAACTCCTAGTAATGAGGTTAAACGAGCCATACACTTCACAATCTTAATATATGCAGAAACAGAAACAAGTAAACTACGGGGAAAAGAACAGAATGGATACAAATTGTTTGTCTACCTCCTCCAATAGAACTAAATCCTGCAGGTGATCCCTGTTGTGAGGTCGAAAAATCTAGATAATCCTGAACTCCAAGATCTTTTGAAAAGTATACTAAACAGTAAGCGAAAGTATCGAACAATCTACACTTGTACAACCGATAATTTTTAGGAAACTTATCTTCCATGGCCATCCATCCTTAGAAGCACTCAGTAAGAAACAAGAAGCATAGAAGGGCTAAATGCGTGGGTACCTACCTAGAAATGCGATGGAACCAATATCGAAGACTATCATGGTCTGAGTGCCGATTCAAGACAAGAAACAAGGATCAATGTATGCAACAGTTTACAGTTCAGTCGTTGCTCTCCACGAAGGAAAGTAAAGTGAATATATCACGTAAAAGCTCTAAGCTCGATGCATAAAAGCTATTTCCTGAGTAAGAACAACGCTATCTTCGGATCAGCAGCTGGACGGACCGCTTGGAATTGCAGTCGATTAAACCTTAATCTTCATTTCCGCGTTCGGCTGTCCCTCGTTCCACCGTCACAAGCATTTCTTCCTACCTGAAAGAAAGTTTACCTGCAGATCGTGCTGAATCCGAACGTTGTGACCGATATAATCTCCACGGTACTACTTCGGAGAAAAGCTAAGCGAAGTGTGAGAGGAAGACTAAGGTATCCGAGTACCTAAGTTTGACACCCTCGCATGCTGATGACGTCAAAGCCTGCTAACCGTTCTGTCACCATCTTGCACTCTCGTGTCGCTTCATATTGCTTGACAGCAGGCTGAAAGAGAATCCCGGCTACTTTCGTTTTCTGATGAATCACACGTTTTCGGGTTTCTCCTCACGGGTCCATCCAGTCATATCTTCCACGGTAAACTCATAACTACTATCCGATCCTGTTCTTATATCTATTCCCTTCTCGGCTAAGAAATCCTCGACACCTCCTTTTTCACCGAACCATCCATACCGATCAGCAATCAGGTGCAGGTTACTACAACCAGGACAGCGTACAATTACAACACCTGTTTCGTAACTTGACCTGCTCATTGTTTTCGCAGATCGGGTCTCGCAAACAGTACAAGTGAAAAGCATAGCCAAGTCATGACGAGGGGAAGATAGGTAGGCTGATTCTATCGATATGTTGCCAGACGAAGAAATCTCTGAAGACTCATTAATGTCTAGAGGTGTCTCAGATGAAAATTCCTCTACTTCACAACCTGAAGTTGCGTCCGAAAATTCTTTTCTGTCTTCTACTCTCGATGAGGAAATGGTACTGAGATTTCTGCAAGGCTCACTGCAGTAAAGTCTTTGAGAAACGCTACGGCAAGGAGCAGCTGAATTTTCCTGGGGCCATGTGCCTGATGAACTTACGACCTGCTTCTGACTCCGGACTGCGTGACGACTCTGTTCACTTGCTTGAAGCAGACCTGTGATGATACCACAGCGGAGGAACTTTAACTGAGGGTGCCATGGAACTTTGGTCGGCACACAAAAAGTGTCAAGTCCAACTGACAGCCAGGAAAATATCATTCTCCCACGGAATCCCACAAGAACCCTCTCCCTACATCTGCGTAACATTTGCTACGGTACATACTCCTTCCTACTCTCACCTTGCGTCTCGCAGCTGCTTTCAGATATGCTACGAATTCTACGACATGCAGAATTCACACGCAATTGACCACTGAACCTTGGGATGGCAGGCCAGAAGCGGAAAGATCTTCCTACTGCGGACCGAAATCTGGCCGAATGCATTACAAGGTTTACGAGACAGTACAAGCCCTGTGACGGAGGGAGATCGATCCATCGTACGCCACAGTGGAATTCAGGGTTTAGGTTTTAAGTGGCGTAGTGGGACGAACAGCTCTTGGTGATCTGGCAATTCCGAGTGAAGTGCATCCTCCCAGTTAACTCCAGAATTGTTACGTATGCATCGCAGGACTGAACGACGACTGATATATACAAAGAAATCGAAGTCCCTGTAAATCTGTCTACATAGCATGAATACCTCTGCTTATCCGTGAGACTCGAGGGACGAGGCGGAGGCGCTGGCACGCGCTTCGAAAGGCCATCTGCACGCCAAGCACGAACGAGCTGTTGGACGGTCTCGCAAGCTCACACTGCGAAATCTATGTGGTTTAGGACTCCGCGCACGCCTGTGAGGAGTGACGACAACGAATCCAGAGACGAGTGTGTGAATTGCAAAAGTACCTGCTCCCAACCGGACAGAGTACCTCCCAAACACCCGTAGATCTAACTGTAGAATCAAAGTCCCCTTACAGCGCTACTCATCGTAGACCGTTCGTTGTTAGTTACAGTAATGCGACGAGGTTATTGAATCGGTGGTATGCTGTCCATGACTGTCAGGTTCGAGGGCTTCGCTATCTTCAATGGCAAAGTGTCTGTCCCCTCTACACTGCGCACTACACCCTAATCCCTAAACTTCTGGCATCAGTAATACTTTCGTAGGAATCGGTAGAATACTTGGATTTTACCAAGACGTTTCCCTACTTCTGGGACGGACCTTGCGATCTCAAGGGTATCTCATTCTGTTCTTTTCCGCCAAAATTATCTGAAACGGTCGAAGGCTCGGAAGCGTCTGACGATCAAATACCCTAAAAAGACGAAGCCCCGTGAGGTCTAGCTGGTGCTGCGGCCCGGCCCTAAGCTCCCTCTCTATTTGCCCGTGGCCGTTCTAAAGATCCACTCATATGGCTTACCTTTTTCACGATTTTGCGGATTCCGCGTCTCGTCAGACGCACGACAGAATCTTGTCGCAAAAGTTCTTCTGCGATTAGGCGACTGTCGCAAAAAGAGATTTGGTGCGTAGAGATTTTCCTGCTGATATTGCAACAAGACCGCGAATTTATATCTATATGCAATTCTGAAAGAAAGATGAACACTAAGGAATTTAAGGTTGTTAATACCTTTCAGAATTGTTTTTTCTTGTTCATGTTAATTATTTTTGAAGTTATTTTGATCATACGGTAAGTTATATTGGTCATTAGGTATGGCAATCTTTCAATCTCGAATTTGACATAGAATTCGACATGAAATCTTTCATATTCGTCGGATCATCACCAATGGCAGTTCGAGTTATTAAAAAAATTAAAATTAATTTTAAAACATCAAAACTCGTAAATGATCATAACGTACATCGATCACCATGACTGACTGTTTAAGATCATTTCGGTTAATTTAAACTTTCGATTTATTTTAGATAATGAATAACAAGATGTTATCATTCGAGGTTGCACGTGTCCAACCAGACCACGCACGATATCATTTTCACATCGAATTCTACTTCACACTCGCGACCGAGAGAGCTCCATGCGGTACGATAAAGAAAACTTCAAAACATCAAGAAGATGAAAAAGAAAAAACAGTTATGAAGGGTATGAACTAAAGCAGTGAATAATCTTTGGATTCTAAAATATTATGTAGGTAGTCTCTTGCATATAGATTGGTATATTCACTTCCTTGCATATTTTCACCCGGCCAAGTTTGTTACACTGCTGGGATGAATTATTTTCGTGTTGAGATGGATTGTTTTTTGTCTGGCCCAATAATCGTGCCCTCTAGGCCCCCTTCACGGTGCGGATCCAGTGGATTTGTGGGATACCGTAGAAAGTCATTGATGTGAATATATATTTGATGGGCATGCATATTTTGACGATAGCTTTGATAGTCACCGTCAAAAAGCTGTAATATTTACTTGATCCGTCAGGAAGCAGTTTATTCTTCTACTCTTATCTTGGATGGCCCAGATTTGAACTCTGGACGTTGAACTTTCAAACCAAGACAACGATCACTGAAGTAACTTTAGTATGTACAAAGATAATCTATGGATGTCTAATATATCTCTTGGTCAACAATACATCGGGCCTTTCACTTCTTACGTAAAGGACGCATCTGCAGAGAAATAATCAATCTAATAAAAAATTCTTGTAAATATAGTCAATTCTGGCAAGTGAAACAAGTCAGTTGGCCATCAAACAAAGTGATCAACAAATGAGAATTCAGAATATATCATCCTCACAAACCGGTTGTTTTTTTTTCGTGCATTGGGCAATTGTGCACTTTGGCTGCTTATGAAAGTGAAGCCTGTATATTCACCCATGTACACTGAACGTTAATTAATATTCTAACGCTTCCGGCGGAAAAAGTTAGAACATTAATTAATGTTCACGACAAACGGCGCTACTTGACAATTAGGACTCCGGACTTATACATCCAAGCACACACCATCTCGCTCTTCACTTATGAGTTCTCTCCGGATGAGTTGGCTGCTCCGGGACTAGGTAACATATAATTTTTATGAATTAATATAATTTTCTATGATAACTTATTAGAATAAATATTTATAACACTTACCAATTTTTGGATAAGAGAAATCGAAATTCACTGTACAAGGCCGTGGGTAAGGATATGAACTAATTATCCCGGAATTTAAGACTCAAGTTACCTCATACCCCCGGTTTTATTGTGTGGACTAAGCGGTTATAGTAGGTACCTTTGTCGCAACATCACGAATTCGCTAAACAACACACTCAGGGCTAGGAAGATTCTGGACGGAAGTTTGATAGTCGCGTAGCCGCTGAACTGGTTGCCGTCAGTGGACCTTAAACCTTTCACCTTAAACCTGCCGCAGAGGTAACACCTGGTTTCGCAGCTTCACCGCTAAAGACCCAGTTAGCGTAATGTAGTGGGAGGACAGCCGCCTAATTGGGGGCATAACCGAACAAAGTGCGAAAAGCAGCCACAAAAAGTGCTAAAAGGTGATACTTTGCAGAGAAACCAGAAGGAGAAAGACCCCAAGATCGGTGTCATTCCGGATAATAAGAACGTTGTCGGTTTGAGAGAGAGAGATATGGAGAACTCGAACGTGAGCTGAATGCCACAGTGAGTCTGATGTGGCCGTGCTGTATGTAGCAGCGGCAAGCAGCACCCTTCTGGTGCGAACGGCCGCCGGGCGCCACGTTGTGTGCTCAGGACACCCATTCCGAAGTTACTGTGTTTCTGATTCAGGAGAGGAGTCGCCTCACTAACTTGGTTCGGGAAGGGAGTTCGCGAGACTCTCTCCATTGGAAGGCAAGTCAATAGAAGAAGGAAGAGTAGAAATGCAGCGACTGTCTGCGTTTCAAGAAATGCACCATTTCGATTTCTCGTCTCCCTCTTCTTCTTCCTGTGTCACCACAAGTTATACATGTCCGCTGCCGAGTCTCGGGAAGCAACTTCGGAAGCAGAGCTTGTGTCGGATTGTTCCCCCACTCCCTGCATTGCTGCTGGCCGTGCCCGTTATGAGGGGACTCAGAAATTATGCGGATTCTCCAGAGCAGCAGCAGCAGCAAGAGCACAGGTCGAATTGGAAACCTTACGGTACTAGTGATCGAAGCCGAGGAGGCAGAGGAGGTAGAGGAGGGAGAGATCAGTATGAGCAGCAAAGGGGAGGAGATGAGAGTGGAGATGGATTCAGAGAGAGACAGAGATTCAGAGGCGGGTTCGGGGCGGGTGCTGCAAATCTGTGGCGGAATTCTCAGATTGAGATCCGTGCTGGTGGTGCCAGAAGTGGTCGATACTCTGGTGGCAGATTCAGGGGCAGAGATGGGAAAATTCGAGAGGAAAATGGATTTAGAAGGGAGGGTAGTTCCGAGAGACGGCCCCGATATCGTCCTGGGACAGAGGAGTACCGTTACTGGCGCTCTGCTGGGAACGAGCTACCTGATGTTGACGGTAATGATAGCAATTAATCGGCAAGAGTGAGAATGAATAAGTGAACACTTTCTTGGAATTAATTTTACTGTCATTCATTATTGTTCTAACAACCAGTAATACACAAAACTTGGTGCGCCTGTCCTTGGAGCTAGTTCCTCTGATGCGTACATTTAGTACCGTTGACGTTTCTCTTGTCCATTGCTCTGAGTCCACCTCTGAATGACTTTTTTACCTGTCCATCCGTATAGACAAGTTTGTAATGGTCTCGTACAATATCTTGGCGGACAAGAATGCCTCTGAGCACTATCGAGGGCTTTACTACCACATACCTTGGAGGCTAATGGACTGGGAGCGGCGTAAGAATAAGATTGTTCAGGAGCTTGGCCTCTGGTCTCCGGACGTTATGTGTTTACAGGTAAGTGTAAAGTTTTCATTCTAAAGTGTGAATTTGTCGGTCTGGCATGCCACTCCATGGTCATAGCTCATCTCGCGTCTAATCCCTGGAGCCTTATGGCATAAGGATGGGTCTAGTAGAAAATTGCTGGACTGAGTTCACACAATAGTACGTTGTGATACTGTTGAGGTTTCACAGCTGGTAGACAGAGTCTTTGGGGATCCGCCCATGATCGTGGATTCATGTACTTTGCCTGAGTTGCAGTCGGCCTCAAGGTTCTGTAGGGTGATTCTGTACCGAGTTGGGAGGTACTCGGGGGGTTGGAGTTGATTTACCCTCTGTGGATTGGCATCTGCGAATACTGCAGGATAACTTGATTGTTACTGGATGCTCAGGAGGTAGACCAGTTTGACGACTTGCGGGAGGAATTTGAGAAGAGGGGTTACCAGGGCACCTACAAGGTAAGTTAGCGGTACATCAAAGTTTCACCTTTTCTCGTACAAGGATACATTCTTCCTTAACTACGTCTCGGTATTTGAGGATGATGAACTTCAACCTTGATGTCATGTCCGCTGCCATTTGTCATTCGTTGCAGTAGATTTCGGGTAATACCGACTTTACAGGTTTACAGCTGACTGTATTTGAACTCTTTAACCATAATACAGTTGACGATCTAAATTGTCAGTCCCTGGAGCATCATATTTGTGCGCAGCAGACTGTGTCATACTTCTAGTCTTAAGCTTGCGATTGTGATTTTACTTGACTCTTACGTGTAGAATCTGAGCTTGACAAGCTCCCGATTGTTTTAGCCAGTGAAACAATCTGTTGAGTTTAGTTTGTTATCGTCCTCACGATTTAGTTGAACAGATTTTTGTTACTAGTATGTCTTCGTGCTTGTTTCCGTTTATTCGTTGTTCTGCTATTATTGAAGTGTCTACATGTTCATAGCATTTGTCAAGAATATCGGCTAGTCTATCGCCACTACGATACACCACGTTTCTGCGCGTTTAGCCCGTTTGCTGTTTTCAGCGTCATATATTGCGTTGCGACTTTTTCGACCAATGTGGAAGACATCGCTGCTGCCCGAAATGCTTTTTTGAAGTATTTTCCTTGCTTGTACGTTGTTCATTGCGCGATGATTCTGTTTACCCCCGTAACACGGATGTTAGAAGCGCTATTATTGCATGAAGCGCTGTTTGTAGACGACGTTAGCTGCTGTAAGATCGCACTCAATATGTCAATGATGAGGAAAGGCTTGCTGTTACACACAGGGCCGTACAGGAGGAGCACGGGACGGATGTGCCATGTTTTGGAGGTCCACCAGGTAATACAGGCATCTAGGAATTTTTATTCACCTTAGCAGAAGCTATCTGCTTTATCTACTTTGCAAACACTAAGAGAATACAGCAACACGTCCTGATTCAACAAGTTAAACGCTCTTAAGCGCGGAATAAGATGGTCTTTTGAGCAAGAGGGTTCTTTCCCCACCCGAAAACTGGGTTTAAAAAACCAAAGAAGAGACTAAGGAACCCACGGAGCGGCTATCAGTGTATATCCTGAAGTGGTCCATACTTCCCGGTTCAGTAGTATGTGTCAGGTATGATTGGGTGTGCATAGTTTGAATGCGATGGATGAAGCCTTCTCCATGGACCTGTTTTTCTCCCTAGAACAATGTAGTCATATCAGGCAGGAAGATATTTGGATATCTGAAGAGAAGGACCAAACTTGTACCAAATTATGACGTTTTCGATCAGGTTCAGCAGTTTTCTGGAAGCTTTACGGGACTTCCCAACTTCAGGCATACACTGAAGCCATACCCGCGATTATTTTCCTTTTAGTTAGTGTATCCGATATCTTGCTTTTGCTACGAAGTCCAGGTAACTACTTAGTGGAAACTAGCTGGACCTTGTAAATTTATGCAATGTGAGCAAAAAATGGACCTTCTCGAAAGACGCCAAGTTGAGGTGTTGTGAGCGGGTTCAAACACGGTAGCTGGGCCTATGGACTAACCGTCAGCAAGCACTAAGATGGAGCCAGTTTGATTTCTGAACACAACAATCAGTCCCATATTCCTGCATTCTGTCGTACTGTATAATGCTGTACACGTACCTCTTTCTGAATTGCTGTCGTGAATGATCATTCATACAAGCTGATTGTACTAACTTCATTGTGCTAGTCAGTCAAGGCATAACCAGAAAGCAAGGAATGAAGGCTGGTGCGATCAAGTAGCCCGTGGATCGATTTCAGCCAGAAGTAATGACTTCAATTACTTTCGTGAATATGCAGGTTTCGTCTGCTACAAGAAGAGAATATACAATTCAACGAGCTTGGCCTAAAGGACAACGTCGCACAGCTATGTGCTTTGCAGGTAAGATCTGGTGGTCTTACCTTCTTCCTCGCCAAGGCGGTCATGGCTTCTAAGAGAAATTGAAGGACTGCAATTAAGTTGTTCATCTGTATCAGCTCTACACACATCTGACTCTGTGGTGAAACGTGTTCTCTTTTAGTGAATGTTCCACCTTTGTCTACTGCGTTTGCAGAGTATTGGGGTAAAGGGAAATCCATCTTCAGACATCGAAGCTGATCTGCCAGATTCTGGGTATTCAAAAGATCACTTGCCGTTATTCATCTGTTTCATGTCCCTGAAGCCCGGTCATCCCCTTTTTCAGATCCATTGTCACTTATAGACTCAAGCTGGGATTTTGCCTAGTTGACCCCAAATTTGGGTACATCGGATCTTTGGTCCGTTTATTCTCAACTTTCTCAGTGTGTGGTATCGTTTGCCGTACCTACAGTGAGCAGCTTCATCTGAAAGTAATTTCATCGACTTGTCTAACGGATTTTGGGGTTAACTACCTGACGTTTGTCTTGAAGCAGGTCCCGGGGGAATGTCCTCATAGTGGGGAACATTCATGTGCTGTTTAATCCGAAGAGAGGTGACATCAAACTAGGGCAGGTACTGGTTGTACCTAACCTCCACGTTGGAGAAGTTTGCTCGGCAAGTTGCCCTGTTAGGGATTGCGCATTGTTGGATGACGCTAACACAACAGTAGCTTCTGTTCAGGTGCGCGTACTTTTGGACTCAGCCCATGCTCTTTCTCAAAAGTGGAATGGGGCCCCTGTTGTAATTGGTGGAGATTTCAACAGTACCCCGGCAGTAAGTGCTGATTGGCGAATAGTTCGTTCTTATTGTTTCCCAGAACGTAGTATACTTTTGGCATGAACGAATGGACTACATCTAGGGCAACGAAAGGACAGTCTTCAGGAGATCAGGTGCATTTGGGGTTGAATCAGTTAAGTACCACTCGTTGCATTTGTGCAGCAAATAATCCACATCCTTCGACGTAGTTAGTAACCGTGGTGCTTGGTGTTTGTCTGTCTCTGCAGAGTTCTATTTACCAGTATCTTGCAAATTCCGAGGTGAGAACCAAGCGTGCGGTTATGTAACTTGTTAGAAGTTTGACGGACTTAAAACTGTTGTTGGAGTGTAACCAATCAGCACTCTTAGAGCTTTTGAAGCTTAGAGCTTTTGAAGCTTTTGTCATCTGAGTTATAACCAGTACGGCTTACTTGACCACGGGTATAAGCTTCAGTGAATGATTGTTTTCGATATGTGAGATTCTGCTTACAACTCATATTCGGAGCTAAATTTCTGGAAGTTTCATGATGAGAGAAATATGCAAACTTGATTCATGGAATCATAGCTTACAGGCATGTACGGATCTAAATTTCTGGAAGTTAAATGATGGGAGAAATATGGAAGCTTGATTGATGCTTGATTCTTGGAATCATATAGTGCATTTAGAGATAATGACAGCGGTTCCTAATGTGAAGTTCCCTGTGTTCCGCAGTTGGATATTTCTTCTCTAAATAGACAAAATCTTTCTGGACAAGTTGAAGCCGAGGAAACTAGTGCATGGATGTCGGTGAGTTCATCAGTAAGGTAAGCGCACATATGTCAGTAGTTAACCTACGGTCGAAGGCAGACGGTCACAAGCATCTGGCAGAGTACATCAGCGTTCCGTTCCTGTCTCTCTTTGCACTGTTTATTTTCCAAGTGGTGCAAGACAGATAGGATGGCTGGAGGCAAATTAGGGTGTTGGCCTATCATTTGCTAACTTCACATGCGAAACACAATTTCAGATTTTCAAGATCCGCAAGGAGAAATGATGTTTCGCAGTCCGTTGAGTCAAGATACGAAGAGTCATTGGGTCCAGCGACGGAAGTGGCTGTAGCAGAAGTGGCTGTAGCTAAACTGGACATGGCCACATGTACTGAATTCGCGTCCTGCGTTGAAACCACTACGAGTTACGAGGAATGTTCGACCTCTGGAAAAACTGGCTCAGAGGTGTTCCTTGCAGAGTCCAGTACAGTTGCAGAGTCTGAAACAAGCGAGGTTGTGAAAAGATGGTATTGGACACGTGAAGAGATTGCTGCTGCAAGTGGAACCTTTGATGAAACAACAGTTCGCCACAAGTTAAGACTACGTAGCGTTTACACGGAAATTGAGGTGTTACTTCCGACCCTATTAAAATACCAGCGGATGGACATCTAGCAACCGTTTCTTTGCTTTTATTTTTTCTCCCCTTCCCTTGCAGTACAGTGCTTACCCTCGTCAGCTGATTTTGTTTATATTGGCTGTTAGGGCGAAAATGGATGCAGAGATCCCCAGGGCGAGCCGCTGGTGACAACATATCACAAAAAATTCATGGGCACCGTTGACTACATCTGGTACTCCTACTTGGTGAAACAAGCGCTTCCTGGTCTCATTCACTATTTTATTAGGCGACTGATTTAGCACCGGAGTCAAGAGTACGCAGTAGGGAGTAGGGAGTAGGATAAATTGTGATGTTTATTTGGCGATCATTCATCAGCAGTTGCCACTTATCCATACTCTTTTCTCCAAAACCGAACAGGCATACTGAAGGGCTTGACACAGTGAGGGTACTCGATACTTTACCCGTGAATGTGTTGCAGCGCTGTCAAGGTCTTCCGTCACAGGTACAGTGATTCTCTTACGCCAGCTTCTTTTTGTTTTAATTTCTTTATGTGGAGACTTCCGCGGAGGGATGAAATATTGACCAATCTTCTGCCGATTACGTCTCAGTATGCCCCAAATAATAGAAAATTACAGAGTCAGATTCTTTCAGATAAGCTTCCCAGAGGCAGCATGGTCTCAACTCAACTGGTATGGTACAGTATATTCTTAATTTTAGCTTCGTGTGGTGAGCACCTTTTCTGTGTAGTGGGTAACCAATGTTTCACGAATTGCGAGTGCAGAAGTGGGGAAGTGATCATTTAGCATTGGCTTGTGAGCTTGCTTTCCATCCAACCTCCTAAGGACCCGGGAAATGTGTCGTAGTGGATCTTGACAAGTTCTGGTTGTCCCGGCATCCACTCCTGAGGGAGCAGCTGCGGCAACTTGGCTTGCTTGTCACCATTTTGGTTACATGAACCTACGTGGTAACGACCACTCTCCTGCTGATTGTGAGTTAGCCTTGCAGTCTAGATTTGTCTCCTAAATTTTGAAACTTAGGAAATGTACATATATCCCAGTTGACAGTTGATGGATGTTTTAAAGACCTACTCCTTGGGGATCGGACACTTCAACATAGTCTGATCCTCACCGAGAAGTTGTATCATCCATCATGGAGGAAAAATAGCACGCCAAGCTCCAAGCGCTTGCTGGTAGCGTGCTGAACGTCCCAGGTCCTTTCTCTTAGCATATGTACACTCCCCAGACAGTAGGTGCTATGTATGAGAGGGGAAACTTCATCCTTATATCAACATCAGTGCCCTCTTCCATCTTGAAGGGAGGATAATGAATCTGTAATTGTAAGATTGCTTTGGCATTCGTGCCATGTCTCTTGTGATAGAGACCTTCTTTAAAGTGTATATTTCTACTCTATGTCTGTTGTTCTGTCAGAGAATAGGCTCCTGAACTTTGGGATTTTCCTGTTGGAGTTTCCATCTTTACATTGGTTTTTGAGGTTCTTTAGTTGTTATTTCTTAGTACTTCAGTTATTTGGAGACGCTGCTGTCTGTGAGGTTCTTCATTACCGAGATCCCTCCCGTAGCAGGAGTAAGTCATGGACTTACATGAACACCCGCATAATGTCGAACAAGGGAAAGATCTGCTTGAGGTGTCAAGTACCTCGTCGGTGGCAATCAGCTAAATGGCATCTTCAAGTTCGTACAGTGCGTATCAAGAGATCTGTAGAGCAGCAGTTTCACTCCCAAAAACTGTTCCAATAAAAGTTGGTTCGTCTTGACTATCTTTTGCGAAGTATCACCTTTGTGAATGACCAGGGCAGAAATAGATATTGTTTTGCGGTGGACGTTGGTATCCTGTTTTAACGTCCTGGACACAACCAGTCCACAAACATAAGAAGCACCGAATCCGTCAGTCTGTCTAGCACAGTTATATCTGTTTAAGGAGGAGGCAGAAGCTTCGGAGGAGGAAGTACGAGTGCTTCTGTACATCTTTTCACATGTACTTTCTGGACATAGTACAGATATAGTAATGATGACGAGGTCAAATACAGTAGGCACAATGACGTTTCCGGAACTGAACCTACGAAGTTGAGAGCTTCTGCTGCTAGACTGCAGAATACGTAGACCGTTAGGCCATGCTTCCCTTTAGACTTGCTATGATGATCACATGATAACAGAGGTTTCGACTTTAGACTGCAAAACCTTCTCGATACTCGGAGACCCTCGGATCAGATCTCGTACCGACCGTCAGTACGAGAAAGGGTTTGTTAGAATAACCTCCTTGCATTAGTCACCACTGTATTCATTCAAGTAAAGTTTTTCTGCCCCTACTCCGCAAATTGTGAGTACGCAAAAACACAAGCTCGTTAGCAAACCCATCCGGCCAAACTTGAAACGTGCAAGCTATCCAGTGATCTCCTTCCTGGAACACCCGGCCTGCAACCAGATGCCTTGTTCTTTGCTTGAGGTTATTTAGTTCTATCGTCTCTCCAATCGTTGGTATGAACTTCGGAAGGCAGGAATATCGCAATGATCGGTTAGTCTTCAAAGCGACAATAGGATGAGTGGACTTCTTCCTCCTGTGGTGGAGTCCACGTGATAAGCAAACGGCCATCTCGGGAGCTGTTGTCCGGATGCATGTTGAAATTAAGAAAAATATCAGAAGGATGCATGATTAAACTATGCGGGTGTATTTAAGCTTAATAACAGTAGTATGTACGCTTTAACAGTACGATATTATTTACTATCACACGCCAAGATCAGATGCGTTTTCTTATGTTCTGCCCTTTCCTCTTCTGTCATTGAGTTCATTCAGTAGTGAAGCATCCAAAGAATACTAATCTGCTTGGTTTGATTTGGATATCCGTGTGACCGATGTTTAGTCTACCATCTCATCCCTACTTCATTAGTTAATCCTGACTTTGTTCGCTATCTTGACCCCTTTCCAAGGCATGAAAATAAAGGTGGCATATGAACGTATCAGTACGGACTTCCTCTTGGGATTAGAGAGGTTTACAAACTTGTGAATGTAGTGAAGCGTGCCTTGACACGGCAAGGAAGACCTCTTCTTAGCTAGTTCACTGTCCACGGTATAATAACATACTTCGGACCTTCTGCAAAACTTCCGGTAATTAAACTATTCTTTTCTCTCTTTATACTCGATTGATGTTCACAGTTTTATACAGGAAAATTCAAAAAGATTCGCTTTCTTTTTACTATGCATAGTTAACCGTTTGTCGTTTTCTGCTTCATATGCATTTTCAGTATTTACCCGCGTGGCACTCACTACATTAACTTTCTCTAATATACTAATTGCATAGCCCAACCATATGTGTGAGATTAAGTTCTCTCCTGTACCAAATGCATAACCTTGTCTCTAAACTGCATAACCATCTATCATCTAGGCTATATATATATATGAAGATCTGCTATGCTATATCCTCTACTGCTATTAGGCGGTGTCAAATTAGAACCTTTTAGGAGGATTCGAGACCTGCAAGAAAGAGTTATGATTTTGGCCAGATGTGCGGTTGTTTCCTCAGGGCACTTCTGGAGGTGCTAGCAGGAAACAGCCACAGGAGTTCTCTTAACGGACTGTGATCTCTTGTAAATTTTCTATTTTTTCAGTAAAGAACTTATTATTCTGAATAATTATTCTTAATGTCAAGACTGAAAAAAATCAATGACGGAAGTATAGTGTTCATTCACAAATGCAATACAGAATGAGCCACGGTTCTATCCAATGTTACGCGTGATGAAATCATAGCATTTTGTCTATCAACATTTGAAGAATACTTTTTTTGTAACTTTGAGATCCCCTATTGAAGGGAATGATGTAAATATTTGCTTAGGAATCCAAATCACTACTACAGTACAGTTTTGAGTACCAAAATCTAGTAAGATGAATTTTGAAGAAGCAATTCCGGACACCAGAATAATGAATGAATCCAAAAGATTAATCATAATAAATACATCAAAAGTATAAATGACTCTAGCCGGGTAAAGTGAAAGTGAAACCTTTGTAACAATATTCGATCCTGTGGGCCCTGGGAAAACAATAGTGAGGAACCAGAAGATAAAAAGCACAGCAGGCCGGGACATGTACACACCTACTGGTCGATCATCGATGAGGACGGCCGATCCTACGGACCCACAGATACCCCATCAATTCACCTAAACCTCCTATTAGGCATCACTGTATGCTGCAGTACTGCGCGGTGGTCCCACTCGGTCGCTACCATGCACATAAACTACGTAACACCCCTACCTTCAGTCCAAAACCCTGCGCCATCAACATGGCATGCGTGAGGCATACTCCACGAGACCTCCCGGCCCCCGGCCCTCCCCCACCGCGTAACATTTTTACCCCCGTCCTGACTGAAATCCAGTCTGGCACCACTGCCGGATGGATGAGCAGAAGTCCGACCGACGGACCGACCGACCAGCCTTCCATGAATCCATCGGAAGGCCGTAAACTTCCGTTTGAGACATAGCAAGAGTGATGGTGTATATATCGTGGCCACCTGAACGGCCACGTGGGTGGGATCGGACCGCCCGAAGAACGTTAGACATAGTCTTCGCTTAGGGGTTCTGGTTTTATTGCGAGTCCGAGCAGAGAGGCCAGGAAGGAAGGAAGGAAAAGTTGAGCGTCGCCATAGCCAACCGATTAATCGTTTTTTTGTCTGTACGGCCGTACTTACACACGGGGCTCAATGCCGAAGGCAGCACAGGAGACAAAACCCATCGCTCGGGACTCGCCACTTTTACAAGGTGCTGCGGACGATCGATCGTTTCGTGCAGTTTCGAAGATTCTGAAGAAGATGTTGGGCGAGAGTGGATGAAGACAGGCACGGACCGACAAACAGAGTCACATACCGAAGCAAGGCAGAGGCAGGCGAAATTCACATTATCAGCATCATCATTTCCTCGGAGGACGAGAGATAGATGGTGGTGGCAGGCAGTCAGGCGTGATGGACGAATGAATGGTGGTCACCAGGCGGTGGGGTGGATGAACGGAGTCCTTTCCCTGATGGAGGAGGAGCAGTGAGAGAATTGAGGATGCGAATTTGCTGAAGAAAGAGGAGGAGGAGGAGGTGGAGGAGAGGAGCAAAGGTGGCCTACGCTGCAGAAGCGGACGGCTAAAGTCTGTTTCGGCGCTATGATGTCGGTCGACAGTTTTGAGCCATGCGTCTGTAAATTTGCACTGGCTGGATGAGATTGACAGTTTTGGTTCTCAAAGAAGAAGGGCTGCAGACAGATGGCAGGCAGCAGGGAGGACGAAAGGATACGCTGTTGGAAATTGTCACTGTTCGCTTGTGACTGCCGGTGAGGACGAAGAGGTAAGGAGGGGAGAGTTGTCGTTGATAAGAGTACGTTCGATACTTGGTTCAGTTGGGGGACGGTACGAGAGATCTGCCCTGGTGATAGCCTGTTCTTGACTGTACTCCTGGTGGTCGGGAGGATAGCTTTGGCTCAAGATTAGGGCAGGCATAAGAGAGGAGGTAGTTGCTGTGACCTGATTCTTCTCCCGCTTTTTTTCTCCTCCCCTGGTACTGCTTCGGCTTCGTTGCTTTTGGCCCAGCCCTTGAAGTAATCGCATCGTCTTGGTTCGATCGGGGGAAGGCCACCAAGGCAAGGCTAAACGACTAGCTCAAGGTACTGTTGATGCTCCGGGACACCGAACTTAACCAGAATCTCAAGGTTAATTCGAGAAGACCAAACTGAGCGCAAGCCACAAGCTCAAGCTACTTGTTGGGTGTCTTCCCGCTTTTACGGTTCGCACTGGTTGTGGGCTTGATTCAACCAGAGTACTTGTCAAAGCTTTGCGCAACATGGACTTGACATCGATAAGGGATGCGTTTGATCGGGTGTCCAAGAAACAAAAGGTTTCATGCTCAAAGACGCAAGAGGTTATCGATAAAGTGCAACAGGAAATTGAGAGGGTAGCAAAGGCACTCGTTGAGATTCCAGATGGGCCCGAGGCCAGTGATCAAAAGAGAGCTGTCTTGGTTGAGTTGCAAAGTATACTGACCGAGATGGGACCGTCAGCGCAGGTTGGGGCCTTGCAGAAGGAGGTCAACCTCGCAGTGAGTAAATATGGGAAGGTGGTAGATAAAATTTTCTGCACCGACATTGCAAATGCATACCGGGACGTACAGTTTGATACCCATGTTATTAACCAGATTGTGGCCCTCCATTTTTATCGGCAAGGTCTGTTCGATCTAGGAGACTGCTTCGTGAAGGAGGCACAGGAGCCAGATGGAGCAAGTCTGAAAGCGCCCTTTTATGAAATGTATCAAATATTGGAGCAAATGAAGGCTAAAAATCTGCAGCCTGCCATCAATTGGGCGACAAGGCACCATGATGAACTTCAGAGAAAGGGTTCCTGTCTAGAATTCAAGCTTCATCAGCTCCAGTTTGTAAATTTTCTGTATCAGGGAGGTCGCAATGCTGCCTTACAGTATGCACGGAGCTCCTTTGGGCCGTTTGCAAATAATCATATGACGGAAATTCAGCGACTTATGGGTTGCCTGCTGTGGGCTGAGCGATTGCAGTCTTCCCCATACGCAGACATGCTGGCCGCAACTCACTGGGATTCTGTAGCCACAGAGTTCACTAGAGAATGTTGCAGTCTACTCGGACAAGCTTATGAGAGCCCCTTGCATGTGGTTATTTCAGCTGGTGCCCAGGCTCTACCCACTCTGGTGAAACTTGCAACCATTATGGCAAACAAGAAGCAGGAATGGCAGAACATGAAGCAGTTGCCAGTGGAGATCGAATTGAGCAAAGAATTCCAGTTTCACTCCATATTCGCCTGTCCTGTTTCCAGGGACCCGTCTACAGCTGACAATCCGCCCATGCTTATGCCTTGCGGTCATGTTCTTTGCAAGCAGTCCATTCAGAAACTGGCTAAGACTAATTTTCGAACTTTCAAGTGTCCATACTGCCCTTCCGAAACAACAGTGGCACTGTGTCGACAAATTTACTTCTAGACATTGTTTTCACTCTCAAATTTATTCTAGCAGGGGGGTTAGCTTTCAGGGATGGATGGTCATGACATCATGGAAGATTGACTATTCACTAGGGTTATTCTTCTCGGACAAGGTCGACCATACTTGTACAGCTTGTTTTCGTGTAGTTTTCCGTCTCCGTTGGTGTGTCATGGTTTCTCCTCTTTACTCCGATCGTAATGTCCACCTCCTCTCGTTCTCGCGTTTGTAATACTGTAATCTCTTGTCTAAGTGCCCTCTGAATAGAGGTCAGTTAGGGTCTGTGTTATGTGTTCTGTGGGGCCAGCTCATAACTAGGTGTTGTAGTTGGAGTTTGTTCATACTTCCTATGCCATTTTTTCTCGTTGTACAAAATGGGACGAAGCTAAGTCGTGACTGGAGATCTGAGTTGGTGTCTGGTAGTAAAGGGTCGTACTTTAGAAGGTATGTTAGAGGGAAGTTGTGAAGCTGCAAACGGTCAACACAACTGTTCGATAACCTAGGGAATCGGGGAGTTACATGTGGTTACGGATAGGTTAATGTTATTGGTGCTCCATGTTTAGAGACGGACAGGCAGCAGCATGGAACGGATTGCACCCTCAAATAATACTCAAGCTATAGAAGATTGAGTTAGGTTCGTAATCCCAGAGAGACTCCTAATATCGTGTCGTAGATGACCATCTTAAGTACTGTACAGACAAACTGCTGCAGATTGTTCATATACTGGAGACCTTTTGGAAAGCAAATGTGCCAAATATGAAGAATGCAGTAGCTAGGTACATTTCCTCAAGTCTGCGGTCCTGGTTTTGCGCCTGAAGACCCGATCGTTCACATGGATCCTCGTATTCAACAAGCGGGCTGGAGTCACTTTTGTGAATGCCGAGATGAACCCGAGGATAACGGTGAGAGCGAGAGAGATATCTCTGTAAACTTAAGAAAACATATGATCCCTCCTGTTCCGCCTAGTTGAAAAGTATTAGACTGTGATATTTCTGGTGGTAAGCCTTGTTGCTATCAGCCAATACTTTGTCACGTCTGTGACACTGTTCTTGGACCACAAAGGTTCTGTTACTTGACTCTGGGTCGGGTCCCCGGCTAACTTTTCACGGTGTAGATTCAAAGACGTCACTGATGAACGTCAATGTTTTTACGATGTCGAAATAGCACAGGCCCAGACCAATGCTATGGTTATTAGGGGCTTGGTATGGAATGCTCTTTAGCGCCTTACTCAACTCCTTCAGGTTCTGGATGTGTCGTCGTTGTCCACATAGATTCTAACCACGCCCTTCACAGATCATTAGAACGTGGACAGTTAACAGAGATCGAATCGATCGAACTGTTTACACGAGACGTAGCTTCTGAATGAGCTGTTGCACAGCTCATTGGGCCGATGTGAGGGTAAAGTTAGAATATGAGCAACCCGGTAACGCTGTATAGGTTTTCACCTTTGGTTCGTCTAGTGTGAAAACCAGAGTTTTCAGTACTGATAGCGTCCTGTGAAACGCTACCGTCAGCACAATCAACGCCCGGGTTCCCTCCGTGACCAACTGTCATCAACCATGAGCCAAAGTGGGCTACCTTTTCGCGGAACTGAATTGGACTTTTGTTACACCAAGAGTGCGGAATCTCTATCACTGCGGAGGTACGGATGGGACGACAAAGACTCATATATCAGCACTGACCATTGAGCCCGTGACCATCGCTCATAGCGATTACCAAAACCAAGGCCGGACGATCGAGCAAGTTACAAGGTGTGTGCATTCAGCTGCATCTAGTGTAAGCTGTTCAGCTGGTACATTCAATACTTGAGCTGTAGCTCCGCTATCCAACCCTACTTGAGCTGGCTCTCCGTTCCATGTACAACACAGACGAACCTCAAACCACGTTAATTGAGTTAACGTGAACTAAACGTCAACGGCAACTCATTTACCGTCTCACACGGTCACATCGTGACTAAAAGCTGATCATGTGTGCGCCTGGCGGAACGCAGCTTACGCCGGCCCAACAGCACCGGAGTGGAGTCCGTTAAATGGTCCATGACTTTCATAGGCACGATCGGCCAGTGCGGTACAGTACCGAAAAAATTACTCAATTCGTGAATGTGAAAAATCTCGCAGCACCTGAGTGAATACCTGTAGTATCTGATTATATTTAACGTTTGTGCGGTGATGGTAATAGGGACTATGCGAACTAGCTAGTTTGCTTTTTGTTTTGAACGAAAAACTTACGTTTTTGTTCCGAATACTGCATTATGGATGTAAACACTCTTGCATACTGCAATCGAGTTCTTAGCATTTCTGAATTCACTTGAAGTTCATTCTTTGAGTGTGCAGCAGTTTCTGAGAAGTTTTGTTAGTACATATATGAGAGTCAATGAGTATATGAGAATTGTCTGAGAGTACTCCTTAAGCAATCTACTGGTTTGACTGTATCCAAACTGAAACTTGTCTCTTCATTGTACTGATTGCATGTTATTTCATTCTGAATCATGATCGTCCATGTTATCACTTGATGTGGCATTGAACTATTGAACATGATCATCTTTTTAGGGAGAATTTCTCTTGAATGTGGTAAAATTGAGGTGGTAAGCGTGAAGTTTGAAACAAACACGGGCACGTCAATAGACGGCCTGTGGATTGAAGTGCAATGACAACACTCTCAATTTTGACAATATGAAAATATCAAACGAGCTCAAAGGAGATGTAGCGAGTAAGAGGTATAGTCAAGAGAAAGATTTTTGGGGTATAGATCTAAGAAGGTCAGAAAGGAGTTCATGAGTGAAGAGATGAATCGTTTGAGATAAATATTGTGAAAATCTACAAACGAACAATTGTAAATTATCGAAACTTTGAATTTAGAAGTTTCGAGAGGTCGTAGTTTCTTATACGAAGTTTGGTTAGAAGAGAGATTGGTCTTCTTGAAAATCAGGCTTCAAAGGTCAATAATCTACTTTTTATGATCGAGAGCTAGTTTATTTCCTCCATCTTCATAAACATTGAAGTTATTTTTATGAGGAAAGAAAAATTTACATATATACACTGTTAAGTAATAACTTTTTTCATTGCCGAAGATAGTCCTTAAACTGAAACTAACAAATAATCTACTCTCGATAATCGAGAGCTTGCTTATTTCTTCTAACCTCGTTACTCAACCATGAAAGTGGAGTAAACATCAATTGCTAATTTGACATACTCTAAAGTTCGAGAGTTTTCTTATTTCTTCCAACCTCGTTACTCACCCACGGAGAGTGAGATAAACAACAGTCTTCAGATTTGACCTACTCTGGGGTTCGATCGACTCTCTAACAAACTCCAAGATCTTTCATCTCTCGATGAACAAGAGATCAAATACCCTTCCAACTAATATCTTTTGATTATCTTTTTTTGGTTTTATACCCATGGATGTCTTTATCATCGACTGTAGAGGACAAACTAACACTACATTCATACTTTTGATATCGAGAGTTAAGATTGTCGATATCTAGACTATCGAATATTCAAATATTTTTACATCGAGACTTTACATATTACATGCTAAATTTTATATTTTACATATCGAGTGGACAACCCTAAGATATTTGTAACACAATCAACTGCAAACCCATCACTTTTTAGTATAACACCAAATTTTATGATTTGGTCACTTTGAATAGAAAAATAACACTCGATAGTCGAGAGTTACACAAATATTTTGAAATACTTGCAGTTTTTCTTGATTGAGTCGAACAAGTATTTTACTCTTCAGATAAAATTTGCCCATCAAAATCTCTACGTCATTAGTTCTCATCTTATCGAGAGTAAGAAATTGAACCTTAACTTTCAAGCATTGAGAGTTTCGTGTTTTATCGAGAGTTGATCGAGACTTTACATGTTACATGTTACATGTCTACATTTTATATGCTGACTAGAATGATGATGAGAGAGGATTTAATTTAGCAATTGTGAAAGAGAGATATTTAAAGAGGTCAATTCTGAGTGATTTTAGTGTTGTAAGAAAGTTATCGTTGTTTTCTTTCTAACCAGTCTGTCAATCGGGTAAAAATATGGATAAGGAGATAACCTTGTAAAATAATATACCATTGGATCTTCATAGATTTCTACAATTTCATCTTGTGAGGTCAACTTGGTTACTTTGAAGGACATTAACATGGTCGAGAGAATCATATTTTGACAGTTTTTATGTTATTGAAAAGCTATCATCAACATCTTTCTAATCGAATAGTGGATAGAATGTCAAAGATGATAGCTTTATGAACCCTACAATATCTATAAACGTACGTTTGCAGATTTTTATCAGTATAGAGAAAATATTCTTACACAATGGAGATCTCAATCATAATGGGACCTCCATTAATGACTTTTGCTGATAGATTGTTAACTCAGCTCGTGGTTCAGTCAAAATATTATCGGGATTCATTTACTTTGAATGATGACAAATTGGATTATGATATCAAAGTGGACATGGAACATGTCCATGATAAATTAAAGACAACTGGTCCCAAGTCATTAATGAGTAACTCTAAAAATGTCTCCATACATAGCTTTCTCAAATTGATTTTCATTACGTAGTAAGTGTGAAGAAGGGTTGATAATAAGCAAGTGGAACATGTTGTATTCAGTTTTTTGCTTGTAACTTATTAGAACATGTCCATATATAATCTCACATGTGCACTTGGAAGAAGGGTATCGCATGGAGCTTTTTTGTGGTCTAGATCTAGTTTTTGGAGCTTGGCACGTGCTACATCTTGGAGGGACAAGGATTTTACAAACATGTGCAAGCTGGAACTAATGTCAGTGTGAAGATTCAGTGTCTCGAGACTAAATCGAAATGACTTCATAATATTTTGTAAAGAGCTGAAAAATTCAGACTTAAAGTCGCATATCATAGAGAGAGCAAAACATGATTTCAAGTTGTCGTGATGCGCTTGATCCATGTCATGAGAAAATTCACTATGGAGTGAGAAGATGGTCCTTGCTCACAATCGAGATTCTTGAGTGGATACTGAACAGAATACTGAGTATCGGATAGGTCATAGTGTCGAGATGTGGATTATTTCAATTGATGAAAATCCATCATTTAGTACGAAGTTTGTCTCTGTTAAGTCAAACTGAGACTTTAGAGAAGCAATTGAGGAGCAAGTGAGCATTCAAAAATCTGAAAACATCATATCGTAGAGCTCGTCACGTTAATCATCGTGGTATTTCAAAATGAGAGAGATGGAGTTGCAAGAGAAAACTTAGATCACTAGAAAGCGAGAAGTGTATCATATATCTATAGTGAGCAAAGTTGTAGGAGGGAGGTATCAAGATCAAACCCTTTCCGACTCATAATTTGTTGGCAGTAAGTTCGTCCTTTTAGGAGAATATGAGAAGCATCGAATAGCTTATGAACAAGACACTAATTGTCTCTTAGACATATCATACGAGATGCCTCTGTCTAGCCCAACATCAGTGTAGTCATCTAGTGTGGATGTTAGATATGATGTTACTACCGAGATTTCAAAATGGATCTTATCCTAGAGGACCAACTCCCCTTCGGGATGTCGGATAATTAGTATAAATCTCGTTGATGCATCTCTAAGTCTAGACGTAGCAAGATCCTCTTTGAATGCAAGATAATTAATAAGAATCTCGGTAAGCATTTCTATGTTTGACAGTTGTGAGATGACATCAAAGATTATGTCTAGTGATAAATAATATTTTATGAAAATCATAGATATTCTCTTAGCAAGCACTTCGGTCCAAATCTTAGGTTGAATCTCCAAGTTGAAGTTACGGCATTTATAAGTTGAGAAAAGTTGATCATGAAAATGGCTATAACTCGAACTATGGAGGTCCAGTTGAGGTGATTTTGATGATCAAAGTAACCGTGTAGATTCATCTAGAATTTAAAGGAAAAGCTGACAATACGAGAGATTTGCTGATCAGAACCACAACTAAGTGTTAATTATTCCTTCTAATACATATGAAGATGTTACGTCTTAATTATTCATGTTGAGATTTATTTTTATGATGTCATATTTTTTTAGACATCGTCTTACAACTGTTAGAATCGAGGAGGAGATCACATAGAGAAGGAAAATTTCCTGAAGGAATGTACAACGATTGTTAGAGGAATTATTGAGGATTATCGAAGAAGAGAGAGAGAAGATTATGGAGTGTATCGATCAAGAGACTTTTCTTCTTATTCAACGTAGACATCAAGGAGTTCACAACTGAATTTTGAGATCAGTAGAGCAGACATTTTGAACAGAACATTGAAAGCTTTTGAGTGAAAGCACAAGTGTTGCACATGCTTGGGGGTTCACTTATACATATTTGTCCATACCACTTACGAGTCAAGCCACCAAAAATCAAATTCATATTTTATTTTTTCTGTTTAAGTATAAAAGAAGAGGTACTTTTAAATATAATTATCACCTTTGAATTTTTCAGAACCTTCTTTTACTTTAAAACTTTAAAATAGATATAAAATGTCATATTTTTATAAAAATTAACTTTCAAAATTTCTTTTTCAAATAAAATATATTATAGTTTACTTACATCTATGTTTAAAGAAATTAACTAGTGAACTCTTGAGTTCACATGAGCAGTTTTCCTTTAGATGTTTTGAGTTTCTGAAGTAAGTGAAATTGAGGACTAAGTGATTGGAAACTGAAGAGATGTGAGCATACCAAGTGATTTTTTATCAAAGATGTGTGAAAATTTTGTGTGATCCCTGTATTGTATGTAATATTTTTGGTGCTTTTCAATATCGTATCACATCTAGAAGATTTTGTCATTCTCTTGAAGACTCTTGTATAGACATCGAGTATTATCATACAACATACTAAGTATCGGATGGATCTTGGACTGGACATTGAACAATATATTGAGTATCAGATAGGTCCTAGACTGGATGCTGAACA
Organism: Asterella californica; assembly: GCA_036924285.1. Lineage (NCBI taxonomy): Eukaryota > Viridiplantae > Streptophyta > Marchantiopsida > Marchantiales > Aytoniaceae > Asterella > Asterella californica. The sequence continues at coordinate 16,288,036 of JAYKYS010000001.1, read as the reverse complement.
ACAAACTGAGTAAAAGATGGTCCATATATTGGATATTGAACAACATATTGAGTATCGTATGGATCTCTAATTGGGTATTGAATAGCATATTGAGTATACGATGGGTCTTGAATTGGACATTTAACAACTTACCAAGTACTGGATGAGTCTTGGATTGGATACTGAATCCGGATATTGGATACCATATATATGGATAGGATATTGAATTCAGATCTGGATGCACTTTGACAAGAGAGAAGAGTGTAACAAATTGCAGCAAGTTCAGAGATTTTAGAACACTAACATGTAGAAGGTAGTGCATAGTATATGTTAGTGACTTCAGTTGTTAAAATGATCATGTATGAAAGAAGCTATGGAGTTTTAGTGAGTAAAGAGCAATGAAATAATGCACCTTACTATCTTATCAGTCATAAAACTGACCTTATTTGCCAGTTGCTGATAGCTTAGCTTAGAGGAGATGTCTTGATCACGATACTCTTCATACCCACAACTTACAAGCTAACGATCCCAACAAACCATTTGTTGGATGGATAAAAGTCACTCGGATTGAGAAAATCAAAACTTTTTTGATGAGTTTGGTAATCATATTCTTCCATTGTCTCCTCTTAGCTGAATTTGCAATTCCTTCTTTATCTTCTCTTCTCTTTATCGACCTCACAAACTGAATTCTGATCCGCTTTTCAAGGAAGTAATTAATTGAGTCTTACAACGTCATGTGAGACATCAACCATTTTTTACTTCTTGTACTTTTACTATATCAATTTGTTATATTATTCTATATTTTCATTTGTATATTTTGAACTTTAGTGTTTATGTAATATAATAGATATTATTTGTTTAGATTCATTTGGATAACTTCATAATTAATCTAAATACATTATATATTTAAAAGTTTTCTATAATGAACATATAGAACATACAGAGAGAGAGAAAATATCATGATTACATAAAGTGTAAACTGTATTAATTTTTATTTATAAAAAATAATTGAAATTATAAAAGAAAAATCAACTAAAAGAAATAAATGTACTTGAGTATAAAATTATAAATTTCAATCAAAAGCATAATAGCTACAATAATCAATAGTGGTTTTAGTTCCAACCAAAATTAAAAGCTTGTGTTTGTTTTTTAATGAGTCAAAGTTGATGATTAATAGATGAAAGTCATTTTGTTATTTCTGATCCTTTATAACTTTATTATATGTTATAGAATCTTAATAAATTTTTTTAAGATCTTCATTACGTCATATATAGATTTATAATATGTATGTCTTTCTCGAGATATGCTCTAGTTCCAAATCATTCACGGTGTAAGGTGACCAAAACATGACCCGCTACAACACGTTTCCTCCCGCATGTATTTCTCAATTGGATCTTCTCTGGATCCACAATGTGCAACCTCTAACCTTCAATGAATAGAATAAGCATATCGATTATGCCGTGTGAAGATGAATCAGTTCAAAACCAAACGTCAAAAGGATTCCACAAAAAACAAGAAGTTATGAGGCAAATCCACTCCACTTTGCTGAACATTTTTGTAAGAGAAAACGCAGCCGCAAAGCTCGTCTTAGCATATGTTGCACAATCTTTGCAATCCAGAGTTCCAGGGAGAGTTCTCAGATGGTCTATCCTCACTTTATCAATCTTTTTTGATCGACATGTAATGTTTATACCTTCTTACGTAATGTCTAGTTAGCTATCAGATGTCATGTGACATCGGTAAAAAAAAACCCCTTTGAAGCATGTTCAATGTTTATGATAAGTGATGAAGGAAAAAAATAAATTTCTACCTATGAAGCAGCTGAGGACTAAAATTCTCTGATCACGGATCAGTGAGTACACTTGATCTACGTTTGCATGTGTGATGTCTCTTAATAATACACTGTTCTAAGAATGATTGTGCAAACCATGCGATGAAATTATATCACTTAGATGGACATAATTTAAAGATAGACTAGACTACATACTTTATAGCTCATCATACCACCCACTTTGGTGCTTCTATGTTTCTTAGTTCCGTCTTTTAGACCTAAGGGTCCTGACCAAGGCGTGATCCAATTTAATGCAAACCTCTTGTTTGTATGAAAAACATGCATCTCAATGAATAGTCAACTTGTCCCAATGAAACCTTACAAGGGAAAGCGGGACCTGAAGGGCCAAGCAACAAACGCCTCGAATGGTAGAAGAACATCGTGGCTAAGCTCTGCTATCAATAGCTCTAGGGTTGCATATCGTTCTTAAAATATCACACATCGATAAATCAAAACTCCTACATACAATTGGTGCACATGAAGTAACATCACATACTGCAATTATTCTCATGTGGACCGCGCTTGCTAAAGTTATTTGTAGAGCAATAGAAACTCGTTATCTAAACATAGTGCAAAAAGAAAGAGAAAGTGATACCTTTGGCGCCTTTCATGATAAATTTTGACACAATCTCGAATAAAAATGTCGAACTTAGAGACTGTCGATCGATATATCTCCAAGGTTAGAAGGATGAAGTGATGTTTGTTCTACATATCCTTATATTTGATCAGCTTCGCTGCTACCGTCACGCTTGCAGCCCGTCTTGAGAGATGCGTGATCACTTGTGCAATCACCGAATCTCGTGTCAGATCCATGACAACCACATTTGTCATTGAGACTTGATCCTCTCTCATCATGTACATGTCAACTCTCATTTATCCTCTCGTCTAAAGGATATACGAACGCTCTCTCCATGTCATATAACTGCTCTCTCGTGCTATAGCAAACACAACGTCCGGATGACATCATGAGTAGCTATCTCTTCTCCACCGTGAGGACAACGAGCAAGGTGTCGATCCAACATGTTGCTTTAGCACTTTCCATCGCATTCGCATGTGAACAGTGCTGAAGCAACAAGTTGGACCAAGCCTAAGCAGAACCTTATAACTGTAGAAAGGATAGTCGGTGCGAGTCGAAACGCTTAATGCAAAATCGAGTTATGAATTAAGAGCATGCGTTCTTGTCCGAACAAGAGCGGAGTCAAGCTCTAGTATCTCGGGAGATGGAAAGATCAACTAAGAGCTCATGAAAAACATGCTTAAAGTGGTGTTCTGATAGAGAGGACTGCAGTCTATAAAATCCATCGGTAGCTAAAATATCGAATCGAAGATGTGTCTCACGTACCTCAAGAGTCAAACTATCTCTTGTCTCATGGAGAAACATCTGTAGTGGATAAGAACCATCCTCCAGCTCTGTCACATAGCTCTCTAGAATATGTTTATCTCGCACAAGGAAATGACAACAGAGCCAAGGTGTTGAGAGGACCCAACTACCCAAAAAGGATGTCAGAGCAATCTCCTCCATAGATAATAAATCCACCCCGCCACATGATATGAGCAATGATGTCCACCTACGTATGAGAGGTCCTGCCACACACTCAAAGGTCCCCGACCCTTAGATGTCACTAAAGACCTCCATGATCCTCTTATCCAACTCTCTAAGGTGCGAGATGAAGATAAAAGATGAAGGTACTATGCGAAATAAGTAACCAAGACGATGTACAATGGAAGAAGAAAGGATACCAAAGACAACATGGGATCCTCTAATCTAAGAGATCCTCAATATGCAAAACATCCTTCGCCAAAGCAACATCTAAGAACCGGAAGATGAAGTCTTCTGAACCCACCGATACTCCGGGGATACATAAATCATATCTAGGTGTAAGAAATCTCTCTGGGAGCTGGAGGTCTGACAAAATACTTATGGAAGATCAAGTCTTGCACTTTGATACCTTAGAGACTTATTTTTCATGTCCACTTGTAAGACAATTCAATTAGGAAGACGCAGACTCACAACTTCTAAGCGTCACAACTCCAAATTGATGTGGACAAATGTGATCTTGAAAAATATCTAGAAGCTGAGGAACAATTGTACGACTAATAAGTCATAAAAGAATCTCACTGATGACTATCGATCAAATTCTTCCACCATCCTTCATCATAACCAAAAGTCTAGTTGCCCCCAGTACTTGAACTATAGAATGTGGAATATAGCTCTGAGTTACTACTGCTGCTACTTGAAAAAGCTCAGTGAAACCACAGAGAGGTCGTTGTCGTGTCGTGGACCGGCTCCTACTTGAAATTCAAACTTCGATGCTTGTCGCTCCAAAGACACTCATGAGAAGACAAGCTAGGCCCCAGCTTACGGGTTTTTGGCACCACTTCGGATCTTCGTTTTTATCGCACCAGTGGATAGAGCTCCTTGTCAGCTTTCCATAGGCACTTCATCTACTTCGTTTGGACGCCTAGTGGAAAAGTTACAAGACTCGAAAGATGGAGAAAACAAGCTAGGCCCCAGCTTACGAGCTTTTGACGCAACTTCGGATCTTTACTTTTATTGCATAGATGGATAGAGCTCGTTGTCAGCTTTCCATGGGCATCTTGTTTATTTCGTTTGGACATCCAGAGAAGAAGTTATGCGATTCGGAAAAAGGTAAAATCAAGCTAGGCCCCTAGTTACTTGCTGACTGGGTATTTAGGGCTTCATGCGTTATATCAAACACGCAAGGGGCCTGCTTCTTATTATTGAGAGTTGAACTTCGTACGTACAGACTGTTGCAAGAGGGCTGCTTAAGGGGCTTGCTTGTTCCTGCGACCTGTCGGTGGATGTTTTGGAGAATTGGGAAGTCCAATACACGCGCGCAAGGTGTCATCGGGTTCAGATCTGTGCAGGCTACGCACAGGTTAAGACGGTTCTTGAAGAGACGGATCGAGGTTTGTGTTCTGAGAGAAATTGAGACGCAGGGAGCAGAATTGGGGTTTTCAGTTACCTGTGAAGGAGAGTTGGACCGTTCGGACCGTTCCGGAGTCCAAACTTGCTGTCCTTGGATCCATCGGGATCAGAACAACGAGTTCTTCAGGAAATTGAAGACGATACAAAGTTTTATCGGGCGGTTTGAGAGTTGTGAGAGAAATTGGCTCGCAGGGAAGCGCTTGCGTCAGGTTTTCATCGCCTGCGACCTGAGATTGGATTGTTCTTCGCGATCGGTGAGCCAAGCTCTTCGTTCTTGGTGCCTACGCGATCAGGGAGTCCTCATGTACGCATAGGAGAAGACTGTAAGTGAATTGGATTGTTGGTTTGGGTGTGGTGAGCAAATTTGAGCCGCAGGGAGCCGATTTACGTCAGTTTTTTGAAGCCTGCGACCAAATTTCTCGAGTAGTTTTGCAAGGGGAACTCCAAACGGCTTGTTTGGAGTCTTGTTGGGTTCAGGGTAGCCAGATCTACCTACCAGCGAAGACGGATATCAGTTTAGACGATCCGTTTGTGCGGTGTGAGCGGTTTTAAGCCGCAGGGAGGAGTTTTTGAAGGTTCGGTCACCTGCGACCGAAAATTGGCGATATCTCGACTATCGGGAGTCGGATCTGAAGGTTTCTTGGGCCAACGGAGTTAGGGAAGGAGACCCTATCAACATTTGAAGATCGTTTGGCGAAAGGAGAAAGTTCCCAGATAGGTCTTTTTCGGTTCCTTCGCTACAGGTTTCGTCCTTTTGAGTTCGTTAAGGACTTAGTTGGTTGTGTATGGCTTGTGGTAGCTAGCTTTAGCCAAGAGCTAGTGTGTGGATGTGGTTTGGACTTGGGTTTGGATCGCATGATACTGTTGTGGCTCTGGTTGTTAGCAAAGAGAAGTTCCTCTTGCTTTGAGCTACGTTTTGGCGATTTCAGACTAGGGTTACGTTTCAGGGGTTTGTTTTAGGGCTTCTGAAGTAGGTTACAGACCGCTCTGGTCTTTTCCTCAGTTTTGTGCTGTTTGGAGAAAGAATCGACAGTGTACATACTTTCAGAGTGGTATATATCGCAGCATTCCTTTTCATGGTTGTTCTTCTCTGTCTTGTCTCTGTTTGGCACACAACATCTCCACAGCCAGGAACCTCGCATTTTCCTGGACATCCTTCACGCACAAAATATCCGACACGATACGGTGGTGAACTCGACGTGAAGGTCTGGGGTGGAGATTTCTTCTGTGTGTGAACTTTGAAGAAGAGATTGGCAGTCATGAGTGGGGATGGGAAAGGTGATGGAGATGGAGTTAGTGGTTCAAGTGGGTTACCGAAGGTGCAGTTGGATCCAGCGACTGCATCGATGTTCCAAGCTTTCACTATGTTCTTACGGCAGCAACAATCTGATGAGCGGAAGGAAGCTTTGGCAATAAAGGCGCTACAAGCGGTGGTCAGCAGGATTGACCAGTTTGAAGGGAAAGATGTCTCAAGATATTTGAGGCATTATGTGAAGGAGATGGAGCTGAACCGGGTCTCAGAAGATGAGATGATTGAGACGTTTGAGTTAGCAGCAGCTCCAGAGATTAGGGATCATGTTAAAATGCTAACGAAGCATTTTAACAAGGATTGGGAGACGTTTGCTCGTGCCTTGATGGATGAGTACTTCTTGGAGGACTCTGATCGAGTCACCAAGAAGTCCTTCTTGGAGTGGGTTGAGCAACCAAGGAAGGGTCTACAAGCTACTGAGTTGCTCAGGGAGTTTGAGAAGCAGTTTTCACGACTAACCAGGATGGAGAAGTTGATGTTGCAGTCCAACAAGACAGAGCTATTTCTCCGGGCTGCAGATGAGAAGTTGCAGGAGAAGCTAGAGGTACTTCTGGAAGACCGGGAGGAGGACGATGGATTGACTAGCAGCTGGAAGAAGGTTGAAGAAGCTGTTGGTCTGCTCACCAAGAGGGAGCGGAGGCGAGAGAAGGTTCCTGTTAGGAGATTGGCGCCAACACCTACAGCTGTAACACCTGTTCCTGTAGTCCGACCAGTGGTTCCTGTTGCTAGACAGGTAGTACCAGTTGCTCCAGTTGTTCCAGTTGTTCCAGTTGTTCAGGCACCTATGGTACCTCTGAAGAAGGATGATTCAAACTTTGAGGAGATCATGCGTGGAATGCGAGACTTGCAGATCAAGCTCACCAGATTGGAGGAACAAGGGTCTACAAGCGGAGCGAAACCTGTTGAGAAGCAAGGCTGGATCCAGCGGTGTATCTGGTGTGATGGTACCGATCATCCGCGCAGAGATTGCAAGGAGTTCAGTGATACCTTGCAGCAAGGGGTGATCTTCTGGAAGGATGGGAAGGTAGTGTTGAAGGATACTGGTGCACTTCTTCAGACCAACTTTGGTAGAGGAGGGATGAAGAAGTTGGTTGAGGACCACCTATCAGCACAAGCAGTCGCCATCGTGGAAGCTGGAACTTATGGCACAAGGGTAGAGGATCAGGCTGAGAGGAGTTTCAACCAGCAAGTTGAGCCAAGTGAGTTGTGGTCATCTGCCATCTCCATGAAACAGAAAGGGAAGATGGCACGTGAGACGTTGCAGAGGACTGCTGCTACGATCAGAAGGGATACTGGATGGGAGGATCCGATAGAAGCTCTATCGGTGCATGCGTACATCGCCAAGAACCAACACGAAGCGTTGTTGGAAGAGAAGAGAAGGCGAGATTCAGAGGATTCAGGAGAAGGCACTTCTTCGAAGAGACAGACTCGAGGGGAGAAGATTCGCCAAGAGCTTCGGGATGCAGGAGCTCAAGACCTACCGATGGACGATGCTCCTTCTTCATCGAAGGAGAAATCTCAGAAGGAGAAGGGTAAGCCGGCTGCGTACAAGCTACAGTCGGATATCGAGGCTTCAACAGACTTGAAGGGAGTCTTGGAAGATCGCATTCTGAATACGAAGGTGGAGTTTACTTTGAGAGAAGTGTTAGGCATCGCCAAGCGTGAGTTTCATGATGTCATCAAACGGAAACGACAAATTACGGGTGAGACTGGTTTATCACATGCCTTGGATACTAGGATGTTTGTGGATGAGGAGAGGGAGCTTGCAAGATGCAGTGTCTATTCTCCGGAGGAAGAAAGAGATCGAAGGCGCAGGGTGCATTTTGAGGATGAAGAGGAGGATGGGAAGCGGAGCTCAAGTCATTACAGCCATAGTCACTGGGCTCGAGCTACGACGGAGACGTTGGTGAGAATCGAGGACTTGGATGAACCAGTGGTTGCTCTGATCGATCATGGATCAAAAATCAACATCATGTCCAAGGAGCTATACAAGAAGAAGAAGTGGCCGATCGACACAGAACATGGATGGGTCATAAGAGCAGCCAACAACACAAGAGGAGACTTGTATGGAGCTTGTCCGGACATCAGAGTGCGCATAGGTGATGTTGCTATCGAGCAGAACTTTTTTGTTCAAGAAGCAACATCATATCCACTCATTCTTGGACAACCTTTCATCATAGCAACTCGGATGGAGACAAAGGTACTGGACGACGGATCTGCTTATGCTAGGATCCGAAGTCAAGATGGGAAGAGAGCGGTACAATTCCTGACTGTACCGTCCAATCACGAGCGCAACCGAGATCGTTTGAGGGAGAAGCCGCTTCCAAGGGTGAGTGAAGAGTTCAAGGATTTTCGTTGAGTACCACTATAGAGCGGGATTGTGGTGGTGCGCAAGAGAAGGTACTCTCGCTTGATGGAGATAGTGTCTTTTGTACAGGGTTTGTTGGGTTTTCAGATTGTGGGATTGCTATTTACAGGAAGGTAGAAGAGTTGAGAAGAAAAGAACAAAAACATTTGCGTGGTGTTGAGTTGATGTTGAAAGAGTTGGGTGAGCTAGAAGGAGATGAATGGATTTCTGGTGTTTATGAAGAGGATGGGTTGGAGGATCCTTTGCGAGAGATCATGTCTATTGGATGGGAGGATATGGATAAGGTCGTGCAGATTCATTCAAGGGAGGTCTATTCGGTGATCGAATCATTCCGTGCACCGGAGGTTCGAGTTGAGACAAGGTACAAGACAGTGGATAGAAAGGTAAAGCCAATTGCTGGTCCTTTGCCGGAAGACACCAACCAACAGATGGATCGAGCTTCAAAGGAGAAGAGTTTGAGAGATCCTGTAATGATAGGACACAAGTTCACGGAGAAGACCCTTGAAGAGCTGAAGATTGGATCCGATGAGTCTCTTCTACCAGAAGAGAGGATGTGCTTCAAGGAGATGCTTTCAAGACATGGGAAAGCATTTGCTTTTGAGCCACATGAGATTGGGTGTGTAGATCCGTACGTTGTTACCCCGATGGTTATCTTCACGGTACCGCATGTGCCATGGAACCTGAGACCAATTCCGGTACCGCGGGCTCACTTGCCCAAACTAGTGGAGTTGCTGAAGGAGAAGATGCGGATGAAGATCTTGGAGCCGTCGTTTGCACCATATTCAAGCAGATGGTTTACTGTACCAAAGAAGAAAGGGTCGCTGCGATTCATCCAAGACATGCAGCCGGTGAACGCAGTAACAATCAGAAATGCTGGGGTGGGACCGATTGTGGATGAGTTTGCAGAAGCGTTTGCAGGAAGAGCGATTTACTCGTTGGGAGATCTTTACTCAGGGTATGATCAGTTTCAACTAGCGGAGGAGAGCAGAAGCTTCACGACAATGAGGACACCTTTGGGGTTGGTTAGGATGTGTACTTTACCGCAAGGAGCTACCAACTCGGTAGCACACATGATGAACGGGATGAATCGAGTTCTAAGAGACTTCATTCCTGAAAAGACGATGCTGTTCTTGGATGACATCCCCATTAAAGGATGTGTGGAAGATGAGAAGGATGAAGCATTAGATCAGAGGGGGTGTCGGCGATACGTCACTGATCACATCGCAAACTGTGAGAAGATCTTATCTCGACTTGAGGAAGTTCATCTTACGCTGTCAGGTGCGAAGTCTACATTTGGAGTTAGAGAGGTTTTGATCGTTGGTCATTTGTGTGGATCGTTTGGTCGGAAGCCAGATCCAAACAAGGTGGATGCGATTGGAAGGATGAAGGAGGTTTGCAACTCGCTGACAGAAGTAAGAAGATTTTTGGGCGCTTGTGTATTCTACCACATTTGGATTCCTCATTATGCGCATGTGGCGGATCCGTTGTATGGATTGTTGCGTAAGGGTCATAAGTTCAGATGGGAGGAAGAGCATACTGATGCGGTAAGGAAGCTGAAGTCTTTACTATCATCTCCTCCAGTTCTGGGAAGGATTGATTACAAGGGTGCTAGGCCGGTGGTTCTTACTGTGGATACAAGTCCAGTTGCAATTGGATGGGCAGTCGGACAGATGATGAGGATGGAGACAGGTTTGCGGTTAGGTTCGGAGCGAAGGTGTTAAGTGCTCGACAACGTGCTTACCCGCAAGTGAAGAGAGAATTGTGGGGTATTGTTTCAGCTATGAAAACTGAGAAAGAGTATTTGATTGGAGCAGTAGTGGTGGTTGAAACTGATTGCTTGCCGTTGTTAGGGATGATCATGAATTGTTCAACCCCTGATATTGCGATGTTACGATGGATCGCATATATCAAGTCGTTGAACCCGGAGTTCAGACATATTGCAGGGAAGGATAATCTGATGGCGGATATGTTATCTCGAGCTCGATATGATGGGGAGGATGAGATGGTAGAAGACATTGACGACGTGGGTACAGAGTTCTATTCGATTGCGCAGACAGGAAGGGAAGAAGAGTTGTTTGTTGAAGGGTTGTATGATGGTGATTTGCTTGATATCGGGAGGTACCTTAGTACAATGGTTAAGCAGACAGGTTGGACAGATGAAAGGTTTCGGAGAGTTCGAAGGAAGACCTACAACTTCATGTTGCAGGATGGGTTTCTTTGGAAGCGATCGAAGCAAAAAGGTGGAGTACCGCTACGGGTGATTTGCAACAAGGAAGATCAGCAGAAGTTGCTCAAGGCGTTCCATGAGAGTCTTTGGGCTGGACATCGAGGGATTTGGGCCACTTTTACAAAGATGAAAGAGCGGTATTGGTGGAAAAACATGTACAGGGATGTTGTATCTTTTGTGGAGTCTTGTTTGACATGTCAGATGTATTCGAATATCCGACATCGTGACGGATTACATCCGACTTATCCGTTGGCGATTCACTTCAAGTGGGTGGTAGACTTGGTGATTATGCCGGTTGGATTATGGCAGATGAGATATTTGGTACTTGCTAGAGAGGATCTTTCAAATCAAGTCGAGGGTAGAGCGCTTCGGACGAAGACAATTGAAGGAGTATGTAAATTTCTCTTGGAAGAGGTTGTTTGTCGGTATGGATGTGTGGGAAAGATCACTGCAGATCGGGGAGAGTTAGATGCACATGAGGCTCGTGAATTCTTTGCAAGGTGTGGGGTGAGGTTGTCACTGACAACTGCTTACAACCCCGAAGGGAATGCCAAGAGTGAACGTGGTCATCCACCCATTGTGAAGGCTTTGGTGAAGGCCTGCAACGGAAGGGTGCGCGAGTGACCTCGACTCTTACCATTTGCGTTATGGGCAGATAGAACGACACACAGCTCGGTGACAGGTTACATGCCGGTGGAACTCATCACAGATCAGAAACCTATCATGCCGATTGAAGAACACGTTCTGACATGGAGTGTGTTACCTTGGGAGGACAATTTGACTAGGGAAGAGCTTCTTGCTATTCGAATTAGGCAGTTAGAGAGAAGACCAGAGGATATCCAAACTGCTTTGGATAGACTACGAGAAGCACGGTTGAAGAACAAGGTCAGATTTGATCAGCGACATCGTTTAAGACCTAGGGAAATTAAGGGAGGTGATTGGGTGTTAGTCTATGACAACAGTCTAGACAACCAGCATAGTGCACTCCGGAAGTTTTCCCGAAGATGGTTTGGTCCGTATGTGGTGAAGGAGGTTCATGACAACGCAACTTACGCCCTGCAAGAGTTGGATGGAACGAGCTTGAAGGTACCAGTGGCAGGTAAACGTGTCAAGATTTTCAAAAAGAGAGATGAGGAGGTCGATCTAGCAGATATCTTCACGGAGTTTCAGTTTGAGGATGAGGATTATACAGAAGATCTTGAAGGTGAGGATGGTTACGATGGGAAGTAGGACGATAAGCCGGTCCACTCCTTGGTTGGTATCTCTGGTGCATACCGGAGGATGCACAGGTTCAGAGGGGGTGGATGTCGTGTCGTGGACCGGCTCCTACTTGAAATTCAAACTTCGATGCTTGTCGCTCCAAAGACACTCATGAGAAGACAAGCTAGGCCCCAGCTTACGGGTTTTTGGCACCACTTCGGATCTTCGTTTTTATCGCACCAGTGGATAGAGCTCCTTGTCAGCTTTCCATAGGCACTTCATCTACTTCGTTTGGACGCCTAGTGGAAAAGTTACAAGACTCGAAAGATGGAGAAAACAAGCTAGGCCCCAGCTTACGAGCTTTTGACGCAACTTCGGATCTTTACTTTTATCGCATAGATGGATAGAGCTCGTTGTCAGCTTTCCATGGGCATCTTGTTTATTTCGTTTGGACATCCAGAGAAGAAGTTATGCGATTCGGAAAAAGGTAAAATCAAGCTAGGCCCCTAGTTACTTGCTGACTGGGTATTTAGGGCTTCATGCGTTATATCAAACACGCAAGGGGCCTGCTTCTTATTATTGAGAGTTGAACTTCGTACGTACAGACTGTTGCAAGAGGGCTGCTTAAGGGGCTTGCTTGTTCCTGCGACCTGTCGGTGGATGTTTTGGAGAATTGGGAAGTCCAATACACGCGCGCAAGGTGTCATCGGGTTCAGATCTGTGCAGGCTACGCACAGGTTAAGACGGTTCTTGAAGAGACGGATCGGGGTTTGTGTTCTGGGAGAAATTGAGACGCAGAGAGCAGAATTGGGGTTTTCAGTTACCTGTGAAGGAGAGTTGGACCGTTCGGACCGTTCCGGAGTCCAAACTTGCTGTCCTTGGATCCATCGGGATCAGAACAACGAGTTCTTCAGGAAATTGAAGACGATACAAAGTTTTATCGGGCGGTTTGAGAGTTGTGAGAGAAATTGGCTCGCAGGGAAGCGCTTGCGTCAGGTTTTCATCGCCTGCGACCTGAGATTGGATTGTTCTTCGCGATCGGTGAGCCAAGCTCTTCGTTCTTGGTGCCTACGCGATCAGGGAGTCCTCATGTACGCATAGGAGAAGACTGTAAGTGAATTGGATTGTTGGTTTGGGTGTGGTGAGCAAATTTGAGCCGCAGGGAGCCGATTTACGTCAGTTTTTTGAAGCCTGCGACCAAATTTCTCGAGTAGTTTTGCAAGGGGAACTCCAAACGGCTTGTTTGGAGTCTTGTTGGGTTCAGGGTAGCCAGATCTACCTACCAGCGAAGACGGATATCAGTTTAGACGATCCGTTTGTGCGGTGTGAGCGGTTTTAAGCCGCAGGGAGGAGTTTTTGAAGGTTCGGTCACCTGCGACCGAAAATTGGCGATATCTCGACTATCGGGAGTCGGATCTGAAGGTTTCTTGGGCCAACGGAGTTAGGGAAGGAGACCCTATCAACATTTGAAGATCGTTTGGCGAAAGGAGAAAGTTCCCAGATAGGTCTTTTTCGGTTCCTTCGCTACAGGTTTCGTCCTTTTGAGTTCGTTAAGGACTTAGTTGGTTGTGTATGGCTTGTGGTAGCTAGCTTTAGCCAAGAGCTAGTGTGTGGATGTGGTTTGGACTTGGGTTTGGATCGCATGATACTGTTGTGGCTCTGGTTGTTAGCAAAGAGAAGTTCCTCTTGCTTTGAGCTACGTTTTGGCGATTTCAGACTAGGGTTACGTTTCAGGGGTTTGTTTTAGGGCTTCTGAAGTAGGTTACAGACCGCTCTGGTCTTTTCCTCAGTTTTGTGCTGTTTGGAGAAAGAATCGACAGTGTACATACTTTCAGAGTGGTATATATCGCAGCATTCCTTTTCATGGTTGTTCTTCTCTGTCTTGTCTCTGTTTGGCACACAACATCTCCACAGCCAGGAACCTCGCATTTTCCTGGACATCCTTCACGCACAAAATATCCGACATGATATCGTCTGTTTGAAAAAAATCTCATAGGTGCTCGTAACCATCCCAGACAGACCTCTAGAAGATAGACGTGGAGTTGTACACAAGACCTGGGCAAACAAAGATCTATCGAGACACAATGGCTCCTCAGGCTGATAGTCTTGAACCTCAGGTGGTGAGAGATCATCCGGTGGAGGTGAAGAAAATGCAACAAAATGATCGTCTCCTCAGTAGGACATGCCACTGATAAAAGATACAATGCTCTAGCAGCTATACTATACTCTCCAACATGACATAAACATCATACAACGTTGTATGCGAGCGGAAGATGCGACGTCATGTGTAGAGACAGACTCACTCCTATCTCGTGCAACACATACTGATTCCTCCTGTAAGGTTGTCCAATCACTATCATGGAATCTCCAAAGACGGACTGCTACCTCCAAGTGTCACTCTGTCACCTCGAGTATAACGGAGACACCAACGAGATAGTAAGAAGAACAATAATCATGTCGTCTCTTACCTGGTCTTCCGTGTCAACATATCAAGAGGCAGAATGTCTACCTCACCTCGTCATGGAGAACACGGGATAGCCAATGAAACAAACGCGGACAAGAAAAACTCATCTCGAACAATCACAGAATAGTGTCAGTGTAGAATCTCAACCACTCCCATCACTTACCACGACAACGGTTGACCATCATGCTGGGGAGTGAACTCAGAGTCTCTTGCTAACACCAACCGATCGTGCCGGATTTTACATGAAGGATGTCCAGGAAAACGTGAGGTTCCTGGTTGTGGAGATGTAGTGTGATGAACAAAGACAAGAAAGAGAGAAACAAGCACGAAAACGAGCGTCGCAATATATACCAACTCCCAACGTATATACACTGCCAGTTCTTTCACCCTAAGAACTCAAAACTATGCAACAGATCAGAGCGGTCTGTAATCTGCTTCGAAACCCCCTAAAACGAGTCCTTGAATCTCAACCTAGACCCAAAACTATCGAAGCGTAGTTCAAGACAAGGGAAACATCCCTTTACTAACAATAGAGCTGCATCTGTACCACACGATTCAAACCTTAAGTCCAAACAACATCCATGTACAAGATCTTAGCTAAAGATAGCTACCACAAGCTGTACATGACCAACTAGAACTCTAACGAACTCAAAAAGTCAAAAACCGTAGCGAAGGAATCGAAAAAGACTTATCTGAGAACTTTTTTTTTTCGTCAAACGGTCTTCAGATGTCGATGGGGTTTTCCTCCTTGACTCCGTTGACCCAAGAAATCTTCAGATCCAGCTCTCGACAGCCGAGATATCGTCAATTTTTGATCGCATGTGATCGAACCTTCAAAAATTCCTCCTTGTGGCTTAAAACCGCACACACTGTTCAAACGGGTCGTCTGATCTGATATCCGTCTTCTCTGGTAGGTAGATCTAGCTACCTTGAATCCAATGAGACTCCAAGCAAGCCGTTTGGAGTTCCCTTCGTAAAATCACGTAAAAAATTTGATCGCAGAATGCAAAAAAAACTAACGTAAATCAACTCCCTGCGGCTCAAACTTGCTCACCACATCCGAACCAACAATCCAATCAACATACGGTCTTCTCCTATGTGTAGATGAAGACTCCCTGATCGCGTAGGCACCAAGAACGAAGAGCTTGGCTCACCGATAGCGAAGAACAACCCAACTTCAGATCGCAAACGAACGAAAATATGACGTAAGCACTTCCCTGCGAGCCAATTTCACTCTGAACTCCCAAACCGCCCGATGAAACTTCGTATCTTCTTCAATTTCCTGAAGAACTCGGCGTTTTGATCCCGATGGATCCAAGGACAGCAAGTTTGGACTTCAGAACGGCTCGAACGGTCCAACTCTCCTTCACAGATCACTGAAGCCTATCAAATTCTCTTCCTGCGTCTCAATTTCTCTTAGAACACATTCCTCGATCTATCTCTTCACGAACCGTCTTAATCCATGCATAGCTTGCACAGATCTGAACCTAACGACGCCTTGCACGTTTGCATTGCACCTCCAAATCTCTCGAACCGTCCATCGACAGATCGCAGGAACAAGCTAACCCCTTAAACAACCCCCTTACGTCAGTCACAGTACGTACCAATCATCTCAGATTATGAGGAAGCAGGCCCCTTGCATCTTTAGTATAGCGCCTGGAGCTACAAATACCCAGTCAGCAAAGTAAACTAAGACTTAGCTTGATTTTCTCTTTTTCCGAGTCTCGTAACTTCTCCACTAGGCGTCCAAATGAAGTAGACGAAGTGCCCATGGAAAGATGACAACGAGCTCTATCCATCGATGTAATGAAAATGAAGATCCGAAGTTGTGCCAAAAGCCCGTAAGCTGAAGCTTAGCTTGTTTTACCCATCTTTTGAGTCTCGTAACTTCTCCACTAGGCGTCCAAATGAAGTAGACAAAGTGTTTATGGAAAGCTGACAAAAGCTCTACCCATTGATGTGATGAAAATGAAGATCTGAAGTCGTGCCCAAAGTCCGTAAACTGGGGCCTAGCTTGTTTTACTCATCTTCGGATCTCGTAACTTCTCCAATAGGCGTCCAAATGAAGTAGATAAAGTGTCTATGGAAAGCTGACAATGAGCTCTACCCATTGATGCGATGAAAGTGAAGATCAAAAGTTGTGCCAAAAACCTCATTTTTAATCTCATGAGCGTCTTTGGAGCGATAATGATCAAAATCTGATTTTCAGATAGAAGCCGATCCACGACACAACAGCGTGTCCACATCTCGAGAGCAAATACGACAGATATCAATGTTGGTTGCATTCCAATCAACCTCTTATGAACGCACACGGCGTATATCATGGATCGATATCATATAACGTGTTTTTCTAGTCTAGGAATACACTAGATATATGGTGTGTACAGATATGTGGCTTGTCTTTATTTCTCTTTCGTGTACACTGCTTTTACCCGAGGCCTCTCTCTATAGTCGAGTACCCGAAGGAACATGTTGGCTCTAAACCTTGATCTTTCAACCCAAATGTTCTTTTATATTCTTCTAGCACAAGTGACTCTGTACTATCCACCTGAAAGTAACTTTATATCACTGGAAGCATGACTTAATAGTTTTCCAACGACGTTAGCAACTATGTCTAATACAACCAAAAGATGTCATAAGACCGCTCAACAAAACTTGATAGAGTCTCAAAATACTTGTTGCACACGCTGGTCTCCAAAGCATCTCAGCAAGGTAAAGCATGCATGCTCCAAAACACTACTCAGATCACAACATAGCACCAATGATCACGATACATAATAGCTCTAAAAATCCAAACAATGGCTTATGACTGATCGGTGATTCCGTTCTCCTTCACCACAAAGAGCTGAAATCAGCCCCACATCTTCACTATGTTGAGTTGTATGCAAGCATGATAGTTTTAGCAACAAACTCCTCCCCAATTGCTCGAAATGAACCCCAAAAGATCACAATAGATGTGATCAGAATTCAGAATCCACTAATAACAGAAGCTTCTTTGAACTTTGAGACCTCAGTTCTCCCAACTCATTCGACTAATGGTGACCAAATTTCGCAGGAAGCTTTATTGGACATTTTACTCTTATCCTGAAAAATTTTCAGATCGAAATCTCAAATCAACTCTCAGATATGAATCAAACCGTAATTTGTGCTAACTTAAGAGCTTTACAGATCCAGGTACATTTGATCCAAGACCCTGAATAACCTATTTGACCTTTCGAGATGTAACTTTCCAATTATCTTACTGATAAAGCATCCCTCAATCTTGGAAAGTTTCACTCTGAAATTTGACCTAGAACTCGAGAAATAGTCAATCTCTCATGACTATCACAATTCGCAATATCTGTCTCATCACGTCTGCACTTCTCAACTTCAATCGATCGGTTCACACTCCAAATCGATCAAGAATTGGCTGCAATTGATATCAAAACGACCAGCTCATCGTTAGCTCTCCAACCAACTGACAGCTCCTAAAAATTCTTCACAAGTCTCTCAGAACAATCATAAATGTTGCAATGAGTATGAATTACATCTTCTCCACTCAATCGATCATAGCGCCCTCAATCCTCCATGAAATCACTCGATTCATCAGTCCATATTGCAGCACTAGTCGAGAGCTTTCCAACCATATCCTTCTTTGTGCAAATGGACCTCCGAAGCTTCCTGAAACCACAGAAGCGCTCAACCAAAATGAAACAATTGACTCGCAGACTAGTACAAAGTCAATATTACAACATTAAAATGATCTACAATGAAAAGTACGACCCAAAAAAATGGTGAAGCTATCACTTGGTTGAAATACTCTTCCCCAAAGTTCCTCACAATCCATGCCTCATGATTGATCTTTGATCTGCAGTGACACCGAATATCGACCTAGACGATGAAGGAACGTCCGCTGGATAGTTGAGATCCATTCTTCGTCACAACACGATGTACACCATCAAATCTCAAGTCTCTTCATATGTAACACTCGGAAGGATCACCAGAAGCTGTAAGTCCATCACCCTCCTCATGAGTTCGTCACCAAAATATGCAACTAACCACTAATCGAAAGTGATCACGGTGGATGCAATGAAGCTTGATGTGAAACAGATTTCGGAAAATAAGACCCGGAGTCGATATCAGACCTCCGTCCATAACCAACACGCACGTAGTTCTTCACTCCTCCATGTAGACCACCGAGAAACTCTCACAAATCACCCACTAAGATAGTATGTCTTACGAATTCTCGACCCACCATTTTATACTCAAATTTGACGGTAAAGACCACTGAAATGAACGCACACAGATTGTTCATTCAACATGTTTCACTATCATGCGATCACTTAAATATATAATCGTGACGTGACATACATCACACTGTTCGATGAGCTACACGATAAGGTTCATGAGGCATAGAAAAGAAACACATCCTAAGTTCTATGCGAATTTCACACAAGAGCCGCACCACAACACGACACCGATGGGTGTGAAACAATGATCTTGAGAATGAAAATTTCCAACTTGTTCCAAGTAAGATTTTGACATCATCATTTGTATGTCTCATCTAGTAGACCAACTTTGATTTGTGAATTTTCACAAGCGGAGCTAAGATGGAAAAGTTATGACGGTGTGAGTTGATAGAGTGTGATGTTGACACGACACTTTTGATAATATGACAGTGATAAAAGATAATGATGTGGAAATGTGACACATGTCATTTTTTAGATATGACACTATGGATGTGATCTTTTTTTATGAATCTTCTGACATGATACTGTGTATTGATCTCTAATGATGTTGTGATAATGAGAGATGACATGACATTGACACATGTTGCTGCATGCTGACATTGTGTCGACACATAACAATACGATAATGACGTGGTGTTATTTCTAATAAGGTTGAAGTGGTTGATGTTGATTGGATGAATGTCAAAGTGGATCAAAATACAGATGTACTAGTGTGTATGCATGACATCGGACGTGTTGCATAGATGTCATATGACCGGATGCATCTACGTTTATGTGAATGTGGATACAACATGTCGGTCTATGTGAGGTGTTGGTCAAAAGTATAAAAACCGCACACTCCATTAGAGGAGAAATTTTGAGATCTAGACGTCAAAAGGCAGATCTTCGTAAATTTCAAACAAGGGTGGGTCAGATAAATATTGAGTCTGAAAGGTCAATTGACAAGATGATGACTTTGAAACGCATCCCAAAGTAAAAACTAGGAGGAAAGAGAGATTTAGCAAGGTGGAACTTAATCATGAGTCTTGAAATAAACTGAGAGGAAAGGATGATTTTCCAAAGAAGAACTATATGACACATCACGAATTCATCGTCGAAATCATAACTTCTTAGATGAGTGTCGGATGTGTATCACCAAAATCTAATTTTCGAGAGGAAGGATTTATGAAACTCTAATATAAGAAAAGAGGTAACTTTTCGACAAGTGAACTTTGAGCATCATGAGTTGAACGATAAGAGAAGACAAAGGAGGAAACGGTTGAAATATTTGAGGAGGTCGATTTCATGCTCATTAGATACTGTGATCTTCAAACTTACTACAAGTCTTGTCTCTCGTCTAAGGTTAATCTGTGATGATCTTTGATGAGACACATCATAGAACTAGGAAGGCATAGCTAAATCCAGTTCTCAATACACTCATATCACTCTCTCACTCAAGACGAGAACTCTCGTGGAGATGTAGAGACGAAGAACACATCCTTTATAAAGATATAGTCTAACGAGATCAAAATACCAAGAAAAAAGATGGAGGATCACTACACAACCCCTCTATTTATACTACTCCAGATTTATAATGATAACTATTTGTAAATTTAATTTATCATAATTTATCGAGACTAAGTCAATGATAGATGTTTATACGTTTGACTCTATGCTAATAATTTGGATCCTTCTAGAAGCATAAAGAAACCTTTGAAAAATAAATCTTGAATTGCTTTCTTTAAGACAAAATACTAACACATAATTGAGCCAAAAAGACTAACAACACTCTTGATTGTTTGGCTTTAAGGTTCTACCAATAAAATTCAATCACAAGAGGGTATTATTCACCTACTTGTCATCTTATGCACAACAAACAAAATAGTAGTTCTTGCACTTATAATATTTTAATATTCTGTCCAGAAATATAGCCAACTCTAATTATGACTAATCATAGTTATCTATCACTAATTTAAAGTGTCGTCTAGCCTTGGGATAGAATACTCATCACACATAGTTATAACTTATCACATATTTAATACTATGCAACTCCTAGGTGTTACATTTACCTCCACGGATTAAATTTTCACTCCGTCTTCAGAGAGAACAATAAAATTCCTTTGATGAAAGAGATTGAGCTTGTTGTGATTCACCCGATCAAACTTTCGTCCTCCAAACTCCTTCGAGTCGTAGGTAAAATTGGTCCACACCTTCTCAACAATAAAGAAACCAAAATATCATGAAAGAAACTTCTTCCTAGCTCATTTATATCTAATGACATCAAAGAGCATCACCATATCTCCTCCTTGAACAACTTCATCTCTCTCTTACCAAGATGCTTGTTGTAGTATTTCTTTTGATGTTCTTGCGTCTTCTCCATCTGAACCATTGTCACAACTCGTGCCTCCTCTAACTCCAATAGATACTCTCTTCTAGACTTCTCTGTTTCTGCTTTAGTCAATCTCTTAAACCTCTAATGGATGGTTTGAAAAATAAATAGATCAAACTATATCGGTAACTTTGATTCAACACCATAAACAATATGGAAGAGAATATACCATGTTGAAGTTTTCGTAGTAGTCCTGTACTCCCACAAGATGACATGTAACCTCTTATCCCAATTGTGCTTCGTTCCATCCATATTAACATCATTAACAAGCATCATACACAAGATATGATTGGTCTTCTCAGCAAGACTATTGGCATTTGGTTTGTAAGAAGTTGTCACTCGTAGCTTGAAGGAGAAATGTTTCAATATAACGGTTGTGATGCTTCCAACAAATTCACCACCTCTATTAGAAACCCAACTCAAGAGGACATCCAAATATAGTTCATATTCATAAATGAATGTTCATAAAAAATGTTCAACCATTTCCTCACTTGTGACTTTAAGTGATATGTCTTCCATCCACTTGGTTAGATAGTCCATTGCAATCATGTTATATTTGTTGCCACGAGGTGTTTTGTTCAAAAGGCACCAGTTCTCAAACAATCATAGTACAAGAACTGACCTCAAAAGAGTAGTGCTAGTAGACTTCTTGGCAAAGGCTTGGCATACATCACAAGTTTTGTAATACTCAAAACAGTCCTTGAAAATGCCCTTCTAGTGATATCCAACGCTTAAGATTCTGAAAGTTGTCAACTTACCAACGAAGTGACCACCATATACAGATCCATCGGGAACTCCAGCATCAATCTTGCAACTTCTTCTTTGCTCTCAGCTCGTTGCAGCAATCCATGCAACCTCTAACCTTCAATAAATCGAATATGCCTATCGATTATGCCATGTGAAGATGAATCAGTTCCAAACTAAACGTCAATGGATTCCACAAGAAACAGAAAGTTATGAGACAAACCCACCCCACTTTTGCTGAACGTTTCTGTAAGAGAAAACGCAGCCGCAAAGCTCATCTTAGCATATTTTACACAATCTTTGCAATCCAGAGTTCCCGGGAGAGTTCTCAAATGGTCCATCTTCACTTTACCAATCTTTTTCGATCGACATGTAATGTTTATACCTTCTTACGTGATGTCTAGTTAGCGATCAGATGGCATGTGATATCGGTAAAAAGAGAAACCGTCTGAAGCATGTTCAATGTTTATGATAAGTGATGAAGACGGCAAATAAATTTCTAGCTATGAAGCAGCCGAGGAATGAAATCTACTGACCATGGATCAGTGAGTACACTTGACGTACGTTTGCATGCGTGATATCTCTTAATAGTGTGAGGTACACACTGTTCTAAAAATGATTCTGCAAACCATGCAGTGATATTATATCACTTAGACGGACAGAATTTAGAGGTAGACTAGACTACATACTTTTGTTGCTCATCACACCACCCACTTTGGTGCTTCTATGTTTCTTACGTTCCGCCGTTTGGACCGGAGGGTCCTGACCAAGGCGTGATCCAATTTAATACAGACCTTTTGTTTGTATCACTCGCGTCTAGATTCCAGAGAAACTAAGCGAACATCGGATGGATGGTTTGTTTACTCGTGTCCAGTGACACCGTGCGAATAGTCCAGGGACCGGTCCTGGAAGGTCACAAGGAGGAACTGAACAGGGATTATGCTGTACTGAGGTCGTGATCTCTTCCGGAAGATAAGGGCTTGGTCAGCTTTCGGACAGACATATGTCCCTAAAACAGGTGAAGCGTTAGTAAATATGGCAAATTGAATATGGTTCCGGATGGATAGATAGATATCCTCTAACACAGCGATTTTTGGCTCGTTCTGCTCAGGTTGTCATCGTACTACGGGGGAAACGCACGCATGGGAAACGAGTATGGGCTCCTGTCTCCTCTTTCGTTGGACAACATTGCACCCAGTTATGTTCCGATAGACAGGATCACGGAATGCAGTTTTATTCGAAGATGTAAAATTGCAAGGCTCCATTTCTGTAGGAAGGCCCCGTAAGCGCGAACTTCTGACTGGAGAAAGGCCGTAAACCCTAATCCTAACACTGGCAGCCTTGGTAATTGCAAAATGCACCTTTACTGCAAGGAGTTCCGGACAGCAGCAGTGACTTACTCGCGCGCTGGAAATTGGGCAGTTTGTATCTAAGGCGTACATTAGATCAGTGGTGTTGGAAAATGTCTCGGCAGAAAACTGTTCTTGTGGTAGCCTCTTGTGCTTCCGTGGTACTGGTTTCGGTATCGGTCTTCGTGTACGTGAGGCACAGGAAGATCCGTGCAGAATGCGAAGAGTTGAAGAGTCTGCTCAACAAGGAGCCGAGACCGCAGCTAGAGGACGAAGATCTGGAGGAAGCTGATGAGGAGGAGAACGATGAGGACGATGGTAATCAAGAGGAGCGGGAAGGAATCGGTCTCCTGGATAGAGGACAGAGCAGTAGTCGTGCTGAGTGCTGCAAGTCCAAGAGTGAGGTTAAGAGACAGAATGCAGGTACTGGTGGATGCTGTAATTCCCAGGGTGAAGGGAGAAATCGGAATGAAGGTAAAGGTGGGTGCTGTAAATCTGATCACGAATTGACGGAGAAGCGAAGCAGAGGTGCTGGGTGGTCTAAGGCCAGCAAGGATCAGGGCTCCTGCATTCCGGAGGTGTCAAGTGGAGGGGCAGCTGACTCTAGGGACAATTTCATCGATGATGATGTTGCATTTCTATACCCCGTAGCTGAAGCAGAAACACTCGTCCAAACTGGGAGCATAGGAGCTAGGTCCCTTTCCACAGATGATGAATGCTTACCGGAGGTTAGGACCAAAGTATTGTTTGTCTCAGAAACTGGTACATCACAAAAATTGGCAGAAACACTTGGAAGTCAGCTTCTAGGTAGAAATGTGGCGGTGGATATCATGGACGCAGCCTTATATGAACCCGAGGATCTCGCCAAAGAAAGGGTTGTCATAATCATAGCTAGCACTTGGACCGAGGGAAAGGCTCCTATGAATGGCTCCTTTCTCGCCCAGTGGCTGGGTGAGAGTTCTGAGGATTTCCGAGTTGGCTCGGGCCTGCTCCAAAACTGTAAATTTGCGATTTTTGGGGTCGGAAGTAGTGTCTACGGAGGGAATTTCAACGCCGTCGCGAGAGCTTTCGAACGTCACCTGACTTCTTTAGGTGCGCAGCTGATAATTGCCAGAGGAGAAGGGGACCATGACGAGGGTAACGTGGAAGAGCAGTTCGAGATTTGGTCACAGAGTCTTATAGATCGTATGCAAGAAGCAGATGCAGGTACAGTAGTAATGTCCTCTGTTGAGAAGGAGTGTTCTTCGAAGGAGTCTGATGCACCACCTACTCAAGGGATAGCAGAAGAGACTTACTGTACTGATAGTGAGGAAGAAGATAAGGAGAATTTAGATGTCCTGATGGACTTGGAGGATATGGCTGGCGCTCTAGGGTCGTCTGAGAAAACAAATGATCCTAAGAAGAAAGGCTTCGTGAGGAAAGGAAAGAGGAATGCGCCGGGCGGGGGAGAGAAAAAAGATGTTAAGTACTTTCAACCAACAAATGGCGACGACAGAAAGGAGATGGTCACTCCTCTTCTACGAGCCAGCTTAGAGAAGCAGGTACTTGAGGAGCCCATGCATTCTGATGCCGTCGCGTGAATTCTGTGCGATCTTCCTTCATATGTCACGTTCTTCGACCAGCATGTCTAGGCCTTCTGTCGAATAGTTCCGTCACCTTTTATTTACATGGTTCTTCTTTATCGTGGTCACCTTCATCTCTTGAGATCAGTGACTGGAGCACAAATATAACTGTTATTAACCTTCTTCGGTCTCCAAAGCACATTGTTCGTACATGTACACATATTCTGCGATATAGTGACGGGTTCTCTGTTAGTTCTGGACTTCATCTAAAATGTCGTTCGTCTAACTCTGTCTACAGGGTTACAAAATCTTGGGCTCACATAGCGGCGTTAAGTTGTGTCGTTGGACGAAATCTCAGCTGCGCGGTCGTGGTGGATGCTACAAGCATTCGTTTTACGGGATTGAGAGTCACCGGTGAGCATGTCATTTGTCTTAGCTACTTTGTGGAAACGTTTACCCTGTCTTGGACTCCCCAAGTTTGGATGGCGGTAGGCCGTTGTGGTTGGTAAGAAGAGATGTGGATATTTAAATCAGAACTCTTGATTTTGCTGTCTGCCCTGAGTTGGAGGACTCTACACTTTTCTGTTAGCTTTCGCTGGTGGAATAGGAACTTGGATTCGACGGTTGTAACATTCCCCTTGTACATGAAACCTTCCTTTCAACTTGTAGTGACGTACAATTTTCGATTTTCCAGTTGCATGGAGACAACTCCCAGCTTGGCCTGCGCAAATAAGTGTGTATTCTGCTGGAGGCACCACACCAATCCTGTAGGCAAGAGCTGGCGCTGGAAAATGGATGACCCTGTTGAGATTGTCAATGCAGCGTTAGATCAACATACAAGTATGATCAAACAAATGAAAGGTGTTCCAGGTACGTCGCTGCAGCTTTTGGCACCAAATCAGTCTTCCGTTTGGTTGCCAACTATGGGCGTTGGATCCATTCTTTAGCCTTCAGTTAGCGTATGTTTCTTAACAGAAGTTGGATTACATTCCTTTCTTCACCTGTTCTAGATGGTTGTCTCGTGCAGGAGTGAAACCAGAACGTCTGCAAGAAGGAATGACTCCGAGACATTGTGCTCTCTCTCTAGTCGGGGAACCAATAATGTACCCTGAGATCAACAGACTTGTGGATGAGTTGCATAAACGACGTATATCCTCCTTCTTAGTCACAAATGCTCAGTTTCCCGATCTAATATTACAACTTAACCCTATAACTCAGGTAAGTCACATCAAGACTGTACAGTTACATCCCTTCAATCGCCCTGACCAAAGTACCGTTCTGTTTCGTGAAGAAATATTGGTATGAAAGCGAATAACTCTATGTACCTTTTGATGTATTTGTGATTGTGTAGCTGTACGTTAGTGTGGATGCTGCGACTAAAGAGAACCTGAAGGCGATAGACAGGCCTCTCTTCAGTGACTTTTGGGAGCGCTTTACAGTAAGGAGTTATTCTCTTCATCTCTTGATTGACCGTGTTTTCTCCTGCATGTTGGCAGGAGATTTGTGGCTCTTTAAGCTTAGCTTACCATGGTCATTGTCGCCACAAAGAATCCCCTGTCTTTGCTAGTTGGTAATAACCTTGTTATATCTTATTTGGTTCAACCGAGAGCTTGAAGTCGAATAACTATAGTTTTAGAGGTGATGAACTGTGTGATCAGTAGATAAACTTAAATTATAAGATAAGGAGTTCCTCGAGTGCTCCGCCAAGATTTCACTTACGAGTGTTCTTATCATCTTCGGCAGGATTCTCTTTCTGCTATTCGAGATAAACAACAACGAACTGTGTATCGCCTTACTCTGGTAAAAGGCTGGAATGTTGCCGAGGTCGATGCGTATGTTGAGCTTTTGGAGCTGGGAAAACCTGATTTCGTTGAAATCAAGGGCGTTACGTACTGTGGATCGTAAGTTTCCAATTCCTGTTTGGTAAATATGGTACTAGGCAGTTGACCTGAGGAGTGTTGAAACGCTTGTGTACAGATAGCGGTGTGGTAGGTTAAGACTTGTAAAGTTGCCGTTGGCTGTACAGAACGGAGAATCTCGCGGTCTAAGTTTTCTGTTACGGGTTTTTCCTTTCTTGTTTGCTGACGATTACTTGATGTGCTTGCCAGCACTAAAACATCGTCGCTTACAATGGAGAACGTACCTTGGCATCAAGATGTCAAGGACTTCGCTGAGGCCATGGTAGCGTCGACGAAGGGTGACTATGAACTTGCCTGTGAGCACGTTCATTCCTGTTGCGTGCTTTTGGCGAAAACCTCTAAGTTTAAGAAGGACGGTAACTGGTACACGTGGATCGATTACGAGAAGTTCCATGACCTGGTAATCTCTGAGTTTACCTCAATAGCAGTAATTGTCATCATGTTATAAGCTGTCACTATACTTGAGAATGTATAGTGACTTCCGACCTCGGTTATATACATTCGCTGACTTCTCACAAACCAAGTTAGCAGACATTTTACCACTTTTCGTTACTCACTTTGTACTTACATGGGTTCAAAAGTATTTGGGGTTACCTAAATGTGCGGGCGAGGTCACTATTTTCTCTGAAAGCTGCTTTACCCGAGTATCAATATATACTTGAGAAAGTACGTTTGTCCCCGCTGTCAAATTGTCTGAGGAACTGGCTGCTCTGAAATCAGGTGGCATTAGGAGAGCCTTTTCGCAGCGAAGACTACATGGCGCAAACTCCGGGGTGGGCAGTTTATGGAGCAAAAGAAGGCGGCTTTGACCCGAACGAGGTCCGTGTCAAGAAGGAGAGGAGGCACGCAGCGTCTACGGAGCCTGGTGGATGCACATGATACCGGATTTGTTGAGCTGGCCCTTGCTAAGCTTACTCCAGTCTGAAAGATTATCAGAGAAGATTCTCACTGACACCAGAAGGGACGATTACAAGTCTTGACTACAGTCTACTTACAGCAATACGTCACTGGAAGGTAGTCTTTCAACTGAAACTGCTGATATGTTTTGCCTCTTTGTCAACTGGTATCACGAAAGAGCACCGATTTTGACCATGAGATAAATCATAGTAATGTGAGTGCTCTTGTGTGATACCGGATGAGCAGTGTGTAGCACGTCGCTTGTACATTAGTCCATTGTTCATGGAGAATCAAAGCCCATCCTGGTTAGCTCTACTTAGGTCAAGGGTTGGCTATGAAATCCACCTGAGTTTTGATAGGTAAAAGTTGATGGTCTTTCTGCGGATATATATATCTGAATTCCTCTCATCTGTTCTATGGTTCACTGGATTTTACAAACAAAAGAAGTGCAAATGGTTGACGGTCATGTGTTTACGGAGAAAGGGGTACTGCTTTGGTGTCGGTTTCCAGCTTAATAGGTGAACCAAGCTTGGAACGGTTTCATCACCGAACTGCTGAGGAAAGGTTCTCCTTATGGAGAGCTACAAGCTTCCCGGGCGCTTACTTTACGGAAAGCGTACGCTGAGAGCTGTCTAAGTTATTTGTTTTCTGGTCCTTGTTTCTAATATTCTATGGCTCTATTACGAAGTGTTCTGCAAGCTCGGTCTTACCGTTTCTCCTGTAAAGCTTACTGATATGTCTAGTTGATGCGAAACGCCGTGAGCTTGTCTGGTGCCAAACGGTTGAAAGGCTGGCTTCATTATCTGCAAAGCAGGAAGGTGCCTCTCAAAGTTCCTATTCACTTATGACCTACCGACGACGCAAACAAACTATTTAAATAGTTCTCACAACATGCAGGGGCTTCAGCTCTATTGGCTTCCGACACTGCAGAAGGGGTTAACACACCTCGTTTACGGTCGCCACCAGAGCTAGTACCCCTCGCCAAGTTGATGACGTTACCGTGGGAGGTCTTCTTGGGGAAGCCCGACACTCGTGATGTTACGTCAGGCTTGACTGGTAGAATATTGCGGTGCTAGACCTGGTCTGAGTTCCCTCTAGGAGTCAGGACCCGGTTCAGTCCATATAGGACTCGATTGTGTTTGGTTGTTCGGTTTTGAACTCGGTCGGTTGTCCTTCCGTTTTTGGCAGTTCGGTTCGAATTAGTTCTGTTCTGAAACGATTCGGTTTTCAGATGAATGATTCGTTTTCGATTGTCCCTTCAAATCGGTTCGATTTGCCACATGAACGGTTCCCAAACGATCGAGATTCTCGAAGTAATGGTTTTATAGTCTCAGATCAGCCATAAATGTAGTCCGAGAGAGACGGGACAATGCGAGCGTGCGACGAAACCCTAAGGAGGGATTTTACGCTCGACGAAACCCCAAATAGTGGATTTTAGTGATGATGATATTTTGTCGTAAATAGTAATGTCCAGATTAACTAGGTTGGATTATGATGTTTGTGTTGGAAGTAAATAGAATACAAATGTACTGATAAAAGAATATGGAGTATACAGTTAAAATCTATTTAAAGCAAATTTGTTCGATTCAAGCTTCCGCCGAAGATTACTTGGATTACCTTTTAATGAACACATCGTTCTGGGGGTGAATGACTTCTTTTGACTGGGGTGAAGATGGGCGACCAACGGTTATCTTCCTTATCGGGTCTTCATGTCGAACTTTTTTGAAAACGCGACCCAAAGAATAACAAACGGATGGGAAGACCCCATCAAGCCTCACAAGGGCAAGAAAGGACCCGAAGGGCCAAGCAACAACCACCCCGAAGGGAAGAACATCGGGGCTAAGTCTCGCTATCAGTAGTTCTAAAATCGCTTGTCGCACCTATAATGTCGGAGATCAAAAAATTAGTACCTCTAGAAACAACTGGCGCACCTGAAGAGGCATCATCTACTGCGATTGCTCTCCTGTGAATTGCTCCTGCTAAAGTTCTCTGTAGAGCAATGGAAACTTGCTGTCGGAAAAATATGGTGCAGAAAGAAAGAGAAAGTGGAACTCCCTGACGCCTCTCATGATAGGCTCTAGCACAGTCTCTCAAAAAGACATCGAACTCCAAACATGTCGATCCGTATATCTCCATAGCTAAAGGGATGAAGCGATGTCCCACTTGCATACCCCTGTACTTGGTCACCTTCGCTGCTGCCGCCACGCCTGCAGCCCATCCTGGGGGATGGGTGATCACCTGTGCCGCCACTGAATCCCGTGTCGGATCCGTGACAACCACATCAACCACTGAGACCTGATCCTCTCTCATCATATACAAGTCAGCTCTCACTGATCCTCTTGTCTGAAAGGCATACCAACGCTCTCTCCACGTCATGTGACCGCTCTCCCGTGCTAAGGCAAACACAACGTCTCTGATGGCATCGTGGGTAGCTATCCGCTCTCCACCATGAGGACATCGAGCAAGATGACGACCCGATGTGTCGAGCGAGACACCGCACTCGCAAGTGGATAGTGCCGAAGCAACAGGCTATACCAAGCCTAGGCGGAACCTCATCGCTGTAGAGAAGATAGTCGGTGCGAGTCGGAACGCTCTAATGCAAGGTCGAGCTATGACCCAGAGCCTGCGCCCTTGTCCGAACAAGAGCGGAGTCGAGCTCTAGTATCCCGTGAGAAGGAGGATCCACTAAGAGAGCATGGAGAACCTGCTGGAAGTGGTGCCCTGTCAAAGAAGACTGTAGTCCGCGAGATCCATCAGTAGCTAAGGTATCGAATCGAGGGTGTGCCTCACGTGCCTCAAGAGTCAGGCCATCTCTTGCCTCACGGAGACACATCTGTAGTGGGTAAGAACCATCCTCCACCTCTGTCACGTAGTCCTCTAGAATAGGTCTATCTCGCACGAGAAAACGACAACAGAGCCAAGGTGCTGAGAGGGCCCAACTACCTAAAAAGGCTGAGTACCTGTGGGTACAGAGGACTTTGTCTCTCGATTCTTAGATGTTGCTCTAGCAGAGGACGTTTTGCATATTGAGGATCTCCCTATGTTGGAGGATCTCCAAGTTGTCTTTGGTATCCTTTATTCTTCCATTGCGCGGCGTCCGGTTACTTACTCCGCACAGTACCTCCATCTCCTATCTTCATCTCGCGCCTCAGAGAGTTTGATAGGAAGATCATGAGGGTGTTTGGCGACATCATAGGACCGGAGACTTTTGACTGTAAACCATCAGTGGGGATAACAAATCCCTCCGGGAGCTATAGGTCCGACGGTATACCTATGGGAGACCAAGCCTTGCACTTTGACACCTTCACCCTCAGCCCTACCAAGGCCAATTGAGAGACAAGGTGGTCAAAGGCAACACCGACTTGGTCCGCCGGACCTACGATGTGCGTATCATCGGCTAGAGATGAAAAAACACAACCTGGAGCAGCCAAGGCGGTGGCCAAGAGAGCTCTGTAGTGAGCTAAGGCAAAGAGGGGTCCACCCAAAGGATCTCCCTGACGAGTACCTGCAGCGGAGCTGATGACTGAAACCCCCTCTATCGTAAGACCGTGCTGGTAGTAAAGAGGAGAAGGAGAACCATAGAAGGATCGCACGAAAGGGATCAGACCCGTCAGAGATCCCCCACCATCCATGAGCTCCCTAAAGATGGAAGCGCGAGAAACGCTATTAAAGGCGTTTTCCACGTCCACCTGTAGGACAACCCAATCGGGATGGATGTCCAAGAGAGCTCTAATGCCGAAAAACACAGACTCACAACCTCCCGGTGTCGCAACTCCAAACTGATGTGGGCAAAGGTGGTCCTGAAAATTATCTCGAAGCCGAAGGACAATGGTACGACTGATAAGTCGTAAGAGAATCTCGCCGATGGCTATCGGTCGAATTCCTCCACCATCCTTCGTCATGGCCAAAAGTCTAGCTGCCCCTAGTACTTGAGCTATAGACTGAGGAATATGTCCCTGAGCTACTGCTGCCGCTACCTGAAAAAGCTCCGTGAAACCACTAGAGGGGTCGTCTGTCTGAAAACAATCCCGTAGGTGCTCGTAGACCATCCCAGACAGACCTCCAGAAGATAGACGTGGAGCTGTACACAAGGCCTGGGCAAACAAAGATCTATCGAGACATAATGGCTCCTCAGGCTGATAGTCCTGAACCTCAGGTGGTGGGGGATCACCCGGTGAGGGGTGAAGGGAACGCAACGCAGCGATCGTCTCCTCGGTAGGACATGCCAATGACAAAAGATGCAGTGCTCTAGCAGCTCTACTGTACTCTCCAGCCTGACCTAACATCCTACAGCGTCGTATGCGAGCGGAAGATGAGACATCATGTGTAGAGGCAGACTCACTCCTACCTCGTACCGCACGGACTGATTCCTCCTGTAAGGACGCCCAATCACCAGCACGGAATCTCCGAAGACGGGCCGCCACCTCCCGATGTCCTCCTCTGCCACCTCGAGTATAACGGAGACACCAACGAGGAAGTAGAAGAAATAGTAACCATGCCGCCTCGTCCTTGGTGTTCCGTGCCAACATGTCGAGAGGTAGACGAAATGCTTGTCTCACCTCGTCATGAAGAGCACGAGGTAACCGATGGAACAAACGCGGACAAGGGAAACTCGTCTCAAACAAACTCAGAATAGTGCCAGAGTGAGCTCTCATCCACTCCCACGACTCTGGAGGAACTCCAGGAAGAAGGGCTAATGGTGCCATAGTGACTGCACGTGTAGACCTCCGATCTCGGCTAACCTGGGCATCCCATGTGGTCGTGTCATAGCTCTTGTGCATCTTTCCCACATGAGATTTTACTCCTTGCGAAGTAAATAACTGATTGCACACCGGACATGGTGTGTCTCGAATCAGTCTCGATCTCATGGGAGAGAGAGTATCCATAGCTAGAGAAAACGATATCCGATCAAAC
This sequence comes from Asterella californica, assembly GCA_036924285.1. Lineage (NCBI taxonomy): Eukaryota > Viridiplantae > Streptophyta > Marchantiopsida > Marchantiales > Aytoniaceae > Asterella > Asterella californica. Next base: position 16,255,726 of record JAYKYS010000001.1, on the reverse strand, counting down.
GGTAATCATAACAGAAACATCTCCAAAAAGAAAAAGGAACATAGAAGAATAAAAACAACAAAAATAAAAAGAGAGAAAACGAAGAAAAAAAGAAAAAAAAAAGAAGAAGAAAAAAAGAAAGAAGAACCCTAAACCCTGATATATAAAGATAGAGAGAAACAAATACAGTGAATGTGACAAAAACTGTCAAGAACTATCAAAAGTCTCACAAAAAACCCTAAAAGGAACCCTCTCTAACCCTAACTTCTCAGAAAATCAAAAACTATTTAATACTCACTCATCTTTCCACCAAATGTGCCAATTCTAAAACCAAAAGAAAGAAAAAACAACATGAAAAAGAATATGTAAAAAAAACTACCCCCTATCACACTCTAACACCCTCCCCTCTCACTCTAAAACTCTGCGATCCTCTCAGTCCCCTCCCCGCGCGCGCCTCCCTCCCGATGTCGAACTTTGAGGCCCTCTTTTAGTGGTTGTTTTCTAGATTAAAATAGATTTTCGAAATGATTTTGATAAGTGAACCAAGTAAATCATTATTGGAAATCTTCGAGAAACAAAAAGTATATTTAAGAAATTTACGAGTCAAATATCTCAAGCCTGCAGCTGTGGCACAGTTCCTCTAATTACGTTTGGGTTTATACGCGTGAAATGATCAATGAGGGGTTTAGATTCGTGATCGGTCGGATCATTTATAATCGGGTTCTTCGCTCATTACCGCAGTCATCGAACCTTGAATTGCAATTGTGGTCATGATCACGGTCTCAACTGCATGGTGTGAACTGTTGTCACGGTCACGATTGCAGTCACTGAGCTCTGAGTACAGTAATGTTGTTCTCCGTCATTTTGACTCAAGTCCGTTCTCCGTTCATTTTGAATTAAGCACAGTTTAACAACAAATTGTCAGTAGTCTCATATGTATTCAGATTTCTCCGTTCATTTTGAATTAGGCATATTTAACAACAAATTGTCAATTTCCTCAGATGTGCTCAGAAACGTGATGATCAATAGTCTCACAATGCGCAATGTGAGACTTCACAACGCACTCGCACTGTGCGTTAACATCGAGCTTTCGTTAATACAGCTTGATATTGCGTTTTGCAGTCTGATCTTCAGTGATGTTTTGTTCTTATGCTACAGTGAGTAGCTACGAGAGACGTAATTTGTAGTACTTGGTGGACTGCTTGGAAACTAATATGTGTGCTTTTTTTGCATTTCGATCTTAGCGTATGCGAAAAATGGATTTAGGACATATGACGGATGCGGCAGATGCAAAAAAAAAATATGTGGGTTGTTTTGTTCGAGATGTAAAAATGAAGGCTTATCTTCGATAAAATGTTTCAGATTGCAGCTTCTGGTAGCGGATGAAAGTGCCAACGTGTGGACCATAGCATGGGAAGCTAGGAGAGATTTTCTAGGCATAAGTGTCTCAGCTTATAGTCTACTAGAATTACGTGGAGATGACAATGTTCTAATGGACCGGATAGTTGATCAACACTGGTACAGTCACTTTATCATTGTGACAAGTAAAGTTGTTGGAGGAAAATATATTCGGATCGATCAAGCACAACCCTGTGGAAAATGATAGTGTGTTATACTCGGGTCGAGCACAAGCACCACATCGGAGCCGAACATCAACTTTCGTGGAGATGAGAGACATCAAGTATCTTCAGAAGAGAGACTGAGAGATAAAATAGCGAATTCTCATTATAAGAGTGGTTTTTCGTAAGATTTTCAGTGGGATCTATGACCATGTTGTTATCGATGGTTATGTTCACTTTTGCTATATTGAAGTGATGACGGTGACCGTCATGATGGACTATAATATGCGAACGCATACCGTCAAAATGTATTGTTACATTGTGAATGAATAGAGATGGCAGTGTTCACCTATTGTGTATATTCTGTGTAAGGAACTCTACGTCACATTATCTTCCCTCTAGTGTCTATTTCTCTCCTTCTCTCCCGTGTCTACAGTTCCAATGATGAATTATTCTATTTTACAGCGGGGAGAAGAGTTGCACAGTGCGATCTACGACTGGTCGCATTGATCGCAACTTTATGCAAGACCTTATGACTTATGTTAGTGCGAGCGGGTAGGGACTCGCGCTCAATGCGATCCTAGACCGGTAGCACTGAGCGCGGGGTCTTAACTGCGATCGCGTAGGCTCAGTGCGATCTAGACCAGGTCGCACCGATCTCAGTGCGACTTGTTAGAGATTTTTTGCTCAATGCGATCTTGGACCGGTCGCACTGAGTGCGAGGCTTTAACTGCGATCGCCTAGGCTTAGTGCGACCTAGACCTGGTTGTAGTATTTCAGTGCGAGCCCTTTACTGCGATCGCGTAAGCTCAGTGCGACCGATCAAAGATTCGCGCTCAGTGCGATCCTGGACCGGTCGTACTGAGCGCGAGGTTAACTGCGATCTAGGCTAAGTCGAGATGACAGAGGGTACTTTGAGCTGTTGGGGGTTGAAGGAGAAGAGTTTAACAGTCAAAACATAGATTTCGTCACGTTGGGTTCGGAGAGAAGAGTTTAACCAAATCAAAAAACAACACACTGTATTAACTTGATTTCAATTTCTCCATAAAGTCGATCGTTTGAACGACAGTGCAAGAATGTCAAATCAAGTTGATTTCCTCCTTTGACATAGTGTCCCGATAGTTCTTAAGAGCAGGATAAGGATCTCTTCCAAAAGCCTGTCTATACTTGGCAGCCACATAACCTGGGGTATCTTAGGTGCTGCTTGCCCATGATTTCAACCATGATAAGAGTACATTCATGAGATAATCATCTTTGTCCATGTCACTTGACTCAAGCGTGAAAGAGGGAGGATGGATTGCGTTGTAAGGATGATTAGTACTATTCTTCTCGGGAGAATCATCTATCAACAACACATCTCGTGTACATAAGTTAAACGCGAACAGTCTAGAAAAAATCTTTCAGATACAAATAATTACCCGTGGCATCTTTCTAGTCGTCTTGAAGCGAGTACACATGGGTAGTCCGAAGATTCTACATATCTGCATAGTATAATGTTACGAGAAGGTAAGTAGGTGAAAAATGAGAACTAAGTAAGTGAAAACTGAAAACTGATAAAATCTAAAATGATTTTGATAGCATTGAGTTTATTAAACTTACTTGGTCCGAAGTGATCCCTGTAAGCAAGTATTTTTTGATTTCCATGGATCGCATGACGGCGTTGCATTTGCTAAGAGTTGTAGATGTCCATATTAACACTTGAAAATCTTGACAGCATCTCTCCATGAACTCTTTAACTCCTTTTCGTGCCACGTAGAATAAATCTTTTTTGGCACTCTCAACTTGGTAACCTCTCTCTTTAGCTCCTTGGAGCTTTAAGTCATTACGTCCAGTTCTTACCAACAACCCATTCAGATCTAAAATCAGCGTCTTCCTCTTGATCACAGTGAGATCTGTCAATCTGGGATAGAAGAGTTTGGAAGAATGAAGCCGAGTGACATCTGTTTTTAACCTCTCCAACTCCTCCTCCTGTATTTGCAGTCGCTCGTACATGTCTTCTCTCTCTGACTCGCTTCTGCTATTCGGAGGTTCAAAGTTTCTTCTTCTTCTCTTTTGATGGCGAGCCGAGCATCTAAGTCTTCTTCCTCTTTTTTTTTGTTCTATAGAGTCTCTGATGCTCCTACATAAGATGTTTGATGCGGTGTATAAAGCTTAAGAAATAAAAGACCTCAGTGTGATCGCAGACCCATCGCATTGAACGCAGTGCGAAGTAGAGAGACTGCGCACAGTGCGACGTCTTAAGCTCGTCGCTATCAGTGCGATTGGGATATGGTCGCACTGAGCGCGAGTCCTTAAGCTTTCTTGCTCGCAGATACTGCGAAGTGCGACAATGTTCTTATCGCTCAGTGCGACGTAGGATTTTTGCCGCACTGCCCTCAATGCAACACCTTAAGACAAGTCGTGCGCTCAGTGCGACCGGGACACAGTCACACTTGCTCGTAGTTACTGCTGAGTGCGACACCGTTCTTGTCGCACTGAGCGCATTGTTCAGTGTGACTTCCAAATTTTTTTGCACTGCGCTCAGTGCGTTACTTTAAGGCCGCGTGCTCAGTGCGATCGTGTCTCGGTCGCACTGGCCGTGCAGCACTAGATAGCACAGTGCGACCTCAAGCCCGTCGTACTGAGCTATCAGCTAAGACCATCGCACTGTGCTATCAGCGGAAAACACTTTACAACACTTTACAACACTCAACAACAACACTACACTTTACAGCGAGCGAACACTAAACAGAGATTTCACTAAACTTTACACAAACACTGTTCTCGTATGTGCTTCTACAGATGCAACACTTCTGCCTCCACATTCTTGAACATGAACAAAGACCACTCGTAATCCTTATCTTCTCCTTCCACTTTAGATTTTACGTACAAGGCGAGTTGACCTGTAATAACTTTAGGCCTTCTTCTCGTCAAAAGAACCGCATTCAAGCATTGAAAAGCAGATCTCCATCCCTCGAAAGAACATTCTCTTGCGAAGTATCTTTTCTCGACGTTATCATACTCAGGAAACCAATCGTCTATTCGAACGTGTCTTACGAAGGGGGGTAACATCACAGATCCTTCAATGACAACAAAGGCTTCCCAGATTAAGTCAAGGGTCAACTTGAACTCCCGATCCTCAATTTTGGCTATCCGTGTTTCTGCATTATAAGATTGGATGAAAGCAACACAAAGTTCAATCTGACATAAACAAACATTACATATTACAATAAATAAAGATATAACCAACCAGCACCCAATGCTTAACTTGAGTTTACTTAGGTTGAGGTTACACTTGAGCTTACTGTAAATGAAGGACTAATGGCAGATTACTTACGTCATGTCGAAGAAATTCGAACGAGAAAGCGATCAATAATCCTAGCTTCTCTAGCTCCTCCTCGTCTATTTCGCTCAAGGCTTGACTGATAGCTTCTTTATCCATCCATTGTCAGACGATATTTCGATGTACATCATGTTGGGAAGTAAACGTAATTAAAAAAGGTCCTTCTCGCGGTGCCATACTTGTATCTCGTTTACTCACTGCACATACATGTCAGATAAGAAAAAAAGAAGCGAGTATGTCAATTTAGACCCGAATGTTCGAAGGGAAAACGGCACAAATACTCAACAGCGAAATTCAAAGTAACGAGAGAAGAGCGAACAGCATAAAGAAGGAAAACTCGAAGTTCAAGATCGCTAATACTTGAAGTAATCAATCGATCACTGTCCGTAGAAATCAATCAATACTTCATGTGTTCGATCAAGACTCCATGTGGTCGATCGCTGTTCTTCAATACTCCATGGTCGATCGCTAATACTGACTATGAGAAATCAATGTGCAGAGAATATCGTTAATCGCAGCCAGTGCGACTGTGAGAGGAAGCGCGTTCAGTGCGGAGCTAGTACGACCGTGGACAGAAGCGCGTTCAGTGCGGAAGCGCGTTGAACAAGAAAGACTTTAGATGCGACGGTGTAAATCGCGCTCAATGCGACGGTGGGCGGAAGTGCGTCCAGCATGAAAGAACTAAATACTAAATACCTAATTTCAGAACTAAATACCTGTGCGTTCAGTGCGACCTAGCATTGAGCGTGAGGATAAGTGGTCGCACTATGATCAGTGCGACCACGTCTTGCCACACTGAGCGCGTGGCTCGATGCGCATCGCACAGCGCGTTCAATGCGATCGACCATTTGGCGCACTAAGCGCACTGATCTCAATGCGACAAGTGGTCGGTCGCACTCAGTGCGTGTTTTAGATTAACTTCATAAAACACTTTACGAAGGTTTAGAGTATCACATTGGCTTCTTAATTTTAAGGTTTAGAGTATCACATTGACTTCTTAATTTTAAGTTCATTACAGTAAACTTATGTTCAACTCATAATCCACTGTAATTATTTTTTGGAGGTTCATAGATCATCCAAAAAGAAGAGTCACCCTCCAGGCTGAAATTAGAGTCACCCTCTAGGGAGTTGAACTCTGGCAGATCAAATCGGCTTGGTCCGACAAGGTGTCTTGCACGAAACAAAACAAAAACCATAAGCATAAATTGAAACAAAAAAAACCTCAAGCATAAAAACAAAAATTAACGCAAATACAATAAAAGACCAGTAGATGCTCAGGTATGTTGTTGTCCTCGAGATCGCAAAACAATTATACAATGATGGACTTTTCTCTCGAAAGGTTGGAACGCCCGGTCAAGTGACTTCAGAAAAATAGGGTTGTCATGTTCACGATTGCAAAGAGTTCTGAGAAAATCAAGAAACTCTTGACATCGCTCGACCAGATTCAATCTTTCTGTGTCTTCATATGCTCCTTGCGAGCGTACATATGCATCTTCTTCACCCTCTCCACCCTCTGTAAAATCAAAGTGAGTAGGACAATTTGACATTTCTTCATTTACATGTACATGACTTGGTTCAAACCATGGGTTCAGATCATCCGGTACAACTTCTTTGTTGAAAAAGCTCTCTAGACTAGTGAAAACATAAAATGGGTACGTGCAACGTCGGAACATAGACGAGAACACGGGTTGTATCGTAGACTTCTCAGCATAAGCTCTGACCAAATGCTTGCATAACAAGTATGGGCTATTTAAAAATGAGTAGCAAGAGCATATCCATCTCTCCACGTCTGTGAAATGATTATTCGGAACAGAGATATCTTTACTCAGATATTTGCGTCAAGTGACACAAAAGTGTTCCCACCAGCTGGGAAATAAACGTCCGTGAATGATTTGGTGTAGCGACACTTGCATATCTGCCACAAGACTTTCACAAATGATTAGCGTCAACTTATCTAAACGAGGACGGTTAAGGGCATATTTGTAATCGTGCTTTAATTTTCTCATTGACTCTCGATAATATTCGTAATGCGCGACAAACAAAGGAGAGGTTTTGATGCTCTACTGAAAATTTCTCATTTTTGTGGACTATAGCACTCTCACCAGAGATATATCCACAAAGACAAAAGGTTCTAATTTTTACAAAACTCATAAATCTCACGAACAGCCGTAGAGTGTAATGCATCGGGAGTAAAAAAATTCTTTTTCGCTGATGGTATAAGTGAATGCAAGTTGAAATGTTTGATGATCATTTCAACAACAACCTTTCGTTGCTCAGCATTACACAATTGACCAACAACTTCCACACTCTCTGAAAACTAATTTACATCAATAAAAGGGAAAGAATTACTTGTCTCCACACTGTTGTATGATCCAATGGCTCGTCTAGTACACATACATCGAACTTCGACAGCTGATTGAGCATGCTTCAAACAAAGCTGAACATACATAGCAGTAAAGACAGAGCGTAATGCCAAAATCTGATCAATGTCTTTGTCGGTGAGTGCGAACACAAGACGTAGTCCTCTCCCTCTTAATCTCTCGAATCACATCATAAGAACCGCCTTTTTATATTACTTTGTCGCTGATCTAGAACTCTTCTTTGCATCACCCCTATCTCAAGTAGAACATGTACGATAGAGGCATTACCAAAACCTCCGAAGTTTGCAGCAATAACGAACAGCTCAAAGCGGATAGAGTTAGTTTTAAAAGTACTATCGATAATAATTTCTCTGACACTACCTATATGCTCAAAAAAGGGTGTGCATATTGCAATAACAATGTACTCGTCAGTCTGTTCATACAACACCTCAACAAAGCCTTTTTGAGCTAAAGCTTCACTGCGTATCAACAAAGATGCAGACTTCACTTGATCATCTATATCACGCAGATATTGTCTAGACTAAACTTCAGCGATCCAAAAATTTACCTGCGCCCGAGTTATACTCAAAGGACTAATGATCTCTTTTTCACGTAATATACGGTACACCTCAGGCTTCCGGAGATTTAATCTAGGTGAATTGGAAAAGAGAACTCATGAGCGAGTACCCGGATGTTATGAGAGACTGTTATATAAGGAATGACTTTTATTGCTTTGTATACATATTTAGAGGTTGTTGTAGTTGCTTTTTGAGAATGGATGATCCAGCTTCCATGTTAAGGAGTTACCTTCCTTTTATTGTAATAAGATCAATCTCCAGTCTATTACAAGATATTCTTAAATCAAGAAGAATCTACTTATCTCTAATTTACTATTTGTTACTCCTAATGTCCCAAATGAAAATATATGAGATATGTAAATTTTACCTTTTGACATGATGTTCTATCAATTTCCATCTTGTCCTCAAAGAAAAGTTAAATCAAATGACTTCTTAATTTAGATAATAGAAATCCAAAAGAGGTGAAGTAACTTGAATGACTTGGAGTCATACTTGCAAGAAGGATTTCCACTTTGGAAATTTTATCAATATAGTGGAAGTAGATCATTCATGACGGAATATAAATTAAGTGGATCTCTATAATGAAATGTCTAGGAAGAATGACTAAATTGTGAATAGGACCGGAGATCTAGTCCAATTGGCATGTATTGCTCCGAGTTGCGAGCTAGAATCCATAGCATTCAACCCACATAAGGAGAGAGAACGACATAACACTATACGTGCTCAATGCAAAAATATATGTTGAGCTCTCTACTCCAAAGATCTATTAGTCTCTCTAAAACTCTAAAGCATCGATTGGATCTCATGGATTTCTTGGTGGTAGTGAGATATGTGTTGATGTGAATCACAGTTTTGACACATATACATTTTGGTAGCAATGATGCGACCAAGGACAATTAAATTTTTGAGTTTTCATTTGTGAATGATTGTACTAATTTAGCGAGCAATTGTTTCCAATTTTTGATATCTTCGTATTCTTGGCTAAAAATAATTCTACTTCATACATTATTACTAACAATAAGGGCAATCAGCTGGATTGTTGGTATTGCCAAAGTCTCTAAGGATATAATAGTCGATTATCCTCTATTGGTTTAGACTTCAAACATCAGTGAAAATTCATCAAAAACATATTAGATTATTTGTATCTCACTAAGTCCTTTGAGATAACAACTACTATCATCTGGATAATCTTTATATAGTAATTGCTATCATGTTATTTATTGATGTCTTGAGCAAATGAGTGACGAATGTTACAAGCCAACGGTGCTATCGCACATATAAAAATGAGAGGTGTTCAGAGAAATCCTTGTCGAAAACCTTTATGAATGGAGAACATGTCGGACGTATAATCGTTAACAGTTATGTGAGCTTTGGATCTTACATGTAAAGTCAAGAACCAGTGATAGATTACATCTAATTAGATCATATATACCATTTTGTACATAATCTGTATTAACAGAGTCGTATATTTTTCAACGTTTACTAAAAAAGTATCCAGATTCTTTAGAAATGTGTAAATATTCTTGTATATGTTAGAAGATGTTTATGTCTTTTCCTATAAATTGGTTGTGAACAAAACCAGTTTGATCTTCATGTATGGCGTGTGACAAGACGTGTTTCATTCTTTCGGCTCAGACTTGGGCTAAGATATTGTAATGCGAACAGAGCAGAGAAATTTGATCTGTAGTTTTTGACATTTTGGTTCCGTACCAACTGCAGTCACAAACTTCTTTGTAAACAGCCCCTGAAAAGTGCTGGTCCGCTCCTAGACTGTGGGGCTGCCGATGCACAGCTGGTGAAACTTGTCGGTCAATGGCATCGAGCACGGGTGTGCGCACGTTCTGTCTTTTGAGTTGGGGGATGCGGTAGAGCAGAAGCGGAGGAGGAGTTGGAGGAGGGAGGATCTTAGAGGATGTGGTTTCTGATGTAATTGTGTATGAACATTTGGTTCATTCCACCTCTGCGATTTCAAACAGAAGGAAAAATGGGGTCGGCGTCGTTGGGATTGAGCAAACGGCCAATCGACTTGCTGATAGGCGGTTTCTTTCTGATTCACTTGCCCATCATGCTGTTCATAGATGCGCAGTTAGTCATTCCGAGGCACTTGTTTCCGGAGTTGGCCCGGAACCTGGTCGATTGGCATATCAAGAACTCCGGGGACTTTTTGATGGCGAATCCGCCTTTGTATTTCAAGTCATTTGTTTGGGCTGAGTTCTTGATTCAGTTACCCCTTCACATCGCCAATATCTATGCGTTTTTTTACGGTGAGTTTGCGGAAGAAATCTGCCGTCCTCACATGTCTGCGCGGCTGTTTATTGCTAGTTTCTTTCACGTTTTACGAAAGGGATTTAATGCTTAGGAGTGTTTATAGTACTTGCTTTTCTTTGGATCTCGAAGGTGGGACACACAGTGTGCATCGTTAATTCTGCATCGTCAGCACTGAGAATGTGGCCCCCGATTCTTGGTGTTGAGCAAAATTGATCGACGCTATCTGCCAGGGTTTAGTGCTGTGTTCTGTAGGACTTCATGGACTAATCCATGGTACGTTCAAATTGATCGACGAGCAGGAAAGAAATGGGGAAGAATGACAGGCATAATATATGGAGTGCACGTCGCGACAACCATGGTATGTAACGAGTTGTGTGATCCATTAAATGTATCAGTCCAATATATGCGTTCAGCTTGCATATCCTCGAGTCTTCTGCCCTATTATGTACTCTTAGTGGCGTCATCCCTCCGGTGTTCCCACTTCCTAGCTGGTATGTAGACCTTGAATGGATCGTTGCTGGTCAGAATCTTGAGGGTGTCGTATGTCCAACCCCTCTCAACCACTTGCAAGCAAAGAAACAGTGCCCTGCCTCCTATGACCGGACATGTTGTCTTGCTCTATTACGGGGTAATCCGCATGATTCGAGCAAGACCTTTGGTTCTTTAAGGAGAACCTGAGTTAAGCCTTGACGGTGTAAATAACACTACAGCCAGAACGACTGGGTTTTACTTGGAAGACAGCTGTTGTGTCACACATTATCGAGTTTCCCACACGCTCCTTAACATTGTTCAATAGATTTGATTCTCTACCAATTCTTCCTCATATTCCTCATATTCGTGCACCTTATCAAGCAACAGCTGCCAGGGACAAAAGCTAGGCTGAGTTCAAAAGCAAATGTAGAGTAGCTTTGGTCATCGGCGCCACATCTCGTGGTGTACCTGAATGGTGACACCTTCTGAAGGCCGGATAGCAGCTTGGAGTAGAGCAGTTCTATGCGCTACACAAACTGAGCGTGCGTTCTGGTCCAAGTGGGTATGCGCGAAAGCTTACGTCTCTCCATCTAACGATATCCAGTGTCTCGAAACATTCAGTACGAGTGACGAGAAGAAATGGATTGCTATGTGTAAGCACTCAATTTCTTCTTCAGTTTCAAGCAATCATTTACCCACGCGAACACGCATGTGTAAGAGAATTTAGACATTGTTTTCAGAGGTTTGCACTGTATGTGACACTTGGCATGAATGTTGCTCGCAGATTCCTATCCTCGCTGACATCCTGATGACCGACAACCCCAATCGCAGTACTTTGCTGGGCATATACGTTCCCTACCTTCTGATTCCACTCTTGATAGTTGCCCGTCTACTTCCTTCTTCAGATCCTTTTGGAACACCATCTCCAGCGGTACCGGTATTATCCTCGTCTGAGAAGAGGAAAAAGATTAGATGATTTTTCTCTGGTCATCTGATGTCCAGTTCTCAGTAAATCGGTTGAGCCACCTACACAGAGATATACCGGACTGTGCTCTCTGGAGTGGCTCATATATTGATTCACTTAGAAGGAAGACAGGTTTGCTGAACTAGTTCGAGATTTTGTATCCTATAGACATTGTAGTTTCTTTTACTTTTCAGGTCACCTTACAATGCAATCTTAATGACTTTCACCTGAAGGTCAAAAAGGTTGCAGGCCTATGATGTTCGTGCGAAGGTTCTCAGCTTTATGGAGAGAGAAACTCATCTGCTTGCGGCTTCGACCGTACCTTCAATACCTGTGTTCCAGCATCTGTTCAGCTTGCAACAATCGCTTTGTCCATACTCAACAAGAGAGTAGAGAAGTATAGGAAAGTAGAGAACGGATCGCGCCGACCACTGGTAACTCTTGACAATGGGAGAAGTCGACGATAGTGTGAGTAAATCATTACAATAGGAGAAAATACGAACTTTGGTTGTCAGAGAAATCTCCGTGATAACGGGCAGAGCTGATACAGAATCAGTGTAGAGCATCCTCCAAAGTTTGCGGAATTTAGCCAAACGAATGGTGTTGGAGGTTAGCATAGACCAATGAGGAATTGTCTGAAAAAGACCTTCTAAGCATTTCAGAATTTGAAATACATGTTGGGGGCATACGACCAATCACCAGTACGTCCCTGCAATAATGACATACCGGCCTGGTCAGGCAACTCGCAACTCGATTGTCAGTTTCTCGCTACTACGGGATTGCATTACTAGTTGAATACTGGGAAAGTCTGGAATGGTGATACAAGTTTCAAAGCCATTTCGAAGAGACCGTGCGCCGTGAGACCTTGCAGACTCTTCTGCACTGCGATATTCCTAGCCCTGTTTGCCAGAGATTTGCTTGATCGGGACCGTGCGCCAAAGATCTTTGATCGGGCCCGATCAAAGTTTAGTTTCACTTAATCGGGCCCAGATCAGGTCACAACCGGTACAGCAGACCAGTATAACTGGTAGCTTCTTTACAGGATCACCTCATACAGAAACTGCGAAAACACTGTCGAAAGATGCTTAATTGGCGAGACGACATATTTTCGTTTTCGTTTCAAACTCGGTCTCGCGCGTGAGAACAGTGACAATAACTTGTGACAGTGACCACAATTCACCGGTATTTCCCTTCCAAGCATGTCGGGGCGCGATCAAGTAAATTTAAATTTACGGACCCGATCAAGGTCTATTTCTGGCGCAATGGCCCAATCAAGCCATTTTCTTGCTGTTTTCGGGTTTCTTCACGGTACACTAACCGCTGGACTATTTTGGCAATTGATTGCTTCTGCAGCGCTCGAGTGCAGTATCGAGTCACTGTGGGGGCCGCCCCGCTTATACAAAGTAAAGTTCAAGGTCCGTTGATTTGCTGTGTAAGCATCACCTCTCGTGATATGTAGTCTTAAGAGGTTACGTAATGCATCTAAACATCTCCACTCACCCAGTAACCTTGCATCCATTTCGATTGGAGGTTGCGTTATCGAACAGGAAAGCAGAGTAGAAAAGAGTCAGCAGGGTTGTAGTTACCCTTCTCGTCTGGTTAAATACTTAATATAACCCTCAAACCATTTCTTGTTTCAGACACAAAGTCCTTTTGGACAGGGCTTGCATCTCCGGAAGCGCTGCCGGTTTCTCGCCTTTACCGCTTCCATTCAACATTACAGTACTGTAGTCGTACGTTTGCTACATGGAAAACCTTTTCGGTATGAGATATAGATGTTCCAGTCGGAAGTTACAAGTTTGGCACTCTTTATCTTGATGCCGTAGTTTCAAACAGTCTTTTGGTGCTTTGAGCTGTTTTTTGGCACTTCTCATTGGAACGTTGTGGTATCATAACATACAAGTTGTAGCCACTTGCAGCTATCGCCGCGCTCTCAATCCTTGCCGGAATTTTATCTCCGAAGTTTACATTTGGGATATTTTCTTCATTCTCCTGTTGCAGAGAACTTCGAATTGTAAAGGCAGTTCCATTTGTGCTAGATCTTATGATTTGTAAGAAGATTCAGACGTACTCGAGTAATGTACCGATAGCTATAAGTGAAAGAAGTCCATCGGCTCAACGCATGTCAAAGTTAGGACATAAAACTAGGAGGAAACAAGACTACGGAAAGGCCTTAACAGATTTGTAATTGAGATGGGAATTACAGCAGTGAGGGAGATTACTAGAAAAGTTGAGCAAATTTATGTTGTGTTTAATGGAAACACAACATAAATTTGCTCAACTTTTCTACAATGTGCTGCTGTAACGCGAAGCTGTATTAACTTATTAAATATCAGCAACAGGTTACGACCAATCGGAACAATTCTAAAGTTACGGAGAAGGCACGCCTAGCGTGCTGGTCTGGCCCTCGCGATCGGCCTGGCAAGTCGGCTGGGGTTAGCTTGGGTGATTCAGCGGTCGGGTGGTGAACTCCGACCTGCTGGTTCTCTGCCCGAGCGGGGTACTACATGGGATGGTGTAATCCGTATAAGAACACAAAGCTCCACGGAGAAAACAGCTCTTAAAAACAAATCAAACAAAAAAGTTATGTGTCGTCCCCACTCTTCTCGTCTATGCTGTATTGAATCTGTTACTATCAAGGTCGCGCCTGTAATAGCTGTTGTCCGCTGATATGGAAGACTTCGGATCGTTCTCACACGATCAGCCTGTACATGTTTGCAGGTTCGGGGAAACAAGTAATTACGACAACTGTCAATTTTTCACTGAACACGACAGTAAACTCGTCAACTTTGTTCGCTCCGAGTTCTTCTTGGAGAGCACGATGCATCATTCAGACAAACAGGCTACCGTAGTAATGCGGAATCAGCGAATCCAGACAGACATCACAAGTCGTGAAGACAAGGCATGGGGACGAAGCAACGAGTACAAGCCTGAAGGCAGGTACGCATACAGTCGTTCCCTCCCACACGCACATGCTAATGAGTGCACCTTAGCGAGAGAGAGAGAAGAGCGACGGGCAGAGCGATACGATTTCCTCTTTCAGAGAATTTTAAACTACCACGTTGTTCACGGGCGGTCCCGCTGGACCGATCCGCCCGCCTGTCGGTCGTGCATGCAGAAGAATAGTTCATCGTCGAATCGTGACCCAAAGCTTCGCGATAGCCAGCTTTCACAGGAATTAAGGCAGTCGGTTTCGCAGGTCGACTAGTCAGTCGAGCTAGACCCGATCAAAGAAGCATCGAACTATAGAGAGCTCCTGTAGTTTCGGTATTGCTGCATGTTCATGATGCTGTTCGATCCCTCTCCTCCGGCCGAGCCACCCAACATTTTAGCGATATCCATCGACTTGGTACTGCAATCTTGCGCTGGGAATGGTAACCTGTTCATCCGCTTCGATCCCTGACTTCCCCCCTCCTAATGTCCACAGACCACTGATCCTACCTACTGTTTGCTATCTGCTTCACCTTGGGCCGAGCTCCCAGTTCCTTCTCGTACCCACTGCTTAAATTAGAGAATTGATTTTATATATAGCTGCATATCCGCAAAAACGTTTGGTTTGATAGTCCAGGCACGTATATTCCAGTCTTGAACACCAGCTAGAGCCGCTCAGCCGCCTGAATAGACTGAGGCAGGGCAAATTTAAGATCTCTGGTGGGGACGGCCATGGTCAGTTCCATTCCCTATTACAGGTCGATCTGATGAGAACTTTTCGTACCTAGTAAATTTAAGAACAACGAATGCTCGAGTCAAAGGGTGAACTATTCCAGCACAGTGGAAGTACACCGAGCAAAATAGGACCTTGAGAGCAACAGATCTTGGAGTCTTGCACCGTGGAAACCTGAATCGCTGTCGACAGTGTCGGGAATCCTTGTCCTTGGACAAATTCAAATGTCGTGGTCAAAGTTGAACGCTGAGGAACTGTCTGTGTGGGGTTGTTTCCACATGACGTCCTTTGAGGGATATTTTATCATTATTATTACCACTGCCTAAGCAAACCATCTCATTTGCGACCACCTCTCCCAGTGCAGTGCAGAGCCAACAAATTTAGTAAGTTTGGTCTAAGCTCGCTAGTAAAATCCTGGACTTAGCTGGCCACTAGAAGAGTGCATGCTGCAGATCGTGTGTGTCTTCGTGCTTGCTGACAAATCCCAGGTGACAACGCTCTGAAGGTTATTTTATTATTATATATGCACGTCGTCTCGCTGAGAGTTCTAAGCTCACTTGTTCCAGTGAAGACTAATGTAGTTATCTGCCAGCAGCTGCTGGTCTCGAACATGTGCTGAGTGCTAATTGCCCGATAGTCTTTACAGTTAAGTCACTTGGTGTCTAATACTGTCGCATTGATCATGTACTTTGCATCGGATCATAGAATTCGAGCCTGGCCTTCAGTGACTTAGACGAGCTCATACAAAGATATTAGGCCCGGGGCAGAAAGCTAACAAATGGAATATGCAATATCTTCAACAAACGGTAAGACAACTGGTTTGATTCCAGCTGCTGCAGTGAATGTACATGCGGCTTAGCAAATCTTCCACGGACCATCGTGAGATAGTGAGCACTTTACAATCATTTTTAAGAAGCATCTTCAGTATATTACGTAGTTTCGTGCCAACCCAGAGAACTGAGCAGAAAGTTCCGTAACTTGATTCTTTCTGGAGCTTGCTTAGCTTTTCACCTAGCAGTGACGAATATAAAGCTGACAGCTGTACACGACTACATTGGCGTGGGGTTTGGCTTCCAGCATTATGTACACATCCTTCGTGTATATGTATCATGATCAGGTCCTGGAGTTCCAACCGTCGTTTGACTCCGTCCCTTGAATGGCAGTTAAGGGTGTCCTTGAGACTAAATGTAATCCTCCTTAAACTCCTATACCTCAACGTTTCAGAGGCCGGTAGTCTTCAGTTTCGATGAGAGAAGTGACCTCTTTTATTATTATTTTTATTACTTTTAGATTGAAGCCAGGCGGAGCTGGAAATTTTTATGAAGTGAAAGGACTTTTGACTCGACGGCTTTTGGTAGAAAACATCAATATAACGTCTTGTCTAAAAGACCTAATACCAGGAGGGAGGCTTTTGTTAAGTAGATGAATCATGAATGACATGAGGAGAAAAAATTAAAGTGATTCGTGCATGGTTAAGGATTACGGAATAGTTTTGTGGAGCCCAAGTTGACAACATATAACTTCAAGGCAGAGCAGAAGCGAATCTAGGAATTAGTCTTAAGCCCTACTCAAGTCTAAGAGGCGACTCCAAGCTGCAGGATATAAGTCTATCCATACGCAGAGAGTCTCATGATTAACCATTTGCAGGATTATTGTTATAATTACGTGAAACTCTCAGTCCTTAAATCACTCTCGCAACACCAAAATTGACGAGGAATTCGAAATATTGTTCAAACACTACGTCCGCCCTGAAAGGAAGAAAATGATAGAGCCCCTGCCGAGAAAAGCCTTAGACAGCTCTGGAGGAGCGTGGGATGGCATGCATTCCCGGAGAGTGAATAGAGCTCTAGAGAGAGGGGGATCAAGAAGCAGATTCTGAAGGTCAACGCGTAGGGTCCACGGCCACGAGAGGACGGGGGGAATGAGAAAGTGGAGGAAGAAGTGCCGCAGCTAGCGCAGCTGGCTTTGGAGAGGAGAGGAGCGGAGAAGAGAGAAGAGGAGGAAAGAAGGGACAGGCAGCAACAGTGAACTTGGAGGCAGGAGAATGCATCTCGATCGTCTGAGAGAACTTGCCTTTGCCACTTTCCATTTAGTCGGCCATGGATTGGATGCGTGTGCTGCCCTACTGATGCTGCTAGCTTCCTGCAGAAACTCCCATGTCTCTCCTCCATTACTTAGACTACTTGCCTTCTCACTCCCCGTCGAACTACCGAGACGACGGCGGTCCCTTCTCTTCACACAGGCATATTTCGAATTCGCCATACGATCGAGAAAACCGTAGACACAGCATGGCGGCCACTAACATCGGTATGATGGACGGGGCCTATTTTGTAGGTAGGAACGAGATCCTCAACTGGGTCAACACCACTCTCCATCTCAATCTCAGCAAGGTCGAAGAGGTAACCACTCGATCGATGAGCTCTCCACTCGATTGACTGTGTCTTTTCATCAATTGGTATCCAGGCATGTTCAGCTGTATATATGTAGTATAGTCGCTGCTCGTGTGCAGACAGAACAACGTTATGACGACGTCCTCAACAATCTTCGTGCTCCAATTTATCTGTTGGACGAACTTAATCCCGAATAACGGACGATCCAAGTCATTGAGGATCTGGATCTACGTACTTGTCACATCTTGAATAGATGACAGGCAATTCCGGTCTGACTCAGTCGGTTTACAGTTCAAGAGACAATTTGTCGTCTCCACACGATTATCGTCTGGCTTGGCTTCCAAGGAACGGATCTGAGATCGATCCTAAGTGAATGGGGAGGAACCTGATTGGACTGATTGGACCTGACTGGAAATCTTCACAGTTTGTCCAGCCCCCAAGAGACCACGATAGTCCGATGTTGGGTCGCAGGCCTAGTTTACGTACGTGTCTAGTCTTCCAGCTTCATACGTGCAGGCAGGTTATACTCGGATCCTATACAAGGCGGTTTCCCTGGGTACGTAAGATTTTGAATGCCGGGGAATATGCAGAATGTCGATCTCTTCTTGAGCTCCTGGATCTGAGATTGAGCTGGTTGCCCAACACGTCACGTCGGTATCATGAATTAATCCAGCTTGCGCCTTCGGGATTTCTTCTCCGAATTATTCTTCAGCCGAATTCGAGTCTTGACAGAGTACTGCTCCTTACGGCTGCGGTGTTGAGGAGTGCAGAACAGGTCATTATGTTGCAACGGGTGATCCAGATCTTCCTTTTTAGATTCAGGAGACAAACTTTGCCGTTGGTCTTCCTTCGATCTTCCTGATCTCACCTTCCGACTTCATCCGATCGTGCAAGGCGGGCTGAGAGTTTCGACGCGCACGAAAGCACGATATTTTGATTGAATGCAGCTTGAATCTTACGATCGGCGCTAGCTAGCTGCGGCAACGATACATTCCATATCTTGATCTCGAGGCGTATAGCTCGATCATGATCATGAATCACCTCACTCATAATGACAGACCGGTGGACCGGGTCATGTTAAACCTTTACGGGGCAGGGTGGTCACCACGCGGCTCCCCTAGTGACTGTTTCTGGTAGATCACTGGTACCGAATAATAGTATTCGTCTGGAGTGGACGCGGACCCGTTGCGCCTCGGCTATATATACTGTATGCATGCACTGATTAGAACAAAGTTTGCTACAGAACATAAAGTTAGCGGAGAATCTAGTTGGGTTAATCTGACGACTCAGAGTCCGGCAAGTTAGCCGGAAACCCGCGATGGAGGATGATCCAGATACACGGAATGGCACTTGTCTGGATGGTGTGTGTAGCTGGCTGGGAAGGCTGCGAATTTTTGTATTGGGTGCTCACAGATTGATGCGAGGCGCTGATCATGAGAGTTAAGCTACGAATTTCTAACCAGACTTTGAATTCCTTGGCATGGTTGTGCAGGCGGCTTCTGGGGCTGTGCATTGCCAATTGCTGGATGCGGCTCATCCAGGCGTTGTCCCGATGCACAAGGTTCCATATTTCTTCCGCTTGTCAGGGTGGATCAGATTACTCCTCCCTTTGCATTCTAGTCTGTGATTCAAGTAAAGCGATCTTGCTGGATCTAAGTACGTAGTCTGCGTTACTGGATTTCTGCCAACCACGTAGCTATAGGTGGAGTTAGTGTACTGTGACTTACGATAGTTACAACGCCACGTGCTTGCGCGATCGTACAGGTAAACTATGATGCGAGATCCGAATACGAGATGATACAAAACTACAAAGTACTCCAAGAAGTGTTCAACAAGCTGAACATTGGCAAGGTAAGTGAGTCTAAATTCCATGGCATTTCCCGAAGCACGGATTCATGTCGACACGATTGTTAGCGTCTCGTCATGGAACCTAGCCTGATGATGGAGAGAAGGCGGATTCATCATTATAATTGCTGTTTCCAGATCTAGAACATCATATGCATGTGTTCTCAGGATTAAGTTTCGACGTCTAGATCTTGCTGTTAGTCCTTTCCCTAGCCTTCATAGTTGGCTGACGTTGCTTCTTACGTACGATCCACCAGCACATTGAAGTGAATAAACTTGTCAAGGGCAGACCTCTGGACAACCTGGAGTTCATGCAATGGTTGAAGAGATACTGTGACTCCGTCAACGGAGGCGTTATGGCCAGGTGAGCTCATACCATACGTGCCGATGATGCAGTTTGTAGCGGCGATTCAAATCAGCCGTTGCCCGCCCAGTTGTCCTCTATAGTGTACTTGATCTTGCGCTTAATGGCATGTACACAGCGTCTAAGGAATTTGTGTCGGTGTGTTATGAAACAGTTACAGCCCGGTGGAAAGGAGACGAGAGTCATACAAAGGGCCGAAAGAAGGCGCCAAGCGGTCACCGATGAATGGATCTACCACGACTAGTAGGGATTCGAACCATGAGAAAGATGCTGTCCGATCGCCCAATTCCAACTCGACGAACGCAAGCTCTAACGGTTCCTACAATACGCCCAGGAAATCTTCATCTACTTCGGCATCTTCGCCCAGAAGAGATTCACACTCATGCTGTAAGAGCTAATACTGCATGCCATCTTGTCCTGTTACTATATCAAATCATGTATGCTCAACTACTACGGCAGTCTGTAAACTAGCCATCAATTCCGTAGATCCATACCGGTATTTGCGCATTCCCTTGAAAGTAATTCCTGATAGCATGCATGTTCGAGCTCACCCGTTAGGGAACTTGAGCTTCCTCCTAACCTCCCTACGGAAGTGTGCAAGATGTTCATTTTAACTGATTCCTTGCCATTCGCCTTGATCGATTGTGCAGCGCATACCTCAAGCAAGATGAAGTCCTATACACCCTCCATTCCACCAGAAATTCGTGCTCTCAACGAACAGGTACTGAAGATCTAGACGTTCTCCCCGGCCCCTCACCTCCTTCTGTTGCTGTCATGTATCTTGTGGACTTGATACGTTGTACATGTCCTCACGCGATTGTGACCTAGGAACTTTAAAGATATTCAGGTGTTGGCTGGTCATATAGATCCGATCAACTTAGAAGGCGAAAAGTTATTAGTGCTATTCAGTCAGTGAGTACAAGAAAGAATCTGATAACAGTTAGGTAACACGGCGGGATCAAAGTTCCTTGGTTCCCGCTCATTCAGCAGATACCCATGATCTTATGGTATTTGGGCCGTGCTGGAATTACAAGATAAGCTTCATTGGTTCATAACCTCGTGCCCGTATGGTAGACTGTTTTCCTTAGAACCAACGGTACGTACGATGGGTTGATAAATCGAACGCGACAAGTCACAGAGTTTTAAAAGGTTGAAAGCACTCACTGGCCGTCAAGACTAAACAGAGTGCTCAGGTATCTGTCGCAGAAAGCTACCAGTAGACCAAACCTTATCTAGACCAGACAGAAAGTAGCAGCTTATTTTCCTTCTAACTGATTTCATATCAATCTGACTAATAATCAGATTTCTCAACTGTTATATCTAATTTCCATCATTGTTAGTTCAGGCAACCACAACCCCTCCTCGAGGGATACTTCAGTCTACTGCCAAGACTCTTTTGTACTATACAAGATTACAAGTAAGGAGGCGAACTAAACAGCTGAGTGAGGGTCTGAGGGGACACCTTTTCCATCGTGATCTAGTAACAACTACTATACCAACTACCCTGAGCAGCCAATTTCTTTTACACAGAAGGTTTGATCATGAAGAACGGAGTGTTCCTGCTAAATGCCTTGAGCTGCGTCATACCTAATTTGTTTTTCTTCTATAGAAACAGGTCTACTTCTCCAGATTTGTTGTACCTGTCTAGATGCAGTGAGAATCTTATTCTTTCGCCACCGTACTGCAGAAATGAATACGGTGGCGACCTCTGTTGAGATGATTCTGATAAGGACTTGCTTTGCAGGTTGCAGAGCTGAAGCTATCAATGGAAAATCTGGAGAAGGAGAGGGACTTCTACTTTGGAAAGCTCAAGGACATAGAGAAAGTCTGTTCGAATGCTGAGCTTGGCCATCTTCCGGTATGTCTTGCAAGGTCAGACCTTTAAGAATTTCCATCAAACGAGAGTGACGCTGCTGCATCCCCCTCTCCTTCCCTTTAAGCAGCGCACACTCCCCTCCCCACTCCCTATTTTGGAAATCCTATCCCCTCCTTTATTCTTCAGGACTAAGGTCCCTCTTTCACCCAGTGTTTAGGATGGTGAAGTTGCCGAAAAGTTTCAAGAGGGTCCTTAGTCCTGAAGAATAGAAATGGTCTTCACTGGGGACGGAGGTGGAGAGAAAACCTGAGGAGAGCACAACAACAGTAAGATCAGTGTTTCTTGCTGTGCCAACAATTCTGTCCCTTTGTGATGTATGATCGGCGGGTAGAAATGTTCTCTCACTTCTCCTCACTCCTCACCCCTCACTTTCTATTTCACTGCCCACGTTCCGCCCTCTGCATGTGGACCCAATTCTGCATCCCCCCCATGCCCTGTGCATTGTCGCCTTCTAAATTGTGCATGAGTTCAAATTTTCTGTTTGTCACGTTCATGTCTCGTAAGTGGCAGTTAACTAGCTCAACACAGTGTTGCATATATGATGTAAAAGGAGCCCTCGGACAGGATCCAAGATTTGGTTTTGGCTCCATGTTGATGCGTTTGATCGTTACTTCCCCCGCATACCGCTTTGTGACTCCAATCACCACCTCAAACTTAAGAAACTGTGGACTATGATCTCAGGCATCGATAATTGTGGACTACGTTATCTTGCAAATTCACTTGTGGCGATTAGATACGAAAAGTAGCGACTCTGGCGAAGTAGTTTCTGGCGGTGCATTGTGTCTGTAGAGCACTCTGATTGCTCCTGCTCTCCAGTCAGAGCTAATGCATCACGAATGCTATGTAGGAGATCAGCACATGCATTGTCAATTCACACGTCTTAAGACACACTGGTGACTCGCTCATCAAGGAAAAAGAAGCTGAAATGGTGCCCCAGTAGTACAAGATCATACTCTGGCGAGCACAAGGCAGATTAGTTCAGTGGTGAACCTGACGTAGACTTGGGGTGGGGAACAGGTCCATAGTCAAAGGACGGAACACGGAAATAATTGTCATAATTTTTCAGTCGGTGTCCTGTAAAGGGAGAAAGATATTATGTACAGAGTCGAGCTAAGTCGAGCTAAAGTCAAAAGTTAGAGCCAAGAGTACCGTAAAGTGGGCCACCTGAGCAACTCTGAGATTTGAGAATCCAATCTTAGTTTTGTCAACTTTTGCTCATGTACATTATTATAAATCTTTGCATGCGAACTAACATACTTAAATATCATAGAAGGGGCCAAAGAGTCCTCGACATTGATAAATTGAACGGGTAATGTCTTCGCATCTGTATTTAGGAGCAGAGTCCGCTAACAACGATGGCTTGTGCCTTGTGATTCATGAGCAGCAGCGACCATTTACCTGTTGCGTTAGAGAACGCAACTGAGAAATCAGTACTCTGAAAAGAGAGATGTTGATCTCTTTTGCTTGGTGATTCTCTTCACTGCTGAACGGGTAATAAGCAGAATTATAGGGTTGTGTCAGCTTCGGCCTTTTATGACCGAAGAAGCCCTAGAGGCATCGTAGCTTCGGAACAAGGACATTCTGAAGAATGAACTGCTACTATCTGTGTCGTCCGCGTCGACAGAGTGAGCCTCATGGACATGGGTTGTTTGGATGGTGGTGGTGCGTGCATGCAGGTTATTATGGCAGTTCAAAGGATTCTATTCGCAGCAGAGGACAGTCCTACAGTGATTCTGGAGGCTCAGGCTATGGCATGCGACAATTGCCCCATCGAGCAGCCTTGCGTTGAGAAGCGAGACATGCAGGACTTGGATGAAGTCCTGATCTCGGATATGGCTGAACAGAGCAATTCGGTCAGCACTTCGGGATGGGACGATCGCCAACAACAACAACATCATCCTCATCATCATCATGATCCGCAGAGGTCGTCTAGGCGCAAGAGTATGGTGACTGTTGCAGTACCCTCTGCTGAACCCACTGGTGTGTATACCCGACATCACAGCAGAAACCCTTATGAAGGATCCCGTACTGGCCATGGAGAGTTCCGTCAGCCCGCCATTTCAACTCTAAGAGTCAAATAGCAGCATGCGCAGCCTGCAGCTGCACCATCCCGAGCTCTTCTGTGAATATCAATACGCACCCAACCGTGTTACATGACACCCCAACTTTAGCTTGTTTCAGAGCTAGCACTAGTTGTACAGGAGAATGAAGATATCTCTTGGCCCACTTTCGCATGGAGCCGAGAGTGTAGCTGCTGCAGTCATTAACTACGACGCGAGAAGAGAAGAAACACAGAGAAGACATTCTAAAGAGACAGAGAGAGACAGAGAGAGTGACGTGACCAGTCGAACAAGCACAAGAAGAAGAAGAAGAAGAAGAAGTTCCTGAGGTTACAAAGTTCATACTAGTATATGACATGTTTACTGATGAATATAGCTAGCTAGCTTACCCTTCCCGCTCCAGTAAGCATTTGTAGGCTGTGATCCATAGTTGCTAGCCATGATCAATGGATACTTCATGATCAGTTCAATGCATTTATCAGTCGATAGAGCGACCCATCAATCTAGAGACCAGCCCAAACCAGCCCGCTAGACAGAACCCACCATCGCCTCACCGCTGATCCTTCTCCAGGCCCCAATACCACCAACAAACCACCCAGTCAGTCCATCAATCACCAACCCTGCCACATGTTTACTAGAACTGTTTGAATCCTACGTACCCACCCATGCCATGGCCAGCCCCCATGTTTCAGTCAGTAGCTCTAGATTCCTCCCTAGAGACAGACGGACGGACCTCAACAACTTTTCACTACTGACATTCATGATCAGATCTGGTCTTATGTCAAGTTGGGATATTTGATTATTCTTAAGCGAGTCCTTAAGTTTGGTACAACGGGAAAAGGTTTTGCGTATATAAGATTTATAGTCACTGCACAAGATGAATTTGAGGACTCTATCTATAACCTCACCCCCTACACCACCCCCAAAGGCCCCACACCCTCAACAAATTAACAACCCAACCCCCACTGCACTGTGTCAGTGTCGATCGAGTCTAGTTAATTTAACTTAGTTAATTAGAGTTCGTCGATCGACCGGGACGTGCGAGAAATGCAACTGTCGACGTAGATGTTGCCATCGACGACAAAACATTATACAGATATTACGTATACCTCTGTACAGCTGCTAGTTACTTAGCTAGCTAGCTGACCATGCCTGTGTGGTCAGTTCTAGCGTACGGTATTCAGTTAGCTACCAATGGACAGGTTGTCTGTCCCTCCAACTAGTCTAGCTAAGAACTGGAGTTGCAAGTTAAGGAGTATACAATCTTGTTTGCGTGGATCTTCATGTACCAGTTTAGTTCATCGATCTTTTACTATATACTGAGCTCCAAATGGCTTGGCTGCTCTCTCCCTCTCTGCAGAGCTGAAGTGCTAATCATGATGGTACGAGAATC
The DNA here is from genome assembly GCA_036924285.1 of Asterella californica. NCBI lineage: Eukaryota > Viridiplantae > Streptophyta > Marchantiopsida > Marchantiales > Aytoniaceae > Asterella > Asterella californica. The sequence continues at coordinate 16,230,633 of JAYKYS010000001.1, read as the reverse complement.
AGTTTGGAGTGAGGTCGTTGCTGATCAAATCTCAGACTCGGGACCGCAACCGAAATTATACAAAGAGCTGCCCATGCATGCACAACACGTTTCTCCTCTACATGCATTCGTCTTTTTCCTAAAGCTTCCTACCGCGTTCATGATCGAGCGCATCGCTAATCTGCTACGTTGTCTCAGCGGTTATGGACAGCACGTACCTCTCCCACGCCAAGAGCCTGTTCAGTCGCGACGTAATTTCTACATCAAGTTTTGCTTGATAATACCTCTCTTAACGACTTATTGCTTGATCATATCCTTTACTGGCGATTGATTGTGCAACCAATCACTTTTTCATACCTTACTGCTATTTAAATTCGAACAGCAGCTGCGCGAAATCTCTCAATGACTTGATCTAACCATTCCCCCATCGTATGTGTAATTTATAACGTATTCGTGCATCATTATCACCAAAATATATTAAGTCCAAAAATAATAGAATATAATCTCCCGTGGGTGATAGAATTTTGGTTATTGTCTGAACTGGATTTCTTGAATCACTCTATGAAAAAACACATCAATTTTACAGTACTTGTTGATAAAACCTGGAGTTCTCCTTATTGTTAAATGCTAAGACATTAATGTCTAACCTTTCTTGTGAAACATTATAAATAAGTTCTTTATTTTCCAGAATAATCCTGTTTTTGTATTATAACACATTACTGCTATTTAAGTTTCCGCAGAACAGAGGGGAACATTTTCTTGAGGTTTCTAAACATTCGCGAGAAGAAAATACTATTATTTTCCGAGCGAACATAAATATCATAATGGTATTAGTGACAAGTCAAACTGCAGATACCAACCTTTCGTACATGTATTGTCTTAAGCGTATTTTATTAATAAAATAATTAAAATAGTAGAGATATTTAATCATGGTCGAAAATAATTAAATGATGGATACACGGCAAAGTGACGAGTTTTACTGTCTATAGCCAGTCAGGGGTATATCAAGCAAAACATCGTGGAGTGGAGATGTAATCAAGCATAACAAACTTACTGGGGGTGGTGATCAAGCCAATTTCTGCCATCTACCGGATCATCGGTGCGGGCCATGCAAACTTACAATATAGTCACATTGCACACTCACGTACGACCTTTGGACCTGGGAGTTAGCCTTCATACCACAGTCGGAGGTCGACCAGCTGCAGTACTACAGCATCCGTTTTCAAGATCTGATCAAGCCCTTGCCAGCACTCCCTCAGAGTCACAATCGTTCTTTCATTCTGTGACGTGACTAAACACGTAGCTCTAGATTTATTTAGTTTCGCGCCAATATGTACCGAATCGCTAAGTCGATGGCCTGTTGACGGCATGATTAATCCTTGAACGTCAAAGTCTATTCTCTACGATCATATTCTCGCATGCTCTCTCGGGCTCGCAGTTCGTTATGGAACTCTGACATACCAGTTCTCGACCGATCGTGATATCTAGATTTCAAGTCTCCATCGGTCACTTTCGAGGTTGTCTTCAAGATTTCTTCCTCGTCACAACAGGCATTTGGACAACAGGCATCCCCATCTACGGGGGATTGTTCAGTTGAACAGTCTGGCAGCGATAATAGAATGATTCGTACCATCAAGGGAAAGGTACTAGTACGAAAGTTTACTAGTTTGTACCTTCGAAAATTGTGGTCTGGATACATCCGGAATCTGCAGGGTGTTATGCGCGATTGCGGTAAAACTACCTACGAAATTATTTTCCACGAAATTCAAACCTTACAATTTTGCTTCTGCGGCTTGAGTCGATAACTGATTTACAACAATGTTTATCTCCATCTTTAGCAAGACTGTTATTGCCATGTAGACATATCCAGGCTCATGTCAGAAAGAGACGCGTCATCCCAGAGAAACTCTGAATGGAGCATTTAATATTTGAAGGCTCACTAAGGAAAATCGAGATAGATTCTCGATCGCCTACTCTTTTCCTTCAAAACATCCACTTGAATACCCGCATTAACTGAAGGCATGCGCGAACTAACGCGCCGGTATAAATCGGTATGCCGGTACGTTAGTTGTAGTAGAAGTAATTCCTCAGATATTCGATGCCTAAGCGTTAACCAGCGTTAGGCCGCGTGCTAACCCGGGCAACGAATTAACACCAGTGTGGCACAGCGTGTTGGTCATCTTCTCGATTAGAATGGAAAGATCTCTGGTTCGGACGGACTTTTTCTCCTTGCTTTGTATCCTTGTTGAGTCTGTCACTAGTGTCCTTCCCTCCAGAAAATGAAGCTGCTACTGGTTTAGGTGTTGAGGTTGGGTTGGTGCGGACAGCGATAACCCTAATTTGTGACACCGTCCAATCCAGGTGCGAGATTTACAGCTGAAAGCTACGTCATACACTGCTTGTGATAAGATTCTCCTTTCACAAATTCTGGAGGTACAGGGCGGGCTGTCTGAACCAGAGGAAATAATGTCCAAATTAGGGTGTGACCACATTTATTCTAGCGGCAGAAAGGCTACACATAAATGTTTCTAGAGCCTGAATCCTCTCTGCGAGTCTGAGCGTTCAGAAATAAGTCTCTTAACCGTTATGAACTTCGACTGTCACAAACTTACACTAACTGATTTACTATGTTTGCCTCCCATCTAGACCGAGACTGAAATTGCCATGCGGACATATCCAGGCTCAATTCATAGAGACAAAGTCACCCAAGAGAAACCTCTGGGTAACCATTTAATATCTGAAGGCTATGTTAAGGAAAATGGAGACAGATGCTCGACTCGCCTTCTCTTTACCTTCAGAACATCCATTTGAATACCCGCACTAACTGAAGGCATGCGCGAACTAACGCACCAGTATACAATCGGTATACCGGTGCGTTAGCTGAAGTCGGAAGAAATCAGATATCCGATCATAAATCGCTTTCTAATTCAGAAGGAGCACGAGAAAAGATACATCCCAGGAACGAAGGACTTCGAATCAAGCGCTCGGTGTACGAAAGAGTTGTTTTTGTTTCTCTCACGGTTCATAAACCAATCGAGACAGGCCTCACGGCGTTTACCATCATAGCGCGTGACGTTGACAAGATGCAAAACTAACGCGGGGGCTGGCTACGAATTCAGCTTCTACAGAGTCAAATTAAGGCCCTCTCAGACATCCAAGGAAGGAAGAAACCGCATCAGTTCTCAAGCCTGGCGGGGCGAAAACTCTAGGGCGGCCACTGCGAATGTTTGAGAAACAAGCCTTCGGTTTGTCATCATAGAGGGCACAGAATAAGTCAGGAACTACGGACACGAGCTTATATGCCAGAAAGAGTGATCCCGATACTTAGCCCATGGTGCAGTTCCTCATGCCGCAGTGGCTTGAAGAATTCCATCGTGGGCTAGAATAATGGAATAATATTAAGCCAAAAATCTCCTCGCCCTCATCCGACGACCACCTTTCAGACAGTAGTACATACTACAAGACGCAAGTTCCAATCTCCAGCTCTGAATCTCGGCAGCACTCACAAGCTAAAGCGCTACACCGACTTCGATACTGATTTCAAAGATCATGGTAAAACTATACGATCCTGATAGCATCACGAGAGACGTTCGCTTCAAAGTCGCTCGCAGAACCCGACAATCGAGCTGCCAAAATCATCACTACAGAGGCCAAAGACTCAACTGGACCACTGGAATGCACATGACTGCCGGGTATGATAGGAGAGAAGCTGTTATTTATACTAGGAATTCATGCTACCTCCCACACAACACCGTCGCATGATGAGATGGTCAGCGTGAAAAGCGCCGGGTGGGTTAGGGTTAGGGTTAGGAAGGACTGTCTTCGTCCACGGCCTTAAAAACTGGGAAGAAACTGACTGCAGTTACAGGGAAGAAAGCAAGGGAATGCACGTAATTCTGAGAGCTAGATTAGGGTTAAAAGCTGCACGGAAATGGGGTGCAGCTTTTAATAAACCCAGATAAAGTATAACCTCGGCTTAGAAATATTCAGTTAATCAACTATACAAATGATAAATGCTCTAATTGTAAATTAGGCATCCCATTTCATAAATCTATATCAATGTAATATCATTGCATAGTATCTTTGGGTGATAAAGATGCTTTGACGCGATTCTTTGAATTATCCTTTAAATTAGATTAAAGCCTGTTTCCTTTCGCTGTATTTCGAAGATAATAGGGAATGTCAAAGCTAGATTCTGCAGTCAATATTCTTTTACTACGAGAGAGTGTTACTGTCAAGACCAAGAGTCCATGTACGTTTTCTGCAAGCAATTCTGAAAGCGCCCATAGGAAAATACCATGGATGTTTTTTATCGTTTTCATTTTTTAATCATCTATAACTTTTCAGAATCAAGTAGTGTAGGATTCAAAATAGTATATATTAAATTTTAAATATTATCAGTTTATTCAATTATTATTCAATCAAATTATAATATCAATTCATAAATATAATGATAAACGATTCACGACTTTATAGAAAACTTCTTTTCAATAAACTGTGGCCATTTCGCTTCTAGACGTTAGAGAATCTTTTCTCTTAGCTTTAACGCTTATTAATAAGATGTGTCAAAGCTAAAACAAAATTTTCTCTAACGTCCAAAAGCAAAATAGCCATAGTTTATCCAACGGAAGCTTTGTTTAGAGCTCTAGAGTGCTTAGAGTGGTGTTTTTTAATCGTTATAAATATTTGATTTTCTAATATTTTGCATTTTGATAATTCTAATAAATTCTATAAGTTTTGAATTTACTTACTACTGAAACTCACGTACAATTTAAACAAAAGATAGGTTATACACACCGGCAAGCGTTTCATGCGGGAGCCTCCAAAAGTGCTTGCCAAAACCGTCCGTGATCTCTTGGTCGTAGTCCTAACACTCGTGCACGAACAACGAATATTTCCTAAAGATTTCAGCTTTGACACGCATTGCTAAATTCTAAAGTAATGTTGAAATTAAAATACCTTATGCAGATAGGATGATACTGTTTTTTGTAAGAACCATTCTGGGGATCAACACTATTTATTATGCTTTAATCTGCAGTTAGAGTATTATTATCAGTAATAGGATAGCTAGGTGAATAAGCATCTCACCCACTTCTCTTAACTAGGATTGAGAACACGCCAAGCACGGAAGATGACAGAAAATTCATCATTCTACTTGTTATAGAATTAATTTATTTTCAATCTTTTGTTGAAGAATTCAGTTGACTAATTAATCTTTCCCTTTGATTTGATTACTAACTAAAAGAGTATGTTTTCTTTGCATATAGTATTGATTAATCTATGACCAAACTTTTTTTTTATCTATTAAACACTTATATATATTTGACTCTTCATCTTCAGACGGGGAGGTGAATAATACCGTACCTGAGGTCAGATTCGGCACCTGGTTGCCGAATATTCAATTTTCTTACAAAATGAGGTTCGGGACTCAAGATTGAAATGAAAAGAAATTCGGAAAATTTTCAAATCCTTGTATTGACCTTAAGACCTTAATTTTAATATACATCATTCAGAATATTTAATAGCTTCTTCTTTTAAGGATTTCTGCACTTTAATTATGTAGTTTTTAAAATTTTGTGCATGATCTTCCCGTAATTATTGTATGCCGAATGATCTCCTTGAATCCGGTCGGTAGCTTAGGTATTCGACTAAATGAAAACCCATCTCCTCGGCCTTCGTCAAGACTTAATGTTTTGTACTTGGTTGGTGAAGATTATTCCTGATCCATCCAGGCATCGAACCCTCCTCATATATACTTCTGAGAATCGGTAACCCTGCCCTCCTATTTGATTTCTAAAAATTATACCACAACTCGATCACGAGATCGATTATAATTATTAGCTCCGATGTTAGTTCGAGGAGTTCTGCATATCACTGGAATGCTCTCGCCAAAATCTTTCCAATGATACCTTACTCGACTCAAGATCTTATGTGGAGCTCCGTCCACGATCCAAAACGTCACTAGAGCTCCAACACTTGGAATTTTTTTGAGGAACCATGATCTAGTGCTAGATTTGGACCCTGTGGTTCGGACCAACCAACGTCCAACCAGGATCTGTCTGCGTCGGACTCACATCTCGATCGTGCATCTCGCATCCACAACTCAGACTTATATTTTGGTCTTACGTTTCGGTCTGTTTCCAAACTTACCTCCTCAAGTCAGTGTTCATCTGAGGTCCTCTTGGGATAGGCTCTCGCGTCCTAGCTCAATGATTCAACCTTGGTTCAAAGAACCACTCAAGATTCTTCTGTTCAGACTTCCCGGTCAAGCCGCTAAGTCCTTCTCGCAACATTCACAACCTAACGCAAGTCCACTAGAGTTTTGTTGTTCGCGTCTATGTTTGATCTTGATACTCAGGGTCGTGATATTAATATATATCACTTATGAATTAATATAATTTTTTATAATAACTTATAATAATATATTTTATAACATTTACATTTTTTGATAAGAGAAACAAAATTTACTGAACAATACCGTGGGGAAGGTACCACCACTGACTACTCTCTTTCTTTCGTCTGGAGATCGACGTCCAGAGTTTGAAACCGAGATCTTTTTTTTACTAACGAGAGATAATCTATTTTTCAAGAGAAGATTAACAACATGATTAATTCTCTGAAGAATTAGAAGGGCTCTTTTAAATATAAATTTCCTTATACGAAGACCGTCGTTATTACATCAATAATAAATTTTCATTTCTAGAGATAAATGAAAATACAATAATTCAAAAATGAAGTAAAGGAACGTCTTTAGAACTAAACTGTTCCTTTACCCGTCAAATATGACATTCGATTTGTTTTCATGCAAATATTTCATCTAAAAAAGTTAACAACGCTTTAATGGAGCGAACTGAACCCAGGTGAACAATTATATGCTATATGCCCCTTAGACGCTATGGGATATTTGAAGTTGATGTAAAATAGAATAACAGTTTGGTATCAAGTTTAGTCCAAACGGTTAGGGGATTAATTGTCGTGCATAGAGAGGAAGTAGAATGACAAGAATAGAAAAAGGCGACAAAATAATATGCATGCAAGATGAACTTCTGAGAATTTTTGTTCGATTGCTAATATCGAAGAAATCTATAAATATTAAATAAAATCATTTATTAAATAAATATAAATAATCAAAATATTTCATAACTGTTAACTATTAGCACATGCCTAGAAACACGAGAAAACCCAGAGTAAAACCATAAAGCCTACGTATACGGTCACACTCCTAAACGTACAAGTCCTAGGACCTGTTATTATTAATATATTAATTTAATATTGATTTAATTCATATATTTATTTGCGTATTTGCAAGTAAATATATGAATTGATGGAGGAGGTAAATACTATAACCTCAAAGAAATGTTCTGATAGAAAGACTACTGAAGGAAATGAAGGAAAGAACAAATGGACAATTAAAATATACAATTGTTGAGGTGGGGTTATCCTCACTATCTTAACAAAAAACTAGCATAAGTTTTCGATACAATGTTCTATAGAAAGATTTATAATGCTTGTATCTACATAGGTTACCTACACCTGCGTTCTGGATTTCCCCCACGGACTGGTACTACCTTCCTAGAGGCGGGCGAAAACTAACCTTCGGTGCGGGCGCATCTTCTCCAATCATCAGATCGACCAAAGCGTATCCCTCCTTCCCATAAAGCCGAAAATATTGATCCTTGCAGGGGATTTGAACCTGTCTCGATTACTTTTACGACAAGACGAAGTCAATACTGAAATAAGTACCCATATACTAGGAGACTGTGGGTAAGAAGGAAGATGATACAAATCAAGGCGCTACGCTTGCAATGGAATTGCAGGGCTATGCATTTGAAATTTATCATAATCTAAATTCCTCCCCTCAGTAAAAAGGAAAATAATCTTTTCTCTTTATGAGATTCACAATCGAATGATAGCTGTAGATAATCTCTCCAAGGGAAAATTCAATTCAAATTAATTTAGATGTAAAACCACCTATACTAGATGAATCATAGTTTAAATATAAAACTATGCTATATTAAATTCTAGGTGCGGATAAAAAATTAAAATAATTCTGTGTTTAATTTTCACTAGAGAACAATATTTAAAAATTTACCAAAATCAATTAATATTTAGTAAATCTTGAATACTAATTGAAATTAATCATATAATGTAAAACTATGGGAGAGCTTTGATTTAAATAATAATTGAACACATTCAATTCTTGCAAAATAATCTTATCAGCAAAAAATAGTTTATGTAAAAATGTTAAATTTCTTTATTCTCAAACAGCCCGGCCGCAGAATGAAATCCTCTTGTTTATAATTATATATATAAAGCAGCTGGGTTTTTTATCGAAAGTCATTCTGACTAAAAGGACAAAAAAAGGTTACACCTTCTCCTCCGTCTTTTGGCTTTTTCTCACTTGGGTAGAATCGACCGTTAGCAGGCAATCAAAACCAAAGGTAAACTGACTAATTATACGAACCTTGGATACATCCTCCTAATACGAGGCTGACCGTTGATTTCAACTAGTTCGTAGACGCAACCCAACGCGGGCTGTTGGTAACAAGTAATCAAATGGGTACCAATGCCAAACGCATCTATTTCATGTCCCTGTCGATAAATCACATGCCATACATTCAGCTCACCAAGGCGCAGGTCGGGATAAAAATAGTGTCAATGCCTTCTGAAAAGATTATCTGTGTAATCTTTTCAGAATCTTTACAGCACGGAGTACAACAACATTCGACTCACAAAGATATCGAAGGGACAACCAAAAGGAAAAAACAAACAAACTAAACTGAAAGCAAGGAAGCCACCAAAACACGAGATACATATCTAGATAGAAAGAGACTAAACTAAAATAAATAAAACAATTTAAATTAGAAAGACTGGATACTCTTTCTCTCATCTGAATCGTACTGAACTTAAATATGCATGCTCCATGAAATTCTGGGGAACTTTTGCTCCCTTAATGATATAGAGAGCAAAAGTTCGAGCTCACAAACGCATGAAATATGTAGCTTGTTAGACAACAGATGGCATGTTGATGAAACCAAATTTCTGATTCAGAAGCCACCATGCAAGGGTATTTCGCATGATGCCTACCTGTTTATTCAGTGCATCAAGAGTCTCTTCATTGATGGCGTTGCTAACCGTAATTATCATGTTCCCGAAGCCTTCTACGTAAAACTCTTTCTCGATAAACTGAACTTCGCGAGTCTCTACTGAGAAATAAGAGAGGTCTCCAGATCCAGACGTATACCGACAGCTTTATACCTAGGTCAAAATATTCATTATACTTTGTCAGTACTAAGAGGCAGTCATGCACTCTCCTATCAAAGGCAGCTCAAAGAAAAATATCTTCTCCCAGAAAAACTAGAACTGAAGCATCCAAGTTCCGACAGAATTTTACGTGTGATAGACAATAAGGTAATGAAGAGCATTTGAAACATACCCCAAATCGTTAAACCACATGGGCCCTTATATTAGCGGTGGGTTAACCCACCGCTAATCATTTAGTCATGATTTCAGAAAATCAGACGGAGGTGGGTTTATCCACAGATACTATGGACAAATATCACGATTTTATTTGTTGTTCAGTGATCTTCAATCTATGGTTCAAAACGTTCGTCTGCATGAGACCTAAAATTTGAACCATCCCTGGCTCAAAATGGATGTCTGACATGGACAATATGACACAGAGAAGATTTCAGCATCTACGATAGAATCTCGAAAATATTTTTTTCTTTGAATTTCAAAATGTTCTAATATCAAAATATTTTGTTAGTGTGATGAGGATCATTTTATATAAGAACAATATTTATCTGAAAAGTAAAAACTCGAGGAAAACTGATAACAAAACGTGCGACGCCGGGAGGCAAAGACAACACTGGTCTGGAATATGAAAAGCCGGAAAATAATTTCCGTCATGCCGGATATTATTTTCCGGTTCCGGAAGATGTTTCCGGCAGCCGCCCTTTCCGCATCCCGTCATTGTTCACTGTTTTTCCCATCCTTCACTTGAGTTTTTTTTCCCTTCTCTCCTACCTTCCTCCTCCCTTTCTTCCAGCCTTCTTCCGCCCAGTCTTCCTCCGCCCTTCCTCCTCCCCTTCTTCAGCCTTCCTCTGCCATTCTTCTTACCCATCTCAGATCTCGGACAGATATTTTTTCTTCTTTTTTAGTCTTCACTCTAAGACTTGGTTCTTTCTAAGTGTCTTAGTCATTCTGTTTTCTGTTTCATATTTTTAGTTGTATTTTCAAATAATTGTAGCCGTAGTGTTTTTTTTAGGATTGTTTTTGTTTTGTATTCTTCTTCTTCTGATTTGGAAAATTCTTGTGGTTATATTTTTGTTCTTTACTTAGTCTAGATTATTATAATTTTATTTCAATATCTTTTATATTTTTGAGGTGATTTTGACGGTATCTAAGTGACGAGGATTGGACCTCCGGACGGATACGTTTATTTTACTTGTCAAGTTTTAAGTTCAGGAGGGTGATATGGATCTACTTGTGCTAGAGATGGATGATGATGAGTTTGTGACCGATCTAGATGTTTTGAATGCGTTGGGTGTTCACGTATGGTCGTCTTTTCACCCCTTTCAAGCAAGCTGAAGTATGCTTGTAAATATGTGAATGCGTGTGCATTATATCTTTTTATTGAATTGACATATTTTATCTATAAGTGACAGATGACGTGTTGGACTCTCGAATCTCATTAGATCCAATAGTAGATTTTCATATATCCAATGATGTGGATGATCGTGAACCACATGAGAGAGATAGGAGAGAAAGCGACATACTTGTCGAGGATCTCCCGAGGATCGGATTTGTATCTTTGTCTCGATTGAGGGAATTCTTTCAGGACTTCAAGGTGAAGTGTCCCCACCGAAGATGTGACAAACTCTTGTTACCTCCAACAATCAAGGCTTTCCATCAGACTTGGAAGTTGAAGCTCAATTGTGAGTGTCACCACAAGTTTGTCTGATTGTCCATTGAGATGGAGTTGTATTATGAGATCTCCGATGTTGTGTGTCGTATGTATCATTCTGCACTATGTGCGGGACTGGGATATACACAATTGGATTCAGTCTATCGAGAGGTCGGCCTACAACTTATAAGACGAAAGCACTTTTATGGATTTCAAAGCGGGAGGAGACAATGGATTGGATGGATTCAAGCAACACTCGATCGATGGACGGTCAAGAAAGAGGAGGTGCAGTCAGAAGTACTCACACGGAATTTTTTTGACTTGAACCATGCTCCCATGAGAGATGAGTGTGTTCACATTGAGCTAAGTGACTTGTTTATTACTCATGTTGTGAGTTCATGTGCATGCGCATTCTTACTCAGAATGTCCTAAATATGTATTTTTGAATTTGACTTGTATGTCTTATGAAACTTTGTTGTGTATGCTGACCTCCGTGACGACTCCATTCAAAATGACTACAATGGCACTTGTGCATTCATTGATACGTTTGACCGTCGTGTCATTGAGATGGTGAATATGACTCGAGTCGAGGCAGGAGGAAATGTATGGTTGATCGAGGATGCGGCATTTGAGATCTGGATCCAGCGATTGGTAGCTCGTGGTATTGTTCCTGACGAGGTTGTCCATGATGACAAGACATCGGTGGATGTTATATTACGTCGACACAACATCGTGAGCCAGAAGGACCTATGACACAAGTGCAAGAACGTGATCAAGATGTTTTTAGCGGAGGTGCAGACCAAGAAGTGTCCTCCCAGTGATGTTGATGAAGTTGAGGACATTCCAGTTGTCTCTTTGTTAGGCTCCTAACAAAGAGCAACTGGAATGATGGCTTCGATCTCAAGGAGCTTCGACTATGAGAAATAAACCAGTGTTGGTTCAGCGAGTGGTTGGGATACGAGATCTTCGAGATAGTGAGGTCGTCGATTCTTGACGATATATGTATCCAGAGATGATGACTCACGATATTGCAGACAAGCTGAAGGAATGGTTTTACACTTGTTGTCATCTGAATGCTAGGAGTACAGTCATGATTGATGGTCGTTATCCTACTGATGGTGAAGATGACACGAGCATCTTAGTTTTAGACATTCAGAACGCAGTCGATCATTGGACAGGAGATCACAAGACGGGTATGACTCTATCGGAGATAGACCTTGCTGCAATATCCTGGACTTAAATAGACCCGCATCAGACACATATTATCTACAAGATATGTCTCTATATTCTTATATCAATAATTGCTTAGATTAAGACTTGTGCATATTATATAGACTGTATCTTGTTTATGATGTAAATGAAATGATGTTTGTGTTGTAGATTCTCCCACTCATCGAGTTATGGTAGAATTCTTGAAGAAGGTCATTACGTCAGCCAAGATGCGATTTTACACTAGAGCTCGAGAGAACTATATGTCAGAGACTTTCAACTCCGTCATAAACAAGTTTGCCACGAAGAGGACTCATTTTGAGAGACACGATATTCGACGAGCATAATGAGGCGGCTATGTAAGTACTAAACTTGGTTGTTCACTGAGTGTGCTTCATACATAACTGTCTAAAAGATATTTTTTAGTTGTGAATGTTGATTAATACTCATACTGATAATTTGATTGTTTCTGCGCAGATGACGAACAACAAGTACCGAAGTACCAATTAGCGACATTTTCTGTTGTTGAATATTCAACATATCACATAAACTTTTTCATCATATATAACTTATTATTTTCTGTATAGAGATAAATATTACAAAACAAATATTTTTTGTCTAACTTCACGATTATCTACAGTAAGGTACTTTTTGCCTCCTCCACAAACTTGCACTCCAAATACTTGTCATGTTACATGTTTTCTAGGAACTCTTTCCTAAGCGCTTGATAAGCACAACTTGTTTCAAAGGCATCATGAGGAAAGGGACCTGCCTCCTTTTATTCAATACAGCTCACACTTATTTACCAAACTTCAGATTAGAGTTGTTTACTCAGATACACAATTTATACACATAAAGACTTAGTCTTTTTTCCTCTTGCTTTTTTTGAACACAGAGTTCATTAGTCTTTTTTTCTCTTGCTTTTTCTGAACACATAGTTCATTTGTACACGCTCTGTTTTTTCTTTTCGCGTATTATTTCAGTTGGATTTGAAGTTCAAATTATTTCAGTTGGATTTCAATTATTTCAATTTCTCGATGACTGTTAGCTGCAAATTATACTAAAAAAATGAGGGTTTACATTATCATTCAAAGAACTCTTGACATGCTACAGGGAGTTGAATCCTTGAAAGCCCCCATCTGGGCATAGCATTTCGTAGGAGCTGATTCAGCAGCTCCTAGACCCACTATTCAGGATGCATAATGCGTGCAGCTAAAAAAAAACAGGGATATGAAAAACGAAATGTACATCAGACAACAAAAACAACAAATACAAGAAAATCAATTCTGAAATTCTACAAAAACTTCACTGTTATCATGAAACTCGGATTTTATTGTAGCTTCAAGGATCTCAGGCAACTGCTTCCGTTCTACATAACCAAGAAGAAAAGAGAGCTCTTAGTAAATGACGAAACGTTTCTTTTTGGAAGTTTCCTCAGTGTAAGAGGCAGAAATGCAAGCTATCAGTTCACTCTCAAAATCCCATAGGTGTGCACCTCCATCAGAGATAACGAAAACCACCACAGCTGCACTATAATCAGAAAAAGATTCTCGCAGTTCTTGTGTTGTGAAAGTTAGAGGATTGTCACCAAGACAGCCGTCCGAGACTATCCAAACATATTTCAACTCTTCATCAACCATCTCCCTCAATCGCTTCACCATATGAGACATGGAGTCTATCTGAACCCAGAAAGAAGATAGCACTCACAGTGCACCCCCTCCAAATAAAAAACACGAGTTTTCAATCTCTCAAAAACTAATCACAAAACTGAACTGAGAACCGACAATAACTGAATCGAAATGAATCAAGAAGAAACCATTAACCGTGGAGCAACGCACTTGTAAAACGAGAAATGACGAGCCTGAACCCGCAACGCACCCGCCTGACAAAAACGAGAAGGAGATCAAAATGAATCGAGAAAAACCACTGAACTGAGAACCGAAAGGAATCGAGACAAATCAAGATCAAAATGACTATAACCTCGAACCTCGAACCAAAAAGAATCGAGACAACGACGAGCTCAAAACGACTGAAATCAAAAACTGAGAACTGAAAAAAATGACGAAGTGACAGCGATGACGCATGGTGAAGCCGCAGCGATAGCTGGGAGAAGAGCAGGAGGATCGTGTCAACCAGCGATGGCTCGAAGGTGGGGTCTGAACTCGCAACACACCTGCAAAATGAGAAACGGCGAGCTTGAAACTGCAACGCATGAAAAACGACGAGCCTCAACCCGCAGCGTTGTCGTGTCGTGGACCGGCTCCTACATGAAAATCAAATTTTGACTTTTGTCGCTCCAAAGACACTTATGGGTAAGACAAGTTAGGCCCTAGCTTATGAGTTTTTGGCACAATTTCAGATCTCCATTTCCATCGCATAGATGGGTAGAGCTCCTTGTCAGCTTTCCATAGGCACTTTGTCTACTTCGTTTGGACGCCTAGTGGAGAAGTTACAGGACTCGAAAGATGGAGAAAATAAGCTACGCCCCAGCTTACGGGTTTTTGGCACCACTTCGGATCTTTGTTTTTATCGCACCAGTGGATAGAGCTCCTTGTCAGCTTTCCATAGGCACTTCATCTACTTCGTTTGGATGCCTAGTGGAGAAGTTACAAGACTCGAAAGATGGAGAAAACAAGCTAGACCTCAGCTTACGGGCTTTTGGCGCAACTTCGGATCTTCACTTTCATCACATAGATGGGTAGAGCTCGCTGTCAGCTTTCCATGGGCATCTTGTTTACTTCGTTTGGACATCCAGGGAAGAAGTTATGCGATTCGAAAGAAGGTAAAATCAAGCTAGGCCCCTAGTTACTTGCTGACTGGGTATTCAGAGCTTCAGGCGTTATATCAAAGACGCAAGGGGCATGCTTCTTATTATTCAGGTATTCAGGAGAAAACTGTACGTACAGAGACTGTTGCAAAGGGGGTGCTTAAGGGGCTAGCTTGCGCCTGCGACCTGTCAACGGACGGTTCGGGAGATTTAGGAGTCCAATGCAAGCGCGCAAGGCGTCGTTGGGTTCAGATCTGTGCAGGCTACGCATTGGTTCAAACGGTTTGGGAAGAGACGGATCGGGGAGTGTGTACTGAGGGAAATTGAGATGCAGGAAGCAGATTTGAGGTTTTCAGTTATCTGTGAAGGAGAGTTGGACCGTTCGGGCCGTTCCGGAGTCCAAACTTGCTGTCCTTAGATCCAACGGGATCAGAACACCGAGTTCTACAGGAAATTGAAGACGATACCAGTTTTCATCGGGCGGTTTGGAAGTTCTGAGTGAAATTGGCTCGCAGGGAAGCGCTTACATCAGATTTTTGTTCACCTGCGACCTGAGGTTGGGCTGTTCTTCGCGATCGGTGAGCCAAGCTCTTCGTTCTTGGTGCCTATGCGATCAGGGAGTCTTCATCTACTCATAGGAGAAGACCGTGTGTGAATTGGATTGTTGGTTTGAGTGTGGTGAGCAAGTTTGAGCCGCAGGGAGCTGATTTCGTCAGTTTTTTGCAACCTGTGGCCAAATTTCTCGAGTGGTTTTGCAAGGGGAACTCCAAACGACTTGTTTGGAGTCTCGTTGGGTTCAGGGTAGCTAGATCTATCTGCTAGCGAAGACGGATATCAGTTTGGACGATCCGTTTGTGCGGTGTGAGCGGTTTTAAGCCGCAAGGAGGAGTTTTTGGAGGTTCGGTCACCTACGACCGAAAATCGGCGATATCTCGGCTGTTGGGAGTCGGATCTGAAGGTTTCTTGGGTTAACGGAGTCAGCGGAGGAGACCCTATCGACATCTGAAGTCCGTTCAGCGAAAAGAGGAAGTCCACAGATAGGCCTTTTTTGATTTCTTCGCTACGGGTTTTGCTCTTTTGAGTTCGTTAGAATTCTGGTTGGTTGTATACAGCTTGTGGTAGCTAGCTTTAGCTAAGAGCTTATACATGGATGTGGTTTGGACTTGGGTTTGGATCTTGTGATACTGCTGTGGCTTTGTTTGTTAGCAAAGAGAAGTTTCTCTTGCTTTGAGCTACGCTTCGGTGGTTTTGGGTCGGGGTTGTGATTCAGGGGGTTTGTTTTAGGGCTTCTGAAGTAGGTTACGGACCGCTCAGGTCTGATTATCAGTTCTTTACTGTTAGGAGAAAGAAACGGCAGTGTACATACATTTGGGAGTGTATATATCGTAGCATTCGTTTTCGTGGTTGTTTTTCTCTGTCTTGTCTCTGTTTCAACACACAATATCTCCACAGCCAGGAACCTCGTGTTTTCCTGGACATCCTTCACGCAAAACGTCCGACGCGATATAGGTGGTGAACTCGACGTGAAGGTCCGGGGTGGATATATTTGTGTGTCAGAACTGGACAGAAGAGATCAGCAATCATGAACGAGGATGAAGATGGGTTTGGTTGTTCGGGAGGATGTTGTGGACCTGGGATGATGGATTTCTAGACGGTTGGGATCATGGGAGGATGGGAGGATGGGACGAGCCATGACTTTGGACGGAATGGATAGATCAGAGGGGATACCAGGGGTGCAGTTGGATGCAGCAACTGCACGATTGTTTCAAGCCTTCACTTTGTTTATGCGACAAGAGCAAGGGAAGCAACAAAAGGAGGCTTTGGGGAAGAAGGCGCTTGGAAGGGTGATCGACAAGTTTGATCTTTTTGGTGGGAGAGACATCTCTGAGTACTTGAGATGTTACAAGATGGAGATGGATTTGGATCAAGTACCGGAGAAGGAGATGATCGAGACGTTCGAACTCGCTGCGGTGCTTGAGATAAGGGAGCATGTGAAGGGTCTAGCAAAGCGTTTTGAGAGGAACTGGGATACATTTTCACATGCGCTAATGGAGAAGTATTTCTTGGAGAACTCAGATCGAGTAACCAAGAAATCTTTTTTGGGATGGGTCAACGGATCCAGCAAGGGTTTACAGCCTACAGAGCTGTTAAAGGAGTTCGAGAGACAATTCTCTCAACTACCTCGGATGGACAAGCTAACCTTGGAGAGTTACAAGACGGAGCTGTTTCTTCAAGCTGCGGATGAACCATGGCAGGAACAGTTGGAACTACTTCTGGAGGATGGGGATGAAGAAGAAGGATTAACAAGAAATTGAGAGGTTGTGCATGAAGCTGTTGAGCTTCTTGTCCGAAGGCAGACAAGAGGAAGGGTTACCAGGTCGACGTCTGTATTGCTGACTACCACACCAATTCAGGTAGTATCTGAGATTCAACTTCCAGTTGTGGTTGTAGAGGAGAAGGATCCAACCATCGAGGACATACAGCAAAAGATGCAAGATCTGCAAGCTAAGGTTACTAGGTTGGAGGATAAGGGATCATCGACTGAGATGGAGCTTGTACCCAAACCAGCTTGGGTACATCAGTGTATGTGGTGTGATGGTACTGATCATCAACGGGACGATTGCATCGACTTTACAGAGTCTTTGCAACGTGAGGTTATTTCTTGGGAGGATGGAAAGGTTGCATTCACAAGTACGGGTACTCTCTTTCAAGCCAACGTTGGTAAAGGAGGGATGAAGAAGATTGTGGATGATTACCTTGCGGCACATGCAGTTGTAGCTGACGAAGCTACAAGTTATGGTGCTAGGGTGGAGGAGATTGAGCATGATCTCCATAGATATGGTTTGGATGAGCACGAGGATCTAAACGAGCTCAGGTTGGATATTGCATCCACGATGCAGAGCGAGAAGAAGCGACAAGAAGAGACTTCTTCAGGGAGGCTAGCTCAGGAAGATAGGATTCAACAGGAAACTATTCTTCCTGAACATGCAATGGAGGGCGATCCTTCACAACCGGAGGAGATGGTTGGAGTGCAAACAGTGGACATGGTTGATCTGGTTGCAAACATAGAAGAACCAGATGTTGGTACAGTGATGGATGTGGTTGATCTGGTTGCATGCAAACAACAACCAGATATTAGGATGATGACGATGGATGTGAAGGGAGATTGGGAGGAGCACATTCGAGGTGCACAGGTTGGGTTCTTATCACGGGAGGTCTTGGGTGCAGCTACAAGGAGAGTCCATGATGTCATCATTGGCATCATCAAGGACAGACATGCTGAGGACGAAGGAGAATGGATGGATGCTTTCCAAGCTACGGGTATAGGATGATGGGTAACGATGGCTTACAGGGGAGAAGCCATTGCTGAAGGTGATTTGTGTTGGGAGGATGATGCTTGAGGGATTGTAAATATTTTCAGGAAGGTTGAGAGGATGATGCTCGGGAGGTTGGGAGGATTTTCAGAAGAAGATATCAGGGAGGATGATGGTTGAGGAAGATACTATTCTACAGCGAGACAATGATGGTTGCAGTTGAGGATTTTGGTTGCAGCAGTGTGGCTCTTTTTTTTCAAAAAACAAAAAAGAAGAGTTGGATACGTACAATGACATGTACATACTTGAGGTTGAGGATTACAGTCAGGATATGCGGTGATGATTGGGATGATGGGTGATGTCTACTACAGACACTTGGTTCACAAACCTCGACGGTGAGGTTCTACAGGGCGCATGGAAGATATTTCTATGGTATGATGGGTTATTCTTTCTATGTCTTCGCATATTGAAGATGTGTAGATTTAGAGGAGGTGATTGGATGGGAGGTTCGAGATGAAAGTCGATGAGCATGGATCTAGGGAGGATCATGGAAGGGTAGAAACTTCAAGATGACGATCGAGTTGCGGACTTGAGGATGAGGTTGATTGAGATGGGAGGGAGGATGACAAGATGGTTGAGTGCCGGTCCACTCCTTGGTTGGTATCTCTGGTGCATACCGGAGGATGCACAGGTTTGGAGGGGGTGGATGTCGTGTCGTGGACCGGCTCCTACATGAAAATCAAATTTTGACTTTTGTCGCTCCAAAGACACTTATGGGTAAGACAAGTTAGGCCCTAGCTTATGAGTTTTTGGCACAATTTCAGATCTCCATTTTCATCGCATAGATGGGTAGAGCTCCTTGTCAGCTTTCCATAGGCACTTTGTCTACTTCGTTTGGACGCATAGTGGAGAAGTTACAAGACTCGAAAGATGGAGAAAATAAGCTAGGCCCCAGCTTACGGGTCTTTGGCACCACTTCGGATCTTTGTTTTTATCGCACCAGTGGATAGAGCTCCTTGTCAGCTTTCCATAGGCACTTCATCTACTTCGTTTGGATGCCTAGTGGAGAAGTTACAGGACTCGAAAGATGGAGAAAACAAGCTAGGCCTCAGCTTACGGCTTTTGGCGCAACTTCGGATCTTCACTTTCATCACATAGATGGGTAGAGCTCGCTGTCAGCTTTCCATGGGCATCTTGTTTACTTCGTTTGGACATCCAGGGAAGAAGTTATGCGATTCGAAAGAAGGTAAAATCAAGCTAGGCCCCTAGTTACTTGCTGACTGGGTATTCAGAGCTTCAGGCGTTATATCAAAGACGCAAGGGGCATGCTTCTTATTATTCAGGTATTCAGGAGAAAACTGTACGTACAGAGACTGTTGCAAAGGGGGTGCTTAAGGGGCTAGCTTGCGCCTGCGACCTGTCAACGGACGGTTCGGGAGATTTAGGAGTCCAATGCAAGCGCGCAAGGCGTCGTTGGGTTCAGATCTGTGCAGGCTACGCATTGGTTCAAACGGTTTGGGAAGAGACGGATCGGGGAGTGTGTACTGAGGGAAATTGAGATGCAGGAAGCAGATTTGAGGTTTTCAGTTATCTGTGAAGGAGAGTTGGACCGTTCGGGCCGTTCCGGAGTCCAAACTTGCTGTCCTTAGATCCAACGGGATCAGAACACCGAGTTCTACAGGAAATTGAAGACGATACCAGTTTTCATCGGGCGGTTTGGAAGTTCTGAGTGAAATTGGCTCGCAGGGAAGCGCTTACATCAGATTTTTGTTCACCTGCGACCTGAGGTTGGGCTGTTCTTCGCGATCGGTGAGCCAAGCTCTTCGTTCTTGGTGCCTATGCGATCAGGGAGTCTTCATCTACTCATAGGAGAAGACCGTGTGTGAATTGGATTGTTGGTTTGAGTGTGGTGAGCAAGTTTGAGCCACAGGGAGCTGATTTCGTCAGTTTTTTGCAACCTGTGGCCAAATTTCTCGAGTGGTTTTGCAAGGGGAACTCCAAACGACTTGTTTGGAGTCCTGTTGGGTTCAGGGTAGCTAGATCTATCTGCTAGCGAAGACGGATATCAGTTTGGACGATCCGTTTGTGCGGTGTGAGCGGTTTTAAGCCGCAAGGAGGAGTTTTTGGAGGTTCGATCACCTACGACCGAAAATCGGCGATATCTCGGCTGTTGGGAGTCGGATCTGAAGGTTTCTTGGGTTAACGGAGTCAGCGGAGGAGACCCTATCGACACCTGAAGTCCGTTCAGCGAAAAGAGGAAGTCCACAGATAGGCCTTTTTTGATTTCTTCGCTACGGGTTTTGCTCTTTTGAGTTCGTTAGAATTCTGGTTGGTTGTATACAGCTTGTGGTAGCTAGCTTTAGCTAAGAGCTTATACATGGATGTGGTTTGGACTTGGGTTTGGATCTTGTGATACTGTTGTGGCTTTGTTTGTTAGCAAAGAGAAGTTTCTCTTGCTTTGAGCTACGCTTCGGTGGTTTTGGGTCGGGGTTGTGATTCAGGGGGTTTGTTTTAGGGCTTCTGAAGTAGGTTACGGACCGCTCAGGTCTGATTATCAGTTCTTTACTGTTAGGAGAAAGAAACGGCAGTGTACATACATTTGGGAGTGTATATATCGTAGCATTCGTTTTCGTGGTTGTTTTTCTCTGTCTTGTCTCTGTTTCAACACACAATATCTCCACAGCCAGGAACCTCGTGTTTTCCTGGACATCCTTCACGCAAAACGTCCGACGCGACAGCGTACCCGTTTGACAGTCATCAAGATCAAAACGACTGAAATCTCTCACGAGAATCTTACGTCACAATGGAGCTCGATAAAAAATCGAGTCCAAAGAACCTCGATCGAACGCTGCCGCAGCGAAGAGCTCGCGATGACGACGTCACAGCGAGGAAGCGAGCGAAAGAGCGAGCGATGGCGAAGAATCCTACACCCCACGATGTGCTCTCCCTTGAAAAACAGAATTCCAGTAGCGGCGACATGGCACTATTAAACCCCGACTGGGGGTATAAAAGGCGCGGAGGGAATCATTCTCTCCGCACGTCAGAATAGCCAGGCACGCGTTTGACTACGCGGACGCGCGGGGCAGCCCTCAGCTGCCCTAGGGCCCACGTTGTCGCGCCATTTGGCGGCTACATGCTTGACTTCTACTCCGACGCTTAGGTTTGGTAGTTCTAGAAGTTAGCTCATATTACTTCTAGTCCTTTATGTATATGTTTGACACCTTTGCATATGGTGTTAACACTATTTTGAGTCCTAGTAGGCTGATAGTATGTTAGTTATCTTGTTCAAGCATTTGTGCGCTTGTGCAGGTGACTTCTTACTTGTCTATGACGTTCAATGTACATAACTTAGGGTTTCCATGCTGATAGGGGTTTGAGCTCATGGGTTGTACTTACTTGTCGCCCATGCACGCTTTCTAGCTAATTTAAGTTATTTTTCGGGGCTATGTGTCATTTTAGGTAGTTTAAGTTTTACGCTGGCACTCTAGGGGGCTTGACGTGGTAGCCTATGAGTGTAGATAAGTTACCAGGTAGTTTAAGGCACAAAAGGACAGTCAAGTGGAGCTATGAACTCCCATTGGTCTATTTTTATCTTTTGTAAAACTCTAAGTTTAGAAACAGAGCTCTAGAGGAGAGTTCGAGCAATTGGTGAGGTATCTTCGAAATCTGAGAACACAGGAAGAGAGAGCTCGTCGTGCCAAGCACTGTCAGTGAAATTTTTGCTCGATTTGGATCAATAAACAAGGAGTTATGCCCAATTGAAGTTCGGATTGTGCCAAAACTGCGTGACTTTTGTTGATTTTGGGGTTTTCGGTGCCAATTGCAGCAGAATTGAGGAAATCACTTCAAAACTTCGTGGTTGCGTTCACTGTCAGGAGGGCTACGACTGTCCAAAAAGTTTTGAATCATTTGAGTAACTGAGTAATTCAGGGCGGCCGCTGAAGCAGAGGGGGTCTGAAAAGCTCTTAATCTAGAGCAGCGACTTTAGAGAAGGAGATCTGGAGTTCTACAAACATTCAGGAGTCCCAACTTCACAGGGATGTTCAGCATCCTGTAGACTTCAAATACTGTGAGAAGATTTGAAATTCATCGAGCCAATTCTCTGTTCTATGTCTGAATAGCTGTCTAGGTACCAGAAATTGCCATAATTCTCTTATTCAGAACTTTTCTGTTCATATCTCCGTGTCAGAATTTGATCTCAGGTTGATACTTCGTCTGTGAGTTCAGTAGTACCTCATTTGCATGTAGGGGAAGTTTAGAGGTCTAAACCTTCATAGTTTTCCTCACTTTGAGTATCAAAGTTCACCGCTTAAGCCTATTACTACCAGTGAGACCTAAATTTCGCTTTTTGAGCATATCAGAGGATCCTACACTCCTGTGTGAGTGTTTATAGCTCCTGTTGTGACCTGAAAGCCAACCTCTTGAGTAAACAACCACAGCCAGAAGCCCGGCGCTTTCCTAGGTAGACGGATCACACTCCGACATACTCTCTTTTTTGGTGAACTCGACGTGAAACACCTAGGGTGGGAGTTTTCTTGAGAGTGTTACAGGATCAGATATCATGGCCAACCAAGGATCATCAAGTGGAGCTGCTGCTGCTGCTCAGCAACCTGTTCAGTTGGATGCTGCTACGATGAAGATGTTCTAAGCTTTTTCCATGTTTATGCAGCAGCAGCAGAGCACAGAGAGGAAGGAGGTATTAGCAACCAAGGCGTTGCAATCTGTGGTGCATCAGATGGACCAGTTCAAGGGGACAGATATTTCCAAGTACGTGAGATACTATGCTAGGGAGATGGAGGTGAACAAGGTACTTGAGAAGGAGATGGTGGAGAACTTTGAGCTTGCTGTTGTCCCTGAGATTCGTGGGCGTGTGAAGGAGCTCAAGCAGCAGCAAGGACAGAGTTGGGAGAGCTTTATGCGAGCTTTGAAGGAGGAATACTACACTGAAGATTCAGAGAGGGTGACCAAGAGAACGTTCTTGGAGTGGGTGGTGAAACCTAACAAAGGTTTGTCTGTAAATGAGTTGTTAAGGGATTTGATCGTCAGTATGCTCAGCTTTCTAGGACAGAGAAGCTTACACTGGAGGTGGAGAAGACCGAGCTTTTCTTACAAGCAGCGGACGTGACTATTCAGGAGAAGCTTGAGCTGTTGCTGGAAGACAAGAGTGAGGAGAGAGGATTGAAGACTGACTGGAAGGAGGTTGAAGAGGCTGTTTCTTTGCTGACCAAGAGACAGAGAAGAAGGGACAAGGTGGTGGTAAGTGAAGCAGCACCTCTGATAATTCCTGTCAAGCAGTTGCCTACTAAGCCTGCTTTGGTAATTGCTAGAGAGGAAGACTCACCGCTTGATGAGTTGATTAAGGGTATGAAGGAGCTTAAGCTTAAGCTCACTAGGTTAGAGGAGAAGGAGCAGAATGTACAGCCTGCTATGCAGAGACCTCAGATGAGAGAAGGCTTTGTTCATCGTTGTATATGGTGTGATAGCCTAGACCATGTAAGAAGAGATTGTGGAGAGTTTTCAGATGCATTGAAGAAGGATCTGATCTTCTTCAAAGATGGTAAGATCCATTTGAGAGAGACTGGGATGATGCTGGGAACCAACTTTGGCAAGGGTGGTATGAAGAGGCTTGTGAATGAGATATCAGCATCACATGCTGTTTCTCTTGTGAATGCTGCTACCTGTGGAGTGAAAGTGGAGATGGAGAGAGAGAAAGGGACTACTGGGTTGTGGTCTGACGTAGTGCGGTCCGTAACTAGAACAGAGCTAGACAAGGATGTGTTACGAAGGGTTGGCAACTCAATTCGAGAAGCTACAGGATGGAATGATCCTGTGGATACTATGTCAGTGCATGCTTATGTTGCAAGAAGTCAACACGAAGCTGTACTAGAAGAAAAACGCAGGAGGGAGGATGCAGGTGAGGCTTCTACAGCCAAACGACCTGCTACAAGGAGTGAAAGAGCTAGACCAGAGGCAAGGCAGGAGACAACACCTACTCGGGAGGAGAATATGGAGGATCTACCATCTACAACACCAAAGGAGAAGGAGAGAAGCAAGGAGAAGGGTAAGATGCCTGCATACAAACTTCAGTCTGACATTGAGATTGCTACAGACTTGAAGCAGGTGTTAGAGAATCGTATCTTGAATGGGAAGGTTGAGTTTACCTTGGGTGAGATTCTTGGGATTGCAAAGCGTGAGTTCCATGAGGTTATTATAGATATCATCAAGAGGAAACGTCAGATTTTGGGTGAAGCAGCTACGCTTAACGCTCTAGGGACCAAACTGTCGGAGGATGAGGAAGATGAGATTGCTGGTTACTGCTCTCAAGTATCAGAGGGAAGATCAGATCAGCACGTGAGGTTTGAAGATGAGGTGGAAGCATCGCAGAAGAGCCATTATTCTCACAACCATTGGGCGAGAGCAACCACAGAGACCTTAGTGAAGCTGGGAGATCTAGAGGAACCTGTGGTGGCATTGATTGATCATGGCTCAGAGATTAATCTGATGTCTAAGGAGCTGTACAAGCGTGGAAGGTGGCCTATAGACACCGACCATGGATGGCTTATCCGTGCTGCCAACAACCAGAGGGGAGAACTCTATGGTGCTTGTCCCAACATCAAGGTAACTGTGGGTGACATTAGTGATGTTCAGAATTTCTTTGTACAAGACATGTCAACCTATCCTATCATTCTAGGACAGCCTTACATTACTGCTGTTAGAATGGAGACACGGGTTATGGATGATGGTTCAGCCTATGCTAGGATACGTAGTAGAGACGGCAAAAGAGCTGTTCAGTTTTTGACTGTTGCTGCAGAACATGAGAGGAATCGTGATAGCTTGAGAGACCGTCCACTGCCTAAGATTACTCAGGAGTTTAGAGAGTCTAGGGGTTTTGGCAGAGTACCATTGAAGAGCGAGACTTCAACGGTACAGTAGAGATAGGATTCTCGCCTGATCCAGTAAAGCAGGAAGCTTTATCCACTAGCTTCTTGGGATTGACGTCATGTGGATCAGTATGTTATAGGAAGGTTGAGAATCTGAAGAGGTTTGAGAGGCAACATGTGAAGTATGTACAGCAGTCTTTGTGGGATAATGGAGAGTTAGCAAGAGATGAATACGTATCTGGAGTGTTTGAAGAGCAGTATTTGGTAGATACTATAGGGGAGTTGAAATCGATAGTAGAGAGTTCTATAGATGATGTAGATAGAGTGGTGAGAGTGAGCTCCAAAGAGCTTTATGATGTAATTGATAAGTTTATAGATCGGCAAGAGGTGTATGTGGAGACCAAGTACAAGTCAGTAGCAAAGAAAGTCAAACCAGTGGCTTTGCCTTTACCACTCGATTACAATCAGAAGATGGAGCAAGCTGCACGAGAACCGACGCTTAGAGGACCGAGAAGAATTGGGCACCAGTTTACAGAAACAACACTGAAGGACCTGAGGATTGGAGGTGATGGATTTCTTACTGAGCAAGAGAAGAAGAGCTTCAGGGAGATGCTATCTAGACATGGTAAGGCGTTTGCGTTTGAGTCACATGAAGTAGGATGTGTAGATCCAAGTGTAGTTGCACCTATGGTAATCTTTACTATACCGCATGTGCCTTGGGAATCTACGTCCTATCCCTGTACCTAGAGCTCATCTACCAAAGCTGATAGACTTGCTCAATGAGAGGATTAGGATGGGTATCTTGGAACCATCTATAGCTCCCTACTCTAGCAGATGGTTTACTGTTCCGAAGAAGAGTGGAGCTTTGAGATTCATTCAAGATATGCAGCCAGTTAACAAGGTGACTATCAGGAATATGGGTATAGGACCTATTGTAGACGAGTTTGCAGAGGCTTTTGCTGGTCGTGCTATCTATTCAATGGGAGACTTATATTCAGGTTACGATCAGTTTCAGTTATCCTCTGAGAGTAGAGACTTGACTACAAGGAGGACACCTTTGGGGTTACTAAGGATGTGCACCTTGCCACAAGGTGCTACCAATTCTGTAGCACATATGATGAATGGCATGAATAAAGTTTTGAGGGATTTCATTCCTGAAAAATCTATGCCATTCCTTGATGATGTGCCGATTAAAGGATGTGCTGAGGAGGAGAAGAATGAGGTAATGGATCAGAGGGGGTGCCGTAAGTTTGTTGCAGATCATATAGTTGATTGCGATAAGATATTGAGTCGACTGGAGGAGGTTCATTTGACTTTATCAGGAGCAAAGTCTGTATTTGGAGAACAAGAGGTGTTGATTGTGGGGCACCTATGTGGATCTTATGGTCGGAAACCTTGTCCGAACAAGGTTGATGCCATTCGAAGGATGAAGGAGACATGTGGGTCGGTTACTGAGGTGAGAAGGTTTCTAGGAGCATGTGTGTTTTATCATATATGGATTCCACACTTTGCTCATGTAGCAGATCCGTTGTACAAGCTGCTGAGGAAGGGGCAAAGATTTCAGTGGCAAGAGGAGCAAAGCGAGTCTATGAGGAAGTTGAAGGATCTTTTGGCTTCACCGCCAACTCTACGGAAGGTAACATATGAGTTGGGCAGATCTGTTATCCTTACTGTTGATACTAGTCCTATTGGCATTGGATGGGCTGTAGGACAAGACGATGAGGATGGAAATAGATATGTGGTGCGTTTTGGTGCTAAGGTATTAAGTTCACGGCAGAGAGACTACCCTCAGGTCAAGAGAGAGCTATGGGGAGTAGTTACTGCGATGAAGAGTGATAAGGAATACTTGATAGGAGCACCTGTGGTTGTGGAGACAGATTGTTTACCTCTCTTGGGAATGATCACTAGCTGTACAACTCCAGACATTGCTATGTTGAGGTGGATAGCATATATCAAGTCCTTGAACCCAGAGTTTAGACATATTGCAGGGAAGGACAATCCTGTGGCAGATATGTTATCAAGGGCTAGGTATTACGATGAGAAAGAAATGATAGATGATCAGGAGAATGTGGGAACAGAGTTCTATTCTAGTGCTCTTGCTAGAAGAGATAGAAGCTGTTTTGCAGCTCCATTGGAGTTATTTGAGGAAACTATGTATGATGGCGAGTGGTTGGATCTTGGACGTTATTTGAGTTCACTGGAAAGGCAAGAAGGCTGGTCTGATGCAGATTTCAAGAGGATCCGTAGAACAGCTTATGGGTATTTTTTATATGGAGGACATCTATGGAAGCGCCCTAAGCTACAAGGAGGTGTACCACAGCGGGTGGTATGTGACCTGGAATTGCAGCAGAAGCTGATCAAGGAGTTCCATGAGAGTCTATGGGCCGGTCACAGAGGAGTTTGGGCTACATTTGTCAAGATAAAGGAGAAGTATTGGTGGAAGGGTATGTATAAGGATGTAGTACAGTTTGTTTCATCCTGTATACCTTGCCAGATGTATTCCAACGTACGCCATCGTGATGAATTGCATCCTACTTATCCTTTAGCCATTCATTACAAATGGGTAGTTGATCTGGTAACTATGCCATTTGGACTTGGACAAATGAGGTATCTAGTCTTGGCTAGAGAAGATCTATCTAACCAAGTCGAAGGCCGTGCTTTGAGGACGAAGACCACTGCTAGTGTTTGCCGCTTTCTACTTGAAGATGTTATTTGTAGGTATGGGTGTGTGGGAAAGATCACTGCAGATAGAGGTGAGCTGGATGCACAAGAAGCAGTTGAGTTCTTCAAGCGATTGGGAATCAAGTTGGCGTTAACCACTGCTTACAATCCTGAAGGGAATGGCAAGAGCGAAAGAGGTCATCCGCCAATCATCAAAGCTTTGGTAAAAGCTTGCAAGGGTAAGATCCGTGAATGGCCTAGACTGCTACCATTTGCTTTGTGGGCAGATCGTACAACTCATAGTACCGTTACAGGTTACATGCCAGCAGAGTTGATACTAGGGCAAAAACCTGTGATGCCGATTGAGGAG
Source organism: Asterella californica (assembly GCA_036924285.1). NCBI lineage: Eukaryota > Viridiplantae > Streptophyta > Marchantiopsida > Marchantiales > Aytoniaceae > Asterella > Asterella californica. The sequence continues at coordinate 16,202,543 of JAYKYS010000001.1, read as the reverse complement.
GTTGTGCCTACTTGGAATGTTTTGCCATGGGAAGATGGTAGAAGTACGGAGGATCTTCTTGCATTAAGGATCCAACAGTTAGAACGAAGACCTGAGGATGTTGCCAAAGCTGTGGAAAGGTTAAAGACTGCTAGAGAGAGAAACAAAGGTAGGTTTGATAGAACACATAGATAACGACCCAAACCAGTTAAGGAAGGTGATTGGGTGTTAGTCTATGATAGTAGTCTTGATAATCAGCATAGCGCTATCAGAAAGTTTTCCAAGAGATGGTTCGGACCTTATGTGGTGTTAGAAGTTTATGATAATGCCACATACTCTTTGAGAGAGTTAGATGGTGCAGTGCTCAAGATACCAGTCGCAGGGAAGAGAATCAAGCTCTTTAGAAGGAGAGGGGACGACCAGAACATTGCAGAGCTTACTGAGGATGAAGCTGAAGACTCAATGGAGGTTGAAGATGAATTTGAAGCTGAAGCTGAAGAGTCTTGATCTAGATCTGGCACATACCGGAGGATGTGCAGGTTCAGAGGGGGTGGATGTCGCGCCATTTGGCGGCTACATGCTTGACTTCTACTTCGACGCTTAGGTTTGGTAGTTCTAGAAGTTAGCTCATATTACTTCTAGTCCTTTATGTATATGTTTGACACCTTTGCATATGGTGTTAACACTATTTTGAGTCCTAGTAGGCTGATAGTATGTTAGTTATCTTGTTCAAGCATTTGTGCGCTTGTGCAGGTGACTTCTTACTTGTCTATGACGTTCAATGTACATAACTTAGGGTTTCCATGCTGATAGGGGTTTGAGCTCATGGGTTGTACTTACTTGTCGCCCATGCACGCTTTCTAGCTAATTTAAGTTATTTTTCGGGGCTATGTGTCATTTTAGGTAGTTTAAGTTTTACGCTGGCACTCTAGGGGGCTTGACGTGGTAGCCTATGAGTGTAGATAAGTTACCAGGTAGTTTAAGGCACAAAAGGACAGTCAAGTGGAGCTATGAACTCCCATTGGTCCATTTTTATCTTTTGTAAAACTCTAAGTTTAGAAACAGAGCTCTAGAGGAGAGTTCGAGCAATTGGTGAGGTATCTTCGAAATCTGAGAACACAGGAAGAGAGAGCTCGTCGTGCCAAGCACTGTCAGTGAAATTTTTGCTCGATTTGGATCAATAAACAAGGAGTTATGCCCAATTGAAGTTCGGATTGTGCCAAAACTGCGTGACTTTTGTTGATTTTGGGGTTTTCGGTGCCAATTGCAGCAGAATTGAGGAAATCACTTCAAAACTTCGTGGTTGCGTTCACTGTCAGGAGGGCTACGACTGTCCAAAAAGTTTTGAATCATTTGAGTAACTGAGTAATTCAGGGCGGCCGCTGAAGCAGAGGGGGTCTGAAAAGCTCTTAATCTAGAGCAGCGACTTTAGAGAAGGAGATCTGGAGTTCTACAAACATTCAGGAGTCCCAACTTCACAGGGATGTTCAGCATCCTGTAGACTTCAAATACTGTGAGAAGATTTGAAATTCATCGAGCCAATTCTCTGTTCTATGTCTGAATAGCTGTCTAGGTACCAGAAATTGCCATAATTCTCTTATTCAGAACTTTTCTGTTCATATCTCCGTGTCAGAATTTGATCTCAGGTTGATACTTCGTCTGTGAGTTCAGTAGTACCTCATTTGCATGTAGGGGAAGTTTAGAGGTCTAAACCTTCATAGTTTTCCTCACTTTGAGTATCAAAGTTCACCGCTTAAGCCTATTACTACCAGTGAGACCTAAATTTCGCTTTTTGAGCATATCAGAGGATCCTACACTCCTGTGTGAGTGTTTATAGCTCCTGTTGTGACCTGAAAGCCAACCTCTTGAGTAAACAACCACAGCCAGAAGCCCGGCGCTTTCCTAGGTAGACGGATCACACTCCGACAACGTATTGTGAAAGGATCTTTTGGCGGCTGTTGTCTAGCAGCCAAGAGTCTCATTGTGCGGGTTCCGCTTTCAACTGTGTTTGACGTTTTTCGCTCCTTGTTTTCCTGCGATCGTGGCTGGTTGAAATTCCTGTGTATTCTGACGTCGTCGATGGAGATACAGTGACACATTGAAGCTGAGGCTTTGGATTGGATCGAGCACATTTTTCGTTTTGGAACACACTAAGTCTTATTTCGCTGGACGTCATACTCAGGTCCATCTGGAGTGTGTGCTCGGCTTTCCTTGCTTGTTACAGTGTTGCTTCTCGTTGCTTTTCTTGGGCTCTTCTTTTCTTGAGCCGCTTGTTACAGCAGTCACAATCATCAGCGTCTACTACTGTTTAGAGCAGTGCAGCACGCATCTCCTTAGCTCCATCATCGATATATCTCATGCGGCTGCTGCTGGGGCTGATTTGGAGCTCTCTGAAATTCTCTCTTGCTTGTCCTATCTCTGCTGCTGTCTTTCTTGTCTGAAAGATCAATCCGATGTGCTTTATGCTCATTGAGTTCATTGTCGCTGTTATCAGGTTGCTCTTTCAGTGGACCATTCGTTTGGTTATTGTTCAACTTTCACTATCTCTGGTGCTACGGGTTGCTGTGAGCAAGAGTTATCGTGATAGGTGTTGTGTCCAGCATACTGTTATGGCAGCCTCTGGTGCGGACAGACACACCGCAAAGATTACATGGGAGGGGGGAGAGATGGGACATTGGGTTGTAAAAGGTGGGGTGCTACAGAGTTCTCTTACAGTCACTGATGAAGAGCTCCGAAGTCAATTTCCTGTGTATTATGAGGCTTGTTCCGAGTTCTGTAAGCCAATCAAGAGTTCAGTTCCCCCAGCGACCTTATCCAACTACTGGGACGTGCTTGTGCTTCTTTCACAGAGGTGAAGAACGCAAGGAAGCGATTCCAGGTATACAGAGCTTTGGCACTTTGGTTTGGATACAGCGATAGAACTCAACTCCCAGACATTCTTGAGCGCGCTGTAAAGTCAACTTGGTCTTCACCCGGAGAGTCATTTGTTGGTTTCAAGAACGACTGAGTTTCACTTGTTATCTGCACTGTGTTGTAGTTTTTATATGCATTATGTGTAGTTGCATAGTCTAGGTCTTTTGAAGCATGTGCATCCTGTCTAGCAGGTCCAGGAGCTTTCTGTAATGCTCCTGTGAAATCTCAACCAAGATGGGGGTTTAGTGGGTTCAATCCCCACTGAGATTACATACATTTTCTTGCTTGTCTCATGTACTCCTGCTTGACTCCAATTGTAAAACTTGTGTGCAGTTAGAAGGTTTCTGTTCATTAGATTCAAATGTGATAGAATGTGCAGCAGTATACTAACATCGAGAATGTATTGTAGAACTGCACACTTTGATAATATATTGCTGTCACAAATATACAGCTTTCATCCCCATCGATGGAAAAGGAATGAATGAAAGTCTGTAAAAAATGGAAGCTACTGAAATATCTGAGAACTGAATGAAACTCTGTAAAAAAGTGAAAGCTACGGAAATATCTGAGAACTGCAAAAGCCAATGAGCAAGTTTTGACTATGAATGAAAATGTCTGTAAAAAACTTATGAACTTATTGTCTACAGTAAATTCTCTCATCCAAAGCAGATAAATTAAACCCTGAAGATAACGTGTACTTAGACTGATTGCACATAGCAAGTTTCACCAAATAACTGGAGGTATATATCGAGAGCTTGAGGTACACCGCACGATGATCTGCAAATAACCATAACGTAAATTACAATAAAGATTATAACCATAATAAAATTGTAACTATTATAAAACTATACGGCATTAGCTAAAGATAAGAACATGCATAATATGAAAATATCTGAGTATAGAGGATACATGTTGAAACTCAGTATCCAAATATGCGCTTCTTCAGTTCATCCTTCCATATGGACGTCCGACGCACTAGAACTCTATTCGTCTGTGGTTGTCTACGAACACTAGAGTCATTTTGTCGACTTGGATACACCGCTATCACTTCTCGACATATATTTTCGTTTCAATCAAGAGCTGCACATGCTAGGCGAGCCTCATGCGAACGTTCCCAATGAATCCTCTTTGTCGCAAACTTGTTGATGACGGAGTGAAATGTCTCGCTCATGTAGTTCTCCCGCGCGTGCGTGTAGAATCGCATCTTTGCTGGTGTGATATGTTTCATCAGAAATGATTGCACAGCCCTATGTGTCGAACCGTCGTATGGATACTTTGCACCTTCTCCATGCGCACGTGAGGTACAAGAGCGATCACCTGAAAGAAGTCGACAATCGGAGTGATCACCTGCTCAGTGTGAAGCCGCGGTCAAGATATCCAAAACCATTATACTTGGACCATTATCACCTCTGCAATTTGCAAATTTTGAAAGAAATAAGTCATTAGAGAAATACTTGTAATATAATATCAGTAAATTTAAATTTACAGTCTTATGAGAATCACAAATGAAAAAGCTCATAAAAAGTTACCGTTCGCTGCATCTACGAGCGCATGTGTATATCCAAGACTTGAGCTTGTATGCAATATCTTGGGCTGCAAGCTCAGGGTACTTGAACCCGCGGGTTCGCTCAGGCTCCCAATACTCCTCGGCCGGAAGACCAAGATGCTCAGCAACCCTACTCACGAGTACAATCTTTGAACCCGAAATCGGAAGACCGCTTGTCCGACAAAAAGTCTTCAACTGAATGACTGAGAACACAGCAAGCTCTCTCCGACTCCTAGCATCTTGGATCACACGATCACTTGCCGACATCTTAGTATCTTGCAACTCTTCCTTGAACTTGGTTATGATGCTTTTGCATTTGTGCCAAAGGTCCTTCTGGTTACAGATCCCATACCTACACCCCAAGAAGATTTATGAGTATAATAAATCTTTGCTAAAAAAATGAGAATAAAAGATGATAAAAATTATTTTATCAGTAAAAATAAACAAAAAATGATCAGATCTGCTATAACAAAATTACGAGAACGTTACTTATCGATAATTGTGTCGACTGAATGATTATCATCATGGATAATCTCACTAATGTGAATGCCTTTTTCAATCAACCGTTGAATGCCTCTTTCGACAGCGGCTGTCTCTATCCGCCAAGAGCTCTCAACCTCCACACGTGTCATCGTAACCATCTCCACTACATGATTGTCGGCAGCATTGATAAATGGAACTGTCCCATGGTATCCATTGCGTGATGAATCCCATCTACAATCGACATATAGTACTAGTGGATCTGCATAAGACAAGTGAATGTAATAAAAGATAAATAAATTATTTAAAAATACATAATTCAATAAAGTTTGAAATCTCAAGCGAGTAAAAGATATTTACCAGTCGATGATAACAATGAAGAATGTAAATGTGTCTTTGTGTCCTCCCATAATGACAAAGCAGCACTACACCATCCAATAGCTCGTCCAACTCCACTCTGGAAGTCATACCAATGAGTCTCCTTAGGAATATGAAGACCCATGGCATCCAACATACTTGCAACCGAAGTGTAATTGAGACCCGCACACAACGCAGCGTGATACATTTGTGCAGTCACTTGTGATGATCTTCGATCTCTCTCCATCTCTCCCGTCACAAAAACAGTCATATGGCCCACATCGCATCCGAACTTCAACTGCCAACATTGTTGTAATTCGGAGATGACTGGAGTCGTGCAATACAGTACACATCCCGCTCGAGGACACTTCACACGAAAGATCTCGCAGAACTCTATGATCTTCCCTCTACCCCAAAGTCCGTACTCAGCCACCTCGCGCGCTCGTGGTTCATCGTCGGTCTCCAATATCCGCTCCTCAGCCAACTCATCGTGTTGTGTCGCATCAAGGACACTCGATCTGTCCACATCACTCATATGGTCATATTGGCTATCTGGGATTGCTGACTGACTATCATCGACAATCATCCGCTCCTCTGACTCAACGCTGATATCGTGTGATTCATCTAGAGGAGGAGCTAACTGCTCTGCACGCGTCCTCTCCAACACTTCTATCCGTCCCGCTGCACCATCTATCAACCATCTCAAAACTCGAGCATGTGAAGCTCCGGGTCCCAAAGCATGTCGTAATCGCTCATATGTGTCTAGCAGATCCTCCGGAATGCGAATTACTTGTTTGGCACCAGGTCGTCTCCTCCCATGATAATTGACATGATCAGAAGGGAACTGCCTCCAACGTCGCTCCGCCATGATTCAAATAGGAGTCTGTTCTGTAAAGTGATCAATCAAACCTCTCGAAAAACATACAACAAAGATATACACACCTAATACAAAAACAATAATAAATTCATCACCTAAATAATTTTTAATTGTACAACTAATACTAAGCGTTGCACAGTCATCATGTCAAAAGAAATGAGAGGATACGTAATACCTCACTATTATAAACCAAATAATTTTCCTAAGAATCTGAGAAATCTGAGAATAAGATTAGAAGTGCAAATCCAGAATGAAATAAATTAGCAAGTAGGAAAAGCATAATACTGTAAAGAAAATAATGTCAAACTCATTGAACTAAGAAATACTATATACCAAAAGCAAATTTGGAAAGATAATACATGGTGCTTCTTCTGAGAATAGATAATGCAGAAAGTGAGTATTCATAAACTTAGAGAGTGCTTTTCAGTTCCCCTCCAGAAATTGCTGGAGGGGTGCTTCCAAACTGGACATGCTCCTCCTCCTGGTGTGAGAAGCTGAGGCTTTGGACTGAAAACTAGGAAAAGAATGGTTCATCCTTCTCCTGCCCCAGATCTGTAGTCTTTGGATGGTCGTTGATCTTAGGGCAAATTATAAAACTTTTGTGGGCAGCTGTCCTATCAATTCGCGCTACTGCCCGAATGAGAATCAATTTGAAATTTGAAAAGTGAGCTAGAGTGCTCTCGGTGCACTCTAGCTCACACAGAATTTTCGTCCGTTTATTTCTTCCTCGTTCCGCACTCATATTCGAAAATTCTTTTTCTTACTTGTTCCTCTCTCCGAGAGCTCTCCATCGATATAAAGAACGTACGATTTAGTGTACAAATACGTACATTATGAACGTATAAAGGTTCGTCGGGGTTACCCAGACTTCACGCGTTCGGGGTACCCGCTTATCGGAAATGAGGGGTCTGGGTTACCCAGACCCCAAATACCTCTAGTCGGGGTTTAAGCCCAGCTCCGCTATACTCTACAGAATGCCACGTCAGCAGACTGCAAGTACTCCCCTTTTATAGGACACTGGTGGTTTAAGAGTTTTATAGGACACTGGTGGTTTAAGAGCGAGAGCTACAGCACAGAAGTTCGGTATCCCACTTCTTAGAACCTGCATTGAAGGATTCCTCACTTACCATGAGCAAAAGAAACTTTCGTATCAGAAAGTAACGATGGAACTATCTCAGCCAGAGACCATTGATTTACCTTGTTTCTTCTAGAACTTAGTTTTAAAATCCACTAGCATGAGATGAGGCTGAGATGAGACAGCGACAACCATAGCTAATCTCTTCCTTTCCTCTTTCTTGTTTCAGTAGGTTTGTGGCGCCGTCCAATCCAGGCTCTTGCTCGTTTCGGTATATTTCTGGCAACATCCAAGAACTTTCGCACCAGAGAGCAACGATGAAATCTATGTCAGCTGCAGACCATTGATTATATCCTCGTTTCTTCTTGATTTTATTTGTAAAATTCACTAGGATGAGACGAGTCTGAGTTGAGGCAGCGAAAACCATAGCTAATCTCGTCCTTTACTTGTTCCTGTTTCAGTAGATTTGTGACACAGTCCAATCCAGGTGCGAGGTTTACAGCCGAAGGGCTACGTAAGGCACTGCTTGTGATAAGATTCTCCTTTCACTCCAAATTCTAAAGGTACAGGGCGGGCTGTCTGAGCCGCGAGATGGAAATAATGTTCAAATTAGGGTCTCAAACACGGTAATTCTAGCAGTAGAAAGGCTACAAATAAATGTTTCTGGAGCCTAAATCATCTGCGAATCTGAGGGGTTGGACCAATTTAGAAACAAGTCTCAAAGGAATTAACCGGTATGAACTTCAAACTGTCACAAACTTGAGTCGATTAACTGATTTACTATGTTTGTCTCCATCTAGACCAAGACTGAAATTGCCATGCGGACATCTCCAGGCTCATTTCCGATAGCAACAAAGTCATCCAAGAGAAACCTCTGGGAGGAACATTTAATATCTGAAGGTTCACTAAGGAAAATCGAGATAGATGCTCGATCTCCTACTCTTTTCCTTCAGAACATCCATTTGAATACCTGCATTAACTGAAGGCATGCGCGAACAAACGCACCGGTATAGATCGGTATACCGGTGCGTTAGTTGAGGTAGGAAGATATGCACAGATATCCGATCATAAATCGCTTTCTCATCATAAATTCAGATGGAGCACGGAAAATTATTCATCCCAGGAACAGAGGACTTCGAATCAAGCGCTCAGTGGAAGAAGAAGTCGTTTTTCTATTTCTCTCACGGTTCAAGAACCAATCGAGACACGCCTCACGGCATTTATCATCATAGCAACGGTGACAAGATGCAAAACTACCGCGGGGGCTAGCTACGAATTCAGCTTCTACACAGTCAAATTAGAGCCCTCTCTGACATCCAAGGAAAGAGAAACCGCATCAGTTGTCAAGCCTGGCAAGACGAAAACTCTCGGGCGGCCATTGCGAATGTTTGAGAAACAAGCCTTCGAGTTGTCATCATAGAGAGCACAGAATAGGTCGGGGAACCTACGGAAACATATCTGTCAGAAATAGTGATCCCAGTACCCATGGTGAATTCATCATGCCGCAGCGGCTTGAAGAATTCCATCGTGGGTTAGAATGCTGGGATAGTATTGAGCTAAAATCTCCTCACCCTCATCCCGAAGACCAACTTTCCAAGAGAATCGAACATTTAAAGGACGAAAGTTCCAATCTCTAGCTCTGAATCTCGACAGCACTCACAAGATAAAGCGCTACAACGACTTCAGTACTGATTTTGAAGCTCATGGTAAAATTAGAGGATACTGATACACATCACGAGAGGCATTCGCTCCAAAGTCGAGAACCCGACGATCAACAGAAAATGCCACCACCGGGGCGAAAGGCTCATGGAATGAACACGACTGTCAAGGATACTTAAGGAGAAGCTTGTGAGTCATATTAGGTATTCATGCTACCAAGGCTCATGGAAAGAATATGACTGTCAAGGATACTTAAACCACAAGTGGGGGTATATAAACCCCCAACCCCCCACGTGGCTTTTCCCCAAGTCCTTCTATCGAACACGGCTTTTGCCGCTGCGTCTTCCCGACGGCCGAGCTTCCCGACGGCCAGCTTTTCTAGGGTTCGGGTTTCCAAGCTTGCTTCTCTGCAGACCATCGTGAACGTGAGGAGGCGCACTGCGGGCAATGATTTTCGTTTGGTGCCTCATTGTCATCGTGGTGGTGGGCTATCACGGTTCAGTTTGATTTTGTGCAGGATCGTTTGCATCTGTCGCTTTTGTGAAGGGTGGTCACCTGCGTGGAGTATTTTACAATTGTTTCTCTGTGCTGCATCGACTTCGTTTCAGGGTGGGGCCAACATAGATCGTTTCTTGACGGTGGGACATCACCAGTGTGGGGTATATAGTGGAGTTTTCGCTCTTGAGTATACTGCATCGATTTTCTTCCTTGGTGGGCCAGGATACATCGTTTCTTGTCTTTGTGCAGTCTCCACGTGATATTTTTTTGTCTTGGTGTACTCTTCGTGGAGGTTTGTTGTCTTGGTGCAGTCTTCAGTGCTTCTGTGAGTGTCGCTGCTGCTTCTGTGAGTCTCTGTGAGTCTCGCTGTTGCTTCTGTGAGTCTTGCTGCTGCTTCTGTGAGTCTTTGGGAGTCTCGCTGTTGCTTCTGTGAGTCTCACTGCTGCTTCTGTGAGTCTCTGTTCCTTGCTTCTGTGAGTATCGCTTCTGTTTGTCTCGTGTACTGCCGCCGAGCTATGCCGCACAAAGTCAAGAGTCGGCGAGTTCGTCCAGATGACGAGCTGCATCAACATTGGTTCGTAACGGGGGTTGTCTAGATGACACTCAGCTTACAGTCAGTGCATCTGAGTTACGGACAGCTTTTCCGCACTATGCTGTAGCTGTGGCTCAAACTGTTGTGCTGGAAGAGGTTTTTGCACATCAGTCAGACATCGAGGATGAGTTACTGTGTTGTGTATCTGCAGCATACAGCGAGACTGTTCCGAAAATGCAACGTTTTGCCATTTATCGAGAACTTGCATTCTTTCTGGGATATGCAGACCGAACAGAACTTCCTCCTTTGCTAGAAGAGGCAGTAAAACGGGAGTTCCACGATGTAGGTGAAGTTTTTGTTGGCTTCCAAGCATAGTCTGAGCGGCAGTGTTTGAGTTTTTTCTGTTTCTCTTTCTGCCTACTTTTCTGTTTTTTTGTAGTTGCATGCATGATGCATCTCGGTTAGCGAGTCTAGGAGTTGCTGTAACAACTCCTATGAAATGCTACGCCCAGTTGGGGGCTTCAAGGGTTCAACCCCCTGTAGCATTTTTGAATATCTGTTTCGTGGATTTAAGTTTTGTATTTCTGATAGGTTTCTGGAAAGTTTATGAACAGGTTAGAAACCTGTATTGACAGGTTTTCAAAACCTGTCGAAAGATGTAAGTTGTAGATTACCTGTTTAGAAACAGGTTTCTAATTACCTGTTACTCAACAGGTTCCTAAACCTGTTCCGAAACAGGTTTTAGATTACCTGTTTACGAACAGGTTTAAAAATCTGTTCCAAAACAGGTTTTGGAAACCTGTATCGTAAACAGGTTATTGGAAACCTGTTTACGAACAGGTTTATAAAACCTGTATTGTAAACAGGTTATAGGAAACCTGTTCCGAAACAGGTTTTAGATTACCTGTTTCGGAACAGGTTTTCAAAACCTGATTACGAACAGGTTTCCAAAACCGGTTTCGAAAACAGGTTCGTAAAACCTGTTTACGAACAGGTTTATAAAACCTGATTACGAACAAGTTTCCAAAACTTGTTTCCCGAACAGGTTTTGGAAACCTGTTTCGAAAACAGGTTTTAAAACCTGTTTCCCTTACATGTTCCAGGAACCTGTAAACAGGTTTTGGAAACCTGTTCCCCTTACAGGTTCCAGGAACCTGTTTCGGAAACAGGTTCCTAAAACCTGTATCGTAAACAGGTTATAGGAAACCTGTTTACGAACAGGTTTATAAAACCTGATTACGAACAGGTTTCCAATACCTGCTTCCCGAACAGGTTTTAAAACCTGTTTCCCTTACAGGTTCTGGAAACTTGTTCCAAAACAGGTTTATAAAACCTGATTACGAACAGGTTTCCAAAACCTGCTTCCCGAACAGGTTTTGGAAACCTGTTTCGAAAACAGGTTCCTAAAACCGTTTCTTCAACAGGTTTTATAAAACCTGTAATTTTTTAAAAAAATTTAAAATTTAAAAATAAATTTTCAATAAATATAAACGTGTTTACATCTGATCTATTTTAACCTGTTCCAGAATGAAATTCCTATGTAAACAGGTTTATAAAACCGGTTCTTCAACAGGTTTTATAAAACCTGTAATTTAAAAAAAAAAAAAATTTAATAAATAAGTTTTCAATAAATTGAAACGTGTTTACACACAGGTTTAGGATTTATTGTTTCGGAACCTCCCTTTATATACATGTTGATACATGTTTAGGGTTACCTGTTTTGAAACGAGTTTGAAAAAACAGGGGTTGAAAAAAAATAGAAATTCATGCCAAAGTTTAATCACCATTCGCTGTTCCAGACATGCATGTACGCTCAAAGAACAAAGAGTTTTTTATTGAAAATCTCCATGGAAAATAAGACAGTTTCAGAGAAAACATTATCACTGTTCAACAATGATCTTCCGCTGTTCTCGATCTGCCTGCACGTTCCAAAAATAAAGAGTCTTTAGAAGATGCACCTTATCAGAGGAGGATTACTCGAACACTAAAGATAAAGAATAACTTACTTGTCAAGTTGTTGAACGGACACCGAACAATCTCTCTCTTAGTGTGGTCTTCCACAAGGTAGATCGAGGTGGTAACACCCGAGTTGTGGATGTCCTATGTCGTACCGATGTGTGTTGCAGTCGACGCTCATAAATCTTGATGGGCTCTCGAACAATGTTCTCATTCCAATCCATGGCGCATGCAGCAAGTCGCGCCTCATGAGTTTTTTGGAAGTGAATCCTCTTAGTGGCAAACTTGCATATCACTGAGTTGAATGTCTCAGACATGTAGTTCTCTCGTGCTCGTGTGTAGAACCGCATCTTAGCCGGCGTTATGGCACGTTGAAGAAAAGCCACCATGGCAATATGCGTCGGAGAATCTACAGTACATGAATACCAAATTCAGTGTAGACATCATACATCGACAGAACCGAAATGAGTTTAGGGAATATCAAAGAGAAGTAAACTTACTCTTCTCGTAATACTTGTCAACTGCTGGCCGGTTCAAGTCGTAACCATCGCAGCAAGGTCTTTGTGTTCCAGTCAGCCGTTGTAAGATGAAACAAGATAAATGATCCCCTGCCCAATGGTCTGCTGCGTTCCTAATGTCTAAACACAAGGTAGAGCAATCGTCCTCCTCTTGAGCATAACGACCATCAGGTCCCACGGTCCTCCGCGCATTCAGTTGACAACAAGTGTAAATCCAGCCCTTCAACTTGTCAGCAATGCCATGCTCAGATAGCTCCGGGTACATCAAACGTCGAGATCGCATCGAGCCTCTGTCCTCTAGATGCCTAAGTTGTGCCACTCGCTGAACTAACACAGGCTTGTTACCAACTATCGGAGCTCCTTGAAGACGAAACCAAGTCACCAAATGTCGCTTGGTCAAGAGCTCCAAGTCAGCAATCACTTCGGCGTCCTCCACACCGCCAGGGGGTCGCTTTTTGGTCTGTAGGTCCACCAAAAACTTCTTCACCACGTTCTTACACTTGTGCCATAAATCCTTTTGAGACACAATCCCGTGACGAAGCAAGATGGCATCCACAGAGGATTTATCGTCATGTACCACCTCATCGGGCACGATGCCACGAGCGATCAAGCGCTGAATACCGATCTCAAACGCACGATCCTCTATAAGCCACGAGTTGTTGCCGGTCTCAACGCGTGTCATGTTCACCATCTCAATGACACGTCCATCATGAGCAGCAATGAATGCACATGTACCATTGTACCCATTCCTCGTAGAATCGTATCGCAGATCAGCATACACTACAAAATTACCTAGCATATGACAAAAATAAACGAAAAATCAAATAATTCTCCGTGTGGCAAAATGCATAAAGTATCTCTCTAAACATACAAACAATAAATAATACAGCTAAGATGAGCATGAGGTCCAAAATTTCTCAATACGTACGAAAAATAGGTGTTTAACTCTTAAAGTCAACGCTCGAAAAGTTCAAGAATATGTGTTCTTACCTCCAGAAGGTAACTCATTCAAGTCGGGAAAGTGTCTCCTCATCACTTCACTTTGCACTTCATCCTTCAGTCTTGCCCATTGATCCAACGTCGCCTCCACCCATCCAATCTCACGATGTTTCCCACTCTAGAAATAAAAAAAATGGGTCCTCGACACTGGAGCCAACCCTCCCTCTCTATACACCGAGTCTAATTGGGAAAACCCTAAACCGGCACATAGTGCTGCACTATAAAGCCTATGAGTGATGTCTGGGACATGATTGTACATCTCCATCTCTGTTGATCTCCAACCGTACGTGTGACGATCTGGGCAGATAAGCTTTACAGACCAGCTCTGATGGATAGATGAGATTATGGGAGGTAGAAAGAAGTGCTCGCACCCATGGTGAGGACATTTCACTCTAAACAGTTGGAAGAGCTCTCTCAGTCTAGACTGTGCTACAAAACCGTATACGGGGAGCGGATCAACTTCAGCTCCTACAACACTTTCATCCTCTCTCCCCACGATCCCAGTGACCGGCACCTCTGACACTTGTGAATCAAGTACGACCTTAGCTAGTGTCGGTATGGTCTGTCCATCCTAAACAACAATATGAGAATAATAAACAAGATATTTTGAAAAACATCCAGACAAATATGCTTACAAAGTGGAAAACAATGTACCTGAGTCAAGGTCGAATGGATGCCAAGAGCGTGTAAGACTAACGGATCAGCGTCAAATTCTCCATCATCCGCGTCTGTAGCATCTACCTCCAGAACACCCTCCTCTGGGATTACATCTGGATCTGTGGGTATCACTTCAGCCTCCCTAGCCATCTGATCTATTCTGGCATTAGCGGTAGAGAAAAGAAACCTCAACACTGTAGCGTGCCCAGCTGTAGGTCCCAATAGTCTCATCAACTGAACATAACGTGGAAGCAAACTCTCTGGGACCCTCACCATACCCGTAGGGACCTCCGGACATCCTCTAGGTGCATGACGATCTCCGGGGCGTCTAGGATGAACTCGTGGTGGCATGATAACAATAAATGCTAAGCTTGATAGAAATCAACCCTATCCGTCCGGAGGTCCAAACCTCTATTTGATAATGAACAATACAAATTCAAGGATGACCTAAATTCTAATTAGCTTAGAACAGCTAATCAAAACTATAACCCTAATAAACACAAGGCAAAACCCTCCAAAAAATAAGCCTTGTGCAAGTTGCAGAAAACAAGAAAGAGAGAGACAAGACTAGAAACTCCTGAAAAAAAACTAGAGAAATGAGAGAGTGAGAACAAAGAGGAGAGCTATGGGCGAGACCCAAGCTCTCCCCTCCAAGCTGGAAGGGCCAAAGGGGCTCCTGCCATCCGCGCGTCAGGAGGCCCTTCTTTGAGCGCCGGAAAGTTGAGGTTTCCGGCGCCGGAAACGATTTCCTGCGCCGGAAACTAGTATACAAAACCAAAGGGGCTCCTGCCAGCCGAAATTTGGCTGACAGGAGCCTCCTGACGTCCGCGCGTCAGGAGGTCTTTCTCTGGGCGCCGGAAAGCTGAGTTTTCCGGCCGCCGGAAATAATTTTCCGGCGCCGGAAACCAGTATAAAAAATCGCGCGGGCCGGGGAGAAATGGGACGTCGGGAGCTACTTGTTCTTCTCTTCTTTGGTTTGGCTCTTCTAACCTGCAGGAGTTTTGTACAAGGTCTTTTCAAAATTCAAATTTTAGGAATATTCTTTTCGATTGGTTGAGATTGATTTCAGCTTTGGTCAAACGTTGCTGAGCCGTTAGATATCGGCTGGAGGTCATCAAGGGCTCATTTTGTAGGTCTACATCTACTCTTTCATTCAAGAGGTAGATGACAAGTTCTCGTTCAGAAATAAATACAGTAGGTACAGGCGCAGTTCAGGTGGGCACTCCCGCATTCACTAATCAGCACTAGTTCGTCACTAAACTGATTAGCGGTGGTATATCCCACCGCTAATGTACTGCCTCTTGTGGTTTAACAAGAAGCTTGTGAGTTATAGTAGGGGGTGTCAAAGTTTCGACAGCCGAGGGAGTGAGTTACGACTTCGGCCAGACTGCGGCCGGTGTTTCATGCGGGCACCTCCGGAGGTACCGCAGGAAAACGCAGCAGTCGTTTTCTTTACGGCTATTGTTTTGCTATTGTTTTCTTTATTGCTATTGTTTCGTTTCGTTTTACAATGGATTTCTCTACTGCTATGAGTGTACAAACTGAAAAATAATCAGTGATAAAATCGTGATGTCCAGTCACAGACGCGATTCAGAGTGAATCGCGAAGTTATCTACCTGTGACAATTTTTTGACCAATTATCTCTCTGTCATTGAAGAATATTTTCTCTGAACTTTGACACCCCTAATATGTATTCATGCTCCCTTCCACACAACACCTCGCATGATGAGATAGCTAACGTGGAAAACGCCGGGTGTGTTAGGGTTAGGGCTGAAAGGATTGTCTTCGTACACGGCTCTCAAACTCTGTTTACTCGGAAGAAACTGATTGCAGCCGGGAAGAAAACAAGGCAATGTCAAAAGCACAGCACGTAATTATGAGAGCGAGATTAGGGTTCGGTCCCATATAGCCTCACCCATCTGTATTTATGTATTCTGATGCTATGGGGAGAAAGAGGATGCAGGAGGAGTAGGGAGTGTAGGTTGGGAGGGTGGAGTGTGTTGAGGTAAGTTAATGTAGATAGTTTTTTTTGTTTTTTTGTTTTTTTGTTTTTTCTAATTTTTAGAATTTTTACATTTCATAAAGAAATGAGTAAGTATTAAATACTTTTGGATTTTTTAGGGTTATAGAGTTTATGTTTAGAGTTTTTGATAGATTTTTGAATGTTTTTGCTATATTTAGTGTATTTTTTTATCTCTAAAAGATTAGTGTTTTATATTTGAGAGTATATATTTGAGATATTTTTATTACGTATTTCGTTTAGTTAAATGTCATCACTTTTTTAGCTATGAGTACTCTCTCTCCTATGAGAACAAGATCGACCAAAGATACATCATGTCTGGTGTGCAGTTAGTTATTTATCTCACATGGGATGAAGTCTCATGTGAGAAAGTTGCACAAGAGTTATGATTGGAGCACATGGGATGCCCAAGTTAGCCGAGAGCGGCGATCATTACAACACAGTTAGTCTTTCTTTCGGGAGTTCTTCTTGAGTCGTGATAGTGGTTCAGAGTCCACACTAACACTATTTGGGGATTGTTTGAGATGAGTTTTTTTTGTCAGCCTTTGTTCCATCGGTTATCTTGGTGTCTCTGTTATACTCGAGGGAGCAGAGTAAGACATCGGGAGGTGGCAACACGTCTTAAGAGATTCCATGTTGATGATTAGACGGCCCTACAGGAGGAATCAGTACATGCTACGCGAGTTCTGTCTCTACAAGTGATGTCTCATCTTTCGCTCGCATACAATGTTGTAGGAAATAAGTCAAGTTGAGAGAGATTCGACTTATAGTCCCCGATGAGAGGCTCTCATCACATATTAGTCGTATCATTGTTCTTCAACTTCGAGATACTTTTCAGGATCACTTTTGTCCATATCAGTTTGGAGTTGTGACACTTGGAAGTTGTGAGTTTGTGTCTTTTGGCATTAGTGCTCTCTTGGACATTCATCTCGATTGGATTGTCTTACATGTGGAGATGAAAATCATTTTTAATAACATTTCTCGTGCTTCCATCTTTAGGGAGCTCATGGATGCAATGGATCTCTGACGAGTCTTGTTTCTTTCCTGTGATCGTTTTATTGTTCTTCCTCCTCTCTTTATTATTAGCACAATCTTTTGATAGAAGAGGTTATAGTCAAATACTCCGCTGCAGGTACTCGTCAAGGAGATCCTTTGGATGGATCTCTCTTCGTCTTAACTCACTATAGAGCTCTCTTGGGCACCGCCTTGGTTGCTTCAAGTTGTGTCTTTCTATCTCTAATAACACGCATATCGCAAGTCTGGTGGACCAAGTCTGTGATGTGTTTGAACCTAGTGGGACGGCTCATGACAACGTTGTTCACTTTGGTGAGCTTTCCAGCGATGCTTAAAGAGATGGAGGACATGGCTTTGTGTGGGATGCTCGATTACAACAGTTGGTGGAGCTCAATGTCGATGAGAAAGAGCGAGCGATGAGTTTCCCTACGAGTACGATGATAGTAGCTTCAATGTGAGAGGTTTCACGTCGTCAGATGTAGGGTCAAGCAATGGACTTGAACTGCTTGACGTGGATTGTTAGTCTTGGATTGGCTGGGCAGCGTCGGATGCGATCGACAGGTGTTACTGCTCGGACACTTCTGAGCTCTTTGTCTATTGAGTCGGTGGAGATAAAGACTAAGGACGAGGGTGTGGAGTTCGTCATCCTCGGACATCATGGGATGTCGTAGGAGAGAGTGTGGAGCTTGTAGTTAGGACTGCAAGGGTTTGTCGCACAGTGGAGTGGAGGTTGTTGGTGGTGAGCAGAAGAAAACTGCTCCAGAGGTTGCAAGATAGCAGCCAATGACTTCATCTTCTATCTCTAGCATGGTGACAGAGGATACTTGGGAGCCGGAGATTGGACCCAAGCTTATAGAAGATGAGAGACGAAGAGTTCAGAGATTCTTGAAGAACTACAGGAATTGTTTTATCTTAAGTATGAAGGATTTGAGTATCTTGAAGGGACTAGGTATACAGATCGATTTGACTAATGTCGTGCGCATACACATCGCTACATAGATAAACGATATGTACTCACTCCATCATACCAACGGGCACTAAAAAATCACTAAAGTCGAGCCAAAATCCACTCTGTGCTCGCAGAGACTCCAGATTGCACTCACAAAGACTATCCATCATAGCTAAGAGCTTGAAGGCTCAACTTGAAGAACTAAGACCTCCAAGCCCTACTTGTGAATTATATCCCTAGTGGGCTTTCTCACCAACTCGTCCTAACGACACTAACGGCCTTATCGGGATTCGTCATTTCGCACTCGATCAACCTATCCGAGGTACCAAACTGACGTGACAATTGTTATGTGCATACACATTGCTACACAACATACATCGTTGTCAAAAGTACACCACACATACACATAACACATGGACGATGTAATACACATACACAAGTGTACCACAATCGCTCTCTTAACTGATGGTTAGATCCCTCTAACTCCAGATAACTCCAGATAACTCAAACTACGCGATATACACCTTCATGGGTGCAAGGATCAGGAGACCGGGTGCTACATCGTCTCATCGTTAGTCGCCTGTCTGCAATCCATATCACGCAAAGATCTAATCGACTATCCCTGCTATATACATCGATGACAAACCCACCGTCTAGTATGAACGACAATGAGAGGTGGAGTCAAACATGACATGTGTCAACCTCTTGAACAACCATCACACACCAACATACGGGTTGTTCCACGAGCAGACCCACACAACATACACCTCAGACCCGCACGTACAACTGCTAAGCTTGGGTCAACGGTATCATCGATGTTAGGAAGATGACATGACGCACAATTACGCACATGGTCCTTCCAAACAACACCATCACGGCCTTCTAACATGAGTACTCCAGAAGATAACACCTCATGCACTCGTAAAATAGAGCGCATTGCGGTCACATCCAACGTCGTCGGTGCAATCTGTTGTAGATAGATATAATCGCAGGATGAAACCTACGAATCAACGGCCGATAACCTCCTCCTCGGATAGTCGCATATCACAACATGTCTCTATGTTGAGCAATCGCTAGGTTCTCAAAAGCCATGGGCATAACTCTCCGAAATGTCTCTACTCGTTGAGAACATGTTCTCATCCACGTATCATCAAGGTTCAGCACCTCAGCAGAATCACGACGAATGGCCGAAGGTAGATCTGGATCTCGACCATACATTAGAAAATACGATGAGAAGGAAGTCAAAGACGCTTGTCGGCTGAAACGGTAACCCATAGCCAACCATGGTAACTGCATATCTCAGTCTCCCAAGTGACCCTTCTGCAAGCCATACTTGCGCAATCCTCTCTTCACCGTCTGAACTATCCTCTCCGCCAAACCATCCGCCTCGAGATGATCTCGAGATGTAGTCCGATGATCAATCAGCGCCTGATCACACAAGACCTGAAACTCACCAAGGAACTGTATACCTTGATCTGTCAGCACTTCAGCTAGTGCTCCAAAACGACTCAGCACTTGATCTAAGAACGCATACGTCTGTCCTGTCACACCACAAGTATCCCATTATTTGTGTGTATGCTTATATACATTTCATTAGGTATGACTATCTTAAAGGTTACTCTAGTTTGAAGATCTAAATTTAGAGTGATCAAAAGTAGTCATAACTAGCTGAGATAGTTATAACTAAGTTGAGGAAACTATTAGAGGTTCCACTATGGCACTATAGGACAAGTGCGGAGCTCTAAATATGCTTTCCAAAAGTATGTAACTTTGTTGACCATCGCTGATTGGATGCATGATGAAAAGTCATGCACAAAGATCTAAAGATGCTCCTCAAAAGACGTATTAGTGTGTTGTCATCTTTCGACTGGATAGCGTGGAAAGTTAACACTTTACAAAAGCTAAAGTAGAACAAGTAATGTGTGTGCTATTCTTAAGTCTTAGTAGCCTTTAGAAGTTTTACTATTTTGGATTGCGCACTTACCATGAGGTAACGTAACTTAGTGAAAGTTACCACGGTAAGAAGTTGTAGAGTATATAAGGAGGAGTTGAGAAGGTGGAAGACACTCTCATTTTCCTGTCTATAAGTAAAGTGAGCATTGGAGACCTTGGGAGTCCTTGAGTACTATGTGATGCAATGTGGAGGGCGGGGTTAGAACTTGTTTGCAGGAACGCTATTAGAGGGACCGATGTGACCATACGGGTCAGAGTGTTGAGTGAAGTGAGCATGGGTATGATAGAATCTTTATAATTAAGGTGCACTAGTAATCCTAGTCATCTGAGGTACTCCTGGGTGAGAGACAGGCCGGCTTACATTTTGGTTCCGTTGCCGGGACCTCGATACAAAGATTCGTATTTAGTTGTTAGTACAGTTCATGTCTGTTTTTGAGCATGAGTTCAGAACCTTTGTATATACACCATGTTATAGAGGGCAAGATAAGCTTTCCAATAAGCTTGATATCTCCGAGAGATCAATTGTAAGGAGAGAGTTATGTCTTTCGGAAGTTAAGGAGGTTTTTCGATATCAAATAGTGAGCTCTCGGGAAGAAGTTTACAGTCATTTTCATATTTTCAGTTTTTAGAATTAGACCTTGAAATCTTCCATGCTGATAGCTTGCAAGATAAGCTATCTAGGCACCCAAATCATGCGTGAATTGATCGAGTAGAACTGGAGTTATGGCATTCGAAGCGAAGGGGGGTCAAATCTGTTATATCGCTTGCTGAAGTAAAAGAGTGAAAGAATTTCAGAATTCTTGAGAGGGTTATGTTCGATCTCTGAGGCTCAGGGTTGACAAGTTAAGCTTCTACTTAGTAATGTGAGAGATTGCTAAGCGAGAAGATGGTCGAGTGATCAAAAGTGTCAAACAAACTATAGAGCGAGAGAGATGTATGACGGATCATCGTCATGGAAGGACAGCAAGAGTGGAAATTGAGGTTGAGCAAGATCCCTCAAGGCTATGCGGTGATAGTTACCGCTGATCTGGCGAAAGGAGAATTTCGACTAGAATTTGAGGAAGAAGCAGAGAGTAGTCGTAAGAACCAGGAGAAGAACTCGAGGTGTTTTTTATGTGGAGAAGAAGGACATAAAGTGAGCAAGTGTCCTACGAAGAATAGACTTTTGCGTGAGCGAAGAGGGTTGGTCAACTTAAGCTTACACATAGGTCCTTCTTCCCCTAGACAAGGCGTCATTGACCCTACAACCTTTTGTCCTAGATGTGGAGTGGACGGGATTCCAGTTGAGCACGAGTGTAGCGCAGTGGTTGCTTTGCTAGAAACTGTAGCCGAAGGTCTCGAGAGAAGGTTGAGTGTAGAAACGGAACGAGTGAAGACCTCTAGCGAGGATGGAGATAGTCTGTCACACGAGAGATAAGATGACCATGAGGGTCAAACTTATTCCAACCTTTGGAGAGGAGAGAGCTCAACGGGGAAATTGTGGATTGCGGTGAAGTGCGATCTTCACATCCGCAAGCAGTTCCTTGAGTAAGAAGAAGAAAGGAAGAGAAGAATGGGGAAACTTCCGATGTTTTACGGAAAGGATGGAGAAGACGTGGAAGGATTTGTGAGGGACTTCAAAAGAGCATGCATTGGCAATGGAGATCGAAAGAAGAGCGAGTGGGTAGGGTTGATACCTGAATTTCTTGAGAATTCTGCATTGACATGGTATGAGGATAGGAAGAAGAGAAGCGTAGTGGGGACTCCAGTTGATACTTGGGAAGTATTGACGGAGGCCTTAATTGAAACTTTTCTTCTCGATGAAAGTTACGAGAAGTTAATGGTAGAGGTAACTTACCTCAAACAAGGAGAGAAAGAGAAAGTAAGGACTTACGTCGAGAGGGTGGAGAAATTAGAACAAAAGTTTCGGGTGGTTTTACGAAAGAGTGGAGATGTAGTAGAGCCAACGATGGTGGGCATTGGAGCAATGCTCACAAAGAATTTTATTGGAGGATTGAGGCCGGAGATTCGAACACAAGTGCGGTATGAGAGACCAACTTCAAAGGCTGATGCAGTGAAGATCGCAACCAGGATGGAAGAGAGTCTGGATGGAGACGACTTGCAACCAATGACTGTTGGGGCATCATGTGGGGATGTGCAAGTGCCGAACATGCCAACTCTGACGACTGCGAGTGTTCCGACTGTTCGATTTCAGAATCTGACTCCAATAGCTCCTACTAGTGCAGTTACAACCATTGTACCATCCAGATCTGTTACTCCCGACTTTCGTGATGAGTTGAAAAGTCTGACAGAGTCTCTGGCAGATTTGAAGATCAACATGGTGAATTTGTTGCAACACCGGAGTCCAAATGTGGGAGGGGGCTCACGAGGTTATGGGAACTATCAGTCTAGAGGTGGACCACCGCAAGGATCACCAAGTAACTACACGAGCCAAGGATGTTTTACGTGTGGAGGAACACACTTCCAACGTAATTGTCCAAGTCGTAATGGTGGAACAGTGGATGGAGCTTCAACTTCACAAAGCAAGGACAAGGGTGTGGCATGCATTGACATCTTGGAGCCACGAGATGTACGAGAAGGTTTTCAATCTGTAGAGTTGTTGGCTCAAGAGAGGAAGAGGATGAGGACGCATTTCGACGAGGGAGAACCTGTCGTGATGGAAGATTCTCCAAGTCAAAATACTCGGAATAGCAAATCTTCTTCAAAACCCAAAGAGCGGCGGAAGAAATTGGGAGATACTGATTTCACAATTTCAATGGAGCAATCAAAATACAATGTGGTGGAGGACGTGGATAAGCAACGAGCAAACATTAATGTGGGACAGTTGATTGCTCTGAATCCTTCGATGAGGAAAGAACTTCGTAGCGGTCTAAGCTCTCGACGAGGTCGGAAGAAGAAGGTAAATCCTTCTACTGTCGGCGTGAGTGCTTTAGATGCTAGTGAAGGAGAGGTGTGCAACAAGGCATCAAAAGTAGAGGCTCGTATCAATGGGAGAGATGTCTCAGATGTTCTTGTCGATGGAGGATCGGCAGTAAACGCCATCTCAGAACGACTCATGAGGAAGTTGGATCTAGTACCAACGCGTCCTTCTAGTATCACGGTTGGCATGGCTAACAGACAGCGAGTTAGGCCATTGGGAGTGCTGGAGAGAGTTTGAGTGTCAGTAATGGGAGTGCAAGTAAACATGACATTTCAAATCTTGAAAGAGTCAAGTTATGAAATGTTACTCGGAAGACCTTGGTTTCGAGCAGTACATGCAACGGATAACTGGCACAAAGGTTATTTACGCATCGGACCGAATCACCACCGGATCAAAGTTCCATTGCTCGGAGATCAAGTTGGGACGTCGGAATCGGATCGACCCACATCGGACTACTGGGAGTCAGAAGTCGTCGATACTACTTTTGATGTAGGTACCAATTCTTCAGATTCAGAATCTGAAAATACATCGTCAGAAGAGAAGAGGGAAGAACGAAATGTGGGTGTGAACGTAGTGGATCTTTTCCCTTCTCCGGAAGTGCAAAGAGATAGAGACAAAGAACCGTTGACTCCCGAGGAGGTGGAGAGAAGAATTGCCACCTTACGTTATGGATCGAAGGTTACTAAAGAGGAGAAGAGTTGTTTCGAAGAGATCTTTCGCAAATACATTCATGTATTTGCATTTAGTTACAAGGATCTGAGGGAGGTCACACTGGAGCAACACCGTATCGAGTTAGAGAAGGAAGTCAAACCGGCACGACAGAAGCAACGAAGAGTGAGTCCTCCAATTGCGGATCTGGTGAAAGAAGAGATCGAGAAGCTGCACATTGCTGGATTCATTTACGAGGTGGAGCATTCTGAATGGGTATCACCTATTGTGATCGTAAAGAAGAAAAATGGCAAATTGAGAGTGTGTGTTGATTACAAGAAGGTCAATGCGGTCACAAAGAAGGATTATTATCCTCTACCTTTCATCGACGAGATCTTGGAAGAAGTGGCGGGAAACGAATGGTACAGCTTTGGAGATGGTTATAGCGGATATAACCAGATCAAAATTGCACCAGAACATCAACACCTGACCACTTTCACTACTCCGTGGGGTACGTTTGCATTTCGAGTCATGCCATTTGGTCTGTGTAATGCTCCTGCGACGTTTCAAAGGTTTATGAACAAAGTGTTCGAACCTTTCTTAGGAAAATTTGTGAGAGATTTTATAGATGACTTTTGTGTTTACGGGAGTAAGGAGAAGCATTTTGAGCACCTTGTGAAGGTCTTAGAATGTTTAGATGTAGCAAATGCATCTCTCAATCCGGAGAAATGTATTTTTGGGTGTGAGGAAGGGTTACTCTTGGGTCATATCATATCCAAGGACGGCATTGCCGTTGATCCAGAGAAGGTGCAAAAGATCTTAGAGCTCCCTTTTCCTAGTACTCTCACTAAGCTACGACAGTTTTTAGGTATGGTGGGGTATTATCGAAGGTTTATACTCTCGTTCTCACATAAAGCGTATGCTTTGACTGTATATCTGAAGAAGGGAGTAGATTACGTGTTGATTTTAGGAGATGAAGAAGCTCTAGCCGCCTTTGAGGAACTGAAGAAAGCTCTTACTTCAGCTCCGATCTTGGTTAAGCCCGATTGGAATAAACAGTTTATTCTATATACGGATGCTTCAAATATAGCAGTAGGATGTACTTTAAGTCAGTATGATGTTGAAGGTAGAGATCATCCTATCGCATATGCTAATCGGCAAATGGTCAAGGCAGAGAGAAATTATTCTGTGACAGAGAGAGAAGGATTAGCAGTGATCTATGCTTTGAGAAAATTTCGACATTATCTCATAGGAGGCAAGTTCACTATCGTTACAGATCATAAGGCATTGAAGTACATCTTCAATAAACCTATGGTCGAAGGACGATTAGCAAGGTGGAAGCTCTTATTGTCAGAGTACGACTATGAGATTTGCGATCGACTAGGGAAGAAACACGCGAATGCAGATTTGCTATCTAGAGCTTACGATGGCGATGGAGAGGAGCCGGTGGATGACACCTTTCCTGACGAAGATTTGATGGTCTTGATGAGCAACTCTATTATCCCAATAGAATATCAAGAAATTTGGGATTTTGTTACGGAAGGTGTCTATCCAGATGGGATGCGGACCAGAGAGAAGAAGACGTTGGTGAAACGAAGTCAACCTTACTCGGTGGTGGAAGGTGTGTTATTCCGTGAAGGAGTTGATGGGGTCCTAAGAAGAGCTGCGAGCAAGGAGGAGTCTCTACGACTCATGGAAGAATTCCATGACGGTCCAGTATGTGGAGGACATTTCGCAGGCAAGTTGACGGCTCATAAGATACTCGACGCATGATATCACTGGAGGGGGATGTTTAGAGATTGCTTGACGTATTGTAAAACCTGTGATGTTTGTCAAGCTTTCGCTATTAAATCTAGTGTTTCCACTCCTCTTAGATCTATTCCGGTTCTCGGACCTTTCGAGAAATGGGGAATAGATTTTGTTGGGCCTTTGAATCGCACCCCTCGCAACAATAAGTATATTGTTGTAGCCACAGATTATCTTACGAAGTGGGTAGAAGCTAGACCTCTTGTAACTATTGGAGAAGTTGAGGTGGGTAGATTTCTGTACGAACGGATCATTACTAGGTTTGGATGTCCTCTGGAGTTAGTTTCTGATAGGGGTCGAGAATTTGTGAGTGGTATGACTACTGCTATGTGCACCCACTTCTCCATTTCTCAGAGGGTTATTACTTCATATAAACCTAGTTCAAACGGTTTGGTAGAGAGGACAAACTTTACCTTGTGTCAAATGTTAGCAAAGGATGCTGACATGGAAGGGGCCAAACACAACTGGGACAAGCGTCTTCATGCGGTTCTATGGGAGTATCGTACAACAGTGAAGACGTCTACGGGATATTCACCTTTCAAGATGGTGTATGGGTTGGAATCAAGATTACCAATCCAGTTCGACCTAACCACTTTTCAGACCTTGCAAGCTGGACTGAAGAGAAAGGGTGGTCCAATAGCTGAGAAAGAGAGGGGAGAAACCTTGTTGGAGCTGGAGGAGAATAGAGACGACGCAACTCAACGAATTGAGATGGCTCAGCTACAACAGAAGAAGAGCTATGACAAGCGCTTGGCGAAGAACAAAACGAAGTTACAGCCATTTCAAAAGGGTGAGTGGGTGATGTTATGGGATGCTATTAGGCACAAGCGAGTTCAAAAGAAATTCTTACGTCGATATTTTGGACCTTTCATCATCTTCAAAGTGTGGAGTAATGGCACCTACGATCTTCAAGAAAGGAGTGGTACGTTCTTCGACCGAGTGAACCACGACAAGCTAAAGAAGTTCCATCAACGTGATACTTCACTCCGAGGACGGAGTGAAAATTAAGTCTGGGGGTAAATGTCACACCACAAGTATCCCATTATTTGTGTGTATGCTTATATACATTTCATTAGGTATGACTATCTTAAAGGTTACTCTAGTTTGAAGATCTAAATTTAGAGTGATCAAAAGTAGTCATAACTAGCTGAGATAGTTATAACTAAGTTGAGGAAACTATTAGAGGTTCCACTATGGCACTATAGGACAAGTGCGGAGCTCTAAATATGCTTTCCAAAAGTATGTAACTTTGTTGACCATCGCTGATTGGATGCATGATGAAAAGTCATGCACAAAGATCTAAAGATGCTCCTCAAAAGACGTATTAGTGCGTTGTCGTCTTTCGACTGGATAGCGTGGAAAGTTAACACTTTACAAAAGCTAAAGTAGGAGAATCTCTTACTTTAGTAAAGTAGAACAAGTAATGTGTGTGCTATTCTTAAGTCTTAGTAGCCTTTAGAAGTTTTACTATTTTGGATTGCGCACTTACCATGAGGTAACGTAACTTAGTGAAAGTTACCACGGTAAGAAGTTGTAGAGTATATAAGGAGGAGTTGAGAAGGTGGAAGACACTCTCATTTTCCTGTCTATAAGTAAAGTGAGCATTGGAGACCTTGGGAGTCCTTGAGTACTATGTGATGCAATGTGGAGGGCGGGGTTAGAACTTGTTTGCAGGAACGCTATTAGAGGGACCGATGTGACCATACGGGTCAGAGTGTTGAGTGAAGTGAGCATGGGTATGATAGAATCTTTATAATTAAGGTGCACTAGTAATCCTAGTCATCTGAGGTACCCCTGGGTGAGAGATAGGTCGGCTTACAGTCCTTTCACTTGTCTTGTCCGGTAATGTCACCAACTCAATCGACTTGGAGAAGTGCTCCATCATCACCAACACATACCGGTGATAACATACGATCAACGATAAAGGTCTCGCATAATCCAAATTCCAACGATAACTCAAACCCATAATCGATAAGGGGTGTAACTGTGGAGTAGGAGCATTAAACGATGCTCGTACTCGATCACAAATCACATATCGTGCGACAACTGTTACACATCGACGTGCATACCACGCCACCAATACTGTCCTTGGAGTAAGCTATGTGTATGCTGTCGAGACGAGAGTTTTCTGGGAAGGACGGAACCTTCTAGCTGTGATACGATCGTGAAGAGGAGGACGAAATACGGACTGCAAGAAAACACACTACCACGATTTCAATCCGGCAAGATAAAACACACGGCGTGCAAGTAGATCTTCAACTCCAGATCATGCAGATTGAAAAGCTCACGTTCAAAGACTCAGAATATCAGAAAACTGCTCCTGTGAAGCACAAGTGCGTTCACCTAGAAGCTTCCCGTTTTCTTTTCAGAAAGATGTGCGTACAAGTTGTAGGTCTCCTCTCTACTCGATTCTGTCTACTAATCTCAATCTCTCGATGTCAAAACTCTGATCAGTCAGAAAATCTCTTCAGACGTAATCTCTGTGTAAAATTTCTCTCCTCAACTCTACTATTTCTCTCTACTCGATAGTCTTTGCACATTAAACTCTACTCTGCTCGATGATCGACAAATCGCGATAATGCTCAACAATGTCTGAGAATTCTCTCTCTCCCGAGTACCCTTTCTAGGTTTTTCCCCACCCTACATAACCTTCAGTGTAAATCCACCACGGCTACCTCTGGCCACCGGAATCACCTCGTTCTGACATGTGGAGCCCGAGTTATCATCATTGTCGTTTTCCGGCCCTCTTAAACTTCGAAATGCCGTAAGTATTGCCTCAGATATCAGTTTCACTTGATTTTTCGACCCAAGTGAATAATATGTCGAGCTCTACATTTTTTTACAAAAGATTTGGTATCGACTTGGAGTATCTTTGATGCCATCTCTCTACCCCAGGACTTAGAGGATCGCAACCGAATTCGTACTAGTGATCCCGACAACCCGAAGGCGAGATAGTCCTCTAGCATAGGGTCCATTTCAAAATCCGGTGGTAACCTCCCTCTAGCATCCACACCAGGTGACTGCACTAGTGAGGGGGTAGACGGAGGCGTCCCGCATTCATGGTACGTTTAAGAGACATCTAGTGTCCCGCCCCTAGGCAACTTGGTGCTCCTCATATTCCCCCGAAGGGGCCAACCTACTCCAAGCCGATTGTGAGTCTGAAGGGATTTGATCCGGAGACCTCCTCCCTACAAGTTTCTCAGCTACACCACGGAAGCTGATCTCAAAAAACTGGTTTTGGAGACCAGTTTCTAAGCTAATATGCTAGAAAGCTGTGGTATTTCGTCGTTCTTTTACTAACACAAAGTACCATAACTTTCTCTAGACAAGCTGTTTTTGTGCATTTCGAAATGCAAACAAATACTACATACTACAATCTACATGAGAAAAATCTAAAACATATTTTTTGAACTCACTCAGATTTAAAGTAAATTTCTCGATATCAGAAATCTTGTAGAAGAACCCCAAGTAACTTTTCACCTGCGACTCTGTTTGTAACTTTTGAACATACCACCGTGATCAGCGTGATGAGTCCTACGCCGTGGTGTTTTCAGATTTTCGAATGCTCACTTCTTCCAGAATTGACTTCTCCAAGGTATTAACTTCACTCATAGGACTAACTTCTAACTGAGAGGTGAATTATTCACTATCTGGAATAATTCACATCACGACATCCCCCCCTCCAAACCTGCACATCATCTGACATGTGCCAACCTCTTCATCCTTATGTATGCTCTTCATCATCAGTCTCCTCCGTCTCAGCCTCTTCAGTAGCCTCGTCTTCGTCTCTCGTCATCCTCTGTTCAGACTCCAGGAAGTTGAACAAATTTCTATTTCATCTTCGAGCTTTCGATGCTAATATGTGTCAAGTTCGCAGTCACTGATCACAAAGCTCAGCGTAATCCAGGATTAGCGTGATAATCAGTTTTACCCCGAGGCTGTCTTACGGACTGCATGAGTCACGGTTTCTGTACTTCAAAAATCTACTGTCACCGCACCAGGCAGCCATCCCTAACATTATGGTGCAGAGCAGTCGATGTAATAAACGACCAGACGATAGACTAAACTCACGCAGGGGCAACATGTATCCAACGTCGATTGTCATGCAAGAAGTGAATGAGACGAGACGGTTCTCATGCAGGAAGTGAATGAAGCGAGATGTTTTTGTGAGTGCACTTGTCCGGGGCAATTTTTCACGTAGCATAGCCGTGAAAATTGAACCTCGAATTCGACTACACTCGCACTAAAACTTTGATTTGAACCGAGAAATATCTGATTTGAACCGAGCAAAACCGAGCGGATGGAGAAAAATCTGATTTGAACCAAGCAAAAACGGCCTCAGAAACCCTGATTTGAGTCCTAACGAAAATGAGAAGGAACTGATTTGAACTTCACAAAAATGTTTAAAGAAACCTCGGTTTGAACTTCATGAAAACGGCCAGGAACCGATTTGAACCGAGCAAAAATGAGAACATCAACCTCGATATATACTTAACGAGAACGAGAAGGCTCCGATTTGAACCGAGCGAAAATGATAACAAAAACCTCGATATTAACTTCGTGAGAAGGCATCAAATCAAGTTACGACAGCTCCATGGTAATTACCGATGGTAAGCAGCAGTCGAGAAAATGAGATAAATTAACGGGCAGGAACCAATCGAAAATGAGATCAGAAACCTGGATTTGAACTTCACAAAAACGAGAAGTCACCGAACTGAATCGAGCAAAAATGAGAAGGAACCGATGGTAAGCAGCTGTTTGCCAAGAAAACGAGATAAATGTACGAGAGTTAAACCTTGGTAAGCATGAGTTTGAAACGAAACAAAGTTTATAAACAAGCAGAATTCCAAGTCATCGTGAGCTCAAGCTCGAGTTCCAAACTACAGGCTACCATCAGAACGATATTTACAAATCTAGTAGTTTGCTACTCCCACGGAATTGAACAGTCTAGACAATCTAGAGGGCACGAGAACTCTGAGTCGACCCCGTAATGTAACACTGGATCGACACGTAGACTATTGAGTGAGCTGCAAATAAGTATGAGATCATCGACTTGACAAGTAACAGTTTCCTTAATGTGGGTACGATTACGGCCTTAGTCCATCGTGGAAACACGAGAGAACCGAAACATAATCA
Organism: Asterella californica; assembly: GCA_036924285.1. Lineage (NCBI taxonomy): Eukaryota > Viridiplantae > Streptophyta > Marchantiopsida > Marchantiales > Aytoniaceae > Asterella > Asterella californica. The sequence goes on along the minus strand of JAYKYS010000001.1, from coordinate 16,172,051 downwards.
AGAAAAGAGTGCGGGAAGACGAGTTCTCCAAAGTACATATGTAGGCTACTCATCCCCATCCAGTAGCACCTTATGAAAAGTTTAATTTACTACCTAACCTTCCGTTGGGATCGGTTAGGTAGTAAATTAAACCCTTGCTTATTTTGCCTCCTCATCTTTCCTTGCGTTCGTCGGTTCAGTACACAAGTTGCAAATTATGTGCAAAAGAATATGGTCATGTAATCATCCAAACGCCTTTATATGTCCGACCGTCCGGCTGCTTCATAACATGGCGTTCAGTTTCAAAATTAGAATAATATGCACGAGAGCTTCTGCGTAGGAGTTTGCATCCACATGAAGCCCGATGAGTATTTCTGCTAGCGAAATATCCGGACACGGTAGGAGATGCTTGATGCTCAGGAATATACCCGAAGTATTTTGCCAGCAGTCTAGTGCGGAAGCGAAACGTTATTACGGAACCTACCGCGGGAGTTAGGAGAAATAAGACAACAATTGGAAGAGGCCCCATGCTCACGCATAGCAATAATACTTAAAAAAATTTGACTCGAAAAAATTCAATACGACTTCTACTGGTAGGAGCTTGACTCTCAGTTTCCATACCGAATAAGGTGATATCGAAGACGAACCGAACACGGATTAAGAAGTAGATACAGAAAGACAGACGAGTTGAAGATCAGCAAATACCTGAAGTAAAAGTCCGCACCACCTTTCTTCTATGAGTTGCCAAAAACTTTGAGAGTCGGGGTGCGACATTACGCCCGTCCACTGTGCACCGCCTCAGCAACTCATTTCCAGAACAAGGAAACTCAAAACTTCTCTTCGAATTGGGAAGTTTGCGTACAGAAGGAGAGTAGGCAAATGATACGCGTGGACGTCTTTTCAGAAACTGTAGTGTTGCGGTGGTATCATGGAAAGATGACAACCTGACCTTAGGAGAAAACATGAGTGCAACGACACCACCTTGCACGGCCATACTCAACCAGCCATCAACTGCAGCGCCACAAAGCAGGTTCTACTAAATCGCCGGTGACAGATCCTGTCTTGGCTTCGGGTGCTTCAAACAGCAAAAGAATCTTCCGGACTGTTTTTCTGCAGTCGTCCTGTTTGAAATACAGATTCGTCTAGTTAACTACGTCAGTACAGCAGAGTTCGACTTACGTACTACGTCCAGCGAACATGGACACAGCAACCCGCATCAAACTTCACCGCGTAATTTAGGGGGTGAAATTTGAACCGTAAGCCTCGATTGTCAGAGCATGCCGAATGTGCATAAACCTTTGGATCGAAAATGTCGAGCGACATGGAAAGAGAACACTTCCGGGAAGCGACCGATTACCGCAGTTTTTGTATATTCTTACAGAAATGACATGAGTGCTTTACGTTAAGGTGTGAGACTACACCAGATAGCACTGCTGCTCTCCTGTTTGTATGGAGACAATTAGTTCTGGTAATCTGGGTCAATTTATAGCATGCTCTCAGGTTTCTCTCAATACGGTGAACAGAGAATATTTTCACACGTCATATTACTACCACACCGGGATCCTTTGCACACAATGTATTGCATAGCGTTTATTTTCAATTTTAGTATCTATGTATTTTATTTATTTTTTATTAAAAATAAACAATTTTTATTAGATTTGTGGTTGCACTTGGTAGATAGGTACAAGATCTGACGAGATGATCAACTGAATCAATATCAGAAAACACAAAAAATTCACAAGACATGGAAAAGGTCTAAGAAACTGAATTTTTTTTATAAGACAACATAGATTTCACTACCTTGAGGTCACATAAGCACACATATCTTACGAGAGGATAAGCATCATAGCAATACCCAAGGTGTGAAGACGATCGAGCATTTTTGCTGAAGAGAAACCAGTATTGAAATTCTCCTAGACCGGCCAAATAGAGTAAAATAGCATAAATAATCCCCAAGCACGAGACTCGGACATCAGAATCTCCTTCCAGATCTCATTCCAAGAGATCAAAAAGTGAAAACTGCAACTGGTACCCTTGAGCTAATGCTCGCAGCATCTATGTTCAGTACCTAAACTTTGAAAGTGTTAATGGAGAAATAAGGAGATGTCATTTCTTCTTCGAAGGTGATGAGAGCGGCAAGAGTATATCATTAGAATCACTCGTGGACCGTGTAGGACACCCGCATGCAAAAAATACTGGGTTAGGAGTAGTAGCTGTATTAGATTAAGTGGAATAATTCTCAAAAGTTATGATCCTCTTCATGTCTTAATCCATGTTTGGACCACGAGATAAAATTTCTTGTCCACCTCTTTCCATGTTCTGAACTAACGAAATAAACTTTTTCTTGTCCACCCCCTCCCGTGTTCTGATGGCTCGAAAGGTCTTGTCCTGACCCCAAATTTTCATTCCCTCCGGTCATGCTTTCTCTGTTCCGACCCGTGCACGAAAGCACGCTTTGGATGTATATTCACTGGATACATACTTCGTTGCATTATAGTGGTTCCGGAGTTTGACTGGTAAATTTATGTTGTCTTTTTTTTCCGAATGTTGTATTTTCGGGACTCCACCACTCGGCTACGTCCGAAAGGGATCTTTGCTACTTCCGCAAGGGGGGAGTTTTGAATTTAAAGATGAAAGAGGTACGGTGACCCACACGACTTTATTTATAAAAATACCAAGTATAGTACTTTCGGACAAATTACATGCTACTTTCTATACACACTGCTGCACTGTGAATAATACTCTCTATATGTGATACTCTGCTTGCTCTACGCTGGTCCTAAGCCCCTTTCGTGTCATGTGCTGCAAGTCATAGCATCGGCAAGGGGAATGTATTTCGGAAGCAACTCTACAGTGAACCTATCGTCTGCTTCCTCTAAGAGACTGTCAGCGTTGACGCCCACATCCTCATGCTCGGATACCGCTGGAAGCTCCACTCCCGTCTCATGCTGCTCGATGGCCGTGCCTGAGCTGTAGTACCTTCGTGAGCAATGAGGGCAGCGACCACTGTCCCTAAAGAAGAAAATGTTATCAATATCGCCTACGGTAACGTCTTGGGATCTGATGAAGAAATTCCATAGAGAATCCGACTAGCTCTTCTGGATACCTGCCTGGGTCAACCAACGGAGAGATGTTGTGTACTTGTCAGACGTCAGCATCGCTCCTAAACAGCGAGGAAAGATAGCCGAAAGAGGACTGGGGCTCTTGTACCTGTTGTATTGCAGAGCCCGTGGAAGGATGTTCAAGTAAGTCAACTCGATCCAATTTTTTGTCTCGGCCGTCCTCATGAGCATAAACAGCTCCTTGCCGTCCTCTACCATACTCAGTAACATTTTTACTCATAGCCCGGTGATGCTACTGGTCTTCATCCTTGAGACAATAGCCAACCATGCCAACAAAGGTATGGATACTTTTGTTGGACAGCTGCTTTACACAGATTTCTGCACTGAGTGATCGCTCCCTGTTCCAACCCAAGGTCTGGTAGATCCGCTTCTTTACCTCCACGGACGACTTCTCATATATGCAGATAAAGAAGCGACCCACTCCTCTCGTCGAAAATATGTTGGAGACACATTGCTTTTTCAGAAACTCACAAATAAGAGAAAAATATGCAACATCGAGGTTAGCATCAGTTGTACAGACAATGACAGAAACCTCTAGGTTGGGACGCCTAGCTCTTGCTTCTCAACGAAGAGACATCGCTGGGTCGGAGAGAAATGATGGCACATCACAACACTATCTTCAAGATCAACCTGAGTACATACACAAAGATGACAATAAAAGCGGAAAACTTCATGCACTGTAGACCTTAAAGAACCATCAGCACGACTAAAATACGCAGGATAAGAAAACATCCGGTACCGCTTGTCCTGCAAGTACAAATAGAAGTTATCAACCGAATAAGAGAAAAACCAAAATGGTCCAGTCAACTTCTGCAATGGAATAGGATGCAAAACACAAAGATGACATGTTCTGCCTATGAGAACATAATCTAATTTCATCAAAAACTCTGGAGGGTCCTGCGAAAAACCCAACTGCAGATAAATGTAAGTGCACGTTGTCGTGATGTGAATTATTTTACATTGTAAATAATTCACCTCTTTGTCAAGCGTTAGTGTCTCTGAGTAGAGTTAGGACCTCAGAGATGTCGACACTTGAGGATGTTATATATTTTGAGTCTTAGTAGGTTGATTACCATGTTGATAGGGTTTAAGCTCATGGGTTGTATTTGCGTGTCGCCCATGCACGCTTTCTAGCTGATTTAAGTTATTTTTCGGGGCTGCGTGTCGTTTTAGGTAGTTTAAGTTTTACGCTGGCACTCTAGGGAGCTTGACGTGGTAGCCTATGAGTAAAACTAAGTTGCCACGTGGTTTAGAGTACTAAAGGACAACCAAGTGGAGCTATGAACTCCCATTGGTCTGTTTTTGTCTTTTGTTAACTCTAAATTTAGAAACAGAGCTCTAGAGTGGAGTTCGAGCTTTTGATGGGGGAACTTCGAAATCTGAGAGGACAGGGGGATAGAGGTCGTCGAGCCAAGCACTGTCAGCGAAAAGTTTGATCGATTTGAGGCAATAAACAAGGAGTTATGGCTGTTTGAAGTTCGATTTGTGTCAGAATTGAAGCACTTCTGTTCAATTTGGGGTTTTGAGTGTCATTTGCAGCAGAATCGAGGAAAGCGCTTCAAAACTTCGTGGCTGTGATCACTGTCAGCAGGGCTACGATTGTCTCCAAATTTTTATGTCGATTGAGTCAGTGAGTAATTCAGGGCGGTCGCTGAAGTAGAAGGGGTCCGAAAAGCTCTCAATCTGGAGCAGCAACTTTGGAGAGCGAGATCTGGAGTTCTGTGTGGAATCAGGAGGCCCAACTTCACAGGAGTGTTCAGCAAGCTGTTTACTGCAAATCCTGTAAGAAATTCTCAAAGTGATCGAGCCAATTCCTTGTTATAGGTCGAAATAGCTGTCTGGGTACCAGAAACTGCCGTAATTTCTCTACTCAGAAAGTTTCTGCTCATATCTTAGTGCTCTGAATTGATCTGAAGCTGAAAATTCGTATGTGTATCTAGTAGAACCTCATTTACATGTAGGAGGAGTTCTGAAGTCTGAACCTTCACATATTTCTCAATCCTGAGTGTCAAAGTTCGCCATCTGATCTTATCATTGCTAGTTAAGCCTTAACTCTGCTTCCTGAACTTATCAGAAGAGCCTAGAGACTTACATGAGTGTTTTCAGTATCACCTTGAGACCTGAAGCCTATCCTATGAGTAGACCAGCCACAGCCAAGAGCTCAACGCTTCCCCGAGTAGATTGAACACAGCCTTCAAGCTCATATCACAGCCAGAAGGTTCTCCCTTCCCAGGAAGACTCTCAATCCGACATCTGGTGCTTCCACTGAGAGCTCTTGGGGTGATTGATTGAGAAGGTTGAGTTGCTACAAGGAGAAGAGATGGATCGCAAGAGCGGAGCTGCTGCTGCTGCCTCTGGAGCTGGAGCATCAACGTCTACTGCTGCACCGTCAACTGCACCTGCGTCTTCTACAACGACAACTGCATCTGGTCTGGACACGGCTGAGATCTTGAAGACGCTTGCGGCCCTGGTCCAACAACATCCGATCGTTGGAGGGGGTGAGTTAAAATCCACCAAGGCTTTACAAGCGATAGTGAATAGGTGTGGAAGGTTTGAAGGTAGAGATATTTCTAGATATCTGCGTGAGTATAGAGGAGAGATGGAGCTGGTTAGGGTTACAGATGCTGAGATGATAGCAAGCTTTGAGTTAGCTGTCATTCCTGAGTTGCGGGACCAAGTTAGGGATGTACAGAGAAGAAATCTTGGAGTCTGGATGAGTTTTGAGCGATCTCTTCGAGAGGAGTTTCTTGAGGAGGATTCAGAGAGAGTTACTAGGAGGACGTTCTTAGACTGGGTTGAGCAGCAACCTGGTCGTATGATGAGTCTGAGCGAGTTGCTGAGAGAGTTTGATCGGAGATACCGGCAACTCTCAACTCTAGAGCGAATAACTCTAGATGCTAGGAGAACAGAGCTTTTCCTGCAAGCTACCGATGATGCTACAGCAGATCGGTTATGTTTTATGTTGGCCGATCGATCTGCTGAGGGAGGTGTTACTATGGATTGGGGGAGAGTTGAGGATGCTGTGGCTGTACTTACAAGGCAAAGGAGAGGAAGAGTGGCTGTGGGAGGACGTCCGCTTGCAGAAGTGGTCACTCCACCTTATGCTGCTCCTCAAGTGCAGCAGCCTTTGGTCCCTGCTCCCAGACCTGTTGTCCCAGCTGCAGTTCCTTTGATGCCAGTTGTGCCAGCACCGGCACAAAGAGCACCTGTTCAGAGACCTGCGGAGAACCATGGTCAACAGAACCAGATTGAAGACCTGATTCGGCAGATGCGAGAGCTGAAGGTAGAGCTAGCTGGATTGCAGAGAGAGCAGCCACCGGCGCCTGCTGCTGCACGTCCAGGAGGAGCTCCGGTTCGTAGATGTATTTGGTGTGACAGTCCTGATCATTTCCGAGGAGACTGTCAAGAGCTCACAGCTGCCTTACGAGATGGTGTGGTTCGCTATCAGAACGGTAGGCTGCACCTTTCTTTTATTGGAGAGCCGTTGAGCACGCAGTTTGGGCGAGGAGGCATGAGGAGTCTACCTCAGATTGCTGCGGCGGCAACTGTACATGCATTGATGGCACCACCGGTAAATCCTGATGTATATGCTGGACATATTGAGGTTTCTTCTAGTCCTACGTTGCTAGATAGGACTGTTGAGAAGAGTATTGCTACCGTTCCTTCTGAAGTACTGAAGAGGGGAGCAGAGTCTATTCGTAGGGTCACAGGATGGGGAGATCCTGTAGATGCTGCTTCTATCAGAGCATTCTTGGATGTAGATAGACACGTTCATTGGCAGGATGCTTCTGTGGAGGAGAAGAGGCGGCGAGAAGCCTCTGACCTTGATACTGGAGTTCCTGAGGAGACTGGGGATAGACGAAGAGTCACAAGGAGACGAGCAGCTCTTCCTGAAGACATCCCGTCTACTTCTACAGCTCCTCCACCTGCACCAGGTCCTATGGAGGATGTGCAGAGATCCCAGCAGGAGCAAACGGCTGCTGGTAGGCGGTTTACTGCCCAAGAAAAGGGGAAGGGACCGGCTTACAAGTTGGCAGCGGATATTGAAACTTCTACTGATCTGAAGAGCATCTTGGAGCAGAGGATACTGGATGCACGGATCGAGTTTTCTCTCCGAGAAGTTCTTGGTATTGCAAAGAGGGAGTTTCACGAACTGATCATCGACATCATCAAGCGCAAGAGACAGGTGATGTCCGAGCAGGTAGAGAGTCAGATGATAGATGTAGTAGGAGCTTCTCTGAATGATGCAGAGTTTGGAAAGGTGCATTTCCAGGAAGCTGATGACAAGGGATACCAGCAAGAAGCGTTGGTTGCTGGTACCAACACTATTGAGTTCGATGATGAGGAAGCTGGCGAGGAGAGTCCAGCTACTGATAGTGATTTCAGAAGGAGGCATTGGGCTCGTGCTACAACTGCTACACGAGTTCGTCTTGGAAGTTTGGCTGAACCTGTTGCTGCTTTAGTTGATCACGGATCAGAGATCAACATCATGTCACGAGAGGTGTATGAGAGAGGTCAGTGGCCTATCGAGTTGAACCATGGTTGGGTGTTACGTGCTGCAAACAACCAGAAAGGTGAGCTATACGGCGCTTGTCCTAACGTGAAGGTGAAGATAGGTGATGTGGATGTAGATCAGCACTTCTTCGTGCAATCTTCTGCTTCATATCCTGTGATTCTTGGTCAGCCTTATATCACTGCGGTTCGTATGGAGACCAAGGTGATGGATGATGGATCTCATTATGCTAGGATCCGTAGTCCAGATGATAGACGTTCTGTGCAGTTTCTGACCGTTCGTACGAACCACGAACGAAACCGTCAAACTTTGAGGGATTCTCCTATCTGTAGGGGTAAGGGTTTTCTGAAACCACTCTCGTAGGACGGGATAGCGAGAGTGATGGATCTACTGCTACTATGATCCCGCTTGAGCAGCCTGAGGGATCACAGGAGGTTGATGGAAAGGCTGCTCAAGATTCAGAAAGTAGTTGCACTGTGCATAGTTGGAAATCTGGGTTGATGGCTTTCAGTTCTGATGATTGGAGTGAGTTCACACGGATGGAGGATTTGACTGAGAAGAGTAGAAGGCAGATGGAGAGGTGTGCAGCAAATCTGCGTTGTACAGGAGTTCTGAAGGAAGATGAGATGATTTCTGGTGTTTATGAGGAGTTTGTAGGTGTGCAGTCTTTTGTTCGTTGGCTGGATGGTGTAGATAGGTTGATGGAACAGATGGGAGGTAGGGTGGTGATCCCCATCCATTCTCGTGAAGTCTATGAGGAAATTATCTCGTACTTGCGATATCGTCCTCATCCGAGACTGGAGAATGGATGGAAGGATGCAGTCTGTTGGTGTGGCTTACATCAGGAAGCGGAAGTACACGCCAAATATAAAGCTGTAGCGAGGAAGGTGAGACCTGTGACGACCCAGTTACCTGTTGATTCTCAGCAGCAGATGGAGTTAGCGGCTGCTGAGCCTGTGCTTAGAGATCCTACACAGGTAGGACACAAGTTTACTCAGGAGACACTCGAGCAGCTCCAGATAGGAGGGGGTGGCTTCTTGACTGAAGAGGAGAAACGAGCTTTTGAACAGATGATAGTTAGCCATGGTAAGGCATTTTCTTTCTCGGCTGAGGAGATAGGTTGTGTGGATCCTAGTGTGATAGCTCCGATGGTTATCTTCACTGTTCCTCACGTACCTTGGGATTTGAAGCCGATTCCAATCCCTCGTGCCTTGCTACCGAAGGTGATTGAGTTACTGAAGGAGAGGATGCAGATGGGTATTCTTGAACCATCTATGGCTCCGTACTCTAGCCGATGGTTCACAGTACCTAAGAAGACAGGAGCTCTACGCTTCATCCAAGACTTGCAACCTGCCAACAACATCACGATTCGAAACGTTGGAACAGGACCTGTGGTTGATGAAGTAGCTGAGGCGTTTGCTGGAAGGTCAATCTATTCTATTGGAGATCTGTTTTCAGGTTATGATCAGTTTCAGCTTGCTTTGGAGAGTAGAGACTTGACTACCATGCGTACACCTTTGGGATTGATGCGGATGTGTACCCTTCCTCAGGGTGCGACAAACTCAGTAGCTCATATGCAAAATGCGATGCATAAGGTGTTACGAGAGTTTGTGCCTGAGGTCACTATCCCGTTTCTGGATGATATTCCCATGAAAGGCTGTCCGGTAGAGGACAAGGACGAAGCAGTGACTTCTGATGGTTGCAGAAAGTTCGTTGCAGACCACATTCGAGATGTGGAGAAGATTCTGATGCGTTTGGAGGAGGTACACCTCACTCTATCAGGTACCAAATCTCGCTTTGGGATGTCAGAGATTGTGGTAGTAGGTCATCTGTGTGGTACTTTTGGGAGGCGTCCGAACCCAGAGAAGGTAGATGCTATAGCAAGGATAGCTGACTGCACCAACATCACTGAGGTTCGACGGTTCTTAGGAGCTTGTGTGTTCTTTCGTGTGAGTATTCCTCATTATGCACATATTGCCGAGCCTCTATATGCACTTCTGAGAAAGGGAATGAGGTTTACTTGACGGCAAGAACATCATGAGACGATGGAACAGCTGAAGGAGATTCTGAAGTCTCCACCTATACTAAGGAGGCTTAGCTACGAGAGCGGGAGACCTGTGGTACTGACTGTTGATACGAGTCCAAAGGCGATTGGATGGGCCGTTGGCCAAGAAGATGCAGAAGGTGTGCGGTTTGTTTCAAGGTTTGGAGCTCGGATCTTAACAGATAGACAGCGTAACTATCCTCAAGTGAAGCGTGAGTTGTGGGGAGCTGTTACTGCTATGAAGGTAGATCGAGAGTTCTTGATAGGAGCTCATGTGATACTAGAAACAGATTGTTTGCCTTTGTTGGGTATGATAGCAAACTGCAATACACCAGACATAGCAATGCTACGATGGATTGCTTATGTCCGGAGTCTAAACCCTGAGCTAAAGCATATAGCAGGGAAAGACAATCCAGTTGCAGATATGTTGTCTAGGGCTCGTTATACAGATGAGGATGAGATGTTTGCAGAGGTGGAAAATGAAGAGAAGAGAGACGTTTGGTGCCAAGTTGGTCAGCAGACTTCAGACTTGGAACCACTGCCGTTCAATGAGGGGTTCTACTCAGAAAAGTTCCGCAATATTGGATTTTATCTGAGTTCGTTATCCAGAAGAGAAGGATGGAGTGATGCAGAGTTCAAGGAGATCAGACGGAAGGCGTATAGTTATCTTCTACGTGAGGGTTATCTGTGGAAACGTCCGAAGAGAAGAGATGGGATGCTTACTAGAGTGGTGGATGATCAACCGACAAAGCTTAATCTGCTGAAGGAGTTTCATGATACCTTGTGGGCTGGACATCGTGGAGTCTGGGCTACATACACGAAGCTGAAGGAGCGTTACTGGTGGAAGGGTTTGTATCAAGACGTGGTGGACTTTGTTGGGTCGTGTCTGCACTGCCAGTTCTACTCTAAGGTCCGTTACAGAGATGGGCTTGTACCTACTTATCCACCTAGTATTCATTTTCAGTGGGTTCTTGATCTTGTGATGATGCCACCGGGGTTATGGGGGATGCGTTACTTGGTGTTGGCTCGAGAGGATCTCTCCAACTATGTGGAGGGACGAGCACTACGGACGAAGACTACAGAGAATATCTGCCGGTTCGTGCTTGAAGATATCGTCTGTCGCTATGGATCGGTTGGGAGATTACGTGCAGATAGAGGCGAGTTGAGAGGCGCTGAAGTGAAGGAGTTTTTTGCTCGTTATGGAGTAAAGCTTCGGCTTACCACTGCTATGAATCCAGAGGGCATTGGTAAGAGTGAACGAGGACACCCTTCTATTGTTCATGCTTTAGTGAAAGCATGTGATGGTAGGCCTAGAGAATGGCCGAGACTACTTCCATTTGCTTTGTGGGCTGATAGAACTTCACACTGTACCACGACTGGTTATATGCCAGTTGAACTTATGCTGGGGCAGAAACCGATCATGCCTGCTGAGGAGAACTTTCCTACATGGGCTACGCTACCATGGGAAGATGGTATAGATCGTACTTCACTCCTTGCTTTACGTATTAGGCAGTTGGAGCGAAGAGAGGAAGATCTTGCTGATGCGCAGGAGAGGCTGAAGGTGGCTCGAGTCAGAAACAAGGAACGTTTTGACAAGACTCACCGACTACGACCGAAGCCAATACATGTTGGTGATTGGGTTCTGGTATATGATAGCACGTTGGAGAATCAGCATTCTACACTTCGTAAGTTCTCTCGAAGATGGTTCGGGTCTTATGTTGTGCTAGATGTGTATGAGAATGCCACTTATAGGTTGCGTGAGTTGGATGGTACTCCTTTGAAGCTACCTGTGGCTGGCAAACGTGTGAAATTGTTCAAGAGACGCGGAGGGTCAGTTGAGTTATTCAACTTTTTGGAGTCGGAGCTGAGGACAACAAGAGACGGAGACGTCCCAGTGTCTGATGAGACTGAGGCGGAGGAGAGCGATGATGATGAAGATCAAACAGAAGACTGAGGAGATTGGCACATACCGGAGGATGTGCAGGTTTGGAGGGGGTGGATGTCGTGATGTGAATTATTTTACATTGTAAATAATTCACCTCTTTGTCAAGCGTTAGTGTCTCTGAGTAGAGTTAGGACCTCAGAGATGTCGACACTTGAGGATGTTATATATTTTGAGTCTTAGTAGGTTGATTACCATGTTGATAGGGTTTAAGCTCATGGGTTGTATTTGCGTGTCGCCCATGCACGCTTTCTAGCTGATTTAAGTTATTTTTCGGGGCTGCGTGTCGTTTTAGGTAGTTTAAGTTTTACGCTGGCACTCTAGGGAGCTTGACGTGGTAGCCTATGAGTAAAACTAAGTTGCCACGTGGTTTAGAGTACTAAAGGACAACCAAGTGGAGCTATGAACTCCCATTGGTCTGTTTTTGTCTTTTGTTAACTCTAAATTTAGAAACAGAGCTCTAGAGTGGAGTTCGAGCTTTTGATGGGGGAACTTCGAAATCTGAGAGGACAGGGGGATAGAGGTCGTCGAGCCAAGCACTGTCAGCGAAAAGTTTGATCGATTTGAGGCAATAAACAAGGAGTTATGGCTGTTTGAAGTTCGATTTGTGTCAGAATTGAAGCACTTCTGTTCAATTTGGGGTTTTGAGTGTCATTTGCAGCAGAATCGAGGAAAGCGCTTCAAAACTTCGTGGCTGTGATCACTGTCAGCAGGGCTACGATTGTCTCCAAATTTTTATGTCGATTGAGTCAGTGAGTAATTCAGGGCGGTCGCTGAAGTAGAAGGGGTCCGAAAAGCTCTCAATCTGGAGCAGCAACTTTGGAGAGCGAGATCTGGAGTTCTGTGTGGAATCAGGAGGCCCAACTTCACAGGAGTGTTCAGCAAGCTGTTTACTGCAAATCCTGTAAGAAATTCTCAAAGTGATCGAGCCAATTCCTTGTTATAGGTCGAAATAGCTGTCTGGGTACCAGAAACTGCCGTAATTTCTCTACTCAGAAAGTTTCTGCTCATATCTTAGTGCTCTGAATTGATCTGAAGCTGAAAATTCGTATGTGTATCTAGTAGAACCTCATTTACATGTAGGAGGAGTTCTGAAGTCTGAACCTTCACATATTTCTCAATCCTGAGTGTCAAAGTTCGCCATCTGATCTTATCATTGCTAGTTAAGCCTGAACTCTGCTTCCTGAACTTATCAGAAGAGCCTAGAGACTTACATGAGTGTTTTCAGTATCACCTTGAGACCTGAAGCCTATCCTGTGAGTAGACCAGCCACAGCCAAGAGCTCAACGCTTCCCCGAGTAGATTGAACACAACCTTCAAGCTCATATCACAGCCAGAAGGTTCTCCCTTCCCAGGAAGACTCTCAATCCGACAACGTGAGTTCCATGAACCGCTGTTCGAACGAAAGCATAGGTGGTGCAGACCACAATGGAGGAAAACAGGGAGTACCACCACTGACATCCAAGAACTCAAAGCTTAAATTCGGATCGACAGTCTGCTCGACAGTGCTCACTTCTTCGCCACTGTCGAGAGTATCACCAACTTCTTCACTGTCAACCACAGCCTCGCAACGCTCGCTAGCCTCAGACATTGCAGACTCAGCAGAAAACTACGACAACAATGCAAAGAAAACCGTCATCGTCAACAAAGAAAGCGAAAGAACTAGTACCTACTACGACACCAGCAGGCCAGTCCCATCTTGCATGTCACTATCATTGGATCGCGGTACCGAAACCATCACCGCTCTCACTCATGAATCGCACGATCAGCACCAGCCCCAAACCTCGACAAATCACGGAGCACATCCACCACCGTCCGCTCGACTGAGTGTCACATAGAGAGGATCCAAAATCATTCGATCCTCGACAAACCGCGCACCAAAGCGAACCAAAGCACACAGTCTCGTCCATGAAATCATTATCGCTCCCACTCATGGAGCGAAGCCTCAAATCATTTAATCCTCGACAAACCGTGCAGCACAGCCACGACCCGTCGCATTCACTGTCAACGAGGAGAGCGAAAAACCATTCGATCCTCAACAAACCGCACACCATAGCGAGAAAGCGATGACAGACACACCACCTGCACGCTACGAAACAAGCAGCAACAACATGCGCAACCGAGCCAGGAATTCAACGCCCAACATAATAACACGACAACAAACAAATCAAGCGCAACAACCGACGTCAAAGCACGAAGAACAAGCGACGAGCGAAATCATCACGCCTAGCAGCAGCAACCAAAACGACCTAACGATGACAATTAAGTCATCGTTAGATCACAAACAGCCTCCACCGCGAACCTGCCGAAAATAATACGCATTAACTCCATCCGCCGAACGACTAATCCCACAGGGTCCGATAGCCATCGTTAGGTCGCAAACAGCCTCCACCGCGAGCCCACCCAAAATAATATGCGTTAACTCCATCCGCCGAACGACTAACCCCACAGTGCTCATTTTGAAAAAGTGACCTAACCCCTCCCTACCCGTGACACACACCAACCGAAAATGACCCGCTCTCCCTGCTTGGCGTTATCCAGCCCCCGGCCAGATGTTCGCTTTGGTAGCTTATTTCATGAATCTCTCTACGTTCTTTTGGCTCTTCGTCTTTGACGAAGACAATAGCTTCAGTTAGAGCAACTATGAAAGAGAATGAAAGTTTTACGAGAAGACTAGTCCAAAGTTTCTGGCTTCTTTTTCAAAGAGTTTTTACAGAATGCATATCTTGCCAAAATGCACTCTAGTTCTAATCACTTGAAGTTAGACTGTATATGCATGCTCATATACATACTACTTGGATCTACGTTGTATATCAACATATATGATATTGAACTCATCTTTGCAGAATAGATCTATTATCCATATATATGATTAAGAGTCCTTTCTTTTCTAAATTTACTTTGTTAAATTATTCATGTTAAACATGATATTTTGACCGATTTAGTACTAATGTTAGATATAGTACTAAACAACAAGCGAAGAAGCATATATTTCGGGTCGAGTGAACCTTAATTAGATTCTACAAGTTAAAAACTAAAGTAATAATCCTTTCAAAATATATTTCACCATGAAAATATATTTACAAATCAAAAGTACCTGTCAACCAGAAAGATATACGAACAAGTTAAAGCAAAGAAGTAACTGACGCAGCGGTAAGTAATGAAGAGGTACACTCAAGAACCTAAATACCACAAGATACACGTAGAGCTTGCAATAAAACACTCTCCCGTCGTAAATGAAACCTCAACCTGCTCTCTTACTCCATCTGCACTCAACAAGGAGGGTTACTTTTAACCGTGCCTTTCGACATACTAGGCAACAGTTAGATTTTACTTTCCTGTTGAATATTAAAATTAGCATTAGAATTCATCAATATTTAAATCTAGCTAGAATTTATTAATTTGAACTTAGGTTAAAAGTTATCTGGTCAAAGAAAGATATTGTTACTTTGACTGTTGTTCAGGATCTCACTTTCTTCATCTCTTTTTGTTTGTATCAACTTTACCTGTAAGAGAAAAGCTTAATAAATGCTTTTCCAAGAATAACTTAACCGATCCCATATAAAACATCAATTGTAGACACATTTACACATTACTAACCTTATTAGGTACATATGACATGTATAGAGTGACCTTTCGTCACAATTTTCTCCAATCACCAACTAAGGTATTATGAAATTTCTTGGAAATTTCCTGTTTATGTTCGCTCTAGATTCTGGTGAGTTTAAGCACCAGCAAATTAAGTACTCCAGAGTATTGGCTCGATGTTAGTCTATATCTAGCAATTTGTCACCCGTTAGGTCTTCTAACGAGTCATGCACAACTCCTGACCACCAAACCTCAAAGCTAGTCACCGCCTGCAGCACCAAGTGTCAACACACTAGACATCTACGAACCTGAAAGAAGGAAGCGTGCCGGCGAAACAGGCGTCGTCCGCAAACCCACGTGCCCTAGCCGAAAGTATCCTTCGACGAGGGCAGAGGTCGAGCCCTGGACCTCACACCAGTGAGACATTGGAACTTTCCATGATTTGGAAAATAAGAGAATTCAGCGGCACTACTTAATCCTCTTTAGGGGAATATAGAGATCGCCACTTTGTGACAGGATCACGAGGTATTAGGGGATGTGAAAGTTAAAAACCTTCTCAAAGATTCGACAGCCGCGGGAGTAAGTTACTGACTTCGGCCAGATTACGACATGAAACCGACACCTCCGGAAGTACCTGGAGGAAAACGCCGTGGATGTTTTCTTAACGAGGTGCCATCCAGAATACATAAACAAAGTTATGTGTGACAATTTTACGTCCAGTTAACTCTCCCCCATTGAAGAATATTTCCTCTGCACTTTGACACCCCATATTACATAATACATAAGAGATAAATCTCCGGTCTGCAGTTTCCGGTCCCCTCATGATAATGCTGTAGGGAAACATTCGATTGCCTCACACTGTACTTACAACTTACCATCAACACACGCGCTCCTGACCGACTAAAGCGATGATGATCATCATAATGTCATGGCCTGATAAACCACTAGAACCGTCATGCACCGCCCGGTGGTTCAAACACGATATGAAGGTGGCTATCATAACATTTGCAAAAGAAGTGTATAATATCCACGTGACACTCGTGTCAAGTGTTTCCTCCGGTCACAGCGCACTGACAATCGCATCCTGTATCATGTACCACTCTATTCTTTCAAAGGTGACTTCCACTGGTTCTTGTAAAGGCTACGTAAGTAGACCCAGACTTACTGGTGGTAAGGTCCAACTCAATTCAATTTGACTTATATACATACAATACTCACTTTCGTAAGAACATGATGAGAACTAAATACTTACATGATGCCTACTGCACTGTGGCTAGCAAGCTTTATGCACAAATTTCCACCTACTTTTACACGAGGTTACGGGAGGACGTTTTTCATTTCCCAGTCCTTCCGTTAATTGCCTCCGGAGTGTTATTGCGGTCAAAATGTGAACGCAGACCGATCCAACCTTTGTAGTAGTCCAAATCACGCTTAGGAGACTCCATTGCTCGGCCTGTTACTCGAGGCATCAAACACGACTCAAACATGAAAGCAAGAGTATCTCCCTCAATCTTAGCTGGTCTCGGTTCTTCTGAAATTGCTTTCTGCACGTATGGTGGTACGATAATTAGAGCGACTGCACTAGTTTGTTCATCCAAACCGGGTCAAACTGGTAAACCGTTAGACACTGTAGTTGCACTCAATATATCAAACACACCAATAAAATAAGGATTTCCACTCTAGATCCAACGCATATAACCAGAAAGGGATCACCAGAAACAAAGTACCTTTTCTGTGCTGAAGTACTTTGTTAGACTACCCGTGAGCAAAGATATGCCGCAGACAGGGTTTGACCCAAGAACAAAAGTAGTAACCTTACAGACACGAGGAAGCCGCTACATAGAAGCAAGTGTATTACTAAACTGAGTATACTGAGGGGTCCAGTACATGCATAAATAAATGATCTCACCTCGTATGTAGCTGTATTCACACCATGAGGACTCATACAACTGTGCAAGCCAGCACCTCCAGGTAGAAATCCCTCTGCTTTGCCCTGCAACACAGGCCCGTACTGGTTCCAGGTTACTCAGGTTTGTACGCAAGTGCAGGAAACTCTAAGCATTTATAACTAGCATCTTTGACACAAGCACAGACCAGAACTTTTAAGCAGCTATCCGGTTAGAGTTGTACCTCTCAAAACAAAAAGACACTTGTCTATCAGCTCTTCAAATCTGAAGCTAGAGGTAGGAAACCATCCGACCAATGAGCCGGAAGCTGACGCTGACGAAGTAAATCATCGGTTACTTTTAGACAACAACAGTCTAAAAGTAACCGAAGTTCCGTGTCGATAAAGCAGAAAAAAACCGCTGTACTATCGTGGTGTCAAGCTAAGACGGTTATCTTCAACGCACATCCATCTCCTTAACGGTTGGCGCAAAAGCCAAAGGTGAGAATCAAGTAACTTCAGCTGTTCCACGTTTATTCACTTATCTGCCCGATTCTTTTATCTTGCGTTACGCTTTGCGTCTCATGAGAATCCTCCAGTATTGAGGTGAGGCCCAGGACCGTTACCTCGTATGTGCCGCAGATAAGTCCCATGAATTCACTCATGCAATTGCGATGGAAATATGGAGGCCGAAAAGTATGCTCTGCCACCAACCAGCGGGGTGGGAACACTACCAAATCCACCACAGCTACTCCAGGTCTTTCTGATGGGACTGTTAAGACTGCATCGAGACAAGTTGACTGACAATAAGCACTATCGAACATCGTATAAACCACGTGGTAAGAGACACTTCCCGGCAACAATATATTTGACGCAAATAAGGCTAGAAATAACGTTCCAAGTTGGATGCAGAGAAAACTAATTCTCAGTGGTATAAATGTACATTTCAAACGGTGTCCTTGGTGAGGAGAAATAATTCCTCTACCTGTATTTATACTGGGGTCCGCATGATCGAAGAGTACTGTATTGTAAGGACAAAACTTCCTCAAATCATACTGCACAGGTCGTAGAACAGAATATCGTTGGCAACATTCAAACACTTACTACCATCTAGACGATCATTACTTTCTGACAATATGATGACTTCAGATGAAAGAGCCGGTATTCCCTTTACCGGTAAAGTGCAGATTAAGCCCAATATCACGAAGATAATAAAGATGGGAAATCTCTAGAGCAGAAAACCTCTCTCAGAAACCATCTCCTATCTGTCCTAGGACAAACTAACTAAGCGAATGGTGACATGGTCCTTGTACGTGCTAAGTAGTCAAAGGCCGAACTAAAAACCAATATGAATGTTAACAGCTGAGCCGAGCTAGCCGGTACCTTGTACGGTGCATAGTTTCCCTGCCAGGCCACAACGTTGAAGGGTGAGAAGTCTTGTTTGCTCTCAAAGAGTTGTCCACCAAATTTGTGGATAATAGTATACCCCGGAACGCAATTGTCCTCGAACCACGCCACCGGTGAAAAAAAGTCTCTCGGCACTGCTAAACCATTGGCTCCTGCCCGTTACTGCCTAAAGGAATGAGCTGCAAGCGCGTAAGTGATAATGGACCACTGTTAACTCACTGCACAGCAGAATAGAGCAACAGGAATGTAAACCTTTGGTAGGTACAGCGATCCATAAGCAAATCGTCAGTCCAAAACGTTAACAGTGAATTCTTCAGCCGTGTATACCTATTGGCCCCAGATCCGGAAGCTGAAAATGACCACTGTAAACCTCAACAATGTAACCCCGAGAAGGTCCATCTGGCAAATCAATGGAAAACCTGAAACCGTGCGGCAGCACAACGACCTCTCCCGGAGAGACTTGTAGTTTTCCACACTCTGTTTTGATCCACAACCCTGGACAAACAATATTTGAGCAATTCAAACTTCACATCAGACGAAGAAAGCGGAGAACGCGTCGAAACTAAGACTCTGTAATAACTAGTCAATTAATGGATCTCTCCTCTATAAGACAACGGAGGGAATCCTGATAAAACCAGACTTTGTTGCATCAACCCTTTGACTCTGCAAGCACCGAAAAATTAAGGAACCTCAAGTTCACCTCAGAACCAAGTGCTTGTAACTAAAGTTGTAACGTCGGTCAAGGCGATTTAGGATTTATCAGACCCTATGGCTTCCAACGCGGATACTAACTGCAATTAACTCAAAAGCCCCGCTTAGTGTCTGCTCTCTCAGTTGCATTTTGGAGGTAGTTATACTCATAAGCTTACTTCCTTGCTGTGGAACAATAAAAAAGTCGCCATCTGCATTTGCCAACGCACAATGTTCCATAGAAGCGTTCGCTGCATACCTGAAAACTCAAATATCTACAGATCAGTACAAATGCACGATCTCTTACAGCCGGTAGATTTCCAGAAGAACAATATGCCTTGAGAATATGATACTTCCTGAAATACCAGATGCAGACATTCGGCTGAACCCCCAATCTCTACACTAAATTTACTGTTCGGACAAAATTCTTACATGTGAACAGCATAACCGTGTCGAAGGAAGGGGCTGCCAGCTCCACAAAATAGTGTAGAGTCCATCTATGAAATCTGTTTTCACGTCTGGAATGTCCTCAGGTTTCCAGCGCAACTGGGTAGGCGTCACAAAGGAATTTGACGATTCCGTGAAATCACTGACGAGACTACTGTGGTGAGGTTGCCGAGGAGAGAAGGGCTCATGAGTCACTGATGGCTTTATTCGATACAGCCAACTGGGAACCAAGATTGCAACAACCATCAGTGTCCATAAAGTCACCACCGAAAGTAGAGTATACCAGATAAGAGCCAGTCAAAGTTAATGTGCTACACCGATATGCACAATCCCGTTTGGAGAAAATTTCCCGATACACATTCTACTCGCAGTCTCTATGATTCTGCAGCAAATTGTTTCTGAATACATATCCGATATGTCGTAGGGAGGAACCAATTCTCCTTTCCAATCACAACACGGGAAACGAAATTAACGTAGACCAACCTTTTCTGATTGTGCTTACGAGGTACCGTAAATGCGGTGCCAGATATCTGTTCGGCATAAAGCCCGTATGGACAATTCAGAGGACTGTTTTGTCCTTCAGGTAATGCTCCCTTTAGAGCCTCAGTTGTGAAGTGATTTCCAAATCCTCGTGAGTACTCCAGATAGGCAAACTCAGAACCATCTCTTTCCAGGTAATCCGATGCTGCCTTCTCACATTTTCCCTTCCAAACGACCTCATCATGTGAAGCCTCACCCTGCAGATGCTGCGCTACGTCTTCATCTCTCTCTCCCATAGTTCAAGTCTAGGATGGTAGATTGTCAACACTCCAAAGTCGGTTTTCCAAGGAAGAGCCAAATCGTCCCTTCCACAAACTGAAACTTCCGAGAGCTAGCTGTTGCTCGAAATATACGATTTGATCTCTGTGCACAGGTCACACCAATATCACACGCGATAAAACTCAAGAATGAACCAATCCTAGGCTCCTACGGTTTTGATCAGAGTCGCCAGTAGCTCACACACCGTGCCGTCAATTCAATATGCTCAAAGTAGATGCTCCTTTAGATCGATTGGTGTCGCCACTCATCTCACATGTTGTCACTGTCATTGTGTCGTCAATGTAATACCCACAGAGTAGGTGCGCCGTGAGTTCTATCAGAGTAGATGCGTCCCCAGTATGATCGATACATGTTTCACACAAGAAATCTCGCCATGTTTAGATTGGCGAGATTCATAGAACGGAGTTATACATGGTTTGATCTACTCAACATATCAAGATGGTTCACCAGCTGTACCTCTGGATGCGGAACTGCCACTTCGTGAACACCCTGCCAACAACTCCCGGCAGCGTTGATATCTCTCAAGCAGGTCGACTTAGAGACGCACCGTGTTGGATATGCACATCTAAACACTTTCGCCCATGCCGGGCTGTACCTACTAGTGCCTACAACTATGAGCTGATGAAACTGTGCAAGTCAGTCCCAACTGCCCTTATTCCTTCTGTCTTCCTTCTTTGACGACGATTTCTTCTTGTCCTGTAATCTCCTTTCGTTTTCTATTTCGCTAACTTTTGAATTTTTTTCTTCGTTTCCTCCGATGGCGGTGGTGGCACGTATGCTGCGGCATCTATCATCTCCTGAAGCTTGGTAAGGGCGTCGTCTATATTTCCTTTCTGAGTTCTAGTCTTAGTAGATGAAACAACTATCTCACCGTCACCATTAATTCGATTTCTCTGCTGCTGGAGGAGCTTCAACTTTATTCTCTCCGGTAGCCAATTGGCAGCCATGACATTAAAACGCATATCCACCTTCGTATTCACCTTATTCACATTCTGCCCTCCGGCTCCTCCGCTTCTCGCAAACGTCAACGTTACGTGATCCACTGTTACTTGCGGGATAGGCTTACCATAATCATCCGGTAGGTCAGGAGCACCATCGAGTATTTTCTGAATCTGCGCAAGCCTCGCCGGCATTTTCCTTTTCTCTCCTGAATCTGAATCTCCAATCATACACCTGACTTGCAATCGCCAAAGGGGTCGAGCAAAACCAACTCCTCGCTTCGGAGGAAAGGTTGAAACGAACGACGAGGAGCAGCCGCAGCGATAGCAAAACGCGCCCAGCACAGCGTCGCCATGCTCTGAAACCTGCTTGCCATTGGGAGTATTACCTCCCGAACTGAACTAGAAGCTTGAGCGAGGGTTGTCTAAAGTATGAATTGTGACCAAGGAACTGTCGCTGGACACGGCCAGCCCAACGAATTAGAGACCAATCGTTAGCCTGCGAGCCACCTTGGCAGTCGTCACTTAACGTGGACCAACATGTAGACATTTGAAGTTAGCACACATTCTCCCCTGTTTGCTACTTACTATGTACGTCACTGGGTTCTCTGGGTCAACTTTTGGGGTTACTTTAAGTGTGGGAGGATAGTTCTTGCATCGAACTGCTACACTCAGGGACCGAAATCTGTACTTTACTGGGTTCATTTCTTGCGTTTTACCTGTGTGCGTGAGTATAGTTCTTGCTTCGAACTGCTATATCATGGACGAATACTGTGGCCAATGCGGTGTTTGGATGTTATTTCTAACTAGTATTCACCGTTCTGTCGCTGCGCAGCCACTTGGTTTCGAGATAAACAGCGCCAAGTTGAAACGTGCCGGATTGGACTACTGGCCGTATCCTTGATCTGATTAATGTACACTGACGTCTACGGTTTCTACTCTAATTCTGCTCTTATCCATTAGAGTTATGAGGAGGATGTTTGCTGTTGAGTACAACTCATGCACTGGAAGATCTAAGACTTTGCATCTTATATCGTACGGTGCATGAGTTGTACCGTAAGACCAACCTTAATCAAGCGGTTTTCGGTGCTCTTTATTAACGATTAACCTCTTGGGAATTGATTAGCAAGAGTCTCTCGGACCCGATAAAAGTCTCTCTTACTTTTCGGCCATCCTTTTGAGCAGTGTTTGTTTCGTCAGTCTGCTTAGGGGTTACATGCCCGGACTTTCTTATGTTCGATGTGCCAAGGTCTGTCTTTGTGATTTGACTGTAGTTGTTCACCTCGTTGAACGGATAAGCTGTTTACACGTTTGAATTGTTCCATGCTTAGGTCGTTTCATATAGCGTCGCCAGTTGGTTTGCGTGCCCAGTGCTCGGTTTCTGATGTGTCGTACCTAGCGACCATGCTTACTGTTGCATATACAAATCTGTCGCGTAAATAGTCAATTTTGTAACCTATACACCATACGCGTAAATTCGGATTCGTTCTACGGATTACCTCCAGAGAATGGTTTCACTGTATTTCCTGTCAAAGATGAGTTATCTAGATACGCTGTTGTCAAAGTGCATAGTAACTGGGCCGAGTTTTTGAAGTATTTTCAAGAACAGGTTAGTTCCTCTATTTACCCTCTCTTGTTTCTTGCCTAATATATCATTTATCAACTTTCATGGACTTTCGTCGTAGTTCATGCTAATACAGATGGCGGTTTTACGGAAGTATGTTGTACCATGGAACTCCAGTTCTGTAATACTTCTTGCACTCATATTATTATTGTGGCCGTAGGAGGGTGATAAGAGGCTACTCGGGTTTACCAAGAAAGGAACTCTGCCGCACACGGTACGACTTCCCGTTTTTTCCTTGTTGTTTCAAGTGTATGTTTCTGCGTCTGCATTTTCTTAGGATTCTACTGTTTCCTTACTGAAAGTCACTCGTCCTGCGAATGGACTGAATTAGCTAAACCGTGAGTTTAGGGCCATAACCCTGAACTCACGGTTTAGGGTTATGGCCCTGGGACTTTCTGGGTTTAGGGTTTAGCTGAGAACTGATCATATGAAAGATCTGTACTCTTATTGGACATTACCCGTTTCCTGTGTAGATAGGCGAGGGCAGTTGAGGCATCTTTGATGTTTCCTCTACTCTCAACGTTATAGAAAAAAATAAGCTATATGCCAACGTTCACTGAGTGCAGCATGCTGCACAGTTTTCCACAGCTGTAGGGACTGCAGCAAAGACCTTCCAGTCCACTTTGGACCTGTCTCAATGTTGTCATATGAATCGAACTGAGCACATCGTCTGACATACTGTACTATCAATTTGTTTCCTAGTCTGACCCATTAGTCGAGTCCGATTTCAAGATGCTAAGAGGATCTGATTCGTGTTTATTATTACTGGTGGTTTGTAGGACGTAAAGTATCGACCAGGGGACTGGCTTATGTTTGGATCAGAAACTGATGGTTTCCCACAGGCGGTCCTGACAGAGTGCGCAAATCATAAATATGGTGGTGGAACTGTGCGTATCCCAATAGACGAGACGTATGTCCGTTGTCTCATTTTGTCGGTTGCAGCTGGGATTGGTATTACGAAGCTTTGAGGCAGGTTGGGTTTTCGGAGGATATGCTGGACTCCTCAGACAGGCGTTTAGATAGCAACGGAATTGATTCAGTTAGAGAGGACATTTTTTGTTAGATGAATTTAGTTGATTCCGCTCCTTTTACACACGATTACACACATAATTCATTCATCTGAGCTGTGGAGCTGGTATTTGAACCAAATATCTCGTGTCAAAGCGTCGATTTGCAGTAGTACGACTCTCCTTTAGTTTGAGTAACCTTGTTTGAGGTAAACTGATCCTTTGTGTAGGTATGAGGATGACGGCAATATGACTGACCCAATTCTCCGCTATCCGTTAGCCTTGTTGAGGGCCAGACTGAGGTCGGCTGTACTAGTCACTTGGACTTTTGCAAGTTTTGCCGAATTTTGGACGTGAAGAGTACGACAATTCCAGAAAGACAAAAGTTTTGCCGATTACCAGTTAAAGGACTGGTTGGTTATTCCGAGTCATTTTGAGCGTGGTCACAAATTACAGATAAGGAAAGTAAAAACCATCTAGTCATCACCACGAGACATCACGGTTCGAAAGGTTTGATTGCTCGCCAGTTTAGCAGTCACACATATACTTGATGTTCACAGAGATAGTCTGTGAACATCAGTAGAAAAAGTCCTACCGAGGATTCCAAAACAGAGCGGTGCTTGTTTTCTAGGACAAATGCGTCTTTGATGCCGTAGCGGTCCGCTTGAAGTCTACTGCGGCGGAAAGAGAGTCGCCCTTAAGTACGAAACTTCTGGTGATAGAGGGCAAAGCACTCACTCGGTGCATATACGATGATGAAGGCCAAAGAAATTCGATATCCCACCATACATATTGAAACCGCTTAGAACTGTTAGAAGAACCGCATATTGAAGCTGCGAGAAACTTCAGCACTGAGGTCCGAGATTATTCTGGGGACACATGGCGGACAAAGCAGGAATGCGATAAGCCGGCCGGGCCTGTCCGGATATAGCGACCGAGCAAAATCCATGCTTATGCGTTGAGTGACATTGCCGCCCAGAGCGGGATCCTGTGCAGCTTGCAATTGGGAACCTGGATCTTCTTCGTATGATTACGGAAAGGTGTTCTGCTCCAACAGTTTGGTGCTCAGTTGACATCAGTTGGGCAAGAATTCTTCCATTTCAGCATTCTCCTTCTTGTGGATGCTCAAAGCTATCGGCTCCACACACAACCATGGTCGCTATTTTGGGCATTCAAACGCTGTGTTCTCTTTCGATCCAACAACCATCGTCCATTAGGTCTACATATTTCAAGAACCCGTACGTACAGCAAATTACACGATCCGCGCGTCGGCCTCCCAGTTCTCTCCAGGCTGTGCACGGTTCAGGCCACAGTCAGCGTCGCCCGTACGTTTTGCTCATCCTGCAACTAATCTTGTGGTGAGGTAGAACATTGTTTCAGTCTCTTTTAGTGCTCGTTTCCACTGAGTTTTCATCGGCAAATTTTCTGAAGACCCGAGGAGAGAAACGTACGGAAGGAACGGAAGCGTAACTCGTATGACCCGCTTCTCCTCTGGTCCCTTTTCTTCTTGTGAAGAATGGTGTAATTTTTGCCGCATCTGTACACCTTGTAGTCTTACTCTCGGTTAGGATAGTCCGAGTTTGTTTGTTTCGCTTCTTTTTTATCATCTTAAAGCACCAAAAGAAACGTGCTCCTCGATTCGTCACAGTTAACCCTTGACTATGTGACTGATTAGAGTGTTGTGGCCAGGTGTGAGTGTCATGACTTGTTTGAAGATCTTGTGCCGTATGTCGAGGCCTGGAGATGGCAGAAGGGAACAGTGGACCGAATTTGCACATCACTCTCAAAAGGGGAGGAGGCTCCGAACTCGGTGGTTTTGCTTCAACATCCTCCAGTGTACACCATGGGAACCCGAAGCTCTGAAGCCTACTTACGCTTTAACAAGGATCATCCACCCTTTGAGCTTCACCGGACCGAACGTGGTGGTGAGGTCACGTATCACGGACCTGGCCAGGTACTGTTGTGCTTTGTGGTTTGATTCTTACAGTTTAGCAAGAACGTGATCTTATACCGAGGTGTGGAATCTTTCTTTGAAGGCGTTTCTAGACAGTATTTCCAACTCGGTCCGAAAGAACGAGGTCACAACGTGTGGGTCAATTTAATTGCACTCACCATTTTGTTTATGACTTTTAGAAGATTGTCGCAGTTGATTGACTAACGAGCCATGTGGATGTTATGCAGCTCGTTATGTATCCCATACTGAATTTGAGGCATCAAAAGATGGATCTACACTGGTATTTGCGCATGTTGGAGGAGGTTGTAATTCGTGCTCTCTGGTCCGCCTGTTGTCTTCGAGCTTCGCGTGTTGATGGGCTCACCGGTGTTTGGGTTGGTACGTCTTTATCTTTCCTCCCTATTCCACATGTGTCTCAGGGGCAAGCTGTAGCTATCTGGCCGCACAAATTTCTCACAAAGTGAGTATTGCGAGAAACCACGAGCTGCAGTAAAATTCGGCAGAAGGCCGATCGCCTGGGACATCGATCTACGCCGCTTGCCCGCGCTGTGATCATGCTTCGCGTGCGTACCTTTCGGTAAAACTTTAGCGCAGATCCATGCCACCTTTTTATTTGTGATGTAGTTCTCTCGGTTTCAAGTCACAATTTACCTTACGTATATGTGCTTGTTCTTATATCTCGCTGCTAACCAGATAATTACAGCATATGTCGTGATAAACACTCTTCTTATGTGGGGTTTGGGTTAAGCTACATCGAATATCAAATGCGCTGATCAGGCATTGAAATGCTGCTGTCTTTCATCCTTTGAGAGTGGGCTTACCTCTTGTTCTTACTGTCCATCTAGGTGATGCGAAAGTTGCAGCGATAGGCGTGCGTGTCTCTCGATGGATTACGTATCATGGTCTAGCTTTGAACGTAAATACCGACCTTGCCCCTTTCCAGAATATTGTTCCCTGTGGAATAGGTGATCGGCCAGTTGGAAGCATCAAGCACCTTCGTCACACCATGGGATTGAGTTGTGCACAAGGTTCCGGACCATTGGAAACCTTTGAAGGCGATGCACGCCACGAGTTACTGGGAGATGCAGAAATCCTCGACCGTGTGCATCAGTCCTTACTTTATGAATTTGCTGAAGTCTTTCAGATGGATTTGATCGCCCCAATTCACGAAGGTCCCAGGAGTATCCCTCATCCTCAAGCCCATTTGCCGGATGAGAACTTGGAGAAGGCGTGTTGATGGTGCATGTTGCAAGACCTTACCTGTTGGGATGCCTTGTGGGCGTACTGTCCGAAATGTATAAAATGTTACTGCAGTCGGATACATGTTTTGTTGTAAGGCCCAGTTGAAGTCACCGTCGCACATTCTCACATTGCATTTTTTTGGAGTTTAAAGATGTTAACTCCATTGTCAGACTGAAAGCTCGCTTCTTATGTCTTGGAGCTGAGCCCAATGCAGTCGGGTAGTTTATGTCCATTGATTGAAGCAGTTGGTTCAAGCTGTCCAAGCGGAGCGTCTGGAGCGGCGTTAGGACAAGTCGCAGGACATCACGTTATAAACATTTCGATCCCAGTCATGTTTAATGTTCGTCAGATTCGTTTCGTGGGTTTACTCTAGAGCACACTTGCAGTCTGTTTGCATGGGAGCAAGACACTTTCAGTCACCCCAGAGGTTCTCTTTGCAGAAGGCAAAACCATCTTAAACTGGATTCGTATCATGAGACGGGTTTCAAGGATGTTTTGAGCTCATAGTCCATGGATTGAGGGAGTTTTCAACCCAGGATGTGCTATTGAGCTCCATACCATGTAAAGTACCGAAGAGTTTGTCCTACAGACTATACGCGCAGTTACATATTAGAAACCTGTATCCTTGTTATAGTGAAGTTATCAGGATCATATAGTTTATTGTACATAACAACGTGTAGTCTGAACCATGTCGACATAACAACGTGTAGTCTGAACCATGTCGAGATATCCTTCGTTTTAACGGTAAGAGCAAGGTAATTACACTGTTTATTGTTATATTTATAACACAAGTAAGCATGATTGGTTACAAATTATAACAATCACTCGGATACATTATCTGGACATGAGGAAGAGCCAGCTAACAGGTTTGAGCGTTTTGGGTCCTCACTACAGAAGTTGTCCTTTTGGCGAAGGAATTCATATGTTCGTATACCATAGAGGATGACAAAGTAAGTAGATTTACTGACGACTAATGGAAGTAATATGACACCAATAAAGAAAGAATCACTTCAGGTTTGATTAACACGACTTCATCCACCAAAGTACTCCGAAGTCTCTCCGTACTAGGCGAAATCACTTCAACTTATATTTGGTCCAAGCTGAAAAGTATGGAGAGACTGTTCTTTTTAACTGTGATGATCACGTGATAATCTATCAAGGTCTTTTGTAGCTACGCAAGCATCATTACCACCATCACTTATAGTGACCAAAAGCAGATGAGATATATCAAACGACCAGAGGCTGTTGGATAGAGCTTCTTCACACTGTTTTCCTACTCCATGAAATACGTTGAAGAAGTCTAGCAGAATGTGGTTACCTCTCCTCCCTACCTACCTTTTATTCTGATTAACTCTTAATGTTTAGGTCTCGAGATCAAAACCGGAGATTAGTGTTTTGATACTACAAATCATCTAAACTACAGTTTGAGCCGTTTAAATCACAGTTCAACCATTTGAACCTGAACTGAACCGTATTGACTCAGGATTGAAGCAGATATTTAGGTGTTTTGAATTGTAATAAAATATACCATTGTTTTCTGTAAACAAACTAAATGTTCTTAATTATTCACTGTTTTATAAATGAGACCATTAGATAATACATTCATCTTTTGTATGCCTTAAAAGTGAGAAGGTAGATTTAGGTGTTAACTCTCAAACTGTAGAATCATAGAAGGGCAAGTTTATTAATCAGTATAATCTAAATTTAATTGCTTATAAATATTTTATTTATTAATATTTTATTTATTAATATTTTTATAGTCTTATTTGTGTTATTCGTATGCGTCTCAAAGTGATATGAAAATGCAAAACAGCTTTGTCTTATAATTCTATACGCAATCTCTATAGAACAGATGTTAATGTTGAGTTTCAACTGCATTAATATTCATCATATTACACCATTTCAAACATCTCAATTTTGGATCCTCAAACATCTGAAGGACATTAAATTTCTTGATTAAGACTCGCTCTCTCTTCATTTAAGTACCTTCTCTCCCACTATCTCAATTACATTTGTTCTTTTGAACATTAATTATAATTATTTCTACATTTTATTAGTTTGAAAAAATGCAGTCTCTTGTTCTTGAAGATTAATTCATAGCAACTAGCAAATGTTTGTAATGAGTCAATTGTTGAAGAAAATATGACTCATATGACTAGAAAATATGATTGAACTACTAAAGTTGACATGTGCAAGTTTGTCTATGTCACGAGAAGTTCATCTCTTTGAATTTTAAGGACTCCAACTAACATGTTACCTAACGTAGCATAGTTACGATAAATACATTTGTCTATATATTATAATTAGTATATTTTTAAGTTTGATAAGCTTTTTTTCTTTTTCTTTTGTAGTTATTTATGGAATTTGTGATTGTCAAAAGAGGATGAAAAGGGTTGGTTGTGGAATAACTCACCGAATTTGATTGAAATTATATTTTATATTTGATACAATTAGCATTGATTCATCAGTAAATAAATATAACAATAAAAATATTTTATTCTTTCAATAGATCCGATGATTAGATTGATAACTAAATATATAATCTGTATTTTTGTCGATGTAGTTACATTGACTCATCAATATAGAAATATATCTTTAACTATTAATTCATAATTTGATGTAATTATTACAGTCGTTGTAGATTATTTTACATCATTCATAATATTGATATTTTTAATAAATAAAATAATTTATAAAAGCCTCAGTTTATAACACATGTATTTTGTTATAATTTTATAGGTGAATAGGAAATTCATCAAATACCAATAAGAAATATGACAAACTCAAAAGGTTCAGAATCAAAAGTGGTATCAAGTAAATATCTATATTTTATTTATTAATATTTTATTTTGTTGATATCTAACATGTAAAATTAGTTATTTTATATAAACATGGGTGATCAAAGTGGAGAAAATTCCACTGCAAGCGTACTAATTTATTTAGAGTATATTTACATGAATTTGACTCAAAGACCATATCTCTAATTGCTGTTTTGGATACATCACAACCATTCATTCTCGACCAGTTTTTGTTTACATGAAGTTCAAAGTCCGTCATAAGTTATGGGGGATGTGGATGACATCAGTACCATCCAAATCCTCACCTCTCCAGCTTGGCTTTGGATGGTCTTGCTTGACAAATATAAGGTTAGTTTAAAATGTTTTACTTTTTCACTCTATTAATATGTAGTGGAAAAATAATTCGTCTTTTTATGAAGATATGAATCAATAAATGGTAAACTTTGCCTCGGAGAATGAGTTTAGTCTCTTGAAGAATAGTGATCTTTATTTTATATAGATTTTTAATTTATTTAAATGGTATGATAAATAGTTCTAGCTCCAGTCAGGTGTTTACAGTGGTGATTATTGGGTTAAGTTTATGTAAACACTTCGTTAGAGTGTCTTTATAACACGAAATCCCAAGTTCCATCTGTGATCGAAGACCTCTGCAGAAAATTACCAGAACTCTAAACCGTCCGTAGATGAGACGTGGGTTAACTTGAATTTAGAAATACAAAATCTTACAAAATTCTTTGAAAGCTCACGATACTAATAAGCAATTCTACAAACCTATGTGATGAAGAACTGGAGCTTATGCTGATGGACTTTGGGCGCATTTGAAATTACCACCTTCACGGAGTGGGATTCGGATGGATTAATTTTAAGAATTTTTATTTACATGTTTTATTGATGTATAGTTAGTCTGAAAAGCTACTTTTGAACAAATCAGAATGAAAACAGTTGCCTCGTTCAGTACGTGTTTAGCTCGGTAAATTCCGTGTTGACTTTTGTAAAGACAACCGTGGTAGAGTCGACCCGCATCTACCCAGTTGGCAGGAGAATCTACATGTTGGTCCACGTCAAGTGACGACTGCCAAGGTGGCTCGCAGGCTAACGATTGGTCTCTAATTCGCTGGGCTGGCCGTGTCCAGCGACAGTTCCTTGGTCACAATTCATACTTTAGACAGCCCTCGCTCAAGCTTCTAGTTCAGTTCGGGAGGTAATCCTCCCAATGGCAAGCAGGTTTCAGAGCATGGCGACGCTGTGCTGGGCGCGTTTTGCTATCGCTGCGGCTGCTCCTTCGGGAGCAGCAGGAGGATGCTCCTCGTCGTTCGTTTCAACCTTTCCTCCGAAGCGAGGAGTTGGTTTTGCTCGACCCCTTTGACGATTGCAAGTCAGGTGTATGATTGGAGATTCAGATTCAGGAGAGAAAAGGAAAATGCCGGCGAGGCTTGCGCAGATTCAGAAAATACTCGATGGTGCTCCTGACCTACCGGATGATTATGGTAAGCCTATCCCGCAAGTAACAGTGGATCACGTAACGTTGACGTTTGCGAGAAGCGGAGGAGCCGGAGGGCAGAAAGTGAATAAGGTGAATACGAAGGTGGATATGCGTTTTAATGTCATGGCTGTCAATTGGCTAGCGGAGAGAATAAAGTTGAAGCTCCTCCAGCAGCAGAGAAATCGAATTAATGGTGACGGTGAGATAGTTGTTTCATCTACTAAGACTAGAACTCAGAAAGGAAATATAGACGACGCCCTTGCCAAGCTTCAGGAGATGATAGATGCCGCAGCATACGTGCCACCACCGCCATCGGAGGAAACGAAGAAAAAAATTCAAAAGTTAGCGAAAATAGAAAACGAAAGGAGATTACAGGACAAGAAGAAATCGTCGTCAAAGAAGGAAGACAGAAGGAATAAGGGCAGTTGGGACTGACTTGCACAGTTTCATCAGCTCATAGTTGTAGGCACTAGTAGGTACAGCCCGGCATGGGCGAAAGTGTTTAGATGTGCATATCCAAAGTTTGGAGCTTCACATGGCACTGGGGAATGGCACTCCAGGTGGGATTAACTCAGGTATGGTGATGCTTTATTTAATCATTGCATTGGTTACAAAAGTGGGGTAGAGACCTGCTTCTGGTGCTTTTCCTTTACTAAATCAACACGGTGCGTCTCTAAAGTCGACCTGCTTGAGAGATATCAACGCTGCCGGGAGTTGTTGGCAGGGTGTTCACGAAGTGGCAGTTCCGCATCCAGAGGTACAGCTGGTGAACCATCTTGATATGTTGAGTAGATCAAACCATGTATAACTCCGTTCTATGAATCTCGCCAATCTACGGTTGCTGTTTTTTCTTTGTTTAATATGTCGACAAACCACTACAGAAAGAATCAAGCACCGAAAACTGCTTTACCCGTGTGCCAAAATATATCATTCTCTCGTTGCTGGAATGTGCTGTTTGCTACAATTCACGAAACTGTGTCCTCTGGTAATATAGTTCTCATGCTTTAAGTCTTGTGATCTTGTGCACTTCCAGACCTGAGTTTTCCCTTATGCAGTAGAAAGATCACAACTCAAATCTGTTAGCATTGCATACCGTACATGTTGTCTACGCTGCGGTTACACACCAACGGGACCAACCTCCGGGAATGTGCTCTGTGCCACACATTCCCGTTTATCTGTCCCCTGTTTAGACATACTCTCCAACTTAGGTTAGTCGCTAAGTTAGGGCATATTCACACCCGTCTGTGCTACTTACTGTGGGTTTAGCACCGTCCAGGGATTGCGCGGGTCTATGGTTTAGGCAATGCATGCAATTCTTAGTGAAGTACATCTTCTCCGGGTTCAGTATTTTCGGGTTACCTCAAATGTGTGGGGTTAGTTCATGCATTTTCGCTGCTACCCTCATGGACCGGTATATACCCTAGTTTTGTACGCAGTACGACTATGCATAAGAGTGGCATGTTCAGACGAATTTAAGGAGTGGAGTTCGCACCAGTCGTTACTCCGTGTATTGTAGCGGTGCTGTAGGTAGAGGTATGAAAATTCGAATGTTGACTGTGTTCCGGATGAGCTGTAAATCCTCTCAAGGTTTCCAACAAAGTCTGCGCCCTTCTTTTTCCTTCAGTAGTAGCGGTACTAGCAGCGTTGATCAGTCTGGGTTTTGGTGGCCTATAATCGAATTAGAGTTGGGAAACTCGTAGGATCGGATGGTTTTGCCGGGGAGAAGCTTGATACATGACGTCTTTAGAGGTTCTCTTTGGTAACTTAGTTTGGAAATCGGAATTCTGGTATTATATGGGTCTTCAGCCCGCAGTCCAAGTAAACCTATGGAGTTGAGTTCGTTGGGCTGTGGCCGATTGATATTCTTGTCGACGTAAATAACCCAAAATTGGATCTGAAGGAAGTAATGGTTGTGCAGGTAAATCCGACCAGCAGGAAGTCAAGTGGGATTCCGATCAAAAGACCGGCGCAAAGGAGAAAGCCCTCTTGGGTGGGGCCTTGGTTCAGCTGCACCCATCAGGGTGGAGTTTACTTGAAAAAGGGCTTTCTTGGAACTCCTGGACCTCTTAGGAATCTAGGTTGAGTTTTTGCGAGATCTGCAACGAAGCTGCTACCCAGGTCGAGATCTGTTGCCTTCTTATCTAGACATCTGTTCTATAACAACAGTACTTCGGAATGATCAGCCCAATATGTGTTCATTACGGCACTGTTTAGGAGAGGTTGGCTATAGGGAACAATTCAACATACGAACTTGTCCATATGATCTCTTCGTCGTGTGGACATGTTACTTTTCCTCGGTAATCAGTGTTTAATACCGTGTTCCTCTAAAGCAGGGAGGGTGCAAAATCATCAGTGTGCAGGGCGAATGCTCTTGTATTCTGCAGCCAGAAAATTTCAAGCACGTCAGGCACTGTTGGGGTTTCACCTTGTCTTTATACTTCTGAAAACTTCAGGTCTATGTTGGAAGAGCTCCCTTATTTAGGTGGCTTGATATCTAGAAAGCCAATTTCCTTGAGTTCGACTTGCCGAAAGTTAGGAAAACTTCGTTTGAAAACTTTACAGGCGAGAGTAAGTTCTCTTTGTCAAACTCAGCGGGCCACAGGTGAAGACAAGGACCTCCAAGTACAGAGGCGAGACTTCTGCCAAACAAGGGCGATAATCGTCGCCTCTGTAGAACTGTTGAGCGTGTGGAAGCAAAGGATCTCAGGACTTCGAGGACCCAAGTCTCTCAGAGTCCTCAGTATTCTGCTCGAGATAAAGCTGGAGTGCATGTTCTCTCAGATAACGAGGATGAGGATACCAGGAATGAAGAAGAGATAACGTGACATGATTCAGAGTCGATGAGCCCCGGAAACGTAGCTCGCTGAAGTGGCACTCAAAGTCTGCTGTATATGAAAGTTTCCGGATATTTCTGTACTAAAAGAAGTAGTACAGTAGGGATCCATGGTGCGGCCACGGCTGTAAAATATTTTCCAAAGAGTGAGGAACTTACACTACCGTAGTCCCGGTGGGTACACAGGAATTTAGTGAGAAAACAGATAACTTCAGAGTATAGCGGCCTCGTGTTGAGAACTAGTTCGGAACTGTATTCACTTTGTACAGTGGTCTCAGTAGGACCTTTGAAAGCGCTGATTACTTACCCGAGGGTAATCAGCTTGCGAAGTCTGATCACTACCAGAAACTAAGCGTTCACATCATCTTGCCGCAGCAGTGCTGCAAGCAATTGTGTAAGCAGGACAAAAAGGTTCTGAGACTCCAGTCTGCACCTCCACTGGTTAGCTCCAACGTGGACTCCAAGGTCCTCTTGCCCGATGATTCTTCTTCATCTCAGACTCGTAAATTCTGCACCAAGACCCGCTTGTAACGATAGCCAGTAACACATAGACAGTTGTCACCGGTAGCGATGTGTTATCGATTCTGGGAAATTTGTTTAGGTATATCTTTTCGAGTTTGCTTTTAGTTTGACAATGTTTTTGGTCATGGAGTTTATTCTACCCAACGTCCTACTCTGCAAATAGGAAAGATGTTATTCTCGGTCGGTTGTTCATGAGCTGAGCTCCAGTTGCAAACTAGGTTTTCTTTGTCTCTCGATTAAAGAAGTAAGAATGATCGAGGCTACACTTCCACGTTGAGAGGGCTTAGTGCGACCCGCTGTGCCTTCCCGACTTACCAAAGTTTCGATTATTTCATATTTAAATAAATTTTCAATTGAGTCTCACTGATCAGCGCGATTGAAATCAGAAAAATCGAATCAAGATAAAACAGCGAATAATAAATCGAATCAAGATAAAACAGCGAATAATAAATTGACTCGAGATAAAACAGCGAATAACAACATCAAGAGTTTTATCAAATTCACTTGATGCATATGTTCTTCACTCCGTTAGTCTCTTTATCTCCAGATGCGCCCTCTGTCACGGAAGTGACCTTCGCTACCTCGTCTTGGAACACGTCTTGCAAGAAACCCTTAGGTGATTCGATCGACAAGCTTTTGGTAAACATTCAAAATGTGTACATGAGATTACAAATGAACAATACAAGTACACGCACTTATACTCCCAAACCTCAGTTACATGTTATCGAGCTTCTCAATAATTTCTTTGATTTCCTCGAATGATTTTCTTGCTTTATGCAATTCGACAAACAAAGAAGTATGCTTTTTCCTACTTTGTTCTTTCTCGTGGCTTTCTCTCGATATCTTTTTCTCTTCCAAATAGACCATTCTGTATTCAACAAACACTTTCCTATACTGTGCCTTCTTTCTTTTACTCAACTCGTACAAATTCAACACTCCTCTTTTTATATTCACCCTGCTGTTGCTAACTCCGGATCTCTGATTTCTAGACATTTCTTGCACTGACTCAGGTACTGCTCCTCGGCTCATCTGTTAATTGTGTAGAACTAGAAATGTATACTTCAAGAGGTAGGCAGTTTTCTACATATTTCTGTACAAAGCCTTTCCCAGCTTAACAAGTATGGTATTGTATGTAGCGTAGTTAGTTATTTCACTTATAAAAATCTAGACATGGTTACTGATCAGGAGACTTGCAGAGTAGAAACAAGCTCTGTTAGGGAATTATAAGGTTTTGCTCCGTATCTGAGAACATATGAGATTTGAGTCTGATGTCGTCACGGGGTAGTCTAACTTTCTTCTTAACTCAACTTCTTCTTAACTCAACTTCTGGTAAACATGAGTTTCAATATTATAACAGATAAGTTAAGTTTAAGCGCATTCATATCTTGTCAGCTCTCTCTCCTTGATTGTCAAGGCATTGTAGCGCATTTACTACTTCATCTATACTTTGGGAATTTTTTTCCTGTGAGTTTAGAGTTCCCTTCGACTTCACATAAGTTTCCCTCCATGTTGCCTAATATATCAGATTGCGCATCGGAATGAAGATGTCTTTTTTATTGTGATTCTTTTAGATTGTGATAGACATACTTTAGTTTGCATATTTTTTCTCAAGACATTTCCAAAATAAACCCCGAAATAGTTCTCACCGCAAGTATCGTAAAAGTCTTCTATTTTAAACCCCAATTGCGGATATAAAACAAAATAGAGAAATATTCCTTTTTTCTTCCGCGTGTACTTTAGTTTAGAGAGAAGATATTGTTTTGTACAAATTTAGTTTCAACATTTCTCATCGATATTCAACAATTAATTCTAAAGTGAAGATTTTTTGTTTAAATCATTATTAACACATTCTGTTCTAGCAGGAAAATTTTATCAGCAAAACTATTTTGTGTATCATGGTTAAATATGCATGTAACATGCACTTCTGGTCCAAGGGAAAGAAGACGACAAGTGAAGTATGAGAAACAAAAATACAACAAGTAGAATGGCTGTCGGATGACATGGAATCAGAGACTATTTAAGTCACAAGAGTTGTCTTCATGGCACAACAACTTATCGTTGAACATATCCAGCAGATTGAACAATATACCTGGTGGGTGAAGCCCACCAGTATATTTAATATGGTTTGACTACTATCTCATGAAGAGTTATGAGAAAGATCGATGGATTAGAACCTTCGAATGCCTAAGGCATTGTTCCTCCAGCTTGTCACTCTACTTGGGCCACATGTGTCAAAAGCAGATACTCATTATCAGAAAGCCGTCCTCGGGGGAGGTTCGAGTTGGGACAGCATTACTCAGACTGACCTCAGGCATGACTCATTTTCAGATGAGCGAGAGGTTTGGTATAAGGGGGATCACCTCTCAAGAAGTTTTTGCAGATGTTGTTACTGCTGTGAATGGAGTCCTTGGTCCTCAGTTTATCCAATGGCTTACTGGATCAGCTATGGAACGAGTGTCTCAAGGTTTTCTTAGGAAAGCTGGTCTCCCCAATTGTCAAGATGTTATAGACGGTTCACATTAAAATAAGAGCCTCGCCAGCCAGAGAGCTTCCTGGAGAATATTACAACAGAAAACAAAACCACTGCTTAGTGTGCAATGTGTGTGCGACACTGAAGGATGTTTTCTCGATGTGAGTTACGGTCGCACAGGCTGGAACCACGACTCATGTGTTCTCAGAAACTCTGTCTGTGGACCCATATTGGAGACCGCAAAGTTTTATCAGAGCCCATAGTTACACTACCTAATGGATTTCAGCTTCACTCGTATTTATTAGGAGACTCTGGTTACACGATGGAGAGGTGGTTAATGCCTCCATTTTCATTGAACCTGAGGTCACCACATGTACATAGACTATTCACATAACGTCAGATAAAAGATAGAGTATGTATTGAGCAATTCTTAGTGTTGGCATCAGCAGTAGCATGAAATGGACAGCTGAAATAGTTAAGTGTTGTTGCGTGTTACATAATTTTCTAGTGCACCATAGAGTGGTGGTAGTTGTAGATTTGGCTGTCACCACTTTCTCCATGACAACGATCACGGATCATGTTCATAACCCTGTCAGGGAGAGTGACAGTGAAGTTAGAGATGCGTGCTGCGTATTTGAAGTCTTCTTCTGCTCCTTGATGCTTCAAGTACCCTTGAGGTATGTTTATGTCATCAGTACCGTCTCAAAACATCTCAATATAGTTTCTGAAATATTAATTCAATCACCGAGTTGTGGTTAAGTGACTGAAACTAGTTTCCGAAATAGCTAAATCAACCATTATTTTGATATTAAACTTGAGGAGATTTCGTTGTAGTGGTTTTCTAACTTCAAAAATTTGAGGAGATTTCGCTGTAGGCGTCTCACATCTTCAAAAATGACTCGAACCAATCTTAAATTTGGCAGTTTGAGGATGTAGTGGTTACAACTAACATGCCTGCTTGTCTTCAAAGCATTTTGGTTCTCTCTTCAAGCTACGGAAGTAACAGAGCAAAGATGTCTCAGTCCAGCACGGACAGCAGTGCATCGAGTTTTCGCTTCAAGACTTCATTTGCATCTAGGTCCAGTTCAGTTTGAGCATTTGCGAGATAGAGCGTGAAAACATGAGTGAGAATTCGGTCGAACAGCAGAAGCAATTGATGTTGTCTGTACACACGCTTTTTCTCGATGTTTATTTCAGCAGACTGATATTCACTTGATTTCATCACAGGAAGGTCAATGTGGACCTTGGAGTACCTGGAGTGGATACACCTCCACAGCCGAGGTTCGAATACGACTGATGTGCAGATGACCCTCTGTCCGTTGTGAAGGTGCAATGAGTTCTAAGCTCAGATAAGTGGGAGGTTGTTGGTGCAGAGCTGACTTGGTCCATGGAAATCGATCTTGAAGATCTGAGGGCGATGTTTCCGGTGTGGCACAAATTGTGCTTTGCAGTGATGGTAAGATGCACATCACGTCAGCAAAGAAATTGATTTTGATTTCATCTTCGAGCTTTCGATGCTAATATGTGTCAGGTTCGCAGTCACTGGTCACAAAGCTCAACGTAAGCTTGTCAAGTCGATGATCTCATACTTATTTGCAGCTCACTCAATAGTCTATGTGTCGATCCAGTGTTACATTACGGGGTCGACTCAGAGTTCTCGTGCCCTCTAGATTGTCTAGACTGTTCAATTCCGTAGGAGTAGCAAACTACTAGATTTGTAAATATCATTCTGATGGTAGCCTGTAGTTTGGAACTCGAGCTTGAGCTCACGATGACTTGGAATTCTGCTTGTTTATAAACTTTGTTTCGTTTCAAACTCATGCTTACCAAGGTTTAACTCTCTTACATTTATCTCGTTTTCTCGGCAAACAGCTGCTTACCATCGGTTCCTTCTCATTTTCACTCGATTCAGTTCGGTGACTTCTCGTTTTTGTGAAGTTCAAATCCAGGTTTCCGATCTCATTTTTGATCGATTCCTGCACGTTAATTTATCTCATTTTCTCGACTGCTGCTTACCATCGATAATTACCATGGAGCAGCCGTAAGTTGATTTGATGCCTTCTCACGAAGTTAATATCGAGGTCTACTAATCCTCCACGTTGTTTGAACAACTTCACTCGTTTGCCAGCCACAGATAGCTTCAAAGGAGTACCATCTAACTCACGTTAACTATAAGTGGCATTCTCATATACATCTAACACAACATAAGACCCGAACCATCTTCGCGAGAACTTACGAAGTGTAGAATGCTGGTTCTCCAGCGTGCTATCATACACCAGAATCCAATCACCAACACGTATTGGCTTTGGTCGTAGTCGGTGAGTCTTGTCGAAACGCTCTTTGTTTCTGACTCGAGCCACCTTCAACTTCTCTTGCGCCTCAGCAAGATCCTCCTCCCTTCGCTCCAACTACCTAGTTCGTAAAGCAAGGAGTGAAGTATGATCTATACCATCTTCCCACGGTAGCGTAGCTCACGTAGGAAAGTCCTCCTCAGCAGGCATGATTGGCTTCTGCTCCAACATAAG
Organism: Asterella californica; assembly: GCA_036924285.1. Classification (NCBI taxonomy): domain Eukaryota; kingdom Viridiplantae; phylum Streptophyta; class Marchantiopsida; order Marchantiales; family Aytoniaceae; genus Asterella; species Asterella californica. The sequence goes on along the minus strand of JAYKYS010000001.1, from coordinate 16,132,219 downwards.
CTCAACTGGCATATAGCCGGTCATGGTACAGTGTGTAGTTCTATCAACCCATAAAGCAAATGGAGGTAGTCTCGGTCATTCTCTAGGCCTACCATCACATGCTTTTACTAAAGCGTGAACAATAGAAGGGTGTCCTCGTTCACTCTTATCAATCCCTTCTGGATTCATGGCAGTAGTAAGTCGAAGCTTTACTCCATGACGAGCAAAGAACTCTTTCGCTTCTGCACCTCTCAACTCGTCTCTATCTGCTCGTAGTCTTCCAACAGATCCGTAACGACAGATGATATCTTCAAGCACGAATCTACATATATTCTCTGTAGTCTTCGTCCGCAGTGCTCATCCCTCCACGTAGTTGGAGAGATCTTCTCGAGCCAACACCAAGTAGCGCATCCCCCATAATCCCGGCGGCATCATCACAAGATCAAGCACCCACGAAAAATGAATACTAGGTGGATAGGTAGGCACAAGTTCATCTCTGTAACGGACTTTAGAGTAGAACTGGTAGTGCAGACACGACCCAACAAAATCCACTACGTCTTGATACAAACCCTTCCACCATTATCGCTCCTTCATCTTCGTGTACGTAGCCCAAACTCCACGGTGTCCAGCCCACAAGGTGTCATGAAACTCCTTAAGCAGATTCAGCTTCGTCGGTTGATCATCCACCACTCTAGCAAGCATCCCATCTCTTCTCTTCGGGTGTTTCCACCATTAACCTTCACGTAGAAGGTAACCGTACGCCTTCCGTCTGATCTCCTTGAACTCTACATCACTCCAATCTTCTCGTCTGCATAATAAACTCAGATAGTATCCAATGTCGCGGAACTTCTCCGTGTAGAACTCCTCGTGAAACGGCAGTGGTTCCAAGTCTGAAGTCTGTTGTCTCTCTTCTCTTCATCTTCAACTTCTGTAATCATCTCATCCTCATCTGTATAACGAGCCCTAGCTAACATATCTGCAACAGGATTATCCTTTTTTGCTATATATTTCAGCTCAGGGTTCATACTCCGGATATAAGCAATCCATCGTAGCATTGCTATGTCTGGAGTATTACAATTTGCTATCATACCTAGCAAAGGCAAACAATCTGTTTTTACTATCACACGGGCATCTATCAAGAACTCTTAATCTACCTTCATAGCAGTAACAGCTCTCCATAACTCACGCTTCACTTGAGGATAGTTACGTTGTCTATCTGTTAGGATTCGCGCTCCAAACCTAGAAACAAACCGCACACCATTTGTGTCTTCCTAACCAATTGCCCATCCAATCGTCTTTGGACTCGTGTCAACAATAAGTATGATAGGTCTTCCGCTCTCGTAGTTAAGTCTCCTTAGTACGCATGGAGACTTCAGAATCTCTTTCAGCTGCTCCATCGTCTCGTGATGTTCTTGCCGCCAAGTAAACCTCTTTCCCTTCCTCAGAAGTGCATATAGAGGCTCGGCAATGTGTGCATAATGAGGAATACTCACACGAAAGAACACACAAGCTCCTAAGAACCGTCGAACCTCAATGATGTTGGTACAGTCTGCTATCCTTGCTATAGCATCTACCTTCTCTCGGTTCGATCGTCTCCCAAAAGTATCGCATAAGTGACCTACCACCACAATCTCTGACATTCCAAAACGAGATTTGGTACCTGATAGAGTGAGGTGTATCTCTTCCAATCGCATCAGAATCTTTTTCACATCTCGAATGTGGTCTACAACAAACTTTCTGCAACCATCAGAAGTCACAGCTTCGTCTTTGTCTTCCACCGGACAGCCTTTCATGGGGATATCATCCAGAAATGGGATAGTGACCTCAGGTACAAACTCTCGTAACACCTTATGCATCGCATTTTGCATATGAGCTACTGAGTTTGTCGCGTCTTGAGGAAGAGTACACATCCGCATCAACCCCAAAGATGTACGCATGGTAGTCAAATCTCTACTCTCCAAAGCAAGCTGAAACTGATCGTAACCTGAAAATAGATCTCCAATTGAATAGATCGTTCTTCCAGCAAATGTCTCAGCTACTTCATCAACCACAGGTCCTGTTCCAACGTTTCGAATCGTGATGTTGTTGGCAAGTTGCAAGTCTTGGATGAAGCGTAAAGCTCCTGTCTTCTTAGGTACTGTGAACCATCGACTAGAGTACGGAGCCATAGATGGTTCAAGAATACCCATCCGCATCCTCTCCTTCAGTAACTCAATCACTTTCGGTAGCAAGACACGAGGGATTGGAATCGGCTTCAAGTCCCAAGGTACGTGAGGAACAGTGAAGATAACCATCGAGGCTATCACACTAGGATCCACACAACCAATCTCTCCAGCTGAGAAAGAAAATGCCTTACCATGGCTAAGTATCATCTGCTCAAAAGATCGTTTCTCCACTTCAGTCAAGAAGCCATCCCTCCTATCTGGAGCTGCTTGAGTGTCTCTTGAGTAAACTTGTGTCATATCTGCTTAGGATCTGTCAGTACAGGCTCAGTGGTCGCTAACTCCATCTGCTGTTGTGAATCAACAGGTAACTGGGTCGCCACTGGTTTCACCTTCTTCGCTACAGTTTTGTATTTGGTGTGAACCTCTGCTTCTTCACGAGAGCCACACCAGCAGATTGCATCCTTCCATCCACTCTCCAGTCTCGGATGAGGACGAGATTGTAAACACGAGACAACCTCCTCATAGACTTTACGAGAACGGTCAAAAACTGCACAGAACGTCTATCATATGGACTACGGATCCTAGCATAGTGAGATCTGTCATCCATCACCTTCGTCTCCATTCTAGCTGCTGTGATATAAGGCTGACCAAGAATCACAGGATATGAAGCTGAAGATTGCATGAAGAAGTGCTGATCTACTTCCACATCACCTAGCTTCACTCTCACATTAGGACAAGTGTCGTATAACTCACCCTTCTGGTTGTTTACAACTCGTAGCACCCACCATGGTTCAGTTTGATAGACCACTGACCTCTCTCATACACCTCCCGTGACATGATGTTGATCTCTGAACCGTGATCAATCAAAGCAGCAACAGGTTCAGGCAAACTTCCAAGACGAACTCGTGTAGCAGTTGTAACACGAACCCAGTGCCTCTTCCTGAAGTCACTATCAGTAGTTGGACTCTCGTCGCCAGCTTCATCATCCTCAAATTCAGCAGTGTTGGTACTAGCAACCAACGCTTCTTGCTGGTACTCTGTATCATCAACCTCCTGAAAATGCACCTTCCCGAACTCTGCATCATTAACAGAAGCTCCTACTATATCTATCATTTGACTTTCTACTTGTTCAAACATCACATGTCTCTTTTCCGCTTGATGATGTCGATGATCAGCTCGTGAAACTCCCTCTTAGCAATACCAAGAACCTCCCGAAGAGAAAACTCGATTCGTGCGTCAAGTATTCTCTGCTCCAAGATGTCTTTGAGATCAGTTGAAGTCTCTATATCTGCTGCCAACTTGTAAGCCGGTCCCTTCTCTTTCTCTTGGGCAGTAAACCATCTACCAGCAGTCGTTGACTCATGCTGGGATCTCTGCACGTCCTCCATCGGACCTGGTGCAGGTGGAGGAGCTGCAGAAGTAGACGGGACGTCTTCCGGAGGAGCTGCTCGCCTCCTTGTGACTCTTCGTCTGTCCTCAGTCTCCTCTGGAACTCCAGTATCAAGTTCAGAGGCTTCTCGTCGTCTCTTTTCCTCCACAGAAGCATCCTGCCAGTGAACGTGTCTATCCACGTCCAAGAATACTTTGATAGACGCAACATCAACAGGATCACCCCACCCTGTGATCCTACGGATAGTCTCTGCTCCTCTCTTCAGTATTTCAGAAGGAACTTGAGCATTTTTCTTTTCAGTAGTCTTATCTAGCAACATAGGATTGGAAGAAACTTCAATATGTCTGACATATACATCAGAATTTACCGGCGGTGTCATCAACGCATTTACTGTTGCAGCCGTGGCAATCTGAGGTAGACTTCTCATGCCTCCTCGCCCAAACTGCGTACTCAACGGCTCTCCAGTCGAAGAAAGGTGCAGCCTACCGTTCTGGTAGCGAACCACACCATCTTGTAAAGCAGCCGTAAGCTCTTGACAGTCTCCTCGAAAATGATCAAGACTGTCACACCAGATACATCTACGAATAGGAGCACCTCCTGGACGTGCAGCAGCAAGCACCGGTGGCTGCTCTCTCTGCAGGCCAGCTAGCTCCACCTTCAGTTCTCGCATCTGACGAATCAGATCTTCGATATGGTTCTGTCACATCACAAGTATCCCATTATTTGTGTGTATGCTTATATAAATTTCATTAGGTATGACTATCTTATAGGGTACTCTAGTTCAAAGATCTAAATCTAGAGTGATCAAAAGTAGTCATAACTAGCTGAGATAGTTATAACTAAGTTGAGGAAACTATTAGAGGTTCCACTATGGCACTATATGACAAGTGCGGAACTCTAAATATGCTTCTCAAAAGTATGTAACTTTGTTGACCATCCCTGATTGGATGCATGATGGAAAGTCATGCACAAAGATCTAAAGATGCTCCTCAAAAGACGTATTAGTTTGTTGTCGTTTTCCGATTGGATAGCATAAAAAGTTAACACTTTACAAAAGCTAAAGTAGGAGAATCTCTTACTTTAGTAAAGTAGAACAAGTAATGTGTGTGCTATTCTTAAGTCTTAGTAGCCTTTAGAAGTTTTACTATTTGGGATTGTGCATTTATCATGAGGTAACGTAACTTAGTGAAAGTTACCACGGTAAGAAGTTGTAGAGTATATAAGGAGGAGTTGAGAGGATGGAAGGGACTCTCATTTTCCTGTCTGGAAGTAAAGTGAGCATTGGAGACCTTGGGAGTCCTTGAGTATTTTGCGATGCAATGTTGAGAGCGGGATTAGAACTTATTTGCAGGAACGCTATTAGAGGGACCGATGTGACCATACGAGTCAGAGAGTTGAGTGAAGTGAGCATGGATGTACTTAAATCTTTGTAATTAGGGTGCACTAGTAATCCTAGTCATCTGAGGTATCTCTGAGTGAGAGACAGACCGACTTACATTTTGGTTCCGTTGTCAGGACCTCGATACAAAGATTCATATTTAGTCGTTAGTACAGTTCATGTCTGTTTTTGAGCATGAGTTAGGAACCTTTGTACATACACCATGTTATAGAGGGCAAGATAATCTTTTCAATAAGCTTGATATCTCCGAGAGATCAATTGTAAGGAGAGAGTTATGTCTTTCGGAAGTTAAGAGGGTTTTTCGATATCAAATAGTGAGCTCTCGGGAAGGAGTTTACAGTCATTTTCATATTTTCAGTTTTTAGAGTTAGATCTTGAAAATTTCCATGCTGATAGCTTGCAAGATAAGCTATCTAGGCACCCAAATCATGCATGAATTGATCGAGTAAAACTGAAGTTATGACATTCGAAGCGAAGGGAGGTCAGATCTGTTATATTGCATGCTGAAGTGAAAGAGTGAATGAATTTCAGAATTCTTGAGAGGGTTATGTTCGATCTCTGAGGCTCAGAGTTGACAAGTTAAGCTTCTACTTAGTAATGTGAGAGATTGCTAAGCGAGAAGATAGTCGAGTGATCAAAAGTGTCAAACAAGCTATATAGTGAGAGAGATGTATGACGAATCATCGTCATGGAAGGACAGCAAGAGTGGAAATTGAGGTTGAGCAAGATCCTTCAAGGCTATGCGGTGATAGTTACCGCTGATCTGGCGAAAGGAGAATTTCGACTAGAATTTGAGGAAGAAGTAGAGAGTACTCGTAAGAATCTGGAGAAGAACTCGAGGTGCTTTTTGTGTGGAGAAGAAGGACATAAAGTAAGCAAGTGTCATACGAAGAATAGACTTTTGCGTGAGCGAAGAGGGTTGGTCGACTTAAGCTTACACATAGGTCCTTCTTCCCTTAGACAAGGCGTCATTGACCTTACAACCTTTTGTCCTAGATGTGGAGTGAACGGGATTCCAGTTGAGCATGAATGTAGCTCAATGGTTGCTTTGCTGGAAACCGTAGCCGAAGGTCTCGAGAGAAGATTGAGTGTAGAAACAGAACGAGTGAAGACCTCTAGCGAGGATGGAGATAGTATGTCATACGTTAAATAAGATGACCATGAGGCTCAAGCTTATTCCAACCTTTGGAGAGGAGAGAGCTCAACAAGGAAATTGTGGATTGCGGTGAAATTCGATCTTCACATCCACAAGCAGTACCTTGAGTAAGAAGAAGAAAAGAAGAGAAGAATGAGAAAACTTTCGATGTTTTACGGAAAGGATGGAGAAGACGTGGAAGGATTTGTGAGAGACTTCAAAAGATCATGCATTGGCAATGGAGATCGAAAAAAGAGCGAGTGGGTAGGGTTGATACCTGAATTTCTCGAGAATTCCGCATTGATATGGTATGAGGATAGGAAGAAGAGAAGCGTAGTAGGGACTCCAGTTGATACTTGGGAAGTATTTACGGAGGTCTTAATTGAAACTTTTCTTCCTGATGAAAGTTATGAGAAGTTAATGATAGAGGTAACTTACCTCAAACAAGGAGAGAAAGAGAAAGTAAGGACTTACGCCGAGAGGGTGGAGAAATTAGAACAGAAGTTTCGGGTGGTTTTACGAAAGAGTGGAGATGTAGTAGAGCCAACGATGGTGGACATTGGAGCAATGCTCACAAAGAACTTTATTGGAGGATTGAGACCGGAGATTCGAACACAAGTGCGGTATGAGAGACCAACTTCGAAGATTGATGTAGTGAAGATCGCAACCATGATGGAAGAGAGTCTGGATGGAGACGACTTGCAACCAATGACTGTTGGGGCAGCATGTGGGGATGTGCAAGTGCCGAGCATGCCAACTCTGACGACTGCGAGTGTTCTGACTGTTCGATTTCAGAATCTGACTCCGATAGCTCCTACTAGTGCGGTTACAGCCATTGTACCATCCAGATCTGTTACTCCTGACTTTCGTGATGAGTTGAAAAGTCTGACAGAGTCTCTGGCAGATTTGAAGATCAATATGGTGAATTTGTTGCAACACCGAAGTCCAAATGTTGGAGGGGGCTCACGAGGTTATGGGAACTATCAATCCAGAGGTGGACCAACGCAAGGATCACCAAGTAACTACACGAACCAAGGATGTTTTACGTGTGGAGGATCACACTTCCAACGTAATTGTCCAAGTCGTAATGGTGGAACGGCGGATGGAGCTTCAACTTCACAAAGCAAGGACAAGGGTGTGGCATGCATTGACATCTTGGAGCCACGAGATGTACGAGAAGGTTTTCAATCTGTAGAGTTGTTGGCTCAAGAGAGGAAGAGGATGAGGACGCATTTCGACGAAGGAGAACCTGTCGTGATGGAAGATTCTCCAAGTCAAAATACTCGGAGTAGCAAATCTTCTTCAAAAACCAAAGAGCGGCGGAAGAAACTGGGAAATACTGATTTCACAATTTCAATGGAGCAATCAAAGTACAATGTGGTGGAAGTCGTGGGTAAGCAACGAGCAAACATTGCTGTGGGACAGTTGATTGCTCTGAATCCTTCGGTGAGGAAAGAACTTCGTAGCGGTCTAAGCTCCCGACGAGGTCGGAAGAAGAAGGTAAATCCTTCTATTGTCGGCGTGAGTGCTTTAGATGCTAGTGAAGGAGAGGTGTGCAACAAGGCATCAAAAGTAGAGGCTCGTATCAATGGGAGAGATGTCTCAGATGTTCTTGTCGATGAAGGATCGGCAGTAAACGCCATCTCGAAACGACTCATGAGGAAGTTGGATCTAGTATTGTAAACCCTCCGCGGTCTTATCGATCAACTACCCCCCCGATCTCTCAACCTCCACGATCGTCATCCACGAATCTGCAACATGTCGGGCCTGTCTCTCACTCAGGGGTCACCTCTGATGGCTTTTATGGAAGCACACCATGAACTTGAAGGGAAAATGCTGAGTTCACTCATTCATACACCCACAAACTTATCAACTAAAAATCTCATTAAACACATCAACTAAAATCCTCCATTCTAACGACGTCTCTCAAGTTCTCATATGCTAAAAATATCTCACACTCTCTATATTACTCAAGTTGTCATTACGACAATGTGAAAACAAGGATGAGGAGCTCTTCTCTACTCCTCTATTTATACATTCTAGGTTTTTACTTTGGTACCCCCGGTAACTCAGCCGTAACTACTTTTACCGGGTTTTACTAAGATATTACTTAAGGTAAAAGCATTGATCACATGGGCTTATTCCTTCAAAGTCAACAACTTCTAGAAGGATTCTGAAATATTCTCAAGGAATCTAGAATTTCCACCCCCCCTCTACACTAGGACCCACTAAAAAGGAAACATGTGGAATCTCTTCTTGTTTCTAATGCCCACAAAGTCCACAACTTTAATCCAACCACTAATATCAAGTCAAAAAGGAGATAAGGGATACTTTCCACCTCCTTTCTACCTTTTAGACAAGATGACAAGATAGTAGTGCTCACTCTTTAGCAAATATCTGAATTCTGCCAAAAGTTCAGCTAAGTTTAACCATAACTAACTTTTAGCTAATCATGACTAACTTGATACCTCCTTAAAGTACTTTGGCAGCAAATAAACATTCTCAACACTTAATTATAACTAAATACTTTACTAATAGACAAACTTCCTATGTGTAACATAGGTCGTTACATTTTGTCTCCGGACTAAATTTTCGCTCCGTCCTCGGAGTGAAGAGAGAACTTTCGTCGATGAAACAACTTCAACTTGTCATGGTTGACCCGATCGAATCTCCTTCCTCCCAACTCCTGAAGGTCATACGTGAAGTTGCTCCACACCTTATCTACAACAAAAGGACCAAAATATCTAGGAAGAAACTTCTTCTTAGCCCTCTTGAATTTGATAGCATCATACAACATTACTCAATCTCCGACTTGAAAAGGTTTTACCTCCCTCTTGCCCAACCGTTTGTCGTAACTCTTCTTTTGATACGCCTGAGCTCGTTCCATCCGGATCATTGCTACCGCTCGGGTCTCTTCCAACTCCATGAGTTGCTCCCTTCTTGATCTGACCACGTCTTCTCCTCTCGACCTCTTCAACTTTCGTTGAATAGTTTGAAAAGTATCCAATTCGAATTGGATCGGCAACTTGGACTCCACTCCATAAACCAGACGAAATGGGGAGTACCCAGTAGAAGTCTTTGTTGTCGTTTGGTACTCCCATAAGATGGCATGTAGCCTCTTGTCCCAAGTATGTTTCGCAGTTTCAACACCAGCATCTTTGGCGAGCATCATACAAAGTGTAAGATTGGTCTTCTCCGCAAGACCATTAGCATTTGGTTTGTATGAGGTCGTTACTCGTGGCTTGATAGAAAAGTGTTGTAGCATAGCAGTAGTCATGCTCCCTACAAACTCTCCTCCTCTATCTGAGACCAACTCTAACGGACATCCAAATCTCGTGATGATCCTCTCCCATAGGAATCTACCGACTTCTGTTTCATTGGTCTCTCTCAAAGGTCTAGCCTCTACCCACTTGGTACAATAGTCGGTGGCGACTACAATGTATCTATTGCCTCGAGGTGTCTTATTAAGAGGACTTACAAAGTCAATACCCCACTTCTCAAATGGTCATAATATTGGAATTGATCTTAACAGAGGTGTTCTAGTAGACTTCAGAGCAAATGTTTGACATACGTCGCAAGTTTTGCAATAGTCTAAACACTCCTTGAAAATCCCTCTCCAGTGATAACCCGCATCCAAAATCTTGAAAGTTGTTATCTTACCAGCAAAGTGACCTCCGCAAACAGTGCCATCGTGAAACTCGTGCATCAGTTTGAACGCCTCCTTCTGACCAACTGCTCTCCTTAGTAACCCATCTGCTCCTTGATGAAACAGAATTCCTTCCACCATGGTGTAAGGTTTGCATCTCTTGATGAACGCGTTATGTTCTCGGGTATGCATACCTTCTGGAAAAGAGCCATCTGCAAGGAAACTCCAGATTTCCTTGTACTCGTCCGGTATCTCCTCAATGCTTGTGATGGTCATCAGATGCTCGTTTGGAAATGAATCATCAAACGGTTCTTCTCCCTCATCATCATAAGCCCTCGACAAAAGATCAGCATTCGCATGCTTTTTCCCTGGTCTATCTTCGATCACGTAATCGTATTCTGTTAGAAGGATCTTCCAACAAGCAATACGACCTTCGGCATTAGGCTTATTAAAGATATACTTTAAAGCCTTGTGATCTGTGACTATGGAAAATTTCCCTCCTAGCAAGTAGTGTCGAAATTTCTTCAATCCAAAGATCACCGCTAATCCTTCTCGTTCGGTCACGGAGTAATTCTTCTCCGCTGGAACCATCTGCCTACTAGCATAAGCTATAGGATGATCATGCCCATCTCCATCTAACTGACTTAATGTACACCCGATAGCTACATTGGAGGCATCCGTATACAGAATAAATGCTTTACTCCACTCAGGTTTAGCAAGTATAGGAGCTGTCACCAATGCCTTCTTCAGCTCCTCAAATGCTTCCTTTGCCTTCTGATCATGCACTATCAAGTCAAACTCAACTCCCTTCTTCATGTACATAGTCAAAGCTATTGCTTTGTTTGAGAAGGAAAAGACAAACCTACGATAATATCCAACCATACCAAGAAACTGCCTCAACTTTGTCAAGTTGATCGGAAATGGAAGATCCACAATCTTCTTCACCTTCTCAAGATCTATCGCAATCCCATTCTTGGAAATGATGTGCCCTAACAGCAGACCTTCTTCGCAGCCAAAGATGCACTTCTCTGGATTTAGAGAAGCGTTGGCTTGCTCCAACCGCTGCAAAACTTTGATCACATGATCAAAGTGGTCCTCCTTTCGTCCGTACACACAGAAATCGTCAATGAAATCTCGAACTAACTTCCCTATGAATGGTTCAAACACTTTGTTCATGAACCTTTGAAACGTGACCGGAGCATTACACAATCCGAATGGCATCACCCGAAATGCAAATGTTCCCCAAGGAGTAGTGAAAGTAGTCAACTGTTGGTACTCCTGTGCTATCTTGATCTGGTTGTATCCACTATAACCATCACCAAAACTGTACCACTTGACCAGCAACTTCCTCCAAAATCTCATCTATAAATGGTAGAGGATAATAATCCTTCTTGGTAACTGCATTCAACTTTTTATAGTCTATGCACACTCGCAGCTTACCATTCTTCTTCTTGACAATCACAATGGGTGAAACCCATTCTGAGTTCTCCACCTCATAGATGAAACTCGCCTCCTTCAACTTGTCTATCTCCTCCTTGACCATCATTGCCGTTGTGGGATTGACCCTTCTCTGCTTCTGTCGAACTGATCTTGCGTGCTCCTCCAATTCGATTCGATGAGTCTCGAGAGTCACCTCCTTCAAATCCTTGTAGCTGAAAGCAAACACATGGATATATTTTAGAAATATATCTAGGAATCTACTTTTCTCCTCTTGAGTGACATTGATACCAAACTTCAGGGTAGAGAGTCTTCTCACAATCTCTGCCTCACTCAACTCTTCTTTGTCAAGATCTTTCTCCACTGCTGGTCGAGGCAACAAGTCAATAGCACTAAGTTGATGTAATGATTCATCTCGACCAAATCTTTCGTCCTCAGACGAGGATTCTTGATCGTAAGAATCTCCGGTATCTACTTCTGAGACACTCTGATCATCCTCCGTATCAGATTCCCAGTAGTCACTAGTGGGTCTATCTGAGTCAGAAGTCACAACTCCAACACTCGAGAGAGGTACTATCACTCTATGATCTCTAGGCCCAATCCGTAAGTATCCCTTGTGCCACTTATCAGTGGTGCGCACAGCTCTCAACCAAGGCCTACCTAGGAGCAAATCATAACTAGAGTCCTTTAACACTTGAAAGGACATCAATGTTTGAACTCCCATCACAGACACGACCACCTTCTCTAACACACCAAGAGGTCTTACCCGTTGCTTGTTAGCCATCCCCACGACAATGCTAGCTGCGCGAGTTGGTTCCATCCCCAACTTCTTCATCAACCTCTCCGATATGACGTTTACAGCCGACCCTCCATCCACCAATACGTCAGAGACGTAGTGACCATTCAACCGGACTTCAATCTTTGAAGCCCTAGTGCATACCTCTGAAGCATGCACATCCACCACACCAACTCCCACTGACTTTGATGTCTTGCTCTTGGGTTTCTTCTTCTTGCTTTTCTTAGAACTCAGTCCTCCTCTGAGTTCTCTTCGTAAGCTGGGATTAAGTACGATCAGTTGTCCAACAGTGATGTTGGCTTTCTGAGCACCCACATCTTCAACCACATCATATCCCGCTTGGGAAGATGAAATGGTGAAATCCGCCATCCCCAGCTTCCTTCTTGGCTCCCTTGGTGTACTCGAAACATTACTCGAACGAGTACTTCTACTTGCTGACTCCTCCATGAAAACCGGTTCATCAGAAAATCGAGTTCTTTTCCTTTCTTGAGCTAAAAGCTCCACCGGTGCATGAGAAGAGTTTGAACTCTCTCCTTTCTCGTAGATGGGATCTCGCACGACATCGATAGTAGCCATCCCTTTGTCTCGTCCTTGTGATGGATTTCCTCCACCCACATTCATTCTGATAGCTTCGGCACCTCTTGCTCCGTTGTTAGGACAATTTCGCTGGAAATGAGAACCTCCACACGTCCAACAAGTGATTCCTCCAAAGTTACCTTGGTTGCCTCCAAAGTTACCTTGATTTCCTCGGTTGGGATTGTTGTCGTAACCTCTTTGACCTCCTCCTCCACCTTTGTTCCTCCATTCTCGTAACTGCACCACATTTATCTTGAGATCCGCAAGAGTATCGGTGATGCTCTTTAGCTCAGCATGAAAATCAGAGGTGGCAATAGACATCGTTGTTGGGACAAACGGTCTTGGCACCACCGTTGGAGTAGGAGTTGACGTTGAAGCAATCACCAATTGTGATGGTGCAGGTGCGATCGTTGTGACTACACTAGGAGTCGGAGTTGACACCAGAGCAGCATGATGAGGTTGGATGATATCTCCTTCATCCAAACTCTCTTCCATGTTTGTCGTAATCTTGATGACCTCCGCTTTGGTTGCTGGCTTCTCGTACCTCACTTGGGTTCGAATTGAAGGCCTCAACCCTCCCACCAAGTTCTTTGTCAACACTGCTCCAATCCCCGCCATCGTTAGCTCCACATTGTCTCCACTCTTCCGTAGGACCGTCCGAAACCATTGCTCCAACTTATCCACCCTTTCGGCATATTGCCGAACTTTCTCGTCGTCTCGTTGCTTCAAATGAGTAAGCTCCACCATGAGCTTCTCATAACTCTGTTCTAGAAGAAATTCTTCGATGAGTGCATTACTCAATGTCTCCCATGTGTCCTCAACTGCACCAGGTGTCTTGCTCTTCACTCGGTCTTCATACCACGTAAGAGCAAAATCTTCTAAAAACTCTGGCAGTAACAACACCCATTCTTCCTTCCTTCTCACGTTGTTTCCGATGCAACCCCTTTTGAAATCTCGTACAAATGGTTCTACATCTTCATTGTCCTTCCCATGAAACACTGGTAACTTCCCCATTTTGTAACTACTCTTCTACACTTCCAATTTTTGTGCAATAACTACTCGCTAAAAGAGCACGAACATCACCAATTCCATTCGCGAATAATCTACCATAGATAAAATAAAAGGAAATGGTTGTAACAACACCTCTTGTGCCATCTCTTCTCTCAAGGTAATCATGAGCTTGAGTCGCATCACCGCCTTCTCCACCATCCGAATGACGATCTCCATCACAACTCAGCCGAGTCCTCTTTTGAAGTCGACAACTTCTCCGTCTCAGCTCTTTGAGTCTCGTCCAACTTCTCGACTACTGACGTAAGTAAGGCGGCCACATCGACGCACTTGTGTCCTCTTGATAGATTACCCACTCCACAACTTGGACAAGGATCTTCTCCTAGAAGATGAATTGACGCTGGTGACGATGGACCCGCTCGAAGACTTAAATCAGTAAACTCCCGCTTCCCTTTAGCTCTCTCGGTTCTGATTCTAGTTGGACAATTCACTACTTTATGTCCCAACCCTCTACAAAAATAACACCACAAGTCGGTTTCTACTCTTCTCCTCGGAGATTCTACTTGAGGTTTTATACTAGGGTTCTCAAACTCAACGATAATCTCTTTAGAGCTCTCTCCGACGCTTACTATGACATCTAAACCTTGAGGAAGGTTTCTAAGTCTAACTTTCCAATCTTTTGAATTTCCACTCATGTTGCACCTTCTCAACCATTAAGTGGACAAAATATCATAGAGGAAAATAATTCTACATCACTTTCTTAACTCTTCCGAGCTTTATATTGGAAATCGTGTATTATACATGCTATACACGAAATAAAATCTAATCTAAAATTAACTATCGAAGATATGATCCTCCTCACCATCGTTTGTACTAATCACAACAGACATCTTGAACTCACTCTTGTAAGGATCCAACTCTACTTCACCAGGAGCATTCGTGGCCTCCACAGTGAATGATGCTTTAAATTCGGCTTTCTTCAAATCTGTGCCAATGGTCGCGGAAGCTTCTTCGTATAAGGTAAAGAGGGCACCCCAAGTGCTATAGATGCGGGTTCGTAACTCATCTATACTTAACTTGGGCTTCTCCGTCTCTGTTCGAACTCCTAAACGTCTCTTCTTCCACCTCGTCATTCGAACTGGATTCCCCATGAAGTATCTTCAAGACCTCCTTGTATGCCGAAACGTATATCTCTTAGTTGGTAAGAGATCTCTCCAAGATTTTTGTGGTCTCCAGTAGCTCAACCTCCAAGCTACTAAATCATGAAGTTTCAACAGAAACTTTCCTAATCAGAAGAGATGGGGATGACTGTACAAATTTTCAGAGAACTGAAATTTGTATATTTTCACTTCCCTCATGGTTGTCAACCCCCTCCACTTTGAAAAATTCTTTTTCCCTCTTCAGACCTCATCTTCTCATGATTTCTTTTGTCCTGGATAGCTTATCAGCCACTCTAAAACACTGGAAAGTTTCTCAGGAAAATAAAATTCACAGAAAATCTGACACTGACTGTAAACTTTTTCCAGAGAACAAAATTCCTCAACTCTCACGAATAGACCCCCTCAACTTTGAAAATTCATTGCTCCTTCTCTAGACCACCTTTTCCTATGATTTCTTTTGTCTTAGATAGGTTATCAGCCAATCTAAAACACTAGAAAGTTTCACGGGAAAATAAAATTCATAGAAAAGTTGACAGTGACTGTACAAAGTTTCCAGAGAGCAGAATTTCTAAACTCACAAATTTATCTCCTCTAATAACTTTTCTCTCCTCCTTTCTCTACAACTCTTGTTGCACCCTCTTTCAACTCCCTTCAAACCCTTTCTAAGTGAACAAGATGTAAAGAATGACTTCGAACGCGTCATATATCACTACGGGATACACGAAAGGTTCTAACGTTGCTAACATCGCGTTAGCTCTCTCTCCTCCCAGCGTTCTCTCCATGTGCTCTCTCATAATCTCCTTTTGTCGAATATAGAACTGAACTCTAAACATCGTTCAACGATCTCTTCAAATGAGGTCCCGGCAACGGAACCATAAATGTAAACCCTCCGCGGTCCTATCGATCAACTACCCCCCTCGATCTCTCAACCTCCACGATCGTCATCCACGAATCTGCAACATGTCGGGCCTGTCTCTCACTCAAGGGTCACCTCTGATGGCTTTGATGGAAGCACACCATGAACTTGAAGGGAAAATGCTGAGTTCACTCATTCATACACCCACAAACTTATCAACTAAAAATCTCATTAAACACATCAACTAAAATCCTCCATTCTAACGACGTCTCTCAAGTTCTCACATGCTAAAAATATCTCACACTCTCTATATTACTCAAGTTGTCATTACGACAATGTGAAAATAAGGATGAGGAGCTCTTCTCTACTCCTCTATTTATACATTCTAGGTTTTTACTTTGGTACCCCCCGGTAACTCAGCCGTAACTACTTTTACCGGGTTTTACTAAGATATTACTTAAGGTAAAAGCATTGATCACATGGGCTTTTTACCTTTTCACATGGGCTTATTCCTTCAAAGTCAACAACTTCTAGAAGGATTCTGGAATATTCTCAAGGAATCTCGAATTTCCACCCCCCCTCTACACTAGGACCCACTAAAAAGAAAACATGTGAAATCTCTTCTTGTTTTTAATGCCTACAAAGTCCACAACTTTAATCCAACCACTAATATCAAGTCAAAAAGGAGATAAGGGATACTTTCCACCTCCTTTCTACCTTTTAGACAAGATGACAAGATAGTAGTGCTCACTCTTTAGCAAATATCTGAATTTTGCCAAAAGTTCAGCTAAGTTTAACCATAACTAACTTTTAGCTAGTCATGACTAACTTGATACCTCCTTAAAGTACTTTGGCAGCAAATAAACATTCTCAACACTTAATTATAACTAAATACTTTACTAATAGATAAACTTCCTATGTGTAACATAAGTCGTTACAGTACCAACACGTCCTTCTAGTATCACGGTTGGCATGGCTAACAGACAACGAGTTAGACCATTGGGAGTGCTGGAGAGAGTTTGCGTGTCAGTAATGGGAGTGCAAGTAAACATGACATTTCAAATCTTGAAAGAGTCAAGTTATGAAATGCTACTCGGAAGACCTTGGCTTCGAGCAGTACATGCAACAGATAACTGACACAAGGGTTATTTACGCATCGGATCGAATCACCACCGGATCAAAGTTCCATTGCTCGGAGATCAAGTTGGGACGTCAGAATTAGATCGACCCGCATCGGACTACTAGGAGTCAGAAGTTGTCGATACTACTTCTGATGTGGGTACCAATTCTTCAGATTCAGAATTTGAAAATACATCGTCAGAGGAGGAGAGAGAAGAACGAAATGTGGGTGTGAATGTAGTGGATCTTTTCCCCTCTCCGGAAGTGCAAAGAGATCGAGACAAAGAACCTCTGAATCCTGAGGAGGTGGAGAGAAGAATTTCCACATTATGTTATGGATCGAATGTTACTAAAGAGGAGAAGGGTCAGTTCGAAGAGATCTTTCGCAAATACATTCATGTATTTGCATTTAGTTACAAGGATTTGAGGGAGGTCACACTTGAGCAACACCGTATCGAGTTGGAGAAGGAGGTCAAACCGGTGCGACAGAAGCAACGAAGAGTGAGTCCTCCGATTGCTGATCTGGTGAAAGAAGAGATCGAGAAGCTGCACACTGCTAGATTCATTTACGAGGTGGAGCATTCTGAATGGCTGTCACCAATTGTGATCGTAAAGAAGAAAAATGGCAAATTCAGGGTATGTGTTGA
Source organism: Asterella californica (assembly GCA_036924285.1). Classification (NCBI taxonomy): domain Eukaryota; kingdom Viridiplantae; phylum Streptophyta; class Marchantiopsida; order Marchantiales; family Aytoniaceae; genus Asterella; species Asterella californica. Next base: position 16,114,906 of record JAYKYS010000001.1, on the reverse strand, counting down.
TTACAAAAAGCTCAATGCTGTCACAAAGAAGGATTATTATCCTTTGCCTTTCATCGACGAGATCTTGGAAGAAGTGGCGAGAAACGAGTGGTACAGCTTTGGAGATGGTTATAGCGGATATAACCAAATCAAAATTGCACCGGAACATCAACACCTTACCACTTTCACTACTCCGTGGGGTACGTTTGCATTTCGAGTCATGCCATTTGGTCTGTGTAATGCTCTTGCGACGTTTCAAAGGTTTATGAACAAAGTGTTCGAATCTTTCTTAGGAAAGTTTGTGAGAGATTTTATAGATGACTTTTGTGTTTTTGGGAGTAAGGAGAAACATTTTGAGCACCTTGTGAAGGTCTTAGAATGTTTAGATGTAGCAAATGCATCTCTCAATCCGGAGAAATGTATTTTTGGGTGTGAGGAAGGGTTACTCTTGGGTCATATCATATCCAAGGACGGCATTGCCGTAGATCCAGAGAAGGTGCAGAAGATCTTAGAGCTCCCTTTTCCTAGTACTCTCACTAAGCTACGACAGTTTTTAGGTATGGTGAGGTATTATCGAAGGTTTATACTCTCGTTCTCACATAAAGCATATGTTTTGACTGTGTATCTAAAGAAGGGAGTAGATTATGTGTTGATTTTAGGAGATGAAGAAGCTCTAGCCGCCTTTGAGGAACTGAAGAAAGCTCTTACTTCAGCTCCAATCTTGGTTAAGCCCGATTGGAATAAACAGTTTATTCTATATACGGATGCTTCAAATATAGCAGTAGGATGTACTTTAAGTCAGTATGATGTTGAAGGTAGAGATCATCCTATTGCATATGCTAGTCGGCAAATGGTCAAGGCAGAGAGAAATTATTCTATGATAGAGAGAGAAGGATTGGCAGTGATCTATGCTTTGAGAAAATTTCGACATTATCTCATAGGAGGCAAGTTCACTATTGTTACAGATCATAAGGCATTGAAGTACATCTTCAATAACCTATGGTCGAAAGACGATTAGCAAGGTGGAAGCTCCTATTGTCAGAGTACGACTAGGAGATCTGCGATCGACCAGGAAAGAAATACGCGAATGCAGATTTGCTATCTAGAGCTTACGATGACGATGGAGAGGAGCCGGTGGATGACACCTTTCATGACGAAGATTTGATGGTCTTGATGAGCAACTCTATTATCCCAATAGAATATCAAGAAATTTGAGATTTTGTTACAGAAGGTGTCTATCCAAATGAGATGTGGACCAGAGAGAAGAAGGCTTTGGTAAAACGAAGTCAATCTTACTCGGTGGTGGAAGGTGTGTTATTACGTGAAGGAGTTGATGGGGTCCTGAGAAGAGCTGCAAGCAAGGAGGAGTCTCTACGACTCATGGAAGAATTCCATGACGGTCTAGTATGTGGAGGACATTTCGCAGACAAGTTGACGGCCCACAAGATACTTGACGCAGGATACCACTGGAGAGGAATGTTTAGAGATTGCTTGACGTATTGTAAAACCTATGATTTTTGTCAAGCTTTCGCTATCAAATCTAGTGTTTCTACTCCTCTTAGATCTATTTCGGTTCTTGGACCTTTCGAGAAATAGAGAATAGATTTTGTTGGGCCTTTGAATCGCACGCCTCGCAACAATAAGTATATTGTTGTAGCCACAGATTACTTTACAAAGTGGGTAGAAGCTAGACCTCTTGTAACTATTGGAGAAGTTGAGGTGGGTAGATTCCTGTACGAACGGATCATTACTACGTTTGGATGTCCCTTGGAGTTAGTTTTCGATAGGGGTCGAGAATTTGTGAGTGGTATGACTACTGCCATGTGCACACATTTCTCCATTTCTCAGAGAGTTACTACTTCATATAAACCTAGTTCAAACGGTTTGGTAGAGAGGACAAACTTTACCTTGTGTCAAATGTTAGCAAAAGATGCTGACATAGATGGGGTCAAACACAACTGGGACAAGCGTCTTCATGCGGTTCTATGGGAGTATCGAACAACAGTGAAGACGTCTACGGGATATTCACCTTTCAAGATGGTGTATGAGTTGGAATCCAGATTACCAATCCAGTTCGACCTAACCACCTTTCAGACCTTACAAGCTGGATTGAAGAGAAATGGTGGTCCAATAGTTGAGAAAGAGAGGGGAGAAAACTTGTTGGAGCTGGAGGAGAATAGAGACGACGCAGCTCAACGAATTGAGATGGCCTAGTTACAGCAGAAGAAGAGCTACGACAAGCGCTTGGCGAAGAACAAAACGAAGTTACAGTCATTTCAAAAGGGTGAGTGGGTGATGTTATGGGATGCTATTAGGCACAAACGAGTTCAAAAGAAGTTCTTATGTCGATATTTTGGGCCTTTCATCATCTCCAAAGTATGGAGTAATGACACTTATGATCTTCAAGAAAGGAGTGGTACGTTCTTCGACAGAGTGAACCACGACAAGCTGAAGAAGTTTCATCAACGTGATACTTCACTCCGAGGACGGAGTGAAAATTAAGTCTGGGGATAAATGTCACACCACAAGTATCCCATTATTTATGTGTATGCTTATATAAATTTCATTAGGTATAACTATCTTATAGAGTACTCTAGTTCAAAGATCTAAATCTAGAGTGATCAAAAGTAGTCATAACTAGCTGAGATAGGTATAACTAAGTTGAGGAAACTATTAGAGGTTCCACTATGGCACTATATGACAAGTGCAGAGCTCTAAATATGCTTCTCAAAAGTATGTAACTTTGTTGACCATCCCTCATTAGATGCATGATGGAAAGTCATGCACAAAATTCTAAAGATGCTCCTCAAAAGACGTATTAGTTTGTTGTCGTTTTCTGATTGGATAGCGTGAAAAGTTAACACTTTACAAAAGCTAAAGTAGGAGAATCTCTTACTTTAGTAAAGTAGAACAAGTAATGTGTGTGCTATTCTTAAGTCTTAGTAGCCTTTAGAAGTTTTACTATTTGGGATTGCGCACTTATCATGAGGTAACGTAACTTAGTGAAAGTTACCACGGTAAGAAGTTGTAGAGTATATAAGGAGGAGTTGAGAGGATGGAAGGGACTCTCATTTTCCTGTCTGGAAGTAAAGTGAGCATTGGAGACCTTGGGAGTCCTTGAGTATTTTGCGATACAATGTTGAGAGCGGAACGCTATTAGAAGGACCGATGTGATCATACAGATCCGAGAGTTGAGTGAAGTGAGCATGGATGTACTTAAATCTTCGTAATTAGGGTGCACTAGTAATCATAGTCATCTGAGGTATCCCTGGGTGAGAGACAGGCCGGCTTACAGTTCTGCTGTCCATGGTTCTCCGCAGGTCTCTGAACCGGTGCCCTTTGTGCAGGAACTGACACAACCGGCATCATAGGAACTGCAGCCGGGACAACAGGTCTAGGAGCCGGAGCAGGAGCCAGAGGTTGCTGTATTTGAAGAGTAGCGCGAGGTTGAGATGCAAGCGGACGCCCTCTCACGATCACTCTTCCACGCCTCTGTCTTGTTAGTACTGCCACAACATCCTCAACTCTTCCCCAGTCGGTAGTAACTCCTCCTTCAGCGGATCGATCGGCCAACATAAAACATAACCGATCTGTCGTAGCATCATCGGTAGCTTGCAGGAAAAGCTCGGTTCTCCTAGCATCTAAGGTTATCCTCTCAAGAGTCTAGAGTTGTCGATATCTCCGATCAAACTCTCTCAACATCTCATTCAGACCCATCATACGACCAGTTTGCTGCTCAACCCAATCTAGAAACGTTCTTCTAGTGACTCTCTCTGAATCTTCTTTGAGAAACTCCTCTCGAAGAATCGCTCGAAACTCATCCAGACACCTAGATTTCTTCTCTGTACATCCCTAACTTGGTCTCGCAACTCAGAGATTACAACTAGCTCAAAACTGGTTATCATCTCTATATCAATAACTCTAACCTGCTCCATCTCTCCTCGATACTCACGCAGATATCTAGAAATATCTCTACCTTCAAATCTGCCACATCTATTCACTACTGCTTGCAAAGCCTTGGTGGATCTTAACTCACCCCCTCCAACGATCGGATGCTGTTGGAGCAAAGCCGCAAGCGTCTTCAGAATCTCAGTCGTATCGAGACCAGATACAGATGTCGCGGCAGTCGCAGGTGCTGCAGCAAACGTAGATGCAGCAGTCATAGAAGTAGCAGCAGCGCTTCCGCTCTTCCGATCCATTTTCTTCTTCGTCTTGGAATTCAACTTCACGGTCAATCACTCCAAGAAACCTCTCAGTGGAAGCACCAGACTGTATGTCAAGGCGAGAGTTTCCTGAGAAAGGCGGAACCTTCTAGCTGTGATACGATCGTGAAGAGGAGGGCGAAATACGGACCGCAAGAAAACACACTACCACGATTTCGATCCGGCCAAGATAAAACACACGGCGTGCAAGTAGATCTTCAACTCCAGATCATGCAGATTGAAAAGCTCACGTTCAAGGACTCAGAATATCAGAAAATTGCTCTTGTGAAGCACCAGCGCGTTCCTAGAAGCTTCCCGTTTTCTTTTCAGAAAGATGTGCGTACAAGTTGTAGGTCTCCTCTCTACTCGATTCTGTCTACTAATCTCAATCTCTCGATGTCAAAACTCTGATCAGTCAGAAAATCTCTTCAGACGTAATCTTTGTGTAAAATTTCTCTCCTCAACTCTAGTATTTCTCTCTACTCGATAGTCTTTGCACAGTAAACTCTACTCTGCTCGATTATCGACAAACTGCGATGATGCTCAACAATGTCTGAGAATTCTCTCCCTCTCGAGTACCCCTTCTAGGTTTTCCCCCACCCTACGTAACCTTCAGTGTCACCTAGCAGGGGTAAAAGATGCCTTAAACAGATGGCAGCAGAAAAATAAATCACTGATAATAAATCTACACGTAAGAAGACTATTTCACTAGCCTTCGCAGGTTCATCTGTACGGACGGCCATCGATTCGGCCGTACAGTCAGCATCTGACACCTCCACTCGAAGTAACTCCACCACGGCTACCTCTGGCCACCGGAATCACCTCGTTCTGACATGTGGAGCTCGAGTTATCATCACTGTCGTTTTCCGGCCCTCTTAAACTTCGAAATGCCGTAAGTATTGCCTCAGGTATCAATTTCACTTGATTTTTCGACCCAAGTGAATAATATGTCGAGCTTTACATTTTTCTACAAAAGATTTGGTACCGACTTGGAGTATCTTTGATGCCATCTCGCTACCCCATGACTTAGAGGGCAGCAACCGAATTCGTACTAGTGACCCCGACAACCCGAAGACGAGATAGTCCTCTAGCATAAGGTCCATTTCAAAATCCAGTGGTAACCTCCCTCTAGCATCCACACCAGGTGATTGCACTAGTGCAGGGGTAGACGGAGGCGTCCCGCATTCACGGTACGTTGAAGGGACATCTAGTGTCCTGTCCCTAGGCACAACATATCCCACCTCTAGGCACAACATCTAGTGTCCCATCCCCATATCACAACATGTCTCTATGCTGTGCAATCGTTAGGTTCTCAAAAGCCATGGGCATAACTCTCCAAAATGTCTCTACTCGTTGAGAACATGCTCTCATCCACGTATCCGGGTCATCAAGGTTCAGCACCTCAGCAGAATCACGACGAATGGCCGAAGGTAGATCTGGATCTCGGCCATACAATAGAAAATATGATGAGAAGGAAGCCAAAGACGCTTGTCGACTGAAACGGTAATCCATAGCCAACCATGGTAACTGCATATCTCAGTCTCCCAAGTGATCCTTCTGCAAGCCATACTTGCACAATCCTCTCTTCACCGTCTGAACTACCCTCTCCGCCAAACAATCCGCCTCGAGATGATCTCGAGATGTAGTCCGATGATCAATCAGCGCCTGATCACACAAGACCTGAAACTCATCAAGGAACTCTATACCTTGGTCTGTCAGCACTTCAACTAGTGCTCCAAAATGACTCAGCACTTGATCTAAGAACGCATACGTCTGTCCCTTCACTTGTCTTGTCCGGTAATGTCACCAACTCAATCGACTTGGAGAAGTGTTCCACCATCACCAACACATACCGGTGGTAACATACGATCAACGGTAAAGGTCTCGCAAAATCCAAACTCCAACGATAACTCAAACCCATAATCGATAAGGGGTGTAACTATGGAGTAGGAGCATTAAACGATGCTCGTACTCGATCACAAATCACACATCGTGCGACAATTGTTACACATCGACGTGCATACCACGCCACCAATACTGTCCTTGGAGTAAGCTATGTGTACGCTGTCGAGACGAGAATTTTCTGGGAAGGGCGGAGCCTTCTAGCTGTGATACGATCGTGAAGAGGAGGGCAAAATACGGACTGCAAGAAAACACACTATCACGATTTCGATCCGGCCAAGATAAAACACACGGCGTGCAAGTAGATCTTCAACTCCAGATCATGCAGATTGAAAAGCTCACGTTCAAGGACTCAGAATATCAGAAAACTGCTCCTGTGAAACACCAGCACGTTCACCTAGAAACTTCCGGTTTGTTTTCAGAAAGATGTGCGTTCAAGTTGTAGGTCTCCTCTCTACTCTATTCTGTCTACTAATCTCAATCTCTCGATGTCAAAACTCTGATCAGTCAGAAAATCTCTTCAGACGTAATCTCTGTGTAAAATTTCTCTCCTCAACTCTAGTATTTCTCTCTACTCGATAGTCTTTGCACATTAAACTCTACTCTGCTCGATGATCGACAAACCGCGATAATGCTCAACAATGTCTGAGAATTCTCTCCCTCCCGAGTACCCCTTCTAGATTTTCCCCCACTCTACGTTATCTTCAGTGTAAATCCACCACGGCTACCTCTGGCCACCGGAATCACCTCGTTCTGACATGTGGAGTCCGAGTTATCATCATTGTCGTTTTCCGACCCTCTTAAACTTCGAAATGCCGTAAGTATTGCCTCAGGTATCAATTTCACTTGATTTTTCGACCCAAGTGAATAATATGTCGAGCTCTACATTTTTCTACAAAAGATTTGGTACAGACTTGGAGTATCTTTGATGCCATCTCGCTACCCCAGGACTTAGAGGACCGCAACCGAATTCGTATTAGTGACCTCGACAACCCGAAGCCGAGATAGTCCTCTAGCATATGGTCCATTTCAAAATCCGATGGTAACCTCCCTCTAGCATCCACACCAGGTGACTGCACTAGTGGAGGGGTAGACGGAGGCGTCTCGCATTCACGATACGTTTAAGGGACATCTAGTGTCTCGCCCCTAGGCAACTTGGTGCTCCTCATATTCTCCCGAAGGGGTCAGCCTACTCCAAGCCGGTTGTGAGTCTGGAAGGATTTGATCCGGAGACCTCCTCCCTACAAGTTTCTCAGCTACACCAAGGAAGCTGATCTCACAACTGGTTTTGGAGACCAGTTTCTAAGCTAATATGCTAGAAAGCTGCGGTATTTCGTCTTTCCTTTACTAACACAAAGTACCATAACTTTCTCTAGACAAGCTTTTTTGTGCATTTCGAAATGCAATAAATACTGCATACTACAATCTACATGAGAAAAATCTAAAACATATTTTTCGAACTCACTCAGATTTAAGGTAAATTTCCCGATATCAGAAATCTTGTAGAAGAACCCCAAGTAACTTTTCGCCTGCAACTCCGTTTGTAACTTTTGAACATACCACGGTGATCAGCGCGACGAGACCTACGCCGTGGTGTTTTCATATTTTTGAATGCTCACTTCCTCCAGAATCGACTTCTCCAAGGTATTAACTTCACTCATATAGAGACTAACTTCTAACTGAGAGGTGAATTATTCACTATCTGGAATAATTCACATCACGACAACGCTTCACTCCAAAATGTCCCAACTCCTCATGGGCATGTCGTACCAACTGTGTCCTCTGGGATGGATGTGACGCTATCCGTACTCTCTCATCATCCCACACTCGAAGTACATGTCGTCCTTCTCGTTGAAATCTCTTCGCTCGTTGAAAGACAAGATCTCGCTCCTTGGCACTTACTGTGCCTACCACCACGTCAGTACGTAGATACTCCATTACAGTCATATCGTCATGGATATCTCGCTGGTCTGATACACCATCTCCACCCTCAAGATCTGGAGACTCATCATCTACTCTCTAACCAGAGAACGATACGACTTGGCCCTCCATACTAGAGTTCATGATCAACACACAGAGAAAGACAGATGCATGCCACCCTGGCACTATCTCCTCATCAACCTCATCATGCCATCGAGCCCCAATCTGATCTTGCTGACTCGTGCATGGGTTACAACTCAACCCATCGGCATCTAGGTTTGCAACTCCAGGTCTATGCACTACTTGGAAGTCATACTCTTGTAAGATCAAAGCCCATCGTGCAAGCTTCCCTGTAAGTTTATCGGACTCCATCAACCACTTGAGCGGCTGGTGATCAGTGATGAGAGTAAAGGGGTTCCCAAACAGATAACATCGAAAGCGTGCAACAGCCCACACTGTCGTCAAACACTCTCCCTCATACGAACTATATCTCACCTTTGTCGAATTGTTGGAGCGACTGACATACGCCACCACAAACTCTTTTTTCTCATCATCATGCTGAGTCAGCACTGTAACGATCTATGTTACACATAAGAAGTTTATCTGTTAGTAAGGTGTTTAGTTATAACTAAATGTGGATAATGTTTATTTGCTGTCCAAGTACTTTAAGGAGGTATCAAGTTAGTCATGACTAGCTAAAGTTAGTTAAGGGTTAAACTTAGCTGTAGTTTTGGCAGAATTCATATATTTCTTAAAGAGTGAACACTACTATCTTGTCATCTTGTCTAAAAGGTAGAAAGGAGGTGGAAAGTATCCCTTATCTCTTTTTTGACTCTATATTAGTGGTGGGATTAAGTTGTGGACTTTGTGGGCATTAAAACAAGAAGAGAATCCACATGTCTCATTGTTAGTGGGTCTTAGTGTAGAAGGGGGTGGAAATTCGAGATTCCTTGAGAATATTCTAGAATCCTTCTAGAAGTTGTTGACTTTTAAGGTAAGAAGCCCATGTGAAAAGGTAAGAAGTCCATGTGATTAATGTTTTTATCTTAAGTAATATCTTAGTAAAACCCGGTAAAAATAGTTACGGCTGAGTTATCAAAAGGTACCAAAGTAAAAACCTAGAATGTATAAATAGAGGAGTAGAGAAGAGCTCCTCATCCTTGTTTTCACATCGTCGTAATGACAACTTGAGTAATATAGAGAGTGTGTGATATTTTAGCATGTGAGAACTTGAGAGACGTCGTTAGAATGGAGGATTTTCATTGATGAGTTTATGGAGAATTTTAGTTGATGAGTTTATGAGTGTATGAATGAGTGAACTTAGCATTTTTCCCTTCAAGTTCATAGTGTGCTTCCATCAAAGCCATCAGAGGTGACCCTTGAGTGAGAGACATGCCCAACATGTTGCAGATTCATCAATGACGATCGTGGAGGTTGAGAGATCGGAGGGTAGTTGATCGATAGGACCACGGAGACCTCACTTGAAGGGATCGTTGAAAGATGTTTAGAGTTCAATTCTATATTCGACAAAAGAGATCACAAGAGAGCACATGGAGAGAACGTTAGGAGGAGAGAGAGCTAACGCGATGTTAGCAACGCTAGAACCTTTCGTGTATCCCGTAGTGATCTATGACGCGTTCGAGCTCATTCTTTACATCTTGTTCACTTAGAAAGTGTTTGAGGAGAGTTGAAAGGGAATGAAACAAGAGTTGTAGAGAAAGGAGGAGAGAGAAGTTATTAGAGGGAAGAATTTTAGAGTTTAAGAATTGTACAGTCGCTGTCAGATTTTCTGTGTTTTTTATTTTCTTGTGGTACTTTCCAGTATTCTAGATTGGCTGATAACTTATCTAGGACAAAAGAAATAATGGGAAAATGTGGTCTAGAGAGAGAGCTATGAATTTTCAAAGTTGAGGGGGTTTATTTGCGAGAATTGAGGAATTTTGCTTTCTGGAAAATTTTTACAGTCATTGTCAGATTTTTTGTGAATTTTATTTTCCTGTGAAAATTTCCAGTATTTCAATTTGGCTGATAAACTATTAGAGGAAACAAAAATCATGAGAAGATGATTTCTGGAGAGGGAGATAGAATTTTTCAAAGTGGAGGGGGTTGACAACCATGAGGGAAGTGAAAATATACAAATTTTTGTTCTCTAAAAATTTATACAGTGAGCACCATCTCTTCTGATTAGAGAAATTTCTGTTAAAACTTCATGAGTTAGTAGCTTGGAGGTTGAGCTACTGGAGACCACAAAAATCTTGGAGAGATCTCTTACCGACTAAGAGATAAACGTTTCGGCGTACAAGGAGGTCTTGTAGATACTTCATGGGGAATCCATCCGAGTGCCGAGGTTGAAGAAGAGACGTTTGGGAGTTCGAACGGAGACGGAGAAGCTGAAGTTAAGTATAGAGGAGTTGCGTACACACATTTATTGCAGTTGGGATGCCTTTTTTGCTTTATATCAAGAAGCTTCTGCGAGCATTGGCGCAGATATGAAGAAGATTGAGTTGAAAGCATCATTCACTGTGGAGGCCACGAATGCTCCTGACGAAGTAGAGTATGATCCTTACAGGAGTGACTTTAAGATGTCTGCTAGGATTAGTACAGACGATGGTCATGATGATATTATCTTAGACTCTTAAATTGGATTTTATTTCGTGTATAGCATGTATAATACACGATTTTCAATATAAAGCTCGAAAGAGTAAGAAAGTGATGTAGAATTATTTTCCTCAAAGATATTTTGTCCACTTAATGATTGAGAAGGCACAACATGAGTGGAAGTTCAAAAGATTAGAAAGTTAGACTTAGAAACCTTCCTCAAGGTTTAGATGTCTTAGTAAGTGTCGGAGAGAGCTCGAAAGAGATTATCGTTGAGTTTGAGAACACTAGTACAAAATCTCAAGTAGAATCTCCGAGGAGAAGAGTAGAAACCGACTTGTGGTGTTATTTTTGTAGAGGGTTGGGACATAAAGTAATGAATTGTCCAACTAGAATCAGAATCGAGAGAGCCAAAGAGAAACGGGAGTTTACTGATTTAAGTCTTCGAGTGGGTCCATCGTCACCACCGCTGATTCATCTTCTAGGAGAGGATCCTTGTCCAAGTTGTGGAGTGGGTGATCTATCAAGAGGACACAAGTGCGTCGATGTGGTCGCCCTACTTACGTCAGTAGTCGAGAAATTGGACGAGACTCAAAGAGCCGAGACGGAGAAGTTGTCGACTTCAAAAGAGGACTCGGCTGAATTGTGATGAAGATCGTCATTTGGATGGTGGAGAAGGCGATGATGCGACTCAGGCTCATGATTACCTTGGGAGAAGAATGGCACAAGAGGTGTTGTTACAATCATTTCTTTTCATTTTACCTATGGTAGATTATTCTCGAATGGAATTGGTGATGTTCGTACTCTTTTAGCGAGTAGTTATTGCACGAAAATTAGAAGGGTAGAAAGAATAGTTACAAGATGGGGAAGTTACCAGTGTTTCATGAGAAGGACAATGAAGATGTAGAACCATTTGTACGAGACTTCAAAAAAGGAGTTGCATCGGAAACAAGGTGAGAAGGAAAAAAGAATGGGTGTTGTTACTGCCAAAGTTTTTAGAAGATTTTGCTCTTATGTGGTATGAAGACCGAGTGAAGAACAAGACACCTGGTGCAGTTGAGAACACATGGGAGACGTTGAATAACGCACTCATCGAAGAGTTTCCTCCAGAAGAGAGTTATGAGAAGCTCATGGTGGAGCTTACTCATTTGAAGCAACGGGATGACGAGAAAGTTTGGCAATATGCCGAAAGGGTGGATAAGTTGGAGCAACAATTTTGGACGATCTTACGGAAGAGTGGAGACAACGTGGAGCTAACGATGACAGGGATTGGAGCAGTGTTGATCAAGAACTTGGTGGGAGGGTTGAGGCCTTCAATTCGAACTCAAGTGAGGTACGAGAAGCCAGCAACCAAAGCGGAGGACATCAAGATCGCGACAAATATGAAAGAGAGTTTGGATGAGGAGGATATCATCCAACCTCATCATGCCGTTCTGGTGTCGACTTCGACTCTTGGTGTAGCCACAACAATAGCATCTGCATCATCACAATTGGTGATTGTTGCAACGTCAACTCCTACTCCAACGGTGGTACCAAGATCGTTTGTCCCTACAACGATGTCTATTGTCACCTCTGATTTTCATGCCGAGTTGAAGAGCATCACCGACACTCTTGCGGATCTCAAGATAAATGTGGTGCAGTTACGAGAATGGAGAAACAAAGGTGGAGGAGGAGGTCAAAGAGGTTACGACAACAATCCTAACCGAGGAAGTCAAGGTAACTTTGGAGGAATCACTTGTTGGACGTGTGGAGGTTCTCATTTTCAATGAAACTGTCTTAACAATGGAGCAAGAGGTGCAGAAGCTGTCAGAATGAACGTGGGTGGAGGAAATCCATCACAAGGACGATACAAGGGAGTGGCTACTATCGATGTAGTGCGAGATCCCATCTACGAGAAAGGAGAGAGTTCAAACTCTTCTCATGCACCGGTGGAGCTTTTAGCTCAAGAAAGAAAAAGAACTTGATTTTCTGATGAACCGGTTTTCATGAAGAAGTCAGCAAGTACAAGTACTCGCTCAAGTAATGTTTCAAGTACACCAAGAGAATCAAGAAGGAAGTTGAGGATGGCAGATTTCACTATTTCATCTTCCCAAGCGGGATATGATGTGGTTGAAGATGTGGGTGCTCAGAAAACCAACATCACTGTTGGACAACTGATCGCATTTAATCCCAGTTTACGAAGGGAACTCAGAGGAAGATTGAGTTCTAAGAGAAGCAAAAAGAAGAAACCCAAGAGCAAGACATCGAAATCTGTGGGAGTTGGTGTGGTGGATGTGCATGCTTCAGAGGTATGCACTAGGCTTCAAAGATTGAAGTCCGATTGAATGGTCATTACGTCTCTAACGTATTGGTGGATGGAGGGTCGGCTATAAATGTCATATCGGAGAGGTTGATGAAGAAGTTGGGGATGGAACAAACTCGCCCGGTTAGCATTGTCGTGGGGATAGCTAACAAGCAACGGGTAAGACCTCTTGGTGTGTTAGAGAAGGTGGTCGTGTCTGTGATGGGAGTTCAAACATTGATGTCCTTTCAAATGTTAAAGGACTCTAGTTATGATTTGCTCCTAGGTAGACCTTGGTTGACAGCTGTGCGTATCATAGATAGGTGACACAAGAGATATTTACGGATTGGGTCTAGAGATCATAGAGTGATAGTTTCTCTCTCGGGTGTTGGAGTTGTGACTTGTGACTCCAAGGCTAACAATCCATGTCAAGCAATTCAAGTCCATTGCTTGATCCAATACTTGACGATGTGAAGTCTCCGACACCGAAGCTACTGCCGTCGTACTCGTAGTGAAACCCATCGCTCGCTCTCTCTCATCGGCATTGAGCTCCACCAATTGCCGTAATTGAGCATCCCACACAAGCCCAGGTCCTCCATCTCTGTAAGCATGTGACGCTAGAAAGCTTACCAAAGTGAGTAACGCTATCATGAGCTGTCTCACTAAGTTCACCACTGTCATGGGTGACCTATCGACGATTCTCACTACTTGAGATCATCGTCTTGCATCCAAGATGCTATCAATCGTGAGATGCACTGATCGTCTCACTACATCATGTACGCGCTTAAGCACCTCTCTCGGTAACAAGTTCGTCCACCATAACCGTGGACGATGTGCACGAGATCCTACTCTCACTGCATCTAATAACACTGCCGGTCCAACCCAAGATCGCACTTGGTGCACACTCGCCATCATCTGTGTACGAGCATCATCCAACAAAGTGACGTTCTCCAAGATGTATGCTGGAGAATCTGCTTGATGCATCTGGAGATATCGTAAGATCCGTAACATCTCTCAAAACATCTTAGATCGCGGGCCATGTAAACTCTGACCTCTCCTAGCACGGATGTGATCTTTACATGACCACCCGATTATCACCAAGTGAATGGTGTCAACAAACATAAGATCTTGCGTCCTCAGCAACGAAATATCTGACGGTAATGCTTGCTGGTATCCTCTAACAGCTGATATGGACAACAACTCAGGATATCTCTACACCAAACGTGCCACATGACGCAATGAGATGCGTCTTGCAGCCTCATCTTTCTCCACATACAAGTATCGATGTACTTGTATGCATGTCTACAATACCGCAGTCAGACCTGTGCTGATATCTCCAAACAGCTCCAACACACACACACCCTCCTCTAGATACTGTCATACAATAGGAGTCGTATCTAACGGTGATAAAATCATAGGGTCAGTAGCAGGACAACCTTCGGTTCTTCTATTGGTGGTACAAAAGGTTCACTCCAAGCCTGCTACACCAATCGATCAGCATACAGCTACACTCTCCACTCGAACTCCAGAGTGGAACATCCACGACAGATGATACTAACGTAGACATGCTAAGCATGTCTCCCACCTCCTCAAAGACCGAAGTATCCTCCGCATGGGCATTGTCCTCCAACAACTCGTCCGGCCAAGTGATGACCGAACTGAACCCTGCAACGGATGTCATCATCCCTTGTGTAAGCTCCGTTGTCCCAACTCTAGCACTGAACCGCACTGGTAAGCGGCTCACTCGTCCCTCACCGGACTGCCAACCTGGTCTGTAAGATGCTATCTCCGTCCAATAGTCGATCACAAATCTCATAAGATATAACACAGCACCTCCAACCAATACATCATAAGACTCTACAGCCATAACGATAGCCTTGGTCCTCATCATGAAGCCATCCGTGAGATGATCTGGTCGAACTCTCACCGTCAACATCTCGCGTGTCATGTGTAGAGCTGTACCTCCTGATCCCTCTAGAGATGTTTGTAGCTGGAATGGACATGTCTCCACCTCGGACTTCTTCAAACTCAATCCAATACATGCCGTCTTTTCCAACATCAATGGTTGGGCTCATGAGTCTAACAAGACTTTCTATGGTCGATACACCTTTCTTGAAGGTACCACCAAACAAAAAATATCACTTATGTTGTCCAACAACACCACACCTGGTGCTAATCCAGCACGGTGTCGTATTGTACATAGGTCTGTACAGTGAAAAGTATTGCAAAGAGATGTTTTTTCTATATTGTGTAAAGGAAGCTGCCCTGCAGCTTAACAAGCTGGGCAGGAGCTAAGCTGGGGCCATGCTTGACAAGCTGCCCCCTAGCTTAGACTGAAATATCACCTTGAAAGAGGTCGAAAGGCATCAGAATGCAGAGCTCGACGAGGAGAGCGACCTCATGCTTCCAGTTTTGACAAAAAGTGTTTTAGGCTATAGTTAGTACGGGTTTTAAACTGAGAAATGTACAAAAGAGTGAAATCTGTCGATTCTTGCTTGTGACTTGAACTCAGAATCTGATAGCGTGAGTGTGTAGGTGTTCACAAATACTATAGTTTTGACTCCTTGTTCATTAAAAACGGAGTTGTATAGAGAAGTTTGCACAGAAAAGGCTAGTAAAGACTTTGCAGGAAGATTTCTACAGTAAAAGCATATGTACAAGTTTTAAATGCTTTTAGAACGGAACCAAAGGCCATCCCAGTGATAGGGCGCCTGCCTAGGAGGGAAGTGGTCTCAAGATCAATCCCTCCTGGCCTCTGGTTCCTATTCTGGCATGTTGGCCTCCCGGATGGGAGTCTATGTTGGGTATGTAGCCATGTCCTGTATACCTAAGGGCGGGAGACCGGTATCTCCCTTAATCGTGGGCTTCTTGGTCTAAGCCTCCGCATGCCATCCTGAATATACTATGGGAGTACCTGGTGCGTATATGGGGGGCTGTAAGCCCTGTGAGGCAGCCTCATAAGTGTTGGGGCTTCGGCCTACATTGGATGGCTTGTAGTATATTCAGGATGGCATCAAGATGGCATCAAGAGCACAGGAAACTTTTGCTAATTAGTTAAATAATCATCGAGTAGGCTTGCGATGGGGAATGAAGTTATGTGAACCTTTATTAGTGAAGGGGTAGAGTTTGTGGAGGCAACTGTGAAACTTGTATTAAAAAAGGACCAACTGTGTAAATAAAGCTCTCTACGCATAAGGACAGCAGGGGGGCAACTTAAGCTAGGGCCCAGCTTCTGATAAGTGACTGCACTTATAAGGACAACAGGGGGGCAGCTTAAGCTGGGGCCTTAAAACTTTAGGTTAAATACTGCGGCGGCTGAAGATCGGGGGGACTTTCAAGTGATTTTTGGACTGAGAGCTGGGAGCTGAAGCAGAAGGAAGGGAATTAGGGATTTAAGATCAGGGAAGCGCATGAGAAGCGGGGAGACAGGGAGAGAGGAAATTTTCTGGACAGAATTGAGAAGGTGGACGGGGAGATCGTGACAGAGGGACAGACAAACATTTGGAGGTTGGAGCTTCATCTGATATACAGTTGGGGTTTGGAGGCAGTAGAATTGAACGGACAGAGGTGATTTATTTGAAGGAGATCGTTTTTTACAAGGCTTTGGTTGTCGTAAGATCAAATTCCTTGGAATTTTCAGCTGAGAAGGACTTAGGAGAGGAGGAGAGAGATATTTTCTTAACAGTGAAGCAGTTGACACTGAAAAAAGCTATTTCTACTCCGGAGAGATCTATTTGTGTACTTGAGTGCGTGATTGAGTGTTTGTTTTGCAATTGGTGGACACAAGAGGCTGTGTTTTGAGATTTCATCGTCTGTAGCGACCTATTTTCCTTCTTGGTCATTTTCTTTGATCGATCACAGTCAGGAGGTCCGTTCTCCCCAAGAAAGACTCTCGCCACGACATCTGGTGCTTCCACTGAGAGCAATTGGGGTGATCGATTTGGAGAATTGGCTAGATTGGGTGGAAAATGGATCACAGTGGTGCTGTACAGGGTGCGGCTGCTGCTCAGGGTGCTCTTGTCCAAGAGACTCCTGGTCAGGATGGAATTGGCTCTCAAGGAGGACCTACGGCGGTTCCAACAGCAGCAGCACAGCCTGCCATAGACACGTCTCAGATTCTTCAGGCGTTGGCTGCCTTGATTCAACAGCAGCCTGCAATTGGAGGAGCTGAGCAGAAATCCACGAAGGCGTTACAAGTAATTGTTGGTCGATGTGGGCGATTTGATGGAAGAGATGTTACTAGGTACCTGCGGGAGTATGTGGGTGAAATGGAGTTGGTCAGGGCACCTGAAGTTGAGGTAATTCTAAGCTTTGAGTTGATTGTTGTCCCTGAATTGAGAGAGAAGGTTAGAAATTTACAGAGAAGACATTTAGGTGGGTGGACTCTGTTTGAACGTACACTGAGAGAAGAATTTCTAGAAGAGGACTCTGAAAGAGTCACCGGAAGAACTCTCATGGATTGGATAGAGCGTCAGCTTGGACGTTCCATGGGATTGAATGAAGTGATCCGTGAATTCGAGAAGAGGTACTCTCAGCTTTCTGGTCTAGAGAGGTTGACGTTGGATGCTAGGAAGACAGAGTTGTTCTTAGGGGCTCTGGATGAGTTCACAGCAGATAGGCTTTGTTTCATGTTGGCTGATCGAGGGGCTGAAGATGGAGTTACATCTGATTGGAGGAGAGTAGAAGAAGCAGTATCCACCCTTGCTAGACAACGTCGTGTAGGATGGTACTGCAGTCAGAGACCTTGCCAGAGCAGAGAGTAGCTCCTCATGTTCCTGTAGCTCCTCCTGCAATACCTCAAGCACCTATTGTGATTCCTCAAGCATCTATAGTGGTTCCCCAAGTGGTTCCTCAAGCGCCTGCAGTACCTATCCCAGCACAGAGAGGACCTAGACAGCAGCAGCGACTTGTTGAGAACCGAAATCAACATAACTTGATAGAAGAACTTACTCAACAGTTGAGAGATTTGAGGGTTGAGATGGCAGA
This sequence comes from Asterella californica, assembly GCA_036924285.1. Taxonomy (NCBI): domain Eukaryota; kingdom Viridiplantae; phylum Streptophyta; class Marchantiopsida; order Marchantiales; family Aytoniaceae; genus Asterella; species Asterella californica. The sequence goes on along the minus strand of JAYKYS010000001.1, from coordinate 16,097,038 downwards.
CTTGAGGAGAGATCAACGACCTGTTGCACTAGGTGCCCGACCTGTAGGAGGAACCTTTACCAGGAGATGTATTTGGTGCGATAGTCCAGATCATCTCAGAGGAGACTGTCAAGACTTGGCGGTTGTCTTGCGAGAGGGCGTAGTCAACTATCAGAACAACAGGTTGTATCTAACCGTCACTGGGCAGCCTCTGAACACATATTTTGGAAGAGGAGGAATGAGGAGTTCTCTTCCAGCACTTACTGGTGCGAATACTACAGCGATGACTGCGGGTTCTGCGGAGGCTGATGTATATACTGGGAGAGTTGAGGTGCGCTCTAATCCAACTATGGTTGAGCAAGCTGTTGAGGTTCCGGTCGAAATGATGAAGAGAGGTGCTGAAAGCATTAGGAGAGCTACTGGATGGAGAGACCCAGTAGATGTAACTTCTATTCGAGCGTTTTTAGAGACGAGTGGTGAACAAGATGTCATGATCGAAGACAAAAGAAGGCGGGACGCTTCTGACTTAGATGCAGGAGTACCAGAAGATAGTGACCGTCGGAGGGTTACAAGGAGGAGAGCAGCTGAACCATCACCATCTGTACCAGCTGGAAGATTTCCTGCTGCAGAGGATATACCTTCTACCTCTACAGCTCCACCACCTGCAATAGATCCTATGGAAGGTGTGCAGGATTTGCCACAAGAGACTACTGCTACAGATAGAGTACGGGGAAAGAGGTTTACAACACAAGAGAAAGGGAAAGCTCCAGCTTACAAGTTAGCGGCAGACATCGAAACAACAACAGACTTGCGTGCTGTTCTAGAGCAACGCATTTTGGATGCTAGAGTTGAGTTTACTCTTCGTGAAGTGCTTAGTATCGCAAAGAGGGAGTTTCATGAGTTGATAATAGACATCATGAAGAGAAAGAGAGAGGTATTGACTGAACAAGTAAGTAGTCAGATGGTTGGAGCAGTAGATGCTATTGGTGTTGATCAGTTCGGAGATGATAAGTATGAGGCATGGGTTGCTGGTCCAGCTGTTATTGAGAATGAAGACGAAGAGTTTGAAGAGGACAGGTCAAGCGCAGACGGCGATTTCAAAGAGAAGCACTGGGCAAGAGCGACAACAGAGACGCAGGTTCGGCTTGGAGGACTTTCTGAACCAGTACTTGCACTTGTGGATCACGGGTCGGAGATCAACATCATTTCCAAGGAGGTGTATGAAAAGGGGCAGTGGCCAATCGAAAGGAATCATAGTTGGGTACTTCGTGCAGCAAATAATCAAAAGGGTGAGTTGTACGGAGCTTGTCCCAATATGCGTGTAAGGATTGAGGATGTAGAGGTTGATCAGCATTTCTTTGTACAGTCATCTATCTCCTATCCTGTCATACTGGGCCAACCATACATCACCGCTGTTCGGATGGAGACAAAGGTGATGAACGATGGGTCTCATTATGCTAGAGTTCGGAGTCCTGATGACAAGTACTCAGTACAGTTTTTGACGGTTCGTTCAAGACATGAGCGGAACAGACAAACCCTTAGAGATTCTCAGACGAAGAGATGTAAGATTTTTCGCAATCCACTCCTGTAGAGCGGGAAGACAGGGGTGTAGAACCTACTGTTGAGGTCCCGTCAGAATTGGAAGCGAGACATGTACAAAGGTCTGGATACATGTGTGGTGTACAGAGTTGGCAGTCTGGATTGCTGATGTTTGAGGCAGATGGGTGGAGCCTATTTACAAGAGTTGAAGATATGGAGGAAAATACAAAAAGATGGATGGTGAAACAGGTATCAGGGTTGTGACGTGTAGGAGTTCTATCTGAAGACGAAGTGGTTTCTGGTTTGTTTGAAGAGTTTATGTCTGTACAGTCAGCTGTTGGTTGGTTAGACAATGTGAGTAGATTGATGGAGGGGAAAAATAGTGTGGTGGTGATCCCTATCCACTCTCGATGCATATATAAGGAGATTGCTACATACCTGCAGTTCTTTCCTCATCCGATGCAGAATAATGAAGGGAGAGAAGCAAGTTGTTGGTGTGCACTCCCTCAAGAAACAGACGTCCATGCGAAGTACAAATCTGTACTGAGAAAGGTAAGACCGGTAGCGGCTCAACTACCTGCTAACTCTCAGCAGCAAGTACAGTTAGTGGGGACTGAACCTATATTGCGTGATCATAGACGAGTAGGACACCAGTTTACTGAGGAGACATTGAAGGAGCTCCAGATAGGAGGAGGTGATTTCTTGACTGAGGTCTAGAAGACAGTGTTTGAACATATGATAGTGAAGCACGGTAAAGCATTCTCTTTTTCACCAGAGGAGATAGGTTGTGTGGACCCAAAGGTTATAGCGCCTATGGTTATATTCACAATCCCTCATGTGCCTTGGGACCTGAAACCGATCCCAGTTCCTCGTGCTTTGTTGCCTAAACTCATCGAGTTGTTGAAGGAGAAGGTACAGATGGGGATACTTGAGCCGTCCATGGGGCCGTATTCTAGCAGAAGGTTCACTGTACCCAAGAAGTCAGGAGCTTTGCGTTTTATTCAAGACCTACAGCCTGCGAATAACGTAACCATTCGTAACGTTGGGACGGTCTTGTGATTGAAGAGGTAGCAGAGGCATTTGCAGAGAGAGTTATCTATTCTATAAGAGATCTATATTCTGGTTATGATCAGTTCCAGCTGGCTGTGGAGAGTAGAGATTTAACTACTATACGTACGCCCTTGGGATTGATGCGGATGTGTACTCTTCCACAAGGAGCAACGAACTCGGTGGCTCATATGCAGAACGCGATGCATAAGGTACTAAGGGAGTTTGTGCCTGATGTTACCATTCCATTTCTAGACGATATTCTCATAAAGGGTTGCTCGGTTGAAGACAAGGATGAAGCAGTACTTGCGAATGGATGCAGAAGGTTTGTTGCAGACCATATCAGGGATGTAGAACGTATCTTGACTCGTTTGGAGGAGGTACATCTCATCCTGTCAGGAGCTAAGTCCAAGTTTGGTGTGTTTGAGATTTTAGTGGTTGGACACTTGTGTGGCGCTTTTGGGAGGCGACCAAACCCCGAGAAGGTTGAAGCTATAGCTAGGATGGCAGACTGTAAGAACATCACTGAGGTTCGACGCTTTCTAGGTGCTTGTGTATTTTATCGCTTATCCATTCCTCATTATGCTCATGTTGCTGAGCCTTTGTATGCATTATTGAGGAAGGGTAAGAGGTTTGTATGGGCCTCAGTCCATCGAGAAGCTATGAATAGGTTGAAGGAGGCTCTACAGTCTCCACCTGTTCTGAGAAAAGTAGACTACGGGTGTGGGAGACCTGTCATTGTTACAGTAGATACTAGTCCAAAGACGATTGGCTGGACAATAGGTCAAGATGATGCGGATGGTATGCGGTTTACCTCTAGGTTTGGAGCTAGGATCTTGACAGACAAGCAACGAGATTATCCTCAGGTGAAGCGTGAATTATGGAGAGCGATGACAGCGATGAAGACAGACCGTGAGTTTCTGATTGGTGCTCATGTAGTCCTAGAGACGGATTGTCTACCTCTACTAGGCATGATATCCAACTGTAACACGCCAGACATAGCGATGTTACGTTGGATTGCCTATATTAGGAGCTTGAATGCAGAGCTGAAGCATATAAAAGGAAAGGAGAATATGGTCGCAGATATGTTGTCGAGGGCTCGATTTGTAGATGAGGATGTCATGATTTCAGAAGCTGAGGAAGAAGAGAGAAAGGATGCTCAGTGTAAGGTTAATCGACGAGCTACGAACTTGGGGCCTTTGATGTTTAGAGAAGAGCTTTACACAGGTAGACTTCGTGACATAGGATATTATCTGAGCTTGTTGGAGAGGCAAGAGAGGTGGAGCAAGGTTGAGTTCAGAGAGATAAGAAAACAAGCTTACAACTATCTTCTGCATGATGGGTATCTTTGGAGACGACCACAGAGGAGAGATGGGATGTTCATACGGGTAGTGGACGATCAAGAGACTAAGCAGCAACTAATGAAGGAGTTCCATGATACCTTATGGGCCGGACATCGAGGGATTTGGGCTACCTACACCAAGTTGAAGGAGAGGTACTGGTGGAAAGATCTGTATCAGGATGTGGTGAACTACGTCAGCTCCTGCTTGCATTGCCAGTTCTATTCAAAGATGCGGTATAGGGATGGTCTCGTGCCAACTTATCCGCCTTGCATTCACTTTCAGTGGGTTCTCGACTTAGTGGTGATGCCTCTGGGGTTATGGGGCATGCGATATTTGGTTCTGGCTCGTGAGGATCTCTCCAACTTTGTAGAAGGGTGAGCTTTGAGGACGAAGACCACAGAGGGGATATGTAAGTTTGTTCTTGAAGATATTATCTGTAGGTATGGGTCTGTAGGAAGGCTACGGGCAGATAGGGGAGAACTACGGTGTCGTGATGTGAATTATTTTACATTGTAAATAATTCACCTCTTTGTCAAGCGTTAGTGTCTCTGAGTAGAGTTAGGACCTCAGAGATGTCGACACTTGAGGATGTTATATATTTTGAGTCTTAGTAGGTTGATTACCATGTTGATAGGGTTTAAGCTCATGGGTTGTATTTGCGTGTCGCCCATGCACGCTTTCTAGCTGATTTAAGTTATTTTTCGGGGCTGCGTGTCGTTTTAGGTAGTTTAAGTTTTACGCTGGCACTCTAGGGAGCTTGACGTGGTAGCCTATGAGTAAAACTAAGTTGCCACGTGGTTTAGAGTACTAAAGGACAACCAAGTGGAGCTATGAACTCCCATTGGTCTGTTTTTGTCTTTTGTTAACTCTAAATTTAGAAACAGAGCTCTAGAGTGGAGTTCGAGCTTTTGATGGGGGAACTTCGAAATCTGAGAGGACAGGGGGATAGAGGTCGTCGAGCCAAGCACTGTCAGCGAAAAGTTTGATCGATTTGAGGCAATAAACAAGGAGTTATGGCTGTTTGAAGTTCGATTTGTGTCAGAATTGAAGCACTTCTGTTCAATTTGGGGTTTTGAGTGTCATTTGCAGCAGAATCAAGGAAAGCGCTTCAAAACTTCGTGGCTGTGATCACTGTCAGCAGGGCTACGATTGTCTCCAAATTTTTATGTCGATTGAGTCAGTGAGTAATTCAGGGCGGTCGCTGAAGTAGAAGGGGTCCGAAAAGCTCTCAATCTGGAGCAGCAACTTTGGAGAGCGAGATCTGGAGTTCTGTGTGGAATCAGGAGGCCCAACTTCACAGGAGTGTTCAGCAAGCTGTTTACTGCAAATCCTGTAAGAAATTCTCAAAGTGATCGAGCCAATTCCTTGTTATAGGTCGAAATAGCTGTCTGGGTACCAGAAACTGCCGTAATTTCTCTACTCAGAAAGTTTCTGCTCATATCTTAGTGCTCTGAATTGATCTGAAGCTGAAAATTCGTATGTGTATCTAGTAGAACCTCATTTACATGTAGGAGGAGTTCTGAAGTCTGAACCTTCACATATTTCTCAATCCTGAGTGTCAAAGTTCGCCATCTGATCTTATCATTGCTAGTTAAGCCTGAACTCTGCTTCCTGAACTTATCAGAAGAGCCTAGAGACTTACATGAGTGTTTTCAGTATCACCTTGAGACCTGAAGCCTATCCTGTGAGTAGACCAGCCACAGCCAAGAGCTCAACGCTTCCCCGAGTAGATTGAACACAGCCTTCAAGCTCATATCACAGCCAGAAGGTTCGCCCTTCCCAGGAAGACTCTCAATCCGACAACGGGGTACGGAAGCAAAAGAGTTTTTTGCTCGATATGGTGTGAAGCTCAAGCTTACTACTGCGATGAATCCAGAGGGGATTGGCAAGAGCGAGCAAGGACATCCATCGATAGTTCAGGCTTTGGTGAAGGCGTGTGATGATAAGCATAGAGAGAGGCCCATGTTACTCCCTTTTGCTTTATGGACGGATAGAACAACACATTGTTCTACTACAGGGTACATACCTGTTGAGTTAATGTTAGGACAGAAACCAATGATGCCAGCAGAAGAAGACTTTCCTACCTGGGCTACCTTGCCATGGGAGGACAATATGGACCGTGTGTAGCTTCTCTCACTATGAATCAGACAGCTAGAATGTAGAGAGGAGGATCTCGCTGAAGCGCAGCGACGGCTGAAGACGGCTCGACTAGGGAACAAGGAGAGGTTTGATAAGACTCATAGACTTCGACCAAAACTGATACAAGTTGGGGACTGGGTGCTGGTATACGACAGCACGTTGGAGAACCAACACTCTACAATTCGAAAGTTTTCGAGAAGGTGGTTTGGTCCGTACCTTGTCTCTGATGTACATCAGAATGCTACTTATTCCTTGCAAGAGCTAGATGGCACGCCCTTAAGACTTCCAGTTGCTGGGAAACGAGTGAAGTTATTCAAGAAGAGCGGGGAGACTGTGGAGCTAGCTGAGTTCTTAGGTTCAGAGCAGACAGGAGCAAATGAAGACCTTTCTAAGGCGGTCGAGGAGAGCGAAGACGATTTGGAGGACCACGAGGGTCAATGACGGATTGGCACATACCAGAGGATGTGCAGGTTTGGAGGGGGTGAATGTCATATTGTACATAGGTCTGTACAGTGAAAAGTATTGCAAAGAGATGTTTTTTCTATATTGTGTAAAGGAAGCTGCCCTGCAGCTTAACAAGCTGGGCAGGAGCTAAGCTGGGGCCATGCTTGACAAGCTGCCCCCTAGCTTAGACTGAAATATCACCTTGAAAGAGGTCGAAAGGCATCAGAATGCAGAGCTCGACGAGGAGAGGGACCTCGTGCTTCCAGTTTTGACAAAAAGTGTTTTAGGCTATAGTTAGTACGGGTTTTAAACTGAGAAATGTACAAAAGAGGGAAATCTGTCGATTCTTGCTTGTGACTTGAACTCAGAATCTGATAGCGTGAGTGTGTAGGTGTTCACAAATACTATAGTTTTGACTCCTTGTTCATTAAAAACGGAGTTGTATAGAGAAGTTTGCACAGAAAAGGCTAGTAAAGACTTTGCAGGAAGATTTCTACAGTAAAAGCATATGTACAAGTTTTAAATGTTTTTAGAACGGAACCAAAGGCCATCCCAGTGATAGGGCACCTGCCTAGGAGGGAAGTGGTCTCAGGATCAATCCCTCCTGGCCTCTGGTTCCTGTTCTGGCATGTTGGTCTCCCGGATGGGAGTCTATGTTGGGTATGTAGCCATGTCCTGTATACCTAGGGGCGGGAGACCGGTATCTCTCTTAATCGTGGGCTTCCTGGCCTAAGCCTCCGCATGTCATCCTGAATATACTATGGGAGATACCTGGTGCGCATATGGGGGGGCTGTAAGCCCTGTGGGGCAGCCTCATAAGTGTTGGGGCTTCGGCCTACATTGGATGGCTTGTAGTATATTCAGGATGGCATCAAGAGCACAGGAAACTTTTGCTAATTAGTTAAATAATCATCGAGTAGGCTTGCGATGGGGAATGAGGTTATGTGAACCTTTATTAGTGAAGGGGTAGAGTTTGTGGAGGCAACTGTGAAACTTGTATTAAAAAAAGACCAACTTTGTAAATAAAGCTCTGTACGCATAAGGACAGCAGGGGGCAGCTTAAGCTAGGGCCCTGCTTCTGATAAGTGATTGCACTTATAAGGACAGCAGGGGGGCAGCTTAAGCTGGGGCCTTAAAACTTTAGGTTAAATACTGCGGCGGCTGAAGATCGGGGGACTTTCAAGCGATTTTTGGACTGAGAGCTGGGAGCTGAAGCAGAAGGAAGGGAATTAGGGATTTAAGATCAAGGAAGCGCATGAGAAGCGGGGAGACAGGGAGAGAAGAAATTTTTTGGACAGAATTGAGAAGGTGGACGAGGAGATCGTGACAGAGGGACAGACAAACGTTTGGAGGTTGGAGCTTCATCTGATATACAGTTGGGGTTTGGAGGCAGTAGAATTGAACGGACAGAGGTGATTTATTTGAAGGAGGTCGTTTTTTACAAGGCTTTGGTTGTCGTAAGATCAAATTCCTTGGAATTTTCAGCTGAGAAGGACTTAGGAGAGGAGGAGAGAGATATTTTCTTAACAGTGAAGCAGTTGACACTGAAATAAAGCTATTTCTACTCCGGAGAGATCTATTTGTGTACTTGAGTGCGTGACTGAGTGTTTGTTTTGCAATTGGTGGGCACAAGAGGCTGTGTTTTGAGATTTCATCGTCTGCAGCGACCTGTTTTCCTTCTTGGTCATTTTCTTTGATTGATCACAGTCAGGAGGTCCGTCCTCCCCAAGAAAGACTCTCGCCACGACAACGGTATCGTATAACGTGTTTTTCTGTCTAGGAATACACGGGGCATATGACTGTGTAGAGGTAGGTGACTTGAACAGGTTGGCTGTGAACCTTGATCCTTCAAACGTAATGCTCTCTATCTACTCTTCTTGTGATACAAGTGACCTTGTATCTCTCGATCAAGGTTAAAGGTTGCTACGGTCCAATGATACGTATAAGTTGTAAAAATTTGTGTTACATACAACTCCTTTTGTACTCTATCTGAAATACTCAACTCTGTACTATCTGCATGCAAGTAACTCTAAATCACTAGAAGCATGATTTAACAACTTCTCAGCTACGCTAGCCACCCATCAGTTTGACCGCCACAACTCTATTTGATACAACCGAAAGATACTATAAGATCGCTCGACCGACTTGATCGAGTCTAGGTACAACTTGCTGTACACCCTGGCCTACCAAGCATTCCAGCAAGGTAAAGCATGCATACTCCAAAACACTACTCAGATCTCAATATAGCACCAACGGCGATAGTACCTAGCAGCTCCGAGAACCCAAACAGCGACTTAAGACTCATGGCGACTCCGTTCTCCTTCATCACCAAGAGCTGAAATCAGCCCCACACCTTCCAATGTCGAGTTGTATGCAGGTATGGCAGTTTTAGCAACAAACTCCTCTCCCCTCGATCTTGGCATTGAGTACTCTCTCTTCTAGTACTCCTTTCAAATCCGTAGCGGCTTCAATATCATATTGAAGCTTGTATGAAGGAGATTTACCTTTCTCCTTACCTCTGTTCTTCTCTGACTTTTCAGGAGTAGAGGATATGATCTCTTCCATAGTCTCCTCTGGTAGAGACATAATCTCCGGTCTGAACTTTTCTCCTCTTGTTTGTCTCTTGAGAGCTGTTCTCTCTTCGCTAGGGCCTGCTTCATCTCGTTTGCGCTTCTCCTCCATGAGAGCCTCGTGTTGACTCTTCGCCAAATAAGCATGAACAGACATTGTATCCACGGGATCATCCCATCCAGTAGCACTCCTGATTGCCGTGGCTGTTCTGAGCAACCCTCCCTTGTGATTTTCCCCTTTTTGTTCGTGCTCACCGCGTGACTCCACATATCAAGAGTATCTTCATGCTTCCTAGAAGCACTTCTTTCGCGTACTACCTGAACTCCATAAGTAGCAGCTTCTACCGACGCAGTAGCATGCTGAGATAGGTACTCCTCCAGTACTTGCTTCATTCCTCCTTTCTCGAAGTTGGTTCTAAGAATCTCTCTATTGTCTTTCAAAGCAATCTTTCCTTCCTTCCAATAGACTACTCCATCTCGTAGAGTTTTGGCAAAATCACCACACTCTCTTCGAGCATGATCAGAACTATCACCCAAATGCATCTTTGCACATAATCTTGCTTAGGAGCAAGTCTGGTATCATGTGCTCCTCCCTTTTCTTCCAACCTTGCTAACTTGATCTGCAAGTCCTTCATCCCTCTTACCAACTCTTCCATAGTATCTCTTTGCGGTACAACTTTCGGGACAGGAACAGTAGTAGTGTTTTGGAGTATGCATGCTTTACCTTGCTGTAATGCTTGGTAGGCCAGGGTGTACAACAAGTTGTACCTAGACTCGATCAAGTCGGTCGAGCGATCCTATAGTATCTTTCGGTTGTATCGAATAGAGTTGTGGCGGTCAAACTGATGGGTAGCTAGTGAGAAGTTGTTAAATCATGCTTCTAGTGATTTAGAGTTACTTGCATGCAGATAGTACAGAGTTGAGTATTTCAGATAGAGTACAAAAAGATTTGTATGTAACACAAATTTGTATAATTTATATGTATCATTGGACCGTAGCAACCTTTAACCTTGAGTCGAGAGATACAAGGTCACTTGTCCGAGAAGAGTAGATAGAGAGCATTAGGGTTGAAGGATCAAGGTTCAGAGCCAACCTGTTCAAGTCACCTATCTCTACACAGCCATATACCCCGTGTATTCCTCGACAGAAAAACACGTTATACGATAGCTGGTGAACTCAACGTGAAAGTCTAGGGTGAGAGGTACGTGCATGGTTTTGCCACCATGGAAACTGAAGGGTTGGGTCATTACGTAGATGATGCTTCTACATCTGGAGAGGCTCCAAAGATGACCAAGCTTTCGAGGTCTGATATGCGATTGCTTGAGGCATTCGCGCTGGTAATGCAACAACAGCAAGCCACTGAACGGAAAGAAGCAATGGCTACTAAAGCCTTGCAATCTATTGTGGGGTTGCTAGATCAGTTTGACGGGAAAAACATATCCAAGTACTTAAAGTACTATTCTCGAGAGATGGAGTTGAGTAAGGTGCCACAAAGAGAGATGGTGAATACATTTGAGCTTGCTGTCGTACCTGAGCTACGAGAGCATGTGAAAGATGTCATCCGATCTCATGGTGTTACATGGGAAAGATTTACTCTTCAACTGAAAGAAGAGTATTCTTTAGAGGATGCAGACCGAGTGACTAAGAAGTCATTCATGGAGTGGGTAAACAAAACCAACAAAGGGCATGTTGCCACAGAGCTATTTCGAGAGTTTGAGAGACAATTCCTTCAGTTGTCTCGGATGGAGAAGCTCACACTGGAGAACGACAATGTGGAGTTGTTTCTGCAAACAACTAACAATGAATTACAAAGGGAGTTGGAGGTGCTTCTAGAAGATAAGATGGAAGATAACGGACTCACAACTGACTGGAGAAAAGTCTCTGAAGCAGTGAGTGTACTTGCCAAACGAGAGTACCGGAGAGAGAAGGTGGTGGTAAGACAAGAAGAGAGACCACCACCGATCATACTACCTCGTAGGCAACCAATGGTACCTAATGTGCAAGCACCTATTGTGCATGTACCTCAAGTTCCGCTTCACTCAGATCTCAATATAGCACCAACGGCGGTAGTACCTGACAGCTCCGAGAACCCAAACAGCGGCTTAAGACTCATGACGACTCAGTTCTCCTTCATCACCAAGAGCTGAAATCAGCCCCACACCTTCCAATGTCGTGTTGTATGCAGGTATGGCAGTTTTAGCAACAAACTCCTCTCCAAATTGCTCAAAAATGATCAAAATGACAATAGATTATATCGAAAACTTGAAACTACTAATAATAGAAGTATCTTCGAACTTTGAGACCTCAGTTCTCCCAAACCAGTCGACCAATGATGATCAAACTTGCCAGAAAGCTTGATTGGACCTTTCACTCCTACCCTGAACAATTTTCAGGTCGAAATCTCAAACCAATTCTCAGATATGGATCAAACCGTAATCTGTGCTAACTTTAGAGGTTTACAGACCCAAGTACATTTGATCCAAGATTCTGAACAAACTACTCGACCATTTGAGGTGAAACTTCTATCTTACTGATAAGACATACTTCAATACTGGAAAGTTTCACTCAGAAATTCGACTCAGAACTCAAGCAATAGCAAACTATCCATGACTATCACAGTTCGTTATTCCCGCCTTATCACGTCTGCACTTCTCAACTTCAATCGGTCGGTTCACAATCCAAATCGATCAAGAAACTGATGAAATTGATATCAAAATGACCAGCACGTCGTCAGCTCTCCAACCCAACAGACAGCTCCAAAAAACTCCTCGCGAGTCTCTTTGGAACAACCAGAAACGTAGCGGTAGGTACAAATTTCACCCCCTCCACTCAATCGGTCATAACGCCCTCATCCTTCCATCAAATCGATCGATTCTTCAGCCCAGATTGTAGCCCCGGTCGAGAGCTCTCCAACAATACCCTTTGTTTTGCGAATGGACCTCCGAAGCCTCCAGAAACCACAGAAACATCGCGAGGATTAGCTAGAACACCATTGGTCCAAAAGTAGACCAATAAGAGCAAAAAGATCTTTACTTTTGTCTTTTCTCTACTTAACTTTTTCCCCTAGAACGAGTTTTTATTCTCCAAGGAGACACAAGACATCAACAAGACTCTAAGACCTCAGAAAATCCTTCAGATGTGTCGATGGATTCTTCGCGGTCCGTAACTACATAGAAGCGCTCAACCAGAATGAAAACTATTGAGTCGCAGACTAATACAACGTCAATATTACAACCTGGTAACGTTCTACAATAAAAGATACGACAAAAAGAACCGGTGAAGCTATCACTCGATTGTAATATTCTTGCCCGAAGTTTCTCACGATCCAAGCCCCATGATTGATCTTCGGTCTGCAATGACACCGAACATCGACCCAAAGGGTGAAAGGAACGTTCGATGGATAGTTGAGATCCATTGTTCCTCACAACAAAATGTACACCGTCATATCCCAAGTCTCTCCATATGTTACGATCGAAAGGATCACCGGAAGTTGTAACTCCATCACTCTTCTCATGAATTCATCGTCAAAGTATGCAACTAACCACTGTCGAAAGTGATCGCGGTGGATGCAATGAAGCTTGATGTGAAACGGATTCAGGAAAGGAAGATCCAGAGCCGGTAACAAACCTCCGTCCATAACCACCACTCCTGCAGTTCTTCACTCCTCCATGCAGATCACCGAGAACCCTCACGAATCACCCGCTGAGAGAGAATGCCATATGAACCTTCGACCCATCATTTTATACACAAATGCGGTGACAAGGACCACTGAAGTGAACGCGCACAGATCGATGACTTGGCACGTTCCTCTACCGTGCGATCACTTAAACAGATAATCACAAACGTGGCACTCATCACACCGTTCGACGAGTTACGCGATACGGTTCACGAAACACAGAAAAGAAACACAACATAGGTTACACAGAATTTCACACAGGAGCCGAACCACAACACGACAACGGTCAATCGCTGGCCTAGTTGATAACTCATCTAACCTGGCAGCCGCCGCTTGCCAAGTAGCACTAGTAGCTGTCCTGATCGTCGACTTCATGGACACATCTACCGTCTCTCGCTGAACCACCTCAGCACTGGAGGTAAAGATATCCTCGCTTTCACTGAGCGTGGCCGTCAGCTGGAACATTAGAGCCAAACTGACTCCCAATGCCCTCATATCCGTGGCTGAAAATAGTAAGACTCGCAAAACTGCTGTAGCCGTCTCCAACATCGAGTTCGACATCGCATCCACAGACATCAAGGGTTGACTTGTCTCACCCTCTCTCCTGGATGTCGATGTCTCCAACTCCATTGCACCATCGGTAGATCATTTACATAGACGTGGTCTTCAACACTTCTGATAACGTGAAGGATTGAGGAAGCTTGGTCTGTCTACTCCATTGACGCACCTCGTGGCTCAGAGACACGTATTGCACCTTGAGTCACTACTGCAGATGTCTCAATCTGCGCCACACTAACCATGAAGTCAAAGTCATCTCCTTTTCTTTCATAAGACGTGGAAGCCTCTAATCCACCAGATCTCCGCTGAGCCATAGCCATACTAGCTATCTTTTGCTCCAACTGTTCAATCCGAGCAGCCATACTTGCTTCTGACGTCGTAGCAGACGGTGGGCTGACTGGTCCTCTCTCAGGTGCTGGACCTCTACCTCCAGCTCGACCACCACGGTCTTCTTGAGCTCCTCCGCCTCGTCCACGATCAGTCTTCTCTTGTCGTAGCTCGGGATGGAGATCAAAACAATGGTCACTAATGTGACCAGGTCGCTCGCAATGCTCACATTACCTAGGTATTGTTTGAGACGTCTCATAACCACCTCTCCTCTGTGGACAGTCATTCTGTTGATGAGGACCATCACACGTCTAGCAAGGACCCGTTGTCGTGGACCCGATCTTACATGAAATCAAATTTTGACTGTTATCGTTTCAAAGACACTCATGGGTAAAACAAGCTAGGCCCTAGCTTACGGACTTTTGGCACAACTCCAGATCTTCACTTTCACTACATCAACGGGTAGAACTATTTGTCAGCACTCCATAGACACTTTGTCTACTTCGTTTGGACGCCTAGTGGAGAAGTTACAAGACTTGAAAGATCAAGAAGATAAGCTAGATCCCAGCTTACGGACTTTTGGAACAACTTCGGATCTTCACTTTCATCGCATCAATGGATAGAGCTCATTATCAGCTTTCCATGGACACTTTGTCTACTTCATTTGGACGCCTAGTGGAGAAGTTACACGACTCGAAAGATGAGAAAAGCAAGTTAGGCCCCAGCTTACGAGCTTTTGGCACGACTTCGAATCTTCACTTTCATCATATCAATGGATAGAGCTCATTGTCAGCTTCCATTAGGCACTTCATCTACTTCATTTGGACGCCTAGTGGAGAAGTTATGAGACTCGAAAGATGGATAAAACAAACTAAGCTCCAACGTACGAGCTTTTGGCACGACTTCGGATCTTCACTTTCATTACATCGATGAGTAGAGCTTGTTGTCAGCTTTCTATAAGCACTTCGTCTACTTCATTTGAAGATTTTTGGGTGCTTTTGTATTCTATCACATTTGGATTTCTCATTATGCGCATGTGACGGATCCATTATATGGGTTGTTGCGTAAGGGTCATAAGTTCAGATGGGAGGAAGAGCATACTGATGCGGTGCAGAAGCACCATAAAACCCTCCAGTTTTGGGAAGGATGATTACAAGGGTGCCAAGCCGGTGGTTCTTACTGAAGATATAAATCCGATTGCAATCGGATGGGCAGTAGGACATGATCATGAGGATGGAGACAGGTTTGCGGTTAGGTTCGGAGCGAAGGTGTTAAGTGCTCAACAACGTACTTACTCGCAAGTGAAGAGAGAACTAAGGGGTATTGTTACGCACATGCACTGGATTTGCCAAGAATCACAAATACCCAATGAGCATCGACAAGTTAAAATTTAGTTTGTTTACTCCATTTTTCGAATCTCATAATTTCATCACTTAGGACTAATGAAGTGTACATGAGAAGCTTACAACGAGTTTTATCACTTGGTGTTTTGAGAATCGAAATCCAGAGTAGATTAAAAGTTGAATATTTGACTCCATGAACGTATTTGGAGAGATATTGTACAACCTTGAAGTTCGGTTTTGAAGTAAACACCAATCCACGACAGGAGAACCCGAGAGTCCTCTCTTTAATATAGGTCCTCATCCCTTGCTTTTTTTATCTCTGTGCGACTAGGTCTGAAATCTAAGATTCTCGACCCTTTTGTGCTCCTGATTTTATTTGAACCTTCAGTGAAACTTCATCATAGTCCGAGGATATAGAGTAAACTAAAGCAAACATCATTACATAGATCTGCATAGTCCCATTAGCTTACAAATAACCATATATTAGTATTACTACGAACGACAAGGAAATTATTAAGAGAATAGTTAAACCATCAATATGAATATAAAAACATGAATATTTCTTTCTTCCTCACGGTGTTCGTTGAGTATGAAGAACACTGCGAAAAAATATTCTCTTTTGCTGCAAGAAATCTTGTAATCTTCATTTAAACATTTCTGTATCAGTGCTAAATAGTAGTTTGTTTCGGGATGAATCATAATTGGTAAAGTTGGTAATACTTTAATTTAATTTAATTATTTCACAGATTCCAAGTTCGAATGAACAACTACTCACCAAAACCATTTTCTACATAACAGTTAAATTTCTCGGTTCTCATAAAGCACACCCGTAAAGTGAAGTCTTCTGCATCACAAGGAGCACTTGTAGTCACACTCGGGGACCAGCAGATAAGTGGAATAATTGACTTTGACTACCGTATAAAGAAGTGAAAAGAATCTTTTCTTTCTTCGTTGGATTCCACTTTCGCTGTGGGGCTTTCTGCAACCGTGCACAGACTGAGACCCCTGGAAAAGGACTCGACCCCAAGCTGTCCCGGCTATGGACGGATGGAGACGTGAACGAATGAAGTGTCCCAGGACTATTCTCGTTATTTGCAGTCAAGCTGTTCTACGCACAATAGCTTCAATATATTTCATTAAGCCGTCGTGCGATGAACCTCCCGGTCTGATTGCATTAGCCGCTGCTATTTTCATCTCCTCAGCTCTTCTCCTTCTAAGCAGGCCATGCTCCGAGAACATCATCGTCCTAACTATATCCTCGACGTCGTGTCGATCCACGCTCTTCTCCTCGTAAGGAAGTAGAAGTCCAACTTCTGCAACCTCTGCCGCGTACCTACACCAATTGTCACGAAATGAAGAATCAGATGAATGCAGCATCTGACATTGAGAATATGATGATACTTGATACAAAGAAGACGACGTTACCACGTACTAACTAGTGGCGACGAAATGGACAACACCACCACGTTAACAATTTAGAAGCTATCAGTGTGCTTTCACAATACGAGGCAGCCAAGCTCGCAAGTTAGTCCATGATTGGTCGTTCACCATCCTCACATGTACAGATGGAAGAAAGGGCAGGAAGAGAATAGTTGCATTACTTACAGGGCATTGAACGGCTGATCAGCATATGTCGCCCACCCGATGAATGGGATACCTCTGACTACAGATTCTTGCATCGAATTCCAGCCGCATTGCATGAGGAAGGCAGCGGTGGAAGGATGTTCCAGGATTTTCAGCTGTGGAGCCCAGCCTCGCGAGATTAACGCACGGTCTTTCACTCGTTCTTCAAATCCGCTCGGAAGCAGCTGGTCGTGCTCATCGGGATTCAGCTGCGGTGGTGGCCGCAGAACCCAAAGAAATCTAGCCTGGCTTGCCTCAAGTCCTAAGGCCAGCTCGTGTACCATTGGCAAGGTGAAAAAGTTGAAACCTGTCGTCCCGAAGTTCACATAGACGATTGACTTCGCCGGTTGCTTATCCAACCACTGTAAACACTCATCATCGACTTGTTTAAAATCCTCGAACGACGCCTGGCTCACTTGACAGGGAGACTGGAGCGGTCCCACCTGTATGACGTTTCGGCCCTGCAGCCAACGGACCACGACTTCTTGTTCAGTAACGCGTTAAGTAATCATCCTCATCAGGAAGCGTTAATTTTCTGAGTGTGGGAAGAGTAGCTACTGATACGTACCATATCTCGAAGGTAATCAGTTGACCGAGTTTCGAGCTCATAAAAGGTGTTTACTAGAATTCCTGCAGCGCCCATCATGGAGTCGAATTGAGATCTGATGATATTCGTTGCAAGCGGGTGGAATGGCTTCCCGTTCTCAAGCGGCTTCAGTTTGGGCATGCTACGATCCGCCAGCCACGAGTCCTGCCACTTCAAATTCGTGGCTTCTACCGTGTTCGTAAAGAGTTCGAGACTTGCCACGTTCAAAGCGAAAAAGGTCGAAACCGGAGCGAAGATATAGCGCGAACATCCAAGCTTAGAAGCCGAGTCCTGCCATCATCACCCGAATGCCGTCACGTTGGTAGTCAGAGGTTACCACTACGTTCACTCTGTTCTCTGTTTTGCGAGCGCTTTCAGAGACGACTGTCACAATCAACGCATTGCCAAGCTCGTTAAGTTACATTGCAACTGATATCACTGATTCCACGCTCACGCGTGTGATTACGTTTGACTTTAGTAGTCTTCAGTTACCTTTGTATAGTACTATACAAAGGTAACTGAACCTGCAAGAAGAAACAGCGCTTGTAAATCATGCATAGCTTCATAACTGACAAATGTAAGGACACGATCAAAGTGCTGAAGTTTACGATTGTCCAGTGAAGCATCAAGTCTGAAATAAGGCATGTAAATTTAGGCCCTTGTTCACCCGCAGCTTTCTGTTGTAGCAACTCCTCAAGGTATATTGTCGTAGTACAACGGAGCTCTTCGCTGTGCACGTCCGGGGGAAGCCATCCAGCTTGCGCAGTAAAGCCTGTCAAGTTCTTCCTGACACCGAGGAGGTGTACGGCAGCGTTCAAACCGTGTTTGTTCACTTTGTGAATCAAGTGATCGTAGATTAAGATTGTGCAAGTGACCCCGCCTTGACTGACCAGGTGCTGGGCTAAATGCACCATGGGAGTGATGTGAGGTAGTGCAGCATGTGGGATCATCAAGACATGAGCACTGTGTTGTGTACCATTTTCAGTCCCGTCTGCACTCTCGTCCCCGTGGATACTCAACTGGGTCATCTTGTCCTTCCAAGCATCAAACTCCTTCGAGCGAGTGATATGAAACTAGTATCACATTCAAGGATGTTAAGTCGACCAGCAGAAAGGAATGCAGGTGTTAGAGCCCGTGGTCTGGGACGACTCCTGGTCGTCCCGGACTTCACTGACGGAAGTCATGGAACTAGATGCCAAGGTACATGAAGAACCCGACAGCACTGTCTACGTTATTGGTCGCTTTGTCGCTTGTGTT
Source organism: Asterella californica (assembly GCA_036924285.1). Taxonomy (NCBI): domain Eukaryota; kingdom Viridiplantae; phylum Streptophyta; class Marchantiopsida; order Marchantiales; family Aytoniaceae; genus Asterella; species Asterella californica. The sequence continues at coordinate 16,078,607 of JAYKYS010000001.1, read as the reverse complement.
TCGGGTGCAAAATTAATGGTGTTACCGTGGAGTCTCCAGGAAACGTCCTCAAGCTTTTTAGGAGCCCGAATCCCGAACCTCGTAAATACTGCCACGAGGGAAGACTTCACTGACGGAAGTCATGGAACTGGATGCCAAGGTACACGAAGAACCCGACAGCACTGTCTACGTATTGCTCGCTTTGTCGCTTGTGTTTCGGGTGCAAAATTTAATGGTGTTTCCGTGGAGTCTCCTCAAGCCCGAATCCCGAACCCGCATAAATACTGCCACGGATAGAAACTTAGAAGACATTTTCGATAAGTTAATCTAGAGACAGTAGAATCACTTTTCTGAGTGCACGACGCTTTTCAAGGCAATCACAATTAGAGGCAGAATTCTTAGTGTTACGCTATCGCACCACCTTGATATAAAAAGAGATTTCTTCTCTCTCCTTCTCGGGTGCATTATATATGCATATTCTCGAGTGCATTATATATGGTTAGCAATTAATACTGGAGATTGATTAGACCTGAGCCCCAGGCCAGGAATAATTGGAAAACACCGACGCCATGCACTCAAAAGGGCTTAGCAAAAGAAAAGAATCCTCACAGGTACTTTTATTCATCATATGAATGAAATGGACGATTCTCTCCCCAGCCCTTTAGAGTGGATGGCGTCGGTGTTTCCGATCATTCCTGGCTCTGGAGGCTGAGCAACTGTCTGTGCTTTCGATGTTGTGAGATGATAGTTGTCTGCTCATGTTGGTATGGTGTCGAAATACTATGGTAGTACTATCGTATTTGTTGGTGGCAACTACACATAGAGAGTTCCGTGTGGTCTGCGGAGGAAGATTTGACAGTACATTGAGAAGCGTGAAGGGCACTGTACACTTCTTTAAAAGTGGTAGTCAAACACATGTGACACTTGGCAATTTGCATGAGGGCAACATCTGTAATTTTACCCCTTAGCTTCACAACAATATAAAAGCTGGGACATTTTAGTGTTCAATCTGCAGAACTTAGATAAGACGTCGAGCGGTTGTTTAAATTTGAAATTTATCTCCTTGAAAATAAAGACTTAATACACCTTGGGATGGGTTTTTGGTAGGAAGAAGATCTAACAAGCAAATCTGCTCAAGACCTCGCACATATTTACTGAAGGAAAGGATAACTAAACTTTAAATGGCCATAAGAGCTTGGTTTATATCATGTTTTGGTACCATTGGAAACGGGTGATGAGACCTTTTGAACGCCAACTACATGATTTGGAGCCGCGATTAGAGAACTAAAGTGGTTTAAAGTTTATTATATACTTGGAGATTGAAAATGAAAATTGCATGAAGGCTCATGCAGATTTCAATGGAGGAAGGTACTTTGGACTAGGAGGTGACAATCTGCACAAGAGCTCGTGCAGATTTTCTCACAAAGGGGTCTAAAAACTTAAAGTGGCAGTAACTCGGGCTGCATAAGTCAGTTTGAGTCAAATTTGGTACTATTGGATTTTCAAAAGCTTTCCCTTTACACCAAGAACATCAGATTTTGAGACACTTTGAGACTATACGTCAAATCATGAACTCTGAGACTATATGTCAAATCTGTGAGACCTCGTAGTGCTCACACATATTTCCTGAAAGAGGGATCAGGAACTTTAAGTGGTCATAATTCTGACTACAGACGTCAGTGTGGGTCGAGTTTGGTGCCATTGGATAAGATTTTTCAAGAGCTTTTCATATTTTGAGTTGCAGAGCAAAAATTACATGTGAAATTTGATCGAATCTTTGAATGGAAAGTCAAAACGGTATGAGAACTTCACAGATTGTAGGTTGGAGAGGGAGTTTTTTAGTGTAGTTGTCATATCTGTGCAAGGAAGTGATCGCGATGGATGTAGTGAAACTTGATATGGAACGGTTTCATAAATAAAAGATTCGAAACTCGGATCAATCTTGCATCCATGAATACAACTCTTGTAACTCATCTCCCTTCATGTAAGACACTAAAAAAACTTGTAAAACACCATGCAAGGAAGAAAACCCCCATGAACCCTCGATCCTCTATCTTATATCTAAATTTGACAACAAGAACCACTCACTGGAATGTTCATGGATCATTGAGCTGGCATGTTTCATTATCATACTATCTCACATCCCAGATAATCTTGAACACGGCACCTAATACGTTGTCAAGCGAGTTACATGAAAAGATTCACGAAACACAGAAAACAACACAACACAAGTTCTACATTAAATTCACATGTGAGCCGTGTCACAACAAGTCATCCATCCTCTCTAAACTTACGCATTCTCTGACATGCGTCATAAACACTTACAAATTGTGGACGACATCACACAACTTTTTTGTCCTCTTGAATGATGCCGTTGTTATCAGCATACTCAAGGACCATGTCTTCTTCTTCGTCATTCAAGACATTAAACTCCACTCCGACTTCCTCCATGCTTATCTCTTCATCTTGCTTCTTGAAGAGTTTCACAAGCTTTGTTGCAATGGGAATTTTGAGCTTTGTCTCATCTCGCTCCCGAAGCGAATATGTATCATTGTCATGTACAACAAGAATCGTCTAATTTATTACTTAACCCTTTCAGCCGGAAGGTTTAGGTAATAAATTAAACCGCCTGTGGATATTCTCCTCTTTCAAACTTTGGAAGAGATAAATAAATAAATAAAAATATACATGCGCGGGTGATAACTTTTTATTGAAAACACAACACTAACTTTCTTTTAGGTTGTATTCCATTGACTATAGCATAGTCAAACTTTGATATAATCACAGGTTTGATATAAACATAATATGGTGAGAATGGACTTTTCTTTTGTTAAACTTCCTCATTATATTTATCATAATATTTTTATTCACATATTTGAGTAACTAAAAAAAGCATGAGTTGTGTTTAATTAAATTGAAACTACAAAATATTTGGTAAGTGACTAGTTAGAGAGAATAGATGTCATTCATCAATTGTTTCGATTCAAACCATTTCTATATGGTGTGACAATGTAAGTCGTAAAATAGTCGTAAAAGAATAGTTAAAATCGTAAGTTGTAAAAATTGTCCAACTTAGAGAAGCCAAGAATGTATAAGATTCTACAGAAAGCAAACAGAAAAATAGAAACAAGAAGAGCTTGTTTCTATTTTTCATAATCACTCTTCTTTCATTACCATAGTGTGAGATGATTATATGAATTTAGTCTTGCTTATATGTGTTCTTTTCACAAACAGGCATATCGTTTGGTAGTTTAATTCACGCATACCTTGCACAAAATTCTAAAATATTTTGTATCGAATGTAGAATACAATCACCAGAGTTTATAACATGAATTCACACATATTTATGTACTACAACGTTTGAAAGAATTTAATGCTAAATTAGTACAAAGATGTTTGATATTTATTTTAAATGAATTCTAAATTATTAAATATTATAGAAAAACTGATATCTATATATTTATTATATTATTATCATTAATAAATTAAATAATAATAATTTATGCAACAAGATGCACATGTATAAAGAAACACACAGTTAGGTATGCACTAACTGAATTATCAATACGGTAATAACAAAAATGAAAAACAAGTCATGTGACTATAACGAGATTCTACCGTATGTAATAGTTTCATTTTTTCGCTCTCACTGTAGTGTGTCAAACTTGTCCCGTTTAGGGGCGCCGAATATCTAATTTACGTTTTAAAAGGAAAACGAAAAGAAATGGAAAGAAAAGAAAGTAAGAGCCGTGATAGGATCCGTTTATATGTTACTGTCGTCTTTTGAGACAGAACGTAATAGCAGTATAACCATCCCGGACCCTCCGGACTCCAGTTAAATAACAAAAAGACAAAGCCAACGACATCAGTATCATTAATACCTGCGAATATAGTACTTCGCAATCTTTCGGTTAAAGTGCAACGGCCACTCCCATAAAAAGGATTTGATCAAGTTTTCCCCTAAAATGAAATGTACATGTAAAGGTATCATGTAAAAATATTATGTAAACCCACGTGGTAGGCAACGGGGTATCGGTAACGTACATATTTCTAATCTAGAGTTCCCGGGATCCTCATTTCTCGTGTGTACAAAACTATAAAACGAAACAAAACTACAAAAACGAAAATAAATTTTATGATAATTCTGGTATTTGCTTTTCTCAGCAACGCATTTGGAACTTTCAGTAAAATTCTTCGTCCCTTTCTGCATGCTCTGATATTTTCTTTTTATGGGATCTAATAAAACTGTCGATTATAGATTACACCAACCGATGTAGCTCAGCTGGGGGTGAGTATAATACAGCAGAATTTTGCTTGATCACACCCCCTTAGGTTTCTTGAGCTTGATCACACCTCTCTTAATTATGTATGGCTTGATCACACCCTTGATTAGCTATTGTTTATAAAACACATCATTTTGTGATGTTAGTTAAATGTCGGACTGCACACATTAAATTTTCAAGCATGTATAATATAACATGTTCTTAATGTTAAAGATCTTGAATTACAGTGATATTTAATCAAAGTTAAAAATAGTAAAATAATTAAAAATCATATTAGTCTTGGTTGCTTGGGACATGTAGATAACCTCCATATTTTGGTCTTATAGTTGGTATAAATCTCATACAACAAAAGTTAAAATGCCAAATTTGAAACTAATGGAGAAGCACAATATCATCACAACCTTGAATAAGAACTGAAGTGCTATGTTCTCTAAACCTCAAAACTGAAATCCTAAACTTACAAAGACACTTGTGAACTTCGAGTCTCTGTCTGAAATAATACTCTGAGGTAATCCATGTGAATGCTACCAAGTATCTAAGAACAAGTGAGAAGTAATGAATGCTGTTGCGGTATCCAAGGTCGAGGTAAACTTTGTTAATTTGCTAAATCGATCAACTATCACAAAGATTACGTTGTATTTGTTTGAGTCAAGCATTAGCATGGACTTCATTACGTCTGAAGTTCATGCTAATGCTTTCTCAAGGTCTGGTTGGAATCGACAAAAGATGAAACAACTCCTGTTTCTTCTCATAAGAAACCAGGTTCGTTTGACAGGTTACACATGTTTTCATAAATTGAGCACGTCGTCTTTCATGTGAGGCCAATAAAACTTTTTAACTATCACTGCTAAAGTGGACTTTTCTCATTTATGGTCTGATAAGGGTCCATCATGACACTCTTAAGTAACTTAGTCCTAAGTTTTCCTTGTCCCACATAAATCCTACTTTGTTTGAACATGCGTAATCCATGTCTTAGTTGTATGTTCTGCAACTTCACTCCTCACTTTTGCTTGGTCATCGCTCATGTAACCTTCACGTATTTGTCTCTCCAAGTCTGACTCCTAAGGATACATAGCTCTCAAAATCTATGTCCAAGATGGAAGATATTCCTCTTTGCGACTCAAGGCGTCCGGAACCACATTGTCCTTTCCTGCTATCGTGATGTGAATTATTTCACATAGTAAATAATTCACCTTTCTGTCAGAAGTTAGTCTCTCTGAGTGAAGTTAAAACCTCAGAGAAGTCGATCTGGAGGAAGCAAGCATTTGAAAATCTGAAAACACCATGGTGTAGGTCTCATCGCGCTGATCACCGTGGTATGTTAAATAGTGACGAACGAAGTTACATGCAAAATGTTATTTGGAGTTCTTCTACAAGACTTTTATACTGAGAAATGTATCATAAATCTGAGTGAGTTCAAATATTATGTTTAAGATTTTTCTCATGTAGATTGTAATGTGCAGTATATGTCTACATCTTGAAACGCACAAAAGACCACGTCTAGAGATAGTTATGGTAGTCCGTGTTAGTGAAGAGAAGACGAAATGGATCGCTTTACTAGCATATCAGCTTAGAAACTGATCTCTAGAACCAGTTGTGAGATTGGCTTCCGTGAGCAGCTGAATAAACTTGTAGCGAGGAGGTCTCAGGATCAAATCTCCTCAGACTCACGATCGACTTGGAGTAGGCTGCCCCTTCGGAGGAATATGTGAGCACCAAGTTGCATAAGGATGAGACACTAGATGTCCCCTAAACGTATTATGAATGCGAGACGCCTTCATCGCACTAGTGCTATCACCTAGTGTGGATGCTAGAGGGAGGTTATCACAAGATTTCAAAATGGACCCTATGCTAGAGGACTAACTCTTCTTCGGATTGTGAGGATAATTAGTACAAATTCAATGCGACCTTCTAAGTCATGAGGTTTACTTGGGTCAAAAAATCAAGTCAAACTAATACATGAAAAGACATTTATGACATTTCGAAGTTTAAGGGGGTTAGGGAATGACAATGATGATACCGGATTCCAGTGTCAGAATGAGGTGATTCTTGTGGTCGGAGGTAGTCATGATGGAGTTACTTCGGGTGCAGGTGTCAAAAGTTGATTGTACGATCAACTCGGCATTCCTCCATACATAAGAGTCTGCGAAGGCTTCTGAACTAGTCTTCTTACGTGTTGAATTTTTATCAGTGTTTTATTTTTCTGTTGTCACTTATCTAAGGCATTATTTTACACCTGCTAGGTGACGGTGGAGGTCACTTAGAGAGGAGGAAAATCCTAGAGGAGGTGTACACCAGAGGAGAGGAGATTCTAGAGCATTATGGATTATCGAAGCATCGTGGAGAGACATCATCGAGTAGAGAGAGGAATCAAAGAGCTATGAGAGAGGTTTATAGTGCTTACGACTGGAAAGAATTTCTGACTGAAGACAATTTGACATCAAGGAATTGAGGTTTGAGGACAGAAACGAGTAGAGACGAGACCTGCAACTTGTACTCATATCTTTCTGAACTGAAAACGAGAAGCTTCTAGGTGAACGCGCTAGTGCTTCACATGAGAAGTTTTCTGAAGTTATAAACTTCAGAAACGTGAGACTTTTCTGTCTGGATGATCTAGAGTTGGAGACTTACTTGCATGTTGTGTTTTATAGTGAGAACGTGATGGAGATTGTTTTCTTGCGATTCGTATTTCGTGTGTGATTTTCGCTCTCCTCTTCACGATCGTATCACATCGCTAGAAGATTTCACTTTTTTCAAGAAACTCTCGTCCCGAAAACAATCTGATGCTTCCACTGAGAGCTTCTTGGGGTGATTGATCGTGAGGTTGAGTTTACTACACGAAGATGGACCGGAAGAGCAGAAGCGATGCTGCTACTACCTCTACCACTGCTGCATATACTGCAGCACCTTCTGTAGCACCTACGACAGCAGCATCTGGTCTTGATACGACTGAGATTTTGAAGCCGCTTGCCGCCTTGGTCCAACAAAATTTGATCGTTGGAGAGGATGAGTTAAAATCCAAAAAAGCTTTACAAGCGATTGTGAATAGATGTAGAAGATTTGAAGATAGAGATATTTCTAGATATATGAGTGAGTACAGAGGAGAGATGGAGCTGGTTAGCGTTATTGATGCAGAGATGATAGCCAGTTTTGAGTTAGGTATGATTCTTGAGTTTGCGGGATCAAGTTAGAGATGTACATAGAAGAAATCTTGACGTCTAGATGAGTCTTGAGAGAGCTATTAGAGAAGAGTTTCTTGAAGAGGATTTTGAGAGAGTTACTAGGAGAACATTTCTGGATTGGGTTGAGCAACAACCTGGTCGTATTATGAGATTGAACGAGTTATTGAGAGTTTGATCGAAGATACTAAAATCTTTCAACGCTTGAACGTTGTCATGGCGAGAGTCTTTCTTGGAGAGGGCGGACCTCCTGACTGTGATCGATTAAGAGAACGATAAAAAAGAAAACAGATTGTTGCAAGCGATGAGAACCCAAAATTCTGTCTCTTGCGTCCACCAAATACAAATCAAACACTCAGATACGCACACATATGCACTTCAAGACTCAATAACTTTATTTCAGTGTGGACTCCATCATCCAAGTCTTCAATTGATAAAAATCTCTCCTCCTTTTCCCGCACGCATCTCCTCTCTATATAGTCCCCGTCGAAAACTGCCGTAGGTTGATTTACCTAAAAGATAAGTCTCTTGCTAAGCTGTCCCCTTGCTAGCTAGACCCTTGCTTAAATTAAAATGAAAGATTCCCGACTCTCGATGTCATCTTGATGCCACCCTGAATATACCACAAGCCATCCAATGTAGGCTGAAGTCCCTACACTTATGTTCTAATCGGATACCTGATCCGGTAGATGTTGAAGGTAGAGCTGGTTGGCTTGTAAAGAGAGCAGCCACCAGCGCCTGCTGCTGCACGTCTAGGAGGTGCTCAGGTTGGACGAATGAGAGGTTTCAGAGAGTTCGAAGGAAGGCCTACAACTTCATGTTGTAGGATGGGTTTCTTTGAAAGCAATCGAAGCAGAAAGGTGGGATACCGCTAAGAGTGATTTGCGACAAGGAAGATCAGCAAAAGTTTCTCAAGGCATTTCATGAGAGTCTTTGGACTGGACATCGAGAGATTTGGGTCACTTTTACGAAGATGAAAGAGCGGTATTGGTGGAAAAACAGGGATGTCATATCTTATGTGAAGTCTTGTTTGACATGTCAGATGTACTCGAACATCCGACATCGAGATGGATTACATCCGACTTATTCGTTGACAATCCACTTCAAGAGGATTGTAGACTTGATGACTATGCCAGTTGGATTGTGGTAGATGAGATACTTGGTACTTGCTAGAGAAGATCTTTCAAATCAAGTTGAGGGTAGGGCGCTTCAGACAAAGACAACGAAAGGGGTATGTAGATTTCTCTTGGAAGAGATTGTTTGTCGATATGGATGTGTGAGAAAGATCACTACAGATCGAGGAGAGTTAGATGCACATGAGGCTCATGAATTCTTTGCAAGGTGTGGGGTGAGGTTGTCACTGACAATTGCTTACAACCCCGAAGGGAATGCCAAGAGTGAACATGGTCATCCACCCATTGTGAAGGCTTTGGTGAAAGCCTGTAAAGGAAAGAGTGCGCAAGTGGCCTCGACTCTTATCATTTGCGTTATGGACAGATCGAACGACGCACAGCTCGGTGACATGTTACATGCCAGTGGAACTCATCATAGGTCAGAAACCTATCATGCCGATTGAAGAACACATTCTGACGTGGAGTGTGTTACCTTGGGAAGACAATTTGAGTAGGGAAGAGCTTCTTGCTATTCGAATTAGGTAGTTAGAGAGAAGACCTAAGGATATCCAAGCTGCTTTGGATAGGCTGCGAGAAGCAGGGTTGAAGAACAAGATCAGATTTGATCAGCGACATCGTTTGAGACCTAGGGAAATCAAGGAAGGTGATTGGGTGCTAGTCTATGACAACAGTCTAGACAACCAGCATAGTGCACTCTGGAAGTTTTCCAGGCGATGGTTTGGTCCGTATGTGATGAAGAAGGTTCATGACAATGCAACTTACGCCCTGCAAGAGTTGGACGGAACGAGCTTGAAGGTACCAGTGGCAGGTAAACATGTCAAGATTTTCAAAAAGAGAGATGAGGAGGTCGATCTAGCAGAAATCTTGACGGAGTTTCAGTTTGAAGATGAGGATTATGCAGAAGACCTTGAAGATGAGGTTGGCTACGATAGGAAGTAGGACGATATGACGAGGTGCGTGCCGGTCCACTTCTTGGTTGATATCTCTGGTGCATACCGGAGGATGCACAAGTTTAGAGGGGGTGGATGTCGTGTCGTGGACCGTCTCTTACTTAAAATTCAGACTTCGATACTTGTGCTCCAAAGACACTCATTGGAAAAGCAAGCTAGGCCTCAGCTTACGGGCTTTTGGCACAATTTTGGATTTTCACTTTCATCGCATCAATGGATAGAGCTCTTTGTCAGCACTCCATATGCACTTCGTCTATTTTGTTTGGACGCCTAGTGGAGAAGTTACAAGACTCGAAAGATGGGTAAAACAAGCTAGGTCCCACCTTACGAGCTTTTGGCACAATTTCAGATTTCCACTTTCATCGCATCAGTGGATAGAGCTCTTTGTCAGCACTCCATAGGCACTTTGTCTACTTCGTTTGGACGCCTAGTGGAGAAGTTACAAAACTCGAAAGATGAGTAAAACAAGCTAGGTCCTAGCTTACAGGCTTTTGGCACGACTTCGGATCTTCACTTTCATCGCATCGATGGGTAGAGCTTGTTGTCAGCTGTGGTGCCCACAAATTACATGATGCACGAATTTTTGAAATTTTTAAGAATAATAACTTGTTTGTATAACTGAAGAAGCGTTGTTACTTAAGGTTACGTCTTCCTTAACATGAAGATGATCTTATGAGCTTTTTAATAAGAAGTGGACTTCTTCAAAAGACGACCGTCTTCGGAAGAGCGTCTTCTCAGTTGCGTCTTCAAAAGACGGGAAGACGGCGAAAGATGAGAAGACGGCGGAAGACACCTGTCTTTCAGAGACAGCGACCGCGAAGGCCTAACCAAGAGTTTTCGGGTAAAACAGTAGGTGTACCTACTGGCTCGCACCGAATAGGTAGGTAGGTCGGGGAAGACACCTAAGGTCGAGAACCCCTAATCTGCGGGGAAGATGCGTAAGGAAGCACATTAGACGCATTCCAACTTCCCGCAGCACAGCGCGCTTGAGAAGATCGATTGGAGAGAGTGAGCTTCACAAGTAAGCTTTGAGAGAGGAATCGAGTGAGGACATCGAGGTAGGAGAGAACCAGTTGGCAGCTAGGCGAAGGGCGAGACCGAATTGCTAGAGCACAGAAGACAGAAAGCGAAAGCGTCTCTGTGAGCTCCCGAGAAGCTGACACTGGAGAGTAGCGAGTAGAATCGAAGGTGGAATCGAGGCGTGGCCAGAAATTGACAGCAGGTGCAGTCGGGAGGAGTCGCATTGGAGCTAGGACAAGAGCCAGAAGCGCGCGGAGGTCGAAGGCAACTCGGAGAGCAGAAGAAGACTGTAGAGGTTCTTCCCCACGTTCTTTCTCCTTCCCACTTCTTCTCGCCTTTGTCTGGTATTCCCCGCGCTTCCTTGGTTGTGTGCAGGCAGCCTGATCGATTACCCCAACCCCCCATTCTTTCTATTGAGACATTGGGCGCGGAAGCGCTGCCCAATTTCTGTCAAACATCTCCTTGCTTCTTCCCGAGCTCAATTCGAGCTTCTCTACTCCTAGCCCTCAAATTGGAGATCGCAGCTATCAATTTCCCTACCCTACTACCTCTCTACCCCCGAAACTTGGAACAGAAGACGATTCGGAAGATGGGAACATCTTCGGAAGACGCTTCTTAAACTTGACTGTCTTCGGAAGACCATCTTCGAAAGACTGTCTTCGGAAGTCGACTGAACACAATTCGTATCAAGAGTGGATTTGTGTTGCTTTGTGTTAAGAGAGACTTGGTACGAATCCTGAGTGGTGTGGTGAGTTGTTTTGTTATTTCGAGAAGTTGGAAGCCGGGAACTGGGCCTGTGCCTCCCGGTCTTCCAAGCTTCTCAACTCCACATCTTCCTAGAGAGACTTGAAGACTGAAAGGCTGGCAAAATGAGCGAGAAGACGTGAGGGTCCATTCGAGTCTCTTCTGTCCGATCCATAGCAGCCATTCCTTCTTCTTCCCACCGAGCAGCAAGGTTCTTCTGAGTGCGTATGAGAGGTGAGAAGTCATAAGAACAGAGTGCAAATGTCTTGAGTCTGTTGTGAGGATAGATTGCGCGTAGGAAGACGAAGACAGGTGAGACCAGTGAAGGGAAGTCTGACTTCGGGGAGTCTTCCGAGAAAGACATTGAATCGGAAGCTGTCCCGAGTGTCTTCCCAGAGGCCACTGTCACCGCAGGAGTCCGCAACCGACTTCTGAACCTATTATGCACTTGATGTTTCGCGAATCTTGTATCTTCTGATAGGAAGTAGGATGTAATGCAAGGTGGGTTGTCTTCTTGGTAATCCATGCGAGGCCTTGCTTAGATAGGATTGTTTAGATACAGCTCGGAAGACGAGAGCTATTTAGGAAGTACTGTTAGAATTCTGGAAGACGGAGTAGCTGTCTTCTGGAAGATTAGGTTCGTCTTCGGAGAAGTAGAAGCTAGACTGTGGACACTTGGGAAGGACTGAGCCTTCAGCTCATAGTAAGTGCTTGTGGCTTAGTGCAACAGATCTTCCAGCATGACGATGCATCCGCGAGGTTTGGTGTTACCAACGGCAGAATTGGCCGAGGCCACTCTTTTCCTCAAGGAGTTGGGTCTCGACTTCTTCCTGTGGGATTGGAACCTCGCAGATCAAGGACTTCTGGAGGAGGTGTGGGCAGTGTTACCACCGCGTAACCGTGTACCTGCGAAGGCAAAGGTAGCTCGAGGAAGACCGTCTTCTTGGACTGAAGACTGGTGGCGCAGGGCTTTTCACAGACCTGAATCCGAGAACCGAGGATATTGGTACGAGAAGAAGATCTTGCCTAGAATCGTGAGTTCGTGGCATGTGCCTGGGAGCACCACCTGTCTTTTCGTGGAAGACAGGCAGGGGAGGAACGGTTGGAAGATAGAATCTTACCGGGAGCCGAAGAAGCGACTTCTGGCGAAGTTGTTTCTGCATCTCTTTCCCAAGGGGAAAGCGCAGAAGACAAGGTACTTAGGAGATCAGGACGTGGAGTTCCTGGAATCAGTGTGGGATGACAGAGTGCCCATCTACTGGGGCGCGTACATCCACAACTACGTACAGACGGAGCTAACATACTTGGGTACCCCGGTGGGAGGACACTTGACGCCCTTCCTCTGCTACTTGTATGTAGCCATAGGGGATCTTAGGGAAGATCAGCTGGCAGGGTATGGGCCAACGGAGCGACAAGAGGTGAAGGAGGAGACCTCGGAAGACGATGACCGAGGGGTAGCAGCAACGCCCCCTCCCACTCTGATGCCACAGCTGAGGCTCGGCTCTCACCAGAAGACGCTTCTGGTGAGGGAAGACGAGTCTAGTGGGTCTGAAGACGCCACGCCGCTGAGGAAGATGGGTCCCAGAGGTGTACCGAGGACACCCATCTCCCTCATTCATTCAGGATCGGAGTCCGACTCGGAAGAAGACTTGCTGAGTACCCGATCAGAGCAGAAGACCGCTTCTGCAACGCCTGGGAGTCTTCCGAAGACTCCAGAAGACGAAGGATGGATGGGCGCTCCTGCTGCGATGCGAGGAAGCGCAAAGAAGAGAGCCGCTCCTGCCATGAGGAGTCTTCCACCCCGGAAGATGAGAAGAGTAGCTTCTTCTCGTGCGCAGAAGATGAAGGCTATTGTGGTGGAAGAGGCTTCCTTGTCTCTGGAAGACGAAGTCGACACCGCGGAGCGAGTGGTGGAGATGAACTTGTCTTCCGCAAGAAGACGACTGGAGGAGTTCAGTGCCTACTTCCAGAAGGAGATCCAGCCAGCTATGGAGTTGCTGGAGAAGAAGGTGAAGGCACAGGAGAGGCCCTTACAACCTGGATTCGGCCTGCGCACATTGCTGCGACAGGGAGAAGACCAGAAGAAGACGGAGTCGCTGGAAGCTAGTCTCCGCACCACGGAGAAGCTTGCAGCCGGGTACAAGGCGGAAGCAGCCGCTTCTGCCAAGGAGCTGGTGTAGCTTCGGAAGAGCAACCAGGAGTTGCAGGCGCGGGTACAGCAGCGTAATCAGGAAGTCACCCGAGTGCGGGAGAAGATCACCGCCCTCGTAGAAAAGCATACCATATGGAAGACGCAGCGAGAAGCCGCAGAAGCGCGAGCTGCAGTTGAGAAGACGTAGAGGGAAGCAGCAGAGGCCCGTGCACAGAAGATGCTGGCACAGTCGGTGGAAGTGCTTCGAAAGAAGTTCAACTACACCGCGGGTAGGAAGTTACTTACCTTAGCGAGAGGATGGGACAGCGAGTCCAATGCGATGTTGGTGGAATGCGGGGAGAGCATGTTCAGGTACTTGGATAGACAGATAGAAGGAGTGAAGACACTTTATGGTCTTCCCTCGCTTCAGACACCTGCAACCGCCTCTTCCCACGCTCCAGCACCATCGACTAGATTCGGAATGGAGAAAGAGGAGTTCGACCTCGCTGTGCACTTGGTGGTGACAGCGTTGGAAGCCGAGAAGACTCCAGAAGACGTCCCGGAAGACAAGATGTCTTCTGGAAGACAGGAAGACGAGCCGTCTTCCTAGGTATTCCGCATGGAGGAAGTGACTTCCCCGGATCCCTATGAGGTCCCCATGGCCCCTAGTCCCACACCTGTGCCTCAGAAGACGGAAGAAGCACCGGTCGACTCCGCTTCCCAGAAGACGCTTCTGTCTTCTGAAGCAGAAGCCGAAGCCGAGGAAGACGCAGCAGCAGCGACAACAGAGCGAGCAAGAGACGATGAGGAGGAAGCCACCTCAGTGACACCTGAGGTAACTGCAGGGCTTTCTAGCTTATCAGAAGCCGCGTTAGGAGCTCCGATAGGAGCAGATCAGGTAGAGATTGCCTCCGTGCAATCTGAATAGTTAGTAACTCCATTGACAAATTCGAAATATAGTAAGATCAAACATGCTATCTTAAGGGTGGCAGTTTTTCCATGTAATATTAGTTAGGATACCATGTGGTAGCATAGGAAGGACAAGGTGGATGGCCAATTCGGGCAGGGGAACCGCTTGCATGTGAGGTAGCAACCTCCTGTCAGCGCCTCTCTCTCCTTGGTGGTCGTCTCCCTTGGTTCTCATGGCAGCGACATAAGTAGGATCGCAGAGTAGGAGATAGAGTTCTGCCTGTTCTGTCAGTTCTAAAACGTTCAGTAGTCGATTCTATGGTGCAGGCAGACTAGACACATTAAGAGAAGACACCTGATAGATAGTTCTTCGCACTACACCCGTTGTTGGAAACATACGAATAGTCTTGGAATACACAGGAGGGGTCTGCATACTCGCACCAGCAGTGGTTCGAAGATGTAGATAGAAGTAGTGGACAGTCTAGGAACAGAGAACGGCATCCTCGTGCAGTCCTGTTAGCTAGACTGGTGTGTCGAGGAGTAGACGCAGGAAGTAAAGGGAGTGAGCTTCCCAATGCCATTGTGACTTCTTCTCGGGGAATAGATTGTGGATTTGAGTGCAGAAGCTTTGTTCATGTCTTTTGGATGGTGGGTTCCTTGAATTCGCTCCCAATTGTGGATGGGAAGTGTTCTTCTTGAGTGACGGTGACTGTCAGCAGTTGTGGAAGTGTAGCTTGACTCGTTCAGTAGAGCACTTGGGATCTACGTACGAATGGCCTTCTGGGTAAGGGATCCCAGAAGACAGAGTAGTCAGAGCAGCGAAGTGAAGAAGAAAGAAGCCTTCTTCCCGCAACAGAAGACGACATCCTCGAGTAGAAGACGGTGCAACAGTACTCACGTTTGTTGTCTTCCTCCCCAAACTATTACAAGCAGGGATGGCTTGTTAGTCAGGATCCGGACTAGAAGCCTGTCAGAATCTTAATTGCCTCTTTTCATCTTGTTTTCTCTTGTTTGGATTTTCTTATCTTCCCCATCTTCTCCCATCTTCTATTTCCGTAGGCAGAAGCTTGGGAAGGCTACAGGGGGCATACACCCTGTGATTAATCTAACCCGTTGGAATGTGAGTGTGAGAATAAGGTGTAAAGACTGTTACTAGTCGACTTCTGCGAAGCAGGGCAGCCTTCTGGAGGTGTGAGAAGACGAGCTAAACCTCTTGAAGACGAGAATCGCTTCGGGAAGACGGTATCGAGAAGACCGGAAGAAGCAACCTGGAAGCAGGAAGATCGTCTTCCCGAGCTTCTCTGTGAATAATTGTGTGATATTTTAGTTGGTAGTTGTTTGTTTAGTTCCAGAGCACCATGTGGCGTGTCTGGAAGACGTATGGTTTTGTGTGGTTTTTGTGAGAAGACGGGCTCTTTAGGCAAAACCCGTGTGTTTGTGTGTTTGAACAGATCCTAGAACTTAGAGCGGCGATTACTTACGTAAATCCTCTATGGGAACGATATCTTGTATACTAAATGGGCAAAAGGAGAAATCCTGCGTCACTACATATAGTGAGCATCCATTTTTGGCGACGCTGCCAGGGATTTCATCTTAGTAACTTCTGTTCTAAGCTTCTTGGATCTGCGTGCCATTAGTTAGGTTCATTTCGAACTAACTTCGATTGTAGTTGAATGTGTTGTGGGACTCTATCTTGCTAGAAGACAGGAGCCGCAACCAGAAGCTGATAAAATACCTCAGGGAGAGTTGGAAGAAGCCGCTTCCTGCTTCCAAGAGTTCTTGGAAGACTCGATCTTGGAAGATTGCAGTGAGTGCAACCAGAAGCAGGAAAAGAAGATGTTCTGAACCTGGGATCGGTTGTTCAGTCATCTGGTCTTCCGGATCTAGTGGTAGAAGAATAGAGACATCTGTTCTCAGTACTCTGGTGGATGCCTCCGACCGGAGGAAGAAGCAAAAGACGCACGGGTAAAGATCCTGAGTGGGTTAACTCACCCCAGCGAACCGCTTTGTGGTGCCCACAAATTACAGGATGCACGAATTTTTGAAATTTTTAAGGATAATGACTTGTTTGTATAACTGAAGAAGCGTTGTTACTTAAGATTACGGCTTCCTTAGTAGGAAGATGATCTTAAGAGCTGTTTGTAATAAGAAGTTGACTTCTTCAGAAGACGACCGTCTTCGGAAGATCATCTTCTCAGTTGCGTCTTCGGAAGATGAGAAGACGGCGGAAGATGGGAAGACGGCGGAAGACACCTATCTTTCAGAAGACAGCGACCGCGAAGGATCAACCACGAGTTTTCGGGTAAGACAGTAGGTGTACCTACTGGAGCGCACCGAATAGGTAGGTAGGTCAGGAAGACACCAAGGACGAGAACCCTTAATCTGCGGGGAAGATGCGTGAGGAAGCACATTAGCCACCTTCCAACTTCCCGCAGCACAGTGCGCCTGAAGAAGATCGATTGAGAGAGTGAACTTCGAGCTAGCATTGAGAGAGGAATCG
Organism: Asterella californica; assembly: GCA_036924285.1. Taxonomy (NCBI): domain Eukaryota; kingdom Viridiplantae; phylum Streptophyta; class Marchantiopsida; order Marchantiales; family Aytoniaceae; genus Asterella; species Asterella californica. The sequence goes on along the minus strand of JAYKYS010000001.1, from coordinate 16,061,779 downwards.
AGTAAGACATCGAGGTAGTAGAGAGTACGTTGGCAGTGAGGCGAAAGGTGAAATCGGATTGCGGGAGCACAAACAGCAGAGAGAGCGAAGGCATTTCTGTGGAGCTTCCGAGAAGTTGACAGTGGAGAGTGGCGAGTAGAAGCGAAAGTAGAATCGAGGTGTGGACCGAAATTGACAGCAGGTGCATTCGAGAGGAGTCGCATTGGAAGCTAGTACAAGAGCCAGAAGCGCGCGGAGGTCGAAGGCAACTCGGGAGCCGAAGAAGACTGTGGAGGTTCTTTCCCCTGTTCTTTCCCCTTCCCACTTCTTCTCGCCATTGTCTAGTACTTCCCGCGCTTCCTTGATTGTGTGCAGGCAGCCTGATCGATTACCCCACCCCCCATCTTTCCTATTGAGACATTGGGCGCGGAAGCGCTGCCCAATTTCTGTCAAGATATCTCTTTGCTTCTTCCCGAGCTCAATTCAAGCTTCCCTATCCCTAGTCTTCAAATTGGCGAACCCAACTATCAATTTCTCTACCCTACTACCTCTCTACACCCGAAACTTGAAATAGAAGACGATTCGGAAGATGGGAACATCTTCGGAAGACGCTTCTTGAACTTGATTGTCTTCGGAAGACATCTTCGGAAGTCGACTGAACACAATTCGTATCAAGAGTGGATTTGCTTTGCTTTTGTGTTTAGAGAGACTTAGTACGAAGCCTGAGTGGTGTGGTGAGTTGTTGTGTTATTTCGAGAAGTTGGAACTCGGGAACTAGGCATGTGCCTCCCGGTCTTCCAAGCTTCTCAACTCCACATCTTCCTAGAGAGACTAGAAGACTGAAAGGCTGGCAAAATGAGCGAGAAGACGCGAGGGTCCATTTCAGGTCTCTTCTGTCCGACCCATAGCAGCCGTTCCTTCTTCTTCCCGAACTTAGAAGAGAGTTGTGAGAAGTATTGCTGGAATCCGGAGAGAATGGTCGAGGGTCATGTCTTCCCATCATGCAGCAAACTTCTTCTGAGTGCGTATGAGAGGTGAGAAGTCAGAAGAACAGAGTGCACATGTCTTGAGTCTGTTGTGAGGATAGATTGCGCGTAGGAAGAAGAAGACAGGTGAGACATGTGAAGAGAAGTCTGACTTCGGGAGGTCTTCCGAGAACGACATTGAATCGGAAGCTGTCCCAAGTGTCGTCCCAGAGGCCACTGTCATCGCAGGAGCCCGCAACCATCTTCTGAACCTTTCTCATACTCTACTTCTCGCATATCTTGTATCTTCTGATAGGAAGTAGGATGTAATGCAAGGTGGGTTGTCTTCTTGGTAATCCATGCGAGGCCTTGCTTAGATAGGATTGTTTAGATATAGCTCGAAAGACGAGAGCTATTTAGGAAGCACTGTTAGAATCCTGGAAGACGGAGTAGCTATCTTCTGGAAGACTAGTTTCGTCTTCTGAGAGTGGAAGCTAGACTGTGGGCACTCGGGAAGAACTGAGCCTTCAGCTCATAGTAGGTGCTTGTGGTTTAGTGCAGCAGATCTTCCAGGTATGTCGATGCATCCGCGAGGCTTGGTGTTACCAGCGACAGAATTGGCCGAGGCCACTCCTTTCCTCAAGGAGTTGGGTCTCGACTTCTTTCTGTGGGACTGGAACCTCGCAGGTCAAGGGCTTCTGGAGGAGGTATGGGCCGCGTTACCACCGCGTAACCGTGTACCTGCAAAGGCAGGAGTTGCTCGAGGAAGATCATCTTCCTGGACAGAAGACTGGTGGCGTAAGGCGTTTCACAGGCCTGAGACCGAGAACCGAGGATATTGGTACGAGAAGAAGATCTTGCCTAGGATTGTGAGTTCATGGCATGTGCCTGGGAGTACCACCTGCCTTTTCGTGGAAGACAGGCAGGGGAGGAACGGTTGGAAGATAGAGTCTTACCGGGAGCCGAAGAAGCGACTTCTGGCGAAGTTGTTTCTGCATCTTTTCCCCAAGGGAAAAGCGCAGAAGACGAGGTACTTAGGAGATCAGGACGTGGAGTTCCTGGAATCAGTGTGGGATGACAGAGTGCCAATCTACTGAGGCGCGTACATCCACAACTATGTACAGACGGAGCTAGCATACTTGGGTACCCCGGCGGGAGGACATCTGACGCCCTTCTTCTGCTACTTGTATGTAGCCATGGGGGATCTTAGGGAAGATCAGCTGGCAGTGTATGGGCCAACGGAGCGACAGGAGGTGAAGGAGGAGACCTCGGAAGACGATGACCGAGAGGCAGCAGCAACGCCCCCTCCCACTCTGATGCCACAACTGAGACCCGGTTCTCACCAGAAGACGCTTCTGGTGAGAGAAGACGAGTCTAGTGGGTCGGAAGACGCCACGCCAGTGAGGAAGATGGGTCACAGAAGTGTACCGAGGACACCCATCTCCCTCATCCATTCAGGATCGGAGTCGGACTCGGAGGAAGACTTGCTGAGTACCCGATCGGAGCAGAAGACAGCTTCTGTAACACCTGGGAGTCTTTCGAAGACTCCAGAAGACGAAGGATGGATGGGCACTCCTACTGCGATGCGAGGAAGCGCAAAGAGGAGAGCCGCTCCTGCCACGAGGAGTCTTCCACCCCGGAAGATGAGAAGAGTAGCTTCTTCTCGTGCGCAGAAGATGAAGGCCGTAGTGGTGGAAGAGGCTTCCTTGTCTCTAGAAGACGAAGTCGACACCATCGAGCGAGTGGTGGGGATGAACTTGTCTTCTGCAGGAAGACGACTGGAGGAGTTCAGTGCCTACTTCCAGAAGGAGATCAAGCCCGTCATGGAGTTGCTGGAAAGGAGAGCGAGGGCACAGGAGAAGCCTCTACAGCCTGGATTCGGCCTGCGCACCTTGCTGCGACAGGAAGACAGCCAGCAGAAGACGGAGTCTCTGGAAGCTAGTCTCCGCACTACGGAGAAGCTTGCAGTCAGATACAAGGCGGAAGCAGCCGCTTCTGCCAAGGAGTCGATGCAACTTCAGAAGAGCAACCAGGAGTTGCAGACGCGGGTACAGCAGCGTGATCAGGAAGTTCTCCGAGTACGGGAGAAGATCACTGCCTTCGCAAAAGAGCAGACCACTTGGAAGATGCAGCGAGAAGCCGCAGAAGCGCGAGCTGCAACGGAGAAGACGCAGAGGGAAGCAGCGGAGGCTCGTGCGCGGAAGATGCTAGCTCAGTCGGTAGAAGCGCTTCGGAAGAAGTTCAACTTCACCGCGGGTAAGAAGTTACTTACCTTAGCTAGGGAATGGGACAGCGGGTCCAAGACGAGGTTGGTAGAATGCAGAGATAGCATGTTCAGGTACCTGGATAGACAGATAGAAGGAGTGAAGACACTTTATGGTCTTCCCTCACTTCCGGCACCTGCAACCGCATCTTCCCAAGCCCCAGCACCCTCGACTGGATCCGGAATGGAGAAGGAGGAGTTCGATCTCGCTGTACACTTGGTGGTGACAGCGTTGGAAGACGAGAAGACTCCAGAAGACGCCCCGGAAGACATGATGTCTTCTGGAAGACAAGAAGACGAGCCGTCTTCCCAGGTATTCCGCGTGGAGGAAGCGACTTCCCCGGACCCCTATGAGATCGCCATGGTCCCGAGTACTGCATCTGTGCCTCAGAAGACCGAAGACGCATCATTCGGCTCGTCTTCCCAGAAGACCATTCCGTCTTCTGAAGTCGAAGCCGAGGAAGACGCAGCCGCAGAAATAGCAGGGCCAGCGAGAGCGAGGAGAGGGGAGCTACCTCAGTGGTACCGAAGGTAAGTGCAGGGCTTCTCAGCCCATCAGAAGTCGAGGTAGTAGCTCCGGTAGGAGCAGATCATGTAGAGATTACCACCGAGCAATCAGAGTAGTTAGCAAACTCAATCGACACTTCCAGATTTAGTAGGATCAGACATGCTATCTTAAGGGTGGCAGTTTTCCATGTAAAAATAGTTAGGACCCCATGTGCCAGCATAGGTAGCGTAGGAGTAACACAGTGGAGGACTAATTGGGAAGAAGGACCGCATGCATGTGAGGTGACAACCTCTTGTCAGCGCCTCTCTCTCTCTCCCTGGTGGTCGCCTCTCCTGACTCTCGAGGCAGATGGTTAAGTAGGATCGCATGGTAGGAGAAAAGCTCTCTGAGAGCTCTGCCAGTTCTGTAGAATTCGGCAGTAACTGAACATACACACCGATTCTACAGGCAGGCGAGACACATTAGAGCAGAGACAGTCTTAGCGCACTACACCCGTTGTTGGAAACATACGAATAGTCTTGGAATATACAGGAGGGGTCTGCATACTCGCACCAGCAGTGGTTCGAAGATGTAGATAGAGGTAGTGGACAGTCCAGGAACAGGGAACGGCATCCTCGTGCAGTCCTGTTGGCTGGGCTGGTGTGTCGAGGAGTAGACGCAGGAAGTAGCGGGAGTGAGCTTCCCAATGCCATTGTGACTTCTTCTCGGAGAATAGATTGTGGATTTGAGTGCAACAGCTTCGCTCATGTCTTCTGGGTGGTGGAATGTATTGAATTCGCTCCCAATTGTGCACGAGAAGTGTTTTTCTTGAGTGGCGGTGAATGTCAACAGTTGTGGAGTGTAGCTTGACTCGTTCAGTAGAGCACTTGGGATCTACGTATGAATGGTCTTCTGGATAAGTGATCACAGAAGACAGAGCAGTCAGAGCAGCGAAGTGAAGAAGAAAGAAGACTTCTTCCCGCAACAGAAGACGACATCCTCGAGTAGAAGACGGTGCTACAGTACTCACGTTTGTTGTCTTCCTCCCCAAACTATTACAAGCAGCGATGGCTTGTTAGTCAGGATCTGGACTAGAAGCCTGTCGGAATCTTAATTGCCCTTTTTCATCCTGTTTTCTCTTGTTTGGATTTCTTCTTCTTCCCATCTTCCCTCATCTTCCCCATCTTCTTATCTTCTTCTAGTGAGCTTCCGATACTTCTATTGAGCTTCCGTGAAGGTGAATGTCGTTGTAGTGCTGCAGGAAGACAACTTCCGTAGGCAAAAGCCTGGGAAGGCTACAGGAGGCATACACCCTGTGATTGATCCTACCCGTTGGAATGTGAGTGTGAGAATACGGTGTAACGACTGTTACTAGTCGACTTCTGCGAAGCCGGACAGCCTTCTGGAGGTGTGAGAAGACGAGCTAATCCCCTAGAAGACGAGAATCGTTTCGGGAAGACGGTATCGAGAAGATCGGAAGAAGCAACCTGGAAGCAGGAAGATCGTCTTCCCGAGCTTCTCTGTGAATAGTTGTGTGATATTTTAGTTGGTAGTTGTTTTTTTGGGTCCAGAGCACCATTTGGCGTGTCTGGAAGACGTGTTGGTTTGTGTGATTTTGTGAGAAGACGGGATTTCTAGGCAAAACCCGTGTGTTTGTGTGTTTGAACAGATCTTAGAACTTAGAGCAGCGTTACTTGTGCAAATCCTCTGTGGGAACGATATCTTGTATACTAAATGGGCAAAAGGAGAAATCCTACGTCACTACATATAGTGAGGAACCATTTTTGGCGCCGCTGCCGGGGATTTCATCTTAGTAACTTCTGTTCTAAGCTTCCTGGATCTGCGTGCCATTAGTTAGGTTCGTTTCGAACTAACTTCGATTTTAGTTGAATGTGTTGAGGGACTCTATCTTGCTAGAAGACGGAAACCGCAACCAGAAGCTGATAAGATACCTCAGGGAAAGTTGGAAGAAGCCGCTTCCCTGCTTCCAAGAACTCCTTGGAAGACTCGATCTCGGAAGATTGCAGTGAGTGCAACCAGAAGCAGGAGAAGAAGACGTTCTGAACTTGTGATCGGTTGTTCAGTCATTTGGTCTACCAGATCTAGTAGTAGAAGGATAGAGACATCTGTTCTCAGTACTCTGGTGGATGCCTCCGACCGGAGGAAGAAGCAGAAGACGCACGGGTAAAGATCCTGAGTGGGTTAACTCACCCCAGCGAACCGCTTCTAGGGAGCAGCGGATAACCCTGAGACACCAAAGGAAAGAAGAAGAGCTCAGGAAGATCCGATCGGTAGAGTTGGAAGAGCCTTCCATCTCGAGCATAATCTTTGGCGAAGACAGAAGCCAACCGGGTGATCACGTGTATAAAGTAGATTTCGGTACTGGTTACTCGGAAGACGTCTTCCCAAGTGCGGGAGAAGCTTCTCAAGGTGAGAGAAGACTGGAGGAGATTGCTCCAGACGTCTCGGAAGGTAGCAGTGACAGTAGCTATGACTCAGAAGACGATCTTCGTGATTCAGACAGGCCTGGACCTTCGAGAAGACCATCTCCACCACCTGGACCTGAGGAAGAAAGAAGTTGGCAGTCGCACCAGCCGGCGGTCAACATGGCTTCTCACACTCGGCAGAAGTACCATCCGTACGACGATGATGATGATGCGGACGACTTCATCACGATGTTCGAGACCATCTCTAGATCCAACAAGGAAGACGCTGATGTTGACAGACTCCGTGTATTTCCCAGTTTGATCAAAGGAAAAGGAAGGAAGTGGATGAGTAAAACGTTGGATGATGTTGTAGTAATAGCCGCTTGGGCTACTTTGAAGGCAGCTTTTCTGAAGAGATTTAGAGGAGTGGGCTATGATCGTATGACCCTCATAGAGCTTCAGAGGCTCGAACGAAAGAAGAAAGAGACACTGAGGGATTACACCGAGAGATTTGAAGATCTCTTGGATCACATCCCTCAGAATCAAGGAAGACCCGGCTACTGTGCCCAGCAAGCTGTGGACTGGTACTTGGGAGGATTGTCTCAGGATATGGAATTGTACTGCAGAAGAGGAGGAGGTGATGATTTAGCGGAGGTACAGAAGCATGCCGAGCAATATGAAACCTCGAGCATCACTCGTAATATGATGAAAGACAAAGAGAAGACCTCGAAGAAGTCCAAGAAGTCGAAGAAGTCTTCCCGGAAGTCCAAGAAGAAGTCCAAGTCCACTGAAACTGATAACAGTGATTCGGAAGCAGCCTCTACTTCTGAAGAGTCTACTGTCGAAAGTTCAGAATCCGAATCTGAACAAGAGAAGAAGACGCGGAAGAAGAAGAAGGAGAAGACGCGAGCAAGGGAGGAAGTTGTGCAGAAGATGCCTCAAACTCAGATCATTCAGTCTGCACCTGATCCTCGCATCGATGAGGTTCTGAAGCAGTTTGCCGACCTGAAAGTTCATCTTCTGAACCAGAAGGATAAGCGGAAGTAGCCTACGGCTTCCCGGCCAAACCTTTGGTGCAACCTTTGTAACTCTTCTGGACACACCAGAGATCAGTGTACGCAGGACCAAGCTGTCAACTAGGCAGGATGGGAAGAAGACGATGAGGGATATCTACACGATCCCAGTGGGGAAACCTGCTATCGGATCGAGACGATACAACCCTTCACTCCTACGCCTCCCGCCCAATATAATCGTTATGTACCGAGGGATAGAGCTAGCAATGTACAGACCAGGACACCCTGGCAGCCTTCTTCATCACAACGACCTCTCAACCCTCTTCCTGGAGCGTGCAATAATTGTGGAGAGACAGGACACTGGTGGTCCATCTGTCCTCATCCGAGAAGACAGATTGGGCAAGTGCCCTTGTGTGGGAACTGTAAGGAAGCCGGTCATTTCACAGAGAATTGTCCTCAGACCTTACGACCACGACAAATGGTGAGATTTGCAGATACCACACCTCCTGCAGAAGCTGCATCATCTTCTAAGCTCGAGTTAGCAGTGGTACAGCACATCACGGTAGAAGAAGAAGATCCTGGGGATTGTACGGATTGTCTCCATATCGAGGAAGACGAACCAGACCCCGGGAAGCGCGAAGGAAAGGAACCTCAGCTGCAGAAGACGACTGCAGCTCAGAAGATGAAGACACCTGAAGAAGCGTCATCTCTCACTTTGACGGATGGTACTGTTTGGAATCCTGACCCGAATTCAGATAGTTGGCCTCCGGAGGAAGTTTTGGATGAAGCTGTGTTCAAGGTAAGTACCAGAAGCAAAGGGAAGTCAGAATCTCACCAGAAGGACGTCAAGAAGAAGAAGCAGCGTAAGGAGAGGTCATATTCTCCCGAGCGGCCGTCTTCTCCTACTTACGACCGAGAAGATCCGAAGTACTTTGCTCCTGACATAAGACAAGAGGTTGAAGCGATCATGCAAGAAGAGCTGGAGAAGAGACAGAAGATAGTACAGCAGCTTCCTACACCGACTACGGCAACACCTGTCTCACGGGAACAGCCTCCAGTCGAGGGAAGACACTCTTCTGGTCTTCCACCTAAGGAAGCAGCTACTACATCCTCTCTGTTGGAAACACCAGTCACTCTTCTGAAAAGATCTCCGTACGACTTCTTGCGAGACTTGTGGAATCAGAAGGCGGATGTGACCTTCCAACAGCTGTTGGATGACAACGCTGGTTACAGGAAGTTGTTACAATCTGTGCTTCGAGGATCGAGGAAGAGGAGGGCAGCTAAACTTCCCAAGAGCACCCCGATCCTAAGAATAGAGCATGAGGACTTGGGAGCCCCAGAACTTGATATGGAGATCCATGGCTGTCTTCTGAAGAAGGTACCCATTGATTCCGGCTCCGGAGTTAACATCATGACGGAAGAAACAGCGCATGCCCTAGGCTTCACTGAGTTCTAGCCTACTCCGAGAATTCTCAGAATGACGGACCAGACCTGTAAACCCTCCGCGGTCCTAACGATCAACTACCCCCCCCCCCGGTTTCTCAACCTCCACGATCATCATCCACGAATCTGCAACATGTCGGGCCTGTCTCTCACTCAGGGGTCACCTCTGATGGCTTTGATGGAAGCACACCATGATCTTGAAGGGAAAATGCTGAGTTTACTCATTCATAAACCTATCAACTAAAAAAATCTCCTTAAACACATCAACTAAAATCCTCCATTCTAACGACGTCTCTCAAGTTCTCACATGCTAAAAATATCCCACACTCTCTATATTACTCAAGTTGTCATTACGACAATGTGAAAACAAGGATGAGGAGCTCTTCTCTACTCCTCTATTTATACATTCTAGGTTTTTACTTTGGTACCCTCGGTAACTCAGCCGTAACTACTTTTACCGGGTTTTACTAAGATATTACTTAAGGTAAAAGCATTGATCACATGGGCTTATTCCTTCAAAGTCAACAACTTCTAGAAGGATTTTGGAATATTCTCAAGGAATCTCGAATTTCCACCCCCCCTCTACACTAGGACCCACTAAAAAGGAAACATGTGGAATCTCTTCTTGTTTTTAATGCCTACAAAGTCCACAACTTTAATCCAACCACTAATATCAAGTCAAAAAGGAGATAAGGGATACTTTCCACCTCCTTTCTACCTTTTAGACAAGATGACAAGATAGTAGTGCTTACTCTTTAGCAAATATCTGAATTCTGCCAAAAGTACAGCTAAGTTTAACCATAACTAACTTTTAGCTAGTCATGACTAACTTGATACCTCCTAAAAGTACTTTGGCAGCAAATAAACATTCTCAACACTTAGTTAGAACTAAACACCTTACTAATAGACAAACTTCCTGTGTGTAACATAGGTCGTTACATTTTACCCCCGGACTAAATTTTCGCTCCGTCCTCGGAGTGAAGAGAGAACTTCCGTCGATGAAACAACTTCAACTTGTCATGGTTGACCCGATCGAATCTCCTTCCTCCTAGCTCCTGAAGGTCATATGTGAAGTTGCTCCACACCTTATCTACAACAAAAGGATCAAAATATCTCGGAAGAAACTTCTTCCTAGCCCTCTTGAATCTGATAGCATCATACAACATAACCCAATCTCCGACTTGAAAAGGTTTTACCTCCCTCTTGCCCAACCGTTTGTCGTAACTCTTCTTTTGATACGCCTGAGCTCGTTCCATCCGGATCATTGCTACCGCTCGGGTCTCTTCCAACTCCATGAGTTGCTCCCTTCTTGATCTGACCACGTCTTCTCCTCTCGACCTCTTCAACTTTCGTTGAATAGTTTGAAAAGTATCCAATTCGAATTGGATCGGCAACCTGGACTCCACTCCATAAACCAGTCGAAATGGAGAGTACCCAGTAGAAGTCTTTGTTGTCGTTCGATACTCCCATAAGATGGCATGTAGCCTCTTATCCCAAGTATGTTTCGCAGTCTCAACACCAGCATCTTTGGCGAGCATCATACAAAGTGTAAGATTGGTCTTCTCCGCAAGACCATTAGCATTTGGTTTGTATGAGGTCGTTACTCGTGGTTTGATAGAAAAGTGTTGTAGCATAGTAGTAGTCATGCTCCCTACAAACTCTCCTCCTCTATCTGAGACCAACTCTAACGGACATCCAAATCTCGTGATGATCCTCTCCCATAGGAATCTACCGACTTCTGTTTCATTGGTCTCTCTCAAAGATCTAGCCTCTACCCACTTGGTACAATAGTCAGTGGCGACTACAATGTATCTATTGCCTCGAGGTGTTTTATTAAGAGGACCTACAAGTCAATACCCCATTTCTCAAACGGCCCTAATATTGGAATTGATCTTAACGGAGGTGTTCTAGTAGACTTTAGAGCAAATGCTTGACATACGTCACAAGTTTTGCAATAGTCTAAACACTCTTTGAAAATCCCTCTCCAGTGATAACCCGCATCCAAAATCTTGAAGGCTGTTATCTTACCAGCAAAGTGACCTCCGCAAACAGTTCCGTCGTGAAACTCGTGCATTAGCTTGAATGCCTCCTTCTGACCAATTGCTCTCCTTAGTAACCCATCTGCTCCTTGATGAAACAGAATTCCCTCCACCATGGTGTAAGGTTTGCATCTCTTGATCAACGCGTTACGTTCTCGGGTATGCATACCTTTTGGAAAAGAGCCATCTACAAGGAAACTCCAGATTTCCTTGTACTCGTCCGATATCTCCTCGATGCTTGTGATGGTCATCAGATGCTCGTCTGGAAATGAATCATCAAACGGTTCTTCTCCCTCATCATCATAAGCCCTTGACAAAAGATCAGCATTCGCATGCTTCTTCCCTGGTCTATCTTCGATCACATAATCGTATTCTGTTAGAAGGATCTTCCAACGAGCATACGACCTTCGGCATTAGGCTTATTAAAGATATACTTTAAAGCCTTGTGATCTGTGACTATGGAAAATTTCCCTCCTAGCAAGTAGTGTCGAAATTTCTTCAATCCAAAGATCACCGCTAATCCTTCTCGTTCAGTCACGGAGTAATTCTTCTCCGCTGGAACCATCTGCCTACTAGCATAAGCTATAGGATGATCATGCCCATCTCCATCTAGCTGACTTAATGTACATCCGATTGCTACATTGGAGGCATCCGTATACAGAATAAATGCTTTACTCCACTCAGGTTTAGCAAGTATAGGAGCTATCACTAATGTCTTTTTCAGCTCCTCAAATGCTTCCTTTGCCTTCTGATCATGCATTATCAAGTCAAAATCAACTCCCTTCTTCATGTACATCGTCAAAGCTATTGCTTTGTTTGAGAAGGAAAAGATAAACCTACAATAATATCCAACCATGCCAAGAAACTGCCTCAACTTTGTCAAGTTGATCGGAAATGGAAGATCCACAATCTTCTTCACCTTCTCAGGATCTACCGCAATCCCATTCTTGGAAATGATGTGCCCTAACAGCAGACCTTCTTCGCAGCCAAAGATGCACTTCTCTGGATTCAGAGAAGCGTTAGCTTGCTCCAACCGCTGCAGAACTTTGATCACATGATCAAAGTGGTCCTCCTTTCTTCCGTACACACAGAAATCATCAATGAAATCACGAACAAACTTCCATATGAATGGTTCGAACACCTTGTTCATGAACCTCTGAAACGTGGCCGGAGCATTACACAGTCCGAATGGCATCACTCGAAATGCAAATGTTCCCCAAGGAGTAGTGAAAGTAGTCAACTGCTGGTACTCCTGTGCTATCTTGATCTGGTTGTATCCACTATAACCATCACCAAAGCTGTACCACTCATGACCAGCAACTTCCTCCAAAATCTCATCTATAAATGGTAGAGGATAATAATCCTTCTTGGTAATTGCATTCAACTTCTTATAGTCTATGCACACTCGCAGCTTACCATCCTTCTTCTTGACAATCACAATGGGTGAAACCCATTCTGAGTTCTCCACCTCATAGATGAAACTCGCCTCCCTCAACTTGTCTATCTCCTCCTTGACCATCATTGCTGTTGTAGGATTGACCCTTCTCTGCTTTTGTCGAACTGGTCTTGCGTTCTCTTCCAATTCGATTCGATGAGTCTCAAGAGTCACCTCCTTCAAATCCTTGTAGCTGAAAGCAAACACATGGATATATTTTCGAAATATATCTAGGAATCTACTTTTCTCCTCTTGAGTGACATTGATACCAAACTTCAGGGTAGAGAGTCTTCTCACAATCTCTACCTCACTCAACTGTTCTTTGTCAGGATCTTTCTCCACTGCTGGTCAAGACAACAAGTCAATAGCACTAAGCTGATGTAATGATTCATCTCGACCAAATCCTTCGTCCTCAGACGAGGATTCTTGATCGTAAGAATCTTCGGTATCTACTTCTGAGACACTCTGATCGTCCTCCGTATCAGATTTCCAGTAGTCACTAGTGGGTCTATCAGAGTCAGAAGTCACAACTCCAACACCAGAGAGAGGAACTATCACTCTATGATCTCTAGGCCCAATCCGTAAGTATCCCTTGTGCCACCTATCAATGGTGCGCACAGCTCTCAACCAAGGCCTACCTAGGAGCAAATCATAACTAGAGTCCTTTAACACTTGAAAGGACATCAATGTTTGAACTCCCATCACAGACACGACCACCTTCTCTAACACACCAAGAGGTCTTACCCGTTGCTTGTTAGCCATCCCCACGACAATGCTAGCCGGGCGAGTTGGTTCCATCCCCAACTTCTTCATCAACCTCTCCGATATGGCGTTTACAGCCGACCCTCCATCCACCAATACGTCAGAGACGTAGTGACCATTCAACCGGACTTCAATCTTTGAAGCCCTAGTGCATACCTCTGAAGCATGCACATCCACCACACCAACTCCCACTGACTTTGATGTCTTGCTCTTGGGTTTCTTCTTCTTGCTTCTCTTAGAACTCAGTCCTCCTCTGAGTTCTCTTCGTAAGCTGGGATTAAGTGCGATCAGTTGTCCAACAGTGATGTTGGCTTTCTGAGCACCCACATCTTCAACCACATCATATCTCGCTTGGGAAGATGAAATGGTGAAATCCGCCATCCCCAGCTTCCTTCTTGGCTCCCTTGGTGTACTCGAAACATTACTCGAACGAGTACTTCTACTTGTTGACTCCTCCATGAAAACCGGTTCATCAGAAAATCGAGTTCTTTTCCTTTCTTGAGCTAAAAGCTCCACCGGTGCTTGAGAAGAGTTTGAACTCTCTCCTTTCTCGTAGATGGGATCTCGCACGACATCGATAGTAGCCACCCCTTTATCTCGTCCTTGTGATGGATTTCCTCCACCCACATTCATTTTGACAGCTTCGGCATTTCTTGCTCCATTGTTAGGACAATTTCGCTGGAAATGAGAATCGCCACACGTCCAACAAGTGATTCCTCCAAAGTTACCTTGGTTGCCTCCAAAGTTACCTTGATTTCCTCGGTTGGGATTGTTGTCGTAACCTCTTTGACCTCCTCCTCCACCTTTGTTCCTCCATTCGCGTAACTGCACCACGTTTATCTTGAGATCCGCAAGAGTATCGGTGATGCTCTTCAACTCGGCATGAAAATCAGAGGTGGCAGTAGACATCGTTGTTGGGACAAACGGTCTTGGCACCACCGTTGGAGTAGGAGCTGACGTTGAAGCAATCACTAATTGTGATGGTGCAGGTGCGATCGTTGTGACTACACCAGGAGTCGGAGTTGACACCAGAGCAGCATGATGAGGTTGGATGATATCTCCTTCATCCAAACTCTCTTCCATATTTGTCGCTATCTTGATGGCCTCCGCTTTGGTTGCTGGCTTCTCGTACCTCACTTGGGTTCGAATTGAAGGCCTCAACCCTCCCACCAAGTTCTTGGTCAGCACTGCTCCAATCCCCGCCATCGTTAGTTCCACATTGTCTCCACTCTTCCGTAGGACCGTCCGAAATCGCTGCTCCAACTTATCCACCCTTTCGGCATATTGCCGAACTTTCTCGTCGTCACGTTGCTTCAAATGAGTAAGCTCCACCATGAGCTTCTCATAACTCTCTTCTGGAAGAAATTCTTCGATGAGTGCATTACTCAACGTCTCCCATGTGTCCTCAACTGCACCAGGTGTCTTGCTCTTCACTCGGTCGTCATACCACGTAAGAGCAAAATCTTCTAAAAACTCTGGCAGTAACAACACCCATTCTTCCTTCCTTCTCACGTTGTTTCCGATGCAACCCCTTTTGAAGTCTCGAACAAACGGTTCTACATCTTCATTGTCCTTCCCATGAAACACGGGTAGCTTTCCCATCTTGTAACTACTCTTTCTACTCTTCTAATTTTTGTGCAATAACTACTCGCTTAAAAGAGTACGAACATCACCAATTCCATTCGTGAATAATCTACCATTGGTAAAATGAAAAGAAATGGTTGTAACAACACCTCTTGTGTCATCTCTTCTCCCAAGGTAATCATGAGCCTGAGTCGCATCACCGTCTTCTCCACCATCCGAATAACGATCTCCATCACAACTCAGCCGAGTCCTCTTTTGAAGTCGACAACTTCTCCGTCTCAGCTCTTTGAGTCTCGTCCAACTTCTCGACTACTGACGTAAGTAGGGCGGCCACATCGACGCACTTGTGTCCTCTTGATAGATCACCCACTCCACAACTTGGACAAGGATCTTCGCCTAGAAGATGAATTGGCGCTGGTGACGATGGACCCACTCGAAGACTTAAATCAGTAAACTCGCGCTTCTCTTTAGCTCTCTCGGTTCTGATTCTAGTTGGACAATTCACTACTTTATGTCCCAACCCTCTACAGAAATAACACCACAAGTCGGTTTCTACTCTTCTCCTCGGAGATTCTACTTGAGGTTTTGTACTAGGGTTCTCAAACTCAACGATAATCTCTTTCGAGCTCTCTCCGACGCTTACTATGACATCTAAACCTTGAGGAAGGTTTCTAAGTCTAACTTTCCAATCTTTTGAATTTCCACTCATGTTGCACCTTCTCAACCATTAAGTGGACAAAATATCATAGAGGAAAATAATTCTACATTACTTTCTTAACTCTTCCGAGCTTTATATTGGAAATCGTGCATTATACATGCTATACACGAAATAAAATCTAATCTAAAATTAACTATCGAAGATATGATCCTCCTCACCATCGTTTGTACTCATCACAACAGACATCTTGAACTCACTCTTATAAGGATCCAACTCTACTTCACCAGGAGCATTCGTGGCCTCCACAGTGAATGATGCTTTCATCTCGGTTTTCTTCAAATCTGCGCCAATGGTCGCGGAAACTTCTTGGTATAGGGTAAAGAGGGCACCCCAAGTAGTATAGATAAGTGTTCGCAACTCATCTACACTTAACTTTGGCTTCTCAGACTCCGTTCGAACTCCTAAACGTCTCTTCTTCCACCTCGTCATTCGAACTGGATTCCCCATGAAGTATCTACGAGACCTCCTTGTATGCCGAAACGTATATCTCTTAGTTGGTAAGAGATCTCTCCAAGATTTTTGTGGTCTCCAGTAGCTCAACCTCCAAGCTACTAAATCATGAAGTTTCAACAGAAACTTCCCTACTCAGAAGAGATGGTGATGACTGTACAAATTTTCAGAGAACTGAAATTTGTATATTTTCACTTCCCTCATGGTTGTCAACCCCCTCCACTTTGAAAAATTCTTTCTCCCTCTTCAGACCTCATCTTCTCATGATTTCTTTTGTCCTGGATAGCTTATCAGCCACTCTAAAACACTGGTAAGTTTCTCAGGAAAATAAAATTCACAGAAAATCTGACACTGACTGTAAACTTTTTCCAAAGAAAAGAATTCCTCAACTCTCATGAATAGACCCCCTCAACTTTGAAAAATCATTGCTCCCTCTCTAGACCACCTTTTCCTATGATTTCTTTTGTCTTAGATAGGTTATCAGCCACTCTAAAACACTGGAACGTTTCTCAGGAAAATAAAATTCACAGAAAATCTGACATTGACTGTAATTTTTTTCCAGAGAACAGAATTTCTCAACTCTCACGAATAGACCCCTCAACTTTGAAAATTCATTGCTCCCTCTCTAGACCACCTTTTCCTATGATTTCTTTTGTTTTAGATAGGTTATCAGCCAATCTAAAACACTGGAAAGTTTCACAGGAAAATAAAATTCACAGAAAAGTTGACAGCGACTGTACAAATTTTCCAGAGAGCAGAATTTCTAAACTCACAAATTTCTCTCCTCTAATAACTTTTCTCTCCTCCTTTCTCTACAACTCTTGTTGCACCCTCTTTCAACTCTCCTCAAACCATTTCTAAGTGAACAAGATGTAAAGAATGACTTTGAACGCGTCATATATAACTACGGGGTACACGAAAGGTTCTAATGTTGCTAACATCGCGTTAGCTCTCTCCTCCCAACGTTCTCTCCATGTGCTCTCTCATAATCTCTCTTTGTCGAATATAGAACTGAACTCTAAACATCATTCAACGATCCCTTCAAGTGAGGTCCCGGCAACGGAACCAAAAATGTAAACCCTCCGCGGTCCTAACGATCAACTACCCCCCCCCCCCCGGTTTCTCAACCTCCACGATCGTCATCCACGAATCTGCAACATGTCGGGCCTGTCTCTCACTCAAGGGTCACCTCTGATGGCTTTGATGGAAGCACACCATGATCTTGAAGGGAAAATGCTGAGTTCACTCATTCATAAACCTATCAACTAAAAAAATCTCCTTAAACACATCAACTAAAATCCTCCATTCTAACGACGTCTCTCAAGTTCTCACATGCTAAAAATATCCCACACTCTCTATATTACTCAAGTTGTCATTACGACAATGTGAAAACAAGGATGAGGAGCTCTTCTCTACTCCTCTATTTATACATTCTAGGTTTTTACTTTGGTACCCTCCGGTAACTCAGCCGTAACTACTTTTACCGGGTTTTACTAAGATATTACTTAAGGTAAAAGCATTGATCACATGGGCTTTTTACCTTTTCACATGGGCTTATTCCTTCAAAGTCAACAACTTCTAGAAGGATTCTGGAATATTCTCAAGGAATCTCGAATTTCCACCCCCCCTCTACACTAGGACCCACTAAAAAGGAAACATGTGGAATCTCTTCTTGTTTTTAATGCCTACAAAGTCCACAACTTTAATCCAACCACTAATATCAAGTCAAAAAGGAGATAAGGGATACTTTCCACCTCCTTTCTACCTTTTAGACAAGATGACAAGATAGTAGTGCTCACTCTTTAGCAAATATCTGAATTCTGCCAAAAGTATAGCTAAGTTTAACCATAACTAACTTTTAGCTAGTCACGACTAACTTGATACCTCCTAAAAGTACTTTGGCAGCAAATAAACATTCTCAACACTTAGATAGAACTAAACACCTTACTAATAGACAAACTTCCTATGTGTAACATAGGTCGTTACAGACCAGAAGACGACCTTTGGGGCAACTGAAAGATGTCCTCACGGTAATTGGTGGAGTATCTTTTTACCTCACTTACATCATTTTGCGACCTGTAGCTAAGGTTGGATATCAGGTGTTGATAGGAAGACCATGGCTGTATGCTGCAAATGTGAATACCGACTGGAGAAGGCATCGTTTGAGATTTCTCAATCCTACACCCAAGCCAGGTGAGAAGAGTAAGGTCTCGCTTCCTTGGATCAAGATTGGACACCAAGGTGAAACTCCGTCTACAACAGAGGGGTACACTTCAGAAGACTCAGCTGCGTCTTCTGACAATGATGAACGGTATAATGAGTTTATGGTGAATAACGTGTGTGCTATAGAAGTAGCAGAGAAAGTGGAAGATGTGGTCTGTGGGTACATTGAGTGCTACGAGATTGCGGAAGAAGAGCTTCCAGAAGACGAGAATACCGTCTTCCCTCCGGAAGATCCGATAGTTGGTCTTCCAGAAGACGAGAATACCGTCTTCCCTTCGGAAGAGCCGACAGTTGGTCTTCCAGAAGACGAATCCGAACTAGAAGAAGCTCCCAAACCGGAATACTTCAATGCTAGTGAGTACAGTCACACTGAAGGAATGGTGAACCCGGATGATCTCCAAGAGATGGAGGTTGCTCCTGGGAAGAAGCTGAAGCTTTCCAAGGTGATCGAGGGCCAGCTGTTGGAAGACTTTCGAGAACTTCTGACGGAGTTCCAGGATGTCTTCGCGTGGACCATAGAAGACATGAAGGGCATACCTCGAGAGTTGGGAGAGCATCGCATCGACTTGCTAGAAGGCGTTGTTCCTGCACGACAGAGGCAGTACCGGCTCAACCCCAAGTACTCGCTTCTGGTGAAGGACCAGATTGACCAATATCTGAAGGCAGGAGTCATCTTCCCAGTACTTAGCAGTGAATGGGTAGCTCCCATTGTCATCGTGCCGAAGAAGCAGACAGGGAAGATCTGAGTGTGTCAGGACTTCCGGAAGCTGAACTTGGCCACGAAGAAGGATCATCATCCTTTACCATTCACCGACTCTGTGTTAGACCAGGTAGCAGGACATGAGTTCTACAGCTTCCTAGATGGGTATTCTGGGTACAACCAAGTTTCAATCAGAGAAGAAGACAAGTCGAAAACCACTTTCACTACTGATTGGGCACGTACGCGTACAATCAAATGCCGTTTGGTTTATGCAACGCACCCGCCACGTTCCAGAGGTTGATGATTACAATCTTCAAGGAGTATCTTCGCACCTTTATGGAGATTTTCTTGGATGATTTCTGTGTGTTTGGATCGAGAGAAGACCACTTGATATTTCTGAGGAAGTGTTTTCTGAAGTGTAGAGAACATCGTTTGGCACTTCACCCTGAGAAATGCTTCTTTGGTATGTCAGAGGGGATCTTGCTAGGACATAGGATTTCCGGAAGAGGTATAGAAGTCGACTGTGCTAAGGTGGAAGTCATCATGAAACTCCACCCACCTGCTAACCTGACACAGTTGAGAAGCTTCCTTGGCAACGTAGGATACTACAGGAGGTTTATTGACAGGTACACAGAGGTAGCAGGAAGACTCACTAAGTTGCTGAAGAAAGACGAACCATACATTTGGTCTTCTGAGCAGCAGGAAGCATTCGAAGAAATGAAGAGGCTTCTGTCGGAATCCCCTGTCCTACGACCGCCTGATTGGGAAAGAGTCTTCCACATTTATGTGGATGTTTCTGCTTTTGCCATCGGGGTGGTGTTGAGTCAGAAAGATGAGAAGAAGAAGGATTACCCCATCTACTACGCGGGAAGACAACTCAGTGATGCAGAGAACAAGTACTCGACAACCGAAAGGGAGTGTCTTGGCATGATTTACTCCTGTAGGAAGTTTAGACACTATCTTCTGGCAAACCCGTTTGTCTTCTATGTAGATCACTTCTCTTTGAAACATCTTGTAAAGAAAGCAGATTTGTCGGGCAGGATAGCTAGGTGGATTCTCCTACTCCAGGAATTTACTTACACAGTTGAGTACAGGCTCGGAAGACAGCATGTTAATGCTGACTACCTATCCAGGTTGGAGACAGAACGACGAGAAGATGAGGTGGAAGACGAGTTTCCTGACGAGAAGTTGTTTTCAGTTTTCGCAGAGACACTTTCATCTGAGGGGGGGCGTACCGCCTGCTTCCCAGAAGACGAGACTAGATCTTCTGATCCAGTCTTTGCGACTTCCACAGAAGAGTCGATCTTCAAGGACTTGAGAAGGTTCTTGGAAGACCAACAGTACCCCGAGGGAATGGATGCTGAGCAGAAGGCCTTCTTCTTACACAAGGCAAGGCCATATGCTATCTTCCTGGATATCTTGTTTCGAAAGGGACATGACGAGAAGCTGAGAAGATGTCTCGAGCCGTCAGAGATAAAAGCAGTGATCACAGGTCTTCACTATGAAGATGCTGGGGGTCACTATGGATTGAAGACCACAGTGAAGAAGATGCTAGACGCCGGATACTGGTGGCCAACTATGTACCGAGACACTTTCCAGGAGATCAGGAAGTGCGATGCATGCCAGAGGGTGGGAAGACCGACCGCTACAACAAGGTGGTCTCTTACTCCCATTCTTCCGCTTGCCCCGTTCGAAAAGTGAGGAATCGACTTTGTAGGTCCTATCGCCCCGGTGGCGAGAAGAACACGAGCAAGGTACATCTTAATAGCTACCGACTATGCCACCAAGATGGTGGAAGGCGAGGCCACGAGAAAGAACGATGTCGCAGTAGTAGCAAGGTTCCTATGGCATAACATCATCACTAGGTATGGATGTCTGCTGGAATTGGTGTCAGATAGGGGCACTCATTTCTTAAATGAGACTATCTCCCTCCTGACCCAATACTTCAGGATTAAGCATCGGAAGACGACGCCATACAACCCGAAAGCGAATGGGCTGACGGAGAAGTCGAACGGTCTTCTGTGTAACATCCTGAACAAGGTAACTGTTAACCATGCGTATGACTGGGACATGAAACTGCCATCTGTGTTGTGGGCTTTCAGAATTTCACCTAAAGTCACTACCCAGAAGACGCCTTTCTACCTAACTTACGGCATGACGCCCATTGTGCCCATTGAGTTAGAGGTCCCAACATACCGGTTAGCCGTATCCGAACGCATGGGAGAAGAAGAGAGCCAGGAGCAGCGTCTTCTGAACTTCATAGAGTTTGAAGAAGACAGGAATGCAGCTTTGGAGAAGACATACGAGGTGCAAGCGCAACGTAAGGTAAACTACGATAGCAAGTTGAGGAAGGTGACTGTTGTGGACGGAGACTTGGTACTTCTCTACGACAACCGTCATATTAAGTTCCCCGGGAAACTTCATCTTCGCTGGATGGGATTTTACCGTGTCTTAGAGGTCTTCGACAATGGCTCTTTGCAGTTGGAAGAGTTGGACGGTACACTGATGACCACTCGTGTTAATGAGTGGCGCGTCAAGAAGTACTGGACGTAAACAGAAGTGCAGGATCCACTGATGTTTGCGGGGATGCAAACATGTGAGGGTGGGCGTATGTGGTGCCCACAAATTACAGGATGCACGAATTTTTGAAATTTTTAAGGATAATGACTTGTTTGTATAACTGAAGAAGCGTTGTTACTTAAGATTACGGCTTCCTTAGTAGGAAGATGATCTTAAGAGCTGTTTGTAATAAGAAGTTGACTTCTTCAGAAGACGACCGTCTTCGGAAGATCATCTTCTCAGTTGCGTCTTCGGAAGATGAGAAGACGGCGGAAGATGGGAAGACGGCGGAAGACACCTATCTTCCAGAAGACAGCGACCGCGAAGGATCAACCACGAGTTTTCGGATAAGACAGTAGGTGTACCTACTGGAGCGCACCGAATAGGTAGGTAGGTCAGGAAGACACCAAGGACGAGAACCCCTAATCTGCGGGGAAGATGCGTGAGGAAGCACATTAGCCACCTTCCAACTTCCCGCAGCACAGTGCGCCTGAAGAAGATCGATTGAGAGAGTGAACTTCGAGCTAGCATTGAGAGAGGAATCGAGTAAGACATCGAGGTAGTAGAGAGTACGTTAGCAGCTAGGCGAAGGGTGAAATCGGATTGCGAGAGCACAAACAGCAGAGAGAGCGAAGGCATTTCTGTGGAGCTTCTGAGAAGTTGACAGTGGAGAGTGGCGAGTAGAAGCGAAAGTAAAATCAAGGTGTGGACCGAAATTGACAGCAGGCGCATTCGAGAGGAGTCGCATTGGAAGCTAGTACAAGAGCCAGAAGCGCGCGGAGGTCGAAGGCAACTCGGGAGCCGAAGAAGACTATGGAGGTTCTTTCCCCTGTTCTTTCCCCTTCCCACTTCTTCTCGCCATTGTCTGGTACTTCCCGCGCTTCCTTGATTGTGTGCAGGCAGCCTGATCGATTACCCCACCCCCCATCTTTCCTATTGAGACATTGGGCGCGGAAGCGCTGCCCAATTTCTGTCAAGATATCTCTTTGCTTCTTCCCGAGCTCAATTCGAGCTTCCCTACCCCTAGTCTTCAAATTGGCGAACCCAACTATCAATTTCTCTACCCTACTACCTCTCTACCCCCGAAACTTGGAATAGAAGACGATTAGGAAGATGGGAACATCTTCGGAAGACGCTTCTTGAACTTGATTGTCTTCGGAAGACATCTTCGGAAGTCAACTGAACACAATTCATATCAAGAGTGGATTTGCTTTGCTTTTGTGTTTAGAGAGACTTAGTACGAAGCCTGAGTGGTGTGGTGAGTTGTTGTGTTATTTCGAGAAGTTGGAACTCGGGAACTAGGCATGTGCCTCCCGGTCTTCCAAGCTTCTCAACTCCACATCTTCCTAGAGAGACTAGAAGACTGAAAGGCTGGCAAAATGAGCGAGAAGACGCGAGGGTCCATTTCAGGTCTCTTCTGTCCGACCCATAGCAGCCGTTCCTTCTTCTTCCCGAACTTAGAAGAGAGTTGTGAGAAGTATTGCTGGCAGAATCCGGAGAGAATGGTCGAGGGTCATGTCTTCCCATCATGCAGCAAACTTCTTCTGAGTGCGTATGAGAGGTGAGAAGTCAGAAGAACAGAGTGCACATGTCTTAAGTCTGTTGTGAGGATAGATTGCGCGTAGGAAGAAGAAGACAGGTGAGACCAGTGAAGGGAAGTCTGACCTCGGGAGGTCTTCCGAGAACGACATTGAATCGGAAGCTGTCCAAGTGTCTTCCCAGAAGCCACTGTCATCGCAGGAGCCCGCAACCATCTTCTGAACCTTTCTCATACTCTACTTCTCGCATATCTTGTATCTTCTGATAGGAAGTAGGATGTAATGCAAGGTGGGTTGTCTTCTTGGTAATCCATGCGAGGCCTTGCTTAGATAGGATTGTTTAGATATAGCTCGGAAGACGAGAGCTATTTAGGAAGCACTGTTAGAATCCCGGAAGACGGAGTAGCTGTCTTCTGGAAGACTAGTTTCGTCTTCTGAGAGTGGAAGCTAGACTGTGGGCACTCGGGAAGAACTGAGCCTTCAGCTCATAGTAGGTGCTTGTGGTTTAGTGCAGCAGATCTTCCAGGTATGTCGATGCATCCGCGAGGCTTGGTGTTACCAGCGACAGAATTGGCCGAGGTCACTCCTTTCCTCAAGGAGTTGGGTCTCGACTTCTTCTTGTGGGACTGGAACCTCGCAGATCAAGGGCTTCTGGAGGAGGTATGGGTCACGTTACCACCGCGTAACCGTGTACCTGCAAAGGCAGGAGTTGCTCGGGGAAGACCATCTTCCTGGACAGAAGACTGGTGGCGTAAGGCGTTTCACAGGCCTGAGATCGAGAACCGAGGATATTGGTATGAGAAGAAGATCTTGCCTAGGATTGTGAGTTCATGGCATGTGCCTGGGAGTACCACCTGCCTTTTCGTGGAAGATAGGCAGGGGAGGAACGGTTGGAAGATAGAGTCTTACCGGGAGCGGAAGAAGCGACTTCTGGCGAAGTTGTTTCTGCATCTTTTCCCCAAGGGAAAAGCGCAAAAGACGAGGTACTTAGGAGATCAGGACGTGGAGTTCCTGGAATCAGTGTGGGATGACAGAGTGCCAATCTACTGGGGCGCGTACATCCACAACTATGTACAGACGGAGCTAGCATACTTGGGTACCCCGGCGGGAGGACATCTGACGCCCTTCTTCTGCTACTTGTATGTAGCCATGGGGGATCTTAGGGAAGATCAGCTGGCAGTGTATGGGCCAACCGAGCGACAGGAGGTGAAGGAGGAGACCTCGGAAGACGATGACCGAGAGGCAGCAACAACGCCCCCTCCCACTCTAATGCCACAGCTGAGACCCGGCTCTCACCACAAGACGCTTCTGGTGAGGGAAGACGAGTCTAGTGGGTCGGAAGACGCCACGCCAGTGAGGAAGATGGGTCACAGAAGTGTACCGAGGACACCCATCTCCCTCATCCATTCAGGATCGGAGTCGGACTCGGAGGAAGACTTGCTGAGTACCCGATCGGAGCAGAAGACAGCTTCTGTAACACCTGGGAGTCTTTCGAAGACTCCAGAAGACGAAGGATGGATGGGCACTCCTACTGCGATGCGAGGAAGCGCAAAGAGGAGAGCCGCTCCTGCCACGAGGAGTCTTCCACCCCGGAAGATGAGAAGAGTAGCCTCCTCTCGTGTGCAGAAGATGAAGGCCGTAGTGGTGGAAGAGGCTTTCTTGCCTCTAGAAGACGAAGTCGACACCATCGAGCGAGTGGTGGGGATGAACTTGTCTTCTGCAGGAAGACGACTGGAGGAGTTCAGTGCCTACTTCCATAAGGAGATCCAGCCTGCCATGGAGTTGCTGGAAAGGAGAGCGAGGGCACAGGAGAAGCCTCTACAGCCTGGATTCGGCCTGCGCACCTTGTTGCGACAGGAAGACAGCCAGCAGAAGACGGAGTCTCTGGAAGCTAGTCTCCGCACTACGGAGAAGCTTGCAGTCAGGTACAAGGCGGAAGCAGCCGCTTCTGCCAAGGAGTCGATGCAACTTCGGAAGAGCAACCAGGAGTTGCAGACGCGAGTACAGCAGCGTGATCAGGAAGTTCTCCGAGTACGGGAGAAGATCACTGCCCTCGCAGAAGAGCAGATCACTTGGAAGATGCAGCGAGAAGCCGCAGAAGCGCGAGCTGCAACGGAGAAGACGCAGAGGGAAGCAGCGGAGGCTCGTGCGCGGAAGATGCTAGCTCAGTCGGTAGAAGCGCTTCGGAAGAAGTTCAACTTCACCGCGGGTAAGAAGTTACTTACCTTAGCTAGGGAATGGGACAGCGGGTCCAAGACGAGATTGGTGGAATGCAGAGATAGCATGTTCAGGTACCTGGATAGACAAATAGAAGGAGTGAAGACACTTTATGGTCTTCCCTCACTTCCAGAAGGTATGCATACCCGAGAACGTAACGCGTTGATCAAGAGATGCAAACCTTACACCATGGTGGAGAGAATTCTGTTTCATCAAGGAGCAGATGGGTTACTAAGGAGAGCAGTTGGTCAGAAAGAGGCGTTCAAGCTGATGCACGAGTTTCACGATGGCACTGTTTGCGGAGGTCACTTTGGTGGTAAGATAACAGCTTTCAAGATTTTGGATGCGGGTTATCACTGGAGAGGGATTTTCAAGGAGTGTTTAGACTATTGCAAAACTTGCGACGTATGTCAAGCATTTGCTCTGAAGTCTACTAGAACACCTCCGTTAAGATCAATTCCAATATTAGGACCATTTGAGAAGTGGGGTATTGACTTTGTAGGTCCTCTTAATAAGACACCTCGAGGCAATAGATACATTGTAGTCGTCACTGACTATTGTACCAAGTGGGTAGAGGCTAGACCTTTGAGAGAGACTAATGAAACAGAAGTCGGTAGATTCCTATGGGAGAGGATCATCACCAGATTTGGATGTCCGTTAGAGTTGGTCTCAGATAGAGGAGGAGAGTTTGTAGGGAGCATGACTACTGCTATGCTACAACACTTTTCTATCAAGCCACGAGTAACGACCTCATACAAACCAAATGCTAATGGTGTTGCGGAGAAGACCAATCTTACACTTTGTATGATGCTCGCCAAAGATGATGGTGTTGAAACTGCGAAACATACTTGGGATAAGAGGCTACATGCCATCTTATGGGAGTATCGAACGACAACAAAGACTTCTACTGGGTACTCCCCATTTCGACTGGTTTATGGAGTGGAGTCCAAGTTGCCGATCCAATTCGAATTGGATACTTTTCAAACTATTCAACGAAAGTTGAAGAGGTCGAGAGGAGAAGACGTGGTCAGATCAAGAAGGGAGCAACTCATGGAGTTGGAAGAGACCCGAGCGGTAGCAATGATCCGGATGGAACGAGCTCAGGCGTATCAAAAGAAGAGTTACGACAAACGGTTGGGCAAGAGGGAGGTAAAACCTTTTCAAGTCGGAGATTGGGTTATGTTGTATGATGCTATCAGATTCAAGAGGGCTAGGAAGAAGTTTCTTTCGAGATATTTTGGTCCTTTTGTTGTAGATAAGGTGTGGAGCAACTTCACGTATGACCTTCAGGAGTTGGGAGGAAGGAGATTCGATCGGGTCAACCATGACAAGTTGAAGTTGTTTCATCGACGAAAGTTCTCTCTTCACTCCGAGGACGGAGCGAAAATTTAGTCCGGGGGTAAAATGTAACGACCTATGTTACACATAGGAAGTTTGTCTATTAGTAATGTATTTAGTTATAACTAAGTGTTGAGAATGTTTATTTGCTGCCAAAGTACTTTAAGGAGGTATCAAGTTAGTCATGACTAGCTAAAAGTTAGTTATGGTTAAACTTAGCTGTACTTTTGGCAGAATTCAGATATTTGCTAAAGAGTGAGCACTACTATCTTGTCATCTTGTCTAAAAAGTAGAAAGGAGGTGGAAAGTATCCCTTATCTCCTTTTTGACTTGATATTAGTGGTTGGATTAAAGTTGTGGACTTTGTGGGCATTAAAAACAAGAAGAGATTCCACATGTTTCCTTTTTAGTGGGTCCTAGTGTAGAGGGGGGTGGAAATTCGAGATTCCTTGAGAATATTTCAGAATCCTTCTAGAAGTTGTTGACTTTGAAGGAATAAGCCCATGTGAAAAGGTAAAAAGCCCATGTGATTAATGCTTTTACCTTAAGTAATATCTTAGTAAAACCCGGTAAAAGTAGTTACGGCTGAGTTACCGGAGGGTACCAAAGTAAAAACCTAAAATGTATAAATAGAGGAGTAGAGAAGAGCTCCTCATCCTTGTTTTCACATTGTCGTAATGACAACTTGAGTAATATAGAGAGTGTGGGATATTTTAAACATGTGAGAACTTGAGAGACGTCGTTAGAATGGAGGATTTTAGTTGATGTGTTTAAGGAGATTTTTAGTTGATAAGTTTGTGGGTGTATGAATGAGTGAACTCAGCATTTTCCCTTCAAGTTCATGGTGTGCTTCCATCAAAGCCATCAGAGGTGACCCCTGAGTGAGAGACAGGCCCGACATGTTGCAGATTCGTGGATGACGATCGTGGAGGTTGAGAGATCGGGGGGAGGTAGTTGATCGATAGGACCACGGAGGGTTTACAGATCGCATGGTAGGAGAAAAGCTCTCTGAGAGCTCTGTCAGTTCTGTAGAATTCGGCAGTAACTGAACATACACACCGATTCTACAGGCAGGCGAGACACATTAGAGCAGAGACAGTCTTAGCGCACTACACCCGTTGTTGGAAACATACGAATAGTCTTGGAATATACAGGAGGGGTCTGCATACTCGCACCAGCAGTGGTTCGAAGATGTAGATAGAGGTAGTGGACAGTCCAGGAACAGGAAACGGCATCCTCGTGCAGTCCTGTTGGCTGGGCTGGTGTGTCGAGGAGTAGACGCAGGAAGTAAAGGGAGTGAGCTTCCCAATGCCATTGTGACTTCTTCTCGGGGAATAGATTGTGGATTTTAGTGCAACAGCTTCGCTCATGTCTTCTGGGTGGTGGAATGTATTGAATTCGCTCCCAATTGTGCATGGGAAGTGTTCTTCTTGAGTGGCGGTGAATGTCAACAGTTGTGGAGTGTAGCTTGACTCGTTCAGTAGAGCACTTGGGATCTACGTACGAACGGTCTTCTGGGTAAGTGATCACAGAAGACAGAGCAGTCAGAGCAGCGAAGTGAAGAAGAAAGAAGACTTCTTCCCACAACGGAAGACGACATCCTCGAGTAGAAGACGGTGCTACAGTACTCACGTTTGTTGTCTTCCTCCCCAAACTATTACAAGCAGGGATGGCTTGTTAGTCAGGATCTGGACTAGAAGCCTGTCGGAATCTTAATTGCCCTTTTTCATCCTGTTTTCTCTTGTTTGGATTTCTTCTTCTTCCCATCTTCCCTCATCTTCCCCATCTTCTTATCTTCTTCTAGTGAGCTTCCGATACTTCTATTGAGCTTCCGTGAAGGTGAATGTCGTTGTAGTGCTGCAGGAAGACAACTTCCGTAGGCAGAAGCCTGGGAAGGCTACAGGGGGCATACACCCTGTGATTGATCCAACCCGTTGGAATGTGAGTGTGAGAATACGGTGTAACGACTGTTACTAGTCAACTTTTGCGAAGCCGGACAGCCTTCTGGAGGTGTGAGAAGACGAGCTAATCCCCCAGAAGACGAGAATCGTTTCGGGAAGACGGTATCGAGAAGATCGGAAGAAGCAACCTGGAAGCAGGAAGATCGTCTTCTCGAGCTTCTCTGTGAATAGTTGTGTGATATTTTAGTTGGTAGTTGTTTTTTTGGGTCCAGAGCACCATTTGGCGTGTCTGGAAGACGTGTTGGTTTGTGTGATTTTGTGAGAAGACGAGATTGCTAGGCAAAACCCGTGTGTTTGTGTGTTTGAACAGATCTTAGAACTTAGAGCAGCGTTACTTGTGCAAATCCTCTATGGGAACGATATCTTGTATACTAAATGGGCAAAAGGAGAAATCCTACGTCACTACACGCTTCTAGAGAGCAGCGGATATCCATGAGACACCAAAAGAAAGAAGAAGAGCTCAGGAAGATCCGATCAGTAGAGTTGGAAGAGCCTTCCATCTCGAGCATAATCTTTGGCGAAGACAGAAGCCAACCGGATGATCACGTGTATAAAGTAGATTTCGGTACTGGTTACTCGGAAGACGTCTTCCCAAGTACGGAAGAAGCTTCTCAAGGAGAAGGAAGACTGGAGGAGATTGTTCCAGACGTCTCGGAAGGTAGCAGTGACAGTAGTTCTGACTCAGAAGACCACCTTCGTGATTCAGACAGGCCTGGACCTTCGAGAAGACCATCTCCACCACCTGGACCTGAGGAAGAAAGAAGTTGGCAGTCGCACCAACCGGCAGTCGACATGGCTTCCCACACTCGGCAGAAGTACCATCCGTACGACGATGATGCTGACGCGGACGACTTCATCACGATGTTCGAGACCATCTCTAGATCCAACAAGGAAGACGCTGATGTTGACAGACTCCGTGTATTTCCTAGTTTGATCGTAGGGAAGGGAAGGAAATGGATGAGTAAGATGTTGGATGATGTTGTAGTAATGGCCGCTTGGGCTACTCTGAAGGCAGCTTTTCTGAAGAGGTTTAGAGGAGTGGGCTATGATCGGATGACCTTCATAGAGCTTCGGAGACTCGAACGGAAGAAGAAAGAGACACTAAGAGATTACACCGAGAGGTTTGAAGATATCCTAGATCACATCCCTCAAAACCAAGGGAGACCCGGCTACTGTGCTCAGCAAGCTGTGGACTGGTACTTGGGGGGGTTGTCTCAAGATATGGAATTGTACTGCAGAAGAGGAGGAGGTGATGATTTAGCATAGGTACAGAAGCATGCCGAGCAGTATGAAACCTCGAGCATCACTCGGAATATGACAAAAGACAGAGAGAAGACCTCGAAGAAGTCCAAGAAGTCGAAGAAGTCTTCTCAGAAGTCCAAGAGGAAGTCCAAGTCCACTGAAACTGATAACAGTGATTCGGAAGCATCTTCTACTTCTGAAGAGTCTACTGTCAAAGGTTCAGAATCCGAGGGGAACTGTAAGGAAGCCTGTCATTTCACAGGGAATTGTCCTCAGACCTTACGACCACGACAAATGGTGAGATTTGTAGATACCACGCCTCCTGCAGAAGCAGCATCAACTTCTAAACTCGAGTTAGCAGTGGTACAGCACATCACGGTAGAAGAAGAAGATCCTGGGGATTGTACGGATTGTCTCCATATCGAGGAAGACGAGCCAGAACTCGGGAAGCGAAGGAAAGGAACATCAGCTGCAGAAGACGACTGCAGCTCAGAAGATGAAGACACCTGAAGCAGCGTCATCTTTCACTTTAACGGATGGTACTGTTTGGAATCCTGACCCGAATTCAGATAGTTGGCCTCCGGAGGAAGTCTTGGATGAAGCTGTCTTCAAGGTAAGTACCAGAAGCAAAGGGAAGTCAGAATCTCGTCAGAAGGACGTCAAGAAGAAGAAGCAGCATAAGGAGAGGTCATCTTCTCCTGAGCGGCCGTCTTCTCCTACTTACGACCGAGAAGATCCGAAGTACTTTGCTCCTGACATTAGACAAGAGGTTGAAGCGATCATGAAAGAAGAGCTGGAGAAGAGACGGAAGATAGTACAGCAGCTTCCTACACCGACTACGGCAACACCTGTCTCACGGGAACAGCCTCCAGTCGAGGGAAGACACTCTTCTGGTCTTCCACCCAAGGAAGCAGCCACTACATCTTCTCTGTTGGAAACACCAGTCACTCTTCTGAAAAGATCTCCTTACGACTTCTTGCGAGACTTGTGGAATCAGAAGGCGGATGTAACCTTCCAACAGCTGTTGGATGACAATGCTGGTTACAGGAAGTTGTTACAATCTGTGCTTCGAGGATCGAGGAAGAGGAGGACAGTTAAACTTCCCAAGAGCACCTCGATCCTTAGAATAGAGCATGAGGACTTGGGAGCCCCAGAACTTGATATGGAGATCCATGGCTGTCTTCTGAAGAAGGTACCTATTGATTCCAGCTCCGGAGTTAACATCATGACTGAAGAAACGGCGCATACCCTAGGCTTCACTGAGTTCCAGCCTACTCCGAGAATCCTCAGAATGGCGGACCAGACCAGAAGACGACCTTTGGGGCAACTGAAAGATGTCTTGACGGTAATTGGTGGAGTATCTTTTTACCTCACTTACATCATTTTGCGACCTGTAGCTAAGGTTGGATATCAGGTGTTGATAGGAAGACCATGGCTGTATGCTGCAAATGTAAATACCGACTGGAGAAGACATCGTTTGAGATTTCCCAATCCTACACCCAAGCCCGGTGAGAAGGCTAAGGTCTCGCTTCCTTGGATCAAGATTGGACACCAAGGTGAAACTCCGTCTACAACAGAGGGGTACACTTCAGAAGACTCAGCTGCGTCTTCTGACAGTGATGAACGGTATAATGAGTTTGTGGTGAATAACTTGTGTACTACAGAAGTAGCAGAGAAGGTAGAAGATGTGGTCTGTGGATACATTGAGTGCTACGAGATTGCGGAAGAAGAGTTTCCAGAAGACAAAAGCACCGTCTTCCCTTCGGAAGATCCGACAGTTGGTCTTCCAGAAGACGAAAGCACCGTCTTCCCTTCGGAAGATCCGACAGTTGGTCTTCCAGAAGACGAATCTGAAACAGAAGAAGCTCCCAAACCGGAATACTTTGGTGCTAGTGAGTATAGTCACACTGAATGAATGGTAAACCCGGATGATCTTCAAGAGATGGAGGTTGCTCCCGGGAAGAAGCTGAAGCTTTCCAAAGTGATCGAGGGCCAACAGTTGAAAGACTTTCGAGAACTTTTGACGGAGCTCCAGGATGTCTTCGCATGGACCATAGAAGACATGAAGGGCATACCTCGAGAGCTGGGAGAGCATCGCATTGACTTGCTGGAAGGCGTTGTTCCTGCACGGCAGAGGCAGTATCGGCTCAACCCCAAGTACTCGCTTCTGGTGAAGGACCAGATTGACCAATACCTGAAGGCAGGAGTCATCTTCCCAGTACTTAGCAGTGAGTAGGTAGCTCCTATTGTCATCGTGCCGAAGAAGCAGACAGGGAAGATCCGAGTGTGTCAGGACTTCCAGAAGCTGAACTTGACCACGAAGAAGGATCATCACCCTTTATCATTCACCGACTCTGTGTTAGACCAGGTAGCCGGGCATGAGTTCTACAGCTTCCTGGATGGGTATTCTGGGTACAACCAAGTTTCAATCAGAGAAGAAGACAAGTCAAAAACCACTTTCACTACTGATTGGAGCACGTACGCGTACAATCAAATGCCATTTGGTTTATGCAACGCACCCGTCACATTCCAGAGATTGATGATTACAATCTTCAAGGAGTATCTTCGCACTTTCATGGAGATTTTCTTGGATGATTTTTGTGTGTTTGGATCGAGAGAAGACCACTTGATATTTCTAAGGAAGTGTTTTCTGAAGTGTAGAGAACATCGTTTGGCTCTTCACCCTGAGAAGTGCTTCTTTGGTATGTCAGAGAGGATCTTGCTAGGACATAGGATTTCCGGAAGAGGTATAGAAGTCGACTGTGCTAAGGTGGAAGTCATCATGAAACTCCACCCACCTGCTAACCTGACTCAGTTGAGAAGCTTCCTTGACAACATAGGATACTACAGGAGGTTTATTGACAGGTACGCGGAGGTAGCAGGAAGACTCACTAAGTTGCTGAAGAAAGACGAACCATACGTTTGGTCTTCTGAGCAGCAGGAAGCATTCGAAGAAATGAAGAGGCTTCTGTCGGAATCCCCTGTCCTACGGCCGCCTGATTGGGAAAGAGTCTTCCACATTTATGTGGACGTTTCTGCTTTCGCCATAGGGGTGGTGTTGAGTCAGAAAGATGAGAAGAAGAAAGATTATCCCATCTACTACGCGGGAAGACAACTCAGTGATGCAGAGAAGAAGTACTCGACAACCGAAATGGAGTGTCTTGGCATGATATACTCCTGTAGGAAGTTTAGACACTATCTTCTAGCAAACCCGTTTGTCTTCTATGTGGATCACTTCTCTTTGAAACATCTTGTAAAGAAAGCAGATTTGTCTGGTAGGATAGCTAGGTGGATTCTCCTACTCCAGGAATTTACTTACACAGTTGAGTACATGCCCGGAAGGCAGCATGTTAATGCTGACTACCTATCCAGATTAGAGACAGAACGACGAGAAGATGAAGTGGAAGACGAGTTTCCTGACGAGAAGTTGTTTTCAGTTTTCGCAGAGACACTTTCATCTGAGGGGGGGCGTACCGCCTGCTTCCCAGAAGACGAGACTAGATCTTCTGATCCAGTCTTCGCGACTTCCACAGAAGAGTCGATCTTCAAGGACTTGAGGAAGTTCTTGGAAGACCAACAGTATCCCGAGGGATTGGATGCGGAGGAGAGGGCTGTCTTCTTACACAAGGCAGGTCCTTATGTCATCTTCCAGGGTATCCTGTTTCGGAAGGGACATGACGAGAAGCTAAGGAGATGCCTCGAGCCGTCAGAGATAAAATCAGTGATCACAGGTCTTCACTACGAAGATGCTAGGGGTCACTACGGGCTGAAAACCACAGTGAAGAAGATGCTAGACGCCGGATACTGGTGGCCAACCATGTACCGAGACACTTTTCAGGAGATCAGGAAGTGCGATGCATGCCAGAGGGTGGGAAGACCGACAGCTACGACAAGGTGACCTCTTACTCCCATTCTTCCGCTCGCTCCGTTCGAAAAGTGGGGGATCGACTTTGTGGGTCCTATCGCCCCGGTGGCGAGAAGAACACGAGCACGGTACATCTTAATAGCTACCGACTATGCTACCAAGATGGTGGAAGGCGAGGCCACAAGGAAGAACGATGCCGCGGTAGTAACAAGGTTCCTTTGGCATAACATCATCACTAGGTACGGATGTCCGCTAGAATTGGTGTCAGATAGGGGTACTCATTTCTTAAATGAGACTATCTCCCTCCTGACCCAATACTTCAGGATTAAGCATCGGAAGACGACGCCATACAACCCGAAAGCGAATGGACTGACGGAGAAGTCGAACGGTCTTCTGTGTAACATCCTGAACAAGGTAACTGTTAACCATGCATATGACTGGGACACGAAAGTGCCATCTGTGTTATGGGCTTTCAGGATTTCACCTAAAGTCACAACCCAGAAGACGCCTTTCTACCTAACTTACGGCATGACACCTATTGTGCCCATTGAGTTAGAGGTCCCAACATACCGGTTAGCCGTATCCGAACGCATGGGAGAAGAAGAGAGTCAGGAGCAACGTCTTCTGAATTTTGTAGAGTTTGAAGAAGACATGAATGCAGCTTTGGAGAAGACGTACGAGGTGCAAGCGCAACGTAAGGTAAACTACGATAGCAAGTTGAGAAAGGTGACTGTTGTGGATGGGGACTTGGTTCTTCTCTACGACAACCGACATATTAAGTTCCCCGGGAAACTTCATCTTTGCTGGATGGGTCCTTACCGCGTCTTGGAGGTCTTAGACAATGGCTCCTTGCAGTTGGAAGAGTTGGACGGTACACTGATGACCACTCGTGTTAATGGGTGGCACGTCAAGAAGTACTGGACGTAAACAGAAGTGCAGAAGCCACTGATGTTTGCGGGGACGCAAATATGTCAGGGTGGGCGTATGTGGTGCCCACAAATTACAGGATACACAAATTTTTGTAATTTTTAAGAATAATAACTTGTTTGTATAACTGAAGAAGCGTTGTTACTTAAGGTTACGTCTTCCTTAACATGAAGATGATCTTATGAGCTTTTTAATAAGAAGTGGACTTCTTCAGAAGACGTCCGTCTTCGGAAGAGCGTCTTCTCAGTTGCGTCTTCAGAAGATGAGAAGACGGCGGAAGACACCTGTCTTCCGGAAGACAGCGACCGCGAAGGCCTAACCACGAGTTTTCGGGTAAAACAGTAGGTGTACCTACTGGCTCGCACCGAATAGGTAGGTAGGTCGGGGAAGACACCTAAGGTCGAGAACTCCTAATCTGCGGGGAAGATGCGTAAGGAAGCACATTAGGCGCATTCCAACTTCCCGCAGCACAGCGCGCTTGAGAAGATCGATTGGAGAGAGTGAGCTTCGCAAGTAAGCTTTGAGAGAGGAATCGAGTGAGGACATCGAGGTAGGAAAGAACCAGTTGGCAGCTAGGCGAAGGGCGAGACCGAATTGCTGGAGCACAGAAGGCAGAAAGCGAAAGCGTCTCTGTGAGCTCCCGAGAAGCTGACATTGGAGAGTAGCAAGTAGAATCGAAGGTGGAATCAAGGCGTGGCCAGAAATTGACAGCAGGTGCAGTCGGGAGGAGTCGCATTGGAGCTAGGACAAGAGCCAGAAGCGCGTGGAGGTCGAAGGCAACTCGAGGAGCAGAAGAAGACTGTAGAGGTTCTTCCCCACGTTCTTTCTCCTTCTCACTTCTTCTCGCCTTTGTCTGGTATTCCCCGCGCTTCCTTGGTTGTGTGCAGGCAGCCTGATCGATTACCCCACCCCCCCATTCTTTCTATTGAGACATTGGGCATGAAAGCGCTGCCCAATTTCTGTCAGACATCTCCTTGCTTCTTCCCGAGCTCAATTCGAGCTTCCCTACTCCTAGCCCTCAAATTGGAGATCGCAGCTATCAATTTCCCTACCCTACTACCTCTCTACCCCCGAAACCTGGAACAGAAGACGATTCGGAAGATGGGAACATCTTCGGAAGACGCTTCTTAAACTTGACTGTCTTCGGAAGACCATCTTCGAAAGACTATCTTCAGAAGTCGACTGAACACAATTCGTATCAAGAGTGGATTTGTGTTGCTTTGTGTTAAGAGAGGCTTGGTACAAATCCTGAGTGGTGTGGTGAGTTGTGAGGATAGATTGCGTGTAGGAAGACGAAGACAGGTGAGACCAGTGAAGGGAAGCCTGACTTCGGGGAGTCTTCCGAGAAAGACATTGAATCGGAAGCTGTCCCGAGTGTCTTCTCAGAGATCACTGTCACCGCAGGAGCCCGCAACCGACTTCTGAACCTGTTATGCACTTGATGTTTTGCGAATCTTGTATCTTCTGATAGGAAGTAGGATGTAATGCAAGGTGGGTTGTCTTCTTGGTAATCCATGCGAGGCCTTGCTTAGATAGGATTGTTTAGATATAGCTCGGAAGACGAGAGCTATTTAGGAAGTACTGTTAGAATTCTGGAAGACGGAGTAGCTGTCTTCTGGAAGATTAGGTTCGTCTTCGGAGAAGTAGAAGCTAGACTGTGGGCACTTGGGAAGGACTGAGCCTTCAGCTCATAGTAAGTGCTTGTGGCTTAGTGCAACAGATCTTCCAACATGATGATGCATCCGCGAGGCTTGGTGTTACCAGCGGCAGAATTGGCCGAGGCCACTCCTTTCCTCAAGGAGTTGGATCTCGACTTCTTCCTGTGGGATTGGAACCTCGCAGATCAAGGACTTCTAGAGGAGGTGTGGGCAGTGTTACCACCGCGTAACCGTGTACCTGCGAAGGCAAAGGTAGCTCGAGGAAGACCGTCTTCTTGGACTGAAGACTGGTGGCGCAGGGCTTTTCACAGGCCTGAATCCGAGAACCGAGGATATTGGTACGAGAAGAAGATCTTGCCAAGAATCGTGAGTTCGTGGCATGTGCCTGGGAGCACCACCTGTCTTTTCGTGGAAGACAAGCAGGGGAGGAACGGTTGGAAGATAGAATCTTACCGGGAGCCGAAGAAGCGACTTCTGGCAAAGTTGTTTCTGCATCTCTTTCCCAAGGGGAAAGCGTAGAAGACAAGGTACTTAGGAGATCAGGACGTGGAGTTCCTGGAATCAGTGTGGGATGACAGAGTGCCCATCTACTGGGGCGCGTACTGTAACGACCTATGTTACACATAGGAAGTTTATCTATTAGTAAGGTGTTTAGTTCTAACTAAGTGTTGAGAATATTTATTTGCTGCCAAAGTACTTTTAGGAGATATCAAGTTAGTCATGACTAGCTAAAAGTTAGTTATGGTTAAACTTAGCTGTACTTTTGGCAGAATTCAGATATTTGCTAAAGAGTGA
Source organism: Asterella californica (assembly GCA_036924285.1). Lineage (NCBI taxonomy): Eukaryota > Viridiplantae > Streptophyta > Marchantiopsida > Marchantiales > Aytoniaceae > Asterella > Asterella californica. The sequence continues at coordinate 16,025,192 of JAYKYS010000001.1, read as the reverse complement.
GCACTACTATCTTGTCATCTTGTCTAAAAGGTAGAAAGGGGGTGGAAAGTATCCCTTATCTCCTTTTTGACTTGATATTAGTGGTTGGATTAAAGTTGTGGACTTTGTGGGCATTAAAAACAAGAAGAGATTCCACATGTTTCCTTTTTAGTGGGTCCTAGTGTAGAGGGGGGGTGGAAATTCGAGATTCCTTGAGAATATTCCAGAATCCTTCTAGAAGTTGTTGACTTTGAAGGAATAAGCCCATGTGAAAAGGTAAAAAGCCCATGTGATCAATGCTTTTACCTTAAGTAATATCTTAGTAAAACCCGGTAAAAGTAGTTACGGCTGAGTTACCGGAGGGTACCAAAGTAAAAACCTAGAATGTATAAATAGAGGAGTAGAGAAGAGCTCCTCATCCTTGTTTTCACATCGTCGTAATGACAACTTGAGTAATATAGAGAGTGTGGGATATTTTTAGCATGTGAGAACTTGAGAGACGTCGTTAGAATGGAGGATTTTAGTGGATGAGATTATGGAGATTTTAGTTGATAAGTTTGTGGGTGTATGAATGAGAGTGAACTTAGCATTTTTCCCTTCAAGATTCATGGTGTGCTTCCATCAAAGCCATCAGAGGTGACCCCTGAGTGAGAGACAGGCCCGACAGTTGCAGATTCGTGGATGACGATCGTGGAGGTTGAGAGATCGGGGGGTAGTTGATCGTTAGGACCGCGGAGGGTTTACATTTTTGGTTCCGTTGCCGGGACCTCACTTGAAGGGATCGTTGAACGATGTTTAGAGTTCAGTTCTATATTCGACAAAAGGAGATTATGAGAGAGCACATGGAGAGAACGTTGGGAGGAGAGAGAGCTAACGCGATGTTAGCAACGTTAGAACCTTTCGTGTATCCCGTAGTGATATATGACGCGTTCGAAGTCATTCTTTACATCTTGTTCACTTAGAAAGGGTTTGAGGAGAGTTGAAAGGAGGTGCAACAAGAGTTGTAGAGAAGGAGGAGAGAAAAGTTATTAGAGGAGAGAAATTTGTGAGTTTAGAAATTCTGCTCTCTGGAAAATTTGTACAGTCGCTGTCAACTTTTCTGTGAATTTTATTTTCCTGAGAAACTTTCCAGTGTTTTAGATTGGCTGATAACCTATCTAAGACAAAAGGAATCATAGGAAAAGGTGGTCTAGAGAGGGAGCAATGATTTTTCAAAGTTGAGGGGGTCTATTCGTGAGAGTTGAGGAATTCTGTTCTCTGGAAAAAGTTTACAGTCAGTGTCAGATTTTCTGTGAATTTTATTTTCCTGAGAAACTTTCCAGTGTTTTAGAGTGGCTGATAAGCTATCCAAGACAAAAGAAATCATGAGAAGATGAGGTCTGAAGAGGGAGAAAGGATTTTTCAAAGTGGAGGGGGTTGACAACCATGAGGGAAGTGAAAATATACAAATTTCAGTTCTCTGAAAATTTGTACAGTCATCACCATCTCTTCTGATTAGAGAAGTTTCTGTTGAAACTTCATGATTTAGTAGCTTGGAGGTTGAGCTACTGGAGACCACAAAAATCTTGGAGAGATCTCTTACCAACTAAGAGAGATACGTTTCGGCATACAAGGAGGTCTTGAAGATACGTCATGGGGAATCCAGTTCGAATGACGAGGTGGAAGAAGAGACGTTTAGGAGTTCGAACAGAGACGGAGAAGCCCAAGTTAAGTATAGATGAGTTACGAACACGCATCTATAGCACTTGGGGTGCCCTCTTTACTCTATACGAAGAAGCTTCCGTGACAATTGGCACAGATTTGAAGAAAGTCGAGTTTAAAGCATCATTCACTATGGAGGCCACGAATGCTCCTGGTGAAATAGAGTTGGATCCTTACAAGAGTGAGTTCAAGATGTCTGTTGTGATGAGTACAAACGAGGGTGAGGAGGATCATATCTTTGATAGTTAATATTAGATTAGATTTTATTTCGTGTATCGCATGTATAATGCACGATTTCTAATATAAAGCTCGGAAGAGTTAAGAAAGTAATGTAGAATTATTTTCCTCTATGATATTTTGTCCACTTAATGGTTGAGAAGGTGCAACATGAGTGGAAATTCAAAAGATTGGAAAGTTAGACTTAGAAACCTTCCTCAAGGTTTAGATGTCATAGTAAGTGTCGGAGAAAGTTCGAGAGAGATTATCGTCGAGTTTGAAAACCCTAGTACTAAACCTCAAGTAGAATCGCCGAGGAGAAGAGTAGAAACCGACTTGTGGTGTTATTTCTGTAGAGGGTTGGGACACAAAGTAGTGAATTGTCCAACTAGAATCAGAACCGAGAGAGCTAAAGGGAAGCGGGAGTTTACTGATTTGAGTCTTCGAGTGGGTCCATCGTCACCAGCGCCAATTCATCTTCTAGGCGAAGATCCTTGTCCAAGTTGTGGAGTGGGTGATCTATCAAGAGGACATAAGTGCGTCGATGTGGCCGCCCTACTTACGTCCGTAGTCGAGAAGTTGGACGAGACTCAAAGAGCTGAGACGGAGAAGTTGTCGACTTCAAAGGAGGACTCGGCTGAGTTGTGATGGAGATCGTCATTCGGATGGTGGAGAAGGCGGTGATGCGACTCAGACTCATGATTACCTTGGGGGAAGAGATGGCACAAGAGGTGTTGTTACAACCATTTCCTTTCATTTTACCTATGGTAGATTATTCGCGAATGGAATTGGTGATGTTCGTACTCTTTTAGCGAGTAGTTATTGCACGACGATTAGAAGAGTAGAAAGAGTAGTTACAAGATGGGAAAGCTACCCGTGTTTCATGGGAAGGACAATGAAGATGTAGAACCGTTTGTTCGAGACTTCAAAAGGGGTTGCATCGGAAACAACGTGAGAAGGAAGGAAGAATGGGTGTTGTTACTGCCAGAGTTTTTTAGAAGATTTTGCTCTTACGTGGTATGAAGACCGAGTGAAGAGCCAGACACCTGGTGCAGTTGAGGACACATGGGAGACGTTGAGTAATGCACTCATCGAAGAATTTCTTCCAGAAGAGAGTTATGAGAAGCTCATGGTGGAGCTTACTCATTTGAAGCAACGTGACGACGAGAAAGTTCGGCAATATGCCGAAAGGGTGGATAAGTTGGAGCAACGGTTTCGGACGGTCCTACGGAAGAGTGGAGACAATGTGGAACTAACGATGGCGGGGATTGGAGCAGTGCTGACCAAGAACTTGGTGGGAGGGTTGAGACCTTCAATTCGAACCCAAGTGAGGTACGAGAAGCCAGCAACCAAAGCGGAGGCCATCAAGATAGCGACAAATATGGAAGAGAGTTTGGATGAAGGAGATATCATCCAACCTCATCATGCTGCTCTGGTGTCAACTCCGACTCCTGGTGTAGCCACAACGATCGCACCTGCACCATCACAATTGGTGATTGCTTCAACGTCAGCTCCTACTCCAACGGTGGTGCCAATACCGTTTGTCCCAACAACGATGTCTACTGCCACCTCTGATTTTCATGCCGAGCTGAAGAGCATCACTGACACTCTTGCGGATCTCAAGATAAATGTGGTGCAGTTACGAGAATGGAGGAACAAAGGTGGAGGAGGAGGTCAAAGAGGTTACGACAACAATCCCAACCGAGGAAATCAAGGTAACTTTGGAGGCAACCAAGGTAACTTTGGAGGAATCACTTGTTGGACGTGTGGAGGTTCTCATTTCCAGCGAAATTGTCCTAACAACGGAGCAAGAGGTGCCGAAGCTGTCAGAATGAATGTGGGTGGAGGAAATCCATCACAAGGACGAGACAAAGGGGTGGCTACTATCGATGTCGTGCGAGATCCCATCTACGAGAAAGGAGAGAGTTCAAACTCTTCTCATGCACCGGTGGAGCTTTTAGCTCAAGAAAGAAAAAGAACTCGATTTTCTGATGAACCGGTTTTCATGGAGGAGTCAGCAAGTAGAAGTACTCGTTCGAGTAATGTTTCGAGTACACCAAGGGAGCCAAGAAGGAAGCTGGGGATGGCGGATTTCACCATTTCATCTTCCCAAGCGGGATATGATGTGGTTGAAGATGTGGGTGCTCAGAAAGCCAACATCACTGTTGGACAACTGATCGCACTTAATCCCAGCTTACGAAGGGAACTCAGAGGAGGACTGAGTTCTAAGAGAAGCAAGAAGAAGAAACCCAAGAGCAAGACATCAAAGTCAGTGGGAGTTGGTGTGGTGGATGTGCATGCTTCAGAGGTATGCACTAGGGCTTCAAAGATTGAAGTCCGATTGAATGGTCACTACGTCTCTGACGTATTGGTGGATGGAGGGTCGGCTGTAAACGCCATATCGGAGAGGTTGATGAAGAAGTTGGGAATGGAACCAACTCGCCCGGCTAGCATTGTCGTGGGGATGGCTAACAAGCAACGGGTAAGACCTCTTGGTGTGTTAGAGAAGGTGGTCGTGTCTGTGATGGGAGTTCAAACATTGATGTCCTTTCAAGTGTTAAAGGACTCTAGTTATGATTTGCTCCTAGGTAGGCCTTGGTTGAGAGCTGTGCGCACCACGGATAGGTGGCACAAGGGATACTTACGAATTGGGCCTAGAGATCATAGAGTGATAGTTCCTCTCTCGGGTGTTGGAGTTGTGACTTCTGACTCTGATAGACCCACTAGTGACTACTGGGAATCTGATACGGAGGATGATCAGAGTGTCTCGGAAGTAGATACTGGGGATTCTTACGACCAAGAATCCTCGTCTGAGGATGAAGGATTTGGTCGAGACGAATCAGTACATCAGCTTAGTGCTATTGACTTGTTGCCTCGACCAGCAGTGGAGAAAGATCCTGACAAAGAAGAGTTGAGTGAGGCAGAGATTGTGAGAAGACTCTCTACCCTGAAGTTTGGTATCAATGTCACTCAAGAAGAGAAAAGTAGATTCCTAGATATATTTCGAAAATATATCCATGTGTTTGCTTTCAGCTACAAGGATTTGAAGGAGGTGACCCTCGAGACTCATCGAATCGAATTGGAGGAGAACGCAAGACCAGTTCGACAGAAGCAGAGAAGGGTCAATCCTACAACGGCAATGATGGTCAAGGAGGAGATAGACAAGTTGAAGGAGGCGAGTTTCATCTATGAGGTGGAGAACTCAGAATGGGTTTCACCCATTGTGATTGTCAAGAAGAAGAATGGTAAGCTGCGAGTGTGCATAGACTATAAGAAGCTGAATGCAGTTACCAAGAAGGACTATTATCCTCTACCATTTATAGATGAGATTTTGGAGGAAGTTGCCGGTCATGAGTGGTACAGCTTTGGTGATGGTTATAGTGGATACAACCAGATCAAGATAGCACAGGAGTACCAGCAGTTGACTACTTTCACTACTCCTTGGGGAACATTTGCATTTCGAGTGATGCCATTCGGACTGTGTAATGCTCCGGCCACGTTTCAAAGGTTCATGAACAAGGTGTTTGAACCATTCATAGGGAAGTTTGTTCGGGATTTCATTGACGATTTCTGTGTGTACGGACGAAAGGAGGACCACTTTGATCATGTGATCAAAGTTTTGCAGCGGTTGGAGCAAGCCAACGCTTCTCTAAATCCAGAGAAGTGCATCTTTGGCTGCGAAGAAGGTCTGCTGTTAGGGCACATCATTTCCAAGAATGGGATTGCGGTAGATCCTGAGAAGGTGAAGAAGATTGTGGATCTTCCATTTCCGATCAACTTGACAAAGTTGAGGCAGTTTCTTGGCATGGTTGGATATTATCGTAGGTTTGTCTTTTCCTTCTCAAACAAAGCAATAGCTTTGACTATGTACATGAAGAAGGGAGTTGATTTTGACTTGATAGTGCATGATCAGAAGGCAAAGGAAGCATTTGAGGAGCTGAAAAAGGCATTAGTGACAGCTCCTATACTTGCTAAACCTGAGTGGAGTAAAGCATTTATTCTGTATACGGATGCCTCCAATGTAGCAATCGGATGTACATTAAGTCAGCTAGATGGAGATGGGCATGATCATCCTATAGCTTATGCTAGTAGGCAGATGGTTCCAGCGGAGAAGAATTACTCCGTGACTGAACGAGAAGGATTAGCGGTGATCTTTGGATTGAAGAAATTTCGACACTACTTGCTAGGAGGGAAATTTTCCATAGTCACAGATCACAAGGCTTTAAAGTATATCTTTAATAAGCCTAATGCCGAAGGTCGTATTGCTCGTTGGAAGATCCTTCTAACAGAATACGATTATGTGATCGAAGATAGACCAGGGAAGAAGCATGCGAATGCTGATCTTTTGTCAAGGGCTTATGATGATGAGGGAGAAGAACCGTTTGATGATTCATTTCCAGACGAGCATCTGATGACCATCACAAGCATCGAGGAGATACCGGACGAGTACAAGGAAATCTGGAGTTTCCTTGTAGATGGCTCTTTTCCGGAAGGTATGCATACCCGAGAACGTAACGCGTTGATCAAGAGATGCAAACCTTATACCATAGTAGAGGGAATTTTGTTTCATCAAGGAGCAGATGGGTTACTAAGGAGAGCAGTTGGTCAGAAGGAGACATTCAAGCTAATGCACGAGTTTCACGACGGAACTGTTTGCGGAGGTCACTTTGCTGGTAAGATAACAGCCTTCAAGATTTTGGATGCGGGTTATCACTGGAGAGGGATTTTCAAAGAGTGTTTAGACTATTGCAAAACTTGCGACGTATGTCAAGCATTTGCTCTGAAGTCTACTAGAACACCTCCGTTAAGATCAATTCCCGTGTTAGGACCATTTGAGAAGTGGGGTATTGACTTTGTAGGTCCTCTTAATAAGACACCTCGAGGCAATAGATACATTGTAGTCGCCACTGACTATTGTACCAAGTGGGTAGAGGCTAGACCTTTGAGAGAGACCAATGAAACAGAAGTCGGTAGATTCTTATGGGAGAGGATCATCACAAGATTTGGATGTCCGTTAGAGTTGGTCTCAGATAGAGGAGGAGAGTTTGTAGGGAGCATGACTACTGCTATGCTACAACACTTTTCTATCAAGCCACGAGTAACGACCTCATACAAACCAAATGCTAATGGTCTTGCGGAGAAGACCAATCTTACACTTTGTATGATGCTCGCCAAAGATGCTGGTGTTGAGACTGCGAAACATACTTGGGATAAGAGACTACATGCCATCTTATGGGAGTATCGAACGACAACAAAGACTTCTACTGGGTACTCCCCATTTCGACTGGTTTATGGAGTGGAGTCCAAGTTGCCGATCCAATTCGAATTGGATACTTTTCAAACTATTCAACGGAAGTTGAAGAGGTCGAGAGGAGAAGACGTGGTCAGATCAAGAAGGGAGCAACTCATGGAGTTGGAAGAGACCCGAGCGGTAGCAATGATCCGGATGGAACGAGCTCAGGCGTATCAAAAGAAGAGTTACGACAAACGGTTGGGCAAGAGGGAGGTAAAACCTTTTCAAGTCGGAGATTGGGTTATGTTGTATGATGCTATCAGATTCAAGAGGGCTAGGAAGAAGTTTCTTCCGAGATATTTTGATCCTTTTGTTGTAGATAAGGTGTGGAGCAACTTCACATATGACCTTCAGGAGCTGGGAGGAAGGAGATTCGATCGGGTCAACCATGACAAGTTGAAGTTGTTTCATCGACGGAAGTTCTCTCTTCACTCCGAGGACGGAGCGAAAATTTAGTCCGGGGGTAAAATGTAACGACCTATGTTACACATAGGAAGTTTATCTATTAGTAAGGTGTTTAGTTCTAACTAAGTGTTGAGAATGTTTATTTGCTGCCAAAGTACTTTTAGGAGATATCAAGTTAGTCATGACTAGCTAAAAGTTAGTTATGGTTAAACTTAGCTGTACTTTTGGCAGAATTCAGATATTTGCTAAAGAGTGAGCACTACTATCTTGTCATCTTGTCTAAAAGGTAGAAAGGGGGTGGAAAGTATCCCTTATCTCCTTTTTGACTTGATATTAGTGGTTGGATTAAAGTTGTGGACTTTGTGGGCATTAAAAACAAGAAGAGATTCCACATGTTTCCTTTTTAGTGGGTCCTAGTGTAGAGGGGGGGTGGAAATTCGAGATTCCTTGAGAATATTCCAGAATCCTTCTAGAAGTTGTTGACTTTGAAGGAATAAGCCCATGTGAAAAGGTAAAAAGCCCATGTGATCAATGCTTTTACCTTAAGTAATATCTTAGTAAAACCCGGTAAAAGTAGTTACGGCTGAGTTACCGGAGGGTACCAAAGTAAAAACCTAGAATGTATAAATAGAGGAGTAGAGAAGAGCTCCTCATCCTTGTTTTCACATCGTCGTAATGACAACTTGAGTAATATAGAGAGTGTGGGATATTTTTAGCATGTGAGAACTTGAGAGACGTCGTTAGAATGGAGGATTTTAGTGGATGAGATTATGGAGATTTTAGTTGATAAGTTTGTGGGTGTATGAATGAGAGTGAACTTAGCATTTTTCCCTTCAAGATTCATGGTGTGCTTCCATCAAAGCCATCAGAGGTGACCCCTGAGTGAGAGACAGGCCCGACAGTTGCAGATTCGTGGATGACGATCGTGGAGGTTGAGAGATCGGGGGGTAGTTGATCGTTAGGACCGCGGAGGGTTTACAGTACATCCACAACTACGTACAGACAGAGCTAGCATACTTGGGTACCCCGGCGGGAGTACACTTGACGCCCTTCCTCTGCTACTTGTATGTAGCCATGAGGGATCTTAAGGAAGATCAGCTGGCAGGGTATGGGCCAACGGAGCGACAAGAGGTGAAGGAGGAGACCTCGGAAGACGATGACCGAGGGGTAGCAGCAACACCCCCTCCCACTCTGATGCCACAGCTGAGGCTCGGCTCTCACCAGAAGACGCTTCTGGTGAGGGAAGACGAGTCTAGTGGGTCGGAAGACGCCACGCCACTGAGGAAGATGGGTCTAGAGGTGTACCGAGGACACCCATCTCCCTCATTCATTCAGGATCAGAGTCCGACTCGGAAGAAGATCTGCTGAGTACCCGATCAGAGTAGAAGACCGCTTCTGCAATGCCTGGGAGTCTTCCGAAGACTCCAGAAGACGAAGGATGGATGGGCGCTCCTGCTGCGATGCGAGGAAGCGCAAAGAAGAGAGCCGCTCCTGCCATGAGGAGTCTTCCACCCCGGAAGATGAGAAGAGTAGCTTCTTCTCGTGCGCAGAAGATGAAGGCTATTGTGGTGGAAGAGGCTTCCTTGCCTCTGGAAGACGAAGTCGACACCGCGGAGCGAGTGGTGGAGATGAACTTGTCTTCCGCAGGAAGACGACTGGAGGAGTTCAGTGCCTACTTCCAGAAGGAGATCCAGCCAGCTATGGAGTTGCTGGAGAAGAAGGCGAAGGCACAGGAGAGGCCCTTACAACCTGGATTCGGCCTGCGCACCTTGCTGCGACAGGGAGAAGACCTGAAGAAGACAGAGTCGCTGGAAGCTAGTCTCCGCACCACGGAGAAGCTTGCAGCCGGCTACAAGACGGAAGCAGCCGCTTCTGCCAAGGAGCTGGTGTAGCTTCGGAAGAGCAACCAGGAGTTGCAGACGCGGGTACAGCAGCGTAATCAGGAAGTCACCCGAATGCGGGAGAAGATCACCGCCCTCGTAGAAGAGCAGACCATATGGAAGACGCAGCGAGAAGCCGCAGAAGCGCGAGCTGTAGTTGAGAAGACGCAGAGGGAAGCAGCAGAGGCTCGTGCACAAAAGATGCTAACATAGTCGGTGGAAGCGCTTCGAAAGAAGTTCAACTACACCGCGGGTAGGAAGTTACTTACCTTAGCGAGAGGATGGGACAGCGAGTCCAAAGCGATGTTGGTGGAATGTCGGGAGAGCATGTTCAGGTACTTAGATCGACAGATAGAAGGAGTGAAGACACTTTATGGTCTTCCTTCGCTTCCGACACCTGCAACCGCCTCTTCCCACGCTCCAGCACCATCGACTGGATCCGGAATGGAGAAAGAGGAGTTCGACCTCGCTGTGCACTTGGTGGTGACAGCGTTGGAAGCCGAGAAGACTCCTAAAGACGCCCCGGAAGACAAGATGTCTTCTGGAAGACAAGATGTCTTCTGGAAGACAAGAAGACGAGCCGTCTTCCCAGGTATTCCGCATGGAGGAAGCAACTTCCCCGGATCCCTATGAGGTCCCCATGGCCCCTAGTCCCGCACCCGTGCCTCAGAAGACGGAAGAAGCACCGGTCGACTCCGCTTCCCAGAAGACGCTTCTGTCTTCCGAAGCAGAAGCCGAAGCCGAGGAACACGCAACAGCAGCGACAGCAGAGCCAGCAAGAGACGATGAGGAGGAAGCCACCTCAGTGACACCCGAGGTAACTGCAGGGCTTTCTAGCTTATCAGAAGCCGCGTTAGTAGCTCCGATAGGAGCAGATCAGGTAGAGATTGCCTCCGTGCAATCTGAGTAGTTAGTAAATCCATTGACAAATTCCAAATATAGTAGGATCAAACATGCTATCTTAAGGGTGGCAGTTTTTCCATGTAATATTAGTTAGGATACCATGTGGTAGCATAAGTAGCGTAGGAAGGACAAGGTGGATGGCCATTTCGGGCAGGGGAACCGCTTGCATGTGAGGTAGCAACCTCTTGTCAGCGCCTCTCTCTCCCTAGTGGTCGTCTCCCCTGGTTCTCATGGCAGCGACATAAGTAGGATCGCAGAGTAGGAGATAGAGTTCTGCCAGTTCTGCCAGTTCTAAAACGTTCAGTAGTCGATTCTATGGTGCAGGCAGACTAGACACATTAGAGAGAAGACACCTGATAGATAGTTCTTCGCACTACACCCGTTGTTGGAAACATACGAATAGTCTTGGAATACACAGGAGGGGTCTGCATACTCGCACCAGCAGTGGTTCGAAGATGTAGATAGAAGTAGTGGACAGTCTAGGAAAAGGGAACGGCATCCTCGTGCAGTCCTGTTAGCTAGACTGGTGTGTCGAGGAGTAGACGCAGGAAGTAAAGGGAGTGAGCTTCCCAATGCCATTGTGACTTCTTCTCGGGGAATAGATTATGGATTTGAGTGTAGAAGCTTTGTTCATGTCTTCTGGATGGTGGGTTCCTTGAATTCACTCCCAATTGTGCATGAGAAGTGTTCTTCTTGAGTGGCGGTGACTGTCAGCAGTTGTGGAAGTGTAGCTTGATTCGTTCAGTAGAGCACTTGGGATCTACGTACGAACGGCCTTCTGGGTAAGAGATCCCAGAAGACATAGTAGTCAGAGCAGCGAAGTGAAGAAGAAAGAAGCCTTCTTCTCGCAATAGAAGACGACATCCTCGAGTAGAAGACGGTGCAACAGTACTCACGTTTGTTGTCTTCCTCCCCAAACTATTACAAGCAGGGATGGCTTGTTAGTCAGGATCCGGACTAGAAGCCTGTCGGAATCTTAATTGTCTCTTTTCATCTTGTTTTCTCTTGTTTGGATTTTCTTATCTTCCCCATCTTCTCCCATCTTCTCCATCTTCTTATCTTCTTCTAGTGAGCTTCCGAGACTTCTATTGTGCTTCCGTGAAGGTGAATGTCGTTGTAGTGTTGCAGGAAGACTATTTCCGTAGGCAGAAGCCTGGGAAGGCTACAGGGGACATACACCCTGTGATTAATCTAACCCGTTGGAATGTGAGTGTGAGAATAAGGTGTAACGACTGTTACTAGTCGACTTCTGCGAAGTAGGGCACCTTCTGGAGGTGTGAGAAGACGAGCTGAACCCCCAGAAGACGAGAATCGCTTCGGGAAGACGGTATCGAGAAGACCGGAAGAAGCAACCTGGAAGCAAGAAGATCATCTTCCCGAGCTTCTCTGTGAATAATTGTGTGATATTTTAGTTGGTAGTTGTTAGTTTAGTTTCAAGCACCATGTGGCGTGTCTGGAAGACGTATGGTTTTGTGTGGTTTTTGTGAGAAGACGGGCTTTTTAGGCAAAACCCGTGTGTTTGTGTGTTTGAACAGATCCTAGAACTTAGAGCAGCGATTACTTACGCAAATCCTCTGTGAGAACGATATCTTGTATACTAAATGGGCAAAAGGAGAAATCATGCGTCACTACATCAGCTTTCCATGAGCATCTTGTCTACATTCATACGCGACTCGAAAGAAGGGAAAATCAAGCTAAGCCCTAGTTTACTCTACTGATTGGGTATTTGCGGCTTCAAGCGCTATACTAAGGACGCAAGGGGCATGCTTCCTCATTATGGAAGAAAACTTCTACGTACAATGACTGAGGGGGTAGCTTAAGAGGTCAGCTTGTTTTTATGACCAGCTTGTTTTTACGACGAGGCCAGCTTGTTTTTACTGATGGACAGTTTGAGGATTTGGGAAGTCTAATACACGCGCACAAGGTGTCATTAAGTTCAGATCCGTGTAGGCTACGTGTCGGTTAAGACGGTTCTTGAAGAGTGTAGTGTCGTAGGATTACTCCTTTTGCCCATTTAGTATACAAGATATCGTACCCACAGAGCATTTGCACAAGTAACGCTGCTCTAAGTTCTAAGATCTGTTCAAACACACAAACACACGGGTTTTGTCTAGAAATCCCGTCTTCTCACAGAACCACGCGTCTTCCAGACACGCCAAAAGGTGCTCTGGAACTAAACAAACAACTACTAACTAAAATATCACACAACTATTCACAGAGAAGCTCGGGAAGACGCGCTTTTTCCTTCCAGGTCACTTCTTCCGGTCTTCTCGATACCGTCTTCTCGAAGCGATTCTCGTCTTCTGGGGGTTCAGCTCGTCTTCTCACACCTCCAGAAGATTGTCCTGCTCCACAAAAGTCGACTAGCAACGGCTGTTACACCTTACTCTTCCACTCACATTCCAACGGGTTAGATTAATCACAGGGTGTATGCCCCTGTAGCCTTCCCATGCTTCTGCCTACGGAAATGGTCTTCCTGCAGCATTACAACGACATTCACCTTCACGGAAGCTCAATAGAAGTCTCGGAAGCTCACTAGAAGAATGTAAGAAGATGGGGAAGATGAGAGAAGATGGGGAAGAAGAGGAAATCCAAACGAGAGAAAACAAGACAAAAAGAAGAAATTAAGATTCCGACAGGCTTCTAGTACGGATCCTGACTAACAAGCCATCCCTGCTTGTAATAGTTTGGAGAGGAAGACAACAAACGTGCGTACAGTTGCACCGTCTTCTCCTTGGAGATGTCGTCTTCTGCTGTGAGAAGAAGGCTTCTTTCTTCTTCACTTCGCTGCTTTGACTACTCTGTCTTCTGGGATCTCTTACCCATAAGACCGTCCGTACGTAGATCCTAAGTGCTCACCAGTTACCTCGGGTGTCACTGAGGTGGCTTCCTCTTCTTCGTCTCTTGCTGGCTCTGCTGTCGCTGCTGCTGCGTCTTCCTCGGCTTCGGCTTCTGCTTTGGAAGACAGAAGCGTCTTCTATGGAAGCGGAGTCGACCGGTGCTTCTTCCGTCTTCTGAGGCACGAGTGCGGGACTAGGGACCATGGGGACCTCATGGGGATCCGAGGAAGTCGCTTCCTCCACGCGGAATACCTGGGAAGACGACTCGTCTTCCTGTCTTCCAGAAGACATCGTGTCTTCTGGGGCGTCTTCTGGAGTCTTCTCGTCTTCCAACGCTGTCACCACCAAGTGCACAGCGAGATCGAACTCCTCCTTCTCCATTCCGGATCCTGTCGATGGTGCTAGAGCGTGGGAAGATGCGGTTGCAGGTGTCGGAAGCGAGGGAAGACCATAAAGTGTCTTCACTCCTTCTATCTGTCTATCCAAGTACTTGAACATGCTCTCCCGACATTCCACCAACATCGCTTTGGACTCGCTGTCCCATCCTCTAGCTAAGGTAAGTAACTTCTTACCCGCGGTGTAGTTGAACTTCTTTCGAAGCGCTTCCACCGATTGTGCCAACATCTTTTGCGCACGGGCCTCTGCTGCTTCCCTCTGCGTCTTCTCAGCTGCAGCTCGCGCTTCCGCGGCTTCTCGCTGCGTCTTCCATATGGTCTGCTCTTCTGCGAGGACGGTGATCTTCTCCCGCACTCGGGTGACTTCTTGATTGCGCTGTTGTACCCGCGCCTGCAACTCCTGGTTGCTCTTCCGAAGCTGTACCAGCTCCTTGGCAGAAGCGGCTGCTTCCGCCTTGTACCTGGCCGCAAGCTTCTCCGTAGTGCGGAGGCTAGCTTCCAGCGACTCCGTCTTCTTCTGGTCTTCCTCCTGTCGCAGCAAGGTGCGCAGGCCGAATCCAGGTTGGCAGGGCTTCTCCTGTGCCCTCGCTCTCCTCTCCAGCAACTCCATAGCTGGCTGGATCTCCTTCTGGAAGTAGGCACTGAACTCCTCCAGTCGTCTTCCTGCGGAAGACAAGTTCATCTCCACCACTCGCTCCATGGTGTCGACTTCGTCTTCTAGAGGCAAGGAAGCCTCTTCCACTACTACGGCCTTCATCTTCTGCGCACGAGAAGAAGATACTCTTCTCATCTTCCGGGGTGGAAGACTCCTCATGGCAGGAGCGGCTCTCTTCTTTGCGCTTCCTCGCATCTCAGCAGGAGCACCCATCCATCCTTCGTCTTCTGGAGTCTTCGGAAGACTCCCAGGTGTTGCAGAAGCAGTCTTCTGCTCCGATCGGGTACTCAGCAGGTCTTCTTCCGAGTCGGACTCCGATCCTGAGTGAATGAGGGAGATGGGTGTCCTCGGTACACTTCTGGGACCCATCTTCCTCAGTGGCGTGGCGTCTTCCGACCCACTAGACTCGTCTTCCCTCACCAGCAGCGTCTTCTGGTGAGAGCCAGGCCTCAGCTGTGGATCAGAGTGGGAGAGGGCGTTGCTGCTGTCTCTCGGTCATCGTCTTCCGAGGTCTCCTCCTTCACCTCCTGTCGCTCCGTTGGCCCATACACTGCCAGCTGATCTTCCCTAAGATCCCCCATGGCTACATACAAGTAGCAGAGGAAGAGCGTCAGGTGTCCTCCCGCCGGGGTACCCAAGTATGCTAGCTCCGTCTGTACGTAGTTGTGGATGTACGCGCTCCAGTAGATGGGCACTCTGTCATCCCACACTGATTCCAGGAACTCCACGTCCTGATCGGCTAAGTACCTTGTCTTCTGCGCTTTCCCCTTGGGAAAGAGATGCAGAAATAACTTCGCCAGGAGGCGCTTCTTCG
Source organism: Asterella californica (assembly GCA_036924285.1). NCBI lineage: Eukaryota > Viridiplantae > Streptophyta > Marchantiopsida > Marchantiales > Aytoniaceae > Asterella > Asterella californica. Next base: position 16,010,111 of record JAYKYS010000001.1, on the reverse strand, counting down.
GCTCCCGATAAGATTCTATCTTCCAACCGTTCCTCCCCTGTCTGTCTTACACGAAAAGGCAGGTGGTGCTCCCAGGCACATGCCACGAACTCACGATCCTAGGCAAGATCTTCTTCTCGTACCAATATCCTCGGTTCTCGGACTCAGGCCTGTGAAACGCCTTACGCCACCAGTCTTCAGTCCAGGAAGACGGTCTTCCCCGAGCTACTCCTGCCTTCGCAGGTACACGGTTATGCGGTGATAACGCTGCCCACACCTCCTCCAGAAGCCCTTGATCTGCGAGGTTCCAATCCCACAGAAAGAAGTCGAGACCCAACTCCTTGAGGAAAAGAGTGGCCTCGGCCAATTCTGCCGCTGGTAACAACAAGCCCCGCGGATGCATGACATACCTGGAAGATCTGTTGCACTAAACCACAAGCACCTACTATGAGCCGAAGGCTCAGTCCTTCCCGAATACCCACAGTCTAGCTTCTACTTCTCAGAAGACGAAACTAGTCTTCCAGAAGACAGCTATTCCGTCTTCCAGGATTCTAACAGTACTTCCTAGATAGCTCTCGTCTTCCGAGCTATATTTAAACAATCCTATCTAAGCAAGGCCTCGCATGGATTACCAAGAAGACAACCCACCTTGCATTACATCCTACTTCCTATCAGAAGATACAAGATATGCGAGAAGTAGAGTATAAGAAAAGTTCAGAAGATGGTTGCGGGCTCCTGCGGTGACAGTGGCCTCTGGGAAGACACTCGGGACAGCTTCCGATTCAATGTGTTTCTCGGAAGACTTCCCGAAGTCACACTTCTCTTCACTGGTCTCACCTGTCTTTGTCTTCCTACGCGCAATCTATCCTCACAACAGACTCAAGACAACTGCACTCTGTTCTTCTGACTTCTCACCTCTCATACACACTCAGAAGAGGCTTGCTGCATGATGGGAAGACATGACCCTTGACCATTCTCTCCAGATTCTGCCAGCAAGACTTCTCACAACTCTCTTCTAAGTTCGGGAAGAAGAAGGAACGGCTGCTATGGATCGGACAGAAGAGACCCGAATGGACCCTCGCGTCTTCTCGCTCATTTTGCCAGCCTTCCAGTCTTCTAGTCTCTCTAGGAAGATGGGGAGTTGAGAAGCTTGGAAGACCGGGAGGCACAGGCCTAGTTCCCGACTTCCAACTTCTCGAAATAACAAAACAACTCACCACACCACTCAGGATTCGTACCAAGTCTCTCTAAACACAAAAGCAAAGCAAATCCACTCTTGATACGAATTGTGTTCAGTCGACTTCTGAAGACAGTCTTCCGAAGACAGTCAAGTTTAAGAAGCGTCTTCCGAAGATGTTCCCATCTTCCGAATCGTCTTCTGTTCCAAGGTTCGAGGGTAGAGAGGTAGTAGGGTAGGGAAATTGATAGTTGGGGTCTCCAATTTGAGGACTAGGGGTAGGGAAGCTCGAATTGAGCTCGGGAAGAAGCAAGGAGATGTCTTGACAGAAATTGGGCAGCGCTTCCGCGCCCAATGTCTCAAATAGAAAGAATGGGGGGTGGGGGTAATCGATCAGGCTGCCTGCACACAATCAAGGAAGGGCGGGGAGTACCAGACAATGGCGAGAAGAAGTGGGAAGGGGAAAGAACAGGGGAAAGAACCTCTACAGTCTTCTTCGGCTCCCCGAGTTGTCTTCGACCTCCGCGCGCTTCTGGCTCTTGTCCTAGCTTCCAATGCGACTCCTCCCGACTGCGCCTGCTGTCAATTTCGGTCCACACCTCGATTCCACCTTCACTTCTACTCGCCACTCTCCACTATCAGCTTCTCGGAAGCTCCACAGAAACACCTTCGCTCTCTCTGCTGTTTGTGCTCCAGCAATTCGGTCTAACCTTTCGCCTAGCTGCCAACTTGTTCTCTCCTACCTCGATGTCCTCACTCGATTCCTCTCTCAATGCTAGCTCGCGAAGCTCACTCTCTCAATCGATCTTCTCAAGCGCGCTGTGCTGCGGGAAGTTGGAATGCGCCTAATGTGCTTCCTCACGCATCTTCCCCGCAGATTAGGGGTTCTCGACCTTGGGTGTCTTCCTGACCTACCTACCTATTCGGTGCGCCTCAGTAGGTACACCTACTGTCTTCGATAGATACCTTCGTGGTCGCTGTCTTCTGGAAGACAGGTGTCTTCCGCCGTCTTCTCATCTTCCGCCGTCTTCCCGTCTTCTGAAGACGTAACTGAGAAGACGCTCTTCGGAAGACGGTCGTCTTCCGAAGAAGTCAACTTCTTATTACAAACAGCTCTTAAGATCATCTTCCTGTTAAGGAAGACGTAACCTTAAGTAACAACGCTTCTTCAGTTATACAAACAAGTTATTATTCTTAAAAATTTCAAAATTTCGTGCATCCTGTAATTTGTGGGCACCACATACGCCCACCCTCAAATGTTTGCGTCCCCGCAAACATCAGTGGTTTCTGCACTTCTGTTTACGTCCAGTACTTCTTGACGCGCCATCCATTAACACGAGTGGTCATCAGTGTACCGTCCAACTCTTCCAACTGCAAAGAGCCATTGTCGAAGACCTCTAAGACACGGTAAGGTCCCATCCAGCGAAGATGAAGTTTCCCGGGGAACTTAATATGGCGGTTGTCGTAGAGAAGCACCAAGTCCCCATCCACAACAGTCACCTTCCTCAACTTGCTATCGTAGTTTACCTTACGTTGCGCTTGCACCTCGTATGTCTTCTCCAAAGCTGCATTCCTGTCTTCTTCAAACTCTACGAAATTCAGAAGACGCTGCTCCTGGCTCTCTTCTTCTCCCATGCGTTCGGATACGGCTAATCGGTATGTTGGGACTTATAACTCAATGGGCACAATAGGTGTCATGCCATAAGTTAGGTAGAAAGGCGTCTTCTGGGTTGTGACTTTAGGTGAAATCCTGAAAGCCCACAACACAGATGGCAGTTTCGTGTCCCAGTCATACGCATGGTTAACAGTTACCTTGTTCAGGATGTTACACAGAAGACCGTTTGACTTCTCCGTCAGCCCATTCGCTTTCGGGTTGTATGGCATCGTCTTCCGATGCTTAATCCTGAAGTATTGGGTCAGGAGAGAGATAGTCTCATTTAAGAAATGAGTACCCCTATCTGATACCAATTCCAGCGGACATCCGTACCTAGTGATGATGTTATGCCAAAGGAACCTTGCTACTACTGCGGCATCGTTCTTTCTTGTGGCCTCGCCTTCCACCATCTTGGTGGCATAGTCGGTAGCTATTAAGATGTACCTTGCTCGTGTTCTTCTCGCCACCGGGGCGATAGGACCCACAAAGTCGATTCCCCACTTTTCGAACGGGGCAAGCGGAAGAATGGGGGTAAGAGGCCACCTTGTTGTAGCGGTCGGTCTTCCCACCCTCTGGCATGCGTCGCACTTCCTGATCTCCTGAAAAGTGTCTCGATACATAGTTGACCACCAGTATCCGGCGTCTAGCATCTTCTTCACTGTGGTTTTCAGCCCGTAGTTACCCCCAGCATCTTCGTAGTGAAGACCTGTGATCACTAATTTTATCTCTGACGGCTCGAGACATCTTCTCAGCTTCTCGTCATGTCCCTTTCGAAACAGGATACCCTGGAAGATGGCGTAAGGTCCTGCCTTGTGTAAGAAGACAGCCTTCTGCTCCGCATCCAATCCCTTGGGATACTGTTGGTCTTCCAAGAACTTCCTCAAGTCCTTGAAGATCGACTCTTCTGTGGAAGTCGCAAAGACGGGATCAGAAGATCTAGTCTCGTCTTCTGGGAAGCTGGCGGTACGCCCCCCTCAGATGAAAGTGTCTCTGCGAAAACTGAAAACAACTTCTCGTCAAGAAACTCGTCTTCCACTTCATCTTCTCGTCGTTCTGTCTCTAGTCTGGATAGGTAGTCAACATTAACATGCTGTCTTCCGGGCCTATACTCAACTGTGTAAGTAAATTCCTGGAGTAGGAGAATCCACCTAGCTATCCTCCCAGACAAATCTGCTTTCTTTACAAGATGTTTCAAAGAGAAGTGATCTACATAGAAGACGAACGGGTTTGCTAGAAGATAATGTCTAAACTTCCTACAGGAGTAAATCATGCCAAGACACTCCCTTTCAGTTGTCAAGTACTTCTTCTCTGCATCACTGAGCTGTCTTCCCGCGTAGTAGATGGGATAATCCTTCTTCTTCTCATCTTTCTGACTCAACACCACCTCGATGGCGAAAGCAGAAACATCCACATAAATGTGGAAGACTCTTTCTCAATCAGGTGACCGTAGGACAGGGGATTCCGACAGAAGCCTCTTCATTTCTTCGAATGCTTCCTGCTGCTCGGAAGACCAAACGTATGGTTCGTCCTTCTTCAGCAACTTAGTGAGTCTTCCTGCTACCTCTGCGTACCTGTCAATAAACCTCCTATAGTATCCTATGTTGCCAAGGAAGCTTCTCAACTGTGTCAAGTTAGCAGGTGGGTGGAGTTTCATGATGACTTCCACCTTAGCACAGCCGACTTCTATACCTCTTCCGGAAATCCTATGTCCTAGCAAGATCCCCTCTGACATACCAAAGAAGCACTTCTTAGGGTGAAGAGCCAAACGATGTTCTCTACACTTCAGAAAACACTTCCTTAGAAATATCAAGTGGTCTTCTCTCGATCCAAACACACAGAAATCATCCAAGAAGATCTCCATAAAGGTGCGAAGATACTCCTTGAAGATCGTAATCATCAACCTCTGGAATGTGGCGGGTGCATTGCATAAACCAAACGGCATTTGGTTGTACGCGTACGTGCCCCAATCAGTGGTGAAAGTGGTTTTCGACTTGTCTTCTTCTCTAATTGAAACTTGGTTATACCCAGAATACCCATTCAGGAAGCTGTAGAACTCATGTCCTGCTACCTGGTCTAACACAGAGTCGGTGAATGGTAAAGGGTGATGATCCTTCTTCGTGGCCAAGTTCAGCTTCCGGAAGTCCTGACACACTCGGATCTTCCCTGTCTGCTTCTTCGGCACGATGACAATAGGAGCTACCCACTCACTGCTAAGTACTGGGAAGATGACTCTTGCCTTCAGGTACTGGTCAGTCTGGTCCTTCACCAGAAGCGAGTACTTGGGGTTGAGCCGATACTGTCTCTGCCGTGCAGGAACAACGCCCTCCAGCAAGTCGATGCGATGCTCTCCCAACTCTCGAGGTATGCCCTTCATGTCTTCTATGGTCCACGCGAAGACATCCTGGAATTCCGTTAGAAGTTCTCGAAAGTCTTCCAACTGCTGGCCCTCGATCACCTTGGAAAGCTTCAGCTTCTTCCCAGGAGCAACCTCCATCTCTTGGAGATCATCCGGGTTTACCATTCCTTCAGTGTGACTGTACTCACTGGCACCAAAGTATTCCGGTTTGGGAGCTTCTTTTGATTCAGATTCGTCTTCTGGAAGACCAACTGTCGGATCTTCCGAAGGGAAGACAGTATTCTCGTCTTATAGAAGCTCTTCTTCCGCAATCTCGTAGCACTCAATGTATCCACAGACCACATCTTCTACTTTCTCTGCTACTTCTGTAGTACACACGTTATTCGCCACAAACTCATTATACCGTTCATCACTGTCAGAAGACGCAGCTGAGTCTTCTGAAGTGTACCCCTCTGTTGTAGATGGAGTTTCACCTTGGTGTCCAATCTTGATCCAAGGAAGCGAGACCTTACTCTTCTCACCTGGCTTGGGTGTAGGATTGGGAAATCTCAAACGATGTCTTCTCCAGTCGGTATTCACATTTGCAGCATACAGCCATGGTCTTCCTATCAACACCTGATATCCAACCTTAGCTACAGGTCGCAAAATGATGTAAGTGAGGTAAAAAGATACTCCACCAATTACCGTCAAGACATCTTTCAGTTGCCCCAAAGGTCGTCTTCTGGTCTGGTCCGCCATTCTGAGAATTCTCGGAGTAGGCTGGAACTCAATGAAGCCTAGGGCATGCGCCGTTTCTTCCGTCATGATGTTAATTCCGGAGCCGGAATCAATGAGTACCTTCTTCAGAAGACAGCCATGGATCTCCATATCAAGTTCTGGGGCACCCAAGTCCTCATGCTCTATTCTTAGGATCGGGGTGCTCTTGGGAAGTTTAGCTGCCCTCCTCTTCCTCGATCCTCGAAGCACAGATTGTAACAACTTCCTGTAACCAGCGTTGTCATCCAACAGCTGTTGGAAGGTTACATCCGCCTTCTGATTCCACAAGTCTCGCAAGAAGTCGTACGGAGATCTTTTCAAAAGGGTGACTGGAGTTTCCAACAGAGAAGATGTAGTGGTTGCTTCCTTGGGTGGAAGACCAGAAGAGTGTCTTCCCTTGACTGGAGGTTGTTCCCGTGAGACAGGTGTTGCCGTGGTCGGTGTAGGAAGCTGCTGTATTATCTTCCGTCTCTTCTCCAGCTCTTCTTGCATGATCGCTTCAACCTCTTGTCTAATGTCAGGAGCAAAGTACTTCGGATCTTCTCGGTCGTAAGTAGGAGAAGACGGCCGCTCAGGAGAAGATGACCTCTCCTTACGCTGCTTCTTCTTCTTGACGTCCTTCTGACGAGATTCTGACTTCCCTTTGCTTCTGGTACTTACCTTGAACACAGCTTCATCCAAGACTTCCTCCGGAGGTCAACTATCTGAATTCGGGTCAGGATTCCAAACAGTACCATCCGTCAAAGTGAAAGATGACGCTTCTTCAGGTGTCTCCATCTTCTGAGCTGCAGTCGTCTTCTGCAGCTGATGTTCCTTTCCTTCGCGCTTCTCGGGTCTGGTTTGTCTTCCTCGATATGGAGACAATCCGTACAATCCTCAGGATCTTCTTCTTCTACCGTGATGTGCTGTACCACTGCTAACTCGAGCTTAGAAGTTGATGCTGCTTCTGCAGGAGGCGTGGTATATGCAAATCTCACCATTTGTCGGGGTCGTAAGGTCTGAGGACAATTCCCTGTGAAATGACCGGCTTCCTTACAATTCCCGCACAAGGGCACTTGCCCAATCTGTCTTCTCGGATGAGGACAGGTGGACCACCAGTGTCCTGTCTCTCCACAATTATTGCACGCTCCAGGAAGAGGGTTGAGAGGTCGTTGTGATGAAGAAGGCTGCCAGGGTGTCCTGGTCTGTACATTGCTAGCTCTATCCCTCGGTACATAACGATTATATTGGGCGGGAGGCGTAGGAGTGAAGGGTTGTATCGTCTCGGTCCTATAGCAAGTTTCCCCACTGGGATCGTGTAGATATCCCTCATCGTCTTCTTCCCATCCTGCCCAGTTGACAGCTTGGTCCTGCGTACACTGATCTCTGGTGTGTCCAGAAGAGTTACAAAGGTTGCACCAAAGGTTTGGCCGGGAAGCCGTAGGCTGCTTCCGCTTGTCCTTCTGGTTCAGAAGATGAACTTTCAGGTCGGCAAACTGCTTCAGAACCTCATCGATGCGGGGATCAGGTGCAGACTGAATGATCTGAGTTTGAGGCATCTTCTACACAACTTCCTCCCTTGCTTGCGTCTTCTCCTTCTTCTTCTTCCGCGTCTTCTTCTCTTGTTCAGATTCGGATTCTAAACTTTCGACAGTAGACTCTTCAGAAGTAGAGGCTGCTTCCGAATCACTGTTATCAGTTTCAGTGGACTTGGACTTCTTCTTGGACTTCCGGGAAGACTTCTTCGAGGCCTTCCCTTTGTCTTTTGTCATATTCTGAGTGATGCTCGAGGTTTCATACTGCTCGGCATGCTTCTGTACCTCTGCTAAATCATCACCTCCTTCTCTTCTGCAGTACAATTCCATGTCCTGAGACAATCCTCCCAAGTACCAGTCTACAGCTTGCTGAGCACAGTAGCCGGGTCTTCCTTGGTTCTGAGGGATATGATCCAGGAGATCTTCAAACCTCTCGGTGTAATCCCGCAGTGTCTCTTTCTTCTTCCGTTCGAGCCTCTGAAGCTCTATGAGGGTCATACGATCGTAGCCCACTCCTCTGAACCTCTTCAGAAAAGCTACCTTCAGAGTAGCCCAAGCGGCCATTACTACACCATCATCCAACGTCTTACTCATCCACTTCCTTCCCTTCCCTACGGTCAAACTAGGAAATACACGGAGTCTGTCAACATCAGCGTCTTCCTTGTTGGATCTAGAGATGGTCTCGAACATCGTGATGAAGTCGTCTGCATCAGCATCATCGTCGTACGGATGATACTTCTAACGAGTGTGGGAAGCCATGTCGACTGCCGGCTGGTGCGACTGCCAACTTCTTTCTTCCTCAGGTCCAGGTGGTGGAGATGGTCTTCTCGAAGGTCCAGGCCTGTCTGGGTCACGAAGGTCGTCTTCTGAGTCAGAGCTACAGTCACTGCTACCTTCCGAGACGTCTGGAACAATCTCCTCCAGTCTTCTCTCACCTTGAGAAGCTTCTTCCGCACTTGGGAAGACGTCTTCCGAGTAACCAGTACCACAATCTACTTTATACACGTGATCACCCGGTTGGCTTCTATCTTCGCCAAAGATTATGCTCGAGATGGAAGGCTCTTCCAACTCTACCGATTGGATCTTCCTGAGCTCTTCTTCTTTCCTTTGGTGTCTCAGGGATATCCGCTGCTCTCTAGAAGCGGTTCGCTGAGGTGAGTTAACCCACTCAGGATCTTTACCCGTGCGTCTTCTGCTTCTTCCTCCGGTCGGAGGCATCCACCAGAGTACTGAGAACAGATGTCCCTCTTCTTCTAACACTAGATCTGGAAGATCAAATGACTGAACAACCGATCACATGTTCAGAACGTCTTCTTCTCCTGCTTCTCGTTGCACTCACTGCAATCTTCCAAGATCGAGTCTTCCAAGAACTCTTGGAAGCAGGGAAGCGGCTTCTTCCAACTCTCCCTGATGTATCTTATCAACTTCTGGTTGCGGTTCCCGTCTTCTAGCAAGATAGAGTCCCACAACACATTCAACTACAATCAAAGTTAGTTCGAAACGAATCCTAACTAATAGCACACAGATCCAAGAAGCTTAGAACAGAAGTTACTAAGATGAAATCCCCGGCAGCGGCGCCAAAAATGATTCCTCACTATATGTAGTGACGAAGGATTTCTCCTTTTGCCCATTTAGTATACAAGATATCATTCCCACAGAGGATTTGCACAAGTAACGCTGCTCTAAGTTCTAAGATCTGTTCAAACACACAAACACACGGGTTTTGCCTAGAAATCCCGTCTTCTCACAAAACCACACAAAACCACACGTCTTCCAGACACGCAAAATGGTGCTCTGGACCCTGACAAACAACTACCAATTACAATATCACACAAATATTCACAGAGAAGTTCGGGAAGACGATCTTCCTGCTTCCAGATTGCTTCTTCCGATCTTCTCGATACCGTCTTCCCGAAGCGATTCTCGTCTTCTGGGGGTTCAGCTCGTCTTCTCACACCTCCAGAAGGCTGTCTTGCTTCGCAGAAGTCGACTAGCAACGGTTGTTACATCTTATTCTCACACTCACATTTCAACGGGTTAGATCAATCACAGGGTGTATGCCCCCTGTAGCCTTCCCAGGCTTTTGCCTACGGAAGTTGTCTTCCTGCAGCACTACAACGACATTCACCTTCACGAAAGCTCAATAGAAGTATCGGAAACTCACTAGAAGAAGGTAAGAAGATGGGGAAGATGGGAGAAGATGGGGAAGATGAGAAAAGCCAAACAAGAGAAAACAAGATGGAAAGAGTAAATTAAGATTCCGACAAGCTTCTAGTCCGGATCCTGACTAACAAGCCATCCCTGCTTGTAATAGTTTGGGGAGGAAGACAACAAACGTGAGTACTGTTGCACCGTCTTCTACTCGAGGATGTCGTCTTCTGTTGCGGGAAGAAGGCTTCTTTCTTCTTCACTTCGCTGCTCTGACTGCTCTGTCTTCTGGGATCCTTACCAAGGAGACCGTTCGTACGTAGATCCCAAGTGCTCTACTGAACGAGTCAAGCTACACTTCCACAACTGCTGACAGTCACCGTCACTCAAGAAGAACACTTCCCATGCACAATTGGGAGCGAATTCAATGAACCCACCATCCAGAAGACATGGACAAAGCTTCTGCACTCAAATCCACAATCTATTCCCCGAGAAGAAGTCACAATGGCATTGGGAAGCTCACTCCATCTACTTCTTGCGTCTACTCCTCGACACACCAGCCTAGCTAACAGGACTGCATGAGGATGCCGTTCCCTGTTCCTAGACCGTCCACTACTTCTATCTACATCGTCGAACCATTGTTGGTGCGAGTATGCAAACCCCTCCGGTATATTCCAAGACTATTCGTATGTTTCCAACGATGGGTGTAGTGCGCTAAGACTGTCTCTGCTCTAATGTGTCTCGCCTGCCTGCTTGTAGAATCGGTGTGTATGTTCAGTTACCACAGAATTCTACAGAACTGGCAGAACTGGCAGAGCCCTATCTCCTACTCTGCTATCCTACTTATGCTTCTGCCGTGAGAACCAGGAGAGGCGACCACCAGGGAGAGAGAGGCGCTGACAGGAGGTTGTCACCTCACATGCAAGCAGTTCCCCTGCCCGAATTGGTCATCCACCTTGTCCTTCCTACGCTACCTATGCTGCCACATGGTGTCCTAACTAATATTACATGGGAAAACTGCCATCCTTAAGATAGCATGTTCGATTCTACTATATTTAGAAATGGAGTTACTAACTACTCAGATTGCACGGAGGCAATCTCTACCTGATCTGCTCCTATCGGAGCTCCTAATGCGGCTTCTGATAAGCTAGAAAGCCCTGCAGTTACCTCGGGTGTCACTGAGATGGCTTCCTCTTCTTCGTCTCTTGCTGGCTCTGCTGTCGCTGCTGCTGCGTCTTCCTCGGCTTCGGCTTCTGCTTCGGAAGACAAAAGCGTCTTCTGGGAAGCGGAGTCGACCGGTGCTTCTTTCGTCTTCTGAGGCACGGGTGCGGGACTAGGGACCATGGGGACCTCATGGGGATCCGAGGAAGTTGCTTCCTCCACGCGGAATACCTGGGAAGACGGCTCGTCTTCCTGTCTTCCGGGGCGTCTTCTGGAGTCTTCTCGTCTTCCAACGCTGTCACCACCAAGTGCACAGCGAGATCGAACTCCTCCTTCTCCATTCCGGATCCAGTCGATGGTGCTAGAGCGTGGGAAGATGCGGTTGCAGGTGTCGGAAGCGAGGGAAGACCATAAAGTGTCTTCACTCCTTCTATCTGTCTATCCAATTACCTGAACATGCTCTCCCGACATTCCACCAACATCGCTTTGGACTCGCTGTCCCATCCTCTAGCTAAGGTAAGTAACTTCCTACCCGCGGTGTAGTTGAACTTCTTTCGAAGCGCTTCCACTGACTGTGCCAACATCTTCTGCGCACGGGCCTCTGCTGCTTCCCTCTGCGTCTTCTCAGCTGCAGCTCGCGCTTCCGCGGCTTCTCGCTGCGTCTTCCATATGGTCTGCTCTTCTGCGAGGGCGGTGATCTTCTCCCGCACTCAGGTGACTTCTTGATTGCGCTGCTGTACCCGCGCCTGCAACTCCTGGTTGCTCTTCCGAAGCTGTACCAGCTCCTTGGCAGAAGCGGCTGCTTCCGCCTTGTACCTGGCCGCAAGCTTCTCCGTAGTGCGGAGGCTAGCTTCCAGCGACTCCGTCTTCTTCTGGTCTTCCCCCTATCGCAGGAAGGTGCGCAGGCCGAATCCAGGTTGTAAGGGCTTCTCCTGTGCCCTCGCTCTCCTCTCCAGCAACTCCATAGCTGGCTGGATCTCCTTCTGGAAGTAGGCACTGAACTCCTCCAGTCGTCTTCCTGCGGAAGACAAGTTCATCTCCACCACTCGCTCCATGGTGTCGACTTCGTCTTCTAGAGGCAAGGAAGCCTCTTCCACTACTACGGTGTCGGAGTGTGATCCGTCTACCTAGGAAAGCGCCGGGCTTCTGGCTGTGGTTGTTTACTCAAGAGGTTGGCTTTCAGGTCACAACAGGAGCTATAAACACTCACACAGGAGTGTAGGATCCTCGGATATGATCAAAAAGCGAAATTTAGGTCTCACTGGTAGTAATAGGCTTAAGCGATGAACTTTGACACTCAAAGGGAGGAAAACTATGAAGGTTTAGACCTCTAAACTTCCCCTACATGCAAATGAGGTACTACTGAACTCACAGACGAAGTGTCAACCTGAGATCAAATTCTGACACGGAGATATGAACAGAAAAGTTCTGAATAAGAGAATTACGGCAATTTCTGGTACCTAGACAGCTATTCAGACATAGAACAGAGAATTGGCTCGATGAATTTCAAATCTTCTCACAGTATTTGAAGTCTACAGGATGCTGAACATCCCTGTGAAGTTGGGACTCCTGAATGTTTGTAGAACTCCAGATCTCCTTCTCTAAAGTCGATGCTCTAGATTAAGAGCTTTTCAGACCCCCTCTGCTTCAGCGGCCACCCTGAATTACTCAGTTACTCAAATGATTCGAAACTTTTTGGACAGTCGTAGCCCTCCTGACAGTGAATGCAACCACGAAGTTTTGAAGTGATTTCCTCAATTCTGCTGCAATTGGCACCGAAAACTCCAAAATCAACAAAAGTGATGCAGTTTTGACACAATCCGAACTTCAATTGGGCATAACTCCTTGTTTATTGATCCAAATCGAGCAAAAATTTCACTGACAGTGTTTGGCACGACGAGCTCTCTCTTCCTGTGTTCTCAGATTTCGAAGATACCTCACCAATTGCTCGAACTCCACTCTAGAGCTCTGTTTCTAAACTTAGAGTTTTACAAAAGACAAAAATGGACCAATGGGAGTTCATAGCTCCACTTGACTGTCCTTTTGTGCCTTAAACTACCTGGTAACTTATCTACACTCATAGGCTACCACGTCAAGCCCCCTAGAGTGCCAGCGTAAAACTTAAACTACCTAAAATGACACATAGCCCTGAAAAATAACTTAAATTAGCTAGAAAGCGTGCATGGGCGACAAGTAAGTACAACCCATGAGCTCAAACCCCTATCAGCATGGAAACCCTAAGTTATGTACATTGAACGTCATAGACGAGTAAGAAGTCACTTGCACAAGCGCACAAATGCTTGAACAAGATAACTACCATATTATCAGCCTACTAGGACTCAAAATAGTATTAACACCGTATGCAAAGGTGTCAAACATATACATAAAGGACTAGAAGTAATATGAGCTAACTTCTAGAACTACTAAACCTAAGCGTCGGAGTAGAAGTCAAGCATGTAGCCGCCAAGTAGCGCGACAACGGCCTTCATCTTCTGCGCACGAGAAGAAGATACTCTTCTCATCTTCCGGGGTGGAAGACTCCTCATGGCAGGAGCGGCTCTCTTCTTTGCGCTCCCTCGCATCGCAGCAGGAGCACCCATCCATCCTTCGTCTTCTGGAGTCTTCGGAAGACTCCCAGGTGTTGCAGAAGCAGTCTTCTGCTCCGATCGGGTACTCAGCAGGTCTTCTTCCGAGTCGGACTCCGATCCTGAGTGAATGAGGGAGATGAGTGTCCTCGGTACACTTCAGGGACCCATCTTCCTCAGTGGCGTGGCGTCTTCCGACCCACTAGACTCGTCTTCCCTCACCAGCAGCGTCTTCTGGTGAGAGCCAGGCCTCAGCTGTGGCATCAGAGTGGGAGGGGGCGTTGCTGCTGCCTCTCGGTCATCGTTGTCGCGCTACTTGGCGGCTACATGTTATATTTCTACTCCGACGCTTGAGTTTAGTAGTTCTAGAAGTCAGCTTAGATTACTTCTAGTCGTTTATGTATATGTTTGACACCTTTGCATACGGTGTTAGCACTATTTTGAGTCTTAGTAGGTTGATTACCATGTTGATAGTGCTTAAGCTCATGGGTTGTATTTGCGTGTCGCCCATGCACGCTTTCTAGCTGATTTAAGTTATTTTTCGGGCCTGCGTGTCGTTTTAAGTAATTTAAGTTTTACGCTGGCACTCTAGGGGGCTTGACGTGGTAGCCTATGAGTAAAACTAAGTTGCCACGTGGTTTAGGGTACTAAAGGACAACCAAGTGGAGCTATGAACTCCCATTGGTCCATTTTTGTCTTTTGTTAAACTCTAAATTTAGAAACAGAGCTCTAGAGTGGAGTTCGAGCATTTGGTGAGGGATCTTCGAAATCTGAGAGCACAGGGAGAGAGGTCTCGTCATGCCAAGCACTTCCAGTGAAAATGTCCATCGATTTGAGTCAATAAAGACGGAGTTATGAGCAATTGAAGTTCGGATTGTGCTAGAATTGAATCATTTTGGTTGGATTTAGGGTTTTCAGTGTCACTCGCAGCAGATTTGAGGAAATTGCTTCAAAACTTCGAGGTTGTGTTCTCCGCCAGCAGGGCTACGATTTCACAAAAAGTTTCATATCGATTGAGCAACTGAGTAATTCAGGGCGGCCTCTGAAGCTGAGGTGGTCTGAAAAGCTCTTAATCTAGAGCAGCGACTTCAGAGGAGGAGATCTACAGTTCTGTGTACATTAAGGAGTCCCAACTTCACAGGGATGTTCAGCACCCTGTAGACTGCAAATCCTGTAAAAAACTTCGAAATTGATCGAGCCAAACTCCTGTTATAGGTTGAGATAGCCAGCTAGGTACCAGAAATTGCCGTAGTTTTCTTGCTCAAAACCTTTCTGTTCATATCTCCGTGTCAGAATTTGATCTCAGGCTGAAATTTCGCCTGTGAGTTCAGTAGTACCTCATTTGCATGTAGGGGAAGTTTAGAGGTCTAAACCTTCATAGTTTTCCTCTCCGTGAGTGTCAAAGTTCACCGCCGAATCCTATTACTGCCAGCTAGACCTGAATTTCGCCTTCTGGGTATATTACTAGATCTTACACATCTGTGTGAGTGCTTATAGCCCTGTTGTAACCTGAAAGTCAACCTCTTGAGTGAACAACCACAGCCAGAAGCCCGGCGCTTTCCTAGGTAGACGGATTACACTCCGACATAATCGTCTTCCGAGGTCTCCTCCTTCACCTCATGTCGCTCCCTTGACCCATACACTGCCAGCTGATCTTCCCTAAGATCCCCCATGGCTACATACAAGTAGCAGAGGAAGGGCGTCAGGTGTCCTCCCGCCTGAGTACCCAAGTATGCTAGCTCCGTCTGTACGTAGTTGTGGATGTACGCGCCCCAGTAGATGGGCACTCTGTCATCCCACACTGATTCCAAGAACTCCACGTCCTGATCGCCTAAGTACCTTGTCTTCTGCGCTTTCCCCTTGGGAAAGAGATGCAGAAATAACTTCGCCAGGAGGCGCTTCTTCGGCTCCCGGTAAGATTCTATCTTCCAACCGTTCCTCCCCTGCCTGTCTTCCACGAAAAGGCAGGTGGTGCTCCCAGGCACATGCCACGAACTCACGATCCTAGGCAAGATCTTCTTCTCGTACCAATATCCTCGGTTCTCGGACTCAGGCCTGTGAAACGCCTTACGCCACCAGTCTTCAGTCCAGGAAGACGGTCTTCCCCGAGCTACTCCTGCCTTCGCAGGTACACGGTTACGCGGTGGTAACGCTGCCCACACCTCCTCCAGAAGCCCTTGATCTGCGAGGTTCCAATCCCACAGGAAGAAGTCGAGACCCAACTCCTTGAGGAAAGGAGTGGCCTCGGCCAATTCTGCCGCTGGTAACACCAAGCCCCGCGGATGCATCGAGATACCTGGAAGATCTGTTGCACTAAACCACAAGCACCTACTATGAGCTGAAGGCTCAGTCCTTCCCGAATGCCCACAGTCTAGCTTCTACTTCTCAGAAGACGAAACTAGTCTTCCAGAAGACAGCTATTCCGTCTTCCGGGATTCTAACAGTACTTCCTAAATAGCTCTCGTCTTCCGAGCTATATTTAAACAATCCTATCTAAGCAAGGCCTCGCATGGATTACCAAGAAGAAAACCCACCTTGCATTACATCCTACTTCCTATCAGAAGATACAAGATATGCGAGAAGTAGAGTATAAGAAAGGTTCAGAAGATGGTTGCAGACTCCTGCGATGACAGTGGCCTCTGGGAAGACACTCGGGACAGCTTCCGATTCAATATCTTTCTCGGAAGACTTCCCGAAGTCAAACTTCCCTTCATTGGTCTCACTTGTCTTCGTCTTCCTACGCGTAATCTATCCTCACAACAGACTCAAGACAACTGCACTCTGTTCTTCTGACTTCTCACCTCTCATACACACTCAGAAGAGACTTGCTGCATGATGGGAAGACATGACCCTCGACCATTCTCTCCAGATTCTGCCAGCAAGACTTCTCACAACTCTCTTCTAAGTTCGGGAAGAAGAAGGAACGGCTGCTATGGATCGGACAGAAGAGACCCGAATGGACCCTCGCGTCTTCTCGCTCATTTTGCCAGCCTTCCAGTCTTCTAGTCTCTCTAGGAAGATGGGGAGTTGAGAAGCTTGGAAGACCGGGAGGCACAGGCCTAGTTCCCGACTTCCAACTTCTCGAAATAACAAAACAACTCACCACACCACTCAGGATTTGTACCAAGTCTCTCTAAACACAAAAGCAAAGCAAATCCACTCTTGATACGAATTGTGTTCAGTCGACTTCCGAAGACAGTCTTCCGAAGACAGTCTTCCGAAGACAGTCAAGTTTAAGAAGCGTCTTCCGAAGATGTTCCCATCTTCCGAATCGTCTTTTGTTCCAAGGTTCGGGGGTAGAGAGGTAGTAGGGTAGGGAAATTGATAGTTGGGGTCTCCAATTTGAGGACTAGGGGTAGGGAAGCTCGAATTGAGCTCGGGAAGAAGCAAGGAGATGTCTTGACAGAAATTGGGCAGCGCTTCCGCGCCCAATGTCTCAAATAGAAAGAATGGGGGTGGGGGTAATCGATCAGGCTGCATGCACACAATCAAGGAAGCGCGGGGAGTACCAGACAATGGCGAGAAGAAGTGGGAAGGGGAAAGAACAGGGGAAAGAACCTCTACAGTCTTCTTCGGCTCCCCGAGTTGTCTTCGACCTCCGCGCGCTTCTGGCTCTTGTCCTAGCTTCCAATGCAACTCCTCCCGACTGCGCCTGCTGTCAATTTCGGTCCACACCTCGATTCCACCTTCGCTTCTACTCGCCACTCTCCACTGTCAGCTTCTCGGAAGCTCCACAGAAACGCCTTCGCTCTCTCTGCTGTTTGTGCTCCAGCAATTCGGTCTCACCCTTCGCCTAGCTGCCAACTTGTTCTCTCCTACCTCGATGTCCTCACTCGATTCCTCTCTCAATGCTAGCTCGCGAAGCTCACTCTCTCAATCGATCTTCTCAAGCACGCTGCGCTGCGGGAAGTTGGAATGCGCCTAATGTGCTTCCTCACACATCTTCCCGCAGATTAGGGGTTCTCGACCTTGGGTGTCTTCCTGACCTACCTACCTATTCGGTGCGCCCCAGTAGGTACACCTACTGTCTTACCCGAAAACTCGTGGTTGGTCCTTCGCGGTCGTTGTCTTCTGGAAGACATGTGTCTTCCGCCGTCTTCTCATCTTCCATCGTCTTCTCATCTTCTGAAGACGCAACTGAGAAGACGCTCTTCCGAAGACGGTCGTCTTCCGAAGAAGTCAACTTCTTATTACAAACAGCTCTTAAGATCATCTTCCTGTTAAGGAAGACGTAACCTTAAGTAACAACGCTTCTTCAGTTATACAAACAAGTTATTATTCTTAAAAATTTCAAAAATTCGTGCATCCTGTAATTTGTGGGCACCACAAGATCATCCGGGTTTACCATTCCTTCAGTGTGACTATACTCACTGGCACCAAAGTATTCCAGTTTGGGAGCTTCTTCTGGTTCAGATTCGTCTTCTGGAAGATCAACTGTCAGATCTTCCGAAGGGAAGACTGTACTTTCGTCTTCTGGAAGCTCTTCTTCCGCAACTTCGTAACACTCAATGTATCCACAAATCACTTCTTCTGCTACTTCTGTAGTACACAAGTTATTCACCACAAACTCATTGTATCGTTCATCCATGTCAGAAGACGTAGTTGAGTCTTCTGAAGTGTACCCCTTCGTCGTAGAAGGAGTTTCACCTTGGTGTCCAATCTTGATCCAAGGAAGCGAGACCTTAGTCTTCTCACCAGGCTTGGGTGTAGGATTGGGAAATCTCAAACGATGTCTTCTCCAATCGGTATTTACATTTGCAGCATATAGCCATGGTCTTCCTATCAACACCTGATATCCAACCCTTGCTACAGGTCGCAAAATGATGTAAGTGAGGTAAAAAGATACTCCCCCAATTACCGTCAAGACATCTTTCAGTTGTCCCAAAGGTCGTCTTCTGGTCTGGTCCGCCATTCTGAGGATTCTCGGAGTAGGTTGGAACTCAGTGAAGCCTAGGACATGCACCGTTTCTTCAGTCATGATGTTAACTCCGGAGCCGGAATCAATGGGTACCTTCTTCAGAAGACAGCCATGGATCTCCATATCAAGTTTTGGGGCTCCCAAGTCCTCATGCTCTATCCTTAGGATCGGGGTGCTCTAGGGAAGTTTAGCTGTCCTCCTCTTCCTCGATCCTCGAAGCACGGATTGTAACAACTTCCTATAACCAGCATTGTCATCCAAAAGCTGTTGGAAGGTTACATCCGCCTTCTGGTTCCACAAGTCTCACAAGAAGTCGTAAGGGGATCGCTTTAGAAGAGTGACTGGTGTTTCCAACAGAGAAGATGTAGTAGCTGCTTCCTTGGGTGGAAGACCAAAATGGTGTCTTTCCTCGACTAGGGGCTGTTCCCGTGCGACAGGGGCTGCCGTAGTCGATGGAGGAAACTGCTGTACTATCTTCCGTCGTTTCTCCAGCTCTTCTTGCATGAACGCTTCCACTTCTTGCCTAATGTCAGGAGCAAAGTACTTCGGATCTTCTCGGTCGTAAGTAGGAGAAGAAGAACGCTCAGGGGAAGATGACCTCTCCTTTCACTGCTTCTTCTTCTTGATCTCCTTCTGACGGGATTCTGACTTCTCTTTGCTTCTGGTACTTACCTTGAAGACCGCTTCATCCATGACTTCTTCTGGCGGCCAACTATCTGAATTCGGATCAGGATTCCAAACAGTACCATCCGTCAAAGTGAAAGATGACGCTTCTTCAAGTGTCTTCGTCTTCTGAGCTGCAGTCGTCTTCTGCAGCTGAGGTTCCTTTCTTTCGCGCTTCCCAAAGTCTGGTTCGTCTTCCTCGATATGGAGACAATCCGTACAATCCCCAGGATCTTCTTCTTCTACCGTGATGTGCTGTACCACTGCTAACTCGAGTTTAGAAGCTGATGCAGCTTCTGCAAGAGGCGTGGTCTCTGCAAATCTAATCATTTGTCGTGGCCGTAAGGTCTGAAGACAATTTCCTGTGAAATGACCTGCTTCCTTACAGTTCCCACACAAGGGCACTTGCCCAATCTGTCTTCTCGGATGAGGACAGGTGGACCACCAGTGTCCAGTCTCTCCATAATTATTGCACGCTCCAGGAAGAGGGTTTAGAGGTCGTTGTGATGAAGAAGGTTGCCAGGGCGTCCTGGTCTGTACATTACTAGCTCTATCCCTAGGTACATAACGATTATATTGGGCGGGAGGAGTAGGAGTGAAAGGTTGTATCGTCTCGATCTTATAGCAGGTTTCCTCACTAGGATCGTGTAGATATCCCTCGTCGTCTCCTTCCCAGCCTGCCCAATTGACAGATTGGTCCTGCGTACACTGATCTCTGGTGTGCCTGGAAGAGTTACAAAGATTGCACCAAAGGTTTGGCCGGAAAGCCGTAGGTTGCTTCCGCTTGTCCTTCTGGTTCAGAAGATGAACTTTCAGGTCGGCAAATTGCTTCAGAACTTCATCGATACGGGGATCTGGATGCCTCAGACTGAATGATTTGAGTCTGAGGCATCTTTTGCACAACTTCTTCCCTTGATCGTGTCTTCTCCTTCTTCTTCTTCCGTGTCTTCTTCTCTTGTTCAGATTTGGATTCTGAACTTTCGACAGTAGACTCTTCAGAAGTAGAGGATGCTTTCGAATCACTGTTATCAGTTTCAGTGGACTTGGGCTTCCTCTTGGATTTCCTAGAAGACTTCTTCGACTTCTTGGACTTCTTCGAGGTCTTCCCTCTGTCTTTCGTCATATTCCGAGTGATGCTCGAGGTTTCATACTGCTCGGCATGCTTCTGTACTTCTTTATCACCTCCTCCTCTTCTGCAGTACAACTCCATATCCTGAGACAATCCTCCCAAGTACCGGTCCACGGCTTGCTGGGTACAATAACCGGGTCTTCTTTGGTTCTGAGGGATGTGATCCAGGAGGTCTTCAAACCTCTCGGTGTAATCCCGTAGTGTCTCTTTCTTCTTCCGTTCGAGTCTCTGAAGTTCTATGAGGGCCATCCGATCATAGCTCACTCCTCTGAACCTCTTCAGAAAAGCTACCTTCAGAGTAGCCCAAGCGATCATTACTAACCCATCATCCAACATTTTACTCATCCATTTCCTTCTCTTCCTTACGATCAAACTAGGAAATACACGGAGTCTGTCGGCATACGAGTCTTCCTTGTTGGATCGAGAGATGGTCTCGAACATTGTGATGAAATCGTCCGCGTCAGCATCATCGTCGTACGGATGGTACTTCTGCCGAGTGTGGGAAGCCATGTCGACTGCCGGTTGGTGCGACTGCCAACTTCTTTCTCCCTCAGGTCCAGGTGGTGGAGATGGTCTTCTCGAAAGTCCAGGTCTGTTTGAATCACGAATGTCGTCTTCTGAGTCAGAACTACTGTGCTGTCGTCTTCTGAGACGTCTGGAACGATCTCCTCTAGTCTTTCTTCACCTTGAGAAGCTTCTTCCGCACTTGGAAAGACGTCTTCCGAGTAACCAGTACCAAAATCTACTTTATACACGTGATCACCCGGTTGGCTTCTGTCTTCTCCAAAGATTATGCTCGAGATGGACGGCTCTTCCAACTCTACTGATCGGATCTTCCTGAGCTCTTCTTCTTTCCTTTGGTGTCTCAAGGATATCCGCTGCTCTCTAGAAGCGGTTCGCTAGGGTGAATGTACCCACTCAGGATATTTACCCGTGCGTCTTCTGCTTCTTCCTCTGGTCGGAGGCATCCACCAGAGTGTCTCCTAACTAACTGGTTAAGTCAAAAGGATCGCTTGGAGAGGCTGAGAAGAGATGTCCCTCTTCTTCTAATACTAGATCCGGCAGACCGTATGACTGAACAACCGATCACATGTTCGGAACGTCTTCTTCTCCTGCTTCTTGTTGTACTCACTGTAGTCTTCCAAGATCGAGTCTTCCAAGAAGCTCTTGGAAGCGGAGAAGTGTGATGCCCACAAATTACAGGATGCACGAATTTTTGAAATTTTTAAGGATAATGACTTGTTTGTATAACTGAAGAAGCGTTGTTACTTAAGGTTACGTCTTCCTTAACAGGAAGATGATCTTAAGAGCTGTTTGTAATAAGAAGTTGACTTCTTCAGAAGACGACCGTCTTCGGAAGATCATCTTCTCAGTTGCATCTTCAGAAGACGAGAAGACGGCGGAAGATGGGAAGACGGCGGAAGACACCTATCTTCCTGAAGACAGCGACCGCGAAGGATCAACCACGAGTTTTCGGGTAAGACAGTAGGTGTACCTACTGGAGCGCACCGAATAGGTAGGTAGGTCAGGAAGACACCAAGGACGAGAACCCCTAATCTGCGGGGAAGATGCGTAAGGAAGCACATTAGACACCTTCCAACTTCCCGCAGCATAGCGCGCTTGAAGAAGATCGATTGAGAGAGTGAGCCTCGCGAGCTAGCATTGAGAGAGGAATCAAGTGAGACATCGAGGTAGGAGAGAGTAAGTTGGCAGCTAGGCGAAGGGTGAGATTGAATTGCGGGAGCACAAACAGCAGAGAAAGCGAAGGCGTTTCTGTGGAGCTTCCGAGAAGCTGACAGTGAAGAGTGGCGAGTAGAAGCAGAGGTGGAATCGAGGTGTGGACCGAAATTGACAGCAGGCGCAGTCGTGTGGAGTCGCATTGGAAGCTAGGACAAGAGCCAGAAGCGCGCGGAGGTCGAAGGCAACTCGGGGAGCCGAAGAAGACTGTAGAGGTTCTTCCCCCTGTTCTTTTTCCCTCCCACTTCTTCTCGCCTTTTCTTGGTACTTCCCGCGCTTCCTTGATTGTGTGCAGGCAGCCTGATCGATTACCCCACCCCCATTCTTTCTATTGAGACATTGGGCGCGGAAGCGCTGCCCAATTTCTGTCGAGACATCTCTTTGCTTCTTCCCGAGCTCAATTCGAGGTTCCCTACTCCTAGCCCTCAAATTGGAGACCCCAACTATCAATTTCCCTACCCCCATACCTCTCTATCCTCGAAACTTGGAACAGAAGACGATTCGGAAGATGGGAACATCTTCGGAAGACGCTTCTTGAACTTGACTGTCTTCGGAAGACATCTTCGGAAGACTGTCTTCGGAAGTCGACTGAACACAATTTGTATCGAGAGTGGATTTGCTTTGCTTTTGTGTTTAGAGAGGCTTGATACGAAGCCTGAGTGGAGTGGTGAGTTGTTTTGTTATTTCGAGAAGTTGGAAGTCGGGAACTAGGCCTGTGCCTCCCGGTCTTCCAAGCTTCTCAACTCCCCATCTTCCTAGAGAGACTAGAAGACTGGAAGGCTGGCAAAATGAGCGAGAAGACGCGAGGATCCATTCGGGTCTCTTCTGTCCGACCCATAGCAGCCGTTCCTTCTTCTTCCCGAACTTAGAAGAGAGTTGTGAGAAGTATTGCTGGCAGAATCTGGAGAGAATGGTCGAGGGTCATGTCTTCCCATCATGCAGCAAGCTTCTTCAGAGTGCGTATGAGAGGTGAGAAGTCAGAAGAACAGAGTGCACATGTCTTGAGTCTGTTGTGAGGATAGATTGCGCGTAGGAAGAAGAAGATAGGTGAGACCAGTGAAGGGAAGTCTGAGTTCGGGAGGTCTTCCGAGAACGACATTGAATCGGAAGCTGTCCCAAGTGTCTTCCCAGAGGCCACTGTCACCGCAGGAGCCCGCAACCATCTTCTGAACCTTTCATATACTCTACTTCTCGCATATCTTGTATCTTCTGATAGGAAGTAGGATGTAATGCAAGGTGGGTTGTCTTCTTGGTAATCCATGCGAGGCCTTGCTTAGATAGGATTGTTTAGATATAGCTCGGAAGACGAGAGCTATCTAGGAAGCACTGTTAGAATCCCGGAAGACGGAGTAGCTGTCTTCAGGAAGACTAGTTTCGTCTTCTGAGAGTGGAAGCTAGACTGTGGGCACTCGGGAAGAACTGAGCCTTCAGCTCATAGTAGGTGCTTGTGGTTTAGTGCAACAGATCTTCCAGGTATGTCGATGCATCCGCGAGACTTGGTGTTACCAGCGGCAGAATTGGCCGAGGCCACTCCTTTCCTCAAGGAGTTGGGTCTCGACTTCTTCCTGTGGGATTGGAACCTCGCAGATCAAGAGCTTCTGGAGGAAGTGTGGGGCGCGTTACCCCCACGTAACCGTGTACCTGCGAAGGCAGGAGTAGCTCGGGGAAGACCGTCTTCCTGGACTGAAGATTGGTGGCGTAAGGCGTTTCACAGGCTTGAGACCAAGAATCGAGGATATTGGTACGAGAAGAAGATCTTGCCTAGGATTGTGAGTTCATGGCATGTACCTGGGAGTACCACCTGCCTTTTCGTGGAAGACAGGCAGGGGAGGAACGGTTGGAAGATAGAGTCTTACCGGGAGCCGAAGAAGCGACTTCTGGCGAAGTTGTTTCTGCATCTTTTCCCCAAGGGGAAGACGCAGAAGACAAGGTACTTAGGAGATCAGGACGTGGAGTTCCTGGAATCAGTGTGGGATGACAGAGTGCCAATCTACTGGGGCGCGTACATCCACAACTATGTACAGACGGAGCTAGCATACTTGGGTACCTCGGCGGGAGGACATCTGACGCCCTTCTTCTGCTACTTGTATGTAGCCATGAGGGATCTTAGGGAAGATCAGCTGGCAGTGTATGGGCCAACGGAGCGACAGGAGGTGAAGGAGGAGACCTCGGAAGACGATGACCGAGAGGCAGCAGCAACGCCCCCTCCCACTCTGATGCCACAGCTGAGGCCCGGCTCTCACCAGAAGACGCTTCTGGTGAGGGAAGACGAGTCTAGTGGGTCGAAAGACGCCACGCCAGTGAGGAAGATGGGTCACAGAAGTGTACCGAGGACACCCATCTCCCTCATCCATTCAGGATCGGAGTCGGACTCGGAGGAAGACTTGCTGAGTACCCGATCGGAGCAGAAGACAGCTTCTGTAACACCTGGGAGTCTTTCGAAGACTCCAGAAGACGAAGGATGGATGGGTACTCCTACTGCGATGCGAGGAAGCGCAAAGAGGAGAGCCGCTCCTGCCACGAGGAGTCTTCCACCCCGGAAGATGAGAAGAGTAGCTTCTTCTCGTGCGCAGAAGATGAAGGCCGTAGTGATGGAAGAGGCTCCCTTGCCTCTGGAAGACGAAGTCGACACCATCGAGCGAGTGGTGGGGATGAACTTGTCTTCTGCAGGAAGACGACTGGAGGAGTTCAGTGCCTACTTCCAGAAGGAGATCCAGCCCGCTATGGAGTTGCTGGAAAGGAGAGCGAGGACACAGGAGAAGCCCTTACAGCCTGGATTCGGTCTGTGCACCTTGCTGCGACAGGAAGACAGCCAGCAGAAGACGGAGTCTCTGGAAGCTAATCTCCGCACCACGGAGAAGCTTGCAGCCAAGTACAAGGTGGAAGCAGCCGCTTCTGCCAAGGAGTCGATGCAACTTCGGAAGAGCAACCAGGAGTTGCAGGCGCGAGTACAGCAGCGTGATCAGAAGATCACTGCCCTCGCAGAGGAGCAGACCACTTGGAAGATGCAGCGAGAAGCCGCAGAAGCGCGAGCTGCAACAGAGAAGACGCAGAGGGAAGCAGCGGAGGCTCGTGCGTAGAAGATGCTAGCTCAGTCGGTAGAAGCGCTTCGGAAGAAGTTCAACTTCACCGCGGGTAAGAAGTTACTTACCTTAGCTAGGGAATGGGACAGCGGGTCCAAGACGAGGTTGGTGGAATGCAGAGATAGCATGTTCAGGTACCTGGATAGACAAATAGAAGGAGTGAAGACACTTTATGGTCTTCTCTCACTTCCGACACCTGCAACCGCATCTTCCCAAGCCCCAGCACCCTCGACAGGATCCGGAATGGAGAAGGAGGAGTTCGATCTCGCTGTACACTTGGTGGTGACAGCGTTGGAAGACGAGAAGACTCCAGAAGACGCCCCGGAAGACATGATGTCTTCTAGAAGACAGGAAGACGAGCCGTCTTCCCAGATATTCCGCGTGGAGGAAGCGACTTCCCCGGACCCCCATGAGGTCGCCATGGTCCCTAGTACTGCATCTGTGCCTCAGAAGACCGAAGACGCACCATTCGACTCGTCTTCCCAGAAGACCATTCCGTCTTCCGAAGTCGAAGCCGAGGAAGACGCAGCCGCAGAAACAGCAGGGCCAGCGAAGAGCGAGGAGAGGGAAGCTACCTCAGTGGTACCCGAGGTAAGTGCAGGGCTTCCCAGCCCATCAGAAGTCGAGGTAGTAGCTCCGGTAGGAGCAGATCATGTAGAGATTGCCACCGAGCAATCAGAGTAGTTAGCAACTTAATCGACACTTCCAGATTTAGTAGGATCGGACATGCTATCTTAAGGGTGGCAGTTTTCCATGTAAAAATAGTTAGGACCCCATGTGGCAGCATAGATAGCGTAGGAGTAACACAGTGGAGGGCTAATTGGGAAGAAGGACCGCATGCATGTGAGGTGACAACCTCTTGTCAGCGCCTCTCTCTCTCCCCCTGGTGGTCGTCTCCCCTGACTCTCGAGGCAGATGGTTAAGTAGGATAGCAGGGTAGGAGAAAAGCTCTCTGAGAGCTCTGCTAGTTCTGTAGAATTCGGCAGTAACTGAACATACACACCGATTCTACAGGCAGGCAGGCGAGACACATTAGAGCAGAGACAGTCTTAGCGCACTACACCCGTTGTTGGAAACATACGAATAGTCTTGGAATATACAGGAGGGGTCTGCATACTCGCACCAGCAATGGTTCGAAGATGTAGATAGAGGTAGTGGACAGTCTAGGAACAGGGAACGGCATCCTCGTGCAGTCCTGTTAGCTGGGCTGGTGTGTCGAGGAGTAGACGCAGGAAGTAGAGGGAGTGAGCTTCCCAATGCCATTGTGACTTCTTCTCGGAGAATAGATTGTGGATTTGAGTGCAGCAGCTTTGTCCATGTCTTCTGGATGGTGGGTTCACTGAATTCGCTCCCAATTGTGCATGGGAAGTGTTCTTCTTGAGTGACGATGACTGTCAGCAGTTGTGGAAGTGTAGCTTGACTCGTTCAGTAGAGCACTTGGGATCTACGTACGAACGGTCTTCTGGGTAAGTGATCCCAGAAGACAGAGCAGTCAGAGCAGCGAAGTGAAGAAGAAAGAAGCCTTCAGTGAGCTTCCGATACTTCTAGTGAGCTTCCGATACTTCTATTGAGCTTCCGTGAAGGTGAATGTCGTTGTAGTGCTGCAGGAAGACAACTTCCGTAGGCAGAAGCCTGGGAAGGCTACAGAGGGCATACACCCTGTGATTTATCTAACCCGTTGGGCTGTGAGTGTGAGAATAAGGTGTAATGACTGTTACTAGTCGACTTCTGCGAAGCCGGACAGCCTTCTGGAGGTGTGAGAAGACGAGCTAAACCCCCAGAAGACGAGAATCGCTTCGGGAAGACGGTATCGAGAAGACCGGAAGAAGCAACCTGGAAGCAGGAAGATCGTCTTCCCGAGCTTCTCTGTGAATAGTTGTGTGATATTGTAATTGGTAGTTGTTTGTTTAGTTCCAGAGCACTATTTGGCGTGTCTGGAAGACGTGTGGTTTTGTGTGGTTTTGTGAGAAGACGGGATTTCTAGGCAAAACCCGTGTGTTTGTGTGTTTGAACAGATCTTAGAACTTAGAGCAGCGTTACTTGTGCAAATCCTCTGTGGGAACGATATCTTGTATACTAAATGGGCAAAAGGAGAAATCCTTCGTCACTACATATAGTGAGGAACCATTTTTGGCGCCGCTGCCGAGGATTTCATCTTAGTAACTTCTGTTCTAAGCTTCATGGATCTGTGTGCCATTAGTTAGGTTCGTTTCGAACTAACTTCGATTGTAGTTGAATGTGTTGTGGGACTCTATCTTGCTAGAAGATGGAAACCGCAACCAGAAGCTGATAAGATACATCAGGAGAAGTTGGAAGAAGCCGCTTCCCTGCTTCCAAGAACTCATTGGAAGACTCGATCTTGGCAGATTGCAGTGAGTGCAACCAGAAGTAGGAGAAAAAGACGTTCTGAACTTGTGATCGGTTGTTTAGTCATTTGGTCTACCAGATCTAGTGGTAGAAGGATAGAGACATCTGTTCTCAGTACTCTGGTGGATGCCTCCGACCGGAGGAAGAAGCAGAAGACGCACGGGTAAAGATCCTGAGTGGGTAAACTCACACCAGCGAACCGCTTCTAGAGAGCAGCGGATATCCCTGAGACACCAAAGGAAAGAAGAAGAGCTCAGGAAGATCCGATCGGTAGAGTTGGAAGAGCCTTCCATCTCGAGCATAATCTTTAGCGAAGACAGAAGCCAACCGGGTGATCACGTGTATAAAGTAGATTTTGGTACTGGTTACTCGGAAGACGTCTTCCCAAGTGCGGGAGAAGCTTCTCAAGGTGAGGGAAGACTGGAGGAGATTGTTCCAGACGTCTCGGGAGGTAGCAGTGACAGTAGCTCTGACTCAGAAGACGATCTTCGTGATTCAGACAAGCTTGGACCTTCGAGAAGACCATCTCCACCACCTGGACCTGAGGAAGAAAGAAGTTGGCAGTCGCACCAGCCGGCAGTCAACATGGCTTCCCACACTTGGCAGAAGTACCATCCGTACGACGATGATGATGATGCGGACGACTTCATCACGATGTTCGAAACCATCTCTAGATCCAACAAGGAAGACGCTGATGTTGACAGACTCCGTGTATTCCCCAGTTTGATCAAAGGAAAAGGAAGGAAGTGGATGAGTAAAACGTTGGATGATGTTGTAGTAATGGCCGCTTGGGCTACTCTGAAGGCAGCTTTTCTGAAGAGGTTCTGAGGAGTGGGCTACGATCGTATGACCCTCATAGAGCTTCAGAGGCTCGAACGGAAGAAGAAAGAGACACTGAGGGATTACACCGAGAGATTTGAAGATCTCTTGGATCACATCCCTCAGAACCAAGGAATACCCGGCTACTGTGCTCAACAAGCTGTGGACTGGTACTTGGGAGGATTGTCTCAAGATATGGAATTGTACTGCAGAAGAGGAGGAGGTGATGATTTAGCGGAAGTACAGAAGCATGCCGAGCAGTATGAAACCTCGAGCATCACTCGGAATATGACGAAAGACAAAGAGAAGACCTCGAAGAAGTCCAAGAAGTCGAAGAAGTCTTCCCGGAAGTCCAAGAAGAAGTCCAAGTCCACTGAAACTGATAACAGTGATTCGGAAGCAGCCTCTACTTCTGAAGAGTCTACTGTCGAAAGTTCAGAATCCGAATCTGAACAAGAGAAGAAGACGCGGAAGAAGAAGAAGGAGAAGACGCGAGCAAGGGAGGAAGTTGTGCAGAAGATGCCTCAAACTCAGATCATTCAGTCTGCACCTGATCCCCGCATCGATGAGGTTCTGAAGCAGTTTGCCGACCTGAAAGTTCATCTTCTGAACCAGAAGGACAAGCGGAAGCAACCTACAGCTTCCCGGCCAAACCTTTGGTGCAACCTTTGTAACTCTTCTGGACACACCAGAGATCAGTGTACGCAGGACCAAGCTGTCAACTGGGCAGGATGGGAAGAAGATGATGAAGGATACCTACACGATCCCAGTGGGGAAACCTGCTATAGGATCGAGACGATACAACCCTTCACTCCTACGCCTCCCGCTCAATATAATCGTTATGTACCGAGGGATAGAGCTAGCAATGTACAGACCAGGACACCCTGGCAGCCTTCTTCATCACAACGACCTCTCAACCCTCTTCCTGGAGTGTGCAATAATTGTGGAGAGACAGGACACTGGTGGTCCACCTGTCCTCACCCGAGAAGACAGATTGGGCAAGTGTCCTTGTGTGGGAACTGTAAGGAAGCCGGTCATTTCACAGGGAATTGTCCTCAGACCTTACGGCCACGACAAATGATGAGATTTGCAGATACCACACCTCCTGCAGAAGCTGCATCATCTTCTAAGCTCGAGTTAGCAGTGGTACAACACATCACGGTAGAAGAAGAAGATCCTGGGGATTGTACGGATTGCCTCCATATCGAGGAAGACGAACCAGACCCCGGGAAGCGCGAAGGAAAGGAACCTCAGCTGCAGAAGATGACTGCAGCTCAGAAGATGAAGACACCTGAAGAAGCGTCATCTCTCACTTTGACGGATGGTACTGTTTGGAATCCTGGCCCGAATTCAGATAGTTGGCCTCCGGAGGAAGTTTTGGATGAAGCTGTGTTCAAGGTAAGTACCAGAAGCAAAGGGAAGTCAGAATCTCGCCAGAAGGACGTCAAGAAGAAGAAGCAGCGTAAGGAGAGGTCATCTTCTCCTGAGCGGCCATCTTCTCCTACTTACGACCGAGAAGATCCGAAGTACTTTGCTCCTGACATAAGACAAGAGGTTGAAGCGATCATGCAAGAAGAGCTGGAGAAGAGACGGAAGATAGTACAGCAGCTTCCTACACCGACTACGGCAACACCTGTCTCACGGGAACAGCCTCCAGTCGAGGGAAGACACTCTTCTGGTCTTCCACCCAAGGAAGCAGCTACTGCATCTTCTCTGTTGGAAACCTCAGTCACTCTTCTGAAAAGATCTCCGTACGACTTCTTGCGAGACTTGTGGAATCAGAAGGCGGATGTGACCTTCCAACAGCTGTTGGATGACAACGCTGGTTACAGGAAGTTGTTACAATCTGTGCTTCGAGGATCGAGGAAGAGGAGGGCAGCTAAACTTCCCAAGAGCACCCCGATCCTAAGAATAGAGCATGAGGATTTGGGAGCCCCAGAACTTGATATGGAGATCCATGGCTGTCTTTTGAAGAAGGTACCCATTGATTCCGGCTCCGGAGTTAACATCATGACTGAAGAAACAGCGCATGCCCTAGGCTTCACTGAGTTCCAGCCTACTCCGAGAATTCTCAGAATGGCGGACCAGACCAGAAGACGACCTTTGGGGCAACTGAAAGATGTCCTCACGGTAATTGGTGGAGTATCTTTTTACCTCACTTACATCATTTTGCGACCTCTAGCTAAGGTTGGGTATCAGGTGTTGATAGGAAGACCATGGCTGTATGCTGCAAATGTAAATACCGATTGGAGAAGGCATCGTTTGAGATTTTCCAATCCTACACCCAAGCCAGGTGAGAAGAGTAAGGTCTCGCTTCCTTGGATCAAGATTGGACACCAAGGTGAAACTCCGTCTACAACAGAGGGGTACACTTCAGAAGACTCGGCTGCGTCTTCTGACAGTGATGAACGGTATAATGAGTTTATGGTGAATAACGTGTGTACTACAGAAGTAGCAGAGAAAGTGGAAGATGTGGTCTGTGGATACATTGAGTGCTACGAGATTGCGGAAGAAGAGCTTCCAAAAGACGAGAATACCGTCTTCTCTTCGGAAGATCCGATAGTTGGTCTTCCAGAAGACGAGAATACCGTCTTCCCTTCGGAAGATCCGACAGTTGGTCTTCCAGAAGACGAATCTGAACTAGAAGAAGCTCCCAAACCGGAATACTTTGGTGCCAGTGAGTACAGTCACACTGAAGGAATGGTAAACCCGGATGATCTCCAAGAGATGGAGGTTGCTCTTGGGAAGAAGCTGAAGCTTTCCAAGGTGATCGAGGGCCAGCAGTTGGAAGACTTTCGAGAACTTCTAACGGAGTTCCAGGATGTCTTCCCGTGGACCATAGAAGACATGAAGGGCATACCTCGAGAGTTGGGAGAGCATCGCATCGACTTGCTAGAGGGCGTTGTTCCTGCACGGCAGAGGCAGTACCGGCTCAACCCCAAGTACTCGCTTCTGGTGAAGGACCAGATTGACCAATACTTGAAGGCAGGAGTCATCTTCCCAGTACTTAGCAGTGAGTGGGTAGCTCCTATTGTCATCGTGCCGAAGAAGCAGACATGAAAGATCCGAGTGTGTCAGGACTTCCGGAAGCTGAACTTGGCCACGAAAAAAGATCATCACCCCTTACCATTCACCGACTCTGTGTTAGACCAGGTAGCAGGACATGAGTTCTACAGCTTCCTGGATGGGTATTTTGGGTACAACCAAGTTTCAATCAGAGAAGAAGACAAGTCGAAAACCACTTTCACTACTGATTGGGGCACGTACGCGTACAATCAAATGCCGTTTGGTTTATGCAATGCACCCGCCACGTTCCAGAGGTTGATGATTACAATCTTCAAGGAGTATCTTCCCACCTTTATGGAGATTTTCTTGGATGAATTCTGTGTGTTTGGATCGAGAGAAGACCACTTGATATTTCTGAGGAAGTGTTTTCTGAAGTGTAGAGAACATCGTTTGGCACTTCACCTTGAGAAATGCTTCTTTGGTATGTCAGAGGGGATCTTGCTAGGACATAGGATTTCCGGAAGTGGTATAGAAGTCGACTGTGCTAAGATGGAAGTCATCATGAAACTCCACCCACCTGCTAACCTGACACAGTTGAGAAGCTTCCTTGGCAACGTAGGATACTACAGGAGGTTTCACCTAAAGTCACAACCCAGAAGACGCCTTTCTACCTAACTTACGGCATGACGCCCATTGTGCCCATTGAGTTAGAGGTCCCAACATACCGGTTAGCCATATCCGAACGCATGAGAGAAGAAGAGAGCCAAGAGCAGCATCTTCTGAACTTCGTAGAGTTTGAAGAAGACAGGAATGCAGCTTTGGAGAAGACATACGAGGTGCAAGCGCAACGTAAGGTAAATATAGCACCAACGGCGGTAGTACCTGGCAGCTCCGAGAACCCAAACAGCGGCTTAAGATTCATGGTGGCTCCGTTCTCCTTCATCACCAAGAGCTGAAATCAGCCCCACACCTTCCAATGTCGAGTTGTATGCAGGTATGGCAGTTTCAGCAACAAACTCCTCTCCAAATTGCTCGAAAATGATCAAATTGACAATAGATGATACCGAAAAACCCGAAACTGCTAATACCAGAAGTATTTTTGAACTTTGAGACCTTAGTCCTTCCAAACCACTCGACCAATGATGATCAAACTTCACAGGAAGCTTGATTGGACCCTTCACTCCTACCCTGAACAATTTTCAGGTCCAAATCTCAAACCAATTCTCAGATATGGATCAAACCGTAATCTGTGCTAACTTCAGAGCTTTACAGACCCAGGTACATTTGATCCAAGATTCTGAACAAACCACTCGACCATTTGAGGTGAAACTTCCCAAGTATCTTACTGATAAGACATTCTGGAATCCTGGAAAGTTTTACTCAGAAATTCGACTCAGATCTTAAGCAACAGCAAACTATCCATGGCTATCACAGTTCGTTGTCCCCGTCTTATCTCATCTGCACTTCTCGACTTCAATCGGTCAGTTCAGAATCCAAATCGATCAAGAAACTGATGAAATTGATATCAAAACGACCAGCACGTCGTCAGCTCTCCAACCCAACAGACAGCTCCTCAAAACTCCTCGCGAGTCTCTCGGAATAACCAGAAATGTAGCGGTAGGTCCGAATTGCACCCCCCTCCATTCAATCGATCATAACGCGCTCATACTTTCATCAAATCGACCGATTCTTCAGCCTAGATTGTAGCCCCGGTCGAGAGCTCTCCAACCATACTCTTCGTTTTGCGAATGGACCTCTGAAGCCTCCAGAAACCACAGAAACGTCGCGAGGATCAGCTAGAACACCATTGGTCCAAAAGTGGACCAATAAGAGCAAAAAGAACTTTACTTTTTGTCTTTTCTCTTCTTAACTTTTTCCTTAGAACGAATTTTTACTCTCCAAGGAGACACAAGACATCAACAACACTCTAAGACTTCACAAAATCCTTCAGATATGTCGATGGATTCTTCGCGGTCCGTAACTACACAGAAGCGCTCAACCAGAATGAAACCAGTGAGCCGCAGACTAATACAACGTCAATATTACAACTTGGAAACGTTCTACAATAAAAGGTATGACAAAAGGAAACGGTGAAGCTATCACTCGATTGTAATATTCTTGCCTGAAGTTTCTCACGATCCAAGCCCTATGAGTGATCTTCGGTCTGCAATGACACCGGACATCGACCCAAAGATTGAAAGAAACGTTCGATGGATAGTTGAGATCCATTGTTCCTCACAACAAAATGTACACCGTCATATCCCAAGTCTCTCCGTATGTTACGATTGGAAGGATCACCGGAAGTTGTAACTCCATCACCCTCCCCATGAACTCATCACCAAAGTACGCAACTAACCACTGTCGAAAGTGATCGCGGTGGATGCAATGAAGCTTGATGTGAAACGAATTAGGGAAAGGAAGATCCGGAGCCGGTAACACACCTCCATCCATAACCACCACTCCTACAGTTCTTCACTCCTCCATGTAGATCACTGAGAACCCTTACGAATCACCCGCTGAGAGAGAATGTCGTATGAACCTTCGACCCACCATTTTATACACAATTGCGACGACAAGGACCACTAAAGTGAACGCACACAGATCGATGACTTGGCACTTTCTTCTACCGTGCGATCATTTAAACAGATAATCACAAACGTGGCACTCATCACACCGTTCGGCGAGTTACGCGATACGGTTCACGAAACACGGAAAAGAAACACAACATAGGTTACACAGGAATTTCACACAGGAGCCGAACCACAACACGACAACATTTCTACAAATAACCTTCACGTAGAAGATAACTGTACGCCTTCCGTCTGATCTCCTTGAACTCTACATCACTCCATCCTTCTCTCCTGGATAACGAACTCAGATAAAATCCAATATCACAAAACGTTTCTGAGTAGAACTCCTCATTGAACGGCAGTGGTTCCAAGTTTGAAGTCTGCTGACCAACTTGGCACCAAACGTCTCTCCTCTCTTCATCCTCCACTTCTGCAAACATCTCATCCTCATCTGTATAACGAGCCCTAGACAACATATCTGCAACTGGATTGTCCTTCCCTGCTATATGTTTTAGCTCAGGGTTCAGACTCCGGACATAAGCAATCCATTGCAGCATTGCTATGTCTGGTGTATTGCAGTTTGCTATCATACCCAACAAAGGCAAACAATCTGTTTCTAGTATCACACGAGCTCCTATCAAGAACTCTCAATCTACCTTCATAGCAGTAACAGCTCCCCACAACTCACGCTTCACTTGAGGATAGTTACGCTGTTTATCTGTTAAAATCCGAGCTCCAAACCTTGAAACAAACCGCACACCTTCCGCATCTTCTTGGTCAACTGCCCATCCAATCGCCTTTGGACTCGTATCAACAGTCAGTATCACAGGTCTCCCGCTCTCGTAGCTAAGCCTCCTTAGTATGGATGGAGACTTCAGAATCTCTTTCAGCTGCTTCATCGTCTCATGATGTTCTTGCCGCCAAGTAAACCTCCTTCCCTTTCTCAGAAGTGCATACAGAGGCTCGGCAATGTGTGCATAATGAGGAATACTCACACGAAAGAACACACAAGCTCCCAAGAATCGTCGAACCTCAGTGATGTTGGTGCAGTCAACTATCCTTGCTATAGCATCTACCTTCTCTAGGTTCGGACGCCTCCCAAAAGTACCACACAAATGACCCACCACCACAATCTCTGACATACTAAAACGAGATTTGGCACCTGACAGAGTGAGGTGTAACTCCTTGTAGAGCCCACTTTTTCAATTTTTGATAGAAGAAGCTAGAAATGTAGAAGTTTGTTGAAGAAATAATGAAGATAGAAGAAGAATAGCTTAGTTTTAGTGAAGAAGAGTCTTCGGAAGAAGAGAATAATCTTCAACGAAGATCTTCGGAAGAAGACCTTTCCAGGAAAGACCAGAGAATGTATATCGTCAGTACACTCTCTTCACGAATAGTCCGAGCGAAGACGAACTACCTACCCAGAAAGGGACAGGAACGATAAGCGGCGTGGGCGAAGACAACAGTGCGCATACCCTTGTCAGGTCAGAGGACAAGCAATCAGAGGCGACTTCGGCACGTGTGAGAATTTGAACCGACCTATATACTAGGAAAATTAGCTCATTTCTCACATTCACTCTTAGCGCTGAGCCTACCCTCTAATTGCGGACGATCAATTTGAGCGAAGACAATCAGTTTGGGCGAAGGCCAACTTGAGCGAAGACTAGCAGTTTTAGACGAAGTTCATCTCAGCCAGCTAGCAATCTTTGTCTGACCACGATGTCTATCGCGACGAAGTTACCGCGGATTAGAGCCTTTGAGTTAGACCAAGAGGAGTTAGTGCATCTTCGGCCGAAGCTGAAGGAGATAGGTCTTAGCTTCCTAACCCTGGGAGGCTGGACGAAGGTGTCTGGCAAATTCATTAGCCAGATTCGGACGTGTGAAGACCACGCAGGCGCAGAACTATATGCGGGACCGGGCAACTGGACTGTCGAGAACTGGGAGAAGGTTCTGCTGGATGAAGCTGGGACGAAGGGCGACATGCTCTTCGACAATGCGTCGATGAAGCACTTGGTCAAGGAGGACCAAAACTACGAGGAGCTCTTCGAGCGTCCGATGCACCCAACGAATGGGTACAAGTTGTCTGAGTACAGAGATCTCGTGAAGAGGAAGATTGCAGAGGCCATCATGCTGATTTTGAGCCCCCGAAGAACAACTTACCTGTCGACTTGGAAGGTATGCTTCTTCGAACAGCTCTTCGCCGGAAGACGAGCTTACTGGGCGAAGATATTCCACGACGAAGTCCAGCGCCTGTTTAAGAAGCACGACTATGTGTATATGGGAGGCTTCGTCAGTATTTTCTACTTTGGTATGGGGTGGCTGAAGGAGAATGAAGCTAAGCAGTTAGGCTTCGGCGAAGATGAAGAACAAGATTTTTCATCACCCGTTCGTGAAGTCGAAGAGGGACAAGCCGAAGAGGTTCAGCAACTGGGATCTTCACCGAAGACAACAGCCGAAGATACTCAAGAGGCGCAGCCGGTAGCGACTGTTCAAACAACGGTCGAAGAAGAAGAAAACCGACGTAGCAAGAGGAAGAAGCCTCTTCCGACTTCGCCAATGGAGAAACCGAAGGCTCGAAAGAAGGTAAAGAGCACGAAGAGGGAGACAGTGGACTTAAGCAGCTCAGGAGCAAAGATTGAAGGTGAAGCTGTCTGCGGTGAAGGTACTTCGGGGGGATCTGCCTTAGGTAATGTGGACTTATTCAGGAAGGCAATGCTTTATGGCGAAGAGGTAGTTGTCCCGATCCTCCGACTTCTTGAAGACAACAAGGAGGATTACGAGAAGGAAGTGCAGCGGAAGGTGACATTTCCAGAGATGTTGGCGGAGTTGCATTTTAGTAGAGGGACTTGGCAGCAGGAGAAGAACAATCTTCGCGAAGAGGCCCGGAACGCAACGAAGATGAGGTTGGAGTCGGAGAAGGAGCTAGAAGATCTTCGGCGCCAATGCGAAGAATCCAAGACTGCTTTGATCAGTAAAGATGAAGAGTTGAAGGTGTCGACGAAGAGCTTCGCCGACCGCATAAAGGAGTTATCTGACCAGGTAGCTGAGTTGCAGCGAAGTCGAGGTGAGTTCCAGACTACGGTTGCAGAACTTACGCAGGAGAACGAAGACTTGAAGACGAAGGTGGCAGACTCCGAAGACCTTCGGAAGAAGTTGATGCCGGTTCTATCCGCGTACGTGACTTCAGGGCTAGATGTGGACGAGCTTGGTCTTCTTCGGGCGTTAAAGGCGGAGGTAGTACAAGCGGAGACCAATCCCGACGGTGTGAAAGCGCACCTTTCTCGACTTAGACAGAAAGTAGATAGGGAGATAGGCGAGATGCGAGCGAACGTGGAAGTTCAGTTAGAAGAGTTTAGAGCGCAGTTAGGCTTAGGAATTTAGTTACTGTGAAGATGAAGATGATCGTAGGGTAGCGAAGGTCTTCCGCCTTCTTAGGAAGTTAGACAGTTAGCGCAGTTAGAAAAACAGTTAGGTTAGGACGAAGTAGTATATAAGCAGCGCGATCCACTGCCCTTGTGCCTTTTCCATGTTTTCAGTTCTTTATTAATTTATTTCTATTTCCCAAAAGTGCGGAGCGATGTTGTGAATGCTTTGGACGAAGATATTTTCCTCCGAATATTCAGTGTTTACTGTCGCAGGTGTAATTTTCTGATTGACGAAGATCTTTGCCCTTAGACTTGAAAGAAGAGACTTCGGTGTAGGAACTTTGAAGAGCCTTCGGCCGAAGTTGAACTGTAATCTTCGTGAAGAGTTCCTAAATGAAGATCTGAGAACAAATCAGTTACTGTGAAGTGGAAGAGCATAAGTTAAATTGTAAGGAGAGTTTGGATGATGGTGGCTTCATCTTAGGTCTGTCTTCTTCAAATAAGTGGGATTATTAAGCATGAGGATTTAGTTGGAAGAACATTCCTTAGGAAGAGTAGGGACTTATTCTTGGAACCTTGATGTGAAATCAGTATTCTTCTGTCCTTTCAGAAGAAGACTAGTAACATTTCAGTAGTATTTTACCTTATTCATACATTCACATTTGTCTTCTCAATCTTTTGTATGTTTGTCGGAAAGGTCCCTGATCAAAGAACTATTTCATTGTTGTTTGTATTCGATTTATCAGGTTTTGCTTGGGTTTGGTTTCTTATCAGACTTAAACTCTCATCCGGATATTATTCCATTCCGTGAGAATAACAGAAAACTATCTGAATTATCATTGTGACGTTGTAGTACTGTGTTTTGTGTAATTGTTAACTGTATCTTCGTGGGAACGATCCTTTATTTACTATTTCCGATACTTTATGTTTCTCTGGGTTGTTACACTCCTCCAAACGCATCAGAATCTTCTCCACATCTCGAATGAG
Source organism: Asterella californica (assembly GCA_036924285.1). Lineage (NCBI taxonomy): Eukaryota > Viridiplantae > Streptophyta > Marchantiopsida > Marchantiales > Aytoniaceae > Asterella > Asterella californica. Next base: position 15,972,137 of record JAYKYS010000001.1, on the reverse strand, counting down.
TTCTGCAACAAACTTTCGGCAACCATCAGAAGTCACAGCTTCGTCTTTGTCTTCCACCTGATAGCCTTTCATGGGAATATCATCCAGAAACGGGATAGTGACCTCATGTACAAACTCTCGTAACACCTTATGCATCGCATTCTGCATATGGGCTACCGAGTTTTTCGCACCCTGAGGAAGAGTACACATCCGCATCAATCTCAAAGGTGTACGCATGGTAGTCAAGTCTCTACTCTCCAAAGCAAGCTAAAACTGATCATAACCTGAAAACAGATCTCCAATGGAATAGATTGACCTTCCAGCAAACGCCTCAACTACTTCATCAACCACAGGTCCTGTCCCGACATTTCGAATCGTGATGTTGTTGGCAGGCTGCAAGTCTTGGATGAAGCGTAGAGCTCCTGTCTTCTTAGGTACTGTGAACCATCGGCTGGAGTACGGAGCCATAGATGATTCAAGAATATCCCATCCGCATCCTCTCCTTCAGTAACTCAATCACCTTCGGTAGCAAGGCACGAGGGACTGGAATCGGCTTCAAGTCCCAAGGTACGTGAGGAACAGTGAAGATAACCATCGGAGCTATCACACTAGGATCCACACAACCTATCTCCTCAGCCGAGAAAGAAAATGCCTTACCATGGCTGACTATCATCTATTCAAAAGCTCGTTTCTCCTCTTCAGTCAAGAAGCCACCCCATCCTATCTGGAGCTGCTCAAGTGTCTCTTGAGTAAACTTGTGTCCTACCTGTGTAGGATCTCTAAGCACAGGCTCAGCAGCCGCTAACTCCACCTGCTGCTGAGAATCAACAAGTAATTGGGTCGCCACAGGTCTCATCTTCCTCGCTACAGCTTTATACTTGGCGTGTACTTCCGCTTCCTGATGTAAGCCACACCAACAGACTGCATCCTTCCATCCATTCTCTAGTCTCGGATGAGGACGATATCGCAAGAACGAGATAATCTCCTCATAGACTTCACGAGAATGGATGGGGATCACCACCCTACCTCCCATCTGTTCCATCAACCTATCTACATCATCCAGCCAACGAACAAAAGATTGTACACCTACAAACTCCTCATAAACACCAGAAATCATCTCATCTTCTTTCAGAACTCCTGTACAACGCAAATTTGTTGCACATCTCTCCATCTGCCTTCTACTCTTCTCAGTCAAATCCTCTATCCGCGTGAACTCACTCCAATCATCAAAACTGAAAGCCATCAAACCAGATTTCCAACTATGTACAGTAGAACTACTTTCAGAATCTTGAGCAGCCTTTCCATCAGCCTCCTGTGATCCCTCAGGCTGCTCAAGCGGGATCATAGTAGCAGTAGATCCATCACTCTCGCTATCCCGTCCTACGAGAGTGGTTTCTGAAAACCCTTACTCCTACAGATAGGAGAATCCTTCAAGGTCTGCCGGTTTCGTTCGTGGTTCGTACGAACGGTCAGAAATTGCACAGAACGTCTATCATCTGGACTACGGATCTTAGCATAATGAGATCCGTCATCCATCACCTTGGTCTCCATTCGAACTGCAGTGATATAAGACTGACCAAGAATAACAAGATATGAAGCAGAAGATTGCACGAAGAAATGTTGATCACATCCACATCCACCTTCACGTTAGGACAAGCGCCGTATAGCTCACCTTTCTGGTTGTTTGCAGCTCGTAGCACCCAACCATGGTTCAGCTCAATAGGCCACTGACCTCTCTCATACACCTCCCGTGACATGATGTTGATCTCAGATCCGGGATCAACTAAAGCAGCAACAGGTTCAGTCAAACTTCCAAGACGAACTCGTGTAGCAGTTGTAGCACGAGCCCAATGTCTCCTTCTGAAGTCACTATCACTAGCTGGACTCTCCTCACCAGCTTCCTCATCATCGAACTCAATAGTGTTTGTACCAGCAACTAACGCTTCTTGCTGGTAGCCCTGGTCATCAACTTCCTGAAAATGCACCTTTCCAAACTCTGCATCATTCACAGAAGCTCCTACCACATCTATCATTTGGCTTTCTACCTGCTCAGACATCACCTGTCTCTTGCGCTTGATGATGTCGATGATCAGTTCGTGAAACTCTCTCTTTGCAATACCTCCAGATTGTCAACTTCGGTTACTATCTACTCTGATTGCTCGGTGGCAATTTCTACCTGATCGGCCCCTATCAGAGCTCCTAACGCGGCTTCTGATGAGCTAGAAAGCCCTGCGAATACCTCGGGTGTTACTGAGGTGGCTTCCTCCATAGTCGTCGCTGGCCCTGCTGTCGCTGTTGCTCCTTCTTCCTCGGCTTCGGCTTCGGCTTCGACTTCCGACTCTACTTCTGCTTCTGCTTTGGAAGACTGAAGCGTCTTCTGGGAAGCTGGGTCGAGTGGTGCTTCCTCGCTCTTCTGAGGCACTGGTGCGATACTATGGACCATGGCGACCTCATAGGGGTCCGAGGAAGTCGCTTCCTCCACGCGGAATACCTGGGAAGACGGTTCTTCTTCCTGCGAGTCAGACTCCGATCCTGAATGAATGAGGGAGGTGGGCGGTACACTTCTATCTTCCTCAGAGGCGTGGCGTCTTCCGACCCACTGGAGTCATCTTCCCTCACCAGAAGCGTCTTTTGATGAGAGCCGGGCCTCAACTGCGACATTAGAGTGGGAGGGGGAGTTGCGACTGTTGCTCGATCGTCTTCTTCCGAGGTCTCCTCCTTCGTCTCAGGTTGCGCTGTTGGTCCATACTTCACCAATTGTCCTTCCGTGAGATCCCCCATGGGTACGTACAAGTAGAAGAGGAAAGGTGTCAAGTGTCCTCCAACCGAGGTACCCAAGTGCGCTAGCTCCGCCTGTACATACGCGTGGAGGAACGAGCCCTAGTTGACGGGCACTCCTTCCGTGCACACTGCTTCCAGGAACTCCACGTCCTGATCTCCAAGGTACCTCGTCTTCTGTGTCAGTGAAATTCTTGATCGATTTGGATCAATGAACAAGGAGTTATGCCCAATTGAAGTCAGATTGTGCCAAAACTGCATCACTTCTGTTGATTTTGGGGTTTTGAGTGTCAATTGCAGCAGAATTGAGGAAATCGCTTCACACCTTCGTGGTTGCGTTCACTGTCAGCCGTGCTACGATTGTCCTCAAATTTTCATGTCAACTGAGTCTGTGAGTAATTCAAGGCGACCGCTGAAGCAGAGGGGGTCCGAAACACTCTCAATCTAGAGCACCAACTTCAGAGAGTGAGATCTGGAGTTCTGTGTACAATCAGGAGGCCCAACTTCACAGGAGTGTTTAGCAAGCTGTGAACTGCAAATCCTATAAGAATCTTTGAAAATGATCAAGCCAATTCTCTATTCTAGGTCGAAATAGCTATCTGGGTATCAGAAATTACCGTAATTTCTCTGCTCAGAATGTTTCTGCCCATATCTCGACACTCTGATTTGATCTCAAATTGAAACTTCGTGTGTATGGTCAGTAGGGCCTCATTTACATGTAGGAGGAATTTTGAAGTCTGAACCATCGTATGTTTTTGATTCTGGACTGTTAAAGTTCGTTGTCTGACCTTATTATTGCTAGTCTAATCTGATTTTCGCTTCTTGAACATACTGAGGGGTCCATTTGACCTGAGTGAGTGTTTATAGTGTTCCCTTTTTTATCTGAATCCTACTTCTGTACGTACGGACAGTCTTATGGGTAAGAGATCCTAGAAGACATAGTAGTCAAAGCAGCGAAGTGAAGAAGAAAGAAGACTTCTTCCCACAACAGAAGACGACATCCTCAAGGAGAAGACGGTGCAACTATACGCACATTTGTTGTCTTCCTCTCCAAACTATTACAAGCAGGGATGGCTTGTTAGTCAAGATCCGGACTAGAAGCCTGTCGGAATCTTAATTTCTCCTTTTCGTCTTGTTTTCTCTCGTTTGGATTTCCTCTTCTTCCCCATCTTCTCTCATCTTCCCCATCTTCTTACCTTCTTCTAGTGAGCTTCCGAGACTTCTATTGAGCTTCCGTGAAGGTGAATGTCGTTGTAGTGCTGCAGGAAGACCATTTCCGTAGACAGAAGCCTGGGAAGGCTACAGGGGGCATACACCATGTGATTAATCTAACCCGTTGGAATGTGAGTGGAAGAGTAAGGTGTAACAGCCGCTGCTAGTTGACTTCTGTGGAGCAAGATAGCCTTCTGGAGGTGTGAGAAGACGAGCTGAACCCTCAGAAGACGAGAATCGCTTCGAAAAGACGGTATCGAAAAGACCGGAAGAACTGACCTGGAAGCAGGAAGCGCGTCTTCCCGAGCTTCTCTGTGAATAGTTGTGTGATATTTTAGTTAGTAGTTGTTTGTTTAGTTCCAGAGCACCTTTTGGCGTGTCTGGAAGACGCGTGGTTTTGTGAGAAGACGGGATTTCTAGACAAAATCCGTGTGTTTGTGTGTTTGAACATATCTTAGAACTTAGAGAAGCGTTACTTGTGCAAATCCTCTGTGAGAACGATATCTTGTATACTAAATGGGCAAAAGGAGTAATCCTGTGACACTACACATCCTAGTATCCAAGGCATGCGATAAACCAGTCTCGTCCGTAATCTGTCGTTTCTGTTTGATGATGTCGATGATGACATCATGAAACTCACGCTTAGCAATGCCCAAAACTTCCCTCAAGGTAAACTCCACCTTCGCATTTAGAATGCGATCTTCCAAGACTCCCTTCAAGTCTGTTGAAGCTTCGATATTCGACTATAGTTTGTATGCAGTCGGCTTACCTTTCTCCTTCTGAAACTCCTTCGCTCTCTCTTTCGATGGAGAAGGAACATCATCCATCGGTAGATCTTGAGCTCTTGCATCTCGAAGATCTTGACGAACCTTCTCTCCTCGAGTCTGTCTCTTGGAAGAAGTTCCTTTCCCTGCATCCTCTGAATCTTGCCTTCTCTTCTCTTCCAACAACGTTTCATGTTGGTTCTTGGCGATGTAAGCATGTACCAAGAGAGCTTCTATCGGATCTTCTCATCCAGTATCCTTCCGAATCGTAGCAACTGTCCTCAGCAATGTCTCACGTGCCATCTTCCTTTTTTATTTCATGGAGATGGCAGATGACCACAACCCACTTGGCTCAACCTGCTCGTTGAAACCTCTCTCAGCTTGATCCTCAACCCTTGTGCCATAGGTTCCAGCTTCCACGATTGCAACTGCTTGTGCTGATAGGCGGTCCTCAACCAACTTCTTCATCCCTCCTCTACCAAAGTTGGTCTGAAGAAGTGCACCAGTATCTCTCAACGCTATCTTCCCATCCTTCCAAAAGATCACCTTTTGCTGTAAGATATCAATGAACTCTTTACAATCTCTGCGTGGGTGATCGATACCATCGTATCAGATACACCGTTGGATCCAATCTGCGAGCTAATTTCACTCAGAACTCCTAAACCGCCTGATGAAACTTCGTTTTGTCCTCAATTTCCTGAAGAACTCGGCGTTCTGATCCCAATGGATCCAATGACAGCAAGTCTGGACTTCGAAACGGCCCGAACGGTCCAACTCTCCTTCACAGATCACTGAAGTTCCCAAATCTTCTTCCTACGTCTCAATTTCTCCCAAAACACATCTCCCGATCCGTCTCTTTGTGGTGCCCACAAATTACAGGATTCACGAATTTTTGAAATTTTTGAGATTAATAACTTGTTTGTATAACTGAAGAAGCGTTGTTACTTAAGATTACTGCTTCCTTAGATGATCTTATGAGCTGTTTGTAATAATAAGTTGACTTCTTCGGAAGACGACCGTCTTCCGAGAAGCGTCTTCTCGGTGATGTCTTCGGAAGATGGAAGACGGCTGAAGACACGCATCTTCCGAAAGACGGTGAATCGCGAAGGTTTAACCATGGATTTTTCGAGTAAAGGAATAGGTGTACCTACCAGGTAGCACCGAACAGGTTAGGTAGGTTAGGAGTGTCGAAACCCCTAAACTGCGAGGAAGACAGCGCAGAAAGCGCATTAGCACAGAAACCTACCTGCTTCTCGCATCGAGAGATTGGAGACTTAGAAGATCGATTCAGGCAGCGAGTTGATTTGAGTGAGGAAAGCACCGAGTGAAATCGAGTGAGGACAAGATCAGTTCGAAGTTAGAAGGAAGGCGAAGTCGAACTACTGAGCCCGGGAAACCTAGTGAACTAAAGGCGTTTTCTGTGAGCTCCCGGAAGCTGACATTGGAGAGTGGCTGAGTGAAATCGAAGGTGGAATTGAGGCGTAGTCAGAAGCTCACCGTGGAAGCAACCTTGTGGGGTCGCATTGGAGCTGGAACCAGAGCCAGAAGCGCGCGGAAGATCAAAGACAGCTCGGGAAGTCGACAGAAGACAATAGAGGTTCTTCCCATGTTCTCTTCCTTTCCCCACTGCTTCTCGCCTTTGTTTGGTTTCCTCCGTGCTTCCTCGGTTGTTTGCAGGCAGCCTGATCGATCCATCCCCCATCCTTATTTTCCTATTGTGACATTGGGTGCGGAAGCGCTGTTCAATTTCTGTCAGACATCTTCTTACTTCTTCCCAAGTTCAATTCGAGCTTCCCTACCCATCGTCCTCAAATTGACGAGCCCAGCTATCGATTTCCCTACCCTACCATCTTTCTACTCTCGAAACCTTGAATAGAAGACGCTTCGGAAGACTGTCTTCGGAAGTCGACTGTACACAATTCGTTGACCCGGGTCGAAGACGCGCGACCAACGGGTATCGGCCTCTCCCCTATCGGGTCTTCATGCCGAACTCAAGAGTGGATTTGCTTTGGTTTTGTGTTAAGAGAGGATTGGTACGAATTCCGAGTGGCTTGGTGAGTTGTTTTGTTATTTCGAGAAGTTGGAAGTCGGGAACTAGGCCTGTGCCTCCCGGTCTTCCAAGCTTCTCAAATCCACATCTTCCTAGAGAGACTAGAAGACTGGAAGGGCTGGCAAAATGCGCGAGAAGACGTGAGGGTCTATTTCGGGTCTCTTCTGTCCGACCCATAGCAGCCCATTCCTTCTTCTTCTCGAACTTAGGAGAGAGTCGTGAGAAGTCTTGCTGGCAGAATCTGGAGAGAATGGTCGAGGGTCATGTCTTCTCATCATGCAGCAAGCTTCTTTTGAGTGCGTATGAGAGGTGAGAAGTCAAAAGAATAGAGTGCAAATGTCTTGAGTATGTTGTGAGGATAGATTACGCGTAGGAAGAAGAAGACAGGTGAGACCAGTGAAGGAAAGCTTGACTTCGGGAGGTCTTCCGAAGAAAACATTGAATCAGAAGCTGTCTTGGGAGTCTTTGCAGAGGCCACTGTCACCGCAGGAGCCTGCAACCATCTTCTGAACCTGTTATGCACTCTACTTCTCGCGAATCTTGCATCTTCTGATAGGAAGTAGGATGTAATGCAAGGTGGGTTGTCTTCTTAGGAATCCATGCGAGGCCTTGCTTAGTTAGGATTGTTTAGACATAGCTCGGAAGACGAGAGCTATTTAGGAAACACTGTTAGAATCTCGGAAGACGGAGTAGTTGTCTTCTGGAAGACTAGTTTCGTCTTCTGAGAAGTAGAAGCTAAACTGTGGGCACTCGGGAAGGACTGAGCCCCCGGCTCACAGTAAGTGCGTGTGGCTTAGTGCAACAGATCTTCCAGTATGTCGATGCATCCTCGAGGGTTGGTGTTATCGGCAGCAGAGTTGGCCGAGGCCACACCTTTCCTCAAGGAGTTGGGTCTCGACTTCTTCCTGTGGGATTGGAACCTCGCCGACCAGGGACTTCTGGAGGAGGTTTGGGTAGCATAATCGCCTCGCAACCGTGTAACTGCGAAACCAGGAGTAGCTCGAGGAAGACCATCTTCATGGACTGAAGATTGGTGGCGCAGGGCCTTCCACAGGCTAGAATCCGAGGACCGAGGTTATTATCTCGAGAAGAAGATCTTGTCTAGGATCGTGAGTGAGTGGCATGTGCCTGGAAGCACAACTTAGTGCTTGGCTCGACGAGCTCTATCTCCTTGTGCTCTCAGATTTCGCAGTGTCTTCCCCAAATGCTCGAACTCCTCTTAAGACCCGTAGTACTAAGTTTAGCAGTACATAAAGACAAAATTGGACCAATGGGAGTTCATAACTTCACTCCCCTGTCCTTTTGTGTCCCAAACCACGTGGTGACTTAATTTCATACATAGGCTACCACGTCAAGCCTCTAAAGTGTCAACGTAAACCCTAAACTACATGCGAAGACATGTAAAACGACACGTAATCCCGAAAGATAACCTAACCTCGCTAAGAAGCATGCATAAGCGACATGTAAGTGCAACCCATGAGCTTGAACGCTATCATCACGGTAATCAACCTACTAAGACTCAAAATATATAACATCCTCCAGTGTCGACTTCTCTGAGGTCCTAACTTCACTCAGAGAGACTAACTTCTAACTGAGAGGTGAATTATTCACTATGTGAAATGATTCACATCATGACAACGCGCCCGTCACATTCCAGCGATTGATGATTACAATCTTCAAGGAGTATCTTCACACTTTCATGGAGATCTTCTTGGATGATTTCTGTGTGTTTGGATCGAAAGAAGACCACCTGATATTTCTAAGGAAATGTTTTTCTAAGTGTAGAGAACATCGTTTGGCTCTTCATCCTGAGAAGTGCTTCTTTGGTATGTCAGAGGGAATTTTGCTAGGACATAGGATTTTTGGAAGAGGTATAGAAGTCGACTGTGCTAAGGTGGAAGTCATCATGAAACTTCACCCACCTGCTAACCTGACTCAGTTGAGAAGCTTCTTGGGCAACGTAGGATACTACAGGAGGTTTATTGACAGGTACGCAGAGGTAGCAGGAAGACTTACCAAGTTGCTGAAGAAGGACGAACCTTACCTTTGGTCTTCGGAGCAGCAGGAAGCATTCGAAGAAATGAAAAGACTTCTGTCCGAATCCCCTGTCCTAAGGCCACCTAATTGGAAGAGAGTCTTCCATATTTATGTGGATGTTTCTGCTTTCGCCATAGGGGTGGTATTGAGTCAGAAAGATGAGAAGAAGAAGGATTATCTCATCTACTATGCAGGAAGACAACTCAGTGATGCAGAGAAGAAGTACTCTACAACTGAAAGGGAGTGTCTCGGCATGATTTACTCCTGTAAGAAGTTTAGGCACTATCTTCTAGCCAACCCGTTTGTCTTCTATGTGGATCATTTTTCTTTGAAATATCTTGTGAAGAAAGCAGATTTGTCAAGTAGGATAGCTAGGTGGATTCTTCTACTCCATGAATTTACTTACACAGTTGAGTACAGGCCTGGAAGACATCATGTTAATGCTGACTACCTATCCAAATTGGAGACGGAACGACGAGAAGATGAAGTGGAAGACGAGTTCCCTGACGAGAAGCTGTTTTCAATTTTCACAGAGACACTTTCATCTGAGGGGGGGGGGGGGGGGGACGTACCGCCTGCTTCTCAGAAGACGAGACTAGATCTTCTGATCCAGTCTTTGCGACTTCCACAGAAGAGTCGATCTTCAAGGACTTAAGGAAGTTCTTGGAAGACCAACAGTATCTCGACGGATTGGATGCGGAGCAGAAGGTTGTCTTCTTACACAAGGCAGGTCCTTACGCCATCTTCTAGGGTATCCTGTTTAGGAAGGGACATGACGAGAAGCTAAGGAGATGCCTTGAGCCGTCAGAGATCAAGCCAGTGATCACGGGTCTTCACTACGAGGATGCTGGGGGTCACTACGGGCTGAAAATTACAGTTAAAAAGATGTTGGACGTCGGTTACTGATGGCTGACCATGTACAGAGACACTTTTCAGGAGATCAGGAAATGTGATCCGTGCTAGAGGGTGGGAAGACCGACAGCTACTACTAGGTGACCTCTTACTCCCATTCTTCCGCTTGCTCCTTTTGAAAAGTGGGGAATCGACTTTGTTGGACCTATCGCCCCGGTGGCTAGAAGAACACGAGCACGGTATATTTTGATAGCTACCGACTATGCTACCAAGATGGTGGAAGGTGAAGCCACAAGGAAGAACGACGCCGCAGTGGTAGCCAGGTTTCTCTGGCATAACATTATCACTCGATACGGATGTCCGCTGGAACTGATATCAGATAGGGGTACTCATTTCTTAAATGAGACTATTTCCCTCCCGATCCAATACTTCAGGATAAAACATCGGAAGACGACGCCGTACAACCCGAAAGCTAACGGACTGACAGAGAAGTCGAATGATCTTCTATGTAATATCCTGAATAAGATAACTGTTAATCATGCGTATGATTGGGACACGAAATTGCCATCTGTGTTATGGACTTTCACGATTTCACCCAAAGTCACGATCTAGAAGACACCCTTCTACCTAACTTATGGCATGACACCTATTATTCCCATTGACTTAGAGGTCCCTACTTACAGGTTAGCCGTAACGACCGCATGGAAGAAGAAGAAAGCCAGGAGCAGCGTCTTCTGAACTTTGTAGAGTTCGAAGAAGACAAAAACGCAGCTTTGGAGAAGACATACGAAGTACAAGCGCAACGTAAGGTGAACTATGATGGCAAGCTGAAGAAGGTGACCGTCGCAGATGACGACTTGGTTCTTCTCTACGACAATCGACATCTTAAGTTCCTTGGGAAACTTCATCTTTGCTGGATGGGTCCTTACCGCTTCTTGGAGGTCTTCACCAATGGCTCCTTGCAGTTGGAAGAATTGGACGGTACGTTGATGATCACTCGTGTAAATGGGTGGCGCGTCAAGAAGTACTGGACGTGAACAGAAGTGCTGAAACGCTGATGTTTGCGGGGACGCAAACATGTGAGGGTGGGCGTATGTGGTGCCCACAATTTACAGGATTCACGAATTTTTGAAATTTTTAAGATTAATAACTTGTTTGTATAATTGAAGAAGCGTTGTTACTTAAGATTACGGCTTTCTTAGAAGGAAGATGATCTTACGATCTTTTTGTAATAAGAAGCTGACTTCTTCGGAAGACGACCGTCTTCCGAGAAGCGTCTTCTCGGTCGTGTCTTCGGAAGACGGAAGACGGCGGAAGACAGAAGACACGTATCTTCCGGAAGACGGCAACCGCGGAAGCCTCACCACGTAAGGAGTATGTGCTCTTATCTGATAGCACCGAATAGGTTAGGTAGGTCAGGAGAGTCGAACCCCCTAAACTACGGGGAAGATGCGCAGGAAGCGCATTAGCGCATTTCAGCTTCCCGCAGCAACGGCGCGTTGGGTTAGAAGATCGATTCGAGGGTGAGCTTTGAATGAGGAAGCAGCGAGGCGAAATTGAGAGAGGTCAGGATTGATTAGAAGCTAGAAGAGAGGCAAGGTCGAATTACTGAGGACAGAAGCATATCGAGCTAAAGGAGTTTTCTGTGAACTCCCGGAAGCTGACATTGGAGGACGGCTGAGTGGAATCGAAGGTGAAAGCTTGATCGATTGAGGCGTAGTAAGGAGCTAGCGGCGGAAGCAGCTCGGTGGTGTCACATTGGAACTGGAACCAGAGCCGGAAGCGCGCGGAAGATCGAAGACAGCTCGAGAAGCAAACAGAAGATAATAGAGGTTCTTCCCATGTTCTTTTTCCTTCTCCACTGCTTTTCACTTTTGGTTGGTGTCCTCTGCGCTTCCTCAGTTGTTTGCAGACAACCCGATCGATCAATTCCCTCCTCACGTTTTTCCTTTGGTGACATTGGGTGCGGAAGTGCTGTCCAATTTCCATCAGACATCTTCTTGTTTCTTCCCGAGTGCAATTCGAGCTTCTTTACTCCTAGCCCTCAAATTGGAGATCCCAACTATCAATTTCCCTACCCTAGCATCCCTCTACCCCTGAAACCTTGAACAGAAGACGCTTCGGAAGATCTGAACATCTTCGGAAGACGCTTCTGAAACCTGAACATCTTCGGAAGACGCTTCGAAAGCGTGGCTGTCTTCAGAAGACGACTGTATACAATTTGTATCAAGAGTGGATTTGCTTTGTTTTGGTGTTAAGAGAGGCTTGGTACGAATCCTGAGTGGCTTGGTGAGTTGTTTTGTTATTTTGAGAAGTTGGAAGTCGGGAACTAGGCCTGTGCTTCTCGCGCTTCCAAGCTTCTCAAATCCACATCTTCCTAGAGAGACTAGAAGACTGGAAGGCTGGCAAAATGTGCGAGAAGACGTGAGGGTCCGTTACGGGTCTCTTCTGTCCGACCCATAGCAGCCTATTCCTTCTTCTTCCCGAACTTAGGAGAGAGTTGTGAGAAGTCTTGCTGGCAGAATCTGGAGAGAATGATCGAGGGTCATGTCTTCCTACCGAGCAGCAAGCTTCTTCTGAGTGTGTATGAGAGGTGAGAAGTCAGAAGAACAGAGTGCAAATGTCTTGAGTTTGTTGTGAGGATAGATTGCGCGTAGGAAGCAGAAGATATGTGAGACCAGTGAAGGGAAGCCTGGCTTCGGGAGGTCTTCCGAGAAAGACATTGAATCGGAAGGTGTCCCGGAAGTCTTCCTAGAGGTCACTGTCACCGCAGGAGCCCACAACCATCTTCTGAACCTGTTATGCACTCTACTTCTCGCAAATCTTGTATCTTCTGTTAGGAAGTAGGATGTAATGCAAGGTGGGTTGTCTTCTTGGTAATCCATGCGAGGCCTTGCTTAGTTAGGAGTGTTTAGATATAGCTCGGAAGACGAGAGCTATTTAGGAAGCACTGTTAGAATCCCGGAAGACGGAGTAGCTGTCTTCTGGAAGACTACATTCGTCTTCTGAGCGTGGAAGCTAGCATGTGAGAGCTTGAGAAGGACTGAGCCTTCGGCTCACAGTAAGTACGTGTGGCTTAGTGCAACAGGTCTTCCAGTATGTCGATGCATCCTCGAGGGTTGGTGTTACCGGCAGCAGAGTTGATCGAGGCCACACCCTACCTCAAGGAATTGGGTCTCGATTTCTTCCTATGGGACTGGAACCTCGCAGACCAAGGACTTCTGGAGGAGGTGTGAGCAGCTTTACCACCTCGCAACCATGCACCTGCGAAGGCAGGAGTAGCTCGAGGGAAGACCATCTTCGTGGACAGCAGATTGATGGCGGATGGTTTTTCTGTAGACCAGAAGCAGAGCACAACAGTTACGAGCTGAAGAAGAAGATTCGACCGACGATCTCGGAGAGGCGGCACATACCCGGGAGCACAACCTGTCTCTTCCGAGAAGACAGACAGGGAAGGAATGGATGGAAGGTAGAAGCTTACCGGGAGCCGAAGAAGCGACTTCTGGCGAAGCTGTTTTTGCATCTCTTTCCCAAGGGGAAAGCGCACAAGACAAGGTACCTTGGAGATCAGGACGTAGAGTTCTTGGAAGTAGTGAGCGCGGGAGAGAATGTCAAGTGGGGTGCGTTCTTCCACGCGTATCTACAGACAGAGTTGGTGTACTTAGGTACCTCGGCAAGAGGACATCTTACTCCATTCTTCTGTTACCTGTACGTTGTCGTGGCGAGAGTCTTTCTTGGGGAGGACGGACCTCCTGACTGTGATCGATCAAAGAAAATGACCAAGAAGAAAAACAGGTCGCTGCAGACGATGAAATCTCAAAACACAGCCTCTTGTGTCCATCAATTGCAAAACAAACACTCAATCACGCACTCAAGTACACAAATAGATCTCTCCGGAGTAGAAATAGCTTTATTTCAGTGTCAACTGCTTCACTGTTAAGAAAATATCTCTCTCCTCCTCTCCTAAGTCCTTCTCATCTGAAAATTCCAAGGAATTTGATCTTACGACAACCAAAGCCTTGTCAAAAACGATCTCCTTCAAATAAATCACCTCTGTCCGTTCAATTCTACTACCTCCAAACCCCAACTGTATATCAGATGAAGCTCCAACCTCCAAACGTTTGTCTGTCCCTCTGTCACGATCTCCCCGTCCACCTTCTCAATTCTGTCCAGAAAATTTCCTCTCTCCCTGTCTCCCCGCTTCTCATGCGCTTCCCTGATCTTAAATCCCTAATTCCCTTCCTCCTGCTTCAGCTCCCAGCTCTCAATCCAAAAATCGCTTGAAAGTCCCCCCGATCTTCAGCCGCCGCAGTATTTAACCTAAAGTTTTAAAGCCCCAGCTTAAGCTGCCCCCCTGCTGTCCTTATAAGTGCAGTCACTTATCAGAAGCAGGACCCTAGCTTAAGCTGCTCCCCTGCTGTCCTTATGCGTACAGAGCTTTATTTACAAAGTTGGTCCTTTTTTAATACAAGTTTCACAGTTGCCTCCACAAACTCTACCCCTTCACTAATAAAGGTTCACATAACCTCATTCCCCATCGCAAGCCTACTCGATGATTATTTAACTAATTAGCAAAAGTTTCCTGTGCTCTTGATGTCATCTTGATGCCATCCTGAATATACTACAAGCCATCCAATGTAGGCCGAAGCCCCAACACTTATGAGGCTACCCCACAGGGCTTACAGCCCCCCTATATGCGCACCAGGTATCTCCCATAGTATATTCAGGATGGCATGTGGAGGCTTAGGCCAGGAAGCCCACGATTAAGAGAGATACCGGTCTCCCTCCCCTAGGTATACAGGACATGGCTGCATACCCAACATAGACTCCCATCCGGGAGGCCAACATGCCAGAATAGGAACCAGAGGCCAGGAGGGATTGATCCTGAGACCACTTCCCTTCTAGGCAGGCGCCCTATCACTGGGATGGCCTTTGGTTCCGTTCTAAAAGCATTTAAAACTTATACATATGCTTTTATTGTAGAAATCTTCCTGCAAAGTCTTTACTAGCCTTTTCTGTGCAAACTTCTCTATACAACTTTGTTTTTAATGAACAAGGAGTCAAAACTATAGTATTTGTGAACACCTACACACTCACGCTATCAGATTATGAGTTCAAGTCACGAGCAAGAATCGACAGATTTTCTTCTTTTGTACATTTCTCAGTTTAAAACCCGTACTAACTATAGCTTAAAACACTTTTTGTCAAAATTGGAAGCATGAGGTCGCTCTCCTCGTCGAGCTCTGCATTCTGATGCCTTTCGACCTCTTTCAAGGTGATATTTCAGTCTAAGCTAGGGGGCAGCTGTTCAAGCATGGCCCCAGCTTAGCTCCTGCCCAGCTTGTTAAGCTGCAGGGCAGCTTCCTTTACACAATATAGAAAAAACATCTCTTTGCAATACTTTTCATTGTACAGACCTATGTCCAATACGACATTCACCCCCTCCAAACCTGCACATCCTCTGGTATGTGCCAATCCGTCGTTGACCCTCGTGGTCCTCCAAATCGTCTTCGCTCTCCTCGACCGCCTCAGAAAGGTCTTCATTTGCTCCTGTCTGCTCTGAACTTAAGAACTCAGCTAGTTCCACAGTCTCCCCTCTCTCCTTGAATAACTTCACTCATTTCTCAGCAACTGGAAGTCTTAAGGGCGTGCCATCTAGCTCTTGCAAGGAATAAGTAGCATTCTGATGTACATCAGAGACAAGGTATGGACCAAACCACCTTCTCGAAAACTTTCGAACTGTAGAGTGTTGGTTCTCCAACGTGCTGTCGTATACCAACACCCAGTCCTCAACTTGTATCAGTTTTGGTCGAAGTCTATGAGTCGTATCAAACCTCTCCTTGTTCCCTAGTCGAGCCGTCTTCAGCCGTCGCTGCGCTTCAGCGAGATCCTCCTCTCTACATTCTAGCTGTCTGATTCATAGTGAGAGAAGCTGCACACGGTCCATATTGTCCTCCCATGGCAAGGTAGCCCAGGTAGGAAAGTCTTCTTCTGCTGGCATCATTGATTTCTGTCCTAACATTAATTCAACAGGCATGTACCCTGTAGTAGAACAATGTGTTGTTCTATCCGCCCATAAAGCAAAAGGGAGTAACCTGGGCCACTCTCTATGCTTACCATCACACGCCTTCACCAAAGCCTGAACTATCGATGGATGTCCTCGCTCGCTCTTGCCAATCCCCTCTGGATTCATCGCAGTAGTAAGCTTGAGCTTCACACCATATCGAGCAAAAAACTCTTTCGCTTCCGTACCCCGTAGTTCTCCCCTATCTGCCCGTAGCCTTCTTACAGACCCATACCTACAGATAATATCTTCAAGAACAAACTTACATATCCCCTCTGTGGTCTTCGTCCTCAAAGCTCGCCCTTCTACAAAGTTGGAGAGATCCTCACGAGCCAGAACCAAATATCGCATGCCCCATAACCCCAGAGGCATCACCACTAAGTCGAGAACCCACTGAAAGTGAATGCAAGACGGATAAGTTGGCACGAGACCATCCCTATACCGCATCTTTGAATAGAACTGGCAATGCAAGCAGGAGCTGACGTACTTCACCACATCCTGATACAGACCTTTCCACCAGTACCTCTCCTTCAACTTGGTGTAGGTAGCCCAAATCCCTTGATGTCCGGCCCATAAGGTATCATGAAACTCCTTCATTAGTTGCTGCTTAGTCTCTTGATCATCCACTACCCGTATGAACATCCCATCTCTCCTCTGTGGTCGTCTCCAAAGATACCCATCATGCAGAAGATAGTTGTAAGCTTGTTTCCTTATCTCTCTGAACTCAACCTTGCTCCACCTCTCTTGCCTCTCCAACAAGCTCAGATAATATCCTATGTCACGAAGTCTACCTGTGTAAAGCTCTTCTCTAAACATCAAAGGCCCCAAGTTCGTAGCTCGTCGATTAACCTGACACTGAGCATCCTTTCTCTCTTCTTCCTCAGCTTCTGAAATCATGACATCCTCATCTACAAATCGAGCCCTCGACAACATATCTACGACCATATTCTCCTTTCCTTTTATATGCTTCAGCTCTGGATTCAAGCTCCTAATATAGGCAATCCAACGTAACATCGCTATGTCTGGTGTGTTACAGTTGGATATCATGCCTAGTAGAGGTAGACAATCCGTCTCTAGGACTACATGAGCACCAATCAGAAACTCACGGTCTGTCTTCATCGCTGTCACCGCTCCCCATAATTCACGCTTCACTTGAGGATAATCTCGTTGCCTGTCTGTCAAGATCCTAGCTCCAAACTTAGAGATAAATCGCATACCATCCGCATCATCTTGACCTATTGCCCAGCCAATCGCCTTTGGACTAGTATCTACTGTAACAATGACAGGTCTCCCACATCCGTAGTCTACTTTTCTCAGAACAGGTGGAGACTGTAGAGCCTCCTTCAACCTATTCATAGCTTCTCGATGGACTGAGGCCCATACAAATCTCTTACCCTTCCTCAATAATGCATACAAAGACTCAGCAACATGAGCATAATGAGGAATGGATAAGCGATAAAATACACAAGCACCTAGAAAGCGTCGAACCTCCGTGATGTTCTTACAGTCTGCCATCCTAGCTATAGCTTCAACCTTCTCGGAGTTTGGTCGCCTTCCAAAAGCGCCACACAGGTGTCCAACCACTAAAATCTCAGACACACCAAACTTGGACTTAGCTCCTGACAGGGTGAGATGTACCTCCTCCAGACGAGTCAAGATACGTTCTACATCCCTGATATGATCTGCAACAAACCTTCTGCATCCATTCGCAAGTACTGCTTCATCCTTGTCTTCAACCGCGCAACCCTTTATGGGAATATCGTCTAGAAATAGAATGATAACATCAGGCACAAACTCCCTTAGTACCTTATGCATCGCGTTCTGCATATGAGCCACCGAGTTTGTTGCTCCTTGTGGAAGAGTACACATCCGCATCAATCCCAGGGGCGTACGCATAGTAGTTAAATCTCTATTCTCCACAGCCAGCTGGAACTGATCATAACCAGAATATAGATCTCCTATCGAATAGATAACTCTCCCTGCAAATGCCTCTGCTACCTCTTCAATCACAGGACCCGTCCCAACGTTACGAATGGTTACGTTATTCGCAGGCTGTAGATCTTGAATAAAACGCAAAGCTCCTGACTTCTTGGGTACAGTGAACCATCTGCTAGAATATGGCCCCATGAACGGCTCAAGTATCCCCATCTGTACCTTCTCCTTCAACAACTCGATGAGTTTAGGCAACAAAGCACGAGGAACTGAGATCGGTTTCAGGTCCCAAGGCACATGAGGGATTGTGAATATAACCATAGGCGCTATAACCTTTGGGTCCACACAACCTATCTCCTCTGGTGAAAAAGAGAATGCTTTACCGTGCTTCACTATCATATATTCAAACATTGTCTTCTCGACCTCAGTCAAGAAATCACCTCCTCCTGTCTGGAGCTCCTTCAATGTCTCCTCAGTAAACTGGTGCCCTACTCGTCTATGATCACGCAATATAGGTTCAGTCCCCACTAACTATACTTGCTGCTGGGAGTTAACAGGTAGTTGAGCCGCTACCGGTCTTACCTTTCTCAGTACAGATTTGTACTTCGCATGGACGTCTGCTTCTTGAGGGAGTGCACACCAACAGCTTGCTTCTCTCCCTTCATTATTCTGCATTGGATGAGGAAAGAACTGCAGGTATGTAGCAATCTCCTTATATATGCATGGAGAGTGGATAGGGATCACCACCATACTATTTTTCCCCTCCATCAATCTACTCACATTGTCTAACCAACCAACAGCTGACTGTACAGACATAAACTCTTCAAACAAACCAGAAACCACTTCGTCTTCAGATAGAACTCCTACACGCCACAACCCTGATACCTGTTTCACCATCAATCTTTTTGTATTTTCCTCCATATCTTCAACTCTTGTAAATAGGCTCCACCCATCTGCCTCAAACATCAGCAATCCAGACTGCCAACTCTGTACACCACACATGTATCCAGACCTTTGTACATGTCTCGCTTCCAATTCTGACGGGACCTCAACAGTAGGTTCTACACCCCTGTCTTCCCGCTCTACAGGAGTGGATTGCGAAAAACCTTACATCTCTTCGTCTGAGAATCTCTAAGGGTTTGTCTGTTCCGCTCATGTCTTGAACGAACCGTCAAAAACTGTACTGAATACTGGTCATCAGGACTCCGAACTCTAGCATAATGAGACCCATCGTTCATCACCTTTGTCTCCATCCGAACAGCGGTGATGTATGGTTGGCCCAGTATGACAGGATAGGAGGCAGATGACTATACAAAGAAATGCTGATCAACCTCTACATCCCCAATCCTTACACGCATATTGAGACAAGCTCCGTACAACTCACCCTTTTGATTATTTGCTGCACGAAGTACCCAACCATGATTCCTTTCGATTGGCCACTGCCCCTTTTCATACACCTCCTTGGAAATGATGTTGATCTCCGACCCGTGATCCACAAGTGCAGGTACTGGTTCAGAAAGTCCTCCAAGCCGAACCTGCGTCTCTGTTGTCGCTCTTGCCCAGTGCTTCTCTTTGAAATCGCCGTCTGCGCTTGACCTATCCTCTTCAAACTCTTCGTCTTCATTCTCAATAACAGCTGGACCAGCAATCCATGCCTCATACTTATCATCTCCGAACTGATCAACACCAATAGCATCTACTGCTCCAACCATCTGACTACTTACTTGTTCAGTCAATACCTGTCTCTTTCTCTTCATGATGTCTATTATCAACTCATGAAACTCCCTCTTTGCGATACCAAGCACTTCACGAAGAGTAAACTCAACTCTAGCATCCAAAATGCGTTGCTCTAGAACAGCACGCAAGTCTGTTGTTGTTTCGATGTCTGTCGCTAACTTGTAAGCTGGAGCTTTCCCTTTCTCTTGTGCTGTAAACCTCTTTCCTCGTACTCTATCTGTAGCAGTAGTCTCTTGTGGCAAATCCTGCACACCTTCCATAGGATCTACTGTAGGTGATGGAGCTGTAGAGGTAGAAGATATATCCTCTGCAGCAGGAAATCTTCCAGCTGGTACAGATGGTGATGGTTCAGCTGCTCTCCTCCTTGTAACCCTCGGACGGTCACTATCTTCTGGTACTCCTGCATCTAAGTCAGAAGCGTCCCGCCTTCTTTTGTCTTCGATCATGGCATCTTGTTCACCACTCGTCTCTAAAAACGCTCGAATAGAAGTTGCATCTATTGGGTCTCTCCATCCAGTAGCTCTCCTAATGCTTTCAGCACCTCTCTTCATCATTTCGACCGGAACCTCAACAGCCTGCTCAACCATAGTTGGATTAGAGCGCACCTCAACTCTCCCAGTATATACATCAGCCTCCGCAGAACCCGCAGTCATCGCTGTAGTATTCGCACCAGTAAGTGCTGGAAGAGAACTTCTCATTCCTCCTCTTCTAAAATTTGTGTTCAGAGGCTGCCCAATGGCGGTTAGATACAACCTGTTGTTCTGATAGTTGACTACGTCTTCTCGCAAGGCAACCGCCAAGTCTTGACAGTCTCCTCTGAGATGATCTGGACTATCGCACCAAATACATCTCATGGTAAAGGTTCCTCCTACAAGTCGGGCACCTGGTGCAACAGGTCGTTGATCTCTCCTCAAGTCTGCCATCTCAACCCTCAAATCTCTCAACTGTTGAGTAAGTTCTTCTATCAAGTTATGTTGATTTCGGTTCTCAACAAGTCGCTGCTGCTGTCTAGGTCCTCTCTGTGCTGGGATAGGTACTGCAGGCGCTTGAGGAACCACTTGGAGAACCACTATAGGTGCTTGAGGAATCACAATAGGTGCTTGAGGTATTGTAAGAGGAGCTACAGGAACATGAGGAGCTACTCTCTGACTGCAGTATCATCCTACCACGACGTTGTCTAGCAAGGGTGGATACTGCTTCTTCTACTCTCCTCCAATCAGATGTAACTTCCCCTTCAGCCCCTCGATCAGCCAACATGAAACAAAGCCTATCTGCTGTGAACTCATCCAGAGCCCCTAAGAACAACTCTGTCTTCTTAGCATCCAACGTCAACCTCTCTAGACCAGAAAGCTGAGAGTACCTCTTCTCAAATTCACGGATCACTTCATTCAATCCCATGGAACGTCCAAGCTGACGCTTTATCCAATCCATGAGAGTTCTTCTGGTGACTCTTTCAGAGTCCTCTTCTAGAAATTCTTCTCTCAGTGCACGTTCAAACAGAGTCCACCCACCTAAATGTCTTCTCTGTGAATTTCTAACCTTCTCTCTCAATTCAGGGACAACAATCAACTCAAAGCTTAGAATTACCTCAACTTCAGGTGCCCTGACCAACTCCATTTCACTTACATACTCCCGCAGGTACCTAGTAACATCTCTTCCATCAAATCGCCCACATCGACCAACAATTGCTTGTAACGCCTTCGTGGATTTCTGCTCAGCTCCTCCAATTGCAGGCTGCTGTTGAATCAAGGCAGCCAACGCCTGAAGAATTTGAGACGTGTCTATGGCAGGCTGTGCTGCTGCTGTTGGAACCGCCGTAGGTCCTCCTTGAGAGCCAATTCCATCCTGATCAGGAGTCCCTTGGACATGAGCACCCTGAGCAGCAGCCGCACCCTGTACAGCAGCACTATGATCCATTTTCCACCCAATCTAGCCAATTCTCCAAATCGATCACCCCAATTGCTCTCAGTGGAAGCACCAGATGTCGTGGCGAGAGTCTTTCTTGGGGAGGACGGACCTCCTGACTGTGATCGATCAAAGAAAATGACCAAGAAGGAAAACAGGTCGCTGTAGACGATGAAATCTCAAAACACAACCTCTTGTGCCCACCAATTGCAAAACAAACACTCAATCACGCACTCAAGTACACAAATAGATCTCTCCGGAGTAGAAATAGCTTTATTTCAGTGTCAACTGCTTCACTGTTAAGAAAATATCTTTCTCCTCCTCTCCTAAGTCCTTCTCAGCTGAAAATTCCAAGGAATTTGATCTTACGACAACCAAAGCCTTGTCAAAAACGATCTCCTTCAAATAAATCACCTCTGTCCGTTCAATTCTACTGCCTCCAAACCCCAACTGTATATCAGATGAAGCGCCAACCTCCAAACGTTTGTCTGTCCCTCTGTCACGATCTCCCCGTCCACCTTCTCAATTCTGTCCAGAAAATTTCCTCTCTCCCTGTCTCCCCGCTTCTCATGCGCTTCCCTGATCTTAAATCCCTAATTCCCTTCCTTCTGCTTCAGCTTTCAACTCTCAGTCCAAAAATCGCTTGAAAGTCCCCCGATCTTCAGCCGCCGCAGTATTTAACCTAAAGTTTTAAGGCCCCAGCTTAAGCTGCCCCCTGCTGTTCTTATAAGTGCAGTCACTTATCAGAAGCAGGGCCTTAGCTTAAGCTGCCCCCTGCTGTCCTTATGCGTACAGAGCTTTATTTACAAAGTTGGTCCTTTTTTAATACAAGTTTCACAGTTGCCTCCACAAACTCTACCCCTTCACTAATAAAGGTTCACATAACCTCATTCCCCATCGCAAGCCTACTCGATGATTATTTAACTAATTAGCAAAAGTTTCCTGTGCTCTTGATGCCATCTTGATGCCATCCTGAATATACTACAAGCCATCCAATGTAGGCCGAAGCTCCAACACTTATGAGGCTGCCCCACAGGGCTTACAGCCCCCCCATATGCGCACAAGGTATCTCCCATGTATATTCAGGATGGCATGCGAAGACTTAGGCCAGGAAGCCCACGATTAAGAGAGATACCGGTCTCCCGCCCCTAGGTATACAGGACATGGCTGCATACCCAACATAGACTCCCATCCGGGAGGCCAACATGCCAGAATAGGAACCAGAGGCCAGGAGGGATTGATCCTGAGACCACTTCCCTTCTAGGCAGGCGCCCTATCACTGGGATGGCCTTTGGTTCCGTTCTAAAAGCATTTAAAACTTGTACATATGCTTTTATTGTAGAAATCTTCCTGCAAAGTCTTTACTAGCCTTTTCTGTGCAAACTTCTCTATACAACTTTGTTTTTAATGAACAAGGAGTCAAAACTATAGTATTTGTGAACACCTACACACTCACGCTATCAGATTATGAGTTCAAGTCACGAGCAAGAATCGACAAATTTTCCTCTTTTGTACATTTCTCAGTTTAAAACCCGTACTAACTATAGCTTAAAACATTTTTTGTCAAAATTGGAAGCATGAGGTCGCTCTCCTCGTCGAGCTCTGCATTCTGATGCCTTTCGACCTCTTTCAAGGTGATATTTCAGTCTAAGCTAGGGGGCAGCTTGTCAAGCATGGCCCCAGCTTAGCTCCTGCCCAGCTTGTTAAGCTGCAGGGCAGCTTCCTTTACACAATATAGAAAAAACATCTCTTTGCAATACTTTTCATTGTACAGACCTATGTCCAATACGACATTCACCCCCTCCAAACCTGCACATCTTCTGGTATGTGCCAATCCGTCGTTGACCCTCGTGGTCCTCCAAATCGGGAAGTCGCAATCAAAGGAACCCTAAGTGGTTCTCTGAACCAAGGTTGGAACCTTGGGTTAGGACATAAGGGCCTACCCCAAGAGGCCCCCAGACGAACGCTGACCTAAGGGGGCGAGTCTGGGAACGGGCTGAAACATGAGTCTCAGACATAGGTCTGAGACGTGGGACCGAGACGTGGGTCCGAGACGCAGACGGACCACAGGGTTCGAGTCTAAGTCTGGACCACAGGTTCTCGGAAAAATGACTAAGTGTTGGAGTTCCAGGGACGTTTTAGGTCGTGGACGGAGCTCCACGTAAGATCTCGAGGCGAGTGAAGTATCATTGAAAAGGTCTCGTCGAGAGCTTTCCAGTGATATATAACACTCCTCGATCTGACCTCCGAGCTGGAAGTTATGACCGAATCACAGTCGAGTTGTGGTATAATTTTCAAGGACCAAAGAGGAGGGCGGGGCCGCCGATCCCCAGAAGTATATATGAGGGGGGGTCGATGCCTGGGTGGGCCAGGACGAGTCACCCGACCCCAGGGTTTGGCGGGCGGACTCTGGGGGCATGAGGTGATGACTGGGTCGGTTCCAAGGCACGTTTTGATCTAGACTTGGACGTCTGGACTTATGAACGATGTAAGGGCTGGGGCAAGACTAAGGAACGAGTCGGCGGGTTAGACCACCGTTCGGGAGCCTAGACCCAGACAGACATCACGGTGTCGGAGTGTGATCCGTCTACCTAGGAAAGCGCTGGGCTTCTGGCTGTGGTTGTTTACTCAAGAGGTTGGCTTTCAGGTCACAACAGGAGCTATAAACACTCACACAGGAGTGTAGGATCCTCTGATATGCTCAAAAAGCGAAATTTAGGTCTCACTAGTAGTAATAGGCTTAAGCGGTGAACTTTGACACTCAAAGAGAGGAAAACTATGAAGGTTTAGACCTCTAAACTTCCCTTACATGCAAATGAGGTACTACTGAACTCACAGACGAAGTTTCAACCTGAGATCAAATTCTGACACGGAGATATGAACAGAAAAGTTCTGAATAAGAGAATTATGGCAATTTCTGGTACCTAGACAGCTATTCAGACATAGAACAGAGAATTGGCTCGATGAATTTCAAATCTTCTCACAGTATTTGAAGTCTACAGGATGCTGAACATCCCTGTGAAGTTGGGACTCTTGAATGTTTGTAGAACTCCAGATCTCCTTCTCTAAAGTCACTACTCTAGATTAAGAGCTTTTCAGACCCCCTCTTCTTCAGCGGCCGCCCTGAATTACTCAGTTACTCAAATGATTTGAAACTTTTTGGACAGTCGTAGCCCTCCTGACAGTGAACGCAACCACGAAGTTTTGAAGTGATTTCCTCAATTCTGCTACAATTGGCACCGAAAACCCCAAAATCAACAAAAGTGATGCAGTTTTGGCACAATCCGAACTTCAATTGGGCATAACTCCTTGTTTATTGATCCAAATCGAGCAAAAATTTCACTGACAGTGCTTGGCACGACGAGCTCTCCCTTCCTGTGTTCTCAGATTTCGAAGATACCTTACCAATTGCTCGAACTCTCCTCTAGAGCTCTGTTTTTAAACTTAGAGTTTCACAAAAGACAAAAATGGACCAATGGGAGTTCATAGCTCCACTTGACTGTCCTTTTGTGCCTTAAACTACCTGGTAACTTTTCTACACTCATAGGCTACCACGTCAAGCCCCCTAGAGTGCCAGCGTAAAACTTAAACTACCTAAAATGACACATAGCTCTGAAAAATAACTTAAATTAGCTAGAAAGCATGCATGGGCGACAAGTATGTACAACCCATGAGCTCAAACCCCTATCAGCATGGAAACCCTAAGTTATGTACATTGAACGTCATAGACAAGTAAGAAGTCACTTGCACAAGCGCACAAATGCTTGAACAAGATAACTAACATACTATCAGCCTACTAGGACTCAAAATAGTGTTAACACCGTATGCAAAGGTGTCAAACATATACATAAAGGACTAGAAGTAATATGAGCTAACTTCTAGAACTACCAAACCTAAGCGTCGGAGTAGAAGTCAAGCATGTAGCCGCCAAGTAGCGCGACAACGGGCGGTTGGGCCGCTAGGTGTGCTGGAGGCACCGTTTAAGACCCTGGACTTTATGGGAAGTCCGCCCCAAGTCATCTTGTGACTTGCTCATGTTTTGGGACCGACCTAGGCGGGTCTAGGTCGGGACTTAGGAACTGCTGAGTTTGATGAATAGAGAGACGGTCCGGCTCCGTTCCGGACCAAACTGAGACAAGATAAGTGGTGCATGGACGCTAACGTGTGATTGTGTTTGCAGGTTAGCGGTGTAAAGTTTGCGACCTACTGAGCAAGAGCTTCCGCTGGCGCAACAAGGCGGTAGGTGCGCGAAATGTGGTATCAGAGCCGACGCTTTGGTGAGCGAGAACTTGAGGTAGCGGCTGAAGGCTTGACGCTTGAGGAGGGACATGAGACACGAAGCGGATCACCGTTTCTAGGTGAACACTTGGAGCGATGGCCGACGTAGGACAGAGTTCCAGGAGGAAGACCAAGAAACGGAGAGCGACTGACACCGGGACCAGATCGACTCGAGCTAGTCCCGAGGTACAGTCAGGGGACGACAACCGAAAACCTTCGCCCCAACGTCAAGGAAGCCCAGTTCCAGCTGTGGCACCATTGCAGCAAGATGGAGTCTTGTCAACGGTGCCTAACGATGCAGGCGCGGGAAGTCAAGGAGCCTTGTATGCAGAACTCATCAAGATGATGAAGACCATGCAGGAAGGTATGACCTCCAGGGATAAACGTATCGCTGAGCTTGAGGCAGGCCAAGGAAGTTCCTCGTCTACCAGGAAGCTTTGTAAGACGAATTTGCCGACCCCGTTTACAGGTATAGGACGGGTTCGCAAGGTTAAGGATTTCTTAACTGAGTTAGACCTATACTTTGAAGCGCATCACGCTCAGGAGTCAGACAAAGTGAGAGCGGCGGTTACGTTCCTGAAGGACCATGCGCTTCTCTGATGGACCGCCTATAGGGGTGAGCATGCTTTGACTGTCTCGGCGCTTGGTTGGAAGGAGTTCAAGGAGTTGCTCGCAAGACGATTCACTCCGGAATATCAAAGGATTCGGGATGGTGTTGAGTTAGTTCGGCTGAAGCAGACAGGGACCTTAAGTGCTTATGTGCGCGAGTTCAGTGCTAAGCTGGATTCGTTCTCCAAGTGGACTGAGGAGACCAAGATATGTATATTCATTGGGGGACTCAAGTCAAGCTCGGAGAAGGCTCTCTTTCGGATGTCAGAGCTACCTGCCACAACTGCCGAAATTTTGAAGTTAGCGGAGCGAATTGAGGACGACGAAGTCCAACAATAGAAACCCTTTGAACCGCACAGCACGGACAAGTTCCAGAAGAAGAACAAGGGCTTCAAGCGACAATGGGATGGGGGTGAGAAAGATCGGAAGGATACTTCTGTCCCGGCAGCAAAGCGGCAGCAAACAGGAGTAAAACCTAAGGGGCAAACACCTCAGAAGGGCAATGGCGCTAAGTTTACTTGCTACAACTATGGTGAGGCGGGCCATATTGCTAAGGGGTGTACGAAACCTAAGGTTAGTAACTGTAGCATGAATGCGTTTGTTGCAAAGGACTTGTTGGAGGGCCAGATGACTATGACCTTGAGAACCACTGTGAAGCCTTGGTTTTTCGTTTTGTTAATTAATTGATTAGTTGTAAAGTAAATAAGAAGAATAGATGATAGAAGATAACCGATATGAGTAGAATAGTGTTAATTAGAAGTTTAGAGAAGAATCTCAGTTCTGGAGGAATTTATCGAATCTATGGAGACACTGAAAGATGATTTTCTCATAGATGAATTCCTCGGGCGAAGACCTTTCTAACGGTATGTTGTGCGAGGCAATCGGAGACCGAACGACGAAGTTACAGTCGACGGAAGAATGTCAGTCGTCAAGAGGAAAACCCTAACTTCGGCTCGTGCAGGAAAGCCTATCGCGGGATATAAGCAAGGTAACAAGTTGTTTACTTTACTCTTTTACTATTCCCAGAGCGAGCGATAGCAGGGCGCAGAGAGCCGCATTTACCGAACGCCGAAGTACGTCAGTTACGGGCGAGGAAGCCAATTCGTGAGTGAACGGCGAGGAAGCCAATTTGCGAGGAAGTACGTCAGTTACGGGCGAGGAAGAGATTGCAGCGAAGAATCCGTTTGTAGCGAAGATCGTTGCAGTGATCCTAGGGATGCGCGGGATGCAGACGACTAAGGCGCCGAGGCTCCGAGCCTTTGAAGTTAATCGACTAGCTCTTCGCCGCTATGACAAGGAGCTCGAGGAGATGGGGTTGGCATTCCTCTTACTTCCTTGGTGGGGAATGGTCTCTTCCAAATTGGTACATGAGTTGAAGGTTTGCAAGCAGCATCCGGCCGATGACAACTATGGGCGACCGTGTAACTGGACCGAAGATCACTGGTCCGGCGTCTTGGGGACTGACGATGCAGGCAGAGAAGGCGATCTTCTCTTCGATAGTGTGTCCGCCGCTGCTTCACCCGAAGCAGTGAAGAACTTCCCGAATCTCTTCAGGGAATTGCCTCAAGGGAGGAATGGTTACAGAACGGGCGATTACTGCGAGCCGAAGAAGAGAGAAGTAGCAGATGCGATTATGGCGATCTTCAGGCCAAGAAGAACAACGTACATGTCGAATTGGCAGATCAACTTCATTGAGCAGCTCTTCGCCGGAAGAAGAGCACATTGGGCGAGGATCATCCACCGACATGTGCTGAAGCTTTGGAACGCGAATGACTTGGCGTACATAGGACCCTTTGTATCGGTGTTCTATATGGGGATGGGGTTGCTATCTGAGGCACAACAGACGAAGTTAGGCTTTACCGCAATTGCCGAAGAAGATGAATTCCAAGTGATACAGACTCCAGCCCGAGATGTAAATCTCGAGAAGTTCTTCGATGAAGTCATCGCCGAAGAGCCGAGGACCGAAGTAGCAATGGAAACAACGCCGAGGCAGGAGGCATCGACTTCAACACCAGCTGCAGAGAAGACGCCCGAAGCAGTTACTCCGGCCGAAGATGATGATGTAGTAGAGGTATCTCCTCCAGTGCGCAGAAGTGGGAGGAAGAAACCTCTGGAAGAGACACCGAGGTCGACACAGAAGTCGCGGAAGAAGATGAAGATGACAAGGACCGTTCGCGCCGATGATCAGCCAGTGGACGAAGAAGTAATTGAGGAAGCTGATGAAGGAGACACTCCTCGCACAGAGAAGAGCACGGACACTACACCGAAGACTACTCTTTCTCTATCGACGATAGGAGAGATTGAACAACTTACCTCTTCGGCGAAGTACATCCAGGAGGTGGTCGCACCCTTGCTGTATAGCTTAGAAGGGAACCGAGGAACGTACGAGGAAGTAGTCGGACGGAAGCTGAATCTCGCGGAGTTGGTGCAGACGATGCACTTCGGCCGAGGTAACTGGAAGGAGGAGAAGGACAACTTACGAGCAGCTCTCCTCATGGCGCAGAAGGAGACCCAGGCGAAGATGGAGGAGTTGAAGAGAAAGCGGAGAAAGAAGGACTTCTTCAACAAAAGTTGGATCGAGAGAGAGAGCACGAGAAAGTTCTTTCCCTGATGAAGAAGGAGTTGGACGAGGTACGACTTCAACGGGACAGGAACCTGGATGTCGTCGCACAGATGACAAAGGAGAACGAGGATCTAAAGCAGCGAGTCATCAAGGCCGAGGAGCTGAGTGCTCAACTTCGGAGTAGGGTCGAGCCGGTGTTGAAGAACTACTTCGCCGTTGAGCTAGACACCGAAGAGCTGAGTTTTCTTCGTCAGGTTAGAGAGGAGTTCTTAGCTGCAGATGCGGAGGGTACTTCAGCTAGGAACCGGGTAGCTAGGTTAGGACAGCGAGTAGTTAGGGAGCTTAGGGAGGTTAGAGCAACCGTAGAGTTCTCAGTTTGTGAGATAGGTAGAGAGCTAGCGGTAGAAAGCGGTGTCGTTTCTGGTGTCGTTTCGGACACAGGACCTTCATCCCACGGTCCAGAAGTACGCCCGACTTCTTAGGAAGAAGATCCGTCATCTTCGGGAAAATCTGTATATAAGCGTTGTGTTGTTCGTATTCACCACCTCTATGTGTTTTATCATTTTTGAGTTTTCTATTTCCTGAGTTTACGGAGCCATTGAGTGTTTTGTCTTCTGCGAAAGATTTACCTACGAAGTATCGTAGTTTGCTGTGGTAGGAATTAGTCTGGGTGCCGAAGAATTTGCTGTTGACATTTGAAATCAGAGTAGAACGTTTACGGCGAGGACTGAGAATAGACCAGCATCTGCGGAGTTAGTTTACTACGAAGACGTTCTTGGGCGAAGTTGAGTTCGGAAGAAGTTGTTCTTTGGTAGAACACTTAGGAGAGAGTTCAGTCTGGTACTTCGGCGGAAGAAGAGTCTTCTTCGCCAGAGATTTCCGAGAGCAGTAGTAGTGAAAGTAACTCAGTGTGAAGATATTTAGCATTTATGTTGTTAGAGGCTACTTAGTAGCACTTCAGCAGTACTTCTTCGTGTGACATTTCCGTCCGTGGCTCTGTTTCTCTGTTGTTTATCTGTTTCTTGAGGTCCCTGACCTGTTCAGTACCTGTTATGTTTGTTTGTCAGGATTATCAACTCTGTCTTGTTGGATAGATCTGAGTTTGATCTCTACCGGGACTGATTTCTGCCCGTGAGAATAAAAGACAACTATAAAGAATCACCTTTGTCACGTGTTTACTACTTTTGGATGATCTTTACTTGCATCTCTGTGGGTTCGATCCTTAAACTACTACTTTCGAGCATCTTTTGGTTTTCTTGTGTGTTACAACCACGAAGAAGACGCCGGGATTGATGTTTCTACAAGCCAAGGTTGCTAACCGTGATGTTACTTTTCTTGTGGACACAGGAGCGACTCACTCCTTCATAAGTCCAAAGTTGGTGAAGAAGTTGGGCTTGTCTACCTTTAAGGCAGACAAGCCTATTCAGGTACGCTTTGCTAAGGACAAGACGTACCAAACTTCTGAAGTAGCCTTGGACGTACGATTTGCGTGTGGGAAGTTGGAGTTCACAGAGAACTTCACGGTGTGCGAGATGGATGATATCCATGCGGTTTTGGGGAACACTTTCTTGGACAGGTTTGAAGTGGAACTTAGGCGGAAACCTTTAAGGTTAAACATTAGAGTTACAGGGCGGAAGCTGGGAGTGAGGCTGATCCGGAAGGCGCGGAAAATTGATGACTTTGCGGTGAATTTGATCAAAGGCAAACAGATGGACTTCAACGATGGGGTCATGTGTTTGATGCGGGTTGCAGATTTGATGGCGGGTGACGGACAAGAGGAAACATCAGGAGACGCGACTAAACTTCCGAAGGTGCTTCGCGAAGTGATTAAGGACTTTGAGGATGTCTTGACGGATGAGTTACCTGCTGAGTTACCTCCAAGGCGGGTGGTGGACCACAAGATCGAGGTCTTGCCAGGGTCAGAATCACCTTCCAAAGCCCCTTACCGACTCAATCAGGTGGAACTCCTTGAGTTGAAAAGATAACTCGGTGAGTTATTGACGCGGGGATATATTTGAACCAGCAAGTCACCTTATGGAGCCCTAGTTCTCTTCGCAAAGAAGAAGGATGGGAAGTTACGACTCTGCGTAGATTATCGTTATCGTGTCGGATATTTTGCGTGAAGGATGTCCAGGAAAACGCAAGGTTCCTGGCTATGGAGATGCTGTGTGCCAAACAGAGACAAGACAGAGAAGAACAACCACGAAAACGAACGCAATATATACCACTCCAAATGTATGTACACTGCTGTTTCTTTCTCCTAACAGCACAAAACTGAAGAACAGACCAGAGCGGTCTGTAACCTACTTCAGAAGCCCTAAAACAAACCCCTGAATCGCAACCCTAGCCTGAAATCGCCAAAGCGTAGCTCAAAGCAAGAGAAACTTCTCTTTGCTAACAACCAGAGCCACAACAGTATCACGCGATCCAAACCCAAGTCCAAACCACATCCACACACTAGCTCTTGGCTAAAGCTAGCTACCACAAGCCATACACAACCAACTAAGTCCTTAACGAACTCAAAAGGACGAAACTTGTAGCGAAGGAACTGAAAAAGACCTATCTGGGAGCTTTCTCCTTTCGCCAGACGATCTTCAAATGTTGATAGGGTCTCCTTCCCTGACTCCGTTGGCTCAAGAAACCTTCAGATCTGACTCCCGATAGTCGAGATATCGTCAATTTTTGGTCGCAGGTGACCGAACCTTCAAAAACTCCTCCCTGTGACTTAAAACCGTTCACACCGCACAAACGGATCGTCTAAACTGATATCCGTCTTCGCTGATAGGTAGATCCGGCTACCCTGAACCCAACAAGACTCCAAACAAGCCGTTTGGAGTTCCCCTTGCAAAACCACTCAAGAAATTTGGTCGCAGGTTGCAAAAAACTGACGTAAATCGACTCCCTGCGGCTCAAATTCGCTCACCACACCCAAACCAACAATCCAATTCACTTACAGTCTTCTCCTATGCGTACATGAGGACTCTCCGATCGCGTAGGCACCAAGAACGAAGAGCTTGGCTCACCGATCGCGAAGAACAATCCAATCTCAGGTCGCAGGCGATGAAAACCTGACGCAAGCGCTTCCCTGCGAGCCAATTTCTCTCACAACTCTCAAACCATCCGATGAAACTTTGTATCGTCTTCAATTTCCTGAAGAACTCGTTGTTCTGATCCCGATGGATCCAAGGACAGCAAGTTTGGACTCCGGAACGGCCCGAACGGTCCATCTCTCCTTCACAGGTAACTGAAAACCCCAAATCTGCTTCCTGCGTCTCAATTTCTCCCAGAACACAACCCTCGATCCGTCTCTTCAAGAACCGTCTTAACCTGTGCGTAGCCTGCACAGATCTGAACCCGATGACACCTTGCGCGCATGTATTGGACTTCCCAATTCTCCAAAACATCCACCGACAGATCGTAGGAATAAGCAAGCCCCTTAAGCAGTCCCCTTGCAACAGTCTGCACGTACAAAGTTCAACCCTCAATAATCAGAAGCAGGCCCCTTGCGTCTTTGATTTAACGCCTGAAGCCCTAAATACCCAGTCAGCAAGTAACTAGAGGCCTAGCTTGATTTTGCCTTTTTTCGAATCGCATAACTTCTTCTCTGGATGTCCAAACGAAATAAACAAGATGCCCATGGAAAGCAGACAATGAGCTCTATCCATCTATGCGATAAAAGTAAAGATCCGAAGTTGCGCCAAAAGCT
Source organism: Asterella californica (assembly GCA_036924285.1). Classification (NCBI taxonomy): domain Eukaryota; kingdom Viridiplantae; phylum Streptophyta; class Marchantiopsida; order Marchantiales; family Aytoniaceae; genus Asterella; species Asterella californica. The sequence continues at coordinate 15,939,671 of JAYKYS010000001.1, read as the reverse complement.
CGTAAGCTGGGGCCTATCTTGTTTTCTCCATCTTTCGAGTCTTGTAACTTCTTCACTATGCGTCCAAATGAAGTAGACAAAGTGCCTATGGAATACTGACAAGGAGCTTTATCCACTGGTGCGATAAAAACGAAGATCCGAAGTGGTGCCAAAAACCCGTAAGCTGGAGCCTAGCTTATTTTCTCCATCTTTCGAGTACTGTAACTTCTTCACTATGCGTCCAAACGAAGTAGATAAAGTGCCTATGAAATGCTGACAAGGAGCTCTATCCACTGGTGCGATAAAAACGAAGATAAAAGTGGTGCCAAAAACCCGTAAGCTGGAGCCGAGCTTGTCTTCTCATGAGTGTCTTTGGAGCGACAAGCATCGAAGTTTGTATTTCAAGTAGGAGCCGGTCCACGACACGACATCCACCCCCTCTGAACCTGTGCATCCTCCGGTATGCACCAGAGATACCAACCAAGGAGTGGACCGGCTTATCGTCCTACTTCCCATCGTAACCAACCTCACCTTCAAGATCTTCTGCATAATCCTCATCCTCAAACTGAAACTCCGTCAAGATATATGCTAGATCGACCTCCTCATCTCTCTTTTTGAAAATCTTGACACGTTTACCTGCCACTGGTACCTTCAAGCTCGTTCCATCCAACTCTTGCAGGGCGTAAGTTGCGTTGTCATGAACCTTCTTCACCACATACGGACCAAACCATCTTTTGGAAAACTTCCGGAGTGCACTATGCTGGTTGTCTAGACTGTTGTCATAGACTAACACCCAATCACCTTCTTTGATTTCCCTAGGTCTCAAACGATGTCGCTGATCAAATCTGACCTTGATCTTCAACCGTGCTTCTCGCAGCCTATCCAAAGCAGTTTGGATATCCTCTGGTCTTCTCTCTAACTGCCTAATTCGAATAGCAAGAAGCTCTTCTCTAGTCAAATTGTCTTCCCAAGGTAACACACTCCATGTCAGAACATGTTCTTCAATCGGCATGATAGGCTTCTGACCTGTGATGAGTTCTACCGGCATGTAACCTGTCACCGAGCTGTGCGTCGTTCGATCTGTCCATAACGCAAATGGTAAGAGTCGAGGCCACTCGCGTACCCTTCCGTTGCAAGCCTTCACCAAAGCCTTCACAATGGGTGGATGACCACGTTCACTCTTGGCATTCCCTTCGGGGTTGTAAGCAGTTGTCAGTGACAACCTCACCCCACACCTTGCAAAGAATTCACGAGCCTCGTGTGCATCTAACTCTCCCCGATCTGCAGTGATCTTTCCCACACATCCATACCGACAAACAACCTCTTCCAAGAGAAATCTACATACCCCTTCAGTTGTCTTCGTCCGAAGCGCCCTACCCTCGACTTGATTTGAAAGATCCTCTCTAGCAAGTACCAAGTATCTCATCTGCCATAATCCAACCGGCATAATCACCAAGTCTACCACCCACTTGAAGTGGATCGCCAACGGATAAGTCGGATGTAATCCGTCACGATGTCGGATATTCGAATACATCTGACATGCCAAACAAGACTCCACAAAAGATACAACATCCCTATACATGTTTTTCCACCAATACCTCTCTTTTATTTTGGTAAAAGTGGTCCAAATTCCTCGATGTCCAGCCCAAAGACTCTCATGGAACGCCTTGAGCAACTTCTGCTGATCTTCCTTGTTGCAAATCACCCGTAGCGGTACCCCACTTTTCTGCTTCGGTCGCTTCCAAAGAAACCCATCCTGCAACATGAAGTTGTAGGCCTTCCTTCGAACTCTCCGAAACCTCTCATCCGTCCAACCTGTCTGCTTAACCATCGTACTAAGGTACCTCCCGATATCAAGCAAATCACCATCATACAACCCTTCAACAAACAACTCATCTTCTCTTCCTGTCTGTGCAATCGAATAGAACTCTGTACCCACGTCGTCAACGTCTTCTACCATCTCATCTTCCCCATCATATCGAGCCCGAGATAACATATCCGTCATCAGATTATCCTTCCCTGCGATATGTCTAAACTCCGGGTTCAACGACTTGATATATGCGATCCATCGTAACATCGCAATATCAGGAGTTGAACAATTCATGATCATCCCTAACAACGGCAAGCAACCAGTTTCAACCACCACTACTGCTCCAATCAAATACTCTTTCTCAGTTTTCATAGCTGAAACAATACTTCACAATTCTCTCTTCACTTGCGGGTAAGCACGTTGTCGAGCACTTAACACCTTCGCTCCGAACCTAACCGCAAACCTGTCTCCATCCTCATCATCCTGTCCGACTGCCCATCCAATTGCAACTGGACTTGTATCCACAGTAAGAACCACCGGCCTAGCACCCTTGTAATCAATCCTTCCCAGAACTGGAGGAGATGATAGTAAAGACTTCAGCTTCCTTACCGCATCAATATGCTCTTCCTCCCATCTGAACTTATGACCCTTACGCAACAATCCATACAACGGATCCGCCACATGCGCATAATGAGGAATCCAAATGTGGTAGAATACACAAGCACCCAAAAATCTTCTTACTTCTGTCAGCGAGTTGCAAACCTCCTTCATCCTTCCAATCGCATCCACCTTGTTCGGATCTGGCTTCCGACCAAACGATCCACACAAATGACCAACGATCAAAACCTCTCTAACTCCAAATGTAGACTTCGCACCTGACAGCGTAAGATGAACTTCCTCAAGTCGAGATAAGATCTTCTCACAGTCTGCGATGTGATCAGTGACGTATCGTCGACACCCCCTCTGATCTAATGCTTCATCCTTCTCGTCTTCCACACATCCTTTGATGGGGATGTCATCCAAGAACGGCATCGTCTTTTCGGGGATGAAGTCCTTTAGAACTCGATTCATCCCGTTCATCATGTGTGCTACCGAGTTGGTAGCTCCCTGTGGTAAGGTACACATCCTAACCAACCCCAAAGGTGTCCTCATTGTCGTGAAGCTTCTGCTCTCCTCCGCTAGTTGAAACTGATCATACCCCGAGTAAAGATCTCCCATTGAGTAAATCGCTCTTCCTGCAAACGCTTCTGCAAACTCATCCACAATCGGTCCCACCCCAGCATTTCTGATTGTTACTGCGTTCACCGGCTGCATGTCTTGGATGAACCGCAGCGACCCATTCTTCTTTGGTACTGTAAACCATCTGCTTGAATATGGTGCAAACGACGGCTCCAAGATCTTCATCCGCATCTTCTCCTTCAGCAACTCCACTAGTTTGGGCAAGTGAGCCCGCGGTATTGGAATTGGTCTCAGGTTCCATGGCACATGCGGTACCGTGAAGATAACCATCGGGGTAACAACGTACGGATCTACACATCCAATCTCAAGTGGCTCAAAAGCAAATGCTTTCCCATGTCTTGAAAGCATCTCCTTGAAGCACATCCTCTCTTCTGGTAGAAGAGACCCATCAGATCCAATCTTCAGCTCTTCAAGGGTCTTCTCCGTGAACTTGTGTCCTATCATTGCAGGATCACTCAAACTCTTCTCCTTTGAAGCTCGATCCATCTATTGGTTGGTGTCTTCCGGCAAATGACCAGCAACTGGCTTTACTTTCCTATCCACTGTCTTGTACCTTGTCTCAACTCGAACCTCCGGTGCACAGAATGATTCGATCACCGAATAGACCTCCCTTGAATGAATCTGCACGACCTTATCCATATCCTCCCATCCAATAGACATGATCTCTCGCAAGGGATCTTCCAACCCATCCTCTTCATAAACACCAGAAATCCATTCATCCCCTTCTAGCTCACCCAACTCTTTCAACATCAACTCAACACCACGCAAATGTTTTTGTTCTTTTCTTCTCAGCTCTTCTATCTTCTTGTAGACAGCAATCCCACACTCTGAAAATCCAATAAACCCTGTATAAAAGGCACTATCTCCATCAAGCGAGAGTACCTTCTCTTGCGCACCACCACAATCCCGCTCTATAGTGGTACTCAACAAAAATCCTTGAACTCTTCACTCACCCTTGGAAGCGGCTTCTCCCTCAAACGATCTCGGTTGCGCTCGTGGTTGGACGGTACAGTCAGGAACTGTACCGCTCTCTTCCCATCTTGACTTCGGATCCTAGCATACGCAGATCCATCGTCCAGTACCTTTGTCTCCATCCGGGTTGCTATGATGAAAGGTTGACCTAGAATGAGTGGGTATGATGTTGCTTCTTGAACAAAGAAGTTTTGGTCGATAGCAACATCACCTACGCGCACTCTGATGTCTGGACAAGCTCCATACAAGTCTCCTCTCGTGTTGTTGGCTGCTCTTATGACCCATCCATGCTCTGTGTCGATCGGCCACTTCTTCCTCTTGTACAGCTCCTTCGACATGATGTTGATTTCTGATCCATGATCGATCAGAGCAACCACTGGCTCATCCAAGTCCTTGATCCTCATCAACGTCTCCGTCGTAGCTCGAGCCCAGTGACTGTGGCTGTAATGACTTGAGCTCCGCTTCCCATCCTCCTCTTCATCCTCCTGCGCCTTCGATCTCTTTCTTCCTCTAGAGAATAGACACTGCACCTTGCAAGCTCTCTCTCCTCATCCACTGACATCCTAGTATCCAAAGCATGCGATAAACCAGTCTCACCCGTAATTTGTCGTTTCCGTTTGATGACATCGATGATGACATCATGAAACTCACGCTTGGCGATGCCTAACACTTCTCTCAAAGTAAACTCCACCTTCGCATTCAGAATGCGATCTTCCAAGACTCTCTTCAAGTCTGTTGACGCCTCGATATCCGACTGTAGCTTGTACGCAGCCGGCTTACCCTTCTCTTTCTGAGATTTCTCCTTCGATGAAGAAGGAGCATCGTCCATCGATAGGTCTTGAGCTCTTGCATCCCGAAGCTCTTGGCGAATCTTCTCCCCTCGAGTCTGTCTCTTTGAAGAAGTCCCTTCTCCTGAATCCTCTAAATCTCGCCTTCTCTTCTCTTCCAACAACGCTTCGTGTTGGTTCTTGGCGATGTAAGCATGCACCGATAGAGCTTCTATCGGATCCTCCCATCCAGTATCCCTTCTGATCGTAGCAGCTGTCCTCTGCATCGTCTCACGTGCCATCTTCCCTTTCTGTTTCATGGAGATGGCAGATGACCACAACTCACTTGGCTCAACTTGCTTGTTGAAACTCCTCTCAGCTTGATCCTCAACCCTTGTGCCATAAGTTCCAGCTTCCACGATTGCGACTGCTTGCGCTGATAGGTGGTCCTCAACCAACTTCTTCATCCCTCCTCTACCAAAGTTGGTCTGAAGAAGTGCACCAGTATCCCTCAACGCTACCTTCCCATCCTTCCAGAAGATCACTCCTTGCTGCAGAATATCTGTGAACTCCTTGCAATCTCTGCGCGGATGATCAGTACCATCGCACCAGATACACCGTTGGATCCAGCCTTGCTTCTCAACCGGTCTTACTCCGCTTGTAGATCCTTTCTCTTCCAATTTGGTGAGCTTGATCTGCAGATCTCGCATTCCACGCAATATCTCCTCAAGGTTTGAGTCATCCTTCTTCGGAGATACCATGGGTGCCTGAACAACTGGAACAACAGAAACAGCTGGAGCAACTGGTACTACTTGTCTAGCAACGGAACTGGTCGGACTACAGGAACTGGTGTTACAGCTATAGGTGTTGGCGCCAGTCTCCTAACAGGAACTTTCTCTCGTCTCCGCTCTCTCTTGGTAAGCAGACCAACAGCTTCCTCAACCTTCTTCCAGCTGCTGGTCAATCCATCGTCCTCCTCCCGGTCTTCCAGAAGTACCTCTAGCTTCTCATGCAACTTCTCATCTGCAGCTCGAAGAAATAGCTCTGTCTTGTTGGACTGCAACGTCAACTTCTCCATCCTGGTCAGCCGTGAAAATTGCTTCTCAAACTCTCTGAGCAACTCAGTAGCTTGTAAACCCTTCCTTGGTTGCTCAACCCACTCCAAGAATGACTTCTTGGTGACTCGATCAGAGTCCTCCAAGAAGTACTCATCCATCAAGGCACGAGCAAAAGTCTCACAATCCTTGTTAAAATGCTTCGTTAGCATTTTAACATGATCCCTAATCTCTGGAGCTGCTGCCAACTCAAACGTCTCAATCATCTCATCTTCTGAGACCCGGTTCAGCTCCATCTCTTTCACATAATGTCTCAGATACCTTGAGACATCTCTTCCATCAAACTGGTCAATCCTGCTGACCACCGCTTGTAGCGCCTTTGTTGCCAAAGCTTCCTTCCGCTCATCAGACTGTTGCTGCCGTAAGAACATAGTGAAAGCTTGAAACATCGATGCAGTCGCCGGATCCAACTGCACCTTCGGTAACCCACTTGAACCACTAACTCCATCTCCATCACCTTTCCCATCCCCACTCATGACTGCCAATCTCTTCTTCAAAGTTCACACACAGAAGAAATCTCCACCCCAGACCTTCATGTCGAGTTCACCATCGTATCGTGTCAGATATTTTGCGTGAAGGATGTCCAGGAAAACACGAGGTTCTTGGCTGTGGAGATGCTGTGTGCCAAACAAAGACAAGACAGAGAAGAACTGTAACACACAAGAAAACCAAAAGATGCTCGAAAGTAGTAATTTAAGGATCGAACCCACAGAGATGCAAGTAAAGATCATCCAAAAGTAGTAAACACGTAACAAAGGTGATTCTTTATAGTTGTCTTTTATTCTCACGGGCAGAAATCAGTCCCGGTAGAGATCAAACTCAGATCTATCCAACAAGACAGAGTTGACAATCCTGACAAACAAACATAACAGGTACTGAACAGCTCAGGGACCTCAAGAAACAGATGAACAACAGAGAAACAGAGTCATGGACGGAAATGTCACACGAGGAAGTACTGCTGAAGTGCTACTAAGTAGCCTCTAACACCATAAACGCTAAGTATCTTCACACTAAGTTACTTTCACTACTACTGTTCTCGGAAAACTCTGGCGAAGAAGACTCTTCTTCCGCCGAAGAACTAGATTGAACTTCTTCCTAAGTGTTCCACCAAAGAACAACTTCTTCCGAATTCAACTTCGCCCAAGAACGTCTTCGTAGGAAACTAACTCCGCAGATGCTGGTCTATTCTCAGTCTTCGCCGTAAACGTTCTACTCTGATTTCAAATGTCAACAGCAAATTCTTCGGCACCCAGACTAATTCCTACCACAGCAAACTAAGATACTTCGTAGGTAAATCCTTCGCAGAAGACAAAACACTCAATGGCTCCGTAAACTCAGGAAATAGAAAACTCAAAAATGATAAAACACATAGAGGTCCTGAATACAAACAACACAACGCTTATATACAGATTTTCCCGAAGATGACGGATCTTCTCCCTAAGAAGTCGGGCGTACTTCAGGACCGTCGGATGAAGGTCCTGTGTCCGAAACGACACCAGGAACGACACCGCTTTCTACTGCTAACTCTCTACCTATCTCACAAACTGAGAACTCTACGGTTGCTCTAACCTCCCTAAGCTCTCTAACTACTCGTTGGCCTAACCTAGCTACCCGGTTCCTAGCTGAAGTACCCTCCGCATCTGCAGCTAAGAACTCCTCTCTAACCTGGCGAAGAAATCCCACTTCTTCGGTATCCAGCTCAACGGCGAAGTAGTTCTTCAGCACCGGCTCGACCCTACTCCGAAGTTGAGCACTCAGTTCCTCGGCCTTGACGATGCGCCGCTTCAGATCCTCGATCTCCTGTGTCATCTCCGTGACGACATCCAGATTCCTGTCCCGCTGAAGTCGTACCTCGTCTAACTCCTTCTTCATCAAAGACAGAACTTTCTCATGCTCGTTGTCGCGATCAATCTTCTGTCGAAGAAGTTCCTCCTTCTCTGATGTCACACTCTTCAGTTCATCGGTCCTCGTCTGCGCCTCCTTCTGGGCCATGCGAAGTGCAGCTCTCAGGTTCTCCTTCTCTTCCTTCCAGTTACCTCGGCCGAAGTGCATCGTATGCACTAACTCTGCCAGGTTCAGCTTCCTACCGACGACTTCCTCGTAGGTCCCGCGGTTCGCTTCCAAGCTGTACAGTAACGGTACAACTACATCTTTGAGGTAATCCGCCGAAGAAGCTAATCGTTCGATCTCACCAACTGTCGATGAAGAAACATCGCTCTTCGGTGTAGTGGCAACGTCCTTCTCCATCTGAGGAGTACTTCCTTCCTCGGCTTCCTCGGTCGCCTCTTCAACTGCTTCATCATCGGTCCGAACCGTCTTCGTCATCTTCATCTTCTTCCGAGACTTCTGCACAGACCTCGGCGTCTCCTCCAGAGGTTTCTTCCTTCCACTCCTGCGAATCGGAGGAGACACCTCGACTACATCTTCGTCCTCGGCCGGAGTAACTGCTTCGGGCGTCTTCTCTGGAGTTGGCGTTGAAGTCGATGCCTCGTTCTTCTTCGTTACCTCCACTGCTACTTCGGCTTGTGCTCCTTCGGCTTCGACTTCGTCGAAGAACCTCTCGAGTTGTACATCCCGTGCTGGAGTCTGTACCACCTGAAATTCATCATCCTCGGCAGCTGCGGTAAAACCTAACTTCGTCTGCTGTGCCTCAGATAGCAACCCCATCCTCATATAGAACACTGATACAAACGGTCCTATGTATGCCAAGTCATTCGCATTCCAAAGCTTCAGCACATGTCGGTGGATGATCCTCGCCCAATGTGCTCTTCGTCCGGCGAAGAGCTGCTCGATGAAGTTGATTTGCCAGTTCGACAAGTATGTCGTTCTTCGTGGCTTGAAGATCGCCATAATCGCATCGGCTACTTCTCTCTTCTTCGGATCGCAGTAATCGCTTGTTCGGTAGCCGTTCCTCCCCAGAGGTAATTCCTTGAACAGATTCGGGAAGGTCTTCACTGCTTCGGGCGAAGCAGCGGCAGAGGTGGTGTCAAACAGAAGATCACCTTCCCGACCTGCATCGTCGATTCCCAAAACAGCGGACCAGTGAGCTTCGGTCCAGTTATTCGGTCGTCCATAGTGCTCATCGGCCGGATGCTGCTTGCAGACCTTCAATTCGTGCACCAATTTGGAGGAAACCATCCCCCACCAAGGAAGCAAGAGGAACGATAACCCCATTTCCTCGAGCTCTTTGTCGTAGCGGCGAAGAGCCAGTCGATTAACTTCAAACGATCGGAGCCTCGGCGCCTTAGTCGTCTGCATCCCGCGCATCCCTATGATTACTGCAACGATCTTCGCTACAAACGGATTCCTCGCTGCAATCCTTTCCTCGCCCGTAACTGGTGTACTTCTTCGCAAATTGGCTTCCTCGCCGATCACCCACGAATTGGCTTCCTCGCCCGTAACTGATGTACTTCGGCGTTCGGTAAATGCGGCTCTCTGCGCCCTGCTATCGCTCGCTCTGGGAATAGTAAAACAGTAAAGTAAACAACTTGTTACCTTGCTTATATCTCGCGATAGGCTTTCCTGCACGTGCCGAAGTTAGGGTTTTCCTCTTGACGACTGACATTCTTCAGTCGGCTGTAACTTCGTCGTTCGGTCTCCGATTGCCTCGCACAACATATCGTTAGAAAGCTCTTCGTCCGAGGAATTCATCTATGAGAAAATCATCTTTCAGTGTCTCCATAGATTCGATAAATTCCTCCGGAACTGGGATTCTTCACTAAACTTCTAATTAACACTATTCTACTCATATCGTTTATCTTCTATCATCTATTCTTCTTATTTACTTTACAACTAATCAATTAATTAACAAAAACGAAAAACCAAGGCTTCACATACTCCCCCTCTCAATTGTGAAGCGACCCCGCGAACACTTAAGAGTAGTATCTCTTGATTCTCCACCCATTGACTCGGGTAGCTAACAATGTTCCATCGAGTTCTTCCAACTGAACTGAACCATTACTATAACGACGCGTTACTTTGTAAGGACCCATCCAACGTAAGTGTAACTTCCCTGGAAATTTAGTGTATCTACTGTCATACAGTAGTACTAAATCTCCATCCTTGATGTCCACTTTGCGGATCTTCTTATCGTGCTTCTCTTTCCGCTTCATTTGAATGATCTCCGTTAGTCGTTTAGACTCTTCACGGTCTTCTTCAAGTGTCATCAGACTCTTAAGTCGTAACAGTTGACTCTCCTCCACTGACAGTCTATCTTCAGACAGGATTCTGTAAGTAGGCACATCAAATTCAACTCGCATAATCGGTGTCATGCCATATGTTAGGAAAAAGGGTGTTTGTCGAGTTGTAATCTTCTCTGCATTCCGAAATGCCCATAAGACAGCCGGTAACTTTGTATCCCAATCATATGCATGATTCACTGTCACCTTGTTCAGAATCTTGCATAACACTCCGTTAGACTTCTCTGTCAATCCGTTAGCTTTTGGATTGTACGGTGTTGTCTTCCGGTGTTTTATACCAAAGTAATCTGTCAGTTCTTCTATCATCTTGTTTAAAAAATGTGTACCTCGGTCACTCACCAACTCCAGTGGGCATCCATATCGAGTAATGATCTGTGTGTACAGAAACTCAGCCACAGTGGCTGCATCGTCTTTCTTGGTAGCTGCTGCTTCAACCATCTTCGTTGCATAATCAGTAGCTATCAGTATGTACCTTCTTCTTGTGCGGCGTGTTGCAGGTTGTATAGGTCCTACAAAATCAATCCCCCACTTCTCGAATGGTGCTAATGGGAGTATCGGATGTAACGGCCACTGAGTGGTTGGCGTAGGCTTACCCACTCGTTGACAGTTATCACACTTCTTGATGATCTCCTGAACATCTTTGTACATCGTTGGCCACCAGTATCCAGCTGAGAGGATCTTCTTCACAGTGTTTCTCAGTGCATAGTGTCCACCTTCAGGTTCTGAGTGTAGTGCTCCTACCACTTGTGGTATCTCATGCGTTTCTAGACATCTTCGAAGTTCTTCATCAGGCCCTCTTTTGAACAATATCCCGTTCTTCATCTCGTAGGGTCCCGCCTGATGTATGAAGACTGTTCGCTGTTCAGCGTCCAATTCCTCTGGGCACTGCAAAGTCTGTAAATATCTGTACAGATCATAGTACTTCGTAGCAGGTGCTACGGTCAGCTGAAACAATTCCTCATCTGGGAAGTCATCTGCCACTGTATCCACTCGTTCTCCCGTTCTCAGTCGAGACAAGTAATCAGCATTCTCATGATGAATCCCTTGTCTGGTCTGAACTATGAAAGTGAATTCTTGAAGTAACAACATCCATCTTGCTATCCTTCCTGACAAGTCTGACTTTTGTACTAGATGCTTCAACGCATAATGATCCACGTGAAAAACAAACTCATAGCCAAGAAGGTAATGTCTGAACTTCTTTACTGAGTACACCATTCCCAACGCTTCACGTTCAGTAGTGGTGTAGTTCTTTTCTGCTGCTGAAAGTTGTCTACTCGCATAGTAGATTGGGTGGTCTCTCTTTTCATCATCTTTCTGACTGAGCACCACTCCAATAGCAAACGCAGAAGTGTCTACATACACTTGAAAAGGTCTCTCCCAGTCTGGTGGTCGCATGACAGGTGCTTCTGCCAACTTCTTCTTCAGCGTTTCAAACGCCTCATGCTGTTTCTCGTGCCAATGGTACTCTGTCGTCTTCTTCAGCAATTCTGTCAGTGGCGCAGCAAGTATGGCGTAATCTTTGATGAACCTTTTGTAATATCCAACATGTCCTAGGAAGGCTCTCAACTCGCTGATGTCAGTAGGGGGCTGTAGGGATAGTATCACTCTAACTTTCTCTACATCTACTTCTATGCCTCGACCTGATACTCTATGGCCAAGAAGTATTCCTTCAGTCATCACGAAGAAACACTTCTCAGGATGTAATGCAAGTCTGGCTTCCCTACACTTCTGAAAGGTTTTGGCTAAACACGCTGCATGTTCTTCACGTGTGCCAAAAACACAAAAATCATCTATAAAGATCTCTAAAAATTTTCGCAAATAATCTTGGAAAATTGAGGTCATCATCCTCTGAAAGGTAGCTGGTGCATTGCATAGTCCAAAAGGCATCTTGTGATAAGCATAAGTGCCCCAATCTGTAGTAAAGGTAGTCTTGTCCTTATCTTGCTCTCTTATGGACACTTGATTGTACCTTGAAAACCCGTCCAAAAAGCTGTAACATTCCTTTCCAGATACATGATCCAAAATGGTATCAGTAAAAGGTAAAGGGTGATGATCCTTCTTGGTTGCTGCATTCAGCTTTCTGAAATCTTGACAGACTCTTATCTTTCCTGTTTGCTTCTTGGGTACCACTACTATGGGTGCTACCCATTCGCTGCTTAACACAGGAAAAATAATACCTGCCTTTAGGTACTTATCTATCTCGTCTTTAACCATCAAAGAGTATTTTGGGTTGAGTCGGTACTGCCTCTGTCGTACAGGTACTGATCCTTCAATGAGGTCGATACGATGTTCTCCCCACTGTGCAGGTATCCCCTTCATGTCCTCCACAGTCCAGGCGAAGACATCTTGGTAATGGATCAGCATCTGACGATACACTTCCAACTCTTCTCCTTGTACCACAATAGAAATCTTGAGGCTCTTACCTTCGCTTATTAGTAGGTCTTGGGATGCTCCTGGAAGGACTATACCATCTGTATGACTGGTCTCTGCACTCCCGTGACCTAGCTGTGATTGCTATTCGGCCTCGTTCATATCTTCTTCTTCGTCAATTTCATAGCACTGTAGATAGTTGACCATCGAATAAGGGTCTCCTTTCCTTTCTCCTGCGCTGCTTGTTGATGATGATCCTGAAGTATAACCCTCATCAGTCGACTCTGTTTCGCCCTGATGTGTTATCTTCTTCCAGGAAACCATCACAGCCTTATCAGTTGGTTTCTGTGGATCTTTGAACTGTAAACGGTGCCGGTACCAATCTGTTAGTACTTTGGCACCATACAACCATGGCCTCCCAATCAAAATTTGATAACCAGACTTAACCAAAGGGTGCAGCACAACATAGGTGAGTTTAAAAGAAATTCCGCCTATTAAGGTGGGGATGTTGCGTAGTAGCCCAAGTGGTCGTCTTCTCGTTTGATCTGCCAGCCGTAACACCCGCTGAGTTTCTTCAAACTTGCTGAAACCCAACGCGTGTGCCGTGTCTTCTGTCATTATGTTGACTCCTGATCCGGAGTCAATTGGCACTTTCCTAATTACACAGCCTGCAACCTCCACTTCCACTTCTGGAGATCCCAGGTCTTCTGCCTCGATGTGAAACAGAGAAGGCAACTTTGATCTTCTTGCTTTAGTGGGTTTCTTCAGTGCTTGAAGTAACAATTTTCTGTAAATTTTGTTATCTTCAATCAGCTGTTTGAAACTTATGTTAGCCTTCTGTGTTTCTAGATCAGCTACCACATCATAGTGTGGTACTGCCACAGGTTCTTTCTTCATAGGTTCCGGTCGACTGTGCTTCTTCGGAACCTCCTCGTTCTTGGCTGCAGTCTTGTCTTCAGTGGCCGAAGAACGGAAAATCTTAGGTACGGACGAAGTTGATTGTTCTGGTACTTCGGCCGAAGTTGTATCAGCTTCTCTTGCCGAAGTTCCTGCTCGTAGTAACTCCTTCTTCAGGAGTTCGCGGACTTCGTCCGTAATGTCAACTGGTAGTCTCGGAGGATTTACGCTCTTCAGTATTTCTTCTTCCTCTTCCTCAGTTTCCTCCTCAACAATCTTCTTCTTGGCTTTCTCCGCAGCCTTCTTCTGCTTCTTCAGTTCTTTCTTCGATTGAGTCTTTATGGGCGCTTCTTCTGCCTTTCTCTTGGTTTTGAAAGAGCTTCTGGTGTCCACTTTACAAACCCAAGTTTCTTCTGGTGGCCATCCTTCATCTCCAGCGGCTTTCCATTCTTCCAAGTCTACCTTGTGCAGTTGAGCTTCTCCAGGACGTTCTGTTTTGGGATCAAAGCGAACCCCTCTCTTCTCTGCGGGTGGGTTAGTACAATCTGCTGTGGCATGTCCTGGCTGATGACACCTTCCACAAAGTGCTACATATCCCATCGATTTCTTTGGTTGAGGGCAGTTTGGTGACCAATGTTCCAAACTGCCACAATTAAAACAAGACCCATGGGGTGGTGGTTTATTTGCTCCTGGCGGACTCATCAAACGTTTCTGAGATACATTAGGGCCCTCTCTTTTGGTGCAAACCTTTGAATTGGTATGGGTTGAATTGGGGTAATTGCTGGCTGTGTTGGGGGTGGATTCGTTAATACTCCATATACTTCGTCCGGAGTTTCCACAAAGAATGAGCTATAATATGATTCGAATGCTGGTGCCCATTCAAGCGATTGTGCTTGAAATGTTCTGTTGTTCTTACATTCCGTATTAGCATGTCCTGATTTACCGCATGTCGTACACCATAAACTTGAACGAGATGTAGCAGGTGATTTTCTCCCTTCAGGAGATCGTACCATCTGCACTTTCAAGTCTGCAAACCCTTTAATCATCTCCTCCATGAGTTGATTACTATCCCCCTTTTTCTTACCCTTCTTTTCCTTCGAGCTTTTCTTTTCTTTGGACGAAGAACTGCGTTTCATTCTTCGTTCTTCTTTGCTCGAAGAAGATGAACTCGCCGATGAAGACTCTTCGGCTTCGGCCGAAGAAGACTCATCGTCAGAAGATTCCTCGGAGGAAGAAGGTTCTCTGCGACCCTTCTTCTGCTTCTTCCTCCGAGTCGTTTTACCTTCCTTCCTTTCTCTCTTTCCTTTCTTCTTCCCTTTTATCCATCCTCCTTTACTTCCGAGGGTGGACGCTTCAAATGCTTCTGCTGAAGCAACAACCTCTTCGATGGCGTCCATCTTTCCTCTGCGACACCAGATCTCCATCTCAATCGGTAAGCCTGTAACTAGCCATTCTGTGGCTTGATCCATAGAGTATGGGTTGGCTGTACCCATCCTCGGTATTCTGTCCAGTAGATTGTAGAATCTTTGAACATAATCTTTTAAGCTCTCTTTCTTTCCTCTGATCAGTCTGGTCAGCTTTCCTAAAACTTGACGATTGTACCCAATTTCCCGGAATCGCTCTAGGAACTTTGTCCTCAGCTTGTCCCAAGTATCGATGTCTCCTGGTACTCTATTTGCATGATTGTACCAGCTGCGTGCTCTCTTCCTGAGAAGACTCGGAAAGATTCGCAGCCGATCTGGTTCAGCATCTTCCTTATTAGTGACAGATACAGATTCAAACAATTTAATGTAAGCATCTGCATCCTCATCGTCATCTGAAGATCCTCCTCTGAACTTTGGGTATCCATGTTTCGTGATAGGTTGGCCTGCCATACTTCGAACAAAAGGAGCCCTTGGAACTTGAGTTGCTATCTTGGCAGGGGCTGGAATCGGCGCTGGTACTGCAGCTTGAACGAGGACAGCAGGGGCAATACCCGCAGCAGCAGCTGCTTGGGCTTGTCTCTTCTTGAATATGGACGGTCCTGTGGTTGGCTGTAAGTAAGGAGTAGCGCTGTCTTTCTGAGTCACTGGAGTTAACGGAAGGATTTCCCGCACCAGTGCTTGAGGAATAAGTTCCTGCGCCTGTAAAAGTTCCACTAAGGTAGTAACAGCTTCTACTGCCTTAGACGCAGCTTCTTCATTCGAAGAAGTAAACTGATCTTGATCTGCAGAAGTACTTCCTATCTCTGGGTCAGGAGTAAACAACTGCGGATATAAAACGGTATTGACTTCGGGGAAAGGTTTCCACCCTACTTCACTTTCTGGATGTTCGTTCTCAGCACTTAGCCGAGTGGTAACTTCTTTGAAGTCAAGTTCTCTTTGAGCAGATTCGAAAGGGGTTGGAGGTAATGACTTTGGTGTCCGGGGTGAACTTGATTCACCAAGGCTTGGTTCCTTCCTCTTCCATTCTTTTGAGTTAGGTGTTCTCCAACCTCGTTCTCTCTTCTTATGCTCTTCTTTCAACCGACGAGCTTCTTCCAGAATCTGTTCTCGATATTCTGCTCGTCTTTCTCGCCTCCTGTCTCTCTCAGATTGCACGTTTCCAGGAGGATCAGGCTTGCCCGTCGACATACATGTCTCTGGACTTCTGTTCACTGATCTTGGATAATTTCAGCATTCGCATCCCCGGCAGCGGCGCCAAAATTTATTCAGCCTTCTATATGTAACACACAAGAAAACCAAAAGATGCTCGAAAGTAGTAATTTAAGGATCGAACCCACAGAGATGCAAGTAAAGATCATCCAAAAGTAGTAAACACGTAACAAAGATGATTCTTTATAGTTGTCTTTTATTCTCACGGGCAGAAATCAGTCCCGGTAGAGATCAAACTCAGATCTATCCAACAAGACAGAGTTGACAATCCTGACAAACAAACATAACAGGTACTGAACAGCTCATGGACCTCAAGAAACAGATGAACAACAGAGAAACAGAGTCATGGACGGAAATGTCACACGAGGAAGTACTGCTGAAGTGCTACTAAGTAGCCTCTAACACCATAAACGCTAAGTATCTTCACACTAAGTTACTTTCACTACTACTGTTCTCGGAAAACTCTGGCGAAGAAGACTCTTCTTCCGCCGAAGAACTAGATTGAACTTCTTCCTAAGTGTTCCACCAAAGAACAACTTCTTCCGAATTCAACTTCGCCCAAGAACGTCTTCGTAGGAAACTAACTCCGCAGATGCTGGTCTATTCTCAGTCTTCGCCGTAAACGTTCTACTCTGATTTCAAATGTCAACAGCAAATTCTTCGGCACCCAGACTAATTCCTACCACAGCAAACTACGATACTTCGTAGGTAAATCCTTCGCAGAAGACAAAACACTCAATGGCTCCGTAAACTCAGGAAATAGAAAACTCAAAAATGATAAAACACATAGAGGTCCTGAATACAAACAACACAACGCTTATATACAGATTTTCCCGAAGATGACGGATCTTCTCCCTAAGAAGTCGGGCGTACTTCAGGACCGTCGGATGAAGGTCCTGTGTCCGAAACGACACCAGGAACGACACCGCTTTCTACTGCTAACTCTCTACCTATCTCACAAACTGAGAACTCTACGGTTGCTCTAACCTCCCTAAGCTCTCTAACTACTCGTTGGCCTAACCTAGCTACCCGGTTCCTAGCTGAAGTACCCTCCGCATCTGCAGCTAAGAACTCCTCTCTAACCTGGCGAAGAAATCCCACTTCTTCGGTATCCAGCTCAACGGCGAAGTAGTTCTTCAGCACCGGCTCGACCCTACTCCGAAGTTGAGCACTCAGTTCCTCAGCCTTGACGGTGCGCCGCTTCAGATCCTCGATCTCCTGTGTCATCTCCGCGACGACATCCAGATTCCTGTCCCGCTGAAGTCGTACCTCGTCTAACTCCTTCTTCATCAAAGACAGAACTTTCTCATGCTCGTTGTCGCGATCAATCTTCTGTCGAAGAAGTTCCTCCTTCTCTGATGTCACACTCTTCAGTTCATCGGTCCTCGTCTGCGCCTCCTTCTGGGCCATGCGAAGTGCAGCTCTCAGGTTCTCCTTCTCTTCCTTCCAGTTACCTCGGCCGAAGTGCATCGTATGCACTAACTCTGCCAGGTTCAGCTTCCTACCGACGACTTCCTCGTAGGTCCCGCGGTTCGCTTCCAAGCTGTACAGTAACGGTACAACTACATCTTTGAGGTAATCCGCCGAAGAAGCTAATCGTTCGATCTCACCAACTGTCGATGAAGAAACATCGCTCTTCGGTGTAGTGGCAACGTCCTTCTCCATCTGAGGAGTACTTCCTTCCTCGGCTTCCTCGGTCGCCTCTTCAACTGCTTCATCATCGGTCCGAACCGTCTTCGTCATCTTCATCTTCTTCCGAGACTTCTGCACAGACCTCGGCGTCTCCTCCAGAGGTTTCTTCCTTCCACTCCTGCGAATCGGAGGAGACACCTCGACTACATCTTCGTCCTCGGCCGGAGTAACTGCTTCGGGCGTCTTCTCTGGAGTTGGCGTTGAAGTCGATGCCTCGTTCTTCTTCGTTACCTCCACTGCTACTTCGGCTTGTGCTCCTTCGGCTTCGACTTCGTCAAAGAACCTCTCGAGTTGTACATCCCGTGCTGGAGTCTGTACCACCTGAAATTCATCATCCTCGGCAGCTGCGGTAAAACCTAACTTCGTCTGCTGTGCCTCAGATAGCAACCCCATCCCCATATAGAACACTGATACAAACGGTCCTATGTATGCCAAGTCATTCGCATTCCAAAGCTTCAGCACATGTCGGTGGATGATCCTCGCCCAATGTGCTCTTCGTCCGGCGAAGAGCTGCTCGATGAAGTTGATTTGCCAGTTCGACAAGTATGTCGTTCTTCGTGGCTTGAAGATCGCCATAATCGCATCGGCTACTTCTCTCTTCTTCGGATCGCAGTAATCGCTTGTTCGGTAGCCGTTCCTCCCCAGAGGTAATTCCTTGAACAGATTCGGGAAGGTCTTCACTGCTTCGGGCGAAGCAGCGGCAGAGGTGGTGTCAAACAGAAGATCACCTTCCCGACCTGCATCGTCGATTCCCAAAACAGCGGACCAGTGAGCTTCGGTCCAGTTATTCGGTCGTCCATAGTGCTCATCGGCCGGATGCTGCTTGCAGACCTTCAATTCGTGCACCAATTTGGAGGAAACCATCCCCCACCAAGGAAGCAAGAGGAACGATAACCCCATTTCCTCGAGCTCTTTGTCGTAGCGGCGAAGAGCCAGTCGATTAACTTCAAACGATCGGAGCCTCGGCGCCTTAGTCGTCTGCATCCCGCGCATCCCTATGATTACTGCAACGATCTTCGCTACAAACGGATTCCTCGCTGCAATCCTTTCCTCGCCCGTAACTGATGTACTTCTTCGCAAATTGGCTTCCTCGCCGATCACCCACGAATTGGCTTCCTCGCCCGTAACTGATGTACTTCGGCGTTCGGTAAATGCGGCTCTCTGCGCCCTGCTATCGCTCGCTCTGGGAATAGTAAAACAGTAAAGTAAACAACTTGTTACCTTGCTTATATCTCGCGATAGGCTTTCCTGCACGTGCCGAAGTTAGGGTTTTCCTCTTGACGACTGACATTCTTCAGTCGGCTGTAACTTCGTCGTTCGGTCTCCGATTGCCTCGCACAACATATCGTTAGAAAGCTCTTCGTCCGAGGAATTCATCTATGAGAAAATCATCTTTCAGTGTCTCCATAGATTCGATAAATTCCTCCGGAACTGGGATTCTTCACTAAACTTCTAATTAACACTATTCTACTCATATCGTTTATCTTCTATCATCTATTCTTCTTATTTACTTTACAACTAATCAATTAATTAACAAAAACGAAAAACCAAGGCTTCACAAGAACAACCACGAAAACGAACGCGCAATATATACCACTCCGAATGTATGTACAATGCCGTTTCTTTCTCCTAACAGCACAAAACTGAAGAACAGACCAGAGCGGTCTGTAACCTACTTCAGAAGCCTTAAAACAAACCCCTGAATCGCAACCCTAGCCTGAAATCGCCAAAGCGTAGCTCAAAGCAAGAGAAACTTCTCTTTGCTAACAACAAGAGCCACAACAGTATCACGCGATCCAAACCCAAGTCCAAACCACATCCACACACTAGCTCTTGGCTAAAGCTAGCTACCACAAGCCATACACAACCAACTAAGTCCTTAACGAACTCAAAAGGACGAAACCTGTAGCGAAGGAACCGAAAAAGACCTATCTGGGAACTTTCTCCTTTCGCCAGACGATCTTCAAATGTTGATAGGGTCTCCTTCCCTGACTCCGTTGGCTCAAGAAACCTTCAGATCCGACTCCCGATAATCGAGATATCGTCAAGTTTCGGTCGCAGGTGACCGAACCTTCAAAAACTCCTCCATGCGACTTAAAACCGCTCACACCGCACAAACGGATCGTCTAAACTGATATCCGTCTTCGCTGATAGGTAGATCCGGCTACCCTGAACCCAACAAGACTCCAAACAAGCCGTTTGGAGTTCCCCTTGCAAAACCACTCGAGAAATTTGGTCGCAGGTTGCAAAGCTGACGTAAATTGACTCCCTGCGGCTCAAATTCGCTCACCACACCCAAACCAACAATCCAATTCACTTACAGTCTTCTCCTATGCGTACATGAGGACTCCCTGATCGCGTAGGCACCAAGAACGAAGAGCTTGGCTCACCGATCGCGAAGAACAATCCAATCTCAGATCGCAGGCGATGAAAACCTGACGCAAGCGCTTCCCTGCGAGCCAATTTCTCTCACAACTCTCAAACCGCCTGATGAAACTTTGTATCGTCTTCAATTTCCTGAAGAACTCGTTGTTCTGATCCCGATGGATCCAAGGACAGCAAGTTTGGACTCCGGAACGGCCCGAACGGTCCAACTCTCCTTCACAGATAACTGAAAACCCCAAATCTGCTTCCTGCGTCTCAATTTCTCCCAAAACACAACCCTCGATCCGTCTCTTCAAGAACCGTCTTAACCTGTGCGTAGCCTGCACAGATCTGAACCCGATGACACCTTGCGCGCGTGTATTGGACTTCTCAATTCTCCAAAACATCCACCGACAGGTCGCAGGAATAAGCAAGCCCCTTAAGCAGCCCCCTTGCAACAGTCTGTACGTACGAAGTTCAACCCTCAATAATCAGAAGCAGGCCCCTTTCGTCTTTGATATAACGCCTAAAGCCCTAAATACCCAGTCAGCAAGTAACTAGGGGCCTAGCTTGATTTTGCCTTTTTTCGAATCGCATAACTTCTTCTCTGGATGTCCAAACGAAATAAACAAGATGCCCATGGAAAGCAGACAATGAGCTCTATCCATCTATGCGATAAAAGTAAAGATCCGAAGTTGCGCCAAAAGCTCGTAAGCTGGGGCCTATCTTGTTTTCTCCATCTTTCGAGTCCTGTAACTTCTTCACTATGCGTCCAAACGAAGTAGACAAAGTGCCTATGGAATGCTGACAAGGAGCTCTATCCACTGGTGCGATAAAAACGAAGATCCGAAGTGGCGCCAAAAATCCGTAAGCTGGGGCCTAGCTTATTTTCTCCATCTTTCGAGTCCTGTAACTTCTTCACTATGCGTCCAAACGAAGTAGACAAAGTGTCTATGGAATGCTGACAAGGAGCTCTATCCACTGGTGCGATAAAAACAAAGATCCGAAGTGGTGCCAAAAACTCATGAGTGTCTTTGGAGCGCCAAGCATCGAAGTTTGTATTTCAAGTAGGAGCCGGTCCACGACACGACATCGTGCATTCAATAAGGTGACGGTGAAGAATAATTATCCTTTGCCAAGGATAGATGACCTCTTTGATAGGTTAGCGGGCGCAAAGTACTTCAGCAGGATAGACTTGAAGTCAGGATATTACCAGATCTGCATAGCTGACCCAGATGTTGAGAAGACCGCTTGTCAAACCAGATACGGATCGTTTGAATTCGTGGTGATGTCATTTGGACTCTGCAACGCCCCTTCGACGTTCACTGCATTGATGAACACAATTTTTCGCGAGGAGATGGATGAGTTTGTCATCGTTTACATCGACGACATCTTGATCTACTCCAAAACCTTGGAGTCGCACGCGGAGCAGCTAAGGGTGGTGTTGACGAAGCTACGGGAGCATAAGCTGTTTGCCAACATTGACAAGAGTGAGTTTGGTTTGGACGCCATTAACTTCTTGGGACATATAATTAGTGCAGAAAGAGTCGGCCCGGATATGCAGAAGGTGGACGCGATTGTGACTTGGGAGCCTCCGACTACAGTGAAGGGGATGCGACGATTCTTAGGATTGACGCAGTTCTATATGATGAAGTATGTGAAGGGGTTTTCAAAGATCGCGAAGCCGCTGACGGACTGGACGGGCAAAGACGCACAAGTAAGTTGGACCAAGGAGGTGGATGATGCGTTTCAGACGATCAAAACTATTTTGTCAAAGACGTCAGTTTTGCAGCTGCCGGAGTTCGACAAACCATTCGAGGTGCACACAGACGCGAGCGACTATGCGATTGGCGGAGTGTTGGTGCAGGATGGAAAACTTCTAGCGTACGAAAGCAAGAAGCTATCTGGGACAGAGAGTCGATGATCGACTTACGAGAAGGAACTGTTTGCGGTGGTTCATTGCTTGAGAAAATGGCGGCATTACTTGAGACTCCACAAAACCCAAGTGTATACTGACAACATTTCGCTCAAGTACTTTGAGACACAAGATCGGGTGACGCCAAAGCAACTACGGTGGCATGATACCTTGGCGCTCATGAACGTGGAATTAGTCCACAAAGCGGGAAAGGACAATGTGGTTCCTGACGCCTTGAGTCGCAAGGAGGAATATCTTCCATCGTCAACACAGATTTTGCGAGCTATGTATCCTAAGGAGTCAGACTTAGAGAGGTGAATACGTGAAGGTTACATGGGCGACGATCAAGCGAAGGAGTACTTGGAACAGCTCAAGCGAGGAGTGAAGTTGCAGAACATGCAGCTAAGGCATGGTTTACTCATGTTCAAGCAAAGTCGAGTTTATGTGGGACAAGGAAAACTTAGGACTAAGTTGTTAAAAGAATGTCACGATGTGCCCTTATCAGGCCATAAAGGAGAAAAGTCCACTTTAGCAGTGATAGCTAAAAAGTTTTATTGACCCCACATGAAAGACGATGTTGCACACTTTGTGAAAACATGTGTAACCTGTCAAGCGAACCGCGTTTCTTATGAGAAGAAACAAGGGTTGCTTCATCCTCTGTCGATTCCAGCCAGACCTTGAGAAAGCATTAGCATGGACTTCATCACCTCTCTGGCTGACTCGAATGGATACAACGCTATTTTTGTTATAGTTGATCGGTTTAGCAAACTAGCGAAGTTTGCTCCGACCTTGGATACTGCCACAGCGTTCATGACTTCTCGGTTGTTCCTAGATACTTGGTGGCGTTCACATGGATTACCTCGGAGTATTATTTCAGATAGAGACCCTAAGTTCACAAGTGTCTTTTGGAAACACTTGTTCCAAAAATTGGGGACTAAGTTAAAATTTAGTACCGCCTTTCATCCGGAAACAGATGGGCAAACGGAACGAGTTAACTCGGTTCTGAATCAATATTTGAGGAATTATGTGAGCGCGGACCAAAGTGATTGGGGGGTGTGGCTCAGCCTTGCGGAGTATTGCTACAATTCCACGAAGCATTCGGCAACCGGCGAATCGCCTTTCTTGCTAGCTTACGGACGTGAGCGAGAAGGGTCTCTTGACTTGACTCTTGCAGGGAGTTCTACATCAACACGACCAAGAACACGGCAAACATCAGCTGAAGAGTTGGTGGCGGCAATGCAGCGGCGCGAGGAGCAAGTAAAGAAGAACCTCGAGCAGGCGCAGCAACGATACATGTGGTGCCCACAAATTACAGGATGCACGAATTTTTGAAATTTTTAAGAATAATAACTTGTTTGTATAACTGAAGAAGCGTTGTTACTTAAGGTTACGTCTTCCTTAACATGAAGATGATCTTATGAGCTTTTTAATAAGAAGTGGACTTCTTCAGAAGACGGCCGTCTTCGGAAGAGCGTCTTCTCAATTGCGTCTTCAGAAGACGGGAAGACGGCGGAAGATGAGAAGACGGCGGAAGACACCTGTCTTCTGGAAGACAGCGACCGCGAAGGCCTAACCACGAGTTTTCGGATAAAACAGTAGGTGTACCTAATGGGTCGCACCGAATAGGTAGGTAGGTCGGGGAAGACACCTAAGGTCGAGAACCCCTAATCTGCGGGGAAGATGCGTAAGGAAGCACATTAGGCGCATTCCAACTTCTCGCAGCACAGCGTGCTGTCGGAGTGTAATCCGTCTACCTAGGAAAGCGCCGGGCTTCTGGCTGTGGTTGTTCACTCAAGAGGTTGGCTTTCAGGTCACAATAGGGCTATAAACACTCACACAGATGTGTAAGATCTAGTAATATACCCAGAAGGCGAAATTCAGGTCTAGCTGGCAGTAATAGGATTCGGCGGTGAACTTTGACACTCACGGAGAGGAAAACTATGAAGGTTTAGACCTCTAAACTTCCCCTGCATGCAAATGAGGTACTACTGAACTCACAGACGAAATTTCAGCCTGAGATCAAATTCTGACACGGAGATATGAACAGAAAAGTTTTGAGCAAGAAAGCTACGGCAATTTCTAGTACCTAGCTGGCTATTTCAACCTATAACAGGAGTTTGGCTCGATCAATTTCGAAGTTGCTTACAGGATTTGCAGTCTACAGGGTGCTGAACATCCCTGTGAAGTTGGGACTCCTGAATGTACACAGAACTGTAGATCTCCTCCTCTGAAGTCGCTGCTCTAGATTAAGAGCTTTTCAGACCCCCTCAGCTTCAGCGGCCGCCCTGAATTACTCAGTTGCTCAATCGATATGAAACTTTTTGTGAAATCGTAGCCCTGCTGGCGGACAACACAACCTCGAAGTTTTGAAGCAATTTCCTCAAATCTGCTGCGAGTGACACTGAAAACCCTAAATCTAACCAAAATGATTCAATTCTAGCACAATCCGAACTTCAATTGCTCATAACTCCGTCTTTATTGACTCAAATCGATCGAAATTTTCACTGGAAGTGCTTGACATGACGAGACCTCTCTCCCTGTGCTCTCAGATTTCGAAGATCCCTCACCAAATGCTCGAACTCCACTCTAGAGCTCTGTTTCTAAATTTAGAGTTAAACTAAAGACAAAAACAGACCAATGGGAGTTCATAGCTCCACTTGGTTGTCTTTTAGTACCCTAAACCACGTGGCAACTTAGTTTTACTCATAGGCTACCACGTCAAGCTCCCTAGAGTGCCAGCGTAAAACTTAAACTACCTAAAACGACACGCAACCCCGAAAAATAACTTAAATCAGCTAGAAAGCGTGCATGGGCGACACGCAAATACAACCCATGAGCTTAAGCCCTATCAACATGGTAATCAACCTACTAAGACTCAAAATAGTGATAACACCGTATGCAAAGGTGTCAAACATATACATAAGCGGCTAGAAGTAATATAAGCTAACTTCTAGAACTACTAAACTCAAGCGTCGGAGTAGAAATATAACATGTAGCCGCCAAGTAGCGCGACAGCGCTTGAGAAGATTGATTGGAGAGAGAGAGCTTCGCAAGTAAGCTTTGAGAGAGGAATCGAGTGAGGACATCGAGG
Organism: Asterella californica; assembly: GCA_036924285.1. Classification (NCBI taxonomy): domain Eukaryota; kingdom Viridiplantae; phylum Streptophyta; class Marchantiopsida; order Marchantiales; family Aytoniaceae; genus Asterella; species Asterella californica. The sequence continues at coordinate 15,914,628 of JAYKYS010000001.1, read as the reverse complement.
TAGGAGAGAACCAGTTGGCAGCTAGGCGAATGGCGAGACCGAATTGCTGGAGCACAGAAGGCAGAAAGCGAAAGCGTCTCTGTGAGCTTCTGAGAAGCTGACATTGGAGAGTAGCGAGTAGAATCAAGGGTGGAATCGAGGCGTGGCCAGAAATTGACAGCAGGCGCAGTCGGGAGGAGTCGCATTGGAGCTAGGACAAGAGCCAGAAGCGCGCGGAGGTCGAAGGCAACTCGGGGAGCAGAAGAAGACTGTAGAGGTTCTTCCCCACGTTCTTTCCCTTTCCCACTTCTTCTCGCCTTTGTCTGGTATTCCCCGCGCTTCCTTGATTGTGTGCAGGCAGCCTGATCGATTATCCCACCCCCCGTTCTTTCTATTGAGACATTGGGCACGGAAGCACTACCCAATTTCTGTCAGACATCTCCTTGCTTCTTCTCGAGCTCAATTCGAGCTTCCCTACTCCTAGCCCTCAAACTGGAGATTGCAGCTATCAATTTCTTTACCCTACTACCTCTCTACCTCCGAAACCTGGAACAGAAGACGATTCGGAAGATGGGAACATCTTCGGAAGACGCTTCTTAAACTTGACTGTCTTCGGAAGACCATCTTCGGAAGACTGTCTTCGGAAGTCGACTGAACACAATTCGTATCAAGAGTGGATTTGTGTTGCTTTGTGTTAAGAGAGGCTTGGTACGAATCCTGAGTGGTGTGGTGAGTTGTTTTGTTATTTTGAGAAGTTGGAAGCCGGGAACTGGACCTGTGCCTCTCGGTCTTCCAAGCTTCTCAACTCCACATCTTCCTAGAGAGACTAGAAGACTGAAAGGTTGGCAAAATGAGCGAGAAGACGCGAGGGTCCATTCGGGTCTCTTCTGTCCGATCCATAGCAGCCATTCCTTCTTCTTCTCGAACTTAGAAGAGGGTCGTGAGAATACTTGTTGGCAGAATCTGGAGAGAATGGTCGAGGGTCATGTCTTCTCATCGAGCAGCAAGGTTCTTCTGAGTGCGTATGAGAGGTGAGAAGTCAGAAGAACAGAGTGCAAATGTCTTGAGTCTGTTGTGAGGATAGATTACGCGTAGGAAGACGAAGACAGGTGAGACCAGTGAAGGGAAGTCTGACTTCGGGGAGTCTTCCGAGAAAGACATTGAATCGGAAGCTGTCCCGAGTGTCTTCCCAGAGGCCACCGTCACCGCAGGAGCCCGCAACCGACTTCTGAACCTGTTATGCACTTGATGTTTCGTGAATCTTGTATCTTCTGATAGGAAGTAGGATGTAATGCAAGGTGGGTTGTCTTCTTGGTAATCCATGCGAGGCCTTGCTTAGATAGGATTGTTTAGATATAGCTCGGAAGACGAGAGCTATTTAGGAAGTACTGTTAGAATTCCGGAAGACGGAGTAGCTGTCTTCTGGAAGATTAGGTTCGTCTTCGGAGAAGTAGAAGCTAGACTGTGGGCACTTGGGAAGGACTGAGCCTTCAGCTCATAGTAAGTGCTTGTGGCTTAGTGCAACAGATCTTCCAGCATGACGATGCATCCGCGAGGCTTGGTGTTACCAGCGGCAGAATTGGTCGAGGCCACTCCTTTCCTCAAGGAGTTGGGTCTCGACTTCTTCCTGTGGGATTGGAACCTCGCAGATCAAGGACTTCTGGAGGAGGTGTGGGCAGCGTTACCACCGCGTAACCGTGTACCTGCAAAGGCAGGAGTAGCTCGAGGAAGACCGTCTTCCTGGACTGAAGACTGGTGGCGCAGGGCTTTTCACAGGCTTGAATCCGAGAACCGAGGATATTGGTACGAGAAGAAGATCTTGCCTAGAATCGTGAGTTCGTGGCATGTGCCTGGGAGCACCACCTGCCTTTTCGTGGAAGACAGGCAGGGGAGGAACGGTTGGAAGATAGAATCTTACCGGGAGCCGAAGAAGCGACTTCTGGCGAAGTTGTTTCTGCATCTCTTTCCCAAGGGAAAAGCGCAAAAGACAAGGTACTCAGGAGATCAGGACGTGGAGTTCCTGGAATCAGTGTGGGATGACAGAGTGCCCATCTACTGGGGCGCGTACATCCACAACTACGTACAGACGGAGCTAGCATACTTGGGTACCCCGGCGGGAGGACACTTGACGCCCTTCCTCTGCTACTTGTATGTAGCCATGGGGGATCTTAGGGAAGATCAGCTGGCAGGGTATGGGCCAACGGAGCGACAGGAGGTGAAGGAGGAGACCTCGGAAGACGATGACCGAGGGACAGCAGCAACGCCCCCTTCCACTCTGATGCCACAGCTGAGGCCCGGCTCTCACCAGAAGACGCTTCTGGTGAGGGAAGACGAGTCTAGTGGGTCGGAAGACGTCACGTCACTGAGGAAGATGGGTCCCAGAAGTGTATCGAGGACATCCATCTCCCTCATTCATTCAGGATCGGAGTCCGACTCGGAAGAAGACCTGCTGAGTACTCGATCAGAGCAGAAGACAACTTCTGCAACGCCTGGGAGTCTTCCGAAGACTCCAGAAGACGAAGGATGGATGGGCGCCTTGCTGCGATGCGAGGAAGCGCAAAGAAGAGAGCCGTTCCTGCCATGAGGAGTCTTCCACCCCGGAAGATGAGAAGAGTAGCTTCTTCTCGTGCGCAGAAGATGAAGGCTATTGTGGTGGAAGAGGCTTCCTTGCCTCTGGAAGACGAAGTCGACACCGCGGAGCGAGTGATGGAGATGAACTTGTCTTCCGCAGGAAGATGACTGGAGGAGTTCAGTGCCTACTTCCATAAGGAGATCCAGCCAGCTATGGAGTTGCTGGAGAAGAAGGCGAAGGCACAGGAGAGGCCCTTACAACCTGGATTCGGCCTGCGCACCTTGCTGCAACAGGGAGAAGACCACAAGAAGACGGAGTCGCTGGAAGCTAGTCTCCGCACCACGGAGAAGCTAGCAGCCGGGTACAAGGCGGAAGCAGCCGCTTCTGCCAAGGAGCTGGTGCAGCTTCGGAAGAGCAACCAGGAGTTGCAGGCGCGGGTACAGCAGCGTAATCAAGAAGTCACCCGAGTGCGGGAGAAGATCACCGCCCTCGTAGAAGAGCAGACCATATGGAAGACGCAGCGCGAAGCCGCAGAAGCGCGAGCTGCAGTTGAGAAGACGCAGAGGGAAGCAGCAGAGGCCCGTGCACAGAAGATGCTGGCACAGTCGGTGGAAGCGCTTCGAAAGAAGTTCAACTACACCGCGGGTAGGAAGTTACTTACCTTAGCGAGAGGATGGGACAGCGAGTCCAAAGCGATGTTGGTGGAATGTCGGGAGAGCATGTTCAGGTACTTAGATCGACAGACAGAAGGAGTGAAGACACTTTATGGTCTCCCCTCGCTTCCGACACCTGCAACCGCATCTTCCCACGCTCCAGCACCATCGACTGGATCCGGAATGGAGAAAGAGGAGTTCGACCTCGCTGTGCACTTGGTGGTGACAGCGTTGGAAGCCGAGAAGACTCCAGAAGACGCCCCGGAAGACGAGCCGTCTTCCCAGGTATTCCGCGTGGAGGAAGCGACTTCCCCGGATCCCTATGAGGTCCCCATGGCCCCTAGTCCCGCACCCGTGCCTCAGAAGACGGAAGAAGCACCGGTCGACTCCGCTTCCTAGAAGACGCTTCTGTCTTCCGAAGCAGAAGCCGAAGCCGAGGAAGACGCAGCAGCAGCGATAGCAGAGCCAGCAAGAGACGATGAGGAGGAAGCCACCTCAGTGACACCCGAGGTAACTGCAGGGCTTTCTAGCTTATCAGAAGCCGCGTTAGGAGCTCCGATAGGAGCAGATCAGGTAGAGATTGCCTCCATGCAATCTGAGTAGTTAGTAACTCCATTGACAAATTCCAAATATAGTAGGATCGAACATGCTATCTTAAGGGTGGCAGTTTTTCCATGTAATATTAGTTAGGATACCATGTGGTAGCATAGGTAGCGTAGAAGGACAAGGTGGATGGCCAATTCGGGCAGGGGAACCGCTTGCAAGTGAGGTAGCAACCTCCTGTCAGCGCCTCTCTCTCCCTAGTGGTCGTCTCCCCTGGTTCTCATGGCAGCGACATAAGTAGGATCGCAGAGTAGGAGATAGAGTTCTGCCTGTTCTGCCAGTTCTAAAACGTTCAGTAGTCGATTCTATGGTGCAGGCAGACTAGACACATTAGAGAGAAGACACCTGATAGATAGTTCTTCGCACTACACCCGTTGTTGGAAACATACGAATAGTCTTGGAATACACAGGAGGGGTCAGCATACTCGCACCAGCAGTGGTTCGAAGATGTAGATAGAAGTAGTGGACAGTCTAGGAACAGGGAACGGCATCCTCGTGCAGTCCTGTTAGCTAGACTGGTGTGTCGAGGAGTAGACGCAGGAAGTAAAGGGAGTGAGCTTCCCAATGTCATTGTGACTTCTTCTCGGGGAATAGATTGTGGATTTGAGTGCAGAAGCTTTGTTCATGTCTTCTGGATGGTGGGTTCCTTGAATTCGCTCCCAATTGTGCATGAGAAATGTTCTTCTTGAGTGGCGGTGACTGTCAGCAGTTGTGGAAGTGTAGCTTGACTCGTTCAGTAGAGCACTTGGGATCTACGTACGAACGGCCTTCTGGGTAAGGGATCCCAGAAGACATAGTAGTCAGAGTAGGGAAGTGAAGAAGAAAGAAGCCTTCTTCCCACAACAGAAGACGACATCCTCGAGTAGAAGACGGTGCAACAGTACTCACGTTTGTTGTCTTCCTCCCCAAACTATTACAAGCAGGGATGGCTTGTTAGTCATGATCCGGACTAGAAGCCTGTCGGAATCTTAATTGTCTCTTTTTCATCTTGTTTTCTCTTGTTTGGATTTTCTTATTTTCCCCATCTTCTCCCATCTTCTCCATCTTCTTATCTTCTTCTAGTGAGCTTCCGAGACTTCTATTGTGCTTCCGTGAAGGTGAATGTCGTTGCAGTGCTGCAGGAAGACTATTTCCGTAGGCAGAAGCCTGAGAAGGCTACAGGGGGCATACACCTTGTGATTAATCTAACCCGTTGGAATGTGAGTGTGAGAATAAGATGTAACGACTGTTACTAGTCGACTTCTGCGAAGCAGGGCAGCCTTCTGGAGGTGTGAGAAGACGAGCTGAACCCCCAGAAGACGAGAATCGCTTCGGGAAGACGGTATCGAGAAGACCGGAAGAAGCAACCTGGAAGCAGGAAGAGCGTCTTCCCGAGCTTCTCTGTGAATAATTGTGTGATATTTTGGTTGATAGTTGTTTGTTTAGTTCCAGAGCACCATGTGGCGTGTCTGGAAGACGTATGGTTTTGTGTGGTTTTTGTGAGAAGACGGGCTTTTTAGGCAAAACCCGTGTGTTTGAACAGATCCTAGAACTTAGAGCAGCGATTACTTACGTAAATCCTCTGTGGGAACGATATCTTGTATACTAAATGGGCAAAAGGAGAAATCCTGCGTCACTACAATACACGAAGCAGGTAAACAAACATCGGCGGCAAATGAAGTTTCAAGTGGGCGAAGAAATATGGTTAAGTACGAAAAACTTCACACTTCCGAAGGACATATCGGCGAAGTTTTCATCGAAGTTCGCGGGGTCTTTTGTCATTGTCAAGAATCCGCATGAAGATGTCTATACATTAGACCTTCCTCGCGAGTGGCAGTTGCATCCGACTTTTCATGTTTCTTTATTAAAGAAATACTTCAAGGACGATTTGCGACCGGAGCGCAAACAGGTTCTTAGGCCTCAACCTGATGTCGTGCAAGGCGAAGCAGAATATGAGGTGGAGTCCATTTTGCGGTCTCGGCGCAAATCAAACCGGATGGAGTACTTGGTCAAATGGCGTGGTTACCATTTGAAGCAAGCAACTTGGATGCCAGAGGAAGATCTCGCACATGCGAGCGAAGTATTGGACCTATTCAAACGGAGACAAGGACAACAAGGGCGTTAGCAAGATGAGGACATCTCCTTCCAGCGAGGGGTGAAGAAACGACGAACCATACGAGTAGCAACTTGAGGCAATTTGGGCCGATGGACTTTGTAGCTTTGACTTGTGTCTGGAAATAAAGATTTTGTTTCTTGAAAATTTGTCTAAGTGTATTGGTAGTGCATGGCTATGACTAGTTCTTATCAGATGCCTAGGATGTTGTCAAGAGGAGGAACGAAGCACACTCAAAGGAAGCGAGCTGGTTTGGATAAGCATCTAAATCAAGACTAAGTCTTGATGTCAAGACTTAGGTTGCCGTAGCGTTGGCAAAGCAAGTATGAACTTTCATACTTGTCTTGGAGCTTGGGGTGATCTTGCTTTGCGGTTTTCTAACTGCAAAGTAAACTTAGTCGCGCGTCTAAGTCAAATCAGATTGCGACCGGAAAGTGAGTTTCAGGGGACCTCGTAAGTAGGTGTGAATACTTATAGTTAGCAAGTTAGAGTCTTAAGTAGAATGTTTAGAAGTTGCCAACTAGTTTTGTTTAGGGTAAGCCAAAAAGGTAAGGTTTTTCTTGAGACTAGTTGGAATTTTCTAAGTGTTCTAGCCACAACTTAAGACTCAAGCCAAGAAGGGAATTGCGGGTTAGCTACCAGAATGCAATTCTGACGCCAAGGGGTTGGCTACCCATTTTGAACTTGGTGTTAACTTAAAGGATCATTGTTGATGAGGGCATCAACCTCCAAAGTGGGGGTGAGTGTCACGACCCTCATTCTCAAGATCGGGCGCAGACGCGAGCAACAAAACCCTAGTGGACTTGCGCTAGGTTGCGGACGCTGCGAGTAGGACTTAACGGCTTGGCCGGGAAGTTGGGATCAGAGGAACCCTAAGTGGTTCTCTGAACCAAGGTTGGAACCTTGGGTTATGACATAAGAGCCTACCCCAAGAGGCACCTAGATGAACGCTGACCTAAGAGGGCGAGTCTAGGAACGGGTTGAAACATGAGTCGCAGACATAGGTCTGAGACGTGGGTCCGAGACGTGGGTCCGAGACGCAGACGGACCACAGGGTTCGAGTCTGGGTCTGGACCACAGGTTCTCGGAAAAATGGCTAAGTGTTGGAGCTCCAGGGACGTTTTAGATCGTGGACGGAGCTCCGCGTAAGATCTCTAGACGAGTGAAGTATCATTGGAAAGGTCTCGTCGAGAGCTTTCCAGTGATATATAACACTCCTCGATCTGACCTCCGAGCTAGAAGTTATGACCAAACCACAATCGGGTTGTGGTATAACTTTCAGGGACCAAAGAGGAGGGCGGAGCCGCCGATCCCCAGAAGTATATATGAGGGGGGCTCGATGTCTGGGTGGGCCAGGACGAGTCACCCGACCCCAGGGTTCGGCGGGCGGACTCTGGGGGCATGAGGTGATGGCTGGATCGGTTCCAAGGCACGTTTTGATCCAGACTTGGACGTCTGGACTTATGAACGATGTAAGGGCTGGGGCAAGACTAGGGAACGAGTCGGCGGGTTAGACCACCGTTCGGGAGCCTAGACCCAGACGGACATCACGGGCGGTTGGGCCGCTAGGTGTGCTGGAGGCACCGTTTAGGACCCTGGACTTTATGGGAAGTCCGCCCCAAGTTATCTTGTGACTTGCTCATGTTTTGGGACCGACCTAGGCAGGTCTAGGTCGGGACTTAGGAACTGCTGAGTTTGATGAATAGGGAGACGGTCCGGCTCCGGTCCGGACCAAACAGAGACAAGGTAAGTGGTGCATGGACGCTAACGTGTGATTGTGTTTGCAGGTTAGCGGTGTAAAGTTTACGACCTACTGAGCAAGAGCTTCCGCTGGCGCAACAAGGCGGTAGGTGCGTGAAAGATGCGAGGAAGCGCAGTAAAGACGAACGCTTCTACCATGGGGAGAGATCTTCCACCTCGGAAGATGAGAAGAGTAACTTCTTCTCGCGCGCAGAAGCAGAAGACCATAGTGGTGGAAGAGGCATCCTTGCCTCTGGAAGACAAGGTCGATACCTCCGAGCAGATCGTGGAGATGAGCTTGTCTTCCGCAGGAAGAAGACTGGAAGAGTTCAGTGCCTTCTTCCACTCAGAGATCCAGCCCGCTATGGAGTTGCTCGAGAAGAGAGCGAAGGTACAAGAGAAGCCCTTACAGTCTGGATTCGGTCTGCGTGCCCTGATGCGTCAGGAAGAAGACAAGAAGAAGGCAGAAGCGATGGAAGCTAGTCTCCGCACCACGGAGAAGCTCGCAGCGAAATACAAGACGGAAGCAACCGCTTCTGCCAAGGAGCTGACCCAACTGAAGAAGAGGGAGATACTAGTCTCTCGTCTCTAGATATGCAAGACGTGGCTGCATATCCAACATAGACTTCTTTCCAGGAGGCCAACATGCCGAAATAAGAAACACATGCCAGGGGGAATTGATCTTGAGACCACTTTTAGGCAGGCGCCCTATCATTGGGATGGCCTGTGCTTCGTTAAAAAGATAAACAAGTTTGTACATATCCTTATTCTTGAAGAAAATTTTCTGTAAAGTCTTTACTAGCTTTTCCTACACTAACTTCACTGTACAACTCCGTTTTTAGTGGATGACTAGTAGTCAAAACTATAGTACTCGCAAACACCTACACACTCACGCTGTTAGATCATGAGTTAGAATCACGAGCTAGAATCGACAGATTTCTCTCTTTCGTATATTTCATGATTTAAGACTCATACTAACTATTGTCTATGACGTTTTTCTCGCAACCGAAAGCACGAAGTCGCTCCTCTCGGCCAGCTCTGCATTCTAGTACTTTTCGTCTCTTTCAAGATGATATTTCATCCCAAGCTAAGGGGCAGCTTGTCAAGCATAGGCCAAGCTTAGCTCCTGTCCAGCTTGATAAGCTGTAGGGCAGCTTCTTTTACGACTACATACACAATGAAAAAAAGATCTCTCTACAACTAGTTTTCACTATACAGATCCACGTACAACACGACAGCGCATAACCTTAGATGCTAGAAAAACATAGCTTTTTCTACAAGTTATCAATGATGTTTTGACAAATGGAGTATGCTTTATGTTGGCTGATCGATCGATTAAAGAAGATGTCACTATTGATTCGAGAAGAGGATGTTGTGGTTGTACTAACAAGACAGAGGCGAGGAAGAGTGGTTGTGAGAGGATGTCCACTTGCAGAAGTGGTCTCAACCTCACGCTGTTCCTCAAGTACAGTAGCCTCCGGCTCTTGCTCCCAGACCTGTTGTCTCGATCACAGTCCCTTAGGTGTTAGTTGTGCCAGTTCTTGCACACAGTGCACCTACTTAGAGACCTGCGGAGAATCAAGGTCAACAAAACAAATCGGATACCTAATCCGGTAGATGTTGAAGGTAGAGCTGACTTGCTTGTAAAGAAAGCAGCCACCAGTGCATGTTGCTGCACGTCTAAGATGTGCTCAGGTTGGACGGATGAGAGGTTTCGAAGAGTTCGAAGGAAGATCTACAACTTCATGTTGCAAGATGGGTTTCTTTGGAAGCAATTGAAGCAGAAAGATGAGATACCGCTAAGAGTGATTTGTGTAGTGTCGCAGGATTACTCCTTTTGCTCATTTAGTATACAAGATATCGTTCCCACAGAGGATTTGCACAAGTAACGCTGCTCTAAGTTCTAAGATCTGTTCAAACACACAAACACACGGGCCTAGAAATCCCGTCTTCTCACAAAACCACGCGTCTTCCAGACTCGCCAAAAAGTGCTCTGGACCTAAACAAACAATTGCTAGCTAAAATATCATACAACTATTCACAGAGAAGTTCGGGAAGACGCTTCTTGCTTCCAGGTCACTTCTTCCGGTCTTCTCAATATCGTCTTCCCGAAGCAATTCTCGACTTTTGGGGGTTCAACTCGACTTCTCGCACCTCCAGAAGACTATCCTGCTTCGCAGAAGTCGACTAGTAACGGCTGTTACACCTTACTCTCTCACTTACAGTCCAACGGATTAGATTAATCACAGGGTGTATACCCCTTGTAGCCTTCCCAGGCTTCTGTCTACGGAAACGGTCTTCTTGCAGCACTACAACGACATTCACCTTCACGGAAGCTCAATAGAAGTCTCGGAAGCTCACTAGAAGAAGATAAGAAGATGGAGAAGATGGAGAAGATGGGAGAAGATGGGGAAGAAGAGGAAATCCAAACAAGAGAAAACAAGATGAAAAGGAGAAATTAAGATTCCGACAGGCTTCTAGTCCGGATCCTGACTAACAAGCCATCCTTGCTTGTAATAGTTTGGGGAGGAAGACAACAAACGTGCGTACAGTTGCACCGTCTTCTACTTGAGGATGTCGTCTTCTGCTGTGGGAAGAAGGCTTCTTTCTTCTTCTCTCGCTGCTCCGACTACTCTGTCTTCTAGGATCACTTATCCATAAGACCGTCCGTACGTAGATCCGAAGTGCTCTACTGGACGAGCCAAGCTACGAATCTGCACAACTGCTGACAGTCACCGCCACTCAAGAAGAACGCTTCTCATGCACAATCGGGAGTGAACTCAAGAAAATCCACCATCCAGAAGACATGGACAAAGCTTTTGCACTCAAATCAGCAATCCATTTCCCCGAGAAGAAGTCACATTGGCATTGAGAAGCTCACTCCCTCTGCTTGCTGCTCCTACTCCTCGACACACAAGTCTAGCCAACAGGACTGCACGAGGATGCCGTTCCCTGTTCCTAAACTGTCCACTATCTCTATCTACATCTTCGAACCGTTGCTGGTAACGAGCATGCAAACCCCTCCGGTATAATCCCAGTCTATTCGTATGTCTCAAACATCGGGTGTAGTGTGTATACATTGTGTTCACAAGGTATCTAATGTGTACATCCAGTAATGTGTTTAGTGCGCTTAATGTGTCCGAAATCTTACTCTTCGATCCTACTTATGTCTCTGCCACGAGAAAACAGAAGGAACCACCACCAGGGAGAGAAAAGCTGCCCCCCCACATGCAAGCGGTTTCCCCTTCCTGTTCGTGCGCTTCCTACTCCACCACATGGCTGCCTAACTAAATTTACACCAGAACTGCCACTCCTAAGATAGCATGTTCGGTTCTTTGCTAAGTTTGGACAAGTCAACTTGTCTGCTACGTTTGCTACCTACTCTGATTGCTCGGAGGCAATCTCTACCTGATCTGCTCCTATCGAAACTACTAGCTCGGCTTCGGATAAGTTGGAAAGCCCTGCAATTACCTCGGGTAACACTGAGGTGCCTTCCTCAATAGTCGTCGCTGGCTCTACTGTCGCTGCTGCTACTTCCTCCTCGGCTTCTGCTTCTGCTTCTGCTTCGGAAGACGGAAGCGTCTTCTGGGAAGCGGAGTCGACTTGTGCTTCCTCGCTCTTCTGCGGCACTAGTTCGACACTGGGAGCCATGGTGACCTCATAGGGGTCCGGGGAAGTCGTTTCCTCCACTCGGAATACCTGAGAAGACAACTCTTCTTCCTGTCTTCCAGAAGACATCTTGTCTTCCGGGGCTTCTTCCGGGATCTTCTCGGCTTCCATTGCTGTCACTACCAAGATGACATCGAGAGTCAGGAAACTTTCATTTTAATTTAAGCAAGGGTCTAGCTTAGCAAGGGGGCAGCTTAGCAAGAAACTTATCTTTTAGGTAAATCAACCTACGGTAGTTTTCGACGAGGACTATATAGAGAGGAGATGCGCGCGGGAAAAGGAGGAGAGATTTTTGTCAATTGAAGACTTGGTGGAGTCGACACTGAAATAAAGTTTATTGAGTCTTGAAGTGCCTATGTGTGCCTATATGAGTGTTCGATTTGTATTTGGTGGACACAAGAGACAGAATTTTGAGTTTTCATCGCTTGCAACAATCTGTTTTCTTTTTTATCGTTCTCTTAATCGATCACAGTCAGGAGGTCCGCCCTCCCCAAGAAAGACTCTCGCCATGACAATGTTCAAGCGTTGAAAGATTTAAGTATATTTTATCAAACTCTCAATAACTCGTTCATTCTCATAATACGACCAGGTTGTTGCTCAACCCAATCCAGAGACGTTCTCCTAGTAACTCTTTCAAAATCCTCTTCAAGAAACTCTTCTCGCATAGCTCTCTCAAGACTCATCCAGACGTCAAGATTTATTCTATGTACATCTCTAACTTGATCCCGCAACTCAAGAATCATACCTAACTCAAAACTGGCTATCATCTCTGCATCAATAACGCTAACCAGCTCCATCTCTCCTCTGTACTCACTCATATATCTAGAAATATCTCTACCTTCAAATCTTCTACATCTATTCACAATCGCTTGTAAAGTTTTTTTGGATTTTAACTCATCCTCTCCAACGATCGGAATGTGTTGGACCAAGGCGGCAAGCTGTCGTGCGCATACACATCGCTACACAACATACATCGCTGTCAGAGGTACACCACACATACACATAACACATGAACGATGTCATACACATACACAAGTGTACCACAATCGCCCCCCTAACTAGCGATTAGGTCCTTCTAACTCCAAATAGCTCCATATCCCAACTACGTGATATACACCTTCATGGGTACAAGGATCAGGAGGTCGGGTGCTACATCACCCCATCGTTAGTCGCTTGTCTGCAATCCATACCACGCAAAGATCTAATCGACTATCTGCGTTATATAAATCGAGGACAAACCCACCGTCCAGTAGGAACGACACTGAGAGGTGGAGTCAAACATGACATGTGCCAACCTCTCGAACAACCATCACACACCAACATACGGGTTGCTCCACCAGCAGACCCACACAACATACACCTCAAGCCCGCACGTACAACTGCTAAGCTTGGGTCAACGGTACCATCAATGTTGAGAAGATGACATGGCACGCAATTACGCACATGGTCCTTTCACACAACATCATCACGGCCCTCTAACATGAGTACTCCAGAAGGTAACACCTCCCGCACTCGTAAAATAGTGCGCTCTACGGTCACATCCAACGTCGTCGGTGCAGTCTGCTGTAGGTAGATATAATCGCCAGGATGAAACCTACGAATCGATGACCTATAACCTCCTCCTCGGATAGTCGCATATCGCAACGTGTCTCTATGCTGAACAATCGCTAGGTTCTCAAAAGCCATAGGCATAACTCTCCGAAATGTCTCTGCTCGTTGAGAACATGCTCTCACCCACATATCCGGGTCATCAAGGTTCAGCACCTCAGCAGAATCACGACGAATGGTCGAAGGTAGATTTGGATCTCGACCATACAATAGAAAATACGGTGAGAAGGAAGCCAAAGACGCTTGTCGGCTGAAACGGTAGCCCATAGCCAACCATGGTAACTATACATCCCAATCTCCCAAGTGGTCCTTCTGCAAGCCATACTTGCGCAATCCTCTCTTCACCGTCTGAACTACCCTCTCCGTCAAACCATCCGCCTCAGGATAATCTCGAGATGTAGTCCGATGATCAATCAGTGCCTGATCACACAAGGCCTGAAACTCACCAAGGAACTCTGTACCTTGGTCTGTCAGCACTTCAGCTGATGCTCCAAAACGACTCAGCACTCGATCTAAGAACGCGTACGCCGTCCCTTCACTCGCCTTGTCTGGTAATGCCACCAACTCAATCCACTTGGAAAGTGCTCTACCATCACCAACACATACCGGTGATGACGTACAGTCAACGATAAGGGTCCCGCAAAATCCAAACTCCAATGATAACCCAACCCCATAATCGATAAGGGGTGTAACTGTGGAGTAGGAGCATTAAACGATGCTCATACTCGATCACAAATCACACATCGTGCGACAAACTGTTGCACATCGACGTACATACCACGCCACCAATACTGTCTTTGGAGTAAGCTATGCGTACGTTTCACTCCAAAATGTCCCAACTCTTCATGGGCATGTCGTACTAACTGTGCCCTCTGAGCTGGATGTGGTACTATCCGTACTCTCCCATCACCACACACTCGAAGTACATCTCGTCTTTCTCGTCGAAATCTCTTCGCTCGTTGAAAGACACGATCTCGCTCCTTGGCACTTACTGTGCCTACTACCACACCAGTACGTAGATATTCCATCACGGTGTCGCACTACTTGGCGGCTACATGCTTGATTTCTACTCCGACGCTTGAGTTTAGTAGTTCTAGAAGTTGGCTTATATTACTTCTAGTCGTTTATGTATATGTTTGACACCTTTGCATACGGTGTTAACACTATTTTGAGTCTTAGTAGGTTGATTACCATGTTGATAGGGCTTAAGCTCATGGGTTGTATTTGCGTGTCGCCCATGCACGCTTTCTAGCTGATTTAAGTTATTTTTCGGGGCTGCGTGTCATTTTAAGTAATTTAAGTTTTACGCTGGCATTCTAGGGGGCTTGACGTGGTAGCCTATGAGTAAAACTAAGTTGTCACGTGGTTTAGGGTACTAAAGGACAACCAAGTGGAGCTATGAACTCCCATTGGTCCGTTTTTGTCTTTTGTTAAACTCTAAATTTAGAAACAGAGCTCTAGAGTGGAGTTCGAGCATTTGGTGAGGAATCTTCGAAATCTGAGAGCACAAGGAGAGAGGGCTCGTCATGCCAAGCACTTCCAGTGATAATTTCGATCGATTTGAGTCAATAAAGACGGAGTTATGAGCAATTGAAGTTCGAATTGTGCTAGAATTGAATCACTTTTGTTGGATTTAGGGTTTTCAGTGTCACTCGCAGCAGATTTGAGGAAATTGCTTCAAAACTTCGAGGTTGTGTTCTCTGCCAGCAGGGCTACGATTTCACAAAAAGTTTCATATCGATTGAGCAACTGAGTAATTCAGGGCGGCCGCTGAAGCTGAGGGGGTCTGAAAAGCTCTTAATCTAGAGCAGCGACTTCAGAGGATGAGATCTGCAGTTCTGTGTACATTCAGGAGTCCCAACTTCACAGGGATGTTCAGCACCCTGTAGACTGCAAATCCTGTAAGAAACTTTGAAATCGATCAAGCCAAACTCCTGTTATAGGTTGAAATAGCCAGCTAGGTACCAGAAATTGCCGTAGTTTCTTGCTCAAAACTTTTTTGTTCATATCTCCGTGTCAGAATTTGATCTCAGGCTGAAATTTCGTCTGTGAGTTCAGTAGTACCTCATTTGCATGCAGGGGAAGTTTAGAGGTCTAAACCTTCATAGTTTTCCTCTCCGTGAGTGTCAAAGTTCACCGCCGGACCCTGTTACTGCCGGCTAGACCTGAATTTCACCTTCTGGGTATATTACTAGATCTTACACATCTGTGTGAGTGTTTATAGCCCCTGTTGTAATCTGAAAGCCAACCTCTTGAGTGAACAACCACAGCCAGAAGCCCGGCGCTTTCCTAGGTAGACGAATTACACTCCGACATACTCTCTTTTTGGTGAACTCGACGTGAAACACCTAGGGTGGGAGTTTTCTTGAGAGTGTTACAGGATCAGATATCATGGCCAACCAAGGATCATCAAGTGGAGATGCTGCTGCTGCTCAGCAACCTGTTCAGTTGGATGTTGCTACGATGAAGATGTTCCAAGCTTTTTCCATGTTTATGCAGCAGCAGCAGAGCACAGAGAGGAAAGAGGTATTAGCAACCAAGGCGTTGCAATCTGTGGTGCATCAGATGGACCAGTTCAAGAGTACAGATATTTCCAAGTATGTGCGATACTATTCTAGGGAGATGGAGGTGAACAAGGTACCTGAGAAGGAGATGGTGGAGAACTTTGAACTTGCAGTTGTCCCTGAGATTCGTGGGCGTGTGAAGGAGCTCAAGCAGCAGCAAGGACAGAGTTGGGAGAGCTTTATGCGAGCTTTGAAGGAGGAGTACTACACTGAAGACTCAGAGAGGGTGACCAAGAGAACATTCTTGGAGTGGGTGGTGAAGCCTAACAAAGGTTTGTCTGTAAATGAGTTGTTAAGGGAGTTTGATCGTCAATATGCTCAGCTTTCTAGGACAGAGAAGCTTACACTAGAGGTTGAGAAGACCGAGCTTTTCCTACAAGCAGCGGACGTGACTATTCAGGAGAAGCTTGAGCTGTTGCTGGAAGACAAGAGTGAGGAGAGAGGATTGAAGACTGATTGGAAGGAGGTTGAAGAGGCTGTCTCTTTGCTGACCAAGAGACAGAGAAGAAGGGACAAGGTGGTGGTAAGTGAAGCAGCACCTCTGATAATTCCTGTCAAGCAGTTGCCTACTAAGCCTGCTTTGGTAATTGCTAGAGAGGAAGACTCACCGCTTGATGAGTTGATTAAGGATATGAAGGAGCTTAAGCTTAAGCTCACTAGGTTAGAAGAGAAGGAGCAGAATGTACAGCCTGCTATGCAGAGACCTCAGATGAGGGAAGGCTTTGTTCATCGTTGTATATGGTGCGATAGCCTAGACCATGTAAGAAGAGATTGTGGAGAGTTTTCAGATGCATTGAGGAAGGATCTTATCTTCTTCAAAGATGGTAAGATCCATTTGAGAGAGACTGGGATGATGCTGGGAACCAACTTTGGCAAGGGTGGTATGAAGAGACTTGTGAATGATATATCAGCATCACATGCTGTTTCTCTTGTGAATGCTGCTACGTGTGGAGTGAAAGTGGAAATGGAGAGAGAGAAAGGGACTACTGGGTTGTGGTCAGATGTAGTGCGGTCCGTAGCTAGAACAGAGCTAGACAAGGATGTGCTACGAAAGGTTGGTAACTCAATTAGAGAAACTACAGGATGGAATGACCCTGTGGATACTATGTCAGTGCATGCTTATGTTGCAAGAAGTCAGCATGAAGCTCTACTAGAAGAAAAACGCAGGAGGGAGGATGCAGGTGAGGCTTGTACAGCCAAACGACCTGCTACAAGGAGTGAAAGGGCTAGACCAGATGCAAGGCAGGAGACAACACCTACTCGGGAGGAGACTATGGAGGATCTACCATCTACAACACCAAAGGAGAAGGAGAGAAGCAAGGAGAAGAGTAAGATGCCTGCATACAAACTTCAGTCTGACATTGAGATTGCTACAGACTTGAAGCAGGTGTTAGAGAACCGTATCTTGAATGGGAAAGTTGAGTTTACTTTGGGTGAGATTCTTGGGATTGCAAAGCGTGAGTTCCATGAGGTTATCATAGATATCATCAAGAGGAAACGTCAGATTTTGGGTGAAGCAGCTACGCTTAACGCTCTAGGGACCAAACTGTCGGAGGATGAGGAAGATGAGATTGCTGGTTACTGCTCTCAAGTATCAGAGGGAAGATCAGATCAGCACGTGAGGTTTGAAGATGAGGTGGAAGCATCGCAGAAGAGCCATTATTCTCACAACCATTGGGCGAGAGCAACCACAGAGACCTTAGTGAAGCTGGGAGATCTAGAGGAACCTGTGGTGGCATTGATTGATCATGGCTCAGAGATTAATATGATGTCTAAGGAGCTATACAAGCGTGGGAGGTGGCCTATAGACACCGACCATGGATGGCTTATCCGTGCTGCCAACAACCAGCGAGGAGAACTCTATGGTGCTTGCCCCAACATCAAGGTAACTGTGGGTGACATTAGTGATGTTCAGAATTTCTTTGTGCAAGACATGTCAACCTATCCTATCATTCTAGGACAGCCTTACATTACTGGTGTTAGAATGGAGACACGAGTTATGGATGATGGTTCAGCCTATGCTAGGATACGTAGTAGAGACGGCAAAAGAGCTGTTCAGTTTTTGACCGTTGCTGCAGAACATGAGAGGAATCGTGATAGCTTGAGAGACCGTCCACTGCCTAAGATTACTCAGGAGTTTAGAGAGTCTAGGGGTTTTGGCAGAGTACCATTGAAGAGCGAGACTTCAACGATACAGTAGAGCTAGGATTCTCGCCTGATCCAGTAGAGCAGGAAGCTTTATCCACTAGCTTCTTAGGATTGACGTCATATGGATCAGTGTGTTATAGGAAGGTTGAGAATCTGAAGAGGTTTGAGAGACAACATGTGAAGTATGTACAACAGTCTTTGAGAGATAGTGGAGAGTTAGCCGGAGATGAATACATATCTGGAGTGTTTGAAGAGCAGTATTTGGTAGATACTATAGGGGAGTTGAAATCTATAGTAGAAAGTTCTATAGATGATGTAGATAGAGTGGCAAGAGGTGTATGTGGAGACCAAGTACAAGTCAGTGGCAAAGAAAGTCAAACCAGTGGCTTTGCCTTTACCACTCGGTTACAATCAGAAGATGGAGCAAGCTGCACGAGAACCGATGCTTAGAGGACCGAGAAGAATTGGACACCAGTTCACAGAAACAACACTGAAGGACCTGAGGATTGGAGGTGATGGATTTCTTACTGAGCAAGAGAAGAAGAGCTTCAGGGAGATGCTATCTAGGCATGGTAAGGCGTTTGCATTCGAGTCACATGAAGTAGGATGTTTAGATCCAAGTGTAGTTGCACCTATGGTAATCTTTACTATACCGCATGTGCCTTGGAATCTACGTCCTATCCCTGTACCTAGAGCTCATCTACCAAAGCTGATAGACTTGCTTAATGAGAGGATTAGGATGGATATCTTAGAACCATCTATAGCTCCCTACTCTAGCAGATGGTTTACTGTTCCGAAGAAGAGTGGAGCTTTGAGATTCATTCAAGATATGCAGCCAGTTAACAAGGTGACTATCAGGAATATGGGTATAGGACCTATTGTAGACGAGTTTGCAGAGGCTTTTGCTGGTCGTGCTATCTATTCAATGGGAGACTTATATTCAGGTTACGATCAGTTTCAGTTATCCTTTGAGAGTAGAGACTTGACTACAATGAGGACACCTTTGGGGTTACTAAGGATGTGCACCTTGCCACAAGGTGCTACCAATTCTGTAGCACATATGATGAATGGCATGAATAAAGTTTTGAGGGATTTCATTCCTGAAAAAACTATGCCATTCCTTGATGATGTGCCGATCAAAGGGTGTGCTGAGGAGGGGAAGAATGAGATAATGGATCAGAGGGGGTGCCGTAAGTTTGTTGCAGATCACATAGCCGACTGTGATAAGATATTGAGTCGACTGGAGGAGGTTCATTTGACTTTATCAGGAGCAAAGTCTGTATTTGGAGAACATGAAGTGTTAATAGTGGGACATCTGTGTGGATCTTATGGTCGGAAACCTTGTCCAAACAAGGTTGATGCCATCCGAAGGATGAAGGAGACATGTGGATCGGTTACTGAGGTGAGAAGGTTTCTAGGTGCATGTGTGTTTTATCATATATGGATTCCACACTTTGCACATGTAGCAGATCCGTTGTACAAGTTGCTGAGGAAGGGGCAGAGATTTCAGTGGCAAGAGGAGCAAAGCGAGTCTATGAAGAAGTTGAAGGATCTGTTGTCTTCACCACCAACTCTACGGAAGGTAACATATGAGTCGGGCAGATCTGTTATCCTTACTGTTGATACTAGTCCTATTGACATTGGATGGGCTATAGGACAAGATGATAAGGATGGAAATAGATATGTGGTGCGTTTTGGTGCTAAGGTCTTAAGTTCACGGCAGAGAGACTACCCTCAGGTCAAGAGAGAGCTATGGGGAGTAGTTACTGCGATGAAGAGTGATAAGGAATACTTGATAGGAGCACCTGTGGTTGTGGAGACAGATTGTTTACCTCTCTTGGGAATGATCACTAGCTGTACAACTCCAGATATTGCTATGTTGAGGTGGATAGCATATATCAAGTCCTTGAACCCAGAGTTTAGACATATTGCAAGAAAAGACAATCCTGTGGCAGATATGTTATCAAGGGCTAGATATTACGATGAGAAAGAAATGATAGATGATCAGGAGGAAGTGGGAACAGAGTTCTATTCTAGTGCTCTTGCTAGAAGGGATAGAAGTTGTTTTGCAGCCTCGTTGGAGTTTTTTGAGGAAACTGTGTATGATGGCGAGTGGTTGGATCTTGGCCGCTATTTGAGTTCACTGGAAAGGCAAGAAGGCTGGTCTGATGCAGATTTCAAGAGGATCCATAAAATAGCTTATGGTTACTTTTTACATGGAGGACATCTATGGAAGCGCCCTAAGCTACAAGGAGGTATACCGCAACGGGTGGTATGTGACTTGGAATTGCAGCAGCAACTGATCAAGGAGTTTCATGAGAGTCTATGGGCCGGTCATAGAGGAGTTTGGGCAACATTTGCCAAGATGAAGGAGAAGTATTGGTGGAAGGGTATGTATAAGGATGTAGTACAGTTTGTTTCATCCTGTATACCCTGCCAGATGTATTCCAACGTACGTCATCGTGATGGATTGCATCCTACTTAACCTTTAGCCATTCATTACAAATGGATAGTTGATCTGGTAACTGTGCCATTTGGACTTGGACAAATGAGGTATCTAGTCTTGGCTAGAGAAGATCTATCTAACCAAGTCGAAGGTCGTGCCCTGAGGACGAAGACCACTGCTAGTGTCTGCCGCTTTCTACTTGAAGATGTTATTTGTAGGTATGGGTGTGTGGGAAAGATCACTGCAGATAGGGGCGAGCTGGATTCACAAAAAGCAGTTGAGTTCTTCAACCGATTGGGAATCAAGTTGGCGTTAACTATTGCTTACAATCCTGAAGGGAATGGCAAGAGCGAAAGAGGTCATCCGCCAATCATCAAAGCTTTGGTAAAAGCTTGCAAGGATAAGATCCGTGAATGGCCTAGACTGCTACCATTTGCCTTGTGGGCAGATCGTACAACTCATAGTACCGTTACAAGTTACATGCCAGCAGAGTTGATACTAGGGCAAAAACCTGTGATGCCGATTGAGGAGGTTGTGCCTACTTGGAATGTTTTGCCATGGGAAGATGGTAGAAGTACGGAGGATCTTCTTGCATTAAGGATCCAGCAGTTAGAACGAAGACCTGAGGATGTTGCCAAAGCTGTCGAAAGATTAAAGATTGCTAGAGAGAGAAACAAAGGAAGATTTGATAGAACGCATAGATTACAACCCCAACCAGTTAAAGAAGGTGATTGGGTGTTAGTCTATGATAGTCGTCTTGATAATCAGCATAGCACTATCAGGAAGTTCTCCAAGAGATGGTTTGGACCTTATGTGGTCTTAGAAGTTTATGATAATGCCACATACTCCTTGAGAGAGTTAGATGGTGCAGTGCTCAAGATACCGATCGCAGGAAAGAGAATCAAGCTCTTTAGGAGGAGAGGGGAGGACCAGAACGTTGTAGAGCTTACTGAGGATGAAGCTGAAGACTCAATGGAGGTTGAAGATGAATTTGAAGCTGAAGCCGAAGAGTCTTGATCTGGATCTGGCACATACCGGAGGATGTGCAGGTTCAGAGGGGGTGGATGTGCGGCTACATGCTTGATTTCTACTCCGACGCTTGAGTTTAGTAGTTCTAGAAGTTAGCTTATATTACTTCTAGTCGTTTATGTATATGTTTGACACCTTTGCATACGATGTTAACACTATTTTGAGTCTTAGTAGGTTGATTACCATGTTGATAGGGCTTAAGCTCATGGGTTGTATTTGCGTGTCGCCCATGCACGCTTTCTAGCTGATTTAAGTTATTTTTCGAGGCTGCGTGTTTACTGGCTGCATATCTTGAATGAAGCGTAACGCTCCACTCTTTTTTGGAACTGTAAACCAACGACTGAAATATGGTGCAAATGAAGGTTCAAGAATCTTCATCTGCATCTTCTCCTTCAGAAGCTCCATAAGCTTAGGTAGATGAGCCCTAGGTACAGGGATTGGCCTCAAGTCCCAAGGTGCATGCGGCACTGTAAAGATAATCATTGGAGCTACTACCCTCGGATCCACGCATCTTATCTCTGAAGCTTCAAAAGAAAAAGCCTTTTCATGCTTACTCAACATCTCTTTGAACTCTCGCTCTTCAGTAGGAAAGAGAAAATCCGTGGATCCTACCTTCAACTCCTTGAGTGTAGCTGCAGTAAACTTGTGATCCACTTGACGAGGATCCCTTAAGCTTTTCTCCTTCGAAGCTTGCTGAACTTGGTGGTTGGAGTCATCGGGTAAAGGTTGAGCTACAGGCTTAACCTTTCTATCTACCGTTTTGTACTTGGTTTCAACCCTGACTTCTGGTTTCTGGAATGACTCTATGATCGAATAGAGTTCTCTAGAATTTATTTCCACCAGTTGATCTTCACCCCTTTTCTCAATCTTGGTAAGTTCCTCCAAAGGATCCTCTAATCCCATCTCCATGTAAACACCCGCTATTCTATCCTCCTTGTCAAGTACACACACTCTTTTTAGATCTTTCTCAACTCTTTCCACAGCCTTCCGCTCCCACTTCCGTAGATCAACAAGCTGCGTATATAAAGCAAATCCACTCTCAAAAAATCCCACAACTCTTGTACAAAAGGCACTTCCCTTCGCTGACGAGAGTACCTCCTTTTGTGTATCGGTATCACCATAACCTCGCTCTATGGTGACCCTATGCGAAAATCCTTAAACTCTTCAGTGACTTTAGGAAGAGAACCACTTCGCAAGTTCTCCCGATTGCGCTCCTGATTAGGAGATACAGTTAGAAACTGCACTGCTCTCTTACCGTCTTGATTTCTGATCCTAGCATATGCAGATCCATCATCCAGCACCTTGGTCTCCATCCTTACAGCCGTAATGTATGGCTGTCCAAGAATTATCGGATACGAAGTAGTGTCTTAAACAAACAAGTTTTGCTCTATGACTACATCCCCAATCTTCACCCTTACATCCGGACAAGCACCGTAGAGTTCTCCTCGTGTGTTGTTCGCTGCTCGGATCATCCAACCATGCTCTGTGTCAATGGGCCACTTCCCTCATTTATAGACATCTTTGGATACGATGTTAATCTCAAAACCATGGTCAATGAGAGCAACCACCGGATCTACAAAATCTCCTATCTTCACCAAGGTCTCCGTACTACCTCTAGCCCAATGTCCCCTAGTATAATAACTGGGAACCCTATCATCTCCCTCATCTTCATCTACAGCAAATCGAACCTTATGATTGGTGCAATATTTAGCTAACTCTTGCTCCTCTTCCTTCGTTATTCTCGTATCTAGAGCGTTAGTCATAGCAGTCTCTCTTGTCAACTGCCTCTTCCTCTTGATGGTGTCAATAATGACATCATGGAACTCCTTCTTTGCTATTCCAAGGATCTCTCGTAAAGTAAACTCAATCTTCGCGTTGAGCACTTTCTCTTCTAACACCCCCTTCAAATCTGTAGCAGCTTCAATTTTTGAATGCAGCTTGTAGGGCAAGCTTACCTTTCTTACTCCTTTCTAACCTCTCTGTAGTAGATGGTGGAACTTCCTCTATAGTCTCTTCTCGCACCGGCGTTGTATCTAGCCGAGGTTTCTCACCTCGTAACTGTCTCTTAGGAGTACTTCTCTCCTCACTAGGACCAGCATCATCCCTCCTACGCTTCTCCTCCATGAGAACATCATGTTGACTCTTTGCCAAGTAGGCGTGTACAGACATTGTATCTATTGGATCACTCCATCCAGTAGCACCTCTGATTGTCGTGGCCACCTTGAATAACTCACCCCTTGTTGCTTTTCCTTTCTCCATTGTGGTCACAGCATGACTCCATATTTCACTCGCCTTTACTTCCTCTTCAGAAGTACTATATCTATCTTTCACTATCTCAACCCCATAGGTAACGGCTTTTACTGATACCTCAGCATGTTGTGAAAGATAATCCTCTAAAACTTGCCTCATCCCTCCTCTTCCAAAGTTAGTTTTGAGGATCTCACCTGTCTCCTTCAAGGCAACCTTCCCCTCCTTCTAGTAGATCACTCCTTGTCGTAGGATGTCAGCAAAGTCTCCGCACTCCTTCCGGTGATGTTCAGTGCTATCGCATCACATACATCTCTGCACATACCTTTGCTTTGGAGCGGTTTTGCTCTCAAATACTCCTCTTTTCTCCTCTAGCCTTGCTAGCTTAATCTGCAAGTCTCTCATCCCTTTTACCAATTCCTCTATTGCATCTTTTTGAGGTGCAACCATAGGGACATGGACAACAGGAAATGAAATAGGAGGTACTTGTACATTAAGCATTGTTGGCTGCCTACGGGGTAGTACGATTGGCGGTGGTCTCACTTCTTGCCTTATCACCACCTTCCTTATCCGATACTCCCGCTTCGCAAGTACACCCACTGCTTTAGAAACCTTCCTCCAATCAGCCGTGAGTCCAATATCTTCCATCCTGTCTTCCAGAAGTAGTTCCAACTCCCTCTGTAGCTCATTGTTAGCTGCTTGCAGAAACAGCTCCACTTTGTCGTTCTCCAATGTGAGCTTCTCCATCCGAGACAACTGGAATTGTCTCTCGAACTCCCTAAATAGCTCTGTAGCAACAAGCCCTTTATTGGGTTTGTTTACCCACTCCATGAATGACTTTTTAGTCACTCGATTTGCATCTTCTAGAGAATATTCTTCTTTTAATTGAAAAGTAAACTCTTCCCATGTAGCGCCATGAGAGTGAATGATCTCATTCACATGCTCTCGTATCTCTAGTACGACAGCAAGCTCAAATGTATTGACCATCTCTCTCTCCGGCACTTTACTCAACTCCATCTCCCGAGAATAGTACTTGAGGTACTTGGAGATGTTATTTCCATCAAACTGATCCAACAAACCCACAACAGACTGCAAAGCTCTAGTACACTTTGCCTCCTTTCGTTCAGCGGCTTGTTGTTGTTGCATGATCAACGTGAATGCCTCAAGCAATCGCATATCAAACCTTTTTAGTGGGTTCACCCTCGGGGCCTCTCCAGACGTAAAAGCCTCATCTATGAATTGAGATAGGTTCTCAGCATCCATGATTGGAAAAAACGTATCTCTCAACCCTAGACGTTTCACGTCGAGTTCACCAACTGTCGTAGGGCGTGAAATATGGTCTGGGAATACACAGGGTATCTTGTTGTAGAGAGATACAACTGGATCTACGACCTAACCGATGAAAACTTATGCTCTCACTATCTAATCTATCAATCTTTTTTGTAGGTTACTAGGGATCTAACTTGACCCAAGTGCAACACATGTGCATCGCACAAATGACTCGGAGCTCGATTCCACTCTAGATAAAGGCAAGGCTCATACACGGTACGTGTCTGCTTTAGATCCCAAGCACTTTTCATACAATCTCTCATCAACATCCGCTTCACTACTTCTTCTCGACAAACTACCTAAATTGTAGACTCTGACCTTCTATTGTTCGCTGATACAAGTTTGCTCAGGAAGATGTCCACAGCAAGGACCGCCTACTACACAAGCTTCCCAACGATACAAGACATATCGGCAGCAAACAGCTAGAAACTCGGGGCGTGATACCGAGGATAACGGTACCTCAGCTTCAGCAAGACGTGGCACCTCCACTGAGCGTGATCGCCGTACCAATCTCACATTACAGCCTCCTTGTCATCCACACGACACCTCCAAGAAGCACACCTCTCATCTTCAAGTCGTTTTTGTTCAACTCCAACCAAGAGATTTAAGCGAAATCTCTCTACGTCTTTCTCGTCTCGCTGCAAACTGAACTTTGACAATCTCGTGTCTTTACCTCGATTATCCAATCAGGCTCAAACTTCACAAGACATCCCCTCTGACCCTTCTCTACTACTGTATGAAATTTCAGTCTCAGATCTGAACCCAACTGTCTGCGATGAATCAAACCACCTGCCTGTGCTAACTTATGAGCTTTATAGATCTCGATGGCCAAAATCCTAGATCTCCACACATTCTCTTACCCAATTGAACTAAAATTTCACATGTGACTAGCTGATAGGGCACACTCTCATCCTGGAAAGTTTCACTCAGAGATCCAATCCCATGTGCACGGGGCAACTCAAGCTTTGAATCCAAAGAAAGCGGTTTTACTCATACCTCTCAACTGTAACAGCCAACTTCAATCGATCATTTCAGGAGAAAATCCAACCCAAATGTAGGATTGTTTTACATCAATACAACCAACACGGAGTGAACTACTCGATCCCCTTGACAGCTTCTAAAGATCACCTCTCAAACTCTCGGATCACTCCAAAACGTGGCTCGGGGTATCGATTTGACCCCCTGACTTTCAACGTCCATCACTCTCTCCTCAGAACTCCAAATCGCCTGATCTTCGTCTCCAGAGTGTAGCCCGTCTCGAGAGCTTTCCAACAAGACCACTCACTCCTCAAATGACCCCCGGGAAGACCTCCAAAACCCTAAAGCCGTCTGCAGATCTGGAATGGAGTTGATTGGTCGAAAATAGACCAATAAGAAAACAGATCTGGAAACCTCTTTTGTCCTCTACTTGGTACCCTAGAACAACTATAACCTTAATACTCTCTCATGCCTTCAAGGCATTGGCCCCAACCTTAGGTTAATTACACTCGTCAAACTATAGAGATCTTACTTAACACTTAAGATTCAATACAAAGTCAAGATGACGACCTGGAACCGATTTACGATGAAAGGTACTACAAAAGGAAATGGAGAAGCCATCACTTGATTACAGTACTCCTCGCCAAAGTTCCTTGCGATCCACGCACGATGATTGATCTTCCGCCGATAGTGACATCGAACATCCACCCAAACGTTGAAAGGGATGTTGGCTGGATAATTCAAGTCCATTGGCCCTCGTCAAAGTAAGATATACATTGTCAAGTCCCAGTCCTCTCCATACGTGATGATTGGTAAGATCACCGGAGTAGACGAGTCCATCATCCTCCTCATGAACTCTTCTCCAAAGTAGGCGACGAACCACTGTCGAAAGTGATCGCGGTGGATCAAGTGAAGCTTGATATGAAACGGGTTCGGAAATGGCAGATTTGGAACTCGATTCAGTACTCCATCCATGAATACAACTCCTGTCGCTCCTTCTTATCACGTAAGACACTAAGACACACTCATGAAAACTACCCCCCAAAGAAGAATGCCTCACAAACCCCCATCCCACTATCTTATACTTATGCTTGACACGCGAACGTTCACGGATCATTGAGTCGGCACATCTTGTTATCGTCCGATCTCACATCCAGATCTCTGTGAACATGACACCTAATACCCTCTCATGCGAACTACACAAAAGGTTCACCGAACACAAAGAAAACACAACATCCGTTCTACACTGAATTCACATGTGGGACGTCTCACAACACGACAACGCTGGAAAGCTTACCAAAGTAGGTA
Source organism: Asterella californica (assembly GCA_036924285.1). Taxonomy (NCBI): domain Eukaryota; kingdom Viridiplantae; phylum Streptophyta; class Marchantiopsida; order Marchantiales; family Aytoniaceae; genus Asterella; species Asterella californica. Next base: position 15,887,663 of record JAYKYS010000001.1, on the reverse strand, counting down.
ACGCTACCATGGGCCGTCCCACTAGGTTCACCACTGCCATGGATGACCTATCGACGACTCTCACTACTTGAGATCGTCGTCCTGCATCCAAGATGCTATCAACCGTGAGATGCGCTGGTCGTCTCACTCCATCGTGTGCGCGCTTAAGCACCTCTCTCAGTAATAAATTCGTCCACCACAATCATGGACGATGTGCACGAGATCCTACTCTCGCTGCAGTCAACAATACTGCTGGTCCAACCCAAGATCGCACTTGGTGCACATTCGCCATCATCTGTGTATGAGCATCACCCAACAAAGGAACATTCTCCAAGATGTACGCTGGAGAATCCACCTGATGCATCTGGAGATGTCGTAAGATTCGTTACATCTCCCAGAACATCCTAGATCGCGGGTCATGTAAACCTTGACCTCTCCCAGCACGCGTGTGTTCTTGACATGGCCATCCGGCTATCACCAAGTGAATGGTGCCAACAAACGTAAGATCTTGCGCCCCCAGCAGCGAAATATCTGACGGTAATGCTTGCTGGTATCCTCTAACAGCTGATATGGGCAACAACTCAGGATATCTCTGCACCAAACATGCCACATGTTGCAATGAGATGCGCCTCGCAATCGCATCTCTCTCCACATACAAGTATCGCTGTACTTGTATACCTGCCTGCAATACCGCAGCCAAACCTGTGCTGATCCCTCCAAACAACTCCAGCACACATACACCCTCCTCTGGATACTGCCACACAATGGGAGTCGTATCCAACGGTGATAAGATCACAAGGCCAGTAGCAGGAACAACCATTTGTTCCTCTACTGGTGGTACAAAGGCTTCACTCCAAGCTTGCTGTACCAACTGATCAGCATACTGCTGCAACTCTCCACTCGAACTCCAGAGTGGAACATCCAAGGCAGATGGTACTAACGTAGACATGTGTAACAACCCAGAGAAACACAAAGTATCAAAAATAGCAAATAAAGGATCGTTCTCACGAAGATACAGTTAACAATTACACAAAACACAGTACTACAACGTCACAATGATAATTCAGATAGTTTTCTGTTATTCTCACGGAATGGAATAATATCCGGATGAGAGTTTAAGTCTGATAAGAAATCAAACCCAAGTACAAACTTGATAAATCGAATACAAACAACAATGAAATAGTTCTTTGATCAGGGACCCTTCCAACAAACATATAAAAGATTCGAGAAGATAGATGTATGAGTAAATGAGGTAGCAAAATACTACTGAAATGTTACTAGTCTTCTTCTGAAAAGACAGAAGAATACAGACTTCACATCAAGGTTCAAAGAATAAGCCCCTACTCTTCCTAAGAAGTGTTCTTCCTACTAAATCCTCACTCTTAAGAATCCCACTTATTTAAAGAAGCCAAACTTAAGACGAAGCCACCATGTTCCGAATTCTTCTTATAATTTAACTTATGCTTCTCCACTTCACAGTAACTAATATGTTCTCAGATTCTCGAAATGTCCTTGCTCAAATAGCCCGAAGGTTCTCTTCGCCGAAGGCCAACTTCGCTCATCTGCATCAATCAGATTTACACCTGCGACAGCAAACTACGTCCTTCGTAGGTAAATTTACCTTCGCCCACTTTTCTCACACTCTCACTCCGCAATCTTGCGCAATCAAAAATTAAGAAACAAAAACTGAAAACATGGAAAAGGATAAAATGTCAGAGACTCGCATCGCTTATATAGCCCTTCGCCCTAAGATGGCGGATCTCATTTCCTACAAAAGATGATTACATCTGAACCATATGATCACGTCCCCCTGGTTGGCGGAACCGTAGTATCTACTCTACCTAACTGTAAAGAGTGTCCTATACTGGCTAAGGTAAACTTAACTGTCTCCCTAAGCTCCTTCAAATCTCGTATGATTCTCTCCCCTAGTCTAACTATCCTACTCTTCGTCGAAGGATCCGACGCTACTGTTAACTCTGTTCGAAGCCGCTGGAGAAGCTCGAGCTCTGTCCTGTTAAGCTCGGTGCCGAAGTATGTCGTCGCGATCTCGTCTACCTTCGTCCGAAGCTCTTCGGTCTTCACTTCAACAATCTCCTTCGCTTTCTCTGCCTTGGCTAGCTCCTCATCCTTGGTAGCCAACTGCTCCAGAACAGCGTCCCTCTCTGACTTCATGTCATGGAAACGCGAAGTCATAAGGTTGAGCTTCGCCTGCCAATCATGTATCTCCTTCGAAGCATTCACCTGGTCCTCCGATCTAGCAACCACCAAGGTGTCTCGCTCCGCAGTCAACTTCGCAACCTCGGCCGAAGAGTCATCAATCTTCTTCATTAGCTTGTCCTTCTCCGTAAGCCATCCCTGTCTTCCAAAGTGTACTGCATTGAGAAGATCACTAAGGGATAAAGGTACCTTCGTCTCATTCTCGTATTCCTGACGCTGCATGTCCAACTCTGCCAAAATAAGTAGTGCCGTGCCACTCAGCAACTCCAGCGTCTTCTCGAACATCTGCAACTCCTTCCCTATGCTTGGATCTTTTGATGCCGAAGTCGTGACCTCGTTAGGACAAGATGAAGGTCGAGGGACTTCCGAAGGAAGTTCCCGAAGTGTAGCACCCGAAGGTACTCTTCGTATCATAAACTCCTCCTGGTCTCTATCCGGCTGACTCGCTCTTGGACCCGTCTCTCTTAAAATCTCCACTGAAGACGATCGTTCCGCAGTCTGCACCTCTTCGACTCCTCCGTCCAAAGTCGTAGTTGTCCTTTTCGCCTTCTTCTTCTGTCGAGAAGTTGCTCCTCTTGAAGTCCCCGTCTCTGTCATCTTCCTCTTCGCCCGGGTGCTAGGTCCCGTCGAAGTTACCGGAGTTGTCATCTCTTCTCTTTGAGGAGTTGGCTCTATCACACGCTCATCTTCCGATATCGTTCTTCGGTCGAACTTCTCCTCTTCTTCTGGGGATAACAATTTCATACCTCGATAGAAGAACACTGCAAACGCTGCGAAGTAGGTAAATCCACCATCCTCAAAGTTGGCATACATCTTCTGAACGTGATCGTGGAAGATCTTCGCCCAATACGCTTTCCTTCCTTCGAAGATCTTCTCGATGAAGTTAATCTGCCAATTGACCAGATAAGAAGTACGTTGCGGTTTGAAGATGGTGTTAAGGGCGATTGCGACATCCCTCTTGAAAGGATCGATATAACTGTGCACCTTGAACCCATTCGATCCTATCTGTGACGTTGAGAAAAGTTCTTCGTACTTCGCCACTTCGTCCGAAGACGGCTTGCAGGTGCTATCGTACATCAAGTCGCCTGGCTTTCCTGCATCATCGGTTCCTAGGGCGTAACTCCAATGATCCAAAGTCCAGTTGTTCGGCCTCGCCCGAAGGTCTTCAGAGGGGTGTCCCTTACAAATGAGTATCTCTTGTAACAGCTCTGAAGAGATCACTCCCCAGTTTTCGAGATGGAATGCCATCCTCATCTCTTCGAGTCGTTCTCGATACGGACTGAAGTCCGGCCACTTCGTCGCAATGGTCTTCAACTTCGACTTCTTTGCTGTCTGCATTCCCCTCATCTTCACCGAAGTTCAGAGTTCCTTCACCTGCTTGCGACTACAACACTCCTCACTCGGTGCTTAATCGACAACTTCTGACTTCGCCAAATTGAACTCGCCTTCCGCTGCCCCAAACCCTAGAAGAGACTCTTCGCCGATGTCGGTCTTCATCCACTTTCGATCGACCAATGCAGAACGCTACAGTGAATTCGCGAGCGGAAATAGTAAAGTGATTTACCTTTTGACCCTTCTTATAGTTTTCTACTTCTCGTCTCCTCACGTGTAAGATTCCGACCGCGAAGGACTGCTTCTTTCCTGTTTTAATCCTCCTTCTTTGAGTCATAACTTCGTCGTCCGATGTCCGTTCCCAACAAGTGAGGTATCCTTGGAAAGCTCTTCGTCTGGAGAATGTAGCTAGATTATTAATCCAAAGAAATACACTTCACAGGTTCCGTATTCTGGTTCAGCATCATCCTTCGGCTAAGAAAGCTCTATACTACACTAAACTTATCTTCTCTATCATTTATACTAACTAATCTACTGTTTTGTCTATGAAAAACAAAAATTTTCTAGCAAACTGGAAATCCAAGGCTTCACAACATGCTAGGCATGTCCTCCACCTCCTCAAAGACCGGAGCATCCTCCGCATGGGCATTGCCCTCCAACAACTCATCCGGCCAAGTGATGACCAAACTGAATCCTGCAACGGATGCCATCGTCCCTGGTGTAGGCTCCGTCGTCCCAACTCTAGCACTCAACCGCACTAGTAAGCGGCTCACTCGTCCCTCACCGGACTGCCAACCTGGTCTGTAAGATGCTGTCTCCGCCCAATAGTCGATCACGAACCCCATAGAGTATAACACAGCACCTCCAACCAATACATCATATGACTCTGCGGCTGTAACGATGGTCTTGGTCCTCACCATGGAGCCATCCGTGGGATGATCTGCTCGAACTCTCACCGTCAACATCTCGCGTGTCATGTGTAGAGTTGTACCCCCTGACCCCCCTAGAGATGTCTGCAATTGGAATGGACATCTCTCCACCTCAGACTTCTTCAGACCCAAACCAATACATGCCGCCTTTTCCAACATCAACGGTTGGGCTCTAGAGTCTAACAAGACCTTCTGGGGTCGATACACTTTCCCTGAAGGTGCCACCAAACAGAAGATACCACTTCTGTTGTCCAACAATACCACACCTGGTGCCAAACCAGCACGGTCAATCGCCGGCCTAGCTGGTAACTCATCTAACCTAGCAGTCGCCGCTTGCCAAGTATCACTGGTAGCTGTCTTGATCCTCAATTCCATGGACACGTCTACCGTCTCTCACTGAATTACTTCAGCACTAGAGGTAACTACATCCTCGCTCTCACTGAGCGTGGTCGCCAACTGGAACACTGGAGTCAAGTTGACTCCCAATGTCCTCATATCCTTGGCTGAGAATAGTGGGGCTCGCAAAATTGCTGTAGCCGCCCCCAACATCTGTATCCACAGACGTCGAGAGTTGACTCACATCACATCCACTCTTGGATGTCGATGCCTCCAACTCTACTGCACCATCGGTAGGTCGTTTAGGAATCATAGATGTGGTCCTCAACGCCTTCGATAACGTGAACGACTGGGGAAGCCTGGCCTGTCTACCAGTCTCCCGCGTTGTGGATCCAACTCCACTGACGCACCTCGTGGCTTAGAGGCACGTACTGCACCTCGAGTCGCTGCCGCAAATGTCTCAATCTGCGCCACACCAGCCATGAAGTCGAAGTCACCTCCTTCTCCTGCATAAGACATGGAAGCCTCTGTTCCACCTGATCTCCGCTGGGCCATAGCCATACTAGCTATCCTCTGCTCCAACTGCTCAATCCGAGCAGCCATACCTGCTTCTGACGTCGTAGCAGACGGTGGACCGACCGGTCCTCTCTCAGGTGCTGGACCTCTACCTCTAGCTCGACCACCACGGCCTCCTTGAGCTCCTCCGCCTCGTCCACGATCAGTCTTCCCTTGCCGCAACTCGGGATGGAGATCAAAACAACGGTCACTACTGTGATCAGGTCGTCCGCAATGCTCACATTGCCTAGGTACTGCTTGAGACGTCCCTGACGTCCCTGACGTCTCATAACCTCTCCTCTGTGGACAGTCCTTCTGTTGATGAGGACCATCACACGTCCAGCAAGGACCCGCTTGCTGCTGACTAGAGAAGGACGGCATGGGCTTCTGTCCGCCAGATCGTGACTGCTCCGCACGATCTTTACCACCACTACCACCACGCTGTTGCGTAGCCTGTGATCCTCGAGAAGAGGTGGTCGCTCCATGTGGTGTCTCCTTGCTGAACCCAGCAACCACCACCCTCTCCTCCACCATGTTGAGCTCAATCCGCTCAGCCAGACCAAAGACAACCGCCAACGTCGGAGCGGTATCTCTAAGGAGAGTAGCATCTCTAACTCTCCTACGCAGCTCCCGGTCTAGTATCCCATATCAGAACTGGACTGCATGTGCTTCCGTCACCCCTTGGGTAACGCTGATCAACCGCCTCATGCGAGTAAACGCCTCGCGTATGCTCTCTTTAGTCTTCCGCTGGAACTCCTGCAGACTCCTCAACTTGTCGGTCCGCACGTCTTGATAGTTCTTCCTCAAACATTAGAAGAACTGAACCACAGGGTTAAACCCTGGTGGTATCCCGCTCACACTACCACCTGCTCCACTACCTATGAACGCACCGCTGGTAGTAGGTACTTCGCCACCTGTGGATGTACCACTGCTATTGACACCCGAACTCGCAGGTGCTACGCCTCCCGAAACTGCGCATGTAGTGATAGAAACGTAGTTGAGAGACCAATGTTGTCTCTACAACTCGATCTCAACACTATAATCTCGCTTGAACTCATGGTAATCGTCCATCGGCGGTCCCTCCAAGTGCTGGAACAAACCCTTCCACGCCATGAAGGATGTAAACAGCTGTGGGTTCCGCATCTGCTGCAGATCGCACCAACTGTCAAACTCCTGGATGAAGTCATCCAGCTCAATGATACCAACTGTACCCGAGTAACGTCGAGGCCCCTTCGTGGCCTTATAGATCTCGTCCATTTTCCACAACAACGGTGTGACGACACTAGACTCACCACTAGAAAACGCGATGTCTGTGTCTGACTCGTCCTCTGGAACAACCGACGGCAATGGTGTAGGTAGTCGGTACCTCACCCCACTCCGTGTATACCCACTGTCCGAGAAATCCCCACCAGAACCTCTCGAGAACTCCGTGATGAGAGAATCTCATTAACACACTCCCCAACCGGAATGTCGCAATCCCCGTCACCACCGTAACCACCACTTGCCTAACCCAGCTCCTACTAAGCTCACCTATCCCCTACTAGGACGGTCAAGGTAAGAGCAACCTGTACCTGCCATCACCACAGGTAGCCTCTCACGGTCTGTTGGTCGTCACTCCAACCGCACCGTGAGAGAGACAAAGATAGTCTAACTGGTCCGCAACTCCAGTCTCACTACCGACAACACACTGGAGTGAACTCACTCCGGAAATCAAGCGCCAACACAAGCAAACGCGGCGCACAAACAGGAAGCAGAATATGGAGGGGTTCCAACCACAAGAAGTCCAAACGATAACCCTCCACACTCAGACATTCACATAAAGAGAAACTCAGCCCCACCCGGACTGACGACTCCTCGTCGATGATCACATGCACAATATATGGTCACCAACTGTCGTAACTAATACTTGGGATCACTAACTAGATGTCTACACCTCTAGTAGCTCCAAAAATATCCACGTGGTAGCTCTACTAGCTCACCCAAGACAACTGCCACCAACTGTCTCCATACGCGTCTCTATGGTATAGGCAAACACTACCACAAATATAGCTTCCCCCTAATACTGTGGGGTCGCCTTACCACTCCTCTAGGAACGTGCGAGAAGGTCTCCTACTACCTTATACAAGTCCATAAGTACTTGCACACATCCCTGTAGGACACCAAGAGCTATTGGTCTAGTGGTAAAGCCAAAGCTAAGATTACAGAGTTGAGAGTCCAGGTCCAGAAATAGTGTTGGGATGGGTGACCAGCTGGTTTTACACTTCTCACACAACTGGAACTTGGATACCTCTCTCACACACGCCAGCAAGCTGGCTTGCGGCGGGCTCAGGCTCAAGCTCAGACTCAGCTCCGCTCCGCCTCCGGAGTCACGCACCTCTGCGCTTGAAGTAGAGTACAATAGGCACAACACACCAAAAGAGACTCGGCTCCACCTCGAATTGCAGAAGATTGCACCAAAAGAGGCTCCAGAATAGCAAAAACAACTTGCGGGTGCACACGGGTAACCCAAAATCTGACGTAAAACAGCAAGAACACCCAAAGCCAACCCGAACACCACCACAACAGATTCGCAAATGCACCATACACACTTCGCGAATGCACACACACACAAGACAACTCCTAAACTCGAGTTTCCACACGAAATTGCACCAAAATCTGACGTAACTAGCCTTTTGGTACTTTCGGATGACACGGTAGCCAACTTCGACATGCCATAACTTCTTCAATCCTTGGCCAAACTCCACGAAACTTAGTGCACTAGAATCATCTCTCCAATGCGCTTCCAAAGAGTCCACTCCGGTCCGACATTGACAAGTATTTTGTCTGCCACGTCCAAACGCGCAATCCGGCTCCAACAAGACACTTCAAGAACATTCTGCACAATTTCTGCAGCGCTTCCGCATGACAGAAATATCCACTCGACCCCAACAACAGCAATCGATCTGCGACCAGCAATGTAGCATGCACCCACACACCTCGATCACAGCTCCAAACAATCAAGCACGAACGACGACGCCCGAAGATACCAGCGGACGATTTCATATCAGCGGGTTCTTACTGAACTCCATCTCGACCTGCACTCAGTTCTTCGAGTAATCTGAATAGAAAAATTATCATCTCCAACACTACAACAAGGATTACTCACAAATGGTCAAGCCAAACCCACTCTAAGCGCGAAGAGAATCCGAGTTACACTCAACTAGACTATCCACCATAGCCTGGAGCTTGAAGGCTCAACTCGAAGAACTAAGGCCTCCAAGCCCTACATGCGAAGTTTATCCCTAGTGGGCTCTCCCACCAACTCGTCCTAACGGCACTAAAGACCTTATTGGGATGCGTCACTTCGCACTCGGTCAACCTAGCCGGGGTGCCCAAACTGACGTGACAAAGCGGCTTCAAAATCTCAGCTACAAAAGGTGCTGTAGTATATGCAGCAGCGATAGAGGTAGTAGCAGCAGCACTTCTGCTCTTCCGGTCCATCTCTTCTTCGTGTAATAAACTCAACCTCACGATCAATCACCCCAAGAAGCTCTCAGTGGAAGCACCAGATTGTTGTCGGGACAAGAGTTTCTTGAAAAAAGTGAAATCTTCTAGCTATGTGATACGATCATGAAGAGGAGAACAAAAATCACACATGAAATACGGATCGCAAGAAAAAATCTCCATCATGTTCTCACTATAAAACACAACATGTACGTAAGTCTCCAACTCTAGATCATCCAGACAGAAAAGTCTCACGTTTCTGAAGTTTAGAACTTCAGAAAACTTCTCATGTGAAGCACTAGCGCGTTCACCTAGAAGCTTCTCATTCAGTTCAGAAAGATATGAATACAAGTTAGGTCTCATCTCTACTCGTTTCTGTCCTCAAACCTCAATTCCTTGATGTCAAACTGTCTTCAGTCAGAAATTCTTTCCAGTCATAAGCACTATAAACCTCTCTCCTAGCTCTTTGATTCCTCTCTCTATTCGATGATGTCTCTCCATGATACTTCGATAATCCATAATGCTCTAGAATCTCCTTCTTCTTGTGTACACCCCCTCTAGGGTTTTCCTCCTCTCTAAGTGACCTCCATCGTCACCTAGCAGGTGTAAAATAATGCTTTAGATAAGTGGCAACAGAAAAATGAAACACTGATAAAACTTCAACGCGTACGAAGATCAGTTCAGAAGCCTTCGCAGACTCTTATGTATGGACGAATACCGAGTTGATCGTACAATCAACTTTTCACACCTGCACCCGAAGTAACTCCATCATGGCTACCTCCGACCACAAGAATCACCTCATTCTGACACTGGAACCCGGTATCATCATTGTCGTTCCCTAGCCCCCTTAAACTTCGAAATGTCATAAATGTCTTTTCATGTATTAGTTTGACTTGATTTTTCGACCCAAGTAACCCTCATGACTTAGAGAGTCGCACTGAATTTGTACTAATTATGTCCACAATCCGAAGAGGAGTTAGTCCTCTAGCATAGGGTCCATTTTGAAATCTTGTGATAACCTCTCTCTAGCATCCACACTAGGTGATAGCACTAGTGCGACGGAGACGTCTCGTATTCACGAGACGTTTAAGTGACATCTAGTGTCTCGTCCTTATGCAACTTGGTGCTCACATATTCCTCCGAAGGGGTCAGCCTACTCTAAGCCGATTGTGACTCTAAGGAGATTTGATCCTGAGACCTCCTCGCTACAAGTTTATTCAGCTGCTCAAGGAAGCCAATCTCACAACTGGTTCTAGAGATCAGTTTCTAAGCTGATATGCTAGTAAAGCGATCTATTTCGTCTTTTCTTCACTAACACTGACTACCATAACTATCTCTAGACGTGGTCTTTTGTTCGTTTCAAGATGTAGACATATACTGCACATTACAATCTACATGAGAAAAATCTTAAACATAATATTTGAACTCACTCATATTTATGATACATTTCCTAGTATAAAAATCTTGTAGAAGAACTCCAAATGACATTTTGCATGTAACTTCGTTCGTAACTATTTAACGTACCACGGTGATCAGCGCGATGAGACCTACACCATGATGTTTTCAGATTTTCAAATGCTTCCTTCCTCCAGAATCGACTTCTCTGAGGTTTTAACTTCACTCAGAGAGACTAACTTCTGACAGAAAAATGAATTATTTACTATGTGTAATTCACATCACGATAGCAGGAAAGGCCAATGTGGTACCGGACGCCTTAAGTCGCAAGGAGGAATATCTTCCATCTTCGACATAGATTTTGGGAGCTATGTATCCTACGGAGTCAGACGTGGAGAGACGAATACTTGAAGGTTACATACCAAGCACTAGACTGACGTAAGGGGCAGCTTAAGGGGTTAGCTTGCTTCTGCGACCTGTCAGCGAACGGTTCGGAAGATTTGGAGATCCAATGCAAACGCGCAGGGCTTCGTTGGGTTCAGATCTGTGCAAGCTACGCGTTGGTTAAGACGGTTCGTGAAGAGGCGGATCGTAGAAGGTGTAATGGGAGAAATTGAGACGCAAGAGAGAGATTGGGAGAGCTTCAGTAACATGTGAAGGAGAGTTGGACCGTTCTGACGTTCCGGAGTCCAAACTTGCTGTCCTTGGATCCATTGGGATCAGAACGTCGAGTTCTTCAGGAAATTGAAGACGATACAAAGTTTCATCAAGCGATTCAGGAGTTTTGAGTGAACTTGGCTCGCAGGGAAACGCTTACGTCAGATTTTCGTTTGTCTACGACTTGAAGTTGGGTTGTTCTTCGCGATCGGTGAGTCAAGCTCTTTGTTTGTGGTGGCTATGCGATCAGGGAGTCTTCATCTACACATAAGAGAAGATAGTGTGTGGATTGGATTGTTGGTTTGGGTGTGGTGAGCGAGTTCGAGCCGTAAGGAGCCGATTTACGTCAGTTTTTTGCAACCTGCGACTAAATTTCTTGCGTGGTTTTGCAAAGGAAACTCCAAACGGCTTGTTTGGAGTCTTGTTGGGATCAAGATAGCTAGATCTACCTACCAGAGAAGACGGATATCAGATCAGGCGATCCGTTTAAGCGGTGTCGTGATGTGAATCATTTCACATAGTAAATGATTCACCTCTCTATCAGGCGTTAATCTCTCTGAGTGAAGTTAAGACCTCAGAGAAGTCCATTCTGGAGGATGTTATATAATTTGAGTCTTAGTAGATTGATTACCATGTTAATAGGGTTTAAGCTCATGGGTTGTATTTGCGTGTCGTCCATGCACGCTTTCTAGCTGATTTAAGTTATCTTTCAGGGTTGTGTGTCATTTTAGGTAGTTTAGAGTTTACGTTGGCATTTTAGGGGGCTTGACGTGGTAGCCTATGAGTGAAACTAAGTTACCACGTGGTTTAGGGTACTAGAGGACAAGCAAGTGGAGCTATGAACTCCCATTGGTCTGTTTTTATCTTTTATTAAACTCTAAATATAGAAACAGAGGTCTAAAGGTGAGTTCGAGCATTTGGTGAGGACACTGTGAAATATGAGAGCACAGGAAGATAGAGCTCGTCAAGCCAAGCACTATCAGTGAAATTCTTGATCGATTTGGAGCAATAAAGAAAGAGTTATGCCCAATTGAAGTTCGGATTGTGCCAAAACTGCATCACTTTTGTTGGATTTGGGGTTTTCAGTGTCAATTGCAGCAGAATTGAGGAAATCGCTTCAAACCTTAGTGGTTGCGTCCACTGTCAGCAGGGCTACCACTGTCCAAAAACTTTCAAGTCATTTGAGTGAGTGAGTAATTCAGGGCGGCCGCTGAAGCAGAGGGGGTATAAAAAGCTCTCAATCTAGAGCAGCAACTTCAGAGAGCGAGATCTGGAGTTTTGTGTACAATCAAGAGTCCCAACTTTACAGGAACGTTCAGCATCCTGTAGACTCCATATCCTGTAAGAATCTTTGAAAGTGATCGAGCCAAGTTTTTGTTATAGGTCGAAATAGTTGTCGGAGTACCAGAAACTGCCGCAATATCTTTGATCAGAGCTTTTCTATCCATATCTTGGTGTCAGAACTTGATCTCAAGCTGAAACTTCGTGTGTATGCTCAGAGTGGCCTCTTTTACATGTAGGAGAAATTTAGGAGTCTGAACCATCATAAGTTTTCTCTTCTTGAGTGTTAGAATTCATCGCCTGATCCTATTACTGAGAGCTCTTTGGGTGATTGATTGAGAAGGTTGATTTTACTACAAGGAGAAGAGATGGACTGCAAGGGCGATGCTGCTACTTCTACGGCTGCTGCATCTACGTCTACTGCAGCACCTTCTGTTGCACCAACGGCTACAGTGACATCTGCATCTGATCTGGATACGGCTGAGATTTTGAAGACGCTTGCGGCCCAATTAAAATCCACCAAGGCTTTGCAAGCAATTGTGAACAGATGTGGAAGGTTTGAGGATAGAGATATTTCTAGATATATGCGTGAGTATAGAGGAGAGATGGAGCTGGTTAGAGTTACAGATGATGAGATGATAGTCAGCTTTGAGTTAGTTGTTATTCCTGAATTGCGAGATCAAGTTAGGGATGTACAGAGAAGAAACCTTAGAATCTGGATGAGTTTTGAGCGATCTCTTCGAGAGGAGTTTCTTGAAAAGGATTCAGAAAGAGTTACTAGAAGAACATTTCTGGGTTGAGCAGCAACCTGGTCGTATGGTGAATGAGTTGCTGAGAGAGTTTGATCGGAGATACCGACAACTTTCAACTCTAGAGCGAATAACCTTAGATGCTAGGAGAACAGAGCTTTTTCTGCAAGCTATCGATGATGCTACGACAGATCGGTTATTTTTTATGTTGACCGATCGATCTGTTGAAGGAGGTGTTACCGCTGACTGGGGGAGAGTCGAGGATGTTGTGGTTGTACTGACGAGGTAGAGAAGGAGAAGAGTGACTGTGGGAGGACGTCCGCTTGCAGAAGTGACCTCTCAACCTCACATTGCTCCTCAAGTATAGCAGCCTTCGGCTCTTGCTCCCAGATCTGTTGTCCCGGCTGTTGTGTCAGTTCCTGCACAAAGGGCACCTGTACAAAGACCTACGGAGAACCATGGTCAGCAAAATAAGATCTAAGACATGATTCGGCAAATGCGAGAGTTGAAAGTAGAGCTAGCTGGATTGCAGAGAGAGCAACCACCGGCGTCTGTTGTTGCACGTCCAAGAGGTGCACGTCCGGAGCACCTCCTGGACGTGCAACAACAGACGCCGGTAGATGTATTTGGTGTGACAGTCTTGATCATTTCTGAGGAGACTGTCAAGAGCTCACAGATGCTTTGCGAGATGGTGTGGTTCGCTATCATAACGGTAGGCTGCACCTTTCTTCTACTGGAGAGCCGCTGAGCACGAAGGTTTGGACAAGACGCATGAAGAGTCTACCTCAGATTGTTGCGGCTGCAACGATAACTACGTTGATGGCACCACTGGTAAATTTTAATGTATATGTCGGACACATTGAAGTTTCTTCTAGTCCTACGTTGCTAGATAAGACTGCTGAGAAACTTCTCTTTACTAACAAAAAGAGCTGCACCAGTATCACACGATTGAAACCCAAGTCAAACCACATCCATGTACAAGCTCTTAGCTAAAGCTAGCTACCACAAGCCGTACATAAACAACTAGATCCTTAAAGAACTCAAAAGGACGAAATCCGTAGCCAAAGAACCAAAAAAGATATATCTGAGAACTTCCTCCTTTCGTCAAACGGTCTTCAGATGTCGATAGGGTCTTCTTCCTTGACTCCGTTGGTCTCAAGAACTATCAGATCCGACTCCCGATAGCCGAGATATTGCCGATTTTTTGTCGTAGGTGATCGAACTTTCAAAAACTCCTCCTTGCGGCTTAAAACCGCACACACCGCACAAACGGATCGTCTGAACTGATATTCGTCTTCTTTGGTAGGTAGATCTAGCTACCTTGAACCAAATGAGACTCCAAACAAGCTGTTTGGAGTTCCCTTGCAAACCCACGCAACAAATTTGATCGTAGGTTGCAAAACATTCACGTAAATGGATATCACGTCAGTTTGGTAACTCGGCTAGGTTGACCGAGTGCGAAGTGGCGGACCCCGATAAGGCCGTTAAGGCAAGTTGGTGAGAGTGCCCACAAGGAGTATACTTCGCAGGTAGGGGCTTGGAGACCTCAGTTCTTCAAGTTGAGCCTTCAAGCTCCTGGCTATGGTGGGTAGTCTTGTGAGTGAGATCTGAATTCTCTGCGAGCACAGAGTGGATTTGGCTCGACTGTAGTGATTGTCTAGTGCCTGTTGGCATGGTGGAGTGAGTACATACCTTGTTATCACTTGAAGAACTCGGATTGCGAGGCCTGGTTGAGGGATTTCAGGTCGCAGATTGCTGCTGGTGGTATCTTTGGAGTTGGCTGATCGTTGGTATCTTCGATTTGCGGGTGCACGCGTGCGTGGAGTGGCTTGTTTTGGTGTTGTGATCGATCGCTGTGTGGATGGGTGTCGTCTAAACTTGTTCGCAATCGATTTGGTGGTGAGGTAGTGCGGATGCGCTGCTGAAATTTCACGGAATGTGTTGAAGTGACCTGTTTCGGGCTGAAGTGCGCATTTGGGCGTGGCAGACAAAATAGTCGACAATGTCAAGCCAATGTGGGCTCATTGGAAGCGCGTTGGGAAGACGGTCCTAGTGCACGAAGGTTCACGAAGTTTGGTCGAGCCGTTTTTGAGTTATGAGAAGTCGAAATTTCTGATGACGGATTTTGTGACGGGTTTTAGGTCAGCAGAAGTGCGTCGGCGAGTGTCAGGTTGGCGTGGGTTGATAATATTTGGATCTGAGGAGTGCAGTAGGTGCGCGCCGGGAAGACGATTCCAACGCAACCAAAATCGTTCGATTTGGTGAAGGATCGACGAAGTTACAAGCCGAAGAAGGTCGCAGGTTGGCCAAAATCTGACGTAAATCCCGTCTGCGAGTTCCAAATTGGCTGATTTCGACAATTTGGTGCAATTTCGACCCTGAGTTGTTGTTTCGGGTGTTTTCTCGTCGTACTCGTCCTTCTTTGTGGTGTTTGGCTCGGGTTCTACTCTTCTCCAAGCGGAGCGGAGCGGAGAGTGAGCGGGAGTGTGGAGTGCGTGTTAGGAGGCGTTTAGAGGCTTCGAGAAGCAGAGGTGCGAGAGCGGAGTGCGAGAGTGCGGAGGCGGAGCCTGAGCCCGCGCTCGCCACAAGCCAGCTTGCTGGCGTGCGTGAGAGAGGTATCCAAGTTTCAGTTGTGTGGGAAGTGTAAAATCAGTAGGTCACCCATCCCAACACTATTTCTGGACTTGGACGCTTAACTCTGTAGTCTCAACTTTGGCTGTACCACTAGAGCAATAGCTCTTGGTGTCTTACAAGGATGCGTGCAAGTACTTAGGGGCTAGTTTAAGGTAGAAGGAGACCTGCTCACACGTTCCTAGAAGAGTGGTAGGGCGACCCCAGAGTACTAGGGGGAAACTGCTGTTGTGGTAGTGTTTGCTTATACCGAAAAGACGCGTATGAAGGCAGTTGGTAGCAGTTGTCTTGGATGAGCTAGTAGAGCTATCACGTTGATATTTTTGGAGCTACTAGAGATACGGACATCTAGTTAGTGACCTTAGGTACAGGTTATAACAGTCTGTGATCATATATTGTGCATGTGGTCACCGAAGAAGACGCGTCAGTCCTGGTGGAGTTTTTGTTGGTGCTTGATTTCCAGAGTGAGTTCACTCTAGTGTGCTGTCGGTAGTGAGGCTGGAGTGATGACCAATCAGACTACCTTTGTTTCTCTCACGGTGCAGTTGGAGTGACGACCAACAAACCGTGAGAGACTGCTTGTGGTGATAGCAGGTACAGATTGCCCTTACCTTGATCGTCCTAGTAGGAGATAGGTGAGCTCAGTAGGAGCGGGGATAGGCAAGTTGTAGTTACGGTGGTGACGAGGATTTCGACATTCTGGTTAGAGAGTGTGTCCGTGAGATTCTATCACCACGGAGTTCTCGAGAGGTTCTGGTGGGGACTTCTCAGACAGTGGGTATACACGGAGTGGGGTGAGGTACCGACGACCTACACCATTGCCGTTGGTTATTCTAGAGGACGAGTCAGACGTAGACAACGCGTTTTTTGGTGGTGAGTCTAGTGTCACCACATCGTTGTTGTGGGACATGGACGAGATCTATGGAGCCACGAAGGGGCCTCGACATTACTCGGATACGATGGGTACCATTGAGCTGGATGACTTCATCCAGGAGTTCGACAGTTGGTGCGATCTGCAGCAGATGCGGAACTCACAGTTGTTCACACCTTTCATGGCGTGGAAAGATTTATTTTAGCACTTGGAGGGACCGCCGATGGACGATTACCACGAGTTCAGACGAGACTACGGTGTTGAGATTGAGTTGTGGAGACAACATTGGTCTCCCAACTACGTTTCTATCACTATTGGTGCAGTTTCGGGAGGCGTAGCACCTACGAGGTCAGGTGCAAGTAGTAGTGGTACATCCACGGGTGGCGGAGTCCTTACTACCAACGGTGCGTACACTAGTAGTGGAGCAGGTGGTAGTGCGAGCGGGATACCACTAGAGTTTAACCTTGTGGTTCAGTTCTTCCACTGTTTGAGGAAGAATTATCAGGGTGTGCGTATCGACAAGTTGAAGAGTCTGCAGGAGTTTCAGCGGAAGACTGGAGAGAGCCTACGCGAGGTGTTTACTCGCATGAGACGGTTGATCAGCGTTATCCAAGGGGTGACAGAAGCACAGGCAGTCCAGTTCTGGTATGGGATACTAGATCAGGAGCTGCGTAAGAGAGTCAGGGATGCCATTCTCCTTAGAGACACCGCTCCGACATTAGCGGTTGTCTTTAGTTTGGCTGAGCGGATAGAGCTCAACATGGTAGAAGAGAGGGTGGTGACTACTGGGTTCAGCAGGGACGCATCACATGGGGCGACCTCCTCTTCTTGAGGATCACAGGCTACGCAACAGCGTGGTGGTGGTGGTGGTAAGGATCGTGCTGAACACTCGCGATCCCATGGAGGTGCTGGAGGATCTGGTGGGCAGAAGCCCATGCCGTCCTTCTCTAGTCAGCAGCAAGCAGGTCCTTGCTGGACTTGTGATGGTCCTCATCAGCAAAAGGATTGTCCACAAAGAAGAGGTGGTTATGAGACATCTGGGACGTCTCAAGCGGTGCCTAGGCAGTGTGAGCATTGCAGGCGACCAGGTCACAGTAGTGACCGTTGTTTTAATCTTCATCCTGAGCTACGGCAAGGGAAGGTTGATCATGGACTGTAACGACCTATGTTACACATAGGAAGTTTGTCTATTAGTAAGGTGTTTAGTTCTAACTAAGTGTTGAGAATGTTTATTTGCTGCCAAAGTACTTTTAGGAGGTATCAAGTTAGTCATGACTAGCTAAAAGTTAGTTATGGTTAAACTTAGCTGTACTTTTGGCAGAATTCAGATATTTGCTAAAGAGTGAGCACTACTATCTTGTCATCTTGTCTAAAAGGTAGAAAGGAGGTGGAAAGTATCCCTTATCTCCTTTTTGACTTGATATTAGTGGTTGGATTAAAGTTGTGGACTTTGTGGGCATTAAAAACAAGAAGAGATTCCACATGTTTCCTTTTTAGTGGGTCTTAGTGTAGAGAGGGGGTGGAAATTCGAGATTCCTTGAGAATATTCCAGAATCCTTCTAGAAGTTGTTGACTTTGAAGGAATAAGCCCATGTGAAAAGGTAAAAAGCCCATGTGATCAATGCTTTTACCTTAAGTAATATCTTAGTAAAACCCGGTAAAAGTAGTTACGGCTGAGTTACCGGGGGTACCAAAGTAAAAACCTAGAATGTATAAATAGAGGAGTAGAGAAGAGCTCCTCATCCTTGTTTTCACATTGTCGTAATGATAACTTGAGTAATATAGAGAGTGTGGGATATTTTTAGCATGTGAGAACTTGAGAGACGTTGTTATAATGGAGGATTTTTAGTTGATGTGTTTAAGGAGATTTTTAGTTGATAAGTTTGTGGGTGTATGAATGAGTGAACTCAGCATTTTCCCTTCAAGTTCATGGTGTGCTTCCATCAAAGCCATCAGAGGTGACCCCTGAGTGAGAGACAGGCCCGACATGTTGCAGATTCGTGGATGACGATCGTGGAGGTTGAGAGATCGGGGGGTAGTGATCGATAGGACCGCGGAGGGTTTACATTTTTGGTTCCGTTGCCGGGACCTCACTTGAAGGGATCGTTCAATGATGTTTAGAGTTCAGTTCTATATTCGACAAAAGGAGATTATGAGAGAGCACATGGAGAGAACGTTGGGAGGAGAGAGAGCTAACGCGATGTTAGCAACGTTAGAACCTTTCGTGTATCCCGTAGTGATATATGACGCGTTCGAAGTCATTCTTTACATCTTGTTCACTTAGAAAGGGTTTGAGGAGAGTTGAAAGAGGGTGCAACAAGAGTTGTAGAGAAAGGAGGAGAGAAAAGTTATTAGAGGAGAGAAATTTGTGAGTTTAGAAATTCTGCTCTCTGGAAAATTTGTACAGTCGCTGTCAACTTTTCTGTGATTTTTCTTTTCCTGTGAAAATTTCCAGTGTTCTAGATTGGCTGATAACCTATCTAAGACAAAAGAAATCATAGGAAAAGGTGGTCTACAGAGTGAGCAATGATTTTTCAAAGTTGAGGAGGTCTATTCGTGAGAGTTGAGGAATTCTGTTCTCTAGAAAAAGTTTACAGTCAGTGTCATATTTTCTGTGAATTTTATTTTCATGAGAAACTTTCCAGTGTTTTAGAGTGGCTGATAAGCTATCCATGACAAAAGAAATCATGAGAAGATGAGGTCTGAAGAGGGAGAAAGAATTTTTCAAAGTGGAGGGGGTTGACAACCATGAGGGAAGTGAAAATATACAAATTTCAGTTCTCTGAAAATTTGTACAGTCATCACCATCTCTTCTGAGTAGGGAAGTTTCTGTTGAAACTTCATGATTTAGTAGCTTGGAGGTTGAGCTACTGGAGACCACAAAAATCTTGGAGAGATCTCTTACCAACTAAGAGATATACGTTTCGGCATACAAGGAGGTCTCGTAGATACTTCATGGGAAATCCAGTTCGAATGACGAGGTGGAAGAAGAGACGTTTAGGAGTTCGAACGGAGTCGGAGAAGCCAAAGTTAAGTGTAGATGAGTTGCGAACACTTATCTATACTACTTGGGGTGCCCTCTTTACCCTATACCAAGAAGCTTCCGTGACCATTGGCGCAGATTTGAAGAAAACCGAGATGAAAGCATCATTCACTGTGGAGGCCACGAATGCTCCTGGTGAAGTAGAGTTGGATCCTTATAAGAGTGAGTTCAAGATGTCTGTTGTGATGAGTACAAACGATGGTGAGGAGGATCATATCTTCGATAGTTAATTTTAGATTAGATTTTATTTCGTGTATAGCATGTATAATGCACGATTTCCAATATAAAGCTCGGAAGAGTTAAGAAAGTAATGTAGAATTATTTTCCTCTATGATATTTTGTCCACTTAATGGTTGAGAAGGTGCAACATGAGTGGAAATTCAAAAGATTGGAAAGTTAGACTTAGAAACCTTCCTCAAGGTTTAGATGTCATAGTAAGCGTCGGAGAGAGCTCGAAAGAGATTATCGTTGAGTTTGAGAACCCTAGTACAAAACCTCAAGTAGAATCTCCGAGGAGAAGAGTAGAAACCGACTTGTGGTGTTATTTTTGTAGAGGGTTGGGACATAAAGTAGTGAATTGTCCAACTAGAATCAGAACCGAGAGAGCTAAAGGGAAGCGGGAGTTTACTGATTTAAGTCTTCGAGTGGGTCCATCGTCACCAGCGCCAATTCATCTTCTAGACGAAGACCCTTGTCCAAGTTGTGGAGTGGGTGATCTATCAAGAGGACACAAGTGCGTCGATGTGGCCGCCCTACTTACGTCAGTAGTCGAGAAGTTGGACGAGACTCAAAGAGCTGAGACGGAGAAGTTGTCGACTTCAAAAGAGGACTCGGCTGAGTTGTGATGGAGATCGTCATTCGGAGTGGAGAAGGCGGTGATGCGACTCAGACTCATGATTACCTTGGGAGAAGAGATGGCACAAGAGGTGTTGTTACAACCATTTCCTTTCATTTTACCTATGGTAGATTATTCGCGAATGGAATTGGTGATGTTCGTACTCTTTTAGCGAGTAGTTATTGCACGACGATTAGAAGAGTAGAAAGAGTAGTTACAAGATGGGAAAGCTACCCGTGTTTCATGGGAAGGACAATGAAGATGTAGAACCGTTTGTTCGAGACTTCAAAAGGGGTTGCATCGGAAACAACGTGAGAAGGAAGGAAGAATGGGTGTTGTTACTGCCAGAGTTTTTAGAAGATTTTGCTCTTACGTGGTATGACGACCGAGTGAAGAGCAAGACACCTGGTGCAGTTGAGGACACATGGGAGACGTTGAGTAATGCACTCATCGAAGAATTTCTTCCAGAAGAGAGTTATGAGAAGCTCATGGTGGAGCTTACTCATTTGAAGCAACGGGACGACGAGAAAGTTCGGCAATATGCCGAAAGGGTGGATAAGTTGGAGCAACGGTTTCGGACGGTCCTACGGAAGAGTGGAGACAATGTGGAGCTAACGATGGAGGGGATTGGAGCAGTGTTGACCAAGAACTTGGTGGGAGGGTTGAGGCCTTCAATTCGAACCCAAGTGAGGTACGAGAAGCCAGCAACCAAAGCGGAGGCTATCAAGATTGCGACAAACATGGAAAAGAGTTTGGATGAAAGAGATATCATCCAACCTCATCATGTTGCTCTGGTGTCGACTCCGACTCCTGGTGTAGCCACAATGATCGCACCTGCACCATCACAATTGGTGATTGCTTCAACGTCAACTCCTACTCCAACGGTGGTGCCAAGACCGTTTGTCCCAACAATGATGTCTACTGCCACCTCTGATTCTCATGCCGAGCTGAAGAGCATCACCGATACTCTTGCGGATCTCAAGATAAACGTGGTGCAATTACGAGAATGGAGGAACAAAGGTGGAGGAGGAGGTCAAAGAGGTTACGACAACAATCCCAACCGAGAAAATCAAGGTAACTTTGGAGGCAACCAAGGTAACTTTGGAGGAATCACTTGTTGGACGTGTGGCGGTTCTCATTTCCAGCGAAATTGTCCTAACAACGGAGCAAGAGGTGCCGAAGCGGTCAGAATGAATGTGGGTGGAGGAAATCCATCACAAGGACGAGACAAGGGGGTGGCTACTATCAATGTCGTGCGAGATCCCATCTACGAGAAAGGAGAGAGTTCAAACTCTTCTCATGCACCGGTGGAGCTTTTAGCTCAAGAAAGGAAAAGAACTAGATTTTCTGATGAACCGGTTTTCATGGAGGAGTCAGCAAGTAGAAGTACTCGTTCGAGTAATGTTTCGAGTACACCAAGGGAGCCAAGAAGGAAGCTGGGGATGGCGGATTTCACCATTTCATCTTCCCAAGCGGGATATGATGTGGTTGAAGATGTGGGTGCTCAGAAAGTCAACATCACTGTTGGACAACTGATCGCACTTAATCCCAGCTTACGAAGAGAACTCAGAGGAGGACTGAGTTCTAAGAGAAGCAAGAAGAAGAAACCCAAGAGCAAGACATCAAAGTCAGTGGGAGTGGGTGTGGTGGATGTGCATGCTTCAGAGGTATGCACTAGGGCTTCAAAGATTGAAGTCCGGTTGAATGGTCACTACGTCTCTGACGTATTGGTGGATGGAGGGTCGGCTGTAAACGTCATATCGGAGAGGTTGATGAAGAAGTTGGGGATGGAACCAACTCGCCCGGCTAGCATTGTCGTGGGGATGGCTAACAAGCAACGGGTAAGACCTCTGGGTGTGTTAGAGAAGGTGGTCGTGTCTGTGATGGGAGTTCAAACATTGATGTCCTTTCAAGTGTTAAAGGACTCTAGTTATGATTTGCTCCTAGGTAGGCCTTGGTTGAGAGCTGTGCGCACCACTGATAGGTGGCACAAGGGATACTTACGGATTGGGCCTAGAGATCATAGAGTGATAGTTCCTCTCTCGGGTGTTGGAGTTGTGACTTCTGACTCTGATAGACCCACTAGTGACTACTGGGAATCTGATACGGAGGATGATCAGAGTGTCTCAGAAGTAGATACCGGAGATTCTTACGATCAAGAATCCTCGTCTGAGGACGAAGGATTTGGTCGAGATGAATCATTACATCAGCTTAGTGCTATTGACTTGTTGCCTCGACCAGCAGTGGAGAAAGATCCTGACAAAGAAGAGTTGAGTGAGGCAGAGATTGTGAGAAGACTCTCTACCCTGAAGTTTGGTATCAATGTCACTCAAGAAGAGAAAAGTAGATTCCTAGATATATTTCGAAAATATATCCATGTGTTTGCTTTCAGCTACAAGGATTTGAAGGAGGTGACTCTCGAGACTCATCGAATCGAATTGGAGGAGCACGCAAGACCAGTTCGACAGAAGCAGAGAAGGGTCAATCCCACAACGGCAATGATGGTCAAGGAGGAGATAGACAAGTTGAAGGAGGCGAGTTTCATCTATGAGGTGGAGAACTCAGAATGGGTTTCACCCATTGTGATTGTCAAGAAGAAGAATGGTAAGCTGCGAGTGTGCATAGACTATAAGAAGCTGAATGCAGTTACCAAGAAGGATTATTATCCTCTACCATTTATAGATGAGATTTTGGAGGAAGTTGCTGGTCATGATTTGGTGATGGTTATAGTGGGTATAACAGATCAAGATAGCACAGGAGTACCAACAGTTGACTACTTTCACTACTCCTTGGGGAACATTTGCATTTCGGGTGATGCCATTCAGATTGTGTAATGCTCCGGCCACGTTTCAAAGGTTCATGAACAAGGTGTTTGAACCATTCATAGGGAAGTTTGTTCGTGATTTCATTGATGATTTCTGTGTGTACGGAAGAAAGGAGGACCACTTTGATCATGTGATCAAAGTTCTGCAGCGGTTGGAGCAAGCTAATGCTTCTCTGAATCCAGAGAAGTGCATCTTTGGCTGCGAAGAAGGTCTGCTGTTAGGGCACATCATTTCCAAGAATGGGATTGCGGTAGATCCTGAGAAGGTGAAGAAGATTGTGGATCTTCCATTTCCGATCAACTTGACAAAGTTGAGGCAGTTTCTTGGCATGGTTGGATATTATCGTAGGTTTGTCTTTTCCTTCTCAAACAAAGCAATAGCTTTGACTATGTACATGAAGAAGGGAGTTGATTTTAACTTGATAGTGCATGATCAGAAGGCAAAGGAAGCATTTGAGGAGCTGAAAAAGGCATTAGTGACAGCTCCTATACTTGCTAAACCTGAGTGGAGTAAAGCATTTATTTTGTATACGGATGCATCCAATGTAGCAATCGGATGTACATTAAGTCAGCTAGATGGAGATGGGCATGATCATCCTATAGCTTATGCTAGTAGGCAGATGGTTCCAGCGGAGAAGAATTACTCCGTGACTGAACGAGAAGGATTAGCGGTGATCTTTGGATTGAAGAAATTTCGACACTACTTGCTAGGAGGGAAATTTTCCATAGTCACAGATCACAAGGCTTTAAAGTATATCTTTAATAAGCCTAATGCCGAAGGTCGTATTGCTCGTTGGAAGATTCTTCTAACAGAATACGATTATGTGATCGAAGATAGACCAGGGAAGAAGCATGCGAATGCTGATCTTTTGTCAAGGGCTTATGATGATGAGGGAGAAGAACCGTTTGATGATTCATTTCCAGACGAGCATCTGATGACCATCACAAGCATCGAGGAGATACCGGATGAGTACAAGGAAATCTGGAGTTTCCTTGTAGATGGCTCTTTTCCAGAAGGTATGCATACCCGAGAACGTAACGCGTTGATCAAGAGATGCAAACCTTACACCATGGTGGAAGGAATTCTGTTTCATCAAGGAGCAGATGGGTTACTAAGGAGAGCAGTTGGTCAGAAGGAGGCATTCAAGCTAATGCACGAGTTTCACGACGGAACTGTTTGCGGAGGTCACTTTGCTGGTAAGATAACAGCCTTCAAGATTTTGGATGCGGGTTATCACTGGAGAGGGATTTTCAAAGAGTGTTTAGACTATTGCAAAACTTGTGACGTATGTCAAGCATTTGCTCTAAAGTCTACTAGAACACCTCCGTTAAGATCAATTCCAATATTATGGCCGTTTGAGAAATGGGGTATTGACTTTGTAGGTCCTCTTAATAAAACACCTCGAGGCAATAGATACATTGTAGTCGCCACTGACTATTATACCAAGTGGGTAGAGGCTAGACCTTTGAGAGAGACCAATGAAACAGAAGTCGGTAGATTCCTATGGGAGAGGATCATCACGAGATTTGGATGTCCGTTAGAGTTGGTCTCAGATAGAGGAGGAGAGTTTGTAGGGAGCATGACTACTGCTATGCTACAACACTTTTCTATCAAGCCACGAGTAACGACCTCATACAAACCAAATGCTAATGGTCTTGCGGAGAAGACCAATCGTACACTTTGTATGATGCTCGCCAAAGATGCTGGTGTTGAGACTGCGAAACATACTTGGGATAAGAGGCTACATGCCATCTTATGGGAATATCGAACGACAACAAAGACTTCTACTGGGTACTCCCCATTTCGACTGATTTATGGAGTGGAGTCCAAGTTGCCGATCCAATTCGAATTGGATACTTTTCAAACTATTCAACGAAAGTTGAAGAGGTCGAGAGGAGAAGACGTGGTCAGATCAAGAAGGGACCAACTCATGGAGTTGGAAGAGACCCGAGCGGTAGCAATGATCCGGATGGAACGAGCTCAGGCGTATCAAAAGAAGAGTTACGACAAACGGTTGGGCAAGAGGGAGGTAAAACCTTTTCAAGTCGGAGATTGGGTTATGTCGTATGATGCTATCAGATTCAAGAGGGCTAGGAAGAAGTTTCTTCCGAGATATTTTGATCCTTTTGTTGTAGATAAGGTGTGGAGCAACTTCACATATGACCTTCAGGAGCTGGGAGGAAGGAGATTTGATCGGGTCAACCATGACAAGTTGAAGTTGTTTCACCGACGGAAGTTCTCTCTTCACTCTGAGGACGGAGCGAAAATTTAGTCCGGGGGTAAAATGTAACGACCTATGTTACACATAGGAAGTTTGTCTATTAGTAAGGTGTTTAGTTCTAACTAAGTGTTGAGAATGTTTATTTGCTGCCAAAGTACTTTTAGGAGGTATCAAGTTAGTCATGACTAGCTAAAAGTTAGTTATGGTTAAACTTAGCTGTACTTTTGGCAGAATTCAGATATTTGCTAAAGAGTGAGCACTACTATCTTGTCATCTTGTCTAAAAGGTAGAAAGGAGGTGGAAAGTATCCCTTATCTCCTTTTTGACTTGATATTAGTGGTTGGATTAAAGTTGTGGACTTTGTGGGCATTAAAAACAAGAAGAGATTCCACATGTTTCCTTTTTAGTGGGTCCTAGTGTAGAGAGTGGGTGGAAATTCGAGATTCCTTGAGAATATTCCAGAATCCTTCTAGAAGTTGTTGACTTTGAAGGAATAAGCCCATGTGAAAAGGTAAAAAGCCCATGTGATCAATGCTTTTACCTTAAGTAATATCTTAGTAAAACCCGGTAAAAGTAGTTACGGCTGAGTTACCGAGGGTACCAAAGTAAAAACCTAGAATGTATAAATAGAGGAGTAGAGAAGAGCTCCTCATCCTTGTTTTCACATTGTCGTAATGATAACTTGAGTAATATAGAGAGTGTGGGATATTTTTAGCATGTGAGAACTTGAGAGACGTTGTTATAATGGAGGATTTTTAGTTGATGTGTTTAAGGAGATTTTTAGTTGATAAGTTTGTGGGTGTATGAATGAGTGAACTCAGCATTTTCCCTTCAAGTTCATGGTGTGCTTCCATCAAAGCCATCAGAGGTGACCCCTGAGTGAGAGATAGGCCCGACATGTTGCAGATTCGTGGATGACGATCGTGGAGGTTGAGAGATCGGGGGGTAGTGATCGATAGGACCGCGGAGGGTTTACAAGACGAGGCGGAGGAGCTCAGGGAGGCCGTGGTGGTCGAGTTGGAGGTAGAGGTCCAACACCTGGGAGAGGACCAGTTGGTCCACCGCCTGCTACGACGTCAGAAGCAGGTATGGCTGCTCGGATTGAGCAGTTGGAGCAGAGGATAGCTAGTATGGCTATGGCTCAGCGGAGATCTGGTGGAAGAGAAGCTTCCACGTCTTATGGAGGAGAAGGAGGTGACTTCGACTTCATGGCTGGTGTGGTGCAGATTGAGGCATCTACGGATGTGACTCGGAGTGCAGTACGTATCTCTGAGCCACGAGGTGCATCAATGGAGTTGGATCCACAACGCGGAGAGGCTGGTAGACAGATCAGACTTCCTCAATCGTTCACGCTATCAGAGGCATTGAGGACCACTTTTATGGTTCCTAAACGGCCTACCGATGGTGCAGTGGAGTTGGATGCATCGACATCCAAGAGTGGGGATAATGCGAGTCAACCCTCGACGTCTATGGATGCGACGTCGAACTCGATTTTGGGGGCGGCTACAGTAGTTTTGTGAGCCCTACTGTTTTCAGCCACAGATATGAGGGCATTGGGAGTCAGCTTGGCTCCAATGTTCCAGTTGGCAGCCACGCTCAGTGAGAGCGAGGATGTGGTTACCTCTAGTGCTAAGGTGGTTCAGCAAGAGGCTGTAGATGTGTCCATGGAATCGAAGATCAGGACAGCTACTAGTGGTACTTGGCAAGCGGCGGCTGCTAGACTAGATGAGTTACCAGCTAGGCTGGCAATTGACCGTGCTGGATTGGCACCAAGTGTGGTGTTGTTGGACAACAGAAGTGGTATGTTCTGTTTGGTGGCACCTTCAAGGAAGGTGTATTGACCGCAGAAAGTGTTGTTAGATTCTGGAGCCCAACCGTTGATGTTGGGAAAGGCGTCGTGTATCGGTTTGGGTCTGAGGAAGTCCGAAGTAGAGAGATGTCCATTCCAGCTACAAACATCTCTAGGGGGATCAGGAGGTACAACTCTACACATGACACGCGAGTTGCTGACGGTGAGAGTTAGACCAGATCATCCCACGGATGGTTCCATGGTGAGGGCCAAGACTATCGTTACGGCCGCGGAGTCTTATGATGTATTGGTTGGAGGTGCTGTATTATACTCTATGGGGTTCGTGATCGACTATTGGGCAGAGACAACATCTTACAGACCGGGTTGGCAGTCCGGTGAGGGACGAGGTGAGCCGCTTACCAGTGCGGTTCAGTGCTAGAGTTGGGACAACGGAGCGTACATCAGAGACGATGGCATCCGTTGCAGGGTTCAGTTCGGTCATAACTTGGCCGGGTGAGTTGTTAGAGGGCAATGTCCATGCGGAGGATACTCTGGTCTTTGAGGAAGTGGAGGACATGCCTAGCATGTCTACGTTAGTACCATCTGCCTTAGATGTTCCACTTTGGAGTTCGAGCGGAGAGTTGCAGCAGTATGCTGATCGGTTGGTGCAGCAGGCTTGGAGTGAAGCCTTTGCACCGCCAGTAGAGGAACATCGGGATGTCTCTGTTACTGACCCTGTGATCTTAACACCGCTGGATACGACTCCCATTGTATGGCAATATCCAGAAGAGGGTGTGTATGTGCTAGAGCTATCTGGAGGGATCAGCATAGGTTTGGCTGCGGTATTGCAGGCAGGCATACAAGTACAGCGATACTTGTATGTGGAGAGAGATGAGATTGCGAGACACATCTCATTGTGACATGTGGCAAGTTTGATGCAGAGATATCCTGAGTTGTTGTCCATATCAGCTGTTACAGGATACCAGCAAGCATTACCGTCGGATATTTTGCTGCTGGGGGCGCAGGATCTTACGTTTGTTGACACCATTCACTTGGTGATAGCCGGATGGCCATGTCAAGGTCACACGCGTGCTGGGAGAGGTCAGGGTTTACATGACCCGCGATCTAGGATGTTCTGAGAGATGTTACGGATCTTACGACATCTCCAGATGCATCAGGTGGATACTCCAGCGTACATCTTGGAGAACGTTCCTTTGTTGGGTGATGCTCGTACACAGATGATGGCGAGTGTGCACCAAGTGCGGTCTTGGGTTGGACCAGCAGTGTTGTTAGATGCAGCGAGAGTAGGATCTCGTGCACATCGTCCACGGTTGTAGTGGACGAACTTGTTACCGAGACCGCACGCACACGATGGAGTGAGACGATCAGCGCATCTCACGGTTCATAGCATCTTGGATGCAGGACGACGATCTCAAGTAGTGAGAGTCGTCGATAAGTCACTCATGGCAGTGGTGAACCTAGTGGGACGGCCCATGATAGCGTTACTCACTTTGGTAAGCTTTCCAGCGTCACATGCTTACAGAGATGGAGGACTTGGGCTTGTGTGGGATGCTCAATTACGGCAGTTGGTGGAGTCCAATGTCGATGAGAGAGAGCGAACGATGAGTTTCACTACGGATACGACGGCAGTAGCTTCGGTGTCGGAGGTTTCACATCGTCAAGTGTTGGGTCAAGCAATGGACTTAAACTGCTTGACATGGATTGTTAGTCTTGGATTGGCTGAGCAGCGTCGGATGCGATCGACGGGTGTTACTGCTCGAGCACTCTTGAGCTCTTTGCCTACCGAGTCGGTGGAGGCAAAGGCTGGGGGCGAGGCACGTGGAGTTCGTCATCCTTGGACATCAAGGGATGTCGTAGGAGAGAGTGTGGAGCTTGCAGCTAGAACTGCAGAAGTTTTTCGCACAGTAGCGATGGAGGTTGTTGGTGGTGAGCAGAAAGAAACTGCTCCAGAGGCTGCAAGATAGCAGTCAACGACTTCGTCTTCTACCTCTAGCATGGTGATAGAGGATACTTGGGAGCTGGAGATCGGACCCAAGCTTATATAAGAGAGGAGAGACGAAGAGTTCAAAGATTTCTGAAGAGCTACAAGAATTGTTTTGCCTTTAGTATGAAGGATTTGGGTACCTAGAAGGGACCGGGTATACGGATCGACTTGGCTAATGACACGTCAATCTTTCGACGTCCTTACAGGTACAGTGACATGGAGAGAACCTTGATTCAGAGTAGGACTCAAGACTTGGTGGAAGCTGGGTTGGTGGAGATGTCGCATGGAGAGTATGCATCTGCCACAGTTATGCCAGCAAAGAAGGATATGTATGGCAACTACACGGATAGGCGTATGTGTGGAGACTATCGTCCTATCAATCGGCAGACGAAGTCCGATAAGTATGCCATGCCGACACCTGAAGAGATCTTTGATGCAGTGGGCATGTGAAGGTCTTCAGTACTTTGGATCTTCGAGCAGGGTATCATCAGTTGCCGGTGAGAGAGGAAGATAAACCCAAGACAGCATTCTAGGGGATTGACTCTCACGACAAGGATTGTTTGTATCAATGGCGGTTCTTATCATTTGGGTTGAAGAACGCCCCTGCTGAATTCCAAAGAGTGATGGATAGGATCCTAGCAGGCTTGGATTTTGTCAGATGCTATATTGACGACATCTTAGTCTATAGTGCTACAGTGGAGGAGCACGAGAGACACTTACGAGATGTGTTCGAGCGGTTGAGAGCTCATGGGTTGAAGTTACACCCTGGGAAGTGCAAGTTCTTCCAAGAGTTGGTAGAGTATCTGGGTCACACCATCTACCCAGGAGGGTTGGGTGTTCAACAGACGAAGGTCGAGGCCATTGCACGTATTCCACGTCCCACAGATGTGAGTCGAGTTCGAGCATTTGTTGGTTTGGTGAACTTTTATCGTCGATATGTGAAAGGATTTAGTGCAATTGCGAAGCCATTGACCAAGCTGATGAAGGTGGATCATGAGTGGCAGTGGGGGGATGAGCAAGAGCGAGCTTTCGTGGAGCTCAAGGATAGGTTTACATCTGCTCTCATCTTGAGGAGACCCGTTAGGGGACGTCCTTTCCAACTGCACACTGATTGCAGTATGTTGGGACTTGGAGCAATGCTGACTCAGCATGATGATGAGAAAAAAGAGTTTGTGGTGACGTATGTCAGTCGCTCCAACAATTCGACGGAGGCGAGGTACAGTTCGTACGAGGGGGAGTGTTTAGCTGCAGTGTGGGCTGTTGCACACTTCCGATGTTATCTGTTTGAGAACCCTTTTACTCTCATCACTGATCACCAGCAGCTCAAGTGGTTGATGGAGTCCGACAAGCTTACAGGGAAGCTTGCTTGATGGGCTCTGATCTTACAGGAGTATGACTTCCATGTAGTGCATAGACCGGGAGTTGCAAACCTAGATGCTGATGGGTTGAGTCGTAACCCATGCACGAGTCAGCAGGATCAGACTGGGGCTCGATGGCATGACGAGGTTGATGAGGAGATAGTGCCAGGGTGGCATGCATGTGCCTTTCTTTGTGTGTTGGCCATGAACTCTAGTATGGAGGGCCAAGTCGTATCTTTCTCAAGTGAGAGAGTAGATGACGAGTCTCCAGATCCTGAGGGTGGAGATGGTGTTCCAAACCAGCGAGATATCCATGACGATGTGACCGTTGTCGTGTTGTGGTTCGGCTCCTGTGTGAAATTCCTGTGTAACCTATGTTGTGTTTCTTTTCCGTGTTTCGTGAACCGTATCGCGTAACTCGTCGAACGGTGTGATGAGTGCCACGTTTGTGATTATCTGTTTAAGTGATCGCACGGTAGAAGAACGTGCCAAGTCATCGATCTGTGCGCGTTCACTTTAGTGGTCCTTGTCGCCGCATTTGTGTATAAAATGGTGGGTCGAAGGTTCATACGGCATTCTCTCTCAACGGGTGATTCGTAAGGGTTCTCGGTGATCTGCATGGAGGAGTGAAGAACTACAGGAGTGGTGGTTATGGACGGAGGTGTGTTACCGGCTCCGGATCTTCCTTTCCCGAATCCGTTTCACATCAAGCTTCATTGCATCCACCGCGATCACTTTCGACAGTGGTTAGTTGCGTACTTTGGTGATGAGTTCATGGGGAGGGTGATGGAGTTACAGCTTCCGGTGATCCTTCCAATCGTAACATACGGAGAGACTTGGGATATGACGGTGTACATTTTGTTGTGAGGAACAATGGATCTCAACTATCCATCGAACGTTCCTTTCAATCTTTGGGTCGATGTCCGGTGCCATTGCAGACCGAAGATCAATCATGGGGCTTGGATCGTGAGAAACTTCGGGCAAGAATATTACAATCGAGTGATAGCTTCACCGTTTCCTTTTGTCATACCTTTTATTGTAGAACGTTTCCAAGTTGTAATATTGACGTTGTATTAGTCTGCGGCTCACTGGTTTCATTCTAGTTGAGCGCTTCTGTGTAGTTACGGACCGCGAAGAATCCATCGACATATCTGAAGGATTTTGTGAAGTCTTAGAGTGTTGTTGATGTCTTGTGTCTCCTTGGAGAGTAAAAATTCGTTCTAAGGGAAAAGTTAAGAGGAGAAAAGACAAAAAGTAAAGTTCTTTTTGCTCTTATTGGTCCACTTTTGGACCAATGGTGTTCTAGCTGATCCTCGCGACGTTTCTGTGGTTTCTGGAGGCTTCAGAGGTCCATTGGCGAAACGAAGGGTATGGTTGGAGAGCTCTCGACCGGGGCTACAATCTGGGCTGAAGAATCGATCGATTTGATGAAAGTATGAGCGCGTTATGATCAATTGAGTGGAGGGGGGTGAAATTTGTACCTACTGCTACGTTTCTGGTTGTTCTGAGAGACTCGCGAGGAGTTTTGAGGAGCTGTCTGTTGGGTTGGAGAACTGACGGCGTGCTGGTCATTTTGATATCAATTTGGTCAGTTTCTTGATCGATTTGGATTCTGAACCGACCGATTGAAGTTGAGAAGTGCAGATGGGATAAGGCGGGGACAGCGAACTGTGATAGCCATGGATAGTTTGCTATTGCTTAAGATCTGAGTCGAATTTCTGAGTGAAACTTTCCAGGATTGAAGAATGTCTTATCAATAAGATACTTGGGAAGTTTCACCTCAAATGGTCGAGTAGTTTGTTCAGAATCTTGGATCAAATGTACCTGGGTCTGTAAAGCTCTGAAGTTAGCACAGATTACGGTTTGATCCATATCTGAGAATTGGTTTGAGATTTCGACCTGAAAATTGTTCAGGGTAGGAGTGAAGGGTCCAATCAAGCTTCCTGTGAAGTTTGATCATCATTGGTCGAGTAGTTTGGAAGGACTGAGATCTCAAAGTTCGAAAATACTTCTGTTATGAGCAGTTTCGGGTTTTTTCGGTATCATCTATTGTCAATTTGATCATTTTCGAGCAATTTGGAGAGGAGTTTGTTGCTGAAACTGCCATACCTGCATACAACTCGACATTGGAAGGTGTGGGGCTGATTTCAGCTCTTGGTGATGAAGGAGAACGGAGCCACCATGAGTCTTAAGCCGCTGTTTGGGTTCTCGGAGCTGCCAGGTACTACCGCCGTTGGTGCTATATTGAGATCTGAATAGTGTTTTGGATTATGCATGTTTTGCCTTGCTGGAATACTCGGTAGACCAGGGTGTACAGCAAGTTGTATCGATACTCTATCAAGTTGATTGAGTGATCTTAGTATCTTCTGATTGTACTATGAAGTTGTGATAGTTGGATTGATGGCCAGTTAGCGTCGCTGGGGAGCTATTCAGAAGTCAGGCTTCCAGTGATATAGATAAATAACTTCAGTTAGATAATACAGATCTGAGTATTTTTAGTTAGAATACAAAAGATCTGTTTGTAACACAAGTTTATGCAACCTATACGTAACCTTGGATCGTAGCAAGCTTTAAACTTGAGACGAGCGGATACAAGGTCACTCAGGCTAGAAGAGTAGATAGTGAAACATTTGAGTGGAAACATCCAGATCTAGATCCAACCTTGTCAATCCACATACCTCTACACAGCCATATACCCCGTGTATTCCTAGACAGAAAAACACGTTATACGATAGCTGGTGAACTCGACGTGAAAAGTCTAGGGTGAGAGGTACGTGCGTGGTTTTGCCACCATGGACATTGAAGGGTTGGGTCATTACGTAGATGAGGCTTCTACATCTGGAGAGGCACCAAAGGTGACCAAGCTTTCACGGTCTGATATGCGATTGCTTGAGGCATTCGCGTTGGTAATGCAACAACAGCAAGCCACTGAACGGAAAGAAGCAATGGCTACTAAAGCCTTGCAATCTGTTGTGGGGTTGCTAGATCAGTTTGACGGGAAGAACATATCCAAGTACCTAAAGTACTATTCCCGAGAGATGGAGTTGAGCAAGGTGCCTGAAAGAGAGATGGTGAGTACATTTGCGCTTGCTGTCGTACCTGAACTACGAGAGCACATGAAGGACATCATCCGATCTCATGGTGCTACGTGGG
Organism: Asterella californica; assembly: GCA_036924285.1. NCBI lineage: Eukaryota > Viridiplantae > Streptophyta > Marchantiopsida > Marchantiales > Aytoniaceae > Asterella > Asterella californica. Next base: position 15,854,019 of record JAYKYS010000001.1, on the reverse strand, counting down.
AAGGATTTACTCTTCAGCTGAAAGAAGAGTATTCTTTAGAAGATGCAGACCGAGTGACTAAGAAGTCATTCATGGAGTGGGTAAACAAACCCAACAAAGGGCTTGTTGCCACAGAGCTATTTCGGGAGTATGAGAGACAATTCCTTCAGCTGTGAGGATGGAGACCAAGGTTTTGGATGATGGATCTGCTTATGCACGGATCAGAAGTCAGGATGGCAAGAGAGCGGTACAGTTTCTAACTGTATCAGCAAACCACGAGCGGAACAGAGATTATCTGAGGGGTGGTTCCTTGCCTAAGGTCACGGAGGAGTTCAAGGATTTTTGACAAGTACTGCTATAGAGCGAGGACATAGTGGTACACTGGAGAAGGTACTCTCGCTAGAGAAAGAAAGTGCTTTTTGTACAGGAGTTGTGAGATTTTCTGGGAGTGGATTTGCTACACATACACGACTTGCTGACTTGCAGAAGTGGGAGCAGAAAGTTGTGCAAAAAACTGAAAAAGATCTAAAGAGAGTTGGTGTGCTTGAAGAGGATGATAAGATAGAAGGTGTTTATTTGGAGTTAGGATTGGGAGATTTCATCGATGAACTTGCTATGCATGAGCAAGAAGATGAGGATCATGTGGTGGAAGTACACTCTAGGGAGCTCTATACAGCTATAGAGTCATTCGTAGATCCTGAAGTTAGAGTTGATACTAGGTACAAAACGGTAGACAAGAAGGTAAAACCTGTTGCTCAGCCATTACCTAGTGATTCTAACCAGCGAGTCCAACAATCTTCGAAGGAGAAAAGCTTGAGAGATCTTAGCCGGGTCGGTCACAAGTTCACTGAAGCTACGCTCAAGGAGTTGAAGGTTGGTTCAGCAGATTTTCTTTTGTCTGTGGAGGAGAATAGGTTTAGGGAGATGTTAACTAGGCACGGGAAAGCTTTTGCTTTTGAAGCCTCAGAAATCGGATGTGTAGATCCTAGCATTGTGACGCCAATGATCATATTCACAGTTCCACATGCTCCTTGGGATTTGAGGCCAATTCCTGTACCTAGAGCGCATCTACCGAAACTCATAGAGCTCTTGAAGGAGAAGATGCAGATGAAGATCTTGGAACCATCGTTTGCACCATACTCTAGTCGTTGGTTTACAGTACCAAAGAAGAGTGGTGCATTACGGTTCATCCAAGATATGCAACCTGTGAACCAAGTGACCATCAGAAATACAGGCATAGGACCTATCGTCGGAGAGTTTGCTGAAGCGTTTGCTGGGAGGGCTATTTACTCTATAGGAGATCTTTACTCTGGATACGATCAGTTTCAACTTGCTGAACAGAGTAGAGATATCACCACCATGAGGACACCGTTGGGATTGGTCAGAATGTGCACACTACCACAAGGAGCAACAAACTCGGTAGCGCACATGATGAACGGGATGAACAAGGTTCTCCGTGAGTTCATTCCTGAGAAGACCATGCCTTTCTTGGATGACATTCCAATTAAGGGATGCGTTGAGGAGGAGAAAGATGAGACAATGGATCAGAAGGGGTGTAGAAACTTTGTTGCTGATCACATTTCAGATTGTGATAAAATCTTATCACGACTTGAAGAGGCGCACTTGACACTATCAGGTGCCAAGTCTTCATTTGGAGTGCGAGAGGTTGTGATTGTGGGGCACTTATGTGGATGGTTTGGACGCAAGCCTGATCCTGGTAAAGTGGATGCTATACGGCGGATGAAGGATACTTGTGGTTCAACAACGGAGGTGAGAAGGTTTCTTGGAGCTTGTGTCTTCTATCATGTGTGGATTCCACATTTTGCACATGTGGCTGATCCTCTTTACGATCTGTTGAGAAAGCACAAGAGGTTTGCATGGGAGGAGAGACATACCGAGGCGATTCAGAGATTGAAGCAGTTGTTATCTTCTCCACCTATACTTCGTCGTGTGAGCTACGAGGATAGCAAACCAGTGATACTTACTGTTGATACTAGTCCGATAGCCATTGGATGGGCAGTAGGACAAGATGATGAAGAAGAGAATCGGTTTGCAGTCAGATTTGGAGCAAAGGTGTTGAGTGAGCGACATAGAAACTATCCTCAAGTGAAGAGAGAGTTATGGGGAGTAGTTACAGCTATGAAAGCTGAAAAGGACTATTTGATTGGAGCGCCAGTAATAGTGGAAACAGATTGTTTACCACTATTAGGGATGATTACAAACTGTAACACTCCTGATATTGCTATGCTACGCTGGATTGCTTACATCAAGTCCTTAAATCCTGAGTTCCGACACATAGCGGGGAAGAACAATCCAGTAGCTGATATGTTATCTCGTGCGAGGTATGAGGATGAGGAGGAGATGATAGAAGATACAGAAGATGTTGGTACTACTGTTTTCTGTAGAGCTCAAGGAGGTGAGAGTGAGCATTCGAAACCGTTCATGGAGGAGCTATATGAAGGAGAATGGATAGACATAGGACGTTATCTAAGTCTGTTGACTAGACAGCCAGGATGGAGTGATGCCCACTTTAAACAAATCAGGAGGAAGGCTTATAACTACTTGCTACAAGGTGGTTATTTGTGGAAACATGCTAAGCAAGGTGGTAAGATGCCACAAAGGGTTGTGTGCAAGGTTGACATGCAGAAGTTACTCATGCAGGAGTTTCATGAGAGCTTGTGGGCAGGACATAGAGGTATTTATGCCACCTTTACAAAGCTGAAGGAGAGATATTGGTGGCGTAACATGTACAGAGATGTAGTTCAATTTGTGGAGACATGCCAAACTTGTCAAGAGTATTCAGGAATTCGGCATCGAGATGGATTACATCCTACTTATCCACTTGCAATGCATTATAAGTGGGTAGTAGATCTTGTTATTATGCCAGTTGGTATATGGCAGATGCGATACTTAGTTTTGGCACGAGAGGATTTGTCCAACCAAGTGGAAGGGCGAGCCTTACGGACAAAATCCACAGAGGGAGTCTGCAAATTCTTGTTGGAAGATGTGATTTGTAGATATGGTTGTGTTGGGAAGATCACGGCTGATCGAGGGGAGCTGAACAATGATGAGGCTAAAGCGTTCTTCAAGAGGTGTGGTGTGAAGTTAGCTCTCACCACAGCCTACAATCCAGAAGGTAATGCGAAGAGTGAACGTGGTCATCCTCCTATTGTGAAAGCTATTGTGAAAGCTTGCAAGGGGAGGGCAAGAGAATGGCCAAGATTTCTTCCGTTTGCATTATGGGCTGATCGTTCGACTCATAGTTCAGTTACGGGATATATGCCGGCGGAGTTGATGCAGGGGCAGAAACCTATCATGCCCATTGAGGAGCACATACCTACTTGGAGTGTTCTACCTTGGGAGGATGGTATGTCTACAGAAGATCTTCTTGCTGTCCGAATCCGTCAACTAGAGAGAAGACCTGAAGATGTAGAGATTGCATTGGAGAAGCTGAAAGAGGCGCGCTTGAGAAACAAAGACAGATTCGATAAGCGTCATCGATTAAGGCCGAAGGAGATTAAAGAAGGAGATTGGGTGTTGGTCTACGATAGTAGCTTGGACAACCAACACAGTGCGCTTAGAAAATTCTCTAAGCGATGGTTTGGCCCGTATGTGGTTCTTGTCGTGCTTGACAATGCCACATATTCACTAAGAGAGCTTGATGGGGCAGAGCTCAAGGTTCCAATTGCAGGCAAGTGTGTGAAACTCTTCAAGAAGCGAGATGAAGGGATAAGCATGGAGGAAGTCGAAGTTGAGTTTGATATCTTGGATGATGACGGAGAAGATTTGGATGACGAAGATATTGCTAACGACAACATCAGTGAAGAAGATGAAGATATAGTGTGATGCCGACCACAACTTGTGAGTGTTGGCGCATACCAGAGGATGCGCAGGTTTAGAAGGGGTGGATGTCGTGTTGTGGTTCGGCTCCTGTGTGAAATTCCTGTGTAACCTATGTTGTGTTTCTTTTCCGTGTTTCGTGAACCGTATCGCGTAACTCGTCGAACGGTGTGATGAGTGCCACGTTTGTGATTATCTGTTTAAGTGATCGCACGGTAGAAGAACGTGCCAAGTCATCGATCTGTGCGCGTTCACTTTAGTGGTCCTTGTCGCCGCATTTGTGTATAAAATGGTGGGTCGAAGGTTCATACGGCATTCTCTCTCAACGGGTGATTCGTAAGGGTTCTCGGTGATCTGCATGGAGGAGTGAAGAACTACAGGAGTGGTGGTTATGGACGGAGGTGTGTTACCGGCTCCGGATCTTCCTTTCCCGAATCCGTTTCACATCAAGCTTCATTGCATCCACCGCGATCACTTTCGACAGTGGTTAGTTGCGTACTTTGGTGATGAGTTCATGGGGAGGGTGATGGAGTTACAGCTTCCGGTGATCCTTCCAATCGTAACATACGGAGAGACTTGGGATATGACGGTGTACATTTTGTTGTGAGGAACAATGGATCTCAACTATCCATCGAACGTTCCTTTCAATCTTTGGGTCGATGTCCGGTGCCATTGCAGACCGAAGATCAATCATGGGGCTTGGATCGTGAGAAACTTCGGGCAAGAATATTACAATCGAGTGATAGCTTCACCGTTTCCTTTTGTCATACCTTTTATTGTAGAACGTTTCCAAGTTGTAATATTGACGTTGTATTAGTCTGCGGCTCACTGGTTTCATTCTAGTTGAGCGCTTCTGTGTAGTTACGGACCGCGAAGAATCCATCGACATATCTGAAGGATTTTGTGAAGTCTTAGAGTGTTGTTGATGTCTTGTGTCTCCTTGGAGAGTAAAAATTCGTTCTAAGGGAAAAGTTAAGAGGAGAAAAGACAAAAAGTAAAGTTCTTTTTGCTCTTATTGGTCCACTTTTGGACCAATGGTGTTCTAGCTGATCCTCGCGACGTTTCTGTGGTTTCTGGAGGCTTCAGAGGTCCATTGGCGAAACGAAGGGTATGGTTGGAGAGCTCTCGACCGGGGCTACAATCTGGGCTGAAGAATCGATCGATTTGATGAAAGTATGAGCGCGTTATGATCAATTGAGTGGAGGGGGGTGAAATTTGTACCTACTGCTACGTTTCTGGTTGTTCTGAGAGACTCGCGAGGAGTTTTGAGGAGCTGTCTGTTGGGTTGGAGAACTGACGGCGTGCTGGTCATTTTGATATCAATTTGGTCAGTTTCTTGATCGATTTGGATTCTGAACCGACCGATTGAAGTTGAGAAGTGCAGATGGGATAAGGCGGGGACAGCGAACTGTGATAGCCATGGATAGTTTGCTATTGCTTAAGATCTGAGTCGAATTTCTGAGTGAAACTTTCCAGGATTGAAGAATGTCTTATCAATAAGATACTTGGGAAGTTTCACCTCAAATGGTCGAGTAGTTTGTTCAGAATCTTGGATCAAATGTACCTGGGTCTGTAAAGCTCTGAAGTTAGCACAGATTACGGTTTGATCCATATCTGAGAATTGGTTTGAGATTTCGACCTGAAAATTGTTCAGGGTAGGAGTGAAGGGTCCAATCAAGCTTCCTGTGAAGTTTGATCATCATTGGTCGAGTAGTTTGGAAGGACTGAGATCTCAAAGTTCGAAAATACTTCTGTTATGAGCAGTTTCGGGTTTTTTCGGTATCATCTATTGTCAATTTGATCATTTTCGAGCAATTTGGAGAGGAGTTTGTTGCTGAAACTGCCATACCTGCATACAACTCGACATTGGAAGGTGTGGGGCTGATTTCAGCTCTTGGTGATGAAGGAGAACGGAGCCACCATGAGTCTTAAGCCGCTGTTTGGGTTCTCGGAGCTGCCAGGTACTACCGCCGTTGGTGCTATATTGAGATCTGAATAGTGTTTTGGATTATGCATGTTTTGCCTTGCTGGAATACTCGGTAGACCAGGGTGTACAGCAAGTTGTATCGATACTCTATCAAGTTGATTGAGTGATCTTAGTATCTTCTGATTGTACTATGAAGTTGTGATAGTTGGATTGATGGCCAGTTAGCGTCGCTGGGGAGCTATTCAGAAGTCAGGCTTCCAGTGATATAGATAAATAACTTCAGTTAGATAATACAGATCTGAGTATTTTTAGTTAGAATACAAAAGATCTGTTTGTAACACAAGTTTATGCAACCTATACGTAACCTTGGATCGTAGCAAGCTTTAAACTTGAGACGAGCGGATACAAGGTCACTCAGGCTAGAAGAGTAGATAGTGAAACATTTGAGTGGAAACATCCAGATCTAGATCCAACCTTGTCAATCCACATACCTCTACACAGCCATATACCCCGTGTATTCCTAGACAGAAAAACACGTTATACGATACCGTGATGGAGTATCTACGTACTGGCGTGGTGGTAGACACAGTAAGTGCCAAGGAGCGAGATCGTGTCCTTCAACGAGCGAAGAGATTTCGACGAGAAGGACGACATGTACTTCGAGTGTGGGATGATGAGAGAGTACGGATAGTGCCACATCCATCCCAGAAGGCACAGTTAGTACGACATGCTCATGAGGAGTTGGGACATTTTGGAGTGAAGCGCACGCATAGCTTACTCCAAGGACAGTATTGGTGGCGTGGTATGCACGTCGATGTGCAAAAGTTTGTTGCACGATGTGTGGTTTGTGATCGAGTACGAGCATCGTTTAATGCTCATACTCCACAGTTACATCCCTTATCGATTATGGGGTTGGGTTACCGTTGGAGTTTGGATTTTGCGGGACCCTTACCGTTGACGGTACGTCACCATCGATATGTGTTGGTGATGGTGGAGCACTTTTCCAAGTGGATTGAGTTGGTGGCATTACCAGACAAGGCGAGTGAAGGGACAGCGTATGCATTCTTAGATCGAGTGTTGAGTCGTTTTGGAGCACCAGCTGAAGTGCTGACAGACCAAGGTACAGAGTTCCTTGGTGAGTTTCAAGTCTTGTGTGATCAGGCGCTGATTGATCATCGAACTACATCTCGAGATCATCCTGAGGCGGATGGTTTGGCGGAGAGGGTAGTTCAGACGGTGAAGAGAGGATTGCGCAAGTATGGCTTGCAGAAAGGCCACTTGGAGACTGAGATGTACAGTTACCATGGTTGGCTATGGGCTATCGTTTTAGCCGACAAGCGTCTTTGGCTTCCTTCTCACCGTATTTTCTATTATACGGTCGAGATCCAAATCTACCTTCGGTCATTCGTCGTGATTCTGCTGAGGTGCTGAACCTTGATGACTCGGATATGTGGGTGAGAGCATGTTCTCAACAAGCAGAGACATTTCGGAGAGTTATGCCCATGGCTTTTGAGAATCTAGCGATTGCTCAGCATAGAGACACGTTGCGATATGCAACTATCCGAGGAGGAGGTTATCGATCATCGATTTGCAGGTTTCATCCTGGCGATTATATCTATCTGCAGCAGACTGCACCGACGACGTTGGATGTGACCGCAGGACGCACTATTTTACGAGTGCGTGAGGTGTTACCTTCTGGAGTACTCATGTTAGAGGGCCGTGATGGTGTTGTTTGGAAGGACCATGTGCGTAATTGCGCACCATGTCATCTTCCCAACATCGATGGTACCGTTGACCCAAGCTTGCCAGTTGTACGAGCAGGCTTGAGGTATATGTTGTGTGGGTCTGCTGGTGGAGCAGCCCGTATGTTGGTGTGTGATGGTTGTTCGAGAGGTTGGCACATGTCATGTTTGACTCCATCTCTCACTGTCATTCTTATTGGACTGTCGATTTGTCCTCGATGTATATAGCAAGGATAGCCGATTAGATCTTTGCGTGGTATGGATTGCAGACAGGCGACTAACGATGGGGCAATGTAGCACCCGGCCTCTTGATCCTTACACTCATGAAGGTGTATATCACGTAGTTGAGATATGGAGCTATCTGGAGTTAGAGGGACCTAACCGCCAGTTAGAGGGACGATTGTGATACACTTGTGTATGTGTATGACATCGTCCATGTGTTATGTGTATGTGTGGTGTTCCTTTGACAGCGATGTATGTTGTGTAGCGATGTGTATGAGCACGACATGGACTCCCTGCGACTCAAACTTGCTCACTACACCCAAACCAACAATCCAATCCACAGACGGTCTTCTCCTATGCGTAGATGAAGACTTCTTGATCGCATAGGCACTAAGAACGAAGAGCTTGGCTCACCGATCGCCAAAAACAAACCAATCTCAAGTCGCAGGCGAACAAAAATCTGACGTAAGCACTTCCCTGCGAGCCAATTTCACTCAGAACTCTCAAACCGCCTGATGAAACTTTGCATCGTTTTCAATTTTCTGAAGAACTCGAATTCTAATCCCGATGGATCCAAGGACAGCAAGTTTGGACTCCGGAACAGTCCGAACGATCCAACTCTCCTTCACAGATAACTGAAGCTCTCCAAATCTCTCTTGCGTCTCAAGTTCTCCCAATACACACTTCCCGATCCGTGTCTTCACAAACCATCTTAACCAACGCATAGCCTACACAGATCTAAACCCAACGATGCTTTGCGTGCTTGCATTAGACCTCCAAATCTCCTGAACCGTCCGTTGTCAAGGTGAGAGTTTTCTTGGGAAGGGCGGAACCTTCAAGCTGTGTTATGACCGTGAAGGCTGTGATACGTTTACTCAAGAAAGCACTAGGCTTCTAGCTGTGATTGCTAACTCAAAGTGTAGGCTTCAGGTTATAAGGTAGCAATGTAAAACACTCATACAAGGCTCTTGGCTCATAAGGTATATTCAGGAAACGAAAATTCAAATTGAACTAGTAATGATAAGATCAGACGACGAACTTTGACACTCAAGATTGAGAAATATGTGAAGGTTTTGACTTCTAAACTTCTCCTACATGTAAAAGAGGTCCCACTGAGCACACACATGAAGTTTCAGCTTGAGATCAAATTCTAGCACCGAGATATGGACAGAAAAGTTCTGAGCAAAGATATTGCGGCAATTTCTGATACCCAGATAGCTATTTCGACCAACAATAGAAAATTGGCTCGATCACTTTCAAAGATTCTTATAGGATTTGGAGTCTACAGGATGCTGAACATCCCTGTGAAGATGGACCTCTTGATTGTACACAGAACTCGAGATCTCGCTCTCTGAAGTTGCTACTCTAGATTGAGAGCTTTTCATACCCCCTCTGCCTTAACGATCGCCTTGAATTACTCACTCACTCAAGGCTTAAAACGTTTTGGATAGTCGTAGCCCTGCTGATCGTGAACGCAACCACGAAGGTTTGAAGCGATTTCCTCAATTCTGCTACAAATGACGCTGAAAACTCTAAATCCAACAATAGTGATGCAATTCTGACTCAACTCGAACTTCAAATTGGCATAACTCCTTGTTTATTGATCCAAATCGATCAACAATTTCACTGACAGTGCTTGGAAGGACTAGCTCTATCTTCTTATGCTCTCAGATTTCGCAGTATCTTCACCAAATGCTCGAACTCCCCTTTAGACCTCTGTTTCTAAATTTAGAGTTTTACAAAAGACTAAACCGGACCAATGGGAGTTCATAGCTCCACTTGGTTGTCCTTCAGTGCCTTAATCCACATGGTAACTTAACTTCACTCATAGGCTACCACGTCAGCCTCCTAAAGTATCAACGTAAATCTTAAACTACCTAAAATGACATGCAAACCTAAAAAATAACTTAAATCAACTAGAAGGCGTGCATGGGCGACAAGTAAGTACAACCCATGAGTTTAAAACTCTATGAACATGATAAATAATCTACTACGACTCAAAATACATAACACCCTCGAGAATCAACTTCTTTGAGGTCCTAACTTCACTCAGAGAGGCTAACTCCTGGCTAAGAGGTGAATCATTTACTATGTGAAATGATTCACATCACGACAACCATCCCCTCCAAGCATGCACATCCTCCGACATGTGCCAACTTTTTCAGTCTTATGTCTATTCTTCATCATCGTCACTCTCCTCCACCTCAGCCTCTTCGGTAACCGAGACGTCTTCGTCTCTTGTTGTCCTCTGCTCTGACTCCAGAAAATTGAATAACTCTACTGATCCTCTGCGCCTTTTTAATAGTTTCACACGTTTGCCTGCCACACATAGCTTCAAAGAAGTACCGTCTAGCTCTCGTAAAGTATAAGTGGTATTTTCATAAACATCTAGCACAACATAAGGTCCGAACCATCTTCGCGAGAACTTACGAAGTGTAGAATGCTGATTCTCCAACGTGCTGTCATACACCAGAACCCAATCATCAACACGTATTGGCTTTGATCGTAATCAGTGAGTCTTGTCAAAACGTTCTTTGTTTTTTACTCGAGCCACCTTCAGCCTCTCCTGTGCTTCAGCAAGGTCCTCCTCCCTCCGCTCTAACTGCCTGGTACGTAAAGCAGTAAGTGAAGTACGATCTAGACCATCTTCCCACGATAACGTAGCCCACGTAGGAAAGTCCTCCTCAGCAGACATGATCGGTTTATGCCTCAACATAAGCTCAACTGGCATATAATTAGTCGTGGTATAGTGTGTAGTTCTATCAGCCCACAAAGCAAATAGAAGTAGTCTCGATCATTCTCTAGGTCTACCATCACATGCTTTCACTAAAGCGTGGACAATAAAAAGGTGTCCTCGTTCACTCTTATCAATGTTTTCTGGATTCATGGCAGTAGTAAGCTGAAGCTTTACTCCATAACGAGCAAAGAACTCCTTTGCTTCAGCGTCTCTCAACTCGCCCCTATCTGCTCGTAACCTCCCAACAGATCCATAACGACAAATGATATCTTCAAGCACAAACCTGCATATGTTCTCTGTAGTCTTCGTCCGTAGTGCTCGTCCCTCCACATAGTTGGAAAGATCTTCTTGAGCCAACACCAAGTAATCCTCCATAGTCCCGGTGGCATCATCACAAGATCAAGACCCACTGAAAATGGATACTAGGTGGATAGGTAGGTACAAGCCCATTTCTGTAACGGATCTTAGAGTAGAATTGACAGTACAAACACGACCCAACAAAGTCCACCACGTCTTGATACAAACCCTTCCACCAGTATCGTTCCTTCATCTTCGTGTAAGTAGCCCAGACTCCGCGATGTCCAGCCCACAAGGTGTCATGAAACTCTTTCAGCAGATTCAGCTTCGTCGGTTGATCATCCACCACTCTAGCAAGCATCTCATCTTTTCTTTTCGGACGTTTCCACAGATAACCTTCACACAAAAGATAACTGTACGTTTTTGTCTCATCTCCTTGAACTCTGCATCACTCCATCCTTCTCTTCTGCATAATGAACTCAGATAGAATCCAATATCACGGAAATTTTCTGAGTAGAACTTCCCGTTGAACGGTAGTGGTTCCAAGTCTGAAGTCTGCTGACCAACTTGGCATCAAACGTCTTTCTTCTCTTCATTCTCCACCTCTGCAAACATCTCATCCTCATCTGTATAACGAGCCCTAGATAACATTTCTACAATTGGATTATCCTTCTCTGCTATATGTTTTAGCTCAGGGTTCAGACTCCGGACATAAGTATTCCATCGTAGCATTGCTATGTCTGGAGTATTGCAGTTTGCTGTCATACCCAGCAAAGGCAAACAATCTGTTTCTAATATCACACGGGCTCTTATCAAGAACTCTCGATCTACCTTCATAGCAGTAACAGCTCCCCACAACTCACGCTTTACCTATGGATAGTTACGTTGTCTATCTGTTAAGATCCGGGCTCCAAACCTTGAAACAAACCGCACACCTTCCGCATCTTCTTGACCAACCGTCCATCCAATCACCTTTGGACTCGTATCAACAGTCAGTACCACAGATCTCTCGCTCACGTAGTTCAGCCTCCTTAGTACACGTGGAGACTTCAGAATCTTCTTCAGCTGCTCCATCGTCTCGTGATGTTCTTGCCACCAAGTAAATCTCCTCCCTTTTCTTAGAAGTGCATACAGAGGCTCGGCAATGTGTGCATAATGAAGAATACTCACACGAAAGAACACACAAGCTCCCAAGAACCTTCGAACCTCAGTGATGTTGGTGCAGTCAACTATTCTTGCTATAGCATCTACCTTCTCTAGGTTCGGATGCCTCTCAAAAGTATCACATAAATGACCTACCACCACAATCTCTAACATTCCAAAACGTGATTTGGTACTTGACAGAGTGAGGTGTACCTCCTTCAAACGCATCAGAATCTTTTCTACATCTCGAATGTGATTTGCAACAAACTTTCTACAACCATCAGAAGTCATTGATTCGTACTTGTCCTCCATCGGACAACCTTTCATGGGAATATCATCCAGAAACGAGATAGTGACCTCAAGTACAAACTCTTGTAACACCTTATGCATCGCTTCTGCATATGGGCTATTGAGTTTATTGCACCTTGAGGAAGAGTACACATCCGCATCAACCCCAAAGGTGTACGTATGATAGCCAAAACTCTACTCTCCAAAGCAAGCTGAAACTGATCATAACCTGAAAATAGATCTCCTATAGAATAGATTGACCTCCCAGCAAACGCCTCAACTATTTCATCAACCACAGGTCCTGTTCCGACGTTTCGAATCGTGATGTTGTTGGCAGGTTGCAAGTCTTGGATGAAGCGTAGAGCTCCTGTCTTCTTAGGTACTGTGAACCATCGGCTAGAGTACGGAGTCATAGATGGTTCAAGAATATCCATTCGTATCCTCTCCTTCAACAACTCAGTGACCTTCGGTAGTAAGACACGAGAGACTAGAATCGGCTTCAAGTCCTAAGGTACATGAGGAATAGTGAAGATAACCATCGGAGCTATCACACTAGGATCGACACAACCAATCTCTTCAGCTGAGAAAGAAAATATCTTATCATGACTAATTATCATCTTCTCGAAAGCTCGTTTTTTCACTTCAGTCAAGAAACCATCTCCTCCTATCTGAAGCTGTTCGAGTGTCTCTTGAGTAAACTTGTGTCCTATCTGTGTAGGATCTCTAAGCACAGGCTCAGCAGCCGCTAACTCCATCTGCTGCTGAGAATCAACAGGTAATTGGGTCGTCACAGGCTTCACCTTCCTCGCTACAGCTTTATACTTGGCGTGTACTTCCGCTTCCTGATGAGAGCCACACCAACAAACTGCATCCTTCCATCCATTCTCCAGTCTCGGATGAGGACGATATCGCAGATACGAAACAATCTCTTCATAGACTTCACGAGAATGGATGGCGATCACCACCCTACCTCTCATCTGCTCCATCAACCTATCTACATCATCCAACCAACGAACAAAAGACTGTACACCTACAAACTCCTCATAAACTCCAGAAATCATCTCGTCTTCCTTCAGAACTCCTGTATAGGGAGATTTGCTACGTACTTCTCCATCTGCCTTCTACTCTTCTCAGTCAAATCCTCTACCCGCGTAAACTCACTCCAATCATCAGAACTGAAAGTCATCAAACCAGATCTCCAACTATGTACAGTACAACTAGTCTCTGAATCTTGAGTAGCCTCATCACGAGCCTCATGTGATCCCTCATGTTGCTCAAGTGAGATCATAGTAGCAGTAGATCCTTCACTCTTGCTATCTCGTCCTACAAGAGTGGTTTCAGAAAACCCTTACTCCTACAGATAAGAGAATCTCTCAAAGTATGTCGGTTTCGTTCATAGTTCGTACGAACGATCAGAAACTGCACATAACGCCTATCATCTGGACTACGGATCCTAGCGTAATGAGATCTGTCATCCATCACCTTGGTCTCCATTTGAACCGCAGTGATATAAGACTGACCAAGAATCATAGGATATGAAGCAGAAGATTGCACGAAAAAATGTTGATCTACATCCACATCACTTATCTTCACCTTCACGTTAGGACAAGCGCCGTACAGCTCACCTTTCCGGTTGTTTATAGCACGTAACACCCAACCATGGTTCAGCTCGATATGCCACTGACCTCTCTCGTACACTTCCCATGACATGATGTTGATCTCTGATCCGTGATCAATCAAGACAACAACAGATTCAGGCAGACTCCCAAAGCAAACTCGTGTAGCAGTCATAGCACGAGCCCAATGTCTTCTTCTGAAATGACTATCAGTAGCTGGATTCTCCTTGTCAGCTTCCTCATCGTCGAACTCAATAGTGTTGGTATCAGCAACCAACGCTTCTTGCTGGTATCCCGTGTCATCAGCTTCCTGAAAATGCATCTTTCAGAACTCTGCATCATTTACAAAAGCTCCTACCACATCTATCATCTAATTCTCTACCTGCTCGGACATCACCTGTCTCTTGCGCTTGATGATGTCGATGATCAATTCGTGAAACTCTCTCTTCGTAATACCAAGAACTTCCCGAAGAGAAAACTCAATTCGTGCGTCCAGTATTCTCTGCTCCAAGATGCTCTTGAGATCAGCTGAAGTTTCAATATCAGCCGCCAACTTGTAAGCCGGTCCCTTCTCTTTCTCTTGGACAGTAAATTATCTACCAGCAGTCGTTAGCTCTTGATGGGATCTCTGCACGTCCTCCATCGGACCTCGTGCAGGTGGAGGAGCTTGAGAAGTAGAGGGGATGTCCTCTGGAGGAGTTGCTCGCCTCCTGGTGACTCTCCGTCTATCTCCAGTCTCCTCAAGAACTCCAATATCAAGTTCAGAGGCTTCTCGTCGCCTCTTGTCCTCCACAGAAGCATCTTGCTAGTGAACGTGTCTATCCACATCCAAGAATGCTCTGATAGAAGCAGTGTCTACAGGATCTCCTCACCTTGTGATCTTACGAATAGACTCGGCTACTCTCTTCAGTATCTCTGAAGGAACTATAGTTCTGGGTGGTTCTGGGTCAAGGTTGAGATTCAGGGGTTCGTTTTAGGGACTTTGAAGTAGATTACAGACCGCTCTGGTCTGTTTCTCAGTTTGTGTTCTTAGGAAGAAAGAATCGGCAGTGTACATACATTGGGAGTTGGTATATATTGCAGCGTTCGTTTTCGTGGTTGTTTTTCTCTGTCTTGTCTCTATTTAGCACAGTACATCTCCACAGCCAAGAACCTCGCATTTTCCTGGACATCCTTCACGCAAAATCCGACACGACACCGTTTGCTGCTGACTAGAGAAAGACGGCAGGGGCTTCTGTCCACCAGATCTTCCAACACCTCCATGGGATCGTGACTGCTCCGCACGATCTTACCACCACCACCACCACGCTGTTGCGTAACCTGTGATCCTCGAGAAGAGGTGGTCCGCCCATGTGGTATCTCCTTGCTGAACCCAGCAACCACCACCTTCTCCTCCACCATGTTGAGCTCAATCCGCTCAGCCAAACCAAAGATAACCGTTAACGTCGGAGCGATGTCGCTAAGGAGAGTGACATCTCTGACTCTCCTACGCAGCTCCCGAACTAGTATCTCATATCAGAACTGGACTACATGTGCTTCTGTTACTCTTTGGGTAGCGTTGATCAACCGCCTCATGCGAGTAAACGTCTCATGTAGGCTCTCTCCAATCTTCTGTTAGAACTCTTGCAAACTCCTCAACTTGTCGGTCCGCACACCTTGATAGTTCTTCTTCAAACATTGGAAGAATTGAACCACAGGGTTAAACCCTGGTGGTATCCCACTCACACTACCACCTGCTCCACTACTAGTGGAAGCACCGCCAATAATAGATACTCCGCCACTTGTGGATGTATCACTACTACTGGCACCCGAACTCGAAGGTGCTACGCCTCCTGAAACTGCGCCTGTAGTGATAGAAACGTAGTTGGGAGACAAATGTTGTCTCCACAACTTAATCTCAACACCGTAGTCTCGCCTGAACTCATGGTAATCGTCCATCGGCGGTCCCTCCAAGTGTTAGAACAAACCCTTCCACGTCATGAAAGATGTAAACAACTGTGAGTTCCGTCTCTACTGCAGATCGCACCAACTGTCAAACTCATGGATGAATTCATCCAGCTCGATAGTACCCACTGTACCCAGTAACGTCGAGACTCCTTCGTGGTCTCATAGATCTCGTCCATGTCCCACAACAACGGTGTGGTGACACTTGACTCACCATCAGAAAATGCACTATCTGCGTCTGACTTGTCCTCTTGAACAACCGACGGCAATGGTGTAGATAGTCGGTACCTCATCCCACTCCGTGTATACCCACTATCCGAGAAGTCTCCACCAGAACCTCCCGAGAACTCCGTCATGAGAGAATCTCGGTAACTCGCTCTCCAACCAAAATGTCGAAATCTCCATCATGACTGTAACCACCACTTGTCTAACCCCGCTCCTATTGAACTCACCTATCTCCTACTAGGACGGTCAAGGTAAGGGCAACCTATATCTGTCATCACCACAGGCAGCCTCTCACGATCTGTTGATCGTCACTCCAACTGCACCGTGAGAGAAACAAAGATGGTCTGAATGGTCCGTAACTCCATTCTCACTACCGATAGCACACTGGAGTGTACTCACTCCAGAAATCAAGCGCCAACACAAGCAAACGCGACGCACAAACAAGAAGCAGAATATGGAGGGGTTCCAATCACAAGAAGTTCAAACGATAACCCTCCACACTAAAACATTCACATAAAGAGAAACCCAACCTCACCCGGACAGACGCCTCCTCTTCGGTGACCACATGCACAATATATGATCACCAACCGTCATAACTGATACTTAAAGTCACTAACTAGATGTCCACACCTCTAGTAGCTCCAAAAATATCTACGTGGTAGCTCTACTAGCTCACCCAAGACAACTGTCACCAACTGTCTCCATACGCGTCTCTACGATATAAGCAAACACTACCACAACTATAGCTTCCCCTTAATACCGCGAGGTCGCCCTACCACCCCTCTAGAAACGTACGAGAAGGTCTCATACTACCTTAAACAAGTCCATAAGTACTTGCACGCATCCCTAGAAGACACCAAGAGCTATTGGTCTAGTGGTAAAGCCAAAGCTAAGACTACAGAGTTAAGTGTCCAAGTCCAGGAAGAGTGTTGGGATGGGTGACCAGCTGGTTTTACACTTCCCACACAACTGAAACTTGCATACCTCTCTCACGCACACCATCAAACTGGCTTGCGACGGACGTGGACTCGGATCGGCTCCGTATCCGCACTCTCGCACTCCGCTCTCACGTCTCCGCACTCACACACCTCTGTTGCTCGAAGCCTCTAAACCTCTAAACGCCTCCTAACACGTACTCCACACCTCGACATTCTCACTCACTCTCCACTCTGCTCCGCTTGGGTAGGAGAAGAAACTCGAACCAAACACCACAAGAAAGACAAAGATGAAGAAGACACACCCAAAACAGCAACTCAGAGGTCGAAATTGCACTCCAAAAGGTCAAAATCTGCCAAATTGACACTCGTAGGAGGGTTTACGTCAGATTTTGGACCACCTACGACCTTCTTTGGCTTGTAACTTCTTCGATCGTTCACCAAATCGAACGATTTTTGATGCGTTGGAACCATCTTCCCAGCGCGCACTTATTGCACTCTTCAGCACCACAAATTGTCGATCCACATCAACTCGACGTCCACCGATGCACTTTTGCTGACCTCAAATTGACCACAAAAATCCATCACAAGAAATTCCAGCAGCGCTTTTGCACTACCTCACCACCAAATCGGCCAAGAACAGGTTCAAACGACAGTAATCCACACAGCGATCGATCACCCAACCAAAAAAAATCACTCTGCATACGCACGCATCCGCAAATCGAAGATATCAATGATCTGCCCACTCCAGTGATACCACCGGCTGAAACCTCTCAATCAGACCTCGCAATCTGAGTTCTTCAAGTGATAAACGGTATGTACTCACTCCATCATGTAAACAATCACTAAAGTCGAGCCAAATCCACTCTGTGCTCGTAGAGACTTCAGATTGCACTCACAAATACTATCAACCATAGTTAGGAGCTTGAAGACTCAACTTGAAGAACTAATATCTCCAAGCCCTACCTGCGAAGTATACCCCTAGTGGGCTCTCCCACCAACTCGTTCTAACGGCACTAAGGGCCTTATCGAGATTCGTCACTTCGCACTCGATTAACCTAACCGAGGTGTCAAACTGACATGACACTAATGACACGTCAATCTTTCGACGTCCTTACAGATACATTGACATGGAGAGAGCCTTGATCTAGAGTAGGACTCAAGACTTGTTGGAGGATGAGTTGGTGAAGATGTCGCATGGGGAGTATGCATCTATCACAGTTATGCCAGCAAAGAAGGATATGTATGGCAACTACCGTTCTATCAATCGGCAGACGAAGTCTGATAAGTATACCATGCCGACACCTAAAGAGATTTTTGATGCAATGAGACATGTGAAGGTCTTCAGTACTTTGGATATTCGAGCAGGGTATCATCAGTTGCAAGTGAGAGAAAAAAATAAGTCCAAGACAACATTTTGAGGAATTGACTCTCACGGCAAAGATTGTTTGTATCAGTGGCGGTTCTTACCATTTGGGTTGAAAAATGCCCCTGCTTAGTTCCAAAGGGTGATTGACAAGATCCTAGCACGATTGGATTTTGTCACATGTTATATTGATGACATCTTAGTCTATAGTGCTACAGTGGAGGAGCACGAGAGACACTTACGAGATGTGTTCGAGCGGTTGAGAGCTCATGGGTTGAGAAGTGTAAGTTCTTCCAAGAGTTGGTAGAGTATTTGGATCACACTATCTAGCCAAGTGGATGGGTTGTTCAACAGATGAAGGTTGAGACTATTGCACGTAACCCACGTCTCGCAAATGTGAGTCGAGTTCGAGCATTTGTTGGTTTGATGAACCTCTATCGTCGATACGTGAAAGGGTTTAGTGAATTGCGAAGCCATTGACCAAGGTGATGAAGGTGGACCAAGGAGTGACAGTGGAAAGATGAGCAGGAGCGAGCTTTTGTAGAGCTCAAGGATAAGTTGACATCTGCTCTCATCTTGAGGATATCCGTTAGGGGGCGTCCTTTCCAATTGCACACTGATTGAAATATGTTGAGACTTGGAGCAGTGCTGACTCGGCATGATGATGAGAAAAAAGAGTTCGTGATGACGTATGCCAGTCGCTTCAACAATTCGGCAGAGATGAGATATAGTTCGTATGAGATATAGTATTTGACGACATTGTGGACTGTTGCACACTTTCGATGTTATATGTTTGAGAACCCCTTTATTCTCATCACTGATCACCAGCCGCTCAAGTGGTTGGAGAAGTCCGACAAGCTTACAGGGAAGCTTGCACAATGAGCTCTTATCTTACAAGAGTATAACTTCCAAGTAGTGCATAGACTTGGAGTTGCAAACCTAGATGCCGATGGATTGAGTCGCAACTCATGCACGAGTTAGCAGGATCAGATTGAGGCTCGATGGCATGACAAGGTTGATGAGGAGATAGTGCCAGAGTGACATGCATCTGCCTTTCTTTGTGTGTTGATCATGAACTCTAGTATGGAGGGCTAGGTCGTATCTTTCTCATGTCATAGAGTAGATGGTGAGTCTTCAGATCTTGAGGATGGAGATGGTGTTCTTGACCAACGTGATATCCACGAGGATGTGACCGAAGACAATTTTCATTATTTGAATACCTAAGCTAACCGAATTCAAAGATATCATTCGGCAGAAAATAGTTACGAGAAGTCATTTACAAAATTTTTAAAAATTACATAAGTAGAATGTTGAAATCTTAATAAAAAACTGGTAAAATCAAATATATTTTGAATTGATAGTGAATGGTGTAAATAAATAATTTTCTTAAGATCAAAAATAAAAAATGTGAAACAAATTTTTTCTTCTAATTTCCTTTTTGTATCAACCTCGAGTTCCGAACCTCATTTTATAAAAAAGATTAGTTCGGCAAGCAAGTTTGAAATCGGACCAGATGAGCTAGATTAGGGGATAGCTAGGTGAATATGCATCCAACCGTTCTTGTTCAGAGGTGCAAGACGACAAGCGTCAAGAACGGCTGTAAAATACATAGAAGAGATTGGTGGAGTCAGAACAAAGGGATATTTTCTCTCTATGTCTCATGAACCCTATGTATACATTCTATTATATCTACAAGAGAAAAACATACAGATTCATATCACATATTATGTTTAATATTTCTAAACATAATATAGTGTATCTAGATGTTGCACGGATAGACTGAAACGAATCTAAAATCTCCCGAGGAGATATTCCGTGTGGACAAGTGTCAAATATACATACAGAAAAACAATAAGTAGAATGTCATGAAATGCTCAATAGATCATTATATATTACATCTTTATTTTATAAATAAATTATAAATTATAAGTTTAATTTATGATAAAACCCTTCTCACAAGAAAGCTTTGACGATAAATTAAACCCTTGCATATTTTGCCTGCTCCATCGGAAGATGGGGGAGTGAATATACGAGAAGTATAGATGTTAATGAATATACGAGAAGTATAGGTGTTAAGCGGTTGAGATGCATAAGCCCTAAAAGCTGCACCTGCATTCCGTAATACAGGAGGCTATCTGGGACCGAACCCTAATCCCGCTCTCAGAATTACGTGCAGTGCTTTTGACATTCCTTGCTTTCTTCCCGGTAACTGCAGTCAGTCTCTTCCCGGTAAACAGAGTTTGAGACTCGTGGACGAAGACAGTCCTTCCAGCCCTAACCCTAACCCACCCCGGCGATTTTCACGCTTGACCATCTCATCATGCGACGGTGTTGTGTGGGAGGTAGCATGAATACCTAGTATAAGTAACAGCTTCTCTCCTAGCATCCGCGGTAGTTATGTGCATTTCAGTGGTCCAGTTGAGTCCTTGGCCCCAGACGTGACATTTTTGACAGCTTGATCGTCGGGTCCTGCGAGCGACCGTGAAGCGAATGCCTCTCGTGAGCTATCAGGATCGTCTAGTTTTACCATGATCTTCGAAACCAGTGTCGAAGTCGGTGTAGCGCTGTAGCTTGTGAGTGCTGTCGAGATTCAGAGCTGGAGATTGGTACTTGCGTCTCGTAGTATGTTGGACTGTCTAGAAGTTGGTCGTGGGATGAGGGCGAGGAGATTTTGGCTGAATACTATTCCAGTATCCTAACCCATGATGGAATTCTTCAAGCCACTGCGGCATGAGGAATTGCACCATGGGCTAAGTATCGGGATCACTCTTTCTGGCATATAAGCTCGTGTCCGTAGTTTCCCTACTCTGTGCTCTCTATGATGACAAACCGAAGGCTTGTTTCTCAAACATTCGCAGTGGCCGCCCGAGAGTTTTCGCCCCGCCAGGCTTGAGAACTGATGCGGTTTCTTCCTTCCTTGGATGTCTGAGAGGGCCTTAATTTGACTGTGTAGAAACTGAATTCGTAGCCAGCCCCCGTTTAGTTTGTCACCGTCACGCGCTATGATGATAAACGCCGTGAGGCCTGTCTCGATTGGTTTCTGAACCGTGAGAGAATACAAAAACGACTTCTTCTTCCACTGAGCGCTTGATTCGAAGTCCTTTGTTCCTGGGATGAATCTTTTTTCGTGCTCCATCTGAATTTATGATGAGAAAGCGATTTATGATCGGATATCTGAGGATGTTTTCAACTTCATCTAACGCACCGGTATACTGATTTTATACAATCGGTATACCGGTGGGTTAGTTCGCGCAAGCCTTCAGTAATTGCGGGTATTCAAATGGATGCTCTGAAGGTAAAGAGTAGGCGATTCGAGCATCTATCTCGATTTTCCTAAACAATTCCTTCAGATACTAAATGTTCCTCCCAGAGGTTTCTCTTGGATGACTTTGTCTCTATCTGAAATGAGCCTGGATATGCCCGCATGGCAATTTCAGTCTTGGTCTAGATGGAGACAAACATAGTAAATCAGTTAATTGACCCAAGTTGGTGACAGTCTGAAGTTCATACCGGGTTAATTCCTTGGAGACTTGTTTCTGAACGCACAGAATCGTAGAGAGGATTTAGGCTCTAGAAACTTTCATTTGTAGCCTTTCTGCTGCCAAAATAACTGTGTTAATTTGAATAGCTTGTGTAAATTCACTCCAAATTCTGAAGGTACAGGGTGGGCTGTCTGAGCCAGAGAGATGGAGATGATGTTCAAATTAGGGTGTCAAATGTGTTAATTGGAGTGAATTTAAACAAGCAGCGTTTGACGTAGCGTGTAAATCTCGCACCAGAATTGGACGGTGCCACAAATCTACTGAAACCATAAAGAGTTAGGACGAGATTAGCTATGGTTGTGGCTGCCTCACCTCAGACTATCTCATGTAGTGAAATTTCACAAATGTATCCAGGACAACGAGTATATAAATGAGAAGTCTGCGGCTGGTAGATTTCATCGTTGCTCTGGTGCCTAAGTTCTTGAACATTATCGGAAATCTATCGAAAGGAGTAAGAGCAGGCCTGGATTGGACGCTGCCACAAACCTAAAAGAGAAAGAGATAAGCTATGGTTGTCGCTGCCTCACCTCAGCCTCATCTCACGCTAGTAAATTTTAGAAATAATTTACTAATTAACAAATTCAAGACGAAACTAGGGTATATATAAACCAGTGGTCTGCGGTTGAGTAGGTCCATCGCTGCTCTCTGGCACGCAGCCTCTTCGACGGTGCCACATATCTCCTTAAACGAGAAAGAGGCAAAGGAAGAGATTATCTACGGTTGTCGCTGTCGACTCACCTCATGCTAGTTGAAATTTACAATTAAATTCCATAGTGAGGTATAAATGAATGTTCTGTTGCCGTAGACATAGATTTATGTATAAGACAGTAGAACGTTGATTTATACCTCTTTGTCTACGGTAATAGTATGATCAGTAGTGAATCTAAGCAAATTCTGCAAACATTACACTAACCAGTTACCAGTATGAATGTGATAATTTGTTCTCTTACAGATAAAGATTGTCCATCAACTAATCCTACAGAGAAGGAGTTCCAAGGGCAAATCAACATGGAGCTTTGACATAATTCAAAAGAATTACTTCGTTTAGGTATATTATATAACTCTTTTCGCATCATGTTTGATAGACTTTAAGTTAACTATACATACATACATATACATACATACATGGTGCATGTGTGTAGGTACAAAGATGGTTACAATGATGAAAATGCTATCGACTTTCACATCAAAAGATAAACTTACAGCAAAGGGGGACATGTACATCTGGAGTGAGACTGAAAGTGACGAGATGTTGGAGTGGCAAGGTAAGAAGAAAAAGAATATAGCCAAAAGAGGAAAGTACATGAAAGGGATAAGCTCGATAGAACTGATATTGTTTTGTTACATGAGTCTTATATATATGTATAAGTCTTAGATTATTCTTCTTTGTATTAACACTTATTGATACAATAATATATATAATTTGTGATGTTTCAGATTTCTATTAATGACATGATGGAGTTACGAGAACCTTGATTTACTCGGGTTGCGGTCGGAAAAGAAGAAGTTGTTGGTTTATATGGAAAACCCAGATTTTATGGGAAAGATCTCGCTGCTGGTACTGTGAAGATACAACTGTTGTCTAGTATGAAGGAATAATCTTTATTTTTATTGCCTGATTATAATGATGAACCTTTTTAAGTTAATTTGAGTAATGCAAAAGGAGGATACACAATATGGCCAGAAAGCTCTATGAGGAAGATCATGGAATAATATATACAACTTACTTCAGGACTTAATGTACTTACGTTGGACCAGACTTTGGACTGCTCAGAATTTCTGACTTCTTTATCATCATCACGGTGTATTGTTAGAAAAAAATAGAAGGGGAGTGAAATGATCATAGCTTTGAATTTATTTTGGACCTTGTTATGCTTCTAGAACGCAATGTTAACGTTCAGGAATCATCTTTTATAACGAATATTAACCTAAGTTATATGTGTCGATGTTCATTCTCTCGTTCGAAAAGTTATTTTACATTTTCAAACTTTGTTTTTATAATTGTAGCTCTAACGTTCATAACAACCTACAGAAGGGATGGTTCAAGTAGAGAAGAAATCTCTATGTATGCGAGTGCTTGTAATTATCTTGATAACTCGCGCTTCATTCACTTTTCGCTTACCGTTTATATTACAGTTATGCGTTATTCGATCTTGCAACACTTGTTACCTTTCGTTCTGCATCTTTGGCTTTGCCTTGTAATAGTCGCTACATGTTTGTTATCTTCTTGCATACTCGAATACTGCTGAGAGTTTGGTCGATGTAAATGCTATGGGCGGGAGGATTCAACGAGGTCCACTAAGTGTGGGATTTCTGCTATACCAGTGTCCAAAAGTGCGATAGGGTTCCGGGTTTAGGGTGAAGGCTCGCTAAGGAAAAAAAAAAAAAAGAAAAGAATCGCGACCCAATGAAAAGGAAAATACCGGTTGACTTGCGTAGTCGGGTTTGGGTGCCGCACAAAAACGTGACTCCGTAAACAACGACGATGTCTGACATACCGTCGACGGAGCCCAGTCACACATTCACACATTCAAAGCGTTCTATGGATACTGGAGTTTGGATCGTTGGTGTGCCGGCATTGTATCTTTATCTCGCCTCGTGAGAAATACGCCGGTCGATGGAATATGCCACAGATTGAATTTGCATGTACGTCCGTCGAACTGACTGACAATGTTGTGCTGAAAACTGGAAAGTGGCCTAGTTAGAATACGGTCGATCAGCGGACGAGCTTCAAGTTTAAACGAGAGAAAAGCACAACGGCATTCATTGCACAGCATGTATAAAGAACTGGAAGCTGCGCTACAGTAGATATCGAGTCGTCAATTGCAAGTACTGTAGCGATCCGATCTTTCATGGAGTCGAGACGTATAGGCTGCCGATGCATGCATGCTACATACATACAGGAATTCAAACTTGTGCGCAGTTTGAAGGTTTCTACGTTGTTTCAAGTTACACAGTATGGCCCTAATCAAGCCTCAACGCTAGCTGTCAAAGCACTACGTAGTACTTACTACACAGTACATAAAGAGACTACTGTAATATAGGAAAAGAATCACTTCGACGCTGATGACGTCTAGGTGCATGTTCATGGAGCATGAGGGCCGGCCATCTCACGGTCACCACAAACATGCCGCGAGCACATCATCCTCTTCTTCTACGTAACGTAGTTCGGGCGTGGGCAGACAGATGCAGCAACATCTCAACGCATAGAGTCTTGAAAACTTGGCGCTGCATAGCTAAATGTACTTAATGATCAGTCTGTCTGATCCTCCTGCTGGATTGATCGAGATCCGGATCCGTTGCTGCTGTATTATGCGTGCATGCCTTGGAGCCCTCTCTTGATACAGCGGGAGCGAGAAACCCGATGATCCGGGGGAGCATTCATGATTGTCGACGAGACCTAACGAATTCGAAGTTTTGTGACCCGCGGTGCTTCGTAAGCAACAACAGGGATTTGAGTGAAGCTTGAAGGTTCAGGCAGTGTCTCAAGTGTGATGATTCTATCCATTAAATCTGAAGTTTGAGTACACAATGTAGATCTATCTATCTACAATGCTTACTTTCTGATGACAACTTCTTCATGGCTAGCTTAAATAAATCGAAGCGGGAGGATGGTATGTATGAATTTACAGCCAGTGAATCGCAGCAAAGTCAGGTCAGGTCAGGTCAGGTCATGTGAAGCCTGAGGAGGAAGATGACAACGAATGAGAGCAAAGCGATTCAGAGTCTGATCTTCTGATCCGTCCAAAATTTGCCCAATTGATTAGAACCGCACAACTGCTGAAGGACGAAAGCTTGGGCCCCGGATGTCAGTCGCACGGATCCTCCGGAAAGCTGGCGCAGCCACACAGGAAGGCGTTCATGGTGGAGTACTTTTTCTTCCCTGGGGACCGCGCGGGATCGATCGCTTTAAAGATGCTTCTTCTTGTGTTCAGAAGGGTCTACAGACTTCTCTCTCTCTTCCAGAACTTCCTTTCTTCGGTCATGATTTCGCCCCCAAATTTGATTTGAAACCACGAGAGCGTCCGTGTGAGATACAGAGAGTGAGAGGTAGAGGGAGAGAAACTAGAGACGTAAGTAAAGAGTTCGGCTCCCAAAACACGTAAGACAATCCTATAAACTCTTTTCTGATCCTCATTATTTCATATCCTGTTTCCCTGAGTCCTTGTTGCCACTCTTGTTTCCACTCTTGTTGGCGCCGCTACCGCTGCTTTTGCCCTTGCCTTGGCCTTGGCCTTGGCCGCTGTTGCTACTCTGCCCCGTGTTTCGTCTTCCAAACCAGCTTCCAAACCAGCCTTTCTTCTGCGCCCATCAACCATCAATCAATCAACCAATCATCATATCGTGTCTCAGACTGTTTGCCTGCATTCGACTTAGTGGGCTTCAATGTTCGAATTCGAACTTGAACTCTCCTCTTTCTTTAAGTTGATTCAAGTAAGCACACCCTTGAAACACTAAAGAAACTTCGGGTTAACTTCGGCTGAAAATAGTTTTTATGCGGACGATATGACAGTAATCGAGGGACAAGGGAAGTTATATTTTGATTATGGTATGGGATTATTATAATAGCTGCTGCTGCTGATGACAGAAGGAGATGTTGGTAGGATAGAGTAGTGCCTCGGAGTTGTCTTCGGGAAGATTTTTCGTTTTGGGCCGGCCACGATAGGAGTGCTTGACCCTTCTCTTATTTCTAGTGTATTTTCTTCGGTGCGGGTACCTGCGGCCGTAAGACAGCCTTCGCTTTTGAGAGCGCATGCCACCCTTTTTCCTTCTCCGTCCTCGACTCACAGTACTGCCACCCCTACGCCGTCCACGCCGTCTAGACCTGCGCCTCCTTCTCCTACGTCTGCGACGACCTCTGCTTCTGCTCCGGCTTCTGCTTCTGCTCGTGCTGCGGCGCGAGGAAGAAGCTCGTCGGTACTTGCGTTGTACAGGAGACGGACTTCGATTACTGCCGCGTCGATGTCGATGTCTCCTGCATGCCTGATCTTCGCCTTGCTCTCCGTCTTCTTTCCTGCTTCTGCCCTTCCGCAGGCGGAACTGATTCCCGTCTTTCACCAGCTTCCCTTCTCGGACCAGGCGCTTGGCCGTGGTCGAGATCTTCGCTTGGCTGCTAGCCTTGAGCCCATGGACCGTGCCATACTTGTCCCTGACATTCTTGGCTATCTCTCGGATGGACGAGCCCTTTCTGCTCTTGAGCCGTGCAACGGCAGCGCAGACCATGCGATCATAGGACGGGATTTTTGGCGCTCGATTCATGTGAGAAAAGCTTGGTGCTGGATCCGGTGGGCTTGTCAATCGATCATAGCTTCCGTCTCTATCAGATCGCGAGTAAGCGCTATCGCGGGAATGGCCTCTACTCGGACGCTCTAGACTAGAACGCGTTGAGGGAGTGCCCGGAAACGAGTCATAGGTCGAGTGCTTCGGCTTCTCATGGCCAGAACTTGAAAATGAATGCCTACAGTGGTGATCGGAGGAACTCCGCATGGCTGCTCTCTCGTTTCCTCTGCATCGAGAGCATGACGAGAGATTGTAGGAGACTTGGCAGGCTGCTAGAACAGGCGAGCTGCGGTATTCGGCATGTTCCGAAACGGGTTGACCTCTTAGCGTCGCTTCGTGATGAGATCATGCGCACCTTTTTGTGCTTTACTCTGCTCCAATTCGTTGCTGCATCCTTCACATCCCTGGCCGCTTCGGTCAACAGGTGCGCTCATCAGTTCCGCGCACCTGTTGCTATCTCTGCCCGAACAGTACCATACATGGAGATCAGTTCAGACGCGGGACACAGAAAATCTCTTGGGCCTCAAAATATTCACGTATTCATCCAAGGTCTTGAGTCCCAGAATGACTTTCTTTTCGCCGAACTTCCTGCAATATGTCGGTTGTCAGCCTCGATGCAACCTGCAATCTCCCGTGAACTAGTAGAGAAACAAGTCAAGTTCTACTTCATCTGCAGCCCCCGAGTTTTCCGTAATAGTCGATCCGAGGGGAATTACGAAAAGATGAGCAGCTCGTGACGTTTCAGCTTGCGCTGGCCCCTTGAACGGGCGTGCAGAAGAATATCTCATCTTGGTCAATTTTTGAAGCAAGCGTCCGATTTCTACGGGATAGTCTGACATACAGCTCCGCTCTCAGCTCCGTTCACAGAGAGAGAGGGAGAGTGAGAGGGAGAGGGAGAATCCGTGTATACACTGAGTCTCTTTCTCTCTGATTTCTCCTCTCCCTCTCTCTCTCTTTAATTTCGATACCACTTCTCTCTTCGTTGATACGGAATCTCGGTGGTTTCCATCGGCATTCGCACGATGAGAGGTAATGCAGTAACAAAAACGTCGCTGCTCATGATCATCGCAAGCAAACTTATTTTCCTCTACCGATAGCACCCATTCTTGAGCAGTATTCTAATTTCAACCTTGAATGAAGTTTCAAAGACAAGGAAAGTCTGAGGTATTTCCAGAATTGGAAGCTATCTCCTAAGTAGTTTATGACCTTGCGAAGTATCATTCTCAACTTTCTGGAGGACCATCAAGCCAAATGCTCCTGAACACTGAGTGCAGAAAACTTCGTGTTCTCTGACCATGATGCGTCAAGATCTAGAGGTCGTCATGTAGCTAGAGACTGCATTGGTCATTTACTGATTATATTTCCACCATACATGTCTCTGTATCGGCCAAAGGAATGTGTCTCTAGACTACAAACATAGCTGTAAGTATGCCGAACTACATATGGATTACATTTAGTGTTGTCGTGTGGTAATTATAAGCATTCGAATAACTTAAAGATTGCTGTCAATTTTCAAGTTCAGTTTATTTGGTGTAGTCTTGACAAGTCTGTTGTGTGCTCAGTAACACAAAGGTAACAAGCTACAGCCTTAGGGCAGCTGCCCAGGTCAACTTCTCCACTCTCCTTATCTTAAAGCACATTCCTAGCTACATCATCCGATCCAGGTCGATCCCGAATTATATATTCCCTTATACTGTCGACATTTTTCACTTTGAACAGAATTATAGTATTCTCAAATATTGACAAAGTATGAAATAGAGTGAGTTGCATGGATATCTTGAGATAGTTCCAACACTTCCCTTTGAGCATGCTTAAGTTGATACAGAGTCTTGAAGATCTAATCTAGCTCCATATAAGCGTCAAGGCAGCACTTCCTAGCAATCTAGCAACTGGAAGTCTGTTGCCTCGAGTATCAGCAAACTCCGAGACTCAGTGATCTTCCTTCCAAGATAAGATGTTTCCTAAAACTATCTTCATCCAGCGTTTGTGGATTCACGCCACCGTCATGGTAAACAACCAGTGGGTCCATATCTCAGCTCCTGTTTCTGAGGGCTCTGAAGGCTTTGAAGTTGAAATTTACAAACTCTAGGTCATCTTTTAGGGTTCACCCACAGCCACCTTTCTTCTGTCCGCAGTATTATATGTTTGTAGGTGAGAGTAGCAGAACGAATCAGACTAAACTCCCGCACTTGGGTGCACTCAAAACCCAGAGAGCCCAGCGACTTCCTACTGCAGTATTAGTAACGTTTCTAGCTTCAAGGGACTGCTCTGAGGCTTTATATTCCACTGGAGAACATATAGGAGTCAATACTACTGATCACTCTCAGTAAGGATCGAGCAACTTTAACTTCAATACTTGCAGTTCCCTAGAACAACATACACCTTTTGGACCGAACCTTGAAGATGCGAGGCGAAAGCTCTGGCGCCCAGTAAAGCTAAAGAAGCCTCTTTCGTCCTCAATAAAAACTTTGGCTTCGATGAGCTGTTTAGTCGTAAAGACCTAGTGGACAGAATCCGGTAACATGCCATGCTGAGTTCCGGCACACTTTAAATACAGAACTCATTGTGTTATCTCCTAACCAGAATCAAACTACGAAGAGGAAAGCAGTACACAAACGGGTGGATTTACAAAAGATGTCTGGATGGGAAGCTCTAAAAGATAAAGTCTAAGTCCGGTTCCAATACACGGAAGCTGATGCAAATGTACGTTTCCGGCACATGCACGCAGATAGGGCTGCTAAAAAGCATTAGACTGCGGGCCGGGCCGGAAGAGGAGGTCCGAGATGGCAGTCGAGAGTTCCTCGCCCCGCAAGTACTCCAGAGAAGTACCGAAAAGTACTTACGAAGGTCGAAAAGTACGAAGCTCACCGGAGTTTGTCGAAAGACTTCGAAGTGCTCGCGATGCGGTGGTCGCAGATAAAGCTCGAGCACGACGAATTTTGAGCACTCGAGTAAGTTCTCCGGGTGGAACTCAAAACTCCTCCATTTTGTTCTAGTTCAGAGGTCGTCACTTGCATACATCAAGCTTCTTAGCCTCTAACCGAAACCATAACCAAAATCTAAGCTTACACTGAAGAAGATGTCGTCGCGCTCATAGCCCTACAACTTCCATTTCACTCTCTTCATTTGCGAATTCTAGGGTATGAGAGAAACAGACCTGGGCCCTGACTTCACAAGAGGACCTCGAGGCCGTCATGCCGAACAACCACATTACATGGGCAGGGGAGTTTCTCGACGCCATGACTACACTTGTCGAGTATGTGAGCCGCCGAGATTGTTGGGGCATGCACGTGATTGTCGCCCATGTACACCCATGGCTGCTTACGCCCAAGGTGGACACAGACTACGTCCTAACGTGATGAATCACTTGCCAGGAATCATGAAATACGTTCACGATGCCCGCCAGAATAGGTCTAGATATCTTCCACCGGGAGAATTTGAAGATGCCTGGCGGAGAATGAAAATTGACAGACAGGAAAGAGCAGCACATCTGCGCGAAACTAATAATGTATATTCCCTGAGAGGCATTTACCTTACTTAGTCGTCAGATTCGACGACAATGGTACCGAAGCATTAGTATAGATGCATGCAATATGCATTTCGGGGAACTTTTGTTTTCTTTTGGTTATCGGAAAAGATATAAACAAATATTAGAAAATTTAATAATCAAGAAAAATCAAATTTATATACAAGTGTTAATGATAAATGCACCTAGAATTACGCTAGACTTAACTAATAAGTATAGCAAGGATCACTATTTTTACAAAAATGGACATTCTATTGTCCATTGTGTAGTTAATTTAGTTAAGTTGTGTTAAGTTAATTTAATTAAAACATCCAATGGATTCAACTAAATGTCCAAGTGAGTAACTTAAATATTCATCCCTGTGAAATACTCTGAAATCATCTTCCTCCAATCAACTTCAGCACCCTGAAACACCTGGTCAATAAAGCATATCATCCCATTGTTGATGTAGGTCTTCTTCTCCTGACAGAAGAAGATTAACAGTAGGTGCACAAATGTTTTCTTAAGAAGATCTCTATAAGTATCCACCTTCCAACAGTTCTTAAGATGTTTGTGAGAGCTAAACCAAACATCCTCATCAATCTCACTCTTTAAGACTCTTTTATTACTCAACACTATCTCTCTCTTCTCTTATGGATGGTGATAAGCTTTCTATCACATGACTGGTGTCCATGTTTTGTGTCGATCTCTCACTTACTTCTTGCTAGAGCCAGGATATAGCTTTTCAATTAATAAAAAAATATCTAAATTCGAACAAACTGCCTTGCCAAACCTCCTTCAACAGCTCCTCACTACAATATCGCCATTCGTACAAGAAGAAAGGCATGTTCAACTCCTTAGCCTTCTCTCAAAAGACTTTCACATCCGCGTGTGACATACGCAATCGTTCTAGAACGAAGATAGGATATGTTCTCCTAGAAGTCATGCTACACAAACACCCTTCTCACACAATGACTCATTGGTTTGGAGTCGAGCTCTCTTTGCTCGCTCTGCCTTCTTTTGTCCTAAGACGTGAAGTGTGGTCTGGGAAACGCGGGATATCTAACTGTGGAGAGATACAACGGAACTTAAGGCTTAACCGATGAAAACTTATGCCTCAGTGTCTAATCTATCACTCTTTATCTTGGTTGCTACTGATCTAACATGACCCCAAGTGTAACACATGTGCATGTCACAAAGTACTTGGAGCTCAATCTTATTCTAGATAAAAGCAAGGCTTATACACGATATATGTATACTTTAGATCACAAAGCACTTTTCATACAATTTTTTGGTAGTATTCGCTTCACTACTTCTCCTCGACAAATTACCTAAATGTTCAACGCAGATATTCTATTGTCTGCTGATACGAGCCTCGTTCAGGAGGAAATCCACAGCAAAGGACAGCCTACTATACAAGCTTCCCAACGATACAAGGCATATGAGCAGCAAACAACCAGAGAGCCCGGAGCATGACATCGAAGATAACGATATCTCGTAGTTAAGGATTTCTAATCGGCGACTTCAGCAAGACGTGGCACCTTCGCTGATCATGATCACCGTGCCAATCTCACAATACGGTTTCCTCGTCGTCCTTGCAGCACCTCCAAGAAGTCCACCTCCAATCCTCAAGTCGTTTTGTTCAAGATCAACTAAGAGATTTAGGCAAAATCTCTCTTCGTCTTCCTCCCGTCACGTTGAAACTGAACTTTGACAACCTCGTGCTCCCACCTCGATCATCCAATTGGGCTCGAAATTCACAAGAAATCCCCTCTGACCCTTCTCTACTACTGTATGAAATTTCAGCCTCAGATCTCAAACCAACTGTCCGTGATGCCACCAGTCTGTGCTAACTTATGAGCTTTACAGATCATAATTGTTAAAATCTTAGATCTCTACACATTCATTTACCCAAATGAGCTGAAATTTCACATGTGACTAGCTGTAAGACACACTCTCATCCTGGAAGTTCACTCAGAGATCCAATCCCCATGTTCACGGAGCACTCAAACTTTGAATCCAAAGAAAACTGATTTACTCATGTCTCTCAACTGTAACATCCAACTTCAGTCGACCATTTCAAGAGCAAATCCAATCCAAATGTAAGACTATTTTACATCAATGTAACGAACACAGCTTGAACTACTCGATCCCCTTGACAGCTTTTAAAGATCATCTCTCAAACTCTCGGATCACTCGAAAACGTGACTCAAGGTACCGATTTGACCTCCCCTGACTTTGAACGACCATCACTTTCTCCTCAGAAGTCCAAATAGACCGATCTACGCCTTCAGATTTGTAGTCCTGCTCGAGAGCTTTCCAACAAGACCCCATACTCCTTGAATGACCCCTGGGAAGACCTCCAAAATCCTAAAGCCGTCTGTAGAACTTGAATGAAGTTTATTAGTTGAGAGTAGACCAATAAGAAAAGAGATCTGAAAATCATTTTTTCTCCTACTTGGTACCCTAGAACAAACTATAACTCTAGTACTCTCTCACGCATTCAAGGCATCGGTCTCAACCTTAAGGTAATCGCTCTGGTCAAACTATAGAGATCATACTTAACACTTAAAATTCAATACAAAGTCAAGATGACGACCTTGAACCGATCTGCGATGAAATGTACTACAAAAAAGAATAGAGAAGTCATCACTTGATTACAGTACTCCTCGCCAAAGTTCCTTGCGATCCACGCACGATGATTGACATTGAATATCCACTCAAACGTTGAAAGGGACGTTGGCTGGAAAGTTCAGGTCCATTCACCCTGTCAAAGTAAGATATACACTGTCAGGTCCCAGTTCTTCCCGTACGTGAGGATTGATAAGATCATCGGAGTAGGCGAGTCCATCATCCTCCCCGTGAACTCTTCTCCGAACTAGACGACGAACCACTGTGGAAAGTGATCCCGGTGGATGCAATGAAGCTTGATATGAAACGGGTTCGGAAATGAAAGATTTTGAACTCGATTCAGTCTTCCATCCATAAATACAACTCTTGCAGTTCCTCACTTATCACATAAGACACTAAGACACATTCATGAAATCCACCTAAAAAAGAATGTCTCACGAACCCTCGATCCTCTATCTTATACCTAAATTTGACAGGAAGCGTCACTCACGCAAATATTCACGGATCATTGAGTCAGCACATCTTGTTATCGTGCGATCTCACATCCAGATACCGGTAAACGTGACATCTAATACGCTCTCAAGTGAGCTACACGGAAAGTTTGTGAAACCCAAAAGAAAAAACACAACACACATTTTATACTAAATTCACATGTGAGACGTCTCACAACACGACATCCACCTATTCTAAACCTGCGCATCCTCCGACATGCACCACAACACTTACAAGTTGTGGACGGCATCACACAACGTCTTCGTCCTCTTGAATGATGTCGTCGTTATTAGGGGCGCGACAACTCTCCACGATCTGCTGTAATCTTCCCAACACACCCGTATCTACAAATCACGTCCTCTAACAAGAACCTGCAAAATCCTTCAATGGACTTTGTACGTAAAACCCGTCCTTCCACTTGATTGGACAGATCCTCTCGTGCAAGAGCCAAATACCGCATTTGTCATATCTCCACTAGCATGATAACTAGATCTACTACCCATTTGTAATGGATTGCAAGCGGATACATAGGGTGTAAACCGTCTCGATGTCTGATCTCTGAGTACATCCATAAGTCTAACACGATTCTATAAACCTCACAACATCTCTATACATGTTGCGCCACCAGTACCTCTCCTTGAGCTTTGTGAAGGTTGCATAAATACCTCAATGTCCAGCTCATAAACTATCATGGAACTTTCATATAAGTTGCGTCTGCATTTCTTTCTTGCACACAACCCTTTGTGATAGATCAACATCTCACTTAGATCACTTGAAACGTGTATCACTCCATTCATGGTGCTTAAGATAACGCTCAATATCTATCCATTCACCCTCGTACAACTCCTCTTCGAATGATTTTGGATACACTGCTTTTCTTTTTTGCGCTCTAGAAAAGATGATAGTGCCAACATCCTCTGTGTCTTCGATCATATCTTTCTCTCCTTCATACCTTACTCGAGACAACATGTCTGCTACTGGGTTATCTTTACCAGCTATGTGCTTGAATTCAGGATTCAATGATTTGATGTACGCTATCCACCTAGCATAGCAATATCATGAGTGTTACAATTCGTAATCATTCCCAGCAATGGCAAACAATCAGTCTCCACCACCACCGATGCTCCAATCAGATAATCTTTCTCAGCCTTCATAGTTGTAACCACCTCCCATAGTTCTCGCTTCACTTGCGAGTACTTCCTTTGTCGCTCACTCAACACCTTTGCGCCGAACCGCACAGCAAACTTGTTCCCTTCTTCATCATCTTGTTCCATAGCCCATCCAATTGCTATAAGACTACCATCAACGGTCAGAACTACATGTTTATCCCTTTCATAGCTGACCCTACGAAGTACAAGTGGAGAAGACAGTAGTTCTTTTAGTCTTTGAACTGTCACTGAGTGCTTCTTGTCCCACTTAAACTTCTTGTCCTTTCGAAGCAAACCATACAAAAGATCAGCAACATGTGCAAAGTGAGGAATCCAAACATGATAGAACACACAAGCTCATAAGAACCTCCGTACTTCAGTTTGGGAACTACATGTATCTTTCATCCGTTGGATGATGTCTATCTTACTTGGATGAGGCCTACGACCAAACCATCCACACAAGGTCCCACAATCACAACCTCTCGCACTCCAAATGAGGACTTAGCTCCTAATAGCGTCAAGTGGACTTCCTCATGTCGTGATAGTATCTTATCAACATCTGCAATGTGATCAGCAACAAACTTACGGCATCCCCTCTGATCTATCGCTTCATCCTTCTCCTCCTTTGGACAACCCTTGATTGGAATGTCTTCCAAGAACAGCATTGTCTTCTCTGGAATAAAATCTCGTAAGATTTTATTCATTCCATTCATCATGTGCGCCATTGAGTTTGTAGCCTCTTGCGGTAATGTGCACATCCTTACCAGTCCCAACGAAGTCCTCATAGTGGTGACATGTCCTTCCGACAAGTTGAAATTGATCGTATCTGGAGTAGAGATCTCCTACGGAATAGATCGCTCTTCCAACAAATGCTTCAGCAAACTCTCCTACAATAGGTCATATTCTTGTATTCCTGATAGTCACTTGGTTCATTGGCTGCATATCTTAAATGAAACGTAACGCTCCATTCTTTTTCGAAATTGTAAACCAACGACTGAAATACGGTGCAAATGAAGGTTCGAGAATCTTCATTTGTATCTTCACTTTCAAGAGCTCCATAAGCTTAGGTAGATGAGCCTTATGTACAAGGATTGGTCTCAAGTCCCAAGATGCATGTTGCACCGTAAAGATGATCATTGGGACTACTACGCTCGGATCCACCATCCTATCTCCGAAGCTTCAAAAGAAAAAATCTTTCCATGCCTACTAACATCTCTTTGAACTCTCGCTCTTCAATAGGAACGAGAAAATATGTGGATCTTATCTTCAATTCCTTGAGTGTAGCTGTAGTAAACTTGTGACCCACTTGGTGAGGACCTCTTAAGCTCTTTTCCTTCAAAGCTTGCTGAACTTGGTGGTTGGAGTCATCGGGTAAATATTGAGCTACAGGCTTTCTATCCACCATTTTGTACTTGGTTTCAACCATGACTTTTGGTTTTAGGAATGACTCTATGATCGAGTAGAGCTCTCTAGAATTTATTTTCACCAGTTGATCTGCACTCCTTTTCTCAATCTTGGTAAGCTCCTCCAAGGATCATCTAATCTCATTTTTATGTAAACACCCGCTATTATATCCTCTTTGTCAAGCACACACACACTTTTTAGGTCTTTTTCGACTCTTTTCACAGCCTTCCGCTCCCACTTTTGTAGATCAACAAGTTGTGTATATAAAGCAAACCCATTCTAAAAAAATCTCATAACTCATGTACAAAAGACACTTCCCTTCGCTGACGAGAGTACCTCCTTTTGTGTATTGGTACCACTATACCCTCACTCTATAGTGGTCTTATGCGAAAATCTTTAAACTCTTCAATGATTTTAGGAAGAGAACCACTCGCAAGTTCTCCCGATTGCGCTCATGGTTAGGAGGTACAGTCAAAAATTGCACTGCTCTCTTACCATCTTGATTTCTAATCCTAGCATACGCGGATCCATCATCTAACACCTTGGTCTCCATCCTTACAGCCGTAATGTATGACTGTCCAAGAATCACCGGATACGAAGTAGTGTCTTGAACAAAAAAGTTTTGCTCTATGACTACATCCTCAATCCTCACCCTTACATCCAGACAAGCACCGTAGAGTTCTCCTCGCGTGTTATTCGCTGCCCGGATCATCCAACCATGCTCTGTGTCAATAGACCACTTCCCTTGCTTGTAGACATCTTTAGACATGATGTTAATCTCATATCCATGATCAATGAGAGCAACCACCGGATCTGCCAGATCTCCTACATTCACCAAGGTTTCCGTAGTACCTCTAGCCCAATGTCCCCAGTATAGTGACTGAGAACTCTATCATCTCCCTCATCTTCATCTACAACAAATTGAACTTTATGGTTGGTGCAATATTAAGCTACTCTAGCTCCTACTCCTTCGTTATTCTAGTGTTTAGAGCATTACTCATAGTAGTCTCTCCTGTCAACTGCCTCTTCCTCTTGATGGTGTCAATAATGACATCATGGAACTTTTTCTTTGCTATTCCAAGGATCTCTCATAAAGTAAACTCAATCTTCACGTTGAGCACTCTCTCTTCTAATCCTCATTCAAATCTGTAGCTGCTTCAATATCTGACTGCAACTTGTAGGTAGCAGGCTTATCTTTCTTACTCCTTTCTGACCTCTCTGTGGTAGATGGTGAGACTTCCTCTATAGTCTCTTCTCGCACCGGTGTTGTATCTAACCGAGGTTTTTCTCCTCGTAATTGCCTCTTAGGAGTACTTTTCTCCTCACTAGGACCAACATCATCTCTCCTACGCTTCTCCTCCATGAGAGTCTCATGTTGACTCTTGGCCA
The DNA here is from genome assembly GCA_036924285.1 of Asterella californica. NCBI lineage: Eukaryota > Viridiplantae > Streptophyta > Marchantiopsida > Marchantiales > Aytoniaceae > Asterella > Asterella californica. Next base: position 15,816,367 of record JAYKYS010000001.1, on the reverse strand, counting down.
AGTAGGCGTGTACAGACATTGTATCTACTAGATCACTCCATCTAGTAGCTCTTCTGATTATTGTGGCCATCTTGAGTAACTCACCCCTTGTTGCTTTCCTTTTTCCATTGTGGTCACAGCATGACTCCAGATTTCACTCGCCTTTACTTCTTTTTCAGAAGTACTATCTCTATCTTTCATAACCTCAACCCCATAGGTAGCGGCTTGTACTGATACCTCGACATGTTGTGAAAAATAATCCTCTAAAACTTGCCTCATTTCTCCTCTTCCAAAGTTAGTTTTGAGGATCTCATTTGTCTCCTTCAAGGCAACCTTCCCCTCCTTCCAGTAAATCACTCTTTGCCGTAAGATGTCAGCAAAGTCTCCGTATTCCTTCCGATGATGTTCAGTGCTATTGCACCAAATACATCTTTGCACATATCCTTGCTTTGGAGCGAGTTTGCTCTCAAGTACTCCTCTTTTCTCCTCTAGCCTTGCTAGCTTAATCTGCAAGTCTCTAATCTCTTTTATCAATTCCTCTATTGCATCTTTTTGAGGTGCAACCATAGAGACAAGAACAGTAGGAAACGAAATAGGAGGTACTTGTACATTAAGCATTGTTGGCTGCCTACGGGGTAGTACGATTGACGATGACCTCACTTTTTGTCTTACCACCACCTTCTCTCTCCGATATTCTCGCTTTACAAGTACATCCATTGCTTCAGAAACCTTCCTCCAGTTAGAAAATTCATATTTCGTGGTCAGAGGTGAAATTCTTGGATTCGTGAAAGACTGACTTCTGCGAAAGCATTTGCCAAGGATGTTTTCATTAATCAAGAATGAAAGTTGGGGGCTCGAAGATTAGTATATACAGTCCTAGTCTCAACCATAAACGATGCAGACTAGAGATTGCTGGATGTTTTTCTACATGCATCTCCATGAGACATCAAAGTTTTTGGGTTCCGTAGAGTATGGTCGTAAGGCTTGCAACTTTAAGGAATTGACGGAAAGACACCACCAAGAGTGGAACATGCGGCTTATTTTGACTCAACACGATGTCGTAGTGAGAGTTGTCTTGAGTAAGATGGAACCTTCTGACTGTGATATGACTGGTAAGACTAAGATTCGCCTACTCAAGGAAGCGCTAGGCTTCTAGCTGTGGTTGTTAACTCAAAGGGATAGGCTTCAGGTTACAAGGTGACACTATAAAACACTCATACAGGTCTCTTGGCTCATTTGATATGTCCAAAAAATGAAAAATCAGATTAAACTAGTAATGATAAGATCAGACGGTGAACTTTGACACTCAAGAATGACAATTATGTGAAGGTTTGGACTTCTAAACTTCTCCTACATGTAAAAGAGGTCCTACTGGAGACACACACGAAGTTTTAGCCTCAGACCAGACTCAATAACATCACCGAATCTAGTTTCAAGGTCAATCTGAGACAATCTTTGAGCTAGCCAGCGAATCAATCGTCAGACCAGAAGCCTAGACTTTTGTGTCAGAAGTCTAGGCTTCTGTTCTCATTATAATTACTCCGATCTCGAAGACCAACGCAATAAGATCCAAATCCTATTGCGTTATTCCATGCTAATGTATTCAGAGCATATGACTCGGTTTTCGTTTTTGTAGAGTCCACTTTTTCAATTTTTGATAGAAGATGCTTGAAATGTAAAAGTTCGTAGAAGAAATAATGAAGATGGAAGAAGAATAGCGTAGTTGTAGTGAAGAAGAGCAATCGTGAAGAGCTTTCTTAAGAAGAGTATTCGGAAGAAGAGCTTCACAGGAAAATATCTAGAAATAGAAGATAAAGAAAGAAGACTTCTTAAGAATGCATTCCTTGAGTATAATCTCTTCACGAATGATCATAGGATTTATAGAAGACGAAGACAGTCTACGCATACCCTTGTCAGGTCTGTAGTGAGGAATCAGGCACGTGTGAGAAGTTCAAACCTAACTATATACTCAAAAAACTAGCTCATTATCCATATCCACTTTTAGCGCACAACGATTTTACATTTGCGGAGAGAGTTCAGACAGAGATAGTGAATTGGAGCGAAGATCGATTTGGACGAAGGCCAACTTGAGCGAAGGCTAGGGCTTTAGGCGAAGTTCATCCCACAGCCTAGTCAGCCATCTACGTAGTGTGCGATGTCGGTCACCTCGAAGTTACCGAGGATCCGAGTCTTTGAGTTAGACCAGGAGGAGTTAAGGCACCTTCGACCGAAGCCTAAAAGAGTTAGGTTTAAGTTTCTTGACATGGGGAGGTTGGACTCGAGTGTCTGATAAATTTATCAGCCAGATACGTATGTACGAAGATCATGGTGGCGAAGACGAATATGCAAGACCCGGGAACTGATCAGTTGAGAATTGAGAGAAGGTCTTGCTCGACGAGGTGAGCGAGAAAAGAGATCTGCTCTTTGACCATGCGTTAATGAAGAGCCTGGTGAGAGAAAGCCAAGACTATGAGGAGCTCTTCGTCCATCCAGTTCATCCGACGAATGACTACAAGTTAGCCGATTACCGAGATCCGGTGAAGAGGAAAATCACCGAAGCGATGATGTTGATTTTGAGTCCGAGGCGGACGACATACTTATTAGTATGGAAAGTATGTTTCTTCGAGAACATCTTCGCTGGTAAGAGAGCACATTGGGCAAAAATCTTTCACGAGGAAGTACAGCGCATGTGGAATAAGTAGGATTACGTCTACTTAGGAGGATTTGTTAGTGTGTTCTACATCGGCATGGGATGGCTCACGGAGAAAGACACGAAGTAGTTGGGTTTCGGTGAAGACGAAGAGTGCGAGAGAGAAGATCTTTCGTCAGTCTGTGAAGAGAAGAAGCACCAAGAAAAGTAACACAACAAGTGGAGACTTCGTCGAAGTCTCCAGCCGAAGTCACACAAGAGGTATAACCTGTGGAGGATAATCTCGAGGCCGATGAAGATCAGGAGAAGCGGCACAGCAAGAGGAAGCGGAGTCTTCCAACCTCGCCTCAAGAGAAGTTGCAGGAGAAGTCGAGGGCGAGAAAGAAGACTAAGGGCACCAAGAAGGAGACAGTCGAGCTGAGTAGCTCAGAGGCGAAGATGAATGGAGGGTGCAACCATCTTTGGCGAGGGGACTCCAGAGGGACCAACCCTTGGTGACAGTGATAAGTTTCGAAGGGCGATGCTCTTCGGCGAAGAGGTGGTAGTTCCGATCCTTCGACTTCTAGAAGAGAACAGATCAGAATATGAAGACGAAGTCGAGAATAAGCTATCTTTGCCCGAATTGCTTGCTGCGGTACACTTCAACAAGGGTAACTGGAAGCATGAGAATAACAATTTCGTGAAGAGATAAGGAATGCTATGAAGTTTCGGTTGGAAGCGGAGAAGGAGCTAGAAGACCTTCGGCGCCAATGCGAGGAGTTCAAGATAACTTTGAAGACAAAGGACGAGGAGCTTAAGGTGGAGGACTCGGAAGACCTTCGGAAGAAGTTAATGCTTGTATTATTTGCTTATGTGACTTCGGGGCTAGATTCTGAAGAGCTTGGTCTTCTTCGAACGCTGAAGGCGGAGGTAGTGCAAGCGGACACGAACCCAGATGGTGTGAAAGCGCGCCTTTCTAGACTTAGACAGAAAGTAGATAGGGAGATACGAGAGATACGAGAGATACGAGCGAACATAGAGGTGCAGTTAGAAGAGTTCAGAGTACAGTTAGGCTTAGGAGTGTAGATTCTGTGAAGATGAAGATAGATCGTAGGGTAGTGAAGGTCTTCCGCCAGGAAGAAAAGCAATTAGGTTAAGACGATGAGTATATAAGCGATCTGACCTTTTGAAGTTGTGGTGCCCACAAATTACAGGATGCACGAATTTTTGAAATTTTTAAAAATAATAACTTGTTTGTATAACTGAAGAAGCGTTGTTACTTAAGGTTACGTCTTCCTTAACATGAAGATGATCTTATGAGCTTTTTAATAAGAAGTTGACTTCTTCGGAAGACGACCATCTTCGGAAGAGCGTCTTCTCAGTTGCGTCTTCAGAAGACGGGAAGACGGCGGAAGACACCTGTCTTCCGGAAGACAGCGACCGCGAAGGCTTAACCACGAGTTTTCGGGTAAAACAGTAGGTGTACCCACTGGGTCGCACCGAATAGGTAGGTAGGTCGGGGAAGACACCTAAAGTCAAAAATCCCTAATCTGCGGAGAAGATGCGCAGGAAGCACATTAGGCGCATTCCAACTTCCCGCAGCACAACGCGCTTGAGAAGATCGATTGGAGAGAGCGAGCTTCGCAAGTAAGCTTTGAGAGAGGAATCGAGTGAGGACATCGAGGTAGGAGAGAACCAGTTGGCAGCTAGGCGAAGGGCGAGAACGAATTGCTGGGGCACGGAAGGCAAAGAGCGAAGGCGTTTCTGTGAGCTCCCAAGAAGCTGACATTGGAGAGTAGCGAGTAGAATCGAAGGTGGAATCGAGGCGTGGCCAGAAATTGACAGCAGGTGCAGTCGTGAGTAGTCGCATTGGAGCTAGGACCAGAGCCAAGAAGCGCACGGAGGTCGAAGGCAACTCGGGGAGCCGAAGAAGACTATAGAGGTTCTTCCCCCTGTTCTTTCCCCTTCCCACTTCTTCTCGCCTTTGTCTGGTATTCCCCGCGCTTCCTTGGTTGTGTGCAGGCAGCCTGATCGATTACCCCCACCCCCCGATCTTTCCTATTGAGACATTGGGTGCGGAAGCGCTGCCCAATTTCTGTCAGGCATCTTCCCACTTCTTCTTCAGCTTAATTCGAGCTTCCCTACACCTCGTCCTCAAATTGACGATCTCAGCTATCAATTTCCCCACCCTACTACCTCTCTACCTCCGAAACCTGGAACAGAAGACGATTCGGAAGATGGGAACATCTTCGGAAGACACTTCTTAAACTTGATTGTCTTCGGAAGATCATCTTCGGAAGACTGTCTTCGGAAGATCATCTTCCAAAGACTGTCTTCGAAAGTCGACTGAACACAATTCGTATCAAGAGTGGATTTGCTTTGCTTTTGTGTTAAGAGAGGCTTGGTACGAATCCCGAGTGGTGTGGTGAGTTGTTTTGTTATTTCGAGAAGTTGGAAGTCGGGAACTAGGCCTGTGCCTCCCGGTCTTCCAAGCTTCTCAACTCCACATCTTCCTAGAAAGACTAGAAGACTGAAAGGCTGGCAAAATGAGCGAGAAGACGTGAGGGTCCATTTTGGGTTTCTTCCGTCCGATCCATAGCAGCCATTCCTTCTTCTTCCGAACTTAGAAGAGAGTCGTGAGAATACTTGCTGGCAGAATCTGGAGAGAATGGTCGAGGGTCATGTCTTCCCACCGAGCAGCAAGGTTCTTCTGAGTGCGTATGAGAGGTGAGAAGGCAGAAGAACAAAGTGCAATTGTCTTGAGTCTGTTGTGAGGATAGATTGCGCGTAGGAAGACGAAGACAGGTGAGACCAGTGAAGGGAAGTCTTCCGAGAAAGACACTGAATCGGAAGCTGTCCCGAGTGTCTTCCCAGAGGTCATTGTCACCGCAGGAGCCCGCAACCATCTTCTGAATCTGTTATGCACTCTACATTTCACGAATCTTGTATCTTCTGTTAGGAAGTAGGATGTAACGCAAGGTGGGTTGTCTTCTTGGTAATCCATGCGAGGCCTTGCTTAGATAGGATTGTTTAGATATAGCTCGGAAGACGAGAGCTATCTAGGAAGTACGGTTAGAATCCCGAAAGACGGAGTAGCTGTCTTCTGGAAGACTAGTTTCGTCTTCTGAGAAGTAGAAGCTAGACTGTGGGCACTTGGGAAGGACTGAGCCTTCAGCTCATAGTAGGTGCTTGTGGCTTAGTGCAACAGATCTTCCAGCATGACGATGCATCCGCGAGGCTTGGTGTTACCAGCGGCAGAATTGGCCGAGGCCACTCCCTTCCTGAAGGAGTTGGGTCTCGACTTCTTCCTGTGGGATTGGAACCTCGCAGACCAGGGACTCCTGGAGGAGGTGTGGGCAGCGTTGCCACCTCGTAACCGTGTACCTGCGAAGGCAGGAGTAGCTCGAGGAAGACCATCTTCCTGGACTGAAGACTGGTGGTGCAGGGCTTTTCACCGGCCAGAGTCCGAGAACCGAGGATATTGGTACGAGAAGAAGATCTTGCCTAGGATCATGAGTTCGTGGCATGTGCCTGGGAGCACCACCTGCCTTTTCGTGGAAGACAGGCAGGGGAGGAACGGTTGGAAGATAGAATCTTATCGGGAGCCGAAGAAGCGACTTCTGGCGAAGTTGTTTCTGCATCTCTTTCTCAAGGGGAAAGCGCAGAAGACAAGGTACTTAGGAGATCAGGACGTGGAGTTCCTGGAATCAGTGTGGGATGACAGAGTGCCCATCTACTGGAGCGCGTACATCCACAACTACGTACAGACGGAGCTAGCATACTTGGGTACCCCGGCGGGAGGACACTTGACGCCTTTCCTCTACTACTTGTATGTAGCCATGGGAGATCTTAGGGAAGATCAGCTGGCAGGGTATGGGCCAACGGAGCGACAGGAGGTGAAGGAGGAGACCTCGGAAGATGATGATCGAGAGGCAGCAGCAACGCCTCCTCCCACTCTGATGCCACAGCTGAGGCCCGGTTCTCACCAGAAGACGCTTCTGGTGAGAGAAGATGAGTCTAGTGGGTCGGAAGACGCCACGCCACCGAGGAAGATGGGTCCCAGAAGTGTACCGAGGACACCCATCTCCCTCATTCATTCAGGATCGGAGTCCGACTCGGAAGAAGACCTGCTGAGTACCCGATCAGAGCAGAAGACCGCTTCTGCAACGCCTGGGAGTCTTCCGAAGACTCCAAAAGACAAGAGAAGAAGGGACGCTCCTGTTGCGATGCGAGGCGCAACGAAGAGAGCCGCTCCTGCCATGAGGAGTCTTCCACCCCGAAAGATGAGAAGAGTAGCTTCTTCTCGTGCGCAGAAGATGAAGGCTATTGTGATGGAAGAGGCTTCCTTGCCTCTGGAAGACGAAGTCGACACCACGGAGCGAGTGGTGGAGATGAACTTGTCTTCCGCAGGAAGACGACTGGAGGAGTTCAGTGCCTACTTCCAGAAGGAGATCCAGCCAGCTATGGAGTTGCTGGAGAAGAGGGCGAAGGCACAGGAGAGGCCCTTACAACCTGGATTCGGCCTGCGCACCTTGCTGCGACAGGGAGAAGACCAGAAGAAGACGGAGTCGCTGGAAGCTAGTCTCCGCACCACGGAGAAGCTTGCAGCCGGGTACAAGGCGGAAGCAGCCGCTTCTGCCAAGGAGCTGGTGCAGCTTCGAAAGAGCAACCAGGAGTTGCAGGCGCGGGTACAACAGCGTGATCAGGAAGTCCTCCGAGTGCGAGAGAAGATCACCACCCTCGCAGAAGAGCAGACCACCTGGAAGACGCAGCGAGAAGCCGCAGAAGCGCGAGCTGCAGTTGAGAAGACGCAGCGGGAAGCAGCAGAAGCTCGTGCACAGAAGATGCTGGCACAGTCGGTGGAAGCGCTTCGGAAGAAGTTCAACTACACCGCGGGTAGGAAGTTACTTACCTTAGCCAGAGGATGGGACAGCGAGTCCAAAGCGATGTTGGTGGAATGCCGGGAGAGCATGTTCAGGTACTTAGATCGGCAGATAGAGGGAGTGAAGACACTTTATGATCTTCCCTCGCTTCCGACACCTGCAACCGCATCTTCCCAAGCTCCAGCACCCTCGACTGGATCCGGAATGGAGAAGGAGGAGTTCGATCTCGCTGTGCACTTGGTGGTGACAGCGTTGGAAGCCGAGAAGACTCCAGAAGACGCCCCGGAAGACAAGATGTCTTCTGGAAGACAGGAAGACGAGCCGTCTTCCCAGGTATTCCGCGTGGAGGAAGCGACTTCCGCGGATCCCTATGAGGTCTCCATGATCCCTAGTACCGCACCCGTGCCTCAGAAGACGGAAGAAGCACCGGTCGATTCCGTTTCCCAGAAGACGCTTCTGTCTTCCGAAGTAGAAGCCGAAGCCGAGGAAGACGCAGCAGCAGCGACAGCAGGACCAGCAAGAGACGATGAGGAGGAAGCCACCTCAGTGACACCCGAGGTAACTGCAGGGCTTTCTAGCTTATCAGAAGCCGCGTTAGGAGCTCCGATAGGAGCAGATCAGGTAGAGATTGCCTCCGTGCAATCTGAGTAGTTAGTAACTCCATTGACAATTCCAAATATAGTAGAATCGAACATGCTATCTTAAGGGTGGCAGTTTTTCTATGTAATATTAGTTAGGACACCATGTGGCAGCATAGGTAGCGTAGGAAGGACAAGGTGGATGGCCAATTCGGGCAGGAGAACCGCTTGCATGTGAGGTGACAACCTCCTGTCAGCGCCTCTCTCTCCCTGGTGGTTGTCTCCCCTGGTTCTCATGGCAGTGACATAAGTAGGATCGCAGCGTAGGAGATAGAGTTCTGCCAGTTCTGTAGAATTCTGTAGCGACTGCACATACACATCGATTCTATGGTGCAGCCAGACGAGACACATTAGAGCAGAGACACAGGATAGACAGTTCTTAGCACACTACACCTGTTGTTGGAAACATACGAATAGTCTTGGAATACACAGGAGGGGTCTGCATACTCGTACCAGCAGTGGTTCGAAGATGTAGATAGAAGTAGTGAACAGTCTAGGAACAGAGAACGGCATCCTCGTGCAGTCCTGTTAGCTAGACTGGTGTGTCGAGGAGTAGACGCAGGAAGTAGAGAGAGTGAGCTTCCCAATACCATTGTGACTTCTTCTCGGAGAATAGATTGTGGATTTGAGTGCCGAAGCTTTGTTCATGTCTTCTGGATGGTGGGTTCCTTGAATTTGCTCCCAATTGTGCATGAGAAGTGTTCTTCTTGAGTGGCGGTGACTGTCAGCAGTTGTGGAAGTGTAACTTGATTCGTTCAGTAGAGCACTTGGGATCTACGTACGAACGGTCTTCTGGGTAAGGGATCCCAGAAGACAGAGCAGTCAGAGTAGCGAAGTGAAGAAGAAAGAAGCCTTCTTCCCACAGCAGAAGACGACATCCTCGAGTAGAAGACGGTGCAACAGTACTCACGTTTGTTGTCTTCCTCCCCAAACTATTACAAGCAGGGATGGCTTGTTAGTCAGGATCCGGACTAGAAGCCTGTCGGAATCTTAATTTACTCCTTTCATCTTGTTTTCTCTTGTTTGGATTTTCTTATCTTCCCCATCTTCCCTCATCTTCCCCATCTTCTTACCTTCTTCTAGTAAGCTTCTGAAACTTCTATTGAGCTTCCGTGAAGGTGAATGTCGTTGTAGTGCTGCAGGAAGACCATTTCCGTAGGCAGAAGCCTGGGAAGGCTACAAGGGGCATACACCCTGTGATTAATCTAACCCGTTGGAATGTGAGTGTGAGAATAAGGTGTAACGACCGTTACTAGTCGACTTCTGCGAAGCAGAACAATCTTCTGGAGGTGTGAGAAGACGGGCTAAACCCTCAGAAGACGAGAATCGCTTCGGGAAGACGGTATTGAGAAGACCGGAAGAAGCAACCTGGAAGCAAGAAGATCGTCTTCCCGAGCTTCTCTGTGAATAATTGTGTGATATTTTAGTTGGTAGTTGTTTGTCTAGTTCCAGAGCACCATGTGGCGTGTCTGGAAGACGTGTGGTTTTGTGTGGTTTTGTGAGAAGACGGGATTTTTAGGCAAAACCCGTGTGTTTGTGTGTTTGAATAGATCCTAGAACTTAGAGCAGCGATTACTTACGTAAATCCTCTGTGGGAACGATATCTTGTATACTAAATGGGCAAAAGGAGTAATCCTGTGTCACTACAGAAGTTGAGCTTTTTTTCATGTTTTCAGTTCTTTGTTAATTAATTTTCATTTCTCAAAAGTGCGGAGTAATGTTGTGAATGATTTGGGCGAATATATTTTCCTTCGAATATTTGGAGTTTGCTGTCGTAGGAGTAATTTTGAGTGACGAAGATCTTCGTAGGTAGAGTTCGGCGAAGGGACTTGAACCAAGGGTCTTTGGCGAAATGCGAGCCTGTATAGTACGCGAAGGTCTGAGAACAAATCAGTTACTGTGAAGTGGAAGAGATAAGTTAAATTGTAAGGAGAGTTTGGAAGATGGTGGCTTCTTCTTGAGAATGTCTTCTTCAAATAAGTGGGGTCTTTAAGATTGAGGATTTAGTTGGAAGAACACTTCTTAGGAAGAGTAAGAGCTTATTCTTTGAGCTTTGATGTGAAGTTTGTATTCTTCTGTCTTTTCAGAAGAAGACTAGTAACATTTCAGCAGTATTTACATTCTTCATTCATTCATACATTGTCTTCTTGAATCTTTTGTCTGTATTGTTGAAAAGGTCCTTGATCAAGAACTATTTCATTGTTGTTTGTATTTGATTTATCATGTTTGTGCTTGGGTTTGGTTTCTTATAAGACTTAACCTCTCATCCGGATATTATTCCATTTCATGAGAATAATTGTAAGATGGGGCTCTAGAGTGAACTCAAAACTCGAATGCTCGTGGAGGTGCATTCGCGACCTTTATATAGTAAGAGGAATAGTACAAGATAAGCTTCTGGGCAATGTTGACCTCTCAAAGTGAGCACACGGATCGCTGACGTGGCTTACATGCAGCCTTAGATCTGAAACAACAACTAGAGGGTTCAGAATGAGTCACGTAAGAGCCTGCTGGAAAGTTCTTGAAGCTTCCTTCCAGAAACTTCCTTCTGGAAGTTTCTCGGCGGACTTTTGGCACTCCAGTCTATTGGTAGAAGTAGTCTTTTGCTGCATGTATTCTCAAACCAACTTAGCCGTAATTAATTCTTATACCAAAGACTTCTACCAAATCAATTTCTCCTCTAGATGATAAGTAGAGTTCTACTTATTATAAACCTCTCCCCTTTTAAGAAGTAACGTCCTCGTTGCTCAACTGCTTTTCGAAAGCTTTCACTATGAGTGACATGTGTGCAAGATTGGTTGCAGGTTCCCATGTGTGCAAGATTGGTTGCATGTTCCCATGCTTCATGTAATGGATATCCTTTTCATTTCATCAAATAATCTATCCGTTGATGACGAGTCTCACGAACACGTTTTTTTAATATGCACTCTAGTTCAAACTCTTCCTCGCCATCGATAATTTGAGGAAGAGGTCGTGTCTCTTGCGAATTGTCAAATTGATGAGGTCGTGATGTATATCGCCGTAATAAAGACACATGAAAAACCGGATGAATCTTCATGTGAGATGGAAGTTCGAGTTGATATGCCACTGGTCCAATTCTACAGACAACAAAGAAAGGTCCGATGAAACGAGGGTTAAATTTACGGCTGCCGATCAGAGTAAGGTTGGTTGTGGATAACCAAACTTGATCACCAATCGTGAACTCTTCATGCCGACAATGTCCATCGGCATATTGCTTTTGTCGATTCTGAGCAACTTGTAGTTTCACCTTAGCTTTTTCCACTCTTTGTTGAATTCGTGCAATGAGTTCATTGACAACATCCACTTTGGAGGTGACTAACGATGACGTACCGAATCGTGTCAAACTTGCTGGTGTGAGAGGATGTTCTCTGTACATGAGATAAAAAGATGTTTCGTGAGTAGATGCATTGAGGGAGTTGTAGGTAAATTCTATCAAAGGAAGTAAGGTGTCCCACTTCGCTTGCTCCTCTAGAGTAAAGGCTCATAGCATGTCTTCAATTGTGCTATTGACTCTTTCAGTTTGTCCATCGATTTGTGGGTGATAAGTAGTAGACATGGCAAGTTTAGTTTTGGACAGATCAAATAAGGTTCTCCAAAATAGGCTAGTAAACTGAGGATCTCTATATGTTATAAGCACCCGAGACAGACCGTGTTGAGCAAAAATGATGTTCAAGTATAACTGGACAAGTTGCGGTGTTGAGACGTCTTTCGTGGTTGGTCGAAGATGGATCATCTTGCTGAGTTTATCGACGAAGACGACTATGGAGTCAAAACCGGAACTAATCATGGGTAGTTCACACACTAAGTCCATACTAACATGTTCCCCATGTTTGGAAGTTATCGGGAGGGGTTGAAGAAGACCGGAGGGTGCTTGATTTGTAACCTTATTTTGTTGACACGTTGCACAACTCTGAGTATATACTGCAACATCTTTTGCCATCTTGGACCAATAGAGCACTCGTTGGACTGTTTCTAGTGTCTTTTCTGTCCTCATGTGTCCTGCAATGGTTGAATCGTGACATTCAGTTAGTATGGTGATACGTAGTTCTAGATCTTTTGGGATCCATAACTTCCCTTCACGGAATATCAAACCATGGCTGTGGGTGATGGTTTTTGAAGGTTTGATTGCTACAATCTGTGCATCTGATCTTGTGCCCTCGATCAGTTTTGTCTAAAAGTCAAAATTCACCTTGACTTCAGAGACTATGTTATGCACAGTAGGCATACGGGTTAATATATCAACAATTTGCTTCTTGTCCTCAACATACGTGATGGTCATGTTGAATCATTGTTTTCATTCTGCCCAGCGGATTTGTCTCTTTGAGAGATCTTTCTACGTCTCCAAATAGACCAAAGGCTTGTGATCTGTCTCGACCACAAAAACCTTCTTCCCTAGATAGTGCTTCCAATGCTTCGTGACGAGGACTATTGTCAATTCTTCTCTTTCGGTGTTGTGGTAGTTTTTTTCTGCTGGTAACAGCTTCCGAGAGAAGTATGCAATTGGATGCCAACCATCCTTCCATTCTTGTTGCAACACCGTCCCTACTGCCGTGCCTGATGCGTCTATTGTTAACTTTATAAGTTTCTTCGGGTCGTACCACTTGAGGATCGGAGCATGTAGTAGTGCGGTCTTCAGTGCTTGAAAACCTACTTCTTGCGTTGTTTTTCACATCCATTTCTTTCCTTTGCCTAACAAAGCAGTTAGTGGTTTTGCAAGCTTGACAAAATGCTTAACAAATCTACGATAAAATCTTGTCAATCCTAGGAAGCTCTTAAGTTGAGTCTGATCTTCTGGAGCCTTCCATTGTTGGATGACAGCTATTTATTCTACCATTACTTGTATACCTTTTCACTCACTTTGTGTCTTAAGTAATCCACCTCCGTCTTGCCAAATTCACATTTTGAAATTTTGGCGTACAACTTGTTTTGATGGAGAACTTGGAGAACCTCTCTCAAATGGTACACATGTTCCTTCGTAGTTTTGCTATAGACTAGAATGTCGTCAAGAAATACAACGACTGATCTGTCTAAGTAAGGACGGAATATGTCATTCATCAGACCCATGAAGGTGGTTGGTGCATTTGTGAGACCGAATGACATCACTAAGTATTTGAAGTGACCATACCTTGTTCGAAAGACAATCTTCTCCACATCTTCGTCAGCAATTCGAATCTGGTTATACCTATTCCGTACGTCTAGCTTTGTGAAGTACTTTGCTCCTTCTAGTTGATCGAACAAGTCATCCATTCGAGGTAGTGGATACTTATTCTTCACCGTTTGTTGATTGAGTGCTCGATAATCGATGCACATCCGTAGGCTGTTATCCTTTTTCTTCACAAAAAGGACTGGAGCTCCATATGATGACACGCTGGATTGGATAAACTCTTTCTGCAACATCTCTTCAATTTGTGCCTTGCACTCCTCCAATTCATGTGGTGCTAGTCTATATGGGGCCTTACAAGGAGGGGTGCTCTCTAGAATCACCTCGATCACCTCTAGTCAATCCTTCATTTTGGTGGTAGTCCTGAAGGAAGATCATCGGGAAAGACATCTCCATATTCTGCTATCACATCTGTCAAGCTTTCTGGAATCTATCCGTCGAGCTGTGCACTCGAGACCTCTCTTATTTAACCCAGAAAACAGATATCGCTATTATGTTGTCGCGACCCTCATTCTCAAGATCGGGCGCAGACGCGAACAACAGAACCCTAGCGGACTTGCGCTAGGTTGTGAACGCTGCGAGTAGGACTTAACGGCTTGGCCGGGAAGTCGGGATCAGATGAACCCTAAGTGGTTCTCTGAACCAAGGTTGGAACCTTGGGTTAGGACATGAGGGCCTACCCCAAGAGGGCCCCAGACGAACGCGAATCTAAGGGAGCGAGTCTGGGAACATGCTGAAACATGAGTCTGAGACATGGGTCCGAGACGTGGGTCCGAGATATGAGACCGAGACGTGGGTCCGAGACGCAGACGAACCACAGGGTTCGAGTCTGGGTATGGACCACATGTTCTCGGAAAAATGACTAAGTGTTGGAGCTCCAGGGACGTTTTAGGTCGTGGAAGAAGCTCCACGTAAGATCTCGAGGCGAGTGAGGTATCATTGGAAAGGTCTCGTTGAGAGCTTTCCAGTGATATATAACACTCCTCGATCTGACCTCCGAGCTGGAAGTTATGGCCGAACCACAATCGGATTGTGGTATAATTTTCAAGGACCAAAGAGGAGGGCGGGGCCGCCATTCCCCAGAAGTATATATGAGGGGGGCTCGATGCCTGGGTGGGCCAGGACGAGTCACCCGACCCCAGGGTTCGGCGGGCGGACTATGGGGGCATGAGGTGATGGCTGGGCCAGTTCAAGGCACGTTCCGATCTAGACTTGGACGTCTAGACTTAGGAACGATGTAAGGGCTGGGGCAAGACTAGAGAACGAGTCGGCGGGTTAGACCACCGCTCGGGAGCCTAGACCCAGACGGACATCACGGGCGGTTGGACCGCTAGGTGTGTTGGAGGCACCGTTTAGGACCCTGGACTTTATGGGAACTCCGCCCCAAGTCATCTTGTGACTTGCTCATGTTTGGGACCGACTTAGGCAGATCTATGTCGGGACTTAGGATTGATGAGCTTGATGAATAGGGAGACGGTCCGGCTCCAGTCCGGACCAAACAGAACTAAGGTAAGTGGTGCATGGACGCTAACTTGTGATTGTGTTTGCAGGTTAGCGGTTTGAATTTCAGGACTTACTGAGCAAGAGCTTCCGTTGGCGCAACAAGGCGGTAGGTGCGCGAAATATGTATCGCACTCGTATCTATTACATACAAAGACAAGTTCTGTCTTCGAGATCTCACTCTAGCTCTGAAGATTTTCCACTGTTTGATTTTCATCATTTTTCTTCGCCAATCCACTTCAGGATTATACTGCTCCATCCACGGTATGCTCAATATGACATCATAACAGGTTAATTTGATCACTCGTCACTCAATATCTTCGTGATATTCACGTAAAGTAAGTTCTATCTTTCGAGGTAGAGATTCAATTTCTCGATTTGTCCATTGGGTAGTTTCACCTCTTCACTCTCATCACTTTCTAACTCCATTTTCAACTTCATAGCAGTCGATCGAGACAAAAAGTTCTCTGTTGCACCAGGATCGATTAGTACTCTCACTTGGGTCCCTTCCAAGACTCCATCCGTGACAATCAACTGCGCATTATTTTTTATCAATCTCCTTCTCTTTCCTTCACCTTTCTTTTCTCTCCTTGCACCAGTAAGGCTACGAGGTGCATTTATTGGTGTTCTTCGTTTCCCAGTCTTGCCTTGACTTCTTCATTTCCTTTTGTCTCGTTCAGATGATTCAGAGGTTGACGATATGGAGGCCTTGGATCTCTAAGAAAACGATTTTGGCAATTTGCAGCTATGTGAATCGAATCGTCCACAATTGTAACATCGACGTTGCTCGAGTTGAGATGCAGCATTCTTGACACCTTCTCTTCTAGGAGCTCCTTGACGTCTTTCTTTTGATCGTCCTCGACGATCTCCACCTTGAGAGTGTCATGGCTGATAGCGGATGTTGCCTAGCTCCATGAGTGTCGGACTAGATTGGATTTCGGGTCAATTCTGGTGATTTGGTAGAATCATCACTTCTCCCTCCTAATGCTCCAGCAATTCTCTGAGCGCAAGCGATGGCCTCAAAAACCGTGAGTGGATTTTGCATCATTACTTCTTGTCGGATTCTTTCCTTCAACCCCCTCTTGAAATTATCAAGAGCCTCTGCTGGACTGATATCAGTGATTGCAACTTGCAAGTCGAGGAAGGTTTCTACATACTTTTGAAGGCTTCCCTTCTGTTTCAATCCTCACATTCTCGTTCGAACCATTCGCACAGAATCCACAGAATGAAAATTCTTCAACAGACCTTGCATTGCAGTCCATGTTACTGTTCTCTCTTCCGTCAACATCGATCTCTCTCATGCAGCATACCACGTGAGAGCTTTATCGTTCAAATATCCACACGCAAACACTCCCGCTATGTGATCCGTGATTTGCATACTAAAAAGTTACAAATATCGATTCATCCGAGAAATCCAATTCTCGACTACTCCCATGATTTGTTGATTTTTGTACGGTTCAATGTTACATGTCTTCTTCATCCGTAGTAACAGGCATCTTCATCATCGACTGGAGCTCTAACGATTTGTGCCATTGGTTCCCTCGGTGCAGCTTGCTCTCCCACCACTGGTACTCCTTGAGACGATCCTCCTCTTCCAACGTCTGCTATACTCTGACCTTCGAGGTTCAACATCTTGTTCTGTAGTGCTTCAACCGTCATCTTCATCTCTCGAAACTCGTTGAGCATGCCCTACATCAAATCCTGCATCACCAACTCCGAGTTTGGAGGTTGCGGCTCCATGATCGCTCTCTCTCTTTCTCTCTCTAATAGCACGAAAGCGTCAAATTTTTCCTATTATAGAGTTATGACGGCCACTCGGAAGCGTTCATACACTACATGTACTACAAAAGGGACAGGAGAATTGATTATCTCACGATAAAATCCTCACCAAAATTTCTAATCACAAACTCTCTATGTAACGATTTCGGTCTACAGACATAGCGGATCTCCACCCACGTGTTGAAGAGAACAGGAGCGGGTAGGTTTAGATCCATGCTCACTAAATCAAGATATAGACGGTCAAATCCAACTGACCGCATATGTCATTACTGGAAGAATCACAAGGACTGACGAATTCATCACTTGACCCATAAAATCTTCACCGAAATGATAGACAAGATACACTCAAAAATGTTCACGACGCAGATACATAAGTTTGATGTGGAAAGGATTCAAGAACTGTAATTCTGGAGCTGGAAATCTACCCCATCCATCACATAGCTCTCTTGACCCTTTGGACGCAGTTAGAGTTCTAATTACCAGGTACCTTGATCAAAGGTCCTTCTAAGAGAGGTAATCCACTCTCTTAGAGTTCCTTGCTCTGATATCATTGTAAGATGGGGCTCTAGAGTGAACTCAAAACTCGAATGCTCGTGGAGGTGCATTCGCATTCTTTATATAGTGAGAGGAATAATACAAGATAAGCTTCTGACCAATGCTGACCTCTCAAAGTGAGCACACGGATCGCTGACGTGGCTTACATGCAGCCTTAGATCTAAAACATCATCTAGAGGGTTCAGAATGAGCTACGTCTCGAAGCTTCCTTCCAGAAACTTCCTTCTAGAAGTTTCTCGGCGGACTTTTGGCGCTCCAGTCTATTGATAGAAGTACTCTTTTGATGCATGTATTCTCAGACCAACTTAGCCGTAACTAATTCTTATATCAAAGACTTCTACCAAACCAATTTCTCCTCTAATTAATAAGTAGAGTTCTACTTATTACGATAACAAAAAACTACAGAATTATCATTGTGACGTTGTTGTACTATGTTTTATGTAATTGTTAACTGTATCTTTGTAAGAATGATCTTTAAATTACTATTTCTGATATATTATGTTTCTCTGGGTTGTTACAATTTCAAATTAACATCGTCGATAAACACGCGTCCTCGACAGTTTCGTCAGTACACATTCGGTCCCGAAGATCAACTAACGCATTATTCCATGGATTAGAGTCCCGACCAGTTTCAAGACCAATGGGGTCGGAGCCGAGACAACCGTTGGACCAGAAGTCTAGATCTCTAAGCCTAGACTTTCGATACACGTCAGTTAGAAAAAGAAAAAAGAATGGTTTAGAAGGATTTAGGGTTACGAACTATGTTAGTTAAGATTACAGAAAGAAGAAGAAGAAGACTTAAAGAGTTAGAAAGAGAACCCGAGAACTCTCTATTTACATGCTGCACGATCTGTATCAAAACCCGAAGGGGATAACGATCTTTTCGGAAATGACACTTAAGTCTCGACAACCTTCTCTTTTGAAACTCGTAGAGTTTAGGGCGTATTGTTCTAAATTTATTTGGCACTCCGGCCTCTTATCATGGAGTGCCGGAGCGCACATCCATGACGATGACGACTGATTGCTTACAACCTTCTTCTAGAACTCGCGTCCGTGTCTAGACACCAGATCCTTGTGCCCATCTCTTTCTCTCTCTCAGGACACCACGCGCTCTGCACCGCTGGAAGCTGCATAGACACTTCATTTTTGTACTTCTCTCTAGAATCATTTCTGGAGACACCATGCGCTCTCGGCACCACTGGAAGTTGCACAGACACTTCGACTAGACACTAAGATCATTTACGATTTCGGATACGCGACACAAGATTTAAGACTCAGTCATCTACTTCCATGACCGAAGAAACATGTCAGAGGGTCTCAAATTTCGGGAACTCAATCAGAAAGAGACGTCAACTGGCGAACCGACCGATCTAAGTTGAGATCCCGCTCGCGTGAGTCCAACTTCTGAGATCGGCTCATGAGATGTGAGCCGTTTTGTACTTCAAGATGTCCCTCGGACCTCTTTGATGACCGCGGTGTCCTCACGGAACGATGAAATCATTTTTTTGAGTCCTCGTCTTCTTTTTCACGTCTTCGACTCCACCACAGAGATCATTTTCAGGGTCGATTTAGGATCATCATCACCATCTTTCGGATCTGTTTGTCATCCACACATCAACAAGTAATACAGACAAACAACTCCAAGTCGAAAAACAAGTCAACCACAGTTCTGGTGCTCCTCCAAAACTTCTTCAAAACTCTTAATAGAGTAAAAGATGATTCATCCGAGTAGTGCTAAGCGTCTTCTTCTTTGTGGGCATCATGGCTGGACCAAATGCTCATTCCTATACACACAAAACCTCGAACGCTGACTCGGAAGGGCAACTTCCTATGATAGAAATTTGGTCGAACTTCAACATGAACCACTGGATTCTCTCGACTAGATCTCAAGTTGAAACTTGGTATGATTGAGCTCTTCAGCAAACTAAGTCGACTACACTTGAGATCAAGTCAAACGGACATTCACAGCTCACGCTACAAATCGATAAAGTTTTGATCTTGACATAAATTATCAAAACCTAGAAACTTGAAAGTAAACAAGCTAATTTCGATCCTACTGCTTCTCCAAACGATGAGAAACATGGCCAACAAGATCAGAGCTCTATCCATGTCAAAAATTCCTCAAAAGCAATAATTATATACTTTCAAATAACACTTTGGTAGATTGACGGTCTCCCATACTCTCTTCCTCTTCTCTGAGCCAGAAAGGGTTTATATACCTTCCACTTACCTATTCAGCAAAGCTAATTCTTGGTTGAATTAAGTAAATTAGAACAAAAACAAGGAAAACTCAACTCCTCTACTTACTTCCTTTTTGCCTTCAGAAGTTACTTAGAAAGTAGTTGAGCTACTTCCAGTACATGGTATTCCATTTAGCCTACCAGTTGTACTGGTATTAACTTTCTGCTATTTTAGCGGGAAGTCTAGTCAGGTAATTATAAAATAAATAGCTTAATCAATTGTTTAAAATGAAATCAGCCTTCTGCTGATTCAGCTACCTGAATTCCTTTTAAGGAATTTGATCTTTAGAAGAAAATCTTTGCATTGTATTTTTTGAACTTGTGTAGCAAGTCAGAACTTAATTATGAAAATCATATAATTATGATTTAAGACATGTTCACTATTTAAATCTCTCGACTTATTTTTCAATATGGAGATAAATATCACACATAAATAAATATCAAAAATATAACTATATGAATACTTTCATATTTTCGAAAGTTACACTGGCATTTTCGTACAAAGAAAATATTGTTTAATTCTAAAGGAATCTTAGCCATATCTTTGTCATACGGACTCATCTTGTGTACTCGAAAATACGTACGGGTTTCTTAAGACAAGGCGGACATTCTTAGCTACTCATCTTAATTTTTCTCTCATAAATAAATTCAGATAAGAAGCACCAGTAGAGCTCCGCACTTGTCACGTAGTGCGATAGTTGTCATGCGCATACACATTGCTACACAACATACATCACTATCAGAGATACATTACATATACACATAACACATGGACGATGGCATACACATACACAAGTGTATCACATTGATAAACAGTATGTACTCACTCCACTATGTCAACGGACACTAAACAATCACTAAAGTCGAGTCAAATCCACTCTGTGCTCGCAGAGAATCCAGATTGCACTCACCAAGACTATCCATCATAACTAGGAGCTTGAAGACTCAACTTAAAGAACTAAGGCCTCCAAGCTCTACCTTCGAAGTATACCCCTAGTGGACTATCACAAGAACTCGCCCTAACGACACTAACGGCCCTACCAAAATTAACCACTCCGCACTCTACCAACCTAGCCGAGGTGCTAAACTGGCGTGATAGTTGTCGTGCGCATACACATCGCTACACAACATACATCGCTGTTAGAGATACACCACACATACAGATAACACATGGACGATGTCATATACATACACAAGTGTACCACAATCACCTCCCTAACTGGCGGTTAGGTCCCTTTAACTCTAGATAGCTCCTTATCCCAACTACGTGATATACACCTTCATAGGTGCAAGGATCAAGAGGCCGGGTGTTAGATCGCTGCATCGTTAGTCGTCTATCTATAATCCATACCACGCAAAGATCTAATCGACTATCCTTGCTATATACATCGAGGACAAATCCACCGTCTAATAGGAACGACATTGAAAGGTGGAGTCAAACATGACACGTGCCAACCTCTCGAACAACCATCACACATCAACATACGGACTGCTCCACTCGCAGAGACACATAACATACACCTCAAGCTCGTGCGTACAATTGCTAAGCTTGGATCAATGATATCATCAATATTGAGAATTACGCATTACGCACATGATCTTTCCAAACAACACCATCACGGTTCTCTAACACGAATACTCTAGAAGGGAACACCTCACGCACTCGTAAAATAGTGCATCATGCGATCACATCCAACATCATCGATGTAATCTGTTGTAGATAGATATAATCGTCAGGATGAAATCTATGAATCGATAACCGATAATATTCTCCTCGAATAGTCGCATATCGCAACGTGTCTCTATGCTGAGTTATCGCTAGGTTCTCAAAAATCATATGCATAACTCTTCGAAATGTCTCTATTATCGTGAGATAAACTTTCTTCTTCTTCTAATCAATAATGTTTAGTTTTTCTATCATATTTACTTGAGAACATTCTTTTGTTCTTTTCCAAAATCTATTTACAAATTTCTCTCTTGGAAGTGCAACGAATCATTCTATATATCAGCAAAAAAAAGATGTAACTCAATTATACTCATTCTTGACAAACATATGTTCAAGATCTACAAAGATGAGTATCGCTATCATCATTTAAGACTTTGAGAATAACTTTTCTTGAAGAAAAAATATCTTATTTATGTATTTGGTTGTGCATCAATTTCTGATGATTAATTATTGGTCTTATATTTATCAAATGGTTTAGACCAATGGATCTTATCAATGGTTATCAAATTCAACGTGTAGTGTTTATGTGTTTACATATTTTTTCACTAATTTCAATTGATATCGAGCATATGAGGTTCAAGAGACATAAAAACACAAGAAAGCAGTGTTTGTATATATGATGTTTTTTGGGAATATAGAGATTTTCTTCACTCTTTGATTTTTATAAACTTTGAATGTAAGATCGAAAAAGGTTAAATAGTTTCTTAGAAATTGAGAAAAATAACATGTTTTTTGTGTTTGATTATATGGGTTGGGAGATCCAAAACACTCTCAAAATTTGTCCATGAATGAAATGGAAAGAAAGTAGAAGGAGGACCTTAACAAATTAGAGTATGGACCACATATGCATCTTTAGGAAAAAAGAGGGTTGTGTCTCTAGAAAAAATATAAACATAAAATCTATAAATAGAAATTCTAGCACAATTAAAGAAATAGGCATATCATCTAAACAAGACAAATGATGAACAAATCAACACCTATATGAAAGATGATGATCCATAAATGTCATACTGAAGTCTAAAGAAACAAAAGAGATAATACCTTAGTTCAAGAGAGAGAGAAAGTGCAACTCTTCTAGGAAATACAAAATAGAATGTAGACCAACATGCATCCAGATTCAAACTTTAGCAATCGAGATAGAAAGACCTAGTTTGGTTAAGTGAAGCTTTCCAACCATCGTACAGACCTAAGAGTGTAAAAATTATATCAAACAATTGACATAAGATCATATTACTAGTGACTATGTGCAATATTCATCTTCAAATAGAGAATATATTCACACTAGAGGTTTGATATGGTAAGATGCATGAGATGAAACATCAGTTACATTTTTGTTGTATTTAGAGAATCAAACTTTCATTTCTATGATAAGATCTTGGCACCAACATCCATGTCACATTGCTTTCAAGAAATTATAAGACTGAATAAAATGAGATAATCTAGACATAATCGCTAGACTACAAAGAGACTATCTTAAAGGAACTAGATACATGATAACTGTATTTTCTCAAATATCATTTGTACTTATTAACACTACATTAATAAATGTTTGAGTATTGAACAAAGAAATAACGCTAGAACATACTTTATTAACGCATTGATGGTAAGATGTATGGACAATTACATAGCTGTGTGAGAATAAAATATAATTATTGAGGAGATTTCTCAAAAAATATCTACCAAAATTCAGAAGAAAACCAATAACAAAGTGATAAAAAACCTTATGTCAATTCCCTCTAGATATCCACATAGGCATTCTCTTCTCAATAATTTATTAGTAGGAATTTATTTTATCGTACTCTTACTATACTTGTTGGACTTGAGCCCACCATTCTCTTGAAGATCTTGATATTGATAATCTTACATAAGATGTCAATAACATTGAAATCAAGTTGCGAAGAGCTCAAGCACACCTAGCATTTTTTTTTACTTACAGTTTGTTGGAAGAATCAAGGTCAATAATAAGCTTTGTTGCGACTAGAGCTAATACGCCAAGAGAGCATATTATATCTCATTCTTCTAGTTTTAAGGGTGTTTGTGAGATCAATCTTTTATGACTTTTTCTCTATGTCATAAGTTTAACTTATGCACATGGGTTTTTAAATTCATAGCTTTTTCTGTTGAAGAGTTAAGTTTTTTCACGGTGGACCCTCTTGCTTCTTTTCAAGTAACAACGCCAAGGTGCGATAGGCCCTAACTTGGTTCTTGGTAATTAATTAAATTATCTTTTTAGATCTTCGTAATTTACATAACTTTTCTAATATGTAGTTTAAGTAACTTCACTTCTGTCATGGTATGGTACCATATACACTAATTATTATTTATTCTTATACACTACTAAACTAAACTGGCAGTACACCAAGAGAAGTTGTACTGCAAGTTATAGTATTATCTTTGATGAAATCAAGAAAGGAAGACAGTCACGTACCTATCACAGTACAAGAACTAGTGCTGTAAGGCATGGGCATACTTGGATCTCATTCATTCACATAGTTGAAAGAAAGATTCGTGACGATCACTGATCAAAATTTTCATGACATACTATATTTTGAGATGATTCACGGATTATTCTAGTCAGAATGGGCAAGTTGCGACTCGCAAGACGACGCTCCCTAGATTTTTCCAAAACTAGGTCACTCAGCTCTAGAGAGGGAGCCAAACAGAAAACACTCGTTGGTTTCAAACAAGAATAATTTGTGCCTCATAGACGTTCGAAAAGAATTTGACGAGAAATATGCGTTCATGGTAGTCGAGGCTTGATCTTGTTTCACGTCTGGTGAATGAACTAGAGCTTTTTTCGTCTCTTCAGACCAGACAGAATTGTGTGAGTGCAGAATGTGGAGGATGTGAGAGGCATATTTGACGAGTTTCCTAGACTCTAGAATTCGAGAGGGTTACTCGGTTATTTGAATCGACGACTGTTCTTGAGTCTCGATCATTTGATTTGAATTGCGCAGGAATTGTAGGCTCTCATTCATGCATGCCGTAAAGGAAAATCTTTGTAGGTTGAAGCGGTGAATAGCGCGACGAAAATATGCACTGAAGATCGATTCCAATTAAAGCAGTTGTTGAGCTTTTCTTGAGATGTGAGATGCGGTTGATGTTATCTTTCGTCAGTTGTACTTACACTGAAGTTGTGTCCGTGGTCTATGTGCGGAGGGCTGATGTAACAAGGACACGTGGTGACAATAGATGAGTTTGAGATGTAAACGTCTCTTCTCTCTGTATCTCCTTGGCATAGGATGTGACGCTGAGTCCCGTAAGGTTGACGTATGGAGCGGAGGGATGAGTTGTAGTCGACGTCTAAGCTTCAGCGGTTGAAGAATGATCTGAAGCTCTCGGAACGGAAATTTCAGCAACAGAATGACCATGTATCGTCGAAACATGATATTCAAACTTCTCTATCTATACATAGTGTCTTCTATAGAATCTACTATTTCTCCATAATTTCCTCTACGTTGCCACTCAGACCTTGGATTAGATCTTTGACATAATCACTACACCCGCTGAGGTAGTCAAATGAATTTTTTTCTCTTCTCTTGCTTGGTACGGTAATTTTTAAAGAATTTTAATCTGGAATTGTTGGTTGATTCTGAGAGGATAGCGCTTTGACTCGATAGTTGTATGAATTCGAGGTTAACTTGAATAGCAATGTGGTTCCATCAAGCGACACTACGAAACGTGTCGTAGTGTAATAGAGAAAAAACACTTGTTTTGTGTTGAAATCAAGACGAAGAGTGCAATCTCGTCTGTTTCTTATATTAGGATTAACGATAATGTTCTAAGTGCTGAAATCTAGAGATAATCAAGACAGCTGGTTGTCTCGTGTAGATTATAAGATCGATCCAAAACTTGTTTTACATAACAAATTGATCTCTTAATTTTGAGTGAGTTCTAAGCTCTGCAAACTCGTTGTACCAAGAGTACGCACAAACGAAATTCAAGATTCAAAAAGAGAACGACAGTGCGAAGGTTGTCAACCTTCGCACGAAATTGTGAAGCATATTCAAGCCAAGGAGAAGGAGAATGTTCACACTAGCTTGCCGGTATGCCAAATCGAGGAGTTTGTACAATAAATAATATTCAAAATTCCAACCAAAGAAATTTGTAGCTAACACTGAAATTTATCTGAAAATGCGACAACACACCCTTTGTATTATCGTAGTGATCAAGTAAGTTGATTCAGTTTCTAAGATCTTTTTCTATTCATCTACTTTACAACAACGTAGGCTTGTCAATTCGAATAAGGAGGTGAAGACTAAGATGAAATTTGAACATTTTCAACTCATTATACCAACTAAGATGTACTACTTATATTTTTACTAAAGTTCATGAGAGCTACCACTAGACTTTTAAGTTTTCATATTCAGTTTGTCTCGCTATAAATGCAAGGACTAGTTTAGTTAGAGAATTCTTGATAATTATATTTACAAAAGTTTATATTGAAAAAAGTTTTTCTTTTAATTTATCTTTCTTTTAAAAAAATGATAGAATGAAACTTTGAAATATTACACAAATATAATTTGGTGATTCTTTCGCATGTTAGATTCACTGAAACAAGATACGAAAAGAAAGAATTATGTTAGGATGAATAAAATATTGTTATTTTATTCTATGAAAAGCTTTTTGTAATTTTTCGTATTTGATTGCATAAGACACTTGATTTGCATGCGTATTAAATGATATAATTATAATTATTAAATATTTAGTGAGTTTTATCCATTTTTCCAACTTTGTTTATTTTTTGAACCAAGATCAATATTATGTTATTAAAATTCTTAAATTATAATAAAAATTATACCTGCAAAGGTAATATGTGACATCCTTTATGTCATGGATACTATTTTTCCAATTTATCAAATGATTATTTAAACTCAAAGTATCTTCAGTTTTCATTTCAAGAAATGTGTAATTCTTTTCTCATTTGGAAATTTTTGATTTCTTTTTCTTTTTTTTACAATGAATAGGGAGAAGATTATCAACTTTTAATCTCATCCATAAAATCTCTTTTTATTTTAGATGTTTGGATAGATGCTTGGATGAAATTATCATGCCCAAACATACAGTTCAAAATGACGATTAATTTTTAAATCTAATCGTCATTTAATTTTATTAAAAAATATAAAATAAAAATCACATTATAAAATTTTAAAGATTTATTTATTACTTATGATGGAAATAAAATTTTCTAAGTAATAATATTATAATATAACTATAAAACTATTGCAAATTATTCATATCAAATAAAAAGAAAGATAAATGTATAATTCGCTTAGTTTTACATTTTCGCACTTAGATTACTGCATCGTTGTACATGAATACTAAAAATAGAAATATCACAGTAGATTCATAACACGAATCAACTATAGAACAGCGACTGCGGGAAGAACTGCATTGAGGCTTGTCGGGTTGTTTAAACCCTTCTGTACGTCCAAGCTAGACGGACGAAGTTCGCCGTGTGCGTGCGAACGATGTGAATTGCTTTCTGATTGTTCCACATTCCGCTTGTTCGTTACATGCGAACGATGTGAATCGCCTTCTGATTGTTCCACATTCCGTCGGTTCAAATCGACGAAATTAGAGCAACAACTGCACTCTTATGACATCGCGTTTGCTGTCTCGATCCATTGCGAGGCACCCATGACGACTCTGGTAGAGACTTCGGATGAGGAACCCACGGTTGCAGTGGCTCGAACCATAGCCGAGCTGGCTTGGTCACGAGGCGGTGCTGATGTACCTATTTTTCTGTGTCGGTTAGATTGTTACCTTTTGTTGGTCGATTTTTATTGTTTTAGGTTTCCTATAGCTGCATTGGGTGGCGTTTTGTGTGTTTCATTTGACAAAGTGCGACTGTCCACACACAAATTCCAGTCGCACTTTGTCAAATGCGACTGTGAATTTTGTGGCGCGTTATAGTCAAATTCCTGGACGGGACGTTTCTGGAGTTGCAACTCCAGCTAGTTATGTTATCTCGATGTTTCAGATTGCGGAGCCGGCGGTCGCTCAGTTCGTCTCGTTCGTACCGCATAATTCTTCACCGTTTTTCGATTCAACTACTCGTTCTCTGATTTACGATATTCGTGTTCCAGGGAGACGGCAGAGGAACGCCCTACGGGACTCAAACACATTTCAAGCCCGAGATTTCTCTGAGAACCAGCGCTAAGGAAGTTGCAGAGATGAAAGTTGAGGAGGGGGTTGAACTGATTGACCACCTTCCTAATTCCAGGAGGCTTATTTTTCCTGCCACTTCCTCCAATTCTGAGGATTCGGAGGGCGGTTCATACGTATTAGCTACACCACCAAAGCGCGCAGGTTCAAAACCTGATTCGCACTCTACCCCCATTTCGTCTTATCGCCCTGTGAGAAGACCACTTCAAGAAATGCTAGCAGGTCGACTTAATGAGCGTATCAGGGCTCCTTGTCCCACACAATTAGTTTCGGCGAAGGTATTGGATTTATGCGAGGCAGTCAACACCTGCAAGAGGAAAGCTCCAGAAACCGTTACCCCTAAGAAGTTCACCCCGACTGGTGCTGTTGGTTCGTCAGGCCGAGTCCTATCCTACAGTGGGAAAATTCGGTCCGTGTTTGAATTTCCTCAAGAACAGGGGTTTGTCATCAAACGACGTCGTCCTGGAATGCAATTCGATGAACAAGACTTGCACAGAGAGCACGATGCACTTCCGGCCGGGTTTTCTGCTAGCATATTGGGTTCCAGTCTGACAAGGAAGGAGTGCCAGAGGTCAGGCGAAGTCCTGAGTGAAGCTACCACATTCAAAGTTGACAGCAGGACACCAGAGGAATCAGCTTCAGCAAATTCAGTTACGTTGGCACCTTCCTTAGGTATCCAGCAGAGCAATGAGAGCACTGGGGAGATTCATGCAGCGTTCCACAATTGTTCCCATATTAGTCCGGTAGCATGTCATTCATCACCCAAGCCCCAGGATAAACTTACTTCCGCCTGTCAGCAGCTGCTCATAAATCTTCCCGAGATAGTACCTGCTGGAAACAGCCACCCACGATATAATACTGAGGTCGATGTTAAAGTGACCGCCGGGGATCTCGACAGGGAATTATCTGAAAGCGCCCTCAAGAAGCTTACTGTCGTGATTCTGAAACAGATGCTGGTTAAACGGGGACTTCTGTCAGCTGGAAACAAGTCAACCCTGATTTCTCGCCTCACTTTAGCCTTAAGCTCTGAAGTTGTAGATCGCCCCCTTACAGTGAGAGTGGATGGGAAGAGCTCCGAGCAGGGGAAAACAGAGAAGGCCACAGTCGAGCCCCAGTTAGTGGACACAGCGGATGATACGGCATCAAATGGAGCAGGAAGAGCGGAATCTTACCGCAAGGCAGAGGTTGTTGAGCCGTCTCTTGATTCTGTGGCTCCCATAAGTATAACAGGTGGTAAATTAGTCAGCGCTTCTGTGGTAGTGTCGCCCAGGTGGAGAAGCAAAACTGGACATTGTCCAGTCAGGGCTGATGAGAACGTTCCATCTAGTTCAGAGAAGATTCAGAGCACCTCGGACCTACTTCCAGAAGGTGACGTGGAGGTTGCCGGGTCAGTACGTACAAGCAAGAGAGTTAAGAGAAGGACTCCACAAGATATGGAATTGCCCGTCATCCCGCAGGATGACGGGAATGAAGATACTTCTTGTCCAGGGAATGTAGATCCTCTGATCTCACTGTCTGTAGCCGCAGCCGGAGATGGCAGCGGCTCCCTTGCTCCTAAATCGCGCAACAAAAGAATTAAAATAGAGAAGCAACCTGAGGAGCAGTCATGGTCGAAGCCTAAGGCGCTTAAAAGACAGTCCGTGACTCAGAATAAAAATACCACCATCCGCAGGAGCTCAGCGCGAGGTAGTATTCATACTCAGGCTCTAAAGCCATGTGAAAGGGACAATTTCGTGAAACTGAATATCAACGGAAGGGGTGGAGGCAGACGCAAGTTTGGCAATAAAACGCGCTTCAAAAAGCCTGGAGCTTATGGCCGAAGAGGGTTTCGGGGGAAGAAGTATCGGAGACCTGCATTTGAGGAGGCTGATGATGTATTGGAGCATGATCTCTTACATGCAGACGAAGTTGACGCCAACGGTCCATCTAAGAAAGTTTCAAGATTTAATAGGTCCAAGTCTACCGTGATGGAAAGGGACACTGAAGCAGCGGCATCTCGTGTTTCTGTGCCTGACTGTACAGAAGAGTCGAAGGCTTATCTGGCTCCTGGTCTGTCCGAGGCGTTGGAGAGAGTGCGGCAGGATCCTTCGAACAATAATATGTTGGAAGTTCTAGAGTTGGCATTCGGGTTTAAGGCCTTCAGAGCAGGTCAACTCGAAGCAATGAACCGCATCCTAGCTCTGCAGTCCACCATGGTCATGCTCCCCACTGGCGCAGGAAAATCTTTGTGTTACCAGGTTGGTTCATCTAAAAATCATCTGTTCTGGAAGGTCGGTCTATGTAACCTTCCTACGAATTGTATGTAGTCGGCGTGTTTGACTGAGTATCTTTTATGACAATGCCGTGTGCTAGTTTGTTCATATCGGCTTTGATCTGATTTACAGCCATATGAACTTCTCATCCTCAGTGCCAGCTCATCTCCAAGCTTACCGTAGTCCCACATATATTTGATTCTTTTGGAAATCTGTAAAACACTTCAACAAATACGTTCTTCATTTCCTACTTTTGTGCGAGAGACTAATTCTGTGCTTGTGCTTCGGATTCTTCAGCTCCCCGCACTTATTATGCCTGGTGTTACTTTGGTAATCAGTCCTTTGATAGCACTTATGACTGATCAGCTTCGTCACCTTCCACCATCATTATCAGGAGCACTAATGAGCAGTGCTCAGGTAAGGGCCAGTTTTGTTGCATTATTTTCTCTCTGGAACTGATGAGTGGAGCTTGACTAGGAATGGAAAAAATGCACGTTCCGCTATAAACTAGTTTCTCCTCATGTGTTTCGCGTGGCTGTGTTCTGACACGTAGACTGACCAGATATGGTAGCCTCTTCAGATCTCGAAGATACTGCTTCGGCGCTATTCGAGTTTCAGTAAATAGAAAGATCGCCTATCTTCTCGTAACGAATTATAGTAAGCTGATTTCGCATAGAGGAACAGAACTGAAGCATATGTTGATAACCGTTTTGCTAAGATTCCAGCTTAACTTGGTAAGAATCTTTCTGATGACTTAATTACCCTCATCTATGCCAGACACCTCAGGAAAGCAGCAGCACAATTTCTCGTCTTCGAGCAGGTCTAATCAAGGTGCGTTGCCGAGGGGATGTTTGTCAACCATGCTACTGAATGCCTTTGAGCTCTGTCTGCAGCTTGTATATGATTGGCTATATGTTCGATACATGAAGCGGTTTGTCTTTGAGAAAGCTTCAGCTTTCTCAAAGACCTGACCGAACCGTAAATTCGTCAAGTTTGCAGGTCCACAACACTAAAACGCTCTTTTGGTATGATTCGGTTGCAGGTTCTTTTTATATCCCCTGAACGACTTTGTGGCGAAAGCTTTCAACGCGTACTTGCTGAAATACCGAAGATAAATCTAGCAGTCATCGATGAAGCACATTGTTTATCTGAATGGTCAGTTCACATCTGAGCTAGCACTAATCTTATAGCTTGTGCAGCTTTGTAGTATATGCAGGCAGTACTCCTTGGTTTCCAAGTTAGTAGAGTACCTAGGGATATGGCGTTTATTATACGCGATTTCTTGAGCTGTTTCTTTAATATCGGATTGGTGTAATCTGATGAGACCATGATTGCAGCTACGTCGTAGCTGCAATCGTAGTGGCGTCTTCAGTGACTGATCTATTCTGGTTCTTGCAGGTCTCATAACTTCCGACCGTCGTATTTTAGATTGGGAAATGTTCTCCTTCAGCAAATGAAAGTTCCTTGTATTATTGCAATGACTGCTACGGCCACTAAGAGGGCAGAACTCTCAATAATGGAAGCTTTACACATACCGCATACGGGTTTAGTTCAAACTTCACACGTGCGAGATAACCTGGTACTCACAGTCTCCAAGGAACCGAACAGGCTAGTATATCCAAGCCAGTTCTCTAACATGCATTGTTAAGTTTAAAGTCAGTTCTCGTATATGAGTTGGACAACCTCCTATGAATTGCTTAGAGGATAATGAGAACGCCTCATTCCTGGGCCTTTTAGTGTCAGAATGTTAGAAGATAAATAGATAGCTCATGATTACCATAAATCATGAACCTCATGTGGTCTTGCTCTCTGTTCCCTCAGGCTGAGGGCTCTCCTCAAGATGCTGCAAGAAAGTCCGTATTCTGAGGCTCGAAGTATTATCATCTACTGCACATTTCAGGTACAAGTGCAAACCCCTGGCAATTTCCGAAACACAATTATACTAGGTCCCTTGTACTTGTGCCCCTGAAACATTCGTAGAAATTCTTGGCACTTTGCTTGCTTCGATTAAAAGATGAATCTGTTGGTTCAAAATTCTCCGAATCTTGAAAGCCTACCACAGTTATCTGCCGGCTCCTACGCCAAACATCTGGCAACAGCAGTTGATGCGATCTCTCCCAAGTAACCTCTCCTACATTTTCATTGTGCTCAGTAAACCATAGAATGCTGTATGGAAGCTTGTGTTATGGAAGCTTGTGAGTCATGACCATAGTCGAAACCGCGGACATTGAACAGGTAGAAGCCGACAACATTGGTGACTTCTTGCAACAAAGCGGAATTCAATCAAAGGTGCATCTTTTGTCTTTTTCTTTTATGTTGTGGTTTCATTACCGCGTTGTCATTGCCTCTTATTAGCCTACTGCGTCGTCCCTCAGAGCTATCATGCGAAGAAGACAAGCCAGGAACGCAGCCGCATCTTGGACCACTTCTGCAGCAACAAGTTGAGAGTGGTAAGTCTTTGCAGTTGTGGTTTTACACTCGGAAGGCCTATAGCACAGGAATCCTGACACTAGACCAGCACAGCTTCTATGCTTCTTGCTGCACAGATGAACTCACTGATAGTTCACTGACTGGCTCTGCAGGTAGTGGCGACCGTTGCTTTCGGGATGGGCCTTGATAAAAGTGACGTTGGAGCGGTGAGGCACGGAGCTCTAACTGAAATTTGCAGTTGTTAGACTAGGCGGGCAAGTCGCAGGTATCCTGTTCTTTCTGACTGTGTCGTGTATGCTCTGATCATTTGACGTGAAAACAATGGTACAGGTCATTCACTACAACATGCCCCGCAGTTTTGAACATTACGTCCAGGTAAAATAGTTCTCAGACTATCCTTCCCTAGGGAAATGTGCTGATTACACTTTTGACTGAGTTGTTGCAGCCTTCCTTCTAAGTAACTTTGCATCCTAAAATCTGATTGGAGTAATTGTATACATCTGTAGTATGAAATAGCGATTGTCTCAGAAACACAGGATCAGAAGACTGACGCCGAGGCTGCGCTGCATCGGTTGTAAATGAGATAATCATGTTTGGTGATAACAAATCCATAATCTGGCTCTTAGAATGCAGGAGACAGGCCGTGCTGGTCGTGACGGGAAACCTGCCTTTTGCCACCTCTTTCTAGATGATAACGACTACTTGAAGCTCCGGAGTCTTGCACACAGGTCTGTATCACGTGGTCTGTAATAACTGCGTGCATGTATGGTTGCACGCACTCTGTACTACAAGAGCCCTTCTTCTCAAATTTTCCGAAAGTAAAACGCTTATGGGTCTGTACGATGCGTGTCTGATCGTACATTCTTTCAGTATAGATGGCTTCATTGCGAATTTTCTGGGACAGTTAAAACTCACATTTGATTCGACCATCCCGCAGTGAAGGAGTGGATGAATATGCCGTCGGCAAGGTTTTGGCTGGAATATTTCATGGTAAACAGGAATCTTCAGAATTGGTTAATCCATCTTCTATTGTAGTCGAGACAGCCGTGAAGGAGTTCGACATGAAAGAGGAGGTATGATTTCTGAATATTCGCATAATGGCGGTAAACATCGTCATATTGAATATGGCAATGGGGTCTTCAGTACGCAGATTGCAGTAGTGAAGGTTCCTGACACGTTTCCTGCATCTGTCATTTGTACCAGTTTTCTTCGGTACTCGTGGAAATAGACAAGTATCACAGTAACTTGGCGACTGTAATTCTCAAGTCGTCATTGTCTTTTACTTCAGCTGCTTAAAGACTCACGTCTCGTGTTGGCAGGTCCTTGAGACAATTCTGTCTTATCTAGAAGTCGGAGATGTACAGTACGTGAAATGTGTATCGAAGTTGAATGTAACATGCAGTTTGAGCTTCTACCGAAGCTCGCCAGCGTCACTAGCGGAAACTAGCAGTCTAGTCGCTGCGATCCTTAAGAAGTAAGTGTAAAAAGATCTACCCTGATTTAAGGTTCATCACGTGTTGTTAGTCTCGTTGACTCCAATTCAGATAATTCATGACGCCTGAAACATGTTTTTCCTGCCGAGGGCCTTGGGTTCAGTGGAGAGGACTTGTTTTGCCGGACAGATGCACTTTTATGGCATCTTTCTCGGTGGATTCATTTGCATTTTGTTTAAACGGACAGGTCGCTTTCGTCACTAAACTGAATGCTTGTATACTTAAACACCAGGAGTCAGGAGAGGCAAGGAAGATACGTTTTCGGCATGCTGTCCCTGGCAGTTCATCTAAAACTATCGATGTTTGATATGCAGTGCGAGCTTCGTAGACTTCAGGTGACCTAAGAAAACTTTTAATGAGGCGAATTTTCTTTTAGTAATGATACAAAAAGAAGCTGCCTACTCCTTTATAATGTGGAAGTTGTATTTAACATCTGCAGTTACCGGCCATGTGGCTCATGGACGCAGAAGCTTCGAAGAATATGGATTCCGACAAGACTCCTAAGCAGCAGAACTACTCTTACCAAGTGCTAGCTTACGGTTTTTGTTAAAAGAGTATTGCACCCAGCTAGTCAAACCTCGATGCGGATGTAGCGTGCTTATAATTGGACATTCTGCAGCTTGCCGGAGAAATCGCGTGTGATTATGGTGACCCTGCGTTCTGCTTCACGGTCTCAAGATTTCCTGAAGATATTTGCCTCCTTACTTCCGCCATGACTAAACGCCTTAACGAGGTCGAAACTAGCAAGGTAAAATGTTAGTTTGTGTTGGTCTTCTTACGGATCCTCATTTTCTCGGGAGTTCTCTTTGCGTAGTCATGGACTAAGTTTCGAATCTTTCAGTTGAGGTGAAGATATTGTGTTCAGTTTAATAATTTTATCATGACCACGATTCACTTCGTGCTCGATCTACAGGTGAGAAAGATTGATTCCATGTACACAGCAGCACTTTCCGTTGTCTGTAGTAGAAACGAAGAAGTATCGAAGGCGAGCACTTCATCATCTTCTGAGCAAGCGTCGTTTCAAGCTAGCATTAAGCATTACTTTGAGGAGGACGAAGACTCGCTCCCTTCTCAAAAGTTGCCAAGCATCATCGAACCCAGCAGGTACGAACTAACTCCCTACCTCGTCCATGCTTGGAATGCTGTGAGTCTCTACGTAGCTCCCAGTGTCTATTCAAGCCAGTGTCACACGTGTTTTCTGCGCAACCTATAAAAGGGGTTTTATCATGATCAAAATTGGTGATTCTCTAAACCTGCTTGGTGACGTAAGTCCGGAATGATCGTAATTAGTTGACTGCATTACCTTTGCTAAAAGTAGATTGAAGACTGAGACTTTGTCTCTGATGCAGAAATTTTCTCCGGGCGGACATCAAGGTAATTCGATGTGACCAAGCCTTCTGATTCAGCTCAGTTGGACTTTTGTGTATTGAGGCTTCAAATCACGTAGAATCATTTCTAAGATGTAGACGAACCCGAGAATGAGACCCCATCTGAGTCAATGTTTCTATCATTGCAGGACTTTATTAGATCGAACAAGCATGTCAGTCTGACAGGGAGAGCCGTCGCCCGGATATTCTACGGCATATGGAGTCCAGCATTTCCTTACTCGGATTGGTCTAAGAATCACTCATGGTATGATATGTGCTGTTATGTGCTCGGCTATGTATGTTTACTGCTTCCATGAGTAGATCTCTTAGTGCTTTCAAAGCTTCATAAGTGAAGAAGCGGGACCCCGGATCTTAATGCATCATCATCAGCATAATAACGTTGTTGTCTGTGGGACAAAGACACTTCGTTGACCACTTCGTTTTCTGTGGTTACGTGACTTCCATGGATCTAATCAGCACGATTAAAGTCAAACGATGAAGTGTTCTCTGGCTGTATAGATGTCGTTTTTCTCACCCTTTAAAGCCGTCCTGTGGTATTATGGTAGTATAGCATACTGAGTCACGTGACAAACGAACGTAGTAAGACGCACTGATGTCGCTATGAATCTCGTTCTATTACGTGTTCGAAACTGATTTGTTTCTCTATCTGCGACTGTTATGCTTCAGGGGAAAATACGAAGGAGTAGACTTCGGAGTAATAAAAGAAATTGCCACTGCAGAGATACTCTCGCAGCACTCCGCCACTCGGGTCCTCCAGAATTCATAAGAAGCTGAAATTCACAAACACGACCGGCTTTTGATGTCAGTGTTCTGGGTCATCACTTGGCCGGTCGACCGGATGAAGCATCTAGAGCGTGATGTGTATCTGGAATTTGCATCCTCAGGCATCTCTCTCACATGGAACCAAGTTACAATACTGAGCCAAATCTGTGATACAGGGTTTGCCGAACTTTATACAGTGTAACATGTTACCTTGTATGAGTTCCTCATCTACTATTGTGAACTTTCCAGTAGGTGCGGACGGTATAAGATCTTCGATGGGTTGAAACTCCTCTGAAAGACGACTGACAATGTAGCGAAGTTACCGAATCCATTCCCTTTGCACGAAGTCATCCGTCCCGTCTATAAAATCCTGCACGGTTGGACCCTGTCATATGTAGAAGTGCCTGTCAGTCCTAGCTGACGCACGCTGAAACTAAGTGAATCCAAATACTTTACAGATAGTGTAACCGTCTTGCTTCTCCTTGCATATATGTTATTCAACTTTTCGATCTTCGAAAGAGGGGAATATGTAAAGCTGTTTAATTTATCACCTAACCTTTTCTGCTGGAAGGGTTAGATGATAAATCAAACCTTGCACGACAGTAGATTCGTCTTATGGTTCTAGGTCGATTGAGTTCACATCACTTATTGTTCTTTTGGGAAATTCTGGAAAGTAGTACATATCTAAGATAAAATATTTATTTTAGGAACATTTTTTTCCTTAAATTTGTTCCTTATTTAGGAACGTCTGATTTAAAAGTATTAGTTATTTAGGTTACGCACGTACAAAATGGGCCCAAACCCGTAATTTGCATTATACGAATATGATTGATAATTCCTCTTGGTTCATTGAGAAAAATTGAAACGGAAAATAACAAATTGAAAATTTCAAGTGGAAATGTCAAGCAACAGTTGATCTGTTCGTTAAATCACATGCCAATGTAACAAATGAAAAGCTTATTAGTAGCGAAAAAAATTAAGAATTGGCTTCGCGCTCGTCGCTCATGGCTGCCTCGCTCACTTCTTTCACTCTCGCCTGCTGACTTTAGGATTTTTGTATGCACGATCATGTTGAGGACATCCTAGTGCGATCATCTGTTGGGATTTTGGTGTCGGTGTCAGACATCTGCCATCATCGTTCAGCGCCTGCTTGGCTTTCTTCCTCTTGATTGTTTTGATTCATATGTCGGATTTGTCTTCACTTCAGTTTTTCGTTTTGAATAACTGGTTGGTGCTGACCACCATCATTCGTGCTTCGATCTCTAGTGTAGATCGACGAATCGTCATTCGACTACGAATGTCCTTTACTGACCGATCCAAAGTATTTCTGGCCAAACCTCTTTGCTTTAACCTCGTCTATTTTAATTTTTTTTGTTGGGCTCTGTTCTCTTGACTGACATGCTTTATTCAGATTGAAGTTCATTTCCTATGATCTATTGCCATGATTACGATTATGAGAATCTGCTGCATGTTTAATACACTTTCTATATTTTATCGCCGATGGGCATATTGGGGTCTTTCGACTGGGATTGTTCTCGTCGACGAGATGTAACAGTGCGGTGGGGGCAAGCTTCACAGATTCTCGATGCGACATGTTTGTTCATTTTGTTCTGACTGTCGTTGCATGATTCATTCGGACAATCTCTTCATCAGCTTCAAGGTCTGCATTTTGTCGCACCTCTAATATGTTTATAAGACGTGACTCCACTCTTTCTTACATTCCATTACTTGAATGCACTCTTGACTGATAACAATAAGTTCACGTCATCTGAATCTGAATGCGAGATTTTACAGCATATTATCAGCCCGGGTGAACCTCACTTGTCTTAGTGTAATATCTTCACATGGCAAAAAACCTACAAGACGTTTTTACAATCATATAAAAAAGATCAAATAAATCTCTACAATGACACCAATGTACTATTCAATCTTACGAGAGGTTAGGTAAAGTCCAACCAACATATAAAAGGTGCAATAATGTAAATCTCCACAATAACACTGATACACTATAAGAACCGGATAGACGAAAGTTCTCACAAAAGTGATGAAAAACGGAGGACAATTGGATTTACAATCCAAAACGATGTTTGTAGTTCATCATAGTTTTAAACTCATTGTATGTTTACTTTCTTGTAATTAAGGAATGAAATGCTATAGCATCCAAAAACGTAAAATCACTCCAAAACTTGAGCTCACGGGAAACATAATACTGGAAATGCTAAATACTTTGCGTGCTCTATAGAAAACATTTCCCAACTCATAAAACTTATAACGATCACGATTATAGTTGCGCATATGTCGTTCATAAGAACATAGAATTAGGGCAAATGAGAACCTCCTCTATCTCGGGTATTACTTGACACATATAACACTCTCTTTACACGCGTTTTTATCGTAGAAGTTGAAATAAGTGCATACCAGAAGTTGATCTCCAATGCACTTGCCCCAATCACCTTGTACTGACTAGGACAGCCAAAAGCTCTATGACCGAAGCGTCCACATGGTCAGATTACTAACAACAGATTTTCGACCGATTAGAAATAGATTTGTGACCTATTGTCGCAACTGATGATTGATAACTGATAGAAGTCAGAATTCTTCATATGGAATTCATCATATTGGAACTGGCATCGTTGAAGCACATGCAGGAATACGACGTGTACAATAAATTGTAGCAGAGAACTATATTATATGTTGGTCACGACGTTGCACAAGAAGCCATGGGGTCTCCAGAAGCGCAAGCGAAGTGCACACATACTCAGATATAACGATTCTCTTTGCAGCCCCTAATTGGAGACTGCAAAGAGAATGACTTCAAGTGAAGAAAGTAAGCCAGTTTGATAACAAACTGAAACGTTGTGTCAACCAGTTGATGATGATTTGTCACTGAAGAGCCACGCTTCACTTACCAACATACTAGGAAAACGAGGTCGCTCATGACCTCATCTATGGGAAGTCATCAACAAGAAGTTAAAAAAGTCTCCAGCTATACAGGACAACGGATGTAGACCCTCCACACCTTACGAGTCACTTGTAATAGATTCCAATTTGCAACAAGAAACAGTTCACATGTAGGTTATTACATCATCTTATCCATCTTGTTGGTCGTGATGAACAGACCCATCCCATCTCGGCTCTAGAAAGTCACAATGATGACGAAGAGGAAGAGGAGCAGACGGAACTCAACACGCCTGCAGATTTGCCTCTCTGGTACAACATAATAGAATGATGTGTGGTCTTGTTCATTTGACTACAGTGATCTAGATAGTGGGTGAAAATGAAAGGATATTGTTTGGTTTGATTATTACCTTATGTATGTTTATGAGGAGGAGTGATGGATTCGGACGATGCGTATGTCCAAATCACTTTTCGGTGACTATGGAGGAGCAATTCGATGAGTTAGAAAAACTTGATACGTGAAAGGCGATGTCCGTCGAGGTTCGGATTGAGGTGACTGTTCTTTTTTATCTTTTTATCCCTAAAAGATTCGACTTGGGAGAAACTACAGTTCGGGAGATCATACATGAGTTGATCCTTGTCATTTGTAATGTGTTGGGCCCTCGTTATCTTAAGTGACTCCGGTTCATCAGATGGAATCGGTCGTGCAGATATTCTATAGCGTTTGCAAGCTACCAAATATCATGGTGCAATTGACTTCTCACATGTCTCCATCAAGGCTCCTCCGAGTCATGCTTTCGGTTATTATAGTCAAAAAGGGTTTTATAGCATCCAACTACAAGGAGTTTGTGACTCCTCTGGATGTTTCACGGATGTGTCATGTTAGATGCCAGGATCAGTTAATGACTAGCAAATGTTGCGAATGTCTGCATTGTGGTTTAAGATGCAAGGTGGAGAGGTTTTGCACGAGTCCACAATGATTCTAAATGCTGGGTTCACACTCTATCTGCATTGTGGTTTAAGATGCAAGGTGGAGAGGTTTTGCACGAGTCCACAATGATTCTAAATGCTGGCTTCACACTCTATCCATACCTTCTGGGAGACAGTGGCTACTCGAATCATGGATGGTTGATTGCAGCGTACCCTATCAGGGCAACACATGTCACATGCCACCTTCGGTGAAGCTCACGTCGTAGTATCATCGAACAAGCTTTTGGAATGTTGAAAAATCATTTTAGAATTCTGTATAGTGGTATCTCAAGTACAGTCGACTAGGCTCCGCAGATAGTGCACTGTTGTTGTGTACTCCACAACATTCTGATGAAAAGGCGTGAGCAAATACAGCTTGACTTGCCAGAGTTTGGAGTCGCTACGGAACCTACCATACTACTAACTCGATTCGTGCACCCAGCGAACGAACACTTTGAACTTCCTGCAAATCTCCGTTCAAGAAAGTATTATTGAAGTCCATTTGATGCAGTTGCCATCTTTTACTTATAGCGAAGGTCAAAGGGTGCGTACGAAAGCCATCTTGGCTACCAAACTGTAGATTTCTTCAAAGTCAAGGTCATACTACTGCCCATAGTCTTTAGCCACAAGTCTCATCTTGTGCATATTGACTGAACCATCTGAATTCCTCTTGACTTTGTAAATCTATTTACAACCAATGGCTTTCTTACCATAAGATAAATCAACCCATGTTGCGAGTTTTGATGCAAGGTTCATGACATGTAGACAACACAGACAACAACTTAACGTCCAATAACACTTAAGTATAGACTTCTCATTTAGCATCACACGTGCTGACTCTGCAATGTGTCAGTTCTTCCTATCTACTACACCATTCTGTTGCGAGCTGTAGTTGCACGTGACCTCTCTCTTGATCCCATGCTCTTGCAAAAAGATATCAAAGTAGCGAGAGATGAACTCATCTCCTCCATCCGAACGGAGTTATAGGATGCAATCGTTATACTGCTTCTCAAGTAGGGTCTTGAATGATTGAAACACAACAAAGACGTTGACTTGGTCTTGAGGAAGTAGACCTAAGTAAATCGTGAGAAGTCATCTATGAACGAGACGAAGTATTGAGAACCATTCAAACTGTTGTGGTGGTCACAATTTGCAAGAGTGGCGATTTTTTTTGAAAATGTTAAGTTAATGACATGTCTATATAATTTAAGTAACCTTATTACTTAAGATTACACCATGCTTAGCGGTAAGATGATCTTAAGGTGAATTTGTGAGAAGAAGTCGACGTCTTCCGGAAGATATCTTCTGGAAGCCGGAGTATGCTTCCAAGAATACGATGACTACAACCACGGGAAGTACCAACCGCACACCGACTAGATAAGGATAGGTATAGCTAACATACAGTCACCATCATAGTAGATAAGGCTAGGGTAGATCAAGCCATTACCTAATTGCGAAGAGAAGACAAAGAAACCAGAGGCTCATCAGCACCATAGCTCTCTTTTCTGCTTCTCTACTCGATTTGGGAATTGAGGAGAACATTGGAAGCGCATAGAAGCAAATTGTAGTGAGCGAGTGAGAGAGTACATCTTCCAGCAAGAAGCGCACTAGAGGTAGAAGGATTTGGAATCCCCACGAGAATAGAAGATTAGAAATTGAGAGTCGAAAGAAGAAATCGAGAGTGAAAGCTTCAGATCGTAGCAGCAACAATTCGATTGCGGAAGTAGAGTCGCAGCATGTCGAGGTTGGAGACAGAAGTAGGATCGTGGTAAGGCGAAGACATTGAAGACGGAATCGAAGCACCTCGCGGAATCACTATCTTAAACAAGTCCATAAATACTTGCACATATTCCTCGAATACACCAAGAGCTATTGGTCTAGTGGTAAAGTCAAAGCGAAGAGTTAATAGTTAAGCACATTCTTTAAGAATAGTGTTGGGATGGGTGACCTGATTTTACTCACTCCCACACCACTGAAATTGAAGTTAGCTTATGCACGTTAGCAAGCTGACTTGTTGGCTCAGCTCACCTCCGTCTCCGCACTCTCACACTCGACTCACACGCCTCCGCACTCACGCACCTCTGCTCCTCACATGAAGGAAATACACCTCAAAACAGCAACCTCGGATCACTCCACAAGGTCAGAATCAGCAAAATGTGCACGTGCAGGCAGGTCTACATCTGTGTTTTGACTCTCCGTGACCTTCTTTCTCTTGTAACTCACTCGATCCTTAACCAAATTAGATGACTTTTGAGGTGTTGGAATCATCTTCTCAGCACGCACCTACTACACCATCACCACCTGAAATTTCTGACCAATGCCTACCCGACATCCACCGATGCACATCTACCGATCTCAAATTGATCCCAAAAATCTATCATGGAAAATTTCAGCAGCGCTTCCGCACTACCTGACCACAAATTCGACCAAGAATAGTTCCACATACTACTAATTCGCACAACAATCAAACACATAACCAAAAAGAACCATTTCGTGCACTCGTGCACTCACAAATCAAAAGTACAATGATCTATACATTCCGGAGATACCACTAGCACAAATCTGTGATCTGAAAGCTCTCAATCAGTCCTCGTGACTGAGTTCTTCGAGTAATAAAGATCTGCATTCACTCTATCATGCCAACCGGCACTACACAAATACTATAGTCGAGTCAAATCCACTTTGTGCATCAGAGAATCCAGATTGCGCTCACCAAGACTATCCACCATAGCCAAGAGCTTGAAGACTCAATTCGAAGAACTGAAGCCTACAAGCCCTACTTGCGAAGTATACCCCTAGTGGAGCTAGCCCAGAACTCACCCTAACGACACTAATGACCCTATCGGGACTAATCACTACGCACTCGGTCAACCTAGCTTAGGTGTTAAACTGACGTGACATATATCCCAACTTGCAATTGGACACTTACCAAAAA
Organism: Asterella californica; assembly: GCA_036924285.1. Taxonomy (NCBI): domain Eukaryota; kingdom Viridiplantae; phylum Streptophyta; class Marchantiopsida; order Marchantiales; family Aytoniaceae; genus Asterella; species Asterella californica. The sequence continues at coordinate 15,773,964 of JAYKYS010000001.1, read as the reverse complement.
AATGAAGATTAGTGTGCATAAATGACACTTTTTCAAATCTCTTTCTTATGATAGATTATTGTGCATGTTGTCATATTGTTGGACGTGAAAGACGTATTTGGGAATACGTATGGTATCTACCAATAGAAAGTGTATAAATTTGGAAATACAAGCAACAATGCACGAGAAAAACCATTTTGATCCAATAATCCAACATATTTACACTATTCTATTTTTTGTTAACATGAGATATACATGCAGAGTTCAATAGTATATGATCTTCACCCTAGTGCTCCAAACCCGAATCTAACTCTTCCATAGTGTAATGCTCAAAAAACTCTTCGCAACGGTATCCAACATCATTGTAACATATATATCTACAAGAAATTACTTCACTTTAAAGTTTTTGGCTTTCTCCTTTAAAAAATCTTCAGCTAAATTCTCAAAATCCAAATCTCACAGTACTAGGAAAGTCGGTTCCAATGATATCTTATATTATTCCACCAGATCTCTCTACCTAAAGTTATGATCACCTGAAATAGTCTATAAAAAAATTTCTTTATGAAAATCTGCACAAGATCTCTCGCAATTTCATCTTAAAACACTCTCCAGACTTCAAAATGCTATAGCTCTATCAATATTAAACCAAATCAACTCATTTTTGTCTTTATGAAAACCATTGAAAAGATCTTTCCAATGATATCAAAAACTCTTCCAACTAATCTATTTGCTTGAGATATGGTCTGTAAGCCGACCTGTCTCACCCAAGGGTACCTCAAATGACTAGGATTACTAGTGCACCCTAATTACAAAGATTTAAGTACACCCATGCTCACTTCACTCAACTCTCTGACCCGTATGGTCACATTGGTCCCTCTAATAGCGTTCCTGCAAACAAGTTCTAATCCCGCTCTCACATTACATCGCAAAATACTCAAGGACTCCCAAGGTCTCCAATGCTCACTTTACTTACAGACAGGAAAATGAGAGTGTCTTCCACCTTCTCAACTCCTCCTTATATACTCTACAACTTCTTACCGTGGTAACTTTCACTAAGTTACATTACCTCATGGTAAGTGCGCAATCCAAAATAGTAAAACTTCTAAAGGCTACTAAGACTTAAGAATAGCACACACATTACTTGTTCTACTTTACTAAAGTAAGAGATTCTCCTACTTTAGCTTTTGTAAAGTGTTAACTTTCCACGCTATCCAATCGAAAGACGACAACACACTAATACGTCTTTTGAGGAGCATCTTTAGATCTTTGTGCATGACTTTTCATCATGCATCCAATCAGCGATGGTCAACAAAGTTGCATACTTTTGGAAAGCATATTTAGAGCTCCGCACTTGTCCTATAGTGCCATAGTGGAACCTCTAATAGTTTCCTCAACTTAGTTATAACTATCTCAGCTAGTTATGACTACTTTTGATCACTCTAAATTTAGATCTTCAAACTAGAGTAACCTCTAAAATAGTCATACCTAATGAAATGTATATAAGCATACACACAAATAATGAGATACTTGTGGTGTGACATTTACCCCCAGACTTAATTTTCACTCCGTCCTCGGAGTGAAGTATCACGTTGATGGAACTTCTTTAGCTTGTCGTGGTTCACTCGGTCGAAGAACGTACCACTCCTTTCTTGAAGATCGTAGGTGCCATTACTCCACACTTTGGAGATGATGAAATGTCCAAAATATCGACGTAAGAATTTCTTTTGAACTCGCTTGTGCCTAATAGCATCCCATAACATCACCCACTCACCCTCTTGAAATGGCTGTAACTTCGTTTTGTTCTTCGCCAAGCGCTTGTCATAGCTCTTCTTCTGTTGTAGCTGAGCCATCTCAATTCGTTGAGTTGCGTCGTCTCTATTCTCCTCCAGCTCCAACAAGGTTTCTCCCCTCTCTTTCTCAGCTATTGGACCACCCTTTCTCTTCAGTCCAGCTTGCAAGGTCTGAAAGGTGGTTAGGTCGAACTGGATTGATATTCTTGATTCCAACCCATACACCATCTTGAAAGGTGAATATCCCGTAGACGTCTTCACTGTTGTACGATACTCCCATAGAACCGCATGAAGACGCTTGTCCCAGTTGTGTTTGGCCCCTTCCATGTCAGCATCCTTTGCTAACATTTGACATAAGGTAAAGTTTGTCCTCTCTACCAACCCGTTTGAACTAGGTTTATATGAAGTAGTAACCCTCTGAGAAATGGAGAAGTGGGTGCACATAGCAGTAGTCATACCACTCACAAATTCTCGACCCCTATCAGAAACTAACTCCAGAGGACATCCAAACCTAGTAATGATCCGTTCGTACAGAAATCTACCCACCTCAACTTCTCCAATAGTTACAAGAGGTCTAGCTTCTACCCACTTCGTAAGATAATCTGTGGCTACAACAATATACTTATTGTTGCGAGGGGTGCGATTCAAAGGCCCAACAAAATCTATTCCCCATTTCTCGAAAGGTCCAAGAACCGGAATAGATCTAAGAGGAGTGGAAACACTAGATTTAATAGCGAAAGCTTGACAAACATCACAGGTTTTACAATACGTCAAGCAATCTCTAAACATCCCCCTCTAGTGATATTCTGCGTCGAGTATCTTATGAGTCGTCAACTTGCCTGCGAAATGTCCTCCACATACTGGACCGTCATGGAATTCTTCCATGAGTCGTAGAGACTCCTCCTTGCTCGCAGCTCTTCTCAGGACCCCATCAACTCCTTCACGGAATAACACACCTTCCACCACCGAGTAAGGTTGACTTCGTTTTACCAACGCCTTCTTCTCTCTGGTCCGCATCCCATCTGGATAGACACCTTCCGTAACAAAATCCCAAATTTCTTGATATTCTATTGGGATAATAGAGTTGCTCATCAAGACCATCAAATCTTCGTCAGGAAAGGTGTCATCCACCGGCTCCTCTCCATTGCCATCGTAAGCTCTAGATAGCAAATCTGCATTCGCGTGTTTCTTCCCTGGTCGATCGCAAATCTCATAGTCGTACTCTGACAATAAGAGCTTCCACCTTGCTAATCGTCCTTCGACCATAGGTTTATTGAAGATGTACTTCAATGCCTTATGATCTGTAACGATAGTGAACTTGCCTCCTATGAGATAATGTCGAAATTTTCTCAGAGCATAGATCACTGCTAATCCTTCTCTCTCTGTCACAGAATAATTTCTCTCTGCCTTGACCATTTGCCGACTAGCATATGCAATAGGATGATCTCTACCTTCAACATCATACTGACTTAGAGTACATCCTACTGCTATATTTGAAGCATCCGTATATAGAATAAACTGTTTATTCCAATCGGGCTTAACCAAGATTGGAGCTGAAGTAAGAGCTTTCTTCAGTTCCTCAAAGGCGGCTAGAGCTTCTTCATCTCCTAAAATCAACACGTAATCTACTCCCTTCTTCAGATATGCTGTCAAAGCATATGCTTTATGTGAGAACGAGAGTATAAACCTTCGATAATACCCCACCATACCTAAAAATTGTCGTAGCTTAGTGAGAGTACTAGGAAAAGGGAGCTCTAAGATCTTCTGCACCTTCTCTGGATCAGCGGCAATGCCGTCCTTGGATATGATATGACCCAAGAGTAACCCTTCCTCACACCCAAAAATACATTTCTCTGGATTGAGATATGCATTTGCTACATCTAAACATTCTAAGACCTTCACAAGGTGCTCAAAATGCTTCTCCTTACTCCCGTAAACACAAAAGTCATTTATAAAATCTCTCACAAACTTTCCTAAGAAAGGTTCGAACACTTTGTTCATAAACCTTTGAAACGTCGCAGGAGCATTACACAGACCAAATGGCATGACTCGAAATGCAACGTACCCCACGGAGTAGTGAAAGTGGTCAGGTGTTGATGTTTTGGTGCAATTTTGATCTGGTTATATCCGCTATAACCATCTCCAAAGCTGTACCATTCGTTTCCCGCCACTTCTTCCAAGATCTCGTCAATGAAAGGTAGAGGATAATAATCCTTCTTTGTGACCGCATTGAGCTTCTTGTAATCAACACACACCCTCAATTTGCCATTTTTCTTCTTTACGATCACAATGGGTGATACCCATTCAGAATGCTCCACCTCGTAAATGAACCCGGCAGTGTGCAGCTTCTCGATCTCTTCTTTCACCAGATCCGCAATTGGAGGACTCACTCTTCGTTGCTTCTGTCGCACCGGTTTGACTTCCTTCTCTAACTCGATACGATGTTGCTCCAGTGTGACCTCCCTCAGATCCTTGTAACTAAATGCAAATACATGAATGTATTTGCGAAAGATCTCTTCGAAACAACTCTTCTCCTCTTTAGTAACCTTCGATCCATAACGTAAGGTGGCAATTCTTCTCTCCACCTCCTCGGGAGTCAACGGTTCTTTGTCTCGATCTCTTTGCACTTCCGGAGAAGGAAAAAGATCCACTACATTCACACCCACATTTCGTTCTTCTCTCTCCTCTTCCGACGATGTATTTTCAGATTCTGAATCTGAAGAATTGGTACCTACATCAGAAGTAGTATCAACAACTTCTGACTCCCAGTAGTCCGATGTGGGTCGATCTGATTCCGACGTCCCAACTTGATCTCCGAGCAATGGAACTTTGATCCGGTGGTGATTCGGTCCGATGCGTAAATAACCTTTGTGCCAGTTATCCGTTGCATGTACTGCTCGAAGCCAAGGTCTTCCGAGTAACATTTCATAACTTGACTCTTTCAAGATTTGAAATGTCATGTTTACTTGCACTCCCATTACTGACACACAAACTCTTTCCAGCACTCCCAATGGTCTAACTCGCTGTCTGTTAGCCATGCCCACCGTGATACTAGAAGGACGAGTTGGTACTAGATCCAACTTCCTCATGAGTCGTTCTGAGATGGCATTTACTGCCGATCCTCCATCGACAAGAACATCCGAGACATCTCTCCCATTGATACGAGCCTCTACTTTTGATGCCTTGTTGCACACCTCTCCTTCACTAGCATCTAAAGCACTCACACCGACAGTAGAAGGATTTACCTTCTTCTTTCGACCTCGTCGGGAGCTTAGACCGCTACGAAGTTCTTTCCTCACCGAAGGATTCAGAGCAATCAACTGTCCCACAGTAATATTTGCTCGTTGTTTACCCACGTCTTCCACCACATTGTATTTTGATTGCTCCATCGAAATTGTGAAATCAGTATTTCCTAATTTCTTCCGCCGTTCTTTGGTTTTTGAAGAAGATTTGCTACTCCGAGTATTTTGACTTGGAGATTCATCCATCACAACTGGTTCTCCCTCGTCGAAATGCGTCCTCATCCTCTTCCTCTCTTGAGCCAGCAGCTCTACAGATTGAAAACCTTCTCGTACATCTCGTGGCTCCAAGATGTCAATGCATGCTACACCCTTGTCCTTGCTTTGTGAAGTTGAAGCTCCATCCGCCGTTCCACCATTACGACTTGGACAATTACGTTGGAAATGTGATCCTCCGCACGTAAAACATCCTTGGTTCGTGTAGTTACTTGGTGATCCTTGCGGTGGTCCACCTCTAGACTGATAGTTCTCATAACCTCGTGAGCCTCCTCCAACATTTGGACTGCGGTGTTGCAACAAATTCACCATATTGATCTTCAAATCTGCCAGAGACTTTGTCAAACTTTTCAACTCATCACGAAAGTCGGGAGTAACAGATCTAGATGGTACAGTGACTGTAACCGCACTAGTAGGAGCTACCGGAGTCAGATTCTGAAATCGAACAGTCGGAACACTCGCAGGCGTCAGAGTTGGCATGATCGGCCCTTGCACATCTCCACATGCTGCCCCAACAGTCATTGGTTGCAAGTCGTCTCCATCCAGACTCTCTTCCATCCTGTTTGCGATCTTCACTGCATCAGCCTTCGAAGTTGGTCTCTCATACCGCACTTGTGTTCAAATCTCCGGCCTCAATCCCCCAATAAAATTCTTTGTGAGCATTGCTCCAATGCCCACCATCGTTGGTTCTACTACATCTCCACTCTTTCGTAAAACCACCCGAAACTTTTGTTCTAATTTCTCCACCCTCTCGGCGTAAGTCCTTACTTTCTCTTTCTCTCCTTGTTTGAGGTAAGTTACCTCTACCATTAACTTCTCGTAACTTTCATCGGGAAGAAAAGTTTCAATTAAGGCCTCCGTCAATACTTCCCAAGTATCAACTGGAGTCCCCACTACGCTTCTCTTCTTCCTATCCTCATACCATGTCAATGCAGAATTCTCAAGAAATTCAGGTATCAACCCTACCCACTCGCTCTTCTTTCGATCTCCATTGCCAATGCATGCTCTTTTGAAGTCTCTCACAAATCCTTCCACGTCTTCTCCATCCTTTCCGTAAAACACCGGAAGTTTCCTCATTCTTCTCTTATTTTCTTCTTCTTACTCAAGGAACTGCTTGCGGATGTGAAGATCGCACTTCACCGCAATCCACAATTTTCCCGTTGAGCTCTCTCCTCTCCAAAGGTTGGGATAAGTTTGACCCTCATGGTCATCTTATCTCTCGTGTGACAGACTATCTCCATCCTCGCTAGAGGTCTTCACTCGTTCCGTTTCTACACTCAACCTTCTCTCGAGACCTTCGGCTACAGTTTCTAGCAAAGCAACCACTGCGCTACACTCGTGCTCAACTGGAATCCCGTCCACTCCACATCTAGGACAAAAGATTGTAGGATCAATGACGTCTTGTCTAGGGGAAGAAGGACCTATGTGTAAGCTTAAGTCGACCAACCCTCTTCGCTCACGCAAAAGTCTATTCTTCGTAGGACACTTGCTCACTTTATGTCCTTCTTCTCCACACAAAAAGCACCTCGAGTTCTTCTCCTGGTTCTTACGACTACTCTCTGCTTCTTCCTCAAATTCTAGTCGAAATTCTCCTTTCGCCAGATCAGCGGTAACTATCACCGCATAGCCTTGAGGGATCTTGCTCAACCTCAATTTCCACTCTTGTTGTCCTTCCATGACGATGATCCGTCATACATCTCTCTCGCTATATAGCTTGTTTGACAGTTTTGATCACTCGACTATCTTCTCACTTAGCAATCTCTCACATTACTAAGTAGAAGCTTAACTTGTCAACCCTGAGCCTCAGAGATTGAACATAACCCTCTCAAGAATTCTGAAATTCTTTCACTCTTTTACTTCAGCAAGCGATATAACAGATTTGACCCCCCTTCACTTCGAATGCCATAACTCCAGTTCTACTCGATCAATTCACGCATGATTTGGGTGCCTAGATAGCTTATCTTGCAAGCTATCAGCATGGAAGATTTCAAGGTCTAACTCTAAAAACTGAAAATATGAAACTGATTGTAAATTCCTTCCCGAGAGCTCACTATTTGATACCGAAAAACCTCCTTAACTTCCGAAAGACATAACTCTCTCCTCACAATTGATCTCTCGGAGATATCAAGCTTATTGGAAAGCTTATCTTGCCCTCTATAACATGGTGTTTGTACAAAGGTTCTGAACTCATGCTCAAAAACAGACATGAACTGTACTAACGACTAAATACGAATCTTTGTATCGAGGTCCCGGCAACAGAACCAAAATGTAAGCCGGCCTGTCTCTCACCCAGGGGTACCTCAGATGACTAGGATTACTAGTGCACCCTAATTACAAAGATTTAAATACACCCATGCTCACTTCACTCAACTCTCTGACCCGTATGGTCACATCGGTCCCTCTAATAGCGTTCCTGCAAACAAGTTCTAATCCCGCTCTCACATTACATCGCAAAATACTCAAGGACTCCCAAGGTCTCCAATGCTCACTTTACTTACAGACAGGAAAATGAGAGTGTCTTCCACCTTCTCAACTCCTCCTTATATACTCTACAACTTCTTACCGTGGTAACTTTCACTAAGTTACATTACCTCATGGTAAGTGCGCAATCCAAAATAGTAAAACTTCTAAAGGCTACTAAGACTTAAGAATAGCACACACATTACTTGTTCTACTTTACTAAAGTAAGAGATTCTCCTACTTTAGCTTTTGTAAAGTGTTAACTTTCCACGCTATCCAATCGAAAGACGACAACACACTAATACGTCTTTTGAGGAGCATCTTTAGATCTTTGTGCATGACTTTTCATCATGCATCCAATCAGCGATGGTCAACAAAGTTGCATACTTTTGGAAAGCATATTTAGAGCTCCGCACTTGTCCTATAGTGCCATAGTGGAACCTCTAATAGTTTCCTCAACTTAGTTATAACTATCTCAGCTAGTTATGACTACTTTTGATCACTCTAAATTTAGATCTTCAAACTAGAGTAACCTTTAAAATAGTCATACCTAATGAAATGTATATAAGCATACACACAAATAATGGGATACTTGTGGTGTGACAGGTCAATCAAGCATGTTGACTTGAGACATGATCAATGAAAATTATGCGAGCCGTCGCATAGTATTGTCATTTGAGATCTCTCAATCTTCTTTCCACATAAATATGTACGAGTACTCATGCAATTTTGGCTTCAAATCTTAAAATAATCAGTGGACTTGAAAGTCTTTTAACCTCTTCTATATAGCTCAAAATCTCGTGAAAGTGATCTCACTCAAAAGCTCTTGTCATACGTTTTTCAATGATACCAAGCATACCTCAAATCGACTTTAAACAAACTTTTTGTGACCATTCTAGTGACTAGGTACATGCAAAGATCCTAAAACTCAAAATATCACTAAAGTTTCTAGAAATATTGACAAGAATCACGGAGCCTTTCGAGACCATAGCAAATTCTCACAACCCTCTAACAAAATGAGTCTCATGAGCTATGTGTTTTACTCGCATGGCTTCCTTGATATGGTACACGTGCGACACCTCAGTCGGTCAAATGCCACATTTGTCACGAGATGCAAATTGTCGTCTTAGTCTTAAATCCTCGTCATCCTTTTGCTGCCACATTTGCTCTAATCCACATCAACTTTGACACATCAGCGACCATGTCGTCCACACCTTGTCATGTCAGTAATTCTACCACATCGTCAAGTTCTACAACGTCATTTAAATTGTCACGTCAATGATCTATGTAGCAGTGTCACGTCAACATGCTAGATCAGCATTTTCTCTCGTCAAAAATTACACATCAGTAATCTGACATATCATCGATGTGCCGTGTCAGCATCATGTCATGTCAAACTCTAAATCTCGACTACAAATTGCAGTGCAATATCCAATGAAGGAATAACGGCTCCAATCCCAACCATATCTTCACATATATTTGATCTTGAAAGTTCAAATACCAAAATGATCAATTGCGGCCTCCGCTTCTTTAATCTTCCTCTTCATGTCTATAAATTCTTCGATGCACGTCTTCCCTAGAAATCCTCCATATTCATCGATCTATAAATTCATCGACTGTAATTCACCTTGGATTTCTAAAGTGACAAGACTTAAATCTGAAGGCTGTTAAAATAAATTCGTGATTTCTTTCTGTAAAACTTTATAACTTTTTGGTCCAAAGATTCAAGAAAGTCATTTGTTTGTGACAGAGTATCCTCTTCATTCTCATTTCAACCGACAACACATCATGACCAACTAGAGGTAAGTCTAACTGAGTCATCTCTCTCTTCAGGATATTGGTCCCGACTCAGAAAACATCTGAGGTTGGATGTAGAGAATGTGCTTATTGACAAATATCTCCTCTATAATGTGTATGAAGTCTCAAAATGCGACGCTAAGAATATTGTATACTTGAAGCTTTATAGTTTTTGACTAGACGTTCACACTTCTCTGTTGACAAATATATTCAAAATTTAGTAAAAAATCTCTTGATGATCAAGTATTTTTGGATGAGACAAAACTCTTTATATTAGAAGTGAGTTCAACGTGAGAAGTGAAATTATTCGGTGGTGAAATACAAATCATCCATCGAGTACCATTTACGTTAGTCGGATTGTTCTATAATTATTATGATGATATCTCGGAGGAAAAATTAAGGTCAAAGTTTGTACAAATATTTGTCACGTTGTTCACCATGCCACGGAACGCATTAATGAACTAAGATGAGTTCAGAATTTCATAAATGGAGTATGGTAACAAATAAGGGCTATTTTACCAAGAACTGAATTGAGAAATTTTTCCTTTAAAGCAACACTTTTCTTCTAGAAAGAAAAGATATATGATATACTGAAATACTTTAGATAAGTTACTCTCACACCAAGTTTTGAGTCAATAGAAATTTCAAGAGTTGAATCGAAATAATAAGAATTTTTTGAAATTTCATCTAATTTTAATTTCTAACATAAAATTAGATATTTACAAAATATTAGTAGAAAAAAATCGATAAAATGACACCATTTTGTGATGCCAAATTCGGTTGATGGTCCGATCAACATCCATCATAATTTGCCGGCATAACTTCGTTAGTGCATATTTCAGCGTTCTATCGTTCACCGACAAACACCATGGCTGGTCATCACTAGGTAAACTCGTCAGCGATCATCCACAAAGTAAACTAGCTTGGAAGTTCGTAATTCATCGACGACCACCAGGTAAACTTGCTAGAGGATTGGTTCGCCAATGTGTACTTTTTCTTCTCATAGTTGGTGTCATGTAGCAGTTTAAGTTCAAAAGGAAAAGCATGAGTTTGAACCATAGACCTCCTTTCTCCCACACATCCTATAGTTGTTACCTTGACTACTAAGACAGAAGAACTTGCTGTCCATACAATATGTTTTTCGAACACAAGTTTTTGAGAAAAATATACATATTGTGATTTGAGAACTTTGAAATACTATAAATTTCATATTATAAGTCTATTTGAGTTAGTTTTATTTTTTATAAAATATTTAATATTGAATCTATTTACAAGTTATTAGTAAATTAAAATCTCATAAGAATTTCAGAAATTATACATATAGTAAAATTTCATTATAATCACATCTGATATAGTCACAACACTATAATGTAAGCAAATTGCTCTAAAGAATGAATTTTGGCCTTTGTAAAACGTCTAGTTATACTCATGATCACATTGCTTATGGGCATGGCTGGATGGATCTTGCCATTCTGAGTAACTTTCTCTAGAAAACTTTTGTTAAATAGTTTGTACACTGCATTTATGGTCTAAAAATTAAAAATTTATTACTCTTTGACAATTGTTAATAACTTCCAAACAAAATAAAATGGTGCATTTGAGGTCTTGACACTATTTAGAAGGGCAACAGAAACTTTTTGAAACTTTTTGGAGAGGTTGACCTCATCCAAAACATGTGTATGGTGTATTCTAATTTCAAAGTGGAAGTCACATCATTGTCTTAAAGTCAAGGCACGTCCTCTTGAAGTTTTGAACTCTCTTCTTCCAAGCACGTGGTTCCTATTGAGATTATGCTTCTAAAATCAAACACGAAATGTTGACTGTGGTGTCCACATTAAGCCAAAAGGGAAATTTTAAGAAACTTACCTATTCATTTTGGTATTATTTTGGTTAAATCTTTTTTTCTTAGCTAGAACCAGCTTATCAGAAGAAATCAGTCCCAAGAAGCATGTCATACCGATTCACACCAGTTTGGATCGTAACCACGTCAGGAGGCCGGACCATGGTATACCACTCACTATAGTCCAAGACAACATACGCTTCATAGTTCTCGATGACCTGCAGTAGGTGGAACCCACTGGCTACTTAAGCGTCACAGAGCCTCACGCGTGAGTTTGCGGACCTACTTACGGTGCTATGAGTACCAACGGGTGAATTGGAGGAAAGGTTCTTAAGGGTTTCCCAAGAACCCTTAAGGAAACCTCATGAGCACTACGGCCAGGGAATTGTGATGTCTGACCATACGGTGCAAGGTTGAGCGGAAATTTGTAGCACACAGTCCGATCCAGGTACAAGATTCTGCAAAGAGCAAATAGCTTTTTCTTAGAAAGCTCGTACGCCATTCAAGCTTTTCAGGAAAAATGAAGAGCACACGAATAGAGAGAAGTAGTCTAGAATCACCTCCTCCCGGTTCAATCGTTGTATTGAATTTTTTAATTTAAATTATTTTTCACTCTCGACGAATCGTTTGTTCATCTTGTGTGTTTTATGGACAATCAAATTACAAAGACATATCTCTAACTCATTTTAAATTTTAAAATCTTTTTAAGATAATTAAATTACAATATAGACTTTTTAACTCTCTTGGTCTTAATTAATTTCAAATATATCTCTGAGAGAAAGTCTTTTCGGAACAGGATTCGAACTCAGACTGGTTGAATCCCCGAACCTAGTCTGTACCAAGACGCCACTCTATTCTAGAAGTACAGAGTGGCGTCTTGTTTCTAAAAATACAAGAATAAATAATATTTTATCATATTTAAAAAATACAAAAAAAAAAAACAACGTTCTCTGAGAAGGTGACTTAATGCTTCCAAGACATGATACAAACCTACTGCTGCAAATGACGTTTCGAGATTTTCGACGTTCCGATTGTCTTTATGTCTTTTTTTCTCGGAAGTGCACTTTGCACGCATAAACGTAATAAGTAGAAAAGGGAGATCACGCAAGGGAATTGTACCAAATCTTGAAGCTCCACGCATAGTCCACGATATTTTTGACGCCGTGTCGCAGGCGTAGCAAGTAGCACGACGGGGAAGAGCTCTCAAGCGATCAAGGATAACGTAGGAAAGTGGAAAGGGAGTTGGAAACACTGTTAGCTCTGGGGCGATGGAGATTTTAGCACACGCTAGAGCAAGCGGATGAAAACGGCTTCAAGCCCTGAACCAAGAGCAAGTGGATGAAAATGAAAATGACTTCATGACCTGAACCTAATGTGATGTTGCGAGGACGCAATAAGCTAGAGAATTCAACCCGAAAGTTACACATGTACTCTTGACTTCTAGAATATACCGTAACATATGTTATAACGAATGGGAATAATTCCCATAACGCGTAACATAACGTGTGAACTGTCCGCTCACTTGCGAGCGAATGTTAATAAATTATTTCTTCTAAAAAATAAAATCCGCGAGGTCACATAACCCCTTCACTCCACATTTCTGCTGGAACAAGAACACTCTCGCACACGCACCATTGACCACTTCTTGAACATAATCGTCCAGCACAAAAGTTAATCCAACACCAACATGCAATGAAATATCTTCCCTCACGAGCTTGTACATTGAATCTCGGTTTTCTCTTCTCTTAACTGGAAATGTGTAAGTGTTAAAGAAATTTATTACATTAAATCTGTATCATACCACATCTTGAGACAATCCATAAATCTAGTACGGATAGACGTGCTAAGAGATTTATACAGACGTGCTAAGGGATATAAATCTGGAACTCAAGACGTGTCATTTCATGTGAATGTTAATTTATATCCTAACCTTTTCCGCTGAAATAATTAGAACATAAATTAATGTACACTTAGATATAAGTGTACATTAATATAAGCCGGATATAAGTGTACACGAGGTGAATAATATCCTCCTTACTTCAGGAGGATAATATACAAAGATAAGACATTTCTGAGTGAAAATCCCGAAGAAAAACCCACACCTCGGCAGACAAAGAGAAAGAGATTTATTATAACGACTTACAGAACCAAGGATCCCGAGCCCTTTGCATGGAAGTTCTCTTTCGTCATTGCTTCCTCTCCCCTTTAAGCAAAGTTCATCCGCCTGGAACATGAAACTTCAAGCTTGCGAGCTTAGTAAAACACATTTACGTACTAAATTCATCAGCTATAAGTTACAGATGCTTCTTTTCGCATTCACAAAGTACAACAGTATTAGAAGCCCTAGACTCTTGTAGTATATTAATGCGCCTATATGGAGAACATTTGTACATACAACTGCTAAGGAGCTGCCGGTCTGACAATATCTCTTCCACTTACTCCACAGGGAGATCAGTTCTGGGCGAAAGTTCTCCCCATGTGAGATAATCTCCCCCATTTTATGCTATTTCATTCGACAGCCGTATTTTATGTACTGGACCTTAGAGTCATTATCTAAACCAATAACTCAAATCAAAGTCACAAACCAGGTTTGGGGCTTCAGCGTTGATCGAAAACGCACAATGTCAACCACATCAACAAAGCAGCAACGTTTATCCTCCTCTGTTGCCATCAATACGGAAATGGAAATTTCACAACACAATTCTCCCTTGGTGAATGCTGAGTCTCCATTTACAGACAGTATACTTGTCATTAACCGTAGTCTCCTCGCACAATTCCATCTGTGCTGAGTCTTGAAAAGTCTACACTTGACGAGATGCATATAAGTATCAGTATGGAGAGCTTTTGAAACTAGAAAAAGCTGGGAAGTAGTTTTGGAACGATTCGCGCTTGTAGCGGTGCGTTTGTGTTGATGACCAGTGATAGCAGGACAAAACCTGGGCAAACTTCCCAGCACATACTGTCTTACTCCTGTCCAACGGGAAGTGTCTCTTGCAACTCAAATCACTGCTAAAATCCAAATCAGCTCCCGTTGGTTGCTATCTTGCTCGTACCATCAAGTTTTCCGGTGCGGATTATTGAATACATTGCAGCAGAGCCTCACTGAATCGCAGCTTGATCAGTTCTTCTTTGAAGTGTACCGAGGTGTAATTTGCATCATAACGACATGGACTTTGAGGTGCGTCAAATCCAGTTTGCCACAAATTCACATTCATGAGCTTGCACACGAATCAACGAGGTCAACCTCAAATAATTTCTCGTCGGATTTAACTGGAAAATGACTGCAACTCCACTACGACTAGATGCCAAGTAGCAAAATTTCTGTCACATGTAACAGCCTCTCGAACTGGTGATCACTTCGCCGCTAAAATTCCACGATACGCAGCCGCGCCTCACTGCATGTAAATCTCTGATAGGCTTGTTAAGAATCATAAAAGCAAAAGAAAGCACTAGTACACACAAACCTGGAATTGCCAGAGCATTCACAGGCGGGTTGAAAAGTGTAACTGCACTCCATCGGATCCAACCTCCAAGCTCACACTCGGCGCCACACAATGGCCACAGCATTCACGAGCAGGTTGAAAAGTTTAATAACTGCAACTCCATCGGATCCAACCTCCAAGCTCACACTCGGCGCCATACCTGAACATATTTTCCGAAAGGAACAAAATTCGTCATGTCCTGAACATGATACTTCCGCACCATTTCTCTCTTTCTTTTACTCAGAACTAAACCACAATCTCACTCCATCTACTTGGAAAATAGAAGTACTCGTTTCATGGCCACTTCCATACTGGTCCCTCCAGGCCTCGTTTTTGTCGGTCCTCCTGAGACTTTGCATGGGCAGCTGGAGGCTGGACCGTTTCTTCTTTACTGTATTCTACAATTTGGATCCTGACCTAGTACAACCCAGTCCGTGCAAGTACCAAACCCGCTTCTTGTTGACAAAGTAAAATAATAAAATATTTACAACCCAGTCCGATTCCACTCCTAGCACCGCTCACAGTAATAGGTCTACTACATATCCATGATCCGATCGGACTAATTCGGAGGTGCTGTTGTTCTTTTCCTCCCTCTATCTTTACTCACGCCATTCCACTTCTAGAATAATCGGTCCAATAGGAGAAAGATCAACAACTGTCGGACTGAAAATTATTCTATGACGGAAATGAGACAAACGTGGAGAGTAGGTGAATGAGGGTAAGTGGATGACGTTGTATCTCGATCGATTGTCATCTTCGGCACAAAACTTCAGTCGCAGGCTCGAAACCTCGTGGAGTAAAGGAGTTATCCACAAATTCAGTCTGATAACTAACAAACATAGCTAATTCATCGCCGTGTAACGCTGTCATCAGACTCGCCAAGCGTGCAAAACTGACTTGCAGTGGCTAATTCTTTGAGCTCCAAACAAAGTAGGAGGACCCGTCATAATAGCCTTAACTATCAGGTGACGTGTGACGCGCGGCACTACGTAAACCGTGTCTCACTTGACAAGCTCCCAGGGAAGTTGTGAACCCACGACTGGCACCACAGTAAGAAATAACCGGTTCCAGCATATTTTATGTCAGAAAGGCCACCCAAGTTTTACTCTCGGAAGAAAAACATGGAAGTAACATGGTAGAACGGGCGGACGAGTTCGGGGCGTTAGTTGCTTTGCCCTTCGGGTCCTTCTTTCCCTTGTAAGGCTTGATGGGGTCTTTCCATCCGTTGGCTATTCATTGCGTCGCGTGTTTACATGGTTTTCTTTCTTTACATGGTAGAACGTCGGACGTTGTGCGGGTTACTTGTTCTCCTTGTTCTCCATTGTAACGTGGCGACTGAGTTAGAGGAGAACAATGGAGAACAGTAACCGGCACTAAAGTCCGACGTTCTACCATGTTACTTCCATGTTTTCTTCCGGAGTAAAACTTTGGAGCCCTTCATATCACCCTCCTTTCTTACCTTTCTTACTTAAAGGAAGAAACAAGGGCATGATAAGCATGTCCTTTACAGGACGCAAAACTCTTGAATATGGTAGATGACGATGATCTTTCATGGACAACAAACATATTTTTCTCGACTATTAAAGCAAAACTTGCACTTGAAATACTCAACCGGCAACCTCTTGAAAGCCGCCATGTGGTTGCGCTGCCTTACTGCTAACGTTTGATATTTCCTCGGTGTCAACAGAGTCGCAGTCCTTTACCTGACTTGAGGTTGCCCAAGAACCGTCGAGTGTTATCGGACGGTCACCGATGTACGTGGGTGCTAAGAAGCAACCGGAGGAGCGTAGTAAAAACGGTGGACCGGGTAGAGGTTAGTCCGAACAGGGTAGCAAGGGCGAAGCAGAGCGCACCGAGGGTGTCGCATGTCCAGCAAATCCGCTCTCGAAGACCGCTGGAAGGGACGAA
The DNA here is from genome assembly GCA_036924285.1 of Asterella californica. Classification (NCBI taxonomy): domain Eukaryota; kingdom Viridiplantae; phylum Streptophyta; class Marchantiopsida; order Marchantiales; family Aytoniaceae; genus Asterella; species Asterella californica. Next base: position 15,757,193 of record JAYKYS010000001.1, on the reverse strand, counting down.
TTGGCAAGTTGATGCAATTGGAGTGTACATTGTCGAAGAGGGAGAAGAAGCTCGGCGAAAGCGTAGGCCTTACCTTCCGGAATTGGAAATCGAATTCTCGCATACGAGGATTTAAAAGGCAGCCTTGCACAGTACTGTGGATGATTCCGCTCCTTGCTGGTTTTGATCTACCTTTGTTGCTTGCAATTGGACGATCTTGAAACTGTCGCGTCCAGAGGAGGCGGTCGGTGAGCAGAGGCAAAGGATGGCGCCGAGTGTGAGCTTGGAGGTTGGATCCGATGGAGTTGCAGTTATTACACTTTTCAACCCGCCCGTGAATGCTCTGGCAATTCCAGGTTTGTGTTTACTAGTGCTTTCTTTTGCTTTTATGTTTCTTAACAAGCCTATCAGAGTTTTACGTGCAGTGATGCCCGACTGCGTATCGTGGAATTTTAGCGGTGAAATGATCACCAGTTCGGGAGTGTTACATGTGACAGAAAGTTTGCTACTTGGCATCTAGTCGTAGTGGAGTTGCAGCCATTTCCCAGTAGAACCCGAGGAAAGCTATTTGAGGTTGACCTCGTTGATTCGTGTGCAAGCTCATAATGTGAATTTGTGGCAAACTGGATTTGACGCACCTCAAAGGCCATGTAGTTATGATGCAAATTACACCTCTGTACACTTCAAGGAAGAACTGATCAAGCTGAGATTCAGTGAGCATAGTGAGCCTCTGCTGCATTTTATTCAATAATCCGTACCAGGAAACTTGATGGTACCAGCAAGATAGCAACCAACGGGAGCTGATTTGGAAGTTAGCAGTTAGTTGAGTTGCAAGACACACTTCCCGTTGGACAGGAATAAGACAGTATGTGCTGGGATAAGTTTGCCCAGGTTTTGTCCTGCCATTACTAGCCATCTGCACAAACGGTCCGCTGCGAGCGCGAATCGTTCCAAAAGCTCTGCGTACAGATATTTATATGCATCTCGTCAAGTGTTGACTTTTCAAGACTCAGCACAGATGGAACTGTGTGAGGAGACTACCGTGAATGACAAAAGTATACTGTCTGCATTGGAGACTCAGCATTCACCAAGGGAGAATTGTGTTATGAAATTGCCATTTTCGTATTGATGGCAACAGAGGAGGATAAATGTTGCTGCTTTTGTTGATGTGGTTGACATTGTGAGTTGTCGATCAACACTGAAGCCTCAAACCTGATCCGCGTTTATTCCTGCGTATGCCTGTGTTTGCTCTATATAGTGTTAGCAGGCATCAAAGAGAAGCACGATGAGGCTACAAGGAGAGATGACGTCAAAGCCATTGTTTTCACCGGTAAGGTCTTCTTCGTGTTACTTAGGAGCTAAGTCTCCTTTCGTCGTTAGGCCACTTGGTAAAGATGATTTGCAGTTGTCATGATGAACTAACAAGGCAGGTAAAGAGCTAGAACCGTTGCTGTAATGAGTACCGGCCTCACGCGACTAGTGCAATGCATTGAAGGAGTATCGTTTTCTAGACCGCACATTATTGTATGCACAATCTCTGGAAATGTGTCTCTCAGTTTCGAGCATTCTGTCCTTCGATTATACATTTTTACCGCTGAGAGACAGATTATGTCTAGTATGCCCAATCTCTGGGGAAGTGTAGCAATCTCTGGGAATGTGCTCTTTGCTACACTTTCCGTTCATCTGTCCCCTGTTTGGGATTATTTACCGTACATTCACGCCCCTCTATTCTCCTTATTATGTACTTCTCTGGGTACGATATTTTCGGGTTACCGTCTGTACGGGTCGTTCTTGCATTCTCCGACATATTTTTCGTTGTTAGTTTTGTATGAGAATCAGAGTTAGGAGGTTCACCGAGAAGTTGGGTGCTTGTTTGTACACCAGTGAATCATGGCTTGTGCTTCAATGAAAATTTCCCTGGTCAATCCCGAAACTGGTGGGTAACAGGTTCCGAAGTCCGTGTCCATCATGGCCGTTTGAGCAGTTGTGAACTCTTTTTCATGGGAATGAGTTTTAACCGAAATATTGTACGCCGAATGAAATATTGTATGCCGAATGTAGGCAATGGAGGCAAATTCTCCGGTGGTTTTGACATCAATTTCCTGAAGGAGGTACAAAAGACTGGTAAGGAGTTCAGAGCTGTTACACATATGTGGCATTTTTTGGGCCCAAGTTAGTTTGAGTGTCTTATCGTTTCTCTTTTTATGCCACAAATAATCACTTACTATCTCTCCTCTACTATCCAGGGGATACATCTCTCCTTGGTCGTGTCTCTATCGACTTGATGACACACACCATCGAAGGTATGCGGACTGCGTTTCACACGTGTGTTGTTCAAGACGTTGTATGATGTTAGTAGCCCTGTGTTTCTTTGGAAATGTTTTGCGCGTGATTGCAAACGTTTCAGTAAAACACTGGGTAGCTCCAGTTTGCGTGGGTATCCTGCTACTCTCCACTATCACGACTCCTCAATACTGTGTGTCTATATTTAAATACCACAATTCTGTTTTCGTGAATTGATCTTTTGTCGTCCTAACACAAGCTCGTGGCAACTTATGTAATGCAGAGGGTCGCAAACCCTCGGTTGCTGCAATTGATGGTCTTGCTCTTGGTGGTGGACTCGAACTAGCAATGGTGCGGGCTTTGCGAACTTTTCGTGCAGTTGGATTTGCATTTCAGTTGAAAAATTTGACATCCACTTGTTTAATACCGTTAACTACCAAAGCTCAAGGAACCAAGTTGAACATCCGCATCCGATTTGAGTATGTGCTATCATAAGTAGTGCTGGAGTTCAGTGCTGCGTTCTCATGTCTGGTCCGTGTAATCGATAGCAAGTGATACTTATTCATTATGTTACTTACGGGAACATATATGTACATTATACTTGCTTGTACTTGGCCCTGTTATTAGGCTCCTGAGTGTACACCTACTCAGTGCCTATATGCATCAGTGACATTGTGGCAAATATTCCACCTCTATTCTCTTCTCGTTCTGTTCTGTTCTCTTTCTGTTCTGTTCTCTTTCTTTGTTTTATATCTTCGGCCTGCCTGATAGCTCATTTCACTCGATAAAACTTTGCTCTCTAAATTCAAAGCTCGTCGTGGGGTTATTGGCTATCTCATTCTTGCTCGCCATCGACGATCTTCACTCCATACACTATCGTTCGGTTTAACTCCTGCTTTGTCAGTTCATCTCCAGATTTTCCCGTTCTGCACTTGATGTTGTTAGAATCAGTCACATTGCCACTTTCTCGGTTGCATTGCACTCTGCATTACACTCTATACCAAGGGGAACCTTATTTGGAAATGTGCATCTTGCTACGCATTCCCTTCGGCACATCCTTCGGTTATAAACAATTCGCTAACGTCGCTTGACAGGTTAGCGCACATTCGGCCCCTATTGGGTACTTACTACGTACTTGGTCCCGTATTTCCCTCTGTAGTAGAGAGTGGTTCTTGATAAAATCTGCCATTCTCGACGTATGATACTTACGGGGATATATATATTGGCAGGCATGTAATGCTCGCGTATCTACTCCGAAAGCTCAGCTTGGTTTGCCAGAACTTCAGCTTGGTATCATTCCTGGCTTTGGAGGTGAGACCTTCTAATCTTCAAAGCTTCCGGGTCATGATTCAAGTACTTTTACTTTCCAAGGAGAGTAGATGGAGTGAGATTGTGGTTTAGTTCTGAGTTAAAGAGTGAAATGTTGGGGAAGTATCATGTTCAGGACATGACGAATTTTGTTCCTTTCGGAAAATATGTTCAGGTACTCAAAGGCTTCCTCGGCTTGTGGGCCTGTCTAAAGCAATTGAAATGATGTTGGTAAGTCGTCACGGTGGATTGTAACTCTGTCAGTTGTTTGAGAGTGGAATGTTGATCCAAATTACAAATCGACTTATTTTCTAGAGAGTTTCCTGGCATCAGATTTGTCGCGCGGTTCTGAAAGCTCAGTTCGGATCAGCGTCCGTCGTAGGAAGTTTCAGTGCCGGAGAATCTGAAGCTTGCAAATTTCTTTCCAGCTTTCAAAATCTATCGCAGCTCAAGAAGGTCACGAGTTGGGATTGGTCGATGCTGTTGTTCCTCAAGCGGAACTTCTGGCAGCAGCACGCAAAATGGCTCTTGACATTGCAGAGCATCGTCGACCTTGGATGCAAAGTCTCAGGAGGACCGAGAAAATCGAGGCCTTATCAGATGCACGTGAAATTATCAAGTTTGCAAGAGCCCAGGCCAAGAAAAATGCACCAAATATGCGCCACCCTCAGCATTGTCTAGATGCCATTGAGGAAGGGGTTGTTGCTGGGGGTTTCGCAGGAGCTTTAAAGGTGAGTCCATAACATACTCCCGAGGCTTTGTCTTGATTTAGCTGTTAAACCACTCCCTTCAAATGTTTATGTAGTACATATAGATTAAAGTCGGATCTCGTTACGCTATATTTTAGAACTGACGCTCCTCTCCTCTGCTCTGTTATACGCCACGCGAATGAACCGTTTTTGCTTCTAATACGCCAGTTATTAGTGCAATTTGGATTGCCGATGAACCGTTTTGCTTATAATACGCCAATTACTAAGTCAATTTTGGATTGTGGATTCTACGTGGTTGCATCCGAACACCAGGATGTTTCCGATTCCTACTTGGCCCGTTATGCATGTGGTATGTGTGGTATCTGACTGGGGTTTTCTATCAGGAAGAGAAGCTGTTCACGGAGGCAGTTTTCTCGGAGACTTCGAAGGCTCTTATACATGTGTTTTTTGCTCAGCGAAATACGACCAAGGTAAATATGCCGGATTGGATCAATTTTACCTTGGTTATATATATAGGTAACTTGGTTAAAATATAACCAAGTTACCTATGGATGGAGGTAGCAATATAGTTAATGACCTAGGTGTAACTATTCTATAAGTCATATTCTCTTCGGTCAGTGGTACGAGTGGCACATTCAGCGTAGCAAATTGTTAGTTCAGTGATTTGTGTCAAAGCTTGTTAGCCCAAAAGGAGAAGTGTTCCAAGATTAGCAAACAGCGAAATACGACCAAGGTAGCAATGTCGTTAATGACCTAGGTGTAACTATTCTATAAGTTAATATTCTCTTCGGTCTGTGGTACGAGTGGCACATTCAGCGTAGCAAATTGATAGTGCAGTGATTTGTGTCAAAGCTTGTTAACTCAAAAGGAGAAGTGTTCCGAAGTGTTCCGAGATTAGCAAACAACTTGCCATCGTTCCTACAAACAAGGAGATTAATTATCATGGTCTTTTCCCCGTTATCTCAAGGTTAAAGGCGTCACTGATTTGGGATTAAATCCAAGACCCTTGAGGAAGGCAGCAGTCGTGGGAGGTGGGCTGATGGGTTCGGGAATTGCAACAGCTCTTATTCTAAGCAACATCCCGGTTCTACTGAAGGAGGTCAATGATAAATTTCTCCAAGCAGGGCTTGGTCGCATCAAATGTGAGTTCTTCCTTGGCGACCTGCTATGCTTGCTAGAGTAACTGATTTGCATTTTCCACCATGATGAAACTATGTTATATCCCACGTTCGTGGGATCCTCACTGGTGCGTACTTATTAATAGACATGTAATACATAGCATGCTAACCATGCTATTGAAAGTTGTTACTGGAAGTTGAAGTATTAGGATAGCATGCTTTTGAACGAAATCGCGACTATCGTTATTGGAAGTTGAAAGTATTAGCATAGAGTGCTTATTGAACGTAATCGCGACTGTTGTGGACACTATTCTCGATTAGATTGTTGGTTGAGCTACCACCTCCCCTCTGAAGCCTTTACTTGTACCACTGCAGCCAATCTTCAAAGTCGTGTGAAGAAAGGGAAGATGACAGGCGAGAAGATGGAAAAGACTTTAGCTCTTGTGAAGGGTGTGTTAGACTACAACGACTTCAAGACTGTGGATGTGGTTGTTGAGGTAAAGAACAAGCTATCGGTGTTGGACATGGAGCTTACTCTTGACTTCCCTGGCTGATGCCAGCTTCTACGAATATGATACATCGCCTAATGCTGAGCTCTTTGCAGGCCGTTATAGAGAATATCGGACTCAAGCAACAGATATTTGCTGATCTGGAGAAGGCATGTTCGCCAACTTGTGTACTTTCAACAAATACGTCTACAATCGATTTGAACCTCGTTGGTGAGAAGACCAAGTCTCAGGATCGTCTGATTGGGGCTCACTTTTTCAGGTGTATATTCCGTCTATAACTCGGCGCTTAATTCCTCACTATCTCTAGTCAGTGACTTGGCTCAATCAGCTTGCATCTTTTCCATATGTTCTTACGGCTCTTTAGCTGAAACGAGCATCTCATCGATGAAAAAGTTTGACAGCAAATGGACGAAGAACACACAATGAATACATACTGGAGAAAGGGGTGATACTATTCAAAGGGCTAAATGATAATGACGCGTTTATTTGTCCTTTTTTACCGTGGAGATGTTCACTCATTGCTGTCCATGTTATCTTTTGACAGCCCTGCCCGCATCATGCCACTTCTAGACGCGTGTATTGCTGCTTGTCCTTCTTGCCCGTGGTGATGTTAGACTCATTGCTGTCCTTGTTATCTTTTGACAGCCCTGCCCACATCATGCCACTCCTTGAGATCGTGCGAACAGACAAAACTTCGCCTCAAGTGATTGTGGATCTGATCAACCTGGGAAAGGTCATCAAGAAGACCCCAGTGGTTGTTGGTAATTGTACCGGGTTTGCAGTGAACCGGGTGTTCTTTCCTTATAACATGGCAGCTCCTTTATTGGTGGACCTGGGTGTAGACATGTACCGCATAGATGCTGTGGTTAAGGCATGGGGTATGCCTATGGGCCCATTCGCGTAAGTATCTTGGCTGTTCAGATTGCTTACGTTTTACGCTCATTAGTATCGTCTTCGTTTTCTTTTTTGAATTATCCTCTTGGCTGTTCAGATTGGCCACGTTTTACGCTCATTACGATCGTCTTCCTTTTCTTTCTTGAATACATCCGAGTTGTGGGAATGACGTTCCCTTTTTCCTATGCTGTTCAGCCTTGCGGATCTCGTCGGCTTTGGTGTTGCTGTAGCTGTTGGTGAACAACACTTAAACGCACATCCTCAGCGTGCTTATAAGTCTATGTTCATACCGAACTTAATGAAGGAAGGAAGAATGGGTAAATTATCTGCTTCTCTGATTGCTAATCGATCTTTCGTACATGTTTGCGGTGGGAAACGCAATGCTTTTTACCGTTTGACCTCGTGGTGAACTCGAATTGCATGACTACTTGTCGTGGGTCTAGCGGTCAGCTGGGTAAATATAAACTCCCCCATTTCTACTTCATTTTCCTTTTCCTTTCTTGGGTTTTGATTTTTCGCCGCTGGACGTGAAGCTGGACTGTGAAAGCCAAATATGACCTTGTTTGTAGTAACGCCAAGGCTGTAGGGAATGCATTATTGTCAATTTGGATTCTTGACGTTCACCCGGGATTAGGGAGCTCTTGTGTTGATCTGTGGTGGACTATTGTGATGATGTATTCTGCAGGTCAGGCAAATGGGAAAGGTTGTTACCAGTATGATGAAAGACGCAGGCCGAAGGCCGACCCTGTAGCGGTCAAAATTGCTCAAAAAACACGAGAAGAAGCAGGATTAATGCCGGGTGGCAAAGTAACTTTCTTTTCTACATCTGTCCATCAGCTGTACACCAAAAATTGGTCTTGTTTTACTTATTTCCGTTCTGTACTTGGAACTAGCATCTGGTTAAAAATAGTGGAGAATGGGACTTGTTGTGCACAGATTACCAGATAACAAGTCCCACGTGGGCAACTTCTCATCACTCTGTCTCTTACTCCGTGTTATCTGCTGTTAGTCGTGGTTCTCCTAGCGGCATGTAGGGTCCTGTTTATGTCATATTTATTTCCTTGGATTTACGAAAAGAAAAGATACGATTGAAAAGATACGATTTATGGATTCGAATTTTGTGCTGCTTGTTTGCAGCAGCTAATGCAAATGAAGAGCGATCTTGTTTCTGTCTTCTAGTATACACCTGCTTTATGTACATCCTTGCGGTTTATGCAGCCTATCAAGACTTCAGACCAAGATATTGTGGAAATGCTGTTTTTCCCTGTTGTCAATGAGTGTGCCCGTGTTCTCGAAGAAGGCATTTGTTCACAGGCATCAGATTTGGACATTGCAACAGTGATGGGAATGGGTTTCCCACCTTACAGGTAAGCTAGCGAAAGCATCGAAGCACACAGTACGCCCATTGCTTTCGTGCAACGCTTCCAAGACAATATCTCTGGTATAAAACAACCATCATCGTCATTCATTGAAAGACAGTAACTAACTGAAGAAACAACGTTACAACGTCTTTCAGGGGTGGTGTTGTTCACTGGGCTGACTCAGTAGGAATCAAGTATATCGTATCAAGGTTGCAAAAGTGGACCGACCTGTATGGCGGTTTCTTCGAGCCATGCTCGTTCTTGGTAGAGCGAGCAGCAAGTGGTGCTAAGCTGGTATGCGTCAAGCTTTATGAGGGAGTTTCCAGTCATTTGAATGCTTAAGTAGTGAACATTGGATGCTAAAGTTTGATATTTTCGCTGCCGTCCAAATGTAGTTGAATGCACTAATATCTCGTGTCGCGTGTGCTGTACAGAGTGATCCAGTGGCATCTGGCGGGAAGTCACGATTGTGATTCCGATGCTCTTGTTACGGGATCCTTGTTAGTCGTTTGGACTTGCTCGTGCTCTAGATTCGGTTGTGTCGGGGACTAGGCAGAGAGGTCACTACTATCACGTAGATACATGGATCAGTGAGGGAAAACAAGCAGCATGCAGAGAGTGGCACGGCAAGCAAGAACAGGACCATTGTTTATAGATGTACAAAGATAGTGTATGGTTCTTGCCCTGCTCCTGCTGGTCAGAATTTCAGGGTGGTTGGTAGGTTGTTGAACAGGAGTGGCGATGCTGAACATCCTCAGTCTCTAAGTGGCGAAGCTTTGCATATTCAGTCATTGAAATATAATTCCATAGATTCCGGTTTGGAGCAAAGTGTTTGGAGATTGTTCTGAAGGTATGGGGATTTTTCGTTGCTAATGACTGTCGAAAGGTTCAGTTGTTTTTTATCCGTTTTGACTGTAAGTGGAGGGATGTGTACACTTCTGTCAATATCCTGTAATGCTATTCTAGAGGGCAGTCGGAAGCTCCAGATATATATTTTGAGAGCTGCGAGGATACAGCGTTTGTGTGTAACACATGCATATGAGCAGCGAGGATACAGCGTTTGTGTGTAACACATGCATATGAGCAAACGACCGACGACTAGGGAAATGGTTGATGGTAAGGAACGAATCATGAGTTAAAACACGCACCAGATATTACTAGTTGAAGTGTGGTTGTGTTTTAGTAGACATGAAGCTGTTGTTAGTGTCTTGTGAACTTGATATCTGTATATTTGGAAAGCTGGTAGGTGTGAGTCGCCCACCTGAAATTCAGGCAGAATCGATGATAACGAGCATGGATAATACCTATCTTAGTTCGTATGCACTTATGCGGCCGTGATTTCATTTTCTGCGCAGTGATACTGTGGTAACGTCTTCAATCTTCAAGGTTGTTAGAGATTCCACACAAATGTACAGATACTCGCAGCTCTTTCAGGGCCCAGGACTTCGTACCTCGATTGGTTATGGTCATTGTGAAGACCATCAAGACATGAGTAAAATGCTTTTATTTTCATTACAGTGTTTTTCCAAACCTTGCTCTGAAATGCGAGACTGATTCCAGTGACAGTTGTATGTAGGCTGAAAGTGTTGCTTTTCTCGAGTGAAACGAAAGGGTTAATGAGTGAGCATGGAGCAACTTGGTATCATACATGCAAGTTACGCACCTGGGGGGAAAAGTCTATCCATACCTAAGCATGCAAGGGGCGAAACTCTCTGTCCATAAATGACAGGGGGCTAGGATGACCGTAGCCGATTGTACAGGATGAGTAGGAGGGAGAAATTTCAGTCCATCCACAGCCTGCAGTGTGCAGGAGAGTCCAGCGCACGCAATCTGGGTATTTCTTTGCTGTACAGATGCAACTGCAGAGTTGTAGCTCATGCACGCGCGTCGAAGAAAGCTTATGCATCAGGAGTATCAGAAGCTGGGTCTCCCAAATTCAGGTCTATATGAACCTGGATAGGGTTCACGTAAAAGTCACGTAAACTAAACGTTTTACGTGAATTTGGTAACCTGGAACTTCCCGCACGAAGGAGAATATCAGACAGGACTCATCAGAGGGACTGCAAGTAAGAAATGAGTTAACAACGTCAGAGTTGAGTAGGTTCTCGAGGAAGGTGGGCCGTGGATTCAGATCTTAATGGCAGTGGTTCAAAAGTAGAGTAGAAGGTTCAGCGAAGGTAGTAATGAGAAAAGGATAGGTGTGCCCCACCTCGGCGAGAGCGGTGGTGCGCAAGTCAACTTCCTAGCGTGCTCCTTACTCCACCGTGCAGGACGGGAACGGGCATTGCACATATGTATTTCCACAGTGTCGACGAATATAAGCCCGACTGCGTGGCTTCCTCACGGGTAGTTCTCCAGAATTCCTTGCGCGTACTTTGGTTACCAATAAGTATTGTTGACCCCTGAGGTTGGTGGAATGGTTAGTTCCAGGGTTGAAGCGCTGCCGCCAGCCTCCGACGGACATCCTTGCCCTGGGCCGGATCGAGGATTCGCGACTCAGTGGCACGCCACGTAAACCAGTGAGTCGCGAGTTAAAGGAGTTAAAATCGAAGAATGGACATAACATTCCGGTGGAAGATGATACAAAGAAGTTATGTTCGTCTCTTCCTGGTACCTTCTACCTTGAAGTTTAGGTGTTTGTGGGCACAGTGAGTTTTGAGTTTTGCCTTGTCTTTGAAGCTAAGTAGGGTTATTTAGATTCATGTAAAGTTCAACTCGGTATGTCCGTTTCCTTCTGATTATTGTTTTTCTCATTATTCTCGGTTACTTCTCACTGTACCTTGAACGCAAATGCTACGCCTGTGTGATTATGAACAGGTCATGCACGATGGAGGACGTGGGCTCACTCTCGCGGACCTTGATAGCAACTACCGACAGATCGCCACAAAGTTCCAGGAACTTTACACTATTGAGTATGATATAGTGTACATTAATTCCACCGCCAACGAGATGAAGGAAGGGGACGGAAACACTGCTGTGGCAGGAAACCGGCCTACAACCAAGTCGAAGCTGCGTATAAGGTACAAAGTACTGTATTACCTTCCCCTCAAGAGGAGCACCAATAAGCACACTATACATAACAATTAGAAAGGAGGACTACAATGCCATGTAAAAGAACGTGGTCTGTGATATTGATTTGAGTTTAGAAAATGACTCGAAGGTCCACTACACGGCTGTCCAATGAAATAGCATAAAATGGGAGAATATCACATGGGGAAACTACTGAGAACTTTCGCCCAGAACGTATCTCCCTGTGGAGTAACTGGGAAGAGATAGTGTCAGACCGGCAGCTCCTTGGCACTTGTATGTATAAAATGTTTCTCCATATAGTCGCATCGATATATTACAAGAGTCTAGGGCTTCTGATACTGTTGTACTTTCTGAATGAGAAAAGAAGCATTTGTAACTTATAGCTGATGAATTCAGTACCTAAGTGTATGTTACTGTGCTCGCAAGCTTGAAGTTTCATGTTCCAGGGGGATGAACTTTGCTTAAAGGGGAGAGGTAGCAATGACCAAAGAGTATTTCCATGCAAACGGCTAAGGCTTTTAACCCTCGGGATCCTTGGTTCTGTAAGTCGTTATAATAGTCCTCTTTTTCTTTGTCTACCGAAGTGTGGGTTTGTCTTCGGCACCTTTAGTTGTTCTTTTTCTCTATGGGCGCAGCATATGAGTTGCTGGTGGATATTACATGACCACACGGAAGTCTTGGTGGGATGTTTGTATGAAAGTCCGAATTTGAGGGTATGATAAAACCGGAAGAATGGAAAAACTACATAAGGTGGAAGAGATCGGCTGAAAAGAATATAATATGCAATCGGATAACTACCATAATAATCACATCCGAATTATTATGGTAGTTTTCCGCTTTCGTGACTTCCCGCAACACTCAATAGCAAACAGCAGTGTGCAGTTTAGGACTTAGGGAATGTATCCATAACAATAACTGACAATACTTGTGATTACAGTAATATACGAAAACACACAAATAATATACGTTGTTTCGGAGACATCGTATATTATTTACTTGTATGATACTATAAAGTGTATATATTAGATGATCATTCTTTTTGCGATAGAGGGTGGAAAGAGGAAAATTGGCGTGTAATTGGCGTATAATAAGAACAAGTGTTTAGGGTTTAAACATATTAGCTTCTAGATCAGGAAGACTTTTTATCCGAGATCCGAATCAAAAAATTGGATATGAACAAAACAAGATCGGATGATCAAAAGATACATTCTAACACAGAACAAAATCTGAAGAGTATAATGGAACAAGAAGAGAATTCAGTCTTAGAGAAGAAATAACTCTCATTTTCAAGTAGAAAATATGAGAGATAATGGAAACGTCGAGTTCCCAAAAAACAAATTAAGACCTATACAAGATGCAGTTCAGATGGTCAAAGATAGAGACCAGAGCCATTTACAGGAACAGTAAAAATAAGTGGATGATGATCCAATGATCCTTAATCCTCAAAAGTGAGTTGGAAGGTTTAGCCATGAACTAAGATATAGGGACAAGATCGTCTTGATCAAAGTTACTTGTCAAGATAAAGTCCATATCTCCTTCTTGTTCTATCTCTTGAATTCTCTTCCATCAAGAAATATTTGATAGCATGCATATATATATATATTCACTTCAGAGGTAAAATATGTTAATTCTTTGATTTATTACTAAACTTTTTCTCATGAAATGTTTTATTTAAACGTCAAATTAATAAGTCACTTCCATTAGTTCATCCTGGATTCAGAATGATTCACTGTTTTCATTTTATAGTTTTTCTTCTTTCTCACGTGTCAATAGTTGGTGCAAGGACGTTCCACCTCAACGGCAAGACAGTCCAGATATCAGATTTAATTTACATCTCTATGTTTAAGAGGCGCGGTAATTAAGTCTTAATACACTTTCTTTGTCACTTAGCCTCTTCGGTGAAAGTGAGTACGTGCTACTTCTTGGTATTCAGTTCAAGAAGCGTGCATATTTAAACAAATGAATTTATTAAGTGAAAACGATATATATAAAAAATATCCATTTTCCAAGAACTCCATCTTCCAAAGCAATCAAAACTCTGGACTTTTGTCTTCAGTGCTATTCTTTTCTCGTTCTCGGGACTCCCCGCTGTATACTTGTTCTCTTGCTTCTCATCTTCTCATTTTCATTAGGTTTCAATATCTTTATTGCTTTTCTCTTGACTTATATCATTCAATTCTTCATGATGATCAACTGGATGCGCTTGAAACACACACAGGTAGAATCCACGAGCAAGTTATTACTTGGAGATTATCCATAATAGGAACCATTCACCATCACCTTATTTCTAACCTTACATGGCTTTTGGTTGAGCTTGTATGCAACAAACTCCACTAATTACGTAAAGTTCTTGTAGTAATCTAAATTGAATTTGGACATCAGTGTTTTGATCATTAATTCTTGAAAGTACAAACAATGAATTACTTGCTTTCAAGTATCACCTTTTAAGTGAATTACGTTTTAAACAATAAGTGTGGCTATATAAGTTTATAAATAAGTATAAATTAAGTATATACTGTCAACTGGAGGGATGTTCATCCAAGATGGAAATTTGTACTGAAACATACAGATGACACTAAAGCCTGAAACTAGATTCTTGATGTGATTATTATGCTAACTATGTTTATATTATTGATAAACAAGCATAGCTTAAATTTATGTTATTCTTAGATTATAAATCAAATAGTCTCTACTTTATTATTTCATAGAGAAATAATTTCAAAGTTACGGTAATCCCTAACTATTACTGTTGATCACTGTAAGTTGTAAGATATTATACTAAGCATATATCACACATCTCAATTCATTCACATTATAAAACCCAGATAGTCATCTCAATGTTGCTTAAGGAACATGGTTATTGATCTAAACATGAATTGATTGTAACAAAAAGTTATATCTCTACCTGAAGATTCAAATTCATTCAGTTCATTTGTATTCAGGCAGATAGAAGAGTTATCTCACCTTGTGTGAGATAACTCTTCTACCTGCCTGAATAAATTCAAACATATTCGCCACTAGTGCTGTACTTTTTTCTCTTTTACACTCTAATACAATTATTTCTTTTCTACCTACACGTCATCGGTTACACTCTGGCAGACGTTTGAGATATGATCAAGTAATTTCAGAAACTAGTGTACTAATAAATAACACTTCTAGTTGGGGTATGATCAAGTAAATTTTTGTTGAATTCTTTTGTTGGCAAAAATCGTAAATAATTTTCCAACTCTAAGCGGAACTTCAACCTTGCTCGGAGGACTTGAGGTCCTTTCCACACAAACTGACAAAAAGAACAACAGTTCTCCCGCTTCAGCTGACAAATCTTTACAGGCTGTTTATACGTCGGAGTACCGTAGTGTGACACCGGAATCCATACCGTATCCTCTTCTTCAGGCGACCTAAAGCGACCTATCTATCATGACTGTATGCACTTGACTATACATCATTGGCACTGACTTTCTACGTTTTACCTCTTTCCTTTTCTCACTCTTCCTTACCTTTTACTTTATTCCTTTCCGCTAAATTTAGGGACTTGGATGTAAGCTCAATCAAATGCTGGAACTTGGAAGTTAGACGCAACTTCGTACTTGAATAAAGCTGTCCCGCCAGAATGTTAGCAACATTCCACGGGAACGTATCTCCAAATGCATTCACGGCAGGACAGCCAGAGCAGTCTGAAAAGTCGGCTGACCTTTGGAGGTGGTTGTGGTCCTACCCTTACAAAGGACTGGAAGGGACAATCCAATCGATTCCAGGTAAGATAAAGGTAGTAAGTTAAGTGAAGTCCTGCTAACTTTCAAGTACATATTGGAAAAGTTCCGGACTTTAGACTAGGACGTCATTCTCCGGAACTGTGCTTAGAATGTTTGAACTTCGAAGAAGTCCTCGTGTCCTCCAGAAGAGACAAATATAATTAGGAGGTGAACTGTTTTGAGACCTCCTCTCCTTGTCACAAGAAGCCAATTAAAGGTTCGAAGGAAGGCCATGTTTGGAAGAGCTCATGGGTCTCCACACCTTCATTCGATTCAGGAGCCTCGTAAGGAGAAGAAGAGAGAGCTGAAAGGAGTGTTCGTCAGTTACTAGAGCACTGCTCTTGTTCCGTGACAAGTGGAAAGCGCTCCTTTGCCACTTAGACTTTCTCGAAGCTCAACCAGCGACTGGTAGGCCTACTTCGTCGTACAGCTCAGCCCTCTCGCAGGACGGCACTACGTTTTTAGGGCCACTTATACCAAAACCGTAAAATCTTCTACAGGAGTTACGGTCGATCGTGTGTAAAAGTTACAACAAACGATTCTAAGGTAAAAAGTCGTAGTTTTTCCACTTGCAGCTTTGTCTTGAGCCTTGTATCCTCAGGGTGGTGTTTTTGAATAGCTATACATCTTTTTTCGATTTTCCGATTTTTTGAAAATTTAATAAATTTCAAAATAACGATAAATCTTTTAAATTTTGAACTTTTTTACCACTGAAATTCATCTCCAATTTGAACAAAGGATAAGTTAGAAAGGTACGTGACCTTTTGGCCGCAACTGTAACACTCGTCCGTTAGTGAAAAATATTTTCCAAAGTTTCCAGCTTCGAGACTCCTTATTATATTAAATAAAACCACTGAAACCTTTGCCGCAAAAGATTCTCTTAACTCAAGTAAAAAAATTTACAAGTTTCTACCATAATCTATAGTAAAACTGATCTCCTGAAAGCCTTTAAAAAGTTTCCACTTAACACACTTTCATTTGGACGTTTGTAGAAGCTCTGCAATCCATGACACTGTCTGACATTTCAGACTTACATCATTTTGTCTAAATCTTGTAAATCTTGTTACGTGGAGATACTGGAGAGATCTGAATAGCTCTATTACAGAAATTAAGGATATCATTACTTAGGTTTGAGATGATAATGCAATTAGTCCTTGAGGTGAAATAGACATCTAGTTGTCATAAGTTTTACGTTTTTTTATTGTAAACAAAACTTAAGCTGATTCAAGGCTAAGGTGGCTTTGGTTTCATAATAATCACTATCAACTATACGAGATAGACTTCTACAGAAATAAGTCTGTAGAAGGACATAAAACTTTGATGCACTTTTACTTGTAGGTACTTAGCTTTTATGTCTGTTCACTGTAAAGAAGCTTTAAAGGCCAGGTTTGAGTGTACCTATGACAGTAGTATGAATGTCGTTTGATATGACCACAGGGAAAATTTCATCTATTGTACTCTTTATGAAGAGAACTAATAATGTGTGATATAGATTCTGTTTTCTGTCCATAACATCATGTATTGGAAAGACCCTTCGTTGTAAAAGTATCTTTTTGAACGCAGCTTTGATAAACTAGAAGAACAAATGCCAGACGAACTATTCGAAGGAAAGAGAAGGTACATGTAAAACGCTGGGAAAACATTTGTCCAGCTGTGCAAGGTCACAGGCACAGCACGTAAACTAGCAAAGGACAAAACTTTGCCCACGAGTATTATGTTGCGAAAAGCCTTGCCCGATGTAGTGCCTTACGAGCATAAGCCACTCCTTCGACAGTAGGTTTATCTGCATAAGTCTCACTTGGGCAGCTGCTTAGTCTCGTAAGGCCACTGCAGAGAGGGACTTCTGCTATACATAAAGGTTTTTATGAAGCCAGTAGACTAGATCTTGAAGGTTCCTGGATAGTAACTTCCAAATTATCGTTATTACTTTCTTCCACTTAATCATTTCTTTTCCTTCTTTGAAAATAATGATGATTTTATGCACCATGAGACTCACTAATTTTCTTCTTTAATTTTTGAATATTCCTCATCAGTCAAAAGATTTCACTTCCGTTTAGTAACTTGAATGGCCTCATCGTGTTGATTTTGGAGTAAGTCAAGAACTACTCCTGATATGTTGCTGCATTGTGATTGTACACCTGCAGGAGGAGATGTACTGTGAAAATGTCTCCTCTCTGTCTCCAGAGGAAATATGGAAAAGGGGTATTATGGATTCTCTTTGCAGAGAGGAAATGACGAGGAGACAGAAAACATGGTGTTACCAAACCTGCTAGTACCCAGAGCTGAACATGAGCATGATGAGAATTAAAGGCTACAAGACTTCGTGGGTACATGAGCATTTCAGAGTGATGACAGCTAACATGAATGAGTACTCAGACTGAATTCACTCCTTTGGTACGAGGTGTTTGTACTTTTTATAATCTCGTCCCTATAGCCAAATGTTATGGCTATGGAAAAGTGAATGCCAAAGAATGCCATCTACTGAACGACGGTCTCTGACAAATTGTACTGCCCGTTCTCACCACAAGTTTCGTGGCTTCTAATGAAGGTCAAGGTAGTAAGCTGGTATTCTGGAGGTTGCTCTTACCCTCTATTCATACGGTTGAGTTTCTAAGCATTACATGAAATATTCTCCATAATGAGTCGCTACATATACACAACATCTAATCTCCTCTCTTGGTTGAATTCAAGAAATAAACAGTAGTAATAGAGTACAGTCATTTGCGTTTCCTCTGAATTCACTACAGAAATTTACTTGACCCTACCTCTAATATGTTTATCGGACTTGGCCATGCCTCTTAACTTTACGTTATTTGACCACACCCTTTGACTTGTTACAGCAGTCTAAGTAGGTCAAAATATCACATCATCGGAATGCGAGAACTGCATGTTAACTATCAGTTATGTATCTAGATGAACAATTTAATTTTACAACAGATTATCAACCCAGATTATCTCTTATTTGTCTTAGTGCAGTGTCTTTACATAACAGTAAACATGTTGAACCTGTTATTGCCAATCAGAGATAGGATCAAATAACATAAAGTTAAAAAAGTGAGATCAAGTCCAACAAACGTATTACAGTTGCTCTCAAATAATATCTGAATTCATTGAGAGATTTACAAACGTAAAGATGTGTACTATTATATAATAAGAGTATGGATCCATTTGATATGAGACCGGTGGTGACAGACATCCCTAGACTATAGAAGCAAGGACTACAGTTTCTGTAAATTAACCAGTCCCACACTATTGGATTGGACAGGGAGAACGAGACTTAGTATCGAATGTTGATCTCATGGAGTTCTTTCCCAGCTAGATTTGCAATTTCTATAAGTTTCGTGAACTCGGAACATGTTAACACATCTTGGTTATATAATAGAGCTAATCCGTTTTTTGCTGCAAGTCGGAGACTTGACCACGTAATCGAATGTTGATGCATATGTGAAATAATGTCCATAGAACAAAAAAACCCAAAGACACTGAAAAATTTAAAGTACAACTCATTAATAGATACTATAGATTCCATTACCTTGAGTTCAGAGATACACATATCTAAAGAATGAAAAGAATCCATCCATATCTAAAGTGTACATATGTAAACGATTGAGTAATCCTCTAAAAATAATCACTACATAATTATCTCTTCCTCAGCCGAACAGAGCAGAAAAATATACCCAACTTCCTAGCACGGGACTCGGACTTCTTGAGCTATACTATTCGAGGTGTACCATAAGTACTAAAATTCTAAATTCTGAAATATAGTTATCCCTTAATTAGGATTAGAAATGTATCTTACCCTCGGCTTAATTTCTTCAGTGAAATATGCATCCAAAGCGAGCGAGTTCCACGGCTGGAAACAATAAGCTCATGCCGAAATACAAAGCCAACAACAAGTTACTAGCTTTGACGCGATTAGACCTGATACACTATCATAACGAATATTAGAAAGATATAATATGTAAGCAAGAGTTAATTTTGTGACATTTCCATGGAACAATCAATGGTTCTTAGAAAATTAGCGGTGCTACTGTAATTGCAACATCAACATGAACGAAAATTTATCTCTTTTCAGAGGACTACTTAAGACAAGTTGATCATAGACAGATATTGTATTTGAAATTAAAATTTAAAAGTTCCTTAAGTTGCTCGATGAATTAAACTACTTATCATTGTTAATTTATACCTAGATAAAACATTCATATATAATAACTTAATTTCGTGCCTTACGTGTCTGAAGATAAACTCGTAAGGAATACTTGATTTGCTAAGAACATGCTTGCTTATTTAATAACAGTTTTAAACATTCACTTAGAATCTAATCCAAGTTTACTTAAATGGACGCTTTAAAGTTATATATCACTTTACTCCAAACCCTATATTAACTATTAAACCTAAAACTCAACTTTAATTTTACTTGAAAAGTTGAGTTGAGTTTACCACTAAAAAGCTTTCACCTAATCTACCTATAATTTTGAAATTGTATTCAAATGTAAACCTACACAAAGTGTGCAGGCCGGCACACTTTAGCAGTACCCATTAATCTACTCATTTGTAATCTTCAGTTCACCAAATCATATAATATTAATATCTGATACCCATTAAGACAAGAAAGACAAGAAATGGATTATGTGCAACTAAACTACCATGACAGTTTAAGAAAATTGATTCTCTTACATGCATAAACCATTGGGCTGTGACCAGCAAAGATATAGGAAGTTTCTGACTAGTTTTTGGGGGGGGGGGATAGGTCTACAGTTTGTCTGAACGTAACACTCCGAGAGGTACAGACATGTGCTCAGAAGTACACTTTACCTGGACATGGAAGGAGATAAATCCTTTGTAAACACGAGAAAACAATGCAAAATTATTCTCAACGACTGACTGACCATCGCCTTCTGTCTATGAAGCAAAAGAGCAAAAGAGCAATTCTGAGCCACAAAAAGTGTTAGATTTCCAGATTTCATCAGCACGGCTCGATCTTCGATGATCGATCGAAGCTTACGTGTCGTGGCACTTTGGCTTTACCTTCACTAACGCCAGGATTGATCACATGCAATATGCAACCCCGGAGGAGAGGAGAGGCTCAGCCTAAAGAAAAGACAAGCGACAAGCCAAACAGTATATATACGTCTCAAAGTATAAGTAGGCATAAGTTTGACCGGCATATACATTATACTCCAAAACGTCGTGAACGTTCCTTTTTGGCCCTTAAAATACATCCTAACTTATGTTATAATGGATTTTACGTGGACAAAATACGCAAGTGGACAAAATATGTATACATCCGCCGGACACTGCAGAAGAAGACATATCTCCTCCCCTCACGCGCCTTTGATGTACAAGGATCTATCCATTTTAGTATATTACTTTAATAAAATATTAAAATATTAAATTGATGTGCTCTTTTTTGTAGCGCGTCAGTCCATGCTTGTTTATAGATGATGTATTGATATTCTCACAACTCCAGGCTGGTTATCACTTAACAATTATAGGTAAATTTAACTTTTAAATTAATTTAATATAGCAGTTTTACATAATATTTACATTTTTCGGATAACAAAAAACGCACACCAGCATATAAGGCTGTGAGGAGTCTTTTGCACGAGTTCAGCTTTGCTCTAGTAACAAGCAGCCATATCGATATCATACAAAGCTAAGTGGCAAGGGAGACGGTGGTGTCTTTAGTGAATATCGAATAGTTATTTTACTGGAATTTTCATTTTTTCAATTTACTTTTATTCTGACGTTGATTTGCCACGAAATTTCACTGTCGTCGAGTCTTTGTAAATGCGGGAAATTTAACCTCAAAGTGCTATTAAATGAAATGGAATTTATGGTAAATATATATAATTTCACCTGCCATGAAGAACTTCCCTTACCCGTTCGTCAGGGAGGGCAAGGGCTCCAAGCTACAACTCCCCGTCAGAAAGCATCATCCACAGTAGCCATACGCGAACCCAGACCGAGCCTGCGCGAGAAGACCCCGAAGCCGTCCCTGACCATGACGTCTAGGTAGGACCCAACTATAGAGGAGAAATAATCAATAATAATAATGGATTAGTACTCCACTATGGGCAATTTTGACCAGAAGTACTGTAACTGGGCCCAGACAGTGGCGCGAGTTATCCTAGGATAATCCATTGGTTGGTCAACTGTCTTCAGTCATTGCCCTAAAGCCCGATTTCAAGGGTCCGCACTTTGAGTTCTCAATGTTTACTAAAAGCCTAGGAGAAAAGCAAACAGATGTTGTGTATTTTATAGAAAATTTTACTTTATTAGGAGGAAGAGAAACAGATGTTTGTACAAACTTTATCTTCTACTATTGTGTTATCACATGGACACTGTGACCACACGAGATATCTCAGATCTACAGAACTCACTCGCATTTTTATATTCTTATTCATCTTTTCCTTTTTTAATGTTAGAAATATATATTAATGCTTCTATTAAATGACGCATAATGACAATTTCACTCCCTGACTTATATCTCTAGGAAGGCCTCAGCCCGCTTTTCACTTATGGGTTCTGTCTGGGTCAATTTGCTACTCCTTGAGAGGTTAATATATAACATTTATAAATAATTTTGATTTTTTATTATAGCTTATTATAATATATTTTTATAACACTTACACATTTTCTGATAAGCGAAAACGAAATTCACTGTAGAAGGACGTTGGGGATGCTTATTCACCTTTTCCATCTGAAGAAGGAGCATGCTCAATTTATTACCTAACTGTTCCCTTAGAAAAAGTTGGATAATAGAGAGTGTCAAATCTGAAACCTTTGGAAAGTATTAGTCTCCTGCGGACGAGTGGGATTGCGACCAAGGGGTCACATATATTTACTATGGTTATCTCCGGAGACACCCACAGGAAACCGCCGCAGCCATCTTTAACTTATTTTTTGTTCAAATCGTATGTGAGTTTCAACCGTAAGTAAATTTAGAACTTAGAAAATTTATTAGTATTATAAAAAAATCCAAAGATGAAAAAATCAAAAACTTAACACTTAGCGATACACGATTCTAGACAAAACTACCAAATTCTAGACAAATTACTGCCATTTTTTTCTGGACGTTAGAGAATCTTATATTTTAGCTTTGACACGTGTTAATACATTAATATCTACTGATTATTTTTGAGCGCAGTGTCTAATGTCACAGCCATTTTATGCTCTATTCGTTATATGAAAGAGAGGTTAGGCTACTTAGTCGAAGGAGAATCACCAAGTAAAGGGGGCTCCACTTTGGCATCAAGTACCACAACTGTAGTTCAGAATGTGGTGCACTTGCTTTATGGATTAGGTTAGGATCTCTCCACATCTCTCTAACCTCTCGTTACATAACCGTTATCAGAAAATCTGATTTTCAAAATTACTTATATAAAGTTTATACATTATATTAACAATTTATTCTCACACAGAGAGAAAAAAAGTTCCCAAAAGGCGATTGGGGACATTTATTCCCAAAGCTTATTTTGCATATTCACTCCTTCATGTTCTAATCTACAGGCAAATATGTAAAGATCTAATTTATTACCTAATCTTTCTGTAAGTAATTAAGTAAGTTAATGTAAAGTAATAAATTGAAAGTACAATTGTATGTGATGTGTTGGTGAGCAATCTCCTAATATGTAGATCAGAAATGCACTGGTTTTCATTTCCCTTATGGGTTATATCTAGATCTTGCTGCATCATTTAACATTATAGGTAAATTTAATCTCTCTTACCGGATTGGTATAGATTTTTTCAATCATGTTTTTTCTTTTTGATAATAGCAAGCAAACAAGGTTGCCCGAAATTGATCTTGCATGCATATTTCGTTGATTATGCGGGCAAAGCGTGCATCCGGCCGGGGAGGGGAAGAAGACAAACTGATTCTCAGGGAGAAAAATTTTAACTTTTCATTGGTGCTTCTTTTCTTCACAGCACACGAAGGTATTTCAAGACCTCGTTCATTTGTCTGTCAGATATATTTTGATATGTGTCCGGAGAACTGAATATCAAATCAGAAGAGACCTCCGTTTTCTGTAGACAAGTCTTCTTGGTAACTATGCAAAATACTTTATGAGACCACAAGAACACTTTTTTTACAAGCATGTACGTTAGCACAATGGAGACTGTGCAGGTTAACAAGGAACACGTCCGGAGTTCGAGTCCGGGAGTAAACACTGAAGTGTGAAGTGAATTGATTGCAGAAATTCTCTATATAATTCTGTCAATTCGTGGAAGGTTTAGAAGGGTTTGTAGAATATTGATATGCTCTTAAACCACTCCAAGATAAGATCTGATTCGTTCTCTGCTGTAATCTTTCATCTCCAAGAATCAATGCGCACTCTAATACATGAATATTTCGTTGAGATTACAGGCATACACCTAAAACCTTTAGGAAATGTGATGAAAAGAGTTTGGCTTCTCCATATCCACCAGGCAACCGTGCGTAATATTTTAATTATCTCTCCAGATTCATACTGCACAACGAACCGTTTAAATATGTCACTAGTATGTTTCATGTTGTCGTATCGTATCATTAACGATATACTAATCTCATATAACATGCAGCTACTGAATTCTATCTTCGAATGTAACACCATCATCACATACATGTAGCTAAACCCTCGCTGACCACCGGCCGGACTTTTCTGAATTTTACTCCGTTTATGATTTCAGTCTACGGGTTTGGGGTTTAGCTTGACTTGACCACCAGCAAGCCAAGCCCTCACAGACAACAGCAGTTGATCCCTAGATACGCTGTATATTCACCTCATGTACATTTCGAAGTGTACATGAGATTTAATATATGTTTTAATCTTTTCGGAGAGATTTAATAATTTTTTTTAAACAACGCGTATTGAGAATCCCACTCCGGATTTATACCCCCACGAACGCATCAGTCTGTTCTTCACTTATAAGTGAAGTCTATCTGGATTAGTTAGCTACTTCGAGACGAGTTAACATATAACATTCATAAATGAATTTAATTTTTAATTTTAGATTATTATTATAATATTTATACATTTTCTGATAACAGAAAATAGAATTCAATCCCAGAGATACACATATTTAGATTCTCAGTCTCGAAATTATACCCCATGAACACATCAGCCTGCTCTTCACTTATGGGTTATATTTGGATCAGTCAATTATTCTGAGATGGATTAACATATATTATATATAAATAAATTCAATTTTTTATTATAATTTATTTTTATATATTTTTATAACATTTACACGCTTTCCTAGAAAATGTATAGAAAACGAAATTCACTATACAAGGCTGTGGGGAAGGATATTATGAGCCCCTGTCTAAACTTTCCAATGTGGAGACGTCTTGCTATGTCATATTTAGTCTAATCTATTTATATGTTCAAGTCAATGAATTCTCGCGTCTGATGATTAGAATACATTTTTGTGAATAAAATTATTTATTAATCTACAATCGTGTTACTGTATTAGCGATTCACAGTCGTCTGATCACTATAACTCATTTCTAAAATCAGTCTGAAATTTAAACTTAAATATAAATCTTACTATACAGATGAATGATCTTAAACCTCTGACTCGTTTTGAGATTCATATTCTCTTCAGTACGATAATGAACGATTTGGTGAAAACTTAGGGCCATGATGTAATAACCATGGATGATTTTCACCTACAGTACTTCGAGTTATTTATGTATTAAAAGCATGGCCTTGACATATGTAATGGTTGTAACTGGTGACAAAGCGGATGTTGAGTTGATGAAGATCAGGCTAAACAACGTTCTCTAAATCCTAAAGACTCAGTTAAGAGAGTGATGAGGATTCTATTGAAGGCATCTAGGAGGAAGATTCGACTGAGGCCGTCCGGAAATGGGACTCGTGGATGGTACGATGTCGGAGAACTGGTGAGTAGCGAGGACGTGGTGGGTCCACATGCTTAGGCAAAAGAAACTACTAGGCTGTAGCTACCATCCCCGCAAAACCACGTGGAGGGTGGCCATTGACCAAGTCTGTCTAACCAAGCATGATATGGCACGGTCATTGGGACTCAATTCCCCCCTTCCAAACTCGAGTTATGGTTCAGCAGTCATAACTCGGCGGGTCTGCTGACTGTCCGACGCTTTATCCTCATCGTCGCATTCTCATTATAATATATTTTGGATATTATAAAGGTAACCGAGCTCTAGCGCTATGCATATCGAAAAATCAGTTTTCCGAGGATTTACTACCATCGCTTCATAAGCAGTGAATAAATAACACTTTAAGAAAATTTGGTCGGCGGCAGCTCTACCCCATAAAGTCAATTTCCCCATATAATTTTAATTCCCGATATATAATTAAGTTGTAAGTTACGGCATAATAATAAACATGATGATAAACCCAAACACATGTTTATGTTTGGGTTTATCAAACATAAACATGTGTTTCTGTTTGTTGTGGGTCACATTTGTTCATGCATAACGTTTGGGGACCGTCATATTCACCCTTTTCCAAGATTAGAAGAGGGTGGCCCTAAACGTGCATATTATTCACCCTCTTCCAAGATGAGAAGACTCTATCACGCTCATTTTAATTCATTGTTTTACTATTTTGTGAGAAATTTTAGATAATAATTATATTTTATTAATTTAATGTTTCTTTAGTAATACTGTCAAGATTTATATTTTCTGAATCACTTTTCTACCCATCGTATGGGTTATGTGTGAGAATCTACAATTATACATTTTATTAATATTTAAATTGTGTACAAATTTATTTATAGTTTATAAGTATTATTTAATCTTAATGTTTAACGTTTTCTGATCACACAAACTGAAAAGAACTTCTTTTGTCTAAGAACCGAGTCTGATTCTTCTCACCGTAACTATCGCGAATCTCTATCCGCACTTTCTCTTCTATTATTTTTATTATTTTTATTATTCTATTATTTTCCTTAATGGTCTTCTTTCTTCCCTCCAGCCATAAACTCACGTTGCATGCATATTCCGCTAAATGTACAGAGTGCTTTCGATTGATTTATTCTCACCCTTCTAGCCAAAAGAATAAGGGAATACATTAATATCTAGATCGATTTGATGTGCTTTTGTTGTGAGTATAAGTTTGCTTTACGGGTTATGTTTGGAGGTGCTTGTAATTATTAATTATTCAATAAATTTAATAAATTTAAATAAAAAATTAACATAAAATTTATATATAACACTTACGTCTTTTCCGATAACAGAAACGCAGGACATGTGGATGTACAATGCTGTGGGAGGATATACTTATCTCACATCTTCCACAGACTGCATGGTTGGTTCTAGTGCACGACTGTACCCTCTTGTATACATTCAAGTTACAGTATAAAGTTTAAGTTAGAGGAGGCAATTAAGAAGGCAGTTAAGAAGTTATATTATGCTCGTTCCTTTCGACACTAAGCTAATATGAACTCCAAACGGCGGACTGGCGTTTGGACTTCATATTCAGCGGCGGACGTTAATTTCAAACAAGACGGTTGGCGGAGCCGCTGTTAAAGGCGGGGATGAAAATGGGCGCGAGATGGACGCCGGCAATTGCGCGCGGTCGAAAACTACTTTTTTCTCGCGAACGGCGATATTATGTGGGGTTCGTGGAGGAGGCATTAGGAGGCTTCCGCTGTTTTCTTCCAACCCTAACTTTTAGTCTCTTGCTCTTTCGGTTCTTCTCCTTCGCGTCTGTGTCTTTTGATGGTGGTCTACATGGTCTGGAGGTTTCCTTCGTCGCTTCGAGGTTCTGTGCGTGGCTGTGTTGCTTTCGTCGATGGGGTCCTTCGGTGACCCTCGCTTCTTTGGCCGCTCGCTTGCCGGGTTCTGCTATTCGCACCTTCTTTGACGTGGGGACTGCTCGCACTGTGTCGTAGTTTTCGTTAGCCGCTGCTGCCTTTCTGGCGTCAAAGTACTCGTCTCTCTGCAGGATGGGGCAGTCATTACGTTCTGGGGAACTTGTCGGTGCCGGACGGTTATGTACACACTTTTTTCCTCTTTTCCTTCCTTCTGAGCTTGCTGACTGCGGTTTTCCTGTGTTTGTGCTGACGTTTTTCTTTCGTTTCCTGCCGTCGCGACGTGAGGAGGATGGGATGGACGTGCTGTTCGAGTTGTTCTTTTTCTGACGGCAGGAGCTGCAGATGGAACTGGTCTCGGTTGTCGTTTCTGACCTTTCTGTCTGCGGGATGGAGCAGTGATCACGCTCTCGCCGAGTTCTCGCTGCCGGACGGTTATGTGCAGACCTTTTTCTTCATTTCGTTTCTTATGTGCAGACCTTTTTCTTCATTTCGTTCGCTTGCTGGCTGCAGTTTTGCGGTCTTTCTGCTCACGTTTTTCTTCCGTTTCTTGCCCTCGTGACGTGAGCACGATGACAAAACACGACGGCAGGAGCTTCAGATGGAACTGCTATCGGACTTGTGGTTTTTCTGCAGGAGCAATGCGGGAGCTGTCAGCGTCATCGTTATTGTTTTGAGACATACAGCGAAGACTTCTTTCTCGACTACTGCCGTCTCGGCATATTGTTGCGGCATGGACAGTGATGGGGACGTATCCTTCGAAGGCCACATGTCTGTGCTCTGCCAGTTTCCATGCATGCTGTTTTCATTTATTTGCCTCCTCCCACGGGCAACCTTCAGGTACTTCTCTTTCTTTCTCCACGATGTCAACCGAAGTTAATGCTGACAATGTTGTAACTCTGTCCGATGATGATGATTCTGACAGCCTCGATGCCGTATCTGCTTCTCCTCCTCGTAGTCCTCTCTGTGTACCAGCCAGCCCCGAGCCGCAGCCCTCTCATGTATCTCAGCCCATTGATGTTTCTCCTCCGCCTCCTGCCTCCCCTTCTGTAGATGCTCCTCTGTCTCCGTCTGTACTTGTTCCTTGCTTAGATTCCATTCAGCCTGTTTGCCTTCATGGTAGTGAAGGCTACAAGTGTCAAGTCCTACAGTTCGCTTGTCCCACCACTTCTCCTCCGTATCCTTTGCTGCCCTCCCGATACTTATCTTTCTCTGAGACAATCTTGTACACGACCGCAACATATGTATATGTTGATTTTCGGTTCTGTTTGAAACCACCGGAATTTCTTCTTCCAGGCTTAGATTACGTTAAACTGTCGTATGGTTTCTCGGGAGCTTTCAACTGCTATCAGTGCATTATCGGCCCTTTTCTGTATATAAAATCGGAAGGGCTATGGCTGGTGTTGAAGGATAGTAGGTCCACCATTTTCTGTTATCCCAAGTATCTTCAGGACGAACAGAACCACAGCCTTCTTAAACCTGTCGTTACCTCTGTCTATAGGCAGCAGTGTTTGACTTGTGTTTGCAAGTCTGTGAACGCTAGAATTTACAGGATTGGTTGTCGTCATTACCTCTTCCCGTCGGATGCAGATGAGACAGGCCGCTCGCGCCAGACGTGCGAGCGAGCCGTCACTTCCTCGGTCCAAAAGATCACTGCCGTTGAAGACCCTTGAGGTGTCCGTTACTATTGCTCAAACGGGGGGTGATTTAGACCTTTGTTGTTGGGGCTGTTTGTGTGCCTTTTTGCATCAAGAATGCCATAGTGGTTTAATATCTGTCGAAAGAGGGGGGGCCTTATTTCATCTACATGTTCAGGGAGTTTTCTGTTTACAAGCAACCAGCCCCGTCGATGTTAAAAACAGGTTGCTTGTTTTACTGGGCTGGAAAGGGGCGAGTAGACCACTAGGAGCCGAAGTCTGTGTCAAAAGGCTGAATAACAGAGGCCTTCATACTTTTGTAGGTATGATAGGCTACTGTATGAAGGATAAATCTGAGGAACATCACAGGTTTTGTATGAAGAATATTACAGAAGGTATGCTTGCCGATGGAGATGAGTTATTCAGTCTTTTGGGGGCTGCTGACACAAAAAATAGGGTGGAGTTAAACTCTAACAATATATTGCAGCGTGCTTTACAATATAACAAGTACAGATGTCGTCATCCTCTCGGCAGTACCCTCCGAACTTGCTTGCGATCTATGGTGCGTTCGGGGAAGTATGCACCTTCATGTAAATGGTTAATGGGCAATGGCATACAGCGTGCCAGGAGCGAGGCGCTTTGGAAGGCAATCGTCCATCCGATGACAGTAACTATGGCTGACATTGACACTATATTCTTCTCTAAGCGTGAAGAAAGGCGGCGCTACTTTACCACAGTCACACCAGAAGAAGAGGAACGATCGTTGGACCTCCCTTCCCCGCCTCCCCATCCCTGCCCACAGTTCGAGGATGTTGAAGTTTTTCCTGATTTCATGCCGCTGTGCAGTGCTTTACAACGGGAAACAACGGCCGATCGAGCGCTACAAGGTACCGTACTGGAGTTTTTCTTCCTTGGACTGTTGTTCTATTTTTGCTCTGATCGAACGAATCGTTTTCCTCGCAGACCGTGCAGCTGACTAGGAGTCGAGCAGATGTGCGTTCAGTCCTCTCCAAAGACTCCTTGAAGTGCCTGGAGCTCGGTTCGTACAGTTGATACTTGGGCTCTGCACGTTGGACTCGCAGGAGGTCGGTTCTCGGAAGCTTTGAACGTAGAGCAGCGGCCTTTGTTTGCACCGAGGTTCAGCGTGCCCTCACACTAGTTACACTTTCTACTGTATATACCGGCTGTATATACAGCACATTGTCTATACCGGCTGCCAGCGTTGCAGTTAGTTAGTTTCTTCTGTACACGGTTGTTCCGTCGCCTTGGCTTTGCTCGCGGTCAAGAGCACTGCACGAAAGACAAGTTTTCATGGCCGCACCCTGGCAATATGAGACTATCAATACAGACTTGTTACAGTAGGTCCATCGTACTCTCAGATTTCACTTGTATCGCACTTCCGATGTCTCCATTGTATTGAAAGTTTTCGAAAGTAAATATTCTTATTGCACTTCTACTTGTCCCCAAATTTTGTGAATGTCTCGAATACAAAATCCCTGCGCAGTAGACCGAACACGTCGTTACTGTCTGCAGTGCGTGCTAATCTTTCGGCAGTAGAGTAAAATGTAAGAATGGCCAGTATCCTATTGGGCAGTGAACCGACAGTGGTAAGTGAATAAGAAGGCTATGAAGGCTCACTGCACAGTGGGAGTGGGAAAAAGCGTGCGCAAAGACGCCAAGCATAGACTGAAACCGCCTACAGAGAAAAGCAAATGTACACGAAGAGTCGAACCACGACCGAAAAAAATTATATTTCTACAATAAGAAGCCTGGGTGAATAAGAAGTAGCCTGGGTGAAGAACAGTAACAGCTAGTTTTTCCCGGAGAGAAAAGCGCGTGACCCAAAACACCTTAATTGTCGGTACAATTGATGGACGCCGGCTCCGAAGTCATTTATGGCAGAAGAAACTAAGTTTTTTTTTCATGGAGGAGAAGAAAAAATATGAGAAGGGGTGAAGACCAAGCCGAAAAACAAATATTAACAGCACGTCGCCGCCAGCCAGGTGAATAAGCAGCCAGGTGAATATAAGTGAAAAGCTAATATGCATATCTATCTGGTTGTATTGTAGTAGGTGGTATATGATTCATTTTTATGACCAACTATCGAAGTGTCTTTTTCTATAAAAGTATATCTCTCATAAATGAAGTAAACATAATGTCTCTTGTGCTATAATCTGTACTGCTGGATCAACATTTCTCTTTAATACAAGTTGTTGATAGGTTTTGTTACGCTAATGATCTTTATCACTTTCATTATGTGTCCAAAAGGTTGTAACTCATATTGAAAAGAAAGCTACACTAAGCGACATTCAGTAGCGAGGGAAGTTCAGGATTTAAACCCTAAACCCAGATGTTGACGGTCTTGTTTCAGGTGTTCTATATAGAAGCGAACACATTTTTTGTCGTTTTCAGATTTTGTTCAAAAATCAAAGGTAAACTATGCATTTGCATGTAAAGTTCTCGAGCGTACAGCTGCCTTTTCCATGAAAACTATGAATGCAAGATAAAACTTCGAGAAACTTTTGTTCGCTTGCTGTTATCAGAAAATATATAAATTTTATATGAGAATTTTATATAAAGTTGAGAAAAATCAAATTTATCTCGAAATGTGAAATGATAACTGGACTCGGAGATGCAGGAAAGCCAAACAAACCCATGAGGGGAACGCTAAGAGACTCGCTCCAGAAATTAGATATCTGATATGCTGCTTACATACACATCACACCTAAATGCAGTTTTAATTTATAGCCTAACTTTTCCCAACAGCAAGGTTAGCTAATAATTATACCTTGCATATTTGCCTCTCTTTCTGAAAATAGAGAGGTGAAAATTGGCAGAGAAGATTCTATATATATATATATATATATATAATGGATAGTTCGTAAACGATGGGTGTAGGTTGTTGACGTCACATCTCTTACCCCAAAGCCAAGATACAAGAACTAATCTAATATGATATGGAGCAAATATCTATAAATGTGGTAAATACTTTATCTTGTTCGTTTATCCTTTCAAGGGGCATCTGACTGTCCTTTGTGGGTAACCACAGTGTACCCGGATCAGTTTCACACGACAGTGACTTTGTTGCATCTTCAACCGAGAACAAGAGGGTTTGAACCCCAGACCTTTCGCTTAGAGACATGGGACTCAACCATCTCAGCTATGCTTCTGTCAAACAGAGACCTTATTCATAATATATGCATTATGGCACAAAATGTGTTTTTTCTGCTTAGCTTGGACTGTCTGTTAGCAATATGTGGCACTCATTATTGACTGTAAAACACTAGACAATATCTTTCCCCACGGCCTTGTACAGTGAATTCCGTTTGTCTTATCAGAAAATGTGGAAGTGTTATAAAAGTTTATTTTAATAAGTTATTATATACATTAAATTAAATTAAATTAAATTGTAAATATTATATGTTAACCAGTCCCGGAATAGCCAACTCATTCGGAGAGAACCCATAAGTGAAGAGCGAGCTGATGCGTTCTTGTGATATAAATCAGAGACTTTCATTGTCAATACGCAGTATCCATTGTCAAAAGTGGATTGACAATGGATACTAATAGACATTAATTTATATTCTAATTCTTCTCGCAAGAAGAGTTAGAATATAGATTATACTTCAGGCACAATTCAGTGTACATGGGTGAATATCCTCCCTTATGAATATATGTCTTCGACTGCGTAAGATAACGAGGAGGGTAATACAACTTTACCTTTGTGTATTACGCTGCGGAAAGCTCTGCTCGATGACATGTCTTATACGTGTAAACCACTCCCTCAGGCAATGGGATTACTTACGTAAATCGCCTCGGGTAGTGACTTAGTAAGTAATTAGTGACTCCCCAAGATTTATATCACAAGACTTAGGCTCGTAAGACCAATGCGGGCAAGGTCTTCTGCTATACATGGATAACTTCCTTAACAATTGGTTGAGTATCTCTTCTGGACCCGGGTGTCTTGTCTAAAAGATCTTAGGTGAATATTGCACGCTCCAAATATCTTAGGTCAAAATATGCATGCTACTTGAACTTCTCGGTAACTCTTATCTTTTTTCTGTTATCAGAAAATATATAAATATTATGTGTAAATTCTATACTAAGTTCTAAAGATAAATGATTGTATCTCTAAATGTTAACTATTAACTAGTCTTGGAATTGCGAGACGATCTAGAAATAACCCATTAGAGAAGTGTGAACCGATGTGTTTCTAAAATTACATATGTGAGAGATTGCTGGAACACAAATATTAATTAATCTGAGTATTAATTTATTACCTAATCCTTTTTGACAAAAAGGTTAGATAATAAGATAATGGAGCGTGTCACCGTTTCCATCTTGGGAAAGGGTGAATATATATGCATGCTATAAATATCTTAAGTCAATCTATATTTAGTTATATGATAAAATGGTAAATGATATTATCTGTTTCTTGAAGTCTACGAGGACCATGAGACTGTCCATGTGAGTCTATCACATCGGGACTCGAACCAAAAGCTTCATTAACCGTTTGCAGCAGCATGCACTTCCAACCGTACCCGCAAGAGATTGAACTCACGACCTTTCTCTTATAAGACTGTAGGCTGAGCCACTTGAGACATCGATCTTATGGATACGGTC
The DNA here is from genome assembly GCA_036924285.1 of Asterella californica. Lineage (NCBI taxonomy): Eukaryota > Viridiplantae > Streptophyta > Marchantiopsida > Marchantiales > Aytoniaceae > Asterella > Asterella californica. The sequence continues at coordinate 15,724,211 of JAYKYS010000001.1, read as the reverse complement.
GTGCTTTTCTCAAGAAAAATAACAAGAATGAAGTAAAATGATTTATCTGTGTGTATGTGAGAGATGCCGGACGTAGAAAGGGAAGAAGATGTAAAAGTAAGGGAGCAGTAAACTACTGTAATAATATTACAAGCATGAGTGGAAAATGGGACCTGTCAATCCTTCGCTGTAAAACTCCACAGTCACTCGCATAAAATCAGACACATGTTAAGAGTGGCTGGATGTAAAAGTTAAATTGATCACAATTAATCGAAATTGCTTTAATAGAAAAGCATACACGCGGTAACCGGATAATGAAAGGCAGAGAATAAAAATCAAACACGATATCGGACACCGAGAAGAAAAAGGGAAAGGAGTAAACAAAAACGGATTGATAGTATGTATATACTCGATTTACTTTCAATTGAGAAGTTCAAGAGATTTACTTTACCGCACCCCCAATATGTTTTGTGGACTTGACTCCACCTCTCTTCACTTTGCGTTATTTTACCACACCTCTGACCGGCAACAAGAAGTGAAGTTTTTACAGTAGTGAGACACATAAAAGATAATATGAGTTGATAACTTAGTTTATAAAGTATTTTAAATTGAACTTTTAGTATAGATACATCACTGACAGCTAACATGCACCTCTCGCATACTGACAACGTGACATTTTGATCTACTGAACCTGCTATAACCAGTCAAGGATGTGATCACATAACACAAAATATAACACAAAATAGAAAGGTGGAGTCAAGTCTGAAAAAATCTATTAGGGGTGCGCTTGAGTAAATTTTGGGAGAACTTCCGCTAATAATTCACAATGTACGTTTGAGCGAGGCATAAAGAAAAGACGTCTGTTATCTTAAGAGAAGCTACGAGGTTGTCGCAAACCTGTGGTCCAAATTAATTATGTAGAATAACTAATGGAATTAGCTACGAGATTTACGAGCACTTTCGTTAAAAATTTTGTCATTGATGTATCCCAAGTAGTCAATATTAGTTTAAAGAAGTCTCCATTATATATATCTATTCACATGAAGAGGTAAATATGTAGCGGTTTAATTTATTATTTAACTTTCTTGTTGAACATAATTATATAAGAAGTTAAATAATTATAATTACGTATATATTTGTGATTAATTTCTTGCCTTTGTAGTTTTGGAATCGTCTTTGTCGTGCTCTTTTTATGGAATAGATCTGGATTATCTCATAACTCAAAGTACCTTAACAGTTATCACTTACTATTTCTACATACAATTGTTTATAATCAATTGTAATTTCCACATAACATTTATATTTTGTTCGATCTAGAAAATTAACAAAATTTCCCCAAGTTGATCCTGCATGCATATTCATCTCACTATCAGAAAATGGAGAGGACAAATATACTTGGACTTTGATTTATGATAAACTTTCCTCATAAGAAGGTTTGGTCATAAATTAAAGTCATCTGTATAATAAAATATTTTGTTTTCCTATACTTTTTTTAATCCTTCACGTTGTTTAGAATATTTTGAGAATAAACAATATTAGGAGTTATGATAGTCAAACTACGTGACTCCATGTATTGACACATATTATGTATAGTTAATAACCATGCTCGGTAAACTTTATGAACTTTTGCTCCCTGTATATTATCGAGAATGTTCTAAGTGTTATATGAAAAATGTAGACTAAGTTTCAACAAAAATCATAATTAAATTAAATTGTTAAATGTTAGTCATTATGAGAACAACGACGACATTAGTAAACAAATCTATAAATAAAATGCAAGACCATGCGCTTCTGGGGGTACAAGTGCGATGGCCTGCTGAAGTAAGAAAATACATTAATCTACAGATTAATCTATCACATAACCCTTCGCGTAGGAAGGATTATATGATAAATTAATGTTAAGCTTGGAGCGCTTAACGTTTGAACCGAGGTGAATAACTATAAGTTAATACTTTTTTTGCACTTGAGGAGAGGTGAATAACCATAAGTTAATAACAAAAAATATGATATTTGTATAGTTCTTTTTGTTTTCCTTTCACAAACACCAACGCCAAGAGAAACAATATCATGGTCGTGATCCATTACGTCCATGATACATGTTTTTATACCAAAAACAGAGTTATTATTGCACTAAATCTATTAACTTAATGATTTTGTGTACTGCTTTTCCAGTCCTTTTCCTCTTTCTCGCTGCTGAGGAAAGTGGGGTGCATAGTCGTCTTGGGATTAACTTATATGACTGAAAGCAAGTGAGATAGACAATAAAGATATATCTTGTGTTCTACAATATTTTTACTTCATCTAACTTGAATGGATATTCTAGTAACGAGAACAACAAAACTTCATGAAGATTTACATTTGAACATTAAATCAGTCTTCGAGAATATTCTGAATAGATACCATACTTTATGAAAGTACTTTAAACACGACATTGCCATCTCCTTGCTATAAGAATCATAAAAGTAAACATAGGATTTAAACATGGTACAACATAAATAGCATTGAAAAATACTAAAATCGGTGACTAATTCTTTTGGGTTCTTTCCCAATCGTGCATCATCCATATAAACTCATAAAAACAATCGAGACACATAGTGTTTTTTTTTCTGGTCCCTTTACTTCAATATTTCCAAACCTGATGGGATATTCAACACAATGAAGGTTCCGATGGAAGAGGGCTGCAACCAAGTTGATATATTGATTTATTACCTAACCCTTCCGACGGGAAAGATTAGGTAATAAATTAATATATTTATTACTTAACTTATTGAGTGCAGCACCCTCCCGCATTTGTACCATGTGAAGCGCAAAGCCACACACTCTACTTATGAGTTTTCTAAAAAAGCTTCTAACATTCTTGGAGCAAGTAACAGATAACACTTAAATATTATTTTAATTTTTAATATTTACTTAACTTAGAATATTTATATAACACTTACATCATTTTCGATATCATAAAGAGAGCAAAAGTACAGAAGTTCATTGTGGATGTTTATTCAACACAAATGGATATGCAATCAAAGTGAACTCTGGAAATTAAAATATAGTGCATATAATATTAGTAAAGTATTATACTATTATTTGACAACGAACATAAATAAAATTCATAAGAGTTGATGCATGCTTATTTATTGGTAAATATAACGCTTACCAGTCCATAGGGATGCGCCGCATATTCTGAATTCAAAACCTAAACCATAAACCCATAACAGTTTACTCAGTTTGGTTCTCCGTGTATTAGCTCCATTTGAGTGTGCAACTAGTTTCACCGAGTTCCGAAGAGGAGAATAATGCACTCTTTTTAATTTATTCTCTAATTGTTTTCTTAGAAGAGTTATATCATAAATTAAAAATATTCATATTTCCTTTTGTTACTCAGCAGAGTGAGTATCTCATATATTCATATCTCCTTATATTCAACTCATGGACACTTACAAGTGTACATGAGGTGTAATTTTATATTTTAACGTGTCTGGCGAGAAAAATTAGAATATAAATTAAACTTTTTTCAGAATGATATTTCTTGGACTTTTATCTAATAACGCACCAGATCGATCTTCACTTATGATTTATATCTGGATCAGTTAATTATTCCAGACTGATTAATATATATTATTATAATTTAATTTATAATTTTTTATAATAGTTTATTATAATATTTTTTTATAACACTTACATATTTTCCGATAAGAAAAATTAAATTCACTGTACAAGGACGTGGGGAAGAATATTAGGTCCTATCTGTGTATGAGCATAGTAGTATTTGCACTACGATGAATAATAATATCTCACTCTATAAAAGAAAGTGTTATTTATCTGTAATGTGTATCATACACCTAGCTTCATGTATAACATAAGCCACCAGAGGTAGTGGTTTCTCAGTCCTAAACCTCTTCTTGGGACGGAATCGAGGAGAGTGGATTTTCTAGGAGTGAGAAGCCACGCCTATGATCGTGGTTTCCACAACAAAAATAATAATATAAAATCTATAAGATCTAATGATTTAACTGTATTTTTATAAATGATATTAAAAACTTAACTTATCAAATTAATATATATAAAATTCATGGTTTATCAACCAAGTGTGATTCATCAAATGTCGTACATAAAACCACTCCAAAATACATAAGAGGAGAGACTTTATATTTCCAAAACCCTTTTCACCAGCAAACAGTAGTATAGTCCAACAGCCGTTTATGATTCCTTGTTCTTGTCTTCTCACCATCGAATATTGGAAGTTGTTATACCGATATAGGTAAATGTAGATGCTGAGAAGTTGATTTTGTCGTTGCTTCTGCAAGTTATAAACCTAGGTTTTCGTTTGTACTGTATTCTAGAGCCATTGCCATCGATATGGAAAACTACACGATGAATTTAAACAAATGATACATCCACTAGAGTTGAATCGAGGAACAAAGCTTTTTCTAGGGGACCTATGAGGGAGATCTCTCGAAGCTGAGAACCTCATTTCCGAATGTAAGCTCAGAAGGAGCAGATCATTTTGTTATCGAACAAAGTAGATTATCTCCAAGAGAAAGTGAGCATACTCACCTCTCCATTTGAAGTGAGGGGTCAAATATGCACTATTTAATTTAGATCACCCTTGTGTAGGAGAGTTGGATAGCAAATCAAATTATTAGATAAAATAGAAGTTTTGATTGGTTAACCAAAAAGTTATATTTATTTATTTATTTATTGACTCCGTACATGCTATACTATAGTTACACTTGAGTCGTGCTTATGGGCATTATTGCTTTGTTTGGTATGGCCTTCCTTCATGAATTTCTGAGAATTAAGCCACCCATCTTGCATGAGAGGTGTAAAATGATATTTGTTTTAGAAGAATTGATAAAAACATAAACTTCAAGCACAAACTGCGATCAGCATTATTTGAACAAGAGCCCGCAAGAAAGTTCGTGTCTGTTCCAAAATCAGCTTGTTTCTGTGTTTTATTTTGAATGTTTGCTATTTTCCTCTCCGTCTACTGCATATTTGTTGGAAATAGTAGTTCGCATGAAACATTATTCTCACTTTTATCGCATTATAGCTTTGAGGTTGTTTGGGATGCATAATCATGCTATCTTTGTTTATTCACCCTAAGGTGGATGGAGAGCGACTGCTCTCTGACTTGCTTCTTATTTTCATGTAAGCTTGGAGTAAGGCAGGTCGTGGAAAAAACTTTTTTTTAAAACCGCTTTTATTTTATCCTTCTAGTTTTGGCACAACGCAGTGTTGAGCTCGATTGGAAAAATGATGTTTTACTGCGGATGAATTCCATGTCCATTAGTGACGACTGTCGACGTCGGATGTCTAACTTCTAAAATTTAACGTCTGGACACTATGTGCAATCCCATGAACGGCTTATCCGATTTGTAATTTGTAGACAGAAAATAAGATTAACCTCTGAATTGAGTATGCTCAAACTTCAGCCATTCTTTCTTTGCAAATTATTTCAAATCAGTGGAAGAAGTGTAAACTTCTGTACAACTGTGCATGTATTTACATAAGTCATGAAGGAAAATTAACAATTCTGGCCGGCTCTGAAACGTAAGTGCATGCCGGTAGAGTGTGGAGTTCGCATTGCTGTGAAGTTCACAACGCCACACCTGCAAGAGACAAGAGCAGGAAGCACAGATGAGAACAACAAGCTTTTTCCGTCAGCGAACAAAGACAGCGGCCATGCAGAAGACGAATGCATATGTCATGCACTTCCCAAAATGAGATGAGACGTAGAGTGAAGAGAAGAACATCCAAAGGAAAGAGCATAAAAGTTACCGTGTATCAATGACGAAGAGTCGTGCAAGAAAGACATAGGAGAAGCAGAATCGGTGACGAATAGAATGCAGAGGTAGAGGCAGTCCCCGTCTCTGTCCCATAAGCAAGAACCTCAGCGGCTCTGCAATAAGTGGTCGGAGAGCGATAGAGTAGAGCAGCGACCACTCTAGAAGATCCGAGAAAGCTTAGCGTAAGGTTAATCTTAATGAGCGAGCCCGTCACTTCGTGCACAATAGGTCCTCTTCGTGAGCTGCTAGTCCACGAATGTGCGAAGAGAGAAAACGAAAGAAGTTGGAGGCAGTGAGCCGCCGCTGCAAGACGACATTCATAGCCGAAAGAACAAAGACAAAACAGTCGTGCGCGAAAAAAATGCCTGTCGTCCGAGAAAAAGACACGACGCGAAAGATGTCATTAATAATAAAAAATAGTACTCTTAGTCTAGACGCATCTTAGTCAACAATCATACAGCAAAATACAACATCTCATTTTCTCTTCGGTGATCCTACAACTGTCTTCCGTTTGGGATGCTTATTCAACGGTATGGTAGTCAAGCCTGCATAACAGCCTAGATAAGAAGGATTAGGTAATAAACTGATTCTTATATGAGACTATATCTTCAGTCTTATGGTTTTGACAGTGTTGCAGTTATTGCTATACATATGAGTCTTCTCTGGAGTTTCACGCCGTTTGTGGTTTTGTAACATTAATATTTATTAAATAATTAAATTAAAAAGTTGACTTACTCTAATTTTTTTATTTAATATATATAATTCTATATATAATTTTAATATAAATATCATTATAATAATATACGTTAAAAAATTCAAAGTATCAAAATAGTCGTTGAGTCCACCTCAACCTCCGAAATTAATCCATCATCTCTATTTTCTCCCTCATACCCAGCTTGTACCTTTCCCGGCTATCCTTTGCTAGTTAGTTTGGGATGCATATTTCATTATGGAATAAAACTTATGATTGCAACGCAAAAGCCTTGTTTCAAATAGTTATCGTCGTAGAAGTCGGTTCCATTAACTAACTATCAAAGTCCTCCGATAAATTGTTCTAGACATTTTGGTGATCAAAGGACGAATCATGAATATCAACTTATGAAAGAAAAATCCGAATATTACCATATTAATACGCATGCACTTTATGTGCATCTAATATAATATCTTCTCTTTGTGTAAAATAATTCAGAAAAGATCGGAAGTTTAAGTACGAATCACTCTTCTTGAAATAAATATTCGTTTCTTGTGTAACACGAAATGGACCGCAGTCTTTGGTTCGGGTTCTTTGGTTCGGGGAAAGAAAGGATGTTCTTGTGGATGCATCCATTATTCGGTCGTTAGAGTTACTTACCAATACACCTCCATCTTGTAAGCTACTCCCCCACCATTTCATTTGTAAGTGAGAACCTGTGTGGTTTATTGACAAGCGATTATTCCAGAAAGAAAGCTCCTTCATTGACGTAAACCAATGGGAAATTAGGTACCACGACAACAAACACACCTATTGAACTAGATTGTACCACAGGCTTTTGCATCGGAGAAGCTTCCAGAATGCCATCAGTTTTTGAGGTGTTTGATTCTCTAAGGAACACAAAACTGAAAAGTCGTAAATTATTGATGAAACGGTTGTTTAAATTAAATTCACTTAAAAATAAACTACATTTTTTTCCATGGTGATTCATACGACGTACTGAAATGGATTATTTATATTATATGATAATTTATCATACTCGACTCTCATATAGCGCTTAGAATGCCCTATGCATGAATCAACTATAATCTTTAATGCAGTATGCATGTAGCATGAACTTCTGGAGAACTGTTACTCGCTTGTTGTTATTCAAATAATCTAATTATTAAACAGAAATTCTATATTAAATGTATGATAGAGAAAATAAATTATCTCTAAATATTCAACATTAGGCGGACCTGGAGATGCGAGAAAATCTCGACATACCCATAAGGGAAGGGAAGACTGAAACACTTTCAAAAGTATAACCGCGGGAGTCTACAGCAAAGAACCAGGTAATAACGAAGTAATAAATTAAACCCTTGCAGAGATCACCTTAGACGGGGGACATGGGGGACTGAAAATGAAATAAATTATTTTGGACTAATATGACCAATCTACCCGGTTCTTTTTAATCTAAATGTTCTACAGGATTGGTAGGTAAATTACTGTATATTAAAGGCAAGGTATTATAAGGAATACCGGGATCAGGTATAACAATAATAATAACAGTGTATGAAAATCCATCCACTTCCTGTACATACCAATTATCTTCCTGGAGTTTACTTTGAAGAGTAGATGGTATATCCTTGTACTAAAAGAATAAAAAAGCTTTCAAGACGATTAATACAAATTTGATTCCAGTAATGTCCAAGAAATTATCAAATCTATGATATAATACTCATGTTTACTGAGATCATCGGATGTAAATGAGAAATTGCCTTAAAATCGATCAATTCATGATTAGTATAATCTTTAAACTATGTTAAGATGAGAACATACCAGGTGTAATTTTCACTAGCAGGACCTTGTCATGTCAAGAAAGTGCTTCAAGTGAACTCCAAGGTTGTTGAGAACTCTATATGGATAATTACTTCTCGATATCTATACACTAGGTACCATTGTTTCGTTTTAATCATGGAAACGTGAAGAAAATCTGCATGCTAGATCAACTTCGGGGAACCTTTTTTGCTTGATTTGTAATAAAAAATATGTAATTATTAAATAATATTATATATTAAAGTGTAAAAATATATATTTATTTGTAATGATTAAAGAATAATCGCACCAAGCGACTAAACTAAACACGGTCCAGACTAAACTCTCAAAGTGAAGACAAACAGATTCACTCAAAAAACTATAAGTGAGAGAAGTTGCTAATAAACACACATTAATTTATTATTCAACCTGTCTAATGGATGGTTTAGGTAATAAATCTGCGTATTTACCTCTTCCATCATAAGATGGTGAAATATATGCATGCTCCCCGAAAGGAGTAGGTCTCAAACATCAGTCGTATCATTCTTAACAAGTGATTCTGAATCAGTACTGTTATGGGTTTATCTTACATAATCCAGAAGTCCTTTCACCTTTGTACTTTTCATAAGACACGTTGTTGCTTCAAAAGTTCTCCAATGCATGCAATTTTTGGAACCTCTCAAATGATCAGTAGGCTGATTTGTATCCATTACATGGATACAAAGTGGAGAATGCATTTTAACTGCCTATAAATAGTGAAGTTCTCTTGTAAGAGTTGGTAGTTAACCCTCATTGGACCAGACACCAGAACCATCGGTTGGTAGGTCTGTATACCTGAGTGGAAAGTATTAGATCAGAGTTATAATGCATGAACAATTACTTTAATCAACCTGAAACAGGTAATTTCTAGATGAACTCCATTAGAGTCCAGCCCCTCAGTGAGCATAACACAAAGAAAGGTCCTGTCCAGTGCAGATAACACAAACAAAGAGGCTATGCATTTGATAAAGGGAACATTTTGAAATACATAACTGAAAATGCATGTGAAGTACTATTAAAAGCTTAAAGCGATAATACTTTTCAATTCTATGTCGTTTTGCGAGGTCGATGGTAAGCTATGCAAATGCATGGCAATAAGTGTTGTGGTGAAACTTAGCACTCGGTGAATTTATTTCCCGATGCTACGGCTTGTCGGTTTCCTTATCTAGAGCGAGAACTCCATCTTTTATGCATATTTATTTAGGTATTTTAAGCAAAGAGTGTACTCTTGCCTGAATTATAATGTGCTTAAACACAGTACTTGATAAGAATGTTGAGGCGCCATGAAACCAGACGAGTCGAGACTAAAACATGCTCGATCAACTTCCTACAACTTTTGCTCTCTTTCTATTATTGAAAAGAGAAATGTAGAAATAATGATAAGGCATTATGAAGGGTTTAATAAACCCTTTTATGCATTTAAACCCTTTTTCTGTTATTGTTAAGTGATAATCGAATCTAGAGTTGTAGGAAAATCCAGACATAACTCATAGGAGAAACGTGGACTTACTTGCTGCAACAAAAATCAGAAGATGAAAAAGCTTGTTAAAAATATACATTAAGCGATTTTAGATATGAATTTATTATCTAAGGTTGCTTCCCTCTTTCATGTTCAGATTGAAAAGGTAAACAATAATATAATAAGCAAGCAGAAAATTAACAAACAGACAGGCCGTCTCTTCTCTTCTCTTCTCTGAGCGTGTGTGTGTCCGCATTTGAATAAGGAAATAAGTTTTTGTGAATTCCGCATCCTCATTCGGAGGGTCACGGGATAGGATCGGGGAGTTACTCGCGAGTCCTAGTACTCGCTACTCGGTAGAGTCGGTACTGGCTCGGTACCGGTACTTACTACCAACCAACTGCGGAGTTCACCTTACCTGGATTAATCTCCAGTCCTACCTTTCGTCCTTTCTTCCTACCAGAGTCAAGCGAGACGGACTTCGACTCCTGTCCGATACCTGCCCGCCCGCCCGCCCGCCCGCCCCTTCTCTTCCATTTTCGTTTCTGCCGTTCCCTGCTCTTCCCTGCCCTGCCCGCCCCTCCTCGGAGCTGCCCTTTCCCCGTCCCGCCTCTCCCATCCTTACCTTTTGCCCTCGCCTGCCCTCGCTGCCGGGCGCTGCCCCACGGCCCTGCCCGACTCTCCTCTCCTCTTCTTCCCTCGTCCTGTTCTCGGCTTCAGCCATACTCTTCTGCTTTCTCGTCTGCACCTCGCCTGTCTGCGTATTCGCTGTGCTGCCCTCTTACCCGCTGCGCGCGCATTGTCTGCTGTATGTCTGTCTCAGCGCTTCTTTTCCTCCCTGCCTCTCCTCTCCGTTCTTTAGTGTTTCTCGTAGTTGTTGGCAGCTATCTCGCGGAACTCTTGTGTCTGGGGACGCGAAATGCTGTGACATTTAAGGTGGTGTTGGAGACGCTCGTTTTGATCATTTGCTTCTCTGTGGAAGAAGAAACGAGGGGCTTGTCTGTCTCTGACGATGTCCAGTGTTATCTGTAGAGTTTTTTTATGCTGATGTTGTGGTACTCGACACCTGCGGCTCGCAACTCCGTGACGGTCCTGTTTTTGCGTGGGCTTCGATCGATGGGTTGCAGTTTGGGTTCTGAAGAAGACGAAGGTTGTGAAGGAAGTGAGGGTGTAGGTTTAAGACAGTAAGCGGGGATGAATTAGATTTTACTGACTTGTGGGAGACCCTATTTTGGAACTTTGGGTTTGTACGGAGGGAAAGTTTAGTCGGGGGCTTTGCAAATGTTCTTGGGAGTTTCTTGTGAGAAACCCGCGAAACGCGATTTAGTGGCGTGGTAGATTGCTGTTGTATTTTTGATTTGGAAGAAGGTCGGAAGTCCTATAACGACCTCATGCTCCAGTTGGTTAGCATCTTGTCGAAGAAGCCAGTAATTTTGGCAGCGTAGGGCTTTAAGCTTCGGGTAGAAACATTGAGGGAGTAGTGCTCGCATTGCATGTATTCGGTTGCATTTGCTGGCATTTGAGGCTAGCCACGAAGTGAAAAGTAGAGCGCGCTTAATCGAGTCGTTACTTTCTAAGAAGACGTGCACATGCGGCAGGCGCCTCTGCTGCGAGGTTTGTTACAACTGCACCATGGCATCCAGTTCACAGAGGCGGTTTGTGGATTGGGAAGAGCGATTCGTGTCTCATGAACGAGGATGCCGAGTTGTCCACTACCTTCTTAGGGACCGTGTTGGCACTCAGTGGCTGGCCGTGGTTGGAACGGAGCGGAGTCTGCGGCACATGGTGTACGTAGTATGTGATGAGTTTCTACCGGTGGCAGGGTTGGACAAATCTACCACATCAGGCTACAAGTGGAGAGCTCGCCGAGAAGTCGTGGAGTGGTTGTCGTCTTTTCTGATTAAAAGTCGTGGTTCAGATGCAAACCACTCAGCAGGTACAGATGATGTTCATGTCGAGGAAATTTTATGATTGCACATGGTTTTCTCACTTGACCAGGTCCTTTGTTCTTCGGAGGTTCTGAGAGCGTTAGACTAGTTTGGTTATCTGTAACCGTTTCTGATGAGATTGGTTAGCTTCCGCCGAAAGGCGGTGTACGCTACACCATATTGAATCCTTACACGGCGTCAATCTTACGGTAAACGAGTTGGCTGTCTTGGACGTGATTGCCGCCGTGCGCTTGCCTGTTCGTCCCCCATTCGTATTGTCGGCTACAACATCGCAACGCCAGTCCCACTGAGCAGAGAAGGCAGCGCATTTAACGCGGCCTTGCGTTCAGAGCTCAACTGACGGAACGCATGAATCCTGACATGAGAGCAAGAAACACATGTCCACCCGACTTTTACTAATCTGTGAATGACACCTCTTTCTCACGTGTTTATTCATATCACCGGTCGTCGTTACTGTCCACAGTTTATCGCCAGTATACGTCTGTCAGTTGAGAACTGTCTCGAACTTGACTGACCCACGACTTCTGTTAGTTTTGCGGAAATTTTCTGTGGCCACCAACTGATTAAAATTCCCCTCTCGCATGTACAGGTTCATCTCGCAACGCGTTGAACTCGTCTACTGATGTGGATAGCTCGTATAGCCACGATGCAGACGGGATTGAGAGTGGTCAGGAGGAAAGCAGGAGGCGACATCATCATGTACGGTCTCTCCTGCGTGTATATTTCTTTTGAAAAGTCTGCTTTCGGTTTTCGAACATATGGGGAGACTCTGAATCCTGGGAGGTGGATAAGCGTTTTCGCTTTACCGTTTCACTTTTGTGGCCAGAAGCGTATCTCTGTGGCCTGTCTGATTACCTACGGTGGCCCTTCTGTCTGGGCTTGACGCTTTCTGTACTCGGACTAGGCGTCGGAACTATCTTCTAGCACTCTTCGTGCTGCACTTCCTGTCAGGATTGGAACTCTGTAGTCTCCTTGGGTTTACTCTGCGGTACCGTCCGCATCATGTCGACGAGGACTTTTGGATATGTCGTCGTGGGAAATGAATTCTATCAACTCTGTTCTGCTGCCCGCTAGGTCAGAAGGTCGTTTGTTCACACTGCCGTAGGCCACGGATGTGCTGTCGGGTCGAAGTTACCCACGCGCACTTCGCCAGTTCCGGGTGTCTGACCGGTCGAACTCAGCCGGACAGTCGCCGACGTGAGATCCTTATTAAAGTTCCCACGTATCAGATTGCCTTGTCACCATTCAGCGTCTCCTGCAGGAAAGTCAGTCTCACGAGCCGTGAAGGCTGGTCGCCTTGCGGGTCTTTCACATCTGACTCTTCTTTCAGAGACGGAATCGCTCCAGTATGAGTCGGGATCTTGCATGTGTGTTTCTCTGCTTCTTTCATCTCGTCTGGTCGAGTTGCACACTGTATTTAGTTTAACAGTTCAGCACTCGGAATGATGTCTTTGTTCCCGCTCATTCGATTCGAGCGGGTTTTTCTTCCTTCAGACATATTCTTTTCTGTTGGGCGAGTGATCCCTTCTTCCGGTGTACGAGGGTGCATATGCCGTTTTTGTATTAAGGTTTCATCATTTTAGACGATGCTGCACCGTGGATAGCAGTCACCAGTTTCAGGGCTTGACACCTTGTTTTATTTGTTCCGCAGGATACTGATGCGCGGAGGCAGATATCAAGTTCTGGTTCCAGTTCGGATGTCGTCTGGGTGGGATCAGAGTGGACTTGCCGGAAGAAGCTTAAGCACTTTCAAGCTTTTCAGCGAAATGGCATCGTGATATCTGTAAGGACTCCTGCAGCCTATAACCTTTGTCGAGATATGAGGGAGTGCTGTTTGTTCGTCCACGATTTAGGTTTTCATGACGTAACTGAGTACGCTGGTCCCTGTCACAGGAATCCTTGTAGCCAATGTTCCTTTTGTGCTTCCCTTGTGTACAGTTTCTTGATCTACTTCGATTTGAACCCAAACTTTGTTACGATTCCAGCCTCCTTTCTTGTTTCTTGTGTTAGGGCAACGTTTTACACCTTAGGCATGGACGTGGATAAACGTCGATCGTTACGTTCTGACGTGCACGTTGATGCTCACAACCTTGTGGCATGCTGCTTCAACCATGTACCGTCAGCTTTTCTCTATTGTTAGCAAGGGGGTTTTATCTCCGTAGTGATAATGGCAGGATCTGGTGAAGTGAGTGCGGTCAAATGCTGTGGACGTTATGCTGGATAGAGCCTATTGGGCACTATTTCCTTGTGGAAAGTTTGGAGCAGCCATCACACTTCTGTGCCTCTAGAGGTGAACGTCAGAGAATGTCTTGCTTGGCTGTGTAGGTAATTGTGTCTTGCAGGCAGCGGATTCTTTTAGTCTTTAATTCTGAGTTGCGTTATGTCCTTCATTGCAGGTACGAAGGTTCGTTTATGTTATGACGGAGGAGAAAGACCGTCACATCGCGCACGTTGAAGATTTGTACGAGGACAAGAAGCAACGGAAGAAACTGAGAGTACGTTGGTTTCATAAACCAAGTGAGCTAGGTTGCAAAATCCCTCCTCCTGCCCCAGATCGGCTGGAGGTATTCTACACAAGCTACGAGCAGGACTTGAGTGTCGAATGCGTGGATGGATTGGCAACGGTTTTAACTCCTGAGCACTTTCTGCAGTGCTTAGGCCAGTTGGGGTCTGCTTCAATGGCAGATACCCACATGTGTTCGCGTCAGTTTGATAGCGAGGGCATCAGACCTTTTAATATTCAGAGTCTAAGTGGTTACCCGCTTCAGCCTATCCTTAGTTTCGCTGGCTTGCAGTTACAACCTTCACCACCAGCGCACGATCTTGGAAGCGACTACATGGAGTTGGATGAAGATGAAGGAGTTGATGTTGGCAAAGTCGTGCGGCGTGGTCCTCGTACTGGTCCACGTGGTTCAAGACGTCGAACGGGAGTTGGGAACAGGAGTACCCGATCTCAGAGCGGAAGGGGTGCAAGTGTTTCCCAGTGGACTTCTGCGCAGAGGTCGGGAGATGTGACCACTCTTAGGTCTGGAGATGCGACTGCCAGTGGGAGTGCGTCTGGTGATTGGAAGGAGCCATCGAGTAGCGGAGGGAACAGCGAAGACGGGAGTTCTGGTCAGCTTCGGTCCACATCGTATCAGATCGGGGATCACATCGAAGTTCTAAGTGAAGATAGTGGAATTCGTGGATGCTGGTTCAAAGGGACTGTCGTCGCCGTTGCACACCGCCGATTGAAAGTGCGTTACGATGATTTGCTCAATGACGACAACTCGGAGAATCTTGAGGTAAGTCCAGTGCGGTTCATGCGCGGATCTGCCCGTCAACTTTGCCAGTAGTTATTACTATGGGTTTTCCTTTGAGATCTGTCTTGCCAGGTCGTCAGCTCGGTATTTTATGTTCGCTCATTCTTTCGTTATTTCGTGCGTTCAGGAATGGGTATCAAGTACCCGAAATGCTTTCGCGGAGAGTGCACGTACCAGATCCCTATCCCTTACTCGGCCAACAATCAGACCAGCTCGCGATCCTCCGAACAGGCCTGTAAAAATGCATCTTCACAAGGGTGCGATCGTGGATGCCTGGAGAGGCGATGGTTGGTGGGAAGGGGTCGTCAATGAGGTGAACGGCGAAATGGTGGAGGTTGTTTTTCGAGGTACATAACTTTGGTTGTTGCTTTTGCCCGGATTGGAGTATGTGTTAGCACTATTGATGTAAGCTTTTCCCACCGAGAATTTCGGGCTTGGCCAAGCCGAGTCATATTGGGCGTGAAATCGTGCTACAAGATCAAGTTACGTAACCTTCCTTCCTTCTTGTTTATCTTCGTGCAGAGGAACGCGATTGCTCGACGTTCAAACGTGAGGACTTGAGACCTGCTCAAGAGTGGCTTGGAAACGGATTGTGGGTACAGCTCACGGACTGGGCTGAAATCACGCCGAAGTCGGAGACAGGAGTCGAAGAGTCTCGAAAATTTATGCCTTGCGTTATCAGAGATAATTCAGTGTGCACCGGCGCTTCCACGTTAGGTGCTAGCTCCAGAGCTAGGAGTAAAATCTGCGGTGATAACGGCAAGGACTCTACGACTGGCCTAAGAGCAGGCCAACAAACCAGCAACGGTACTGGTAGAGATGATTCGCAAGTCAATGGAAGCTCGGATTCGGCATCTGTTGATGAAGACGAAGGTGCGAGGATTTTGAGCATGATATCTAAATCCGGTTCGGTCTGTTCATTCACAGTGCCCCGAACAGTGCCTTCGTCGTCTGTAAAGGATTCGACTGCGGGTGATGGAGTATGCAGTGAGGGACCGTCGACTGGACCAGCTTCACGATCTGATACTGGGGACGGTAATCGAGATGTCGAGAACGGTGACCGAGTGGCCGTTAAGACTTGGGTAAGCAAACTATACAAGGTGGCTGGATCGAGTATTGTCGAGGTGGACGAACCCTATCACCCTGAATCTGTGAAGCGGGAGGCTCACGACATGGTAAGCAGCCCAGAATGTAGTCGCAGGTCGGGCGGTTTCAACACGAGTGATCAAGGTATCACGATAAGTTTGAAGTGGAAGAGGAAACGACACAGGCAAGGGGATGTCTTCTCGAGTCGGGGCACTTTGTCTGCCACAAATGATAGTAAAGAGCTCAGTCTGGAGAAAAGCAGAGGGGATTCAAGCGCCGAGCGAACTGGCTTGGAGTCTCCTAGTCTGCAGGAAAATGTGGAGAAGCCACGAAGAGCCAAAACTGGAGACGCGGAAGATGTGCCGAAGTTTAAGAAACGCAGGCAAGGAAATGACAGTAGCCTGAAAACCATACATGGAACACCCATGGGGGGTTCGTTCTTAATCAGTTCTATGCCAATAGCTAATCTAGTCATGTCCAGGTAAAATAGTTACAGTCATACATCATAATGGTTCGAATGAGCACCCTTTGTCCAGCAGTTTTGTTGTGGTCCTCCACCTTGACCCGGCATATTCGTTTCCAAATGGGCGATGACGAAGGAGGTTTTCCTGGGTTACAACAACCGAGACTTCTAGTCACCGGTGTTGGTGCAAATATCTGCACCAAAAAGAGGCCCATAGGTGAATCGATTAAATGAACTCTGTTTCTGTAGGGAGAAATAACGAGGCTTTTAGGCCCTGTATCGGGCGTGTAAAGAAAGAGTAGAGAACGGAAAGTTCCTTGTCTCATAAGTTATCTGCTGTATATTAGAAGCTGCCGGTCAGGTGGCGATTGTATTTACTCTTTTGAGGTGAAAAACGGTACCATTTTGGCAAGGGACACAGGTGTTTTATTGGGTGCAAGGCAGTGCGTGGCATGCTTCCGGAAGTTAAATGCATGAATAGTCCAGTTAGTGTGCAGGAATTGTGAGTCTGAACTAAAGGCATGTCCAACCTGTGCACAAGGCTAGGATTTACTTGGCTCAAAGGAAAGGCACAGTGCATTGGAAATGCCTTGTAGTTAACCATGAAGGCAAACGGTGGAGGCGACTCTGTAGACAACACGGGTGTAGTTTAGGGTGTCGAGGTTGGAACTTTTCAGGAAGATTCGTGACTCGCGGGAGGGAGTTAAGACTTCGGCCGCAGGAAAACGCCACGGGAGTTTTATTACCGGATTTTCGCTCCTTTCGCCTGTTTTTTGAACTAGAGAACTTCTTTTTGAACTCGAGAATCAACTGTGCGAGTAATTATTGTCAGTCTCAGAATTGAATTCAGTTCTGAAAAAGAAGTAATGAAGAGGCAAAATGTTCATTAACAAGGGCGATACAGAATTAGCCGCTGTTCTCTCAGCAATAGAAGAATATATATTTGCTCGTAGCTTTGACACTCTCTGGTATACCATTCTTGATCTCTACAGCTCTCTCTTTCTCAGAATAAAGTGAGCGGCAGCGCGAAACACACAGACGGTAGAGGGAAACATATGCAATATAAGGACGAAGAAATTGAGAAGAAACCAACTTCTCGACCTCGTCCCACCCAAAGCAAAGCAGAAGTTCGATGCTCAATAGCCTCATCTGAAAAGCCAGAATGACCGCACGGGACTTCGGGGACGTTGTACGATTGTCATTGTATTTTTTTTTTTTTTTTTTTCTTTCCAAAAAGAGCGGCAGTACGCTCACTGTGACTTTATTTTCATTATAATGAAAACCTGGGCACCCACACCCGGGTACCAGGTGGTACAGTCCCCGCCAATTCGGGCGGGGTTACCAAAGCCATGCTTACCGAGGGGCCTCGTCCTCTTGGCTCTACCCGGCCTACGCGACCTAAACCAACCCAGAATCCTTGCAGCTGTGCGAAAGAGAGCCTAATTGACCTTTCACGACCCTCACGCCGCAGCTTCTATGCCCGGATTGCACACTGTTCCTAGTGCGAGTGGGGGGAAGCTCGCAATTGATCCCCCGATAAGCCGGCAGGTTGAGAAACGCCCGCTTAATCCCGCGCCTCGGTCTCTTGTTCGCCATCGCCCTCTCCAGATCCATGATGTCGTCGTGGGCGTACGCCGCTTTATCGCTTGGCACGGATCTCGGGGTAGTAATTTTCCTCATGATGCATGTTTTCAGATTTCTAACACTCTTGTCAGAGGTGTTCTTCTCAGTCAGAGCGAAGTCCTCGAGCTTGCGGCCCCACCTCGGTCCGGTGTCCCGCCCCTCATGATTGTGGCGTCTGTTGACGCCTTCCTCAGTCGACCTCGGCTTCGCATCGGCCTCGTGCTCCGAAGGGCGCCTCTTTTTCAACGCTGACGTCCTCTTCTTCACCGCGGTATTTCTCGCCCTCCTCTCGTTCTTTTCTCTTTTCATCATCATTACTTAGGTACTTTCTCGTCGCACGCTGTCAGAGTTTCGTCCTTCTTGATTGCTTGAGGCTTGGGACTGCCATCTCCTTTGAATAGTCCCTAGTGTTTTCATCGCTGCCTCCCAAGCCCTTTTCTGTTCGTTACCAGCGTCGTCACGAAGACCCGCCCATAGCGCTTTGCTGGCTTCAGCCACAATCCTTGCAGCCGGGCGATCGGTTCTTTCACCTCTGAAAATTCTCCCCGCTCTCTCAGCCCACGCCGCCTGGGAGTGTTCCACTAGGAGGTGAAGGAGGGCGGGGTTGCGTTTCCGAATAGCCAATGCTCTATCGATGGTTTCTAGCAGACCGCTTCCTTCCTCGTAGGAGAGCTCACAATCCCGTTCGTGAACCCGTAGCCTCTCCCATCTTCTTTTAACCACCGTACAGTCCCAGAACAAATGCCTAATGGTCTCGACCTCATTACAGCCTTTCGCGCATCGCCCGTCTCCGATTGCCATCTGCTTCGCCCTCCTGTTAGTGAAAAATCCATGGTTTAGGAGCCTCCACAGCCAGAGATTGGTCCTCAAGTTGCCACCTTTCTGCCATACTCTTCTCCATCTTGTTTCCCAAATTTCCTCAGAGTCATTTCTCTCCCATCTCGCGTTTATTAGGTCGAGGTTTTTCGACTTAGCCGGTAGCAGCCCCTTCCATGTTCTGAAGTCAAGGCTCCAGCCCTGTACTGTTTTGCCTTCAAGTTTCCATAGCCAGTTCTCGCTGTCGTGTAGCCCTCCTTCTATCACCTGCGTAGACCCGGCCCAGCGCGTTAGCTTAGCGGTGTTACTGTTCTCTGCCTCTCCCCGCACCTCGGATGTCCTTGATAGCGTAACCCTCCCCAATGAGTCGTGTCATTGTAGGCAGACCAAAATAAGGTGCAATTACAGTGGCCGAATAAACGATAGAGGACACGTGTACCCGCGGCAGTTATGGAAAGGTCCGGGGTCCTGCGAAAGTCGGAAGCACTCAGATACGAAGGGCCAGTCGGTGAATACGAAGCGACATGGTTGTGACGGGAACACAGAAACGGGAGTTACTTGGCCTTGAAGTCAGGAGGAGAGGAAAGTCAAAGAAGCTCGGAAAGATTTCTCTCGGAGTGGAGCCTGTGGAGGGTGGGGTCCCGGCGCGCGGACAGTTTCTATTTTTCTTGGCTCTGTCGCATCTTCCACCGAATCTTGATGTGCCTTCTTGTTGGATGTTTGCCCGCTCCGGCCGCCGCCTTCAGTTATTCCGCTCCGCTTCTTCTGAACTCAGTAGTGCCGGAGATCCCCGCTTCCAGCGGCATCATTTCTCCGCTCAGTATATTGGAATTCTCACCACTGTGGCTCCATGCTCACCGGCTTGATGATTGCTGGGCTGACTACGGTACAGTGGTGCCGTAGTGACAAGTTAATTCGCGGAAATTGGAGGAAAGTAGTTTACTGCTATGCGGTAGCATAACATTTGAAGAAAATCTTGATACAATTGATGTAGATAAACCCGAACCAGTATATTATTTATTATTTATTCAAAATAAGACGGAAAATAAAACTACCATTAAATTCAGATTATATTTGAATGATCTCAACTTAGTTGTCCTTACAAAATAGGAAACTAGACGAATACTTATCAGAATATGATTTATGAAATTTATGTATTCTCTTCATTTTGAATCTGAAAGCATTTTCTATGATGAAATAAGAGGATAACTATATGCATTTACAGATACTGTTCTTTTGAAAACTATTTAAGTATGTTTTCTAAAGTATATGGTATGACCATATTACACAAAACTAAAAATTATAAAAAGAAATTTCATTATAGTTATCCCTCAGATGTACTTGTCAAGTGTTACGGTGCTTAGGACAGTTTATAATTACCGGCCTTGTTTCTCGTGGCTAAAAGGTTGACTTCGAGTTTAACTCTATTCTTATTAATTGAGGTCATGCGAGTACGTATTGTCCGGTCAACTTGCAAATAACAAGATATTGTTATTCGCAAGTACCGCAGGGCAATGAATAGGAGTAGAGTTAACGCGTTCGAAAGGTCACAATTTCCACTGTTTCGCGTTCACACAGGCAACCTTCTCAAGGTAGACCGTGTGAACCGAAGCCCCTCGTCCGGGTTTCGAGAACCGAGTAGCTGCAGCAAGAAGCTACTGCATTCCGCCACGTATGCATACCGTGGTCACAATTAATTCTAGATTTGCGGATTTAGTAACTATATTCTTATGTAAGTCAGTGATTACTGCAGAAATTTACTTCCTCAGTCCCCGTACGAACATCTGATCTTCCTCGGTCCTTCAGAGTTGAAACTTTCTTCCTCGGACCCCAACCGGTTGAAGTCCGGTGTCCGACTGCGATAAGAACAAACCACGTGAGCTGCAGGTAGGATCGCGACTACAGTAAGACTTAACAGAACTCGATCATGGGTGATCAGAGACAGTTGTAAGTAAAGTTAAAATTTCATGAACAGTAGAGACTATCGGTGGTTTTTTGTCACTCTGAGTTTGTAAAGCCAACGCTTTTTGAATGGAGTTGAAAGCTGGTGTCTGAATATCAAATGCGGGACAATTTTCTTTGGGGCTCTGTTGGGAAAAGAATTATGTTATTCCAGCGAATGTGACTGTGTGATCGAGGCTGGTGAAGGGCATGATTGCGAAAAAAGAGCTCGTGAGGCATACGGTGGGTTTGTCAGTGCAAGCAAGTGAAGTGGAAAGTGAGGGCACAAGCGAAGATGGTGTGTTAGGACTCAAATTCTATCATCTGCGTCAAAACATTCAATCATCGTTTCTTCTTCTCAATTCGAGTTGGAGAAAGACTCGTAGCAGTCGATGACTCACCCATTGCAAGTTTCAGACGCATCAATCCGAGCACCTATTTTACAAGCTTGGAAATTTGCATCTACATCGGCCAGAGGTACAGTGAATAATGTAGATCTTCATGACAAACGCTCTGGTACTACTCTTGTTGTTGTGAACGCTGGAACCGATATACTTTGGGAGTGCTTCCATCGACGATTGCAGCTCAATCTCTTGAACACAAGACATCTTCCTTGAGTTCTGCTGCCAGCTGGGCTTGCAGCTCCCATCACTCTGGATTGCGGAAACGTCTTCCGACAAAGACGAAGAAGAACCAACAATGGATTCGATACACAGAAGGACGGGCAAGAGAGGCGCAGTTGAGAGTAGTGGAGATGGCTTTGTCTCAAGTTCCAGACGTCAACCCGTGCCCGCGTCAGTGCAGTCGCCTTTCAATCTGTGCCCACGTCAACACAGTCGTTTACATAGTGCGAATCTTTACTCAAGAAAGTATCGGTTTTCTAAACGGTCGATAGCCGGTATGAGGTCCGAGGAAGAGAGTTTCAACTTTGAGGGACTGAGGAGGAACAAATGTTCATAGGGGGGACTAAGGAAGTAAAAAGCTGGTGATTACTGAGATTCACTAAATAGTTAATGCACGAATAAGAAAAGAAATCTCGCAAACCTAATGCTCTTGTATTAGTTCGAGAATGTACTCGTTTACATACTTCATAAATCGTACACACGGAACTAATCTCACATGGTACTAATCACAATCCTTAAATATTCGTTAAATTATAAGTTTCTCCAGTAAGATATCTACTTTGGTTAGTGCGTTTTTGGATATTCATCATCTTGGATAGTACTAGACACTGTCAATAAAGTATGATTCCTCTATAGAATAAGATGCACGGACAAAATGACTTAGAAATATATATAAACCACTCTTAGAGTAATATTTGAAAGGACTTCAAGAAGAGTTAGATTCTTATAGAGACAGTCATTAGTCCAACTAATGATCAAGTGAAGTTACATTGGATCAACTTATTATACTGAGACAACTTAGACAAGTTTCCATTTCGTTGTTGTGTTGGATCAACTTATTATACTAGCGCAACTTATTTCATAGCCGCGTTGGATCAATCCTTTAGCCGCACACACAAGGAAGGGAAAACATGGTTTGGAAAATCCAACAAACCTCTCAGAGAGAATTGTTTCTTCTAGCATTGAGTGGAATTTCTAAATTTAGTGAAGTAAATTTAGAATTTTTTTTCACAAGTCACAATTTGCAAACCCACTCTAGCATCACTCTTCCTTGTGACTCTTGCCTTTAGTAAACTGTATTTTTCACAAAATGTTTTTGAAGGTTGTCATCAGCCAATCATGAATAATTATTTTGGTGATCTATTTTAACGTTTGTTTTTCTCCTTCGTTTTCCTAGAAGTACAGTTTAGATGCATATTAACTCATAGAGTCGTAGGAGTGTCAAACTTCTCTCACAGAAATAATTAAAGGACGAGGTTTTATTTTGCAAGTGAACTCTTTGATCTAAAGATAAGATACATGTAACAACTCTCACTAAATTACGAGGCAGTGTTAAGCCAAGCACATAGATCTGTACCGTGCACGGCTCGCCATCCCTCTTAGGGCATCTCCACTCGAAGACTAGAAACGGCACGGGAAGATCTAGTTTCCAGTCTCCTCCGAAACAAAGGAAGAAGTTCGCACCACGCGTTTCTTTCTCATTCGATCAAAATTTAGCGCGAATGTTTACCGGGACGATACACGAGATAAATATACAGTGAGGGAATGCACTTTCTCGTGTTTTCTTGCTAACCACGCCAAAGAGACGACTGGTTACCTGGAACTTTTTACAGTGCCGGGGCATTTACAGTGCTCCGATAGAGATGCCCTTAACATCCAGATCCAAGAAAGATAGGAAGACCAAATAGGTCATACGAAGAGGTAAAGCAAGAGGAAAGAAAGGAGTAAAGTGGCATTATTTTCAAGTGAAGTAGCGGCGAAGACGGAGCAAAAGGAAGTTACTTTGAGAGAGAAATAACTTGGTCACAGTGAAAATAGAGGAGAGACAATGTCTTGTTTTAGGGCTAGTGACAATATCTAGAGTAAGAAGCTTATTGAGTTGATATTAAAGTTATCTTAGGTAATAGAACTGAGAGCTTAATAAACTTGAGTGACTGGGATTAGAGTTGGGAAGAGAGTAGATCCAGCATGCAAAGGATATTCAGTAAGGGGGATTGGATCGATGAAACGTACAGAGATTGAGTTTGGGAAGGTATCAGATCACCACGTGATTTCTCTATGAGCTCAATCATTGTTACAGTTTGATCAGGTCACCAACTTGAGTACATGTCTTATTTTTGTTTACTGATCCATTAGAGTACATTAGAGTATCAATTAGGTCGTTGGCATGTGTGTTGGAACTTACTTTCTCTATTTTAGTACGTAATGCAGAAGAGCTACCCAACTTACTTTAAATTTAATGGATCCGAAGTTAGAAAACCAGAACTGGATATGAGATCGAAAGATTAGTCGTTGTACATAGGGAGGTTCTCAATCCTTAGCTCAAGTCCAATTCTTTGACCTATTCTTCAGGAAGTCTAAAATAAAATTATTTAATACATAAGTATCATAATTTTGTTGAGAACTAAACTAAATACGAATAGATTCTCTCGCTATCATATATGAGTCATTACCAATGTACTTTTCTAGAGTAGGAGTGTTCTAAAGTCCAATCACCTCTCCACTGCTATCAATGTGCACGAATCTTCACTTGCAACATCGAGTTTGAAATAAAATGACAGTAGAGTTAACATCACCATACACCAAGTTGTCATTCTCTAAGGACTAGTTGATTTGTTAAACATAGGAGCAAGTCAAATAGTGTATTTTTCTCCAAATAGAGAAAATTTTAAAAGTTTTCTGTAAAAATTAAGTTTTTTGCCATTGTAAAGTAAAAAGAGATTCTAAAAGTGCCAAAAGTGATATTTTTAGTTTAAAATACTTCTTATTTTATATTTAATTGAAAAGAAAAGAAAATATTTAATTGAAAATAAAATAAAATATTTAATTTATACCTTTACGCTTAGATGATATGGACAAATAGGTCAAAGTGAACTCTTCATGGTCACTACAATTTGAACCATAATGATTCGTTCACTAAGCAATTTTTAATCTTACCAAGTCATCACCAAGTAATTCCCAACCAAGATAATAAAATGACTTAAGTCCAAGCTTGCTTCTTATACGATTACAACTTGACCTACGTGGATTCTAAAGATACTTCATCTCGTTTATATTTGATCTCCTTTACATGCTTGAACTTTCAACATACAAATCAGCAAGTTGTTGAGACGGGAGTCCCCTAGAGGAGTAGAACCCTCTGGCTGTGATCGGTATCGGAATATCAAAGCAAGCATTGGAGACCTTGAATAGATAGATGGTGCAATCTAATACCCTTTTTGGTGTTTACATGTTCGTGATATTCTCTTCTATCAAATTCTGGCTCGAACCGAACACCCAAAGTGAGGTTGTATGCAGAAACGTGAAACATGACACTTTTCATCTCTCCAATCTCTCTTCTTAGTAATCTCTCTCAACCCAATCGTTTATTCTTTCTGAAACTCATATTTTTCCAAGACCTCAAGATCACAATCACATCTCCAAATTCGAGAACGGATCTAGTCTACGGATCTCCTAGTAGCATAGGAGAAAGTTACAATCGTACATTTTTGAGATTTTTGAACCTTTTATCACTTCAGCTCTTTATCACCCCGATGTAACCATCCTTTGCTGCATCTGGTATGAACTTTTTATCCGGACCTGCTTTATGTAATCCCAGATTTGTATATGAATGTTAGAAAGTTCAACTTTCTAGTTAAGTTTTCGTGATAAGGGTTGAGATTCAAGGATTGACTGCATTTTCTGTTGTAAATATTTTATGCAGGATGGGAACTGCGAGATAGTTTGAGAATCGTGAAGTCGATGTCTGTTTATGGTGTCGCAGTTCATGAAGAGATGGTTCAACAATAACTTCTGCACATTCTACACTCTTCATCGTTCTGGCTCCAAGAACTGATCTTATCATAGATCTCTAATTTGAGTTCGGGAGTTGACGTCATGTATAGAGATAATCTAGGGGATGAAGAGAGTCTTTCTTTACTCGGTCTTTACTGTCACTTCACGTATGTTTAGTGTCACTATCGAGTTTCCCGTAAACTGGTCACTTTTGGTAATACTGGAGAGATTATTAGGGTGACTCAGAACTCTACTGTCGTTCATGCACAGGCTCCCAATGCATAAGCTCCCGCAGGCATGGGATCAGAAGCCAGCGGAGCAGCAGTTCTCAGCGTTTGCAGCTTGATGCTTGCCATCATTCTTTCTTCGAATGTCTTTTAGTGTAAGTAGTAAATTGGTCGATGTTCCAGAGCAAGAATGTCTCTGTGATTCTGCTCCAGCTTTCTCCTTCATATGTAAGTACCTAGTAGGCTTGACGGGCGAGTATTATTACTAATCACGAGTGTTTTCGTAGATTATGCATCATCATACGGTAGGGTTTGGATAAAGCAGGCTGGAGATTAGGTGACGTGTTTCACTCACTCTTGGTTGTTTGCGGTAATGGGAATCTATGTCGTTTGTTGTGCCACTTCATGCCCCTCTGTCATCATTACTTGACGCAGCTTCTAGCTGTTCATGAGGGTTTGAGGGTTTCCCTTTGTGTCTTTTGGTCGTTTGGAATGTTGTCAAAAGGAAAGTGAACTGGGTCACTGTCACAGTTGTAGCTTCTGAGCAGTACAGTGAGCAGCAGCTGTAATATCAAGTCATGAAATTGCATAGCCAATTGAATGACTCACCTCAAACTGTAAGCTTCTTACTGTAATTAGGCATCCAACAGGATGAACTCGCCACTCGCTCGGTTCTTAGTTTCACTGTGTTAGATGGTGTCTGTAAGAATTTCGAACATCCCATCTTTTGCTCATATGTTAATTTAGTTAGTTGTATATTTGCTACTGGGGACTCGTGAGTAGGGACCTACAAATGCATAGCTCTCGCAATGCCATTGCATACGTAACGACTTGCTTTTATTGTTGTCATTCTATCTTGGATTTCGTGTCAGCTTCTATAGCTGGAATACCCGATGAAGGATTTTGGAACCATGGAGACCTCACTGATGCCTCCATGACGAGGTCCCGCTCAGAATGAGACCCCGCTCTTCCATACATGCATATGTCTCTGCTGCCAGGAGTTGCTTCGATTGCTCACCTCCCTGCTAAACTATCATCCTTAGTTGACTTTGCCGCTTTCTCTCTGTTTCCTCAGTGCCACCCTTTGCTTCCGGATTGACATCATCGATGGAAAAATTTACTGTCCGCTCGTCAAAGTCCTTGATCTGTTCGACCGCTTCCCTTGAAGTAGGAACACTTCACTCTCTATGTCATTAGTTCTACCATTCGAAATCCGTTCCCTTCTTATTCCAGAAAGAAGAATTCCACTTTTAGAAAATTAGTGTCCATTTTCTTTGTGCTCTTTGCCCGTTTTTGATTTCCTTCGGAAGCCACAAACTCATGCAGCCTTGTCTCTTACTTTCTGCCATTCGTACCAGTTTCTCATTCTAAGGATAATAAGGATGACGACGAGCAAAGAACTCGTACGAATTCGAATGGCGCGAAGTAAGAGATAAGGATATATCAGTTTCTTGCATGGGTGTGGCGGACCAATCGGCATATTGTAGATCCAGGGCCAGAGTACAGCACATGGTAGTACGAGAAGTTGTCAGAGGAAGCTAAAAAGAGTTTTAAATGTTACAGCGAATGCTATATAGGTGACGTCAACCCTCGTTACCATGTACGTGGAGCCTCTACCGTCTCTGGATATGCTTCCGAGTTTGATGGAGACAGTGCAAGGGTGTGGTTCGTTTGTGCGGATTTTCATAGTGTATAACATTGTGGTGTTTTGTTTCTCTTTTTTTTTTGTTACCCAAGCCTCAAGAGTCTGTCAGATGAGGTGAAACTCGTTCAGAGGATTGTGACTCAGGCGGTAGGTTTTCTGATTCTGTTTATGGTTGCGTTCTAGCTGGCTTTTGCTTTAGCCTCCATAGTTAGAATCCCCAGTGCAGGGTTTCGGAACTATGGAGGTCCCACTGTAAGCACTTGAGAGGCCTCGGGCGGATTCTGGTGGCTAGTTGGTCTTGGGTATCTTCCAGTTACTCAGACTCGCCTTTCGTAGAAGAGAATTCGCGCGAATCTGCCTCATCGAGTACGTTGCGAATTACACAGGAATAACTGTATACGCACCGAAAGGAACTCAGTATTTGTATAATTTGCGTTTCATAGCCATTTTCGACAAACTCTTACACATGATTCTTGGTTTGAAAATTTACAAGAACTTGAACCCAAGATCTCATTTCCGTCTCCGAAAGAGAGAACTGGAAACTGTAAAGAGCCTGAGCTTCGAAAACCATTGTTTCAATGTTTAGTGCAAATTCTGACCTCGACCTGTCGTGGCAGTTAGACCTGGACATAGATATTGTATTCGCAACATCTTTCTTGAGAACTATTGACAGCTGTTTGCTGAGACTCGATGGTAGCAGAAAGCAAGCACACAAAGGTTCTGTTTCGTTAAGTGATAGCAGTGTCTCTGTATCTCACATCCGGAGAACAACCAGCCTGTGATCACTCATATCAGTGAACCTTCCGTGTTATCGTGCTGTCTAAGAAAGAAATACCAGTGAAGACTATTTTACACTACATCAAATATTATACCGAGTTTAATTATAAAGAGAGTCCATTTAAGATGTAGAAGCAAGAACTGGTTGATACTAGGTTGTGTTCCTTCGTGTCGCTCTGAAACTGAATTCATCTACACACGGAGTATCACAGAGAAATGCAGTGAGAGTAGTATTCTGTGGTCCTCGTCAAATATGGTTTGACCACTCGAGGTGTTACTCAACTTGCGGCGGTTTTCGACGGGGACTTTTACAGAGAACTGATAGAGGAGAGAAGAGACGCGCAGGAGAGAAATTGGAGATTTTTGACAATTGAAGACTTTGATGGTGGAGTAGACACTGGAATAAAGTTTATTGAGTATTGAAAGCCTTATTGTTTGATTTATATTTGGTGCACGAGAGAAATGGGAGATTTTTGACAATTGAAGACTTTGATGGTGGAGTAGACACTGGAATAAAGTTTATTGAGTATTGAAAGCCTTATTGTTTGATTTATATTTGGTGCACGAGAGAAATGGGAGATTTTTGACAATTGAAGACTTTGATGGTGGAGTAGACACTGGAATAAAGTTTATTGAGTATTGAAAGCCTTATTGTTTGATTTATATTTGGTGCACGTAAAGAGATAGAATTTTGAGTTCTCATCGTCTGCAACAATCGGTTTTCTTTTTGATCGTTCTCTTGATCAATCACAGTTAGGAGGTCCGTCTTCCTCAAGAAAGACTCTCGCGATGACATCTGGTGCTTCCACTGAGAATCACAGTGATGCCGTACAAGGTGTGGCTGCTGCTCAAGTTGCTCCTGTTCAAAGAGACTCCTGATCAAGATGGAATTGGCTCTCAAGGAGGACCTACGGTACTCTCAACAGCAACCGCACAGCCTGCTATAGACACATCTCAGATTCTTCAGCTGCCTTGATTCAGCAGCAACCTGGAAATGGAGGAGGTGAGCAGAATTTCACAAAGGTGTTATAAGCAATTGTTGGTAGATGTGAATGATTTGATGAAAGAGACGTGGTTTTTCTAGTACTTAGTGCGACCATGGACTCTACTTCGGATCAAGCCTTAGCAAGCTGCAAAGAGGACTTCTCTACGGAAGGGGACAAAAGCGAAGTCAAGCTATGCAACTCAAAGGATAAGCTCGGGTAGAATCACTGTCTTGTTGAGCTTGCAAATGTCTCTTTCAGTTTCATCCTTGTAGAATGAAGAGGATGTGAACGGGAGACCTCGACCGAACACTTAAAAGCAGCTCCACCAACAGTCCAGATTCCCAAAAGTTTACTAGCACAGTAAATGGTACATACATCGCAGACTTCCTGGCTCTAGTGGCAGATCCACCGCCTGTGTTTTCTTGTAACTAGTCAGCTCGGTCACGATCTCTTTGCGATTCGTGACTGAGCTGACTACTAGTCTTTGAACTAATCTGCGAAGTAACGATGTGGTACTTGGAGAATTAGGAGCAAAAACTTTGGGGTCTGGTCAAGGGATCTTCTGAAACAGGTGTATAGCTGGAGTAACGGAGGCCGTGTGATGAGGGCCTCAACGTTCTGAGAAAGACATGAAAACTGCGCTGTGTTCCGGACGATTTCAGAACTACATTGTAGAATTGGAGAATTTCTGTGCGTTTCCTCTTTAGCGGTCTACTCGTCTAGAACCGAGCAGGGGGATAAGTGAATCTTGAAAGTCGAGGTTGCTGACCTTCTCGAAGAGAAAATACTGGAGGTAATTGATCACCCGGAATGGCAAGCTGACTCTGGAAAATGGCAGTATTGACAGTGTATCATGTAACCACAGGCTATATGTGGACATTTGACAGAGTTCTCATGAAGTCTGAAAGTTTCAATCATTTGAAACTAAATGCAAACATGAAAGCAAGACACTAGGAAAAGGTTATGAGGTATCTGGTGACAATCACACTAAGTTAAAACATATGCAACAAGCGAATAAGACACAAGTCAAAGCCATTAAAAAGTGACAAATCTCACAGGCCTTGCTCAAGTGAATAGGAAGTTCTGTATTCTATAGTTGATACGGGTCGTCTTCTTCTGAGAATTCTACATCCACACAGTAAGTAACTAACTAGCATATGGATAGACAATTATCCTCACATTAGAGATGCATAAATCTCCGTAAAGGTCCTAGGTGCTCATTATTCAAAGGTGGCGACGTTACCAGTATTTTGATAGAGATCAGCCAAACAAATCCATGCTTTCAAGACAAAGAAAGAGATATAACACCTTTCTTTTTCTTTAACTACCTACATTCTTACATTAGCCCTTTGCTCGGTACGGCCGGTACACTTTACTACCTCAAACTTTTGGTCTGTATATAAATCAACTTATCCAGCCATGCTTTTTGAGAAGAAAAGAGAAAAAGAATAGCCATCGCTTTCACATGTCACCTAGACTCTTCGTTTCAATCCTTAGCTCGTCACGTCAGTAACATGCAAGTGTCATCGAGCTTGCTGCTCCATTAGTCAAATTATCAAGGTTATTCTAGAGGTTAAGAAAGCAGTCGACGAACAGTCAAAAATTGATGTTAATCGAGAAGTGAGTTCTTCTTGCCAGTGGCTTAGTTCTGTTTACCTTAACTCAAATGTACAGAATTAAAGTTGATCCAGCGATATTGCAGATAGTTTCTAAAATCACTGGACGAGGAATGCTTCAAATGATAGACGTAAGGTGAGAGTTTTCACGTTCCAAACTCAGTTATATCATGAGATACATAAGTTAGCCAAAACAGATACACGATGAAGGACTTGTTGACAAGACCATCCGATCGAAGCCGAGCGAGGAGTCGTGTCAATGTGGGGCGTTCCCGCGTGCGCAAGGCACGGAGTTAGCTGCAGGTGTCAAGTGCTTTAGACTCCAGATTTTTCTCTTTGCTTCAGCTCGTTGGCTTCAGTTGTTTCTGCTGTGGGTTACAAGCTTGCAAGACTTGCTAATTAATAAGTTTAACATTCTCTCTAGAAGAGTCGCTTGTCCTTTAATGGCTCGTGAGCGGCCGGTTTCTGCTTGCCTATTCCTGTTTCTGAAGCAAAGATTGCAACCTCACCTGTTTGTATATACCGCTGATTATAACTATGACAGTTAGGGCTAGCATCTAAGAGTATGAAGACAACTCATTTGATGTTTTGTAGCTTCTCATAGAGACCCGAAACTTGTTAACGTAACAGCTGTGTCTCTGAATTCTGTGAGTATATTGCGCTGTGCAGGTTCATTGTACAAAGACTACGCACGAATGCAACTATAAGCTTCAAAACGAGAGTCAAGTTTGAAGATTGTCACGCAAAATATGAAGCTTAGGCAAGCAGAGGGAAAGGAGAATGTTCACTCCAACGTCACGTATCTTTTAATGCAACACCTGTTTTTGATTCAGCTATTGGTTCTTTGAATTACGCCATTCGTGTTTCAGATATAGAAATATTGGATTATGGAACGTCCCTCCACACTCCAACATTTTCCAAGCCCTAGAATTGTCATAGATGCAGCACGAAGCAGGTCTTAGAGAGCTGAGGGTTGAAGTCACACCGGTCCACGTTCCGCATTTCAGATGTTTGATGTTTCCTGTCACTTCCTCCTGTTCTGAGGATTTGGACGGTTCATACGTATCAGCAGTAGCATCGGTGTGAAACATTAGCCACAATTCATTCTGCTACTACTAATTTCGTCCTATCGCTCCTTGAGAAGACCACTTCGAGCATTACTTAATGAACGCATCAAGGCGTCCACTTCCGCACAATCCGTTTCGAGAAAGGGTTTAGATTTGTGCGAGGCAGTCAATTCGTGCACAAGAAAAACTCCAGAGATCGATGCCTCCAGAAAGTTCACCTTGATTGGTGCTGTTAGTTCCTCAGATCGAGCCCCATCCTCTTAAGAGTAAGAACTCTCTGCCCCTTGTTTGAGCTTCCTTGAGAACAGGGGTTTGTAATCAAACGACGGCGTCGAGTAGAATACGAGAAACCAAACTTTTACCTAGAGAATAATACACTTCTACTGCTAGTATGTTGGGTTCCAGTTTGATAAGGAGAAGTGGCACAAGTCCAGCAAAGTATCACATCCAAAGTTGATAGCAGTACAAATTCACTTGCACTTAGGTACTCAGGAATCTACTCTGATTTCTCATCTCAGTTCAGACTAAAGTACTGAAGGGGCAGTCCATCGCCCTCAGTCCATGGTAAGAGCTGCGCGCAGGAAAACTGACAAGTCATCGAGCCCCAGTTCGGAGAACTACTGAAGAATGACATATCTATCAAGTTGTGCTAGAAAAGTGGAATCTAACTATGATGCAAAGGCTGTTGCAGTGACTTCCATTAGTATAAGAAGAGTATAAGAAGATGTAAGTTAGGGGGATGAGTGTAAGAATTCTCGTAGACTGGAAGAGAGGACACAGTGAACTGGGATTATGCAAGATGAGAGTACACTTGATTATGGACGTGATGTCTGCTGAATGCTGTGTAAATTCAGTGTCTTTGCCTCCACTTATAAAGAGAAAAGACTTGCATACAGTGGCCACTTGGGTCTGACACCCTCAACACTAATCCTGCTAATCCTGGTATTCAGCTGACGGGCGAGCTCCGAGTCTTGTGTAGAACTCCCGCTGACTTCGGGGGTGCTAGTGTAAGCTAATAACGTACATGCTATTCTATCACTCCCGCTCATGTACGGGGTGGGTGTCTGACACAGTCCCATTCCGTCGGTATACAATTTGTGTTTCTCCTTGGTTGTACCTTTAGTAAGGAAGTCAGCGAGCATGACCTTAGTGCTCACATACACTACGTCTATCTGTTGCTCATAAGATTTTTCTCGGACATAATGGTGAAGGACATCTATGTGCTTACTACGTGCATGATGCACAGGATTTTGGACCAAAGCTATAGCTCCTTTGTTGTCGCCGTGGATTTCAGTTGGAGATTCCACGATGGCCTTAACGTTGAACTATGAGATTATTCTCAGTAACCACACAACTTCACGGGATGCATTTGACAGTGATTGATACTCGGTCTCTGTAGATGATAGAGCTACAGTTTGCTGTTTCCGACTGCTCCATGAAATTGTTGTGCCTCCTAAAAGGAACACGTAACCTGAAACTGAACGCCGATTGTCAGAATCGGATGCCCAGTCTCCGTCCGCATAGCCCTCCAACATCATACACCGTCTTTTGGTACATGCTAAGTAAGGAAAGATTCTTCGTATTGCCCAAGAGTGTGCTTCTACTGGAGCGGCACTAAGCTGACTCACTTTGCTCACGGCGAACACGCTGTCCGGTCGCGTGAACAACATGATAAACATTAACATGCCGACTTCCTTTTGGTAGGTGGTTTGGTCGACTGGCCGTGATCCTTCGCTGCTGCCTACTAGCCCTTCTCGACAAAGCTTTAAATTGGCTTCCATGGGCGTGGTTTGAGGATGACAGTTCTCGGCTCCGGCCTTGGCATAATGTTATCAATGTAGCTTTCTTGGTCCAATGTTATTGAACCATCTTCCTCGTCGTGGGTGATGCGGACTCCTAACCACCACTGCGCATGTCTCATGTCTTTCAACTTGAACTCGTCAGCCAGTAGCTTTTTCATTCTATTCATGAGCAGTTTGCTACTACTCCCTAGTAGTAGGTCGTCTACATACACAATGATATACAATACATCTGAATCCTCAGAGAAGAAATAGAAACAATTGTCGGACTTTGATCGTTGTATTCCTGGACGTAAGAGGCTATCGTCTAAGCATTGGTACCATGATCTACCTGATTGTTTCAATCCGTACATGCCATTCTGAAGTTTACATACAGCTCGGGTTGGTAATTCATCTTGACACATAGTCAAATATCCTTCGGGAAGGTCCATGTAGATCTCCTCAGTGATTTCTCCATTCAAGTATGCTGTTACCACATCCAGTTGTTGTATTTCTAAACCTTGGATGGCAGCAATTGCAAAGAACGTGCGGACTGTGCTTAGCTTCACCACTGGTGCAAATGTTCCACGTAGTCGATACCATACCTTTGCGCATAGCCCTTCACCACTAATCTCGCTTTATGACGAACCACTTCTCCATCAGGGCCTCTCTTCAATTTGAACATCCACTTGGATCCGATGGTTGACTTACGTGTGGGAAAGGAAGTGATCGTCCAAGTATGATTCTCCTCCAGTGAGGTCAGCTCAGAAATGATGGTCTCCTTCCAAGCACTTGAATCTAGTTGAGTTCAGAGCTGCAATGTATGTGGCGGGTTGGAGTCAGTATGAGCTAAAAGTGCAAACTCGTGGAGGTGATTCGGTCGTCGACTCTCTCGTCTTGAACGAGTGATGTACGGACGATTTTCTATCTCTGCTCCTGAAGGTGTCGTTGAAGATACCAACTGGTCGGGATCTAGATCGTCCTGGCAGCTTGTTGAAGACCTTGAGGTATTCGATCCTGGACTCTCAGGCGATTGTACAACCGTTGTGTGTGACGTCAGTGTATTCTCTGGTGTAGCTCTAGCTGGTAGTTTTGAAGAGATCATGGGAAGGATGAGATCATCCATCTTGATTGGGTGACAGTAAATGTCAACGATGTGGACTCATTGAAAGTCACGTCTCTGCTCTTTACAAACCTTTTAGCTTTGGTGTCAAAGAATCCGTAAGCCTTGGATTGTTCGTGGTATCCCAAGAACAAACACGTTATGCTCTTTGGCTCAATTTTGCTGCGTGGTTTTGAGATGTGGACGTAACCAATGCTGCCAAAGATACTCACTCATGCAGAGGACAAGGGTTAGAACTGAATGCACGTTCAGGCTTCTCAAGAGAAGATGCCATATTTGTGATACTTGAATACCTGTAAAACTCGAAGACGTGATTGAGACTATAATAGCATGTTGTTGGCTTCACAAGTTCACATCTATTCCATAGCGATCTCTGTGGACCCATGAAAGTAACGCCATTTGGAGGATCATGGTACATACTCACATTCAGCGACGACAAGAGCCGCTTCACTTGAATCTATGGCCTAGAGGTAAAAACTCAAGAGGTGGTGTTCCAAAAGTTTTCAGAGTTTCTGGCGGAGGCAGAACAACAATCCAGTCGGATGCTAAGAAAATTTGGCACCGAAGAAGGTGGATAGTTCGTAAACGGGACGATGAGTAGCTTTCTGAAGGGCCGTGGTATCTTGCATAAAACTACAGCGGCATATACACCAGAGTAGAACGGAGTAGTAGAGAGGATGAACCGATCTATCATGGAAGGCGTTCGATCGACACACTATTCTAGGGTGAAGCAGCACGCACGATGGTTGCAGATGGTTGTCTAGAAAATGAAACTGACAATTGCATAACCCCTTGATCTCTTGATGCAGGTTGATTCTCCCTTCAAGTTGGAGATTGTATAGTTGCATTTCTGTCACGATCTCTGTTTCCTATGTTTCCTCGTGCTTCTGCGAACCCACTCAAAGTGATAGTTGCAGATGGTTGTCTAGAAAATGAAACTGACAACTGCATCACTGTTTTCTTGAAAGATTAAGTTGTTGCACAATCGATGTCACAATGAAGATATCCTAAGTGTGAGGCATCGTGCTATGAGTCCGGTAGTAGTGTAGTGACGTCTAAGGAATTACGATCACTCTCACAAACACTATAGAAGAACAAAATGTACATGATGTCTGTTCCATATTTTGTTCGAAAGTGATGTGTCTCTGGTTTTTGTGTAACTAAATGTTACAGCCATCTATACAGCTAGGTATAAACAAAATATTACTGATAGCTGCAAACTTTGCCATATATGTTCATCGGTCTAGAACCTATGAATAAAGAGATAACTTTGACTTGTTGGCAAGAATCTCAGTAATTATGAATGTGTATTTGATGCATCCAGCTTGAACTACGTGAAACTTATCACTAAGTTCTACTAAATTTACATTGTGTGCAAGTTGTATAGTACCAATTTAACACATCTAATCTAGTTCTAATCTCTCTCTAGCAAAACTCCATTCATATGGAGGAGGTATATGAGGCTCTCTCAAGTCAAAGAGATTTAGAAAAGTTGTGTGACGTACGAATCTGTGGTTTCATTCCGGATCATACTCAACTCTCCCGCTGGCCAAACCATTTGAACAAGATCTTTCCACCAACTCTTCACTTTTGAGAAAATCCTCCACCTTCTTCTACGATGTGGCAACATAACAATAGTTGACAAAGCTTGAATCACTGCAATGAAAGAGTCTGTACAATTTATTTCTTCTTGACTCCTATGAGTAAGTCTAGATCTTCTACACTCCAAGAATTCCAGTTCAGTAGTAAGAATTTAATAATATCTATAACCTCTAGTAGACGGTAATAGATCCGAAATGTACTGCTTACAACCGGTATTCTGCTTAATCCTCCAACTCTGAATGTAAACATTTGCCCATGAAAGAAGAACCGAACATACAGAGAACGTAAAACGGAGGCCTATAGAGACGCACATAAACTTTCTTGATGGGAGCGAAACTTCGGTTCTAGCGTATTCTGCGGGCATACAACAAGTATCAAATCAAAAGCAAACAGGAAACAGATATACTGTAAATAAAAGTTCTAATCATGCCCTTGACTCTTCCCGAGGTAAGGTGTCCATTCCGATCAATCCGCAACGACAGGGAGTGAAAAACAGATGAGATAGATAACGAAGGAGACGAACGAACTAATGAGGCCCTTTGCCTTAGAGGATAGCGAGGTTGAAGTTGCGACTCTGCTGGGGCTTGAAGCCTTGAATCGGAACCTCGAGTTGAGTTATACGGGTTTGGTGGATTGGAAAGAACCTAAAGACGAGATGGCACTCAGCTGCATATGAGATGGTGCGGCTTCTTCAGAGGATTGAATGAGTCGTGGGTCGATTTGTTTGGCTGCCGACGGTCCTCTACGTCGAATTACATGTTCATAAAAAGCGCGAGGTACTGAACTGCGCTAATTGTCGAGGAATACCAAGGTTAGGGTTTAGTGTATCTTCCGGATCTGGTGGCAGAGTGATACAGACATCGATATTGTTTGGGGACGCGACATCAAATCGGCGGTACATCACTGCTATACTGTAGATGGAAGCTCTGTTGGCTTCTCCGTCTTGTACAGGATGTACCGGACCATTACAGTGGTCCGGTACATTACGATGAGTTCAAAGTGTCTTCTTCGGGTAGGGTGGCAGGATTACAGACCAGCTACAGGCGATCGATCGGAACTGAGATTAGGGCAACGGGAAGGAATCGAAAAAGCGGAGGCATTGGAAGCGGTAGAAGGCGTAGAGGCACGGCTCGGAAGGACAAATTGCATGCTGAGACTGATACCACGTTGCCGTTTCTGGAGCCTCACGTCAGGACACACAAAGAGGAAGGCCATGAAGTA
Source organism: Asterella californica (assembly GCA_036924285.1). Taxonomy (NCBI): domain Eukaryota; kingdom Viridiplantae; phylum Streptophyta; class Marchantiopsida; order Marchantiales; family Aytoniaceae; genus Asterella; species Asterella californica. Next base: position 15,686,844 of record JAYKYS010000001.1, on the reverse strand, counting down.
CTAGCGGATGTCGAGTATCTGCTCCTGAGAGCAACTAATCCTTTTGGTCTCGTTCTCGAGATCTCGGAGGAAGCTAACGACTATTTGCGCAAGAACAAAGAAGAGAGCTTGCTGAGAAAACCTGTGTTGAAAATTATTAGTGACAGAATTAACGAAGCCGTAGGGGAGCAGGTTAGTGATTCCTATATCGACGATCATCCGGACTACGAGACGTATGAAACGTAATGATTCGGAATCTGCTAGAGAGCAAGCTTTAGAAGGTCTTTGAGGGCTGACAAAGGTGTTTGGTAGATTTGATTGTCATCAGACTTGGATCATGTGCTCTACCATTGCAACTTGAGTAGTCAGTTTTGAAGTCAGTTTGGAATTCTGAGCATGGAGGAAGTAATTTCACATTCAGTTTCCAGTGGAGAAAAAGTTCTCCATATCGTACAAGCATGAGCTTGTTCATGTTTCTGAGTTTAAGGTTATTTTGGCTCGCGGAACGATTTCCTTCTAGGATCTCTTGTTCTCCATGTAATGGGGAGTCATATATAACTATTAACATTTTATCTTTACAGGAGTACAGATTTAAAAGCTAAGATGAAAAGGTCCTACTGACAACATTAACGTTGATAGTTGATTATCAACCTACGTTCCGTAAGCCCAGCCATGATCGACAAGATAAGCTTGAACTGCGTCCCTAAGTGCCAAGTTGGGATAAACTTGTTCGATGGTAAGATGTGACCTCGTAACCGGATCGAAGGAACCTACTTGTTTTAAGTGTTCTTCGAGTGCAGCTCTTTCATAAGTGATACCACTTGGAGTTATGACAGGATCTCTGAAGATTTCCATCGTAATCGTGCAGCACATATGATCAGGAATCTCACCAGGGATGTCGGGAGCTGCCAGTTTCTTGAAAAGATCATTAAGGGCTTTGGATCGGCGCTCGTACAGCTCTGTACTCCTCAAAAGTTCTTGTCCTGCCTCCCCCCGCTGCAGCTTCACCAGCTCCTTGAAAATTTTGTAAACATCGTAAATGGAATAGGGAACTTTCTCGTCTCCTGAATTTTGGTTAGTGTCGCCTTTATACTCGAAACCATTCGTACTGTCAGCCGCCACGTCCGGCTGAAAATATCCTGATTCCATAAACTGTTGAAGACGAATCTGCAGAGAGTTGCTACGCTGCACAGAGGGACGGAATCCTGGTGCTCTAGGCTTCTTCTGCTCCTCCAAGTTTTCACCGTCGCCCTCTTGTGACTCGACGCTTACGGACTCCGCCTGGGAATTATCGTCGACTGATTGTTTACTCTCTTCCCTCCTGACAGCTTCACGTGTATAGTTAGGATCCTCATTCTGCTCATAAACTGGAGGATAAAGGTTAACTCTGCCTCCGTCGACGTTCTCCTCTGCTGTACTGAAACCTTCTGTACTCGTATCTTCTGTACCATCAGCACGGGGATGTGTGACTTCTTCATCCTCCGGGATAGTGTCTCCCCTGGTTTGCGGTTCATCTGGAGGCGGCGGAGGGAGAATCTCGGATGAGACCATTACACTAATGATCGCCTTGAGTCGTCTGTGATGATCAGCTTTCATAAGTTTCTGCAAAAACGTTTGCAGATCCTGCAGCTGCTGTCTCCTGGAGTGTGCATCTTCTTCCCACTGTGTAAACCGTGCCTTGGCAAGCTCCTGCCAGATTTCCTCTACCATGTAACTGGTACCATGCTTGGCTCCTCTTCCAAGATCTAACGCCTTTTCTAGCTCTGCGACAGCTCTGGCATACTGCTGATAATGAAGCAGTGCTAAGCCCAGCATGTAGTGTCCTTTTACAGATGAATTGTCGAGCTCCAAAGCTTTCCTGCAATCCGCTTCAACTTTTTCCCACTCGTTTCTCTTCCGCTCGCAGAGCGCTCTGTTGGTCCAGTATATGGGCACTCGTGGACAGAGAGTGATAGCCTCCGTGTAAGCTTCGATTGCAGCACCTAGCTTCTCCTTTTTGAAGTACAAATTTCCTTTCCTTTTCGCAGCTTCCGCTTGTTTCTCCCATGTAGTGTCCATGTCAGTCAGATATCTAGAAACGATGTACTGTCTATCACCAAATATTCGAACAGAAATTGGGCCGGCGAGGCTGAGGCCGAGTCTCTTCACCCGTAGAGCTCTTTCTGTATCGTCTGGAGTTCCGAAAGCCCTCCCAGTTCTTTGCGCCGGATCAAATCCTGAAAAGCTGGTAAGCGAATTCCCGTTGACAGAAGGGACTGCAGAACGAACTGATATTGTGTTGCAGAACGAAACGACGTCGAGAATTTTACATCAAAATTGCTGCCTTCAGTTTCTGACTGTAATCTGGAAAAATACTACTGCTGATCACTCCGGTCCCCAAGTTATGAGAAGAAAAAGCTTTGGTGCCGAGCGAAGAACTCAAAGCTCGGAGCAATTTAAAAGCAAGCTGAGTTTGAGGCAAAATGACTTGGAGACCAGTTCCACGAGGTGGAACTATTAAAGTACTAAGAGTCAACGCTCTCCAGGAAAAAAGTGCCACATGCTCGTGCGTCGGTGATTCAAGTGAAAGTGGCCGAAGGGTCACGCACAGAAAACCGCGTGATCTAGCTGTAGTCCAAGGAGCTTAAAACAAGTAAGTAGTTCAGGGAGCAAGCAGATGACAGAACTTCAGCATAAGGAGTGGATGTTCAGCAGTTACATTCAGAAGAAGCGGCCGGATCGAACCATCCACTTGAACAGGACCTTCGTGGAGAGGGAAGAATAATGTTCACTTGTGTTGAAAACAAACCTTCGAGTACTCTGCTGTCAGGAGTATCATCACCAAGTCAAGCGGCCGTTGCCATGTGGCACGGTAAGATCGATACGAGGCGTTTCGAGATGTGTATACAAGGCGATATTGTCCATGTAGTAGCTATTACCGCCACGCACTTGCCTAGCGGAGTACGCGACTTACTCGTGGCACGGAGAGGTAAGAACTCAATAGGAAGGAAGCAGCAAAGCGTGGGGGAAAGGACAGATAGGATCACAGTGCGAATAAAATAAAGGGAAAGGTGGGATCAGATAAAACGCCAACTTTCCTCCGAAGATTTCATTGTTATCCTTTTTGTTCAAGGGAGGACCCCGACACTTCTTTCATTCCACCGCTATCGACCATCGACCATCGACGGGGGAATGTCTGATGCAAGTCTGATGAATTCCCCCTGCTTCTTCCGATTCTTCGGAGGAAACATCAAGTTGAGCTTCAGTCGGCACCGCCTCCTGGAGAAACTGGTCGTGGGACGTTTGTTGCTAACCGTCGATTTGAAAGAATTCGAACCTGGAAGATGCAACCGGTTTGTCATTTTCTGCTTGAATTTCACACTCATTCTCATTATATATTCTCGAATCACTCATAAAAAATATATCTTTGGGCATTAAACCTCATATCGCTTTATTTCTTATATAAGATTAACTAATCTTCTTAAAATATTTACTTTAGGACTTCTTTTATGTCGTACATGGTTTGGTACTAGATGGATTGTGACACCTCGAGCCGATTCTCCATGAAGTTCATAGAGCACACTGGACAATTTCAGCACAAGTTTTCATATATTCTAGTGTACAACCAAATATTTTCAAGAATTTGTTCCACGACGAATTAACTAACAATAGTTCATTGGATGATGGATCGATACAGTTCATGGACAGTAAAAGTTAATTCAAAGGATTTTATATGAGAATTACTAAAAGAAGCTAGTGAAAAAGTTTTAGAAAAGAAATCGTCATCAAGTCAAGAAAAGATAAAAAAAAATCATTATAGTCATATAATATCCAAGAAGTTCACAAAAGCTTATTTGAAGTCCATGGATGTCTCTGAAAATCACAAGATATGACAGTTATGTGTTACTGTGACAAGTCCTAAGTTGAAATGAACATGAACGTTTCATGGACTTCATGGAGCATCTTTCTATGACAACAAACATTTCATGACAAACGTTTTAGTTATAATATTAAGAATATATAAATTAAATTTTATAAAAAAGAAAAATGTTTTTCTAATTTCACTTTTTATACTTAATAAACATAATAATCAAAACTTTTAATTTAGATTAAATTAACAAAAGAGTTTAAAAAACTATAAAAGTCAAAGACAATCATAAAAGTCTAAAACCTAAAAAGATTATATACACTACAAATCTATCAAAAAGAACATATATAATTTGAAGTATAAAAAGATTTGTTAAGATAATTCAGAAATACATGACTAATAAATATATATTATATAGGGAATAAAAATTAACTATTTGTTTATATTTGAATTTATTGTACTCTTAATATTTTTTTCTTGTTTATATTAATATATTATATTAATTTTAATTTTTAAACTAATAGATTTCTGTAATATGATATAATTTCCCATGGATATTATATTTGGAATAAAATTTATGTAACTCCGATTACATAGAAATTGTAATCAGAGGATTATTGTAGTTTGAAGATTTATGTTTATATTTGTGGGAGGGTTTGCACAGATTTCTAGAAAGATTCTTTAGAGATCTCGAGCCAAATCTGCACGAGACTCACACTTATTTCTTCAAGTGAAAGGTGTGATTGCTTTGACATATATCGAGCTCTCGGAGGGTCAACTCAAGAGATATTTGAATACCTCTAATTTATTTTTCATTTTTTAAAAATACTCTTATAAACAAAAAGATATATTCTTAAAAGAATTCATCTTTTAATAAAATACTCTATTTTATTTAAAATTAATTTAGCGATAAAAAATAGTCTATTTTAGTGTTATCAAATTTTTAAATTTTACTAAAAATAATTTAAAATATTTTATTTTCACTTGAACGTGTTTATAACAAAAACCGTTAGTGAACCTCCGAGCTCGAGCTATAAGGCTCCAATGGAGGAATTCTGATACGATTGTAAAGATTACGAAGTTTCACATTTTGTCACAATGGACACTTTTTTCGTAAAAAAACAATATGATAGTGCATTGACTTAACTAAAGCTTCAACTATGATGGATAAGGTTCATTTTGTCAAGTTGTGGACCGACTGAGATATGAAATCAATATTAGAATAATATTTTTTCAAACATGTTTTTGAGTTCAGCGTTGAGTAGATATTGTCGACGATATCAAAATTGATAATTTGATCTTTGTAATTGAAGCAAAGACAAAAGATTTACCTACAATTTGAACTTTTATGTTTAGAGAGGTGATGACATTGATGTGGGATCTGGGTGGTGGAAATAGAATCTGCAACTTTGACTTGGAACCAGTTACACTATTGATGTGACATAATGTTGACTGAACACTATGTTGACAGGACGGATGTTGACCAAGCAAACACGCGAACTTAGGTACTATGCTTCCAAAAGTTGAGGTTATTAGGCTGCAAGTTTTTGGATGAGAGACTTTTCAAATTTTTATCGTCATTGTCAAACTTTAGGTGTGGGTTGGGTTAACTTTGGATGATTTTTGTGTCAAGAGGTCATAGAGAACTTTAACTTCTCATTAAAGTAGTTACAGACGTTGTGTTAGAGCATTTTGATATCATTGATTTTCTGAGCTCGTACCAATGATAATGAGAATATAGTTCTAGAAGTAAGAGGACGAAGTTATATCCATAAAAAAATTTCAATCATATTTTTAGATTTTTGGTAAAATTTTGCAAGTCCTACGGTCCTAGCACTTTGGGACGTTGGGAGATCTAAACTTCAACATTGTGCGAGTCCACACACACTTTTCAAGTTGAGGACATCCAATAAGTTTTAACAAGACACAACTTTTCTTACAAAGCTTTGGTTAGTGCATGCTTGGTCTCATTAGAAAGGTTTTATGAGAACTTTTATGTCAGATCAAAACTCTGCATTTGGAGCTACCGAGAAGATTCTACAACTGCTTGAAAGTTTCAGTAGTTTTTTGAGTTTTTTACCAAATTGTGTTAGTCCTCACTCTCCTCTTCCACTTTTGGGAGAGTTTGAGATCTATGGTGTCGCACTACTTGACGGCTACATGCTACACTTCTACTCCAACACTTGAGTTTACTAGTTATAGAAGTCAGCTAAATATTACTTCTAGTATTTTATGCATATGTTTGACATCTTTGCGTATGATGTTAACACTATTATGTTATATATTTTGAGTCATAATAGATTGTTAGTATGTTATTTATCTTGTTCAAGCACTTTTACGCTTATGCCAGTGATTTCATACTTATCTATGTTGTTCAAAGTATACAATTTTAAATTTATCACGTGGATAGAGTTTAAGCTCATGGGTTGTGCTTACATGTCGCTCATGCATGCTTTCTAACTTGTTTAAGTTATCTTTTAGAGTTACATGTCACTTTACATATCTTCGCAAGAAGTTTAGGGTTTACATTGACACTTTAGAGACTTCACATGTAACTTATATGTGAAGTTAAGTTTCCAAGTGAATTGGGGGCACAAAAGGACAGAGAAGTGAAGCTATGAACTCCCATTGGTCCATTTTTGTCTTTGTGGAATCTTAAACTTGGAAGTAGTGGTCTTAAGGACAGTTTGAGCTTCTGATAAAGACATTCGAAGATCAGAGAGCATAAGGTGAGAGAGCTCGTCGTGCCGGTGACTGTCAATTCAAATTTTTATCGATTTGGAGCAATAAAGAACGAGTTATGTCAATTTAAAGTTTGGATTGAACAAGAATTGAATCACAATTGCTGATTTTGAGATTTTAAGTGTCAATTGCAGCAGAATAGAGATAATCGCTTCAAACCTTCGTGGTTGCATTCACTATCAATAGGACTATGACTGTTGAAACAATTTCATAATTTGAGTGGATGAATAAATCAGAGAGATCGCTGAAACAGAGGGGGCTAAAAAGTTCTCAATCTAGAGCAGCAACTTCCGAGCTCGAGATATGAAGAACCGTGTACAACCAACAAGTCAAATTTTGCATGGTTGTTCAGCATACTGTAAGACTGAACAAAAGTTATAGATCCAATTTTCTGTTCTAGGTCGAAGTACTCATCTGGATGTCAGAAATTACTATAATTTTCTTAGTAAAAACGTTTTTTCTTATATCTCAATGCTCAGAGTTAATCTCGGACTGAAATTTTGTATGTGTGTTCAGTAAGACCTCGTTTACATGTAAGAGAAGTTTGTAAATCGAAATCATCATATGGTTTTTATTCTTGAGTGTAAAAGTTCACTGTTTGATCTTATTACTACTTGTTAGACCTGATTTTTGATTTCTGAACATATTAGAGAGCCCAACATACTTGTGTAAATGCTTATAGTGCTAAGTTATAACCTGAAGCCCAACGCTTTCCTAGATAGACGTATCACATTTCGACAACGATACAAAACTACGTGAGCTTTGGCACAATATTCCACTTTGGGTTACTTTGGAGGGCTTGGTTTTATTTCATGCACCTATCGTCTTGTTGCACTACTGAAATATCTTTCTTGGTAGAACAAGAAAACTCACAGTGTAAATTGCAAACACACATTAGCGTCTATGCACCACTTACATTGATCTTGTTTGGTTTGGATCGGAGTAGTACCGTTCTCCTAACTCTCAGTATTGATCTATTTGGAAATGCAAAAATAATTCCTTGTTGTTTTTCCTTTGGTTACTTTCTTCTCACATTAGAGCAAATTATCTATAGAAAAAAGAACACTTTCTTGTGTTATATTTATGGTGTGTAATTAAGGGAGTACTTTGTTTGTATTCAAAATTTTCAACATACAAAAAATCTAAAATGTTCAGTTTGAAAATACTTCTTTCACTAAATCTATCTATCAAATTTTTTCGTCTAATCTTGGACTGAAAGTATTGTTAAAAGCTGTGATACGTGTCGAATATATTTTTTTTATATGGTGTGAAGTTTTTTTTTTCCGATAAGAGATTAATTTGATTCAAAAGTTTTTTTCAATCTCAAATAAACATTTGAGTGGATTTTCGAACATGGCTGTAGATCCAAGCCTAACCAATCTTAGACTTATGTATCTTTCATCATAAAGTACTTTTATTCCTCTAAATCAAGTTTTAAATTTGGTACTCACATGCATAGAAATTTATCATTTTTTAGATTTTTACTTTATTTTTAGAATATTTTAGAGTATATTAGAATATATTATTATGTATAGCTTAATTTAGTTTGATTAAGGCATAAGGTTAATTGTGTGTAGTAACGGACAATTTTGTGGGTAGAGAATTATTTTGAAATTCTTGGAGTAATGATCAGAGATATTCCAACGACAAGGAGCTAGGGAAAACACTTGCATGTGTATAAAGGTTGGTTTCTAATACGCTTTTAGGAGTAAAGAGAATAGTCAATCTGAAAGAAATTAAAAACCTGTTAGTATGTCTGAAGTATAAAAGATATTTCTTGTACACTACGGGGAAAGGGTGAAGTTATAGCAAAAGGATTATTCTGGTTCGGAATACGGATTCTATTCCAAACTAAGTTAACAAGTTTATTCTTTTTCCGAGTAGAGGTATGATACCTACTGAGACCTAAGGATGGTTGGGATATACTCAGTACTTACATTCAAGTAGCTGGTGGCAACCGACCGCTGATCATGGATAGCGCTCTACTACCTCCACCTCTCAAGTGATGGGACCCACCAATCATGGATTACTATAGTTTGGAAAGAACGGAGCTACAGCAACTGGAGTATAGGCATGACTCTTCCTCTCCGTGACTTCGGTTCCGCCAGATTGAAGAAGAGAGACCTTCGGTATCAAGCCTTCGGAGCCCACATGCCATTCTTCACTACCCATCTTTTCTTCGTATCTTTTCTTAGTTTACGGCAGCTGCTACATGTTATGTACCTCTGGTGGACATTCTTGACAGATGAATTCCTGGCAGTACCTACATGAATTCCCGAAGGCGCACCAATGATGATAGCAGTGTGTGGTAGAACACACTGCTATCATGAACATGTGTCTAATCGATGGTTTCATTTCTTGAGTAGAAATTTTCTATCCATTCCGAAGGAGAGTGCAAGGTGGCTAGGGATACGATTGAACGTTGCGATTAAAGAATCGAAGTCTTTCTGAGAGAATTTGAGGTGGATAGCTTGGAGAGTCATTGTACAAGCAATGCAGTGGGATCATCAGTACGGTTTGACGGGCAGACGTTGGATGGATTCTTGAAGGAGAGGCGTTGCGAAGGACAATATGACAGTCCATATTTTCCACGGGAATTGAAGATCTTACGAATTGGCAATTGCAATGTTTGGGAAACACGGGCATTCAGATTTTCCCACTTGGATATAACGGGATGCGGGAGGATCTAATTTTCCTCTCTGGAGGAACTACAGTTCCAATAGCAGGATAGAGCAGGAGGAGTATTCGTCTTTACATGTCCTCATGGTGATCAATTTTGGGTTGTCCAGCACACGGATTACAGATATATAGAACTCCGCCATGGGATCTGTACTTCAAATTGGGTAAGCAAGGTTGAAATTGGGGAAAGTGATCGAGTAGAGTTCTTTTTGCAGACAGGGAAACGTCTCAAAAAAATGTTTTTGTTTCTCGAACTATCGAAACTACTTGCTGCCGCTTTTCCATGACAGAAGTATATTACGGAGATGATTTGTAAGAAACAACCCATTTGAAAAACTCAGTAAGCCAACAGTAAGTAGTGGACCATCTGCCAACTCCTGTTTTTTCTGTTTTACTATTTTATCTCCTCGTCCTGTTATTACCAGGAAGGCTAGAGGAACAAATTACCGTTGTTAATCCATCCTTTCCATTACCCTTTCTAGTTGAAACGACGATTCAAGAGTGGGGAAAAGAAGAGTTTTGAACGAAACTGTTTTCTTCAGATAAGCACCATAGCTTGCTTTTCTTTTGGAGTTTTCTTCAGAAGAGGAGAAAGAGAATGATTGAGGAAAAGCATCGTGAGAAATTATCCTGTTCGAACATCTTTTTTCCCAGTGAGCTACAATGTCTCCGTCATCCTAAGATTTATAACTGAACTCATTTCTTTTGGTTCTACAAGCTTCCCATAGCCACATATTACTTAATTCTTTTTATTTTATTTTGAATGTAGAAAGAAGTGATTTCCTTGATACAGCGTATACCTACGATATTCTTTCCATTGTCTTCAGAGAAAACTTGCGAGTGACTATAAGAGGGCAATGAGTATAGTTGTTTGGTTTCTGGATGTGAGGTGCACAAAATTTCTTCAATTCAATGTTAACCTCCGACCGGTGATAAACCATTGGTACGCAAACCTCCGACATATAATCAATGATGGTTGCTGAGTTTTTGGAGTTGTAAACCTATCTAGCAAGCCTTTCGAATCTACTTACGTCATGCAACATGTCTAGCCTATACCCTCGTCGTTTGAAGCTCTCTAATTCTCAAGGTTGACTTCATTCGATTAGGATTGGATTTCTTCCGTTGGGACTGGAAGTACCAACATGAGCACTCTCTTAGAGAAGAGCTCAAGGAGCACTCTCTTAGAGAAGAGCTCAAGCAAGTTCAGCTAAGGTTCAGTCTGAAGAGACTATGACGTCCAAGCGTGAGATTTTCTACTTGATAAACAGTGAGACATAGAGCGTTGTAGATACGAAGTAGGTGGTAATATTCAGTGGAACACCAAATTTAGAAGTTAGAAATAGACTTAGTTGATCTTGTCTAGTCACTAGTGGAGCAGATACAGATACAGTTTAGAGGTCAACCTACCGGATGCTAGCGTATCGTAGGTCAACATCAATACCGGATGCTAGCGTATCGGAGGTCAACGTCAATCGTAGGTTACAAGTGTAGATATCTCAAATTAGATTTCTACATGATGTTTTTAATGGTTGTTATTTTTGAAGCACTAATTGGCATGTCAAGAAGATAGATTCAGATTATCTTTCTGTTTTTAGTTTAAGTTTTGTATCTTACGGTGTCTTCTCTTGACCTTTGGTGATTAGGGGTCATGTCCTTGGGGTGCATAGATGCTTGTGTTGGAGGTTATAAGATCTTGTTTGCTTTGTGTCCTGTTTTTTATCTGTTATGTATTATTTCTACATGCTAGCTAGTTTTAGGAGGGAGTCTGAAGATCTAAGAGTAACCAGAGGAAAGATTCAGACTTGGATTCAACTCTTATGTGTACTTTTGAGTCTATCCTCCTCAATAATGGATTTTTATACTTGTAGGTCTTTCGTGGATCTTTCATGTCTATCTTTGAGTAATCTATATGTTTGCTTGAAAGTCAACTATGTGTACATAGGGTTGGGGTGTGCTAACCCGCAAGGAAGGAGAGAGAACAAGGAAGAGTTGAGTGCTCTGTATAATATGATGCTAAGTATCATGAGTGCTCTTAAGTCAACATGTTCAGCCAAAGGGAGTGACAGGTGTAGAGGTATATTACCAAGAGGAAATGCATTTGTTTGAAGAGACTATCACACACTCAAGGTCTTGATCTATCCACCCACTCGGCAGAGAGAATGAACCATCAGCTAACATAGATGAGAGTCATAGAGTCTCAGCAGGAGAGGCTATTATCTCATCATTCTAGAAGTCTATTATTCTGATGTACACAAAGATGTAGCAAGTAGTCTAGGAGAGAAGAGTTCTTAAGAAGTGAAAATCGCAGTACGTGCTTTCACATATCACACTTGATAGGAGATATACGTCTTACAAAGATCCATTTATGTACCCAACATGAAGTTGATAACATATTTTTCTAAGTAAGAAAGGTGCTCATGATACCTACTGAATTCAAGTAAATAGTGCATATACTGATGCAGATCTCACAATGAAAGTGGAGGTTGACACTAAGATGTCAACATCTCGAGGTTAACATATCGGAAGTCATCATATCGGAAGCCAACATCTACTTTTTGTAGAAGAAGTTTTGAGTCGATTTTCTAGTGAGATATGATTACTTAATAGCTTAGAAGGGCTCTCTGATAGAGAGTTGGTTGCTCAATATTTTTTGTGGGTTATGGTTGTGTTTAAAGAGAAAATTGTGAGTTTGACCCTACATGATAGAGTTATGATCAGTTTTATTGCAAGTTACAACGGTTTTACTCCAGTTCTCTTGGGACGATATCTTTGTACTACTAACGGTGTAAAAGCACAAACTTTTATACCTTTACAAATTTCTTACGTCAATGTTCAAAACATAGCTAAAATGAGTATCAGAGAAAAATTTGCAGTTCTTCCAATTCAACTCTCTTTGTCTAAAACTAGTCAACAGTGGTTTGAAGACAAACCTCACATAACATATGAAGTGTATATTTGTCTTAAGGTTCCGTAAGAGCATGACAAAGATTATCTTCACTACAAAGAATTCCCAAACTCAATCCAATATTTCAAGAATCAAACTAGAAATGTTAAAACTCTACATGACAAAGCAAGTACATAGTTTGTCTATGCTGAACCTTCTACATGACAAAAATGTAGTTACAAAATCATGTTTGGTTTGTTGACTCTAGAGAATCACTAAGAGATTTTGTTATAAACAAGTGTAAATAAAATAAAGTATTTTAATCATTTTTAGTAAAATTTTAGAATTCAATAAAATTAAAATAAATGTTTTCTGAATAGTTTTTATTATATATATTATATTATTTTATATTTTTATAATAAAATAGGATATTCTTACACAAGAAATAGAATTATTGTGAGAATATTCTTTTCTATTTATAAAATAAAAGTATTTAATTCTATTTTTCTAGAAAAAATTAGGAGTATTGAAATACTTCCTGATGCGCATGTGTTCTCAACAAAAGAGTTGTGTGTCCGAGCTAGTTGTTTCTCATCATCCATATTTATATATGAGCTCCATATTTTACAAGCATGTTGGTATCCTTGAGATGAAATTTTGTAGCCATAAAGTAAATTTTCTTGACTTTTGAACTTGAAGACATTATGATGCAGAGAATTTTATTCGATACGATTATTTCCAATAAACTCGATGGAGAACTCAAAAATTTGAAATGACATTCATGTGTTATGGGAGGATATATATGACGACTAGAGGTTAAAACCACATGTATCCATATATAAACTACAAGCATCGAGTGTATCAAATGCGAGTACCCCATGTGGTCAAAGGAAACCTTGTACGAAACATGTTCTAGGTTTGAATCTTAGTGCTAGTCATAATCTTTTACTAAAATTCTGAAATTCTTATAAGTTTCTACAAAAACTCTCAGGAAATAGAATTCGAGTGAAAAGATTTCAATTTAGCCAAAGTAAATCACTATAATGAAATGTGCTTTCGTTGTAATCAGAGTCCGCTCAGTAGGAGAACTCTTCAAATATTCAAAAAGAGTTTATTTTTTTGGATTTATGATTCACACTATAACGATCTTTTTTTATATGTTTCTTGATTCTCAGATCTTGGTCTGAAGATATCTATGTCATCTTTGTAGATACTAAGATTCCATTCATTTTCAACCTTAGATAATCAATTTCTGATAATAGAACAAGTAGAACCATTATGATGGACTAATACTCTAGAGTTAATCTTAGAACATTTAAACTAAAACTGATTAGAGTAGAATATCCCACCACTAATCTAATGATACTTCTTGCAGAAAAGGAGTTTGTCTTGTAGGATGAAGTATGGCCACTAAGCATCTTGCAGCCGGATAATTCTTCCTCCCCACCACAGTCATTCATCTTAAACTACAAGTCGCAATATATAAACAGTAACAACGTCTTGTAGAATAGAGTGTAGTAGTTCAGATGGTTGAGGTTTGAACATGAGGAGACAGAGGTCTCAGGTTCGAATCCTGATGTGAATTGAAATTTTTGCCAAAAAGTCTACTTTCAGTTATAAGTTCTGGCAAATTCTCTCGAGAAACTGAACTTTAGAAAATTGGTTTCGGTTCCAGACGAGTTGATCTTTATAACAAGATCTTTTTCTCAATGTAACAACAGTTCATTCGATAGAAAAACTTTTCAAATTCAAAAAAGAGCATATTCTTTACTTGTGATTCACATCACATCTTACTTTTTTGGTATTTTTCAGCCGTTTGATCTCGATTTGCATTTACAACTCATTTTACAAGTCTCAAGATTCCGGTCATTTTGAACCCAAGAGACTCAAAATGATTACCAACTTTAGACAGCGAATAAGAATATGATAAGTAGATGTAGTTTCGATGAGCTAGCATGTCGGAGGTAATTTCAAAATTTTTGAACTGAAACTGATTCCAGTGGATATCCCATCGTTAATATAGTGATACTTGTGATTTAAGATTCTTAACATGATATGAACTTTCTTGCACCCAATTCATGCTTCTGACTATACACGTTATCGTGTCGGATATTGCGTGAAGGATGTCTAGGAAAACGCGAGGTTCTTGGTTGTGGAGATGTTGTGTGCTGAAACAGAGACAAGACAGAGAAAAACAATCACGAAAACGAACGCTGCGATATATACACTCCAAATGTATGTACACTGCCGGTTCTTTCTCCAAAGAGCACAGAATTGAAAAACAGACCAGAGCGATCTGTAACCTGCTTCAAAAGCCCCTGAAAACGACCCTTGAATCGCAACCCTGACCCAAAACCACCGGAGCGTAACTCAAAGCAAGAGAAACTTCTCTTTGCTAACAAATAGAGCCACAGCAGTATCACGCGATTCAAACTCAAGTCCAAACCACATCCATGTATAAGCTCTTAGCTAAAGCTAGCTACCACAAGCTGTATACAGCCAACCAGAACTCTAACGAACTCAAAAGAGCAAAACCCGTAGCGAAGAAACCGAAAAAGACGTATCTGTGGATTTCCTCTTTTCGCTGAACGGACTTCAGATGTCGATAGGGTCTCCTCTACTGACTCCGTTAATCCAAGAAACCTTCAGATCCGACTCCTGATAGCTGAGGTATCGTTGATTTTCGGTCGCAGGTGACTGAACCTTAAAAAACTGCTCCCTGCAGCTTATAACCGCACACCACGCACAAACGGATCGCCTAAACTGATATCCGTGTTCTCTGGTAGGTAGATCTAGCTACCCTGAACCCAACAAGACTCCAAACAAGTCGTTTGGAGTTCCCCTTGCAAAACCACGCAAGAAATTTGGTCGCAGGTTGTAAAAAATTGACGTAAATTAGCTCCCTGCGGCTCAAACTTGCTCACCACACCCAAACCAACAATCCAATTCACGTACAGTCTTCTCCTATGCGTACATGAAGACTCCCTGATCGCATAGGCACCAAGAACGAAGAGCTTGGCTCACCGATAGCGAAGAACAACCCAATCCCAGGTCTCAGGCGAACAAAAATCTGATGTAAGCGCTTCCATGCGAGTCAATTTCACTCACAACTCCCAAACCGCCCAATGAAACTTTGAATCGTCTTCAATTTCCTGAAGAACTCGTTGTTCTGACCCCGATGGATCCAAGGACAGCAAGTTTGGACTCCGGAACGGTCCGAACGGTCCAACTCTCCTTCACAGATAACTGAAAACCTCAAATCTCCTTCCTGCGTCTCAATTTCTCTCAGAACACAACCCCCGATCCGTCTCTTCCAGAACCGTCTTAACCTGACTCGTGACTCGATCAGAGTCCTCCAAGAAATACTCATCCATCAAGACACGAGCAAAAGTCTCCCAATCCTTGTTAAAATGCTTCGTTAGCATTTTAACATGATCCCTAATCTCTGGAGCTGCTGCCAACTCAAACGTCTCAATCATCTCATCTTCTGAGACCCGGTTCAGCTCCATCTCCTTCACATAATGTCTCAGATACCTTGAGACATCTCTTCCATCAAACTGGTCAATCCTACTGACCACTGCTTGTAGTGCCTTTGTTGCCAAAGCTTCCTTCCGCTCATCAGACTGTTGCTGCCGTAAGAACATAGTGAAAGCTTGGAACATCGATGCAGTCGCCGGATCCAACTGCACCTTCGGTAACCCACTTGAACCACTAGCTCCATCTCCATCACCTTTCCCATCCCCACTCATGACTGCCAATCTCTTCTTCAAAGTTCACACACAGAAGAAATCTCCACCCCAGACCTTCACGTCGAGTTCACCACCGTATCGTGTCGGATATTGCATGAAGGATGTCTAGGAAAACGCGAGGTTCTTGGCTGTGGAGATGTTGTGTGTTGAAACAGAGACAAGACAGAGAAAAACAACCACGAAAACGAACGCTGCGATATATACACTCTAAATGTATGTACATTGCCGGTTCTTTCTCCTAAGAGCACAGAATTGAAAAACAGACCAGAGCGATCTGTAACCTGCTTCAAAAGCCCCTGAAAACGACCCTTGAATCGCAACCCTGACCCAAAACCACCAGAGCGTAGCTCAAAGCAAGAGAAACTTCTCTTTGCTAACAAATAGAGCCACAACAGTATCACGCGATTCAAACTCAAGTCCAAACCACATCCATGTATAAGCTCTTAGCTAAAGCTTGCTACCACAAGCTGTATACAGCCAACAAGAACTCTAACGAACTCAAAAGAGCAAAACTCGTAGCGAAGAAACCAAAAAAGACCTATCTGTGAACTTCCTCTTTTCGCTGAACGGACTTCAGATGTCGATAGGGTCTCCTATGCTTTTCCGTTAACCCAAGAAACCTTCAGATTTTCGGTCGCAGGTGACCGAACCTTCAAAAACTACTCCCTGTGGCTTATAACCACACACCACGCACAAACGGATCGCCTAAACTGATATCCGTCTTCTCTGGTAGGTAGATCTAGCTACCCTGAACCCAACAAGACTCCAAACAAGTCGTTTGAAGTTCCCCTTGCAAAACCACGCAAGAAATTTGGTCGCAGGTTGCAAAAAATTGACGTAAATCAGCTCCCTGCGGCTCAAACTTGCTCACCACACCCAAACCAACAATCCAATTCACGTACAGTCTTCTCCTATGCGTACATGAAGACTCCTTGATCGCATAGGCACCAAGAACGAAGTGCTTGGCTCACCGATCGCGAAGAACAACCCAATCTCAGGTCGTAGGTGAACGAAAATTTGATGTAAGCGCTTCCCTGCAAGTCAATTTCACTCACAACTCCCAAACCGCCCGATGAAACTTTGAATCGTCTTCAATTTCCTGAAGAACCCGTTGTTCTGATCCCGATGGATCCAAGGACAGCAAGTTTGGACTCCGGAACGGTCCGAACGGTCCAACTCTCCTTCACAGATAACTGTAAACCCCAAATCTCCTTCCTGCGTCTCAATTTCTCTTAGAACACAACCCCCGATCCGTCTCTTCCAGAACCGTCTTAACCTGTGCGTAGCCTGCACAGATCTGAACCCGATGACACCTTGCGCGCGTGTATTGGACTTCCCAATTCTCCAAAACATCCACCGACAGATCGCAAGAACAAGCAAGTCCCTTAAGCAGCCCCCTTGCAACAGTCTCCGTACGTACAGTTCTCTCTTGAATAATGAGAAGCAGGCCCCTTGCGTCTTTGATATAACGCCTGAAGCCCTAAATACCCAGTCAGCAAGTAACTAGAGGCCTAGCTTGATTTTACCTTCTTTCGAATCGCATAACTTCTTCTATGGATGTCCAAACGAAGTAAAGAAGATGCCCATGGAAAGCTGACAACGAGCTCTACCCATCCATGTGATGAAAGTGAAGATCCGAAGTTGCACCAAAAGCCCGTAAGCTGGGGCCTAGCTTGTTTTCTTCATCTTTCGAGTCTTGTAACTTTTCCACTAGGCGTCCAAACGAAGTAGATGAAGTGTCTATGGAAAGCTGACAATGAGCTCTATCCACTGGTGCGATAAAAACGAAGATCCGAAGTGGTGCCAAAAACCCGTAAGCTGGGGCCTAGCTTGTTTTCTTCATCTTTCGAGTCTTGTAACTTTTCCACTAGGCGTCCAAACGAAGTAGATGAAGTGTCTATGGAAAGCTGACAAGGAGCTCTATCCACTGGTGCGATAAAAACGAAGATCCGAAGTGGTGCCAAAAACCCGTAAGCTGGGGCCTAGCTTGTTTTCTTCATCTTTCGAGTCTTGTAACTTTTCCACTAGGCGTCCAAACGAAGTAGATGAAGTGTCTATGGAAAGCTGACAAGGAGCTCTATCCACTGGTGCGATAAAAACGAAGATCCGAAGTGGTGCCGAAAACTCGTTAGCTAGGGCCTAGCTTGTCTTCTCATGAGTGTCTTTGGAGCGACAAGCATCGAAGTTTGAATTTCATGTAGGAGCCGGTCCACGACACGACATCCACCCACTCTGAACCTGTGCATCCTCCGGTATGCACCAGAGATACCAACCAAGGAGTGGACCGGCTTATCGTCCTACTTCCCATCGTAACCAACCTCACCTTCAAGATCTTCTGCATAATCCTCATCCTCAAACTGAAACTCCATCAAGATATCTGCTAGATCGACCTCCTCATCTCTTTTTTTGAAAATCTTGACACGTTTACCTGCTACTGGTACCTTCAAGCTTGTTCCATCCAACTCTTGAAGGGCGTAAGTTGCGTTGTCATGAGCCTTCTTCACCACATACGGACCAAACCATCTTCTGGAAAACTTCCGGAGTGCACTATGCTGGTTGTCTAGACTGTTGTCATAGACTAACACCCAATCACCTTCTTTGATTTCCCTGGGTCTCAAACGATGTTGCTGATCAAATCTGACCTTGTTCTTCAATCGTGCTTCTCGCAGCTTGTCCAGAGCAATTTGGATATCCTCTGGTCTTCTCTCTAACTGCCTAATTCGAATAGCAAGAAGCTCTTCTCTAGTCAAATTGTCCTCCCAAGGTAACACACTCCATGTCAGAACGTGTTCTTCAGTCGGCATGATAGGCTTCTGACTTGTGATGAGTTCCACCGGCATGTAACCTGTCACCGAGCTGTGCGTCGTTCTATCTGTCTATAACGCAAATGGTAAGAGTCGAGGCCACTCGCGCACCCTTCCATTGCAAGCTCTCACCAAAGCCTTCACAATGGGTGGATGATCACGTTCACTCTTGGCATTCCCTTCGGGGTTGTAAGCAGTTGTCAGTGACAACCTCACCCCACACCTTGCAAAGAATTCACGAGCCTCATGTGCATCTAGCTCTCCTCGATCTGCAGTGATCTTTCCCACACATCCATACCGACAAACAACCTCTTCCAAGAGAAATCTACATACCCTTTCAGTTGTCTTCGTCCGAAGCGCCCTACCCTCGACTTGATTTGAAAGATCTTCTCTAGCAAGTACCAAGTATCTCATCTGCCACAACCCAACCGGCATAATCACCAAGTCTACCACCCACTTGAAGTGGATTGTCAACGGATAAGTCGGGTGTAATCCGTCACGATGTCGGATGTTCGAATACATCTGACATGTCAAACAAGACTCCACAAAAGATACAACACCCCTGTACATGTTTTTCCACCAATACCGCTCTTTCATCTTTGTAAAAGTGGCCCAAATCCCTCGATGTCCAGCCCAAAGACTCTCATGGAACGCCTTGAGCAACTTCTGCTGATCTTCCTTGTTGCAAATCACCCGTAGCGGTACTCCACCTTTTTGCTTCGATCGCTTCCAAAGAAACCCATCCTGCAACATGAAGTTGTAGGCTTTCCTTCGAACTCTCCGAAACCTCTCATCTGTCCAACCTGTCTGCTTAACCATCGTACTAAGGTACCTACCGATATCAAGCAAATCACCATCATACAACCCTTCAACAAACAACTCATCTTCTCTTCATGTCTGTGCAATCGAATAGAATTCTGTACCCACGTCGTCAACGTCTTCTACCATCTCATCTTCCCCATCATATCGAGCCCGAGATAACATATCCGCCATCAGATTATCCTTCCCTGTGATATGTCTAAACTCCGGGTTCAACGACTTGATATATGCGATCCATCGTAACATCGCAATATCAAGAGTTGAACAATTCATGATCATCCCTAACAACGGCAAGCAATCAGTTTCAACCACCACTACTGCTCCAATCAAATACTCTTTCTCAGTTTTCATAGCTGAAACAATATCCCACAGTTCTCTCTTCACTTGTGGGTAAGCACGTTGTCGAGCACTTAACACCTTCGCTCCGAACCTAACCGCAAACTTGTCTCCATTCTCATCATCCTGTCCGACTGCCCATCCAATTGCAACTGGACTTGTATCCACAGTAAGAATCACCGGCCTAGCACCCTTGTAATCAATCCTTCCCAAGACTGGAGGAGATGATAGTAAAGACTTCAGCTTCCTTACCGCATCAGTATGCTCTTCCTCCCATCTGAACTTATGACCCTTACGCAACAATCCATACAACGGATCCGTCACATGCGCATAATGAGGAATCCAAATGTGATAGAATACACAAGCACCCAAAAATCTTCTTACTTCTGTCAGCGAGTTGCAAACCTCCTTCATCCTTCCAATCGCATCCACCTTGTTCGGATCTGGCTTCCGATCAAACGATCCACACAAATGACCAACGATCAAAACCTCTCTAACTCCAAATGTAGACTTCGCACCTGACAGCATAAGATGAACTTCCTCAAGTCGAGATAAGATCTTCTCATAGTCTGCGATGTGATCAGTGACGTATCGTCGACACCCCCTCTGATCTAATGCTTCATCCTTCTCATCTTCCACACATCCTTTAATGAGGATGTCATCCAAGAACGACATCGTCTTTTCAGGAATGAAGTCTCTTAGAACTCGATTCATCCCGTTCATCATGTGTGCTACCGAGTTGGTAGCTCCCTGTGGTAAAGTACACATCCTAACCAACCCCAAAGGTGTCCTCATTGTCGTGAAGCTTCTGCTCTCCTCCGCTAGTTGAAACTGATCATACCATGAGTAAAGATCTCCCATCGAGTAAATCGCTCTTCCTGCAAACGCTTCTGCAAACTCATCCACAATCGGTCCCACCCCAGCATTTCTGATTGTTACTGCGTTCACCGGCTGCATGTCTTGGATGAACCGCAGCGACCCATTCTTCTTTGGTACTGTAAACCATCTGCTTGAATATGGTGCAAACGACGGCTCCAAGATCTTCATCCGCATCTTCTCCTTCAGCAACTCCACTAGTTTGGGCAAGTGAGCCCGCTGTACTGAAATTGGTCTCAGGTTCCATGGCACATGCGGTACCGTGAAGATAACAACCGGGGTAACAACGTACGGATCTACACACCCAATCTCATGTGGCTCAAAAGCAAACGCTTTCCCATGTCGTGAAAGCATCTCTTTGAAGCACATCTTCTCTTCTGGTAGAAGAGACTCATCAGATCCAATCTTCAGCTCTTCAAGGGTTTTCTCTGTGAACTTGTGTCCTATCATTGCAGGATCTCTCAAACTCTCCTCCCTTGACGCTCGATCCATCTGTTGGTTAGTGTCTTCCGGCAAAGGACCAGCAACTGGCTTTATCTTTTTATCCACTGTCTTGTATCTTGTCTCAACTCGAACCTCCGGTGCACAAAATGATTCGATCACCGAATAAACCTCCCTTGAATGAATCTGCACGACCTTATCCATATCCTCCCACCCAATAGACATGATCTCTCGCAAAGGATCTTCCAACCCATCCTCTTCATAAACACCAGAAATCCATTCATCCTCTTCTAGCTCACCCAACTCTTTCAACATCAACTCAACATCACGCAAATGTTTTTGTTCTTTTCTTCTCAACTCTTCTACCTTCTTATAGATAGCAATCCCACACTCTGAAAATCCAATAAACCCTGTACAAAAGGCATTATTTCCATCAAGCGAGAGTACCTTCTCTTACGCACCACCACAATCCCGCTCTATAGTGGTACTCAACGAAAATCCTTGAACTCTTCACTCACCCTTGGAAGCGGCTTCTCTCTCAAACGATCTCGGTTGCGCTCGTGGTTGGACGGTACAGTCAGGAACTGTACCGCTCTCTTCCCATCTTGACTTCGGATCCTAGCATACGCAGATCCGTCGTCCAATACCTTTGTCTTCATCCGGGTTGCTATGATGAAAGGTTGGCCCAGAATGAGAGGGTATGATGTTGCTTCCTGAACAAAGAAGTTTTGCTCGATAGCAACATCACCTACGCGCACTCTGATGTCTGGACAAGCTCCATACAAGTCTCCTCTCGTGTTGTTAGTTGCTCTTATGACCCATCCATGCTCTGTGTCGATTGGCCACTTCTTCCTCTTGTACAGCTCCTTCGACATGATGTTGATTTCTGATCCATGATCGATCAGAGCAACCACCGGCTCATCCAAGTCTTCGATCCTCATCAACGTCTCCGTCGTAGCTCGAGCCCAGTGACTGTGGCTGTAATGACTTGAGCTCCGCTTCCCATCCTCCCCTACGTCTTGGATCTCTTTCTTCCTCTGGAGAATAGACACTGCATCTTGCAAGCTCTCTCTCCTCATCCACAGACATCCTAGTATCCAAAGCATGCGATAAACCAGTCTCACCCGTAATCTGTCGTTTTCGTTTGATGACATCGATGATGACATCATGAAACTCACGCTTGGCGATGCCTAACACTTCTCTCAAGGTAAACTCCACCTTCGCATTCAGAATGCGATCTTCCAAGACTCCTTTCAAGTCTGTTGACGCCTCGATATCCGACTGTAGCTTGTACGCAGTCGGCTTACCCTTCTCCTTCTGAGATTTCTCCTTCGATGGAGAAGGAGCATCGTCCATCGGTAGGTCTTGAGCTCCTACATCCCGAAGCTCTTGGCGAACCTTCTCCCCTCGAGTCTGTCTCTTGGAAGAAGTTCCTTCCCATGCATCCTCTGAATCTCGCCTTCTCTTCTCTTCCAACAACGCTTCGTGTTGGTTCTTGGCGATGTAAGCATGCACCGATAGAGCTTCTATCGGATCCTCCCATCCAGTATCCCTTCTGATCGTAGCAGCTGTCCTCATCAATGTTTCACGTGCCATCTTCCCTTTCTGTTTCATGGAGATGGCAGATGACCACAATCCACTTGGCTCAACCTCCTTGTCGAAACTCCTCTCAGCTTGATCCTCAACCCTTGTGCCATAAGTTCAGCTTCCACCATTGCAACTGCTTGCGCTGATAGGTGGTCCTCAACCAACTTCTTCATCCCTCCCCTACCAAAGTTGGTCTGAAGAAGTGCACCAGTATCCCTCAGCGCTACCTTCCCATCCTTCCAGAAGATCACTCCTTGCTGCAGAATATCTGTGAACTCCTTGCAATCTCTGCGCGGATGATCAGTACCATCGCACCAGATACACCGCTGGATCCAGCCTTGCTTCTCAACCGGTCTTACTCCACTTGTAGATCTCTTCTCTTCCAATCTGGTGAGCTTGATCTGCAGATCTCGCATTCCACGCAATATCTCCTCAAGGTTTGAGTCATCCTTCTTCGGAGATACCATGGGTGCCTGAACAACTGGAACAACTGGAACAACTGGAGCAACTGGTACTACTTGTCTAGCAACAGGAACTGGTCGGACTACAGGAACAGGTGTTACAGCTGTAGGTGTTGACGCCAGTCTCCTAACAGGAACTTTCTCTCGTCTTCGCTCCCTCTTGGTAAGTAGACCAACAGCTTCCTCAACCTTCTTCCAGCTGCTGGTCAATCCATCGTCCTCCTCCCGGTCTTCCAGAAGTACCTCTAGCTTCTCCTGCAACTTCTCATCTGCAGCTCGAAGAAATAGCTCTGTCTTGTTGGACTGCAACGTCAACTTCTCCATCCTGGTCAGCCGTGAAAATTGCTTCTCAAACTCTCTGAGCAACTCAGTAGCTTGTAAACCCTTCCTTGGTTGCTCAACCCACTCCAAGAATGACTTCTTGGTGACTCGATCAGAGTCCTCCAAGAAGTACTCATCCATCAAGGCACGAGCAAAAGTCTCCCAATCCTTGTTAAAATGCTTCGTTAGCATTTTAACATGATCCCTAATCTCTGGAGCTGCTGCCAACTCAAACGTCTCAATCATCTCATCTTCTGAGACCCGGTTCAGCTTCATCTTCTTCACATAATGTCTTAGATACCTTGAGACATCTCTTTCATCAAACAAGTCAATCTTGCAGACCACCGCTTGTAGCGCCTTTGTTGCCAAAGCTTCCTTTCGCTCATCAGACTGTTGCTGCCGTAAGAACATAGTGAAAGCTTGGAACATCGATGCAGTCGCCGGATCCAACTGCACCTTCGATAACCCACTTGAACCACTAGCTCCATCTCCATCACCTTTCCCATCCTCACTCATGACTGTCAATCTCTTCTTCAAAGTTTACACACAGAAGAAATCTCCACCCAGACCTTCACGTCGAGTTCACCACCGTATCGTGTCAGATATTGCGTGAAGGATGTCTAGGAAAACGCGAGGTTCTTGGCTGTGGAGATGTTGTGTGCTGAAACAGAGACAAGACAGAGAAAAACAACCACGAAAACGAACGCTGCAATATATACACTCCAAATGTATGTACACTGCCGGTTCTTTCTCCTAAGAGCACAGAATTGAAAAACAGACCAGAGCGATATGTAACCTGCTTCAAAAGCCCGTGAAAACGACCCTTGAATCGCAACCCTGACCCAAAACCACCGGAGCGTAACTCAAAGCAAGAGAAACTTCTCTTTGCTAACAGATAGAGCCACAGCAGTATCACGCGATTCAAACTCAAGTCCAAACCACATCCATGTATAAGCTCTTAGCTAAAGCTAGCTACCACAAGCTGTATACAGCCAACCAGAACTCTAACGAACTCAAAAGAGCAAAACCCTTAGCGAAGAAACCGAAAAAGACCTATCTGTGGACTTCTTCTTTTCGCTGAACGGACTTCAGATGTCGATAGGGTCTCCTCTGCTGACTCCGTTAACCCAAGAAACCTTCAGATTTTCGGTCGCAGGTGATCGAACCTTCAAAAACTGCTCCCTGCGGCTTATAACCACACACCACGCACAAACGGATCGCCTAAACTGATATCCGTCTTCTTTGGTAGGTAGATCTAGCTACCCTGAACCCAACAAGACTCCAAACAAGTCGTTTGGAGTTCCCCTTGCAAAACCACGCAAGAAATTTGGTCGCAGGTTGCAAAAAATTGACGTAAATCAGCTCCTTGCGGCTCAAACTTGCTCACCACACCCAAACCAACAATCCAATTCACGTACAGTCTTCTCCTATGCGTACATGAAGACTCCCTGATCGCATAGGCACCAAGAATGAAGAGCTTGGCTCACCGATCGGGAAGAACAACCCAATCTCAGGTCGCAGGCGAACGAAAATCTGATGTAAGCGCTTCCCTGCGAGTCAATTTCACTCACAACTCCCAAACCGCCCGATGAAACTTTGAATCGTCTTCAATTTCCTGAAGAACTCGTTGTTCTGATCCGATGGATCCAAGGACAGCAAGTTTGGACTCCGGAACGGTCCGAACGGTCCAACTCTCCTTCACAGGTAACTGTAAACCCCAAATCTCCTTCCTGCGTCTCAATTTCTCTTAGAACACAACCCCCGATCCGTCTCTTCCAGAACCGTCTTAACCTGTGCGTAGCCTGCACAGATCTGAACCTGATGACACCTTGCGCGCGTGTATTGGACTTCCCAATTCTCCAAAACATCCACCGACAGATCGCAAGAACAAGCAAGTCCCTTAAGCAGCCCCCTTGCAACAGTCTCCGTACGTACAGTTCTCTCTTGAATAATGAGAAGCAGGCCCCTTGCGTCTTTGATATAACGCCTGAAGCTCTAAATACCCAATCAGCAAGTAACTAGGGGCCTAGCTTGATTTTACCTTCTTTCGAATCGCATAACTTCTTCTCTGGATGTCCAAATGAAGTAAACAAGATGCCCATGGAAAGCTGACAACGAGCTCTACCCATCCATGTGATGAAAGTGAAGATCCGAAGTTGCACCAAAAGCCCGTAAGCTGGGGCTTAGCTTGTTTTCTTCATCTTTTGAGTCTTGTAACTTTTCCACTAGGCGTCCAAACGAAGTAGATGAAGTGTCTATGGAAAGCTGACAAGGAGCTCTATCCACTGGTGCGATAAAAACGAAGATCCGAAGTGGTGCCAAAAACCCGTAAGCTGGGGCCTAGCTTGTTTTCTTCATCTTTCGAGTCTTGTAACTTTTCCACTAGGCGTCCAAACGAAGTAGATGAAGTGCCTATGGAAAGCTGACAAGGAGCTCTATCCACTGGTGCGATAAAAACGAAGATCCGAAGTGGTGCCGAAAACCTGTAAGTTGGGGCCTAGCTTGTCTTCTCATGAGTGTCTTTGGAGCGACAAGCATCGAAGTTTGAATTTCAGGTAGGAGTTGGTCCACGACACGACAACGTGTCACCTACTTCACAATTCTACACCTTGTCTCCCTTGTACACATCATCAAAACTTATACGGGTCATCTGCAGGAGGTATACATCATGGAAAGCTATCTCAGCAGGTGCCTCCTCTCTTTGACTTGTATTATTCCATTCTCTCATAGATGTGGACTCGTAGCGATCAGTTTCAGAAAAAAAATCACAGCAGGTAAATTACGAAATCATCACTAGGACAAAATCACCACAAGATAAATAAGGTAATTCACCACAAGATGGCCACATAACAAACTTAAACAAAGCTAAGTAGATCCAAATGTTGAGAGAAAGAAGCAACATCACGAAAGAAGCAACGAGAAAGAATGCACAAATTGAGAAACACATGTGCTAGGAGGTTTATGGAAACCAGATCTAGATCGTGCCTGTTACTTAAGTCAGAAGGACCACTTCGTCAGTCCACTTGAATATGACACGTAAAGAATTCAGAATGTGCCCTTTTGACAACTATTTTGTTTGTTGACCGAAGCATGGGTTATCTATCCATATGCCGACTGTCAAGAGAGGGATCTTACTTTAAGTGAAACAGGCGATGCAATGAGTAGCTAACGGATGGAAAGAGCTCATCAAGCCTTACAAGGGAAAGAAGGATCCGAAGGACCAAGCAACAATCGTCCCGAAGGGAGGAAGAACAACAGGGCTAAGCTCCGCTATCAAGAACACTAAGGTCATCTATCGCTCTTATAATATCACACATGGGTAAGCAAAACTTCTGCATACAACAGGTGCACATGAAGTAGCATCACCTACTGCAATTGCTCTCATGTGGACCGCGCCTGCAAAAGCTCTCTGTAGAGTAACGAAAACTCGCTGTCTAAAAAATGTAGTACAAAAAGAAAGAAAAAGTGAAATCTTCTGGCACAACTGTTTCGTCTTGGATTTCAAGATGTATCATCCTGGACAACAGATTGTTTAATCTCGGAGTCCGGATCGAGATGCAATATATCATCTCTAACTTCAGGATGAAACAATCTGTTGCTCCTTACAATGTTGAGTGTTTCATCCAGGAGATCGAGCTGTTCCACCTTGGAGTTAGAGCTGATACAAAGGATATCAGCCATAACTCCGGGGTGAAACAACCCAAGTCCGGAGTGGAACAACCCGATCTCCTTACATGCAATATCTTGAGTTTAGCCCAGTTTAGGTAGAGTGGTTTTGTGCAAACAGATTTGCACAAAGTTTAGTACTTCATCTCGGATCGGGTCGCATTTTGGCTCGTTGCTCGTGAGATATCTCGTCAGAAACTGATTTATCCAACTTATAGAATGTGAGCTCACACCTCTAGAAACATAAGGTTCTCTTAATTTAAAGGCATATAAAAATATACCTACTAACTTGTGTGAGTTCGATCGATTGTAATGTCTCGTGTTCTTGACCTTGAAAGCGATGGTCCATCCGTTGAAGTTGTTGACAACGAGATAGATGTTGGGGGTGATATTGCTGATGGTCTGTAAGTCGGCCTGTCTCTCAGGGGTACCTCAGATGACTAGGATTACTAGTGCACTTTAATTACAAAGATTCAATTATATCCATGCTCATTTCACTCAACACTCTGACTTGTATGATCACACCGGTCTCTCTAATAGCGCTCCTGCAAACAAGTTCTAACCCCGCTCTCTACATTGCATCACATAGTACTCAAGGACTCCCAAGGTCTCCAATGCTCACTTTACTTATAGACAGCAGAAAAATGAAAGTGTCTTCCACTCAACTCCTCCTTATATACTCTACAACTTCTTACCGTAGGAACTTTCACTAAGTTACGTTACCTCATGATAAGTACGCAATCCCAAATAGTTAAACTTCTAAAGGCTACTAAGACTTTAAGAATAGCACACACATTACTTGTTCTCCTTTATTAAAGTAAGAGATTCTCCTACTTTAGCTTTTGTAAAGTGTTAACTTTCTATGATATCCAATCGGAAGACGACAACAAACTAATACGTCTTTTGAGGAGCATCTTTAGACCTTTATGCATGACTTTCCATCATGCATCCAATCAGCGATGGTCAACAAAGTTACATACTTTGGAGAAGCATATTTAGAGCTCCGCACTTGTCACATAGTGCCATAGTGGCACCTCTAATAGTTTCCTCAATTTAGTTATAACTATCTCAGCTAGTTATGACTACTTTTGATCACTATAAGATAGTCATACCTAATGAAATTTATATAAGCACATACACAAATAATGAGATACTTGTGGTGTGACATTTATCCCCAGACTTAATTTTCACTCTGTCCTCGGAGTGAAGTAACACGTTGATGAAACTTCTTCAGCTTGTCGTGGTTCACTCGGTCAAGAACGTACCACTCTTTTCTTGAAGATCATAGGTGTTATTACTCCACACTTTGGAGATGATGAAAGACCCAAAATATCGACGTAAGAACTTCTTTTGAACTCGCTTGTGCCTAATAGCATCCCATAACATCACCCACTCACCCTCTTGAAATGGTTGTAATATCGTTTTGTTCTTCGTCAAGCGCTTGTCATAGCTCTTTTTCTGTTGTAGCTGAGCCATCTCAATTCGTTGAGCTGCATCGTCTCTATTCTCCTCCAGCTCCAACAAGGTTTCTCTCCTCTCTTTCTCAGCTATTGGATCGCCCTTTCTCTTCAATCCAGCTTGCAAGGTCTGAAAGGTGGTTAGGTCGAACTAGATTGGTAATCTGGATTCCAACCCATACATCATCTTGAAAGGTGAATATCCCGTAGACGTCTTCACTGTTGTACGATACTCCCATAGAACCGCATGAAGACGCTTGTCCCAATAGTGTTTGGCCCCTTCCATGTCAGCATCCTTTGCTAACATTTGACACAAGGTAAAGTTTGTCCTCTCTACCAAACCGTTTGAACTAGATTTATATGAAGTAGTAACCCTCTGAGAAATGGAGAAGTGTGTGCACATAAGTAGTCATACCACTCA
This sequence comes from Asterella californica, assembly GCA_036924285.1. Lineage (NCBI taxonomy): Eukaryota > Viridiplantae > Streptophyta > Marchantiopsida > Marchantiales > Aytoniaceae > Asterella > Asterella californica. The sequence continues at coordinate 15,657,775 of JAYKYS010000001.1, read as the reverse complement.
CAAATTCTTGATCCCTATCAGAAACTAACTCCAAGGGATATCCTAACCGAGTAATGATCCGTTCGTACAAAAATCTACCCACCTCAACTTCTCCAATAGTTACAAGAGGTCTAGCTTCTACCCACTTTGTAAGGTAATCTGTGGCTACAACAATATACTTATTGTTACGAGGGGTGCGATTCAAAGGTCCAACAAAATCTATTCCTCATTTTTTGAAAGGTCCAAGAACCGGAATAGATCTAAGAGGAGTAGAAACATTGGATTTGATAGCGAAAGCTTGACAAACATCACAGGTTCTACAATTGTCAGGCAATCTCGAAACATCCCCCTCCAATGATATCCTGTGTCAAGTATCTTGAGGGCCGTCAACTTGCCTGCGAAATGTCCTCCACATACTGGACCGTCATGAAATTCTTCCATGAGTTGTAGAGACTCCTCCTTACTCGCAGCTCTTCTCAAGACCCCATCAACTCCTTCACAGAATAACACACCTTCCACCACCGAGTAAGGTTGACTTTGTTTCACCAATGTCTTCTTCTCTCTGGTCCGCATCCCATCTGGATAGACACCTTTCGTAACAAAATCCCAAATTTCTTGATATTCTATTGGGATACTAGAGTTGCTCATCAAGATCATCAAATCTTCGTCAGGAAAGGTGTCATCCACCGGCTCCTCTCCATCGTCATCGTAAGCTCTAGATAGCAAATCTGCATTCGCGTGTTTCTTTCTTGGTCGATTGCAGATCTCATAGTCGTACTTTGACAATAAGAGCTTCCACCTTGCTAATCATCCTTCGACCATAAGTTTATTAAAGATGTACTTCAATGCCTATGATTTGTAACGATAGTGAACTTGCCTCCTATGAGATAATGTCGAAATTTTCTCAGAGCGTAGATCACTGTTAATCTATCACAGAATAATTTCTCTCTGCCTTGACCATTTGCCGACTAGCATATGCGATAAGATGATCTCTACGTTCAACATCATACTAACTTAAAGTACATCCTACTGCTATATTTGAAGCATCCGTATATATAATAAACTGTTTATTCCAATCGAGCTTAACCAAGATCGGAGCTGAAGTAAGAGCTTTCTTCAGTTCCTCAAAGGCGGCTAGAGCTTCTTCATCTCCTAAAATCAACACGTAATCTATTCCCTTCTTCGGATATACAGTCAAAGCATATGTTTTATGTGAGAACGAGAGTATAAACCTTCGATAATACCCCACCATACCTAAAAATTGTCATAGCTTAGTGAGAGTACTAGGAAAAGAGAGTTCTAAGATCTTCTGCACCTTCTCTGGATCTACGGCAATGCCGTCTTGGATATGATATGACCCAAGAGTAACCCTTCCTCACACCCAAAAATACATTTCTCCGGATTAAGAGATGCATTTGCTATATCTAAACATTCTAAGACCTTTACAAGGTGCTCAAAATGCTTCTCCTTACTCCCGTAAACACAAAAGTCATCTATAAAATCTCTCACAAACTTTCCTAAGAAAGGTTCGAACACTTTGTTCATAAACCTTTGAAACGTCGCAGCAGCATTACACAGACCAAATGGCATAACTCGAAATGCAAACGTACCCCACGAAGTAGTGAAAGTGGTAAGATGTTGATGTTCTGGTGCAATTTTGATCTGGTTATATCCGCTATAACCATCTCCAAAGCTGTACCATTCGTTTCTCGTCACTTCTTCCAAGATCTCGTTGATGAAAGACAGAGGATAATAATCCTTCTTTGTGACAGCATTGAGCTTTTTGTAATCAACACATACTCTCAATTTGCCATTTTTCTTCTTTACGATCACAATGGATGATACCCATTCAGAATGCTCCATCTCGTAAATGAACCCAATAGTGTGCAGCTTCTCGATCTCTTCTTTCACCAGATCAGCAATCGGAGGACTCACTCTTCGTTGCTTTTGTCGCACCGGTTTGACCTTCTTCTCCAACTCGATACGGTGTTGCTCAAGTGTGACCTCCCTCAAATCCTTGTAACTAAATGCAAATACATGAATGTATTTGCAAAAAATCTCCTCGAACCGATCCTTCTCCTCTTTAGTAACATTCAATCCATAACGTAGGGTGGAAATTCTTCTCTCCACCTCCTCAGGAGTCAAAGGTTCTTTGTCCCGATCTCTTTGCACTTCCGGAGAGTGGAAAAGATCCACTACATTCACACCCACATTTCGTTCTTCTCTCTTCTCCTCTGATGAATTTTCAGATTCTGAATCTGAAGAATTGGTACCCACATCAGAAGTAGTATTGACAACTTTTGACTCTCAGTAGTCCGATGTGGGTCGATCTGATTCTGACGTCCCAACTTGATCTCCGAGCAATGAAACTTTGATCCGGTGGTGATTCGTTCCGATGCGTAAATAACCTTTGTGCTAGTTATTTGTTGCATGTACTGCTCGAAGCCAAGGTCTTCCGAGCAACATTTCATAACTTGACTCTTTCAAGATTGTCATGTTTACTTGCACTCCCATTACTGACACACAAACTCTCTCCAGCACTCCCAGTGGCCTAACTCGTTGTCTGTTAGCCATGCCAACAGTGATACTAGAAGGACGAGTTGGTACTAGATCCAGCTTCCTCATGAGTCGTTCCGAGATGGCATTTACTACCGATCCTCCATCGACAAGAACATCTGAGACATCTCTCTCATTGATACGAGCCTCTACTTTTGATGCCTTGTTGCACACCTCTCCTTCACTAGCATCTAAAGCACTCACGCCGACTGTAGAAGGATTTACCTTCTTCTTCCGACCTTGTCGAGAACTTAGACCGCTACGAAGTTCTTTCCTCACCGAAGGATTCAGAGCAATCAACTGTCCCACAGTAATCTTTGCTCATTGCTTACCCACGTCTTCCACCACATTGTACTTTGATTGCTTATTGAAATTGTGAAATCAGTATTTCTCAATTTCTTTCGCCGCTCTTTGGTTTTTGAAGAAGATTTGCTACTCCGAGTATTTTGACTTGGAAAATCTTCCATCACGACAGGTTCTTCCTCGTCGAAATGCGTCCTCGTGCTCTTCCTCTCTTGGGTCAACAACTTTTACAGATTGAAAACCTTCTCGTACATCTCGTGGCTCCAAGATGTCAATGCATGCTACACCCTTGTCCTTGCTTTGTGAAGTTGAAGCTCCATCCGCCGTTCCACCATTACGACTTGGACAATTACGTTGGAAATGTGATCCTCCACACGTAAAACATCCTTGGTTCGTGTAGTTACTTGGTGATCCTTGCGGTGGTCCACCTCTAGACTAATAGTTCTCATAGCCTCGTGAGCCTCCTCCAACATTTGGACTCCGGTGTTGCAACAAATTCTCCATATTGATCTTCAAATCTGCCAGAGATTCTGTCAGACTTTTCAACTCATCACGAAAGTCGGGAGTAACAGATCTAGATGGTACATTGGCTGTAACCGCACTAGTAGGAGTTATCAGAGTCAGATTTTGAAATCGAACAGTCGGAACACTCGCAAGCATCAGAGTTGGAATGCTCGGCACTTGCACATCTCCACATGCTGCCCCAACAGTCATTGGTTGCAAGTCGTCTCCATCCGAACTCTCTTCCATCCTGGTTGCGATCTTCACTGCATCAGCCTTCGAAGTTGGTCTCTCATACCGCACTTGTGTTCGAATCTCCGGCCTCAATCCTCCAATAAAATTCTTTGTGAGTATTGCTCCAATGCCCATCATCGTTGGCTCTACTACATCTCCACTCTTTCGTAAAACCACCCGAAACTTCTGCTCTAATTTCTCCACCCTCTCGGCGTAAGTCCTTACTTTCTCTTTTTCTCCTTGTTTGAGGTAAGTTACCTCTACCATTAGCTTCTCGTAACTTTCATCGGGAAGAAAAGTTTCAATTAAGGCTTCCGTCAATACTTCCCAAGTATCCACTGGAATCCTCACTACGCTTCTCTTCTTCTTATCCTCATACTATGTCAATGCAGAATTCTCAAGAAATTCAGGTATCAACCCTACCCACTCGCTCTTCTTTCGATCTCCATTGTCTATGCATGCTCGTTTGAAGTCCCTCACAAATCCTTCCACGTCTTCTCCATCCTTTCCGTAAAACACCGGAAGTTTTCTCTCTTTTTCTTCTACTTACTCAAGTTCTAGTCGAAATTCTCCTTTCGCCAGATCAGCGGTAACTATCACCGAGTAGTCTTGAGGAATCTTGCTCAACCTCAATTTCCACTCTTGCTATCCTTCCATGGCGATGATTTGTCGTACATCTCTCTCACTATGTAGCTTGTTTGACACTTTTGATCACTCGATCATCCTCTCGCTTAGCAATCTCTCACATTACTAAGTAGAAGCTTAACTTGCCTCAAAGATCGAACAAAATCCTCTCCAAGAATTCTGAAATTTCTTCACTTTCGTCACTCTTCAGTATGCGATATAACAGATTTGACCCCCCTTCGCTTCGAATGTCATAACTCAAGTTCTACTTGATCAATTCATGCATGATTTGGGTGCCTAGATAGCTTATCTTGCAAGCTATAAGCATGAAAGATTTCAAGGTCTAACTCTGAAAACTGAAAATATGAAAATGACTGTAAACTCTTTCCCGAGAGGTCACTGTTTGATATTGAAAAACCCCCTTAACTTCCGAAAGACATAACTCTCTCTTTACAATTGATCTCTCGGAGATATAAAGTTTGTTGGAAAGCTTATCTTGCCCTCTATAACATAGTGAATGTTCAAAAACAGCATAATACAAGTCTTTGTATCGAGGTCCCGACAACAGAACAAAAAATGTAAGCCGATCTGTCTCTCACCCAAGGGTACCTCATATGACTAGGGTACCTCAGATGCACCTTAATTACAAAGATTTAATTATACCCATGCTCACTTCACTCAACACTCTGACCCGTATGGTCACATCAGTTCCTCTAATAGCGTTCCTACAAACAAGTTCTAACCCCGCTCTCCACATTGCATCACATAGTACTCAAGGACTCCCAAGGTCTCCAATGCTCACTTTACTTATAGACAGGAAAAAAATGAGAGTGTCTTCCATCCTCTCAACTCCTCCTTATATACTCTACAACTTCTTACCGTAGGAACTTTCACTAAGTTACGTTATCTCATGATAAGTGCGCAATCCCAAATAGTTAAACTTCTAAAGGCTACTAAGACTTTAAGAATAGCACACACATTACTTGTTCTCCTTTACTAAAGTAAGAGATTCTCCTACTTTAGCTTTTGTAAAGTGTTAACTTTCCACGCTATCCAATCGGAAGACGACAACAAACTAATACATCTTTTGAGGAGCATCTTTAGATCTTTGTGCATGACTTTCCGTCATGCATCCAATCAGCGATGGTCAACAAAGTTACATACTTTGGAGAAGCATATTTAGAGCTCCGCACTTGTCACATAGTGTCATAGTGGAACCTCTAATAGTTTCCTCAACTTAGTTATAACTATCTCAGCTAGTTATGACTACTTTTGATCACTCTAGATTTAGATCTTCGAACTAGAGTAACCTATAAGATAGTCATACCTAATGAAATTTATATAAGCACATATGCAAATAATGAGATACTTGTGGTGTGACAGATCAAACTAAGGATCCATCGACGAATTCAGCTGAAGAACATAGAGATCAAGTCGCATTGATAATCCATGTGATAACACTTTGGCAGAGGATCGATTTGCTCCTAGCAATCCAGATGCTGATTCGAGCAATGATACTGAAGTTCACATCTCGAGTATCACAAAAGCAAATGATGTGTTTGTTAGTGACAATGATATTCGACCGCATTTCAACCTGACTAGCAGATCATGGAGGGGGAACACAGTTTAAGTTTCTCTGATTGATCGAGGAAAGGTCAAATGAAGGTGTTGCACTGTATCGATCAGCTCATGCTCGATGCAGTTCTGTAGACGTGAGCACAATGTCAACCAGGCAATGCACCACTGAAAGAAAATTCCAGATAAGAAATCAGCAAAGCATACTGTAAGTTGCTATATGCTAGCGTTCATCTCCCGAATCTTGTTTCCTTCAGCAATGCAGGAGTCGTATTTTTCCAAGGAAGGTGACACAACAAAAATAGAACGTAGAAGCGTGTTGCGGATCTTGTGCGAGTTTAGGACTGAGTAGTGAACAGTAGTGCTGCAGCTAGTGCTCCATCATCTACTGTTGAAGGAGATTGTGTAGTTGAAGTCAATGTCTATTGCGTCTTTACTAATGATGTTCAATGCGAATTGGGTAGAAGGCGGGCTAGATTAAACATCGAATATGAGAGTTTAGAAGATGACGAGCATCATAGAAGTTCGCAGTAGCATAAGAAAGAAAATAATTTTGTTGTTTTCTCTCAAGCATATGCGAGACTGGAGACAGTTGGACGTTAGGTGGAGGATGTTAAGAGAGAAACTGAATCTGCTGAGCTCGAGATCTGCAAGAGGGCGGAGGATGGAGATTTGAAAGGGCAACTTCCAACAGAGCAACAGAGGATACTTGACCTGCAGCAAGAGAACCGTCAGCTGAAAGCTGAAGTCAATGGTCTACAAGAAGTGGTGAGCGCGTGTGATCTCCTTAACAATGAAGACATCGGAGGTAGAGAATTTGACCAAGTGGAATCAGGATATCAAAGACGAGTTGGTATAAATCCAAAAACAACGTTTTCAGCTAAAAGAGCTGAATGAAGCGATGACAGAACAATATCCTATGACACTAGCTGAAAAGGATAAGCAAGTAAAGGAGCTAGATATCATAGTCAAACTGATCTTTCTTTTATCCTCGATCGGTGCATAACTTTAAACATTTGTTCTATTCTCACGCCAATCCTTTGCTTCACATTCTGCTGTAAGTGGACACTGCAATGAGTATGACTCAGTCCAGGAAAATACTTCATGAACTGCATTTATGATGTCTTTACATCGATTAGAAACAAACTTGACGTTTGATCGTTCAATATCATGTACCGTCCTCTTCAGATAACCGAGAAACCATGTCCAATTCTCTTCATTTTTTCTATCTACTAGAGCATAAGCAAGATAGTTCAGACGGTTATTATCATCCAAAGCTGTCGCTAACATCACTTGAATGGTATTTATGATTCTTGGTATGACAATCATCCAAGCCAACATGAGATTGAAGGTGAGAGAAACACCTCCTCAATACAATAAGACATATGAATATGCGCATGAAAGTCCATGTCACTTGATAAGTCTCTCATTCCGCATAAGCATATGGATCTACGTTCTTCAGCCAATCAGAAAAGTTGAAATACACTGGAAGGAAGTCCTCTCATCTCCAGCGATGTGATCAAGAGTAATTTCTTTGCTCCGTCACATCGAGATGTATGTACCTTGCATCTCGTAATCGTTCGTGAACGTCTCTTTGAGCTGATTTATTGATATCAAAGGATTGATGTTTATCCTATTACACAATGTCTTCACTAGCCATCTCAAATTACTAGTTGTTGTACATCACGAATGGACGTGACCAAGACAGCTGTGAGCAAGATTGCACACTGTAAGTAACACTGTGAAATCTTGTCTCACGCGTCATTGGCAACAGTTTATCATAACCTCGTCAGTGATACATTCATCTCTCACCCTCTGTCCATGTACATCAGAAATCGGAATTCAACATACGTTGTTTGCAGTTTGCTCGAACAATGTTCTCCGTTGATTAGCATGTGATTTAACAACCGTTCCAAATCTACAACACACTACACGAAATCTTGCTTGCACTTGGTCCACAAGAATGATCGTTGACGCATGACTGCCCAACAGCGTAAAGCATATACTCTCAAATTCAAATGTATGTGAAGACAACATGAAGCGAAACGCGCACGGTCTCCTTTGCGACCGAGAAAGAACACAAAAAAGTTATAAGTTTCAAATTTCAACTTAAGGATAATTAGTCGCAAAATGAAATTGCATCGAAGAAAACATGAAGCGAAATGTGCACGATCCTTTTTGCGACTGAGAAAGAACATAAAAAAATTTTAATTCGAATTTCAACTTAAGGATAATTAGTCGCAAAGTGAAATATGGATCAAAGGACCAAAGTAGAAGTTCAGGCTTACGTGTTTCGACCAATACGCTCGAAAAAGACCTCAAGCAAGGTTCTCAGCTCAGCGAGAGCATTTTCTAACAGTAGTCATTTTCTTTTTCTTCTAAATCATCGTGATTAAGCACGCCTAATTGATTTACGTCAAACTCATTAAACGAGATTTGCGAAGAAACCTCCATATCACGACTCGGAAAGCATGTGCCTCTCTGATACTACGCTGAATCTCTCAAATACACACACTGTATCACCGAAACTACTTTTTGTCAGCTGATAGACCGGCTTCCAGAGGGTCTAGACCTGACCATGGTCACATGACATGAAGTAAAATACTTCACTCTGTGAACGTAGAAGCCAAATTGTTCTGAGAGGGGTAGCTCCCAGTAAAAACCTCCTCATCAGGTAAGCCAACTTTTGCTTATACTCTTCCCAGCGACAAGGCAAAAGGTAGCACAGTCACCTCGTGGAATCTCGTGTGCTGTGGATTGAGCTTAGAGACACTTTGTTTTGCGGTCCAACTGTCACTACCCAAACAGAGGCTTGGCTATACTTCACTTCACTTCCCGACAGACTTTTCTCGCACTTACATGTTTCTGTCGTATAGGGCGTCGAGCAGGTGTGAGAAGGAAAAGTAACTCTAGACGCCGGATTGACGTTTCTAGCAGTCCATCGTTTAGACGGACTGATCTGAAAGAGTTGGGAGTGAGAAAACTCAGGTGGACGGATATGATGGATGCTAATACAGCATCGACTTTCGGTTAGGTTGGTGAAAGTGTTGTTCTGAATGGATGTCCAGTTTGCTGCTGTGTGTGTGGTGATCTGGTCTCAGCGTAAGAACCTGATCAAACTATATGCTCCTAAGGCGTGGTAGAGCAGTAAAATACTCCAGAGTTTGAGACTATATATTAGCAGTTCAGCGAAACGAAATCTTTTCATCAAGCGTTTACTCTAGAGATTGCTTGATTCAACGTACCTGAGAAGGCAGGAAACGAGGAAGAAAACTCCTAGGGCTTCTTCTTCTTCCTTTTTGGCATGTTCTTCACTCCTCCCGGGGGCCCGAAGTAAGCCCCTGCCACACAGCAGAAGAGGTGAAAGGTACATGCTTGACGTAAAAACTGATCGACTGAATGCAAGACAGAGACAATTACCGGGAGATCCCTTAACCTCTAACCAGTTGACTGCGCAGTACAGTGAGTTATCGTGCTCGAGCTACTCGGCTACGAGTTCCAGACGAGCTAGATACAGCTATGATTTTGTAAAATACAAAGAGTGTCCTAACAAGATCCTACAATCTCTGACCAAATGAAACCAAACCGTGCTGATTACACACCATCTTTCCCTTGTAAGGCTTGATGGGGTCTTTCCATCCGTTGGCTATTCATTGCGTCGCGTGTTCCCAACACCCAAGAGAGTTCGGGTCAAGTCAAGTGGCCCCGTGATGTTGGACGCACTAAAGCGAGCTGGAATCGTCTTGCATCTCGAAATAACTACAGGAAATTCATGGTGTTTCAGGGACCGATCGTACTGACCTACGGTACCTGAATCCTCACTTGCCTACGAAGCTTTTCAAACTCCAGTGCAGTAATTACAGACTGAAAGCAAAGCAAGCAACGAGTCTTACGTCTTACGTACGCAATATTCATTGCGTCGCGTGTCCTAAGTCTTACGGACTCCTTTGATCATGAGTGATGAAACTTGGTAAGGCTCAACGGCCCATTTGCCCCTCCAGACGTCGGCTTTACCCAATTGAGCTTTTCTGTGTATTTTATTCCCACCGTCTTCTACTGTCCCATGTACTGGTAGTTGACGAGAAGTTCGGCCGCAAACTTTCTCGTCCCTGAGGAGTCAGTCAATTGTGTCAGACTTCACATAATGTGCTATCAGACTTGAAACTGAAGGTGAAACTTACAGTACTCGGTTATCGTAATTAATAAAAAAGTATATATAGTCGTCTAGTTCAATGTAAGTTATGTAACACCCGCCACAATGACGTCTAGTCCAATATAACTACCAGTGAGGAATAGGTGACTGCCAAATTGGCGGAGTGCAATCGGATGAATCTGCGAGATGCGAAATTTTGAAAAGATGCATTATGCGGTGACAGAACGTATAAGATTCGACTCCGACACTCAGCAAAAGTGGATTCCGCGGAATTTTGGTGGTCATGCGAGTTACTCCTGACTCAAGTCTATGCGCCGCGCTTTCAGTCCAAGTCTAGTTTCCAAGAGCAAGTAGAGTCAGTAGACAATCCACTAACTTCAAGTAAGCAGCAGCGAAGGTGATTAAGTATAAAGGTATGCAGGTGGGACATCGTTTCATCTTTTTAACCTTGGAGATATACATATCGACAGCTTCAGAGTTTGATCTTTTTATCACATGAAATGCGTATAACATGGACATCTATTTTTGCAAAATTTGAGCGTTCATCATTTCATCTGTACCGAAGATACACATGCTCTATGTAGAACATGCAAACTTCTACATTACTTTCTTCTCTTACATTCATATGTGGTCTCGATGTTCTAAGAGGCTAAGCACACGCTCTATGGCTTGTTGGGTTTCCTCGGCTGCTTGTTGATGCTCAACTAAGTCTTCTAAAAAACTACTCAACTCATAAACATAATCTTGTGGTTGTTTAATACTTCCATCTAATTTCTTTTTCGTTTCTTGCGTAGCTGCAACAACATTTTCTATTGTCTCTAACAGATAACAATCAACATCGATCACATTCTCATGTCGAATATGCAACTTGAAACAAAATTCACATTAAATATCTATGATAAGAGGCATATCGTTGATATGATTCACACGACAAAAATTTGAAACTCTGAGATCACTGAAACTATTAGACCTATTTGGTTCCAGTGTCGTCTCTCACTCTCCTCCCAACCCTGTTCTCAACAGATTAACTCTTTCACCTTGAGTCATGCTTGCAAATTCACAGGCTGCAACATTGAACAAGATCTCGCCACCACTGAAAATAACGTACTTAGACAACTCCACCACATGAACACCAATAAGACTATGGTAGCACAGTTTCACATAGAAGAACCAATCCCATTCTCCACCATGTGCACCACACACGTAAACATCAACTGCGGGTTTCATACTCAAATGACGCTGCGAGTTATAATCAGAAAATCTTTTAATCGCTCTCGAACATCGTCTATCATTTTCTCTACAACGATAACCACAAACTTTATAAATGTAATTCAGTTGCTCGGCTGCCTTCGTTCAATGAAAGCAAGTGGGGTTCAGAACTTGCATAATATTCACAACAAGCCGTATGTGCTGAAAAATCTTTCTTCTTCAAACATCATTGTTGATCTCAGCCAAACAGCCGGGCAAATGCCCACAAGTGAAACATATCCTTGTTCGATCATAGTTCCTCTAACTCACAACGACAGTCACAACAATTGTGCACAGAAAGTTCAAAATGATCTTAGGCGAGATATTTTCTCTTGATCGCGACTTCTTACTGTGTCTTAATCTTCAGTCACTGAACAATCCGGTGCTACTACCGCCATGTCTGTGATAGACCGCCTGGTAACTCCAAAGGTTACAGGAAAGTAAAATCCTTCACTCTGGGAAAGTAAAAGCCAAACTGTTATGAGAGGGGTAGCTCCAAGTGAAAACCTCGATGAGAAGTGATTTTTCCACACACACAGCAGAACTCTAGTATGGCGCCCGATATGGAATGCTTTGGTCAGCCACGACGGTCAAACAGTGACATGGTATCCAAGTCACCCTGCTCCGGGCACTGTACCTATTCACGCAACTGAAGGTGGCCACGTTGGAGCATTCTACAGGTGGAGCACAGTGGAGCTTGGCTCATCTACGGACACGTGTTCGTATGGAAGCTGCAGTAAGTCCGCACCGTCGATCTATACAGATATCTCCACATTCTTGGAAACCACGGGGGAAGTCTATTTGCGGGAAGGGACCAAAATTCGGAGAAAACGTCGACTGTGGAGACTGGAGCCAGTGCAAGAGATTCCGTGTTTTGTACACTAGAATGCGAATTTTGCATTTGAGGTGACTGGTGAGTGAGGGTCGCGCAACGGTGAGCAGCTCTACGATGTGGGTGGTCTACAGTGGACTTTCTAGCTCGACAGCAGCAAAGTTAGCGGAATAGTTCAGATTCGCAAAGAGAATTACCCGTAGAGAAGTGTACGTACGGTGTTGGTGGAGAGAGAGAGAGAAGTGAGAAGAGGACTTATGCAGCAGACTCACCGAGTCAATCACAGGAATTACAGGTTTCAACGCTCGTTTGTCCTCTTGGAGTCGGTTTGACAACGACGCACGTTTTCACAGCTGCCGAGACTCCTGTACCACCTGCCGAACTCTCCCACCGGGGACATGATGCTTTCCACGAAGATGCCACTATGGTCCCGAATTGCTATAAGTGAGCCCGACATGAAGATAGCAGCTCCGAGAGTGCTTCTGAAGCAGCTTCTTGTCTACTCTTCGTCTCAGGAGTGTTTTTCCAGCTCTGAGAGTGCTTCTGAACAGCTTCTTCTCTACTTCTCGTCTCTAAGGAGTGTTTTTGCAGTGCACAGAGAGAAACAGAGAGAGAGAATAGAAATTACTCGTGTAAGGTGGTTTTCGCAGGCAAAATAGGTTCCTCAAGCTCAAGAATGTCTGAATATCCTCCCGCGAGGGGATATGGTGAGCCTTATTATGGGGAGTCTGGCGGTGGATTCGCAAGCACAGGCGGGTACGGAGGTCATAGCAGATATGGTCATCATCGGCAGCATCATAATCACGGTTACGGGCATTCGTCTCAGGGATGCATCGTGGACAATGGAGAATACGGTAGATATGGGAGGTATGGTCAGTCCGGAGGATGCATTGTGGACAGTGGAGAATATGGCAGACAAGGGAGGTATGGTTGTGTGGTAGACAATTCAGAGTATGGCCCTCTTCATGGTGGTATCCACCAGACTTCCCAGTATGCCGAGCCCAGTAACTACATGACTAATACGAGTCCTTATGCCGCTGGCATGGCCAATGCTGCAGTCTCTGTCCCTCCCGTTGTCAGCCCTTCTTTCTGCGTTCCCTACGTCGCCCAGTTTCTCATCGAGCAAAAGGTGTTCACTTTGAGTTCTGGCAAGTTCGTTATCCGTGATCCCCAAGCCCGTCTTCTGTTCGAAGTTGAGAGCAAATTCTTCGGAATCCACACCAAGCGAGTTCTCTGTGATGCCAAGGGCGTCCCTCTGGTCCTTTTGAAGAAAATGGTGAGTGTTGAAGAAGTATGTTTCGTGCAGCTTAAGCAGTGTCAGCTCAATTGCCAATGGGCAGTATGCAGACGAGATAGATTGGACTATTCATAGCAAATATTACTTGCTCGTCGTGTGATGCTCAGTGGAAGCAAAGAAATAATGCGAGGACTTTGTTTGTGCAGAACTTGACTTTGCACGACAGATGGGAAGCGTACCGCGGTGATGATGATCGTGACAGTAATTTGCTGTTTGTCATGAAGAAATCTTCCATCTATCAGATAAAGCCGTCGTTCGACATCTTCCTCGCAGCTAATTCATCTATGTCAAAGCCCGATTTCACTTTGAAAGGAGATTTCTATGAATATAACTACACCATCTTCTCCCACCACACACCGATTGCAGAGGTACGCTTCTAACAAGACTGTTTATTCTCTCTCTCTGGGACTTCACTCAGTAACTTCCCCAAGTAGTTTGTTTTGCTTCTTCGTCTGATATGCAGGAAACTTCAGTTTATCCGAGAAGTACTTGCTGGTAATGCTCCATTGATTTCTAACTCTGGTTTTATCCTCGTGATTTGAACAGGCTAGCCGGCAAGTGAACTTGCAATCGGTAGTTGCTGGGAAAGACCAGTACGGGGTGACAGTCTTTCCTGGAGTAGACCATGCTTTTGTTGCATCACTTATCGTTATCGTAGACCAAATCCAGCAAGACGATCGAGGATCGCGGAAGTAAACTTGTGATTTATATGTTAAATCGTCAAGCCGATGGTTGTACTCGAAAGCCGATGGTATCATCATCAGAAAGGAGAGGGGAAGTGGTGTTCAACATGAACGTTTCATATGGACTATGGGCCATGGACATCCTGCTGTCTTCCCGGCAAAATGGGTCAAGATTATATGCAGAACCTGGCGGGTTTTCTTTCTCAGAAGTACATTCCAAAGAAGTTATCGTCGGGGCCCAGCCATTTGAAGCAAGGGCGACTTGAAGGTTGTCTTTATATATCTGGTTAGGAGAGAAAGATTGTGTCAAATTGCAGTCATAGTCTTCTCTGAGTTCCGAGATTCACATCATTGTTCATAGGCTTGTATCATATTGAGTGGTGGAGTTGATTTTCACCTTCCAGCAGAGTGATTTTTTGTAGCATTGACTGCAACAGCAGTCTCCTTATATTCAACAGTTTGGGCATCGATTTCACATTGTTCTCTACCTTTTCGTCTACTTTTTATGGAACTTCGATACATGTCGAGGGATTACCAGGTCTCAGATGTAAATCTCTTTACAAAAGAGAAACAAACGAACCCAAACCACACAAAGTTGAGAGGTGTAGTACAGCAAGCAGAAATCTGGATGCTTGGCTAAGCTAGCCTGGACGTGGAAGGTAGGTGTGGACTTTATTTGCTGAAGGAAAACTTGCCCTTGCTTACTACGCAAATTCTGCACTTCTTTTCTGCGTCGCTCATGGAAAGTAGAGTAAAGGCACGTAACACTAAGGTCCAAGAGTTCCAAAACATGTGTTTGGTGTCGGTGAAACTGAAAATTGCAGTGCCCTTGAATACGATCTGCACCTGTTTCTGGCTATGTATAATCGTGAGTATTGCCACCGACTTCTCCTGCCGGTTTGGATAAGCATGTAGTCGGAATGGAACTCACTTTAGGAAAGCTGGGAGTATTCACGGTCATATATGATTCAGGAGAGTTAAAGCTAATACTTTATTCAGAACAGTGCATGGTTTGTCCGAAGAGCTTTTCAGTTTTATTCCGTATATTGGTTTACCATCGTGGGGAGTAAAACCCTGTTACATCAGTGTCTATACTTTGTGCCCAGTCCAACTGGTGAAGTTCGAGAACGTACTTCTGCTCAGAGCACAGTATACAGTGAAAAGAGTGCAGCCGTACGTTGATATGTTTTCTCTTTATAGTTTCGGTGTGGATCATGAAGTATATGTTGTAGTTACCGTCGAGCTTATCAGGGGAACTGTATGTTTGTGTTGTTGGATCATACTCGAGTATGGATTAACCTCAACCGTACCCAGGTAGACCTTGGATTATTCAGTGGAAAGTATGCCTAATCATGTGCAGTGGATGAGAACAAACGAAGGCTTGGGATTCAGCGTGGACCACACTACCAGGAGCTTGCACTCTAAAACTGTAGTGAGTACAGGAATACTGACATGCTGATCATGATAGAAGCACGTGAAATGCATTTTGTTTGTTAGTTGTATGCTACCAGGAGACTGTATTCACCGTCGCTAACAGTTTGACGTGTACCGTAAGCCTGCAGTGAGTGAGTGATTCAGGTTTGTTAGTCAAGTGTCCATCACAAGATAATATTCCGGTAACCGAGAAGAGTCTTGTAAGATAAGGCACTGCCATACTTCACGTCTGGGAGATCTCCAGTATCCTGAATGACTGCAGCTAAAATAGACACCATCCTTCTCTCAACTGTGGATGACTTGGACTTTGGCATGGATGGCAACCAGTGCTTCTTGGTGTGCTTGTGAGGAACAGATGGTTCTGCTCGATGCTAAAGAGTCCAAAATGTCAGTCGGTTATCAGGAATCTTGACCTTATTCCAGTCAAGGTGGCAGAATGCTCCAACACTAATCATGGACGACTGCGCTCAGCAGAGAACGTGGACGTTATGGATCGCGTGGGTGTATAAGGAGAGGAACTGTGACGTATTTCGTGCTGTTTATGTCGTAGTTCAGCTCCAGCCTTTGAGGTCCAGTCAAACGCTATCACAGGAAGACCACTAAACTGATCAAGGTTTAACTTCTTCAGTGTATCGACCTTTTCGTGACTTCAAATTCACTACTACGTTTCTCACACTCTCCTTGCAATAGGGTTTTCATATTAGCTTTCGATGCACACTTATACACCACTGCCTAAGCATTAGGTTACGGTCTACTAGTACTTCGCTGGTTGAAATCACTTAGCTGCTTCCAAACAGTAAGCCATGCCTCTACTCACGACTGACGACTGAAGAGGTTCGTCATCACAAACTACATCGTACTCTAAAAGTTACTAGCGGCTCGCACACAGCGATCCAAATCTTTCAGGTCTGTCCTCGTTTTCGTTTCTGTCTTTTTCAGCAAAAGGCATTAGCGTCCAAGTTTATTAACAGTAAATTGCGGGCCACTGTACCTCATCCTATCCTTGCGCATGCCAGGGCTATAGAAGTTACTTGCCTTTCTAGTAAAAGGAAGCATGTGATTCTGATTCTCAACCACCAGTCTTCGAAACGTCAAATACACACAGAGAAGAATAGAATAACACCAAGTGCTATAAGAAGACTGCTCCTTGCATTATCACCTCTTCCAAGTTCGGAAGAAGGGATAATGCATGTACGTTTAATATAATACCTAACCCTTCCCGTAGGAAGGGTTAGGTATTATATTAAACGCGTCAATAAAGTGTATTCATGAGTATAGTAGCCTGGACTTGTATCTTTTGAAGCGCGACGATCCATTCAACGCTTATGGTTTTTTTTTTCTCTCTTCGTGTTTCCAGGTATGGGTTAACAAATAGTTTATGAAATAATTTAATAATTTATATATATTTAATATATATATTGTATTTAACATTTATATAATTTTTTAATAACAAAAAAGAACAAAAGAAGAAGGAGCCCTCCTACACCTCCTTGAAATGCATGCGTGCATCGGTCGTCCATTTGCTCTTAAGTAGATTGACAATGTGTGGACGACCACTCTCTTAGGACAAGAGGACAGTACTATCTGTACTCGTTAAATATCGTTAGAGGTCACATCTAAACTCTTGCGGAAGGTAAAAGGACAAGAGACTACCGAGAAGAAAAGGTGACTTGTGAAAAGACTTTGACTTGAGAGGAGTACTGTGACAGCCGTTATCTAAGTCACTTTTAGCTTACAGCAGTGATGTATATTTTAGTGTATTAGTCTATATTCTTCGTATAGTAAATATCAGACGAGTCCCTCCTTGCAGTGGCGTATATCAGATCCAGAGGTTATAAGTAAAGAATTCATTTTTTATCTCATATTTCTGTTTGAGTTCTCCTCATTAGCAGCTCTATCAGTTGATCATATTATCAATTCTAACATGTTGATAGTATTCTGTTGAGAAAGATAAGCTTTGTTTATATTTTTCTTTTGGATCGGTTCTAACAGACATGATCCTGTTACAAGTTCTAACAAGCTGATAGTATTCTGTTGAGAAAGATAAGCTTTGTTTATATTTTTCTTTTGATCGGTTCTAACAGACATGATCCTGTTACAAGTTCTAACGAGCTGAAAGTATTCCGTTGGAGAGATAAAGTCCTCATATTCTGAGAGACGTGTAACGCAGTTTTCAGTTTTGTATCAGTACATGAACTCACAAGCTGTCCAAACTCACAAGAGAAATAATGAGAGCTCTAAGCTCTTTCTCCGCTTCTTCCCTGTGATACCTACGCATGTTCTGTTCTAGAATACTTGCAAAGATGGCCCAAACTGAATTCTTCCATGTTTGATTTACACAAATGCATTCAGTAAGTCTTTAAGCTTAAACCACAAGTACCATTGTATTAGTAACTAGTTTTTGATTTTATTTTTTTTTGCGATAGTGTCTGACGAGCTAGCTCATCAAACTCATCCACTTGTCAAGTTCTTATTTATTCTAGAAATTGACGAGTCCACAAGTCAAACTGAATGAAATCTTGAGATTTACAAAATAAACCATATATTCTTGCAAATCGAGGTCGGAAAGTTTAGAAACAAGGAAAAAAAGATCGCTCTAATATGGAATCCTATCACAAACAAGGAATGTGCTACTATTTAGAATTGATTTTTTAGTGAACTATTTTTATAATGATAAAATAATTGTTATAGTCACGAACTCACCTAAAAGTGAATTCTACTCCTCTGGAATTGCATTTTTCAGAGGAGTAGAGATTGTTTTTAATAATAATTTTATGAAAAAAATAACATGTGTTGGGATCTGATATTTGATCTTGGAACTTGTGTCCCCTAAGACAACCTTGAACAGCTACTTGGACTCGCTTTTAAACTGTGCAGCTACTTGTGGCTTAAGAATCATATATCTTTTCTAAATGTTGTCTTCCGATCGAACGCATGGTTTTGTTTCTTAGATTCACTAGTACTTGGAAACCATCAATAAGGGTTCTGAAATAAAGAAATTCTTTAAAAATTTAGAACTCATCTGTACACCAGAAAGAAATTAATAGTGCTTCAAATTATTCATAATTATTCGGATTTATACTACGTGGTGGTGGCTTCAGAACCAGAAGCCTCTTCCCACTCTATCGTGAGCAAAGTGTCTCCCCAGAAACTCTTCTAGATCTGATTCTGACTGTGTGTACTCTCAACTGGAAGGGACCGATTAAATGAAGCAAGCGTCAGATTCAAAAGAATACTGAGGGGACTTCACATGAAGTTGGGTATGGGGCCTCCTCCGAGAGGTACCTCTAGTGTAGTAGTTTGTAACTTGCCGACCATTTAGACATTTTGTTGGTGGAGGAACCATCGTCTGTACGGGTACGGAAGAAGAGTGCGAGAGGAGAGGGAGAGCAAGGTGGGTTACTGAAGTTTTTTTTATATATTTATCTTCCTCTTCTGTTTTTTTGATTTTAGAATTGATACATTTTGTCAAGAAATAAGTGAGTATTAAATATTTTTAGATTTTTTGGAATTTTAAGATTATAGAGTCTTCTGTTTAAAGTTTTTAGGAGATTTTTGAGGGACTTCTTGCTACATTTAGTGTGTTTTTATTTCTACATATCATGGTACTTTTTTTTAGTGAGATCTTTTTTGAGATGTTCTTTTGCAAGCACCGTTTGGTTGGATATATCGTTCTTTTTCTAGCTATGAGGAGTCTCTCTCTCATGAGATTGAGACTGATTCTAGACACATCATGTACGGTGTGCAATCAGTTATTTATCTCGCAAAGGATAAAATCTCATGTGAGAAAGATGCACAAGAGCTATGATAAGATCACATGGGATGTCCAGGTTAGCCGAGAGCGGAAGTCTACACGTGCAGTCATTATGACACTGTTAGTCCTTCTTCCTGGAGTTCTTCCTGAGTCGTGAGAGTGGTTGAGAGTCCACTCTGACACTATTTTGAGATTGTTAAGACGAGTTTTCCTTGTCCGTGTTTGTTCCATCAGTATCTCGTGCTCTTCATGACGAGATGAGACAGGCCTTCACTCTATCTCTCGACATGTTGACACAGAACACCAAGGACGAGACGACGTGGTTATTGTTCCTCTTACTTTCTCGTTGATGCCTTTGTTATACTCAAGGTGGCAGAAGGAGACATCAAGAGATGACAGCCCGTCTTCGGAGATTCCGTGCAGGTGATTGACGGCCATACAGGAGGAATCAATACGTGCAGTACGAGGACCTCTTGCACGTTGTCGTGTCGTGGACCGGCTCCTACATGAAAATCAAATTTCGACTTTTGTCGCTCCAAAGACACTTATGGGTAAGACAAGCTAGGCCCTAGCTTACGAGTTTTTGGCACTATTTCGGATCTTCGTTTTTATTGCACCAGTGGATAGAGCTCCTTGTCAGCTTTCCATAGGCACTTTGTCTACTTCGTTTGGACGCCTAGTGGAGAAGTTACAGGACTCGAAAGATGGAGAAAATAAGCTAGGCCCCAGCTTACGGGTTTTTGGCACCACTTCGGATCTTCGTTTTTATCGCACTAGTGGATAGAGCTCCTTGTCAGCTTTCCATAGACACTTCATCTACTTCATTTGGACGCCTAGTGGAAAAGTTACAAGACTCGAAAGATGGAGAAGACAAGCTAGGCCCCAGCTTACGGGCTTTTGGCGCAACTTCGGATCTTCACTTTCATCACATGGATGGGTAGAGCTTGTTGTCAGCTTTCCATGGGCATCTTGTTTACTTCGTTTGGACATCCAGAGAAGAAGTTATGCGATTCGAAAGAAGGTAAAATCAAGCTAGGCTCCTGGTTACTTGCTGACTGGGTATTTAGGGCTTCAGGCGTTATATCTAAGACGCAAGGGGCCTGCTTCTTATTATTGAGGGTTGAACTTCGTACGTACAGACTGTAACAAGGGGGCTGTTTAAGGGGCTTGCTTACGCCTACGACATGTCAGCGGACGGTGCGGGAGATTTGGAAGTCCAATGCAAACGCGCAAGGCGTCGTTGGGTTCAGATCTGTGCAGGCTACGTGTGGGTTAAGACGGTTTGGGAAGAGACGGATCGGGAAGTGTGTACTGAGAGAAATTGAGACGTAGGAAGTAGATTTGAGGTTTTCAGTTACCTGTGAAGGAGAGTGGACCGTTCGGGCCGTTTCGGAGTCCAAACTTGCTGTCCTTGGATCCAACGGGATCAGAACACCGAGTTCTACAGGAAATTGAAGACGATACCAGTTTTCATCGGGCGGTTTGGAAGTTCTGAGTGAAATTGGCTCGCAGGGAAGCGCTTACATCAGATTTTCGTTCACCTGCGATATGAGGTTGGGCTGTTCTTCGCGATCGGTGAGCCAAGCTCTTCGTTCTTGGTGCCTACGCGATCAGGGAGTCTTCATCTACTCATAAGAGAAGTTGGTTTGAGTGTGGTGAGCAAGTTTGAGCCGCAGGGAGCAGATTTACGTCAGTTTTTTGCAACCTGCGACCAAATTTCTTGCGTGGTTTTGCAAGGGGAACTCCAAACGGCTTGTTTGGAGTCTTGTTGGGTTCAGGGTAGCCAGATCTACCTACCAGCGAAGACGGATATCAGTTTAGACGATCCGTTTGTGCGGTGTGAGCGGTTTTAAGCCGCAGGGAGGAGTTTTTGAAGGTTCGGTCACTTGCGATCGAAAATTGGCGATATGTCGACTATCGGGAGTCGGATCTGAAGGTTTCTTGGGTTAACGGAGTCAGCGGAGGAGACCCTATCGACATCTGAAGTCCGTTTGACAAAAGGAGAAAGTTCACAGATAGGTCTTTTTCGGTTTCTTCGCTACGGGTTTTGCTCTTTTGAGTTCGTTAGAGTTCTGGTTGACTGTATACAGCTTGTGGTAGCTAGCTTTAGCTAAGAGCTTATACATGGATGTGGTTTGGACTTGGGTTTGGATCGGGTGAAACCGCTGTGGCTCTGGTTGTTAGCAAAGGGAAGTTTCTCTTGTTTTGAGCTACGCTTTGTCGATTTCAGACTAGGGTTGCGTTTCAGGGGTTTGTTTTAGGGCTTCTGAAGTAGGTTACAGAACGCTTTGGTCTGTTCCTCAGTTTTCTGCTGTTTGGAGAAAGAATCGATCGCAGCGTTCGTTTTCGTGGTTGTTTTTCTCTGTCTTGTCTCTGTTTCGGCACACAACATCTCCACAGCCAGAAACCTCGCGTTTTCCTGGACATCCTTCACGCAATATCCGACACGATAACGTAGACAGACATCTTTTCCGATATCATATGACAAGGTGAGCTTATTATCCAGGAGGAGATTGCTTCGACAACCTTTTTGGGTAGTTGGACCCTCTTAGCACCTTGGCTCTACTGTTGTTTTCTCGTGCGAGATATACTTATTCTGGAGAGCTATGTGACAGAAGTGGAGGATGGTTCTTACCCACTAAAAATATGTCTCCGTGAGACAAGAGATAGTTTGACTCTTGAGGCACGTGAGACACACCCTCGATTCGATACCCTAGCTATCGATGGATCTCACGAACTACAGTCCTCTCTGACGAGACACCACTTCATCTCACGTGACACTAGAGCTCGACCCGCTCTTGTTCGGACAAAGATGCAAGCTCTTGGCTCATAGGTCGATCTTGCATTAGAGCGTTTCGACTCGCACTGACTATCTTCTCTACAGCAATGAGGTTCTACCTAGGCTTGGTCCAGCATGTTGCTTCGGCACTGTCCACCTGCGAGTGCGGTGTCTCGCTCGACACCTTGCTCGCTGTCTTCACGGTGGAGAGCGGAAAGCTACCCACGATGCCATCAGAGACGTCGTGTTTGTCTTAGCACGAGAGAGTGATTACATGACGTGAAGAGAGCGTTGATATGTCTTTCAGATGAGAGGATCAGTGAGAGCTGACCTATACATGATGAGGGAGGATCACGTCTCAATGACAAATGTGGTTATCACGGATCTGACACGAGATTCAGTGACGGCACATGTGATCACTCATCTCCTAGGATGGACTACAGGCGTGACGGCAGCAGCGAAGGTGATCAAGTATAAAGGTCTGCAAGTGGGACATCGATTCATCTCCTTAGCCTTGGAGATATACGGATCGACAGCTTTGGAGTTCGATGTCTTTTTCGAGATTATGCCAGAGCTTACCATGAGAGAGGTCAGGGTACCATTTTCTCTTTCTTTTTGCACTATGTTTTTCAGACAGCGAGTTTTCATTGCTATACAGAGAGCTTTGGCAGGCGCGGTCCACATGAGAACAATTGCAATAGACGATGCTACTTCATGTGCATATGTTGTATGCAGGAGTTTTGACTTACCCATGTGTGATATGTGGCGATAGATGATCTTAGAGCTATTGGTAGTGGGATTTAGCCCCGTTGTCTCCAGTGTTCTTCCTTTTGGGGCGTTAGTTGCTTGGCCCTTCAGGTCCTTCCTGTAAGGCTTGATGGGGTTTTTCCATCCGTTGGCTATTCATTGCGTCGCGTGTTCACCCTCTAGTGCAATCTCGGCCTTTGATAGATGGGATTTGGTTCACTTTCGAATAGCTTCTCTCGTCTCTCCGTGTGACATGTCTTAGTTTCAATCTCGTGTTTGTGCTGATGAGGATGTCCCTAGAGATCGTTTCACAAGAACACTTCTTCGACTTAGCCAATGAAATGGTCCATCGATCGTTATTATATCACATGTGGACATGAAATATAGAACCAAGTACAGGAAGAAAGAGAGAAAACTCATGAGAAAACGCAAAAGATTTCATAAACCATGATTGAAATGATAAACCATGATCTTTATAAGTTATTTTGATAAACCACGACTTTTAAATAATATTTCTCATAATACATTAGAACTACTCGATATTATTTTTCATAATATATTTTGAACTATTCGATCTTGTGGGAAAGTCATCAATTTTTACATTTCTTTCACCTTTTCCACCTCAAGGAGTGGTTTAGGATTGAGAAATCACTACCTCCCGTGTCTTGTGCTATATTTTATTATAACTCAAATATCATCACAATCGTAACTCTTTAACCGAGTTAAAGAGTTAAGAGAAGTCTAAGAACCATATAACCATATCGTAAGGGTCTCTAGAGCGAATTGTAGTTAACAAACTAGTTGAATGAATAAAGACTATCTAGTCTAACTATACCTGCTGCGAGATTCATCAGTTTCATGCTATCTTGAAAATGCTACTCCTTTCAGTTAAGTTCAAACATAGCGGCGGAGATGGTCTTTCTGAGCAGCTGATCTTTCAAGTACAATCCCACGAAAACTAGAGACTCACCGTTTCAGCAAACTGCTCTATACTTGGAGTGTTATAGGAAGGGGAAAGGTCATCATCTTTGCAAGAAAGTGTACTCCATCGGTGAAGACATGACGAGGTTTTGAGTGAGTAACAAAAGCTTGGCTTCGCACATGCGTGATTGCGTAGATGTCCATCTTTTAGTCTCATCAATCGTTTAAATAGATCGGGATTACCTTTCATTTCTTTGATATAGAGCGTAAAATTTCTTATCTTCCATTCCGTCACTACTGATATCCTGAATGTACTCTTTGGCGACTCATCAGGCCGAAGGCAGCCGTCCTACTTCAATCGAGTCAAGATTAGGTTTACCACTCATGAATATTTCAGAGAGCAAAGATAAGTCATAAGCTCTATCTGGAAAATGGGTGATGTACAAGAAAAAACTTAAGACATGAGACTTGGCCGAGGATATAAGTAAGGTACTACTATACAAGGAATTAGTCTACTTGTTGGGGTTATCGTACAGAACTCGAGGCCGTTTCGAGCGTACAAGGGAGAAGGGCAGAGTTTTTACGACTTTCCGAAACATAGAGTCGAGGTGGAGCACTGGCAGTGGTAGGTGAGACGAGCGATGGACAGGAACAACTTGAGCAACAAAGTTTAAC
This sequence comes from Asterella californica, assembly GCA_036924285.1. NCBI lineage: Eukaryota > Viridiplantae > Streptophyta > Marchantiopsida > Marchantiales > Aytoniaceae > Asterella > Asterella californica. Next base: position 15,633,480 of record JAYKYS010000001.1, on the reverse strand, counting down.
CGATCACAGGAAGCCCACAAATGTGGTTCATACAGCTAGGGGATAAGACAATTCTCAACCAGAAATATGATGACGAGGCCTAGAGTTTCTCGTCATGGAATCATAAAGGTGAAAGCGGAAACGTCACGATTGTAACGGATGTTGAAAGTGGCCCCAAATCCGAGGATTATCGCATCCAGACAATAGAAACATCACTGAGAGCCCTCCAGGCCTCAACCCCGAACTCCTTGGGCCAATAGCACTCGTCCAAAGGGAGAGGCTTTTCATACAATTCTCAACCAGAAATATGATGACGAGGCCTAGAGTTTCCCGTCATAGAATCATAAAGGTGAAAGCGGAAACGTCACGATTGTAACGGATGTTGACAGTGGCCCCAAATCCGAGGATTATCCCATCCAGACATAGAAACATCACTGAGAGCCCTCCAGGCCTCAACCCCGAACTCTTTGGGCCAATAGCACTCGCCCAAAGGGAGAGGCTTTTCATACTTTTGAGGAATTTCCAGCTATCAAGGTTCGAAGAAGATCTGCGGCCCGAAAGCGCGGAGTGAGGGATTCTTATGCAGATCTGATTCTACTCAGCGCTTCTGCCAAGATGTAGATACATGGAGGGGGTGGTATCTTCGTGACCTTCCGAAGAGAAGCTCCCAACTATTCGAGAAGTAAGAAGTGAGTATTGACGGTCCCATGGCGATTTCTTTCCTCCAAAGCTGAGCCGGGTGGCCACAGTAGAGGTATAAGGTGGACTTATGTTATACTAGGTCTACAGCTCAATCGCCTTCTCTTCTTCTCTAGTCTAACAGGACAGTTTCATGTTTTGCAGGTGCAGGACTGGTTGACGGATGGAACTATCTGGAGAACGCGCCTGTCAAGGTCTACAGTGTAGATTTCCGGGCTCTCCGAGCGACCACGAAGAGGCTTGTCGAATTTCTGGATTCATACTTCAAAGACCTTCGTGACACTCTTCCAGAAGCATGTTTACTTCGGGCTGAGATCTAAGTGAGTGAACTAGATTTGCAATTGTCAATAAGTTGCACTAGCTAGGATCATTTCCACGAAGTTTAATAGTTGAGCTATGGTTACTCAAGACTCGTGATCAAACTTGCGACGCATGGGCTTGATCTTTTTACTTTTTCTCTCGCAGTCTTCTGTTTGAAGTTCTCTATCATAAACAGTTTGTCCTTCAGTTATTAGCGCTGAACACTAATATTTTTGTGTATGTCACTTCCACTCTGCAACTTCGAAGTCTAGATCTTCTGAGAACGCCTTCAGGATACGGTTTGTAATTCTGTTGCGCCTCGATTCTTTCATATACTTGAAAGCTAACGAACCTTCGTTTTCCTATGAGAAAGACTTAGCCTCGATGCACAAGCTCTAGGATCTTGGGCTGGTGCCGGTATATGTGTGCATTCTAACGGGATTATCTCCGTGCTGCAAAGTTCAATTTCCACTTGAGGGACGTGTAGATACTGTAGCTGAGGATATTAACCTATCAAGACACGAATCGAAATCTTTACTTTTCATGTCACTCGAGCCGTTAACTCAGTCTTTCCTTGGTGGTTTGATAGAAAGTCCAGCTTGATTCATTCTGTTACGAAAGACGTCAAACTGCAATGTGTTAGTTCATTTGACTTAAAAAATGCTTTGGTGGTGACAGACTTAATAAGGGCTCTTCTCGTGAGATTATGTTTTGTTCCCCAAACAAAAAGCAAGAAAAGTCTTCTGTGAATTAAGTTTTAAACCAAGTACACAAGTGCATCATTCTTCCCACGAACAAGGCATACTCGAGACTAAAGGCAGTTTAGATCCGGTTTTGTAGATTAGTTTTCTTTCCTTCCAGTCACGCTCTTCTCTCTAATTAATCCATACATAAATGTGATGATTGAAAATGATGCGCTGTATGATAAGTGTGCTGATCGAAGACTCTGTGTAGAGTATGACATTCTCTTCATCCTCATCTGCATACTGCCATCATCCAGCTGGCGTGGAAGTTGCAGGTAAACTTACGGTAGATGTACTTTCAAGAATGCATATGGTGATACTCGTCGCTAGTTTCGAGTCATTGCACGTGAGAGAGAAGAACTGGTAATATCAACGTCGAAAGTCCGATAGTGTCAAACACATACCACTTGGGTAAGGGTAATAATATAATGAGATCTTACTTGCAAAGTAATGTAATAGAATGATCCGAATGCCAGTTGATGAGTGTTGCCTTTTAAAGCTAATGACGGAGTCTCAAAACTTCACCCCGTAACACTTTGCAATGATGCAATTGTTCCCGTAGTTTCGATGTAAACAGAATGGGGGACAATCTGTAACTAATTTCTAAAGTGGACGTAAGCAGTTGTTGCAGTAAGTGTTCTCTTTGAACAGTGGTTCATTTTTTTACGATAGGATCTAACTTTATCTGACACTCGAGATTTGTAGTTTAAACCATAATCACGTTCTCAATTTTACAAGATGAGGTTTGAGATTTCCTATTGTCAAGCAAGCAGTCATTCTGCAGTTACTGTAATAGTAAGGCGTCTCAAACGTCATTTTGTGAAACTGAGAACAGGATTTAAATCCACAAGTCTCGAGTGTCAGAGTTGGGAGAGATTGCGCAAACTGATAGAGATTGTATGAACGTCCGATTGGAAAATTTCCGACGGCTGTAAGAAAAGAAATTTACGACAATAAATTAATTGCTTAACGTCATATTTTTTAACTCTGTTAAATGTTATCCCGAGAAATACCCGGTTGGTTTACATCCAAAACAACATAAAATCCTCTCTATGGGGCGAGCGACATGTTACATAGTGTGGTTTGAGACGCACTAGAGGCACACAAACTGTTCCCGTAACATACTACAGGGTTCAGATGGAAAGAAGTAAGTCGGAGTTTGTAAACGTTCGTTTTATAATTTTCCAACAGTTTTTAGAAAATCAATTTTAGGACCATATATTGCAAACATCTAATGATTGTATATTTTACGTATCGCCTCAAAACGTAGTACAGGAATCCTTTACCGCCAAGGTTTGAGTGGCCTATACTAGTGTATATATATATATATATCCATGAGTATAGCAGTTCGAATCATAAACCATACACTTAAACAGAGGTAGCACGCAAGAAACAAATATCTTCTTTATGGTTATATAATGTGCATCTTAAACCCATGGTGTGGGTATATAATGCGCTAGGGGATGAACAAGCTAACATGGAATTCTACTCAGCCGGGACAGCGAGAAAAAGAAGTAATATGTTAATATTAGTATTGAGGGACTGAGGGATCACGTACTAATGCAATATTTTTGAGAGTCTAGTGTAACGGAGAGGTGTTTGTCTATTGCACAAAAGTTTTTTCTTTGGTTGCATAGTGTCTATGTTGCAAGATATTTTGTACAGTGAAAGATGATAACGAAATGATTTTTTTCCACTCTGTTCGTAGTTGTAAAAGAAACTACCTTGGAACTTGTTAAGCTAGACAGGTGCTAAGCTAGAGCTAAGATAGACAAGTTGCCCCTTAGCTTATATTCTAAAGAACTACTAAGAAGTTATGAAGGTACCAGGTGAAAGCTTTTCTTGAATAGAGCAGGCATTTGTTTTCATTTATGTGAAACAGGGTTATATATAAATATTTGCGTTATTTCTAGTTTAAGAAAGTGATAAAAAAGAAAACTCTGTCATTTTTTGGTGTTGACTTAGATTCATTGTCTGATGGTATCATTGTGTAGGTGTTGAGTAGTATAGATTTGGTTCTTTCTTTTACTAAAATCGGAGATGTACAGTGGAAGTAACACTTGAAAAGCTAACAACAGAGATAAAAGTAAATTATGTAAGCTTATGTACATGTCTATTTATTTTATTAAATGAAAGCAAGCGCCACCTTAGTGGAAGGGACGCTCATCTAGGAAGAAGAGATCCTTGGATCAAATTTCCTAGTTCCTATCTCAACATGTTGACCTCTCGGATGGAATTCTTCGTTGGGTGTGTGATTACGTCCTCCACTGTAACGACTTATGTTACACACATGAAGTTTATCTATTAGTAATGTGTTTAGTTATAACTAAGTGTGAAGAATATTTATTTGCTGCCCAAGTACTTTAAAGAGGTATCAAGTTAGTCATGATTAGCTAAAGTTAGTTATGATTAAACTTAGCTGTACTTTTAGGCAGAATTCAGATATTTTTTACAGAGTGAGCACTACTATCTTGTCATCTTGTCTAAAAGGTAGAAAGGAGGTGGAAAAGTAGCCCTTATCTCCTTTTTTACTTGATATTAGTGGTGGGACTAAAGTTATTTACTTTGTGGGCATTAAAAACAAGAAGATATTCCACATGTTTCTTTTTTAGTGAGTCCTAGTGTAGAAAGGGGGTGGAAATTTGAGATTTCTTTAGAATATTTCAGAATCCTTCTAGAAATTGTTGACTTTGAAGGAATAAGCCCATGTGAAAAGATAAAAAGCCCATGATTAATGCTTTTACCTCTAATATCTTAGTAAAACTCGATAAAATAGTTACGGCTGAGTTAACAGAAGGTTCCAAAGTAAACCCTAGAATGTATAAATAGAGGAGTAGAGAAGAGCTCCTCATCCTCATTTTCACATCGTCGTAATGACAACTTGAGCAATATAGAGAGAGTGTGATATTTTAGCATGTGAGAAATTGAGAGATGTCGTTAGAATGAAGAATTTTAGTTGATGAGTTTATAGTGTGTGAATGACTGAACTTAGCATTTTTCTTTTCAGTTCATGGTGTGCTTCTATCATAGCCATCAGAGGTGACCCTTGAGTGAGAGACAGGCTCGACATGTTGTAGATTCATCGATGACTATCGTGGAGGTTGAGAGATTAAGGGGTAGTTGATCGATAGGACCACAGAGGGTTTATATTTTTGGTTCCGTTTCTGGGACCTCACTTGAAGGGATCATATCTTAAAGAGTCAGACTTGGAGAGACGAATACGTGAAGGTTACATGAGCGATGACCAAGCGAAGGAGTACCTGAAACAGATCAAGTGAGGAGTGACTTTGCAATTCATGCAGCTGAGACATGACTTACTCATGTTCAAGCAAAGTCAGGTTTATGTGAGACAAGGAAAACTTAGGACTAAGTTACTAAAAGAATGTCATGATGCGTTCTTATCAGGCCATAAAGGAGAAAGTCCACTTTAGCAATGATAGCTAAAAACTTTTATTGGCCCCACATGAAAGACGATGTCGTCCACTTTGTGAAAACATGCGTAACATGTCAAGCTTTGGCGCACCTACCATCTTGTTGCATCTGCGGAAGCTCTTGCTCAGTAGATCACGAAATTCACACCGCTAACTTGCAAACCACAATCACAAGTTAGCGTCCATGCACCACTTACCTTAACTCTGTTTGGTCCGGATCGGAGCCGGACCGTCTCCTTAATCATCAAGCTCGACATTCCCTAAGTCTCGCCCTAGACCCGCCTAGGTCGGTCCCAAGTCATCTTGAGCAAGTCACAAGATGACTTGGGACGGACTTCCCCTAAAGTCCAAGGTCTTAAACGATATCTCCAGCACACCTAGCGACCCAACCGCCCGTGATGTCCGTCTAAGTCTAAGCTCCCGAACGGTGGTCTGACCAGCCGACTCGTTCCATAGTCTTGCTCGAGTCCTTACATCGTTCCTAAGTCTAGACGTCCAAGTCTGGACCGGAACATGCCTTAGAACCGACCCAGCCATCACCTCATGCCCCTAGAGTCCGTCTGCCGAACCCTAAGATCGGATGACTCGTCCTGGTCCACCCAGGCATCGAGCCCCCTTCATATATACTTTTGGGGATCGGCGGCCCCGCCCTCCTCTTTGATCTATGAAAATTATACCACAACTCGATCACGAGACTGGTCGTAATTCTCAGCTCGGAGGTCATTTCTAGGAGTACTACATATCACTGAAAAGCACTCGCCAAGACCTTTCCAATGATACCTTACTCACCTCGAGATCTTATGTGGAGCTCCGTTGTCGCGTCGGACGTTTTGTGCGTGAAGGATGTCCAGGAAAACGCGAGGTTCCTGGCTGTGGAGATGCTGTGTGTCAAACAGAGACAAGACAGAGAAGGACAACCACGAAAGGAATGCTGCGATATATACCACTCTGAAAGTATGTACACTGTCGATTCTTTCTCCAAACAGCACAGAATTGAAAAACAGACCAGAGCGGTCCGTAACCTGCTTCAAAAGCCCCTGAAAACAACCCTTGAATCGCAACCCTGACCCAAACCCACCGAAGCGTAGCTCAAAGCAAGAGAAACTTCTCTTTGCTAACAAACAGAGCCACAGCAGTATCACAAGATCCAAACCCAAGTCCAAACCACATCCATGTATAAGCTCTTAGCTAAAGCTAGCTACCACAAGCTGTATACAACCAACCAGAATTCTAACGAACTCAAAAGAGCAAAACCCGTAGCGAAGAAACCGAAAAAGGCCTATCTGTGGACTTCCTCCTTTCGCTGAACGGACTTCAGATGTCGATAGGGTCTCCTCTGCTGACTCCGTTAACCCAAGAAACCTTCAGATCCGACTCCTGACAGCCGAGATATCGCCGATTTTCGGTCGCAGGTGACCGAACCTCCAAAAACTCCTCCCTGCGGCTTAAAACCGCTCACACCGCACAAACGGATCGTCCAAACTGATATCCGTCTTCGCTGGCAGATAGATCTAGCTACCTTGAACCCGACAAGACTCCAAACAAGTCGTTTGGAGTTCCCCTTGCAAAACCACGCAAGAAATTTGGTCGCAGGTTGCAAAAAACTGACGTAAATCAGCTCCCTACGGCTCAAACTTGTTCACCACACCAAACCAACAATCCAATTCACGTACAGTCTTCTCCTATGAGTAGATGAAGACTCCCTGATCGCGTAGGCTCCAAGAACGAAGAGCTTGGCTCACCTATCGCGAAGAACAGCCCAACCTCAGGTCGCAGGTGAACGAAAATCTGATGTAAGCGTTTCCTTGCGAGCCAATTTCACTCAGAACTTCCAAACCGCCCGATGAAAACTGGTATCGTCTTCAATTTCCTGTAGAACTCGATGTTCTGATCCCGATGGATCCAAGGACAGCAAGTTTGGACTCCGGAACGGCCCGAACGGTCCAACTCTCCTTCACAGGTAACTGAAAACTCCAAATCTGCTTCCTGCGTCTCAATTTCACTCAGTACGCACTCCCTGATCCATCTCTTCCCAAACCGTTTGAACCAGTGCGTAGCCTGCACAGATCTGAACCCAACGACGCCTTGCGCGTTTGCATTGGACTTCCAAATCTCCCGCACCGTCCGTTGACAGGTCGCAGGCGCAAGCAAGCCCCTTAAGCAGCCCCCTTGTTACAGTCTGTGTACGTACAGTTCTCTCCTGAATAAATAAGAAGCAGGCCCCTTGCGTGTTTGATATAACGCCTGAAGCCCTAAATACCCAGTCAGCAAGTAACTAGGGGCCTAGCTTGATTTTACCTTTTTCCGAATCGCATAACTTCTTCTCTGGATGTCCAAACGAAATAAACAAGATGCCCATGGAAAGCTGACAACGAGCTCTATCCATCTATGCAATAAAAGTAAAGATCCGAAGTTGCGCCAAAAGCTCGTAAGCTGGGGCCTAGCTTGTTTTCTCCATCTTTCGAGTCTTGTAACTCCTTCACTATGCGTCCAAATGAAGTAGACAAAGTGCCTATGGAATGCTGACAAGGAGCTCTATCCACTGGTGCGATAAGAACGAAGATCCGAAGTGGTGCCAAAAACCCGTAAGCTGGGGCCTAGCTTATTTTCTCCATCTTTCGAGTCCTGTAACTTCTCCACTAGGCGTCCAAACGAAGTAGACAAAGTGCCTTTGGAAAGCTGACAAGGAGCTCTACACATCTATGCGATGAAAATGGAGATCTGAGATTGTGCCAAAATCCGTAAGCTGGGGCCTAGCTTGTCTTCTCATGAGTATCTTTGGAGCGACAAGCATCGAAGTTTGTATTTCAGGTACGAGCCGGTCCACGACACGACATCCACCCCCTCTGAACCTGTGCATCCTCCGGTATGCACCAGAGATACCAACCAAGGAGTGGACCGGCACGCACACTCATTCCCATCTTGTTATCCTCCCTCCCATCTCAGTCAACCTCATCCGCAAGGTTGCAACCTGATCGTCATCTTGAAGTTGCTACCCTGCCATGATCCTCCCTAGATCCATGCTCATTGACTTTCACCTCGAACCTCCCATCCAATCACCCCCTCTAGATCTACACATCTTCAATATGCGAAGACATAGAAAGAATAACCCATCATACCATAGAATTGACTTCCATCTGTCCTGTAAAACCTCACCGTTGAGGTTTGTAACCCAAGTGTCGTAGTAGACATCCCCCATCCTGTCAATCATCACCCGTATCCTGATTGTAACCCTGAAGCTCAAGTCTGTACATGTCATCGTGCATAATCCTCTCTTCTTTTTTGTTTTTCTGAAAAAAAGAACCACACCGCTGCAACCAAAAGCCTCAACCGCAACCATCGTTGTCTCGTTGTAGAATAGTATCTTCCTCAACCATCATCCTCCCTGGTATCTTCTTCTGAAAACCCTTGCAACCTTCCAAGCATCATCCTCTCAACCTTTTCCTGAAAATATTTACAATCCCTAAGCATCATCCTCCCAACCTTCCTGAAAATATTTACAATCCCCCAAGCATCATCCTCCCAACACAAATCACCTTCAGCAATGGCTTCTCCCCTATAAGTCATCCTTACCCATCATCCTATACCCGTAGCCTCGAGAGCATCCATCCACTCTCGTTCACCTTCAGCATGTCCGTCCTTGATGATGCCGATGCAAGCATCATGGACTTCCCCTGTAGTCGCATCCAAGACCTCCCGTGAAATGAATTCAACCTTGACATCTTGAATGCGTTCCTCCCAACCTCCCTTCACGTCCATCATCATAATCTCTGCATCTGGTTGTTGTTTGTCTGCAACCAGATCACCCACGTCTACTATCTGCACGTCAACCATCTCCTCCGGTTGTGAAGGATCGTCCTTCATTGCCTGTTCAGGAAGGATAGTCTCATGTTGAACCTTATCCTCCCCAGCTTGCTTCCCTGAAGAAGTCTCTTCTTGTCCCTTCTTCTCACTCTGCATCGTGGATGCAGTATCCAACCTGAGCTCGCTTGGATCCACATGCTCATCCCAATCATCCATATGGAGATCATGCTCAATCTCCTCCACCTTAGCACCATAACTTGTAGCTTCGATAGCTACAACTGCATGTGTCGCAAGGTAATCATCCACAAACTTCTTCATCCCTCTTTTACCAACGTTGGCTTGAAGGAGAGTATCCGAACTTCTGAATGCTACCTTTCCATCCTCCCAAGAAATAACCTCACGTTGCAAAGACTCTGCAAAATCGATGCAATTGTCCTGTTGATGATCAATACCATCACACCACACGCACTGATGTACCCAAGCTGGTTTGGGTACAAGCATCATCTCAGTCGATGATATCTTATCCTCCAACCTAGTAACCTTAGCTTGCAAATCTTGCATCTTTTGCTGTAGGTCCTCGATGGCTGGATCCTTCTCCTCTACAACCACAACTGGATGTTGAACCTCAGATACTACCTGAACCGGTGTGGTAGTCAGTGATACATGTGTCAACCTTGTAACCCTTTCCCTTATCTGTCTCCGGACAAGAAGTTCAACCGCTTCATGCACAACCTCCCAATTCCTTGTTAACCCATCTTCTTCCTCCGCATCCTCCATAAGTAGCTCCAACTGTTCCTGCCATGGTTCATCTGCAGCTTGAAGAAACAGCTCCGTCTTGTAACTCTCCAAGGTTAGCATGTCCACCCGAGGTAGTTGAGAGAATTGTCTCTCGAACTCCTTTAACAACTCTGCAGGCTGTAAACCCTTGCTGGATCGGTTGACCCATTCCAAAAACGATTTCTTGGTTACTCGATCTGAGTTTCTCAAGAAATACTCCTCCATCAGCGCATGTGAAAATGTATCCCAGTTCCTCCCAAAACGCTTTGTTAGACCCTTCACATGCTCCCTTATCTCAGGCACCGCAGCGAGTTCGAACGTCTCGATCATCTCCTTCTCCGGTACCTGATCCAAATCCATCTCCATCTTGTAACATCTCAAGTACTCAGAGATGTCCCTCCCACCAAAAAGATCAAACTTGTCGATCACCCTTCCAAGCGCCTTCTTCCCCAAAGCCTCCTTTTGTTGGTTCTCTTGCTCTTGTCGCATAAACAAAGTGAAGGCTTGAAACAATCGTGCAGTTGCTGCATCAAACTGCATCCCTAGTATACCCTCTGATCCGTCCATCTCGTCCATAGTCATGGCTCGTCCCATCCTCCCATCCTCCCATGATCCCAATCGTCTATAAATCCATCATCCCAGGTCCACAGCATCCACCCGAACAATCAGACCCATCTTCATCCTCGTTCATGATTGTTGATCTCCTCTGTCCAGTTCTAACACACAAATATCTCCACCCCGGACCTTCACGTCGAGTTCACCACCTATGTCGCGTCGGACGTTTTGTGCGTGAAGGATGTCCAGGAAAATGCGAGGTTCCTGGCTGTGGAGATGCTGTGTGTCAAACAGAGACAAGACAGAGAAGGACAACCACGAAAGGAATGCTGCGATATATACCACTCTGAAAGTATGTACACTGTCGATTCTTTCTCCAAACAGCACAGAATTGAAAAACAGACCAGAGCGGTCCGTAACCTGCTTCAAAAGCCCCTGAAAACAACCCTTGAATCGCAACCCTGACCCAAACCCACCGAAGCGTAGCTCAAAGCAAGAGAAACTTCTCTTTGCTAACAAACAGAGCCACAGCAGTATCACAAGATCCAAACCCAAGTCCAAACCACATCCATGTATAAGCTCTTAGCTAAAGCTAGCTACCACAAGCTGTATACAACCAACCAGAATTCTAACGAACTCAAAAGAGCAAAACCCGTAGCGAAGAAACCGAAAAAGGCCTATCTGTGGACTTCCTCCTTTCGCTGAACGGACTTCAGATGTCGATAGGGTCTCCTCTGCTGACTCCGTTAACCCAAGAAACCTTCAGATCCGACTCCTGACAGCCGAGATATCGCCGATTTTCGGTCGCAGGTGACCGAACCTCCAAAAACTCCTCCCTGCGGCTTAAAACCGCTCACACCGCACAAACGGATCGTCCAAACTGATATCCGTCTTCGCTGGCAGATAGATCTAGCTACCCTGAACCCAACAAGACTCCAAACAAATCGTTTGGAGTTCCCCTTGCAAAACCACGCAAGAAATTTAGTCGCAGGTTGCAAAAAACTGACATAAATCAGCTCCCTGCGGCTCAAACTTGTTCACCACACCCAAACCAACAATCCAATTCACGTACAGTCTTCTCCTATGAGTAGATGAAGACTCCCTGATCGCGTAGGCTCCAAGAACGAAGAGCTTGGCTCACCTATCGCGAAGAACAGCCCAACCTCAGGTCGCAGGTGAACGAAAATCTGATGTAAGCGTTTCCCTGCGAGCCAATTTCACTCAGAACTTCCAAACCGCCCGATGAAAACTGGTATCGTCTTCAATTTCCTGTAGAACTCGATGTTCTGATCCCGATGGATCCAAGGACAGCAAGTTTGGACTCCGGAACGGCCCGAACGGTCCAACTCTCCTTCACAGGTAACTGAAAACTCCAAATCTGCTTCCTGCGTCTCAATTTCACTCAGTACGCACTCCCTGATCCATCTCTTCCCAAACCGTTTGAACCAGTGCGTAGCCTGCACAGATCTGAACCCAACGACGCCTTGCGCGTTTGCATTGGACTTCCAAATCTCCCGCACCGTCCGTTGACAGGTCGCAGGCGCAAGCAAGCCCCTTAAGCAGCCCCCTTGTTACAGTCTGTGTACGTACAGTTCTCTCCTGAATAAATAAGAAGCAGGCCCCTTGCGTGTTTGATATAACGCCTGAAGCCCTAAATACCCAGTCAGCAAGTAACTAGGGGCCTAGCTTGATTTTACCTTTTTCCGAATCGCATAACTTCTTCTCTGGATGTCCAAACGAAATAAACAAGATGCCCATGGAAAGCTGACAACGAGCTCTATCCATCTATGCAATAAAAGTAAAGATCCGAAGTTGCGCCAAAAGCTCGTAAGCTGGGGCCTAGCTTGTTTTCTCCATCTTTCGAGTCTTGTAACTCCTTCACTATGCGTCCAAATGAAGTAGACAAAGTGCCTATGGAATGCTGACAAGGAGCTCTATCCACTGGTGCGATAAGAACGAAGATCCGAAGTGGTGCCAAAAACCCGTAAGCTGGGGCCTAGCTTATTTTCTCCATCTTTCGAGTCCTGTAACTTCTCCACTAGGCGTCCAAACGAAGTAGACAAAGTGCCTTTGGAAAGCTGACAAGGAGCTCTACACATCTATGCGATGAAAATGGAGATCTGAGATTGTGCCAAAATCCGTAAGCTGGGGCCTAGCTTGTCTTCTCATGAGTGTCTTTGGAGCGACAAGCATCGAAGTTTGTATTTCAGGTACGAGCCGGTCCACGACACGACACCGTCCACAACCTAAAACGTTGCTGGAGCTCCAACACTTAACTATTTTTCGAAAACTTGTGGTCCAGACAATCTTGCTTCTCACAATTCAAATTCCAATCCAATCCAAGCTCATTGATGTGAATTTTAAACATTCGGTTTCTGAAAATGTCCAGACATTCAAACGAGTCTTCTGTCCACGGATTATGAGACAAAAGCACAGTGTGGTAGAGAAATTGATAGACAGAACATCAGATTTTGGAACAGAGGGGAGAAGAAGCTCAAATTGGATTCTTTGGGAAGAGAGATGTCAAAAATTAGACAACGCTTCCGCGTCCAGTCCTCTCAAGAGAAATTTCAAGGAAGGAGAGGGATTGATAGGCTTCTTGCAAGCAATCGAGGAAGCGTGGAAAAATAGGAACAAAAAGACGGAAGCGATGGAGAGGAGAAAAGAAACTAGAAGAACATCAGTACTACGCTTCTGCTTCACTTCTTCATACATCTTCTGCGCGTCTAAGTAATTCCATTCTGCTCATGATGACTTCACCTTGTCACAATCTTGGTTCTGTCTTCGACTTCGAGCTGCTGTGACTCTGCTTACAATCCTCGATTTCTTTCTTCGATTCTCAATCCAAGCTACGTTCCCGTGTGGATTCCCGCCTCCTTCTATCTCAAGTGCGCTTCCTATTGGAAGACGTCCGCTCTCAATCTCTCACTATAATTCGCTTCTTATGAGCGCGCCTTCAATGTTCTCCTCAATTTCAAATTGAGTAGGGAAGCAGGAAAAGAGTATGATGTCTCTTCTCAAGAGCTTCTCTGTCTTACTCCTTTGCGTTTACATAGTTACTCGATCGATCCTAATCCTACCTACTACGGTAGTGACTGTCCTTTAGGTATATCTAACTTCACCTAGTTGGTGCAAGGTTGGTACTTCTCGCAGTTGTAGTCACCGTCTTCTTGGGAAGCACACTCTGTCTTCCGGCTTCCGTCTTCTAGAAGACGTCTTCTGGCTTCGAAAGAAGTTGACTTCTTCTCACGAATTCGTCTTAAGTTCATCTTCTTGCTAACCAGGGTGTAAACTTAAGTAATAAGGTTACTTCAAATATAGACACGTCATTAACTTAAAAATTTTGAAAAAATCTCCAATCTTGCAAATTGTGGGCACCACTAGTCTCTCACAGATGTCAATTTCTAGCTATCAGTCGATCACAAACACTAATCTCTGTCTAATAGTCAATCTCTACTCAATATGATCAATTCTCATCCACCAGAAGAGAGATTCACCTCCAAACACAACAATAGAAGAAATCTGAACTCCCAATGCTTTATTTCTCTTCTTGTGATAGCTAAATGTCCTCCATAGATGTCAATTATTGGTTGGCAGTCGATCCTCACTCAATAAGATTGTCTCTCGTTCATCACAGTCAATCCTCACTAGCAAGATTATCTCACGCTCACCAGAATCGATCTCCACTCAATAAGATTGTCACTGGTTCATCAGAAAGAATTTTCTTCCCAACAGTCGATCCTTACTCAATAAGGTCGTCACCTACTCACCAAAAGGTAGATTGATCTCAAAAAAAGCAACAATAGATAAAATTTAAAATTCCAATACCTTATTTCCCTTCCTACGACAGCTTCACAATTGAAATATCTCAGAAATATCTTCTCAATCTTGTCCTCCTCTCATGCATCTCCGCGGCTCTCCTTGAAAAAAAAGACAATACCTTCTCTTTGCTTGATGTCCGCCGTTTTCAACCGTAACACCTTAGCTAAGCTAGGGGTCTTTATAAGTAGACTTGCAGCAGACCTTCTGCTAAGCTAGACCCTTGCTTCTTAAAAAATTCTTGACTCTTGATGTCATCTCGATGTCACTTTGATAATACTACAGGTCGTCCGATGTAGATCAAACACCAAGGCTTGAACAATCGATGGATGTCCACGCTCGCTCTTACCAATCGCCTCTAGATTCATGATAGTAGTAAGTTTGAGTTTCACTCCTTATTGAGCAAAGAACTCCTTCACTTATGTACCACGTTGGAGTACGATAGGGGCAGAAACTCTCCTTTGTCTGCACACAATCTTCCTACAAATAATGTCCTCAAGAACAAACCTACATATATCTATTATATTTTTTGTCCTCAGAGCTCATCCTTTTACAAATTTAGAGAGACCTTCACGAGCCAACATCAAGTACCTCATACCTCATAACCCCGAGGGCATCACCACCAAATCAAGAACCCATTGGAAGTGAATACTAGGGAGATAAGTAGGCATCAGACCATCTCTGTAACGCACCTTCGAGTAATACTGACAAGCAAGCATGAGCTCACAAAGTTCACCACATCTTGATACAGATCTTTCCACCAATACGCTCTTTTAATTTTGTGTAGGTAGCCCAAGCTCCCAGATGTCCGGCCCACAAGATGTCATGAAACTCCTTCATCAGTTGCTGCTTGATCTGTAGATCATCTATAACTTGTAGAAGCGCTCCATCTCTTCTCTTTGGACGCTTCCAAAGATACTCATCTTGTAACAAGTTATTATATGCCTTCCTCCTTATCTCTCCGAACTTTGCATCACTTGTACCCTCTCGTCTATCTAAAGAACTCAGATAAAACCCAATGTCATGTAATCTTCTCATGTAGAACTCTTCTTTGAACGGCAGTGGCTCCAAGTCTGAAGTCTACTGACCAACTTGGCACCAAACATTTCTCTTCTCTTCATCCTCAAGTTTTGCTATCATCTCATCCTCATTTACATAACGAGCCCTAGATAACATGTATGCTACTGGATTTTCTTTCCCGACTATGTGTTTAAGCTCAAGGTTCAGACTCCAGATGTAAGCAATCCATCACAACATTGCTATGTTTGACGTATTGCAGTTTGCTATAATACAAAGCAAAGATAAATAATATGTTTCTAAGACCACATAAGCTCTCGATCTATCTTCATAGTAGTAACAACTCTCCATAATTCACGCTTCACTTGAGGATAGTTACGTTGTATGTCTGTCAAGATTCAGACTCCAAATCTAGAAACAAATTGCACATCATCTACATCTTCTTAACCAACTGTCCATCCAATCGCTTTTGGACTCATATCCACAATTAGTATTCCAAAGTCTCTCTCTTTCATAGTTAAGACTCCTTAGTACAGATGGAGACTTCAGAATCTCTTTTAGTCGCTCCATCGTCTCATGATGGTCTTGCCGTCAAATAAACCTCTTCTTCTTCTCAAAAGTGCATATAGAGACTCGGCAACGTGAAAAAACACATAAAACTCATAAGAAACGTGGAACCTCGATGATACTAGTACAGTCTGCTATCCTTGCTATAGCATCTACCTTCTTTGGTTCGACCGCCTCCCAAAAGTGCCACACAAATGACCAACCATCACAATCTTTGACATTCCAACACAAGCTTTAGTACTTGACAGAGTGAGATGTACCTCCTCCAAACATGTTAGAATCTGACCCACATCTCAAATATGATTTGCAATAAATTTTATGCAACCGTCAGAAGTCATAGTTTCATCCTTGTCTTCTATCGGACAGCCTTTCATGAGGATATCATCCAAAAATGAGATGGTGATCTCAAGTACAAACTCCCATAACACTTTATGCATCGTGTTTTGCATATGGGCTATTGAGTTTATCGCTCCTTGAGAAAGAGTGCACATCCGCATCAATCTTAAAGGTGTGTGCATGGTAGTCAAGTCGCTACTCTCCAAAGCAAGTTGAAACTGATCGTAATCTGAAAATAGATCCTCCAATAGAATAGACAGACATTCCAACAAACGCCTCAGCTATCTCATCAACCATAGGTCATATCTCAATGTTTTGAATCATGACGTTTTTGATGGTCTGTAAGTCTTGGATAAAACACAAAGCTCTTGTCTTCTTAGACATTGTGAACCATCGGCTAGAATACAGAGCTATAGATGGTTCAAGAATACCCATCCGCATCAATAGCTCAATAAGCTTCGGTAGCAAGGTACGAGGGACTAGAATCGACTTCAAGTCCCAAGGTACGTGAGGAACAATGAAGATAACTATGACCTATCACACTAAGATCCACACAATCAATCTCCTCAGTTGAGAAGGAAAATGCTTTACCACGGCTAACAATCATCTACTCAAAAGCTTTCTCTCTACTTCAGTCAAGAAGCCACACCCTTATCAAGAACAGTTCGAGTGTTTGTCGATTAAACTGATGTCATATCTGTTTAGGATTTCTAAATAAAGACTCATTGACCATTGACTCCATCTATTGTTGTGATCAACATGTAATTGCATCACCACTGACTTCACCTTCTTCGCTACAGCTTTATATTTGGCGTGTACCTCTACTTCTTGATGAGAGCCACACCAGTAGATTGCATCTTTCCATCCACTCTCTAGTCTCGGATGAGGATGATATTGCAAGTACGAGACAATCTCTTCATAGACTTTACGAGAATGGATGGGATCACCATCCTACCTCCCATCTACTCCATAATCTTATCTACATCATCTAACCAACGAACAAAAGATTGTACATTGACAAATTCTTCATACACATTAGAATCGCTCTTGTGCTTTTCTGCTAGATTTCTTGCCCTCAGATGTCCCGGATCTGAACAAAAACTCCTGGACCGACAAGTCTCGGATGAGTCGGAAACGTCTTCAACTTCGGTCGATCACTTCCCCTATTCATCTACAGCCTAACCCTCTCTGTTGGGTGCTGATGAAGTCAGAGAGCTGGTTGAGGTGCATGTCCCAGAAGGTGTTTGCTGCATGCTCTGAGTGTATCTATGTGGTAATTAGGTTCTTGAGTGTACACCTACTCAGTACCTATATGCATCAGTGACCCTGTGGCACATATTCTACCCCTATTCTCTTCTCGTTCTTTGCTTTATATCTTCGGCCTGTCTGATAGCTCATTTCAGACAGGCCGAAGATCTACTATGCTTCTCCATCTATCTCCTACTCTTTATAGTCATATCCTCTACTCGTGTGAACTGACTCCAATCATTAGAACTAAAACTCGTCAAACAAGATCTCCAACTTTGTACACCATACACACTCTCAAAATCTTGAGCATCCTCTTCATTAGACTCATGTGATCTCTCATGCTGCTCAAGCGAGATCATGATAGTAGTAGATATTTCATTCTTGTTATCCCGTCCTACAAGAGTGAGTGCTAAAAACCCATACTTCTACAAATAGGAGAATCTCTCAAGATATGTCTATTTCATTCGTGATTCATATGAACTATATCGAAGTGTGATACGTCTACTTAGGAAAACGCTGAGCTTTTGGCTGTGGTTGTTTGCTCAAGAGGTAGGCTTCAGGTTATAACTTGGCACTATAAGCACTTAGACATTTCTGTTGGGTCCTCTTAAATGTTTAGAAAGCAAAATTAAGGTCTAAGAAGTGGTAATAAGATCAGACGGTGAACTTTAACATTGAATAGGAAACATATGATTGTTTAGACTTCAAAACTTCTGTTACATGTAAAGGAGGCCTTACTGAACACATATACAAAATTTCAGCCTGAGATCAACTCTGAGCATTGAGATATGGACAACAACGTTCTTACTAAGGAAACTATAATAATTTCTGGCACCCAGATGGCTACTTCGACCTAGAACAAAAAAAATTTGATCGATAATTGTAGTGTCTCATGATTTCGCTTTTACACCAAGAAGATTTACATAAATTATTCTAAGTTCTAAGTTCTAAGATCTGTTCAAACTCACACACACACTGATTTTGTCCAGAAGTTCCTTCTAACTCACAAAACCACGTGGCTTCTTGACCCCTCAAAAGGTGCTCTGGCTTATAACACACAACCATCACTTAAAATACAACACAAATATACATTGAGAAGACAAAGGAGACGATTACTATTCCTTGACCAAGGCTTCAAGTCTTCTCACGTCGACTTCCTGAAGCAAATCTCGTCTTCGAGAGGTTCAACTCGACTTCTGACACCCTTAAAACACTGCCACTGCTCCGTAGATGTCAATTACTACTCCATACCACAAATTATCCGTACGATATTCAACTGATTAGATCATTCACAAGGTGTATGTCCCCTATAGCCTTCTCAAGCTTCTGCCTGTTGAAATGATCTTCAGGCAGCACTACAACGACACTCACATCCACTGGTACTCACACGAAGCTTTTGTAATCAAATAGGAGATAGAAGGAAGATGAGGAGATGAGAGAAGAGAAGGAAGAAGAGAAAATAAACAAAATGAGGAATGGAAGAAAAGAGAGAAATCAATCTTCCGACAGGCTTCTAGTCCGGATCTTGACTAACAAGCCATCCTTGCTTAGTAAATTGAGAGGGAAGACCAAAATATCTACTCACTGTCCCACTGTCTTCTGATTGAGGATGACCTCTTCTGCTGTAGTAAGAGATAGTCCGTCAGCTTTGGTGTATTTTAGGTCTTTCCTCTCGAGGCAATTCTGGAGTTAATTATCACTCACTATCTCTTTGGCCAAATGAGCTTTTACAAAAGTTCAGACCTGTGCTGACACTCTCATCGTCTAACTCCTCCACTCTTTACTTGATACTCAGCCAACTCTTATAGATACGGCTTCTGGCTTCTTTTGTCCTTGCTTTGACTGCTTTGTCTCCGGGACCAATCTCTCATGGACAGTCCGTTTGTGGATCTGAAGTGCTCCACTGGATGAGACAAGCTTGCACACTGCACAAATTCTAACAATCACCGCCACTCAACAGGAAGACTTCTCATGCACAATTGGGATATGAATTCGATGAAACTCAATCCTCAAAAGACATAGACAAAGCTTCTGTAAACAAAATAGTACTACCGTACTACACCGCTGTCGTGTGACGTGCTTTCTTATCTGGGAATACACCGGGTATCTAGCTGTAGAGAGTACGTGTCGCACTCCGTGACTCAGAACCAGCAACCACCCAAACCTCTCTCTGACCTCCAAGTACACTCTGAACCTATCTCGGTACGATATCCTCACGTCCTCTCGGCAGATCTCTCTTTTACTCGACTAAGAATAGAACCGGGATAACAAGCACGGGCAACCTGTTCCTGCCATCACCGCAAGCACTCTTGGGTCTGCTGGTCATCACTCCAGCCTCACCACAAGAGAAATACCAGCACTCCTAATAGAAAAAGAAACTAAGCGCAACGCCCGCACACAAATCCAAACCAAACCAACTGGGCGTACAAACAAGCATGCGAGTATGGAGAGGATCCAAACACAAGAAATACAGTCAACAACTCTCCATACCCATGATCAAGTGCTCTGAAGCACCGGCAAAACCTCCAGGCCGACCTGTTCTCCAAAGAATCTTAACTCTTGCGCCTTTCGGAGCAAGAACCTCTCAACTTTAACTCGCTGTCACTCCTCAACCACAGCTCAGAATGAGATGAAACCAAGGCCAGCAGATAGCCTGTAGAATAATCTCTCTATTAAGGAATTACATGCAGAGAGATCATCTCTGATTTGGCATCTATGCCCTTCCAAAGTTCGCTGTTTCTATAACATGATACTATTTTAACAGAACTTTGCTGTTCGATTCCTCACAAACCACTCGATCAAAACAGCTCAAACTTCTCAGGAAGCTAATGTGTCACCATCACTACCACTCTGTAAAATTTCACCAGCAGATCTTCAACCAAACTCTTGGAACGATCAAGCCCTTATCGCTGTTTTTATAACATGATACTATTTCGACAGAACTTTGCTGTTCGATTCCTCACAAACCGCTCGATCAAAACGGCTCAAACTTCTCAGGAAGCTAATGAGTCACCATCACTACCACTCTGTAAAATTTCACCAGCAGATCTTCAACCAAACTCTTGGAATGATCCAAGCCCTTTTTGTCAATGACACAAGGCGATATGCAGACCCTTGTGCACAAAAACAACGTTTCCCTTCAACCCAATAATCCAAATGGTCTCAAATTTCACAGGTAGGTAGCTGACTGTACTTCTCAAACCCTGGAAGGTTTCATATCGAAATTCGACCTCAAACTCTCCATATCTCTCTCAATGTCTCATGTTTACAATCGCCTACTATCATAGCCTCCGATTTGAGACACCCAACTTCAGCTGGCCATAACTTTTTCACTCCGGCTTGGAATCGATCGATCTCGGAGTCCATCAGCAAGCCCATCTCAAGAGCTTTCCAGCAACAGTCAATTCATCTCCAGCAACCTCACAGAACTCCCAGAAAGTGAGAAAGACTTCACGGAAATGAAATTGGTCACGAATTTGACCCCCTCAGCTTCAATTGATCAAAACTTTCTCATCCGCGCTTCAAATCCCGCAACCATTGAGTCTACGGGCATCCTCGTCTCCCAAGCTTTCCAACCATATCTCACACTCCGCGAATGGACCACGGGAAGTGCCTCTAACCCTCAAAACGTGAAAGAAACTTGGTAGAAGGTGATTGGTCATACTTTTGACCAATGAGAAACAAGTTGACAAAAAGGTTTTTGTCTTCACTCACATGACAAACACACAAAGAACGAATTTTTATCCAAGAGTACCATTTAGGCCTCAAAGTTTATATTGAATAAACTACAAACACGTGCCGTTGACGATGTCATCGGTCACGAAGCACGTAAACACGAAGTACAAATTACGCTCAATAGAGAGTCAGAATCCCGACTTTAAAATGGTTGACAATAAACGGAACTACAAAGGGAACAGATGAAGCTATTATCTGGTTGTAATAATCCTCACCGAAGTTCCTCACGACAAACTCACGATGCGCCACCTTTGGTCGACTGTAACATCGTATTTCGACCCAAGTGTTGAACGGAACTCTCGCTGGGAAGTTCAGATCCAACGGAGGATCCATACCACATCAGAGCAAGATGTAGACAGTAAGATCCCAAACAGCGTCGTACGTGACAATGGGCAGAACGATAGGATCCGGAGTAGCCATCACCGCAGCCATAAACGACTCTCCCCAATGAGCTACCATAAATACTCGAAAGTGATCTCGCGACAGACAATGGATCTTAATGACGAATGGATGCGCAAGTGGAAGATCAGGAGCACGAAAGGGTTCTCCGTTCATGCCTACCACTCGCACTGCCGCCGCTTATTTCATCCGATGATACTGATCACACTCCACTAGACTTGGATACTCTACACTCTATATCTCAAGCTCCGCACACCTCTCTTCTTATACATCAATCTCCCATGTGACGACAAGAGTACTACTCTTATCTCCACTCAGCGAAGAGTACACGGATCGTCCACGTGGAGCCTTATCTTTTGACACGATAAGGTCCCAGTGGCTCCTCAACACCAAACACGTACGAAGGATATGTGGTGGTTTCACACCCTAGCCAATCCACAACACGACATCCACCCCCTCTGAACCTGTGCATCCTCTGGTATGCACCAACCTAATCATACGTTGTGGTTGGCACATACCACTTCTTCCTCATCTTCTTCTTCGGGAGTCTCCCCCTCGGGCTCTACGCTCTCATCTGGACTCTCCTCTTGATCTTGAGAGAGATCAAACTCGACACTGATCTCTTCAATGTCTGGGTCTTCATCTCGTCGCTTAAAGAGTTTTATCCGTTTTCCTGCAATCGGAACTTTAAGCCGTGCACCATCCAACTCACGTAGTACGTATGTGGCGTTGTCATGAATACGAACAACCACGTAAGACCCAAACCAGCGTTTAGAAAACTTTCTCAACGCTCTATGCTGGTTATCCAAGCTGCTATCATATACCAACACCCAATCATCTTCCTGGATCTTCTTAGGTCGTAGTCGATGTCGCTTATCAAATCTGTCTTTGTTCTTCAAGCGAGCTTTTTGTAACCGTTCCAGAGCTAGCTCCACATCCTCTGGTCTCCGCTCCAACTGACGAATCCTAAGAGCAAGAAGATCCTCTCTAGAGAGATTATCTTCCCAAGGTAGAACACTCCAAGTAGGTATTTGCTCTTCGATAGGCATGATCGGTTTTTGTCCTTGCATTAGTTCTGCTGGCATGTATCCGGTCACCGAGCTATGAGTTGTACGATCGGCCCATAGAGCAAATGGTAGAAGCCTTGGCCATTCTCTCACCCTTCCGTTGCAAGCTTTCACAATCGCTTTCCTGATGGGAGGATGACCGCGCTCACTCTTCGCATTTCCTTCTGGGTTGTAAGCCATGGTAAGAGCT
Organism: Asterella californica; assembly: GCA_036924285.1. Taxonomy (NCBI): domain Eukaryota; kingdom Viridiplantae; phylum Streptophyta; class Marchantiopsida; order Marchantiales; family Aytoniaceae; genus Asterella; species Asterella californica. Next base: position 15,610,814 of record JAYKYS010000001.1, on the reverse strand, counting down.
AACTTGATTCCCCGCCTCTTGAAGAACATATCAGCTTCGTGAGCATTCAGTTCTCCGCGGTCTGCTGTAATCTTCCCAACACATCCGTATCTGCAGATCACATCTTCAAGTAGAAATCTGCACACCCCTTCTGTAGTGTTTGTGCGCAGAGCGCGTCCTTCGACTTGGTTCGATAGATCCTCCCGTGCCAAAACCAAGTATCTCATCTGCCATATCCCAACCGGCATCGTAACCAGATCTACTACCCACTTGTAATGCATTGCAAGTGGATACGTAGGATGAAGCTCATCTCGATGCCGGATGTCAGAGTACATCTGGCAAGTTACACACGTCTCCACAAATCGCACTACATCTCTGTACATGTTACGCCACCAATATCTCTCTTTGAGTTTGGTAAAGGTGGCATAAATACCCCGATGTCCAGTCCATAAGCTCTCATGGAATTCTTGAATGAGCTGGGTTTGCATCTCTTGCTTACACACAACCCGTTGCGGCATCTCGCCACTCCGTTTGACGCGCTTCCACAAATAGCCCCCTTGTTGTATGTAGTTGTAAGCCTTCCTCTTGATCTGTTTGAACTGAGCATCATTCCATTCTGGTTGCTTGGTCAGTGAACCAAGATAACGCCCAATGTCTAACCATTCTCCTTCGTATAGCTCCTCCATGAATGAGTTTTGATGTTCCTTCATTCCCTTCTGAGCTCTACAAAAGACGGTTGTGCCTATATCCTCTGTGTCTTCTGTCAAATCCTCTTCATCCTCATATCTGGCCCTAGACAACATATCTGCTACCGGGTTATCTTTTCTCGCTATGTGTCTAAATTCCGGATTCAACGACTTGATATAGGCAATCCATCGCAACATAGCGATATCAGGGGTGTTACAATTCGTAATCATCCCTAACAGTGGCAAACAATCCGTCTCCACTATCACCGGTGCTCCAATCAAATAGTCCTTCTCAACTTTCATCGCAGTAACTACCCCCCATAGCTCTCGCTTTACTTGTGGGTAGTTTCGCTGTCGCTCACTCAACACTTTGGCTCCAAATCTGATTGCAAATTGGTTTTCATCCTCATCATCTTGTCCCACTGCCCATCCAATGGCTATCGAACTTGTATCAACCGTGATTATCACGTGTTTGCCATCTTCATAACTCACCCTTCGTAGCACAGGTGGAGAAGACAACAACTGCTTCAGCTTCTGCACCGCTTCGATATGCCTCTCCTCCCATCTGAACTTCGTGCTCTTCCGTAACAGACCATAGAGTGGATCTGATACATGAGCAAAATGAGGAATCCACACATGATAAAACACGCAAGCTCCTAAGAACCTTCGCACCTCTGTTGTTGAGCTACATGTGTCCTTCATCCGCTGTATGGCATCCACCTTGTTAGGATCAGGTTTGCGACCAAACCATCCGCATAAGTGCCCCACAATCACAACCTCTCGAACTCCAAACGAAGACTTAGCACCAGATAGTGTCAAGTGAACCTCCCCGAGCCGTGATAAAATCTGATCACAATCTAGAATATGATCAGCTACAAATTTTCGACACCCCCTCTGATCGACTCTCTCATCCTTCTGCTCCTCTACACATCCTTTGATTGGAATGTCATCTAAAAAAGGCATGGTCTTCTCCGGGATGAAGTCTCGAAGAACTTTGTTCATCCCGTTCATCATGTGTGCAACAGAATTTGTTGCCCCCTGCGGCAATGTGCACATCCTCACCAAACCCAACGGTGTCCTCATAGTAGTGACATCTCTACTCTTTTCAGCAAGCTGAAACTGATCGTATCCAGAGTAGAGGTCTCCTATCGAGTAAATGGCTCTACCAGCGAATGCTTCAGCAAACTCCCCCACAATAGGTCCGATCCCCGTGTTTCTGATGGTCACCTGATTCACCGGTTGCATATCCTGAATGAACCGTAGCGCTCTGCTCTTCTTCGGCACTGTAAACCAGCGACTGGAATACGGTGCAAACGATGGCTCAAGGATTCTCATCCGCATCTTCTCCTTTAGAAGCTCCATAAGCTTAGGCAGATGTGCCCTAGGTACGGGAATTGGTCTTAAGTCCCAAGGCGTATGCGGTACCGTAAATATGATCATCGGTGCTACAACGCTTGGATCTACACACCCAATTTCTGAAGGCTCAAAAGAAAAAGTTTTCCCATGCCTACTTAACATCTCCTTGAACTCCCTCTCCTCAGCAGGTAGAAGAAAGTCTGTAGAACCAACCTTCAACTCCTTAAGCGTAGCTTCTGTAAACTTGTGACCTATCTGATCAGGATACCGTAAGCTCTTCTCCTTTGAGGCTTGTTGAACTCGTTGGTCAGAGTCGCTAGGTAGCGGTTGTGCAACCGGCTTCACCTTTTTATCCACCGTTTTATACCTGGTCTCAACTCTGACTTCAGGTATCTGGAATGACTCTATAGTCGAGTAAAGCTCCATAGAACGTATGTAGACAACTTGGTCTTCATTCCCTTGTTCAGCCTTACGAAGTTCTTCCAAAGGATCATCCAAATCCATCTCCATGTAAACGCCCTCTATCTTATCCTCCTCACTAAGCACACCAACTCTTTTTAGATCTTTTTGGGTTCTTTGCACAGCTTTCTTCTCCCATTTCTGAAGATCAGCAAGTTGTGTATACACAGCAAATCCACTCTCCGAATATCTCACCACTCCTGTACAAAAGGCACTATCCTTCTCCAACGAGAGTACCTTCTCTTGTGTATCGGTACCACTATACTCTCGCTCTATAGTGGCCCTCTGGAAAAATCCTTAAACTCTTCAGTGACTTTGGATAGAGACACGCTCCGCAAGTAATCTCGGTTACGTTCATGATTAGCAGACACAGTCAAGAACTGTACCGTTGTTTTGCCATCCTGACTCCTGATCCGAGCATAAGCAGAACCGTCATCCAACACCTTAGTCTCCATCCTTACAGCTGTAATGAATGGTTGACCAAGAATAACTGGATAGGAAGTAGTATCTTGAACAAAGAAGTTTTGTTCAAGTACCACATTCCCTATCTTAACCTTCACATCCGGACAAGCACCATAGAGTTCTCCTCGTGTGTTGTTTGCTGCTCGGATCATCCAACCATGATCTATATCAACAGGCCATCCACCCTGCTTGTAGATGTCCTTAGAGACAATATTGATCTCAGATCCATGATCGATGAGAGCAACCACCGGATCTTTCATCTCTCCTACATTCACTAAGGTTTCAGTAGTGGCTCTTGCCCAATGCCCTCTAGTGTAATGACTAGAGATCTTATCGTCCTCTTCCTTATCCACATCAAACCGAACTTTACGAGTGTTGTAAGAATGAACCAACTCTCGTTCCTCTTCCTCTGTAATCACTGTGTCTAGAGCATTGGACACTGCGGTCTCTCCCGTCAATTGTCTCTTCCGCTTGATAATGTCAATGATGACATCATGAAAACTCCTTCTTCGCAATCCCGAGGATCTCTCGCAAGGTAAACTCAATCTTTGTATTGAGCACCTTCTCCTGCAGCACCTCTTTCATGTTGGTTGCTGCTTCAATGTCTGATTGCAGCTTATACATGGGAGCTTTGCCCTTCTCCCTACCCTTACCCTTCTCTGCACTCCCAGAAGGTAAGACGTCATCCATAGCTTCTTCTCGTAGAGGTGTAGTCTCCTGTCGGAGTCTATCTCCTCTTAGTTGCCTCTTGGGAGCCGCTCTCTCCTCACTTGGACCAGCCTCGTCTCTCCTACGCTTCTCTTCCATGATAGCTTCATGTTGAGCCTTGGCTACGTAGGCATGAACGGACATAGCATCTACGGGATCATCCCATCCAGTAGCACTCCTGATTGCTGTGGCTGTTCTGAGCAACTCCTCCCTTGCCATTTTCCCCTTTCTGTTCGTGCTCACAGCGTGACTCCACATATCAGTGATATCCTCATGTTTCAAAAAGGCACTCTCCTTTTTGCTAATCACCTCGACTCCATAGGTAGAAACTTCTACCGATGCCACATCATGCACTGTTAGATGATCCTCCAAAACTTTCTTCATCCCTCCTCTACCGAAGTTGGTCCTCAGAGTCTCTCCGTTGTCTCTCAAGGCGATCTTTTCTTCCTTCCAGAAAATTATACCTTGCTGCAAGGCATCAGTGAAACTCCCGCATTCCTTCCGTGGTCGGTGTTGTCACACCAAATACACCTCTGAACATATCCTTGTTTTGGTGCAGGTCTCCCTTCAGGTGCCCCATCCTTCTCCTCCAACCTTGTCAACTTGATCTGTAAGTCTCTCATCTTCTTTTCCAAATCTTCCATTGCTTGATTCCGCTGTGGTACAACCGTAGTGATAGGAATAGTAGGAAGTGAAATAGTAGGTAGAGGAGCAGTCTGCACCGTTGGTTGCCTTCGTGGTATCACAATAGGCGGTGGTCTTGGTGCTTGAGTCACAACCACCTTCCCTCTTCGATATTCTCGTTTCGCAAGTACTCCCACTGCTTCGCTAACGTTCTTCCAATCAGATGTAAGACCATTGTCTTTCGTCCGATCTTCCAACAGCAACTCTAACTCCCTTTGTAGCTCGCTGTTGGCTGACTGTAAAAATAGCTCCACTTTGTCATTCTCAAGTGTGAGCTTCTCCATCCGAGATAGTTGAAGAAACTGTCTCTCAAACTCCCGAAGTAGTTCGGTAGCAACTAGTTCCTTGTTGGGTTTGTTCACCCACTCCATGAATGACTTCTTAGTCACTCGATCTGCATCCTCCAAAGAGTATTCCTCCTTCAACTGAAGAGAAAACTCCTCCCAGTTAGCCCCATGAGCTTGAATGAGCCCCTTCACATGTTCCCGTAACTCCGGGACAACAGCGAGCTCAAACGTCCGTACCATCTCCCTCTCTGGTACCTTACTCAGCTCCATCTCTCGAGAATAGAACTTCAGGTACTTGGAGATGTTTCTCCCTTCAAACTGATCCAATGTCCCCATCACCGAATGCAAAGCCTTGGTAGCCATCGCCTCCTTCCGCTGAACAGCTTGTTGTTGATCCATGTACAGAGCAAATGCTTGGAACATTTGCCCTATAGCAGGATCAAGCTGCAGCCGAATCGTACCCGAAGGGTTTCCAACTCCTAGTCTCTCGGCCATGGTAAAGTTCTGAGAAGAACTTCACTAACTCTCCACCCCAGAAGTTTCACGTCGAGTTCACCAACTGTCGTGTGACGTGCTTTCTTATCTGGGAATACACCGGGTATCTAGCTGTAGAGAGTACGTGTCGCACTCCGTGACTCAGAACCAGCAACCACCCAAACCTCTCTCTGACCTCCAAGTACACTCTGAACCTATCTCGGTACGATATCCTCACGTCCTCTCGGCAGATCTCTCTTTTACTCGACTAAGAATAGAACCGGGATAACAAGCACGGGCAACCTGTTCCTGCCATCACCGCAAGCACTCTTGGGTCTGCTGGTCATCACTCCAGCCTCACCACAAGAGAAATACCAGCACTCCTAATAGAAAAAGAAACTAAGCGCAACGCCCGCACACAAATCCAAACCAAACCAACTGGGCGTACAAACAAGCATGCGAGTATGGAGAGGATCCAAACACAAGAAATACAGTCAACAACTCTCCATACCCATGATCAAGTGCTCTGAAGCACCGGCAAAACCTCCAGGCCGACCTGTTCTCCAAAGAATCTTAACTCTTGCGCCTTTCGGAGCAAGAACCTCTCAACTTTAACTCGCTGTCACTCCTCAACCACAGCTCAGAATGAGATGAAACCAAGGCCAGCAGATAGCCTGTAGAATAATCTCTCTATTAAGGAATTACATGCAGAGAGATCATCTCTGATTTGGCATCTATGCCCTTCCAAAGTTCGCTGTTTCTATAACATGATACTATTTTAACAGAACTTTGCTGTTCGATTCCTCACAAACCACTCGATCAAAACAGCTCAAACTTCTCAGGAAGCTAATGTGTCACCATCACTACCACTCTGTAAAATTTCACCAGCAGATCTTCAACCAAACTCTTGGAACGATCAAGCCCTTATCGCTGTTTTTATAACATGATACTATTTCGACAGAACTTTGCTGTTCGATTCCTCACAAACCGCTCGATCAAAACGGCTCAAACTTCTCAGGAAGCTAATGAGTCACCATCACTACCACTCTGTAAAATTTCACCAGCTGATCTTCAACCAAACTCTTGGAATGATCCAAGCCCTTTTTGTCAATGACACAAGGCGATATGCAGACCCTTGTGCACAAAAACAACGTTTCCCTTCAACCCAATAATCCAAATGGTCTCAAATTTCACAAGTAGGTAGCTGACTGTACCTTGTCAGACCCTGGAAGGTTTCATATCGAAATTCGATCTCAAACTCTCCATATCTCTCTCAATGTCTCATGTTTACAGTCGCCTACTATCATAGCCTCCGATTTGAGACACCCAACTTCAGCTGGCCATAACTTTTTCACTCCGGCTTGGAATCGATCGATCTCGGAGTCCATCGGCAAGCCCATCTCAAGAGCTTTCCAGCAACAGTCAATTCATCTCCAGCAACCTCACAGAACTCCCAGAAAGTGAGAAAGACTTCACGGAAATGAAATTGGTCACGAATTTGACCCCCTCAGCTTCAATTGATCAAAACTTTCTCATCCGCGCTTCAAATCCCGCAACCATTGAGTCTACGGGCATCCTCGTCTCCCAAGCTTTCCAACCATATCTCACACTCCGCGAATGGACCACGGGAAGTGCCTCTAACCCTCAAAACGTGAAAGAAACTTGGTAGAAGGTGATTGGTCAAACTTTCGACCAATGAGAAACAAGTTGACAAAAAGGTTTTTGTCTTCACTCACATGACAAACACACAAAGAACGAATTTTTATCCAAGAGTACCATTTAGGCCTCAAAGTTTATATTGAACAAACTACAAACACGTGCCGTTGACGATGTCGTCGACCACGAAGCACGTAAACACGAAGTACAAATTACGCTCAATAGAGAGTCAGAATCCCGACTCTAAAATGGTTGACAATAAACGGAACTACAAAGGGAACAGATGAAGCTATTATCTGGTTGTAATAATCCTCACCGAAGTTCCTCACGACAAACTCACGATGCGCCACCTTTGGTCGACTGTAACATCGTATTTCGACCCAAGTGTTGAACGGAACTCTCGCTGGGAAGTTCAGATCCAACGGAGGATCCATACCACATCAGAGCAAGATGTAGACAGTAAGATCCCAAACAGCGTCGTACGTGACAATGGGCAAAACGATAGGATCCGGAGTAGCCATCACCGCAGCCATAAACGACTCTCCTCAATGAGCTACCATAAATACTCGAAAGTGATCTCGCGACAGACAATGGATCTTAATGACGAATGGATGCGCAAGTGGAAGATCAGGAGCACGAAAGGGTTCTCCGTTCATGCCTACCACTCGCACTGCCGCCGCTTACTTCATCCGATGATACTGATCACACTCCACTAGACTTGGATACTCTACACTCTATATCTCAAGCTCCGCACACCTCTCTTCTTATACATCAATCTCCCATGTGACGACAAGAGTACTACTCTTATCTCCACTCAGCGAAGAGTACACGGATCATCCACGTGGAGCCTTATCTTTTGACACGATAAGGTCCCAGTGGCTCCTCAACACCAAACACGTACGAAGGATATGTGGTGGTTTCACACCCTAGCCAATCCACAACACGACACCGCGCAAGTGTTTACCTGCTTCATTTTCTTCTGCACAGTTTCTGGTTCAGAGACAGCTTAGACTAAAGACTGAAAAAGAAAAGAAAGAAAACATCTACATTCACAAAAACAAAGAGCATGTATTGAAGACCCAAGAGTTGAACTTGGTAAATGCCCCGATGGCAATCCTCATTGTAGAGGGAAACCCTCTAGACCCCGAAGGGATGCAAAGTGCAAATGATAAACAGAACAGTATGCTTACATGAACAAACAAACATATGAATGCAGAACTGGTAATGAACATACTACTCAATCTTTGTAACCAACGAAGATCTCTCCCGGATTGCTCCAAGTCTCTTTTATAGCAGTTTCAAGCACCTCTGGAAGCTTCGTTCGATCAGAGAAACCCAAGATGAAAGCACATGAGCGATATAGTTGAAATCTTTGTCGAGATGGCAGAATCTCTGTGTAGGAAAGGACTGCACACTCGAGGAGAGAATGCTCCTTGGGCTCATAGAACAAAGAGGTAAATTCTTCCATATGAGATACAGCAACGCATGCTTCAGCGAACAGAGGAAACTGTTCTTTGAGTTCATAAGGCTGGAAAAAGACTGCATCGGACAAAGTACCTCCCCATGCTTTCCACTTCTCATCAGTATATTCACCTCCCTCCCAGCTGTGACGTAATACTTTAGAGTTCACGTCCATCGTCAAGCATCATCTAGCTAAAGCGATATCCCAAACGTCAAGAAGCCTTTTCTGTCCAGAATGCGAGAATTGTTGTCAAGAATGAAAGACCACAACGTCACCAACTCCAGGGACAAGATAAAAAACAAAAAATCGAGATAAGACTTCAGAAGAAGAAGGAAATATGCATTGTCACAAACCGAAAGCACTGTCACAATGCTAAAACTAGAGAGTGCTCTCAAAACGAATAGCAGGACTCGCGAGGAAGAGAAAACAGTATGAAACGGAAGCAAAAAAGATATCACTGCCATGGCTGCCAAACCTCACGAGGAAAAGAATACACTGTGAAATGAAAGCAAAGAAAGTCTCACTGCCACCGCTGTCACACCTCGCGAGGAAGAGAAAGCACCACGAAATGAAAGCGAAGGAAGTCTCATTGTCCACCGCTGTCGCACCTCACCACGAAATGCAAGCGAAAGAAGTCCCACTGCCGCCGTACCTCACCACGAAATGCAAGCGAAAGAAGTCTCAATACCGTCGCTGCATGACCTCACGAGGAAGAGAAAGCACCACCAAAACGAAGGAAATTCCACTGTCACAGCTGCCACATCTCAGGTAGACATAGTCACGTACCTCACGAACCAAACCTCACCTCGGGAACCAAACCCTAAGCTCTATCAGAAGACACAGCCGTGGAACGACTGTCTGTCTTCTGACGCTATGCACTGTACAATGACAAAGAGGACTCGCGCGTGCGGGGGAAGCTTTTTTATACCCCGACTGGTGGTTTAATTGGTTCTCTGAACCAAGGTTGGAATATTGGGTTAAGACATAGGGGCCTACCTCAAGATGATCCTAGATGAACGCTGACCGCAAGTCTAGAAACAGACCGAAAGATAAGTCTGAGACATAGGTCTGAGAAGTGGATCCGAGAAGTGAGTCCGAGACGTAGACGGACCGTGGTTCGGATGCTGGTCCGAAACCAGTGCCTCCCAAGCTTCATGACTTCTCAAATCCACATCTTCCTAGAGAGCTAGAAGATTAAAAAGACTGGCGGAATGTGCGAGAAGATGTGAGAGTCCTCCACAGATCTTTTCTGTCTCACTTATAGCAGCATGTTCCTTCTTCTTTCTAAACTTTAGATGAAAATTGTGAGAAGACTTGCTGGCAAAATCTGGAGAGCAATGTCAAGGGTCATGTCTTCTCATTACGCAGCAAGCTTCTTCTGAGAGTGTAGCGAAGTGAGGAGTCGAAAGACAGAGTGTGAATATTCGGTGTTTGTTGTGAAGATAGATTATGTGTAGGAAGTCAAAGACAGGTGAGACCAGTGATGACAAGCCTAGCTGCGGAAAGTCTTCTGAAGACGTTAGTTACCTAGAAGCTGTCCCGAGAGTCTTTCTGGAGACCACTGTCATCGCAGGAGCCCTCAAACCTTCTTCTGATCAATTCGCAGACCTCCCTTCTCAAATATTTTCTGTTAGGAAGTAGGATGAATTGCAAAGTGGATTGTCTTCTTAGGAATCCATGAGATGCCTTGCTTAGTTAGGATTGCATAGATATGAATCGGAAGATGTAATGCACTTAGGGAGCACTGTTAGAATTTTGGAAGACATAATAGCTGTCTTCTGGAAGACTAAATTCGTCTTCTGAGAGTGGAAGCTGGACTGTGAGAGGGGAGAGAAAGGATTAGACAAGGATGCAATAGCAGCACATAAGAGAGACTAGAGAGACACAGAGAAAACGAAAGGTGACATGAGTACAACAGACGTCTTTTCTCATATTCAGAGAGAAAATTAGATTGAGTGGTTTCCTTTTGTCTATTGTGACTGATAAGGATTGAGCCTTAGGCTCACAGCAAGCATTTGCGGTATAGTGTAACAGAAGCTCAAAATATCGATGCATCCTCGAGGGATTGTGTTACCACAAGCGGAGCTGATCGCAGTCAAACCTTTCGTCAAGGAGTTGGGCCTCGATTTCTTCACAGGATTGGACTGCAGATTTTGTTTACAGAAGCTTTGTCTATGTCTTCTGGGGAGCAGGTTTTATCGAATTCATACCAATTGTGCATGAGAAGCCTTTCTGTTGAGTGGCGGTGATTGTTAGAAGTTGTGCAGAGTCCAAGCTTGTCTCATCCTGTGGAGCACTTCGGATCCACACACGGACTATCCATGGGAGATTGGTCCCCTGAGTTAGAGTAGTCGGAGCAAGGGCAGAAGAAACTAGAAGCCTTCTTTCCACAGTAGAAGACGTCATTTTCAATCAGAGACAGTGGGAATGTAAGTAGATATTTGGTCTTCTTCCCTAATTTACTACAAGCAGGGATGGCTTGTTAGTCAAGATCCGGACTAGAAGCCTGTCGGAACATTAGTTTATTTTTTTTATTTCCTCTTGTTTTGATTTTCTCTTCTTTCCACCTTCATTCTATCTTCTATTTTGTTTCAGAAGCTTCGTATAAGTATCCGTGAATGTGAATGTCGTTGTAGTGCTATCAGAAGATCATTTTAGCAGGCAAAAGCCTGGGAAAGTTACAAGGGACATACACCTTGTGATTAATCTAACCCGTTGGAAATTGGAAGAGTAATTTGTGATATGGAGTAATAATCGACATCCACGAAGCAGAGGCAGTCTTCTGAAGATGTCAGAAGCCGATTTGTACCTCCAGAAGTCAAGAATTGTTTCTGGAAGTTGATATGGGATGACTGGAAGCCGTGATCACGAAGCAGTTATCGTCTTCTTGGTCTTCTCAGTGCATAATTGTGTTGTATTTTAGATAGTAGTTGTATGTTATGGTCCAGAGCACCTTTTGAAGGTTCTGGAAGCCGTGTGGTTTTGTGAGAAGAAGAGATTTCTGGACAAAACCCGGGTGTTTGTGAGTTTGAACTGATCTTAGAACTTAGAGCAATGTAACTAGTGTAAATCTTCTCGAGGAGCAAAATCTTTTATGCTACAATGGGCTAAAGGAGAAATCATGAGACACTACAAGACTTTGGTCATTGTATGATCTTGAGGAGGAGGTCTACATGCAACAACCTCCAAGTTATGAGGATCTTAAGTTCTCTTCCCGTGTGTGTAAGTTACGAAAGATCCTCTATGGTATGAAATAGACACCAAGAGCATGGTATGCAAAGATCAATTCTTACTTGTAGGTTCTTGATTTTCATCTTTGTAGTTGAGACTCTACCTTGTATTCGTTAAGAATATTAGGCCAGATTGTAATAATCACCATCTATGTTTATGATATGATCATTACTGGTAACAATGAGGATCTTATTTTCCAGATCAAGGATCACTTGAAATTCAAGTTTGAGAAAATGGACTTAGGAGAGCTCAAGTACTTCCTTGTTGTGGAGTTTATTATGGAAAGGATGTTTGACTTATACATCAACAGTATGCTTGAGAGATTTGGTACGCTTGATTGCAAACCCATTGCTACGCCATTAGAGTAAGAGGTAAAGCTAAGAACAGAGGATGGTGAGTTACTTGATGATCCTCGCATGTACAGATGTATGGTTGGGAGTCTTATCTACTTGATTATCACCAGACCAGACTTGAGCTATATCGTAGGTCTGATCAGTCAGTTTATGCAATCACCACGGAGATCACATTTGGAGACTATCAATCGGATCCTTCGCTACGTGAAGTTCTCGATGCAATACGGACTTCACTATCGATACGGTGGTGTTGTTACATGACTACATTGATACTGATTGGACATAAAGTGTCTACAAGAGATCTACATCAAGTTACGCTTTAGGACTTGGAAGTGCTGCTATAAGCTGAGCTTCTAAGAAGTAACCCACGGTTGCTTCTTAGAAGCTCAGCTTGCCACGGTTTGTCATCCATAAAAGCTGAGTATTGAGGAGCAATGAACGCAACATGTGAATCAATTTGGCTCTGATGTCTGCTATTTGATATTGGTTCGAAGTGTATAGATCATGTTGTTGTATATATTAACAACATCTCACTTCATCGTCTACTCGGTCTCTTTTCTTGGAGTGTCTTCCTAAGAGTATCGATCTTTCTACACACAAACCCATAAACTCATAAACTAAATATTTTCATTCTAATGACGTCTCTCAAGTTCTCACATTATGAAATATCACACTCTCTCTATATTGCTCAAACGGTATTACGATGATAAACAAGGATGAAGAGCTCTTTTCTGCTCCTCTATCTATACATTCTAGGTTTTTACTTTGATACTCTCCGGTAACTCAATCGTAATATTTTTTACCAGATCTATTAAGATATTATCGAAGATCATTAGCTTATTCTTTCAAAGTCAACAACTTCTAGAAGGATTCTGTAATATTCTCAAGAAATCTTACATTTTTGTAGTGTCACAAGATTACTCCTTTTGCTCATTTAGTATACAAGATATCGTTCCCACAGAGGATTTGCACAAGTAACGCTGCTCTAAGTTCTAAGATCTGTTCAAACACACAAACACATGGGTTTTGCCTAGAAATCCCGTCTTTTCACAAAACCACGCGTCTTCCAGACTCGCCAAAAGATGCTCTGGACCTAAACAAACAACTAGTAACTAAAATATCACACAACTATTCACAGAGAAGCTCGGGAAGACGCGCTTCTTGCTTCCAGGTTATTTCTTCCGGTCTTCTCAGTACCGTCTTCCCGAAGCAATTCTCGGCTTCTAGAGGTTCAACTCGGCTTCTCACACCTCCAGAAGACTGCTCCTGCTTTGCAGAAGTCGAGGCTGTTACATCTTACTCTCGCACTCACATTCCAACGAGTTAGATTAATCACAAGGTGTATACCTCTTGTAGCCTTCCTAGGCTTCTGCCTACGGAAATGGTCTTCCTGCAGCACTACAACGACATTCATCTTCACGGAAGCTCAATAGAAGTCTCGGAAGCTCACTAGAAGAAGGTAAGAAGAGGGGGAAGATGAGAGAAGATGGGGAAGAAGAGAAAATCCAAACAAGATAAAACAAGATAAAAAGGAGAAATTAAGATTCCGACAGGCTTCTAGTCCGAATCCTGACTAACAAGCCATCACTGCTTGTAATAGTTTGGGGAGGAAGACAACAAACGTGTGTACAGTTGCACCGTCTTCTACTTGAGGATGTTGTCTTCTGCTGTGGGAAGAAGGCTTCTTTCTTCTTCTCTTCGCTGCTCCGACTACTCTGTCTTCTGGGATCCCTTATCCATAAGACCGTCCGTATGTAGATCCTAAGTGCTCCACTGGACGAGCCAAGCTGCAATTCCACAACTGCTGACAGTCACCGCCACTCAAGAAGAACGCTTCCCATGCACAATCGGGAGTGAATCCAAGAAAACCCACCATCCAAAAGACATGGACAAAGCTTCTGCACTCAAATCAGCAATCCATTCTCCGAGAAGAAGTCACAGTGGCATTGGGAAGCTCACTCCCTCTACTTCCTGCGCCTACTCCTCGACACAACAGTCTAGCCAACAGGACTGCACGAGGATGTCGTTCTCTGTTCCTAAACTGTCCATTATCTCTATCTACATCTTCGAACCACTGTTGGTAACAAGCATGCAAACCCCTCCGGTATAATCCTAGTCTATTCGTATGTCTCTAACATCGGGTGTAGTGTGTGTAGGACTAGATTTCCTACTCTTCGATCCTACTTATGCCTTCTACCACGAGAAAAACAGAAGAGACGACCACCAGAGAGAGATGGGCGCTGTCATCAGGCTGCCACTCCACATGCAAGCCGTTTCCCTTTCTCGGTTTAGCTCTCTATTTTGCTGTTTCTACGCTACCTATGCTGCCACATGGTATCCTAACTAATTTTACACTGAAAACTGCCACCCTTAAGATAGCATGTTCGGTCCTACTAAGTTTGAAAATGTCAACATCGGTTACTAACTACTCTGATTGCTCGGAGGCAATCTCTATCTGATCTGCTCCTACCGGAGCTCCTAACGCAGCTTCTGATAAGCTAGAAAGCCATGTGAACACCTCGGGTAACACTGAGGTGGCTTCCTCCTCAACGTTCTTTGCTGGCCCTGCTGTCGCTGCTGCTGCTTCTTCCTCGGCTTCTGCTTCTACTTCTGCTTCTGCTTCGAAAGACGGAAGCGTCTTCTGGGAAGCGGAGTCGAGTGGTGCTTCCTCGCTCTTCTGGAGCATCAGTTTGGTACTAGGGACCATGACGACCTCATAGGGGTCCGAGGAAGTCGCTTCCTCCACGCGGAATACCTGGGAAGACGGTTCTTCTTCTTGTCTTACGGGGCTTCTTTCGGAGTCTTCTCGGCTTCCAACGTTGTCACTACCAAGTGCACAGCGAGGTCGAACTCCTCCTTCTTCATGTCGACACCGATCGATGGTACTAGGGCTTGGGAAGATGTAGTTACCGGTGGCAGAGTCGAGGGAAATCCATAGAGTGTCTTCACCTCTTCTATCTGTCTATCCAAGTACCGGAACATACTCTCCTTGCACTCTACCAACATCGCCTTGGACCATCGTCCCACTCTCTAGCCAAGGTAAGCAACTTCCTACCCGCGGTGAAGTTGAACTTCTTTTGAAGCGCTTCCACCGACTGTGCTAGCGTCTCCTGTGCACGAGCTTCCGCTGCTTCCCGCTGCAGTCGATCCACGACATGACATCATATGCCTTCTGTGCATAACATAGTCTCTGAAGTCAAGGTGAATTTTGACTTCTGGACAAAATTGATCGCTTGCACAAGATCGGATGCACAGATTGTAGCATCCAAACCTTCAAGAATTATCACCCACAACCAGGGTTTGGTATTCCATGAAGGGAAGTTATGGATCCTAGACGATCCAGAACTACGCACCACCATAGTAACTGAATGTCACGATTCAGTCATTGGAGGACACATGGGGGCAGAAAAGATGTTGGAAGCAGTCCACGATGATAGAGGATGTTGCAATATAACTAACTTTAGCTAGTCATGACTTGATACCTCCTTAAAGTACTTAAGCAGCAAACAAATATTCTCCACACTTAATTATAACTAAACATCTTACTTATAAACAAACTTCCTATGTGTAACATAACTCATTACAACTCTTCTTGCTCTCAACGTGGCAAGTTCAGGTCGAGGGTCCAAGCCCGGCCAGTTGTTGGGATAGACTTGGGGGACCCAGTGTTGAGTAACAAATCCAGACTTCCTAGTTCTCATGAGTGTGCTCATGAGTGGGATATTGCAAGGGTGGGTGTAACTCGTGTATGAGCAAAAGACGACCGCGAAAACAAATCATAAACAAGTTCAAGTCTAGTATGCATTTGTTACAATGGAGAAAGTGAACCTAGTTAGTGACATTTGATTTGAGTTGTTAGGGTAGGCTTGGGAGATCTAGTGTCGGGTAACGTACCATGACTTCTTCGTTCTCATGAGCGTTGTGAATTTAGCATAGAACTTGTATTGTGTGTTTTTTCTATGTCTCGTGAACTTTTTCATGTAACTCGTCTAATAGCGTATTAGGTATCACGTTCACAGTCATATAAGATATGAGATCACACGATAATGAGACGTGCCAACTCAGTGATCCGTGAACATCTGCGTGAGTGGCTCAGGTTGTCAAATTTGGATATAAGATAGAGGATCGAGGGTTCGTGGGGGCATTCTTCCTTGCGTGGTGTTTCACAAGTATTACTTAGTGTCTTACATGAAGAGTGAGAAGCTACGAGATTTGTATTTATGGATGGGGGATTGATCCGAGTTTCATGTCTCCATTTTTGAATCTGTTTCATATCTAGCTTCATTACATCTATCGCGATCACTTTCGATAGTGGTTCGTTGTCTACTTTGGTGATGAGTTCAGGAGAATGGTGATGGACTTGCCTCCTCCGGTGATCTTGTCGATCATCACATACGAGAAGAATTGGGACTTAGCTGTGTACATCTTACTTTGACGGATGAATGGACTTGAACTTTCCAATCAACATCTCTTTCAACATCTGATTGATATCCAATGTCACTGCAAGCGGAAGATCAACCATCGTGCGTGGATCGCGAGAAACTTTGGTGAGGAGTATTGTAATCAAGTGATAGCTTCCTCATTCTCTTTTATCATACCTTTCATCGTAGATTGATTCAAAGTCGACATCTTGACTTTGTATTGAATCTTGAGTATTCTCATCTCATCGTTATCTCTATCTCTATTCTGAAGTATTTTTGTTTCAAGCTTTGAAGGTGTGAGGGTGTTTTAGGATTACAAGTCGAGCTATAGTGCCAAGTAGGAGATAAAGTGATTTCCAATCTCTTTTCTCATTAATACATTTTTTATCAATCAAGTTCATCCAAGTTCCAAGGACGGTTTTGAGGTTTCAGAGGTTTTTCTGGGAGTCATTCGTGGAGTATGAGGTCTTGTTGGAAAGCACTCGAGCTAGGCTACAATCTGAAATGGAAGATCGGTCTAGTTGGAGCTCTGATAGGGGTGTTATTAATTTTCAAAGTAAAGGGGATATAATTGATATTCCTAATCACGCTTTCGAGTGCCTCGAGAGTTTGCGAGATGATCTTTCAGTATTATCAAGGTGATTGGGGACTTGACTCCGTGTTGGTTACAATGATTTTAAATAGTCTTACGTTTGGGTTGGATTTGATCTTGAGATGATCGATTGAAGTTGGCTGTAACAATTAAGGGGCAGAAGTAAAACGCTTTTGCTTGGATTCAATAATTGAGTTGTTCCATGAACATGAGACTGAATCTCTGAGAGAAAATTTCTAGGATTGGAGTGTGTCTTATTAGCTTACATCATGTGAAATTTCAGCTCATTTGGTTAAGAGGAGGTGTTGGGTTCATGAATTTTAGCCATCGGGGTCTGTAAAGCTCATAAGTTAGCACAGATGAAGGATTTGATCCATTTCGGACAATTAGTTTGAGATCTGAAGCTGAAATTTTATCAAGTAATAGTGAGAAATCAGATGGAATTTAAGTTAGCATGGTCTGTAAAGCTCATAAGTTAGCACAGATGGAATTTCCTGTGAAGTTTGAGCCCAGTTGGACATTTGAGTTGGGAGCAAGAGGTAGCAGAAGTTCATATTACAACGTGGCGAGTTTCGAAGAAAAAGAGTGATTTCTCCTACTTGGTTGGCTTTGAATAAACGACTTGGGGTTTGGAGGTGAAACTTCATGAAAGTGCTGCAAGTGAGGTGAAAGAGCTATGTGGTGAATTTGACACAGAGATCATACTCAGATAAAGTGTTATATTATGTCGAGGTTGCTGATTGGAAATCTCTAACAATGAGGTATTGTTGTCTTAGGCACCACGCCCTGAGTTCACTGGTTTCTTGCTTCGTGCATGCCTTACCTTGTTGGAAAGCTTGTACAGTAGGCTATCCATTATTATAAGATTCATCTTGAATCAAGCTCATATCAACAGATCATAGAAAGTCAAAATTTGAGTATTTAAGTAGTTGGTCGAGGAAAATGAAGACTGTATTGCTAGTGCACATTTGAAGATGCTATTGTGATCTAAACATATGTTTATCATATATGAATCCTTCTTGTACTTGGAATAAGATTGAACACCCAGTTGTATTGTGTTGTGGATATGTGTTACGCTTAAGATCAGGTTAGGACAGTAGAAGCTGAGACAAGCTTGGTAGGTTGGGTAGTGAAGACATTAAGATTTCATCGAGTTGGTCCAAGGTCTTGCTGTATCTCTCTACAGTCAAATATCTCGTGTATTTTCAAACCAAACTTCACGCTCTACGACAGCGTATTCGCGAGCGGGATACTACAAGGGTGAGTGTAATCCATGTATGAGTAAAAAGAGACAGGGAAAACAAATCATAAACAAATTCAAGTCTAGTGCGTATTTGGTACAGTGGAGAAAGTGGATACAGTTAGTGACATGGATGTGAAGTTCATTTGGTACTAGTGTTGAAAATGCTTGTGAAGTTGAAATAGAGAGTGAAAAACTATGTTAATGTTTTTGTCATCAAAGCAAAAGATCTCGTAGAGGCTGATAATAGTAGTACTTAGACCTCGAGCCCCAGTTCGGTTCAGCTCAAACTGGTTTGAGCAAGTATGAACTTAACCGTTATAGACTGAACTGGTTAAAGAAATCTGAACCTGAACCGAAAGTGAACCGAACCACCACAAACCATTGAAACCAAACCACTCAGACCACTAAACCAATAAGCTAAACCATGTAAAGAGATCTCAACCTGAACCACTTTGAACCAAACTGTATAAAAATAATACGACCCATTTAGTCTGATTAAAGATTTAGTTAATAATCTTTAATACAAGAATTTTCGAGTTAAAAATTACACATAATGCTCTAAAAGTATATATTGTTTTAACTGTTTAAGCCACAGTTCGAACCATCTGAACCTAAACTGAACCATTTTTACGGAATACTGAATCGAACCGATTTTAAACCGAACTGATTAAATCTGAATCGTTATAAACCGAACCATATAATTATGTTTAACTTTAACCAGACCAAACCGTAACCGTTTTAAACCATGGTTTCGTGGTTCGATTCGACTCGAACCTAACTGGGGTCGAGGCTTAGTAGTACTACAGCATGAGGGAAGATTATCTCAAGGCAAGCAAGTATCACGTTGATGGATATTCTTACATTCTAGGATACCGTAGATTGTGTGGCTGCATGCATGTAGACTGTCTACCTGATCACTGTCTCTTTCTCTTTTACCGATGTAATTGCTGAATTCCGTCTTCAACATTATTCAAGTGTTATCTTCGATGGTACCTGTCACACCACATCGGCCGATCCAGCTTTTCACTCTGTTCAGGCCTGGGGTTGTTAACGCGTTGCCACGTGCCGGTGTGGTACGTATCCAAATAACTGTCTCGTTTCTAGAGGAGAGACAGAAGCGTTAACATGCTTCGTACGGTCGGCTAGTTCACGGAGTGACAGAAGTCCCAGAACACCACTCCGTACAATCTATCATTCGTTCAATATATCTCGGCGGTTCAAATGCAGAGCTCTAGTGTTACATAAAAGCTTTTCCTTCCGCCGTCACTTACCCGAGTCCCGACCGACCCTGCTTGCTGAGTCAGCTTGAGCGGTTCCAGTGCCATCTCCAGGTCGTCAGTTCGTATGTGACAGGAGCCTTTGATACTGTATCGTCCTGCCAAATGATTTCGCCTAGCTTTCTTTTTAGGAATTACTTATTTTTGTCTGGAGCTTTGCTGAACCGAAAGATATTCTTTCGAGGGTTCGCAGAACGGACCACATTTTGGAAACTTTTGCTCCCTTCCGTTATCGAAAAAGATTTAAGTATTAGATGTAAATTTGTATATTGAGTTGTGAAGAAAAATTGATGTTCAGTATATTGATATATGAATATTAAATGTTATGGAATTACAGTTGCAGGACTGTCCAAACATAACCCATAAGTGGAACGCATATTCACGTGTCTCTGAGACTACAAGTGCGAAATCAAAGAATCATTTAATCATTATATTAATTTATTAACTAATTCTTTTTCCTTAAAAGTAAAAAAAAGTTAAATAATAAATTAAGCTTACTGGTCTCTTCCATCTTCTAATAGAAGGAGTGAGTAATAAATATAAAAATGGAAGAGGTGAATAAGCAAACTAGTCAAGCACTATACGCATTCTGAGTCGAGTGGGTCAGATGGTAGGGAAGACAAGCAGTTGCAAAGAAAATTCGTTCGGTTCCATTGATAGTAGTTCGTTAGCCTCATTGATAGTGATGTAGTCGAGAGTAGACTCCTCTAGGAACGTGCGAGAAGGTCTCTTACTACCTTAAACCAGTCCCTAAGTACTTGCATGCATCCCTGAGGACGACCTCAGAGTACTAGGGGGAAGCTGTTGTTATGGTAGTGTTTGTCTATACCGTAAAGACGCATATGGAGGCAGTTTGTGGCAGTTGTCTTGGGTGAGCTAGTAGAGCTACCACGTAGATATTTTCGGAGCTACTAGAGATGTGGACATCTAGTTAGTGATCTTAAGTATCAGTTATGACGGTTGGTGATCATATATTGTGCATGTGGTCACCGAAGAGGAGACGTCAGTCCGGGTGGGGCTGGGTTTCTCTTTATGTGAATGTTTGAGTGTGGAAAGTTATCGTTTGGACTTCTTGTGGTTGGAACCCCTCCATATTCAACTTCCTGTTTGTGCGTCGCGTTTGTTTGTGTTGGTGCTTGATTTCCGGAGTGAGTTCACTCTAGTGTGCTGTCGGTAGTGAGGATGGAGTGATGACTAGTCAGACTATCTTTGTTTCTCTCACGGTGCAGTTGGAGTGACGACCAACAGACCGTGAAAGGCTGCTTGTGGTGATGGCAGGTACAGGTTGTCCTTACCTTGACTGTCCTAGTAGGGGATAGGTGAGCTCAGTAGGAGCGAGGATATGCAAGTTGTAGTTACGGTGGTGACGGGGATTTCAGCATTCTGATTAGAGAGTGTGTCCGCGAGATTCTATCACCACGGAGTTCTCGAGAGGTTCTGGTGGGTACACTTGTGTATGTGTATGAGATTGTTCGTGTTTTATGTGTATGTGTGGTGTACCTTTGACAGCGATGTATGTTGTGTAGCGATGTGTATGCGCACTACAGCTGTCATGTTAGTTTGGCAACTCGGCTAAGTTGACAGAGTGCGAAGTGGTGAATCTTGGTAAGGCCGTTAGTGCCGTTCGGGCAAGTTGGTGGGAGTGTCCACTAGGGGTATACTTCGAAGGTAAGGCTTGGAGACCTCAGTTCTTCAAGTTGAGCCTTCAAGCTCCTAGCTATGGTGGGTAGTCTTGGTGAGTGAGATCTGGATTCTCTACGAGCACAGAGTGGATTTGGCTCGACTGTAGTGATTGTCTAGTGTCTGGTGGCATGATGGAGTGAGTACATATCGTTTTATCATTGTGGTACACTTGTGTATGTGTATGAGATCGTCCATGTTTTATGTGTATGTGTGGTGTATCTTTGACAGCGATGTATGTTGTGTAGCGATGTGTATGCGCACGACACTATCTTTCGATGGAGGAGGTAAATATCCATACTTTTAATTTAATACTTAAATCTTTCTGAAAAGAAGTATTTAGAGATCAATTAAACACCAAGTCCTTGTATATTCACCTCCTCTATCTTTTGAAGGAGGAGGTAAATATCCATGCGTTTAATTTAATACCTAAATTTCTTTGGAAAGAAGTGTTTAGAGATCAATTAAACATCAGGTCCTATGCATATTCACCTCCTCTATTTTTTGATAGAGGAGGTAAATATCTATACGTTTAATTTAATACGTAAACTTTTTTGGAAAAAAATGTTTAGAGATCAATTAAACACCAAGTCCTCTATCTTTCGATTCAAACAATTCACCTCCTCTATCTTCCGATAGAAGAAGTAAATATCCATATGTTTAATTTAATACCTAACCCTTTGGGCAGGAAAGATTAGGTATTAAATTAAACTCACATTGAATTAATGATTATAACTTCCCGGACTTGTACTTTTTGAATCACTTCGACTTACTCATGACTTATAGTTTACTTTCTGTTCTCCTTGTGTTTCTAGGCTAGCAAATAATATTTATAAAATGTTTTTATTATTTTAATCCATTTGGTATATATTTTTATTTAAACACTTATGTATTTCCCCGATAACCATAAACGAGCGAAAGTTCCCAGTAGTTCATCCAGCATGCATATTTTCCTCTTCCTCCTTCCAGGCTGTGAATATACATATGCTTGCGTCTTTTTCTTTGTATGCGGTTGTTATGAGGAGTAGTGTATGTTTGCTATTGTTCATGCATAACGTGTGATTGGATTGCTCCTGAGGTACTGATTTCCCACTGTACATATGATACCGTTCAAACGGGAAGTACAACTCCGTCGAAATCTTGCAGTTGGTGACCTCAGCATGTCGGAATGGTTGGACTTGCAGCCACGTGTCGGGCAGAAGATCGAGTAAGAACCCAAATCAGAGCATCATACTGTCCCACAGAAGAAACGTGGAACTGGAATCGACTGAAACTCGGAAACTCGGACGCTGTAGAGTTTCCAGAAGGGTGTGTCATTTGTAAAATTGTTGTTAAAGATTAGTTCGTCCGGGACTCTCTTTTCGGACGGTTTCTTGTTCGGATTAAAGATAAATCCTCGGAACGGTACCGAGACGTATCTTCGGATTCAAGGCTGTATATTCACCCATGTACACTTGAAAGTTTACATGGGCGTAATTTATGAGCTAATCCTTTTCTTAGGAAAGGTTAATTTTAAATTAAAACTTTATCATTTATTTTATTTGTGACAACAATTTGACTTATACTGCTTGAGGTTCCCAGACAGACCCAGCGCTTATGGGTCTTTGTGATTTCAAAAAGCCACCTGTCTCGTTGACAGAGAAATTTAAATTAAGAACTTTTATATATAGTATTTTAAATTTAACTATTCAAATTTAGATTGTCCCTTCACTTTGACCTGATGATGTAAAACCGAGCACCGTTTTTCTCTGTGACCGTGGAGCCGTGAATATGACACTACAACCTGGCTTTACAACGCCACAGTAAAAGATCAATAATTTTACACTGCAACCTCCTCTCGTTAATGCTTTATATCGCGGCCTTACTGCTAAATCTGCGATGGTCAACGGATCCCCAGGTTTTTTGGTATTTTGGTAAACGGTTTTTTCACCTCCACGTTGTCTGTACAAGGCCGGCAGTTCATAAGAGAGCAATCGCAGTAGGTGATGTCTCTTCAGGTGCGTCAGTTGTTTGTATGGATACTGATTTTTTAATCTTCGATATTATAAGTGCGACAGGAGATTATAGAGCTACTGATAGCGGGGCTTAGCCCCGATGTTCTTCCCTCCAGGGCAGTTGTTGCTTGGTCCTTCGGGTCTTTCTTTCCCTTGTGAGGCTTGATGGGGTCTTCCCATCCGTTTGCTATTCATTGGTCGCGCGTTTTCATCTCTGTACAAGGCCGTGGGGGAAGATATTCAGCCATCTCTGGATACCAACAAATGTTTAAATGGATGGACAGGATTGACCTGATCATCTAATTTAATAGAACGTAGACCGGACAACTTTCACGGCATCCGCAGGACCTCCCTCATGAAAACGAGACGGACGGATTCCCCTATCGGATTTCAGTTTAGTTCTAGGCAATAATCTTTCTCTCACAAATGACACCCCCTACTATGCACACCGGAGACGGCGAAGTCCTGCAGCCTTCTGTCTGCTAAGCGCGAGAGTGAAAAAGAAAACGAAAGCATGGATCGAGGAGTCGACGAGGTACTGTATGGATCTCTCTCCCATGCAAGTGTGCCACGTCAACCTGAACATGACACGTATCCTGAGATGGTCAATAAAGACGCCTTTACATTATTGAGTTTGCGTCGTGTCAGCAGGAGATCTCTCAGGGATGACGACAGCAAATAGTCTACAGCATGCAGTTTAGAAGGTTTGGATAGCTTCATGTGGCGGATCTGTCAGCTACTGTCCACCTCAGCAGTCATGGCGCTGCCGTAAGAGGAAGGGAAGTGTCCAACGTTCGACTACAGCTCCCGCTGCACATACTCGTTTCACTCACTTACGATGGTGGAGTTACCGTCCGGTGGAATGGGGTCGACACTCATCTCGACGACGTTGGCGTTTCACTGAAGGAAGTTGTGGGATCATCTCATTTCGGTGAGAGCCGCTGCATCGGTGTCCGAGGGGCATTACCGATTCACAGACCAAATCTCTTAGGTGAACCTGACACTGTATTCGGGGGGTGAATTCTTGTCTGTTAAGCTGTAGGTCGGCCCCACTTTTGGCTGATGTCCGGAGGTGGTTTCCAGAGAATGTTGAATCATATTTACAGAGGGGCTCCTGTAACTCCGAAAGAAAACTAGTTTAGTTTCGTGCACAGCGCATGGACTCTCTTGAACTTACTTGGCCAGAGAGATCTGTGTCATTTCTTCTGCAGTTTGCAAGGTTTCGCTTTTTTTTGTAAGATCGTTTTGGTTTTCTGTTGTGATTCTGGCTTCATTCAGTAAGTTAATAGTGGCTGTTCGCAACTGCATCCCCAGTGAACGCAAGCGGTGTATCTTGTTGGATCATTTTAAGCTCAAGAGTTGTAAGTTTATTTGAGGGAGAGAAGAACACGTCATTGAGTTACAGATCGTCGAGTTTTCATGGAACTGATGCTGTAGTAAACGAGAGGGTAGGTGCAAATTTTCTCAAGGTTGGATTGGTTAGGTGATTCTGACTCTAGAGTCTCCCTTACCGGATTTTATGATCATTCGATGTTTTGTTTATGTATTGTATGTTCCTCAGGCTCGTTAAAAGAGACGGGGAACTGCTGATCTCTGTCGCGCGCACTTACGAGGAAAGGACGATTGAAACTGAACATCATGCAACAGAAAATGAAGATGTGCAGAGCTGTGATAGTTCTGTGTCTTGGTTTCTTGCTGCTAGTGATTTCACCGACAGCGGGTGTTTCTATACGAGGAGAGAAGGTAGAAGATGAGGATCTGCCCAGAACTGCGCTCTCCAGAAGCAAGGGCGGCCGGGATGTAGCCTGGCCTTGGGGATGTAGTGGGCTGTACTCATGGTGTTGGTATGATTACGAATGTTGCACAACCTGGTGCAACGGTTGGTGCGTTTGCCTGGGCTATTATCAGTATTGTTACTACGATTACGAGTGCTGCACAGGATGGTGCGACTGGTACTACGGCTGCATTTATCCTTATGCTCAACGGAAGAAAGTGGATAATGAGATTTCGGGTGCAGTGGGTAATGAGATTTCCGACAGACGATCAAGTCAGAGAGAACTGGCTTCAGCTGCAGAAAGTTGAGTAGCTTTGTATAATGCTCTTTCAAATATGAATCAGTTAAGCTTTGTATCTTTAGTGTACCAAGCAGTGAAGATTTTGTTGTTTAATATATGGTAAGGACCATGGAAAGGAGGATGTGAAGGCTGATCAGTCGACTCGAAAATCACGGTGACGTCCTCAATCTCATTTGTCTACTGTTGGTAGACTCTGGCTGTCCTTACGCCGGCAGTTTCAGAGCAAATGGTTTATAGACATTACGCTCTAGTAACGCTCGTCGGTTTGTATATATTCAGTCACGCTGATATCAGATCAATTGCAATCTTTGATGCACATTGATGCATACGGAAATCTAAAGTCTTGGCATCAGCTCCTAGCGAACTTAACTTCCTGGATCATGTGTCGTGATTGTGAGTCCTAGCTGTGTATAAATGAACCCGAGCTATGCTCAAATAAAGAAGTTTGTACGTTTCTAGTATGTGTAACATCGGGCTGTTTAAACCCCCAATGTAGGAATATAAGCAGGAGAAGTAATATTCCTTTTAGCTTGAGCTTGAAGATTTTATTCTCTAATTCTCCAGAAAACCTCGAGAACTGCGTCTGTAACATATCAGTACTTAGTAGTTTGTTTTGAAGTGAATCATCATAACTTGTAAAGCTAGTGAATAGCTTTGATTTAAATCCTTGTTTCACAGATTTCATTCCGGTATGCACGTTCTATCATCAAATGTATTCTCTGCGTAATTTCATGTTTTCTGCTTTCTGACAGCGTAGATCCGTAGAATGACGTACTCCGGATGACCTGGAGCACTAGTACTCACATTGGGGTGTAATCTGGCCATTACTTTCTTGCCTCCGGTGGCTTGGTGCGGCTGTAACTGTTGAGCCTAAAGATGACAGTGGGTGGAAAAGCAGGACGATCTGCCCAAAGTGCAGAAATGTACAACGCCGTATCGTACTTAAGATCTGATTTGGCGTACTTAGTTGGTGAAGCGTCTGATTAGTGGATAAACAGTTTATTTTGGTGAAATCACTCTAATTGATAATCAGTGCATATATATTCGGCTGAAAGCCGGCATTATTATGACTGACGCTGAGTTACTTATATGTATTTCAATGCGTTTGTTTTTTTTTAAAGATTATTTTTTGAAAGAAATCAATCATCAGATCTAATGGAAACTTTAGTAAAGAATGATTTTTTAAAGACACTCCTCTACACAGTTCATTTAATTATTTTAATTAAATTAGATCAAATTTTAGTACACCCATCGAAAGATTTAAATCAAATCAGTTGAAGCGTCCCTCTAAATGAGTTCGTTTACAAAGAGATTCGAACTGATGCTACTAGGTCCCTAGACACAGCCCGTTCATACTGCACTATTCATTGCTTCTAAAAGTTTTTATTACATACATTGTATTAGAGAGAGTGCGTTGGTGCCTCAACTCCCATCCCAGAATTAAAAAATTGATATATTTTAATATCAGAATTAGAAAATTAATATATTTTAATATCAAAATTAAAAAATTGATATTTTAATACTTCTACACAATGTCGGCCTGAACCAATCTTCTTCTTGTATTTTTCTCTTCGTGTCGGCCGGTTGGCGTTTTCCGTCCCACGGCTGAGTGTACGCTTTGGACGCATAAATCAGTAGTCAGTTGTGGATTCTGAATTCTTCATCGTAAAAACATGAAGATCAAACTACCATGAGTAGTATGATAGTACGATAGGTTGATACCAAGTTGGAAGAGGGTCGCACGGGAACTAATTAATTCATGTGAACTTGGACCCGGAGTTATACTTCCTGAAACGCGTTGCTGCATGATACCCTTATGGGAAATTAGCTGCTCTGCATTCTGTTAGCATATAATAAATAATAACTTAGTTAATGTCCATATTTTACAATTTATTATAACCTACAGCGAAGACAATTACCCATATGTAAGGACTTAGTCCAGAGTCTTCTTGTTGTGCCAAAGCAGTCTCCATAGTCGTACACTTGTCTTTTTCTTCCGCGTGCGAAACCTGAAGTTGCATGCATATTATTTATTCTCATGTTCTAGGAAGAAGTCGAACTGTAACTTTGATGTTGATAACTGAACAGTCGGAACTTAACCAAAGTTAAGTACGCATCTTGAAGAACGGAAAGTCGAACCTACCTCCGTTATTCCAACTTCAGTCTACAGTGAGATTCTTTTTGCGGTTCACGAACTTGGCTCTTTCCAAACTTGCAATTGCACACGATGTGTCAGTCGTTGTTGGATTGTTTTCTTCATTAACTTTCTTGTTTGTGATTGGTTCATCTTGTATAAATAGAAAATGTAAAATGTAAGTCACTTTTGTGTTTAAAATGTTTCAGTGGTATATATCAGAGCTTCGTTTAAAGCTTTTAATAATATTTACAATATGATGATTTTTAAATTGGTGAGAAATTTTACAACCTTACTACACATTCTAGTACAAACTAGTGACGGAGGACTTTTATTACCATACGAAATATACACTATGGGAATATATAGAACAAACTGAAATTATGCAAGGAGTTTTTGTGTCCAAATCTTTCTGGAAAGAAAGATTTGTACATAAACTAAACTGAAAATTCAAATTATACTATATTTAACTTTTGCATAGGTTTTCCTAAAGTAAACCACATCTACAGATAAATATGCATGTTCGATTAACTTCTGGGGAACATTTGTTCTCTTAATTATATAAATAAATAAATGTATTAAATGAGTTTATATTAAACGAACAAAATAACTAAAGTTTTTTAATTATTATATTATAACTAACCCAACAGAGGCGCTGGAGCCAAACCTAACCTATAAATGCAGAAGGTCTAGACGCGCCTTAGGAAAGAAAAACAAGTGCGACAGCCTGGATAACCTAAATCATTCACTAACTAACCGTTTATTTTATTATTTTATTTTTCCGATCAGAAAAATTAGATAATAAATTAAACTATCCTCGCAATTCCCCTTTCCGAACTTAGGAAGAGGTGAATAATATGCAACACTGCTAGACATAATTCTTCATGGTCTTTTTCAAATTAACATTCAAGTGGTAGACTTGGAAACAGTAGAATTTAAATTAAAAATCAAACGTAATAGATATCTAAGTCCAAAATATTTATTTAAACCATGAGCTATGTTATAACCCACTACTCCAGTGATACAGATTCACAGTACTGCACATCAATGAACTGACGGAGAGAGAAAGTGGACAATATATTCGTGAATGGGAAAAGAATAAACTCCACTTCAGAGTTCTAGATCTTCCTTGATCTTCTTTTTGGAGTTCTTCGTTTGTAAAATACAAACAATATCCTGCCCCACAGCCTGGCACATCTAACTGTTTTTTGTTATCAGAAAAGATGTCAAGTGTTATGCAGAAATTCTGAACTAAGAGGAATCAAGAATCAAATTTATCTCTAACGGTTTAATAATAACCAGACCTGCATAAATTACAGGAAGATCTAGACATAACGCAAAAACCAAGTATCAGTCTATCACTAAAATGAGACTTTCCATAGTCCCAAAATTATCATCCATATAGTTTAAAAATATCCATTAAATGTACCACTTTTGTTTCTCGAATGTGCCACTTTTGTTTTGAATTTTTCAAGGGAGTCATTATAATAATCTGATTTATAATACATAATACTTATCCTTTCTTTAAAATGATTAAATACTTGATTAAATACTTCAAATAAATACTGATAAATATATGAAACATATATTGAATTTAATTTCATAATATATATACTTCTATTGCGTCATAAGCAATAATATATATTCAGGAATTCAGCAAATAAAATAACTTGAAGATCAGTTATCTTGAAATGACAAATGATCACTTCTAACTAGAATATTACCTTTGGGATGCATTCTGAAGTTAGAAAAAATAGCAGAAACTCAAATTGTATTTGACCAATGTTATTGTAAATCTCTTAATCCACCTACCTAGCCAATCCCAAAATAGTCATCCAAATAGTCCAAACATGATCACCAAATGTCTCACTTAGTATTGAAATCAAAAATAGGATCAATGTAATTATATTTTTGTAATATTATATAATATTAACTAATTTAACTGTAATATATTTTAATTATTAAATACTATTACATACTATTAATAATTAAATACTATTACATCAGAAGAAATAGATATGATATATAAATAATATATATTTCATTTCTGTTTAATTTTTCAAAAATAATAATAATACATATCTGTTTAGAAGAGGAAAAACAACTTACAGATCATATTCACAAAACTGGAAATTGTCCTTTAAATACAATAACTTCAGGAGGCATCCTGAAGTTAGAGAGAATCTTCTTGCATTTGACAAATGTTACGTATCGCACAAACACAAAATATGAAAATGTATGATTTTTTTTCTCAACTTTCATCACAAGAATGAAGTCGAATTATATCACGCAGAAATCGTTTGGTTAATCTGATACTAGGATTCAATTCCATCTTATCTCTCGTATCATCTTTTTTAGTTCTAAACGTCTTCTAACTTGGCATACCATGATAAGCTGAGAAGACGAGCCCATCCTATAATTTCATCTGATTGTTGTCGACATCCGACATCTGAGCAAGGATTCTTTTCTCCTCTTGAGTAATCTCGGGTCTTTTGATCAATAGCTCAAGGACAAAAATCTTTGTCGATAATTAAAAAATGATATAATTGACCAGGCAAGCCTCCATATGTCAATTAAAGGTCAAAGTTAAAGAAGAATGTTTAAGATAATTATCCTTGATGTATTCATGGACATCAAAGATCCAATATAGAGCATCCAAAGTAGAAATTTATCTTTCTTCAACCCATCGTAAGATCTAGAGAATATACTCGTAAATGGAGGGTTTGGGACGGTGTCACAGAGCGTTAAGCTTGATTTGGGAAAACATGAGGTATCTAGCTGTAGAGAGACCCGACAAAACCTTGGATAAAATCGATGAAATACTAATGTCCTCACTACTCAATCTATCAGGATTTGTCTTGATTTCTATTGATCTAACCTGACCTCAAGTCTAACATACGTGCACCACAACACAATTGGGCATTCACTTTATTCGGAGTACAAAAAGATTCATACATGATAAACATATGCTTTAGATCACATAAGCACCTTCAAACAATCCCTTAGGTCGGCTTGTGCACTAACAATATCCTCTTCATTATTTTTTCTCGATAAATTGCTTAAAATGCTCAATTATAACCTTCTATGGTTCACTAATGTGAGTTCCATTCAAGATGAATCTTACAACAATGGATAGTTTACTATATAAATTGCTTTCCAATGATACTAGTAACTCATTGATTGGATCAAGATAACTCCTACCACAATATATCAAAATTGATCATTTCTAACCTGAAACGAACCCTTTTCCTGACCTACATGTTTAATCTAAGTTTTGTGTGATCCAACAAGCTCTAAACTAAACATGCAATATACCACTAGAAAGCTTGTCTTCTAGAGCTTCCAACAAGGTAAGGCATGCATGCATCAAGCAACCATTAAGTCCGGGTCGAGATGCGAAAAATAACGATACCTCGTAGTTCAAGATTTCAATCATAGTGTAACGCCTTCTCTGATTATGAACTCCATGTCAAATTCACAATATAGCTCCCTCATCTCACTTGCAACACCTCTATAAAGTTCCACCTCCAATCCCCAAATCAGTTGTTCAAAGTCAACCAAGAGATGTAGGTGAAATCACTCGTTTCTTTCAAAATCTGTCACTCTGTAATCTGGACTTCATAACCTATTGTTCCTACCTCGAACTTCCAACTGGGCTCAAATTTCACAAGAAATTCCGTCTGACCCCTCATTATTACTCTCTGAAATTTTAGCTTCATACTCAAACCAATTGCTCGAAACATACCAAGTCTTTTGTCTGTGCTAACTAATGATCTTTACAGACCCCGGTGGCTAAACTCCACGACCTCAACATCTTCTCTTAACCAAATGAGCTAAATTTCACAAGTAGTAACCTGATAGGGCACACTCCAATCCTGAAAATTTCACTCACAGATTCGATCTCATACTCATGAAACAACTCAACTCTTGAATCCAAGCAAAACCGTTTTACTTTTGCTTTTCAATTATTACATCAATTTTATATTAGTGCAACCAACACGGCATCAACTACCTAGTCCCCTTGATAATACCTAAATCCTTGATCATTTGTCGAACTCTTGAAGCACTCAGAAACGTGACTCGAGCTACCGATTTGACCCTTTTGACTTTGAACAATCATAACTCCACACTCAAGACTCTCAATTGAATGATCTTTCTCTCCAAATTGTAGTCTAGTTAGAGAGCTTTCCAACGAGACTTCACACTCCGCACATGACCCCTAGGAAGGTCTCCGAAACTCTGAACCGTCGTTGGAACTTGGATGAACCTTATCGGTAAAAAATGAACCAATGAGAAGAAAATTGGAGATCACTTTATCTCCTACTTGGCACTATAGATCGAGTTGTAACCATAAAAGACTCTCACACCTTCAAGGCTTGAACCAAAATATTTCAGACCGTAAACTTAACATAGGATAATCACCCTCGTCGGATGATAGAGATAATACTTACACAAAAATACACGAGATTCTATACAAAGTCAAGATAATGACCTTGAATCGATCTATGAAAAATGACAAAAGAAAATGAGAAAATCATCACTTGATTACGATATTTCTCACCAAAGTTCCTCAAGATCCACGCACGATGGTTAATCTTCCAAATAGTGACATCGCATATCAACCTAGATGTTGAAAGAGACGTTGGCTGAAAAGTTCAAGTCCATTCACTCATCAAAGTAAGATGTACATAGTCAAGTCCTAATTCTCTCTGTATGTGATGATCAGCAAGACCATTAGAGTAAGCAAGTTCATCACTCTCTCTATGAATTCTTCACCGGAGTAGGCAACGAATCACTTTCAAAAGTGATTACGATGGATGTAGTTAAGCTTGATATGGATAAGATTTGGAAATGAAAGATCCGGTACTCGGATCAATCTTCCATCCATAAATAAAACTATAGTAGCTCCTCACTCTTCATATAACATTCACGAAACACCACGTAAGAAAGAATGCCCCCATGAACCCTCGACCCTCTATCTTATATCCAAAGTTGATAACAAGAGCCACTCTCACGGATGTCCATGGATCATTGAGCTGGCACGTCTCATTATCATGCGATCTTACATCTCATATAACTGTGAACGTGGCACATAATATCTTGTCAGACGAATTACGTGAAAAAGTTCACGAAATACAAAAAACAACACAATACAAGTTCTATGTTAAATTCACATGTGAGTCGTGTCACAACATGACAACGACTTTATATGGAGAATCATCCACTTAACACCATATTTGTAGCACTATACACTAGATATGTCTCCCATACAGTACTGAGAGGTTTCAGAAACAAAAGAACATTCTTGTCATTCTTCTTCCAACTTTGTCTAGAATCTAGAATTTTTCTTGATCCCAAATGAACACTAACTTCTCTAAGAGATTGGTAGGGAAAAGATGTGCCAGATATTTATCCAAATTTTTCTTCTTACAACAAGACTAGATAGCAATGTCGTAACGTGCAAGACATCCTTTCAGAAATCTATATATATCAAGAGGGATCACTATATATTTGACGCATACTATGTATCCACCTTGCATTTTTGTGACTGATCCAAATATACTTTTACTATACATCAGAAGACCATTCATGTCTAACATCATTTAACTTCTTGGTCGCAAGATTAAAGGGTTGACTCTTGTTTCCTCTTTCTTGCTCACTTGCTCAATTTGGAATTCTAGGATAATCAATGGGGCTCTAGTGTTTACTATTCCTGCATTTCAAATAGAACAAAGAATATCAAGCTCATATGTATTTAAGATCCAGCAAAAATCCATATAAACTTTGATCTACTTTCACATCCATAAGAGAATCATAAATTTCACTTGCTTGTTCTTCTTCGTTTCCAGCTATTGGGTTTCAGTAACCTTTGTGCATCCCTCTTGGTACCTACATCAAGAGGTAGAGACTCCACAACTTCATCTTGTTTATCGACGTCAGGTGTTTCGTCTGTTACTTGAGATGGTAGTTCCGCATTTAGGTCGATATTCATATTTTGATCCTTCTCAGAAGCTGTTCTAGAACCTAGAGGACCCAAATTTCTACTTGACTTTCAAATCCATTCTCTCCAAACTGTCCATATAACTCACCCTCTTCATGGTGATATAATATAATTTTTTTATCTCAAACCTGCGGAGTCATAAATCAACCAATGAATAAAAAATAAAGTTAAATAAAATAAAGTTAAATATAGATCTCTGAATAAACAGAAAACATGTGTTAAGATTTATTAAACTTAAGGATGAATCTTGAAGCTTTGCAATATTATTGCAAAAGAAGAAAGAAATAAATGTGAAACTAGCAAAAAAGATAAACATATTAGAGTTTCTCTAAGTAAAGAGGAAAAAGGATTATGGTATATTCTACTTCAAGATCCATCTCCAAGTACTCCACTAGATTTACTAATAGATGTAAGAGTAGAAAATTAATGCATAAGAAGTTTTCCTTGTAACTCGCAGTGAAGGAAACACAAATCAAAGGTTATACAACTTTAGGATGCATCCTGAAGTCTTTTTATGTTATTAGACTACAAAATCTTTAGAGTTGTTGAAAAAGTATCTGATTGCAAACTAATTGTATAAGAAATCCAAAGTGATGACTCATAGTGATAATGAGCTATGCACATTGGTGATGTCCATAAAATCTTAATGCTTTATTGCAGTTTGCACCAAGATGTGTAATTCCTAACTAGCGCAAATACTTAAGTTATTAGGTTTCTTGGATGTATGTGTTTTATAACTAAATATGCAAAGAAAAAGTCACGACCAGTAGACTTATCAATGTAAACAGATGTATATTCATAAATATACGAAAATGTCTAAGCAAAACAAAATCTGAAGTTAACGGCAATATTCACTAGTTACAAGACTATAAACAAAATATCCACATGTTTGTACAATAATTACAATATTCTTTGATGATAAAACTATATCATGTCTTCTCTTGTTCATCCCAAGTCGACTCAATATCTCTAAAGTTTACTTTGCCAGAACTTGTCTCACCATCTGCATGCACGAAGTCATCTGCAATGCTTGCGTCAAAATCGTGGACACGGTTGTCTTGCTCGACGGGGTTGATGATGGACTTGCTTTATCTTATGGTCCTGCTTCGTTGTTTCTCTGGGTTGTCCTAAGCCGAGCATATTCCGAGTACCATTTATGCACTTTGTCACTTTGATGAATAAGCTCCACCGAATATTTTTCAGTGAATTGTGTCTTCGTGTCGTTGTTCGCAAAATACAAGACCTCTCTCGAGTACAAAAGAGCTTGATAGAAAAACACTCCGTCACTGAAGAAGTCCATAACCACTTATCTTTTCATCGAAAAGTTCCTAATCAACTAGTTGCAGAAAGATGAATGCTTGTTATACACATGTACATGAAACTCAAACCCTGTCATCCCCACGGAACTCCAATGTGGAATCCTTGCATTGATATTCTGAACTTGTTCAATCACTTCTGTTTCACTCAAATCAATCTCGAGCAATTGCTCTTTCTCCTTTGCCAACATCTTATAAATCATGAAGCAAGAACTTCATTCTTTTGTTGTAATCCGTCAAGTTGGGTTGATCGGCGATCTTGTCAGCCAACCTCGGTTAGAAATTTGTAGCATCAAAACTAACGAAAACATACATCAACTGCCAAGAGGGATATGCTAAGTATTGATCATTTTCTTGCTTTACAACTGACATCTCGTACGCACCCCAATATGTAGTAATGTGAGCAGATTCAATACTCTTCATCACATTCACAAAGTCTGTCATCTATTGATCAAATTCCAATATGACGATGACAACATAACCTCACACGTTAGTGATACTATTTACAATTATCAAGAACTTTTTGAACTCTAGAACACCCCATATTACAATGTCTAGACGAGTGAGGTCCAAAAAATTCAACGGGTAATCATACTACTCGAAAAAGACAACTCTCATAGAAATATTCTCGTTTACATTGTTTGATCACAACAAGTTTTCTTTTCCGAGTAGGCTGAAGTCCTTTCTTGACAAAGTACTTACTACGATCGTTGGAATCTCCTCAAATATTTTAATCTTGACCTTCTCTTTGGCGGAGGTTGTAGGAAGCTTCATACCCTTGTTGACCTTCTCCTTCTTGTCCGGGACATGATGAAGCATCTCTTCAAAAAAGGTGTCATTCATGTCATAGTTCCTAGTAAGATCGAACCATGTCTTGTACACTTCTTTACACCTAAAAGAAAAAGAGACAAGAGAAATTTTAACAACATATCACTTTAACGTCCCTACTTTGTTTTCTCTTCTAACACTAAACGGGTGATTTCTCCACTCCAACTTCGGAGTTAGATTAGGAAGATGTGTAGAGTTTACCTCGTTTCTCCCAGTCCAATTTTGGTACGCTATCGTGTTGTGATTCGGCTCTTGTGTGAAATTCGCATAGAACTTAGGATGTGTTTTTTTCTATGTCTCATAAACCTTATCGTGTAACTCGTCAAACGATGTGATGGATGTCACGTCACGATTATCTATTTAAGTGACCGCACGTAGTGAAACGTGTCAAATCAGCAATCTATGCGCGTTCACTTCAGTGGTCTTTATCATCGAATTTGGGTATAAAAATGAAGTGTCGAGAGTTCATAAGGCATTCTATCTTAGCGGGTGATTCGTGAAGGTTTCTCGGTGGTCTGCATGGAGAAGTGAAGAACTGCGGGAGTGGTGGTTATGGACTGAGGTCTAATATCGGCTTTGGATCTTTCTTATTCAAATCCGTTTCACATCAAGCTTCATTGCATCCATCACGATCACTTTCGATAGCGGTTAGTTGCATATTTTGGTGATGAATTCATGAGGAGAGTGATGGACTTACAGCTTCAGGTGATCTTTCTGATTGTTACAAATGGAGAGACTTGAGATCTGACGGTGTATATTTTCTTGTGACGAATAATGGATCTCAACTATCCAGCGAACGTTCCTTTCAACGTCTGCGTCGATATTCGATGTCACTGCAGACCAAAGATCAATCATGAGGCATGGATCGAGAAAAACTTTGGGGAAGAGTATTTCAATCGAGTGATAGCTTCATCATTTTCTTTTGTCACATCTTTCATTGTAGATCATTTTCAGGTTGTAATATTGACTTTGTATTAGTCTACGACTCAATTGTTTCATTCTGGTTGAGCGTTTCTGTGTAGTTACGATCCGTAGAGAATCCTTCGACATGTCTAAAAGATTTTCTGGTTTCTTCTAGTCTTATTGGTGTCTAGTGTTTCCTTGGGTGCTATAAGTCGTTCTAATGGTAAAATTTGAGTGAAGAAACGACAAACCAAATGCTCTTTTTTCTCTCATTGGTCTACTTTTGGACCAATGGTGTTCTAGCTGATCCTCGCAATGATTTCTGTGGGTTTGGGAACCTTCGGAGGTCCATTAGCGCAAGGAAAGATATGGTTAGAGAGCACTCGAGCAAGGCTACAATCTGGATGAAGAGGAGGGAGGGCGCTATTATCGATTGAGTGGAGGGGGATGTAATTCATACTCACTATGACGTTTCTGATTGAAACGAGAGACTTGTGAGGACTTTTGAGGAGCTGTCAGTTGGGTTGGAGAGCTGACGACGAGCTGGTCATTTTGATATTAATTTCAGCCGATTCTTGATCGATTTGGATTGTGAATCGATCGATTGATGTTGAGAAGTGTAGACATGATGAGCGGAGTTCTGGTTGGATTTCTAAGTGAAACTTTCCAGGATTGAGGGATGCCTTATCAGCAAGATATCTGGGAAGTTTCATCTCGGATGATCTAATAGGTTGTTCAAGGTCTTGGATCAAATGTACATGGGTCTGTAAAGCTCTTAAGTTAGCACGTATTACAGTTTGATACATATCTGAGAGTTGGTTTGAGATTTTGACCTGAAAATTATTCATGCTAGGAGTGAAGGGTCCAATAAAGCTTCTGAAATTTGATCACCATTGATCGACTGAATTGTGAGAACTGAGGTCTCAAAGTTCGGAGATGCTTCTACTATTAGTGGGTTTTAGTTTTGATCACATCTATTGTGATCTTTTGGTTCTTTTCGAGCAATTGGAGAGGAGTTTGTTGCTGAAACTACCATATTTGCATACAACTCAACATTGTGAAGGTGTGGGGCGGATTTCAGCTCTTTGTGTTGAAGGAGAATGGAGTCACGATGAGTCATAAGCCGTTGTTTGGATTTTCAGAACTGCCAGGTATCGTCATCATTGGTGCTATGTTGTAATCTGAGTAGTGCCTTGAAGCATGCATGCTTTATCTTGCTGGGATGCTTAAGAGACCAAGGTGTGCAGCAAGTTGTATTGGGACTCCATCAAGTTTGGTTGAGCGATCTTATAACATCTTTCGATTATATTAGATAGAGTTGTGGTGATTAAATTGATGGGTAGCTAGCATCGCTGAAGTCATGCTCCAGTGATATAGAGCTATTTTCAGATAGATAGTGCAGAGTCACTTGTGCTAGAAGAGTAGATAGAGAACATTTGGGCTGAAAGATCAAGGTTTAGAGCTAACCTTTTCAAGCCACATACCTCTACACAGCCATATACTCAGTGTATTCCTAGAAAGAAAAACACGTTATACGACAACACGTCCTGAAGTTATATTGGAGAAAACAGCAAAAAAGATTATGCATTTCTCTAGTCTAACTTCAAAATGCATCTTGAAGTCGGAGTGGAAAAATGCATAAGATTTAACCCGTTTCTCTTAGTCAAACTTCGGGACGCGGACTGGAGAAATGCATAATGTTTTAACTCGTTTCCTCCAATCTAACTTCAAGATGAGTCCCGAAGTCAAACTGGAGAAATGCATAATGTTTAACCCGTGTCTTCTAGTCTAACTTTGGGATACGTCTCAAAGATGAACTAGGGAGATGTGTATAAATTAATCTATTTCTCCTAATCTAATTTCGAGATGCATTCCGAAGTT
Source organism: Asterella californica (assembly GCA_036924285.1). Classification (NCBI taxonomy): domain Eukaryota; kingdom Viridiplantae; phylum Streptophyta; class Marchantiopsida; order Marchantiales; family Aytoniaceae; genus Asterella; species Asterella californica. The sequence continues at coordinate 15,572,672 of JAYKYS010000001.1, read as the reverse complement.
AGACTAGGGAGAACAAGATTGCAACTTCACAAATACATAGAAAAAGAGGGACTATACGTTATACTTTGCTGACATGCCTATCCTTTGTGAGCTGGCTCGCCTCTTCAAAGCTAACCATTGTGCTCGAGCTTGTTTAAGGCACTTGACAAATGAGAGTATCCATATATTCTCTTCATTCACCTTGTTGGACTTGTTGGACAACTCTTGATATAACAATGGTGGATGAGATGACTTTCCATGACTTTCGGACAGAGTTCTGATCTTTTATCCTTTTGCAGATGATAAGCACTTCTCGAATCAACTTTTGAGCTTGACTTGAATGTTGGTCGGATATGGTAAGAAAAATGATGTTTTTGTCTTTGATCATTGCAAGGACGGTGGCTTTTGCTCCATCTAAATTGCACTCTCTTCCATATGTCAGCATGTCAACCGGCTTCTACATCTTCTCGTTAAATAGAAGAAGATCTGCAATCTTGGATGTCATCGAGGAGTTCTAATCATAGAGATGAGGATGATCTTCACGTGTTTCTCTGATGTCCGCATATAAAAAAGATCAGAGGTGAGATCTGTATCTTGTCTACATGTATCCGGAACGTTACATTTGTTTCAAAAAGATACATGCTCGTGTACTTGTCCCTATCAAGCTTTTGCATAGCTTCTTTCTCTTTTTTTGAGAGGAAGTTGGACATAAACTCCGTCAAGCTCGTCTCATCAAGAGATTCAACTTCGCTCTCGATGAAAGCTACAAGACTCTTTCCAGAGCTCGACGCCACTGCCTCACCGGGCTTCTTGCTACTCTTCGGTGGTTTCTTTGTTTCTCCACTGCTTCATTCTTCCTTGTTCTCTTGACCTGCAATCCGTTTCCATTTTTTCTCCTGAGTAGAGTGCGCCTCTTCCCATGACTTCAAGTCTACAAACACTCAACGGTTGTAACAACGACACCGGAACTTTTAAACTAAAACTTCTTTGTCCTAGAACTCTGCAAGCTTCAACCAGAACCTAAACTTCTTCGCTGACAGCGGATAATTTCGCTTAGAAGTGATCATTCCTTCCATGTCATAACATGGAGCAACCAACTTGTATTCATGGATTTTCTTGTTCTCCTAGTCCTCCACATAGCAAGAAACTCTTCTCTTGTCTTCAAGGCGAAGGTTAGAAGCTCAACATTGGTGATCCCTTGTCGTTCTTCACCAATAGACAGAAGTCATTCTCGGCCGATGTGAGTACTTCTTTGAGGTGGCTGTAAAGAATTCTTGCTAACTCTATGCACCAACCTCCATGTTTAACGAAGATGAAACTAGAGTCAACGGCCGGCAGGTCACTAACAGACATCTCTTACAACGTGTAGTCCTATTCTTGCTCCATGTCAGGAGTGTCTGCGTGACCAGTGGGGTCCATCACATCGGGCTCCCCTCCACCTTGTTCTTGAGGATGATCATTCCATTCCTCGACTGATATATCTTGGTTCTCTCAAACTCTTCAAGCGAAGATGTCCTCGACTCTACACCTACTGTATCATCTTTATCTCGTTCTTGCAAAGAAATCATAACGAAATTTTGAGTTATGCATGAAGTTCCACTAGGAACAATTATGACACAAGTATGATGTGTTGTTGTGACTCACATCTTCGGTTGAGTCGATTGATGTTACACTATCATCTTCACTTTTCAGAAGGCAAGACTCTAACGACAAAAGTGACATCAGCTGACATGACACAAGAGCGTTCAAGGCTCGCATGATCGACATGTCAAGGTGTATACCGCATACCAGGTGCCTTGTCATTTCATCAGAAATGACAAGGACTTGGTATGCGACACCATGTTTATTTTGTTCTTATCATTAGTCTTCTTACACGCAAGGAAAGAGATCGTTGAGTTTCACTCTTGTTAAGACAAAATGTCTGGTGACAATGTTGTGGTATCTCAAGGTGGTTCCTCCATTTCAACTTTGGGACGCATCCTAAAGTTGGAGTGAAAATTTGATCTACAAAACATGTTTCCTCTCGCATCTCGAAGTTGGAATGAGAAAACGATTGTTCAAGAAGTGTTTCCACCTAGGGTGATCATCCTAAAAAATTGATTTTCTCATATTTGAGCAAACATTCGTATACAACAAGATACAGTAAAAGTTGGTAACTCATGCATCATAAAGAGAACGTTTTCCCACTTCAACTTCTGGAGGCGTCTCTAAGTTGAGCTAGGGGTAACAATCCTTTCTTTGAGACTTCCCCCACTCCAACTTCAAGACACGTCCCGAAGTGAAAGTGGGAGAAAATACCTCTTCAGTGAGACTTTCTCCACTCCAACTTCGGGATGCATCCCAAAATTGAAATGAGGAGAAACACCTTTTCAAGGAGACTTTCCCCTAGTTCAACTTCTAGAGTGAGAGAAAACATCTCTTCAAGGGGACTTTCCTCCATTCCAACTTCGGGATGCATCCCGAAGTTGAAGTTTATCTTTCAAGGGTACTTTTCTCCATTCTACTCATATACTAGGATTGCATACTAATAAAATAAACTATCTAAACATTCATACACATGACAGAAAGTCCTTGAATGATGATTAGACGCTCAAAATGTTGCGGCAATTGTGTGATTGCTCTCCCAAATAGCTATCTGCTTTCCTTGGACTTTTCTTGCTTTCATAAGTATAACTAAGTACTCGTCTTATCACAAAAACTGTCTAATGGATAAGAACACGAGCTTTTATCGTGAAAAACATGAAGAATGTCATCTAAAGCAGGTTCAAGATGTGAGAGGGAGGAGAAAAAATTGAGAACAGTAAAGTACCTAGCACAAATGGAAGGAGGAATGAGATCATCCTCCTTCTCCTTCTCTCTCCTCTTTTCTCCTTCTCTCTCCTCGTCTTGTAACACCTAAGGGTTGCATTGTATTAAATATGTGATAAATTGTTACTATGTGTGACGAGTCTTCTAAATAAGTCCCAAGGCTAGACGACACTCTAATTTAGTGATAGATAACTAGGATTAGTCACAATTAGAAATGGTTGTATTTGTGGACAGAATATTAAAATATTCTAGATGTGAGAATCATTATTTTGTCTTGTTGTGCATAAGATGAAAAGTATGTGAATACAACCCTCTTGTCTTATGCGTGTCTGAATTTTAGTGGTTGTAGAAGCTTAAGGTCAAACAGTGTTGTTGAGCTTTTTGGCTCAATTATGTGTTAGTACTTTGTCTTATCGAGAACAATCTGAGATTCTTTTTCAAAGATTTCTTTATGCTTCTAGAAGGATTCAAACTATTAGAGTAGAGTCAAAGATAGAAACATCTACTCTTGACTTATGACTTTTATCTTTGACTTAGTCTCGGTAAATTGCAATAAATCAGATTTACGAGTAGTTATTGTGATAAATCTGGAGTAGTATAAATAGAGGGGTTGTGTAGTGATCTCTCATCTTCTTTTTTCTTTGTATTTGGAAGCCATAAGCTATATCTATAAAAATAATATATTTCTCATCTCTATGTCTCCAGGAGAGTTCTCGTCTCGAGTGAGAAAGTGATCTGAGTATGTTGAGAGTTGAGTTTAGCTAAGCCTTCTTAGTTCTATGATGTGTCTCATCAAAGGTCATAAGATGTTTACCCTGGGTGAGAGACATGATAAGTTCTACCGATACTGCGTTTCCTTCGGGGTTCTAGCTTGGATTTTTGTTTTGATCCGCTCGCCATTGCGATTTCCTTCGAGGTTCTATGGAAATTACTATTCCTTCGAGGTTTCAGAGAGATTTCCTTTCTGATCCGCTCCGCTTGTTGTTTCTTCGAGGACTCTTCGAGGTGTGAGACGATGCGACAGCACTCGGAGTCGAGAGTCGAGGCTGTAACTGGAGATCGCTGCTGCAATTCCGCTGCTTGTTGTGTCTTGGAGGTTTCATCGAAGTTTTTAACCCCGAAGGGGTGCTGCGGGAGAGCCTGAGAGGTTGGACGTGCTGGGACGACGGCAATTTCACTTTGTGTCGAGATTTTTTCCTGCCGCTGCATGTAGAGGACACCCGATCTTTCGAGGACAGACACCCGTCCCCTCTTTCGCAGATAATGCGAGTCTGTGTGGCAGCAGTCGAGGGTTTCTTCAAGGTTTTTCAATCTTGAAGGGATGCTGCGAGAATGCTTGAGAGATTGGACGTGTTGGGACGGTGACAGTTTCACTTTGTGTTGAGGTTTCTTTGAGGTTTTTAAACCTCTGAGAAAGTGCTGCGAGAGAGGTTGGACGTGCGAGCAGCAGTAGGGGGTCGAGAGTCGAGGTTTCTTCGAGGTTTTGCAACCCCGAAGAAAGTGCTAGGACGGTGGCACTTTCATCGTATCTCGAGGTTTCTTCAAGATTTTTCAACCTCGAAGGGGTGCTGCGAGAGAGCCTGAGAGGTGGACGTTGTCGGGTTGAGAGTCTTCCTGGGAAGGGCGAACCTTCTGGCTGTGATATGAGCTTGAAGGTTGTGTTCAATCTACTCAGGGAAGCGTTGGGCTTCAGGCTGTGGTTGGTTTACTCAAAGGATAGGCTTCAGGTCTCAAGGTGATACTGAAAACCACTCATATAAGTCTCTTGGCTCTTCTGATATGTTCAGGAAGTAAAGTTCAGACTTAACTAGCAATGATAAGATCAGATGGCGAACTTTGACACTCAAGATTGAAAAATATGTGAAGGTTCACGCTTCAGAACTCCTCCTACATGTTAAGAGGTCCTACTGGATACACATACGAAGTTTCAGCTTCAGATCAATTCAGAGCACTAAGATATGAGTAGAAACTTTCTGAGTAGAGAAATTACGGCGATTTCTGGTACCCAGACAGCTATTTTGACCTAGAACAGAGAATTGGCTCGACCACTTTCGAAAATTCTTACAGGATTTGCAGTACACAGCTTGCTGAACACTCCTATGAAGTTGGGCCTCCTGATTCCACACAGAACTCCAGATCTCGCTCTCTGAAGTTGCTGTTCCAGATTGAGAGCTTTTCAGACCCCCTCAGCTTCAGCGGCCGCCCTGAATTACTCAGTCACTCAAATGATATGAAAAACTTTTTGACAGTCATAGCCCGGCTGACAGTGAACGCAACCTCGAAGGTTTGAAGCAATTTCCTCAATTCTGCTGGAATTGACACTGAAAATCCCAAAATCAACAAAAATGCAACAATTTTGGCACAATCCGAACTTCAATTGGGCATAACTCCTTGTTTATTGATCCAAATCGATCAAGAATTTCACTGACAGTGCTTGGCTCGACGAGCTCCATCTCCCTGTGCTCTCAGATTTTGCAGTATCCTCATCAATTGCTCGAAATCCACTCTAGAGCTCTGTTTCTAAACTTAGAGTTTTACAAAAGACAAAAATGGACCAATGGGAGTTCATAGCTCCATTTGGTTGTCATTTTGTGCCTTAAACTACTTGGTAACTTATCTACACTCATAGGCAACCACGTCAAGCCCCCTAGCGTGCCAGCGTAAAACTTAAACTACCTAAAACGACACGCAGCCCCGAAAATTAACTTAAATCAGCTAGAAAGCGTGCATGGGCGACACGCAAATACAACCCATGAGCTTAAAACTCTATTAACATGGTAATCAACCTACTAATACTCAAAATATATAACATCTTTAAAAAACGGACTTCTCTGAGGTCTTAGCTTCACTCAGAGAGACTAACGCCTGACAGAGAAGTGAATCATTTACTATGTGAAATGATTCACATCACGACAACGTGCCGGACGGTGTGAGACGGTGTGACAACAGCAGTCAAAGGGTCAAGAGTTGAGGTTTCTTCGAGGTTTTGCAACCCCGAAGAAAGTACTGGGACGGTGGCACTTTCGTCGTATCTCGAGGTTTTTGGAGGTTTTTCAACCTCGAAGGGGTGCTGCGGGACAGCCTGAGAGGTGGATGTGCGGGACGGCGGTGCGGCAACAGCAGTCGAGGTTGGAGAGTCGAGGTTTCTTCGAGGTTTTGCAACCCTGAAGAAAGTGTGGGACCGTGGAACTTTCGCCGTGTCTCGAGATTTCTTCGAGGTTTTTCAACCTCGAAGGGGTGCTGCGGGACAGCTTTAGAGATGGACGTGCGGGACGGCGGCACCTTCGCTGTTGTCTTTTAGTTGGTGGTTGCTATTGCGTGAATTTGAAAACTTATATAACTCTAACGGGTCTGGTTTCCATTTCGACTACTGCTAACATTTCTTCCTGATGGATGGGTAACTATCCACAGTCTGTGATCTGAGTTATACTTGTGAATACAGGGTTGGTGTTTCTTTATTAAGATCATCTGAACTACTCAGGTTCCAGACTACTCGTAGTATTCTTCTTAGAGACTCGACCTCGTAGCTTGCTTCCTCTCCAATCTGCAAACTTTCGAAACTGTACAAATTTTTTTAACTTAAACAGGTCGAAATTTTTTTTAACCGGATTCAAACCCAAAATATTAAGAAAAAACGGTTATCATAACCGGCTGACAAGAAGTAAACGGATACTGTTCAAGTATCATGTTCTCCTCCCGATTTCTGATACTTCAGTAGAGGAAAACCCGGTTGGGGGTTGGAATTTTGTAAAACAGTTCAAAACCTCGTGGAATTGGAAAAAACCGACGTCCGATAATTTTTACCCCGAGCGCTGATCGGAAGTGTAGAATATGAACACCCATGCATTCTTCTTGCACAGTACAACATCGATCTGTCTGTATGGTGATGAGTAAAGGCTTCTACTTCTGTTCCAGTCCTATACTCCAAGAGCAGTAAATCCAAGCACTTGTCCGCTCGTCTATCCGTAGGTCGACAACTGTAAGCCTGACAGGGATTCATATCCGTACATAGCATATGCCGGTTTAATTTCTCCATGTAATCCACCTCTCGGCTCGGGTCTAGCTGCCCGCGAGTACATTGATGGAAGGTTTAGTTTTTCCACAGAACCCATCTCTCTGTTTAGGTCAAATCGTCTTCCGAAATTGATGGCAACTTGCCATCAATGTACTCGAGGGCAGTGCAGATTTCGAGGTTGAGCAGGGTTTAGGGTGAAAGAAGAGAAGGGGAGGAAAAACGAGACCCAATCAATAGCAAACGATGGGAATACACCATCAAGCCTAAATTCATTGGTTCGCGTTCTATTTTTTCCCCATCAAGCCTTACAAGGGAAAGAAGGACCCGAAGGGCAAAGCAACAACCACCCGAAGGAAAGAACACCGGGGCTAATAGGGGGTGTCAGAGTTAGTGTCCGTAGTGATTATTCTACTCCCCGCGTGCATGAGTTCCGGACAACGGCCATTCCGGTTGCGAGTACCTCAAGAGGTATCCGCAGAAACTAGCCGCGGCTGTTTTCTCATTGCACGTTTTAGTTTTGGCCGTGAAATAAATATGGTGGGTAGTACATGGTTATTAAATGCACTAAATCCCGCTTTTTTTTTCAAAATGGAAAAGAACTACACGCGTAGCATCGTTAGTGCCTGAGAGCGTTTCTTTTCAGCATCACGATGTAGCAAAAGGAACTGCTCCTTTAGCGCTTGAGTCTTTCAGCATGCGGCATTTCAACATCGCGATCTAGAAAAAACGACGACTCCTTTAGCGCTTGAGTCTTTCAGCAGCATGTGTCGTTTCAACATCCTCGTGTAACACTCGAAGTGAGCGATCTCACCATGCCTCGTGCTTCAGCGAGAAAAGATTTGTTAGCAAGTTTAGAAAAAAATTTAGAGATGCGGGTGATGTTAGCATCATCTAGCTCAGATTGTTCGAGCGATTCGAGTGAAGATGAGAGAAAAACGTCAGAGAGATCGGGAGATGAGAGAAAAACGTCAGAGAGATCGGGGAACGAGTTCACTAGCTCTAGTGAGGACGATGATGATTCAGACGATGAATTCTTAGAATTTTACAGGATTCTGTCTACTTCGCGCTATATAGAAAGACCACGACAGTTTACGTTCTTCAAGAGTCAAGATTTCTATCAAAATTATTTTGAAAATCTTCCTGCTGATGCTTTCCGTCAAGTCACAAAGATGGATCGGAGAAGTTTCACAAAGTTGGTAGCACTGGTTGAAGGACATCCTATTTTTCACAATAGAGCTCGACTGAAACAAGCTCCTGTATCATTACAAGTCGCTGTGACATTGGATCGATTTGGACATGATGGAAATGGTGCTGCACTTGGAAGATCTATGTTGCTTTGGGATATAGGATATGGAACGATGGTTCTATATACTCAAAGAGTGATGAAGGCTCTGGAGTCGACTCTGAAATCATCAATACGATGGCCGAATCGTGAAGAGAGGAAGGTAAACTCCGAAGCTTTTGCAGCAAAAGGATTTCCTGGATATATAGGTTTGATAGATGGTACCTTGTTACCTTTATCACAAAGACCTAGATATGATGGAGAAACATATTATGATAGGAAATGCAACTACTCGATAAATACACAAGTTGTATGCTGTCTGAGGAAAAGGATTTTCTTTTTATTCTCAGGCATGTCAGGGAGCTGTCAAGACATCACATGTTTACGAAAGTCTTTTCTTTGGAAACATATGGATAGTGCTGGTCCATTATTTGATCCTGATCAGTATTTACTTGGAGATTCTGGATACTCTCCTATGCTTCACCTCGTTCCTTCTTTCAGGATGGCCATTGGAGATAAAGAAAAACAAGATTTCAATACTTGCTTAACACACGCAAGAGTTGCAAATGAGCACTGCATTGGTATACTGAAATCCAGATGGCACTCTTTGAAACAAGTGAGGACACAACTGAAAAGTGGATCTGAGAACATGTTTCTAGTTAGATGGGTAGGATGTTGTGCTATGTTGCATAATTTTCTAAGCAAGAATCAAGACGAGTGGACTGAAATCGATGGAGAATTAATTATAGAGACAGAAAGAGCTATAGAATCACCTCTTTGATACAATGGAGCTAACACCACTTCGGGAATATAACAAAGATCTCGAGTTATGTCTATTTGTCTTAGACAGAACAGAAATCCAGGAGGTTTTTTATTTAGACCATAATAAAAATCATACTCGATGATTTCATTTCTTTCATTAGAGTTTATACTACTTGTTTGATTTTGCACTTGTCTCGCCCTCTCGTGCATGAATGTTTGTGTTCTCTGTGACAAAGACAGATCGCACTTGTTCTCACAATGCGTGATAAGATCGCACTTGTGTTCTTGTAAAGTTTAGTTATCTGAGTGTGATACTGGTAGCTCTATGTTGGTGTTTAGCGAGAGGGTGTCGCGTTGAGTGCGATATGAGACGAAGCCGTCAATACCACACAGGACCACTCAGTGCGACACGAGTTGCCTAGGACCACCTCAGTGCGACGTGAAATGCTAAAATACGAAAATCTAGTCTATAGGTCGCACTGAGTGGAATGATCAATAACCAATCGCACAAGGAAGGTCTAGTGCGATTGATAAGGACGCCCAGTGCGACCCAACTTCCTCACGGATCGCACTGGCCTTGCACTCTTTTGCGGATCGCACTAGGATCACTCCAGTGCGACTTGCGATTCCATAGTGCCGGTCGCAGTTTACATTCCCTGCGGGTCGCAGTAGGTGATCCTCAGTGCGATCCCACAGTGCCAGTCGCACTGACACGATTAAGGTCACAGTGGACACTCCTTGCAGGTCGCACTAGGTGATCCTCAGTGCGACCCCACAGTGCCGGTCGCATTGACACGACCTCGGTTGCAGTGGGCACTCCCTGCGGGTCGCACTAAGTGATCCTCAGTGCGATCTCACAGTGCCGGTCGCACTGACACGATTAGGGTCGTAGTGGGCACTCCCTGCAGATCGCACTAGGTGATCCTCTGTGCGACCCCACAGTGCCGGTCACACTGACACGATTAAGGTCGCAGTGGGCACTCCCTGCGGGTCGCACTAGGTGATCCTTAGTGCGACTGCAGTGATTGTCGCACTAGGAGTGCGACTGCAGTGATTGTCGCACTAGGAGTGCGACAGTCCGCAGTGGACACTCCCTGCAGGTCGCACTAGGATCACCTCAGTGCGATCGCAGTGCCGGTCGCACTGGACACTCTCTACTGTCGCACTGGACACTCCTTGCGGGTCGCACTAGGATCACCTCAATGCGACCGCCACTGCAGTCGCACTAAAACCACCCGGTCGCACTGAAACACTGACACTGGTCACCGCACCGCACTGAGACCACCTCTGTCGCACTCCCAGAAGTGCTTAGAATAACACGTTCTCATAATAAGATGAAAGTCGCATCATAACATATTCTCTTTATAACACATTCTCATACGAGTCCTTATAACACATTCTCAGAAGATAGTCCCATCATAAACACATTCTCAACACATTCTCATAGAGTCGCATCATAATACATTCTCCTCGGGTCCTCAGTAACTTGAATCACTTGTTTTATCATAAACATGAGTTACAAAGCCACCAAAGGGACACGAAGAAAATAGCGGCCTGTAAAGTTGAAAAGGCCCCGAGAGAACGAAGAAAATAGCAGCCTGTACTACATAAGGGGGAGGAAAGAAAAAAAGGCTCGGAGGGAACGAAGAACACACCATACTGTACTACATAAGGGGCAGGTCCTGCCTGTACTACGTCAACTTACAAGTATTCTCAAAGAGTATTTTTAAGTTTTCTGATAAACTCCATTTGTTGCCCGACCGATAAACATTTCCAAGTTATCTCCGTATCTTCACGGGTCACCTCGCCCCAATACTTCTTCAACGCAGGAAAGGGATCTCTTGCGAAAGCTTGAGAGTACTTCGCTTGAACATACATGGGAGTTTCCCATGTATTGTTCAACCATCCTCTCAACCAAGGCAAAAGAACACTTAACAAATAATCATCCCGATCTAAATCCGTCGAGTCAGGGGAGAACGAAGGAGGATGAAGTGCATTATACGGGTGATTAGTGATGTTTTTTTCAGGAGAATCATCTATCAGAAGACAATCTCGGGTACAAAGATTAAAACTATACAGACGTGTAAAGTCTTTCAAGTAAAGATAATTCCCTGTGGCAGCTTCTCTTATTGTTTTGAATCTCAAGCACATGTTTTGTGCCCATACTTTGCACACCTGCAAAAGAGAAACATAACACAAATCATGTTTTAGATAACTCAAAGGCAGCGTATATGATCAATGCAAAACAAAAGTGAACAATTCAACTAAATATCAGCCATCTTTGAATCATCACTTACTTGACCCGAAGCCACTCCATGAGGAAGATACTCCTTCCATTCCATATCTCTGAGGATGGCATTACAGTTGGTTTTGAGTTCGAGAAGTCCAGATCATAAGATGAAATTCACTGCAACACGCTTCCATGAACTCTCTGACGCCTTTTCGAACTACATAACAAAGAGGACTCTTCTGGCAGTTCTCTATCTTGTATCCTCTTTCTTTAGCCCCCTGGAGTTCCATGTTATTGCGACCCACCTTTATTAGCATTCCATTCAAATCTACTATCAAAGTCTTTTTCTTGCAAACGCTAGGATCCACTCCTCAAAAAACTCTCAGAAGCTTGGACACGTGAGGCCTCTGCTCTCAAGCATGACACCTCCTCGCGTATCCGAGTTAAGACCTTCTCTTGTGAGGAAACTCGCTCATTCACCTCAAACTCTTCCTTCTTTGCTATCACGATCCTGTTGGAGATTTCCGTTTCTTCTTGTTTTCTCGTGGCTAGACGTCTGTCCAACTCCTCTATCTCTCGGGTCTTCGACAATAGTGTTGCATCTTCCACTCATGTACGAGTAGTGTAACAACCCAGAGAAACAAAAAGTATCGGAAATAGTAAATAAAGGATCGTTCCCACGAAGATACAGTTAACAATTACATAAAACACAGTACTACAACGTCACAATGATAATTCAAATGGTTTTCTGTTATTCTCACGGAATGGAATAATATCCGGATGAGAGTTAAGTTTGATAAGAAACCAAACCCAAGTACAAACCTGATAAATCGAATACAAACAACAATGAAATAGTTCTTTGATCAGGGACCTTTCCAACAACATATAAAAGATTCGAGAAGATAGATGTATGAGTAAATGAGGTAGCAAAATACTGCTGAAATGTTACTAGAGTTCTTCTGAAAAGACAGAAGAATTCTGATTTCACATCAAGGTTCCAAGAATAAGTCCCTACTCTTCCTAAGAAATGTTCTTCCAACTAAATCCTCACTCTTAAGAATCCCACTTATTTGAAGAAGGCAGACTTAAGACGAAGCCACCATCATCCGAACTCTTCTTACAATTTAACTTATGCTTCTCCACTTCACAGTAACTAATATATTCTCAGATCTTCGTTCAAACACCTTCGAAGTAAACAGTTTCAACTTCGGCCGAAGTCACCTTCGGTCAAATTCTCCACTGAAGTCTCTTCGTCCAATGTAAATGATAAAGGCCTTCGTCAATCAGAATTACACCTGCGACAACAAACTACGTCCTTCGTAGGTAAATCGCCTTCGCCCACTTTCATTCACACACTCACTCCACAATCTTGCGCAATCGAAAATTAAGAAACAAAAAACTGAAAACATGGAAAAGGTAAAATGACTGAGTATCGCATCGCTTATATACTCCTTCGCCCTAAGATGGCGGATCTCATTTCCTACAAAAGATGGTCACATCTAAACCGCATGATCACGACTCCCCAGTTGGCGGAACGGCAGTATCTACTCTACCTAACTGTAACTTCTGTCCTAAACTGCATAGCGTAAACTTAACTGTCTCCCTAAGCTCCTTCAAATCTCTAATGATCCTCTCCGCTAGTCTAACTATTCTGCTCTTCGCCGAAGGATCTGGTGCTATCGTCAACTCTGCCCGAAGCCGCTGGAGTAGCTCCAACTCTGTCCCATCAAGTTCGGTGGCGAAGTAGGTTGTCGTAATCTCATCCACCTTCGTCCGAAGTTCTTCTTTCTAAGTCTCTTCCCCCGAAGGTCTTCTTCCGAAGTCTCTTCTTAAGAAGTCTCTTCTCCCGAAGGTCTTCTTCCGAAGGTCTTCTTCCGAAGTCTCTTCTCTTATGCAGTCGCCTTCGCTTGAGAAACCTTCTTGAGTTCTTCATCCTTAGTCACTAGCAGTTCTTGCAATGTGTCTCTCTATGACTTCATGTTGTGAAGTGAAGTTGAAAATTGATACGAAGTTGAAGTAAGGTACGAAGTACGAAGTTGAAATTTGAAGTACGAAGTTGAAAATAGATACGAAGTTGAAAATGAAGTACAAAGTTGGAAGATAGTACGAAGTTGAAGTCCGAAGTCCGAAGTTGAAGATAGTACGAAGTTGAAGTCTGAAGTCCGAAGTTGAAGTTGAAGAAACTTCTTGAAGAACCTCCTCACATATAGTTACTTTCTTCAAAACAATCTTCGCTGAAGATCAACTTCTTCGTCAATTTCTCTCTCGGTCTCTTCGTCTTTTCTGACACTGTAGACATGATATGACAATGACTTAACATCTTTCTCATATAAAATGACTGAGTATCGCATCGCTTATATACTCCTTCGCCCTAAGATGGCGGATCTCATTTCCTACAAAAGATGGTCACATCTAAACCGCATGATCACGACTCCCCAGTTGGCGGAACGGCAGTATCTACTCTACCTAACTGTAACTTCTGTCCTAAACTGCATAGCGTAAACTTAACTGTCTCCCTAAGCTCCTTCAAATCTCTAATGATCCTCTCCGCTAGTCTAACTATTCTGCTCTTCGTCGAAGGATCTGGTGCTATCGTCAACTCTGCCCGAAGCCGCTGGAGTAGCTCCAACTCTGTCCCATCAAGTTCGGTGGCGAAGTAGGTTGTCGTAATCTCATCCACCTTCGTCCGAAGTTCTTCTTTCTAAGTCTCTTCCCCCGAAGGTCTTCTTCCGAAGTCTCTTCTCTTATGCAGTCGCCTTCGCTTGAGAAACCTTCTTGAGTTCTTCATCCTTAGTCACTAGCAGTTCTTGCAATGTGTCTCTCTATGACTTCATGTTGTGAAGTGAAGTTGAAAATTGATACGAAGTTGAAGTAAGGTACGAAGTACGAAGTTGAAATTTGAAGTACGAAGTTGAAAATAGATACGAAGTTGAAAATGAAGTACAAAGTTGGAAGATAGTACGAAGTTGAAGTCCGAAGTCCGAAGTTGAAGATAGTACGAAGTTGAAGTCTGAAGTCCGAAGTTGAAGTTGAAGAAACTTCTTGAAGAACCTCCTCACATATAGTTACTTTCTTCAAAACAATCTTCGCTGAAGATCAACTTCTTCGTCAATTTCTCTCTCGGTCTCTTCGTCTTTTCTGACACTGTAGACATGATATGACAATGACTTAACATCTTTCTCATATATCTTCATGACTTTGTCACACATGCCGTAGTTAGAGTTTTTCTCAGCCTGACGAAGTTCTTCTTCGGCCGAAGTACGAAGAAGTCATACCCCACCAACTTCATCGATTCTTAAATCCTTGATAACTTCGTCATTCGGACTCCGTTTTTCTCGCATAACATATCGTTAGAAAGCTCTTCGTCCCAAGAATCCATTCATGAGGAAATCCCATCCAAACTAACTTCACAACTTTGACTGATTCTTCAAGAGCAGATCTTCTTCACTAAACTTCCTAATTAACACTACTCTACTTCTATCCTCAATCTTTTACTACCTATTCTTCTTATTTAGTCTACAACTAGTCAATTAATTAACAAAAATGAAAAATCAAGGCTTCACAAGTAGGAGACAGTCCCGCTGCAAAAAAGAAAAAAGCTTGTTAAGATCAATGATCAATCACAATTCACAAACTCAACTTCTTACTGCCGCACTGAAGGGTCTCAGTGCGTACAGTCGCACTGTGCGTCTTGTGTCAGTGTGGCCGATCGCACTATGAGGAATGTGGCCGCACTGAAGGATCTCAGTGCGGTCCACAATCGCACTGCGCGACCCATGGCCGCACTGAAGGGTGTCAGTGCGATCGACGGCACTAAAGGATCTCAGTGCGGCCTACAATCGCACTGAGTAGTGAGTGCGACTATGAAGTCACACTAAGACTTCTCATTGCGACTATCAACTCACAACCGCACTAAGACTGTGAGTGCGATCCACTCACACACTAAGCGCCCTCAAAGCACAAGACTACATATGACCGCACTCGCTCTCGATCAGTGCGACCCACAATGAGTCATGAAAGAGAAGAGAAATATCATAACAAAAACATATGGTAAAAGAGAATGTACAAACTAAACTTTTACCTGAATGTTGTCCATGATGCTGGACTACACACTCGTGACGAACGAAGTCTAGAACTTGGATAGTTTCGGGTCTTGACAAACCAAGATGGATGAACACGTGAGTAAGAGCTATTCCCGCAAATGTCTCCAAAGTCCCAGCTTTTCTCGGCTGTCCTATGTGTTTCTGGATACGTAAGATTTCTCCCTCCAAGTTATCCACCATGAGTTGCACAAAGTCGTAATTTACGTCTAGATCCTCGACTTTAGACTTGACGAACAATGCAAGTTGACCAGTGATTGTCTTAGGTCTTTTTCTCGCAAGAAATACAGCGTTAAGACACTGGAAAACTGAAATCCATTCTGGATGTGAACACTCTCTTGCAAAATATCTCTTTCTGACTTTATCATACTCTGAAAACTAGTCTGCTATGCGGACATGTCTTACGAAAGGAGGCATATCAACAACACCAGTTGGAATCACAAAAGCTTCCCGTAGTAGATCAACATTCAGTGAGATTTTCTCTTCGACGATGGTAGCAATAGAAGTCTCCACGTCGTAAGACTGAATGAAAGTTTTACATAAAGCAACCTTACACAAACAATCATAAAGTCAAAATAAACTAACATATCATACGCAGTACTCTTGAATCATTCAGAAGAAGACAAGTCAAAAAGTTATCTCACATCAGGCGGTGTAAAACAAGCAGAAAAGTTACTCAGAAAAGTTACTCACATCAGGCGCCGTAAAATCAAATGACAATGATATAAGTAAGCCTAGCTGATCCAAGGCTTCTTCATCAATTTCGGTCACTGCATTCCATATATCATCCTTTTCCATCCACCCCCACTTAACCCGAGACTCTTCGTCCTCGTGTGAAGAGAACGATATATAATATGGTCCTTCTTCCTTGGGTGTTCGCTTCGGCTGCTGCCCTTCTTCTTCAATAGCCATCTTAAACAACAAATCCACCAGACGGAATTATCACTTTTTAAACTCTACAAACTCCCAAAACACTCTCAGCGTGCATTAAACCATAAATCGCACTGAGGGCGATCGAACGATACGAGGCTGAACACCGTGCATGTAATCCTAACGCACTGAGTGCGATATGATAGCACGTTTGAAATCGCTCACTGCAGGTCGCGCTGAGTAATCCTAACGCAGTGACAGCGATCTATCTTAATCATTTGTTCCTGAAAATGCTAAGTGCGGTTTAGGGTCGCACGACACAACGCACTGAGTGCGAACCTAAATGATCAAAACGCACTGAGTGCGATGTTTAGGGATTGAAACGCACTGAGTGCGAGCCTAAATAATCTAAACGCACTGAGTGCGATTTTTAGGGATTAAGACGCACTGAGTGCGATCCTAAATAATCAAACCGCACTGACAGCGATACTAAATACTCATCTCCGGCGAAAGGAGCAATCACCATCGCTCTGAGTGCGATCTTAAATAATCAAAACGCATTGAGTGCGATGTTTAGAGATTGAAACGCACTGAGAGCGATCCTAAATAATCAAAACGCACTGAGTGCGATGTTTAGGGATTGAAACGCAATGAGTGCGATCTTAAATAATCAAAACGCACTGAGTGTGATATTTAGGGATTAAGACGCATTGAGTGCGATCCTAAACTCATCTCCGGCTAAAGGTCGCACTGACCAATCACCATCGCTCTGAGTGCGATCCTGACGTCTCACGACGCACTGACTGCGATCTTGGATTATTAACACGCACTGAGTGCGATCCTACAAAATTCAATTCTTATAACTATGCACAATGCGGTTAAGGGTCGCGCTGAGCGATACTTACCGCACTAGTTTGCTGCGAACCGCACTCTCGTGATATTTGCGCGTCGCACTGAGCTCGATGGCCGCACTTCGAACCGCACTGGCACTGGTAATGCTTTGAAAACAACCAACTGAGCTCCACGGCCGCACTAGCACAGCTTTGAGAACAACGCACTGGCTCTCGAAGCGACTCTCCGACCGCACTGACCTCGATCGGCCGCAGTAGCTCTCAAAACGACTCTCTCTCCGACCCTCTCTCTGACCGCACTGAACTCGATCGACCGCAGTAGGAAATGAAATGCTCTCGAAGCGACTCTCAGCCGACCGCAGTGACCTCGACCGGCCGCAGTGAATCTCGCTCGATCGACCGCACTAGAATTGGACTTGAAGCGACTCCATGCGCTGCTAAATGCTCTCTCTCGGCGTCCAGCTTCTCCTCTGGTGGTCGAGAACGAAACAATCACCTTAAACACCAAACAATCACCTTTAACACCAGCATAAGAATACACTCGCCCTAACTTAACTTAAACGGGAACCCTAAACCAGTCCATGATCAACACATAAAACGTAAGGTACACGCTGTCGGAGTGTAATCCGTCTACCTAGGAAAGCGCCGGGCTTCTGGCTGTGGTTGTTCACTCAAGAGGTTGGCTTTCAGGTCACAATAGGGCTATAAACACTCACACAGATGTGTAAGATCTAGTAATATACCCAGAAGGCGAAATTCAGGTCTAGCTGGCAGTAATAAGATTCGGCGGTGAACTTTGACACTCACGGAGAGGAAAACTATGAAGGTTTAGACCTCTAAACTTCCCCTACATGCAAATGAGGTACTACTGAACTCACAGACGAAATTTCAGCCTGAGATCAAATTCTGACACGGAGATATGAACAAAAAAAGTTTTGAGCAAGAAAACTACGGCAATTTCTGGTACCTAGCTGGCTATTTCAACCTATAACAGGAGTTTGGCTCGATCAATTTCGAAGTTTCTTACAGGATTTGCAGTCTACAGGGTGCTGAACAT
This sequence comes from Asterella californica, assembly GCA_036924285.1. NCBI lineage: Eukaryota > Viridiplantae > Streptophyta > Marchantiopsida > Marchantiales > Aytoniaceae > Asterella > Asterella californica. The sequence continues at coordinate 15,554,718 of JAYKYS010000001.1, read as the reverse complement.
CCCTGTGAAGTTGGGACTCCTGAATGTACACAGAACTGTAGATCTCCTCCTCTGAAGTCGCTGCTCTAGATTAAGAGCTTTTCAGACCCCCTCAGCTTCAGCGGCCGCCCTGAATTACTCAGTTGCTCAATCGATATGAAACTTTTGTGAAATCGTAGCCCTGCTGGCGGAGAACACAACCTCGAAGTTTTGAAGCAATTTCCTCAAATCTGCTGCGAGTGACACTGAAAACCCTAAATCCAACCAAAATGATTCAATTCTAGCACAATCCGAACTTCAATTGCTCATAACTCCGTCTTTATTGACTCAAATCGATCGAAATTTTCACTGGAAGTGCTTGGCATGACGAGACCTCTCTCCCTGTGCTCTCAGATTTCGAAGATCCCTCACCAAATGCTCGAACTCCACTCTAGAGCTCTGTTTCTAAATTTAGAGTTTAACAAAAGACAAAAATGGACCAATGGGAGTTCATAGCTCCACTTGGTTATCCTTTAGTACCCTAAACCACGTGGCAACTTAGTTTTACTCATAGGCTACCACGTCAAGCCCCCTAGAGTACCAGCGTAAAACTTAAATTACTTAAAACGACACGCAGCCCCGAAAAATAACTTAAATCAGCTAGAAAGCGTGCATGGGCGACACGCAAATACAACCCATGAGCTTAAGCCCTATCAACATGGTAATCAACCTACTAAGACTCAAAATAGTGTTAACACCGTATGCAAAGGTGTCAAACATATACATAAACGACTAGAAGTAATATAAGCTTACTTCTAGAACTACTAAACTCAAGCGTCGGAGTAAAAATATAACATGTAGCCGCCAAGTAGCGCGACAACGCCATTTTATAAACGTCAAATTTACTGTTTACATAGTATCGAGTTTCTCGATAATTTTCTTTATCTCCTCGAAAGACTTGCCAGCTTTATGCAACTCAACAAATAAAGACGTGTGTCTTTTTCTACTTTCCTCTCTTTCGTGACTTTCTCGCGCTCTTTTTTTTTCTTCCAATGAAGTCATACGATATTCTACATAAACCTTTCTATACTGAACTTTCTCTCTGATACTTTCCTCGTATAAATTCAAAACTCCCACTTTCACATTGCGATTGGCTCTGTGATTTCGAGACGTCTCCTGTGCAGACTCGGCAAGATCAGGGACAGTTCCTCCCCTCGCTTCATCAGTCCCCTCTTCCTCCTCATCATTCATAGTAGGTATTTCTTCTGCATTGGGAGTTTCCTCCTGGTAAGTTTGATATCCGCATTGAGAGATATCCATATTCTCTTCATCTTCTTCATATCGAGGCAGTGAACTCTCAGTCTCATATCCATACCGAGGCAATGTGCTCTCAGTCTGATATCGAGGAACTGTACTCTCCCCTTGAAATTGAGAGTCTAAACCAAAGACTTCTTCTTCTGATGGTATAGAATACAAAGCGGGAGGATCGATGTTTGCTCTACTACCAAAAACTGCATTCATTCTAAAGTAATGAGGACATTTTCCATTCAGTTTCTCCTCCAATGTCAAACCTCTAATCACTTCATCCTCCGTAAGACCTCCTCCTGTGCCGTCTTGAATCTCTTTAGCTTTCTTGTACATATCCACATATCTCTCGAACCGCTTCTTCAGTTCTACGCCTGTAACAACAGGAAACCCGGTCTTCCCTGAGAGCTGTGCTGCCATAATTCCAAAAGCCGTTGCTTTACTCAAACACTTTCCTACACCTACTTTTGTTTTTCAACCCGCTGTCGTGCTATTTGGCGGCTACATGCTTGACTTCTACTCCGACGCTTAGGTTTAGTAGTTCTAGAAGTTAGCTCATATTACTTCTAGTCCTTTATATATATGTTTGACACCTTTGCATACGGTGTTACACTATTTTGAGTCCTAGTAGGCTCATAGTATGCTAGTTATCTTGTTCAAGCATTTGTGCGCTTGTGCAAGTGACTTCTTACTTGTCTATGACGTTCAATGTACATAACTTAGGGTTTCCATGCTGATAGGGGTTTGAGCTCATGGGTTGTACTTACTTGTCGCCCATGCATGCTTTCTAGCTGATTTAAGTTATTTTTTGGGGTTGCGTGTCGTTTTAGGTAGTTTAAGTTTTACGCTGGCACTCTAGGGAGCTTGACGTGGTAGCCTATGAGTAAAACTAAGTTGCCACGTGGTTTAGGGTACTAAAGGACAACCAAGTGGAGCTATGAACTCCCATTGGTCTGTTTTTGTCTTTTGTTAAACTCTAAATTTAGAAACAGAGCTCTAGAGTGGAGTTCGAGCATTTGGTGAGGGATCTTCAAAATCTGAGAGCACAGGGAGAGAGGGCTCGTCATGCCAAGCACTTCCAGTGAAATTTTCGATCGATTTGATGCAATAAAGACGAAGTTATGACCAATTGAAGTTCGAATTGTGCTAGAATTGAATCACTTTTGTTGGATTTAGGTTAGTTAGGATTTCAGTGTCACTCGCAGCAGATTTGAGGAAATTGCTTCAAAACTTCAAGGTTGTGTTCTCTGCCAGCAGGGCTACGATTTTCCAAAAGGTTTCATATCGATTGAGTGACTGAGTAATTCAGGGCGGCCGCTGAAGCCGAGGGGGTCTGAAAAGCTCTTAATCTGAGCAGCGACTTCAGGGAAGGAGATCTGGAGTTCTACAAACAATCAGGAGTCCCAACTTCACAGGAGTGTTCAGCAAGCTGTGAACTGCAAATCCTGTAAGAAACTTCGAAATTGATCAAGCCAAACTCCTGTTATAGGTCGAAATAGCTGGCTGGATACCGAAAATTGTCATATTTTCTTTGTTCTGAAAGTTTCTACCCATATCTCGGTGCTCTGAACTGATCTCAAGCTGAAACTTCATATGCGTATCCAGTAGGACCTCATTTGCATGTAAGAGAAGTTATGAAGTCTAAACCTTCATAGTTTTCCTCTCTTTGAGTGTCAAAGTTCACCACCTAAACTTATTACTGCTAGTTAGACTTGAATTTCACTTTCTGAGCATATTACAAGATCTTACACACCTGTGTGAGTGTTTATAGCCCCTGTTGTGACTTGAAAACCAACCTCTTGAGTAAACAACCACAGCCAGAAGCCCGGCGCTTTCCTAGGTAGACGGATCACACTCCGACATACTCTCTTTTTGGTGAACTCGACGTGAAACACCTAGGGTGGGAGTTTTCTTGAGAGTGTTACAGGATCAGATATCTTGGCCAACCAAGGATCGTCAAGTGAAGGTGCTGCTGCTGCTCAGCAACCTGTTCAGTTGGATGCTGCTACGATGAAGATGTTCCAAGCCTTTTCCATGTTTATGCAGCAGCAGCAGAGCACAGAGAGGAAGGAGGTATTAGCAACCATGGCGTTGCAATCTGTGGTGCATCAGATGGATCAGTTCAAGGGGACAGATATTTCCAAGTACGTGCGATACTATGCTAGGGAGATGGAGGTGAACAAGGTACTTGAGAAGGAGATGGTGGAGAACTTTGAACTTGCTGTTGTGCCTGAGATTCGTGGGCGTGTGAAGGAGCTCAAGCAGCAGCAAGGACAGAATTGGGAGAGCTTTATGCGAGCTTTGAAGGAGGAGTACTACACTGAAGATTCAGAGAGGGTGACCAAGAGAACGTTCTTGGAGTGGGTGGTGAAGCCTAACAAAGGTTTGTCTGTAAATGAGCTGTTAAGGGAGTTTGATCGTCAGTATGCTCAGCTTTCTAGGACAGAGAAGCTAACACTAGAGGTGGAGAAGACCGAGCTTTTCCTACAAGCAGCGGATGTGACTATTCAGGAGAAGCTTGAGCTGTTGCTGGAAGACAAGAGTGAGCAGAGAGGATTGAAGACTGACTGGAAGGAGGTTGAAGAGGCTGTTTCTTTGCTGACCAAGAGACAAAGAAGAAAGGACAAGGTGGTGGTAAGTGAAGCAGCACCTCTGATAATTCCTCTCAAGCAGTTGCATACTAAGCCCGCTTTGGTAATTGCTAGAGAGGAAGACTCACCGCTTGATGAGTTGATTAAGGGTATGAAGGAGCTTAAGCTTAAGCTCACTAGGTTAGAAGAGAAGGAGCAGAATGTACAGCCTGCTATGCAGAGACCTCAGATGAGAGAAGGCTTTGTTCATCGTTGTATATGGTGCGATAGCCTAGACCATGTAAGAAGAGATTGTGGGGAGTTTTCAGATGCATTGAGGAAGGATCTTATCTTCTTCAAAGATGGTAAGATCTATTTGAGAGAGATTGGGATGATGTTGGGAACCAACTTTGGCAAGGGTGGTATGAAGAGACTTGTGAATGAGATATCAGCATCACATGTTGTTTCTCTTGTGAATGCTGCTACGTGTGGAGTGAAAGTAGAAATGGAGAGAGAGAAAGGGACTACTGGGTTGTGGTCTGATGTAGTGCGGTCCGTAGCTAGAACAGAGTTAGACAAAGATGTGCTACGGAGGGTTGGCAACTCAATTCGAGAAACTACAGGATGGAATGACCTTGTGGACACTATGTCAATGCATGCTTATGTTGCAAGAAGTCATCATGAAGCTGTACTAGAAGAAAAATGCAGGAGAGAGGATGCAGGTGAGGCTTCTACAGCCAAACGACCTGCTACAAGAAGTGAAAAGGCTAGACCAGAGGCAAGGCAGGAGACAACACCTACTCGGGAGGAAACTATGGAGGATCTACCACCTACAACACCAAAGGAGAAGGAGAGAAGCAAGGAGAAGGGTAAGATGCCTGCATACAAACTTCAGTCTGACATTGAGATTGCTACAGACCTGAAGCAGGTGTTAGAGAATCGTATCTTGAATGGGAAGGTTGAGTTTACTTTGGGTGAGATTCTTGGGATTGCAAAGCGTGAGTTCCATGAGGTTATCATAGATATCATTAAGAGGAAACGTCAGATTTTGGGTGAAGCAGCTATGCTTAACGCTCTAGGGACCAAACTGTCGGAAGATGAGGAAGATGAGATTGCTGGTTATTGCTCTCAAGTATCAGAGAGAAGATCAGATCAGCACGTGCGGTTTGAAGATGAGGTGGAAGCATCGCAGAAGAGCCATTATTCTCACAACCATTGGGCGAGAGCAACCACAGAGACCTTAGTGAAGCTGAGAGATCTAGAGAAACCTGTGGTGGCATTGATTGATCACGGCTCAAAGATTAATCTGATGTCTAAGGAGCTGTACAAGCGTGGGAGGTGGCCCATAGACACTGACCATGGATGGCTTATCCGTGCTGCCAACAACCAGCGGGGAGAACTCTATGGTGCTTGCCCCAACATCAAGGTAATTGTGGGTGACATCAGTGATGTTCAGAATTTCTTTGTGCAAGACATGTCAACCTATCTTATCATTCTAGGGCAGCCTTACATTACTGCTGTTAGAATGAAGACACGAGTTATGGATGATGGTTCAGCCTATGCTAGGATACGTAGTAGAGACGGCAAAAGAGCTGTTCAGTTTTTGACCGTTGCTGCAGAACATGAGAGGAATCGTGATAGCTTGAGAGACCGTCCACTACCTAAGATTACTCAGGAGTTTAGAGAGTCTAGGGGTTTTGGCAGAGTATCATTGAAGAGCGAGACTTCAACGGTACAATAGAGATAGGATTCTCGCCTGATCCAGTAGAGCAGGAAGCTTTATCCACTAGCTTCTTAGGACTGACATCATGTGGATCAGTGTGTTATAGGAAGGTTGAGAATCTGAAGAGGTTTGAGAGACAACATGTGAAGTATGTACAACAGTCTTTGTGGGATAGTGGAGAGTTAGCAAGAGATGAATACATATCTGGAGTGTTTGAAGAGCAGTATTTGGTAGATACTATAGGGGAGTTGAAATCTATAGTAGAAAGTTCTATAAATGATGTAGATAGAGTGGTGAGAGTGAGCTCCAAGGAGCTTTATGATGTCATTGATAAGTTTATAGATCGGCAAGAGGTGTATGTGGAGACCAAGTACAAGTCAGTGGCAAAGAAAGTCAAACTAGTGGCTTTGCCTTTACCACTCGATTACAATCAGAAGATGAAGCAAGCTGCACGAGAACCGACGCTTAGAGGACCGAGAAGAATTGAGCACCAGTTCACAGAAACAACACTAAAGGAGCTGAGGATTGGAGGTGATGGATTTCTTACTGAGCAAGAGAAGAAGAGCTTCAGGGAGATGCTATCTAGGCATGGTAAGGCGTTTGCGTTTGAGTCACATGAAGTAGGATGTGTAGATCCAAGTGTAGTTGCACCTATGGTAATCTTTACTATACCGCATGTGCCTTGGAATCTACGTCCTATCCCTGTACCTAGAGCTCATCTACCAAAGCTGATAGACTTGCTCAATGAGAGGATTAGGATGGGTATCTTGGAACCATCTATAGCTCCCTACTCTAGCAGATGGTTTACTGTTCCGAAGAAGAGTGGAGCTTTGAGATTTATCCAAGATATGCAGCCAGTTAACAAGGTGACTATCAGGAATATGGGTATAGGACCTATTGTAGACGAGTTTGCAGAGGCTTTTGCTGGTCGTGCTATCTATTCCATGAGAGACTTATATTCAGGTTATGATCAGTTTCAGTTATCCTCTGAGAGTAGAGACTTGACTACAATGAGGACACCTTTGGGGTTACTAAGGATGTGCACCTTGCCGTAAGGTGCTACCAATTCTGTAGCACATATGATGAATGGCATGAACAGAGTTTTGAGAGACTTCATTCCTGAAAAAACTATGTCATTTCTTGACGATGTGCCGATCAAAGGATGTGCTGAGGAGGAGAAGAATGAGGTAATGGATCAGAGGGGGTGCCGTAAGTTTGTTGCAGATCATATAGTTGACTGCGATAAGATATTGAGTCGACTGGAGGAGGTTCGTTTGACTTTATCAGGAGCAAAGTCTGTATTTGGAGAACAAGAGGTGTTGATTGTGGGGCACCTATGTGGATCTTATGGTCGGAAACCTTGTCCAAACAAGGTTGATGCCATTCGAAGGATGAAGGAGACATGTGGATCGGTTACTGAGGTGAGAAGATTTCTAGGTGCATGTGTGTTTTATCATATATGGATTCCACACTTTGCACATGTAGCAGATCCGTTGTACAAGTTGTTGAGGAAGGGGCAAAGATTTCAGTGGCAAGAGGAGCAGAGCGAGTCTATGAAGAAGTTGAAGGATCTGTTGTCTTCACCACCAACTCTACGGAAGGTAACATATGAGTTGGGCAGATCTGTTATCCTTACAGTTGATACTAGTCCTATTGGCATTGGATGGGCTGTAGGACAAGACGATGAGGATGGAAATAGATATGTGGTGCGTTTTGGTGCTAAGGTATTAAGTTCACGGCAGAGAGACTACCCTCAGGTCAAGAGAGAGCTATGGGGAGTAGTTACTGCGATGAAGAGTGATAAGGATTACTTGATAGGAGCACCTGTGGTTGTGGAGACAGATTGTTTACCTCTCTTGAGAATGATCACTAGCTGTACAACTCCAGATATTGCTATGTTGAGGTGGATAGCATATATCAAGTCCTTGAACCCAGAGTTTAGACATATTGCAGGAAAAGACAATCATGTGGCAGATATGTTATCAAGGGCTAGGTATTACGATGAGAAAGAAATGATAGATGATCAGGAGGATGTGGGAACAGAGTTCTATTCTAGTGCTCTTGCTAGAAAAGATAGAAGTTGTTTTGCAGCTCCATTGGAGTTATTTGAGGAAACTATGTATGATGACGAGTGGTTGGATCTTGGACGCTATTTGAGTTCACTGGAAAGGCAAGAAGGCTGGTCTGATGCAGATTTCAAGAGGATCCGTAGAATAGCTTATTGTTACTTTTTACATGGAGGACATCTATGGAAGCGCCCTAAGCTACAAGGAGGTATACCGCAGCGGGTAGTATGTGACCTGGAATTGCAGCAGAAGCTGATCAAGGAGTTCCATGAGAGTCTATGGGTCGGTCATAGAGGAGTTTGGGCTACATTTGCCAAGATGAAGGAGAAGTATTGGTGGAAGGGTATGTATAAGGATTTAGTACAGTTTGTTTCATCCTGTATGTATTCCAACGTACGTCATCGTGATGGATTGCATCCTACTTATCCTTTAGCCATTCATTACAAATGGGTAGTTGATCTGGTAACTATGCCATTTGGACTTGGCTAGAGAAGATCTATCTAACCAAGTCGAAGGCCGTGCCCTGAGGACAAAGACCACTGCTAGTGTCTGCCGCTTTCTACTTGAAGATGTTATTTGTAGGTATGGGTGTGTGGGAAAGATCACTGCAGATAGGGGTGAGCTGGATTCACAAGAAGCAGTTGAGTTCTTCAAGCGATTGGGAATCAAGTTGGCGTTAACCACTGCTTACAATCTTGAAGGGAATGGCAAGAGCGAACGAGGTCATCCGCCAATCATCAAAGCTTTGGTAAAAGCTTGCAAGGGTAAGATCCGTGAATGGTCTAGACTGCTACCATTTGCTTTGTGGGCGGATCGTACAACTCATAGTATCGTTACAGGTTACATGCCAGCAGAGTTGATACTAGGGCAAAAATCTGTGATGCCGATTGAGGAGGTTGTGCCTACTTGGAATGTTTTGCCATGGGAAGATGGTAGAAGTACGGAGGATCTTCTTGCATTAAGGATCCAACAGTTAGAACGGAGACCTGAGGATGTTGCCAAAGCTGTGGAAAGGTTGAAGACTGCTAGAGAGAGAAACAAAGGCAGATTTGATAGAACGCATAGATTACGACCCAAACCAGTTAAAGAAGGTGATTGGGTGTTAGTCTATGATAGTAGTCTTGATAATCAACATAACACCATCAGAAAGTTTTCCAAGAGATGGTTCGGACCTTATGTGATGTTAGAAGTTCATGACAATGCCACATACTCTTTGAGAGAGTTAGATGGTGCAGTGCTCAAGATACCAGTCGCAGGGAAGAGAATCAAGCTCTTTAGAAGAAGAGGAGAGGACCAGAACATTGCAGAGCTTACTGAGGATGAAGCTGAAGACTCAATGGAGGTTGAAGATGAATTTGAAGCTGAACAATCTTGATCTGGATCTGGCACATACCGGAGGATGTGCAGGTTCAGAGGGGGTGGATGTCGTGCTATTTGACGGCTACATGTTTGACTTCTACTCCGACGCTTAGGTTTAGTAGTTCTAGAAGTTAGCTCATATTACTTCTAGTCCTTTATATATATGTTTGACACCTTTGCATACGGTGTTAACACTATTTTGAGTCCTAGTAGGCTCATAGTATGCTAGTTATCTTGTTCAAGCATTTGTGCGCTTGTGCAAGTGACTTCTTACTTGTCTATGACGTTCAATGTACATAACTTAGGGTTTCCATGCTGATAAGGGTTTGAGCTCATGGGTTGTACTTACTTGTCGCCCATGCACGCTTTCTAGCTGATTTAAGTTATTTTTCGGGGTTGCGTGTCGTTTTAGGTAGTTTAAGTTTTACGCTGGCACTCTAGGGAGCTTGACGTGGTAGCCTATGAGTAAAACTAAGTTGCCACGTGGTTTAGGGTACTAAAGGACAACCAAGTGGAGCTATGAACTCCAATTGGTCTATTTTTGTCTTTTGTTAAACTCTAAATTTAGAAACAGAGCTCTAGAGTGGAGTTCGAGCATTTGGTGAGGAATCTTCGAAATCTGAGAGCACAGGGAGAGAGGGCTCGTCATGCCAAGCACTTCCAGTGAAATTTTCGATCGATTTGATGCAATAAAGACGAAGTTATGACCAATTGAAGTTCGAATTGTGCTAGAATTGAATCACTTTTGTTGGATTTAGGGTTTTCAGTGTCACTCGCAGTAGATTTGAGGAAATTGCTTCAAAACTTCGACGTTGTGTTCTCTGCCAGCAGGGCTACGATTTCCCAAAAGGTTTCATATCGATTGAGTGACTGAGTAATTCAGGGCGGCCGCTGAAGCCGAGGGGGTCTGAAAAGCTCTTAATCTAGAGCAGCGACTTCAGGGAAGGAGATCTGGAGTTCTACAAACAATCAGGAGTCCCAACTTCACAGGAGTGTTCAGCAAGCTGTGAACTGCAAATCCTGTAAGAAACTTCGAAATTGATCGAGCCAAACTCCTGTTATAGGTCGAAATAGCTGGCTGGGTACCGAAAATTGTCATATTTTCTTTGTTCTGAAAGTTTCTACCCATATCTCGGTGCTCTGAACTGATCTCAAGCTGAAACTTCATATGTGTATCCAGTAGGACCTCATTTGCATGTAAGAGAAGTTATGAAGTCTAAACCTTCATAGTTTTCCTCTCTTTGAGTGTCAAAGTTCACCGCCTAAACCTATTACTGCTAGTTAGACCTGAATTTCACTTTCTGAGCATATTACAAGATTTTACACACCTGTGTGAGTGTTTATAGCCCCTGTTGTGACCTGAAAACCAACCTCTTGAGTAAACAACCACAGCCAGAAGCCCGACGCTTTCCTAAGTAGACGGATCACACTCCGACACCGCTCCATGAAGTGATGCGAAATTCTCTTCGTCTTCAATATAGACTACAATTTTCTCATAATCGTCATTGTTTAAACGAATACGAGTTCTCTTCAAAGACTCTATCGTCTCCGGAGCCATTTCACACTCTGATCCTCCTCTACTGGATATCTCTGGATCGATCTTCTCACAACTCTCACAACTGTTTGTATGCGCGTTCCACTTCTCATAGTTACCGCTTTTCCTCTCACATGTATCACTCATCTTTGAACTCTTTCTCTCACATGTATCACTCATCTTTGAGAGCGAATCCTTCCACTACTTCCACTACTTCACGCACCTTCAATGCCGGAGTTCTTGCTGCACGGAAAATCAAATTAGTTCAAATAACAAGTACTGCTAATGAACCACGGCTAACTTTGACACGCTCCCCTAATTACCCGCAACCATAGGATGTGGGTACTTGTCAATGTTAGACGTTTGCAGCTCTACTAAGTTACGGTCAATATTCATTTGTCCGTAAGAAAATATATTCCTTTAACTCTAACACCCTCTAATCCCCGGCTTTCAGTAACTCTAAAATCGCCTGTCGCAACTATAATGTCGGAGACCAGAAGGGAAGTGGATATAAGTTTGTTTGACTCAGTTTACAACAAGGTGATGCGTTAGCGTGGCGTACGAGGTATCCGTTACGAAACGAAGATCCTGATTCTGAATCTTGCCAAAAACATTTTCTCTCTCCTCACTCCCTCTGCTAGGGTGCTTGTTTTCTCTCTACTACGGCTGTCTAGCAGTTCTTGCTCCTCATCACATCCTTCTCTTAGAAAACTTTTGAAGTCCCAAGCGGTTCTTGCTCCTCATCGCATCTTTCTCTTAGAAAAAATTCGAAGTCTCAAACAATCTTCCGGGCAACGCGTAGTGGCATGCTGTGGAACTGCTACTTTTCTCTATCGGACTTCGGATTTAGAAAAATTTCCAAGTCCCAAACGATCTTCTCTATCGGGTTTAGGACTTAGAAAAAATTCAAAGTTCCAAACGATCTTCGGACAGCACGTGCGGGCATGTTGTGGAACTCCATTGATGCGTCGCATGCTTCTCCCTCTCGGACTTAAGACTTAGAAAAATTTCAGAGTCTCAAACGATCTTCTCTCTATCGGGCTTAAGAATTAGAAAAAGTTCAAAGTCCCAAACGATCTTCCGAGTAGCGCGTGCGGGCATGTTGTAGAACTGTATTTATGGGAGGACGGTTAGACTCGAGCTCTCGAAAGGGTTTGTACATACGAATCAGGTGGTAAATTTGTCATGTCGATATGATACTTCAGCCGACTTTCATCGACCACACCTAAGTTGCATCTATCATGTTTGAAATTCTCTCAGTTATCATCCAAGAGAAGTTTACAGTTTACAACAGTTCCAACACCTGAACGCAGTGTCGCTTAGTTTTCTTCACTCAGAAACAACACATAGCTTCATTCCAAAATGATGTTGAAGGATATTCGAATAGGCCAGGGAGTCTGACCAGCTGAAGAAGGTCGTAACTATAAACAGCAAAACTTTGTGATCCCAAAACTCGCGAGGATTGAAAATGAGACGGAAATCTAACCGGTACGCACCTGAAGACGTGAATCCGGACGGAGAAACTTCATCACTACTGTATGTCAACTGGTAAGCTGAGACTCTTTCAGTTCATAAAAGGGGACGTAGCGACCACTTGTTCGTGTACATTTGTTGATATATATCTAAAAGCATGGAGTGGCGAGACGGACTGATTCTTTCCACTGGTCTTTACCAGTCCTGAGCTATCTATCTTCTGCATTCATACTAAAAGAAACAGGATCTCCAAGTTAAAGCCAAATATGGCAGTCAACAATTTGGATCCTGAGAAGTAGCTACAGGCTGCACGAGGCTCAATGCATGTTTAGGTGCCAGTAAGCTCATCGTTCTGTGCTCCTCAAGAGTCGCAGTTCAACATAGAATGCTGCTATGACAGCACTTACAAAGTTGTGGATCTCGCAGGCAATTTTTGCTTCAAATTCAACCCGCACTTGTCAAGATCGATTGTTACAGATAACCAGGGACAAGCAGTCATGAACATGAAACAGAAGGTGACCAAGCAAGAGAGCGAGAGAGAGAATGGTGCAAATTAATTTGAACTCAAATGCTAACTGAAGCACCGGATTTCTTTTCTTGACTCGGATCTTTCCAGTGAAAATGATATAAGGGAAAATAGTGTCACATAGATATTGCAACACTCTAGGTCGGGTAAACTGGTCTCTGGTTGATAGTTTGGATGTGAAGAACCACACTTTGCTTTGAGTGCAGGCGTTTGGAATCACAATTATATGCCATTTGCAAGTATCAAGATTAGTCTGGACTAAGTGGGAGTCAAAGAACGAGTAGAATGGTTTGAACAAAATCACTCGTGCAAGCAGTATTATGGAAGTCCGACAAGACTTGGTGTATATATATATCGACAAATAACGAAGTGCGAGGGTAGAATACTCATCCTTATGTATGTAATCATTTTATTTGCAGAGAAATTCATTTCACTTCAGATGGGATGCATACCGCGGGGAGAGATCACACTCAGAGGAGGACCTGCTTTTCACGATGAAGATGACCTCACGTTGTCTGTGGATATCGTATAGCATCTGGTTGGCAAGAACCAGATGGTTCGAAGTACCCTGACTTCAGTGTCAGTTTGAACTTTTGCCGGAGGCGTATCAAGTTATGCCACAGAGGCATCATTGCTGCAGAGGTAAATCGTTTCACACATCAACTTGAAGAATTTTGATCGCTCTGACTTTTCACTGGATTCCACCTTCACTATAATATACCAGTAAAGCATGAAAGGAATGGCCTGGATCTTGGAGATTGTTGTCGATACACTCTTTGCCTTGAACCATAAACCAATATACTTCCTTTGCTTCATTGCACATTGAGATATGTCTTCTTCACATGTGTCTCTCCTCTTAGTCCAGCGACAATAAGGGCTCCTTCCATACCGCTATCGATCTGTCTCCTGTGTTGGACAGGCTCACGTCACAGCAAACGAAATGATCGTGACAGTGAACCCCGAAGTGGACAGACTGTTTACAGCAGCAATTCTCGTCATCCAACATATGATAGACAGCGACTTCGAATAGTAAGTACAGAACACGAAGGGGGGAACAGCCCCGCCGTGGAACCCAAGGCGAGAGAAAGGAGACGCAATACGGCGAGGGGCAAACTACTAATGGAAGCCAAGGCCGAGCAAGGCCTCAGGTCTGATTCGAAGAAGGGATCTCTTCTCTTGTTCGCGGAATAGATACACAGAGGCAAGGATTGGACATATTCATTACCAGAGTCGACATCTATGCAAAAGTACAGCTGATGAAACTAAAGAGTGGAGGCTACAACTATTGACGACTACTGTATCTTCTAGTTCAACTGAGTGGTCGCCATAGTCGATCGTCAGATGCAGAAGTCCATAATCGGTAGATTCTCGTTTACATTTTTCCTTTGGTGTGGTAGTTCACACGACGTTTTGGAACCTGAGGGCTTCAGTACTTCGTTTCCGCTTTCAGTACTACCGTGGACTGATTTGGAGTAGGGATTGATCATGATACCGTATGGGGTTGTCCGTCGATCCAGTTTTCTTCGTCGGCAAACAGCGTTCACAGAAGTGTACGGGTCTCCTCTCTTTGAAGTTTGAACATTCGAATACATATCTTGTTTGCCAGCGGTCCAGGCCGACCAAGCATGGGAGATTACGTTTTATTTGCAAAGCACGAGTATGAGTATAAAGGGTCCTGGCTTCCTGGAGTCTTTCGTTTACTAGTTAGCAGTCGCGGAGCACAGAAAGACACCGGTTAACAGAAATATCTTTCATCGTGACTTTTTCATTTGAGGTTTGAACTGAAACCTTTGAGCTACTAACTTGATTGGCCAGGAATCGTGGATTTTATCTTATTTATTATTTATTATTTATTTAAAATTGAGCATATTGAGCATATTCTCTTTAGGTGAAAGTACAATCCCAGACAAAGGAAATATTTGTTTTGTTCTTTTCGTACCCATGTTCATGATTTAAACATATTAATTCGGGGGATGGCTGGTAACGCGATTCATCGAGGACCATTATCCAGCCAACCACGTTAGAGGTGTCACTATACCCCCTTCTACTAACTATTCTCTAAACTGATTGGGCACGTTTAGAGAAGCTATACTAGTGATTATTCGTCCATATACATTTAGTATCGTGCCAAAGTTCTCGTCAAGAGAATAAAGTAATTTGCTTGAACAGGCACATTGCGGAAATACATTGCTTGAACAGCTCACAACCTGGTGGTTTAGTTTTAACATGCTTTGACTGTTTGAGAACGTAATTTGCTGATGTCACCATACCACGCAGGACAAAGTCCATGATGAGAATATGAATTAGCGCACACGTGGAATCACTGTTAAACGAAAACGTATATTCAGTTTATGCGTCGGACGAGTATGAGTGACAATCGCTCACGCAATCATTGATCGACGTTAATTGCCTAAGACAATGAAACAGAACCGATTGTGTATACCTAGCTCTAGACATAAGACTATGAGCTGAGCGAGAGTGAACGTGACGAGCGGAGCAGTGAAAGAGCACACAAACATAATCTTGATGACTATGATCGTCATGGTGCGTCATACTCATGAGGAGCCATTTGAGGGTTTGCACGTTCTAACCAATTCAAGTTAAGAAGTAGTATTGTAATAGACGTGCAAGCATACAATCAGAGAGATTTGCAGAAAGATGGATTATAGACAGAAAATGAAGTAGCCTGCAGACAAGATGGTGAATTCATCTTTACTGCAGAAGCGACAGAGCCTAGAGTTGGATCCCACAAAGTGCATGGTTTTGCGAAGAAGAGACAAATTAGGAACATAGAGATACATGAAAACATCACAAATCGAGAGGATAATGAAAGCCAGGGAAATCCAATAATTTTTCTGCCTTCCTAACCATCAAAGAAGCTAAGAGTACTAGATAGTCAGATTGCAGTGAGGACTAAAAGCAATGCAGAGAACTTTAGGCCTCCCTTGTACTATTTTTGCTCTCCTACTTTCCAGTGCCATCCTTCCAGCACCTGCATTGGTTTCCTTGTCCTTTGTCCTTTCATTCCCATGACTCATTGATGTCCTTCCTCCTCGGATTCAATATGGAGCTAATCCTCATTTTTGCTGTTGCTTCTGCATCATTTCTCTAGCCCTTCCATCTTTTAATGATAGTGACTACTTCCTATGTCAGTCCACCTTCTGTTTCGGCTAGTAGGATTGCTTGAAGAACCGTGCAGCTTATTCTTTAGCTCACACCAGATGTTTCTCAAGTTGTTGTATCTTGCAGCTCTTGATACTTTTGCTGGATTCGTTATTAGCCATGTCTCCTGCGTTGTCTATGCTATTCTTCCCTTCCTCCATCTCTCTTCTCTAATGTTGTCTTTCGAGAGCTACTCACTCACCGTGATCCAGTCTTTGTCTTGTTGCTGAATGAACCTGATACAATGTCTCACTTTGAGAGCTTTTTGTTGTATTTCGAAGGCTAGCAACCCTACTCCTGTCATTCTTTTTGGTTTCTTGAACTCATCCCACGCTATGATTGTAACTTTGTTTTGTCTCTCCTTATTGACTCTCCAGACAAACACTCTACATAGCCTTTTCATTGCTTCAGTAGTAGACTTTTTTAATGATATGCATGTAAGAACATACGTAGGTATTGACTTCATCACATGTTTAGCCACCAGCAGTTTCCCTGCCATTGGGAGCATCTTGTAGGTTGATTTCTATCCATGTGCGTTGATTTCTATACATTTAGCTTCGCACAGGATATTCATTCATACTCCTCTATTACTTCTTGAAGACCTTTGAAGTTTAGAGGCAATGTCTCTAAGCTGATGCCAGTGTCATTAGCAAACAGCTTATGAGAAGTGTCTTATCTCCATTTTCAGTCAACTTTATCCCTTTCTGCTTGTGTTCCTTCTCCGCCTGATCGAGCAGGCTCATCAAGGGCTGTGTAGCCCGAGAAAAAGAAGAGGTGCCAGCGGGCACTCTTATCTCATCCCCCACTGAATTGTGAACTGACCATTAACATGAACCTTCGATGCAGTTCTTTCCACTAGCCCTTTTATAAGTTGAATAAAACAGTCATTGATGTTCATGACATGCATCGTGATCCATAGGTACGAGTGACTTATCCTGTCATATGCTTTTTCAAAATCTAATTTCACAAACATAGCTGGTATCTGTTTGCCTTCAGTCCACTCCTTCCCTAAGTTGTAAGCAAGCATGTTATCAGCGTGTGTATGTACTAGAAGCAGTCGAAACATAGGTAGATAGTGTTGATAGAACGGTAGTGCAACATGAGATAGAATGAAGAAAGTGATAGAGCTTCAAATTTACCATGGTCCTAGAAGATAGCATAATATTGGTGGCTTCAAGGAAGGGCACATTCTTTACTAGACAGCAAAAAGTGGGTCAGAGGTTAGATCAGTCAAGACTAGATAGGATATACTTCTCCAATAGAGACGATTGGCTAACAAACAGACTTACAAAAATTCCCGATGGGAAGCACATCCTCTCTGATCACATAGCGGTAGTAGTAACATGCAATGCTAACAGCTCTTAACACGAGAAGAAGGGTATCTACTACAAAGTGTCAAAGGAGAGTTACAATCCCTCGACACTACTTGAAAAGAGTCAAGAGGAATGGAGGAGCACAAAGATATCGGAGGAAGATGAGCAAACTACATTGGATTAGAGAAGATGAAGCCTCATCCAAGTTTTCTTTGCTATCACGAAAGCTAAAAGATTTAGAGGGTCAACAACCATCTTGCAGATAGAAAGAGAAGAAACGATAACGGAAGGGTCAAAAATCCCGAACGAAGTGTACAAATTCTATTAGAGATTGTTCACAAGAGATGAAGCAGTAGAAGTGGCGGTGGAAGAAAGACAGCGAAGTCTGAGATTGATAACAAGGAAAGCCTCTGAACAGTCCAATGCATTACTGAGAAGTATATCAACGAAGGAAGAGGTGCAGAAAGTGGTGCATAATTTGGGGAAGGAAAAATCTCCTGGTCTGGACATGATGACATCCGAAACCTTGCAAGCCTTCTGGTCAGTAGCTGGGAATAATTTCATGGAACTCGTATACAAATCCTGGGAGGAGAAGAAGCTATCCTGGAAGATGACACAAGGGATAACTAAACTTCTACAGAAGGAAGGAGCTCTGATCGCCTTGGAAAACTGAGATCCAACTCGATGCTTTCTATCACTTACAAAGCTATAAGTAAGCTGTTGGCCAACCGTCTAAAGAAAGTGACACCTGACCTAGTAGATAAGAAACAAAAAAGGTTTATCAAGGACAGACATTGTTCTTCTTCTAAAAACTTTTCCATCCACTCTCATAGACTAATCCTTCCGGATTTATCATTGGATCCATAGATCTAAACCATCATCACTATTTCTTCTCTTTTCCCGATCTTTGTCTATGCAAAGGTCGAGAAAAGAGCTTCTTTTGACTTCGCTCTCCACTACTGTCCTTTGGTCTTGAATCACAAGTGCTGCTCTTGTCTTGCCTTCCTGTGTAGTCTACAATTATGTTTGCTAAACTTTGCTAACTGATGTAGCTTGAACATTTTCTTCTCTTCTTTGATTTTAAGTTCATGAAGGAACATCACATCTAGCTGTCCTCCAATACTTGTCATGTAGGATTTTGTCTGCCTAATGCTTTTTGGTGTGTCAGCCCCATGACATTCCAAGTTGCTAGTCGCATTTGTTTGATTATCTAAGGGTAATGACTCCTTTATTTCTTCTCTACATACTCTATTCTCCTGGTCTTAAGTTGTTGATCCTTGTTCAGGATGATGGTTTCTCTTGCGCTGCTACACTCTTCATTTTCTCTTCCATTTCTTTTCTTTTTTGCATCTCCATTGCAAATTCATGTGATGTCTTGAAGGTTTCATGTTCTTCCAGCTCCATTCCTTTTGCTCCTCGTTTTGTATTCTTCTCTTTGTTCTCACTATTTCCTTTTGAGTCCTTGCCGTTTCTTCTCAATTTTGCTTCTTTTTGTGTCTTCTCTCTCTACTTCTTGGACTCGTTCCCTCTTCCTTGATTCTTCTTTTCCTTCCCTTTCGTATCTACTTTCTGTATTCTTGCTGGTTGGGAATTGATCCTATTGTCTCATATCCCTCTTTTGTCTGCGGTGTCCTTCTCCTGGAGATTTCCTAGCAGTTCAAACTGATTCGTCGTTGGTGAGTTGCTCGATGTGGATGTTCCAGCCACACTTTTGTCTTGACTTCTTTTTCTTTTGATCTTGAATATGTCTTCATCCGTCCCTTTCACTTGTCTTGTGGACTTTAGAAGCATCTCTCCTTCTTGCTTCCTTACTTCTTGTATATGACCGACAATGTGCTCTCTGGTGGCAGTGGAAGTATGCATCTGTAGGTTTCTGTAAGTTACTCTCTGTCGATAGATACCTATCTCATCATCATCATCTACTTCTATCTCCACGTATTCTATCAATAAGAGAGAGACTGCTAGGATCCTGTCTCATTGCTCCTTCTCGACAACTTGAATGAGAAAGCAAATCCTGCCAAACCCTCAATCGCTCCACGAGTATTCTCATTTGCTGTGAGAATTATCTCTGTCCAGTCTCGTACCATGTCTCTCGAAGGTGCAATATCTATCGTATACAAGATGAATGTTGTACGTTCTAACATCGCCATTCTCTTCAACAATAATTTTTTTGTTGTAGTGATCTTGGTTGTCTTTTGTCCTCCTTGCAGAGATCCTTCTCTTGCATTTTCTTGAGCGTAACAGTTCATCATGCATACAGATTGATCACTACACGTGGAGTAGGCCACATGCTTGCCACGGTATAATTTGAGTCAGATCTATGTCATATGACAAAGTACACATATGCATTTTATGACCTCTTCTAGTCAAGATCTGTTCAAGCAAACCCAGCAGGTTGTGGGACCATTGAAGGAAAAAAATTCACCCATGGGTATGTTCAAGCAAATAACTGAGAATTTGTGTAGAATATGTTGTTTTGTGGTACTAGCAGAATTTTCCAGTGTCAAAGATCAGTAAACACCGGATGTCCTAGTTTCCAATAATATGTAGGTAGGTCAAAATAGATTAGTTTTGGGTTATGATGATCAAAATGGTATTTATTATAAATCATTCAAGTATTATAATTTTTTTATCATAGATATCATCATGTACTTCAATTTCAGTCAATTGCCTTGCAAAGCGAACGAGCTGCATGCAACATCGCAATAGAAACCCTATTTTATGTACTATCA
Source organism: Asterella californica (assembly GCA_036924285.1). Lineage (NCBI taxonomy): Eukaryota > Viridiplantae > Streptophyta > Marchantiopsida > Marchantiales > Aytoniaceae > Asterella > Asterella californica. The sequence continues at coordinate 15,534,997 of JAYKYS010000001.1, read as the reverse complement.
TGTATGAATTATGAGCATCAAGAGAACAATTTGATGATATTGATTCTTATTCAAGCACGCATAATCACTTTCTCCATCTGAAGATGGAGAAAGTAGCATGCTATTAATTTATTACCTAATCTTTCAGATAGGAAGGATTAAGTAATAAATTACTATTGACAAAAAATAATGTTTATTTTGTTTGGAACTAGCTCAAGGTCTTGTACTCTTAGAATTGCGTTATCACGCTCTGTGGTTATGGGTTAAGTGGAGATCTGTCGTAACTCTTAGTTCTTTTAATATTTGATATTTATAAATAATTTAATATTATACATTAGTTTAGTATAAAATTCTGATATAATAAGCATATTTTTCTATGTTAACAGAAGAAAAGCCAAAGTCCTTCAAAGTTTATTTACATACTCCATAAGTAATATAAGGAAGATTTTACTACAGCATGCAGACCTCTTCAAGATATATATATTTTTGGGAAAGAACACTACCCATATTAAGAAAAGACACATAGCTAACATCTACCATGAAATTTTTTTTCTATTTCAGCTCTTTTCGTCTTGTACACTTTCTTAGAGCATCTCCATCCTTACATTGGAAACGGCAGAAGAAGATCCAGTTCCCGATCTCCTTGAAACAAAAGAACAAGGGTCATGCTTATGTTTTCTGCTCATTGGTTTGAAATTTAGCACTAATGTTTACCAAGACGATGTCGTAGAGCGTGAAGTTTGGTATGAGAATACACGAAGTATATGGCTGTAGAGAGATACAGCAAGACCTTGGATCAACACGATGAGATCCTAGTATTCTCACCAACCAACCTATCAGAATTGTCTCGACTTCTACTGACCTAACTTGATCTTAAGTGTAACACATATGCACCACACAACACAAATGGACGTTCAATCTTATTCTGAGTACAAAGAAGTATTTATTCATGATAAACATAAGCTATAGGTCACAAGAGTACTTTCATGAAGTCCCACCTCTAGTCCCCAAGTCATTTGCTCAAAGCCAACCAAGTAGATGAATTCACTCTTTTCTTTCGAAACCCGCCAATGCTGTAATCTGAACTTTGACAACCTTGTGCTCTCAACTTGAACTTCTAATTGGGCTCAAACTTCACAAGAAATTCTCTCTGACCCGTCATTATTACTCTATGAAATTTCAGCTTCACACCCCCAACCAATTGTCCGAAATGGACCAAGTTTTTTGTCTATGCTAACAGACCTTGGTGGCTAAAATCCACAACCCCAACACCTTCTCTTATCCAAATGAGGTGAAATTTCACATACATCAAGCTGATAGAGCACACTCAAATCCTGGAAATTTTCACTTAGAGATTCGATCCATGCTCATGGAACAACTCAATCTTTGAATCAAAAAAATGATTTTATTTCTATTTCTCAACTGTCATAGCCAACTTAATCGATCATTTCGAGATCAATCCAACCCAAACGTAGAACTAATTTATATTAGTGCAACCAGCACTATGTCAACTATCTAGTCTCCTCGACAACACCAAAAGATCATCTCTCAAACTCTCGAGACATTGAGAAACGTGACTCGGGATATTGATTCGATCTCTCTGACTATGAATGATCATAAAACCACGCTCAGAGCTCCAAGTCGATCGGTCTTCTATTCCAGATTGTAGCGTAGCTCGAGAGCTTTCCAACGAGACCTCACACTCCGCAAATGACCCTCTGGAAGACTTCCGGAACCTCAAAACTGTCCTTGGAACTTGGATGAACTTGATTGATAAAAAATGGACCATTGAAAAAAGAGATTGAAGATCACTTTATCTCCTACTTGGCACTATAGAACGAGTTGTAACTTTAAAACACTCTCACCTTTTCAAAGCTTGAACAAAAGTACTTCGGATCCCAACCTGAAGATAATGACCCTCGCTAGACGATAAAGATTACAATGACACGAGAATACTCAAGATTCAATACAAAGTCAAGATGATGACCTTGAATCGATCTATGATGAAAAGTACAACAAAAAGGAATGAGGAAGCCATCACTTGATTACAATACTCCTCATCATAGTTCCTCGTGATCCACGCACGATGACTGATCTTCCATCGGCAGTGACATCAGATATCAACCTAGACGTTGAAAGGGACGTTGGCTGGAAAGTTCATGTCCATTCATCCGTCAAAGTAAGATGTACACAGTCAGGTCCCAATTATCTCCGTTGTAACGATCGACAAGATCACCCTCCCATGAATTCATCACCAAAGTAGGCAACGAATCACTATCGGAAGTGATCAGGATGGATGTAGTGAAGCTTGATAGGAAACAGATTCAGAAATGAAAGATCCGGAACTCAAATCAATCCTCATTCCATGAATACAACTCTCGTAGCTTCTCACTCTCCATATAAGACACTAAGAAATACTCACAAAACACCACGCAAAGAAGAATACTCCCACGAACTCCTGACCCTCTATCTTATACACAAATTTGACAACAAGAGCCACTCACGCGAATGTCCATGGATCACTGAGCTAGCACGTCTCATTATCGTGCGATCTAACATCACAAATAACCATGGACATGGCATCTAATACGTTGTCAAGCGAGTTACATGAAAAGATTCACGAGACTTAAAAAATAACACAATACAAGTTATACGCTAAATTCATATGTGAGCCGTGTCACAACATGACAACGGTACACAAAACAAATATACATTGAAGAAAAATCATTCACCATGTTTTTTCATGAACTACGTCAAGAAGATGACTGGTTATCAGAATTATTTATCGTGCCTGGGCATTTAGGGTGCACCGGTGGAAATACTCTTACGCAGAGAACTTAGAATGTATATTTGATTGAAGGACAAGAATCATAAGTGTACATATTCACTTCCATCTTTTGATGAAAAAGATAAATATGTTAATTTATTACCTAATCTTTTCGTTGGAGAAGGTTAGATAATAAATTAATACATAGATTAATTTATTACCTAAAGATTAATGTATGTGTGTGCTTTGGCACGTCCACTTATACTCTCGGAAAGATATTTGTTGCTCTAGGTTTATGGGTTAGATCATCATATAATACCTGTGCTTTTCCAAACTTCTCTGAAGTTGTAGCTCTATAGTTGTAGCTCTACCCTGTATATTCTAAAGACGGTAGGCGTTTCTTTCGAGGTCACTGCCACTTGTAAAATATACATCACAGTTAAATCTCTGGCATAGACGTTACAAATTCTGTGATAATTCTGCATCGTCTGTAGAGACATATCACATACCAAAATTGGACATATCAATATTATCAAAAGATACTACAAATTTATCTTTAAACGAATAAACGAATGATATGAGTGATTTTATTACCTCTTTTGTCGCTTGTCTTTGTCTTCTTTTGTTCACTTTGGATGCATCTAACACTCTTTCAGTGAAGGAGGATATTCACCTATATACATTGAAGTGTACATGGGTGTACATTAATTAACGTTTTAACTCTTCCGGCGAGAACGGTTAGACGGTTAATTAATGTCCTCGGGAACTGGTGCGTTTTGAAATTTAGTGCTCTGGACTTATACCCCAGGGATGCATCAGCCTTCTCTTCACTAATGGGTTCTCTCCGGATGAGTTGGCTAATCCGGGACTGGTTAACCTATAATATTTATGAATTTTATTTTTTATAATAATTTATAAAAATAAAGTTTTATAACACTTCCACATATTCTGATAAGAGAAAACGAAATTCACTATACAATGCCATGGGGGAGGATATTTGATTGAGGGACATTAGGGGACGGAAAGACGCTGGAGCATTTCATGTGATTGAGTTTAAATGCTTTGCAATTGAAGGACGTTGGAACATTTGACGTGATTGAATAGAAAGATACGATCAAAGTGAGTCTTGATTCCCAAACTTTATTTCAGTTGATTTCAGTGAGTTATGAATACGTCATTTGTTTTACAGTTAATCACGTTCATTAGTGTAAGAGAGCAAATGTATTAAACATGATCTTTAAACAGTCGTAACACTATTGGAATTTTTTATAAATAATACTGCTCAAGTTATGTACACTTGAACGAGAACGTTTTCTAATGAACTCTGGTTAACCCATAACCCGCTGACTATCGAACAACTATTCTAGTCCAGTACAAATTAATGAAAGCTACGTGTTAAATCAACTGGAAATTAATTTGATAATATATTTTTGTTTTTCTCCGATCCGGACCTTCTCTTAAGTCCGAAGTATAACATTAACTCATAATCCGGCCCTCGGCCTGATAAGTCCAGGTCGGGGATTCAATCCCGGCCGGTGGCTGGGGTTGGCTTGTGGGAGTAAGTTTCGGGTGTAAAAAAAGGACTCTTCCCCTCCTGGTCTCATGGGTGACCCGGGTACTTGAGTAGGGTACTGCAAGAGGTGGTATATTCCGGGTAAGAGAAAAGCTCCATGGTGAAAACAACAAACTAGAAAAATGAAAAAATATTATCTCATAAATTCTTCTCATTACTCCGATCCCCTCCTGGTCTCATGGGCGACACGTGTACACACATGGTGAAAACAACTCCAAAAAATAAACTAAAAAGAAGAAAAATATCTCATCTCATAATTCCTCTCATTACTTCAAACAACTGAGCAAGTACCAGTTCTTGTTTTGAGACAAATTTACAAAAACAGACTTGCAGTGATGTGCAATGATGCAAATCCTAAATATCGTTGTGCGATCTAATTATTTTTTATTTAGATGATATAAAATCGTGTATATATTCAAGTTCGGATAAAAAAAAGAAAAATCTCCTGAACTTATATAAAACCGAACAGACTTTAATCCAAACGAATTTTTGACTCTCTTAATGTTCGAATAAAAGAGGCACAACTGTAGTCTAAGACACATATTCTTTTAGAGGTTTATCATCCTCATGGCGGTTGGAGTATGAAATATAGCAGATACCACCGAATTTTTGCACCTGATTTATGGTAGAATGATACAGCTAGACTTTGGATGCATGAAGACCAAAGATTAGGAACACTGTCAGATTTATATATGTGATCTGAATTCTAGTGTAAGAGTTCGTCCGTTTCAAGTCCATTGACTTTGATGCAGATCAAAACCAAAACTAGTCATCGTCAAAAGTTCGAACGTCAACATGTTATCAAAATTCATATATTTACTCGTCAAACATACATTTTAATTGACTCTGATACCATCCAGTGCACGAACATCATTATATGTAAACTTAATAACTTGTATTCCAGAACGATCGAGAATTCCGTAAGGATTTAGCTTAACCAGCACCCAAATGCAAAATCAGGTTTTAACAGCACCGCAATGAATTTTTCTCTTAATCAACATCAGCGGGTTAAAAAGAGGTCAATATGAGTTTTCTATCTGCTCTTCACCCTTCTTCTAAAAATTTCGTATGATGTCAGGAAGATGCTCCGATATCTCCCGACGAGAGGAACACTACTAGCTCCTGTGAACTCCTTAGGATGCACTGCCCCATCAGCCCCATCTGCCCATCGCCGGGGCGGCGTGGGGTCGCAGGGAGGTCTCAGAGGGTGTCAGGTTCCATGTGAGATTCCGGTATGTAGAATCAGTCTAGCCTGCAACGGGGAGATGCTATATAAACTCTAACCTGCCAGAAAGTTAATTCCATAACTGTTTCAGTCACTATAATATCGAATTTTGGAGGTGAATGGAACACGACAAATTTATGTGCGAAGAACTGATAAGCGCTGTAGAGTGAAATGGAAAGTTCATCAGACGTGATTCAATCCCCGACTGGAAATAATAGTACCACTAACAGCAAGAACAATGTCATGAGAAGAAAATGTGTAACTTCTTTCACCAAGCGAAAACGAAACGTATATATATAGTTCTGAAACATATAACTTATGCAAATCTCAGTGCTGTACCTTGTCGTGCTTGCCGAGTAAATTATCCAAATTCTCTACTAGACTGCAATAGAAGCAAATGCATAATTGCGAGATTATGCAAAACCTCAAACTCCTCTCTTAAAACTTGACGCATGATCGGCCAATCCAGGGGTTTAATTTCCACTCCGTCGCAAAGAACTGCTATGCCGAGTCCCATTCGGCCTGATGATAGACCTACTTCAGAACCTAAGGGCTCACGTTTTAAATGATCGAACAGCAATGACTTCGATTTAATTTCAAAGGTACTACTACAGAATCGTCTGTGTGTGCCTTCGGGTGCCGCAGTGAGAAAACTATTCTCGCGGCAGGATTTCGTGCTTCGAGTTAAGCTCTGCAGTTAATGCAGTTCTCTTAGATGTCTTCCTCAGTACGCGGAAGGGTCCTTCCTTGCACAATTTATAGAAGTGAACCGTATTTCGTGGGACCATTTCTCTGCACCTGGTTTTCGCTGAGGACTGCAGACCTTTCTCGGCATTCGCTGGCCACCGTCCTCGATGAAACACTGCTGACACGTTTCTGAATTGAATTGGATAACCCAATGAGTTGATGCGAACTTCCTGAGATTCGCTCTTCCCTTTAGTCGGAATGGGTATAGTGGCCTTGCGCGATTCATATAAAGATCTCTTCGCTCAGAGGCCGGAGGTACTAGACTTGCCACTGCGGATCTGCTCAAGGCTGCCGCTGGGCTCAAACCGGTGCTGTGAATCGAAATCATTCAAGCTCACGGTTCCATATTCATATATGCCTGTTGTTTAATTAGTGTCTAACAAGAATTCAACTGCACAGTGACATGGATACGCTGCAGCAACCGGACGACCAGCAATTAGATGCTCGTCCATGGAAAAGCTTAGTAGATCTACTGCTGATTTTTGATAATGTCCCTTTCTCTCGCCCATGACTCCTGAAGATGACTCTGAGTCACCGAACCCTCAGACTGTTCTGACACGCTCGCAAACGTATACATAGAAAGCTCCTTGACATCAATGACAATCAGATATCTTTCCTATAGGATCGACATTAATAAGATTCTAGGACCCCTTGAAAATTTCTTTGCACATTTCAAGTGGGTTTGAATTGCATTCCGCGCATTGAAGGTTCTTGGAAGCGGCACTAGTTATTCAGTAGTAGTGGGAATCGCTGTCGATGAGGTACTAGCTATAGTGACTGCTTTCTTCGCAGGCACTTTAGATCTCTTCCGACGAGTCCTGGATCTGGATCTGCCCTTTCGTTGTCCTGCAGGTCCACCTCTGCGTCTACTTCGGCCTCTCCTTCTAGCTGCTCTACGTCCCTTGCGTCTCCCGTGCCAGCCAACCAAACCCGTGATTCTGCGTCGTCTGCCGCGACTTTTGCTCCTGATACGTTTTCTGCTGCGTGATCTACCTCTGGATTTGCTCCTGACTCGACTCCTGGGATTGATGCAGAAACAGTGCGGCCGTTTTTGGCGCACTCCCAAACTGTTGTATCTCACGACGCACATCGGCACAATCTGGTACCGCTCGTAATGGTTATGGAGTTGCGCCTCCTTCACTAGCCTGTCGAGAGCTCTCCTCATCTGGCCTAAAAACTTCTTGCCTAATTTGCAGTTATAATACCTCTCAATACCTCTCCTGATATCGGACTTGGTGCATCCTCCTTTCTTCTTGATTTTCAGGATCGCATTCAGTATCAGTTGCCTCAGAGTCGCGTGAGGGCTCCTGCCTGCACTGTTAATTATCACCTTCAATGGTTTCCGTGCCATTTTGCACTCTTTTTTGAACACAGAATCCGTGTTCCCTACTTTACCGCCCGAACATATACATATGGAGAAGGTGAACTGATTGTCACTTTCTTTTTGCGGTTGATCTGGAAAAGGAGAGTTCACTTATAAGTTCTGATCCAACTGCAGGTTGAGCATTTGGAATGGTTGCCCAAGCGCATGGAGTGGATGAACGCGATGTTTCTTCCATTTCCTAAACCCTAAGCGAAATTTCGCTGGACGTTGTCGACTCTAAGAACGTATACTTCCTTAGCAGAATGAGTGAAACGGAAGAACAACCGAACGACTGATTGTTGAAGAGTCATGACTGTTCTTTGCAGAAGAGCGCCGGACTAAGATTATTGTCAGAAGTCCCTCGAGATCTTCTTTGACAGTCATGCCTCTTCACCTGCTATCGGACGCGATCCATTAACGCTGTAATGGAAGTTACTCAGAACTCCAAGCCGCTTTCATTAACATGATCACGGCGGCAACGGATCCCGTCGAGTACCTCATCTTCTTCATTCTCTCGGTGTTGATGATACGAAGGATCGCGATGGATGCGATGGAGCTTCTCCAAGAGGAAGAAGGCTACAATTTGCATGCATAAACCTGGAACCATTCACACAGTCAAGTCACTCATTCATACATACCGAGAAGTGGCATTACCTAACCGCCAAACAAATTTAAATCAGATCCGCCGCTAGCGCTGACGCTGCTTAGGATCCACTTTTTCTAATCTTCCTGTCAGACGATCCGAATCAAAGGAGGGAACTGATGAATGAACAAACAAATTAAGAAGAACGAACTATCAAAAGAGTCTGCAGGGACGTTCAAATAGATAAGGATTCTGACCAAATTAAGAGGAAAGGTGATGTTCAAAAGAAGCCGCGCGGATGGTTGCGACTCGTGAGTAAGGACAGCATTTGGACATTGAGGGTACTTACTGACATGTACGGATTCGACTATAAAAGAAACTGTTTTGTGACTAGAAGAAAAACATATGCTGGATGACGCTCGATCAGTACAGTACTTGGAGTTTTTACCCGCTCGATAGACCTTATCGAGGTCGCGTTCTTCTAGTAAAAAAGTAAAGCGTGCAGACTTTTAATTCCTGAGAACGAATTTATTGGGAGCATCCATAAGCCAAGCTTTCATCAGGGCCCCGCGGCCGCCTAGCTTGCCCAAGAGCCTGAGACTCTGTTCATGGTGAGATCTCTTAGGTCCGTGCATGCATTATTACTAGCTATGCTACTAGTCTTTAAATATGTGAAATGCTCACGTCCACTTTTTATCGTCTGGATCTCTCTGGTGCTTAGCTGAGAACCGCTGCGTGACCAAGATCTGAGGCCTCTACCTCTAACTTGGTTCAATGTTCCGCAACCTGTATAGTTTTCAGCTTTGAAGCCATCGTTTCATCCAGATTGGTAGAAGGACTCCGGCCATCACAGGCAGGCGACCTTCATCGATAGAACATCAGCCAGAAGGAGAAAGATTGGAGCGAAGGACAGATTGGAGCGAAGGACAGGTAGCGTGACGGACTTTGAGCTGATTTCAACATGGAAAGATGCAGGACGGTCTCAAATGCGAGGATTTCCTGTGCAGGCGCAAGCTCAATCCTCTGTGCCTGCACCGGACAAGTTCATTAAACACTTGTTTACTTGTAGGACGATTGTAAATTCTTTGTCACGAGGAAGATTCGAGACTTCGAGTTTGGACACGGAAACACCTTGCTTCAATCACGCAGGAGAGGAAGGTTAAACCGGTGGTACAAACTTTAGGAAGCTTGCAGGAGAGTAATGTACTCATGAGTTCCGATCAGAAACTCGATCCATCCCATGCATCTGCACCCACTCCTTCCACGAGAAGTGACCTTCGATCATCCCGGGTAGCCGCAGAGATAGATGCAGAACGGGAAAGTACAATAGTGAATCTGCCATTGCAGAGTCAGAGAGAAAAGGCGGATAAACATAGCTTTTTTGGGCTCAAAAAAGGAGAAGTCCTTAGCCCGAAGTGTGAGAGTTCGGGTTCTCCCATGTTTTAGAAGGCAGAATTCTGGTCGTTTGGGTGTATAGCAGATGCGAGAAATGAACAGTACACAGGAGTCCACTCTGAGAATGGAGCTGGCCGTGAACAGCGACGATGATTATGCCACCGAGCTTCATTTCGCAGTGAAGGAGAATGACGTTCTGGGCGTTCGGAAACTCTTAGAGGGCGGAGCAAGAGTGAATGCTCCCGATAAACTTGGGCGCACGCCCTTGCACTGGGCCTTAGTGTACGGCCATCAGGAGGCGGCGAAGGCTCTGATACTCAACACCAACAAGAGAGCTTTAGAATCTCGAGACAGCTGGGGATGTACTGCGCTGCATTATGCTGCGCTGGGTGGAAGGACAGAGGTTGGGAGGATTCTGATCGAACGCGGAGCTCAAGTGAATTCCGTGGACTCGAGGAAACGGACACCACTTCACTTTGCTGCTCAGCATCCGAAGCCAGCTATGGTGGAGATGTTGATTAGTCGTGGGGCAGAGAAACAGTGTCGAGATTTTCGAGAGTATCTCCCATGTGACGTCGCTCTAGAGTGGGCCAGCTTCTCTTCCCTTGCTTGTCTGAGACCAGACAGCCAGAGGAAGGACCCGAACCTGAAGATCCATCCTGGTGAAATCGTCGATGAGCAGGATGGAGGAGCAGAAGTCCCAGTGGAGCTGGGTGTTAGGAAAGGTCCCTCTCTGGATAAGCTTCTGGCGTCATGGAAGAAAGCGGAGACTGAAGCGAGGAAGAAAAAGGAGGCCGATTCAGAGTTTGCTGCTAAAGCTTTTGGTGAGCTCCAAGAGAGGCTCGACGAGTGGAGGGAAGCTGAACGGGATGTCAGGTTGAGACAGCAAGGAGAGTGCAACAACTCCATGTCTCTGAACGCTCTCCCACAAATGAAAGGGCAGTTCTCATATACACTTCTGTTGCCTAGCGATGAGCCTTCCACTCCAGAAGCTTCGACTTCCCAACCGCACGCCTCTCACTATCCAGATGCTGCTGTACCGGGTCCTTTTCGCTATGTAGAAGGTCTTGATGACGTATCTTATTCTACTGGGTCATCTTCCTTTCTCTCGTCAGCTTCAAGCTCATGTCAAGGGACTCCAGGCTCTCCTCCCAATCTGCACGATTGGTTGGACGCTTCAGAGCAATGTAACAGGAAAGCTAGCACGAAGGAGACGCTGTTGTGGTGCACAGAGTGGGAGGTGGAGCTTCCTCGATCAATAGAATGTCAGCAGACGAGCCGTGAAGTTGTGATTGATACACCCCCAACTTCCTGTCGAGATAGGAAAGGGAAAGGGAAAGCGCAAGCGGTTTCGGAAGAGGAGCCGTTGTGGCTGCAAGTGTGGCCAAAACCCTCTTCTTCCCCATCTTGCACTGCTTCCCTTTCTCCCGGATCTAAGACGGTCAAGGCCATGTTATGACTGTGTCTCTCCCCTCTCCATGTCCACTCCACTTTATTTCACCTGAAATCATTTGAGTTAGCACATAATGTCGGCTTTAATCCTTCTTGCAACTTCTGTTTCTGTTTTCATATTTCTCCGGAAAGCATCATGAGGATCGGGTAGAGATGAATGAATGAGTATTGCTTGCATGATCGAAGGTAGTTCAAGAGAACACAATAATAATACAAGAACACAAATAATGAGCGTAAAAATGAATAAGGGCAAGAGACTGATGAAACATCAGAATAATAAGCATGCTCGGTCGACTTCGGGAACTTTTGTTCTTTTTTTGTTATCGGAAAAGACTTTTAAGTGTTAGATTGAAATTATATATTTAATTTTTAAATATATATATATATATATATATATATATATATTAAATGATAGTTGGACTAGAGTTGGGAGACGCTCCTGACATAACCCATAAGTATAGCTCTCTAACATTTCCGTACTAAAATTGCTGGAATCTTCTATCTTCAGATGGAAAAGGTGAATAAATATAACCACTGAATCAACATGTTGTAACTTTTCGTAACCTGTGTTTGCACTTCACTCCTTTCGTGAGGCGTTTCCATGAATGTTAGAATATGCACTTCGATGTTTCCAAGAGACTCAGTGCCAAACAAAACCTTCTGGCTCTGTTGAAGAATCAGAAAACAGTGTCTCTGATGAAAACCTCTTCAACGCTTATGGCCAAACATTCGAAATTTATATTAGTTATACGTACTATTTTCGTAAGTAAAATACGACTGGAATTTGGTTCAATAAATCAACTCTTCTCTGATGAAAACCTCTTCAAAGCTTATGGGCAAATATCGGAATTTTATATAACTATATGTACTATTTTCATAAGTAGAAATACAATCAGACATCTGGTTCATTAACTTCATTAAAGGTATTAAAACCACGTCACTTTCAAATTATTATATACAAGCACAATTTATTTTACCATTTATTTTACAATTTTTTTATCAATTTATCTATAATATTATTAAACTCAATACTATATTGTATTTCTAGTTATGACTGTATTCATTTTTATTCTAGAAAACTATTCTGATTTAGATTCAAATCATATGCTAAATCAATTTTTAAATAACCTAATTTATTTCCTATCATATTATCGTGGGACGAAAACTCTCATTCATGAACTCTGATATGGTAATGACTTCAATGGTACCAAGCATGCTCTTAAAAAACATAGATACCTAAATGAAATTACAGCTAATACACTATTTGAATAAATGTAACCCATACAAGTTTGCGTTAAGTGCAAATGACACAACACAAATCGATAAGATAGAAATTCAAAACATAAATAGATCAATCGTAAAGAAAGAAATGAAACTAGAATGCAATCAAGAAAATAGAGATCACAAGATATCAATTTTAATTGAGTAGATCAACTCAGTCATTTTTGTTTGCGGTTATCGTTTCTTCACCATTATATTTCTGTTAGGTAAATTCTAATTGTTAAGAATATCTTCCATTATTAAGTATTATTACATTAATATTAATTGCAACAAAAATTAAATATTTGATCAAGATATTGAGGTTATCAAAGATTCTATTAACTTTCTAGTATTTTTGTTGCTTTTGATATGCTTATCAAGATGAGTTATATTTGTATACGTTATATTCTTAATTACAATCTAAAAATTTATTATAATAATGAATAATATTTCAATCAACATTGGTCTTAATAAATAAAGTCATTCAAAATCATTTGTAGTTTCAACTTCATTCTCTACAACCAGAGATTACGAGATTGTGATTGGTAATTTGCTTGTATATTATTTCATAATCGTTAATGAAAGTGATTTCGAATCATCAAAGACAAATAGATTTCTAATTTTGATGAAAATGAAAATAAGGATCTAAAAGTTTTACGAATAACATATAGACTACAACAAAGTGCTGGAGAGATACGTATAAAGCTCATAATAAGAAAATTCAAAAATATAATAAATGGTTTCTTGTGTTAAAATACTATTAAGAAATCAAGGATGAAATCTAAATTCTAATTGATTATTAATATCTTGTGAAATGTAAACCTCTTTGAGGTGGAAAGGATGTTCCAGCGGTAGAGACGGTGCTCGTTTACCACCTTGTGACTGTGAAACGATTGACATATTATTCACCGATGATTCAAAATTCATCACCAATCTTTTCTAACAAAGGAAATGACATGAGGAAAAATGATGGGATTCATTCTATATAGATAGTGGTAATCTCGGATAGATCTAGAAAGAATGGTTTACTACTGAGTCGGATGTGCTTCATTCTCTGTGTGTAGGAATGAATGATATCAATTATGCACTGAAGGATTAGATGATAACCTTAATCAACTTGTCTTGACCGTTTGATTTGAAAGTAACGAATCATACTTCATTGATTCGTTACTTTCGATCATATGAGGACTTACGTCTATATTCAGTTGGACTATAACTCTATATTGTAAAAGAACCAGGATCCGTAGGCAATACTCTTGATTAAAAATATAATACATGCTTTTATTATAGACTGCGTTACACTTGCAAACTTAAGAGATTTGCGTCAACCAATCAGGAATTCGATATTTTAATCACACGAACACATCTCAAAAAAATAGGATTTTTTGTAATATTTATTACGGCTTTTATATGTTAATAGCAGCTTATCATATGCATCTTTACTAACTTTTAAAGATAGATCTTTCATAGTTTCTTCAATATTTACAAATTAATTATGAAAAATATTAATTACATATTTTATGAAAACAAACATCAAAGCTCTTGTAATGGAGTAGTACGTAAAACTTTTGAGTTCATACTCTCTGCTCCATCATGCATATGTTCTTAATAAATAAGATAAAATATCTAGTTAATGTATGAAAGATCTTTAAAATATTATTTTCTCTAAGATATTTGATTAATAAGAAATTTTACATCAGCCTAATTAAATAACTGAAATCATATTGCAAAAACTATATTTCTACTAGATCTAGATTCAGTTGTATGAAGAGAAGAAACTCTCATGGAGAAATCTATCATCGTAAAACCATTCACCAACTTTGCATATCACTAACACATTAGGTAAACAATGACTATACCCATCCTAAAATCAAGAGAATGGATGGACTAGCACATACTAATATGGATGCTACTGATACTTTGGTAAAAAATGATGAGAGACGGCAAGTGCCAAAATCAAGAGGAAAATCTTGTAGTCTCACTGGACTGCTTGCGGTCGTTAGAAGGCTACACATGGTAACTGGTTGAGTATGACGTTGTCGAGGTGAGAGTTTCTTGAGAAAGATGGAACCTTCTAGCTGTGATATGATCGTGAAGACTGTGATATGTCTACATAGGAAAGCGTTGGACTTCTCGCTGTGGTTGTTTACTCAAGAGATAAGCTTCAAGTTAAAACGTGGAACTATAAACACTTACACAGATCTCTTGGTCCTCTAATATGTTCAGAAAGCAAGAATCATGACTGACTGTATTAATAAAGTCAGACGGTGAACTTTAACACTCAAGAATAAGAAAAATATGATGGTTTAGACTTCAAAACTTCTCCTACATGTAAAGAAGGCCGTACTGAAAACACATACGAACTTTCAACTTGAGATCAAATTTGAGCACTGAGATATGAGCAAGAACGTTCTGAGTAAAGAAATTACGGCAATTTTTGATACTCAGATAGCTACTTTGACCTAGAACAGAGAATTGGTTTGATAACTTTTGATGATTCTTAAAATATTTGGAGTCTACAACACGCTGAACATCCTTGTGAAATTTGACCTGCTGGTTGTACATAGTTCTCCAGATCTCGAGCTCTGAAGTTGCTGCTCTAGATTGAGAGCTTTTTAGACCCCCCTCTACTTTAGCCGTCGCCTTGAATTACTCACTCACTCAAATGACATGAAACTTTTTGGACAGTCGTAGTCCATTTTTGCTTCAAACCACGAAGGTTTGAAGCAAATATCTCAATTCTGCTACAATTGACACCAAAAAACCCAAAATCACCAACTGTGATGCATTCAGACCCAATCCGAACTTCAAATTGGCATAACTCTTTCTTTATTGCTCCAAATCAATCGAAACTTTCACAGACAGTGACTGACACGACGAGGTCTATCACCATGTGTTCTCAGATTTCTCTATGTCTCTACCAAAATCTCAAACTCTCCTTAAGACCCCTGTTTCTAAGTTTAGAGTTTCACAAAGGACAAAAATGAACCAATGGGAGTTCATAGCTCCACTTCCATGTCCTTTTGTGTCCCAATCCACGTGGTAACTTAATTTCACACACAGGTTATCACGTCAAGCCTCTAAAGTGTCAGCGTAAATCTTAAACTACTTGCGAAGACATGTAAAATGACACATAATCGTAAAAGATAACGTAAACAAGCTAGAAAGTATGCATGGGCGACATGTAAGTACAACCCATGAGCTTAAACTCTATCAACATGATAAACTTAAGTTAAATACTTTGAATATCATAGACAAGTATGAAGTCACTTGCACAAGCGTAAGAATGCTTGAACAAGATAAATAACATACTCTCAACCTACTAAGACTCAAAATATATAATATAATAGTGTAACATCATATGCAAAGGTGTCAAACATATGCATAAAGGACTAGAAATAATATTGAGCTAACTTCTATGACTACTAAACTCAAGTGTCGGAGTAGCAGTGTAACATGTAGCCGTCAAGTAACGCGACAACAGTGATCAGCGTGATGAGACTAACTTCTGGTAGAGAGGTGAATTATTTACTATGTGAAATGATTCACATCATGACAACGCTCTCGAGGATTTACGGCTTTGTCTCTACACATATTGATTTTGTTTGGAACCAGAGATACGAGACAGACATCACCTTCTTGATGGAGAGATTCGTATGAAAAATGATACATACCACGGAGGAAGAATCGATCCCTTTGGCAGGGACTTATAATTATGTGGAGAATGAGATATTCTACAACATAATGATAGAATTTGTTGCCTTGATCTCATCATGACAAATTTTGAACTATAGCATTGTGTTCAGTGCGTCAATCAACCTTCTGACGACTTTTCTCCATACCTTGCTTCACTCCGATCTAACCTCCAAGAGATGTCTTGTCTTTTGTCGTGTCTTCCACCTTTTTTTTCTTTCTATCGTTAGAAAAATGGATGTTATTGCTTCTTTTACTCTGAAGTGTACGTCATATTTACGTCTCGCATATGATCTGTTATCTATAGAACTGAATATTGATCATCAACACACGAAAATAGAAGAGTTGAGACAATCCTCCGAGGAAGAAGACGAATCGAGAGAGTCCGCAACAAATGAAGGAGATCAAAAACAGATAAGAAAAGGCTATTGATGAGCTTTCTGGGATGATCTACTAGTCTTGATGTATTTAAAAAATCAATGCATCAATCACTTTTTCTTATTTCTCCTTTTATAATACTTTTTGAACGTTACTAAAGGAAAACTCTGATTTTTGACTAAATTTGAATTAGCCTTAGCTTTTGCATGAGTTCATTCATCTACTATTATGACAACAATAATTGGATCTAATTGCATGTTTACTCTAAGTATGAAGTTATTAGTACACAATTTTATTGTATGGGTCAGATAATGTGCCATACAACCAAGAAGTTCCCTTCTGCATGTAGTTTGTTCGGGCAAGACAAGAAACCCAGCAGAAGTGCATTTTGAAACAGATCCATGATTGTTTTTGTCCAAAATAAATTAAGAAAGTTTATCAACCCATGTCTTTTTTCTCATAACTATGTACTCTTTATATATAAAAAAAAAGATAAAAATGCATAGTGGTAATTTCTGAGGAAACACCCGGGGTGCCTCGGAAAAATAACCTACGCCAAAGGGTGGTGTTGAAGGACATGATTAAGCATCAGGATTAAAGTTTTTTCTTGGAAGAACAACTCCTTTGATGTGTAGGTAAAAAGTTTGAGTCAACTTCAATCAAGAGGTATTTTAATATCCATATTTTTCCTGAAAGATAAATTGGAAATTTTATATTTTACAAAAAGGAAATATTCTCAAAAGAATCTTTTATATAAAATTCTATATTTACTTTAAAACTCATTTACAAATTTCAAATAGTCTACTTTAGTTTTATTGATATTAAAAACTTTACTAAAAATAATGAGAATACTCTATTTGCTTTCACATGTTTACAACCAAATCCATTGTGAATCCCTAGAGTTTTTATCACCTATACAGAACAAAAGAAATTAGGACAAATATGCATGCTTCATTAACCGATGTTTAGCTAATATTCAAACTCAAACTAATAGAGAAAAATAGCAACAGACTTTATCTTACATTTCTTATATGTGGTCTCAAAAATCTGATACTCCAAGAACATTCTTTTATAAGAAATAACACCTTGTATTCTGTATAAGATGCTTCTTTACATGTCTTGGTTGGAATTCTCCACTCTTTTTAAGACATTTCTTTCACATGCCTTTGAGCAATGTTGTTATATCAAATTTCACGAAGCCACGCCTAGGAAAGCATCAGGTTCTCCACTCTCTTTTTCGAAGAATGTTCACTTAATGCATTGTACAATATTTTCACTCTATTTCTCTCCTAAGCTCGTTGTCTCATGTCCAATTCTTTGTATCAGTACCTATCACCAGTTTGTGCTCCAAGACTAGTTGACATTTCTTTCACATGCCTCTTGATCAACATTGTCGTATCAAATTTCATGAAGTTGTGTATAAAAAGCACCGGATTCTTGGCTACAAAAGATGACTTGGTAGTGTGCAAGAAAGATAACAACATCAAGTGTGGCCTTATATCTTAAATCATGCTTCTTCTATATCATTAAATTGCACCCAAACGTCAAATGCTTGCAGTATGCTCAGCTTTTCCTCAATTCTGGTGATTCTTACTTCATTTGGAAGCCCTTCAAATTTCTTTTCCAACGATATATATATTACTTGAAACTGATCGGTCTAGCCAAAGTTACACGCAATTAGGCTATAGTTTAACCACAGGTTTAGCTTAGCTAAGGTGCAACTTACCAAGCAAAGGGTTAGCTTAGCTTACATTATGATAACTTTTCACACTAGAGACCATCTATAACACGAGAACAAGCAGTTTCACTTTGATTATCTTTTATAATTTACGTATTTGAGAGAGAGAACACATCATAATATGATTTTACTTCATGCAGAAATTGAATGAATTGTGAAATCTTGAACGTAGATAAGTTAAAGATATACATAAGATAAAGACCTAATGATTACAGAATTAACAACCAATGACTATATAACGTATTAGAGTGTATGCAACAAAAATCCAAGGAGATGAACAGTTATGATCACATGTTCAAACGATCATAGAAATTGTCTATTCGTGAATTCAATGCATTTTCTATTCGTGAATTCAATGCAAATGCAGAGAATACAAAGGTGAAAAGTTTAATAACAGATATTAGTGTAACTGGTTTTTGTGTAGTGAAGGACGAGACATTAGACACACATCATATTGGTGGATTTGAAGTGCAAGTGTGTGAAAACAAATCTTCTTTGAATTCCAACTTGGACATGTGTTAAACTATTAGAAAGAAATGGATATGATTCTTCTTCCATGCACCAGTTGTAATAGTTATTTTTTACATTTCTAATGTATAGTTGTACAAAAAGCACCAAGACTTCTGAACCAAAAAGAAGATTGGAACAGCCTAAAGAGTCTTGAGCAAGCTCCATAGTATTCCAATCGCTTAAAATGATCTTGGGCTTTGTTATACGATAATGGATAAATTTAGGCTCTTCCACTATTCGTTTGGTTTAGAAGCAAGATTACAATAGCCCATTTGAAGTTGCTGCTAGGATTAAATAAGCGTTCACTTGCAGAGTTAGGAGTATATACATTAGCCATGAAAAACCCTATTGATCATAACGGAACACGCATCACACAAATCATAATATAATACCACATTCAAGAACATTTGGCATTTCCTCTTGATAAAAAATGTTAGACCACTCCTCATTCCTCACCGTATATTATAAACTAGTAGTATGAAGTAAAAACTGGAGTGATCCTTTGGCAAATGTGTTTCTTGTAAAGCCAACAACAAAGGTCAGTGCGCCGTGAAGAACCTCTTGATGGAATATTTGTGATGGGATGTTCTCAAACTGTCAATATTCCAAGTGATGAACAAAGTGGATTACGGTGAGAACTTTATTAGGAGAAATCATGTTGTGGAACAGGTTAAGAGATCTGGATCTCCATCCTGCACCATGGAAACAGATCTGCTTGTCTCTCTTATTACATCCACTTCTCAAACGAGTAAGGGCATTTCCATCACACATACTATAACTTGAGAGTTAACAATAAAATTAATGTTCATGCTATATCCATAGAGTATCAAAAAATGCAAATCTCTCTCACCGTTTTGACGTTAATAAAAGAAGGAATCATGGTGTTGATTAAGTTTCTCTATCGTGATAGAAATTTATCTCTGTTTTTAAGCAATAAAAAATTCCACGTGGATAGAAAAAACTTACACACCATACAACGACTGAACTGGAATTTCTCAACGTGTAAATGGATAATGCTATGCTACGAAAATAACTTTAATTCAAAATATGAAGTTCAGTTTCACATGCTCAGCATTACGATAAAACATATTTAGTGTTTTCGATGGAGCCTGTATGTTTCATAACGCTATAATAGCTTTAGAATCACACCGATAGAGATGCACCAAGGACCAACTTTGACTCCGAATGCATTATGCATGGTCTTCAATTTGAGGACCATGCATAATGAGTGTGTCTTGATGCCTAGCGTAATAACAACATTTGTTTTTGGACATATCTCTCTCAAAAAAATATTAGGGTTTTGGGTTTTGGGTTTTTTAGGGTTTAGGACCCTAAAAAACCCTAAACCCTAAACTCTTAAAAAATATTTCTCATGTTTGCTCACGGGAACGGGATTGGCCAATCGAATCTTGACTAGATTAATCTTCCACCGATGTAGGACGGCTGCTTTCGGCCTAGTAAGTATGCAAAAGTACATACAGGATACATGCGTGACGAATAAAAAGTAAGAAAATATACTTTCTATATCAAAGAAATAAAGAAAATCCCCAATCTAATTGAAACTCATGAACATCTATGCAATGACAGCATGTGTGAAGCCAAGCTTTTATCAGGCATTCAGAATAAATCTTCATAGTTCGTTACTTCTTTATATTTTTCAGTTTTCACTATGATTCCATCCTTATGTTTTGTTACGCGACAAAAAGATCCCCCTTTCCGGTTTTTACAATCTACATATAGCTAGCTATGCTACCGTTTTAGCAAAAATCATAATTATAGTCATTTGAAGTTATACACAATATTGAGAAGTTATATATGTGATGGACGGAGGAGACTGGTGATAACGTGGAGGGCGCGGAAAATAACTCGCCTTCTTCAACGCAATCGCAGAAGCTTTTTGGAGCGCCATAGTGAGAGTAGTTTAAAAGTAAGCTAGTAATTGATGGACCGATTGTTCACCTATCCATTACGGTTCTAGACTCCTGACAATGCACTTCAAACTTTCGACATGCACAAAATTGTCTTATGGGAGGAGGGTGACTAGAGTTTTCTGCTGCGTTGCCTTTCCTTTCCAGTCCTCCCGTTCTCTGACTTGCAGCTTGTTCTCGCCTACGAGTGACACCATCACGCCGGCAAAATGCATATAGAATAGAAGAAACATCGACCTAACTATTATTCCCGACAGAAAAGAACCGACACAAATTAAGCTGACAGACGGCTATCATTGGGTCGGACCGAGCGTTCTTCTGCGATTCTTGCCACTTGTGGAGCCCACAAGTGGTCAAACTATGTTCGAGTCTCTCTTTTCTGATTGAAGAGAGCGTTCTTGCCGCTCAAGAAAGAGCCTTTCTTCGAACCAGTGGCCCCATCTGCACTGTGGTGGCTGTTCTTGTATGAAGTTCTCTAAAGTTGTAATCAAGACCGATAGACGTTCCATAGGGAGACCTGATGCTGATTTGTCACGAAAATTACCATCAATGAAATCATTATGCTCGAGGTTGGTGTGCACACGGATCTGACGATCAAAGTTTTTGTTGTTTTTGAGATTCTTCAAGGAGGTCGTGATACCAGAACTGTCAAGTGGTTGTGCGTTCAGGTCTTGGATCGGAAGGAATTCAGATCGGAACTGGTGCATTTGTCGCGCAGACCTTGTTTTGGGACTCACGTGGCTTGCTATCTGCTGAGCTAAGGCGCAAGAGGAGAGGATCGTGTGGATTTTGGTTGTAATAGTTGCACAAAAGACGCGTTCGATTTGACTCGGCTTGCAAGATTGTTATAAACCTGTGACAGACCGTGTGCTGAAGGTGTGATATAAGATTGTCGAATTTGAAGCGTTTCTGACCGGTCCTAGAGGATTCAAGTGAGCAAAGTGGCGCGAATGGAGGAGCTGAGTTCTGTACATCGTTATGGCGCCGGAGCTTTACTAGCGATAGCTCTCAATCAGGCCCAGATTCACCGGCAGCAGCTGGTGCCAGATATACTAGGTCCTGGCGATGGTCCGAGTATCTCAAACAGTTTGGAGGACCAAGGAGTGCTTCCATGGAGCAGCGAAGAGTATGGGTTGCTCCATCACGTCTTCGGGTATGGTGGAATCTCTTGAATTTTCCAGGACGTTTTCAAATTGACGAACTAGCAGCTGACAGTAGGTATATAATTTTCACTTCCAGTTTTTTGCCGTAAACGGTAAGACTCGTAATCTTTTTAGGCAGACCTAGGTTAACGTGGAAAAGGAAGATACGTGCAGCTCCCGACAGCTCTAAAATCACCGATGCGTTCGCTTTCCTTGCGAACTTCGCACATTTGGTAGAACTGTTCCTTTGTTCATTTGCAGACAGATAGAGTGATGTAGAAACGACAGCCCGCCCGCAGCGTAGTTCTGAACTTATTCTGGAACTTTCATCTTCAGTAATGAAGATGAAGATGAAAGCCACTTAAGCACTTGTTGTGATCCGTTGTCTTGATATAACGTATATCGTATCTCTTCTCTGTAGAGAGGTCCTCATCTGAACCCGTGACCTGGAGCAGGTATTTGAAAATCGATCCACACGCGTGGCCAGGAATCGAGAAAACAGCTGCTTCAGCAGATGCGAAGCACCATATTGGACCAGTGGGTGCTTTCCACCTTCAAAGCTTGTGCATGTGATATCAGTTCTTAGAGGTAGAGTACTTTATTTAGAAAGTGCAGAGCTACAAAGAAAACTCAGCTTATCCGTGTCATAAACCTCATATTCTGCTGATGCTTACTACGAGAAGTGGAAAAGAAGTCTGCCTATACATAAGCTCATGCATGTACGTCTGTGTTTGCCACTCTGCTTCAGTACATTAGAATTCTATCGGAAGAAAATGTGGAAGTCACATCGTCATCCACCAATTCCTCATCATCTATAGACAGAGGTGTAGCGGCACTGGCAAATGCCGTAGATGCAATGGCAGTCAGCTTGGAAGAGCATGCTGCTTCCCGTCCCGAGCCAGGTTATGGTCGATCAAGTGAGGATGCTACTTCATATGAAGACACAACTGCAGTGAAAGAAAAGCGGTCCGCGAAATCGAAATCTGCCTCGGCCAGTAAATCAGCACACCGATGGGCTTCCATGAAAAAGCCTCTTCTTGATAGAGCATCTTCAAGTTCAGACCTATCGCATCAGGACACAAAGAAAAAACCAGACAGACTATTGGTCTCGGATTCCTCGAACTCGGAACCCGAGGATAAGGAAGAGGCTGAGCGTCGAATGTTGGTTGCACAGCGGAAAGTGGCGGTTCTATACGAGCTCCTAACAGCTTGTGTTGCTGACACTCCTGAAGAGAAGGCGGGCAAGTCAGTTCTAAATGCGGGCTACGATGCTCGTCAAAGAGTTGCTCTTCGCCTGCTCGCTTTGTGGTTGGATGTTGACTGGAAGAAAGTGGTGGGTGGAGTCTTCCCCATTACCTAATGCAGTGTCCTTGAAACCTCGCTAAGAATCTGCTTTGTACCCTTGTGTCGCTCAGACTATGGAGAGGAGAGAAAACAAGCCATCTAAGGATTAAACTGCGGGTTATGATTTGCTTCTGTCCCTGCTGTTCTGGGTTATGGTCAGGCAGCAATGGAGCTTATGGTTGCTTACGTCGCCATGGAGGCAGAAAAAGAAAGAGAGGAATCAAGAGCAGCAGCGCATGCCGATAACGATGAGGGTAAAGCAACTAAATGGCAGAAGTGGAAACGGGGAGGCATTATTGGTGCAGCTGCTGTCACGGGCGGAGCGATATTGGCTCTAACTGGCGGTATACTACTCTCACACCTTGTTATCATAGTTTTGTACCTCAGAATGAGTCACCAGAAGTACCTACTTCTGGTACCTAGCTTGAAAGCTTAGTTGGATGGACGTTTTCGTATTCTAACGGAATGTAACAATACGGGGTCTACAAATTGTTCGAGAACGAACATTTGTAGACTTCGTATCTTATTTCAGTTTTGTTTGTTTGTATCATCTGCCGAGTTTTTCTGCTTTTATAAGTGTAGTTTGTATTCTCAGGTTTGGCGGCTCCGGCTATAGCTGCTGGTTTGACTGCTCTAGCTCCAGCCTTTGCAGCGGTTGGAATTGGTGGACTGGCAACTGCTGTCGGTTCAGCTGCAGGCTCTGTCGCAGTGGCTGCGTCTTTTGGGGGTATGAGATGCTATTGCATTTAATTTCATATTCATAGAGTTATAATAACTTGTAAAGGCTTACGATTGACATTTTCAGCCAAAACTTCCAGTGTGCAAGTCACAGATCCTTTTCTCTACGAACCTAACAAACAGCCTTACAGTATTATCAGGAGGTTTCGATTTAGAGTTCGTTATGGCTGTCACTCATTTCCCTCCTGTATCACGTTGCAGCTGCTGGTGCTGGGCTCGCTGGAACCAAAATGGCGAGGAGAACTGGTGGCGTAGATGAGTTCATGTTTATACCAATTGGTGACAATCATCAACAAGGGGTACGACCGTTGGAACCATTGCCATAAACTGTATGAGACATCTTTGATTGAACCAACCTTTACTTTGGTATTGACGTTGGAAGATCTAGAATGCGAACTGTCATTCGCTATCCGTCATTCCGGTGATACAACGATACCTTGGAAGTAGTTAGTCAAAAGAGGGGGAAGCTGGAGCTTAGTCTTTGTCCGATGATGTGCTAGAGATTCTCCTCATGATCCGTTTTATGCGGTCTACGCCACCCCTTCCCTTCACTGGACGGAAAGTCATCCTGCTCTCAAATCCTTGCATCCCTCCCAGCCTATCTTGTCTCTAATAGGTCTGTCGTTAGTGGAACTAATGCAAGTGTGGGTTTTCTACAGAGATTAGCAGTAGGAATCGTGATCTCGGGTATCGCAATGGAGGGTGAAGATTACACTATACCTTGGGAAGGCGCTGATGGAGATCTGGAGAGGTTAGAAGAAAACATTTAATTAGCTGGTGCACTGACACGCATGCGTATTTTTTAAACCGTGTTAAGTTTGGAAAGGAGCTGTAGGTGCTCTCAAGACATAGCTCAGTAACAGGACTTCGCACAAGAAGGGGTGAAAATTTACGAGCTTTCTTGATGCAGGTACGCTCTTCGTTGGGAATCCAAAGAGCTGATAGCCGTCAGTACTGCTATCGAAGACTGGCTTGCATCAAGTAAGCTTTGAGCCTATACTTGTTTTTCCAGCCTTATTCGAGTATGTTTCTCCAGTCTAACTAAATACTGGGCAGACAGGTGAACTTTAACGATCCAAGTACCTTTTTGCGTGTTTACTGTTATTTGGTAACAAAAGAATCAATCAACTATTTTCAGAAACATTTTGATCACTGAAATACTCATTAGAATATGAACCGTGATGGTGCAGGTGCTGCCCGAGAACTGGTCAAGGCGGGAGCCATGATGACCGTTCTTGCGGGCTTGGTTGCAGCTCTAGCCTGGCCTGTTGCGTTGCTGTCTGCCACGGATTGGATTGACAGCAGATGGACTATAGCTGTAGACAGGTTAGTGCAACTGGGAATATTTCCGTTATAAGTTTTTTCAGGTGAGGTATGTTTGAACTCTCACTCTACTGCTTCAGAAACTACGATGAAGTTGGAGATCGGTGAAGGGCTTTTCGAAACATAAGTAAATGACGTTGCTACTTGTCATATTTGCAGAGCTGACAAAGCAGGGAAGATCCTCGCCAAATGTCTACTTGGTGGAAGCCAGGGAAACAGGTGTGCTTTTTGCCGAGATTTTAAGCTTGTAAAATGACGTCGCTTCGTCAGTGTAGCATGTTCCGAATACAACCTTACTTAATCGAGCATGTCTTTTTTCTTTTCTTAAGTTCAGAATTATTTGGGATTGTAATAAAATATCATACAACGGTTGCGATGTTCGTTTTGATGTTCGTAGAAACGAACATCGCAACCGTCTGTAAGGGCTTTTCTCTTGTCCAATCGGCTAGCCGACTCACTCTCGTTCTTTTGTGATAAAACGAACATCGCAACCGCTGTAAAGGCTTTTCTCTTGTCCAATCAGCCGACTCACTCTCGGTCTTTTGTGATAGGCCTGTTACTCTAATCGGCTTCTCACTGGGCGCTCGTGTGATATTTTCTTGTCTGGAGTACCTTGCAAAGAAAGGAAACAATGGTAAGCTGTTATGTTTGTTCACTACAAATGACCGTACTCGTAATCTGTTGAGATTGTGTGTCTAGATTGAAAGAAGTGCAAGTAATCTTGTACATGTGACCTTAGGCAGAAAAACGAGGAATGGGATAAATTTTGTTGTCCTTTTCGTCCTCTTGGCAGGTGATTTGCTCTTGGGTATGCTTGAATCTTCGTAGATTCTTTTGTTCCAGTTGTGGGAGTCTTCTAACCTATGCGTATACGTTTACAGCAAGTATTGTGGAGCGTGTAGTGCTGCTAGGTGCTCCTCTCACACTTGACCAACAAAAGTGGGAAAAGGCTCGGCAGGTGAGTACGGACGTGAATGAGTGTCGAAAGCACTCACTAGTTTCAGATACCGTAGGCATCCACGAGAACGAATTTGCAGATGCAGCCGGTGGGTTTACTCTAATTAAGTCCTGTATACCGAACAAATGAATGATATACATTCGTCGAGGATATTTGGAACGAAGTGGAGTCGGAATCAGTGCGGTTTAGACTCTTCTGTTTACTTCCCGTGAAAACGCTTCTCAGGTTGTCGCTGGGAGATTTATAAACGCCTACTCAAGCAATGACTGGATACTTGGCATTATGTATCGTTCGAGGTACATGTTCCTACTTTCCTGAGCTGCTGGCGACGTTCTAGTCATGACATTCTTGGTTGGCTTTCGAATGATATGGGACTTTTTTCTTGTGGATATCCTCATCAGTTATACTTCATCGTGGTAGACCTTCGCATGAATGAATCTCCTCTAAGACATGCCGTACGTACTCATGTGGAGCGAAGCACAGATGTTTGAACTCCATTTATTCCTGGGACATGCTTTCATGTCGCGGTTCGAAGATTGTGACCAGTTGAGGTTAAACCAGTTGGTTTTCTTTTCTGCTTGTGTAGTTTCATGACTTCTGGCCTGGCTGGTATACAAAAGGTGGAGATCGCAGGCGTTGAAAACGTAAGTAGTTCTCGGTGCATTTGTTCTTCTGAGTCGCACTTTGCTTTTGTTGGAACTATGGAAGCTAATACTGTGTAGTTTTGTGTGACAGATCGACGTCTCAGATATCGTCAGCGGTCACTCCATGTACCTTGCCAAGACAAAAGAGATTTTAGAGGCATTAGATGTCGACAGTTTCTATCCAATTTACCCTTCTAAGCTTCAGAGTCCACCGTCGCCCCGTCATTGATACGAGTGGTAGATTTGTTGAGGTCGTTAAAACCAAGTCCGCTTCCCCAGTTGTGCGGCTACCAGTCGGTTGGTAGATTTGTTTGGTCGTTGAAACCAAGTCCGCTTCCCCCGCTTCCCCCGTTGTGCTGTAACCAGTGGATGGAGGTGAAAGTCTAGACATACCTTCAAGCTTCAGATTTTGCGGATAAGATTCCTGCTGTACAAATAGAGGCGATTGTTTCCAGCAACCTTAATTAGTTTAGTGTTGAAATGAAGAACGTGAAGAGTTCATTCGGGACATAAATACCTGATGTCCTCTACATCTTGGCCATTGGACATTATTCAAAGTCTCCGAATCATGGAGGTAAGAAGCTTTGATTATTTGCAGGCTCTACCTGCGCCGTATAGTGGGAAAGCAATATAGTTCACATGTAGGCTTCATTTGTAAAGATATCAGTATATTCTCATATATCCTTCGTTCTGTTCTAGGGAGTTGTGTCAAGATTTTCCAGTTTGTATTTCTCGTGTAGTTGCTTATCAAAATATCTTCTGCTATATTTCATGGAAGAATATCTACCTACAGTAGAGTTAGTTCTTTTTTAATTACTGCTTATACTTTCGCGTATACACGTTCTGCTCCACTAGATGTGTTCTTAAGTAAATACGTGCTGCATACAGCGGTATGTTTGATTTCTCCTTTTAACGAAATTGCTGCCTGAGCAACAGTACGACACGTGTCCATGGATTTTCACCATCATCACAGTGTATCATTCGCTTGCTCACCTCCCGACTCGGTTTGATATAACACGAGATTCGATGTAGCAGAGGACTATCGCAAATTTATCGAATGAGATAAAACTGAAAACTGATAGATGATCCTGTCTTTCCTTCTTTAGGTAGAATCCTTTCCATATGTTTTCCCTCAGGTCCATCTATTTCTTAACTCTTAATCATTATCACCTGCCCTCATCCGCTTCCTATAACATTTCTATGTCCTTTTGGACTTAATTTCGTATGACAGTCGAATCAGTGGGGCACTTGAGGGCATCGTATGACAGTGGAATCAGTGCAGCAGATGAGAACAGGCCGGATAAAGCATATGTAATTCCCGGACCTTTGACTGTTAAGATCCAAATTCGCTTCGCCTCGCAACTCAAATTCATATTACAGTAGAATCAAAGCACGAGAGAAAGTACAGAAGAATATGTAAGGGACAAAAGGCACATGATAAAATATTCAGTCCGAGGAAAGCACGTGCCGGTGGCTCTCGACAGGAAACGTAAGCGATGACTGTGATATCTGGAAGACAGCTTCGCTACCTATCTTCGCTACCTCGTCCTGAAGCTAGTAAATCGAAGGAATTAAGTACTTTGTGAAGTGCAGCGTCGACAATTACCGGTGCAGGAGAGTTTGATCCGTCTACGTAGATGATGTTCAGAATGTACAGTTTATTAGTCGAGACCGTAACAGCAGTGAGAACACGTTTGCTGCCCCTTGACGTGTCAAGAGTGTATTCCAGTTGGTAGAGAGGGGTGTCCTGGAGCAGCTGTCTCTCCTGGACTCTGATAACCTGCATGTCCTTGGTACTTGGCTGCGCGTTGTTACAATGCGCCTAACGCGTTAAGACATTTCCACTTTCGAAAGAAGATAGCCAGCGAATCAAAGTATATGCTCTAGAGTTCACTCTCCCTCAATCTAACGTACTGTCCAGTCCTTTCCGATTCGCAGGAAACTAAAGCAGTACATCTCGGAAAAGCACAGAATCGATATTTTACTCATGAGAAGAGTGATGGGTCAACGTTCTGGATAGCTAACCTTGTCTCGCTCAGCTGCTATGAGCTTTTCAGTAACATCGTCTAAAGATCCGAACGCCTTAAGCGATGAAATGCGCACAGGATTCACAGTTACCCCGATGTTGTTTTTGCTGCTCTGTGGATCCTCAAAGTAGGCAGTAGCACCAGGCTTGTCCACCTTCTTCACAGAAACAATAAAACTGAGAATGTGCGGATCGGCTGAAGAATTGCAAGTTAAGAAGTGCCACAAAATGAACGCAACTCCACTCCTATGCTTATCCAGAAGAAGGGATATGGTCACCTTATTCCAACCGGCAGGGCGCAACATCGTGAAGCCATCCTTGGCATCGCAGAAAACTTCAAGAGGGAGCGGTGCAATATCTGCATGCTGGCGACAGCGTCCTCTTAGTGAGCCTTGTGCAGGAAGTGCGGTAGCCACGGAGCGATTCGACATACTTGCAAGAGAGAACTCCACTAGTAGCTTTCGAAGAAAAACTCACCCTGGGAAGAATCCTCAGCTCTCGCCATCTGCGCTGATAAGCTGAACAAGATCATGGACATTAACACTTGTCTGCGTCCGCCGGCCACGGGTTCCTCCAAGTCACTTCTCCCCATCCCCCTGTCCGAATAAGCAGACTGATCTCCGTCATTCGCTTCCACATCCACATTTCTCCTGTGAGCCGCAAGTTTACTCGATGCGCAAATTCTTAGGCCGTTCTTAGAACAAATACCATTCGAACAGATTCCAGATGGCCGGAATAGAATTGGTAGTAAACCGCTGCTGGCCTGAAGCAACTGAAAGGGGCCACATTTCGCAAACCGACTATGGAGCAAAGAAGCTCTCACCGTCAAAGCCATTCTGCGCTGTCAAACTCCTCACTGACCTTCCGAACTGACTAGAGCTCTCTCTGAGCCTGCCAGCACCAACGACTTCGAAGACGCGAACAACGCCTCCAGGTCTCTGAGATTTGTGTCCGTCATCGAGAGCACAGCAGACTGGCGCAAAAGGATGTTGCTCTCTGTCCCCGACTCACATCGCACGTCCGTCAGAGCAATTTCCTGACAGAAATTTGCTTTATCACACCCCAGTAGGTTCCGTGAGCTTGATCATACCCCTCTTAACGATGTATGGCTTTATCACACCCCTGACTTGCTATTGCCTGTAAAAACCAGTTACTTTGTGATGTTACTCACATGTGATACTGCACATATTAAAGGAATGAGAATATGGATAGTCTAACGTGTCTTTAATATTAAATATTTTGACTTACAGTGATATTTTATCAAGGTTGAAATATTTTGTCAAGGTTGAAAATACTAAAATGATGAACGAAAAGATAAACTTGATCACGGGTATGATCAAGCAACCAAACGTTAAGAGGGGTATGATCAAGCGCAACAATTGTATTGGAGGTATGATCAAGCCAATTTCTGATTTCTTAAAGTACGTTAGGTTTGTGCTTGACGTATTGTTCTCACACTAACGTACGCGAAGTCACGACTCTTCACTTCGTTTCGTATGTTTTGGTGAAGAAAAAAAGAGACCCAATGAATAGCAAATGGATGGGAAGACACCATCAAGCCTTACAAGGGAAATAAAAACCTGAAAGCCAAGCAACTATCACCCCGAAGGGAAGAACACCGAGACTAAATCTAACTATCAGTAGATCTAAAATCATTTATCGCACCTATAATGTCAGAGATCTGAAAGTCAGTATCTCTACATACAACAGTTGCATCTGTAGTATGTTTTGGTATCGGTTGAAGTGTATAACATGGAAAACAAGTCCGGATAAAACTA
Organism: Asterella californica; assembly: GCA_036924285.1. NCBI lineage: Eukaryota > Viridiplantae > Streptophyta > Marchantiopsida > Marchantiales > Aytoniaceae > Asterella > Asterella californica. The sequence continues at coordinate 15,504,453 of JAYKYS010000001.1, read as the reverse complement.
GATTTTCAAGAAGTCTAACGAAAAGATGCACTCACATCTATGTACAATACGTCACACGTTTGAAATAAACGTATAACCGGACGTACAGCTTTCTGACGTGCGATGTAAGTCTCCAGACCCCGGATTGGTCTAGCCCCACTCTGTTCGCTCGTTAGCACGGCCGAAATTTGAGTCGACAAAAGTTCATCTCGAAAAGGATTGACTTTAACAATTCTCCAGACCCCGGACTGGTCCACGTAGACGCTTCAGGTTCAAAGCTCGAAATGATCTGGGACGCTCACAGCCCAAAGTTCGGAGTCCGGCGCAGGTGGTGAAGATATCACCAGGCGGATGGAGATTCTGCATCTTGCTCCTCTACGGAGGTTGCTCCCGTGCGCGAACCTTCACCAAGCTAATTTGCGATGATCTTCAGATTACAGGGTCTTTGCAGGCTTGAAGTTTTGGTCCCGTTAATTTCCTAGGGGTTGATTGTTTCTCTTCATACGATCGGCTTTTGAAACTCCCCGATTTTCCGTCCTGGTCGAAGAGACAAAGTTTGAGCCTTTTCTGAGTAGTTCATACCGTTTAATCAGCAGAGAATGCAAGTCGTTTCTTCGCGTACAGCAGCATCTCCTCGCTGCTTTTCAGCCACTGCCTCCCCTTCGACCTTCGCTTCACCTGTGCATTTCACGAGTGCAAAATCGATTCCTTCATTTGCTGTCCATGCTTATCGCGGTAGCTTATCTCTGAAGGTTGAAGAGATTTCAAGGAAATACCAGGCTCTGGTGAATTCCGGTTTGCGGGGACATAACTCACAGGTCAATGCTTGGAGATTGAATGTGTACGCTGTTGAGGAGCAAGGGGAAGAGCGAGAGGGTAAGGACGATCGCGAGGAGGTGAAGGTCAAAATTCCGGTCGGGCCGATACGAAACTGCCTAGATGAGACGTTTACCTTCAAAAGAGTACTTGGCCCTTCTAGTGTCTTTGTTATGGTAAGAAAGCTCATAGTCCAGCGAACTTCTTCCCAATTCTAGCTACTGGTTTCTCTCCAGAGGTATGCTAGGCCTGGCTGTCATGTTCACTCAAAGTCGCAACGCCCAGAGATACGTGCCACGAACTTGATTGTTACTAACTTTATCACTGGGAATCACTCCTTTCGACACCAATTTTTCTTTTTCTGCCCTCTTGAGAATTATGGTTTTGATACCTTGAAAGAGGCAGAGAAGTTCCAGCATAATACTGAAAATATGGAAACTGCGCTTCGTACTCAAGCATGGACGTCACTTTCTGGTCACTGCACTGCTTGAAGCTGTATATTGGATCAGAGAGCTTCAAATGAATTATGTTTACTGTTTGTGACCAGAATGCCCATAGCACCTATATGTTCACTGAATCCTGCCACAGGTGACTCTGAGGAAGCCTCTAGGTATAGTTTTTGAAGCAGTGAAGAGGAGGAACAAGGAGAGAGTGATTGTAGCCGAATTGGTTCCGGGATCCAATGCCCAGCGTGCCTTCAGAGTGAATCAGATGTTTCAGGGAACAGACAACAACAAGAAAACTCGTGCCGGGAGCGTTATTTTGAATGCTGATGTAAGACCCGGAGATGTCCTTCGAGCAACCACGACGGTGAGTTTTTACACCCCTTACCTGCTATAGTGTTTAAGGTCCGAAGCTTCACTCACTTGAGGGAAAGAAACCGCTGTCGAGCTATATAACAGTAAGAGGTGTAGATTTGAGTAGAGTCTAACAACAGCAGTCAAAATGCTGGTTAAGGAAGACAATCCGATCACAGCTTCCCTAGCCCGTGGTTACTAGATCATTATTTGCGTAGTCTCTCGACTGTATGGACACCTAAATAGATACGAGTATTTCCTACGTATGGTGAAGGCAGAAGACGGGTTCCTTTGATGAGCGTGGAGTGGAAAGACCTGAAAACTGCAACATATTTCAGGTTGGGGTACTGGTGGATTTATTCGGAATACGATCTCCACAGCGAGTCATGATGCTTCATAGAGCCGATGGAAGGAGCTGGGATGACACTATGGCTGCTTTGAAAGCTAGCTTTGTTGCAGATGGGCCACTCACTCTGGTTTTAGAAAGAGAGACTTAAAGGGTTTAATGGCATGAGCCGATTTAGCTTGGATATACTCTTAGTACGTTAAGCGTTCCAAGGTAGTTTCGGTTTCCGCTGTGCAGCGGGAACCATATTAGCGGTAATTAACAGATATTTCATTGTTGGTCGGAACTGAATTTTGCTTTCCTTGCAAGAGGTAGAAACTAAGTATCGGTGCCTGAAGAATTATCTGTTTAATCCTTCATTAGCTCATAGTCGTGGTGTGCCAATTGTTTTATGCCGAATTTAGTTAAACTCTACAATGTAACTGTGAGATCCTAGGATCTGCTATTTTTTGAATTGAAGAGACTATTTTACTTGAATCTTCTCAAGCGGACATTGTAACCTTACTGAGTGAGGAGTAGTCATGAAGCATTGGGTGACAGTTCTCACGAACTTTGCCCCAATGGGTTGGAATTCTAATGTACTGGTAAGCTAGTATGACTAGTTACTGTTTTTCTCGGTAACAAAACCTTGTCATTGTACCTCTCTTACGGTTCACATATTAATTGATTATTGTTGCAGTTACAATCTTCGCTTATTTTCTATTCATTAATTCGTTATACCCGGAAGATAAACTTTCCGTTATTGGATTAGTGATTGAGGTACGTGCACACGAATTTTCTGTTTCTTCTGCTTTTCACTTGTCCTTTCTTTTCTCTCCAGGATTATTTCCGACTCTCCCATGTTTCTTCTCAAAATTGGCCAGTGAAAAGAATTACACACCAGCTCCATTCACATTCGGTTGAACGTTTACGACTCAACTGGACAAACGTTATATGTGCTACTTTGCACCTGCTCCCATGTTTTCTTAAACATTAGTTCGACACAGTGAATATATACGATTTCTTCTAAAACACTCTACAATGTTTTTGACATTTAGCTGTGATAGAGGAATTAATTGGTAAGTTCTCTACTCAAATAATTTTTCAGATGATAACATGGTTTATGACACGCACAAAATAAGGACGGACAGGTACCTATGTTCGACTTAGGTGAACTACCACGCTGATCGCTTAACATCATCAAGTTACTTCTAGAATTTATTTCCACGACCATGACCTGCAATTAGTTACATGGATCCATGTGCAATACGTAACAATCTTACAATACGTGATCTTATGGCGGATTTATGGTAGCAGTTGTTGCAGCTCCTTCGGCTCCACCTGGCGGCGCCAGTGCAACGTACTTCGCTGGCAGCACAATGACTGAGACGAGATTGTGTTGGAAGAAGAAACTTGCTCGACAAACACCTCCATCACTACTTTGACAACAAACAAAACCATGGTTGGGCAATGTCAGTACATCTGACCTAACATTCAGATAATGACATTTCAACAACGACCCTGAAGAAAGTTCGTACAGGGTCGAAGAAGATGCTCCTCGTGTATGCGCACTAGGGCAAGGAAGGTATCGGAGCCCTCAGCAATATATGCAAGTTGTCAACAGTGCCGGCCATTCGGTCAGCTGTCAGGTCTCAAAGATTATAAACCTTCATCGGGCAAACCCAAGCATACACGAGTAGGAACCTCTCAGACAAATGCCTCGATTCTGCTTCACAACAACTGGCAAGCCAGCTGCCCAAACACAATCGACGGTCCACCACGTCAGAGGTAAAACACCCCGGGCGCGTTGTTCCATCGGTGTCTTTGGGCAAGAGCTCAGTCTCGTCATCGCTTGGTCATCACAGAGGATTTGCTACACCTAAGCGAAAACCAATAATCTGTAGCATACGGTATAGCTGCCTCAATCGATGTTCCCGTCAAACAAACCTGACGTCTCATCGAAGCGGCCGCAGAGAAAGCCTAGCGCAAAAGCACTCATCCTGCCTAGAACAGTGCCAGGGACATCTGCATACTCATGAAACAACTAACTAATCGATCAGAAACAAACGAACAGACCTTCTGACTAAACGATCAGAGAGATTCAAACAAAAAGAACGCACTCCGAAACTTTGCTCGCCAGTCACTTCAACAAGCCACACCCAAAAAGCGGCTGAATAAAACATTTGAGACTCAACTTCCACCTACAATCAACCCCCTGCGCTCTGCTTCTCGGTGTCATGCAGAGGAGAATATGTACGAAAAAGGAGCACGCTTTGCGAACCCTAGAAACGCAATTTAGGGTTTCCATACAGCTCTCCCGCCAAGCCCATGGTTCTCATTCCCTTGCGTCTGAACTCTCAACCACGTTCACTCTGGTGGTATACTGCGTCTCAGTTGAAAGAAACGGGAACACACTGGCTACCTACAGAAACTCCACGGGATTAGGGTCGTTGTATGGTGGACTATTTGTACACACCGAAACAACAGCTGGTCCCACGAGAAATGTGTAGGGAAAAGCACCACTCCAAGATGGTACTCCCAGGTAGAGAAATGCAGTTGAGATGGCAAGTACAATAGGGGGTGTCGAAGTTCGGAAGAAATATTCTTCAACGGAGGAGAGATAACTTGTCGTTAAATTATCACAGGTAACTTTGTATGTAAGCGCGACTCATTCTGGATCGTTTCTGTGACTGGAAGTTTCGATTATATCATTGATTTTTTTTCAGTTCGTACATTCAAGATAACTACTCAGAGCAGTGGAAAATCCATTGCAAAAAGAACCGGACGAAATGAGTGAAGAGTCATTAAGAAAAATCCGTGAAGTTTTCCTGCGGGTATCTCCGAAGGTGCTTGGATGAAACACTGAACGAAGTCGTAACTCACTCCCGCAGATGTAGAATCTTCTAGAATGTTATTAACTTTGACACCTCTAATAGGTGATGACTAAAGATCAAAGCAAAATTAGCATGCGGGTACAAGTTTCATTGAATCAAAGTATAATATATTTAAAAATTAAACAACTTAGTGATATCCAATAATTCAAAGTTCTTGTTAAATTTTTTAAATGATAATAATATGTAAACATAGACATGGAAGATATAGTCCATTCTATTTGAATTTTGGAATTTTTGTATGAGGGTAAGCCAAGAAATATAGAAGTATTGATTTAAACATTTCAGTATTGCATGATGCTTCTCACAATGCAAGAAACGTATAACCGGCAGCAATTACTTTTCTTCTCGTCCTTCCAACACCTTCTTCATTTTGTACTCTATTTTTTTTCTTTTATGCTCAAATTATTTCTTTACCAATTTACTAGATCGTCCCATGTCACCGTAACTGTAGCGTTTACATAATGATGTAGGCAAAAGAAACAGTTCTCATGTATAGATATTTCATCTCAAGTATCAATACTTTTTATTATCTCTTATTAGTATTATTTTATTTTATTTAAATACTATCTCGACTCACCAGGAAGAAAGGAATTATACTTGAGAGACGTGTATGCACTCTGTACTCTCTACATTTCGCAAGTATGTAATACTTGACCTTATATAACAAGCATTCCAACATTTTACATAGTATCCATCACTTAAACCACATTTGGTTATTTCTCTTTGTTGTTTTAGACCATTGGGTTGTTTCAAAACTACGGAGTATCTTTAGAACGATGATAATATATATCTTTTTGGATTATCATGACTACTTTGTCTATAGATTGCATTAATTGCTTATTATTGTATTTATTCATGTTTTTACACATTTTTCTCACGATTTATTCTTAATGACTAATAGGGTGTGTAATAGCTACAAATATTCTTCACCCGCAAGAGAGTATTACAACTTCAGGCAAAAGATCCCGGATGTTCTCTACGAGCACCTCCGGCTCTTATTGCTCTTTTATCAAATTCGATCATAACTTTTGGCAGTAAGGAAGTTTAGGACTCAAGCCATTTACTCCTATTTCAGATATTTTATTTATTAAAAAATAATTAACTATATCAGTTCACAAAAATAATCGTAAGTGATTCATACCTCTTTACAAATTGTCATTCAATAAACTACGCCTTCTATCCTACTAACTGTTAGAGAATCTTTTCTCTTAAATTTGACATGCCATAATACCCATTACTGCTCAAACTCTATTCAAAAGAAAATAAAAGGCCTGACCGCCTCTTGGTTGTGAATTTGCTAACTCAGAGATTCACTAAGGGATTTTGTTATAAACACGTGGAAGTACAAATAGGTTATTTTTAATTATTTATAGTAAGAAAAATATATGGTTATTTTAAAACTAAAATAAGTCATTTTTTTAGTTTTCAATGAATTTTAGAGTAGAATTATGATATTCATACATCAAAATATGGATTTACTGAAAATATTCTTTTTTATAAAAAATATAAATTCTTTTTTATAAAAAATATAAATTCTTTTTGTAGGAAAGAAATAAGAGCATTAAAATATCTCTTGACTTTCACATTGTCATAGAAAGTGAAGTTTGGTTTGAGAATACACGGGATATCTGGCTGTAAAAAAATACAGCAAGACACACTCGTCATTTCATCATCATAATCATTATCTTAACTATTTACTTTCAAGGTAAGTTTCGTCACTAGAAGCTTATCTACCAACAACTACTTTTGATGAAATTCTCTAAAATTGTTTTTTTATTTTAGAGCAACGATTCATCATGTAAATGCAAGTGAACTAAATGAAGATAGTAGAGATTCAAAAGATTTGAAAACACTGTAAATACTATATTGTTATGTGAGGATAAATTGGTTCAGATTTACATGATGGAAAAAGTTTAATCTTTATTAGTAGCTGGATCTGGAAAAACAATTGGAAAAACAATTTCACTATATTTTTTTCCTGGAACTGGAATTTGGAATTGGACATAGTATCAGAGAAATCGGAAGTACGTACAGCAGTATCTACAACTCCTTTTCTAGCTCCATATCAGGAAATTATATATTCTGTTAAAGATAGCCCTTCCCTAAAATTACTTTGAATCGGTATCAGAATCAGTGTTACCTACAATAATTATCGAGAATACCAAATTATAAACCCTCACTAAAATAGTGTCATATGTATTAATTCAAAAGATAGATGTAATAGAAACGTATTAACTCTATGAGAACAAAAGTCGGTAGCTTCCTGCCTCATGATAATCATAATCATATTCACAAGACAACTTGAATGTGTCACCTCTAATTCTTAAGTTCCTTGATCTCATTATTGACGAAATAGAATGATCAGTTTGTTCCGCATTGATGAAATAATATATCAAAGGATCTAGTTATCTTGAGTGCGATTGTTACACGTATATTTTTGCACTTTCTTGCACTTCTTCTCTTTTCTGTTTTATGAATCAATTCTTTCTCCCTATTGATTTTCTAAAACCATACAAACGTTTATATCGCAGTCTCGTATCTCTAGTTCTAATGTCTCGAGCTTAATCTACTTTTGTCTTGGCCAAAAGTAAATAAACCTCAGGTGTATCATGATACCTCAATCAGATACTTATAGTAGATTTGTTAAGGTTGTATTGCAATTCACTTCTCTTGTTGTACGAACACATGTCCTTTGTCGTGTTCTATGGAAGTACGATCTCTTGATCAAAATCTTCAAATATTATCACCTTTGGTGATTCATGCTTAAGTCAATTAGCAGCTGCAAGCTCTTTTTTAGACATTTTTTTTTGAAAAAAAAAATAAGTCTTTGTATCGTATATTTTGTAAAGGGGTCTAGGGAACCACAAGGTTCTTAGCTATGGAGTTCTCGTAGATCGAATTTATTTCTAGAAATGTACAACCACAAAAGTAATATTTCTGAAGTACACATTCATTTTTCAATTACACTTATATATCCAATAAATGAAAATGAAGAAACATTGTAATCCTTTTAGTCTATTGTAAATTTAAAATCATTATATCTAATAAAAGGAAATATTTAATCATATAATTATATTACTATTCTAATAGATAGATATGATTAAAATATATATAATTAACAGTACAGAAATTAATAAATAAAATAATTTTTTGTATATAGAGGAAAATATGCATTATTCACACATAACATACATGTGATACAAAGACTCATATCTCCGGGATAATCACTTCCTACATTTTCTTCTCTTGTTCTAAATCTTGATTATGTTTTTAATGTTTATAAACGTTAATATACCAGTTAAAGTCTTTTCTTTTTGTAAAATCTATGTTTTTTACAAAATAAAAAAAAATAAAACCATAGAAGTTTTGTCAAAAGAGATGGTAAAATTGCCTTAACTCGAATCTTTAGAATTGGCCCTAAAAAGGCAATTCAAGTTTGTGATGACCCAACTTCCATATAAAGACATTTCTAAGGAATGCATGAGAATTATTGTTTTATCACTCTTAGATTTATAACCAACCCTTTCCATAATGAAAGTGTTGCGAACACTAGTTGAGTGTGATCAGATTCCATGCGGAGCGTAAGTCTTTGAGTTGGATGGCTTTGTTAGGCATATGAGGTAATCACCTCTAATGCCTTAGCTTGATGAGAGAGTCTCGACCTCCCCACGTGGAAGGGAAGGCTCGATGTCTCTCACCTCTCCGATCGAGGGACAAGGGAAACCATAGTTGGCATCTGGAGTTGAGCTTATGAACAACAAAATGAGATTAAAATATTTGCATATATATTTTTATATAAAGTTATATATTTGTTTTCGTTTTTTTTTTTTAGAATGAGAATTGTGTATGAAAACCTTCTTCAGCAAATCCAGGCTTATTGGCTAATTATATAATATAGTTTTCAAGCTTTTATACGAAATCACACATGATATGATAATGCAAATCAAGTACTCTCCTCGAGACTTATTAAGATGTGTAAAACTTGACATAGCATAGAATAAAACAAAATATCTAACTAAAAAGCCAACACGGTAGTTTGATGATAATGGCAAGTATTAATCTGTTGAGTTTCTTGTTCAATTCCTCCACCTTTAGATTGATAGAATTCCTTTTTCTGTTATGATTTTTTCATGAATATGAGAATTTATTTACATAAGAACTCGCCAATTTGTTCAGAAAGTAAATGCTCGGGGCTACGAAATCATACTCAAAATAGTTTCCGAAACCTGTAATTGTTTAGACTATGACTTGTAAACTATCATGAAGCCTAAACTGATTCCGAGACTTAAATAGATGTTTGGTAATGTACCTTAAGGGTCCTCGAGTAGGTGTTCCTCCCAAGCACGAAGGATTTTCTGATATTCTATTCTATACAAACGAAGATATTTCATGTGTTTGGTTGTGAAAGTAGATAACAAAATTCAAATATATTATGATCGTTGATTAATCTTGTTAGAACTAGTATATAAAATATCGCATCATAATAGTTTGCGTTTGATGGAGGATCTTTGATAACTTTATAGGTTTGAAATAGTTTTACAAGGGGCACTTACTGTAAAAGAAGTTCTAGAATAATCCTAGAGTTGCTATAACTATGCCGAGTTTTAATTTAGATTTACATTGAGTAACAGATTTAATGCAATTTTCTCTCGAGGGAAGAGACTCTTTGTATTTTACTGTTAATACTCGTGGCAAAGAAGTATCTTATACCCATTTAAATATAACTATAAAATCCTCAAAAGAATGTATGTACACTTCATTCCATTTATCATACAGAATAGAAGCAGTATTACCAGTGGAATATGTAATGCCGTCATTCTGAATATCACGGAATACGACATTAATTCAAATATAGTTTACAACAGAGGATCACGGTGGATCAATTGGTATAGAAGTCCAAACCTACGTGCGTTAGACGAATAATAAAAATAACCAGGAACTGATGATGGATCTTAACCAGGAGTTAAGATCCAACAGTCAAGGACCAAAAACTGTAATATTATAGATGAGGTACCAGAACTCCAACTGCCGATATAAGTTATCTTTGCAACCGACTCCGAATGTCCACTCGATAGCACAAGGAGCGTATTTATCTAATTTTCAGAAATTTACTTGACCAGACCCGTGCGTCATCTTTTGTACTTGATTGAGCCCCTGTGCCATAGTTTAGACTTTACCAGGCCCCTTACCGACAATAGTCCATTGTCGACCGTCATGTCTGATTGTGTAATTGACGTGGAAGGTCAAGTTGACAAGCACAAAGCGAAACTGCAGAAACGGGAGGTGATTCAAGAAGCGAGAGGTGAGTCGAGGAGCGAGACCACATGATCACCGCGGTCAAAATTTCAAATTCTATTGTGAACTTGCAGGAGCGAGCGAGCGAGCGATCGACTGAGCGACTTGAATGAACTTTAAATTGAGCGACTGAGCGACTGAAATGACTTGAACAAGAGATTGAGTCTTCATTGTGTTCAGAGATTAGACATGGATACTGTTGAGGCAACAGAAGCATGGAATATTGATGAAATTTACTTTCCTACTGAGGACATTTCTTTTTCATTACTTGAAGCGCGCATTGACGCTGCTACGAAGATACGCTGATGTGATGCAGACGGGCAATTTCTTGATCCATATTGCTTATCCATGCAATGTCCACATTCATGACCTTCTGTTTGTTTCTCATGAATTTTTTGGTGCTTTTTCATTGTTGATGTACGCTAACCTGGGGTCATCATCAGTCATCATCATTCTCCAGGTTCAACCACAACTGCTTAATCACTTCTAAGTTTTCATGTTTGTCAATTACGCCGTTGATTTACTTGAAATATATAAGTGGACCATCACCTCTCTGCCCATCCATCTACAATTCTTATTTCAAATTCAGAAGTCACATGTAGATGGTCCAATAATATATTTCCATCGTGATGTGACAAGTTGACCACATTGTCAAGGCAAGAGTTTCTTGGGAAGAGTGGAACCTTCTAGCTTTGATAAGATTGCAAAAATGAGGACAAAAATCACACATGCGACAAGGATCACAATGAGTCTCTAACACGTTCTCGATGAGACAAATCACATCACACGATTTTGCTCCTCAACTTCAAAATCATCCAGATTGAAAACCTTATTCCGTTCATTTAGAAGCTTCATGTTTTCTATTCCAAATAATATGCGTACAAGTTGGAGGTCTGTCTCTCTACTCGTCTCAGCACTCAGTCCTCAATTCCTCGATGTCAAAAAGTCAACAGTCAGAAAATCCTCTAGCCCTAAGCTCTATAAAACTCTCTATTCAGCTTTTCGATAGCGTCTATAATAATGAATGAAAAATCTAACTTCTATTGTACATCTCCTCTAGAGTTTTCCTCTTCATTATATGATCTCCTCCTTCACCTAACAGGTGTAGAATGATGTCTTAGACAAATGACAATAGAAAAATAAATCTCTTAGTGAAAAATTAACACGTAACACTTTCTTACGTGCCAAAAAGATTAATTAACATATCTTTGCAGATCCATATGCACAGACGACTACAATCAGCCTTTGATATGTTCACCAAAAGTAATTTCACCAGGGGTACCTCTGACCATCAATCACCTCATTCTGACCCCCAGAGCTCAAGTTATAGTTGTTGTTGTTCTCCGACCTCTTAACTTTGAAATGTCGTAAGTCTCACCTCATGTATCAATTCGACTTGATTTTCGATCCAAGTGCATCACATGGTGAAATCTATCAATTTCTACAAAAGAATTAAGTATCTTTGATGTCATCTCGCTACTCCAAGACTTAGAGAGACTCACATTGAAATTAGTACTAATTAACCGACAATCCGAAGGAGAGTTAGTCCTCTAGCATAGCGTCCATTTCGAAATCCGAGAGTTTCGTGCACCTACCGCCTTGTTGCGTCAGTGGAAGCTCGTGCTCAATATGTCACGGAATTCACACCGCTAACATGCAAACCAGAATCACAAGTTAGCGTCCATGCACCACTTATCTTAACTCTGTTTGATCCGGACTGGAGCCGGACCGTCCTTGGAGATCATACCCTCCTGCATGGTCTTGATGAGTTTCGCCTACAAGGCTCCTTGACTTCCCACGTCTGAATCGTTAGGCACCGTTGGCAAGACTTCATCTTGCTGCATCGGTGGCGCAGCTGGTACTGTAAACCCTCCGCGGTCCTAACGATCAACTACCTCCCGATCTCTCAACCTCCACGATCGTCATCCACGAATCTGCAACTGTCGGGCCTATCTCTCACTCAGGGGTCACCTCTGATGGCTTTGATGGAAGCACACCATGAATCTTGAAGGGAAAAATGCTAAGTTCACTCTCATTCATACACCCACAAACTTATCAACTAAAATCTCCATAATCTCATCCACTAAAATCCTCCATTCTAACGACGTCTCTCAAGTTCTCACATGCTAAAAATATCCCACACTCTCTATATTACTCAAGTTGTCATTACGACGATGTGAAAACAAGGATGAGGAGCTCTTCTCTACTCCTCTATTTATACATTCTAGGTTTTTACTTTGGTACCTTCGGTAACTCAGCCGTAACTACTTTTACCGAGTTTTACTAAGATATTACTTAAGGTAAAAGCATTGATCACATGGGCTTTTTACCTTTTCACATGGGCTTATTCCTTCAAAGTCAACAACTTCTAGAAGGATTCTGGAATATTCTCAAGGAATCTCGAATTTCCACCCCCCCTCTACACTAGGACCCACTAAAAAGGAAACATGTGGAATCTCTTCTTGTTTTTAATGCCCACAAAGTCCACAACTTTAATCCAACCACTAATATCAAGTCAAAAAGGAGATAAGAGATACTTTCCACCTCCTTTCTACCTTTTAGACAAGATGACAAGATAGTAGTGCTCACTCTTTAGCAAATATCTGAATTCTGCCAAAAGTACAGCTAAGTTTAACCATAACTAACTTTTAGCTAGTCATGACTAACTTGATACCTCCTAAAAGTACTTTGGCAGCAAATAAACATTCTCAACCCTTAGTTATAACTAAACACCTTACTAATTGACAAACTTCCTATGTGTAACATAGGTCGTTACATTTTACCCCCGGACTAAATTTTCGCTCCGTCCTCGGAGTGAAGAGAGAACTTTCGTTGATGAAACAACTTCAACTTGTCATGATTTACCCGATCGAATCTCCTTCCTCCCAGCTCCTGAAGGTCATATGTGAAGTTGCTCCACACCTTATCTACAACAAAAGGACCAAAATATCTCGGAAGAAACTTCTTCCTAGCCCTCTTGAATCTGATAGCATCATACAACATAACCCAATCTCCGACTTGAAAAGGTTTTACCTCCCTCTTGCCCAACCTTTTGTCGTAACTCTTCTTTTGATACGCTTGAGCTCGTTCCATCCGGATCATCGCTATCGCTCGGGTCTCTTCCAACTCCATGAGTTGCTCCCTTCTTGATCTGACCACGTCTTCTCCTCTCGACCTCTTCAACTTTCGTTGAATAGTTTGAAAAGTATCCAATTCGAATTGGATGGGCAACTTGGACTCCACTCCATAAACCAGTCGAAATGGAGAGTACCCAGTAGAAGTCTTTGTTGTCGTTCGGTACTCCCATAAGATGGCATGTAGCCTCTTATCCCAAGTATGTTTCGCAGTCTCAACACCAGCATCTTTGGCGAGCATCATACAAAGTGTAAGATTGGTCTTCTCCGCAAGACCATTAGCATTTGGCTTGTATGAGGTCGTTACTCGTGCCTTGATAGAAAAGTGTTGTAGCATAGCAGTAATCATGCTCCCTACAAACTCTCCTCCTCTATCCGAGACCAACTCTAACGGACATCCAAATCTGGTGATGATCCTCTCCCATAAGAATCTACCGACTTCTGTTTCATTGGTCTCTCTCAAAGGTCTAGCCTCTACCCACTTGGTACAATAGTCAGTGGCGACTACAATGTATCTATTTCCTCGAGGTGTCTTATTGAGAGGACCTACAAAGTCAATACCCCACTTCTCAAATGGTCCTAATATTGGAATTGATCTTAACGGAGGTGTTCTAGTAGACTTCAGAGGAAATGCTTGACATACATCGCAAGTTTTGCAATAGTCTAAACACTCCTTGAAAATCCCTCTCCAGTGATAACCCGCATCCAAAATCTTGAAAGCTGTTATCTTACCAGCAAAGTGACCTCCGCAAACAGTGCCATCGTGAAACTCGTGCATCAGCTTGAACGCCTCCTTCTGACCAACTGCTCTCCTTAGTAAGCCATCTGCTCCTTGATGAAACAGAATTCCCTCTACCATGGTGTAAGGTTTGCATCTCTTGATCAACGCGTTACGTTCTCGGGTATGCATACCTTCTGGAAAAGAGCCATCTACAAGGAAACTCCAGATTTCCTTGTACTCGTCCGGTATCTCCTCGATGCTTGTGATGGTCATCAGATGCTCGTCTGGAAATGAATCATCAAACGGTTCTTCTCCCTCATCATCATAAGCCCTTGACAAAAGATCAGCATTCGCATGCTTCTTCCCTAGTCTATCTTCGATCACATAATCGTATTCTGTTAGAAGGATCTTCCAACGAGCAATACGACCTTCGGCATTAGGCTTATTAAAGATATACTTTAAAGCCTTGTGATCTGTGACTATGGAAAATTTCCCTCCTAGCAAGTAGTGTCGAAATTTCTTCAATCCAAAGATCACCGCTAATCCTTCTCGTTCAGTCACGGAGTAATTCTTCTCCGCTGGAACCATCTGCCTACTAGCATAAGCTATAGGATGATCATGCCCATCTCCATCTAGCTGACTTAATGTACATCCGATTGCTACATTGGAGGCATCCGTATACAGAATAAATGCTTTACTCCACTCAGGTTTAGCAAGTATAGGAGCTGTCACTAATGCCTTTTTCAGCTCCTCAAATGCTTCCTTTGCCTTCTGATCATGCACTATCAAGTCAAAATCAACTCCCTTCTTCATGTACATAGTCAAAGCTATTGCTTTGTTTGAGAAGGAAAAGACAAACCTACGATAATATCCAACCATGCCAAGAAACTGCCTCAACTTTGTCAAGTTGATCGGAAATGGAAGATCCACAATCTTCTTCACCTTCTCAGGATCTACCGCAATCCCATTCTTGGAAATGATGTGCCCTAACAGCAGACCTTCTTCGCAGCCAAAGATGCACTTCTCTGGATTTAGAGAAGCGTTGGCTTGCTCCAACCGCTGCAAAACTTTGATCACATGATCAAAGTGGTCCTCCTTTCGTCCGTACACACAGAAATCGTCAATGAAATCCCGAACAAACTTCCCTATGAATGGTTCAAACACCTTGTTCATGAACCTCTGAAACGTGGCCGGAGCATTACACAGTCCGAATGGCATCACTCGAAATGCAAATGTTCCCCAAGGAGTAGTGAAAGTAGTCAACTGCTGGTACTCCTGTGCTATCTTGATCTGGTTGTATCCACTATAACCATCACCAAAGCTGTACCACTCATGACCGGCAACTTCCTCCAAAATCTCATCTATAAATGGTAGAGGATAATAGTCCTTCTTGGTAACTGCATTCAGCTTCTTATAGTCTATGCACACTCGCAGCTTACCATTCTTCTTCTTGACAATCACAATGGGTGAAACCCATTCTGAGTTCTCCACCTCATAGATGAAACTCGCCTCCTTCAACTTGTCTATCTCCTCCTTGACCATCATTGCCGTTGTGGGATTGACCCTTCTCTGCTTCTGTCGAACTGGTCTTGCGTGCTCCTCCAATTCGATTCGATGAGTCTCGAGAGTCACCTCCTTCAAATCCTTGTAGCTGAAAGCAAACACATGGATATATTTTCGAAATATATCTAGGAATCTACTTTTCTCCTCTTGAGTGACATTGATACCAAACTTCAAGGTAGAGAGTCTTCTCACAATCTCTGCCTCACTCAACTCTTCTTTGTCAGGATCTTTCTCCACTGCTGGTCGAGGCAACAAGTCAATAGCACTAAGCTGATGTAATGATTCATCTCGACCAAATCCTTCGTCCTCAGACGAGGATTCTTGATCGTAAGAATCGCCGGTATCTACTTCTGAGACACTCTGATCGTCCTCCGTATCAGATTCCCAGTAGTCACTAGTGGGTCTATCAGAGTCAGAAGTCACAACTCCAACACCCGAGAGAGGAACTATCACTCTATGATCTCTAGGCCCAATCCGTAAGTATCCCTTGTGCCACCTATCCGTGGTGCGCACAGCTCTCAACCAAGGCCTACCTAGGAGCAAATCATAACTAGAGTCCTTTAACACTTGAAAGGACATCAATGTTTGAACTCCCATCATAGACACGACCACCTTCTCTAACACGCCAAGAGGTCTTACCCGTTGCTTGTTAGCCATCCCCACGACAATGCTAGCCGGGCGAGTTGGTTCCATCCCCAACTTCTTCATCAATCTCTCCGATATGGCGTTTACAGCCGACCCTCCATCCACCAATACGTCAGAGACGTAGTGACCATTCAACCGGACTTCAATCTTTGAAGCCCTAGTGCATACCTCTGAAGCATGCACATCCACCACACCAACTCCCACAGACTTTGACGTCTTGCTCTTGGGTTTCTTCTTCTTGCTTCTCTTAGAACTCAGTCCTCCTCTGAGTTCCCTTCGTAAGCTGGGATTAAGTGCGATCAGTTGTCCAACAGTGATGTTGGCTTTCTGAGCACCCACATCTTCAACCACATCATATCCCGCTTGGGAAGATGAAATGGTGAAATCCGCCATCCCCAGCTTCCTTCTTGGCTCCCTTGGTGTACTCGAAACATTACTCGAACGAGTGCTTCTACTAGCTGATTCCTCCATGAAAACCGGTTCATCAGAAAATCGAGTTCTTTTCCTTTCTTGAGCTAAAAGCTCCACCGGTGCATGAGAAGAGTTTGAACTCTCTCCTTTCTCGTAGATGGGATCTCGCACGACATCGATAGTAGCCACCCCCTTGTCTCGTCCTTGTGATGGATTTCCTCCACCCACATTCATTCTGACAGCTTCGGCACTTCTTGCTCCGTTGTTAGGACAATTTCGCTGAAAATGAGAACCTCCACACGTCCAACAAGTGATTCCTCCAAAGTTACCTTGGTTGCCTCCAAAGTTACCTTGATTTCCTCGGTTGGGATTGTTGTCGTAACCTCTTTGACCTCCTCCTCCACCTTTGTTCCTCCATTCTCGTAACTGTACCACGTTTATCTTGAGATCCGCAAGAGTGTCAGTGATGCTCTTCAGCTCGGCATGAAAATCAGAGGTGGCAGTAGACATCGTTGTTGGGACAAACGGTCTTGGCACCACCGTTGGAGTAGGAGCTGACGTTGAAGCAATCACCAATTGTGATGGTGCAGGTGCGATCGTTGTGGCTACACCAGGAGTCGGAGTTGACACCAGAGCAGCATGATGAGGTTGGATGATATCTCCTTCATCCAAACTCTCTTCCATATTTGTCGCTATCTTGATGGCCTCCGCTTTGGTTGCTGGCTTCTCGTACCTCACTTGGGTTCGAATTGAAGGTCTCAACCCTCCCACCAAGTTCTTGGTCAGCACTGCTCCAATCCCCGCCATCGTTAGTTCCACATTGTCTCCACTCTTCCGTAGGACCGTCCGAAACCGTTGCTCCAACTTATCCACCCTTTCGGCATATTGCCGAACTTTCTCGTCGTCACGTTGCTTCAAATGAGTAAGCTCCACCATGAGCTTCTCATAACTCTCTTCTGGAAGAAATTCTTCGATGAGTGCATTACTCAACGTCTCCCATGTGTCCTCAACTGCACCAGGTGTCTGGCTCTTCACTCGGTCTTCATACCACGTAAGAGAAAAATCTTCTAAAAACTCTAGCAGTAACAACACCCATTCTTCCTTCCTTCTCACGTTGTTTCCGATGCAACCCCTTTTGAAGTCTCGAACAAACGGTTCTACATCTTCATTGTCCTTCCCATGAAACACGGGTAGCTTTCCCATCTTGTAACTACTCTTTCTACTCTTCTAATCGTCGTGCAATAACTACTCGCTAAAAGAGTACGAACATCACCAATTCCATTCGCGAATAATCTACCATAGGTAAAATGAAAGGAAATGGTTGTAACAACACCTATTGTGCCATCTCTTCCCCCAAGGTAATCATGAGTCTGAGTCGCATCACCGCCTTCTCCACCATCCGAATGACGATCTCCATCACAACTCAGCCGAGTCCTCCTTTGAAGTCGACAACTTCTCCGTCTCAGCTCTTTGAGTCTCGTCCAACTTCTCGACTACGGACGTAAGTAGGGCGGCCACATCGACACACTTGTGTCCTCTTGATAGATCACCCACTCCACAACTTGGACAAGGATCTTCGCCTAGAAGATGAATTGGCGCTGGTGACGATGGACCCACTCGAAGACTCAAATCAGTAAACTCCCGCTTCCCTTTAGCTCTCTCGGTTCTGATTCTAGTTGGACAATTCACTACTTTGTGTCCCAACCCTCTACAGAAATAACACCACAAGTCGGTTTCTACTCTTCTCCTCGGCGATTCTACTTGAGGTTTAGTACTAGGGTTTTCAAACTTGACGATAATCTCTCTCGAACTTTCTCCGACACTTACTATGACATCTAAACCTTGAGGAAGGTTTCTAAGTCTAACTTTCCAATCTTTTGAATTTCCACTCATGTTGCACCTTCTCAACCATTAAGTGGACAAAATATCATAGAGGAAAATAATTCTACATTACTTTCTTAACTCTTCCGAGCTTTATATTAGAAATCGTGCATTATACATGCGATACACGAAATAAAATCTAATCTAATATTAACTATCAAAGATATGATCCTCCTCACCCTCGTTTGTACTCATCACAACAGACATCTTGAACTCGCTCTTGTAAGGATCCAACTCTATTTCACCAGGAGCATTCGTGGCCTCCATAGTGAATGATGCTTTAAACTCGACTTTCTTCAAATCTGTGTCAATTGTCGCGGAAGCTTCTTCGTATAGAGTAAAGAGGGCACCCCAAGTGCTATAGATGCGTGTTCGTAACTCATCTATACTTAACTTGGGCTTCTCCGTCTCTGTTCGAACTCCTAAACGTCTCTTCTTCCACCTCGTCATTCGAACTGGATTCCCCATGACGTATCTTCAAGACCTCCTTGTATGCCGAAACGTATCTCTCTTAGTTGGTAAGAGATCTCTCCAAGATTTTTGTGGTCTCCAGTAGCTCAACCTCCAAGCTACTAAATCATGAAGTTTCAACAGAAACTTCTCTAATCAGAAGAGATGGTGATGACTGTACAAATTTTCAGAGAACTGAAATTTGTATATTTTCACTTCCCTCATGGTTGTCAACCCCCTCCACTTTGAAAAATCCTTTCTCCCTCTTCAGACCACCTTTTCCTATGATTCCTTTTGTCTTAGATAGGTTATCAGCCAATCTAAAACACTGGAAAGTTTCTCAGGAAAATAAAATTCACAGAAAAGTTGACAGCGACTGTACAAATTTTCCAGAGAGCAGAATTTCTAAACTCACAAATTTCTCTCCTCTAATAACTTTTCTCTCCTCCTTCTCTACAACTCTTGTTGCACCTCCTTTCAACTCTCCTCAAACCCTTTCTAAGTGAACAAGATGTAAAGAATGACTTCGAACGCGTCATATATCACTACGGGATACACGAAAGGTTCTAACGTTGCTAACATCGCGTTAGCTCTCTCTCCTCCCAACGTTCTCTCCATGTGCTCTCTCATAATCTCCTTTTGTCGAATATAGAACTGAACTCTAAACATCGTTCAACGATCCCTTCAAGTGAGGTCCCGGCAACGGAACCAAAAATGTAAACCCTCCGCGGTCCTAACGATCAACTACCTCCCGATCTCTCAACCTCCACGATCGTCATCCACGAATCTGCAACTGTCAGGCCTGTCTCTCACTCAGGGGTCACCTCTGATGGCTTTGATGGAAGCACACCATGAATCTTGAAGGGAAAAATGCTAAGTTCACTCTCATTCATACACCCACAAACTTATCAACTAAAATCTCCATAATCTCATCCACTAAAATCCTCCATTCTAACGACGTCTCTCAAGTTCTCACATGCTAAAAATATCCCACACTCTCTATATTACTCAAGTTGTCATTACGACGATGTGAAAACAAGGATGAGGAGCTCTTCTCTACTCCTCTATTTATACATTCTAGGTTTTTACTTTGGTACCCTCGGTAACTCAGCCGTAACTACTTTTACCGGGTTTTACTAAGATATTACTTAAGGTAAAAGCATTGATCACATGGGCTTTTTACCTTTTCACATGGGCTTATTCCTTCAAAGTCAACAACTTCTAGAAGGATTCTGGAATATTCTCAAGGAATCTCGAATTTCCACCCCCCCTCTACACTAGGACCCACTAAAAAGGAAACATGTGGAATCTCTTCTTGTTTTTAATGCCCACAAAGTCCACAACTTTAATCCAACCACTAATATCAAGTCAAAAAGGAGATAAGAGATACTTTCCACCTCCTTTCTACCTTTTAGACAAGATGACAAGATAGTAGTGCTCACTCTTTAGCAAATATCTGAATTCTGCCAAAAGTACAGCTAAGTTTAACCATAACTAACTTTTAGCTAGTCATGACTAACTTGATACCTCCTAAAAGTACTTTGGCAGCAAATAAACATTCTCAACCCTTAGTTATAACTAAACACCTTACTAATTGACAAACTTCCTATGTGTAACATAGGTCGTTACAGTACATGGCTCCCTTGACGTTGGGGCAAAGGTTGTCGTTATCGTCATCTGACTGTGCCTCGAGACTAGCTCGAGTCGATCTGGTCCCGGTGTCAGCCGTCACTCATCTCTTGGTCTTCCTCTTGGAACTTTGCCATACGTCGGCCATCGCTCCAAGTGTTCACCTATAAAATTTGATCCGCTTTGTGTCTCGCGTCCCTCCTCAAGCGTCCAACCTTCAGTCGCTACCTCAAGTTCTTGCTCACCGAAGCGTTAGCTCTGATACCACTTCTTGCGCACCTATCGCCTTGTTGCACCAGCTGGTCAAATTCACACCGCTAACCTGCAAACCACAATCACAAGTTAGCGTCCATGCACCACTTACCTTAACTTTGTTTGGTCTGGACCGGAGCCTGACCGTCTCCCTAATCATCAAGCTCAACATTCCCTAAGTCCCGACCTAGACCCACCTAGGTCGGTCTCAAAACATGAGCAAGTCACAAGATGACTTGGGGCGGACTTCCCATAAAGTCCAGGGTCCTAAACGGTGCCTCCAGCACACTTAACGGCCCAACCGCCCGTGATGTCCGTCTGGGTCTAGGCTCCCGAACGGTGGTCTGTAACACCTAGGGTTGCATAGTAGTAAATATGTGATGAGTTATAACTATGTGTGGTGAGTCTTCTAAATAAGTCCCAAGGCTAGACCATACTCTAAGTTAGTGACAAATAACTAGGAGTAGTCACAGTTAGAGTTGGAGGTATTTGAGGACAGAATATTAGAATATTCTAAAGTGTGAGAACTACTATTTTGTTTGGTTGTGCATAAAATGACAAGGATGTGAATAATACACTCTTGTCTTATGCGTGACTGATTTTCATTGGTTGTAGAGACTTAAGGGTCAAACAATCAAGAGAGTTGTTGACCTTTTTGACTCAATTATGTGTTAGTATTTTGTCTTATAAGGAGCAATCCGAGATCCTTTCAAAGATTCCTTTATACTTCTAGAAGGATCTTAATTATTAGAATAGAGTCAAAAGAGGAGAAATCTACTCTTGACTTAGGACTTTTATCTTTGATTTGGTCTCGGTAAATTGCAGTAAATCAGATTTACAAGTAGTTACCATGGTAAATCTGCAGTAGTATAAATAGAGGGGTTGTGGAGTGAACCCTCATCCTCCCTTTGCCTTGTATTTGGAAGCCGTTAGGCCATATCTATAAAGGGTGTGTTTTTCATCTCTGCTTCTCCATGAGAGTTCTCCGTTCCCAGTGAGGAAGAGAGATGAGTATGTCGAGAGTTGGATTTAGTAGAGGCCTCCTAGTTCTATGATGCGCCTCACCAAAGACCATCAGAGGTTTACCCTGGGTGAGAGACAGGACCGGTAGCACGCTAGGGGGTCACATTTTTGGTTCCGTTGCCGGGACCTCACTAGGAGGCTTGAGAGATATGTTTCACGTTGTCGGAGTGTAATCCGTCTACCTAGGAAAGCGCCGAGCTTCTGACTGTGGTTGTTCACTCAAGAGGTTGGCTTTCAGGTCACAATAGGGCTATAAACACTCACACAGATGTGTAAGATCTAGTAATATACCCAGAAGGCGAAATTCAGGTCTAGCTGGCAGTAATAGGATTCGTCGGTGAACTTTGACACTCACGGAGAGGAAAACTATGAAGGTTTAGACCTCTAAACTTCCCCTACATGCAAATGAGGTACTACTGAACTCACAGACGAAATTTCAGCCTGAGATCAAATTCTGACACGGAGATATGAACAGAAAAGTTTTGAGCAAGAAAACTACGCAATTTCTGATACCTAGCTGGCTATTTCAACCTATAACAGGAGTTTGGCTTGATCAATTTCGAAGTTTCTTACAGGATTTGCAGTCTACAGGGTGCTGAACATCCCTATGAAGCTAGGACTCCTGAATGTACACAGAACTGTAGATCTCCTCCTCTGAAGTCGCTGCTCTAGATTAAGAGATTTTCAGACCCCCTCAGCTTCAGCGGCCGCCCTGAATTACTCAGTTGCTCAATCGATATGAAACTTTTTTTGAAATCGTAGCCCTGCTGGCGGAGAACACAACCTCGAAGTTTTGAAGCAATTTCCTCAAATCTGCTGCGAGTGACACTGAAAACCCTAAATCCAACCAAAATGATTCAATTCTAGCACAATCCGAACTTCAATTGCTCATAACTCCATCTTTATTGACTCAAATCGATCGAAATTTTCACTGGAAGTGCTTGGCATGACGAGACCTCTCCCCCTGTGCTCTCAGATTTCGAAGATCCCTCACCAAATGCTCGAACTCCACTCTAGAGCTCTGTTTCTAAATTTAGAGTTTAACAAAAGACAAAAATGGACCAATGGGAGTTCATAGCTCCACTTGGTTGTCCTTTAGTACCCTAAACCACGTGGCAACTTAGTTTTACTCATAGGCTACCACGTCAAGCCCCCTAGAGTGCCAGCATAAAACTTAAATTACTTAAAACGACACGCAGCCCCGAAAAATAACTTAAATCAGCTAGAAAGCGTGCATGGGCGACACGCAAATACAACCCATGAGCTTAAGCCCTATCAACATGGTAATCAACCTACTAAGACTCAAAATAGTGTTAACATCGTATGCAAAGGTGTCAAACATATACATAAACGACTAGAAGTAATATAAGCTAACTTCTAGAACTACTAAACTCAAGCGTCGGAGTAGAGATATAACATGTAGCCGCCAAGTAGCGCGACATCCACCCCCTCTGAACCTGCACATCCTCCGGTATGTGCCATCCAGATCAAGACTCTTCAGCTTCGGCTTCAAATTCATCTTCAACCTGCATTGAGTCTTCAGCTTCATCCTCTGTAAACTCTGCAACGTTCTGGTCCTCCCCTCTCCTCCTAAAGAGCTTGATTCTCTTTCCTGCGACTGGTATCTTGAGCACTGCACCATCTAACTCTCTCAAGGAGTATGTGGCATTATCATAAACTTCTAACACCACATAAGGTCCAAACCATCTCTTGGAGAACTTCCTGATAGTGCTATGCTGATTATCAAGACTACTATCATAGACTAACACCCAATCACCTTCTTTAACTGGTTTGGGTCGTAATCTATGCGTTCTATCAAATCTGCCTTTGTTTCTCTCTCTAGCAGTCTTCAACCTTTCCACAGCTTTGGCAACATCCTCAGGTCTCCGTTCTAACTGTTGGATCCTTAATGCAAGAAGATCCTCCGTACTTCTACCATCTTCCCATGGGAAAACATTCCAAGTAGGCACAACTTCCTCAATCGGCATCACAGGTTTTTGCCCTAGTATCAACTCTGCTGGCATGTAACCTGTAACGGTACTATGAGTTGTACGATCTGCCCACAAAGCAAATGGTAGCAGTCTAGGTCATTCACGGATCTTACCCTTGCAAGCTTTTACCAAAGCTTTGATGATTGGCGGATGACCTCGTTCGCTCTTGCCATTCCCTTCAGGATTGTAAGCAGTGGTTAACGCCAACTTGATTCCCAACCGCTTGAAGAACTCAACTGCTTCTTGTGAATCCAGCTCACCCCTATGTGCAGTGATCTTTCCCACACACCCATACCTACAAATAACATCTTCAAGTAGAAAGCGACAGACACTAGCAGTGGTCTTTGTCCTCAGGGCACGGCCTTCAACTTGGTTAGATAGATCTTCTCTAGCCAAGACTAGATACCTCATTTGTCCAAGTCCAAATGGCATAGTTACCAGATCAACTACCCATTTGTAATGAATGACTAAAGGATAAGTAGGATGCAATCCATCACGATGACGTACGTTGGAATACATCTGGCAAGGTATACAGGATGAAACAAACTGTACTACATCCTTATACTAGTAGCTTGGAGGTTGAGCTACTGGAGACCACAAAAATCTTGGAGAGATCTCTTACCAACTAAGAGAAATACGTTTCGGCATACAAGGAGGTCTTGAAGATACGTCATGGGGAATCCAGTTCGAATGACGAGGTGGAAGAAGAGACGTTTAGGAGTTCGAACAGAGACGGAGAAGCCCAAGTTAAGTATAGATGAGTTACGAACACGCATCTATAACACTTGGGGTGCCCTCTTTACTCTATACGAAGAAGCTTCCGCGACAATTGGCATAGATTTGAAGAAAGTCGAGTTTAAAGCATCATTCACTATGGAGGCCACGAATGCTCCTGGTGAAATAGAGTTGGATCCTTACAAGAGTGAGTTCAAGATGTCTGTTGTGATGAGTACAAACGAGGGTGAGGAGGATCATATCTTTGATAGTTAATATTAGATTAGATTTTATTTCGTGTATAGCATGTATAATGCACGATTTCTAATATAAAGCTCGGAAGAGTTAAGAAAGTAATGTAGAATTATTTTCCTCTATGATATTTTGTCCACTTAATGGTTGAGAAGGTGCAACATGAGTGGAAATTCAAAAGATTGAAAAGTTAGACTTAGAAACCTTCCTCAAGGTTTAGATGTCATAGTAAGCGTCGGAGAGAGCTCGAAAGAGATTATCGTTGAGTTTGAGAACCCTAGTACAAAACCTCAAGTAGAATCTCCGAGGAGAAGAGTAGAAATCGACTTGTGGTGTTATTTCTGTAGAGGGTTGGGACATAAAGTAGTGAATTGTCCAACTAGAATCAGAACCGAGAGAGCTAAAGGGAAGCGGGAGTTTACTGATTTAAGTCTTCGAGTGGGTCCATCGTCACCAGCGCCAATTCATCTTCTAGGCGAAGATCCTTGTCCAAGTTGTGGAGTGGGTGATCTATCAAGAGGACACAAGTGCGTCGATGTGGCCGCCCTACTTACGTCAGTAGTCGAGAAGTTGGACGAGACTCAAAGAGCTGAGACGGAGAAGTTGTCGACTTCAAAAGAGGACTCGGTTGAGTTGTGATGGAGATCGTCATTCGAATGGTGGAGAAGGCGGTGATGCGACTCAGACTCATGATTACCTTGGGAGAAGAGATGGCACAAGAGGTGTTGTTACAACCATTTCCTTTCATTTTACCTATGGTAGATTATTCGCGAATGGAATTGGTGATGTTCGTACTCTTTTAGCGAGTAGTTATTGCACGACGATTAGAAGAGTAGAAAGAGTAGTTACAAGATGGGAAAGCTACCCGTGTTTCATGAGAAGGACAATGAAGATGTAGAACCGTTTGTTCGAGACTTCAAAAGGGGTTGCATCGGAAACAACGTGAGAAGGAAGGAAGAATGGGTGTTGTTACTGCCAGAGTTTTTAGAAGATTTTGCTCTTACGTGGTATGAAGACCGAGTGAAGAGCCAGACACCTGGTGCAGTTGAGGACACATGGGAGACGTTGAGTAATGTACTCATCGAAGAATTTCTTCCAGAAGAGAGTTATGAGAAGCTCATGGTGGAGCTTACTCATTTGAAGCAACGTGACGACGAGAAAGTTCGGCAATATGCCGAAAGGGTGGATAAGTTGGAGCAACGGTTTCGGACGGTCCTACGGAAGAGTGGAGACAATGTGGAACTAACGATGGCGGGGATTGGAGCAGTGCTGACCAAGAACTTGGTGGGAGGGTTGAGACCTTCAATTCGAACCCAAGTGAGGTACGAGAAGCCAGCAACCAAAGCGGAGGCCATCAAGATAGCGACAAATATGGAAGAGAGTTTGGATGAAGGAGATATCACCAACCTCATCATGCTGCTCTGGTGTCAACTCCGACTCCTGGTGTAGCCACAACGATCGCACCTGCACCATCACAATTGGTGATTGCTTCAACGTCAGCTCCTACTCCAACGGTGGTGCCAAGACCGTTTGTCCCAACAACGATGTCTACTGCCACCTCTGATTTTCATGCCGAGCTGAAGAGCATCACTGACACTCTTGCGGATCTCAAGATAAACGTGGTACAGTTACGAGAATGGAGGAACAAAGGTGGAGGAGGAGGTCAAAGAGGTTACGACAACAATCCCAACCGAGGAAATCAAGGTAACTTTGGAGGCAACCAAGGTAACTTTGGAGGAATCACTTGTTGGACGTGTGGAGGTTCTCATTTTCAGCGAAATTGTCCTAACAACGGAGCAAGAAGTGTCGAAGCTGTCAGAATGAATGTGGGTGGAGGAAATCCATCACAAGGACGAGACAAGGGGGTGGCTACTATCGATGTCGTGCGAGATCCCATCTACGAGAAAGGAGAGAGTTCAAACTCTTCTCATGCACCGGTGGAGCTTTTAGCTCAAGAAAGGAAAAGAACTCGATTTTCTGATGAACCGGTTTTCATGGAGGAATCAGCTAGTAGAAGCACTCGTTCGAGTAATGTTTCGAGTACACCAAGGGAGCCAAGAAGGAAGCTGGAGATGGCGGATTTCACCATTTCATCTTCCCAAGCGGGATATGATGTGGTTGAAGATGTGGGTGCTCAGAAAGCCAACATCACTGTTGGACAACTGATCGCACTTAATCCCAGCTTACGAAGGGAACTCAGAGGAGGACTGAGTTCTAAGAGAAGCAAGAAGAAGAAACCCAAGAGCAAGACGTCAAAGTCTGTGGGAGTTGGTGTGGTGGATGTGCATGCTTCAGAGGTATGCACTAGGGCTTCAAAGATTGAAGTCCGGTTGAATGGTCACTACGTCTCTGACGTATTGGTGGATGGAGGGTCAGCTGTAAACGCCATATCGGAGAGGTTGATGAAGAAGTTGGGGATGGAACCAACTCGCCCGGCTAGCATTGTCGTGGGGATGGCTAACAAGCAACGGGTAAGACCTCTTGGTGTGTTAGAGAAGGTGGTCGTGTCTGTGATGGGAGTTCAAACATTAATGTCCTTTCAAGTGTTAAAGGACTCTAGTTATGATTTGCTCCTAGGAAGGCCTTGGTTGAGAGCTGTGCGCACCACGGATAGGTGGCACAAGGGATACTTACGGATTGGGCCTAGAGATCATAGAGTGATAGTACCTCTCTCGGGTGTTGGAGTTGTGACTTCTGACTCCGATAGACCCACTAGTGACTACTGGGAATCTGATACGGAGGACGATCAGAGTGTCTCAGAAGTAGATACCGGAGATTCTTACGATCAAGAATCCTCGTCTGAGGATGAAGGATTTGGTCGAGATGAATCATTACATCAGCTTAGTGCTATTGACTTGTTGCCTCGACCAGCAGTGGAGAAAGATCCTGACAAAGAAGAGTTGAGTGAGGCAGAGATTGTGAGAAGACTCTCTACCTTGAAGTTTGGTATCAATGTCACTCAAGAGGAGAAAAGTAGATTCCTAGATATATTTCGAAAATATATCCATGTGTTTGCTTTCAGCTACAAGGATTTGAAGGAGGTGACTCTCGAGACTCATCGAATCGAATTGGAGGAGCACGCAAGACCAGTTCGACAGAAGCAGAGAAAGGTCAATCCCACAACGGCAATGATGGTCAAGGAGGAGATAGACAAGTTGAAGGAGGCGAGTTTCATCTATGAGGTGGAGAACTCAGAATGGGTTTCACCCATTGTGATTGTCAAGAAGAAGAATGGTAAGCTGCGAGTGTGCATAGACTATAAGAAGCTGAATGCAGTTACCAAGAAGGACTATTATCCTCTACCATTTATAGATGAGATTTTGGAGGAAGTTGCCGGTCATGAGTGGTACAGCTTTGGTGATGGTTATAGTGGATACAACCAGATCAAGATAGCACAGGAGTACCAGCAGTTGACTACTTTCACTACTCCTTGGGGAACATTTGCATTTCGAGTGATGCCATTCGGACTGTGTAATGCTCCGGCCACGTTTCAGAGGTTCATGAACAAGGTGTTCGAACCATTCATAGGAAAGTTTGTTCGTGATTTCATTGATGATTTCTGTGTGTACGGAAGAAAGGAGGACCACTTTGATCATGTGATCAAAGTTCTGCAGCGGTTGGAGCAAGCTAACGCTTCTCTGAATCCAGAGAAGTGCATCTTTGGCTGCGAAGAAGGTCTGCTGTTAGGGCACATCATTTCCAAGAATGGGATTGCGGTAGATCCTGAAAAGGTGAAGAAGATTGTGGATCGTCCATTTCCGATCAACTTGACAAAGTTGAGGCAGTTTCTTGGCATGGTTGGATATTATCGTAGGTTTGTCTTTTCCTTCTCAAACAAAGCAATAGCTTTGACTATGTACATGAAGAAGGGAGTTGATTTTGACTTGATAGTGCATGATCAGAAGGCAAAGGAAGCATTTGAGGAGCTGAAAAAGGCATTGGTGACAGCTCCTATACTTGCTAAACCTGAGTGGAGTAAAGCATTTATTCTGTATACGGATGCCTCCAATGTAGCAATCGGATGTACATTAAGTCAGCTACATGGAGATGGGCATGATCATCCTATAGCTTATGCTAGTAGGCAGATGGTTCCAGCGGAGAAGAATTACTCCGTGACTGAACGAGAAGGATTAGCGGTGATCTTTGGATTGAAGAAATTCCGACATTACTTGCTAGGAGGGAAATTTTCCATAGTCACAGATCACAAGGCTTTAAAGTATATCTTTAATAAGCCTAATGCCGAAGGTCGTATTGCTCGTTGGAAGATCCTTCTAACAGA
Organism: Asterella californica; assembly: GCA_036924285.1. NCBI lineage: Eukaryota > Viridiplantae > Streptophyta > Marchantiopsida > Marchantiales > Aytoniaceae > Asterella > Asterella californica. The sequence goes on along the minus strand of JAYKYS010000001.1, from coordinate 15,475,402 downwards.
ATACGATTATGTGATCAAAGATAGACCAGGGAAAAAGCATGCGAATGCTGATCTTTTGTCGAGGGCTTATGATGATGAGGGAGAAGAACCATTTGACGATTCGTTTCCAGACGAGCATCTGATGACCATCACAAGCATTGAGGAGATACCGGACGAGTATAAGGAAATCTGGAGTTTCCTTGCAGATGGCTCTTTTCCGGAAGGTATGCATACCCGAGAACGTAACGCGTTGATCAAGAGATGCAAACCTTACACCATAGTAGAGGGAATTTTGTTTCATCAAGGAGCAGATGGGTTACTAAGGAGAGCAGTTGGTCAGAAGGAGACATTCAAGCTAATGCACGAGTTTCACGACGGAACTGTTTGCGGAGGTCACTTTGCTGGTAAGATAACAGCCTTCAAGATTTTGGATGCGGGTTATCACTGGAGAGGGATTTTCAAAGAGTGTTTAGACTATTGCAAAACTTGCGACGTATGTCAAGCATTTGCTCTGAAGTCTACTAGAACACCTCCGTTAAGATCAATTCCCGTGTTAGGACCATTTGAGAAGTGGGGTATTGACTTTGTAGGTCCTCGTAATAAGACACCTCGAGGCAATAGATACATTGTAGTCGCCACTGACTATTGTACCAAGTGGGTAGAGGCTAGACCTTTGAGAGAGACCAATGAAACAGAAGTCGGTAGATTCTTATGGGAGAGGATCATCACAAGATTTGGATGTCCGTTAGAGTTGGTCTCAGATAGAGGAGGAGAGTTTGTAGGGAGCATGACTACTGCTATGCTACAACACTTTTCTATCAAGCCACGAGTAACGACCTCATACAAACCAAATGCTAATGGTCTTGCGGAGAAGACCAATCTTACACTTTGTATGATGCTCGCCAAAGATGCTGGTGTTGAGACTGCGAAACATACTTGGGATAAGAGGTTACATGCCATCTTATGGGAGTATCGAACGACAACAAAGACTTCTACTGGGTACTCTCTATTTCGACTGGTTTATGGAGTGGAGTCCAAGTTGCCGATCCAATTCGAATTGGATACTTTTCAAACTATTCAACGGAAGTTGAAGAGGTCGAGAGGAGAAGACGTGGTCAGATCAAGAAGGGAGCAACTCATGGAGTTGGAAGAGACCCGAGCGGTAGCAATGATCCGGATGGAACGAGCTCAGGCGTATCAAAAGAAGAGTTACGACAAACGGTTGGGCAAGAGGGAGGTAAAACCTTTTCAAGTCGGAGATTGGGTTATGTTGTATGATGCTATCAGATTCAAGAGGGCTAGGAAGAAGTTTCTTCCGAGATATTTTGGTCCTTTTGTTGTAGATAAGGTGTGGAGCAACTTCACATATGACCTTCAGGAGCTGGGAGGAAGGAGATTCGATCGGGTCAACCATGACAAGTTGAAGTTGTTTCATCGACGGAAGTTCTCTCTTCACTCCGAGGACGGAGCGAAAATTTAGTCCGGGGGTAAAATGTAACGACCTATGTTACACATAGGAAGTTTGTCTATTAGTAAGGTGTTTAGTTCTAACTAAGTGTTGAGAATGTTTATTTGCTGCCAAAGTACTTTTAGGAGATATCAAGTTAGTCATGACTAGCTAAAAGTTAGTTATGGTTAAACTTAGCTGTACTTTTGGCAGAATTCAGATATTTGGTAAAGAGTGAGCACTACTATCTTGTCATCTTGTCTAAAAGGTAGAAAGGGGGTGGAAAGTATCCCTTATCTCCTTTTTGACTTGATATTAGTGGTTGGATTAAAGTTGTGGACTTTGTGGGCATTAAAAACAAGAAGAGATTCCACATGTTTCCTTTTTAGTGGGTCCTAGTGTAGAGGGGGGGTGGAAATTCGAGATTCCTTGAGAATATTCCAGAATCCTTCTAGAAGTTGTTGACTTTGAAGGAATAAGCCCATGTGAAAAGGTAAAAAGCCCATGTGATCAATGCTTTTACCTTAAGTAATATCTTAGTAAAACCCGGTAAAAGTAGTTACGGCTGAGTTACCGGAGGGTACCAAAGTAAAAACCTAGAATGTATAAATAGAGGAGTAGAGAAGAGCTCCTCATCCTTGTTTTCACATTGTCGTAATGACAACTTGAGTAATATAGAGAGTGTGGGACATTTTTAGCATGTGAGAACTTGAGGGACGTCGTTAGAATGGAGGATTTTAGTGGATGAGATTATGGAGATTTTAGTTGATAAGTTTGTGGGTGTATGAATGAGAGTGAACTTAGCATTTTTCCCTTCAAGATTCATGGTGTGCTTCCATCAAAGCCATCAGAGGTGACCCCTGAGTGAGAGACAGGCCCGACAGTTGCAGATTCGTGGATGACGATCGTGGAGGTTAAGAGATCGGGGGGTAGTTGATCGTTAGGACCGCGGAGGGTTTACAGCACGAGAACCGACACTTAGAGGACTGAGAAGAATTGGGCACCAGTTTACAGAAACAACACTGAAGGACCTGAGGATTGGAGGTGATGGATTTCTTACTGAGCAAGAGAAGAAGAGCTTCAGGGAGATGCTATCTAGACATGGTAAGGCGTTTGCGTTTGAGTCACATGAAGTAGGATGTGTAGATCCAAGTGTAGTTGCACCTATGGTAATCTTTATTATATCGCATGTGCCTTGGAATCTACGTCCTATCCCTGTACCTAGAGCTCATCTACCAAAGTTGATAGACTTGCTCAATGAGAGGATTAGGATGAGTATCTTGGAATCATCTATAGCTCCCTACTCTAGCAGATGGTTTACTGTTCCGAAGAAGAGTGGAGCTTTGAGATTCATTCAAGATATGCAGCCAGTTAACAAGGTGACTATCAGGAATATGGGTATAGGACCTATTGTAGACGAGTTAGCAGAGGCTTTTGCTGGTCGTGCTATCTATTCAATGGGAGACTTATATTCAGGTTACGATCAGTTTCAGTTATCCTCTGAGAGTAGAGACTTGACTACAATGAGGACACCTTTGGGGTTACTAAGGATGTGCACCTTGCCACAAGGTGCTACCAATTCTGTAGCACATATGATGAATGGCATGAATAAAGTTTTGAAGGATTTCATTCCTGAAAAAACTATGCCATTCCTTGATGATGTGCCGATCAAAGGGTGTGCTGAGGAGGAGAAGAATGAGGTAATGGATCAGAGGGGGTGCCGTAAGTTTGTTGCAGATCACATAGCTGATTGTGATAAGATATTGAGTCGACTGGAGGAGGTTCATTTGACTTTATCAGGAGCAAAGTCTGTATTTGGAGAACAGGAGGTGTTAATAGTGGGGCACATATGTGGATCTTATGGTCGGAAACCTTGTCCGAACAAGGTTGATGCCATTCGAAGGATGAAGGAAACATGTGGGTCGGTTACTGAGGTGAGAAGATTTCTAGGTGCCTGTGTGTTTTATCATATATGGATTCCACACTTTGCACATGTAGCAGATCCGTTGTACAAGTTGCTGAGGAAGGGGCAAAGATTTCAGTGGCAAGAGGAGCAAAGCGAGTCTATGAAGAAGTTGAAGGATATGTTGTCTTCACCACCAACTCTACGGAAGGTAACATATGAATTGGGCAGATCTGTTATCATTACTGTTGATACTAGTCCTATTGGCATTGGATGGGCTATAGGACAGGATGATGAGGATGAAAATAGATATGTGGTGCGTTTTGGAGCTAAGGTGTTAAGTTCACGGCAGAGAGACTACCCTCAAGTCAAGAGAGAGCTATGGGGAGTAGTTACTGCAATGAAGAGTGATAAAGAATACTTGATATGAGCACCTGTGGTTGTGGAGACAGATTGTTTACCTCTCTTAGGAATGATCACTAGCTGTACAACTCCAGACATTGCTATGTTGAGGTGGATAGCATATATCAAGTCCTTGAACCCAGAGTTTAGACATATTGCAAGAAAAGATAATCCTGTGGCAGATATGTTATCGAGGGCTAGGTATTACGATGAGAAGGAAATGATAGATGACCAGGAGGATGTGGGAACAGGGTTCTATTCTAGTGTTCTTGCTATAGAAAATAGAAGCTGTTTTGCAGCTCCATTGGAGTTATTTGAGGAAACTATGTATGATGGCGAGTGGTTGGATCTTGGGCGCTATTTGAGTTCATTGGAAAGGCAAGAAGGCTGGTCTGATGCAGATTTCAAGAGGATCCGTAGAACAGCTTATGGGTACTTTTTATATGGAGGACATCTATGGAAGCGCCCTAAGCTACAAGGAGGTGTACCACAGCGGGTGGTATGTGACTTGGGATTGCAGCAGAAGCTGATCAAGGAGTTTCATGAGAGTCTATGGGCCGGTCATAGAGGAGTTTGGGCTACATTTGCCAAGATGAAGGAGAAGTATTGGTGGAAGGGTATAATCATGAAGTTTCAACAGAAACTTCCCTAATCAGAAGAGATGGTGATGACTGTACAAATTTTCAGAGAACTGAAATTTGTATATTTTCACTTCCCTCATGGTTGTCAACCCCCTCCACTTTGAAAAATCCTTTCTCCCTCTTCAGACCTCATCTTCTCATGATTTCTTTTGTCCTGGATAGCTTATCAGCCACTCTAAAACACTGGAAAGTTTCTCAGGAAAATAAAATTCACAGAAAATCTGACACTGACTGTAAACTTTTTCCAGAGAATAGAATTCCTCAACTCTCACGAATAGACCCCCTCAATTTTGAAAAATCATTGCTCCCTCTCTAGACCACCTTTTCCTATGATTTCTTTTGTCTTAGATAGGTTATCAGCCAATCTAAAACACTAGAAAGTTTCACAGGAAAATAAAATTCACAAAAAAGTTGACAGCGACTGTACAAATTTTCCAGAGAGCAGAATTTCTAAACTCACAAATTTCTCTCCTCTAATAACTTTTCTCTCCTCCTTTCTCTACAACTCTTGTTGCACCTTCTTTCAACTCTCCTCAAACCCTTTCTAAGTGAACAAGATGTAAAGAATGACTTCGAACGCGTCATATATCACTACGGGATACACGAAAGGTTCTAACGTTGCTAACATCGCGTTAGCTCTCTCTCCTCCCAACGTTCTCTCCATGTGCTCTCTCATAATCTCCTTTTGTCGAATATAGAACTGAACTCTAAACATCGTTCAACGATCCCTTCAAGTGAGGTCCCGGCAACGGAACCAAAAATGTAAACCCTCCGCGGTCCTAACGATCAACTACCCCCTGATCTCTTAACCTCCACGATCGTCATCCACGAATCTGCAACTGTCGGGCCTGTCTCTCACTCAGGGGTCACCTCTGATGGCTTTGATGGAAGCACACCATGAATCTTGAAGGGAAAAATGCTAAGTTCACTCTCATTCATACACCCACAAACTTATCAACTAAAATCTCCATAATCTCATCCACTAAAATCCTCCATTCTAACGACGTCTCTCAAGTTCTCACATGCTAAAAATATCCCACACTCTCTATATTACTCAAGTTGTCATTACGACGATGTGAAAACAAGGATGAGGAGCTCTTCTCTACTCCTCTATTTATACATTCTAGGTTTTTACTTTGGTACCCTCGGTAACTCAGCCGTAACTACTTTTACCGGGTTTTACTAAGATATTACTTAAGGTAAAAGCATTGATCACATGGGCTTTTTACCTTTTCACATGGGCTTATTCCTTCAAAGTCAACAACTTCTAGAAGGATTCTGGAATATTCTCAAGGAATCTCGAATTTCCACCCCCCCTCTACACTAGGACCCACTAAAAAGGAAACATGTGGAATCTCTTCTTGTTTTTAATGCCCACAAAGTCCACAACTTTAATCCAACCACTAATATCAAGTCAAAAAGGAGATAAGGGATACTTTCCACCCCCTTTCTACCTTTTAGACAAGATGACAAGATAGTAGTGCTCACTCTTTAGCAAATATCTGAATTCTGCCAAAAGTACAGCTAAGTTTAACCATAACTAACTTTTAGCTAGTCATGACTAACTTGATATCTCCTAAAAGTACTTTGGCAGCAAATAAACATTCTCAACACTTAGTTAGAACTAAACACCTTACTAATAGACAAACTTCCTATGTGTAACATAGGTCGTTACAGTGCAGCTTGCTCCATCTTCTGATTGTAATCGAGTGGTAAAGGCAAAGCCACTGGTTTGACTTTCTTTGCCACTGACTTGTACTTGGTCTCCACATACACCTCTTGCCGATCTATAAACTTATCAATTACATCATAAAGCTCCTTGGAGCTCACTCTCACCACTCTATCTACATCATCTATAGAACTTTCTACTATCGATTTCAACTCCCCTATAGTATCTACCAAATACTGCTCTTCAAACACTCCAGATACGTATTCATCTCTTGCTAACTCTCCATTATCCCACAAAGACTGCTGTACATACTTCACATGTTGCCTCTCAAACCTCTTCAGATTCTCTACCTTCCTATAACATACTGATCCACATGACGTCAATCCCAAGAAGCTAGTGGATAAAGCTTCCTGCTTTACTGGATCAGGCGAGAATCCTATCTCTACTGTACCGTTGAAGTCTCGCTCTTCAATGGTACTCTGCCAAAACCCCTAGACTCTCTAAACTCCTGAGTAATCTTAGGCAGTGGACGGTCTCTCAAGCTATCACGATTCCTCTCATGTTCTGCAGCAACAGTCAAAAACTGAACAGCTCTTTTGCCGTCTCTACTACGTATCCTAGCATAGGCTGAACCATCATCCATAACTCGTGTCTCCATTCTAACAGCAGTAATGTAAGGCTGCCCTAGAATGATAGGATAGGTTGACATGTCTTGCACAAAGAAATTCTGAACATCACTGATGTCACCCACAGTTACCTTGATGTTGGGACAAGCACCATAGAGTTCTCCCCTCTGGTTGTTGGCAGCGCGGATAAGCCATCCGTGGTCGGTGTCTATGGGTCATCTCCCACGCTTGTACAGCTCCTTAGACATCAGATTAATCTCTGAGCCATGATCAATCAATGCCACCACAGGTTCCTCTAGATCTCCCAGCTTCACTAAGGTCTCTGTGGTTGCTCTCGCCCAATGGTTGTGAGAATAATGGCTCTTCTGCGATGCTTCCACCTCATCTTCAAACCTCACGTGCTGATCTGATCTTCCCTCTGATACTTGAGAGCAATAACCAGCAATCTCATCTTCCTCATCTTCCGACAGTTTGGTCCCTAGAGCGTTAAGCGTAGCTGCTTCACCCAAAATCTGACGTTTCCTCTTGATGATATCTATAATAACCTCATGGAACTCACGCTTTGCAATCCCAAGAATCTCACCCAAAGTAAACTCAACTTTCCCATTCAAGATACGGTTCTCTAACACCTGCTTCAAGTCTGTAGCAATCTCAATGTCAGACTGAAGTTTGTATGCAGGCATCTTACCCTTCTCCTTGCTTCTCTCTTTCTCCTTTGGCGTTGTAGATGGTAGATCCTCCATAGTCTCCTCCCGAGTAGGTGTTGTCTCCTGCCTTGCATCTGGTCTAGCCCTTTCACTCCTTGTAGCAGGTCGTTTGGCTGTAGAAGCCTCACCTGCATCCTCCCTTCTGTGTTTTTCTTCTAGTACAGCTTCATGCTGACTTCTTGCAACATAAGCATGCACTGACATAGTATCCACAGGGTCATTCCATCCTGTAGTTTCTCTAATTGAGTTGCCAACCCTTCGTAGCACATCCTTGTCTAGCTCTGTTCTAGCTACGGACCGCACTACATCTGATCACAACCCAGTAGTCCCTTTCTCTCTCTCCATTTCCACTTTCACTCCACACGTAGCAGCATTCACAAGAGAAACAGCATGTGATGCTGATATATCATTCACAAGTCTCTTCATACCACCCTTGCCAAAGTTGGTTCCCAGCATCATCCCAGTCTCTCTCAAATGGATCTTACCATCTTTGAAGAAGATAAGATCCTTCCTCAATGCATCTGAAAACTCCCCACAATCTCTTCTTACATGGTCTAGGCTATCACACCATATACAACGATGAACAAAGCCTTCTCTCATCTGAGGTCTCTGCATAGCAGGCTGTACATTCTGCTCCTTCTCTTCTAACCTAGTGAGCTTAAGCTTAAGCTCCTTCATACCCTTAATCAACTCATCAAGCGGTGAGTCTTCCTCTCTAGCAATTACCAAAGCGGGCTTAGCAGGCAACTGCTTGACAGGAATTATCAGAGGTGCTGCTTCACTTACCACCACCTTTTCCCTTCTTCTCTGTCTCTTGGTCAGCAAAGAGACAGCCTCTTCAACCTCCTTCCAGTCAGTCTTCAATCCTCTCTCCTCACTCTTGTCTTCCAGCAATAGCTCAAGCTTCTCCTGAATAGTCACGTCCGCTGCTTGTAGGAAAAGCTCGGTCTTCTCCACCTCTAATGTAAGCTTTTCTGTCCTAGAAAGCTGAGCATACTGACGATCAAATTCCCTTAACAACTCATTTACAGACAAACCTTTGTTGGGCTTAACCACCCACTCCAAGAACGTTCTCTTGGTCACCCTCTCTGAATCTTCAGTGTAGTACTCCTCCTTCAAAGCTCGCATAAAGCTCTCCCAACTCTGTCCTTGCTGCTGCTTGAGCTCCTTCACACGCCCACGAATCTCAAGGACAACAGCAAGCTCAAAGTTCTCCACCATCTCCTTCTCAGGCACCTTGTTCACCTCCATCTCCCTAGCATAGTATCGCACATACTTGGAAATATCTGTACCCTTGAACTGGTCCATCTGGTGTACCACAGATTGCAACGCCTTGGTTGCTAACACCTCCTTCCTCTCTGTGCTCTGCTGCTGCTGCATGAACATGGAAAAAGCCTGGAACATCTTCATCGTAGCAGCATCAAACTGAATAGGTTGCTGAGCAGCAGCAGCACCTCCACTTGATGATCCTTGACTGGCCATGATATCTGATCCTGTAACACTCTTAAGAAAACTCCCACCCTAGGTGTTTCACGTCGAGTTCACCAAAAAGAGAGTATGTCAGAGTGTAATCCGTCTACCTAGGAAAGCGCCGGGCTTCTGGCTGTGGTTGTTCACTCAAGAGGTTGGCTTTCAGGTCACAATAGGGCTATAAACACTCACACAGATGTGTAAGATCTAGTAATATACCCAGAAGGCGAAATTCAGGTCTAGCTGGCAGTAATAGGATTCGTCGGTGAACTTTGACACTCACGGAGAGGAAAACTATGAAGGTTTAGACCTCTAAACTTCCCCTACATGCAAATGAGGTACTACTGAACTCACAGACGAAATTTCAGCCTGAGATCAAATTCTGACACGGAGATATGAACAGAAAAGTTTTGAGCAAGAAAACTACGGCAATTTCTGGTACCTAGCTGGCTATTTCAACCTATAACAGGAGTTTGGCTTGATCAATTTCGAAGTTTCTTACAGGATTTGCAGTCTACAGGGTGCTGAACATCCCTGTGAAGCTGGGACTCCTGAATGTACACAGAACTGTAGATCTCCTCCTCTGAAGTCGCTGCTCTAGATTAAGAGATTTTCAGACCCCCTCAGCTTCAGCGGCCGCCCTGAATTACTCAGTTGCTCAATCGATATGAAACTTTTTTTGAAATCATAGCCCTGCTGGTGGAGAACACAACCTCGAAGTTTTGAAGCAATTTCCTCAAATCTGCTGCGAGTGACACTGAAAACCCTAAATCCAACCAAAATGATTCAATTCTAGCACAATCCGAACTTCAATTGCTCATAACTCCGTCTTTATTGACTCAAATCGATCGAAATTTTCACTGGAAGTGCTTGGCATGACGAGACCTCTCCCCCTGTGCTCTCAGATTTCGAAGATCCCTCACCAAATGCTCGAACTCCACTCTAGAGCTCTGTTTCTAAATTTAGAGTTTAACAAAAGACAAAAATGGACCAATGGGAGTTCATAGCTCCACTTGGTTGTCCTTTAGTACCCTAAACCACGTGGCAACTTAGTTTTACTCATAGGCTACCACGTCAAGCCCCCTAGAGTGCCAGCATAAAACTTAAATTACATAAACGACTAGAAGTAATATAAGCTAACTTCTAGAACTACTAAACTCAAGCGTCGGAGTAGAGATATAACATGTAGTCGTCAAGTAGCGCGACAGCGTGCAGTTTTACATCAGACAGAAGGACGTTGTGAGAGAGCATATTGAGAGAACTCTTGGAGAGGCTAGAGCTACTATCATGCTAGAGACCTTAGAGCCATTCGTGTATCATGTTGTCATCTACGATGCATTTGAGGTCATCTTGTACATTCTATACACATAGGATGTTAGAACCAGCTGAAGAGAACGTGTCGAGTGTTAGAGTTTAAATCTGAGAGTAGAGAGTGGTTCATATAATCCTATATGTGGATGAGGATAGAGGATCAGATCACTCTTATCAGGTTCTTTGAGTGATAGTTCTTATCGTTGCAACTAAAAAGAAGGAAAGACTGAGGGTCCGAAGGTGTAGACGATTCGCTATCTGATCGAATTTACAGTCATTGTCATTTTCTCTGTATTTCTCGGACGTCCTTGAAACTTCACGACAGACTGGAGGAGCTCATGATCTATCTATTGATCCAAAGATCACTTGTTTTGGAGCTATAGAGCTCAAGATATCGCTGTAAGAAGTTCAGTTGGTAGTCCAATCGATCAAAATCTGCATGGGGTCAAATTTAAGTCAAGATCATGGAGGGTCAGAAAGAGTGGGTAGTGAGGCTTAGGAACCTCCCTCAAAATCTTGATGTCATAGTGGGTGTGGACGAACGTTCTAGAGAGTTAAAGGTCAAATTTGAAGAGAGAACGGAGAGAAACAGGCAAGACTCTTCAAAGAAGAAGTTGAGAACAGAATCGTGGTGCTACTTTTGTAGCGGGTTGGGGCACTATGCAGCAAGTTGTCTCGTGAGATTCAAGAGAGAAAATCCTCGTGAGAGAAGGAGTTCTATTGATCTAGGTCTTCGAGTAGGTCCATCGTCTCCTTCACGCGTTTTCAAAGACGAGAACATCTGCTCAAATTGTGGGATTGAAGGTTTGCCAAAGGAGCACGAGTGTGGAGACGTGATCGCACTATTGGCATCTACGTCTAGAAGATTGAGAGAGGAGCAAGGAGTTGAAACGGAGAAGCTGTCATCTTCAGACAAAAATTCAGCTAACGCATGATGGAGATGATAATCCAGATGGTGGAGAAGGTGACGATGAGGATGTGACTCATGCATACGTTCGGTGAGGAGATAGCGCAGGCGATTATGGTGGAACCTTTTCCTTTCTTGCTACCGATGGTTGATTATGCTCGCATGGAGTTAGTAATGTTCATCCTATACTAGAAAACGAAGAGAGATATCGTGTTGAGGAGAGGAGAAGACATCAATTTAAGATGGGGAAGCTTCCGGTTTTCTATGGAAAGGATGGTGAGGATGTAGAAACCTTTGTGCGAAATTTCAAGCGAGCATGCATAGGAAACCATGAGAGGAAGAAGGAAGAGTGGGCATCACTATTACCTGATTTTTTAGAGGATACCGCATTGACTTGGTATGAGGAATACAGAAGGAACAAGACTGAGATGGATACATGGGAAAGCTTGACGGAGGCTCTAATTGAGAACTTTCTGCCGGATGAGAGCTATGAGAAGCTCATGACCGAGGTGACCTTCTTGAAGCAAGGAGATGCTGAGAAAGTGAGGGTTTACGCAGAAAGGACCGAGAAGTTGGAGGCTCGTTTCAAGACTATATTGAAGAAGAGCGGTGATAATGTGGAGGCTACAATGATGGGAATTGTGGCCATGCTTACCAAGAACTTTGTGGCAGGTCTGAAGCCTCAAATCAGAACTCAGGTGAAGTACGAGAAGCCCACCACTAAGGCGAAGGCGATTGAAATTGCGGTTCGAATGGAAGAGAGTTTGGAAGATGATAACGTTCTTCTAGGAGAAGCAAAGGCGGCAAGTGTTGCGGGGATTACACTCGGTGGTAGAGCTGCTCAAAGAATCCCGACGCCTGCTGTGGTTAACACACTTGCTGTGGTTGCTGTCAACCCTCCGACGCCTAATCTTCAAGATGAACTAAGACAAATAACAGAAACGTTGGCGGATCAGAAGATCAATGTAGTGCAGTTGAAAGAGCGGAGGAACCAAGGAGGAGGAGGAGGCCAACGAGGTTATGGAGGAAATTTCAATCGAGGGCCTCAAAATGAATTCGGTGGTATCTCGTGCTACGGATGTGGTGGTCCTCATTTTCAAAGGAATTGTCCACACTCCATCCAAAATGGAGGACGGAACAATGAAGGTGCAAGAGGAAATCTGGGAGGAGGAGTTCCGTCACAAAACAAAGACAAAGGCGTTGCCACAATTGATGCGGTGAAGGTACCAAATGTCTACGAAAGAGGAGAATGTTCTTACTCTTCTCAAGTGGAACTCTTAGTTCACGAGAGGAAGAGGACGAGGTTTTCAGAGGAACCTATGATCATTGGAGATTCCCAAAGTAGGAGCACTCGTTCCAGCACTATGTCTTCTTCTCAGAAGGAGCATAGGAAGAAGTTGGGAATGGAGGATTTCACCATTTCAGCTGCTCAACCTAGATATGACGTAGTGGAGGATGTTGACACGCAGAAAGCCAACATAACAGTGGGTCAATTGATTGCACTCAACCCAAGCTTGAGGAGAGAGCTTCGAGGAGGATTGAGCTCGAGAAGGACCAAGAAGAAGAAATCTAAGGGCAAGACCAACGTCTCAAGTGTGGGAGTTGGTGTAGTGGATGCTCAGGCCTCTAAAGTATGCACTAAAGCATCCAAGATCGAGGTTCGTTTGAATGGACACTTTGTACCTGATGTGTTGATGGACGGAGGTTCTGCTGTGAATACGATATCTTAACGTTTGATGAAGCGGTTGGAGATGAAACCCACGAGACCGGCGAGCATCATTGTTGGTACGGCAAACAAGCAAAGGGTGAGACCTCTTGGAGTCCTAGAGAAAGTAGTGGTGTCGGTTATGGGGGTACAAACCTTGATGTCTTTTGAAATTCTGAAAGATTCCAGCTATGACTTGCTCCTTGGAAGACCTTGGTTGAGAGCCGTTCGTACAACTGATAGATGACACAAAGGTTACTTGAGGATAGGACCTAGCAACCATCGAGTGAAGGTGCCTCTCTCAAGTGGTGGCTGTGTAACTTCTGATTCTGATAGACCAACCAGCGACTATTGGGAGTCAGAAACCGAAGACAGTGGAAGTGTCTCCGGAGTAGATACAGGTGGTTCTTTTGATGAGGAGACGTCAGAAGATGAAGAGTTTGATATGGATTGTATCACGTCTCATATTGGAGCTATTGATTTGCTCCCTCGTCCATCGGTTGAGAAGGACCCGGACAAAACAAAATTAGATGGAGAGGAGCTAGAGCGAAGACTAGCAACTATCAAGTTTGGTCTCAATGTGACTTCGGAAGAGAAGAGAAGATTCTTGGAGATATTCAGGAAGTACATCCACGTGTTTGCTTTCAGCTATAAAGATCTGAAGGAGGTGACATTGGAGACGCACCGGATCGACGTGGAGGAGAACGCGAGACCTGTTCGACAAAAGCAACGGAGGATCAGCCCGCCAACAGCAGTGATCGTCAAAGAAGAGATTGATAAACTGAAGGAAGCTGGGTTCATTTACGAAGTGGAGAATTCAGAATGGGTATCGCCCATCGTGATCGTGAAGAAGAAGAACGGTAAGCTTCGCGTATGTGTGGATTACAAGAAGTTGAATGCGGTCACGAAGAAGGATTACTACCCGTTGTCATTCATCGATGAGATCTTGGAAGAAGTCGCAGGTCACGAATGATACAGTTTTGGAGACGGTTATAGTGGATATAACCAGATCCATATAGTCCCTGAGCATCAACACTTAACGACCTTCACTACTCCGTGGGGTACATTTGCATTTTGCGTGATGCCGTTCGGGTTATGTAATGCTCCAGCTACTTTTCAACGGTTCATGAACAAAGTGTTCGAACCATTTCTTGGGAAGTTTGTTAGAGACTTCATTGATGACTTGTGTGTGTATGGGCGGAAGGAGGATCACTTTGATCATCTGATCAAAGTATTAGAGCGATTGGAGCAAGCTAATGCATCTCTGAATCCAGAAAAGTGCATTTTTGGATGCGAGGAGGGTTTGCTGTTGGGGCACATCGTCTCCAAAAATGGAATAGGAGTGGATACAGACAAGGTGAAGAAGATAATCGAACTGCCATTTCCTACTAGCTTGACCAAGTTGAGACAATTTCTTGGGATGGTGAGATATTATCGTAGATTCATTTCATCCTTTTCCAATAAAGCTCAATCGTTGACCAACTACATGAAGAAGGGTGTAGTCTTCGAGCTGATACTTCAAGATCAGAAGGCTAAGGAGGCGTTTGAAGAGTTGAAGAAGGCATTGGTGGTAGCCCCAATCCTCGCCAAACCTGACTGGAGTAAGTCATTCATTGTTTATACTGATGCATCCAATGTCGCGATTGGATGTACCTTGAGTCAGTTAGATGAGAATGGACACGACCATCCAATAGCTTATGCTAGTAGACAGATGGTGCAAGCTGAGAAGAACTATTCCGTGACAGAGAGAGAAGGGTTGGCCGTGATCTTTGCTTTGAAAAAGTTTCGGCACTATTTGTTAGGAGGAAAATTTTCTATAGTGACTGATCACAAAGCTTTGAAGTACATCTTCAATAAGCCCAACGCGGAGGGAAGGATAGCTCGATGGAAGATCCTCATGGCAGAATATGACTACGTCATTGAGGATAGACCGGGGAGGAAGCATTCCAACGCAGATTTTTTGTCCAGAGCTTACGACGAATTGGGAGAAGAACCATTAGATGATACTTTCCCGGATGAAGACTTTATGATCATCACGTTGAGCAACGAGGTGCCGGAAGAGTACAAGGAGGTGTGGAATTTCCTTTCTGACGGATCATTTCCTGAAGGTATGCGAGCGAGAGAGAAGAATGCTCTGATGAGAAGGTGTAAGCCATACACCATTGTTGAAGGAGTTCTTTTCCATCAAGGTGCTGATGGATTGCTACGACGAGCTGTGGGTAAAGAGGAAGCTGCGAGGTTGATGCTGGAGTTCCACGATGGACCTGTATGTGGTGGTCACTTCGCTGGTAAGGTGACGACTTTCAAAATCTTAGACGCTGGATATCATTGGAAGGGTATTTTCATAGACTGCTTGGAGTATTGCAGAACTTGCGATGTGTGCCAAGCCTTTGCCAAGAAGTCTACTAGCACTCCTCCCTTGAGATCAGTTCCTGTGCTAGGTCCGTTTGAAAAGTGAGGAATTGATCATGTCGGTCCTTTAAACAAAACACCTCGTGGCAACAGATATATCGTGATTGCGACCGATTATCTGACCAAGTGGGTGGAAGCCAGACCACTTAAAGCCACAAGTGAGGAAGAGGTTGGCCGTTTCTTACGAGAACTGATCATTACTAGGTTTGGATGCCCTCTTGAGTTGGTTTCTGATAGGGGTGGTGAATTTGTGGGAAGCATCACTACCGCTATGTTGGAACATTTCTCCATCAAGCCGCGAGTGACAACTTCTTACAAACCGAACGTTAACGGGTTAGCTGAGAAGACCAATCATACCTTGTGTGCGATGCTGACCAAGGATGCTGATATGGAGGATGCGAAGCACAACTGGGATAAGAGGTTGCATGCAATCTTGTGGGAGTACAGGATTACTACGAAGACTTCGACGAGATACACTCCTTTTCATCTTGTTTACGGCGTGGAATCGAAGTTGCTCATACAGTTTGATTTACCTACCTTTCAAACTGTCCACAAGAGGTTGAAGAGGTCGATTGGAGCAGCAGCTGAGAAGTCTAGAAGAGAGCAACTATTGGAGTTGGAAGAAGCACGAGTGGTGGCAATGGTTCAGATAGAGAAGGCGCAAGAACGTCAGAAGAAGTATTACGACAAGCGTCTCGGTAAGAGAGATGTGAAGCCGTTCAAGGAAGGAGACATGGTAATACTTTTTGATGCCATTAGGTATAAGAGAGCTAGAAAGAAGTTCCTTCCACGTTACTTTGATCCTTTCATTGTCGAGAAGGTATGGAGTAATTTTACATACGACTTGAAAGAGCTAGGAGGACGGAGGTTTGACCGGGTGAATCACGACAAGCTCAAGCTCTTCCATCAAAGGAAAGTCATTGTTCACTCCGAGGACGGAGTGAAAACTTAGTCCGGGGGTAAATGTAACACCTAGGGGTTGCATAGTAGTAAATATGTGATGAGTTATAACTATGTGTGGTGAGTCTTCTAAATAAGTCCCAAGGCTAGACCATACTCTAAGTTAGTGACAAATAACTAGGAGTAGTCACAGTTAGAGTTGGAGGTATTTGAGGACAGAATATTAGAATATTCTAAAGTGTGAGAACTACTATTTTGTTTGGTTGTGCATAAAATGACAAGGATGTGAATAATACACTCTTGTCTTATGCGTGACTGATTTTCATTGGTTGTAGAGACTTAAGGGTCAAACAATCAAGAGAGTTGTTGACCTTTTTGACTCAATTACGTGTTAGTATTTTGTCTTATAAGGAGCAATCCGAGATCCTTTCAAAGATTCCTTTATACTTCTAGAAGGATCCTAATTATTAGAGTAGAGTCAAAAGAGGAGAAATCTACTCTTGACTTATGACTTTTACCTTTGACTTGGTCTCGGTAAATTGCAGTAAATCAGATTTACAAGTAGTTACCATGGTAAATCTGCAGTAGTATAAATAGAGGGGTTGTGGAGTGAACCCTCATCCTCCCTTTGCCTTGTGTTTGGAAGCCGTTAGGCCATAACTATGAAGGGTGTGTTTTTCATCTCTGCTTCTCCATGAGAGTTCTCCGTTCCCAGTGAGGAAGAGAGATGAGTATGTCGAGAGTTGGATTTAGTAGAGGCCTCCTAGTTCTATGATGCGCCTCACCAAAGACCATCAGAGGTTTACCATGGGTGAGAGACAGGACCGGTAGCACGCTAGAGGGTCACAGGTCTAACCCGCCGACTTGTTCCCTAGTCTTGCTCTAGTCCTTACATCGTCCCTAAGTCCAGACGTCAAAGTCTGGACCGGAACATGTCTTGGAACCGGCCCAGCCATCATCTTATGCCCCCAAGGTCCATCCGCCAAACCTTGGGGTCGGGTGACTCGTCCTGGTCCACCCAGGCATCGAGCCCCCCTCTCATATATACTTCTGGGGATCGGCGGCCTGCCCTCCTCTTAGGTCCTTGAAAATTACATCGCAATCCGATCACTGGACCGGCTATAATTCTCAACTCGGAGGTCAATTCAAAGAGTTCTACATATCATTGGAAAGCTCTCACCTAGGCCTTTCCAATGATACCTTACTAGCCTCGAGATCTTACGTGGAGCTCCGTCCACGACCTAAAACATCGCTGGAGATTCAACACTTAGCCGTTTTTCAAAAACCTGTGGTCCAGACCCAGACTCGAACCCTATGTTCCGACCAGCGTTCGAACCACAGTCCATCTCCGTCTCGGACTTATGTCTCAGACCTATGTTTCGGTTCGTTTCTAGACTTGCCTCTTTTGGTCAACGTTCGTCTGGGGTCGTCTTGGGATAGGTCCCTATGTCCTAACCCAATGTTCCAACCTTGGTTCAAAGAACCACTTAGGGTTCATCTGATCTCGACTTCTCGACCAAGCCGTTAATCTAACTCGCAGCGTTCACAACCTAGCGCAAGTCCACTAGGGTTCTATTGTTCGCGTCTGCGCTCGATCTTGAGAATGAAGGTCACGCCATTCACTCCCATTTTGGAGGTTGATGCCCTCATCAACAATGATCTTTAAGTTAACACCAAGTTCAAAATGGGTAGCCAACCCCTTGGCGTCAGAATCGCGTTCTGGTAGCTAACCCGCAATTCCCTTCTTGGCTTGAGTCTTAAGTTATCCCTAGAACACTTCGAAAATTCCAACTAGTCTCAATAAAAGCCTTACCTTTTTGGCCAACCCTAAACAAAACTAGTTGATAATTTCTAAACATTCTACTTAAGACTCTACAACTATATGTATTCACACCTACTTACGAGGTCCTCCGAAAATCACTTTCTGATCGCAATCTGATTTGACTTAGACACGCGACTAAGTTTACTTTGCAGTTAGAAAATCGCAATGCAAGATCACCCCAAGCCCCAAGACAAGTATAAAAGTTCATACTTGCTTTGCCAACGCTATGACAAACCTAAGTCTTGAGATCAAGACTTAGTCTTGATTTAGATGCTTATCCAAACCAGCTCGCTTCCTTTGAGTGTGCTTCATTCCTACTCTTGACAACATCCTAGGCATATGATCAGAACTAGTCATAGCCTGCACTACCAATACACTTAGATAAATTTGAAGAAAAAGTCTTTATTTCCACAAAATAAAAGATAAAGTTACAAAGTCCATCGACTCAAGTCGCCTCAAGTTGCTACTCGTATGGTTCGTCGTTCCTTCACTTCTCGTTGGAAGGAGATGTCCTCATCTTGCTAAAGCCCTTGTTGTCCTTGTCGCCGTTTGAAGAAGTCCAATACTTCGCTTGCATGAGCTAGCTCGTCCTGGCACCCAAGTTGCTTCCTTCAAATGGTATCCACGCCATTTGACCAAGTACTCCATCCGGTTAGATTTGTGTCGCGATCGCAGAATGATCTCTACCTCGTATTCTGCTTCGCCTTGCACGACATCAGGTTGAGACTTGAAAATCTGTTTGTGCTCTGGTCACAAATCATCCTTGAAGTATTTCTTTAATAAAGAAACATGGAAAGTCGGATGCAAGTGTCACTCGGGGAGGAAAGTCTAACGTATAGATATCTTCGTACAGATTCTTGACAATGACAAAAGGTCCTGCAAACTTTGATGAAAACTTTGTCAATTTTCTCTCTGGAAGGGTGAAGTTCTTTGCACTTAACCATACCTGTTCGTCCACTTGAAACTTCAATTGCTGCCGATGCTTGTTTACCTGCTTCGTGTATCGTTGCTGCGCCTTCTCGAGCTTCTTCTTTACTTGCTCCTCACGCCGCTGCATTTCTGCCACCAACTCTTCAGTTGATGTTTGTCGTGTTCTTGGTCGTGTCGATGTAGAACTCCCTGCAAGAGTCAAGTCAAGAGGCCCTTCTGGCTCATGTCCATAAGCCATCAAGAAAGACGATTCGGCAGTCGCTGAATGCTTCATGGAATTGTAACAATACTCCGCAAGACTGAGCCACTCTGTCCAATCAGTTTGGTCCGTGCTGACATAATTTCTCAAGTATTGATTTAGAACCCAGTTAACTCGTTCTGTTTGCCCATCTGTTTCAAGATGAAAGACGGTACTAAATTTTAACTTAGTCCCTAATTTTTGGAACAAGTGTTTTCAAAAGACACTTGTGAACTTAGAGTCTCGGTCTGAAATAATACTCCAAGGTAATCCATGTGAACGCCACCAAGTATCTAGGAACAAGCGAGAAGTCGTGAATGTTGTTGCGGTATCCAAGGTCATAGCAAACTTCGCTAGTTTGCTAAATCAGTCAACTATCACAAAGATTGCGTTGTATCCATTTGAGTCAGACAGAGACGGTAATGAAGTCCATGCTAATGCTTTCCCAAGGTCTCATTGGAATCCGCAAAGGATGAAGCAACCCCTGTTTCTTCTCATAAGAAACGCGGTTCGATTGACAAGTTACGCATGTTTTCACAAAGTGAGCGACATCGTCTTTCATGTGAGGCCAATAGAACTTTTTAGCTATCACTGCTAAAGTGGACTTTTCTCCTTTATGGTCTGATAAGGGCGCATCATGACATTCTTTCAGCAACTTTGTCCTTGTCCCACATAAATCCGACTTTGCTTGAACATGAGTAAGTCATGTCTCAACTGCATGTTCTGCAACTTCATTCCTCGTTTGAGCTTTTCCATATACTCCTTCACTTGGTCATTACCCATGTAACCTTCACGTATTTGCCTCTCCAAGTCTGACTCTTTAGGATACATAGCCCGTAAAATCTATGTTGACGATGGAAGATATTCTTCCCTAACCACATTGTCCTTTCCTGCTTTGTGGATTAACTCGACATTCATGAACGCCAAGGTATCATGCCATCGTAGTTGCTTTGGCGTCACTTGATCTTGTGTCTCAAAGTACTTGAGTGAAATATTGTCAGTATACACTTGCATTTTGTGAAGTCCTAAGTAATGCCATCATTTCCTCAAGCAATGAACCACCGCAAAGAGTTCTTTCTCGTGAGTCAATCGTCGACTCTCGGTCCCAGATAACTTCTTGCTTTCGTACGCTACAGGTTTTCCATCCTGCATCAACACTCCACCAATCGCATAGTCGCTCACGTCCGTGTGCACCTCGAATGGTTTGTCAAACTTCGGAAGCTTCAAAACCGACGTCTTTGACAAAATCGATTTGATAGTTTGAAACGCATCATCCACCTCCTTGGTCCAACTTATCTGTGCGTCTTTTCCCATCCAATCTGTCAACGGCTTCGCGATCTTTGAAAACCTCTTCACATACTTGCGGTAGAACTGCACCAATCCTAAGAATCGCCTCATCCCTTTCACTGAAGTCGGAGGCTCCCAAGTTACAATCGCATCCAACTTCTACATATCCGGACCGACTCTTTCTACACTAATGACATGTCTCAAGATATTAATGCGTTCCAAACCAAACTCACTCTTATCAACGTTGGCAAACAGTTATGCTCATCGGCTTCATCAACACCACCCTTAGCTGCTCCACGTTGTCGTGTTGTGGATTGACTAGGGTGTGAAACCATCATCTATCCTTATCATACGTGTTTGGTGTTGAGGAGCCACTGGGACCTTATCGTGTCAAAAGATAAGGCTCCACGTGGACGATCCGTGTACTCTCCGCTGAGTGGAGATAAGAGTAGTACTCTTGTCGTCACATGCGAGGTTGATGTATAAGAAGAGAGGTATGCGGAGCTTGAGATATAGAGTGTAGAGTATCCAAGTCTAGTGTGAGTGTGATCAATATCATCGGATGAAGTAAGCGGCAGTGCGAGTGATAGGCATGAACGGAGAACCCTTTCATGCTCCTGATCTTCCACTTGTGCATCCATTCGTCATTAAGATCCATTGCCTGCCGCGACTTTCGAGTATTTACAATCACCTTCTACCAAGTTCCTTTCATGTTTTTGAGGGTTAGAGGCACTTCTCGTGGGCCATTCGCGGAGTGTGAGATATGGTTGGAAAGCTTGGGAAACGAGGATGCCCGTGGACTCAATGGTTGCTGGATTTGAAGCGCAGATGAGAAAGTTTCGATCAATTGAAGCTGAGGGGGTCAAATTCGTGACCAATTTTATTTCCGTGAAATCTTTCTCACTTTTTGGGAGTTCTGTGAGGTTTCTGGAGATGAATTGACTGTTGCTGGAAAGCTCTTGAGATGGGCTTGCCGATGGACTCCGAGATCAATCGATTCCAAGCCGGAGTGAAAAAGTTATGGCCAGCTGAAGTTGGGTGTCTCAAATCAGAAGTTATGATATTAGGCGACTGTAAACATGAGACATTGAGAAAGATATGGAGAGTTTGAGGTCGAATTTCGCTATGAAACCTTCCAGGGTCTGAGAAGGTACAATCAGCTACCTACCTGTGAAATTTCAGACCATTTGGATTATTGGGTTGAAGGGAAACGTTGTTTTTGTGCACAAGGGTCTGCATATCGTCTTGTGTCATTGACGAAAAGTGCTTGGATCATTCTGAGAGTTTGGTTGAGGATCTGCTGGTGAAATTTTACAGAGTGGTAGTGATGGTGACACACTAGCTTCCTGAGAAGTTTGAGCTGTTTTGATCCAGTGGTTTGTGAAGAATCGAACAGCAAAGTTCTGTCGAAATAGTATCATGTTATAAAAACAGCGATAAGGGCTTGGATCGTTCAGAGAGTTTGGTTGAAGATCTGCTGGTGAAATTTTACAGAGTGGTAGTGATGGTGACACATTAGCTTCCTGAGAAGTTTGAGCTGTTTTGAACGAGTGGTTTGTGAGGAATTGAACAGCAAAGTTCTGTTGAAATAGTATCATGTTATAGAAACAGCAAACTTTGGAAGGGCATAGATGCAAACTCAGAAATGATCTCTCTGCATGTAATACCTTAATAGAGAGATTATTCTACAGGCTATCTGCTGGCCTTGGTTTCATCTCATTCTGAGCTGTGGTTGAGGAGTGACAGCGAGGTAAAGTTGAGAGGTTCTTGCTCTGAAAGGCGCAAGAGTTAAGATTCTTTAAAGAACAGGTCGACTTGGAGATTTTACTAGTGCTTCAGAGCACTTGATCATGAGTATGGAGAGTTGTTGACAGTATTTCCTGTGTTTGGATCCTCTCCATACTCGCATGCCTGTTTGTACGCCCAGTTGGTTTGATTGGATTTGTGTGCGGACGTTGCGCTTAGGTTTCTTTTCTATTAGGAGTGCTGATATTTCTCTTGTGGTGAGGCTGGAGTGATGACCAGCAGACCCAAGAGTGCTTGCGGTGATGGCAGGAACATGTTGCCCGTGCTTGCTACCCCGGTTCTATTCATAGTCGAATAAGAGAGAGATCTGCCGAGAGGACGTGAGGATATCGTAGCGAGATAGGTTCAGAGTGTACTTGGAGGTCAGAGAGAGGTTTGGGTGGTCGCTGGTTCTGAGTCACGGAGTGCGACACGTACTCTCTACAGCTAGATACCCGGTGTATTCCCAGATAAGAAAGCACGTCACACGACAGCGTGCGACTCTAAGATTTTGGAGTAGATCAAGATGTCGTCGATGTAAACGATGACAAACTCGTCCATCTCCTCGTGAAAATTGTGTTCATTAATGTAGTGAACGTGAAGGAACGTTGCAGAGTTCAAATGACATCACCACGGATTCAAACGATCCGTATCTGGTTCGACAAGCGGTCTTCTCAACATTTGGGTCAGCTATCCAGATCTGGTAATACCTTGACTTCAAGTCTATCTTATTGAAGTACTTTGCGTTTGCTAGGCTATCAAACAGATCATCTATCCTTGGCAAGGGATAATTAATTTTCACAGTCATCTTTGAGTG
This sequence comes from Asterella californica, assembly GCA_036924285.1. Taxonomy (NCBI): domain Eukaryota; kingdom Viridiplantae; phylum Streptophyta; class Marchantiopsida; order Marchantiales; family Aytoniaceae; genus Asterella; species Asterella californica. The sequence goes on along the minus strand of JAYKYS010000001.1, from coordinate 15,452,444 downwards.
CACGATGATCTACGCAGAGTCGTTACTTTCCATCCTTTTTCTTTGCAAAAAGAATTGGGGCTCCATAAGGTGACTTGCTGATTTGAATATATCCCCGTGCTAATAGCTCACCGAGTTGCCTTTTCAACTCAAGGAGTTCCACCTGTTTGAGTCGGTAAGGGGCTTTGGAAGGTGGTTCTGACCCTGACAAGACCTCAATCTTGTGATCCACCACTCGCCTTGGAGATAATTCAGCAAGTAACTCATCCGTCAAGACATCCTCAAATTCCTTAATCACTTCGCGAAGCACCTTCAAAAGTTTAGTCGCATCTCTTGATGTTTCCTCTTCTCCGCCACCCGTCATCAAATCTGCAACCCGCATCAAACACATGATTCCGTCGTTGAAGTCTATCTGTCTGTCTTTGATCAAATTCACCGCAAAGTCGTCAAATTTCCTCGTCTTTCAGATAAACCTCACTCCCAGCTTTCGCCCTTTAATTTTAACATTGAACCTTAAAGATTTCCGTCTAAGTTCCACTTCAAACCTGTCCAAGAAAGTGTTTCTCAAAACCGCATGGATATCATCCATCTCGCACACCGTGAAGTTCTCTATGAACTCCAACTTCTCACACGCAAATCGTACGTCCAAGGCCACTTCAGAAGTTTGGTATGTCTTGCCTTTGGCAAAGCGCACCTGAATAGGCTTGTCTGCCTTGGAGGTAGACAAACTCAACTTCTTCACCAACTTCGGACTTATGAAGGAGTGGGTCGCTCCTGTGTCCACAAGAAAAGTAACATCACGGTTAGCAACTTTGGCTTGTACAAACATCAGTCCCAGAGTCTTCTTCGTGGTTCTTCTTTGTGGTCACAGTCATCTGGCCCTCCAACAAATCCTTTGCAACAAATGCATTCATGTTACAGTTAGCTCCGGCATCCAAAAGAGAGCCTTCTCCGAGCTAGACTTGAATCCTCAATAAATATACATATTTTGGTCTCCTCAGTCCACTTGGAGAACGAATCCAGCTTCGCACTGAACTCGCGCACATAAGCACTTAAGATCCATGTTTGCTTCAACCTAACTAACTCAACACCGTCTCAAATCCTTTGATACTCCAGAGTGAATCGTCTCGCAGGCAACTCCTTGAACTATTTCCAACCAAACGCCAAGACGGTCAAGGCATGCTCATCCCTGTACGTAATCCACCAGAGAAGCGCATGATCTTTATGGAACGTAACCGCCGCTCTCACCTTGTTTGACTCTTGAGCTTGTTGCGTCTCAAAGTAAAGGTCCAGCTCAGTTAATAAATCCTTAACCTTGCGAGCCCGTCGTATACTTGAAAACGGGGTCGGCAAATTCATCTTACAAAGCTTTCTAGTAGACGAAGAACTCCCTTGGTCTGTCTCAAGCTCAGCGATACGTTTATCCTTGGAAACCATACCCTCCTACATGATCTTCATCATCTTGATGAGTTCCGCATACAAGGCTCCTTGACTTCTCGCGTCTGAATCGTTGGGCACCGTTGACAAGACTCTATCTTGCTACATCGGTGCCGCAGCTGGTACAGGGCTCCCTTGACGTTGGGACGAAGGTTGTCGGTTATCGTCTCTTGACTGTGTCTTGGGACTAGCTCAAGTCGATCTGATACCGATCTCAACCGCCACTCATCTCTTGGTCTTCCTCTTGGAACTTTGTCCTACGTCGGCCATCACTGCAAGTGTTTATCTAGAAACTTTGATCTGCTTCGTGTCTCGCGTCCTTCCTCAAGCGTCCAGCCTTCAGCCGCTACCTCAAGTTCTCACTCACCGAAGCGTTAGCTCTGATACCACTTCTCGCGCACCTACCGCCTTGTTGCACTAGCGGAAGTTCTTGCTCAGTAGGTCACGAAATTCACACCGCTAACCTGCAAATCACAATCACAAGTTAACGTCCATGCACCACTTACCTTAACTCTGTTTGGTCCGGACCGGAGCCGGACCGTCTCCCTAATCATCAAGCTCATCATTCCCTAAGTCCCGACCTAGATCCGCCTAGGTCGGGACTTAGGGAATGCTGAGCTTGAGCAAGTCACAAGATGACTTGGGGCGGACTTTCTATAAAGTCCAAGGTCTTATACGGTACCTCCAGCACACTTAACGGTCCAATCGCTCGTGATGTCCGTCTGGGTCTAGGCTCCCGAACGGTGGTCTAACTCGCCAACTCGTTCTCTACTCTTGTTCTAGCCCTTACATCGTCCCTAAGTCCAGACGTCCAAGTCTGGACCGAAACGTGTCTTGGAACCGGCCCAGCCATCATCTCATGTCCCCAAGGTCCGTCCGCCGAACCCTGGGGTCGGATGACGAGTCTTGACCCATCTAGGCATCGAGCCCCCCCCCCCTCATATATACTTCTGGGGATCGGCGGCCCTGCCCTCCTCTTTGGTCCCTGAAAATTATATCGCAACTCGATCACGGGATCGATTATAATTCTCAGCTCGGAGGTCATTCGAAGAGTTCTACATATCACTGGAAAGCTCTCACTGAGGCCTTTCCAATGATACCTTACTCGCCTCGGGATCTTACGTGGAGCTCCGTCCACGACCTAAAATGTTGCTGGAGATCCAACACTTAGCTTTTTTTCAGAAATCTGTGGTCCAGACCCAGACTCGAACCCTGTGGTTCCGACCAGCGTCAGAACCACGGTCCGTCTACGTCTTGGTCCCGCGTCTCAGACCCACGTCTCCGACTTATCTCTCAGACTTATGTTTCGGCCCGTTTCTAGACTTGTCTCTTTTGGTCAGCGTTCTTCTGGGGTCGTCTTGGGGTAGGCCTCTATGTCCAAACCCAATGTTCCAACCTTAGTTCAGAGAACCACTTAAGGTTCATCTGATCCCGACTTCTCGGCCAAGCCGTTAAGTCTAACTCGAAGTGTTCACAACCTAGCACAAGTCCATTAGAGTTCTATTGTTCGCGTCTGCGCTCGATCTTGAGAATGAGAGTCGCGACAGAGAGTTATCTCACTCTAGCATCCACACCAGATGACTGCAGTAGTTCTTTGCCCCCCTTAACTTCAAAATGTCGTCTCACTTCAAGTAGTAGTTCGACTTGATTTTTTGATCCAAGTACATCATATGATGAAATGTATATTTTTCTACAAAAGAAATGATACCAACTGAAGCTCTTTGATACCATCTCACTACCCCAAGACTTAGAAAGCCTCACACCGTATTTTGTACTAATTACCCTGACACTCCGAAGAGGAGTTAGTCCTCTAGGAGCATGAGGTCCATTTCGAATCCGATGATAATCTCACTCTAGCATCCACACCAGTGACTGCACTGGTGTAGAGGTAGACGAAGACGTGTCTCATTCATTGTATGTTTAAAAGACATCTAATGTCTCACATATTCCTCCGAAAAGACCATCCTACTCCAAGTTGGTTGTGAATCCAAGAAGATTTGATCCAGAGACCTCCTCCTTACAAGTTTACTCAACTACCTATGAAAATCAATCTCACAACAGGTTCTAGAGATCAATTCGTAAGCTAATATGCTAGTAAAGTGCACTATTTCATCTTTCTTTCACTAACTCTAACCACCATAACTATCTCATGGTTTTCTTTTTACACTTTAAGATATAAACATATCCTACTCTATACAGTAAGCATGATGAAAATTTAAAACATAAATTTCAAACTCATTCATTTATAGTACACTTCTTGGTTTAACAAATCTTACAAAAGTATTCCAAATAACTTTTTGTTTGCAACTCCTTTTGCAAGTTTTTATATAACAGTGATCAAAGCAGCGAGACCTAAGCAAAGATGTTTTCAAATTTCAAATGCTCACTTTCTCCAAAATCCCCAAAATTGAAGCTTTAAAGTGAATCAAAGAGTTTAATTTTAAACTAAAAGATAAATTATTCACAATGTGAAATAATTCACATCACGAAAACGATCAAGACCAATCTGCATCCATTAGAAACATAAATCCAATCTATTATGGACCATTGAATGTCCTCTCCGTATCTCCTCCTGCGAGTGTGCATAGGTCCCAAGTGCTGCTCTAGTAGTTCAAGAGCATCTTTAAGGTGCAGTTTCTGCTTCAAGTCTCGAAAGGCGTTTTCTTCACCTCCTTGAAGTAGGTTCCTACCACCCGACGCGTCTCTGGTGCTTTCCACTACATTCCAGTCACCTAGTAGTATGCAGTCTCTAACATCCAATTGTTGGTGTAGGAGGTGCCAGAAGGTCTTCCTCGTGACATGAGTGTGAGGACCATAGGTCGATGCTACGTGGAGTTCATGTCCGTCCTTCTGAGTTCTTGCCCAACACAGGTTCCCATCTCCGGAGTAGCCTTGTTCCAGAATGTCATAGACTTGTGCATGAAGAGAGTAGTCCCTCCTCCATTTGCGCCATCCTTCCCCTACCACTCTCATCTGTCGAGGCAGCATCTTGCACACCTCGTGGAGTTTGAATTTATCCAGCTTGTGTTCTTGGATGGCCAGGACATTGGGCTTGCCCTTACATTGCTTTACCCAGTCTTTCATTTTCAGATACCTGATGGGGTCATTAAGCCCCTCGACGTTCCACGTCGCCACTTTGAGGGTTAGGTGAGATCCCACGCGCTGCAGTGCTTCAGTCATTTCTACTAAAGACTTCACGACCACTTTCGGTGTATGAAGATTCATCTCGATCTTCATCTGCATCCACTTTGATATGTGATGTGTCATATCCAACTTGTTCTACACTGCCGAACTCCTCCGTTAGTCCCCTCGTAGCTACATTGCAGCTGCCTTCTCCTTGAGCCAGTATGTCCGAGGGACAGCTCCCTCCATGTTTGGGTGGGCATACGGGGTAGGTCTGATCTTTGGCTTGGGGGTCTTCAGCGCCGGCGATTTCTGTTTCCTGTACGAGATCAGGAAAGATTCTAGAGTGTTGGGTTCAATGTTCGGGGAGTTCCGAAAGATAGAGTACTGAGTTACGGTTGAGAATGTGAGTTTCCGAAGGTTTACCGAGTACAGAATGAAAATATTACTCTCAACTACTCTAGAAGTGAAGCAATTTCCGGTAACTTTTAGGAAAACACCGGTTGATGCTAGTCCGTGCCAGAAAACCCCCGGTTGTCTTAAAAATCGTTCCCGAACACTGGTTGGGTTTTCTCTTTTCCTTTACAATGTCTTGCAAGGCGTTACCTTGCTGAAGGTCGAGGTCGGGATCTTGGAAACCCCGCTTCTTGGGTGTAGGACCCGTGGGCACAAGGTCGGCTGGCGTCAGGGCGCCTAAGGCTGCTAGAGCCCCCTTCCAAGATGTTCCTTCTTTCATGCGTTCTGTTCCTTCCTCATACTTGTTGCTGACACAGAATTGGGTTGCTAGGATATGCGTCACAGCGCAAACTAAACAGCACTGTGTTGACGTACCATCTCTACGCTTGTAGACGGATGTGAGGGACTGGGAAACGAAGTTGATTCAAGTAGTGTTCCTGTGGTGGAGGGGTAGAGCGGGAGCTCGATCGTTGTATGAGAGAAGATTGCTAGATGATAGGCAAGATTCAAGCCTGATGTCGAACTTGAAGAAGAAAAAATGTCCAGCGATTATTATGATAACTTTTACTTGTGCTATAATAGCGTTGAGTATCGTGGGATTTCATAATGCGGAGCTGCTGTGCACACTGAGCTCAACTCCTTTAACGGCACCACGATTCGAGTCACAGTTCTATTCGGTACTGGATGGACGATGCAACTGCACATTGGATTACCTCGTCGTCAATGGGGTCCTCAGACCCAACATCAGTTGTAGCTGCATGGAGCAAGTTTGCTCTCCTATCGTCGTCACGGAGAAGATCGAGGTCATGCCTCCAGTGGCAGACATGGTTCGAGAGATTGTCAAGGAGGTCGCCAAGTCAGCTACCGTTGCCTCGGACTTGCGCGGACTTCAAAAGAAACAGAAGGAGGAGGAGGTTGCGAAGTCTGAAAGGCCTACCTTGAAGAATGTGATAGAGTTCAAGCCGTGGTACGTGGAAAACAGAACATGGCACTATCCAGCACGTTTTCCACTATGTTCTATGGATGCGTGCTTCAACTTCTCGAAATGCGACGGTATGAAGGAGCTGAAGATCTTCACGTATGACTCGCCCAGCCCTCCGGTCCGATACTTTTCTAGAATCAATGAAACCGAATACTTCACCAACGATCCAGACAAAGCCTGCCTTTTCTTCGTCTTTCTAGATGGTCCAGGACCTTGGAATCCTCATCCCAAGGACCTTCCGCACTGGAACGGAGGACTCAACCATGTTTTAATCACATTTGCCGACATGTGGAAGCAGAAGGGTCCGCCACAAGAAACCATCGGGATGGCTTCAGTCATGGCGTCCGATATACACGAGACCACATATCGAGCAGGATTTGATATAAGTATCCCTCTTCCAGGAAACTACCGCTTGCACGAATATATGGACTTCCAGCCATTCGATAGAAAATATTTCCTCACATTCAGAGGATTGCGATATCTAGGGGTAAGTGAGGGGGTGTTTCGCAGCGACGATTCCTTCCGCAATCTTCATAATGGAGAGGACATCATCGTGGCCACTTCGTGCGAGCACTTCATTAATAACTTGATACGGCAGAAAGAACCAGCTCTGGGGGCCCACTGTGACGAAGACGAGAAAATACATGGCGCGACGAACTTCAGTGATCTGATGAACTCCACCTTTGGATTGGTACCTGCTGGAGTCCAACCTAGCTCATACAGATTCATTGAGGTGCTGAGTGCAGGTTCCATACCCGTGCTCATTGCTGATAACTACGTTAAGCCTTTTGATACACTCATTCACTGGCATAAGTGCCTGATTCAGTTTCCCACCACGGAGATGCGCAGGATTGTAAAGTCTCTTCGTGCAGTGACCAAGGAAGATGTGGTGAAACGGCAGGCAAATTGCATCCATATCTATCAGGAGTTTCTTAGAGATGACAACACAATACTCAGATCGTCCATTCATGCACTAAAAGTTAGATTTATGGGCGTATTTCCGGCTTTGACAGAGTCATTGAGTTAGCTGGCGTAAACAGTAGTAGACATGTCCATGCGGATGTTCGAGATGGGCGAGTCGTGTAGTCTCACAACCAACTCCTACATGTGTAGATAGCCCACACTATTGGGCTGCCACCACGCCCAACTCTACCCATGTGCTCGGCATTGTATATTTTCTCTGTACAAGACGTCCAGTGAAAGCTGCTTCACACTGTCGTCGACCTCAAGGAACATCGCTGTAAATGCAAATGATATGACACTATGTTGGGAAAGGAAAACACATCACTGACTCAATCCTGAAGAAGTCGTCCTTCCAAGCATACTTTCGTAACATCCACTCTAAGTAATGTCACCAAACTGAAGCGAACACTGAAAGATTAAGAGCCTTGTTCACACGCAGCGGCTACTTACGTGATAAGAGCCCGGGTACAGCGGAGACTCCTTCTCGCAGTCACAAACCCAAAACGCAAACCTAAACTCGTAAGAGAAAGATCTATTTATTAGCGAACCAAAGAACACCCGACCTGGAGAATGCAGCCTAGGCTTGTGAGTGTGGTGTTTCGCTCTGACACATTGGATTGACGTTTTTACTCGTTGTCCACAATGGAGAGCGATAGGTGCTCATGATGTAATCAATAACGTTGTGTTTATTATTGCACTGAGAGTGGTTACGTTTCAACTCTCACTAACTCTCTCTTTTAAAAGACCCTCAATCACACAAGAGTTTGTGTGTGATTGTGTGTCTTTTAAACGAGAGAGTTAGTGAGAGTTGAATCTATACATGATGAGTGAGGATCAGATCTCAGTGACAGATGTAGTTGTCACGGATTCGACACGAGACTATGTGACGATATAATGATCACTCAACCCTTGGGATGAACTGCAGGCATGACAACAACAATAAAAATGACCAAGTATACGGATATGCACGAGAGACATCGCTTCATCTCCTTAGTCTTGGAGATATATGGATCATCAGCTTCAGAATTTGATGTTCTTATTCGAGATTGTGTTAGAGCTTATCATGAAAGACATCAGAGGTATCACTTTCTTCTTCTTTTTTGCACTACGTTCTTTAGACAACATGTTTTCATTGCTCTACATAGAGCTTTAGTAAGCATGATCCACAAGAGAACAATTACATAATCGACGCTACTACTTGTACACATAGTATATGTAAAAATTTTGATTTACCAATTTTGATTATTTTAAGAGCTATGGGCGATTTTAGAGCTAGAGATAATGGAGTTTAGCTCCAATGTTCTTTCTCCCTTCCAGGTGTTACTTGCTTAATCCTTCTGGTCTTTCTTTTCCTTGTACTTGATGAGATCTTTTCATCTATTTGTTATTTATTGCATCGCCCTTCTTCTTTTTTTCCTTGAGGAGAACGTTATAACGTACACTTGGGTATGAATGCCCAAATCTACCATAACAAGGAAGACTGCAGTTCCGAATGCTCAAATCTCCCATAACAAGGACGACTTCAGTTATTTACTCGGTCGTACCTTTGCACGCATCCTATAAATTTTTCGTAACAAAGAACTTCAGTTATTAATTTGGTCGGACCCTTGTGCTTAGACAGGCTTATCCTATTACTTAGACAGGCCCCTGCGAGCTAGTCGATACTTGGTCAAGTCCCCGACCTGAAGTAGACTGTTGGTCTGGCTGTGAGTTTGACGCGGGACACTTCAAGTTGAGATGTGCGAGGTGACCGGTTCATCTTTGGAACATGAGACACTTCACATCCAATTCAACATTGCGTGGCATGTGAATGGGGCACTTCAAGGTGAGTTGGCGGTATAGTAGGATGTGCGAGGTGACACGGCTCATCTCTGGAAGATGAGACAAATCCCACTCAGCGGGTTGACCCGGTTCATCTTTGGAACATGAAACAAGTCCCATCCAATTCAACCTTGCGTGGCATGTGGAAGGAGCACTTCAAGTTGAGTTCGCAGTACAGTAGGAAGTGCGAGGTGACACGGCTCATCTCTGGAAGATGAGACGAATTCCATTCAGCATTGCGCAGCATGTGAATGCACACGAGGTTCGGAATTTTGGTAAGACGAGTAGTGAAGCAACAGCGAAGCGTGTTCTCTACCTCTATTCCTCGGATTTGCACTTGCACTCTTCCGCCTTTGCTCTCTTCTCGCCGTGGTGGCTATCGTCCCTCCCAACTATGCTCGCCTTTCTCGCTGTGCTCACTGTCTAAGTCTGTGAACGTGAAAAGAAATTTAGCGATGACTATTGTACTTCGTCCCTCCCGACTATGCTCGCATTTCTCGCCGTGCTCACTGTCTAAGTCTGTAAACGTAAAAGAACAGATTAGCGCCAAACGCGAAAGAACAGTTCTCACATCAAGCTCACTGCCGACGAAGTCACCAACGTCTACTTGAGGTCGAGGCCCGACCAAGTATCGACTTGTGCGCAAGGGCCTGTCTAAATAATAGGATGCGCGCAAGGGGCCGACCAAGTAAATAACCCCAAGTTTGGCGACCATCTTCGTCGACAAAGACCATGATTTTCGAGTGTATTTCCAGTTGTTCAAAGGCCTTTGATGAATGCATGTCTAAACACGATGACCAGAAGCAGATCACAACAAAGCTGACTCGTGATATTGTTCGTAAGTGGGTGTAAATCGTACTCATCGCGAACTTGTTTTCGTATCTCCTTGCGTACACAAAAGATCACGTGAACTAGGTGTCCTATCAAACTTGTTTTGTTCACAGTCTTTATCTGCTACAAATCTGACCTGAATATGGGAATAACCTCGATCTTCTCTACAGAAAGAGCTTCAACGTAAAGCGTATATGAAAAGCGCAATTCTTGCAGTGGAAGTGGCTGTGCGTGACACTAGTGTTTTCTCGGTAAAAGTTGGGTTCAAGTTTCACCACGACTGAAACTTGAAGTGTGGCAGACTGGCGGTTAACTCGACTGGACCCGGCAAATGACTCCAGGAAGTTAGTAAAGTAAGACAAGGTGATAGATCAACTAGTACTGTATCCGTCATAAACATGTGCATCGGAGACAGCGAACAAGGACATTCCCGACAACGACGGCAACTACTGTGGCTATCCCGGAGCTCTCAAAGTATGGTTGACAGCCCAACTCTGGTACTATCTAAACGACTCGGATTCCACATCGAGCAGGGACAACCATCCAATACTTCTACTGGAACACCACTCTATAACACATTCAAGTTCCGGCAACCAGAGAACAGAAGCACAAATGAATGGCAAAAGATAGAGAACCTGCCGTTTCCTGTCCAAACGTCAACCCTGGCAAGCAGAGCAATAAATTCGAGACTTTTAGAATTTTTACAAGAAACATACCTTCAACGGCCAGCGAGGTAGAAATAAAGTCACCTGATTCTAAGCATTGTCTCATTGGCCTCTAACATGATGCCGAATAAGCCGAGAAACGTAAAATTCAAGGTTCACAGAACTGATAAAATCGTGTACTCCTTATGCTACAAAGACCAGGCAAGTCTACACCTACATTCTAGGGTGAGGGAGTAGGTAACGCCTCCTTTCAGAGAGAACAGGACTGGAATACTGACCACAACTGAAAGGACGAAAGAAGAAGAAGAAAAGATCTTCTCCAATACAAAACACTACGCTGGTGAACAAGTTCCCGTCACCCTTGAAGCATACGTTATTCCGCGCCAAAGCTCTTCTGCCCACTACGCAAGCGTGTGTTGACGTAAAACGACACCCACTGTCAAATCTTAACTCTGATGCATATGTATCAACCTGTCAATAAAACTTGCCTTGTCTGGCAGACTGCCAGTAGGTTGGGGAAACAGGGTGCCTAGCAGATCCTTCAAATGGAGCTCTATTCCAGTGCGCTTCCGCAGGCAGATTCGTTACTTCAGGGATGTCAGAGGTCATCCATGGAAGCTTCTGCACAGTCCCTTCCACGGAACAATTCATTTTACCTGTCCTCCCCAGTATCATTGAAGTCCAGTCATATCACACAATTTAACTTCGACTCTTCAATTCAGCCAAACGGCGGCTCAAATCGTCCTCTGCTGAAAGTTCAGGCTCTGGAGCCGCGGCAACGGCATGACCCGCTGGCTGGGGCAAACCTACAGACACTTCCAGACCATAATCATCGGCTACTTGTTGCATTAGTGAGTTAACATCGTCCTCTGGTGTGGAAAGAGATGTGCTGCCGGCCATAGCCGTCTCAATAAACTCCGACTGCACTTCCATATTCACAAATTGCTGCTCAAATTGATCCATAGTCATAGACATCTTTTCAAGGTTGTTGGTTGCGAGGGCGGAATCCAACGCTTTGACAATAGAGCTCATCGACTTATTAATGACCATCATCTTCGATTGTGTGTCCAAGCGAGACACCACCGCATCAAGACGGGATGACAATCGCAGATAGTTCAGCTGCTCAGTACGCTTGCGAATGGCGTTTTGAGCATATATTCTAGCCCCGTCCAGATTCCCCTTCTCTATGGCCTTCTTCACCTTAAGTTTCTCGGACTTCTCCTCTTTTTCACATTTTCTCGCTTGCCGAGCCAACGTCTTCGACGTCATCTTCAGCTCCATGACCTGCTCCAACAACTTCTCTGCATTCCCCATATCGTCACAGGCCTATTTGCACCAATTTCCTTATTTCACCGCATACAAGTTCCGCAATCGGCTAGCGCGCGTTTCGGATCTTTGCCAAAGGCCACACGTTCATGAGTTTCCGCAAAAAGAAACCAGAGAAACACGAACGGCAATAACTTCAATAGCTTGATCCCAAAACTATCTGAAAACAACCACCCCTCTGATGATTCAAGGCTCGAAGTTGCTCAGTCTTGAAATAATATCCTCCCTCGATACCAAACCTTGCTCCTATCTACTTCCTCTCTTCCACTATTGGCAAGGGACCCGAGGGACGTCTAACTTCTGGCAGCAGGAGAACTTGAATTATCGCCGGGACAGACACGTTCATCTGGACGATCGATGCTGTGCGGGGGAAATGCCTATCTCTCTCGTGCTCCTGGCGTCAACCCAAAGCATTCCTTCCTGCCCTTCAAAGTTGCTCGCGACCCCGACCACCAAGGTTTCTCCGCCTGTGTCGCGGGCTAACTCCAGGAGTCCAAGGCATCTTCCTGCTATTCTACCTCCACGTGACTTCCTACATAGAAACGTAAGACTTCTTTTGTCTGGGGCTGTAGTCCAGGACCAGTTGTAGAGCAACTCCTTTCGCCAGTTTCTACTAGACTCTCGGACCCAAGGCTAGGGTGCCGGTCCCAAGACAGGGAACATCTCAGCTCGGAAATTCCCTGAGAGAAAAGGGTTTGTAGATGATCAACATATATCGGATCAGGTTTTGCAACTTCTTTTCCTGCAATACTTTAACGTGACATAATGAATTACTAAATGAAACATTTTAATTTAATTTAACTTTTGATATTTATTTGCCTGGATGTTCCCCTAAACCAGAAGCTATTATGGATGCTATACTCATATTTCATAAAAAGTAGCTCAAGATATATGAAGAAAAAAAATGAAGCAAGGAACACGATTTTTACTTTAAATCATAAGTTCGACTCGTTTTCAAATGTGGATGTTCTAAAAAAATTTATTTTCTTGAAGTTTTTATATTTTATATTTTATATATTTTTTCAGAAACAATATATATATATATATATATACTTAGATTTTACTCAAAATGAAGAAGACTTACTTCAAAAAGTTCAGTCTTTGTGTATAAAATAGAAAAATATACTATGAATTTAGAAAATTATTAAATAATTTTTAACGAAAGAAAATTTAATTTATTGATACATTTTTCATCAGATTATTGCTCTTCCATATGCTTCTCTAGAAAAAAGCATCTAGGATAGTGAAAGAGGTATTTGTAGCCCTTGGGAGAATGAGTCGACGTAGCAAATGGTTAAGATTGTAGAATCGTTTAACTTGCTTGATCAATAAGCAAGTTTATTCTAGTGATTTTTCCTTCCCTCTCTTATCTCTATTCATCACATGATATCTCCACAGCCAAGAACCTTCCGTTTTTCCTAGACAACCTTCACGCACAATATGATACGATAATATGAAGTGTGTCTTATAAACCCTTTGAGGTCCTGTTGATCAACTATCTCTCAAACTCCACGAAAGTCATCAATCTATCTACAACATGTCGGGTCCGTCTTTCACTCAAAGGTCACCTCTGATGACTTGATGAGAGCACATCATTAACTAGAAGGACAAATACTAAGTTTAGACTCTCATAAACTAATAAAGTAAATTACTCCATTCTAACAATATCTCACCAGTTTTCACATTTTGAAATCTCACACTCTCTATATATTGCTCAATGTCATTACGACGATATGAAAACATGGAGAAGGAGCTCTTCGAGTATATTTATACATTCTAGATTTTTACTTTGTTGTCATTTGATAACTCTATCATAATTATTTTTATTGAGTTTTTACTAAGATATTATATAAGATAAAAGCACTAATCACATGAGCTTCTTATCTTGTCACATGAGTTTATTCCTTCAAAATCAAAAACTTCTAAAATGATTTTGGATTATTTACAAAGAATCTCAAATTTCCACATCTCTTACACTAAGACCCAGTAAAAAAGTTACATGTGGAATTTCTTTCTTTTTTAATGCCCACAAAAGTTAATAACTCAAGTCTCATCAATAATATCAAGTCTAAAAAGAGATAAAGGATATTTCTCACCACCTCTCCATCCTTTTAAACAAGAAGACAAGATAGTAGTGCTCACTATTTAATAAATATAAGAATTTTGTCCAAAAGTATAACTAAACTTAATCATAACTAACTTTAGCAAATCATGATTAACTTTATACTTCCTTACAGTACTTGGGCAGAAAATATGCATTCTTCACACTTAGTTACACTAAACATCTTACTACCAATAAACACACTACCTATGTATAACACAAGTCTTTACAATTCGGGCATACACGAGGTATCTGGTTGTGGAGAAACCATTCGCTTGAAAATAAAGAGGTCGAATGTAAAACCTCATTATGAATCAATTTTTACTCAATCTTTTTTTTTATTTTCTCAGTATACATAGGATTTACAAAGAACCTCAGAGCTCATGGTGTCAATCAACCCTTCAAAATCTAGTTCTTCTCGATCATTTGAAACTATAAAGTAAACACTTCAAAATGATACCCAAGCCATCCAAAGTACAACTCCAAACTTACTTTCCTAGAAAGAAATTACGACACCGTCCAACAATATGGACCGACGGTCTGTCACAACACAAGTATGTCATTATTTGTTCGTTTGTTTATATTACATTTGTTAGGTATGTCTATCTTATAAGTTACTCTAGTTAGAAGATCAAAATCTAAAAACTAGTATGTAATTTATCGATCACCCTTACTAGTCATAAATAGTTGAGATAGTTATAACTAAGTTGATGAAACTATTAGAGATTTAACTATGACACTACGTGATAAGTATGGAGCTCTAAATATGCTTCCCAAAAGTATGTAATTTATTGATCATCCTTTACTGGATGCATGACAACAAGTCATGCACAAATATCTGAAGATGCTCCTCAAAAGACATGTTACTTTGTTATCGTCTTTCTACTAGATTATGTGAAAAGTTAACACTTTGGAAAAACTAAAGTAAGAGAATCTATTACTTTAGTAAAGTAGAGGAAGTAATGTGTTTGCTATTCTTAAGTCTTTGTAGCCTTTAGAAGTTTTACTATTTTGGAATTCGTACTTATCATGAAGTAACATAACTTAATGAAAGTTACAATGATAAGAAATGATAAAGTATATAAGGAGGAGTTGAGAGGGTGGAAGGACTCTCATTTTTCATGTCTATGAGTAAAGTGAGCATTGGAGACCTTTGGAGTCCTTGAGTATTAGATGATGTGAAGTTGAACGTGGGATTAGAGCTTGTTTGCAAGAACGCTATTAGGGAAAACGATATGACCGTATGGGTCGAAGAGTTAAGTGAAGTGAGAATAGAGGTAACTAAATCTTTGTAATTATAGTGCATTAGTAATCCTAGTCATTTGAGGTACCGCAAGTGAGAGACATGTCGACTTACATTTTGATTTCGTTGTCGAGATCTTTGGTACTAAGATTCATATTTAATCTTTAGTACAGTTCATGTCAGTTTTTAAATACGAGTTCAAAACCTTTGTACCTACACTATGTTATAGAGGGAGAGATAAGCTTTTCAACAAGCTTTATATCTCAGAGAGATCATTTATAAGGAGAGAATTATGTCGTTTGGAAGTCGAGGAGGGTTTTGTGAATTTCTCGATACCAAATAGCGAGCTATCGGGAAAGAGTTTACAGTCATTCTAATATTTTCATTTTTTGGAGTTGAAACTTAAAATCTTCCATGCACATACCTTGCAAGATAAGCTATCTAGGCACCAAAACTATGCATAAATTGATCAAGTAGAACTTGAGTTATAGCATTCGAAGCAAAGAAGAGTCAAATCTATGATATCACATACTGAAGTGAAAGCGTGAAGGAACTTCAGAATTCTTGAAGAGAATTCTATTCTATCTTTGAGACTTAGAGTTGACGAGTAAAACTTCTACTTAGTAAGTGATAGATTGCTAAGTGTGAGGATGGTCGAGTGATCAGAATGTCAAACTAACCATCAAGTGAGAGAGATGTATGAAAAATCATTGCTATGAAAGGTCAGCAAGAGTGGAAATATAGGTTGAGCAAGATTTCTCAAGATTATTGAGTAATAGTTACCGCTGATATCGCGAAAGGAGAATTTTGATTGGAGTTGAGGAGGAAGTAGAGAGTAGTCGCAAGAATCTTGAGAAGAAATCGAGGTATTTTCTGTATGAAAAAGAACTAACATAAAGTGAACAAGTATTTTCTAAGAATAGACTTTTGTGTGAACGACAAGAGTTGGTAGACTTGAGCTTGCACATAGGTCTCTCTTCATCTAAACAAGACGTCATTGCTCCTACAACCTTCTGTCTTAGATGTGGAGTGGACAAGGTTCCAATTGAGCAAGAGTGTAGAGGAGTGGTAGTGGTTGCTTTGTTGTAAATCGTAGCCAAAAGTCTCGAGAGAAGGTTGAGTGTAGAAACTGAACGAGTGAAGACATCTAACGAGGATGGAGATAATCTATCACATGTTAGATAACATGACCATGAGAGTCGAGCTTATTACAACTCTCGACAAAGAAACATCTACAATCATCATGAAACAACGAATTTAAATGATGTTTGTGTTGATGAACTACTCGAGGATGGAGCTCATCTTGTTCTTGTTGTCTTAGAAGAGTCATATTTTCTATTAAGTAATAGTTCAACAGGAAAACCGTAGAAGGTGAAGTACGATCTTCACATCCACAAGCAATACCTTGAGTAAGGAAAAAAAAGAAAAGAATGGAGAAACTTTCAGTGTTCTATCGAGAGGATGGAGAAGACGTGGAAGGATTTGTGAAGGACTTCAAACGAGTATGCCTTGACAATGGAGATCGAAAGAAGATAGAGTGGATAGGGTTGATCCTCGAATTTCTCAAAAATTCTATCTTGACATGGTATGAGGATAGGAAGAAGATAAGTGGAATGAGTACTCTGATCGATATTTGAGAAGTATTGACGAAAGTCTTAATTGAAAGCTTTTGTCCTTATGAAAGTTACGAGAAGTTAATGATAGAGGTAACTTACGTCAAACAAGAAGAGAAAGAAAAAGTAAGGATTTATGCTGAGATAATGGAAAAATTCTAGCAGAAGTTTTGGGTGGATCTACATAAAAGTTGAGATGTAGTAGAATCAACAATGATGGGCATTGGAGTAGTGCTTACAAAGAATTTTATTGGAGGACTGAGATATGAGATTTGAACACAAGTGCAATATGAGAGACCAACTTCGAAGGTTGATGTAATGAAGATCACAACCAAGATGGAGGAGAGTTTGGATGGAGACGACTTGCAGCCAATGACTGTTGGTGTAGCATCAAGAGATGTGTAAGTGTCGAGCTTGCCAACTCTGACACTTACGATTGTCTGACTGTATGATTTTCAAAATTTGACTTTAAGTAGTTCCTACTAGTGCGGTTACAACCATTGTATCATCTACATCTGCTACTCTTGACTTTCGTGATGAGTCGAAAAGTCTGACAAGGTCTTTGGCAGACTTAAAGATCAATATTGTGAATTTGTTACAACACCGTAATCCAAATGTTGGCGGAGGCTCACGAGGTTAAGGTAACTATTAATCTAGAGATGGACCACCGCAAGGTTCACCAAGTAACTACAGGAACCAAGGATGTTTTCTGTGTGGAGAGTCTCATTTCTAACGTAATTGTCCAAGTCGTAATGGTGGAATGACGGATGGAGCTTCAACTTCACAAAACAAGGTCAAGGGTGTAGTTTGCATTGATATATTGGAGCTAAGAGATGTACGAGAAGGTTTTCAATCCGTACAGCTGTTAACTCAAGACATGAAGAGGATGAGGATGCATTTTGACGAGGAAGAACCTATCGTGATAGAAGAGTCTCCAAGTCAAAAGTATAAATCTTGTTCAAAGACTAAAGAACGACGAAAGAAATTAAGAAATGTCATTTTCATAATTTTGATGGAGCAATCAAAATACAATGTCCAACGGGGTATTCTATATTTAATTTCCGTGGTGGAAGACGTGGGCAAGCAACGAGCAAACATATTTTTGTAGGACAGTTAATTGCTCTAAATCCTTCGGTGATGAAAGAACTTCGTAACGGTCTAAGTTCTCGACGAGATCAGAAGAAGAAGGTAAATCTTTCTACGTCGGTATCAGTGCTTTAGATGCCGGTGAAGGAGAGAAATGCAACAACGCATCAAAAGTAGAAGCTATTATTATTGAGAAAGATATCTCAAATGTTCTTATGGATGAAAGATCAGTAGTACATGCCATCTCGAAACGACTCATGAGAAAGTTGGATCTAGTACCAACTCGTCCTTCTAGTATCACGGTTGGTGTGACTAACAGACAGCGAGTTAGGCCATTGAGAGTGTTGGAGAGAGTTTGTATGTCGATAATGAGAGTGCAAGTAAATATGACCTTTCAAATCTTGAAGGAGTCAAGTTATCAAATGTTGCTTGGAAGACCTTAGCTTCGAGCATTACATGCAACAAATAACTGACACAAAGGTTATTTACGCATCAGAGCGAATCACCATCGGATCAAAGTTCCATTGCTCGGAGATCAAGATGAGACATCAAAATCAGATTGATCCACATCAGACTATTAAGAGTCAAAAGTTGTCGATACTACTTTTGACGTGAGTATCAATTCTTCTCATTTAGAATCTGAAAGTACATTGTCAGAGGAGGCGAGAGAAGAACAAAATGTGGTGTCAATATAGTGGATATTTTCTCTTCCCCAAAGATGCAAAGAGATCGAGACAAGAACCGTTGACTCTTTAGGAGATGGAGAGAAGAATTGTCATCTTATGCTATGGACCGAATATTACTAAAGAGGAGAAGCGTCTAAGAGATCTTCCACAAATTCATTCACTTGTTTGCATTTCGTTACAAGGATCTGAGGGAGGTCACTCTTGAGCAACGTCGTATCTAGTTGGAGAAAGAGGTCAAATTGACGCGATAGAAGCAACGAAGAGTGAGTCTTCCGGTTGCTGATCTGATGAAAGTAGAGATTGAGAAGCTGCACACTGTTGGGTTTATTTATGTGGTGGAGCATTCTAAATGGATATGATCCATTGTGATCGTAAAGAAGAAAAATGACAAATTAAGAGTGTGTGTGTGTTAATTACAAAAAGCTCAATATTGTCACAAAGAATGATTACTATCTTGTATCTTTTCATCGTCAAGATCTTGGAAGAGATGGCTAGAAAAAATGTTATAACTTTGGAGATGGTTATAGCGGATATAACTAGATGAAAATTACGCTGAACATCAACACCTAACCACTTTCACTCTTCTGTGGGATATGTTTGCATTTTGAGTCATGTCTGTGTAATGCTCTTGCTATGTTTCAAAGGTTTATGAATAAAGTGCTTGAATCTTTCTTAAAGAAGTTTGTGAGAGAGATTTTGAGCACCTTGTGAAGGTCTTCGAATGTTTAGAGATACCAATGCATTTCTCAATCCGGAGAGATGTATTTTTGCCTGTGAGGAAGGATTACTCTTGGGATATCCAAGGACGGCATTGCAGTAGATCTAGAGAAGATGCAAAAGATCTTATAGCTCTCTTTTTCTAGTACGTTCACTAAGCTACGTAAATTTTTAGGTATGGTGGGGTATTATCGAAGGTTTATACTCTCGTTCTCACATAAAGCATATGATTTGATTGTATATATGAAGGAGGTAGATTACGAGTTGATTCTTGGAGATGAAAAAGCTCTAGCTGCATTTTAGGAATTGAAGAAAGCTCTTACTTCAACTCCAATCTTGATTAAGT
This sequence comes from Asterella californica, assembly GCA_036924285.1. Classification (NCBI taxonomy): domain Eukaryota; kingdom Viridiplantae; phylum Streptophyta; class Marchantiopsida; order Marchantiales; family Aytoniaceae; genus Asterella; species Asterella californica. Next base: position 15,433,069 of record JAYKYS010000001.1, on the reverse strand, counting down.
CCAATTGAAACAATTTATTCTATATACGGATGCTTCAAATATAGCAATATGATGTACTTTAAGTCAATATGATGTTGAAGTTAGAGATCGTCTTATTGCGTACGCTAGTCGGCAAATGATCAAGACAAAGATAAATTATTCTGTGATAAAGAGAGAAGGATTAGCAGTGATCTATGCTCTGAGAAAATTTTGACATTATCTCATAGAAGGCAAGTTCGCTATCGTTATTGATCATAAGACATAGAAGTATATCTTCAATAAACGTATGGTCCAAGGATGATTAGCAAAGTGGAAGCTCTTGTTGTAAGAGTACGACTATGAGATCTATGATTGACTAGGGAAGAAGCACGTAAATATAGATCTGTTGTCTAGAGCCTATGATGATAATGGAGAAGAGTCAATGGATGACACCTTCCTTGACGAAGATTTGATGATCTTGATGAGCAACTCTATTATCCAATAGTATATCAAGATTTTGTTATCGATGGTGTCTATCCATACGAAATGCGGATCAGAGAGAAAAAGACTTTGATGAATTAAAGTCAACCTTACATAGTGGTGGAAGGAGTGTTATTTCGTGAAGGAGTTGATGTAGTCTTGAGAATAGTTATGAGGAAGGAGGAATCTATACGACTCATGGAAGAATTCTATGACGATCGAATATGTGGAGAGCATTTTATAGGTAAGTTGGTAACCCACAAGATACTTGATGCGAGATATCATTGGAGGGGGATGTTCAGAGACTGCTTGACGTGTTGTAAAACATGTGATGTTTGTCAAGCGTTCGCTATCAAATCTAGTATTTCTACTCCTCTTAAGTTTATTCCGGTTCTGAGACTTTTTGAGAAATGAGGAGTAGATTTTACTGGATTTTCGAATTGCACCCCTCGCAACAATAAGTATATTTTTGTAACCACAGATTACCTTACAAAGTGGATAGGAGCTAGACCTCAAATTACCACATAGTTCAGATCTGTTGTTTTCTGTCATGCTCTTGTGGTGACTTCGGGGACAAAGAGACTAATGCTCATTCTTTCCAAGCCTATAAACACATCTATTGGATATATGCCAACATGTACAAGTTGCAACTTGAGCACTACAACATAATCCACCAGCCGACAATAACCAAAGTTGAACTGTAGACTCTACTTGCAATAGAAAGCATTCTTTGAAATGAGCAGAATAACACATTCATCTAAACCTCTCGACAATGTATCCAATAGACAATGTGACAATAATTTGATGTTCATATTTATTTTATGCGATTGCAACACAGAAATCAAAGATCGATGTCTACTTACAAGTCCGGACTGATGATTATATCGTATATATCATTTCCAACGAACAATCGAATGAGATCCAAACATGCAAGAAACCATATCACTTCGAGTATTTCATGAGATGAAATAAGCATGTATTTATACAAAGCGACACAGACATCTTTCATACTATGATGTCTCAACAACGTGATACCATTGGTGCAAATTACCTTATCATGATAAGGTTGACAAGCATTTTTTGCAACAAATAGTACACCGCAAGGGCCATACTCTATTCCAAAATGGTCTTATCCAACGAATACAATAAGGATGACGTATAGATATCAAACTCTGATATTTATATGATTTTTTTTCCATCAAGACAAATGATATCAGTCGGTCATGTGATCACTTAAAACTATAACAATCTACTTCTAAGCTTCAACTACTATAATGCCTTCACTCATTCTTTGAACAAGCACTTCTATAACCCATCTCATTTCAGTTCCTTCATGATAAACTATCTATCAACAACTTTCATCAGCAGAATCTTCTCCACCAATTCAGTTTTTGTTCCCACCTCCTTCATCATTTTCGTCTCTTTCTCAACCCGACCTCATCTCTAGAACATGAATTTCTTGCTTGCTTTTCTACTGCGATATAAACAGGAGAAAAACCTTTCTCACCAAGACTGTTCGAACTCCGTTGTTCCTCTTCATCCATATGCACTTGCATATGGTGATGAAAAGATCGAGAAAGAAACTCTCATTCTATTGTTCTCCAAGCTGATGAACACTTTGATGTGTCACAAGGACAGAAATAGGAGATAATCGTTATTCATACATACTTTCAGAAGGTGGGTGACAACCTCTCCAATAGTGCCTAGATGTCACATTCAAAATGTCTCACTTTAGAACACAAGCGAGTTCGAGACAGACTCGCTCGTACTTATATCCCATCGAGGTTCATTCAGTTCCCACGTCCCTCCTCTCAACCACGGAAGTGAAAATGGTTATTGCATCTCTCTATGGCAAAATCTTTCGGTTCCAGCTTCGTCTAACAAACTTTGATCATGAATCAGTTTATCAGTTACAATAACACTGGGCATATCTGAATTCTGAATTTCTTCATCATCGAAATGAATGTTCGCTCGTTGCTAAATCAGCACAAGTTCATCATGTCTTCCTTCGATTACTAGCAAGTGCTCCAAAATTGGAATGCATGTCTCCTCTCTATAATCTTGATCATTTATCACTTTATATAAACAATGAAATACCCCTTGTTTGTTCTTGCAGCACAAGGTTTAGGCAGTGTCTGTGTCAGTACAATCGTCTCGCGCTCCATTCTTGACTTTGGATCAATCAGCAAGTCATAGATATGCTTGTCGGCTGATTGTATCAGAGCTGGTTACCTAGGAGAGAAAACAGTGCGACTTCGCAACGGATAGACCCGTCTTGCACCTTCGTCGTCATTCTACTTAGAAATTGTTGAAACTTGTGAACACCATTATGAGAAATAGTCCTGAACAGTGAAGGAACTCGGAACCTACTCAACAACCAAACCACATGAGTGCCAGTATCACACACCTATACTTATAAGTGGATGAGACTTCCACAGATACGGCCAGAACACGATTCGATATTCTCAAGTGTTTCTAGTCTTATACTCTTCGACTCGTTGGATTTCTTGTCACTCGTCAGCTTGGTTCTCCTCTACCATAACTCTAACCAAGATATTGGACATTTATATTTCATAAATTATCATATCATTAAGTGGAGTACGTGCTTCTTATATGCCATAATTGAATGAATGTATTGTTGTCGTTATGAGATATCAAAGGACTAAAATTATCACACCTACTTCATAAGAAACATGATGTGGATCTGACTGTATACTTCTATCTGTTCCTACACTACACGAGGATCACTCGTTATAGATGTCAATGATGATGATGATGATATATATATATATATATAATCAACAATTTATATGTCTATGGACTTATTACCTATGATTCTCTCATGTACATGATCTACAAGTACTAACATGCTTCAAGAATCCACTCAGGTAAAGATATCGAAGTTATATAACTATATGACAGTACATATTTTCAAACAATGATATCTTCATCACATCCACAGTGACAACTTATAGTATTCATGCATTACTGATATATATATTGAACCTCGATGTCTATTTTGCCGGAATTGTGAATCTACAATGTTGAAATAATGTTTCTTCATAATGTTTCTTCATAATGTAAACATCTGGATCCTATCCATCTCAAGATACCAAAGTTCGATATCTTTCGGAATATCTCTTAATATTGCATGTCGGTAAACTCGAGATCAAGGTGAGGATCCATCGCCTGATCCGTCTAACATTGGTAGTGTAAGAAGATGAGGACATCGTATCCATTCAAGGATCGTTCCATGCGGCAACTCATACCATTTTTCCTCGCTAAAACCTAGCAGATTTGTGTCTTCTAGGTCTCAATATGTTGCAGCTGGAAACTCGTAATCCTTATCCAAAGGAAACAAACTGTAAATCTTCAATAAATTTGGCTCAAAAAATCAACACCAGATTCAACATTGCGGAATCTTTTCTCACACTGAAACTCGGAGTACTTGTTACTCGGAACAATAAATGTGGACCTTGAGAATATCTACAAGGCTTACAAGATTCTATGCCTCTTCTAGATCATCCAACGCTTCACCAGTTTCTCGTCATGCGTTTTGAACTCGAGGATATGAGGAAGAGTAATCAATTCATCATCTGGAAATGAAAAATCGCTTCCTTAGACAGCAAGTTGATGTAACATATGCAATGGAAATCAGCTCCGGTGGTTCCATGGACATGATTGTATCATTATGTACTCCTCTATTCACGAACCCTACTCTGCGTCTCATCACTTCTAACATCATTTTTCTCATTTCACTTATTGTGCACACAGTGTGTTCGCTGACTTGCACCAAGCATAGACCTACTAGAACTCCATAAAACTATCCACCACGTCCTGTAACGCATAGTAATAGAACAAGAGGGCTCATCAAATCACGTTCTTACGAATAATATGCATGCTCAATGAACTTCTGGAGAACTTTTGCTCTTTTAATGATACAAGATATATATATATATATATATATGTTAGATAATATTTTTATATCAAGTAGATAAAATAATTAAAATATTTTTAATTGTATTATTAGCTAAACCAACAAGTGCAGTAGGAGTCGGACTTAACCCATAGTGCAAAGCTTACAAACGCAGCTTGAAAGATACATGTGAGATAGTTTGTTCAACCCAATCATTAATCAATCATTTAATTTGGTAAATGATAAATGTTATTATCTATCCCTTGGGATCTCTGCGGACCAAAGGACTGTCCATGTGAATCTATCACAGCAGGACTCGGACCAGAAGCTTCGTTAACAGTTTGCAGGGCATGCACCTCCAATGTTAACCGTACCCGCAAGGATTGAACTCACGACATTTCTCTTAGAGAACTGTAAACTAGACCACTTGAGACGAGGATCTTCTGTAACTAACCCTTCGTGAGGGTTAGGTTATAAATTAAACCGCCCTTGTACAGTCATTGAATAATATGTGGCGTGACCCCAAGTTTGACATTCCCTATAGAAATGTATTATTGCTGATTTGAAAGTTCAGCTTCACTTGAAATCTACGGCCGCGATGTTGGGGACTGAGCGGAGCTCCATCGGATGGCTAGGATGTTGCTTGTTGATTAGGTCATTAGAACTCTGACCTAGCGAGTATTCAAAACCTAAGTTCATGGCGTGGAAGCATTCTAGATCATGCAACATAAATCGTTCCTTAAATTCAAAAGTTGAATGTGGAGCTCCGAGGATGTAGCGTTTACGCTGGAGAGACTGTGCTGGGACTTACACGAGCCGAAGTCAGATGGCGATGGGCATTACACACTAACCCGATTGCTCGAGTCTTTGATTCGAGCGCGGTTTGCATCGGGAGATTTAGGGCACTTGAGCTTTCGTCCAATCTTTGAGTCTGTTTGGTATTGATGGCTCGAGAGTAGGCCCTTCGTAGAGTTGAGCGAAGAATTTGCGTCCTTTGAGGTGTTGTGTTTCTTTGATTTTGGCATTCGTATGAAGAAACTAGGGGTGTTGATCGGTGCAAGTTTGCTCCTGCCAAGAGGCGTTACTACCTTGTCCTCCCTCTAGCAAGGTAGGTGTCGGCAGGAGCATATACCGATGTCTCAAAAGAGCTGCCAGTTTCAAACCAATGTCATGTCCTGTCCATGGAGTGGTGTTGACCTGTCTACTGGTACAATTTTGCTGTCGTAGTGTTCTCATCGGAAGCCCGTATCTAGCTCTCCCATTGGCTTCCGCTTTGACCTACGGGTGTTAGAGTTTGTTTGGAGATTGTAGATATGGTCCCAAATCGGCAGTGAAACCTCGAAGAAGAGTATACTCCTCCGCTCGCTTCATGCGAGTGGCTGAGTTTCTCTTTGTGGTTGCTTTGGCCCCTTTTCTTAGTTGGGGGTCGACTTGGTAGCCTGCCTAGATTCTGTTGTGCATCTGAATTAGTTGGCTCTTTCCTCGTAGGGGCTGACTCCAGACCGGTGCGCAGATTTATTCTGCAGTTGATCTACAATATATCGTCTTACCTTTCTGCATTGAATAGTTAAACTTCTAACACATGCAAGAGTCTTACGCTCCTCGGTAGCTCAGCAGTCGATCATGAACAACTGTCTTAGTGCCAAGTTGTCTACATGTAATACTTGTGATTCTGCATCGGTTAGGTACATTGATTGCGACTCTGTTAGGCTGCACGGAGTGTGATAGTGGATTCAGCCTCATCTGGAGAGGTCTGAATGCCGACTACTTTGTAGAATATACTCATATGGAGGGGAATGAACTTCAGAGAACTGAAAGTTGACTGACAAATTCACTTCATTCTGACATATCTCACTCTACTATGTCTGTTACGAACGTAAAACCTGTAAAAACGAGACTGGATTTTGACAGGTTTTACAACATACAAGCCAGAGTGTCTAATAACGTCAGCCGTAAAAGAGTACTCACGCCAGGAAGATGTCGTACGGCTTTGAGGGAATGAGGTATATAATAAGAGCTAACAACCGGCTTTGAATGTTACAGAATTTTGGAAGAAGTACGGCAAAACAACAGTTTTACATCGAAAACGTCATGAAATCTTCGGCTAACAACCGGCTTTGAATGTTACAAAATTTTGAGAGAAGTGCCGCAAACCAACAGTTTTACATCGGGAACGTCATGAAATCCTCGGCGGGAGTAACGACAGTTCATTACGGGGCCTATTTTGGAACGTCCTTTGCTCGCTCTACTACCGAACGTTTCTCACCAATACCTGATAGTTTGGTTTTAGTGAGGGAAAAGCAGTACTCTGTTGAGTTCTCGTTCAGCTCTGCCAGATCATTTAACCCCTTTACGCTCAATTCTTTTTCGGAGACTTATGTGCAGGCAGTCTGCATTGATGTTAGATCCTATATCGTAGTCGTATGGAAACTATTCTTCGATCGTTCCGTTGATTATCGAGATGTGAAAGTTCTCGATCGCCTAGAAATAAAATTATAATTATCCATCCAGTGATGATTATATCATAGATAATTTTTGAGCGTGGAGTGCCGGAGTAGAGTCTCTGGCTGTTCAGAGTTGACAAACGACCGAAGGTTAACCTTCGGTTGTTTTGGAACATGTTTTAGCCAAAGGCAACGTGAAGTCTGGGATCGTAGCGCGATCGAGTGACAGAAGGTCTTGTGAGAAGAATGCATAGGACTGAGAGAGCGGATGAAGTAGTGGGACTGTGGACTCTTCTGCCATCGACAGTTGTATTGTGAGATGTGAGATGCGTAGTAAATTACTCGTTCGATCATCACACGATTCCATGCAGGTTCAAATTTGTGTGAGAATAGAAAAGAGTATTGTTGACGTAAGTTCGAGAGTTTGTTCTGATATGTAGATTTGTGGTCGAATTGGACTAACTTCACGACCTTGAGACTTCTCTTGCGCATTGAACCCAGTGGAGAGCAAGGTGTGATGAGTGAAATCAGAGCGAGAATTCAAACCAACTGCTCTAACTGCTAAACGATGCAGATTGGTCGAAGAAGAGTTTATAGAACAATCGTGAACTCAGTGGGGGTTGAACCCATCGAAAGTCGTCGATCGACTTGAGCTTGCACTGGGCTAGCGTCTATAACACTAACCCAAGCCCCAAGAGGGAGAAAAAGACAAAACAGAGTGGCAAATACGATGTACTAGTAGAACACATCGGGTCAAGCCAGCCAGAATCTATAATGCGTGCTCTGCAGAAATCATAATAACTGTCTGATGGACAAATATACAAACATGGAAGAAGCTGCATTCAAGTAAAGTCCATAACCAATAAAATGTACAAACTGGAAACACATTGCAAACTTGGATGTCCATTTCGTGAGAGTTGGCAAAATATTCGATTGGTTAGTTACTACCTGAAGCTGGAAGTGAACGTCAAGAAAATCCGAAGAGAGATTTCAACGTCACCCTTATGCTGAATATCTTGCATTATAACTATGAAAAGATTTTCTCTGTTTGTGAACTGAAAACTGAAGCACCCTCTACTTGTACTCTTCAAATCTGAATTCTCCTTGAACGTTTCAATTCTACGCAACAAACTTCGCATTCGTGATGCCATATGAAGCATGGACCCAAACACATAATCTTCCACTTACATCATGGACTGTTGAGACGTGTAACTCTCCACACGTATTTGTTGAGGATGGAGTAATGCATGTTACTATCACATGTGGAGTGCGAGGATTATGACTCTCCGTATCGGGTCTTTGCGACCAGCTGGTCTGCACAGTCCAACAAAAAGGATGCATGTGTCCAGCATGGAGTACACCCTTCGGTACCTGCTGCTGATTTTCGTTTCTGAACCTCCTCCAAATAACACAAGAAGAGAATGTACGCAATAGTGAGAGATGTGTCCACTCCAAACCAGAATAATCTATGCCACCACTTGCGCGCTCGTATGTTGCTATTATAAGCGACTCGTAACTGATCATGTACATCAACTCCTCTCATATACTGTTGGTATTCCACGAGTATAGGTGAAGTGGAAATTGGGATTCGCTCGCACTTACGTCTACATCATCGTAGCACGTTACAATCAGGTCCAATTGGAGGAGCAGAAGTAGACAATATAGCGACTGGTGAGAATCCATCCACACTACAGCTGCAATCTTCTTTGTTATATGCATTCTCCAAGACATGTCTCTTCGATCCAGCTTACAGGACTTGTGTCTCAAAGACTCTGGCCAGCCCGCACGGTTCATGCGGAAGGTTCTTGTCGCGAGCAAACTAAGAGCTAGTAGAGAACAAAATCGATTGATAAACGTGAACCAGTTATCCATTGTAACATGATGGTTTTTATGCTTAGGTACAAAATCCAACATCTTCAATACCACTTGTGAGACATGTGTAACATCTTCACCCACCTTACCGCAATATAAGTGCATGTTGTAGTAGTATCTAGTGGTTGCACTACAAACAGTGAAAAATATGATGTGATGCTTGATAGGTTTAGCAGCGTTATACTGCTGCTTCGAACAGTCACGCCCACCAATGTGAATTGTCATCTCGTCCAATGTCAATCGATGGTCTCCTCCTTTTATCTCCTTGAAAGTCTTATTCAAGGAGTCTAGGAACGACTACGCCTTCGCTATTTTGTTGAACTTGAGATCTATCTTGACATAAACCAAGTCAGCGTTGTTTACAAAATGTAAACAGTTCAAGATCTGCTCCCATCGATTCTTGGACATAACAGCGGGTAAAAGCGAATTAGAGTACAGTGGACGTCGTCCATTCGACCAGTGTAACCTCCGGTTTGATTTATTTGCCAAGGTTATGTATAAAGCAACACCCAACCACACGCAAAATTCACCGATGGTCAGTGCTTTTCATTTACTACCCTGCTTGTGCAAAACGTATCGGTTTGTTTCATGACACATGCGACACATGAGCTCAGTAGGAAACAAACGGTTGAAGAAGTCGATGGGTCTCATTCGCGATGTTGACTTGTCAAATTCTCCACCCCAAAAACCAAGCAGGAAGTGCCTTTGGATCTTCACCTATGAATTCAGTAGAGTGTGAGTATGTACTCTTATTCGATGGCCAGTACTCGTCGGCCATTTGCAATCAAATGGATCTTCAGAAAAAGCACTTTCTAACCGCACAATGCCCAACCTAGGGAGATCTTCATTACATATTTCCTCCTGATAATCTTCCCAGTCGCTACCACTTTTGGAGCCGATAGCAGAATCTTCCTACCTATCGTCTTCTTGCCACTCACATTCACTGTCTTCGTCAAAATAGCCCCCAAAAGTAGTCGAATGTAGGACGTCGTGAGTACTTTCTGGCCATACTTCATCAATCGTGTTGTCGGCAGAAATGTCCACAAGGTTAGTGTGCACCGGACATGATGTAAATCTCTCGTTGAAAGAACAGTTTAAATGAAATGTTTCTAGCTCAATGCCATTGTGAAGAAGACGTACAATTACCTTTTCTAAAGCAAGCACATCGCCATCGAACTCTTTCACTAACTCACAACACACATATTCGGCATCACACGGTTCACCACCAGTAAGATCAGCATCACTGAACACCTCTTTATACACCTCGACAATTGAGGTCGGTCGTAAGAAGTTTATTCCATCAGCATTCGGAAGACTACAATCAGACTTGTCTCCAAAATTGACCCCCTTCTCCCCTTGAAAATCTTGTCTCTGCACATCCGATCGAAACAATGAGCGAGTTCCATAGCCGTGGCTGTGTGGAGACAGCAAAGTAGGCATCTGACTTTGGTCCAGTTGATGTTGCTGAATTCGCTGGTCATTTGTGTCACCTCTAAACCTCGTCCATTTAGCTTGGTCCCTCAGTGATGGAGGCGGCAATATCTCAGAGGCTTCACAATTCGGTGTAGTAAATGCTCGTCCTCAACCTCGGCTTCAGTAGTGCAATCTTCTCTAGGTATGCATCGTTGGACCGGAGATTGTACCGATTCATCGTGAGTAAAAATTGATCTCTTCGGTTTTTCATGTTGCACAAAGAACTTCTCGGACTACCACGAACTCGTATTCGAACGGGTGAAGCAAGTATATGAAGTCGCAATGGACTTTTTGGTGTTGTACTAGATACAATCCTTGTTTTTTTTCCCAGTAATAGAGGAGAGTCCTGAACATAGTTGGGTAGACTATCGAACATAATAGCCGGACGCTCAGTTCCGCATTCGGTGCTAAACGTACTCTGATCCAGTAAGGATAAACTTTCAAGGTTAGGTGAAGCATTAGGCACCTCCTTCTGAACTGAAGGAGTGTTGCTCTCCTGATCCATCTGTTTTATTGTTTGCCTGTAGCTACAGGTAGTTTCATCCAAGCTGACAACTTGCGTCGTTTACTACGTGTATTTGTGTATCTAGGCTCGACTGCCACCAATATACTCGTGGTGCACTTACTGTGCAAGTAAACTCAGGAGCAAGATTAACAGCAGGAACCTCAATGCCAGTATCCATAGATGAAGTCACATTCTTCATCGGGTGTCATAGGAACTCTCTCGTGGATGATTCCTATTTTCTTGCTTGGTAGAATCCACTGTCTCATCGCTGCAAGAAGAACCTCTCCAAAGTATCGTGGATCACCGTGAGTATTGCACGCATAAGACCGACAACGCAATTACAAACGGATAAGTTGTTGGGGTTATGACTTTCTTCGTTATTTGCAACTCCACACATTATCTTGAATCCAAGGCTTACACGGATTGATACACATTTATTCTTAAGGCGATTACGTTGAAACTTACACGCGCTCGATCCACCCTAAGATCACCGCAACTCCGTGATAAAATCTGTACCTCTAGTGACGATTGGGAATATCCCATCTGGCCTCAAGTTCTTGGTAGCAGAAAAAGGAATGTGGCTAAGGCCAGACCAAGTATGCAGAAAATCTTCATCCAGCAACAGGACGAGCTATTTTTGAAACACGTTAGTGCCTTTTTCTTCACACCATACCGCGATCAAATCGGCGGCATGCTGCACATTCTTGGTCCTTGAGAATTCCTGTTACTATCACAATAGCGCAAAGACTAGATTGAATTCACTTAGGTGTCAAAACAAAGTTTGAAATGAATGCGAATACAAAAATTCACTGCAGCCAATCGCTGTATAAGTCATGGAGCAATTACGCAAATTGTGGGACAGCAGTCTTATGCAAATCTCTACGATGAAGCTCAATGCGTGAACTTCCTCAGGCACGTGTCGATTTTGCTAAGTCTTCAAGAGACATAGCATAGCTCGTTATGGTGCATAGCATTGCTGTAGTATGAAGCTTTTAGTCCTCATGCTAAGTTAGCCGACGACAAGAAGATCAAGGAGCTATCGCTATTACCTTTCTAGGTTCATTAGGTCTTGCCCTTCCTATCTCCGGTGGCTACTCATCGTAGTCAAAGTCTCTTCTGACGGAACGTTGTCTCTCCATCAAATCGTGGACACTTAAAAGATAACCACACAGATGTTCCGTTCAGTCTTCGTTAGTCTGCGTATGAGGACGGCACACTACAACTCAAATTTCGACGCCAACCAGATGTCAAAGGTTTGATCAAAGAGGTTCAGTTTTCGTTAGTCTTCGTATGAGGACAGCACATTACAACTCAAATTTCAGCGCCAACCAGATGTCAGACGTTTGATCAGGAAGCACCGCTGTTGACAGTTACACCCTGGTGAAGAAGACGAACTCACTTTCATTTATAAATTACAGGAGAAAAGAACAAACGATCATACAGGAATCATATTAGAATATACCTGCAAGAATCTTCTAAATGGGGGACTTTCTCGTTCTCTATGTACAATTTCTTTACACGGAATGTTGGGTTCTTCCTCGCAGAATATAATCGTCGGCGTGACCTATGTGAGAAAACTATTGTGGAGGAAACTTGAGATACCACACCTCAATCGTAAGAATTTCTGCCTTTCTGATATTTGTAAATATGTACTTTCCCTTCAATCTGCCTCCATACATGTGGCATTTCAAGAAAATTATAACATCCAAGTCGAATGCGAGGAACGCTTTATAGTTCAGGAAGTGAGTACTTTAAAGGAGTTAGCAATCTCAACAAAGTCGTCTTGAACTCGTAACCAGTTGTTTTCTGGAGACTGAGCGTTGAGAGAAAACAAAAGATCATTTCTAGTGCTATAGACAGACAAGTTGTGCCTATAGAAAGTGGTACTTCTCACGGTAAATTCTAATGTGTAGTATACATTCGTTTCATCCGATCTCTGTTGAGCCGTAAGAAGGCTAGCTTCTTTGCGTGAACCTTCGGGTGCAATGAATTTCTTCAGTATGAGCTCGCCGGCTTCTCGTGGTCCTCCTAATTTCTGCAAACTGAATAAGAGAAAATGTTAGCAAGCTTACTAAAAGATTTTCTACCATCGTCCTAACTTCGCTCCCGTGCTTTACACGCTATCTTTTCCTATTTGCGTGCTCACGAGAAAAATCCTCGAACCACCGCTACCTCACGAGCATTTTCTCCACCTCCCTTGTTTCTCACGACGGTGAGAAGATATGTAGATTGACTTCACAACATTAAACTGTCTCTGAGCTCCCTGAAATATACGAATAGTCAGGAGTCGGAAGTACAGACCCAGTAAACAAAAACCCTATTTGGTACTGCAAGGGACGAATTCAATCAAGCTGAAGCGAATCGTAACCTCTTCTGTGACTTTCAAACAGAGACGACGTGAGCAAAGTCAAGAAATGTTGGTTTGCTGATGGAAATTTGGGATTTCATCGACAAAACCGAAGAACAGGAAGAAAGAAAGGGGAAATAGAAAGAACAAGTTTGGAGTTTCTACTTAATCACATCCACCTCTCTGCTTACTTTCTCTGATAACGCTCTTCCCTTCTATCAACAGCGGGAGTCGGTGTTTCAGGATGCCTACAATCATCTCTAGATGCGTCATCCACCAACTTCCCGAGTTGTCCAGTCCCAGGAGTTCAATCCGAGCCTCCAACTATAACGGATACTATTGGAATCTATTTGACGTACTGTTTCAGATCGATTACGCTAATGATTTCGAGGGTTCTGTCAATTCACGATTGAATAAATGCCAACTATAACCGATATTATTTGGAATCTATTTGACGTACTGTTACAGTTTCGATTACACTCAGGATTATGAGGCATATTCAACTAAATTAGCATCTTGACGGTTTGGCCGAGTGGTCTAAGGCGCTGGATTTAGGCTCCAGTCCGAAAGGGCGTGGGTTCAAATCCCACAGCCGTCATTTGGAAAAAATTTTAAGTCACTTGCGTTCTGCTAAATTCTTACCAGCTTAATTAGCAAAGGAAGCTAGGAAACGGCTAATTCCCAGTTTGCAACCTCTGAGGAAGTTCGAAAGCTTGACTAACCCCACAGAGTTAGGCACAATCCACAAGAAAATGTAACAAAAAGTAGCGTGTATATGAGCGTTTACATCGGGACGGTTTGGCCGAGTGGTCTAAGGCGCTGGATTTAGGCTCCAGTCCGAAAGGGCGTGGGTTCAAATCCCACAGCCGTCATAACGAATCGTTTTTTCATGCAACTGCGACCAGAAAATATGATTGGTATGTTTAGTATCTTTATTAGTACGACACTGAATGAAACGCGACGTGAAGTTATGGGGTTAGTATATACTCACCTGGACATACGTCTGTATCCTCACTTCCTGTTCGTCCGGAAGGTTTTGCCGAGTGGCCTAAGGCGCTGGATTTAGGCTCGAGTCCGAAAGGGCGTGATTTCAAATCCCACAGTCGTCATAATTAACAGTTTTCGTGCCACTTGCATTCTGCTGAACTCTTACCCGGTAAATTCGCATAGAAAGTTAGAAAACGGCTAATCCATCCCAAAGGTGCTAAGTCTGAGGAAGTCTCATTTTTCAACGAAAACTTAACTGATCCCAGACAGTTGAACACAATCAACAACAAAGAGTAAGGTTAGGGGCATAATGAGCGTGTACATAACCATTTAAACGGAAAGTCTAGAAAGTCACGGATTATGTTCTTCCACTGAGGTGTCATGGAACCTAAGGTTATCTTTTCTTCAGCAGAAACCTTAGGTTTCAACACACCACAATATGTGGTGAACCTTAGGTTAACGTTATGGTTGACCTTAAGTTCCATCACACAAGTACCCCTTAACATTGACATTAACCCCGTTAAGGGGTACTAGTGTACAAGAAAATGTGGAGACAGAGTCATAGTGTACCGTTTTCTATTCCTTCCTAAAAACCTAGGGCTAGTACCTACCTGCACATGCAATTTACTCTCGTGTGTCTCGCAATTTACCCAACAGGACAAATCCTGGCACTTAGAGATAAGTAGCAGGATGAACCTCCTGTTACCTACCTTGTTCGTTCTTATTTTTCCAAACTCTATATATGTCCGAGGCCTCTGCCGGTTCTTTTCCCAGCCATTCCTTCTCCTAGACACTAATGGCCTTAATTGGCCTTATTTCTTTCTTCAGGTAATCAAATATTGCTTGACCTCGATATATTTTGACCCTGCTGTTCTCTATAAAAATCCACCTCTCACCTGTACAAACTCTTGGATCACCAGTATAGTTGCAATAAGCCTTGTTTCCAGATAAACAGACCTATTAGGGATCACATCCTCCTACCCTTAAAGGTGAATCCTAAACTAGCCTAAACCCTGAATCAGTGTATTGTCATCTGTGGCAGTCAGAAGAAATCACTGAATAGCTTTTAGGCGGATGTTGACATTTCTGTGCCGTACTTTTCCTCATGCTTCCCTTCGACCACCACTACGCTGTTTACTCTGTTCTCGATTGTCACCAGAACTACAGTAGAGGCAGTAAGTGGATGTGGTGCCAGATACATACGCTAGATACTTACGCTGTTTACTCTGTTCTCGTTTGTCACCAGAATTACAGTAGAGAAGTGGATGTGGTGCCATATACTTACATTCGTGCTCGTGTGTGGATAACAGTGAATCAGCCAGGGAAAAAACTGGACTACACAAAACAAGATTTAAATGCTCACTATACTACAACAGTGTGAAAGAGAAAGAGAGGTTCCCGCGGAGAACTATTCTGTGATTTACGTTCGACTCAGTGAGCAGAACCCCAACTCCATTCTCACTTCCACGAAATCCACAAAATATTCACATCAGCAAACGGTCCTGTACATTTTATTTATTCCTTGCTGAAGCGTTTAGAACTGCACCCTTCCACGACTTTATCATGGTGTAGGTAGTGCTGTATTAGCGGCTCTCCCACCAGTACTGGCAGAGTTAACTCAATCTATACTATTTTGATCAGGGTGCACCTTAGTCTGAGACTAATCCAAGAACATAACACCAAAGGAGAAAAACGAAGAAGAAGTGGAGTTGCGCAGCAGTTTCTTAACCCGTCAGAAAGCATGAGTACCTTCACCGTTGGCGGCATGAGCGCAGCGGTTATCACGCGCTTGACCGGTTCCAGGGCTTAGCCCTTGCGTGAACCTGCAGTATTAACTCACTGGCACTCTTGACACTGACTATCATTCAGGTTGTGAGACTCCTCCCTGATAATCTTCAGAGAGCAAGATGTAAGGACTTTCGACAGAACCTATTCAAGGTTACTCATGATAGCGAGCCTCTCTCTCTTAGTTCATATACGGTAGGAGCTCCTTACTTGGACTTGCAGGTTCATGAGCATGAGACGGTGGTCCCCGGTAAACGAGAGCTATTCTCCGCCACCAACTTTCCAACTCAAACTTCATAGTTCTGCTTCCTTAAGGACAACTATTCTCATTCCAAGTCTAGTTTGAGGATGACCCTCAACATCCATCAGAGTGGCGCAGCGGAAGCGTGGTGGGCCCATAACCCACAGGTCCCAAGATCGAAACTTGGCTCTGATAGACCAAGAATGGCTTCCATTAATCCTTTTTTGTTTCTGACGGATAGGACTTATTTAGTGCTAAGAGATCCATCCAGTGAGCCTCTGCACTGAAGCGTTTCGTACTTGAGTCCTCTTTCGGAACTCGACTCAGGAATGCAATCAGCGAACCGTATCCAGAAATAGTGCCTGGTTGGAGTTTGCGAATCCTGTTTCTGGACACGGACAGAGCAGAAGGATTCGACTCGTAGTGAGAGTCGATGATTCGTCCCTTCTACAATTTCAGTTCCGGACGTTAGAGCAAAGGTGGTCAAACATCAACTGACATAAGTACTGTAGGATGTCAATTGCAAATCAAGAAAGACTGCTCCGATGAAAGAGATGAAGCAGCGAGTAGGCAGCAGTCAGCAGCCATTGCCTTGTGAGTCCTAAACTTTCACAAGCTGGGTCTGGATAAAACATGGGACAGTCCTTGGTGAGAGTAAGAACAGTGTGTGATTGGCGTGGTGGGAAGACTGCATCATTAAAACTGATGGGAGAAGCTACCCTTCTATCCTCGGATTGGAAACTTTACTTGTCTTTAGGCCACCATACAAGGCAACCAAGATATCAACAGGTGAAGTACGACTCCTACGAACTGAAGCCGGTTTCCGGATGAGGGTGCAAAACTCCCAGAAGAACCTATCCGCAAACAACCGTTTAATTTTTGGTGTAGCGGCTGGCAGGAGTTTGCGTAACGAATCTTCTAGACTTTCTGTCCGACACGGACTTCGAAGTGCAGGGACTTCAGGGAGGTTTCTTACTGTACGCTACACACTTCTACCCGCTTCTTCGAGATTAGTCAGTTTGGGCACCCAAATTTGCTGGGAATGTGAACGAAGTTCCCAGATATTTAGCCTTCGAATAGGCTGTGAAGAGAGGGTTCATTATATTCTGTAAAGCTTGGTACATGAGTATGGCAGTTCGAATCATAGAACACACTCACATACGGAAGTTAACCCCCAAAACCCACTGAACTCAGAGAAGTACATAGTGAGCAGCAAAGAGGGGTGTGAGCTAACTATAAACATCAACTTAGCGAATGTCTGGACCAGGGGCGGACCAATGGGAATCCATAGCGTAGAGAAAAATTGCAGGAGACTGTACTCTCTGGAATAGAAGTGCAATATACAACAAATATCCAGTGCAGACAAATCTGCGTAGGAGGTTTATGATGCAGAAAAGAAAAGGTCTAAAAGAGCACCAGGAGCACATTATATATTTCGATCCATGAGCATAGCAGTTCGATGCAAGAACATGCTTCACACGCTTAATGTAACCGGCGAGATAGAACACAGAGAAAAGACACCCAGGAGCGAATTATACAGAGAGTTTTAAGAACTGGAGAGAAAGAAAGAGAAGGTGCACATCTGTCCATAAATCAGTTGTTACAAAGCAGTCACATATTCTGTACAGAAAAACTGTACAACACGTACGGAGAACATGCAAAACATCACTTTCTCATATTTGTTACATGACTATCAACAAGTGCTTATAAACATTTATTTAGCATAAGTAGGCGAATTCTGGCGTTGAAGAATTAAAACTGGCTCCAGCGCACTCATATCCTGTTATGCTGTAACCACCTCATCCTAGAAACCTTGCGGAGAGTTACCAAAATCCCTTCACGTATTTTACGTGTCTCCAACTCCCGACAGCAGTCGGGAGTTGGAGCAGCAGCAGCAATACTCATCTGCTAGGATACAATCTACCCGTCTCTATGGTACCTCGCTAGAGGGCAGTGGGGTTTGCACCCTTCCATTTTACAAAGCAAACTTTCAAGCTCGAGGCACACAGAAAAGGACTCTGAGACATGAAATTTTTGCTTCAACAAGAGCAGTTACCGACTAAAAGATAAAAAACAAGAGCAGAGAAGACACTCATTTTCAGATCTCCCCATTCTTCAGTCCAGAAAATTGAGTTCAGAGGAGGCCAACATACCTGAATCCAGGAAAGACTGGAGCAACAACGACGCTCACATTCAGCTCACCTTCTGTCCCTGGCGGACCGAAGGCGACAACTGGGTCTGAAGATCGTCTTTGCGGCCGGTTCGGTTCTCCTCGAATCGGAGGTAAATCAAGAGATCTTTCTTTCTCCGCACGTTCTACTGCACGATACACCAGTCTCTGGTCTCCAACCCAGCTTGCTGGATACACGAACTCTGCACGCCAATGTTTCGAAATACTTCTATTCAGAGTACGTTTTACTAGGACGTAAACGTGCTCAGCTATATGTCAAGTCGAACTGGCCAGCTTGCATAATGCCAGACTAACCCAACGTCTCCGAAGAACGATCTTCATATCACGGGGCTCATACTACTGGCTCCCTGATAATAGCTCCGGGAAGCTGATCTAGCACGAAATATGAGCAGAAACCAGACAACCCCGAGACTGCTGTGGCCCGAGATTCTAATTCGAACATGATGAGATGGATGTGAATGAGAGCTGGTGCTACTCACCGAATCCTTGACTCGTCTCTAAACATCGTTTGAATCCTTTCACGGGGAAAAGCAAGTCAGCTCGAACGTTTCGAGAGAATGCAGGATTCGTGTTCAGAATAGCACTTGTCAAGCCGCCTAAATTGCCGCCCAGTGCCACCAAAGTTGCCACCGACGTGCCTAGCCAGAATCTTCTGGTCTGGAGCAAAGAGAAAGCTTCTACGCCCATATCCCTTCCGCCGGCCAGTTCTTCCACGGTCCTCATGTCAGCTGCAGAGGTAGATGGGGAGGCCTCTTCATCGTTTGAGCTGAGAGGGCCTGTATCTCTTCTGCTGCAAAACACAACGCGTGGGGACAATTCTTTATCCCCACGCCCACATTCTCTGGCTCCATATGCAGAGCAGTAGCTCAGTGTCAGCTTTGGAACAGATGCAGAAGACATTGATTTCAGAAACCCGATTCTAGAGTGAGATAGACCACTGGCAACGAATTGTGCCGGGGAATTGCAGCTGCGGTGAGAAAATTGTGTCGTTGCAGAATTGATCGTGGTCATGGATTCTTCGAAGTGGGGACGCGGAAATTCAAATGAAAGGAACTGAAGACTAGATGGCGCTTGTCCTTCAAGGCGGGGCTGATAAGTCAGCTTCCCAATATACAGCTCCCGCCACCACAGCCCATTGACGGACTCTAGCTGTTTCCTGGCGCCCGGAGCTTATCGAACGGTCCTGATTGTAGTCTCGCTCGCGCTTAGCGCCGCGTGTTCCGTCTATACAAGCCTGGACTTGCTTATACAGGTGACACGTGGGCGAGTTCAGAACCTCATTTCGTTAGGCCACAACTTTCGCCCCGCTCGACAAGACGATGGCATCATACACATGCAAACTCCCTCATACTGTATTAAATTCTCAGCGAATTGTTCACTCTTGCTTTTCGTATGGTTCAGCAATCTGCTAATGATCTGCATCGCGATGCACTATTACAGAATAGTGCATCGCGATTTTATCCAGAATCTATGACAAAAATCTATTCACTACCAAGACGTTAAAGAGAGAAGAGCTTGGATTTTTTAAGGACTAAACACTCTCTCTGATGATTGAATTTTGTCAGTTTTCTGTGAGTTCTTGCTCTCGAAGTCTACATTTTTTCATAGCCTAGGGTTCCTTGATACACTTCACTCACAAAGCAATCCGAAAACATGTGTGGGATATAATTCACCTCTATCCTCAATGCTTGCGACTATGAGGTCCATCTTACCCGTCTATGCTGCTTATGGGTAAACATGGAAACACTCTAAAATCTAACCCCTGAACCTCAGACTCGTTAGAGCTGTTTCTCCTTATGTAGGAGGAAAAGAGAACCTTAAGCCAGCGGTTGGAAGTCGCACGAAAGAAGAAGCATTCGAAAGGATGAAGTACAATAAAACAAAAGAAAATTTTATGTTTTAATTCCAAATACTTGATTTTTTTCTCTCAACCCTGATTTGTTATCGTAACGCTACCGGACCACCTTGGTATCCACTTGTCGATTACAAATATAAGATTCATCTTCTTTCTCTGTATCTTATGTTCTGTTCTGCCCAAAGTTGTATTAACGTTATCGCACTAAAGCCAAAATTAATTCTCACGTAAAATTGAACATTATGTCATGTTATGGAGAGGATAGAGGCTCCCTTTTTTGCTATCTTCACAATCATTTTTTTTGGATTTTCTGTTTTCTTTATGGGGTAATCTATTGACAAATATTTTTGCAAAAAGATATGTCTGAGTCAAATTTTGTATATCTTCAAAAAGAATCTCGTTCCTATCTAAATCTATGCAAGATAAGTTTGTTGATCACAACTTAGCAGTCGGACTAAGTAACGGTATTGTATTTGTATGAATTTTGTACGTGAAAGTTATCCAAGAATAGACAGGTATCTGACTGTGGAGATACAGTGTGTAAGAACAAGGTGAGAGAAGACATACAGTCACGAGAACGACCCTTCGGATATATCAATCTCATTTTATATACCCATCCGATATGTACTACAAAGATGAGATGAGTAGACTAGAACGGCCTCTAGTCCGACTCAAATTCCTGGATCGAGTTTTGGGACAAGGACTATCAAAGCATAACTCAAGCAAAGAAAACACCCCTTTGTTTCATACATACACTCAAACATACACTCAAGCTTCACAACAACGTCTCACTATTCAATCTTATGTACAGCAGCCGCGTTCGTAATAGCACAACTGCATTGCCGCCTGTTCAGTTTCATCCACGATATTAACAGAAATGCTCAGATCACTCCAATCCTAAAAAAACCAATGCACAGATCATACAATTAGCATAGTAGAACGTCCAACCTATAGTGAAAAAGTAAAACAATGTCAATCTGAGGACTTCCTCCTTCTCCCAACCAGTCTTGAGATATGGATAGGGTCTATTTTCCTAACTCCAACAGCACAAGAAACCACCAAATCTGATCTCCAACGGTTGAGATAACTTCAACTTTCGGTCACAAGTGATCGAATCTCTAAAACCTCCTCGTTGTGAACTAAAATCGTCCACACCGTCCATAACATCCAAACAGATCTCCTGATCTTAGATCGATATCTTTTTTTAGATAGATCCAACTACTTTGAATCTAATGAGACCTCAAACAAGTCGTTTGGAGTTCTCTTCACGAAGTATGACTAGACCACACGCGGGTGACGAAGCTCATGCGTGGTCCGGCGCGGATCCCTGTAGGACCGCATCCCCAGGCTCGAGATCGTCGTGACCTCCAGGGACCTGGGGGGACTGTCTCTGCAGTCCGTGCCAAGTGCCGGGCCCCTTGGTGACAATGCGGATCCCGAAGAGACCGCGCTGCGGAATGCAAGTCCCAAGGGGTGCAAGGTCCCCGACGCGGAACTCAACCCCGCTTCCGGGAACTTCTGGATTCCGTCACTTGGTGGCTGTTAAGATGAGGGACTCCCAGTCTACGGGGATCATTAAGACCTCTCGTGATCTTGGAGGTCGCGTATGGGCTACTGGGTGTACGTAAAAGGACGCGGGTCCTTCAAGAGACATGGGGATGAAGTCATTAACTGATCTCGGCTAGTCTGAGATCGTCACTTGGTGGTTGTTAACAAGGAAAGGTAAGTGAACAACTGCAATCCGTGTGGGAGAGTTTAAAGCATTATCATAGGGTGCCGTGCCGGTTTGTGTGAGATCAAGCGTCGTGCGCGAGGTTGGAGGAAAGCCTGCTGGTAGTGTACGCGTCGGGAAAATACCAAGGGGTGTGTGGATAAAAGGGATAGAACTTGGCTGAAACGAAACTTCTCTCTCATTACCCATGTTTGCAATTTCCGTCAATTGTGGAGCAAAGGCTTCAAGTGTGGGTGTTTGCACCAAAAACAGGAGAGAAAAAATCCGTGAATCAGCTGTGTGCATTTCTTCTTGGGTGTGCACATTGTGTGGGACGGGGTTGGGTCTGGACCGTGGGAAGCGGATCCTGTGCATGTTGCGATTGAAAAGAGAGACGCTGATCCGTTGGTTTGATTGTGGTCTAGCTTGTAGACGCGGTCTTGATCTCTGACTGGGAGGTAGAGTGTGAACTATTGGAGTCCTTCCAGCTGTAGCAACAAGCGCGGTTTGGTCAACGACCAAAATTGAATCTCCGAGCATATAGAGATCGTCAACAGTGCGACAGGGAGCTAGCACTTGACCAAATCTGTCCTCGAGGTGACAGAGTCCATTGTCAATTAAACATCAGTCGTCATTGGCATCAAATTGCCGAGCTAAAAATAGATTTTTCTGCAAGACGAGCACATGAAGAACGTCACGTACGTACACATGCTCACCGTTGAGCAGTCGTACTTCCACCATGCTAGAATCGGCAACGTGGATGGTAGTGTTATCACCGAGTAGAATGACATCGTTCTCGATGTTATCGCTTGAGACGGATGAGTACTCGACGAACTGACGTCGATTGTGAGCCATGTGGTGTGTGACACCCGTGTCCACATACCAATGAGGATCAGCTGTCTGTACGATTGCAGATGAGCATTGTGTCATCAAAACCCGCCGAGTGTTGTTCTGAGAACGGCGATTCTTGTTACGATTCTTATTTTGCTTGCCAGCGTTCGAGTTTTCATTGCTGCTGCTGGGTTTGTCCGGACACTCGACGATGCGATGTCCGGGCTTGTTGTACTGAAAACATTTCTCGTTAGGATCTGGTGATCTTTTTGGTGACTGATTACCACCTTGTCGGTTGTCATTGTTGCGCCGGTCGTTGCTATTGCGTCCTTCTTGCCGGCGTCTTGCAAACAATGCAGTAGATGATTCAATCGATAACTTGCGTCCTATCGTTTTCTCTTGGATGAGGAAGGTGATAAGGTCTTGCAGCGAGAGATTTGGGCTTGTTCTCATCGCCTACAAGAATAAGTGGTAGTTGTTGATCATGCTGCCCATCAATGCGAGGACTTGCTCCTCGTTGTCAACTACTAATCCAGCTGAAGTCATCTGCTGGAGTTGACTACTTCGAGCGCATTGAGGTTATGCTGGTCTCAATTCGAGATACTGCCGAGTCCAATAGCATGGGGAGGGATTGATATTGCAAATACCTTCGGGTGTCGTGGTGCACGGTCTTCGCGCATTCTTTTCCACGATGTCAAGTACACCATGGACCCTGAGCCGCAAGGTTGTCTTGTGTTTCCAAAGCGTGAAGTATGTGCCGTCGAATTTGACCCAGCCTTTGGTGTCAAAGGGGCAGACATTCTGTATCAGATTGATCGCTGGAACGGTAAAGTTCTGTTAGCGGAGGTACATAATCTTAGTGCGTGAAGCGTCTTTCTAGCAGCAGTTGAAGCGTCTTCCAACTGCTCTCACCTAAGGGCCCAAGGCCTACCTAGTGCCTATGCTATTGTGCTAGTGCATCAACAAAGCAAAACTTTGATATCATGTCGGAAATGAACTACTGATAGAATAGACTAAGATAAAACTCTAAGTCGCAGCATAAAGACAATGTGAGTGTGAGAGAGCTCATGGAGAGAGTGTAGGCAGAACAAGCAAAATGAATTACTCAATAATGTACAATGGCCTTGGGGTTGGATAATATAGTCTTGGTCTTGGCCTTGGTGACCTTTCGAAAGATCACCACTTAATAACCTGAACTTATTACTGGAAAGTGTATTCATACTGTATTCTAACATAAAGCAGAGGTTTTTTGCAGAGGCACCTTCTCGTATTAAATAACAACGACGGTGATTAGTACAAGGTTACAGAAAGGAGAGGATAACCGGCATCTAAACATAAGGGCGTCAGTATTAGCATGCTATCGGCGGATGGATATGTCGTTATGGACATTCTGCATTATGCAATTTTTCTTCATTCACTAAAAGACGGTTTGAAATTAACCGCTCCCACCGTAATTAAAAACCTACGCATAAATCTCACACAGTAATCTGGATTAGTTTAAACTCTAAGATCTTTTAGGAAATAAAACACTGCTGTCCAGATCGTTTTATAAGTGTTCTACATTTTTATGACTAACACTCATAGCTAGAGATGGATATGAAATGATGATTTAACCGAACTTCCATCTTGGTGTAATTGTCTACTCTCTAGTTTCGCATTCCCTCCTGTTCAAGTTCATGCAAAACCGGTTAAACCGGTTAACAATAACACCCTCTGAACGTCACAATGGAGCGTTCCATGGTAAAAATAATAATAAAGGGTGTCATTTTTGCATATTTGCATGTTGTGTCCGGAGAGTTTAAACCCGGGTCTGAAAGAAAAATACTCTCAAATACTGAGTAAATACCTCTAACAATCGCCCGAAGGAGATTTATGTAGAATTTCAATTATAAATGTGTCCAAGTAGCTTTGACGGCCAAAAAAAACGTGATCCAAGAACATGAGTTGGGAACATCTCGATCTAAACGTAATCCCAAGATAGAATCTTGTTGGTATGAAATGACACCCCGTAATATGCATGTAACATAGAGTTTTGCCCGGGACAAAAGGAAACCGGCAAGCGCTAGATCGGGAGGTAAACTCACCGGGTAATTGGTTGGATGAAGATCTACACATGCATGTTTACGTCTTTACAATTATACACGTCAGACTATTTGAAGACAACATTTTGCGATAAATGTTAATGATAAATAAATAAATATATTAAAAAATAATTATAAACTAAACAAGCATGATAACTCAAAATATAGTTCAAAATATAGTTTAACTGTTAAATGTTACATCCCAACAGAAGTTCCGGGAAAAGTCTGTACGTGAAGTGCTTGTTATAAGAGTGCTCCAGAAACTATATGAGCAAGAGCTTTACGAGTCAAATAAATAAATTGTTTATACTGAATGTATAAACAATTTATGTAATATGTTATATGAATGTATTTATTACCTAGCCCTTCTTTTGCAGAAGGGCTAGGTAATAAATTAAACTCTTGCATAATATGCATACAACCTGGAGTTCTTGTAAGAAAGAGAAAAAGGAACAAGAACAAAAAGAAGAAGAAAAATCTTGAGGCGCAATTGGCTTGGATAGGGTTATCAAACTTAGGAGTCAAACTTAGCCTGTTCTGAATTTTATCATTAGATTTTAGTGAAAATTCTATAAATAATAAGTTATAACTGTTAACTAACTTCATAAGAATATATATTACTTATAAATATAGAATATTAATCATATGCACAAAAGGGAAGAGAAAACACTTAACGGGTTTTCTGCCATGTTGGGCAGAAACCCCACTCCATGGGACATAAGATTGGACTATACCGTAAAAGGTGAATATGCTTATCTAGAATGTGTTAATCAACAGGAACCGGTTTCTTTACGGAGGCGAAAGTGTGCTTACATTCTGAAATTAACTGTTCGAGACTTCACCCGAGTAAGAATTTTAAAACCCTTTTGCAAATTGTTTTACGCTACAAGAGCCTCTGCATAGAGTGTATAAGGGCCTTTCTAAAGGGCTGTAAAGGCTTTCCCGGAGGCGGGAGCCGAGGACAAGTCCCGAACACACACCCGTAAAGTACTAACGCCTTGAGTGAGTATTTATTTACGAGTACTTATCGTAGCTTCAATAGCCGTAATCTACTCAAAGTGTATTGAATACGTATTAGCGCTCGTGACATCACGTTTAGCGTAATACTATTACTTTTCTTAGTTAGACCATGTCATGGAGACGTTTTACGCGAACCAAAAACATGCGGTAGAGAGCCGGAATTCCCATGTCTCTGTCGATTATTTAGTGTAATGTCTCTCAGACGTGCATTACTCTGTTTCAAGTCTACTAATTTGTCCGTTACGGCCCTCAAAATGCGTAATGTAAGGAAGTCAAAATTAAGTCTCTGCTTGATATTCTTCTTCTCTTGCGAGGGAGAGTTAAGACTTCACACGCGGGCAGTTTTTACAAATACCATGGTCGTTTCTGGTTTGATTTTAACTCGATATGGTCGTGACTTTCTCCCGTCGACAAGTTTAACATTCAAAGGAATGATTAAGGGAGTTTATCATAAACTTATCGAAAGTATACGAACAAGTTCAGAAAAGCAGGAAGCAACTTGACAGTTCAACTCTTCCCATTCTTTCTTTTTCCCTTCATTTTCCTGAAACGCCAGCAATGCCCCCTTCCTTCTGGGCTCTTTCGCTGTGGGGTCTTCTTTTGTGCGGCCGAGAACTGCAAAGAGAGACTACAAAGAGTTCCCTGGTGAAAGGGAGGGGAGGTCCTCGGCTACAGGCGGATGTAATGGGGCTACCAACAAATATTAGATTTTCAGAGCATGTTTCCATTGCCTTCTAAGCAATTTTCTTTAGTGGTTTTCGGGGCATCTTTCATGAATCAGAAGCTGGTTTCTATTGCGAAAGTGTATCCATTATTTACAAAAAGTAAATAATTATGTTAAAGCAATATTCAATCGTTCTGATGAGAAATAAGTGATATCGTGTCGATGAAAAATTCAGATTGCATCTTCTGGTTATTCATGGATATTTATCAGTCGTTACCACTTAATGACTTCCAGTTCCTAATAATAATGACTTCCAGTTCCTAATGATAATCCAGTGACTAATGATGATCCAGGGAGTCAAGAGAGACAATTACTAGGATCGTGGACTGTACGATTCTACCCCAAATATGGTAAAGACACAAAGTTTACATTGCATCTTGATAGTGGCCAAGGGTAACGGTGATCGCGTAAGGAAGGAAATTAGGGAAGTAATGGAGACAAACCCTTAGCAATTCGGGATCTGGCGTTCCCAGCACTGGGACGCTAGATCTCACTGAGTGCCGGACCCTACTTCGTCCAGTAGCAAACTGGATATACATCGGAGATACGTTTTCGAATACCTTGTCAATAAGACAAGCATTGCTTGTCTGCGTGGGACAAGCAACTGCGCATCTGATATCTCGAAAACAAACTGTCTTGGTCTTTAGAATTTTGATTCAAGCGAGCAAGGAGGCATGGACAGGTGCTTGAAAGGAGACAGCAACGATCATCCGCATCGTAATCCCCCGCTCTATGAGCTCTCTGCTTTCTTGCCGACTGATTCTCTTCCCGACCAACAGGTACCCATATGGCCCTGTGGTCGAAGCCTGGCCAGAGGGCCACTAAAGTATTTGGTCTGGGGTCATCTTCCAGTGAAACCTGTCGGCTTCTGAAAATAACCACCAGAGTCGATCTGACTTGTACGAGGAGCTCCAGTTATATGTGGGACTTTCGGAGGAAAAATATGGTTTTGGAGCTAGAAACTCAACGAAAGACTCATAAGATATGATGGATGTTTTTAGTGCTAGAAACTCAACGAGAGACTTAAAACCATGCACATTAGATATGATGGACTCTCCAAAAGCTTGTTGGCTCTGCTCTATAGCGAGACAGAACGTTCACCACTGTCATTTCACGCTCCTGACCCAGGTTATGATATTACATACGTTTATCATATTCCCCACACGTTCCCTCCTCGTTCACTTCCGCAGCGTCAAAGACTACGACAACAGCGATGTTTATCTCCACTATAACCCCTGCAGCTTCGAAAAAACTCGGGACGTCAGGTGACGAGCAAACAGACAGTGACAAAGTTTCTAGACTTATCTCACACCAAAATTACCGAGGCATGTGAACCCCGAGCTCCCACTGGCAGTGACAACGTTAAGTGGTTCCTCATGAGGTGCAGATTGCATTCTGCTACCCGCGAATTTCTATAGTTGCAAGCACGAGATAAACTGGACCGGAGATCAACTGGAAACTCCTGTCATCGCCCTCCTTGCTTTCACATGGTGAACAAAAGCATGCCCAGGCCAAACGCTGTGACAGGCACCGTGAAATTATCATCAAGTTTTGCAGTTATTGGAAGAGATTCCACGATAGTGGCTGCAAGAGAAATGACTGCCAAGCGCGAGGCCGCACTGGAATTGTCTAGCTGGTAGAAGCCCATTGCTGAAAAGTAGAGCATGCACCTGAACCATCAAAAGAGTCACAGGATAAGAGTTAAAACGAGAAACTACGCGAAGTATGAGTTAAGTATAAAACCTACAAGAAATCAACCAGTGTGCAAAAGCCAGGGGGGAAAGGTATAAACTGACCCAAACGAGACCAAGAACCCGAAGGTGAACATTGATATGCTTCCAGCCCAGCTTTTGTCTGGGTTGTAGGGGAGTTTCTTGGAGCCAAATTTCCTCCCCATAATATCGGCGATACCTGCAAATCACAACATGAAATGAAAACCAGCAGAATCTTCTCTAAGGAAGTGGTCACTATCGGTTGTAAGTAATAAATTGGATTAAGGTGGGGCTCAAAACTAAGGAAATCTTACCGTCACCCGCGCACATCATAGCCAATGCAATCATGCCGACAGGAGACTGCCTCCAGAACACGACCGTGCTAGTGTACAGAACCAGAACGTAGTACAGAGGTCCTCTCAGTAGCTCTCTGGGATCAGGAAGAGCACATGAGCAGATCA
Organism: Asterella californica; assembly: GCA_036924285.1. Taxonomy (NCBI): domain Eukaryota; kingdom Viridiplantae; phylum Streptophyta; class Marchantiopsida; order Marchantiales; family Aytoniaceae; genus Asterella; species Asterella californica. Next base: position 15,404,475 of record JAYKYS010000001.1, on the reverse strand, counting down.
ATCTCTTAGCAAAACAGAATGGCCTGAGATATGCGATCCAACCTCTCGGAGCTGTTCCCCGTCGAAGATGATAATTTCACTTCTCATCTGAAGTCTAAGGAAAAGCACACAGAGGACTGACTTACTTGGGATCTCCACTGCGGCTCATGGATTTAACTAGTCCTTCATTCTTCAGAATCCCGGTTCCATAAACTACAAGCCTTACACCATTCGCCAGAGGCACTAGACCTGCAAAGTATGGTGCCCATGGGGAAGAGCTGTCGGATCCACCGAAGGCATTAGTCAGAGACCTATCCAATTCATCTATAAAATGTACACTTACCCTCACTGACACAATGACGGAGGAGAAGGTAACAGTGTACAGCTAAATCCCACGACGACATTCTGAGAGCACTGCTTGGCATCTAGATTTAGGGCACATCACTAAGATGTCCTAGATAGCTTCAATCATCTAAATTCGAGGGGAAGAATCCACCGTAGGAACGTGGTATGCATACAATTCCAGGTAACTGCTAATCAATCATTCGCAGAAAGTCAATTCTGCACTCGAGGAACATTTCGTGCGCAAATCGATACTGAAGCCGACAGATATGACGAAGTACCTGAAAAAGGGCCAGCAAATCATGTAAATGAGGCCCGACGTGATATGGACGAGCTTCCGGCTGAGTTTCTGTTAAAAGAGACATGAGTATGAGTACGCCGGAGAACAGCAGCCTAACTTTCCTCACCAACAAAGGCTCTTCAGCACCTACTGTGTACACTTTGTAGCATGATCATAAAGATCCACACACTGCAAAGGCTTTAGAACCACCAGTAGTCCAAACTGAGTCAGGAATGCCCTGGTGGTCAGGCCTTCTCGATCAAAAATTTGATCGAGAAGGCCTTGAAGCGAAATGCGGAACAAGATTCTTACTTCTCGGTATTCAGAAAACATGAACTACCATTTCATCCAGCAAAAAATGGTCGACTATTTCTCTGTGGTTCTCCCTTCGCAGGTAACGTATTTCAGTACAAAGTTAATTCAGTTTCCATGGATATATGTAAAAGGCATATCATGAGATGTACTAGTGGAAAGAAAAGTTCTATACGAATCGGCTAATTGTTGTATAGCTTACGTTGTCTGGTCTAGGCAAGACAAGGCTCCGGCACGAGTAGATGGTTGGGAGAGAAAGCAACGCAGGTAAGGAGGACAGAAGGCATAGAAGTCGAGTTGCTCAATTGTAATCGCTTACTCATACGCTACCGCATCGTCTTGTTAAATCACTTACTCATACGCTTCCGCATCGCCCTTGTTAAAACCTCTATTAACCGCGCCTTTATAGACAAGCTTCTCCACTCTCACGTCCTGCCCGACGTTTTCCTTCCCGCAGGTGTATTAACTCCCGCGCGAGGAAGCAAGCTTTAATGTGCGATTAGTGGAAGGGGTAGAGGCTCCCAAACAACAATTCTCCACAGAGCTGAATCGGAAGAATAGACAATAGCACGAGCATGATATAGCTAGAGCGGATAGCCGTACCGGTAGAAATTTTACTGAACAGTGGATGCACAACTGCGTATCTGGGGTGAATTACAGCCTGCCCTTTCTCAAAACAGAATTTGTCACAGCACTCATCAACCTTATCTCCACCGCCTATCTCGGTGGAATTGACGCTACTCTTCTACTCCATCTACTCCATCCACCATATCTTCGTGTCGTCCTTATGTCTGTTGATCCGATAGAACTTTCTTCAAACTAATAAAATTGGTAAACTGGTATTACCTGTCCCTTGGGGTCTTCGCAGACCATGAGACTGTCCATATGAGTCCACCACAGCGAGACTCGAGACTAGGACCAGAAGCTTCGTTAACAGTTTGCGGCGCATGCACCTCCAACCGTGCCAGCAAAAAACTGAACCCACGATCTTTTTCTTAGAGGACTCCGGGGGAAACCACTTGGGGCACCGATACTCGTGCAACGTACTGTAGAAATAGATACTTGCAACAGTCGGGCGCTATCTTACCTGTCCGAGAATCTTTCTGCTGGTGAAGAAGTCGAACAAACGCACCCAAACGTAAGCCCCTATCAGCACCAAGAAGAGCACTCCTGTATCTTGTTGTAGAGGACTGAATGTACAACTTTCGGGCGCTGTCGTTTCTCCGACAGCCTGCGTCCATGCTTTTCCACCTTCTTCTACACATGAATTCTGAGGACTGAAAGCTACGACAGTGGTCCAATTTGCTGACGTTGCATGTACGTGCCTCGAACTGGCTCCAACTTGAATTCTATTAACCGCTCCTACCTTAACATGCGTGAATCTGTACCCCGGGATCAACTTTAGTCTGCTCCTTCTATCTACCTTCGGCAAAATCGAGTGTATTGACCCAATCTTCCCCGAGAAATTCTGCGAGCAGGGGTGAGCAGAACCATACAACGCTGAAGCTTCGGGTGAGTACAGGGGTTCATGACCGCAGCCGGAAGATATAACTGCGCCGGAATTCACACATTTCCCCTGTAATAAAGCAGAGGCCAATATCGATGCCATGTAAAACTCCGCTCGGTTCCCAACTGGGTACAACCTAAATCAGCACCAAAGCGTCCTAAACCCAGAGGGTTTTGACAAATCCTCAGAACCACGTTCCATCAGAAGTCCTTCTTCCAGTTCAATGGGCCCGGTACAAACAGAAGCCTTGCAAAAGAACAATTCTCATCAGCGCCATACGCATTTGAATGATGTCCTGGGAGACGCTAGGAACTATCACATCCGAGATTCCACTGAAATCCGCAACGCGAGACGTCCATACACCATCACTCACACCTCCAATTCGAATTCGAGTGTACACTCAATCTTCGGAAGGCAAGTGTCCAAAAATTCCTCCGGCAATGAAGCGGCGCGATTCTCAACCAGAAGCTAACTCCATGAGACAAAGTTCCAGTCAAGACTATTGGCACCTTTACGTCCGGCGCAAAAGACTAGATGCGTCTCACCGCGCCCATCTCACATCAACGACGGTGACAAAAGCGACCAGAGGTGCCAAATCTCGTCAGCTTCCCGTTCCCCTGACAGCAAGCTGTCCATCATAATTCAGGTACGAGACACTCCAACACAGCAGTGTATCCAGTGACTCCTTATCCTCCAAATTTAACGAGATCACCAAGTCTAAATCTATAACTTCAATCCCTTATGCACAAATCGATATAAGATAACAGAACTCATATTTCCAGTGTATAGACAGACATTCGCGTGAAGTCAATACCTTGGTATGACTTTTCACTGAAAGCTAAAGTTCCGCAGCAAATTTCGCTAAAAGTATTCGTTAGCGCGAATATACTTGGGACTAAGGTAGTTCCAACTTCGCCATTCTCAGAACATTAATTCTTTAAGTAGCGAACTAGCATAGCAGTACGGTATTTCCTTTTCAGGGCCGCCGCCTGCTTCTTTTGCGCCGTCTGAAAGGGAAGGATGAGATCCTCGCGGCAAATCATCTACTGGACTTTAGCAGTCTTTGATTGCTTGTGGAGGAGCAGGCTGCAGAAGCGTTGATTGGCCCTTTCTGGCTGAAGAGCCCACTCCACTTGTACAATCAAGAGCCCACGAACGGTTCGGTCTGGAATCTCTCCCCCCAGCAGTTTATACCTGATCCGTCTTCCCGTGCTCGGGAAGATTTGGCTGGGAAACGGTAAATTCCCTGGTGGAACTTTTGTCGGAAAGTGTCTCACAAGTTTCGAAAAATCGTAAAAGCGATCGAAAGCAACACTAAAGGTCGGGTCTCCCCGCGTTTTCCACGCTCCGTGGCTTCGCCGGAGGTTATGAACACTCTTTACGGACTTTTCCTTTGGACCAGTTTCAAACAGCCTCCTATGAGATTTTCGACGTGTCATCGTGGTGTGGACATTCAAGATGGATAAGAATGTGATCTTGGTGAATCTAGATTCTTGTTCTCTTACTTCAATCTTGTACAGGTAGTTAGGTCATTCTCCCTACATGCAATTTATGCTAGAAACAAATGAGTTGATGTATAAGAGTCAAGACAAATGTAACGTCGGTTTTCTAAATATAGGTAGTGACTAGACGTATTGACGTTGCGACTACAAGGTTACAAGGAAGACTCACAGAGACCAGATAAAGGGGTTTGCGAACCCTAAAAGGGCTTCTTCTTTTTATTTCCTGACGCTGGTGATAGAACACAGAGGAGAGGTTGATACACAGTGAACTGAGAAGAAGGTTTACAGACTGGAGGTATATACCGGGTTACACAGAGAGCATATTGTTGATAAATAGTTTCAGGCTAAGGGTGCTAGGGGGAATTCTAGCGCTTGCTAAGTCTGTAATTTGAAATTTAGTCTATTGAGTGAAAAATCAGAGCGTTCAGAGTGCAGATAAATTTTCTGGAGTTCTGGAGTGAAATTCTCACAGGAAAGTTACATAGCAGTGAAGAATTGCAGATCCAAGAGCTCTTCGTGACCTTGTCAGCAAGTAAACGCCGTGTAATGTATATGAACTCGTGATTTGCTTTATTCTGTGATAAGTAAGCTTGGATTGGGTGCCAAAGCTGGATTGGAAGTGTCTGGTGTGGTGTTGACTCTATTTCGGTGTAATTATTTTATCTTCCTACTTCCCATCATCCACTAGGTTTCCTAGTCCTGGCTGTTGCTCCCCGTGGGTCCTGACGTTCCGACTTGGTCACCAGTAGCGGAAGCGTTGCTCAAATTTTATCCAACCTATGCCCAGAATAGTTTCTTCTATTGTGTTCTGAAATCTGATATTAAGACCAAAGACCTACAAAAGACTAGTTGGTTATTTTAAATCCGTTCGACGATTATCAAATCCTCTGTGCTTATTAGCGGAAAGTTTAACGAAATAGATCTGGAGACACAAATAAAGCATACAGGTCTTCAGGGAAGTTCACGTTCGGCAACTCATTGATTAGAGACAAAAGACTCGATTCTGAGATCTGCGATCGAATGTTACAGTTGGTATCAGAGCATGTTCAAGTTGAACTTTTGCTGAACACCATCGACAATGAAAGCCGTGCCGACTGGGATGGACGAGATGAAGATGTTTCTGAAGAAGTTGAAAGGATGACTTGAGCAAGTGGAAGCTGAGAACAAGGTGCTTAAGACGGATTTAGCTCAAGCAAAAGCGACACATGAGAAAGAAGCAGAGGTCCATGTACCGCAAACCGAGCAAGACAAAGATTTAGCGCTGCTAGGTGGAGGAGCAGTTGATACTGCTCATGCAGATAAGAATGAAGATGGGTCATAGAAGGCGCAAGATAATGTTGCGGAAGATAACTCAGCCAAAAAAGAACAAAAGCATAGAGTGAAATGGACTGAACCAGCAACGCCATCGATCTTTAACGGTGAGAAAAACTTTTCCAAGTTTGAGTTATGGGTTATTGAGATGGAGAATTACTTGGAGAATTTTGATCATCGCAGTTGGTTCACTTATGTTGTTAGTAGACTGGAAGGAGAGACGAAGAAACGATATGAAGGTCAACAGCGGATGAGGAGTTTGAACGATACAACTCATATGTCCACTTGGTCGGAGCTAAAAGATGAGCTCTGACGATATTTGGTACCAGTGGATGAAGCTACACAATTTCGATTATAGCTCATTCATTTGAGACAAACAGAGATTATCAGACGTACCTCCAGCAATTTTCTGAGTTGGTTACTCGTTTGCGCATGGTAGATCGCACTGACTTGTTGTTTCACTTGAAGAAAGTTATGCAAGATTTCTATGCTAAATTGTTTGATAGATGGGTTATGTTTCACAAGTCAGAGGATATGCAAGACTTGTTGGCATATCTGGAAGCAGGGAACGTAACTATTTTTTGCAGCCCTCCAAGTTTCAGCGTGGAACAAGTGATGGAGAGCCTAGTAGAGGATTTTGACGCAATCCTCAAGGACAGATAGCGTCCTCTCAGAGTAGAGGTGGTAGAGGACGTGGCGGTGGAAGATTCGGTGCAGCAGGGAGGAGGTTTGTGCGAAGATCTCAACAGCGAGGAATTACTCGTGGTCCTCACTCAAACACGACTTACTGGATCTTATGCATCAAATGCATGATCAAACCAAGCTTCGATTTCAGGTGATAGGAGCAGTAGAGCTAACAGTACTACACCTTCAAGGACGATCATCTATTTTCGATGCGGATGTGATGATCATATAACTCGAGTGTCATCAACGTTCAACAATGAGCAACATTCGTGGATTGACAGCTGAAGAGACAATCAGTATTGAAGAATCTGTTGAGACGACTACCGGAGCAGAGGTATGTGCTGGTGGACATTTGGTAGAACATGGAAATTTTCTACCGTAGATTGAAGTGAAAATAAGAAACCAACAGTGTTGTTTGCTTATTGATACTGGAGCAGACGTGAATGTCTTGGATGAAAATTGGTCATGAGTTTAGAGGTGACCATAACCAAGATCATGAGCCCATTGTTGATAAAGTTTGTGCAAGGTAGCACAACCGTTACAGAAAAGCTCATGAGTGTTCTTATTACTATTGGAGGGATAACCAGGAAGCATGAATTTCTGGTTATGAACTTGGGTGACACAATGGAAGGTATTTTGTCTTGGTCTTGGTTACAAGAGACCAAGGCAAAGCTAGATGTACAAGAAGGGAACATATAGTCATGGATCGATGAGGCTTGGATCAATCACATCCATTGATCATCAAAGAGAGACCCAAGGAGACAAACCATGATGCTTGTAGGTTTCAACGAGCTAAGGTGGCATTTCAGATCTGCACAGCCCGACAGTTTGGAAAGCAGATCAAGTCGGTTGACGAAGCTTAGATTGCAGTGATGTCTAACCCAAGGTGGAGACGAATGAGAAAGAACGTGTTGCTGCTCTTCCCATACATCTTGATATGCAAGTACTGATTGAGAGATATTCTCACATAATGCCAAATCAGTTACCAACAGGACTTCCTTCGAGAAGAGTCTTGGATCATGCTATTGATCTTGTTCCTGAAGCTACACCTATTGTAGTGTCATCAAGACGCATTTTATTTGATGAGCTAACAGAGCTGAAAACTCAGTTGAAAGAGTTGGTAGCTCAAGGTATCTTGCGATCTAGTATATCATCTTATGTTGCCCCGGTGTTGTTCGTGATCAAGAAAGACGGTGGTATTCGCATGTGTGCTGACTATCGTACACTTAATAAGATTACTGTCAAGAACAAGTACCCTCTTTCTCTTACGGATGAAATCACCGATTGGTTGGTCACAAGAAGGTATTTCATCAAGTTGGATCTTCGTTCTTGATATCACCAGATCCGGATCAAAGAAGGAGATGAAGAGAAGACGGCTGTAAAGACGAGGTATGACTTGTTTGAGTATACAGTGTTACCGTTTGGATTGTCCAATGCACCTGGTACTTTTTGCAAGCTGATAAACGAGATCTTCAGTGATCTCTTGGATGAGAGTGTTATTGTGTAGTTAGACGATATCATCATCTTCTCATCCACTTGGGATCAACATCTAGCAGATGTTGAAACAATGTTTAAGCACCTAGAAGAACACCAATTGTATCTCAAGAAGAGCAAGTGTTCTTTTGGACAAGAGAGTGTGGTGTTTCTAAGATGTTTGATTGATGCCCATGGTATTCGTCCTAACCGGGCTAAGATTCGAGCCATTGTTGAATGAAAGAGACCTGAGAGTATCCATGAACTCAGATCTTTTCTTGGGTTAGTCACATACTTTCGGCGCTTTGTTTATCAATTTGCACATAAAGCCGCACTTTTGTTTGGCTTATTGCGCAAGACTTCCAAGGTTATTTGGAACCTAGCAGCTGAAAGAGCGTTTCAAGAGTTGAAACAAGCACTAACAGAAATACCCGTGCTAGCTCTTCCAAAGATAAGAGAACCTTTGGAGGTTCACACAGATGTTTCTCAATGGGTCATTGGAGGAGTGTTGATGCAAAGAAAGCATCCAGTGACTTACAAAAGTCACAAGTTTTCAGAAACTGAGGCAAAATGGCATGCTCATGAACAAGAGATGTTTGCAATTGTTCATTGTCTGAAATGTTGGGAGCATTACTTGTTGTCAGGCAAAGTTACTGCTGTAACGGACTGCGAGGGTAATACATACTTTCAGAGTAAACCTCGTTTGTCACGTAAACAACAGAGGTGGCAAGTGGAGCTTGCATGTTTTGATATCGAATGACGATATCAAAAAGAGAAGAAAAATATTTCAGCAGATGTACTAAGCAGACATGTCCAAGCGTTAACAACTCAAGACACGAATGAAGAGCTTTTGGATCGAATTCGACAGACATTATCAGACGATCCTCAAGCTCAACGCTGGACGAGCCAACAAGAGAGAGATCCATTGGTACGTTATCGTGTCGTGGACCGGCTCCTACCTGAAATTCTAACTTTGATGCTTGTCGCTCCAAAGATACTCATGAGAAGACAAGCTAGGCCTCTGCTTACGGGCTTTCGGCGTAATCTCAGATCTCCATTTTCATCGCATAGATGGGTAGAGCTCCTTGTCAGCTTTCCATAGGCACTTTGTCTACTTCGTTTGGGCGTCTAGTGGAGAAGTTACAGGACTCGAAAGATGGAGAAAATAAGCTAGGCCCCAGCTTACGGGTTTTTGGCACCACTTCGGATCTTTGTTTTTATCCCACCAGTGGATAGAGCTCCTTATCAGCTTTTCATAGGCACTTCATCTACTTCGTTTGGACGCCCAGTGGAAAAGTTACAAGACTCGAAAGATGGAGAAAACAAGCTAGGTCCCAGCTTACGGGCTTTTGGCGCAACTTCGGGTCTTCACTTTTATCACATAGATGGGTAAAGCTCGTTGTCAGCTTTCCATGGGCATCTTGTTTACTTCGTTTGGACATACAGAGAAGAAGTTATGCGATTCGAAAGAAGGTAAAATCAAGCTAGGCCCCTAGTTATTTGCTGACTGGGTATTTAGGGCTCATGTGTTATATCAAAGACGCAAGGGGCCTGCTTCTTATAATTCAGGAGAGAACTGTACGTACAGAGACTGTTGCAAGGGGGGTGCTTAAGGGGTTAGCTTGCGCCTGCGACCTGTCAACGGACGGTTCGGGAGATTTAGGAGTCAAATGCAAGCGCGCAAGGCGTCGTTGGGTTCAGATCTGTGCAGGCTACGCACTGGTTCAAACGGTTAGGGAAGAGATGGATCGGGGAGTGCGTACTAAGTGAAATTGAGACGCAGGAAGCAGATTTGGGGTTTTCAGTTACCTGTGAAGGAGAGTTGGACCGTTCGGACCGTTCCGTTGCCAAACTTGCTGTCCTTGGATCCAACGGGATCAGAACACCGAGTTCTACAGGAAATTGAAGACGATACCAGTTTTCATCGGGCGGTTTGGAAGTTCTGAGTGAAATTGGCTCGCAGGGAAGCACTTACATCAGATTTTCGTTCACCTGCGACTTGAGGTTGGGCTGTTCTTCGCGATCGGTGAGCCAAGCTCTTTGTTCTTGGTGCCTACGCAATCAGGGAGTCTTCATCTACGCATAGGAGAAGACTGTACGTGAATTGGATTGTTGGTTTGGGTGTGGTGAGCAAGTTTGAGACGCAGGGAGCTGATTTACGTCAATTTTTTGCAACCTGCGACCAAATTTCTTGCGTGGTTTTGCAAGGGGAACTCCAAACGACTTGTTTGGAGTCTTGTTGGGTTCAGGGTAGCTAGATCTATCTGCCAAGGAAGACGGATATCAGTTTAGACGATCCGTTTGTGCGGTGTGCGCGGTTTTAAACCGCAGGGAGGAGTTTTTGGAGGTTCGATCACCTACGACTGAAAATCGGCGATTTCTCGGCTGTTGGAAGTCAGATCTGAAAGTTTCTTGGGTTAACGGAGTCAGCGGAGGAGACCCTATCGACATCTGAAGTCCGTCTAGCGAAAGGAGGAAGTCCACAGATAGGCCTTTTTCGATTTCTTCGCTACGGGTTTTGCTCTTTTGGGTTCGTTAGAGTTCTGGTTGGCTGTATACAGCTTGTGGTAGCTAGCTTTAGCTAAGAGCTTATACATGGATGTGGTTTGGACTTGGGTTTGGATCGTGTGATACTGTTGTGGCTCTATTTGTTAGCAAAGAGAAGTTTCTCTTGCCTTGAGCTACGCTTCGGTAGTTTTGGGTCAGGGTTGTGATTCAAGGGTTGTTTTCAGGAGCTTTTGAATCAGGTTACAGACCGCTCTGGTCTGTTTTTCAGTTCTGTGCTCTTAGGAGAAAGAATCGATAGTGTATATACATTTGGAGTGTATATATCGCAGCGTTCGTTTTCGTGGTTGTTTTTCTCGTCTTGTCTCTGTTTCAGCACACAACATCTCCACAGCCAGGAACCTCGCGTTTTCTTGGACATCCTTCACGCAAAATATCCGACACGATAACGTAATCTCTCTTTTCGCATAGCCTTTGGTTTTATAAGCAAACCAAAGTGTATGTTCCAGCTGGATCACTAAGGATATTAGTCATGCAAGAATGTCATGATTGTGTACTAGCTGGACATGGAGGACAGAATAGGACGTTGCAACGAGTTAAAGAGCAGTTCTACTGACCGTCCATGTTGGAGGATGTAGTCAAACACGTGCAAACTTGCTTGACATGTCAACAGCACCGAACTGAGCGAAGGAGACCTACAGGGTTGCTGAGATCTTTGTCAATATCTGATGGACCTTGGGAGAGCATAAGTATGGACTTATGCACTGGTTTGTCCGAATCAGGAGGTTTTGATGCTTTATTAGTTGTCATAGATCGTTTTAGCAAGCAAGCTCACCTCATTCCTTGTAGAGAAGCAGTGACGTCAAAAGGTGCCGTTGAGTAATTCATTCCATATGCTTTTAAGTATCACGAGATGCCTAAAGACATTGTTTCATACTTGGATAGGAGGTTTGTAGCTGAGTTCTGGAAGGGTTTGTTTCGAATACTCGAAACTACTCTCAAAGTCAATTCCTCTTATCATCTAAAAATTGATGATCAAACAGAAAGGACGATACAGATAGTGGAGCAAGGGTTGAGAAACTATATCATGCGAGATTAGAGTGATTGGAGCGAGCACTTGGACTTGGTGGAGTTTACATATAACAACACCAAGCATTCGAGTACAGGATTTAAACCATTTGAAGTGGTTTATCGTGGTTCTCATGCATCTTGGACTCCTATAGCTCTGGCTACCAAGGGACATGAAAATATAGAGAGATCAAATCAAGATCCTCGAGATCTAGAGACTTTCATATGCGTTCAGGATATAGTGTTTAAAGAGGTAAAGAAACACATGGAGAAGGCACAACAACGATATGCTAAGTATGCAAACCGTGGTAGGCAAGACGTACAGTTCGAAGAAGAGCAGAGAGTTTGGTTACGAACGAAGAACTTCAGAACCCCAGCAAGGGTGGACTTAGTCAAAAAGCTTCTTCCAAAATGGACAGGACCATTCCTGATTGAGAAGAAGTTAGGTCATGTGATCTATAAGTTACGTCTTCCAGCTAGTATGAAGCATTATCACCTTATCATTCATGTTTCTAACTTGAAGCGTTTCGTGAAGAACTAGAGTCATTGTCAGGAAGATATCAGAAATGGCATCCAGTGTTAGAAGCATTATCAAGAGCTAACGATCTTGAGTTGATTGAGATAGTAGATCATCCGAGCATCATCGAATCCAGATGGAGCTGGAGAACTCGTTACTCAATACTTATGTCGTTGGACAAATAGAGTTCCAGGATTGGTAAGTGTAACTATGTAATTGAAATAACTTTGTTACTTAAGATTACACCTTGCTTAGAGAGAAGATGATCTTAATTTCTTTTTGTAAGGAGAAGTCGACTTCTCAGAAGACGGAAGACAGACATCTTCCGGGAAGACGTCTTCTCGGTTGTGTCTTCCAGAAGACAGAAGACGGAAGACAGTGACCACGACTGCATGGACATCAACTACGCGTCACCTAGGCAAGGGGTAGGTGTACCTACCAGGTAGCCACCATGGTAGTGGTAGATAGGTCAAGGTAGTCGAACTCCTAATCGCGTAGGGAAGAAACGGAGGCGAGACACATTAGCACGAAATCAGTCGACTGCTTCTCGCACCGGAGGTCAACTGCGATTTGAAGGTCGATTGCAATCGGGGTAGCAGAATTGAGTCGTGGAATTGGGAACTCATAGGATCGAATTAAGGCAAGAGAGAGAGCAAGGTCGATTTTGTTGAACCGGAAGCACAGTCGAGTAGAAAGAATCCTTGCGGATTTCAGGAAGCAGACATCGAGGGTTGATTAGAGAGAGTTCGAAGGAGGAGTAAGCATCGATTGTAGCAGCAGAGAGGCGCAACTCAAGATTGACAGCAGAAGCATGATCGTGGGTCTACATCAAAGATAGAATTGAAGGTTGGAAGCGCACGGAAGACTGACGGTGCAACAGAAGCAGCCGGAGCAGTACTGAGATCTTTCCCATGTTCTTTTCTCCTTCCCACAACTTCTCGCCTCTGATTTGATGTCCTCGCGCTTCTCCGCTCGTTTGCAGGAAGCCCATCGATTGATTTCCCTACCTTGAACTTTCTTCTACGAAAATTAGGCGCGGAAGTGCTGTCTAATTTTCGATAGCCATCTTCCCACTTCTTCTCAAGTTGGAATCGAGCTTCCTCACCTCTCATTCTTAAATTCGATCACTTGACTATCAATTTCTCTACCCTGTCACACCTTCGTTTTTGAATCCCTGGATAGAAGACGCTTCTGAAGATCTGAACATCTTCGGAAGATGCTTCTGAATGTCCGAATGTCTGAACGTTGTCGTGATGTGAATCATTTCACATAGTGAATAATTCACCTCTCAGTTAGAAGTTAATCTCTTTGAGTCAAGTTAAGACCTCAGAGAAGTCGACACTGGAAGATGTTATATATTTTGAGTCTTAGTAGGTTGATTACCATGTAGATGGAGTTAGGCTCATGGGTTGTAATTACGTGTCGCCCATGCATGCTTCCTAGCGAGGTTAGGTTATCTTTCGGGATTACGTGTCGTTTTACATGTCTTTGCATGTAGTTTAGGGTCTATGCTGGCACTTTAGGGGCTTGACGTGGTAGCCTATGTGCAAATTCAAGTCACCACGTGGTTTGGGACACAAAAGGACAGGGGAGTGAAGCTATGAACTCCCATTGGTCCAATTTTATCTTTGTGTACTGCTAAACTTAGTAGTAGGGGTCTTAAGAGGAGTTCGAGCATTTGATGAGAGGACTTCGAAATCTGAGAGCACAGAGAGATAGGGTTCGTCGTGCCAAGCACTGTCACCGAAATTTTTGATCGATTTGGAGCAATAAAGAAGGAGTTATGGCTGATTGAAGTTCGATTTGTGCCAGAATTGCAGCACTTCTGTTGATTTTGGGGTTTTCGGTGTCAATCGCAGTAGATTTGAGAAAACCGCTTCAAACCTTCGAGGTCTCGTTCATTGGCAGCAGGGCTACGACTGTCCCTAAATTTTCATGTCAATTGAAATTGTGAGTAATTCGGGGCGACCACTGAAGTAGAGGGGGTCCGAAAAGCTCTCAATCTGGAACAGCAACTTCAGAGAGCGAGATCTAGAGTTCCGTGTACAATCAGGAGGCCCAACTTCACAGGAGTGTTCAGCAAGCTGTGTACTGCAAATCCTGTAAGAATCTTTGAAAGTGATCAAGCCAATTCTCTGTTCTAGGTCGAAATAGCTGACTGGGTACCAGAAATTGCCGTAATTTCTCTGCTCAAAACGTTTCGGCCTATATCTCGACACTCTGATTTGATCTCAAGCTGAAACTTCGTGTGTATGGTCAGTAGGGCCTCATTTACATGTAGGAGGAGTTCTGAAGTCTGAACCATCGTATGTTTCTGATTCTGGACCGTTAAAGTTCGCTGTCTGATCTTATTACTGCTAGTCTGATCTGATCTTCGCTTCCTGAACATACTGGAGGGTCCATTCGACCTGAGTGAGTGTGTATACTGTTCCCTTTTGATCTGGAGCCTACCTCTGTATAGTAAGAAACCATAGCCTGAAGTCCAACGCTTCCCTAAGTAGACTAAACACAGCCTTCGAGATCTATCACAGCCAGAAGGTCCCGCCCTTCTCAGAAAAACTCTCAACTCGACATCTGGTGCTTCCACTGAGAGCTCTTGGGGTGATTGATTGAGAAGGTTGAGTTCACTACAAGGAGAAGAGATGGATCGCAAGAGTGCTACTGCTGCTACTTCTACGCCTGCTGCATCTACGTCTACTGCAGCTCCTTCTGTAGCACCAGCGGCTACAGCGACGTCTGCACCTGGTCTGGATACGGCTGAGATTCTGAAGACACTTGCGGCCCTGGTCCAACAACATCCGATCATTGGAGGGGGTGAGTTGAAGTCTACCAAGGCTTTGCAAGCAATTGTGAATAGATGCGGTAGATTTGAAGGTAGAGATATTTCTAGATATCTGCGTGAATACAGAGGAGAGATGGAACTGGTTAGAGTCACTGATATAGATGTGAGTTCTGGAAGGGTTAAGGGTTTAGGGTTTAGGGTTAGGGTGGGTGGAACCAGTTTCGAGTTAGCTGTAATCCCTGAGTTGCGGGACCAAGTTAGGGATGTACAGAGAAGAAATCTAGGCGTGTGGATGAGTTTTGAACGATCTCTTCGAGAGGAGTTTCTTGAAGAAGATTCTGAGAGAGTTACTAGGAGAACATTTCTGGACTGGGTTGAGTAGCAACCTGGTCGTATGATGAATCTGAATGAGATGCTGAGAGAGTTTGATCGGAGATACCGACAACTCTCAACTCTTGAGAGGATAACCTTAGATGCTAAGAAAACCGAGCTTTTCTTGCAAGCTACCGATGATGCTACGGCAGATCGGTTGTGCTTTATGTTGGCCGATCGATCTGCTGAAGGAGGAGTTACTATGGATTGGGGAAGAGTCGAGGACGCCGTTGCTGTACTAACAAGACAGAGGCGAGGAAGAGTGGCCGTGGGAGGACGTCCGCTTGCAGAAGTAACCGCTCAACCTCGCACTGCTCCTCAAGTACAGCAACCTCCGGCTCTTGCTCCGGCTCCTAGACCTGTTGTCCCGGCTGCAGTTCCTTTGATGCCAGTTGTGCCAGTTCCTGCACAAAGGGCACCGATTCAGAGACCTGCAGAGAACCATGGACAGCAGAACCAGATCGAAGACTTGATTCGGCAGATGAGAGAACTGAAGGTGGAGCTAGCTAGATTGCAGAGAGAGCAGCCGCCGGCGCCTGCTGCTGCACGTCCAGGAGGTGCTCCTGTTCGTAGATGTATCTGGTATGACAGTCAAGATCATCATTCTTTTTTCTTGTCTTAGGTTTTAGCAAGCTGAGCTTTAGTGTTTTTCAGCCTTGTGTTAGATCTCTATTTGGCTTAGGTTTAGATTTTAATATATGATTATCTTTCAACATTGAGTAGGAGCTTTTTATTTTGAGGGTCGTTGTTTTTTCCTTGGAGCATTGTTTTTGCAACAAAGTAGTTGCTTGTAATCTTCTACTTATATTTGGTTGGACCTCTGGATTGATAGATTTATTTTGATTAGGGTTTAGTCTTTACTAGCATTATGATGCCAAGGGTACATCATAGACGTCTCGGAGATCATCACGCACCTAGAGGATGTCCGGAAGTCCTGACGAGTATGGTGAGGTCCTAGAGAGTTTGCTCCCACAATATGTCGAGTTGATGAGACTTTTTGGACCTAGAGCCGGTCACGCTGCAGTTTTCTGATTTCTCTTTTCTACTTGTTGATGTCCGAATAGATCAACAGGTGAGGGAGGTTGAGGTGATTCTGACGGATCCAGATGTAATTCAGAGGAGGGTGTTATCGAGACTGATGTCGCAAACACGAATGGAGGAGAATTTGATGCTGATCTGGATGTCTTACATTCTCTTGGTGTCTATTCAATCTTGACTCAAGTATACTTTGATGAGAGTTATGTTTGTTGTTTGTTCTATATTTTGAATATCGACGATGTTATTTAATTGTTATATTTACAAGACGCTGAGGTGTGGAGACATTAGCTACTCAAGTTCCAGACTCCCGTACTCCTTCGAATTTGGTTCTTGACTCTCAGATGTCGGAGAGTCATTAGAGGGTGGGAGTGTAGGCTTTACTTTAGTTGATCCGTTCCATGTATATGGATTTGTATCACAGTCCACCTAGGAGAATTATTTCAGATCTTTAGAGTGAGATGTCCTCACTGTGGGCGCGAGCATATTTCATCTCTCATTATTTTGAGCATCCATTAGAACTGGTTTTTGAAGCTTGTTTGTCCTGATCCTCACACATACGGATGACAATCTATTGAGATGGAGATTTATAATAATGTCTTTGATGTCATTCGCCGACTTTATAATGCTGCATTAGGTGCCCGTTTAGGATTTTCTCAGTGATTCTATGTATAGAGAGGGAGTGTTAGCTGCAGTATCCTAGATCCATTTCTTCTATTTTCATAGCGAGAAACATCGTGTGGTTGCGTGGGTGGAGGTAACATTGGATCGATGGGCTAGGCTGAAGGATGAGGTACACATTGAGGTGATGAGGAGGCATTTTCCTGATATGAATGAAGCTCCCGCAGGAGATAAGAACACAACATGTTTTTCTTTATGATATTTTGTTTGTTTTTCTTTGTGTGGAGTTGTATTATATTTGCATTGTGATTATTTATGTTTATTTATATATTTGTGATGGAGTTTTATTTCTTCTCTATCTTTGTGATTATTTTGCTTTGTTATTATCTTTGTGTAGAGTTTTATTTTGTCAATCTTTGTGATTATTTACATTTATTGTCAACCTTTGAACAAATGTCAAGTAATTTTTATCGTGTACGCTGATCTAAGATATGATTCCATGAGGAATGGTTACAATGGTACATGTGCGTTCATCGCTACACATGATGGACGTGTGATTGAGATGATGAATATGACACGTGTTGAGACAAGCAACAACTCCTGACTTACAGAAGATCACGCATTTGAGATCGAGATCCAGCGATTGATCACTCACAGCATCGTGTCTGACGAGGTGATCCTTGATGAAAAGTCTTCAGTGGATGTCATAATGTTACGTCACGAGATTGTGTCCCAGAAGGAATTATGACACAAGTTCAAGAACGTGATCAAGAAGTTCTTGGTGGAGTTGTAGACTAAGAAGCAAGCTCTTGACGATGTGGAAGATGCCGAGGTGATTGCAAACTTAGAGCTTCTCATGAAGAGGCAAATGGTGACTTGGCTCCGTATCCAAGGAGCTCTAGTCATTGACAACAAGCATGTGTTGATTCAGCGAGTGACACAATTGAAAAATCTAGAAGAAGGTGGCTCTCACATGTATGTAATACCTCTTCCCAAGAGTATGTGGTCTAGATATTAGCCCTCTTGGAGGTTGTCACCTGCTGATTCAACAAAGGATGACATTCCTTTGTGTTCTTTTTGGATGCAAGAAAGATCTACGACTCTATCCCGCATGAGATATTGTTTATGAAGTTGGAGGTCATGGACGTATATGACAAAACATTCAGATTTATCAGACTCATGTATGTCTCAACACTAGAACTCTAGTTGGAAAATGAGAGACCTCGGACATCGTCATTCAAAGTGGATTTTCGACAAAGCTGTCCGCTCTCGTCGATGATGGGATTGAGATCTCGGGACTTCGAGGATAACAAATGAAATATTTTCTATTTACGGACGACACCACCCGCATGGCTCCTACAAAAATTCGGTTCCAAAACCAGTTGAACCAAATTGGTGGATGAGCTGACCTCTAGAGAATGACTTTCAACATTAAAAAAATGTTCATTCTAATCTTTGGATATGACTTCGACCAAGCCTTGCTCTTTACGTTCCAACTACAAGAAGACACAATGAAACAAGCTAAATTCGATAAGACAAGCTAAATTCTTAAGGACAACCATCCTTATAGACTTGCCAAATCTACTCGATAAGGCATTATCATTACTCATCATTACTGAGATCATGGAGGAAGATGATAACATATTAAGACAATAGTGGGGAACCTAAGAGAATGACTTGATTCTCTTTTGGCTCCGCATGACGATACTAAAGTTTGTCATCATCCATAGGTTGATGACGGGATGCGAGTTGATTGGGTGTATTGGACATGACCGCTAAGATAGCATCCAGAGGATAATCTATTCTCTATTGTGCCACATCCTCGAAAAACCAGTCGGCTCTCAACAAGTTTCTGCATCTATAATGTGTTATGAGTTCCACATAACTCTAGTGTTCATTGCATCCTCTCGTTAGCATATTCGCGTCGATCAGAAATATGAGCTTATGAATTTCTGGTGGACATTGCTCATTATGAATCCAGAAAAGAGACCTACACTCCATGCTTCCGCATTCGAAGCTGGATGAAGAAACGAGAACCTCTACTAGATCCCATCCAAAGCACACTAGATATGAAAAACTTGTGGCATTTCTCAAATTAACACTTCAAGAATAAGAGGAAGCATCCCCTCCATAAAACTCGATTAGTATATCTGTCGTGATTAGGAAATATCTAGAGGATATTTCTTCACCGTCAAGAGATCTTCCAAAATCACCTTATCTTATGTTTGCTTCTGAACGCAAGCACGACAAACTCGTCTCATGATCTTGATTGTCTTTAAGGATGCACCTACAATTATATCGGCTAAATGCTCTTTCTGTAGAACATCTTGGGACTCAAAAAAACTCAGGTCACACATTTCATCTTGTCATGAAACGCGACCAAACAAGTATACAAAGACAATTGCCTTGTTCTCATTTTGCTCATCCTCCCTTACGAATGAAGAAATATTTGTTACTCTCCTAGAAGGAACACAGTCAGCATAAAGATTAAAAATTGGTTGACACCTCTTGAGTCTGAGACCACATGGTATGGATTCGAGGTCATTATTGAGTTTTTAGATGAAGTCATATCGACAGCTTTTAAAGCCACGTGCACTGAGATGACCTCTCAAGCTGTTAGGAGTGTCTGGGATGGAAAGAAAGAACAAGGAAGGAAGAAGGACTGAAAAGGGACAAGCGGAAAAATAGTGAAAGGATCAGACTAGGACAAGCGAAGTATCGAGCGAAACATCGACAAACAAAGAGAAATTCTTTAACTACTGGGTTTAACGAAAGACACGTGTAGACATAGGATACCTTCGTCCTTAGTATCCACTCCAATGAGACTGCATGATAGAACCACTATAGGAGGTAGGTGTTGGTATGAAAGAACCTTGGCTGTGAGTAATATGATCAAAACTCAAATTCGTACTGAATTCTATCATATGATCTCGATCGGAGGGTTAGACACCCCACTCGGACAGAATAAAAGAGGTTTGAGAGAGGAGGTATCACAAACCTCACCACCAACAGATTAGTCTTTTAGGTTGACCCTTCTTGTGTGAACCCTCCTAAGGAGACGGTTCACGCGACGAATACGAGACTAAGTTACATGAAAAGTTAGAACCGTGTTTTCAACACAATGCGATCTATAAGGAGCTCACCTCAATGTCCTCCTCCTTCAAGTATAAGATGAATAGACTAAGGGACAATCTCAATGTAAGATGATATGCTCATCCCAAAGAGTTGTCATATAGTGTTCCTTCGTAGCGATCAAACGAGACGTGGTTCCTCCACCGACATGGTCCAAATTGGAAAACCGAGGTGAGATCTCGTGGAGCATGACTACAAGTGTTTCAGATAATCAGGAAGACATTATTTTGCAGGTGTGCATTCAGAGGACTGACAACTAAAATGTATTGAGAGAATGTGATAGAAAGAAATAATTCAGTCGAAAGTATATGCTCATGCGTGACTTGTGTTATAGCTTTAGACTGCGTGACTTGTGCTAGATGTTTCTGGTTGTAAATTCAATTTGAATACAAATATTCTTCTTGAGATCGATCATTACAGTAATATCTAAAAGAGTCATATGTAAGTTCACAAACTACAAGAGCACTTCAACTGCTTTCGTATTCTCTCGTAATTGTTACATTGTGTTTATCTAATTGTTACCTTGTTAACAATAAAACGGTTTATTCTTATAAATTTATATCTCCTTTATTGTTACAAAACTCTACAGAGACCTAACAATAAACGGGGTTCGACTGTACATGCAGATAACCATGGCTAAATTTAGAAGGGATATTATGATGAGGTCCTGTTTGTGAACTGGTTGAGAGAAAGAGAGGGGCTTTACATGAACTTGACCCAGAGTTTACCTTAGCAAACCCCGTACTTGACCTCGACCTATTATCAGTTTGTTTAAGCTACAAATAGAATCCATACCAAAGTGAAAGATAAATGCTATCCAGCGGACCCAACTCGTCTTTCTAAAGCGAAGTTGTACCCGTTCTGTGGGTCCCATTCTCTTGTCATAATACGCAAGAAAAATATAGAATGAAATTAATTCCAGAGTCAATAAAAATATCATGTGATCTCTTTCAACCCGCCGTGTACGGGACTTGGTGCAGACTCTCAACTTGGCCTTCTATCACCCTCGGTCTCCGGCTAGAGCTCGACTTTATGTGTCATAAGCCACTCAGTCTTTGCATTCATACCTTACTGTTATTCAAATTCGATACTTTGAGAAGTAATGGTCTGAGAATCGCGAACTTAGATCCACATTAGGGGTGATACTAGCAAACTGTACTAAATGTTAAATGGGGTTATCGCTAAATGCCAGAAGAAATATTTGTCTTCAAATAATAATGGATAGTACGATAATCTTCTGTATTTCATGATCTTCGCTCGAATTAGAGGAAAATAGCTAATTGTACTTATGGACGAATGCAAAATGAGCGAATTGTGAAAACTGATATCAGACACCTCAGGACATTCCGCGAATACCAAGAACGACAAGTCCTAGTTTTCGCTACCCGAGTACAGCGAATTTGAATAAGAGTGCGGTACGTGGGAAAAGGCCGGTCTGTCTGTGCTACAAGGATTAGTAAACTTGGTTGAGGGAATTGGTTAGAAGCTGTTCTAAGCAGCACTAGCAGGAGGCAAAACTCAGCAGATGATAAAGAGGTTCGGCAGGAGGTCAGCTATACACACTGTGAGCGCGACAACTAATAAGGGCATCTCCAAGCGCATAGCCCGCTCCCTTCAACTGCGTCAAATTCCTAGCTTCTTTGTCGTCAGCTGCTTCAGCGCATGCCGCTCCTAAGCATTCCCTAGGCAAAATAAAGCATGGTCAAACTGATAGTGCGCTTCCCAACTAGGTGCTTGTCACTGCCATTCACAAACATGGACGCCAAGTCTAACCGGAGAAAAGAAATATGATGTCAGAAACATGGAGCTGGAACAAGCCGCGACCTCGAGGTATGCTGACTTATCCTTGCTCTAACTATCAGTACGACAGGTGGAAACTCAAGAGTTAAAGCGTCGTGTATATGAGGTACTTACAGTTCTCTGTTACAAAAGAACCTGTCTGTCAAGTTCGAAGTCGACGTTGTCCGACAGAACCAGCGATTTTGTTACGTGATCAATGAAGGTCTAGAGGTGAGAGTTTACATAACTGGGAACCAGATGACCTTTTCTTCCGAATTTATTCTGTTGAAAAAGGGAAGAAGGAACACGAGTTCGAGAGTCACTGGAAGGACCCGTGGTACTGCTAACAAAATTTCTCAAAGCCGTGAAGGCAACCAACTCCTTTATCCTACGAAACGCATCACAAGATCAGCAAGCGGAATATTACAGTGACGAAGTCGTCCACAAGAAAAACATAGATCTACTCCTCGGAATTGGAGTATTTATCGCAAAACTTCTATAGAGAATATCTTCAATCTTTTGCATCTTTCTTATTGTCGCTCTCCATATGAGATCTCTGGAAAGCCAGCGCCGCCTCCAGTACAAGATCCACTTCACTCTTGAAGCTCTCCATCTCCTCATTTTTGGCTGCGAAAGCTTTCTGCCATATCATTTCATCCTGATCTTGTCGTTTGCTCCTCGGGGCCCTCTTGACTTCGTGCAAAAGTCTTTGCCATTCCAACTCCCTTGCTTTATGGCGCGCCTCCATGTCATCAATTTTTTTGCGTAAGAACTGGAGCTGCGAAATCCAAAACCACAACTGTGAGCTCCTTTTCGGTATAAATCCACAATCATGCTGTACGAATGTTGTATTAATGCAAACTTTGATCACGACTGTGCGTTAATTAACTTGGAAATCATGATAAAGACATCAGCTAAGAGGTTCAAGCTATAACTCCTGAAGTGCTAGAATAACAACCAGAACGCCCGAGGTAATGTAGCAAAACTAGTGTCCTTTCTAGTCAGAAAGCTAAGCACACTCATAGAAAGTCTTTTACAGGAGCATATCAATAGATTTTCACTGACAGGCCTTTTAGAGGCGTTATTTACCGTGGACAGGGAATACGACTTAAGATGTGCTTGCAATCATATGTCACACGTCTGCTTGCATTCAAAGCCCACAAACTGCAATCAGCCTACTCAAGCTATTTCTTCTATGAACATAAAACTATGTTCACAAAGGAAGATAACCTGCGACATAAACTTTTATATGGCAGGTTATCTATCTCGAATCCATTGATCTCTTACGCTCAAATAGGATCTATGGATACGGCTGATAAGCTGCAAGTACTTGACCCTCAGAGAAATCCACAATGGACATGGTTATAACCTTAGGAGGGTGAGCTGTACAAAGGCAGAAATATATCTCTGAGATAGATCCCTGTATGTGTCCATTCCCAGATGACATCCTGATGCACTCACTACTCGGCACGAAACGTAAAACGCGACCCAATGAATAGCAAACGGATGGGAAGACCCCATCAAACTCGGCACGAAACTAGTGCATCATAAGATCACGCGTTGAAAGCATAATCTTGCTCTCTTGCTCTAACAGAGGCACGCCGGGAAGATCCTCGAGGAAGGTAAGTTTGTCATGAGGGAGCAGTTCCGAACCAGGAAGGCACGAAAAACTGAACTTGAATGAGACCGACATCTACCACGTAGATGGAAAGAGAAATAAATTCCCGTTATGATTCCACTGTGGACTACAACCCGAGGCTAGATGTTCATTAGACCATCTGGATAGTGGTGGTAACTTTTCCTTCGGTCTAGATCCGTGAGGAATTTGATACTTCACCTGCGTAGGGACAAGGCCCTAACTTCTTGCCAGATCACAGCACCAACTGGCTTCAAGTCAGCGGAGAAGAAATGCCATCCTCGCCAGCCAGCACAGTTGCAAGAATTCGACCTAGATTGCACATAATCATGTAAACGTAATGGCCACGAATGGCCGATGTTGCTCGCAGGTCTACGTTTCCGTTACCAACTCAGTAACTTTGTGTACATATATAGTCCCTTTTCTTACTATTACCGAGAGATCCCAAGGTAGTAGATATAGTTGAGCTTAGCAAGTTGTCCAGACTTTGGTCACTGACAGGTGGGGCATGATGACCTGGGACCAGCTTTAGCATCACTAAACAGAAGTTTAAAGTGTGAAAGTGACAGGTAGTTGGATTTCGCGCCGTCACTGGTAGAACGTTGCGGGGCGGTAATTTGAAAAGCTATATTCGCAAAGCA
Source organism: Asterella californica (assembly GCA_036924285.1). Classification (NCBI taxonomy): domain Eukaryota; kingdom Viridiplantae; phylum Streptophyta; class Marchantiopsida; order Marchantiales; family Aytoniaceae; genus Asterella; species Asterella californica. Next base: position 15,380,997 of record JAYKYS010000001.1, on the reverse strand, counting down.
TCCACAGTGGGATATCTCACGGCTCCGACGAACCTTCTTGCTGAGGCGTCTACGTTATTCAGAGCCTTAGCTTGGCCAAGTTGTAACGCAAAAGAATGATCCTAAAGAAACTTAGTAATCATTCTTGCAACATTTCCTCCGACATCTGAATGATCCTCTCTATGACATATCGAATCTTTGTGTTGGCCTCGCGTTACGGAACTAGATGAACATCCTTTCGATCCCGAGAGTGATTCTTTTGATTCATGATCAGATGCCGCAGTTAGACCTGAAAAACGTTTTTCTTACCTACTAAAAGAGCAGCACGTTGTTTAGAATCTCAAACGACAACAATCAAAGAACCCGAGGATGAAAACACCACCGGACGACTTCCCTACCTGAGTCATGCGTGGGGACTTTTGGCCAGCGTAATCGTTCAACTCCACTGATACGTCCTTCACTCTGCGGGTTCATGGTTAGAATCTACAATCAGCGTTTTAGCCATTGGCAGTAAGAAAATTCTCTCAAGATCCTTTCCACAGTGAACATGTAAGTATAATCCGGAAAGGAGGTCGGTTCCAAAGTACGATATAAGCAGATCGAGGTGTGGCTTAGATAAAAGGTGGTTTCTCTTGTTTCGAGATCCTGATTCTCTCGCACTGTCTGTCTGCAATCAGGTAGTTATTTTCCTGTTACCCCTTCAGATTTAGCTCGTTAGTTCCCCCTATATAACTTCAGAATCTACAAATTTCCTTTACCTAGCGTCACACAGCAAAATGGATACAGCACCTGTGCAATATATCAATACCTATGGTCCACTGATCTTAGAAGCGACTGACAGACTGACTGTGCGTACCTCGCCCCAAAAACTTCGGTTCCACCAACAAGTTCCGGTGCGTGACTCTTAAATTTTCTTTGGCGCCCCACTTCCTGATCTTTGCCTGGCAGATCCGAGTAAGCTTTGTAAGGTTTTTACTCAACGTGGTACTACCAAGAGACAACAGCGAGAAACGAAAGCCCACCTAGAAAGTTGAACGGACGATCAATTGGACAAATATTACTATTCGTAAAGCAACTAACCGCAGATGAACCAAACAATAGATCAAATGCTTGTCACTTCAAGGGCAACGAGTAGTTCAGTGTGACACGTCTTAAGAAAGACCTCTTTTATCTTATTCCTTATACATCAACTCAGCCTGCACTGATCAACACGTTGTGAGGTAGTCTATCCGTTTGAAATCTGCTCTCCCAACAGATAAAACGATTTCTTATCATGATTTTAACAATTCGAGTCCAAATTTCCAGTTGTGCGTGTCAAGTTTGAGGAACAAGGTATATACGACTTTGACCAATATCTTGAGTTTCTGCAACACGCAGCGCATGAGCTTCTTTGAGACTCATCATCATGTGTTGGTGTTGCACTGACATCAAAGCTGCCCTCTCCATAGTCTCAGTGCATGTCCTCTGAAGGACTTCCCGAGCTATCTCAGCCGTCTCGAGTTGCTTCCGAAGAGAAGCTACCTACAGCAAATAGGAAAGTCATAGGCGATAAACGGAAAAACGTCATTCTCGATGGGGCTTGAAAGTTTGGACCATGAAAGAGCAGTGTCCGTGCATTGCTTTGAGTCCCAGTGCAGTATCTGATTGTTTTACCTTATGTGACGTGTGTGTGACAGAGCTAGTGCGGTGGGTGTCTAGTTGAGTACTGTGGTGGTCAATCTCGGAGACATCTGAGACTCGCTGCGGAAGTTTCTCTCACTGAAAACAGAACAAACTTTAAGGGATTCACTTTTTGGAGGAACTAATCACTCCTAGGCGATAGAAAGAATTCACGTAGAGTTGCACATATTCATAGAGGACCCATAATAAATTACCTCGGTGGAAGTATCCGCAAGATGCTCGCCACCTGCAACAGGACGACCAGCGTCTTTTACATGCTTTGAATTGCGTCTCAAATGTACAGGCTTCAGCAATTTTCTCTCTTCAGCAAGGTCTACTCCAGTATTTATATCTTCAAACTGATTGCAAGAAGAGTCTCTTATGTCGGTTGGCAGATACTCCTTTGGCTTTTCACTGTTATCAGTCACATCTGCCTTGCTACTTGTTTGTTGCGGGTTGCTATTTGCAAGTAGAGGAGGACTTGTATTCTTGATCATATTTGAACCAAGTCCTGATCCCTTATATATGTTTCCTGCGTGCAGTATCCAGGTGAAACTCGCAGTCTTGCTATCAAGGAAAACACCAAAAGAACTGGAACACGCTGCAATTGAACAGAGGGATTCAAGACAAACCTTTCCTCGCTTCAAGATCCTTAATCTTCAGCTGCAGTTTCTTTATAACTGCATCTCTTGACGCCAGGGTTTCTTCCAGTTTGTTCATCTGTTTCAGCGGTTGTTTGTAGTGTTTAGTATATCAGACTACGCGGACACAAATCCAGTTTGATCGATTACCTAACATCGTGCATCTGAATCACTAAGTTCAGGTCGACAATTTTTCTTTGATTGGAAGTGTAAGAGTAGTAAAACAAATGAAAACTGCTTTAGTCTGAACTGCTTGATCAGATTCTCCAAATGTTTAATTTCATACAGATTGCACATGGACACGCCCTAAGAATGGGACTGAGAGACTACATACTCCACTCAGGTATATGTCTAATCGCCGTGTTAAAAATCGTTCTAAGCCTTCTAAGATTGCCTGTTCGTATCAGACCTAAGCATGACAGCAAGTTTCAAACCGAAATGACCACATTCTAGAACCTTGTGACCTTTGGACGTCACAAGGTACTAGAAACAGGTAGACACTCTCTCTGGCGAAGGAGTGGGACACATTCTAATTCACCGCTGGTCCTAGTTTGGACTAGGTTCTTGTCAGTAAACCTTAAAGTTGAACTTATCAGCCGCTTTTCTTGCTTCCATATTTGTTTGCATCTTGGAGGTTTCTTTTCGAGCATCAGCCAACTGCTTTGTTAAGTCTCTAACTTTCTTGATGTAGAAGACCCGTATATCTTCCACCTGTAAGTTTCAACAGGATTCATTTTAGGCATATATTCAAGGTCCACACTTTTGTTTCAAGTGGAGGTCGGACAGTGAGTTCCCTAACTCACAGGGTACAACACGCTATAATTCAAAGATCTCAGGTGTATATCAAGCACTTAGGTTAGATTTCACTTAGCTTCGTTGTGAATTTCACTTGGTGGTGATACTAAACCTTAACAGTCAGGATACAGCTCTCCTACTTTGAGAAGTAAGGTCATCGTCTTTCAACACCTAAGCATTGAATGGCCAGACTATAGAGACTGGTACTAGTGGAGGTTACGTTTCTGTAGAGTAGTGACCTGCTTCTCTAGATCTTTTACTCTTTTCACAGCAGAAGGGTCATTCTCCGCTGAAGCACGTACTTGGTTCTTGAGCTGCTGGTTTAGAGCACAAACTCTTGAATACTCTTGTTTCAGTTGGTCGTGTTCGTGCCTCAAGCCTTGTAATACACTTCTCGAGTTGTCATCTCTAATCTGTTGCCGTAAAGCCATCACTTCATCCTGCAGGCTTTTGACCTTCTCGCTATCTTCGATGCTTGAGGCCCAAAGTTTCTGCGGTGCAGACAATGAGCTATAATCTCATTAGATCCTTCAATTTCATAACACAGTTTATGACAAACTTTCAGCGATCTTGGTAGCTAGAAAAATGTATATCGAGAATGACAGGCGTCCCTCCCAACTGATTTTGATTCGACTTAAACTGGGACAGATCGTAAAGTTTACTCTGTCCAGTAGGTAACAGAAGAAAGGGGAGGGAGGTTCGCATTCCTAAATCCAGTATGCTTCTGTCGTAAGCGTACCTGATTGTCGCCCAGATGATCGTCTTTGATCTTCAAGTTCGCTTCGAGCTTCTTCACCTACGGTTGGTGACAGTGTAAGAGATATATTAGTCCCAGAGTGTTTCAGTTCTCAGTTTCTGGATCCTACACCAGTTAACTAAATGCTTCTTTCTCTTCTCTGGACTAGCTTCTCCAGGTTGATGTACCCTGAACTTTGGGAACTCATTGAGCAATCATTTTACCCTTAATTACATCATCTGTTTATGTCCTGACGAAAGAAGGAACTGAAAGGTACTATCAGGGATACCCAGCTATTCAGTTCATGATCTCACTTGATACATGGTCGTACCTAGGACCCTACCTGCTTTTCAAGTTCGTCAATCCGTTTCATGGCCTTCACTTTATGGATGTTGCTCCAGGTCTTCTGACCTTGAAATGACTTCCGGGTATCTCTCTCATTCTCTTTGCCAAATTCTTCTTGACTTCCAAAAAGTTCAACCTTGCTTCGCAAATCGGCTATGATACCGGCCTGGCACCATGATGAAAGCTATTCAGAGTGCATAGTACAAGGTTTGAAACTCAGGCTTGCAGACTCCCAGTGGTTCAAGCATCTGCATCGTGCATGATCATACAGATGTGCAGATACACAGCTATTGTGCGTGTAACAATATCTTTGTATGATTGTTTAGTTCCGAATATTAGAGAGTTATTATTATCTGTCCTTTTAGCTTTATCCTCTGAGGACATCCTTGTCAATGAGCATGGATAGGACCAGAAGTAAAATCTTGTGGGTCTAGTGGAATGTACCTGATCTTCAAGCCTTATGGTCAAGGTTTTCACCGCATCCTGACTCTGGAGGTACAATTGAGTTTGCTCTTCTTTGAGTTTAACTGCTTGAGTGTGTTCCACCCTTTCCTTGACAAGCATTTGCTTTAATGATCCTACTTCTTTCTCGCTGTCTTGATTTAACGTCGCGAAACTCTTTCCCAACTCCTGATTCGTCTTCTTTTCCTGAAAAATCCGTGGCAAATCTTAGAGCTAGACGAGAAGTTTGCTTCATCTCGAGTGTTTTAGTCGAGTATTGTGAAAGTCTGTTATCTTCTGTTATAGTTGAAAACTCGAACGCATTATTCATTCATGTTAATAGCTTCCTTCTTCTTCAAGCCTTGCTTACTACTCTCATGGTAAGTAGAAAACTGAAGCTATGACTTTGCAGGTTACTAGTGTCCCCAATCTGATCAGTAGTTCCTTGTCTTTAATCTTGGCGGATTTTCTAACACATCTCAAGATTGCTATGGATCACAGTACAAAAGCAAATAAAGATCTTGAAAATCTCTCGACAAGGAAAATTTCATGAAACACTAGCTGGTACTTGTTTTGTACAAACTCTTTCTAGTTCCAGCTTCAACAAGCTATCTCTGTTCTGCAGGTCGTGGACTTCTGCTCTCAAAGAATAAATCTCTTTGCTTGCGCTTGGAGTCGAGCCATAGATTGTGGTTTGACATCCCGCAAACTGAATGTTTGCCAACTGTGAAGCCAAACGAGCGTTTTCTTCGGCCATCAACTGTGCTCTATCTTTGTAGGTTGACTCGATATCCTTCAATCTTTTTACGGCTTTTTCATTTTCAACCTGAAAGTATCCAAGACTTCTGTTAGAATCTGTCGCATGTCCCATAACTATCTGCCTGCTTCATTTGTTACTTCAAGTCCATGGAAATAACGAACCAGACTGTAGAGTGCCCTCCTCACTTGAATTTGTTCAGGGAGGGAGCTTCTCTACATGCTGAACTTAACTTCGGCGTAAGTTACATTACTTTCTGGTTGGTCCAGAGCAACATGAGTGAAGACACCTTTTAGTGCACAAAAGATTTAAAGCTTTACTTTGACTCAACGTTGTACGCGTCAAAGTAAGAAATATATAAAGGAAGGAACTTAGTTGGTCCATGATTTTTATTCACTATGCAACATGCCTCTGAGGACCCTCTATCTAAATCCAATAGAACAAAACGTGAAAAAGTTACAGCAGGTTTAGTCTAATCAACATTTAGGATGCATGCGCAAGTTCTTAGAATAGTTACAACACTTTTTATTTCACCTGATAGCCTTTTATTAGTGCTTCCTGCTCCAGAATTTCTTGTCGTAGGAGTCTTAGTTCTCCTTCTGTCAAGTTGACACTTTCACCGGCGCGCTTGATCTTTTGTTTTGGATCGTCCGCCTCCATTGCCTGCAGACAAAAAGTACCTTCAGCTCACATACATATTCATTCTAAGAATGCCATCAAATTTCTGGCCTCAAAAGTATTATTCTAACTCTATATCTCCTATGTCTGTACACGGATCAGGGTCGATACGAAAGCCTTTACCCTGAGATGTCTGACTCCAATTTCACTCAGACTCCTCAGTGCAGACTACTCACCAATGGAAAGTAAGTGTCAATTATCTGCTCTAGAAGCTCGGTATCCTAAGAACTGCCTCTCTGTTACACCAACCTTTCCTTCTTGAAGGTTTGACCGTCAGAGTGGGTAGTGTCAAAGGTTCTGTACAACCTCCTTGTAACTGTGCTGCAATGCCTTCATATTATTATGATGTGGACAGGAGAAGTGACAGAAAACGTGAATGTATGCTTAGAGTCATGCCAAACTTTGCGCTTTTGCAGTACAGACACAGGAGTATGATGCAGAAACAGGTTCTCTAGCCAGACAGGTCCCACGTTTGGTACAAGTGATCTGATATGATAATTGCATACTTTGATTCTGCAAAGCGGGATATTTGACTTCAGCAAAGCGGAAAGACATGGTCCCGACATGGTCCCGACGAGTTCCCAGCGCCTAAGGACACTAGAAAGTTTAACTATGTTCACTTCGCAATTTGTAATTGCAGGTCCTCCTTGTAACAGAATCTTGTTGGAGGCAAAAACTAAGCAAGAACGTTAATGTCAAATAACCGAAGCGTTTAGATATTTTGTTCATCTCATGCACTACCAAGGATCTCGGTGTGAGATCTCTTCCAAACGAGTCAGCGGCAATGGGTAGGGAAGCTTTAAAAGTCAGATTTTGGTTTTGATGTCGCCTGGTATGAGTGACAAATATCAGACAGCAAGAGTGAACTTACCTGCAAACGAATTTGTAACGCATACTTGTCCTTCTGCAGCTCCCGAAGCTTACCCTCCCAAAGATCCTGCTTGTCTTTTGAAATTCTTTCAAACTCATGATGCTGCTCGGCGAACCGTTGCAATATCAGCTGTTTCTGTTGTCGCTCTTCGGCAATCTGGTTATTGAGGTCATTTAACTGCGAGATAAGATTTCCTCTGACTGGTTACTGGCTGTTCGACAACAATCTGCCTTATGCGCTGTTAGTTCATACACCGACTGTTTCATAGTAATAGTACCGACTGTTCGTGGTTGCCTCCACTAGAATCTGCGTTCTCAGCTTGGTGTGTGAACAGGGAACCTTCAAACGGAGTAGGAAGAAGAGAGACAGCCACACAGATTAATGAAATCCCAGTGCCCAGACATCTGAGGGATCAATGAGGTTAACGAGGACTGATCAGAGTGGGATGATTATCTGAGGGGTCAATGAGGTTAACGAGGATTGATCACATTGATGATTAACGGTGGGATGCGCTACCTGATAGGCAAACCGAAGAATACCATGACATAATGAACTTACTTCCGGTTCATGTTCTGACTCACAGATATCACTAGCACCCTGTTCCGGTTAGACTGTCCATGCACTAAACACGTACATGTTCATGAACTTCGAGTATCTTAGAAGGTGCTGGTGACTGGAGTTTCTCGAAAGTTGAGGCTGAAGATACGGATCTGTCAGCTGCATTTGGTCGCATGTTCGCTACCTGCTTGTGACATTCCAGAAGATTGAGTGGCTATCCAATCCTTTGACGATAAAGATCTTGGTTACATCTGTCACGATTATTCATAGCCTTCATGCATATTGCATGATATCTTCTATATTTACGACACTATACACACAAACTAACTAGACTAACTTTATCATCAAATTTGACCTTTCTTACATTTCCAATCAGCTCCAAGAAGCGGTCCTCCAGTTCCTCGTTGCTTTTACCTTTTCCTGCAGATTTCACTGACGTTCTCTGTAAGTTTCTTAAACAGGTTCCGTCGATGTATGTGTTCACTCGAATGCCTACATAACTTCGTTCTTTACTACAAATGCGCCCACAAGTGAGTTACATATCAGCGAACTATTTGCAGAAGTTGGAGTGTACCACAAGGTCCACAAAGACTTTTGTTGGAGATCGTACTGTTCTTTCTTTTGTTGGTTGCTTCACTATCACCAATCAACGTCTCAAGACTGTTTCCTTGAGACAGCGATTTCAAGTTCTGCATGGACGTTTTCTTCGTTCCTGATGGGGATATGTTAAGATTTGATTTCATATTAAGGCTCTGAAGTGATAATGTACTGAGTTCCGGTCTCCTCGTCTTTGAAATTGGAGGAGGTGGATGTATACCTTGAGTCTTCGAACCAAGAACCCGACAAGTAGGGGCATTTTTAAATTCTGTTTTCGGCCTCGAGTTCCCTCCCGCATCTACGTGAATCTCCTGTCGTAATGGGCTCAGTGCTGATGATTTAGCTTTCAGGTCCTTTTTACTTGCTACTTGTCTAACACTAGCAGGCCCTCTCTGTGAACATAAGTTTTCAACCGTACCTGTATTTAACTGTTCTCTGTCTGAGGTCAAGCTTTGCACTAGGAGTGCGTTTAGATTATCATCTTTTGACAACCAGATTGAGTTGGTTGCTTCACTTGCTTGTATCTTTCCAGATTCAAAGCTCTGCTTGGAAGATACGACTTTAACGTCGTTTCTTAAACTCGTGCTTTCGGTACTAGTTGCACCACGGTGGTCCTTAGGTGGCATGAACGTCGTCTCACCTCCAAAAATCTCCTTACCACAATTAGGTACACTTTCTTCGAAATGGATGTCAAGTTCGTTCGGTGGGATCTCAACAGAATCTGATCTGATAGAACCTGAAATGTTTTCTGATATCATGAGCTCACCTGCTTCCACATTCTGAGGCTCGTTGTTGGCTGGCTGTCCCCAGTAAGAGATTTTGGTACTTTGGCCCAGCAACTTGTGCAGCGCCTCGTCACCAAACAGGGAACTGCTTATAAACGGATCAATCGACCTTTCACTGTTCACAGTGACCTTTGTTCTTCTGCCAGAGAGTTGGTTAGGGTACTCTTTTGCATCTGCAGTAACCTCCGCTGGCGCGATTGAGGTAACAAATGTCCCCATATCCTTCCCTTGAACAGGAGCAATCACTGCATACGTTTCTCGTAGTTCCCCAACCTGAACAAAGGAGCTCTCTGGAGGGTCTTGGTGTTTCCTACCATGATCATCCTCAGCTCTGTCTTCAACATCGTCGTAGTCCTCATGGTCATAAGCGTAAGCATCAACCCGTTTTCTTTCTCTAGATCCGAAATCGTCCTTCCTGCCACTCTTCTGATATAAGTAAAAATCGTCTCTTTCTAATCTCTTTCTTGCAGTTTACGTGGAAATAGAGATCTTGCTTTATCTCTCTATAGGTTTCTTTTGGTTGAGTCAAAGTTTCCAAGCTGATGCAAGGACAAATGTCCTCCTGTCATGTGTCATGGGTAGTTGTCATGCTATTCTAGAGAGCCTCCCACTTTGCGACTTGTCGTTTTTTCTCCTGGTTCACCCGATCTCTGGTTCTAGCACCGTCCAGCGAGGTACAGGGCCAATGGTCGAAAGCCACGGCAAGCAATGTACTATGAAGAAAATCCCAAGAACCCTTGAGCTTTTCTCTGTATGATTCTGGGTACCTAGGCCTACCTTCAAACAGTAGACTGTGAACAATCTTAAACTCTGCTTGTCACCTGCCTGCAGAAAATTGTATGTACACTGACGAGACGTGTCGCGGAGATCTTACCGTAGATTTTCCTGAGGGCGTTCTCCGTGTTGATTAAGGAGTTGTTCGGCGCGTGCAACTCTTTCCGCAGTTTTATTGCTCACGGTCCTGTTTGGCACTCCAATTAAGCAGAGCTTGTCATTTGGTTCGCATTTGTCAACAATCATTATGATAAATGACAAGCTTGGCTAGGAGGTTCATCCCAGGGAAGAAGACCAACCAGGAAAACGATATCTCACGTTCAGTGTCAGTTGTTCTATCATTGTCGGACTCCATATCTGATTCCGCTGTTTCTTGCCAATCTAATGCGTCAGTTCCCCCCTGCATCAACTCTTCAGGATATGCAGATTTCAGGTACTTGCCAAATTTAACTGCTAAGTAGGTAAAAAGGAGCTCCACCCCATCTTTTGGTCTTGAAGAATAGGAGAGAGTTGCTGCAGAACTTTAATACGCAAAGTCCATCTCGTGTAAAGGTGGATTTTCAACTTGTCGTCACTAGTTGTATCACAAGCCTGCACGTTCAAGACCGTTTTAGCAGAGGCTTTCTTTCTCACTTTGTGACTAGAGTTAACCAACGTGCTCAGCTCGCAAACTTAGTCTGAAATCATCGAGCCTCTATACAAGAAAGAACAAGCTCCTGGACCAGGTGAAAAAACTTCGGTGTCAGGATTGGGGAGTACTAAAATGTCCCTGGTGGAACTAGAGCCTAGGTCGAGCTTCCAACAAAGCGCCGAATAACTCACAGTTACAAGCATGATATATTCGGGCAACGTGAAGGCAGGCCAAGGCGTCTTTAATAACTTTACACCCGGCTCGTGAGACATTAAATTCTGCAGTTGAGTTTCAAACTAGAAAACAAGTAGGAATCTATGGCTGAAATAAGAATGAACAATAAAGCGAAGATGGAGGTATGCAGAGCTGTACTCTTGCTGGCATCTGATTTGCTTCGGCTTTCACAGGCTGTTGACTCTGGACAAAGATTCCTTCGCCAGTCATCGTCATCCTCAGCTTCAAGGTGAAAGCTTTCATCTGACTTGAAAACGTCTGACACAAGGACAAATCCATCTGGGATTCTGCGAAGAGAAAAGAGTACGGTTCATACTGGACATATGAGAACCATCTTCCCTGATGCTATGCTTGATTGAACAATCCCTGGCTCTCGAAACATCTGAGAGGATGATCCCGATGATATACCTGTGCAAAGATCGACTGGTTAACTCCGGTGTTCTCGATGGCTGGGGTGGGTCGAGTCTACCTGGAGATGCTGTACATGGAGGAGAACCAGAAGGCTGCAAAATAACATTACATCAACCTTCACAAGTCACAAATCAGGAGTATAATATGCTTGTGATGTCGCTGTTGCGCTCCTGCAAGTCACTTAAGGCATGGAGATCGTTGAAAAACTTCTGACGACAGACGGATCCGAAAGCTCTTCGGCTATCAGAGCTGATGACTTGATGACGATAATGGCTTCATCTCTCTGTAGGCTGCTTGAGAAGACTTCCAAGTCGTAGCGGAGCAGACTTGAGTAGAATCTATATTTAACAGGAGCTTTGTAGAAGTGCATGATAGAACCGTTAAATTGCGCAATCTACACTCATCATGTCGGTGAACAGCACTTTTAGCTACTATTTCGAGTGGATTCTCCGTCAATAAATGAGAGCTCACTTCCCACTCATTCTGAGTGGAGGTCGAGGACCATTTTCTCTAAAGCAAAGCATAGGAAGTCTACTTTTCCCTGCCTCCATATAAATCCTGAGGAAGATCAGAGAGAAGACTTAGAAAGCGAAGTTCAGCTAAAGTTCTTTAACACCATGGGCAGTCAAACCGTTCGGAGTTCCCCGAACTTCAAAGAATTTCTCTGTTTCGATCTGAATGACCGTTTTTCCTCTTAAAGCTGACGTAGACATCTGTGAGGTTGTGACTCCGAGTGCATCTATGTAGAATTCCATCATAATGTTGGATAGCAACAACATGGTCGAGACTTTCTTCACAAAGAGTTCTAGAAAACGTTCATCACTGCACGATAGCAGAGGATTTACCCACAAGAAGACACCGCTGCAGAAGTTGTGTCGGGGATACACGTATTGGCGTGGTGACTCGCCTTCATGGAACACCGAATACTATAGCCTGGTGTAACTTTTGTTGAGGGAAGTTACTAACCTACTTTTTTCTGACGTTCACTTCAGTGCTGCGGACTGTTTGTCCGACTTTTCCTGGTTGCAACCGGATCACCTCTACCTGCACTGTTCTTTTGCTATCAGCATTTTAATCCTTCCCCCTTGCTGCTTGGTTTTCGGTCTTGGTCAGCGTATCTGTTTTACAGTTTTAGTTGCCTTCTTGCTTCGATAGTTAGGCATCCCGTATTGTACTGGGTATCTATCACGCATCTTTGATGCACCCACTTACCAGGAGGTACCAGCTTGGGAATGCGCTCTTCCTACACATTTCGTATTGGACCATCCTCGGTTATAAATAATCTTGCTAACTTCTCGAACCAAGTTAGCATACATGTTCACTACTCTTTGTTACTCACTTTGTACTTACACGGGTTCATAATTATTGGGGGTTACCTTAAATGTGTGGGGGAAGTCCTTTTCACTGAAAATGCTCTAACCGTGGATCAATATATAACCTGGTGTAATCTTTCTCTCTGATGAGGACATGCTATCTTTGTACTTGCTGTTACTCCAGCAGTGTTTCAGTTGTTTCGCTCTTTTCTAATTCTTTGAACTTTCGGCTCCGCACTGAGTCAGATTTCAGTCGGTTCACAACACATAAATCAGGACAAAAAACATGCCTACGACCTCACTGTTGCGATCCTGCAAGTGTCACTGAGGAGAACACATGAAGATGATTGCGAACTGGGCTGCGTACAAATACAGAAATAAGAGGAGCAACGAAAAACAAGATGCTACTTTGCTGTAACCAAAGTAGCATGTCACAAGATACCATGTCCAGATGATAGATAATAAAGAGCCAAAGAACTACACCAGGATATATGGTGTCTGAAAAAAGAGAACAGAACATATCGATGGAAAACAGTTCTGCAACCTTCCAATTCGAGCTCAGGATTGAATAATAATTCAGTCAGTTCGACGACAGATGTCGTTAGTCCAGCAACCCTTAGCCATCCCTCATAAAAATTGAATTTCGATGATTACCTCTGGCATTGGACCCGCCATCAGCTTGGTGCAGGTCAGGAATAAGCCAAGTTGGTGATACAGACCGCGTGAACCAGGCAAGTTGCAAGAACATCAGTGTCGTCCTGCGCAACAAGTCAGAGCCTCAGTTCGCTTCTGTAAAGAAGAAATCTTCAGTTGCTGGTGGCAATGCCGGAACTAGTAGGGCTTTGGAAGAGCTGATTTGGATAGAACCGGACCTTTTACCGTTTGTCTACTCCCCTAGTAATAATGCTGGGAAGATTGCGGCTGCATGAGGATATCATTTGTCCTTTGGTTTTACCGTCTACCTACTCCATCTTCGTCGGCGGTTAGTTCATCGCATTGCCCCGTGGACTAAATTCCTGGGTCCACCCTGGTGGTAGGTGTGCATAGAGTTAAATTGTTGCGAAGATATCCATATCAAGTTATGGGAAACTTGGAATACAACCGGGACTGCAAAAGGCCGGGAAAAATGGTCGAAAATTCCAGAGAGTGGAAGAGAAGACCTGCCTACCCGCGAGAAGTGCGACAGTAATCTTCAACTCGTTCAGGGCCATAATGTTCAGTGGAGAAGCTCTTCAAGTAATTCACGCGGGGAGACTCAATCGCCACAAACATAGACAGCAAGACAGCTAAAATAATTTGTGCAAACAATCATGGGACGCTCACTGCTCATATCAAAGCTACTCAGAGGGTCGGCAATAAGACACTCGCCGCAGCTTCACCGCTAGAAAGCTCCTTCAGTTATACAAAATATCTTCGAACACGAACGTGAAGAGAAAAAGTCAATAAGTGAACTTCTCACGTTCGGCATCGGAGCCAAACGCAAGAAACTGAACATACCAAGATTCGGCGGAGTGCTACATCCTCGACTTTGGTAGGAGTTGGTATTTTCTCGTCGTCGGAAAGATCACGTAGTACGTCTCAGCAGCTACGGAACATAAAGCAGAGAAATCAAAAAAGATAGTGGTGATTTGCAAGATAATCAAGCTGAAAATTTGAGACAGTCAGATGCTTGAAACGATGAATCGTCGGGACCGTCGGGAATTTCCCACATCAGCGTGAAGATTGTCGACAGAGCGGGGGAAAACTTCTCCACAGTTCCTGTTGCCGACTCAAAAGCAGATAAGAACAATCACTTCCATTTTGCTGCGGCTGGTGTTCTTGGAGTCGCGAGATACAAGAGCGACAAGAACGGGAAGAGAGATCTCTGAAGGCTGCGGAGTCGGAAGGATCTCGCGACATATGACAGTCTCCGCAACTCTAGCCGGAAATCGAGCTGTTCGTGCTCCTCTGCCACGCGGCCTGCAATGAAGCGGGACTTTTAGCATCTGCCGAATAGTCAGTCGCACCACCATTTTTAGATCTACATTAGCGGCGGTTTTTCGCGCGAACCGAGCCTGTGAGGCTGTGACATAAAGTTTGAATATTGGGACTCCTGTAAAGAGTCCCCGCTCGTGGCACATTTTCGATTTACTTTCCGCATAGCAAGTTTACGAGGGTGCGAGTGTTGACGCCACGTTGTGGATACAAAGAGTTCGACGTCGTTTCTTCTCTTCCATGAAATCCCGACGCACTGAATAGCAAACGGATGGAAAGATCCCATCAAGCAGTAGGAAATAAGGATCCGAAAGGCAACACAACCAACATCACGAAAAGGGAGAGAGTTATCTCTAGCTCGTATATCGTGAATAAAATGTCACACGGTTGTAAATCAAAACTCATGCATACAACATGTGTACAGGAAGTAACATCATTTATTATTATTACTCTTTTGTTATCCGTTGTCGTATCATAGAGCGTAAAAGATGTATCCGAGAATATGCGAAGTATCTAGATGTGAAAAACACGTAAGATCGAAAAATACGAATGACAACACACGAGCGTAAACTTCTAATCCAAAATCCTATTTTTTATTACTGTTAATTATTCATGGAGTTTCCAAACAAAAGCAATGATTTGTGGTCTTAATAAAAGTTTCTAAAATCATGATCTAATGCTACAGCTGTGTAGCTCTTGAGAAACCGAATATGACGACACCTAATATGTCTTCTACCGACACTTGTGAAAGAAGTTACGTCACTTCTAAGTCCATAGTCTTCAAACTCCAAAATCCTCCAACTTATTTACCAAAACCTAAACCTGAAGTGCCAAACACGATCCTTACAAAATATCGGTTTTGACGGTACCCAGAACGTTGCCAACTGACCTCTCTAGACGAAGTCATGACACCACATCAGCTTGTCAGACAACTCTGTCAGTGTCATGAAAGCTTAAAAGTCGTAACTATCTGTAACTCCGTCATCTTAGCTCCGTTCGCGAAGATAAAAGGATCAATTCTGATGGTCTCGACAAGAGCTATCTAATGGTGCAGTCAAAGATATGTTTAGAATAACTTGATAAAATCTCATTCTAAAACCTTAGTTGAACACCATAGCTGATCCACGACATGACACTGTGTCAACTAAAGCTCTTTGTAAAATAATAGAAACACATTGTCTAAGAACGTAGTGCAAAAAGAAAAGAAAAATGATACCTCTTTACATCTATCATGATAAGCTCTAGCACAATCTCGACTAAAAACATCAAACTCCAAGGCTGACGATCCATATATCTCCAAGGCTAGGGGATGAAGCAATGTCTCTCCTGCATACTCTCATACTTGATCCCCTTCGCTGCTGCTGCCACGCTTGTAGTTCATCCAAGGATTGGACGATCATATGTGCTATCACCGAGTCTTGTGTCGGATCCGTGATAATCACATCTGTCATTGAGATCTGATCATCTCTCGTCATGTACATATTAGCTCTCACTGGCCTCCTTGTCTGAAGAGCATATCATTGTTCTCTCTACGTCATGTAACCGCTCTCCTGTGCTATAACAAATACACGTCTCTAATGACATCATGAGTAGCTATCCGTTCTCCATCTTGAGGACAGCGAGCAAGGTGTCGAGCGAGACACCACATTCGCATGTGGACCAAGCCTAGACGAAACCTATCACTGTAAAGAAGATTATCGGTGTGAGTCAAAACGCTCTAATGCAAGATCGAGCTATGACTCAAGAGCCTGCACCCTTACTCGAACAAGAGCGAAGTAGAGCTCTAGTATCTTGTGAGATGAAAAGATCAATTAGGAGCGCATGAAGAATCTACTGGAAGTAGTGCTCTGTTATCGTATAACGTGTTTTTCTATCTAAGAATACACGGGGTATATGGCAGTGTAGAGGTAGGTGACTTGAACAGGTTGGCTCTGAACCTTGATCCTTCAACCCTAATGCTCTCTATCTACTCTTCTCGGACAAGTGATCTTGTTTGTATCTCTCGACTCAAGGTTAAAGTTTGCTACGGTCCAATGATACGTATAAGTTGTACAAATTTGTGTTACATACAAATCCTTTTGTACTCTACCTGAAATACTCAGCTCTGTACTATCTGCATGCAAGTAACTCTAAATCACTAGAAGCATGATTTAACAACTTCTCAGCAATGCTAGCTACCCATCAGTTTGACCGCCACAACTCTATTTGATACAACCGAAAGATACTATAAGATCGTTCAACTGACTTGATCGAGTCTAGATACAACTTGCTGTACACCTTGGCCTACCAAACATTCCAGCAAGGTAAAGCATGCAAGCTCCAAGACACTACTCAGATCTCAATATAGCACCAGCAGTACCTGGCAGCTCTGAGAACCCAAACAACGGCTTAAGACTCATGACGACTTCGTTCTCCTTCATCACCAAGAGCTGAAATCAGCCCCACAACTTCCAATGTCGAGTTGTATGCATGCATGGCAGTTTCAACAACAAACTCCTCTCCAAATTGCTCAAAAATGACCAAAGTGACAATAGATGTGACAAAAAAACCCAAAATCGCTAATAACAAAAGTATCTTTGAACTTTGAGACCTCAGTCCTCCCAAACCAACCGACCAATGATGATCAAACTTCACAAGAAGTTTGATTGGATCCTTCACTCCTACCCTGAACAATTTTCAGGTCGAAAGCTCAAACCAATTCTTAGATATGGATCAAACCGTAATCTGTGCTAACTTAAGAGCTTTACAGACCCAGGTACATTTGATCCAAGATTTTGAACAAACTACTCGACCATTTGAGATGAAACGTCCCAAGTATCTTACTGATAAGACATACTTCAATCCTGGAAATTTTCACTCAGAAATTCGACTCAGAACTCAAGCAATAGCAAACTATCAATGACTATCACAGTTCGTTGTTCCCGTCTTATCACGTATGCACTTCTCAACTTCACTCGGTCGGTTCACAATCCAAATCGATCAAGAATCTGATGAAATTGATATCAAAATGACCAGCACGTCGTCAGCTCTCCAACCCAACAGATAGCTCCTCAAAACTCCTCGCGAGTCTCTCGAAACAACCAGAAACGTAGCAGTAGGTATGAATTTCATCCCCATCCACTCAATCGATCATAACACCCTCATCCTTCTATCAAATCGATCGATTCTTCAGCCCAGATTGTAGTCCCGATGGAGAGCTTTCCAACCATACCCTTCGTTCTGCAAATGGCCCTCCGAAACCTCCAGAAATCACAGAAACGTCGAGAGGATCAACTAGAACACCATTGGTCCAAAAGTAGACATAAGACATCAACAAGACTCTAACACCTCAGAAAATCCTTCAGATATGTCGACGGATACTTTGCGGTCCGTAACTACACAGAAGCGCTCAACCAGAATGGAACGATTGAGTCGCAGACTAATACAAAGTCAATATCACAACCTGGAAATGATCTACAATAAAAGGTACGACAAAAAGAAACGGTGAAGCTATCACTCGATTGAAATACTCTTGTCCGAAGTTTCTCACGATCCAAGCCCCATGATTGATCTTCGGTCTGCAATGACACCGGACATCGACCCAAAGGTTGAAAGGAACGTTCGATGGATAGTTGAGATCCATTATTCCTCACAACAAGATGTACACCGTCATATCCCAAGTCTCTCCGTATGTAACAATCGGAAGGATCATCGAAAGCTGTAACTCCATCACCCTCCCCATAAATTCATCACCAAAGTACGCAACTAATCACTGTCGAAAGTGATCGCGATGGGTGCAATGAAGCTTGATGTGAAACGGATTCGGAAAAGGAAGACTTGGAGCCAGTATCAGACCTCCATCTATAACCACCACGCTTGCAGTTCTTCACTTCTCCATGCAGACCTCCGAGGACCTCCACAAATCACCCGTTGAAAGAGAATGTTGTATAAACCCTCGACCCATCATTTTATACACAAATGCGGCGACAAGGACCATTGAAGTGAACGCGCACAGATCGATGACTTATCAGTTCCTCTACCGTGTGATCACTTAAACAGATAATCATAAACGTGGCACCCATCACACCGTTCGGCGAGTTACGCGATACGGTTCATGGAACACATAAAAGAAACACAACCTACGTTTCACGAGAATTTCACACAGGAGCCGAACCACAACACGACATCCACCCCTTCTAAACATGTGCATCCTCCGGTATGCACCAACACTCACAAGTTGTGGTCGGCATCACACTATATCTTCGTCCTCTTGACTGATGTTGTCAATATCTTCGTCATCCAAATCTTCTCCGTCATCATCCAAGAGATCAAACTCTGCTCCGACTTCCTCCATGCTTATCCCTTCATCTCGCTTCTTGAAGAGTTTCACACGCTTGCATGCAATGGGAACCTTCAGCTCTGTCCCATCAAGCTCTCTTAGTGAGTATGTGGCATTGTCGTGCACGACAAGAACCACATACGGACCAAACCATCGCTTAGAGAATTTTCTAAGCACATTGTGTTGGTTGTCCAAACTACTATCATAGATCAACATCCTCATAGATCAACACCCTCCTTCTTTAATCTCCGTTGGCCTTAATCGATGACGCTTATCAAATCTGTCTTTGTTTCTCAAGCGCGCCTCTTTCAGCTTCTCCAATGCAATCTCCACATCTTCAGATCTTCTCTCTAGTTGATGAATTCGGACAGCAAGAAGATCTTCTGTAGACATACCATCCTCCCAAGGTAAAACACTCCAAGTGGGTATATGCTCCTCAACGGGTATGATAGGTTTCTGCCCCTGCATCAACTCCGTCGACATATATCTTGTAACTGAACTATGAGTCGAACGATCAGCCCATAATGCAAATGGAAGAAATCTTGGTCATTCTCTTGCCTTCCCCTTGCAAGCTTTCAAAATAGCTTTCATAATAGGAGGATGACCATGTTCACTCTTCGCATTACCCTCCGGATTGTAGGCTGTGGTGAGAGCTAACTTCACACCACACCTCTTGAAGAACGCTTTAGCCTCATCATTGTTCAGCTCCACTTGATCAGCCGTGATCTTCCCAACACAACCATATCTACAAATCACATCTTCCAACAAGAATTTGCAGACTCCCTCCGTGGATTTTGTCCGTAAGGCTCGCCCTTCTACTTGGTTGGACAAATCCTCATGTGCCAAAACTAAGTATCGCATCTGTCATATACCAACTGGCATAATAACAAGATCTATTACCCACTTATAATGCATTGCAAGTAGATAAGTAGGATGTAACCCATCTCGATGCCGAATCCTTGAATACTCTTGACAGGTTTGGCATGTCCTCACAAACTGAACTACATCTCTATATATGTTACGCCACCAATATCTCTCCTTCAGCTTTGTAAAAGTGGCATAAATACCTCTATGTCCTGCCCACAAGCTCTCATGAAACTCCTGCATGAGTAACTTCTGCATGTCAACCTTACACACAACCCTTTGTGACATCTTATCACCTTGCTTAGTCTGCTTCCATAAATAACCACCGTGTAGCAAGTAGTTATAAGCCTTCCTCCTGATCTGTTTAAAGTGGGCATCACTCCATCCTAGATGTCTAGTCAACAAGCTTAGATAGCGTCCTATGTCTATCCATTCTCCTTCATATAGCTCCTCCATGAACGGTTTCGAATGCTCACTCTCACCTCCTTGAGCTCTACAAAAAATAGTAGTACCAACGTCTTCTGTATCTTCTATCATCTCCTCTTCATCCTCATACCTCGCACGAGACAACATATCAGCTATTGGGTTGTTCTTTCCCGCTATGTGTGTGAACTCAGGATTTAAGGACTTGATGTAAGCAATCCAGCGTAGCATAGCAATATCAGGGGTGTTACAGTTTGTAATCATCCCTAATAGTGATAAACAATTTGTTTCTACTACTACTAGCGCTCCAATCAAATAGTCCTTTTCAGCTTTCATAGCTGTAACTACTCCTCATAACTCTCTCTTCACTTGAGGATAGTTTCTATGTCGCTCACTCAACACCTTTGCTCCAAATCTGATTGCAAACCGATTCTCTTCTTCATCATCCTGTCCTACCGCTCATCCAATGACTATCGGACTAGTATCAACAGTAAGTATCACTGGTTTGCTATCCTCATAGCTCACATGACGAAGTACAGATGGAGAAGATAACAACTGCTTCAATCTTTGAATCGCCTCAGTATGCTTCTCCTCCCATGCAAACCTCTTGTGTTTTCTCAACAGATCATAAAGAGGATCAACCACATGTGCAAAATGTGGAATCCATACATGATTGAAGACACAAGCTCCAAGAAACCTTCTCACCTCCGTTGTTGAACCACAAGTATCCTTCATCCGTTGTATGGCATCCACTTTACCACTATTACAATTCTTAGTAGAACCATTGCACTATATGTCATTTTAAGAATTCCTTGGCTTGAACGTCATAAAGCTCAAGTTGATTAGACACAAAAGCAAGTTCAAGTGCAACACCAAGGTCAGATTTATGTTGGGTTGTCCGGCACCTTCAATCAAGACACCTGACACTCGGACTTCTATGTCCAATGATAAGATTATCAGTGTGGTTGCTATCGAAACGACTTTGTGTTAAGATATTCTTTGCAGTTTAGATCAAACCTAGTGTTGAAGGAGATAATGATGAAGATCATGAGAACCACATAGAAGTGGTAGATCAGATCATGAAGGAGTTTGCTGATGTATGACCTATCTCAAGGGCTACTCTCATATCAAGGGATGCGTTTCAAGATTGAGTTGTTGCTTGATACCACACCAGTAAGCATGTCAATCTACACGTCGTCAACAAAGGAGCTGGAAGAATTAAGAACGAAGTTGAAGGAGTCGTTGGAGAAAGATTTCATCAGACATAATACCTCTCGTTGGGGTGCACATGTGTTGTTTATAACCAAGAAGGATGGCGGACTTTGTTTCTGAACCCTAAACCCTAAACCCTATCGATTATCGTGACTTGAATAAACAAACAGTGAAGAATACGTACCCTTTGTCTCGGAATAATGATTTGTTGGATCAACTGAATGGAGCTTGGTGTTCCATCAAGTTGGATCTTCATAGCAGTTATTGACAAATTCTGTTGGTTGGAGAAGAATATATACACAAAACTGCTTTTCGCACACGGTATAAACATTACGAATAGAGAGTCCTATCTTTCATACTCCTCAATGTCCTTGTTGTCTTCATGAGTCAAATGCATCGAGTGTTGGATAGATTGTTGGATAAGTATGTGGTGGTGGTTTGGATCTGTAGCAAGACCAAAGAAGAACACAAGTACATGTGTAGGAAGTGCTTCATAGACTTCGCAAATAGAAATTCTATTGCAAGAAATCTAAATGTGAGTTTTGGAAGACGGAGATCACGTTTCTAGGATACAAGATTACAGCAGATGGCATATAGATGAAAGAAGAGAAGGTCAAGATAATTATTGAATGACCTATGCTAAAAGATACTGTTGAAGTCCGAGGATTCAACAGGTTGGTGAGCTTTTACTAACGGTTCATCCATTATTATGCTCATGTGGTTACATCTCTAACGGATTTGTTGGGAAAAGATATCAAGTTCGAATGAGGATCCAATCAAGTAGGCGTTTCATAAGTTGAAGGATATAGTTTTTCACAATCTATTCTACAACCTTACGATCCATGATTATCATACATATTTGATTTTGATACTTCCAACTTTATGATAGGAGTAGTCTTACAATAAGAGTTCACCGATGGTCTCCATCCAATCGCCTTTGGATCTTGTCGGCTAAATTCAACTAAACAAAATTATTCTACACGAGACCACAAACAACTTGCTTTGGAGGAACTACCTATTAGGTAAACCTGTGATTTGTAAATTGACCACAAACCATTGCTACAAACTTACACTTAGAGAACATGAAGAGCTGACATCATCTATAGGAATAACAACTTAAGCTCTATGATATCAAGCTAGAATACAAACATGGTAAATTTCATGTCATTTCAGATGCACTATCACGTTGTCTTGACTACGAGTCTTCATCTGATTTCTCGATAGTGACGGCTATCATCACAGTCACTCTTGATGAAGAATTCAAGTCCACATTTCAAGCGGCGTTACAAAGCGACTCGTTCTTCAACTTGGTATGTGATTGTATAACAGCTCAAGATCAAAAGTATATTCTTTCTCATTGAATAGTGATTTGATGTACAATAGATATCGTTTGTATGTTTCACGAGACCCGTCATTATGTCTCACTCGACTACAAGAAGCACATGACCTACCTAATCATCTTGGAGTTGATAAGATTATCAATTACAACGTACATGGTGGTGTTCTAACATGGCACGAGATGTTTGAGAGTTTGTTCGCTCTTGTGAAAGCTATCAACGTAACAAAATGATGAATCAGAAACCACCAAGTTTATTGCAACTGTTATCCATTTTGTCCACACGATGAGAACACGCCAGATTGGATTTAATCACCTCTTTATTCACAACTACACATGGTCATATTGCGGTCATGGTATTTGTGGATAAGCTTAGTAAGCAAATCCATCTAGTACTCACTGTTGACACAATGGATGCCCCAACACTTGCATGTATCTATTTTGATATAGTCTTCCGACATCATAAGATGCATCGGAAACTCATTTTTGATCGTGATCCTCACTTCACATGCAAGTTTTGATGAGCTTTTTTGGAGATACTTGACACCAAACTTTCTTTATTCACTACCTACCATCCACAAAGTGACCGGCAAACTGAACGTATCAATCATACTTTAGAATATATGCTCTAGATCTTCCTAAACGTTCATCAAACAGACTGGGATATCCTACTACATGCCACCGAGTTTGCTTACAACAACTCCAAGAAGCAAGGACGGGTTTTTCTCCCTTCTTTCTCAACTATGGTCAAGACCATCTAGTATCTAATAAAATCCTTGCTCCTCATGTTTCTCATGTTCTTAGTACCACTGTGTTCCTTTCTATGTTATCTCGTTCCTTGCAAGAAGCAAAAGATCATTTAGCTATCACTCAAAATCATCAAAAGAAATACGTAGACCAGCACCGTCACAATCTTATCTTTAATGTAGGTGAGAAAGTCATACTTTCCACCCATAACCTTCCTCTTCCTCATAATACTCATGTCCGTAAATTCTCACTCCATTGGATTTGACCATTTTCAATAGTCAAAGTTTGTTTCTCCTATTGTCTATAAAATTGATCTCCTCCCCATATTAAGATCCATCATGTTTTTCACATTTCTAAGTTAAATCTTTGTGTCTAATCCTTCTTCTTTTCCTAATCATGTCCAACCTCCACCTCCATC